>CM056719.1:132471776-135035943 GCA_029844215.1 Przewalskia tangutica
GAAAGGGAACCCTCAGCGCCTAGGGTTCTCATATATAGTTTTAAAACGCCTCCTTCTTTTCCTTCGGGCTGGCCCAAAAATCAGTCAAAGACCTAATTTTTCAGCGTCGGCGCCGCGCCTGCTGTCGGTAGCGCGGCTAAGTTCTACAATACTTGCCGGGTGTTTTGGCGCGCGGCCGATGCTCTGTGCGAGGCGCGCGCGGCCTGCAACTCTGTGGCTTCTCCGGATGTTTAGCGCGCGGCCTGTTTCCCGGTCTCGAGGCGCGCGCTGGATCTTCTGCGACTTCTACGAATAAGGCGCGCGGCCCTGCTGCGAGGCGCGCTGGCCCAGTCTGATTTCAGCCTCGTTCGCCACTTTCTCTGTTTTCAGCTCTGGCATCTCCTCTTTTGCCCTCTTTTTGCTCCTTTTCCGCCATTTGGCCATTTCAACCACTTTGACTCAATAGAAAGAAAAACTATCCTAATACGACACTTATATGTGCAAAATGGGACAAAAGACTAACTAAAACAGACTCAAAAGGTGTATATAAAATACACCGATCAGTGAGTTAGGAGATTAACTCACTTCTTTGAAAGTATTAAGGATGTCTAATGTTTTATTAAAGTAAAGGGACTTGAAGAGTTTTAAAGTATGTGATACTTGTTTCGTTTTAAACGTATAAGTCCCTTGGATAGGAAATTGTTTATGGCTAAGGTATAAAGCGAATGTAACGACTTTATGGGGAGTTGGTTATATTTGCTTTATGGAAAGATAAATGACTTAACTTTAATGAAAAGGCAATTTGATTTTTAAGGCATCAATTGCCTAAGGTTTTATAATAAAAGGAGTCACTTGATTTTGAAACCTAACTTTATGTTTAAAGGTATTGTGACTTGTCTTGAAAAGAAATTTTGACTTGATACTACGGTTTATAGTATCTTGGAAGTTCTATATGAAAATGAGTCATTTTTAAAAGGTTGAAGTACGTAGTACTTTGGGTTAAATTCCCGGATTTTTATAAAGGACATGTTAGTGTCTTAAGTAAACTAAAATGAGAGTGTAGACGAATAAGACTAATAAGAAGTTAGGGGGATTTCTAACTTGCTTATTTATTGTATGATGGCCGGTTGAGATAGGGTAAGAGTATAAGTGAGGGGTAAACCCCAGACGCTATACCACCTTCTCCGGGATAAGAGTATAAATGAGGGTAAACCCCAGGCGTTATACCACTGTTTTATTACCTTCTCCAGGGTAAGAGTATAAATGAGGGCAAACCCCAGGCGTTATACCACCCTTCAAGGTAAGAGTATAAATGAGGGTAAGAACCTAAGGCGTTATACCACTGTTTCTATGGGTTCGCTACCCATGATTTGTTCGAGTCTCTATTGTGATGTTATGCGTTTTCCCTTGATTTACTCTCATTGTTAGTAAGGCCTTTGTGTCTTGTAATTTTGTTATCATACATGTCTCCCGCTTTGTTTTAAACTTATGTTGTAATTACGTACTTTCGATTTACATACTTAGTACATATTGTGTCGACCCCCTTCCTCGGTTTGCGTTAAATGCCACGAGGAAAGTAGCGGTGGTGGATCCACATTCTTAGGATCACTTATCGGGCGTCGGAGGCTCCATTTATCAGGAGGCTTGTCTCATTTAGTCTGATCTTTTCCAGTGTTGTAGATTTATGTACATTCAGGGTATGGCGAAGCCTGTCCCGCCACGATTATTATTCTAAGTGCGTATTCACATTTGTGGTTGGGCTGTAAGAACTGATTGTACGGTTGTACTTTTGAGTATGTTTATATTATCGAAGGCGGCCTTATCGGCTAGCCTGGGATGTTATTGTTTTCACATGTGTTTATGTTGTGTATGTTCCGCTGCTATTCTCTGATGTATACCTGAACAGGGTGCCCAGGTAGGGCACCAGTCGCGGACCCGGGGTCGGGTCGTGACAACCACCCTAAAACCAACTGAGTTACGCTCCTGCGGACATGACATGTTATTTTTATGATCATAAGAGTATGTCCTTCTGAGTAAAACAATAGTTTAAAGTTAAGAAAATTTCTAATAAATAAAGATGCATTCTTTCATGAATATACTACAAAAAAAGACTTTCATATAAAATAAAATAAATAGAGTATTATTTTATAATTATTTTAGTGCATCGAGTTGTTTATTTTTATTTTTAGTAAGCTGGCTTGTAACCTTAAAAAAAATTATAAAAAATTGATTATCTATAAATAAGCGGCCTGTTAAATTGTTATTGTGTATTTCTTAAATCCTACTAATAGGCAAATGGACCCACTCCAACTCATTCCAAATAATACATCTTACTGGAAAGAAAATATCTACCTTTATTATTTATTTAAGCACGTACTTCACCTAATTAAGAATACTTATCTGCAAAGTAAAAATTATCTCCTTTTTAAAAAAAAAAACATGGAGCTGCACCTGAAAAGTTGGCTATGAACGTGCTCGGGGTAGAGGTAAGCCGAAAAAGTATTGGGGAGAGGTGATTAAACGAGATATGGCGCATGTGCAACTAACTGAGGACATGACCTGATACGATCCAACTTGTGGAAGATACAGATTCAAGCAACAAAAAAGCGAAAACTAAAATAACAAGAAATTGGAGATGAGAATTGGATAAATTAGGATGAGAATAGAGGGATAGAAGCAAGACCCAAAGAATAATGATTCTATGGGCAAACTTAGGTATGTGAAACCTAAATCCTCTCAATTGGAATCAACCCTAAGAACCTATACTATTTGATCTTCAACAAAGAGTAAATCAAATGAATCCACAAATGAACAACTCTATATGAAAATCAATGGAAAGGGTTTTAATAGCCAACAATGGAATTCACCATAATTAACTATCACTAATCACTAAATTAGCACTACACTAAGCTAACCATACTAACTATCACTCTTTAAGAGTATTCATCTCACCTCATTCAAAACTAAGTAATGAAATGACCAAGTATGATATTTATACTAAACAACCTAAAGAAGACTAGACTAGTTATTACAATAATACTCTTAATGAAGTAAGGGCCTTGTTTGGTCTTCTTTATGGATGATGACTTGAATTTAGAAAATAGCCTTTTTGCATGACTAACCACCATCGTTCTCCTCCATATCATCTTCACCCCACGCGATCAAGCAATCATCCACACGTCATACGTTCTCCTATACTCCATAAAGGTCTCCAAAGCCTCTCTTTGAATATAAGCTCCCCTTGATGAGTAGAACAAATTCCACCAATTTTTGAAGCAAATATCACCTTCATTCACCAAAACTCATCTTCAAGTTTCAAACATTCAAGGTCTTTCAATGGTAGAATGCTCAAAATACCTTCAAATTAAATGAAACTTGAAATTTAGGTACAACTAACACTAGGGAACAAGAATCTAGTGCCAAAATAACAAAATTAACATAATATTTTTTTGGAATTTTTGAAATATCATTTTTTTTTACAATTAAGGATGACTACCAAGCTCTGATACTAAATGATACGATCCGACTTGTGGAAGATACAGATTCAAGCAACAAAAACGCGAAAACTAAAATAACAAGAAATTGGGAATGAAAATTGAAGAAATTGGGATGAGAATAGAGGGATAGAAGCAAGATCAAAGAGTAATGATTCTATGAGTAAACTTAGGTATGTGAAGCTTAAATCCTCTCAATTGGAATCAACCCTAAGAACCTATACTATTTGATCTTCAACAAAGAGTAAATCAAATGAATCCACAAATGAACAACACTATATGAAAATCAATGGAAAGGGTTTTAATAGCCAACAATGGAATTCACCATAATTAACTATCACTAATCACTAAATTAGCACTACACTAAGCTAACCATACTAACTATCACTCTTTAAGAGTATTCATCTCACCTCATTCAAAACTAAGTAATGAAATGACCAAGTATGATATTGTCACGCCCGAACCGGGCAGTGGTGGTGCCCTACACAGGCACCTTACCTTAACAACTAAGTAAACTGCGGAAATTAAATAACACCCCTACTTTTTTTTTTAAAACCAATCGTACGTGCAAGGGCAAAGCCGACAAGGCTGCCATATAATATACATAACAAAAGACACTACACCGTACATGAGTCCAATCTCACATATGAATACAGACCTCTAAGAGTTATACTGAACTATGACGGGACAAGGCCCCGCCGTACCCATAACTGTACTGAAAGAACTCATACCAAAAAGATAAACTCCCGAACAGAATGAGCTATCCAAAAACTCTGAGCAGGGTCCTACACCTGCCGATCACCAAACAGCGTACCTAAACCTGCGGCATGAACGCGGCCCGAAGTCGGTGCGAAGAATGTACCAAGTATGTGAAGTGAAAAATGCGTAATGAAATCATATGATCTAAACAAAGCAGAGACATGTATGATAGCCAACCTACGATTACACAACACATAGCGATCATAACAAGTCGGGGGCGCGTACCTCAAGTCATTTCTAAAATATAACCATGGGTCTCACGCCCGTAATATCAATCATGCGTGGAATCCTTCGCCACCGGCGATCCATGATATAATATAACACCAATAGGCATACATGAACACCAAGTCCCACTGTGTCCTAAAAGCATGCGGGCAAGTAGGAAAGCGGCGGGTGGTATAACGTCTTGGGGTTTACCCTCATTTATACTCTTACCACGGAGAAGGTGGTAAGCGGGGATATAATGTCTTGGGGTTTACCTCATTTATACTCTTACTGCGGAGAAGGTGGTAAGCGGGGGTATAATGTCTTGGGGTTTACCCTCATTTATACTCTTACTGGAGAAGGTGGTAAAGCGTCTTGGGGTTTACCTCACTTATACTCTTACCCTATCTCAACCGTGGCCACAAACAACACATAAGCACTACCATGTCTTTTATAAAAATCAGGAATTTAACCCAGTACTACAAATAACGGGCATACGTGGAATCCCACATCATTTGTCGGTATGTCCAAGTAACTTACAACAAGACAGTGACCTCAACCGAGAGTCGCGGCAACGTAATAAAACATAATACTTGCACTCAAAGGCTATCACCAGCACATATAGGCAATTCTCAATTAATCAAGCCAAAGTACTTATCAAGGTACACATAGAATAATTCTCAATTAATCAAGCCAAAGTACTTATCAAGGTACACATAGAATAATTCTCAATTAATCAAGCCAAAGTACTTATCAAGGCACACATAGAATAATTCTCAATTAATCAAGCCAAAGTACTTATCAAGGCACACATAGAATAATTCTCAATTAACCAAGCCAAAGTACTACGTACGTACATTCTTTTCAAAGACTCATTTTATGTAAAACCCCAGTACTAACACGTAGTATCAAGGTGTGTCTATTTTTCAAAGTAAGTTACTACACTTTTAGAAAACTCATTTCAAAGCTTGAAATCAAGTAACTTCACATTTTCACAATCTAGGCAACTTATGCCCATTAATCAAAATAGACAACTTTCTTAACCTTCCATAAAGCCGTTATAACCAACTTCCCATAAAGCCGTTATAACCCTTTATGGTTTTAGACATATTCATTCCTTTTATAACCAAGAGACTTATACTAATTAAAACAAAGTATCACATACTTACAAACCAAGTTCTTAACTTTCAAAATACTTCAAGTCTCTTAATATTTAGAAAACAAGTTTCTTCTACTTTTAAACCTCAAGTAAATCACTCCTTTAAAACAAGTTACTTCCCTTAAATCATGTCATTTCTCCTCTTTTAAACCAATTAAGTAAATCACTCCTTTAACTCCCCTAAAGTCATTATAACAACCCTTAGGTTTTGGAACTAAGGCACTAGCCAAAAGGTTTGGAAAACCACTTCATTTTCAAGACTCTATGTACTTTAAGTAAAATACTTTCACTTTTAAGAATCCAACTTCACTAAGGCAATGGATTATACAACTTACAATTTAAACATCAAAGTACAATCAAGGAAGTACATAGAACAAATTCTATTTTAGTCAATCCAAATACAACCAAGGAATGGATCATTTAAGGAGTAGGACATACTTTCTTTATCTTAAGGAATCATGCTAGAAGAGGAGATAGTTCACATACCTTTTCGGCTAAATCCACAAGCTAAGCCGAATACGCCATACGTAGAAGTGTCAACCTATAATGGTCACAACAAGACTATAAACTTCTAGTCTCTAACGTAGAATAATACTAAGTATACGGTCTCTAATTCTACGGAAAATCGGGCAGCACTTCCTTTGTTTCTACTCACTTTGCCACCTTTTTCAAGGTCGAATACAATAACCAACACGCCACATTTAAGGCTCAAAACAACAACCAAACAAAGGGGATTACACGCCTACAATACGTAAAATTCCGCCCATGATTCATAATGAAGTAGTTTAATGCTCACTAGCCATTCTCGGCCAACTTACATAACCAACAATTCAAAGTCTTTTCCAATCCTTTTCCAATTCCAAGTTCTAAGGCCTAACATGTTATATAGTCACAAACAACTTCAACAACTACAATTTCCTTCTTTCTACAACATGCGACGACTTAAACTAATAATCGACTTGAATTGTAATCTTAAGTCTAACATGCTAGTTTTCGGATTAGGGTTCCAATTGCCAATATACTTATCAAACTTCATACTATATAACTCATGCTTGCCAATATCCATAGCTACAACAATAAGTAAGTCTTAACTATTAAAACGACAAAATTTATACCTTTATAAGCCCTTAAAGTTTCTAAGATTCAAAGTCGCGCCTTAGCAATTCTTAGCTCCTTTCCTTAAGTTCCAATCCGCTCCAAGCACTCCTTAGAAGCCTATGAAGAACCCATCTTCAAGTTCCAACTTCAAAGTTGAAGAACTCCTCAAGTTTCCGCCTTGCGACTAATACAAAAACGCCGTTTTTCCGAAATCTTTCTATTGAGATATCCTTACAATACCCTTAGGGACATTGGGTTTAAGTCTTGTGAATAAAGTATCACAAACTAAAATTTTTGTGTGGGCAAAGCTAGTGAACCCGAGAGCTTTCTTGGCTAAGCTCAATGTTCTCTCAAATTTTCTAAGTGTAAAATGCCAAGTCTTGCTACTAGTTGGGTATATAAAACACAATGGAGGGTTTAGATTATCACAATTGTGTGGCTAAGATGAGGATCATTAATTAAATAGCCAAGTGGACAAGTTGACCTCGTCAACAATCTCAGCTCAAGACTTATCTTCCAAGATGGTCAATGACCATTTTACCCCTTACTAATTCGACCAAGACCATGTGGGGGGGGGGGGGGGGTGCCACGTGTCGCCCTCTCATTCGTTCATAAAATTCCGTAACCCTCGTGGGCCCCACAAAACGTAAAATTCCTCGGGTGGGCCCCACATGACCAAATCCGAAAAACAAATTTCCATAATGTTAAAAGTTCCATAACCCTCAAATAATGCATTTTGAGAATCCAATTCTCAACAACGAGCATTTTTCCTTTCCGGCGTTCGGAAGATTTTCTGCCGGAAAAACAATTCTTCCTTTCGTACCAATTTCCAAGTCTTGATTCCTTACGTACATTCTCTTATACATGTCCTGGACTTACGGGGTGTAACAGATATTTATACTAAACAACCTAAAGAAGACTAGACTAGTTATTGTCATGCATGTCGGAATATATTTTTTATCATTGCAAAGAGAGTAATTAAAAACTAAACTATATTTTTGCATAATTAACAAAGTAAATTCACAAACAACTAACTTTTCCTTTATTTTCCATTGCAAAAAAAAAAAGTATTTTATAAACAACATTAATGCATATTTTGGAACTTTATACTATGTTTTATGTCATGCCTACTTCCGTAAAATGCATCTTTATCAAGAAACTGATTCTTGCATTATTACCTTTGCATTATACTATGCAATATATATTTTATCTAATATAGCAAATTTATATGTTCTTTAAGTATCTTATGAACATATATTTTCATCCAAAATTAATTTCACTTTATAAAACCATAAACCTTTTATGTCATCAAAGAACACATTTTTCCTTACTTTATATAAAACACTTGCAACATTCTTTCACTTCAACTACTCTTTTTTAAACATGTCTTTCTTAGCATAATTAACCTAGGTTTGAACGGACAACCGCAAGTTAGCGGATCCTTTAGGGTGTCTAACTCCTTCCCTTTAGGATAATAAAGAACCCTTTATTCAGAATCTCACGCTAGTTTTGCAGACCATTAAAATGGAGTTAATGTTGACTTCAACCTAGTTGACATTTAGGTGTCATAATTCACCCAAACTAATTAGGTGGCGACTCTGCGAACCCTAGCATTACTTTTAGCATCCCTTTAGCATGATTCTAGCACTTTTAGCACCTTTTACTTTCTAGAATCACCTCTTAGCATTTTAGCCCCTTTAGCATTTAGCACCTCTTTGACCTTTAGCACCTTTTCACCTTTTAGTATTTCTAACATTTTTATTTTTATTTTCTAACATTTTTATGCAAGCAGGATTCGCTAAAATAATGTCGCGGTCGAAAAAGGGTGTGACAGAAATGACGACTCCGCTGGGGATTTAGGTTCTTGACCATAACAGACTTAGGGTTATTATTTGGCATTACTTTTGCACTTAATTTTCTTGTGTATTGTAAATTGCTTTTATTTGTCACTATTGTAATTGCTATTTGTTACTGCTTTCCTTAAACTGACATTCCGCTCATATTTCTTCCACTCTGGAAAATTCACACAATTACACACTACATGCGAGGTGCGCTTGATGCATCAGCAAAATTATTTCTTCAAAACCCAAATTTAGGAGAGTTGGTAATATACGTGGAGTGTCCGGTCTAACCGGTGGCCGCGTAGCCTTCTCACTCGAGTTGTCCGCTCGGGAACCTTGCGTCTAGTGAGCCAAATCTTAGAAACTTAGGATAGAGCTATACCACCCCTTATTTTAAGGCATGCATGCATTTACCCTAGGTGGGTCAATCCTTGGCATTGACACCACAGTTAGGAAGCCCACCCAATTGTCGAAGGGTTTTTCACGACCCAACGACCAACAACATATTTATGTGTTACGTGATATTGATGGACGAATCTGAGCCTAACGTGACATGCTAGCATTGGGAAATTTTGTGTTTATTTTTTGGTTTTATGTATAGGATGAGCAGTATTCCAACAATCCCTGAAATCAGAATGGTGAGTGGTGTTCCGACAAAGCTAAAGACTTGGTGGGAGAATTTCGACGGCAGCAGCAAAATGACCATCAGAAGCAAATTAGGTTGTCTCATGGCTTTGTTTGACATCACTCCAGATCAGCATATAATTAGGGCCTTGATTCAGTTCTGAGATCCGGATAGGGCAGTGTTCAGTTTTCAAGACTTCGAACTCACCCCCCCGTTGGAAGAAATCAACTACTTCACGAGCTTAGCTTACCAAGGTAGAGGACAAATCATCCCTTATAGTCAATCTGGAAAGAGATTCTTGCATTACATGGGCCTAAAGAACACAAAGGAACTCCGTTGTTTTGAAAATAATTGGGTTTCCCTAGATTATCTGTACGAGAGATATGGTCGCCAAGATAGCTATCAGTCGTTTAGAAAAGAGTTCTCTTGCATTCTGGGATAGTGGAAAACTAGACGACATACCGCGTT
Organism: Przewalskia tangutica; assembly: GCA_029844215.1. NCBI lineage: Eukaryota > Viridiplantae > Streptophyta > Magnoliopsida > Solanales > Solanaceae > Przewalskia > Przewalskia tangutica. The sequence continues at coordinate 132,481,404 of CM056719.1, forward strand.
CGCTGTTGCTCTGTTAGGCACTCTAGTGTTTCCACTCGAGCATGGACGGATCAGCACTTGCATATGTTCTGTGACCCGAATGGTTTTTTGAAGGCATTAATGGCACGCAACTTACTTTGGTCCCCATGATCCTAGCTGAGATATTTCGAGCTCTGGGAAAATGCAAACGAAGGGAAACCAATTTCTTCGAGGGATGCAATCTCATCTTACAGATGTGGGCCATGGAACACTTTTATCACCGATCGAATATGACAGACATTTGTTTTAGCAACGATTATAGGATTGTGAGTTTTTACGACAGGATGAAGTGATTTGTGTCACCGGTCGGTACTAGGGATTGGTTTGAATTTCTGGCATCCCGCACTAGCGACCAAGTACAATGGAGGTACCCACTACTATCCCGTATCAACAAGGCTTATGTAAGGAGCAAAGACCGTTATTACATCGAGCTCATCGGATTAAGGGGGCTTCAGCCATATGCTCCGCTGCGTGTACTCAGCCAGTTTGGTCAAGAACAAGTAATCCCTCTCCGATCGGACATGAAGGATTCAGAGGTCGCGTTTGGGGCAAATTGCACCTTTCCCAGAAAGAAGCAAATCCTTGATGAATGGAACAACATTGAGAAAATAGATGTCAAATATGAGCAAGCAGGAGGTACACCTGAATACTATGCATGGTTCAAGGAAGATTGTAGCAGTCCGAGTCCCAAAGGCAAACAGGGTTTCGAAGATATCAACATGACCAATTTGGTGAAAGTGTGCAGATTAGAGAGCAACGCCATCTCCCCTGAGATGTGGTATCAACTACAAAATATCATGCAATATTTGGAAAATGCAGGAGCAGGGCCTAGAAACACCATTACACCACCACCACATTCTCCGTCAGCATAATGTAGCAATAGGAATAATCTTTAGTTTTGACATTTCTTTGTTGCAATTTAATTTTAGTTTTATTCCCAATAAAAGCATTTCGATCCGATGGCTCGGACCAATCTATCATTATCGCATATTTTACTCTTCGGCCCACCTCTGGCATAAGGAGGTCCCCCTGCATGTTAGGAAACGTTTTAATGTGCTATGCGTAATATATCTGCTACATGTCTGCAAATTATGTGCTTTATGCTAACTCCGTTTGCTACATACTGAAGGATTTATTATTTCCCCAAAAAGGGTCGGTTCGTATTTGATTCAACAATGTCAGAACATCAACACTTTACCAGGTCCAAGGCACGAAATGATGACATGACTGGCTCGGGGGCGTCTGAGCCAAATGGTTTGGGGATTATTCCTGTCGGCGAAACAGAACCTTCAGAAGGAAAAAATATCACTAGTCAAGAAGAATGCATCGCACATCTACTACAGCAAATTGCTGATATGCAGGTTGAGATGGAAAGACAACGGAATCTGACAAATTTATCCATTACTTTGAATACCCCTATACCAGAGCAAAGGGCCACTACCTCGCAAACTATCCCGGATCGACCTCTGCCACCACATATCTCCCAAAACTCCCCACAAAGACTACCGGTTACCGATCAAACTATCCCTCGCCCAGCCAATCCTCAACCCCACCCTCAAAGTGATCCTCTTACTACCCATATACCTCAGCCCCCGCCTACCTACTTCACCCCAATCAGCCTGAATCGCCAAACTACCCAATACCTACACATCGTACCTATTACCAGCCCCAAAAAACAACCCAGACCACCAACATACACAACAGCCTTTTACCGTCCCTGTGCTTCCCCAAGAAACGGATCATTACGAGGAAATGGAGAGGGAAGCTCGAGCCAAAATGGACGAGGACGTGGCCAAAGAAATTCATAGCTTAAAAGAAGTTGTTCGGAGCATGCGATCGGATAAGGGTCATGAAGGATTAGATTACGAGGATCTTTGCATGCATCCAGATGTGGAGCTACATGTGGGGTACAAGGTGCCCAAGTTTGATTTATTTGATGGGAAGGGGAACCCCCGTGCACACTTGAGGTCATAATGTGACAAGCTGATTGGAGTAGTAAAGAACCCAACAGTCGTTATGAAGTTATTCATTCGAAGTTTGACCGGCGAGGCATTAGATTGGTATACTAGCCAGGACCCGCGGAAATGGCTTAGCTGGAATGCATTGGCCCAAGACTTTGTGGAGCGATTCAGGTTCAATACAGAAACCGTTGTAGACAGGTTTTATTTAATGAAGTTAGAAAAGAAGTCTACGGATACGTTCAGAGAGTACGCCATGAGATGACGTTCAGAGGCAGCAAAAGTGCAACCACCCATGGCGGAGAGTGAGATGACCACACTATTCGTACAATCATTGAAGGACGCAACCTACTATGAGCGAATGATAAGCGTCATCAGACAGAATTTTGCGAAAGTTGTCAGAATGGGCGACTTCGTGGAAGAAGGTATTAAAACTGGTAGGATTACGAATTTGGCAGCATTACAGGAAACTAATAAGGCAATTCAGTTAGGGAAGATCAGGAGTACTTCACAAAAGAAGAAAGAGACAGTTTCCCCTTCCATGTTCATACAAGAACGTAAACCCGAAGCATTCATAACATACCAAAACCCATCCTATCAAACCCCATACTACCACACAAGTAACCAAAACTTCACACCTCAATATACACCTGCCCCACACCCCAACTACCACACACAACCTATATATAACGCTTCCCAAACACCCATTTATCCTGCCCCGCATCGACCCACCTATCAAGCCCGCCAATAAAATAGAGCGTCCAATGCACCCAGACCAAACACGAATTTTGAAGGAAGACCACCCAAAGTTCGCACCCCACTGGCTGAACTCATACCCCAAATATACGAAAGGCTGCGAGCTGCAGTCTTAATCCAACCAATTCCAGGAAGGATTCCTAACCCTTTCCCAAGATGGTATGATGAGAATAAACACTGCGCGTATCACTCTGATAGCCCAGGGCATGACACTGAAAGTTGCTACTCCCTCAGGGACAAAATCGAAGCGTTGATCAAAGAAGAGGTAATTCAGCTGAAGGATCCTGCCCCAAACGTGCATGATAATCCCTTTCCAAACCACGGCGACGCCAATGTGCACTTAATAACCTTAGATGAGGAATACAACTTGGAGGGAACCATCCGATCAGTTCGAAGTGAAGGGAACACTGAACTTTCTACTTTCGTCGCCCTTGTTGCCAATATTCGAAGGAAAGCAGTATTTGAGCTGGAAAGGGCGCCGCCAAAACATAATGGTCCAATCACAGTTGCTCAGATGCCCGGCTGGGAGCCGCCAATCAGAGTAGATCGCAGAGAAATTGGGAAGCAAGCTATAGAAGTCACCGCTGTAGGTATAACCAGGTCAGGGAGGTATTACACACCTGTAGAGGCAGCCAGGGAGGTACCACAAAAAAAACCTGTGACAGAGGCTGAAGTTGAGGAGTTTTGGAGGAAGATGCCCACTAAGGAATATTTTGTCGTGGATCAATTGAAGAAAACATCAGCACATATCTCTCTATTTTCACTGTTAATGCATTCGGCCCCACACATGGTTGCATGCGGAGTCTTGAAAGATGCATATGTTCGGAGGGTACAATGACGAGAACTTGGCCTTTAGTTGGACAAGTGTTAGAGGCCCGCAAAATCGCCTTTCACGATGATGAGTTACCTGCTGGTGGCGTCAGACACAATCTTGCATTGAATATCACCATCCAGGTCGCAAACAAGATTGTTTCAATAGTGCTGATTGACGGAGGCTCAGCCGTCAACATTTTTCCCATGTCGACACTGTTGAAATTAGGGACAGACTGCAAGAAAATTCGTAAAAGTCATATCAGGGTCAAAGGTTTCGACGGAGTCCATATGGGTGTCGAAGGCGAAATTGATCTCACGCTACTGATCGGACCTGCAGAATTCGTTGTGGAATTTCAAGTATTGGATATTGCTACATGTTACAATCTGTTGATAGGAAGGTCGTGGATTCACGAGGCTGGTGCAGTCCCGTCCACCTTGCATCAGTGCCTAAAGTTTATATGGAATCACCTCGAAGTAGTAGTACTTGGGGATAAAAAGGGAAACGTCAACACCGATTATGCAGCCCCTGTCATAGAGGACATAGAACAGTTGGATGGTTCAGTCTTTCATGTTAACGAGATCGAGAGCGCCAGCAGGGTCAGACTGTTGCATCTGCCACGTTCTCTCACAATGGTAGCCAAGGAAATGCTAAGAAATGGGTACGAACCCAGCAAAGGTCTTGGGTCCAGTATGAAGGGGATCACAGAGCCTATCCAGTTGTTTGGGAAGAAGGACACTTTTGGTTTGGGGTACCAGCCCACCTCGAAGGATTTGGTGACTACGAACCTCCGGAGAAAGGGAGACATTCCCTTGCCTATGCCCATTCCGCCCCTGAGTCAGTCGTTCGTCAAAGCCTGCACCATCCAGGTGCTGAAAGAAGATGACCCAGAGGATCTTGCAGCGGGGTTCCAGAATCTGTTCGTAGGCGAAGATGAAGCAGAATGTTGTATGATCACAGGGGATCACGAGGAAGAGCCCATCATTTGGGACGCAGAGCATTGATACAGCCTGAATAATTGGACTTGCACTCCTGTCTTGACCTTCCGAGGAGCTTGGTAAAGTTTGTGATAGTTCTAGCGATGTGACTTTATATCTAAAAAAAACAGACCTGCATTTATGTTTCTTTAATATGTTTTTAATCTCGCATTTTGCTTTCATCATAAATTCCAGGATATTTTTGCAGCTTTAAAACTTGCTTGTGTTAAATTAAATTTTACACATTCTTCTTTCAGCGATCATATTAATAAACCTGTCGATAATGCGAATATGACATGTAATGAAACCAGCGAACAAAGTTCAAATGGCGAGCATAACCCCGAGAAACAGGAAGAATGTCCACAATCAGAGCTTGGCCAGGAGCTGGAAAACTTTGAGAATAGGCCTAAACCGAATTTAGAAGAAACTGAGTTGATAAACTTAGGCGATGAGGAAGTTGTAAAAGAGACTAGGGTCAGCGCCCACCTAAGTGTCACACAGAAGAAAGAGTTGATTGAGCTCCTGAAACAATACACCGACGTGTTTTCTTGGTCGTACGACGACATGCCAGGTTTGACTATAGATATCGTCGCACACAGGTTTCCCATTGATCCATCTTGTCTTCCCGTAAAACAAAGGCCAAGAAATATCAAACCAGACATGAGTTTGAAAGTCAAAGATGAGGTGTCTAAGCAGTTCGATGCAAAGGTAATTCGAGTTGCAAAGTACCCTACTTGGTTAGCAAATATCGTGCCAGTAAAGAAGAAAGATGGAAGGGTCCGAGTCTGCGTGGATTATAGGAACCTCAACAGAGCTAGCCCGAAGGATGACTTTCCTCTTCCAAACATTCATATACTCATCGACAATTGTGCGAAGCATGAACTACAGTCGTTCGTCGACTGCTTTGTTGGTTATCATCAGATCCTTATGGAAGAGGAGGACGCAGAGAAGACATCATTCACTACCCCGTGGGGGGTATATTATTATCGAGTAATGTCATTCGGTCTCAAGAATGCGGGCGCTACATACATGAGAGCCATGACTACCATCTTTCATGACATGATCCATAAAGAAATTGAAGTCTATGTGGACGATGTCATCATCAAGTCGCGAAGAGCGGAAGGCCATTTAGCGAACTTGAAGAAATTCTTCGAGCGGCTAAGGCAGTATATTCTGAAACTGAATCCTGCGAAGTGTGCATGCGGCATCCCTGCTGGGAAGTTGTTGGGTTTTATAGTGAGTAGAAGAGGGATTGAGCTAGACCCTTCAAAAATAAAAGCCATCCAAGAGTTACCTCCTCCGAAAAGCAGAAAATACGTAATGAGCTTCCTTGGTCGTCTCAACTACATCAGCAGGTTCATAGCTCAGTCCACCGTGATATGCGAGCCGATATTCAAATTGTTAAAGAAGGATGCAGCTTCCAAATGGACAACGGATTGTCAGCAGACTTTTGATAGAATCAAAGAGTACTTTTCTAATCCGCCAGTTTTAGTACCGCCAGAACCGGGGAGACCTTTGCTACTCTATTTGTCTGTATTAGAAAATGCTTTTGGATGCGTGTTGGGGCAACACGATGAAACAGGGAAAAAGGAGCAGGCCATATATTATTTGAGTAAGAAGTTCACAGCGTATGAAGCTCGTTACACTCTACTAGAACGTACTTGTTGCGCATTAACTTGGGTCGCCCAGAAATTCAGGCATTATCTATCAGCATACACCACTTATCTTATTTCGAGGATGGACCCGCTTAAGTATATCCTTCAGAAGCCCATGCCCACCGGAAAACTAGCAAAATGGCAAATTATGTTGAGCGAGTTTGATATCGTGTACGTCACGTAAAGCCGTAGTGCGGCGTGCATTAGCTGATCATCTTGCTGAGAACCCGGTCGATGAGGAATATGAGCCCCTTCGAACCTATTTCCCTGATAAGGAGGTATTGTTTGTCGGAGAAGATATCTCAGAGGATTACCCAGGTTGGAGGATGTTCTTCGACGGAGAGGAAAACTTCAAGGGAGTTGGCATTGGAGCGTTTCAGAAACAGGTCAGCATTATCCGATCTCCGCGAAGATCAGATTTCCATGCACCAACAATATGGCAGAATATGAAGCTTGCATATTGGGACTCAGATGGTCGTAGATATGAACATACAAGAGTTACTGGTCATAGGTGATTCAGACTTGTTGATCTATCAAGTACAGGGTGAATGGGCAACCAAGAATATGAAGATACTCCCCTACCTGCATTGCGTGAAGGAATTGCAGAAGAAGTTCAGCAATATAGAATTTAAGCATGTCCCAAGGATCCAGAATGAATTCGCTGATGCATTGGAAACCTTATCCTCCATGATTCAACATTCGGACAAAAATTACATCGATCTGATCACAGTAAGTGTACTGGAACAGCCTGCTTATTGCTCTCATATAGATGAAGAAATAGACGGGAATCCTTGGTACCATGACATCAAAAGATACCTCAAAGCAGGAGAGTATCCGGAAGGCATAACCAACATTCAGAAGAAAACACTTCGAAGATTAGCAAACCATTTCTTTTTGAATGGGGAGGTTGTATACCGAAGGACTCCAGATCTGGGTTTACTGAGATGTGTCGACACTCAAGAGGCGAGCAAGCTAGTAGAAGAGATACACGGAGGGACATGTGGACCTCATATGAACGGCTTCACTTTGGCGAAAAAGATTCTGCGAGCAGGTTATTTTTTGATGACGATGAAAACAAATTGTATCCGTTTTGTGCAGAAATGTCGGCAGTGCCAGATTCATAGGGATTTGATTCGAGTACCTCCGAATGAACTTAATATGACAAGTTCTCCTTGGTCATTGGCAGCTTGGGGCATGGATGGCATCGACCCTATCGAACCCGCTGCCTCAAATGGGCACAGATTCATCCTCGTAGCAATTGACTATTTCACTAAATAGGTAGAAGCATCATCACACAGATCAGTGACGAAGAAGGTGGTAGTCGACTTCGTTCGCAACAACATCATTTGCAGATTTGGAGTTCCTGAGTCGATCGTAACAGATAACGGAACCAATCTCAACAGTAACTTGATGCGTGAGATATGTGGGAATTTTAAGATCACTCACCGTAATTCCACTCCGTATCGGCCTCAGATGAATGGAGCAGTAGAAGCACCCAACAAGAACATCAAGAGGATATTGCGCAAGATGATCAGCAACTACAAACATTGGTATGAGCATTTGCCTTTTGCACTTTTGGGTTATCGCACCACAATCCGGACTTCTACCGGGGCAACGCCATATCTTTTAGTCTATGGAACAGAAGTTATGCTACCAGCAGAGGTGGAAATACCATCATTGAGAATTATCCAAGAAGTCGAGTTGAGCGAAGCCGAATGGATACAAGATCGTTGTGAGCAGTTGATGCTGATTGACGAAAAGAGGTTGAATGCAGTCTGTCATGGGCAACTTTACCAGAACAGAATGGCCATAGCTTTTAACAAGAGAGTAAGGCCAAGATTATTCAAACCGGGACAATTGGTTTTGAAACGCATATTTCCGAATCAAAGTGAAGCTAAAGGAAAGTTTGCACCTAATTGCCAAGGGCCCTACATGGTTCATCGAGTATTAAGTGGAGGAGCTCTAATCTTAGCTGAGATGGATAGCGAAGTATGACCTAAAGCTATCAACGCAGATGCGGTAAAGAGATATTACATTTAGGAGCATTTGTTTTCCATGTAATCCCCTTTACATTGTAAAAAAGTTGCACTCCCTCGGTGGGATATGCATAGAGCCCATATAGGGTCTCGCCGCTTCAAATTAGAAAGCCCTTTACTTGTAATTGGAACTACGTTCGACCTGATTCCCTTGGCGGATACGTAGGCGGCCACATCGGCCTCGGTCCCACATTTAGAATTTTAGCTTTATCAAATTTCGCTTGTAATGAACTACGTCATGACCTGATTCCCTCACGGGGATACGTAGGCGGCCTAAATCGGCCTCGGTCACACTATTAAGAATCTTCCCATTGGCCCGCGTGCAACAGAATGTGTTTGGTTATTCCAAAAGTGATATGAGCAATTCCCGCCAGAGTTAAGTCTCGCCCACGCGCCCGCATAACGAAACTGGGACAATTTTACGCACCATGAAGAGATCATAATAAGGACTCTAAAAGATGTTCGTTTGGTCAGAATATGTGTCATATTCGGAAAATTCGACAAGACTTTTTACACTTTATACGCATGTCATATAAATGTTTATTTCTAAAATATGTTTTGTGCATACCTCATGAAAATGTTTCGTTTTGGAAAATACTTTTGGGACGCTACCAAACATCTCAAAGAGATCAGACAGGGGTTACAGGTCCAAACAAATCAGGCGCATGGACAGAAAGGATCAAGGCCGCAGAGTTAATACGAACCGACCCCCCCCTCCAGAACTCACAAATTTTCTTTGAGCGCAGGTTTCTTCATATTAGCAGAGGCAGAAAGAATGCAGCAGAAGCAGAAAGGGACATCGACGATCGACGATCAACAATCAAAGTTCAAAATCCACAACAAAGTCTAGCGCATCAGCTCGGGCATAAAGTCAAATTTGCAACCAACGCATCGCACACAACAAAGGCATCATGACAACTCGTCAGTTGCAGCGTTTAGCATGTTCGTGCAGGGACAACATCTTAGTATTCACATCATCTTGCATATCAGGGACGACATCTCTACCCATAGAATTGTATTTCTCATATATATTTATCATTTCGTTTTAACAGGTATATACTAATTTTTCTCAAACTTAGCTTGCAGGAGCATTTGTTCTACAAGAGCATCAGCAACACGTCTAGGCAACGACGTCATCAGCATTACACGTCTAGGCAACGACGTCATCAGCATTACGTCCACGCAACGACGTTAGCAACAATGCGTCTAGGAAACGACGTCAGCAGCAACACGTCTAGGCAACGACGTCACCAACATTATGTCCACGCAACGACGTCATCAGCAACACGTCCATGCAACGACGCCAGCAACATTACGTCCAGGCAACGACGCCATCAGCAACACGTCCGGGCAACGACATCATCAGCATCATGTCTATGCAACGACGCCAGCAGCATCACGTCCAGGCAACGACGTCAGCAGCAACACGTCCAGGCAACGACGTCATCAGCATTATGCGTCCAGGCAACGACGTCATCAACATTACGTCCATGCAACGATGTCATCATCATTATACGTCCAGGCAACGACGTCATCAACACGTCCAGGAAACGACGTCATCAACACGTCCAGGCAACGACATTATCAGCATTATGTCTACGCAATGACGTCATCAGCATTACGTCTACGCAACGACGCCAACAAAGAATACGTCAGTAACGACGCCATCGCGATTACGTCCACGCAACGACGTTATCAGCATTACGTCCTCGCAACGACGACATCAGCATTTCGTCTACACAATGACGACATCAACAATCGCAACGCGTCCGTGCAAGGACGAAAGTCACAGCATGTTGCAGCATCACATCAACACAACGAGCGTCACATTTTTACAGGATAACACTTTCTACTCACACAATTACATTTCATCATCATTTTGCCTTAACAGTTATGCAATAACCGTTTGTTTAAGTCTTAGCATGCAGGAGCAGGAGCACACCGTGGATTTTCTCTTACAGCGAACCGGGGCAATTTGTTGGGGGGCCAACCTTCCCAACGAATGGCAGAAGCGGCCTCAAGCGTCGGTCCACTCATTCCACATCACCATAAATCCAGCATCATAAGTTGATACCGGTACACCCCTAGGGTCAAGCTAGTTTATTTTTTATCTTAACATCACGTCGACCCAGCGTCGTCATAACCCGACACGGGGACAAATTTTGAGTCCGTGTTAGCCCGCCTTGGTGTTTGACCATGGTAGTCCAGTGTCGTCATAACTCGACACTGGGACAGATTCGGAATTTTACGTTAGCCTTGTCTTAATTGCCCAACATTTTTAATTCTGAGGATCGAGACAAAATTGGCTATAAGTCAACGTCTTTGTCTGAAGATTCTTCCATCATCTCCACACAAAGTGAGACAAGTTGTTGACACCTAATTTTGACCCTCTCGTCCAGTCATTAACTACAAAATTACATTAAATTTTCACAATAATTTTTAATAATTTTATAATAATAAAATGCAACAATAAAAATATTAATACATGCATAAATAAGTGATTTAATAATGGAACCGCATTTTACGAAGAGTATTAAGTACTTTGAGTCTCGCGCCCGCATTTATCGATTTTAAGCCCTATCATAATTCTGTTAATTTTAATAAATTCAATAATAAATAAATACATGAAATAAATAATTTAACAATGACGTCGTATTAAGTAGCATATTCGCATTTCATTAATACGCAAGGCAATTTCATAATCATGATTTGTAATTTAAATTAATTTTAATCTAATACATGTGTTTCAATAATAGCGTCGCATTTAGAAAAGTATTAAGCAGTTCTTAAATATCATATTTGCATTTAGCATTTAAATAATTTAATAATTTAACCCAAACCCCATTTAATTTAATTTAACATCGCAAAATATGCATAATAAATAAAAAATTTAGTAACGGCATCACATTATGAAATATTAAGCACTAATTAAATAGCACGTCCGCATTTATTATTGTAATAATAAAAATCCAAGCTAAAACTAATAAAACACCTAGGGTTGTATATAAATAATTTAATTTACCACTAATTAAATAATACACCTAATACCTAAACTCTACCCAACCCAAAACTAATACCCAATTAATTCAGCCCACAAACCCCTAATCTCGCCCAGCCCAATTACCCAACCCGCGACCCATTCCCTATATCTACCTAAAGCCCACCAGACCCCATACCTTTCTCTTTCCCCATCGTCCCTCTCCCCCTAACCTTAGAAACCCTAAAAAAAACAATGTTTCCCCTCACCCGCCGCATGCACCCCTCCCCTTACCCGCGAATCCCCTCCACATTCATAACCGAATCGTTCCAACAAGAATAAATATCAAAATCATCCCTAAAAATGGTAACTTGTCATAACCGAAATTTCAGAATCAAACCTTACCATATACAACGTAAAATCGCACCAAATCTCCTTCAAATCGACCTAAAATCAAAACTTGCCTTAATCAGATATTAACCATAAGAACTGTCCAAAATCGGAACCCGAAATGGAGGCTATACAAACCATTCAATATACACATGCAAAAGGGGATGGGGCAGCATCGACTAATATCCAGGATTCAATCAGAAAACCCAGTAGTAAACACAGTATAAACATCAATCCCCTCAAATCGCATCGAAACTCCGAGTGGATCGACGACTTGATACGCTGCCTCGGTTCGCTGCCCGGAGAAGGTAAAATCAAAACCCCTTTGAATTTTGCTCTCGTTATATGAATTTGTGTGCGTCTTGTTATATATGCACTAGTTATTCTTGTTAGTATTGCTTCACCTGTTAAATATTATTTACTTGTCTGATTCATATTAGGATTATAAATATCAATTAGGTTATATCTAAACAGTAAGCTATAGGTTGTTTAATTTCGAGTTATGATAGGATCGGTTGTACTGTCTTAATATATTTATGGTCATGTAGTGTCTGTCCGTCGAGATCGCAACCTATGTCGTTAAACATCTCTTGTGATAATCTGAAGTTTCCATCTTATTTATCTTTGTGTGGAGTATATAAGTGGTATATTTTCAGAGTATATAAGGGATATTATTCAGGTATGCATCTGTGTATATCGAAGTTATACGCCCCTATATGTTCCTAGGTATATCACATATATCAATGTCCAATCTTCTGTTAAGGTTTTAAGTCCTTATGAATTCCTCTCTTATCATGCTAGTTGTGTCTTTAATCCTTGCTAAGTCAAGCGCACTTGTCCAAGTTGCCTACTTATGAATGGGTGCGTTTGCTATTAGTTCCAGTTCGGTGTATGATAGTAATAACCTTCTGTTTTCCTGCATTGTGATCTGTAAATTGTCTTTTTGTTGTTTGTATATATAAGGGTGTGATTGATTTGTATCTAGATAGTGTATACAGAGGTGAGAAAAGGAAAAGCATTCATGGTCTTGACATGGTTACTCCTCTTTGTTCATTCTAGAGAAGACCTTAAAATCATCTCCTTACTGTTCTTTCATCTCAATTTCCTGTTAGGAATACAAATTAGTTTCATGATATATTCAGCATTTTCCTTATATAATGGCTTTGCTCGCTTCAATGCTTTTCATGTCTAAGATATTGCATAAATGAAACCTCAAATATATACATATATATATATATATATATATATATATATATATATATATATATATATATATAAATGTTATCACTCTGTTAATCGCATACTTGCTGAAGCGCTAAGGACTGTTTTTCAAGTTGGTCATTACTTGCTGAATTTACTTGTTTGTTTCTGGGGGATTTACATGGAACGTGTGAGTCTATCTATTATCTGAAAGTCGGTAGATTAGGGGGTTTATTTGTTATTTTCTGCACGTTGTGGGTTCTGTCCCAGCCCTATGATAATATATAAAAAGAGTAATGAAGCTTACTGGCTCGATTAAATCACTGTGATTGATATATATGCTCAGTTGCATCATTTTTTTTAAGTTATTCATATCCGGCATTATTTGGATTCATGCTAATTCTTATCTTTTTTTTATGAAATGCATTGGAGCAAAATGGGGAGTCGCATGGCGAGACACATCACAAGCTAAAACAAATGAAGACCCGCATCTATGTGCATTCTCTATCCACGTCGAAAATTCCAACCCGCGGGCGAAAGGACATCGCCATTCTTCGAGTCATCCTTATTAATTCATATCCCCACCCCATTTATTTGTTGTAATTATTTGACTAACACTACTCTAATTAGTAGGACACCTAGAATAGTTAAACCTTGAATCAATAATTAGAAAGTAATTGGGTATTAGAAATTTGGTCTTCCCCTAGTTGCTTATTTAGGATTGTCATACATGTCGGAATATATTTTTTATCATTACAAAGAGAGTAATTAAAAACTAAACTATATTTTTGCATAATTAACAAAGCAAATTCATAAACAACTAACTTTCCCTTTATTTTCCATTGCAAAAAAAAAAGTATTTTATAAACAACATTAATGCATATTTTGGAACTTTATACTATGTTTTATGTCATGCCTACTTCCGTAAAATGCATCTTTATCAAGAAACTGATTCTTGCATTATTACCTTTGCATTATACTATGCAATATATATTTTATCTAATATAGCAAATTTATATGTTCTTTAAGTATCTTATGAACTTATATTTTCATCCAAAATTAATTCCACTTTATAAAACCATAAACCTTTTATGTCATCAAAGAACACATTTTTCCTTACTTTATATAAAACACTTGCAATATTCTTTCACTTCAACTACTCTTTTTTAAACATGTTTTTCTTAGCATAATTAACCTAGGTTTGAACGGACAACCGCAAGTTAGCGGATCCTTTAGGGTGCCTAACTCCTTCCCTTTAGGATAATAAAGAACCCTTACTCAGAATCTCACGCTAGTTTTGCAGATCATTAAAATGGAGTTAATGTTGACTTCAACCTAGTTGACATTTAGGTGTCCTAATTCACCCAAACTAATTAGGTGGCGACTCCGCGAACCCTAGCACTACTTTTAGCATCCCTTTAGTATGATTCTAGCACTTTTAGCACCTTTTACTTTCTAGAATCACCTCTTAGCATTTTAGCCTCTTTAGCATTTAGCACTTCTTTAACCTTTAGCACCTTTTAACCTTTTAGTATTTCTAACATTTTTATTTTTATTTTCTAACATTTTTATGCAAGCAGGATTCGCTAAATAATGTCGCGGTCGAAAAAGGGCGTGACAATACCTTTTATCAATGTAAGTTCCTTCTTATTTAGACTTCTCGCCGGAGTTAGGTTACTGGTATCGCCGGCGATAGCTATAGCGGTCATGGATTCTTGAAATTTCAACCAAATTAAGTAAAGTTCAATTTTTTCCCAAAAAGAACCAAAATATCAAATGGGTAATTCAAGATTTGTGGGGAAAAAAGGCAAAATATGAAAATGGTCGTTCAAGATTTGCGAAAAAAAAGGAAAGGAAAGACCAAAAAGATTAATAGGGTTAGTTGAAAGTAAGCCTTAATAATGAGTTTTTAGGTGAAATTTGTATTGAAATATGGTGGGTTGTGTAGTTAGAGATGTTGATGTTATTTTTTGAGCTATTTTTAGGTTAATGATTGTGTACATAGGTGTATCTTGTATGTATAACTAAGACAAAATAAGAGACTTTATATTCAGTTTGTGTTCATATCCAGTTTGCTTGCAGAAAACAGATTAATGCTTTAACAAATTAACTATTCTTTTATGTTTGTTTCTTTGATAATTGATTTATGTTTTTTAGGAGTGGTAGTTGGTACGATGGTCCAACTTAAAAAAAATTGATTCAATTCGTTGACTTACGTTTCAAGCTTGTGCTTTTAAAGGCCATGACGAATCACTGGGATAAAATTTTTAAAAATAGGGCTAACTTTCTTGAAATTATCAAACTCTTATTATTTTGGACAAGATCCGCCACCGCCCCTCTTAATATTTTGGGAAAGATCCGCCACTGGCTGCTAGGGCTCGAACTTGCATACTTGAGGGCAATCTACCACCCTAAAACCAACTGAGCTACGCTCCTGCGGACATGACATGTTATTTTTATGATCATAAGAGTATGTCCTTCTGAGTAAAACAATAGTTTAAAGTTAAGAAAATTTCTAATGAATAAAGATGCATTCTTTCATGAATATACTACAAAAAAAGACTTTCATATAAAATAAAATAAATAGAGTATTATTTTATAATTATTTTAGTGCATCGAGTTGTTTTTTTTTATTTTTAGTAAGCTCGCTTGTAACCTTAAAAAAAATTATAAAAAATTGATTATCTATAAATAAGCGGCCTGTTAAATTGTTATTGTGTATTTCTTAAATCCTACTAATAGGCAAATGGACCCACTCCAACTCATTCCAAATAATACATCTTACTGGAAAGAAAATATCTACCTTTATTATTTATTTAAGCGCGTACTTCACCTAATTAAGAATACTTATCTGCAAAGTAAAAATTATCTCCTTTTTTAAAAAAATACATGGAGCTGCACCTGAAAAGTTGGCTATGAACGTGCTCGGGGTAGAGGTAAGCCGAAAAAGTATTGGGGAGAGGTGATTAAACGAGATATGCGATGCAAGAACTAATCGAAAGACATGACTGATACGATCCAACTTGTGGAAGATACAGATTCAAGCAACAAAAAAGCGAAAACTAAAATAACAAGAAATTGGAGATGAGAATTGAAGAAATTGGGATGAGAATAGAGGGATAGAAGCAAGACCCAAAGAATAATGATTCTATGGGCAAACTTAGGTATGTGAAACCTAAATCCTCTCAATTGGAATCAACCCTAAGAACCTATACTATTTGATCTTCAACAAAGAGTAAATCAAATGAATCCACAAATGAACAACTCTATATGAAAATCAATGAAAAGAGTTTTAATAGCCAACAATGGAATTCACCATAATTAACTATCACTAATCACTAAATTAGCACTACACTAAGCTAACCATACTAACTATCACTCTTTAAGAGTATTCATCTCACCTCATTCAAAACTAAGTAATGAAATGACCAAGTATGGTATTTATACTAAACAACCTAAAGAAGACTAGACTAGTTATTACAATAATACCCTTAATGAAGTAAGGGCCTTGTTTGGTCTTCTTTAAGGATGATGACTTGAATTTAAAAAATAGCCTTTTTGCATGGCTAACCACCGTCGTTCTCCTCCATATCATCTTCACCCCACGCGATCAAGCAATCATCCACACGTCATACGTTCTCTTATACTCCATAAAGGTCTCCAAAGCCTCTCTTTGAATATAAGCTCCCCTTGATGAGTAGAACAAACCCCACCAATTTTTGAAGCCAATATCACCTTCATTCACCAAAACTCATCTTCAAGTTTCAAACATTCAAGGTCTTTCAATGGTAGAATGCTCAAAACACCTTCAAATTAAATGAAACTTGAAATTTAGGTACAACTAACACTAGGGAACAAGAATCTAGTGCCAAAATAACAAAATTAACATAATATTTTTTTTGGAATTTTTGAAATATCATTTTTTTTACAATTAAGGATGAAGAATTGATGGAACAATTCTTCTATCAAGCTCTGATACCAAATGATACGATCCGACTTGTGGAAGATACAGATTCAAGTAACAAAAACGCGAAAACTAAAATAACAAGAAATTGAGAATGAAAATTGAAGAAATTGAGATGAGAATAGAGGGATAGAAGCAAGACTAAAGAGTAATGATTCTATGAGAAAACTTAGATATGTGAAGCCTAAATTCTCCCAATTGGAATTAAACCTAAGAACCTATACTATTTGATCTTCAACAAAGAGTAAATCAAATGAATCCACAAATGAACAACTCTTTATGAAAATCAATGAAAAGAGTTTTAATAGCCAACAATGGAATCCACCATAATTAACTATCACTAACACTAATCACTAAATTAGCACTACACTAAGCTACCATACTAACTATCACTCTTTAAGATTATTCATCTCACATCATTCAAAACTAAATAATGAAATGACCAAGTATGATATTTATACTAAACAACCTAAAGAAGACTAGACTAGTTATTACAATAATACCCTTAATGAAGTAAGGGTCTTGTTTGGTCTTCTTTACGGATGATGGCTTGAATTTATAAAATAGCCTTTTTGCATGGCTAACCACCATCGTTCTCCTCCATATCATCTTCACTCCACGCGATCAAGCAATCATCCACACGTCATACGTTTTCCTATACTCCATAAAGGTCTCCAAAGCCTCTCTTTGGATCAACATGACTTGTAGGGCTTGAAGTTCCTTGTCTCGACCTCGAGTGAAACAATTTGAATCATGTGTGCTCCTCGAGATCGTATCATCCTCACTTTCTTGAAAAGGATTCGTCCTTGAATTCGTACCTTGCAAGACATAGAAATGTATGAGTGTATATCTTCGCACACAACAAATAAGGTAATCATCATAAGGTAAATGATAATATCTAAAGTAAGCAAACCATACAACCAACATACTAGATGACACACTTTTATGATATAACCAAGCATCATAAGGATCTAGAAAGACTATGTATTCCAATAATGCCCAACACACTATTCAAGACATGTTGACAAAAAGGTAAATTAAAGAACTCAATGCATTTAGGAAAATAAACATGTAAATTCTCATTGGTCCTAGCAATCAAGAAGCGCATATCTCCCCTTAAGTTAAGAAACGAGTGATTTCCCTCACGGCTAAGTGAAACATCACAAATAATATCAACCAAATTCAAGAGTCTAACCATTACACTAACCCATTGCAAGAAAGGAATAACTCTCAAGTCAACACCGGGGTCAAATACAAAGGTATCCCCCACACTCTTTTGCTCACATTCTCCATGAAAGCTCAACATGAACTCAAGTAATAACACTAGGAAAGAATCACATGAATGATTATAAGTGCTACTACTATACTCATCACACATGAAATTTACCTCAATGGCTTTAGAAAGCCCAAGAATAAGCATGAGCCACGAGTACATACCGTCTGTGAAGGAAGTACAAGATGTGATGTCATACAAAGTTGTTGTCCAATGATGTTGCCCCCAAAACTCCCTTTCAAGTCTCCTCCTTTGATGAAACTTTACAAACAAGTTAATCACATAATCAAGTTCATCAAAAGAGAGTGTTTTACCTTGAAGCTCATTGATCTTATGTCAAGCTTTGAGTAGCATCTCATCACCCTTTAGGTTTGGAGATCTAGCATAGTCCTTTCAAAAAAGTATGCTCTTTTCCTTTCAAGTCGCTCCCCTTCTTTAAAGAGCAATCTTCACTTTCATAAGCCTTTTCCAAATTCGACATTGATCCATCAAATAGGTCACAAACCCTCAAGAAGGACTTTTCATCTTCGGGGAGGGCATCATCCTTCCATAGTGGATTACCAAATACTTTGTAGCCTCCAAATGTGTCTACATGTTCATCATCACAATACATACCACTATGCACCTCATTTTCACTAGTCATGTCATCACCAAATAAGACATTATCTTTAAAGAGAGAATAATTAATGAATGATGAGGATTGCAAACATGTAATTTCACTCTCATAAAGAAAAATGTCATTTTTCAAAGCATTTTTCTTTTCATGACTATCCACATGATTAACTATATCAATATCTTCACTAATTTGAGGTACATTAAGCACATCACAAAGATCCTTAATTAGTGGGTTATCATAACAATCAAGTTGATCAACACAAATATTCATACTAGTTGAACACAAATTGATCTTTCCAGAAGAGTTAGTCCGACCATCAATAGGATCAACTAGTGTGTGAGCAATCTCAAAACCTGACAATGAACAAACATTTTTATCATACGTGTCAACACTAGGTGGACACAAATTGATCTCATAACAAGAATCAATTCGATCATCAAAAGGATCAACTAGTGTTGGAACACCAATATCAACAATATTGTCAATAATCATTAAAGAATTATGTTCACAACATGATAAAGACTCACATAAGGACAATCTATCATTCACACTCAAGCCAACAACATGGACATTCACATTAATTGAAGTGTCGAGATTAACTATTTTACCTTGAAGTTCACACAAAGTATCTTCTTTACCGTAGTTTTCAATGGTGGAACACATTTGCTCTTTTGAGAAGCCTTTAACTACCTCATGAGCTTTCAAAGTTTGAGGTTCATATTTCGGTTTGCTTCCAAGAATACCTGCACCATTATCAAGACAACTGGAAAAGAAGAAAAAGTTACATGAATTAGAATTGGGTTGTGATAACCCTCTCACATCACTCCACACAACCTCTCTTTTTTCCTCTCTAGAGTTGTCACTTTTCTCTCCCTTACTCCTCTAAATCTTTTCTATCTCAATTTAATAGGAGTTCGGGCAAGTGTTAAGAATCTCTTGTGAAGGATTTGGTGAACCCTTCACTTATTCTTCCTCTTTGGCTTCACTTGCATTCGCCTTGAGATTAAGATTAGTGGGTGGAAATAGAAGTTTTCCAATAGCATCCACTATGCACTTGTATCATTCATGCTCATATGGAATCATATGTTCTTGAAACCAAGGATATCCTAAACATATGTGACAAGTATCCATGGGAAGCACATCACACCAAATTTCCTCTTGGTGCTCACCATGTTTAATGAATACCTTCACTTTCCTATCAACCCAATATCCTTCATCATCATAATAAGGATATTGTCTTATCACACAAGGTATCCTCAACCATTCAACCACATGAGGGGTGATGAAGTTTGTATAACAATCATCATCAAGCACAAGAGAGAATCTCACACATCCACAAACATTCACCTTGGTTTTGATAGTTCGTCTCTTTGGATCAATCCCTTCTTGATACATTGGATTCCCTCTACTCCCAATGTCTATCGACGTTTCCCTCATACCTTCAACATCATATTCATGTTGAGAATATGACACATTTGTATTAGGATAAGGAACATAAGACCTTGTACTTCTTAAAGTAGGAAATGCACACTTTCTTTTCCTTCTAGGACGACTTTTACCTCCTCCAACCCACACACTTATACCATCTCGCTTAGTATAGGAAGTATCACGAGTCAATGTACATGAATATCTACTAGAAGGTTCTTTACAAATATCATATTTAAACTCACTATCTTCTTGGTCATATTCACCACAAAGCGCATAACCACAAGGTTCATGTTCGTCACAATTTTCTAATTCACCCAAGTTTTCTCCAATTGATTCATAACGTAGGTGTGAGGAATGAATATACCTCAAGTTGCCTCCATACCCACAGTATGTAGTATGAAAACCTTCATCATCTTCGTCCTCACCATAGGCATCTTCACCTTCTTCATAAGCCCCATGAGAAACATTTGTCCCATATTCGCTTCCGGAGTAGTAATTCTCACCATCATATTGACCAAGATCATGTTGACCATCGTCGCCTCCATATTCATCATCACTAGCATAGCAATATCCTCCATTACTAGCGGTATAACTCTCCATGTCACCATCGTAGGATTCCAATGTTTTGGATGACATAATTACTTATATCTCCTTCCCTTATGACTCCTCTTCTTGTACCTACAAAACAAGCGAACAAGTCAGTAGAAAAAGCTCCTCACATCACTCGTATTTGCACTCAAGTTTACCACAATCTAATTAATGTTTCTTCCAAAGTTGGTATAGAAAACACTTGTCCAATCAATTCACACGGTTGCTAAGCTTTGTGGAAGAATAGATTCTTGTTTAAGGAATGTTGGTCGACTCAAAACAAACGGACAAGATCCAAGCAATTCACAACAAAATAAAAGAGAAAAGCACAAAGAAATTGGTACGAAATGAAAATTCGGACTCAAGAACTAGTTAACAATCAAGTAAGAATAATTACTAATTGTTAATTAGCTTAGAAAATCAAGGAAACAATATAAGAAGTAGACAAACCTTGGCCAAACACTTAGAAAAAATTAGAGAAGTTTTTGGCCAACACATAGAAAATTGGGAGCTTCTTGTAGCGTATTGTTAAAACGCACGTAACTTTTTATGAAGAGCTCCGATTGACGAACGACTTATTGATTTGGAAAGTATACTCGTTGAACTTGAATTTTGATATATTATACATTCCGTAACTCCTTATACACACAAAGTTGTACCCTCCTAAAGTCGGGCTACAATCTGCCAACACTTGCAAAAATAAATCAAAGTGTTCAATATTTCACTCTCTGAAATTGGACCCCCGCGCCAACAGGGCGCGACTGAGCGTGGTTGCTGATGTGGCTGTCGACGTGGCAGCTGCGTGGATTTTTTTTTTTTTGAAAATCAGAAATTGGACTGATTTTCCTCTTTTTTTTTTTTTACTTTGGACCCACAAACACTCTTCAACCTTTGATTTGAATACTTTTGGATCAAACACACCACTTTTGAGTCATCTTCTTTATGAAGATTTGAAGTTCTTCAAGAATACCAAGAACACCAAATTTTCAAACACCTTCAAATCAACTCCAAATTGCACCAAATTTTGAATATAAGCTCCCCTTTGTGAGTAGAACAAATCCCACTAATTTTTGAAGCCAATATCACATTCATTCACCAAAATTCATCTTCAAGTTTCAAACCTTCAAGGTCCTTCAATGGTAGAATGCTCAAAACACCTTCAAATTAAATGAAACTTGAATTTAGGTACAACTAACACTAGGGAACAAGAATCTAGTGCCAAAACAACAAAATTAACCTTTTTTTTGTAATTTTTTAAAATTTGTTTCTTTTAATTAAGAATGAAGAATTGATGGAACAATTCTTCTACCAAGCTCTGATACCAAATGATATGATCCGACTTGTGAAAGATACAGATTCAAGCAACAAAAATGCGAAAACTAAAATAACAAGGAATTGGGGATGAAAATTAAAGAAATTGGGATGAGAATAGAGGGATAGAATTAGAAACAAGACCCAAAGAATAATGATTCTATGGGTAAACTTAGGTATGTGAAACCTAAATTCTCTCAATTGAAATCAAACATAAGAACCTATACTATTTGATCTTCAACAAAGAGTAAATCAAATGAATCCACAAATGAACAACTCTATATGAAAATCAATAGAAAGGATTTTAATAGCCAGCAATGGAATCCACCATAATTAACTATCACTAATCACTAAATTAGCACTACACTAAGCTAACCATACTAATTATCACTCTTTAAGAGTATTCATCTCACCTATCTAAAGAAGACTAGACTAGTTATTACAATAATACCCTTAATGAAGTAAGGGTCTTGTTTGGTCTTCTTTACGGATGATGGCTTGAATTTAGAAAATAGCCTTTTGCATGTCTAACCACCATCGTTCTCCTCCATATCATCTTCACTCCACGCGATCAAGCAATCATCCACACGGCATACGCTCTCCTATACTTCATAAAGGTCTCCAAAGCCTCTCTTTGGATCAACATGACTTGTAGGGCTTGAAGTTCTTTATCTCGACCTCGAGTGAAACAATTTGAATCATGTGTGCTCCTCGAGATCGTATCTTGACCTTAGATATGGGGTTGTGGAGGGCACAAATTAGGGTAGAAGGGTAGTGTGAGTAAATAATGGATGTACGGGAATAGTAACTAACTATTACAAGTGTTTCAAAAGGATAAACGATAAAGATTACAAATCGACAAACTTGTAGCCAACAAGAGTTGTGGCAAAAATAAGTTTTGAGTTCTTGATCTTCGCTCTTGAATCTTCATTCCAATTGCAGCAAGCTCCTTGATCTTGATAACCTGAAACAAAGAGACACTAAATCTGGTAGTTTTACAAGGGCGCTACTGAGTCAAGTGATATTCACTCTGTCCTTAAGACAAGATTGCCCCGTATAAATCCTTTTACGTTAGTAGGCAATTGTCTACCAAGATAAAACAACAACTAACAAATGAGCAAATGAAACTCAAGTGTTTTTTAAGAAGAACCTTGAATGTTTGAAATATGCTAGAGAGGAAGAAGATTTTCAGAAAACCTGAGTATAAGAATGAGTGTGATACATCTCCAATTGAGCCAAAGGCCTCAATATATAGTAGTGTAAGAATATCTCTTCAAGTGCTCATGTAATGACCATTTAAGTGCCATATGGCCACTTAATTCACCAAGTAATGTAGCCAAATAATGACTGAATTATGGAGGAAAAACTGACATTTGAATGCTCCAAAATGTCCCCATAATCAGCCAAACTTTTGGATTTCCACGCATGAATCGCTCGGGAAGCGTCATGGCTCACCTCGAGGCGTCGCGCGCAAAGAATATCGCCAACCAAGTATCGTGGCTCAGCCATTGGGCATAGCGACACCACGACCCTTGTGGTGGTGGCGCCCCGGCTCCGCGGTGACGCCGCGACCCTTTTCCCGACCCATTTCAATCTTACACTTCTTTCTTCATTTACCAACGTGGAATACTCGTCATTTAACCAATGACCGTCCATCATTCTATGTCTCAAACATTTTACTTACGTACCAATATCACTTTCACTAAGAAAATTTACGATCCTTGATACAACGAGTGCACGTGTATGGAAACTGCGTTTCCGATGTGCGGGATTCAATTATTCGAGTCATAAATAATAGGATAAACTTAATTTCACATTAGTAAATTTTCAACATGTAGTAGGTAGTCGAGCGTAGTCCTACTTAAGTTTGCAAATTGGTAGTTGTAGTGTTATTATTCTAGGTCCGCATAGCCTATCATACTAATAGGCGCAGTACTGCTTTATAGTCTCCTGTAGTTTGATTTCTATTGTTATGTGTTATTTATGTTGGAACTTGTAAAGAAATAAGAAGAAAAAAATGATCAAAATTTTTGGCCAAGCATCGCGATGCCTAGGGAGAGAGTCGCGACGCCAAATGTCCAGTGAGCAAAGGAAAAATCATCATGCTAAGCGCCGCGACGCCTGTTTGACAGTAACTCCAGAAAAGTGAAATGTGAATTAGGGCCTCAACGCTAAGAGGAAGAGCCGCATCGCCTGGGGTGAGCGCCGCGGCGCCTAGGGCGCAGGGTCGCGATGTTGGTCCAACGGACTGATTTTCTGGATAGATAAAAAGGTGTAACTACTCATAACAATTACAACCATTGGTATGAAAGGTTATACCTGTTCATACCTATTGCTATATAAAGCATAATCACTTGGTTGGAAGACACACAACATAAATTGATCTTATGATCTTTGATCTTTTTGCTTCTTCTTCTTCTTCCCAAAGTATATTTATGGAAAATACATAAAGTAAATTCGTCAGGGTCAAGTTCTTGTGCAAGAACTTGCACCAGATAGTTGTATCATCTAGATAGACGTCCGAAACTATAACATAAGTGGGGGCGAATTTTTGTCTTAGGACACTGAAAAGCAGGCCTCTATCTGAACAATTCAGTATGTGGTTTTCCGATTATAGTATTTGATTTCAATTAGACAGTAGTTTTTGTTGTTAAGTTCACTTACACAGTAGTTTTTGTTGATTAAGTTCATTTACTATTTAATTATTATCATATAATTGTGTTTGTTAATCGAAGATACTAGATTGGTACTAACAATCTAAGACAGAAATTTTTCAGAAAAATCATTTTCCTGAAATTCAAAGATGGATCAATCTGGATCTTCGATGGTGAAAAGTCATGTCGAGAAACCTGAGAAATTCAAGGGTTCTGATTTCAAACGCTGGCAACAAAAGATGTTGTTCTATTTACAACTCTTCAAGTGGCGAATGTTTTGACTGCTTGATGCGCGACTTATACACACGCTAAACGCAAGTGCACGTATCGTGACAAGTAATATAGTCTTAGAAGACCGAGTTATCGTCCTTAGAGATTAGTATCCAATTACCAACCTCTATTCTGTAGTATCTATTTGGTGACCGATAATTTGATGATTTGTTTATAGCTATGATTATAGATGCTAACTAATTTACTTTACTTTACTTCAGATATGGTGGAAATAGGGCTTCCAAATCTCCTCGACTATCCGCTCGCTTTACTCGTTAATGCAAATAATTAAGGTTCTTCTTCTATGTTGAGATAACAGGTTAACTAAGCCGTTTTATACCCCTGTTAAGGTAATAGAAACACTCAACCCCAATGTAGAATCCTTCTATCTTTCGATGACAAGATTGACTACAAAGGAGGATTAAGAGCAATAACCTATCAAGCTACACAAGTATCAGGGTACTTTCGTCCACGATGTAAACCTATGTTTATTCAACTATAGCATATTCACAATCTTCCCTTTCGGATTTCGATTAGAAATCATATAAGTGATGATAATTAGTGATCAATTAATTACCAAGCAGTCAAAACAAATATTGAATAAATCTCAATCAATAATAAGAAGAAACCAAAATCTTGCATTAATTCATAAAACGAGGTTCAAGCGATTCGACATGGAAAGCCCTAAATTAATTTAGTTCCTAGCCATAGACATGCCAAGAACTAAAATAGAATCCAACATATACTAGAAAGATATAAAATAAAGAACAAGAAATTACTCAAAAATAAGTCTCCAATCTTGATCTCAAGTTGTGATGAATAGTAAGCTGTGGAACTCTCTCTCAAATCTGACCTAAAAGGTCCTTTTATATCACCCAAAATGTGCAAAACCTTTTCCTTCTTGGCCTTGGCCCAATCCTATTCGGATCTGTCAATTTTCAGTGTAGCGCCAGCGTTCAAACTTCTGCGCTGGTTCGCTTTCAGGCGCGCCTGCTTTCTCGCCCGGGTTGCCAATTTTTTTAGCTTTTTGAGCTCTGGAACCTCTGTTTCTGCCTTCTTTTCGCTCCTTCTCACCAATGTACCACTTTAAACCATTGTGACTCAAAAGAAAGAAAATATATCCTAACACGACATATATTTGTACAAAAATGGGCAAAAGACTAACTAAATATGACTCAAAAGGTGTATATAAAATACACCTATCAAACACCCCCAAACTTAACATTTGCTCGCCCTCGAGTAAAGATAAAAAAATAGAAACAAAGACACGAAAGAAAAGAAAATAAAATGACTCAAAGACGTTGATCAATTTGCTGCATCATTGTTACTTAGAAAAGCATGAAGGTTAGTAGAATAATATGTGGGAACATATAGCATGGATTTTTAGCATTCTAAACACATCAAGTCAGATATTTCGCGAATTCAATTTAATCATGCTCAATGGAAGTAAGAATACCTAACTATGCATGCTAATTTCCAAATCTTATGACATGTTTACTTGCTATTCTCCACTAATCATGAATACACACATTAGAGATCTTCAGGGCTTTTCAGGGTTGTAATGTAGGCTTAGGCAGGGGTAGGTAAAAATAGGCTTTTAGGCTCAATCTTACGTACCATAAGCTCTTTTGCTTTCGATTTTTCCCTTTTCTTTTGATTCTCTTTTTCACCTCATACCTATCTTTCCCCTCTTTTGTTTTGAGAGAATGATGTGTATTAGGAATAGCAGGCACCCCCAAACTTAGGATTTTGCCTATTTATTATTATTTTTCATTGGGGTGCAACAAAATTGTTCACTCTCTTTTGTCTTTTTTTTTTTCAACACTTTATATTCCAACACATCTCAAAATTTTGTTTTTTTCACTTATGGAACAGGTATGGAATTACAGGGTGTCAAAGAAAAGATCTTATTTTTAGGCTCAAAGAGGCTGACTAGGGATACAATTTTAATGTCAGGGATAGGTAAAAAAAAAAAGGTAAGAAAGGGCTAACAAAGAAATGTCTGAGTCATCTCCCCAACATGCATATCCTAACTATTTCTCCTCAAATAGCAAGCAAGCAGACACATAGGTTTAATCACTAACAATGCATAAATCAAACAAGATACCCCAAATAGTTTGACTTCATGAATTTTTGACATATCTAACCTAAGTGTTCAGATAGTTGCTTCTAATTCCATTACATTATTCAACTTTACATCACTAGACGTTTCAAGTAACTACAATATGCATGATCATAAAAAAAATTAGACTCAAATAAACATAAAAAATAACACAAAAAAAAACTCAAAAATACTAAGAACTCTCCCCCCCCAAACTTAAATCACACATTGTCCCTAATATGTGCAAGACTCAAAAATAAAAGAAAAACGGGACAACTTACAGACTTGATTTAAAATGGTGGCGGTGGCGGCGGATAATGCATGGCAGATAACGTCAGAAATCCCGTCAGAATGGAAGAGGAAAATCGTTTCTAGGGCTCTTATTTTTCAGATTTTTCATCGCGGTGTCGTGGCGCTCTGAGATTGGCGCCGCGGTGCCCAAACTTCAGAGACCTTCTGAACTTTCGGCGCCGCGGCTCTCTGATTCGGCGCCGTGGCGCCCAACTTCCTGCGGCTTTCTGCATTCTCGGCGCCATGGCCCTCTGCTGGGCGCCATGGCGCCGAGCCGATTTCCTCCTCTCTCACGTTTTTCGTCCTCCACTTTTTAGCTCTGTACCTGTCATCACAACATGTAAACAATACCTTCCATGAGACTGTTCTAACTAAAACTAAATTGCATAAATTTAAAAATCTTGGGTTGTCTCCCAAGTAGGCGCTATCTTTAACGTCTTTTAGCCGGACGCAGGTTCCTTATCATTTTGGAATGAGATGGGTCATTAGGCTCATGTATTCCATTTCATTGATCAAATAGGGTTTCAACCTCTGTTCGTTTACCTTGAAAGGGGCCCCCTCTCTCCCTCTCACTTCAACTGCACCATAGGGGAATGCTCTTACAACAGTGTACGGTCCTGACCAACGTGATTTGAGCTTGCCTGGGAACAGCCTCAACCTTGAGTTGAATAAAAGCACTTGTTGTCCTGCTTGGAAGTCTTTTGGGATCAACATCTTATCATGCCATACTTTGGTTCGTTCCTTGTAGATCCTTGCATTCTCATAGGCATTGTGTCTGAATTCATCTAACTCGCCCAGTTGTAGCAACCTCTTCTGCCCTGCTGCCTTGACATCCATGTTCAGCTTCCTCATTGCCCAATAAGCCATGTGTTCCAACTCTACTGGCAGATGACATGTTTTACCAAAAACTAACTTATATGGTGACATTCCAATGGGGGTTTTGAATGTTGTTCTGTATGCCCATAGTGCATCATCCAATTTGATAGACCAATCCTTCCTTGAGCCATCCACCATCTTTTCCAATATGCTCTTTACTTCCCTGTTTGAAACTTCTGCTTGCCCGTTCGCTTGAGGGTGATAGGGAAATGTGGTGCGGTGGTAGACTCCATATCGGGAAAGCAGTGTATCAAGCTGCTTGTTGCAAAAGTGGCTTCCTTCATCACTGATGATGGCCCTAGGAGTACCAAACCTTGTGAATATATTCTTTTGGAGGAACCTTTGGACATTCTTACTGTCATTTTCTTTAGTGGCTACCGCTTCTACCCATTTGGACACATAATCCACTGCAGGAAGAATGTACTGATTCCCAAAGGACGACGGGAATGGACCCATGAAGTCGATCCCCCATACATCAAATAATTCCACCTCCAAGATCCCATTCGAAGGCATTTCATTTCGTCTTGATATGTTCTCTATTCTTTGACAACGATCACAACTCTTCACAAAGGTGTGGGCATCCTTGAAGAGGGTTGGCCAATAGAACTCACTTTGCAATACCTTCGCAGCTGTTCTTGATGCCCCAAAATGTCCACCACATTGTAAGGTGTGACAATGGGTGAGAATCTGGTGCATCTCATCCTCTGGTATACATCGCCTGATGACTTGGTCGGGCCAATTCTTGTATAACATTGGCTTCTCTCAATAGTAGTGTTTTACTTCAGAGTAGAACCTCTTCACTTAATGTCTTGTCAATCCTGGGGATACTACCTTAGCTGCGAGAAAATTAACAAAATCAGCGTACCAAGGTAACTTAAAGACAGCACTTACTTGAAACAATTGCTCATCTGGGAAGTGATCATTTATCTGCACATCCTTGGTGTTCTGGCTCTCTATGTTTTCAAGCCTCGACAAGTGGTCAGCAACTGAGTTCTCTATCCCCTTCTTATCACGGATCTCCATGTCAAATTCTTGTAATAGCAGAACCCATCGGATAAGGCGAGGTTTTGCATCCTTCTTTGTCATCAAGTACTTTATGGCAGAGTGGTCAGTGTATACTATCACCTTATTCCCAATTAAGTATGGCCTGAATTTCTCGAATGCGTATACTATTGCTAGCAATTCTTTTTCTGTAGTGGCATAATTTAACTGTGCATCATTAAGAGTTTTACTAGCATAGTAAATGGATCTGAATACCTTATCGACCCTCTGCCCAAGCACTGCTCCCACTGCATAATCACTTGCATCACACATTAGTTCAAATGTGAGCTCCCAGTTTGGTGCAATGACTATAGGTGCTGAGATAAGCCTCTCGTTGAGTGTCTGAAAAGCGGTCATGCATTCCTTATTGAATTCAAAAGCAACCCCAATCATTAGCAAGGTGGAAAGAGGTTTTGAAATTTTTGAGAAGTCCTTGATGAATCTTCTATAAAACCCGACATGCCCAAAGAAACTTCTGACCCCTTTTGTTGATACTGGAGGTGGTAGATTTTCGATTACTGAAATCTTTGCTTTGTCCACCTCAATACCTTGGTTGGATATTTTGTGTCCAAGGACAATCCCCTCTTTTACCATGAAGTGACACTTCTCCCAATTCAGCACAAGGTTGGACTCTTCACACCGTTTCAACACTGCTTCCAAGTGCCTCAAACACTCGTCGAACGAGGACCCAAAGACCGAGAAATCATCCATGAAAATCTCTATAGTCCTCTCCACCATATCAGAGAAAATTGCCATCATACACCTCTGAAAGGTCGCAGGTGCATTGCAAAGCCCAAATGACATCCTTCTGAATGCAAACGTACCAAAGGGGCAGGTGAATGTTATATTTTCCTGATCTTCTGGTGCTATGACAATCTGATGAAACCCTGAGTAACCATCCAAAAAGCAGTAGTAATTGTGCCCTGCAAGTCTATCCAACATCTGATCTAGAAATGACAACGGGAAGTGGTCTTTTCTGGTTGCCTTGTTCAACTTGCGATAGTCAATGCAAATTCTCCACCCAGTAACTGTTCTAGATGGAATGAGCTCATTCCTTTCGTTGGTCACTACTGTCATACCACCTTTTTGGGCACCACTTGCACCGGACTCACCCATGCACTGTCAGAGATAGGATAAATTACCCCAGCATCAAGCCATTTCATGATTTCTTTTCTGACTACCTCCTTTATGTTTGGATTCAGTCTCCTCTGTGCCTCAATGGAGGTCCGCTCTCTCTCATCTAGCGGATATTATGCATCACGTTGTGGACTTATCCCCTTATATGCATTAATGTCCACCCAATGACACGCCATGAGCCCTCGATTACTCTCGTGACTTCTCAACCTCTACTGTGGATAGATGACATAAGATGATCACTGGTAAGGATTGATTCTCACCTAGATATCAGTACTGCAAATGATCTGGTAGAGTCTTCAACTTCTAACTCTGGAGCTTTTTTTGTGGATGATACTGATCTCTCTGGCATCTGCCCAAGCTCTTCATATCTTTTTTTATCACACTGCTCATAAGAATTCATCCAATTTTCATATTCCATCAGATTCGGGTCATTGCCACTATTATCATCCCATCGTGTCAGCACTTCTTCAAGCGCATCAGCATTTCTGAACCCATTTTCCGACACTGCTTCTTCGATCACATCAATGGCGAAGCAGTTGTCACTTGCCTCTGGGAAGGTTGCTGCTCGAAAAACATTGAAAATCACCTCTTCTTCTTCCATACAGTCTCAACTCACCTTTTCGAACATCAATGAGTGTCTGTCCTGTGGCTAGGAAGGGTCTGCCAAGGATGATGGGGATCATGTCATTATCTCTCATGTCTAAGACGATAAAATCAGCGGAAAATATGAACTTGTCCACCTTCACCAACACATCCTCGATGACTCCTCTAGGGTGGACGATGAAGCGGTCAGCTAGCTGCAAAGTGATGTTTGTAGGTCTGGCTTCTCCCATTCCAAGTTTGCAAAACACCAGATAGGGCATCAAATTTATACCTGCCCCCAGATCACACAACGCCTTCTGACACTCAAACTTTCCTATAGTGCATGGGATGGTGAAACTCCCCGGATCTTTCAACTTCTGAGGTAGCTTTCTCTTAGGATGGCACTGCATTCTTCAGTCAACACCACTGTTTCGTAGTCATCTATCCTCCTCTTTTTGCTGAGAATCTCCTTCATGAACTTTACATAACTCGGCATCTGCTCTAGTGCCTCAGCAAACGGGATGTTGAGTTGCAATTGTTTGAGCACTTCCAGGAATTTAGAGAACTGTTTGTCAAGAGAACTTGTTTTTAGCCTCTGGGGGTACGGTATCTTCACATGGGGTGCGTCCACAACTGCTCCCAAAATCATTGTGCCTTCTGAGCCCTGGGCGCCACGACCCTGAGATTCGGCGCCGTGGCGCTGCTCAATGGCGCCGTGGCGCTGCAACTTCTGCGAGAAGTCTAGGCCCTTCTTTTCTGGACACGGTGGTGGTGAGTTTGCTTCCACTGGTTCGCCATTTCTCAGGTCAATCGCCTGGCATTGCTCTTTTATATTCTCTCCAATATATTCAGGGTGATTCTCTTGTATTCTGTTGCTTAGAATGCCCGCGAGTTGTCCTATTTGCGTTTCCAAATTCTTTAAGGACACTCTCGTCTCATCCATAAACTGAGTTTGGTGCCTAGTTAGCCTGAGTATGGCTGCTCGTAGAAATATAAACCTATGTTTATTCAACTATAACATATTCACAATCTTCCCTTTCAGATTTCGATTAGAAATCATATAAGTGATGATAATTAGTGATCAATTAATTACCAAGCAGTCAAAACAATTATTGAATAAATCTCAATCAATAATAAGAAGAAACCAAAATCTTGCATTAATTCATAAAACGAGTTTAAGCGATTCAACATGGAAAGCCCTAAATTAAGTTAGTTCCTAGCCATAGACATGCCAAGAACTAAAATAGAATCCAACATATACTAGAAAGATATAAAATAAAGAATAAGAAATTACTCAAAAATAAGTCTTCAATTTTGATCTCAAGTTGTAATGAATAGTAAGGTGTGGAACTCCCTCAAATCTGACCTAAAAGGTCCTTTTATATCACCCAAAATGTGCAAAACCTTTTCCTTCTTGGCCTTGGCCCAATCCTATTCTCGACCATCAATTTTCCCGTCAGATCGCTTTCGCAACCGGCGCGTGGCCCAAACTTATGCGGCTGGTCTGCTTCTTAGGCGCCGTGGCTCTCTTCGCTGATGGTGCAGCGGCGCCGCCCTGTTTCTCGCCCGGGTTGCCAACTTTTTAGCTTTTTGAGCTCTGGAACCTCTGTTTCTGCCCTCTTTTCGCTCCTTCTCACCAATGTACCAATTTAAACCATTGTGACTCAAAAGAAAGAAAATATATCCTAACACGACACATATTTTTACAAAAATGGGCAAAAGACTAACTAAAAATGACTCAAAAGGTGTATATAAAATACACCGATCACTGCTGAGGCTCTTATGGCATTGCCAGAAGGAGAAGGGGATGATGCTCCTACTGAGGAAGAGAGGGCTGAAAATCTAAAGGCTATGGAGACTTGGGAGAGTCAAGAGTTTCTTTGCAGGAACTATAATCTCAATGCCTTGGATGACTTTCTCTACGATATCTACTCCACGTTCAAAATGGCAAGGGAGTTGTGGCAGTTATTGGAAAACAAGTACAAGACTGAGGTAGCTTGTTCAAAGAAGTTCGTCATTGGCAAGTTCTTGAACTTCAAGATGAGCGATGCCAAGCCTGTTTTCAAGCAAGTGGAGGAACTCCAAGTCATTGTTCATGAGTTAGAAGTTGAAGGTATGGGTGTTAACCCGAATTTCCTTGTTGGTGCTATTATTGAGAAATTACCTCCTTCTTGGAAGAATTTCAAAATTTATCTTAAGCATCTAACCGAGGATATGAACTTTGAGCAATTGATTCTTAAACTTCGAGTTGAATAGGATAACCAGAAGAATGAAAAGGCTGATGCTGTTTCATTGGAGCCTAATGCTAATATGGTTGAAGATAGTCCATCTAAGGCCAAGTTTCAGAAAGGCAAGGGCAAGTTTGTTGCTGCCAGGAAATTGCAATTGATCCAGGAAAAATGCAATCACCCCACAAAAGACCAAAATGTTCAAGAAACCACAAATAGGAGTCTGTTGGGTGTGCGGTAAATCTGGGCATAGAGCAAAGGATTGTCGACTTTGAAAAAACCAAGGAGATAGTGCTGGTGGTTCGGGTAATTTCAACCAAAACAACCGTGTTGAAACTAGAAACCAATTCATTGATGTTGTTGTTTCTCAATCAAATCTGGTTACTAATTCAACCGACTGGTGGATGGATACGGGTGCATCTATGCATGTTTGTTCTGAAAAAGACATGTTTACATCCTACCAGCCCATCAAGGATGGAGAACCTTTGCTCGTGGGGATTGTTGTTGCTGTCAAAGTTGAAGGAAAAGGGAAGGTGATTCTGAAACTCACTTCCGGGAATGATTTTGTGCTCACTAATGTGTTACATGTGCCTGAAATTTGTAAGAATTTGAAATCTGATCCTGTTTTAAGTAACAAGGGCTTTAAGATTGTGTTTGAATCAGACAAATTTGTACTCACCAAAGGTGAGATGTATGTAACGAAGGGCTACCTCAGTGAGGGGCTCTTCAAACTATCTGTTGTACCAACTAAGGATGTTACTATTATTAATGAAAATGCAGACACTAGCACTGCTTCTATGTACATGGTTGATTCCTCATTCCTTATGACATTCAAGATTAGGTCATGTTAATTATCGTTCCTTACAAAGAATGGTAAAGTTAGGCATGTTGCCAAAATATTCTATGAACAAAATGACTAAGTGTGGAGTATGCATAGAATCAAAATGTGCAAGTCATTCTCATAATGTAGTGAAATCGAATGACGTGTTTGGTTTAATTCATAGTGATTTGTGTGATTATCAAGCAACTTCATCTCGTGGATGAAAGAATTATTACATATCATTTGTATATGATTGCAGTAGATATTGTTATGTATACTTAATACATACCAAAGACGAGGCTTTGAACATGTTTAAAACATATAAAGCTGAAGTGGAGAACCAACATGAGAAAAGAATTAAAATTCTAAGGTCTGATTGAGGTGGTGAATATCAATTAAATGACTTTAATGAATTTTATTTTACTCATGGTATAGTTCATCAAACCACTGCACCTTATACTTCAAAACAAAATGGAGTTGTCGAACGTAAGATTAGAACATTGAAGAATATGATAAACTCAATGTTGGTTAGTTCGGGAGCACCTCTAAGCCTATGGGGAGAGGCATTACTTACTGCAAATATGATATTAAATAAAATTCCTCATAAGAAAAGTGAGCAATCCCCTTATGAGTTATGGAAGGATAGATTGCCTACTTTTAAAAGGATGAAAGTGTGGGGTTGCCTAGCGAAAGTTTAAGTTCCTTTATCAAAGAGAACTAAACTTGGACCAAAAACAGTGTATTGCATATATATTGGTCCTACCAATAATAGTGCAGCATATAAGTTTTTGGTTTATCATTCTGATGTTGAAGGTATTCACAAAAACACAATTATGGAATCTGCTGAAGGAGAATTCTTTTAGGACAATTTTCCTTACAAAGGCAAGGAAAATGATAAAAGTGATCCTAATCATAAGAAGAGGACGTTGCCTCAAGATGAGTCAAACCAAA
Source organism: Przewalskia tangutica (assembly GCA_029844215.1). Lineage (NCBI taxonomy): Eukaryota > Viridiplantae > Streptophyta > Magnoliopsida > Solanales > Solanaceae > Przewalskia > Przewalskia tangutica. The sequence continues at coordinate 132,516,313 of CM056719.1, forward strand.
ACACACAAAGTGATAAAAGTAAGACTTCATCTGTTCAAGAAGAAAATTCTGAACCAAGAAGAAGTAAACGTGAGAAAATTGCCAAAGTTTTTGGACCAGACTTTATGACATTTTCCGTTGAAGGAGAACCTCAAACATATAGAGTTGTTATGGAATCATCTAAAGCACCTTATTGGGAAGAGGCTATCCAAAGTGAGGTAGAATCCATTGTGCAAAGCAATACATGAAAATTGATTGATCTCCCTCCGGGACAAAAACCAATAGGCCATAAATGGATTTTTAAACGGAAATTAAGGCCTGATGGTACTATAGAAAAATACAAAGCTCGTATAGTGGTCAAATAGTTTTGACAAAAATAAGGTGTAGATTTCTTTGATACTTACTCACCAGTAACTAGAATTACTACTATAAGGGCGATAATTGCTATAACGACTATTCACAATTTGGAAATACACCAAATGGATGTGAAAACCGCATTTTTGAATGATGAATTAGATGAAGAAATTTACATGGAACAACCTGAAGGGTTTGTTGTTAAAGGTCAAGAAAAGAAGGTTTGTAAATTAATTAAGTCTTTATACGAACTTAAACAAGCTCCAAAACAATGACATGAAAAGTTTGATAATACATTGTTATCAAATGGATTTCAAATAAATGAATGTGACAAATGTGTCTACGTTAAAAAATGTAAGAATGTATGTGTCATTAGATGCTTATATGTTGATGATATGCTAATTATGAAACAAGTAAGGACGTAATTAACCAAACTAAGAAGATGTTGCATGTCGCTTTTGATATGAAAGATATGAGAATAGCGGATGTCATTCTTGGTATTAGAATTCAAAAGAATTATGATGGTTACATATTAACTCAATCCCATTATGTTGAAAAACTCCTTAGAAAGTTTGGACACTACGACGATCGACCGGTTGTTACACCATTTGATCCCGCTGGTCACCTTAAGAAGAATCAATGTGAAAGTGTGTCTCAACTGGGATATACACAAGTTCTTGGGAGCTTGATGTACCTAATGATTTGTACACGACCAGACTTAGCATATACAGTGAGTCGATACTCATATAATCAGGAAATGATCATTGGTTTACACTAATTAGGGTGCTCCGATATCTCAAACATACAATGAACTATGGGTTGCATTATACAAAATATCCTCTTGTTTTAGAAGGATATTGTGATGCTAATTGGATTTCCAACCATTCGGAAAGTAAGTCCACAAGTGGCTATGTATTTACACTTGGTGGAGCGTCGGTGTCTTAGAAATCATCAAAGCAAATTGTGAATACACGATCGACTATGGAAACGAAGTTTGTAGCCTTGGACATAGCTGTCGAAAAGGCAGAATGGCTCAAAAACTTCCTAGAAGGTATTCCTTTATGGACAAAGCATGTTACAGTCATTTGCATACATTGTGATAGTATGGTTACTCTTACGAGGGCAAAAAACCAAATATACAATGGCAAATCGAGACATATAAGGCGACATCATAATATAATATGCAGCTTGCTAAAGAATGGAATTATAGCCATTGACTATGTAAAATAAAAGGACAATATAGCAGATCATTTGACAAAAGGCCTTAATAGAGAGCAAGTCATACTTACATCGAGGGGAATGGGCTTAAAGCCAATACAATGAGTCAGTACTTGACGGAAACCTAACCTAGCAACATTGGAGATCCCATGGTCTAGGTTCAATAGGATAACTAGTTGGGGAAGACTCAAGGATCATAGAACACACACATATGCTCATTCCTATGGTGAACCAATGTGTGTTGATCCGTTGATGATTAAGGGATGAATTTTATTCTTAATAATACTAAAAGCCATTATGGTGGGATAGTACAAACTATTCTTGATTGGTATTACCTATGAGATTGATGTGGGGTCGCATATTTGAGAACCGATATGACTATATTCTCTAAAAATCTCAAGAAGAAGGAGTTGTTCACGACCGAAATGAACACAACCGTAAGAATTGAAATATGTTGGTATGATATGTGTGATACTTGTTGTTTCGATTTACTACGAAACGTGAATAGTTCAAGACATACGTTCACTATTTCACAAAGTAGATCCGATAAGTAATCACTACGAACGGTTCAAGTCCAAAAGACATCTTTTCTGATGCATGTCATATCTAGTTTTTTCGAAATAACGATAAGTTCCTCATTATCTTATTTTCTATCCAAATGTGGGGTATTGTTAGGTGTTTGAATAGAAAATGTGGGGTATTGTTGGAATTTGTAAAGAAATAAGAAGAAAAAAGTGATCAAAATTTTTGGACAAGCGCCGCGGCGCCTAGGGAGAGGGCCGCGACGCCAAATTTCCGGTGATCAAAGGAAAAATCATCGTGCTAAGCGCCGCGACGCCTGTTTGGCAGTAACTCTAGAAAAGTGAAATGTGAATTAGGGCTGCGGCGCTAAAAGGAAGAGCGACGCTGGGGTGGCCATACGCCATGGCTAAGAAGAGGCTGGTCCATGGGTGATTTTCTGGATAGATAAAAAGTTGTAACTATTCATAACAATTACAACCATTGGTATGAAAGGTTATACATGTTCATACCTACTGCTATATAAAGCATAATCACTTGATTGGAAGACACACAACATAAATTGATCTTATGATCTTTGATCTCTTTGCTTCTTCTTCTTCTTCCCAAAGTATATTTCTGGAAAATACATAAAGTAAATTTGCCAGGGTCAAGTTCTTGTGCAAGAACTTGCACCAGATAGTTGTATCTTCTATATAGGCGTCCGGAACTACAACACAAGTGGGGGCGAATTCTGTCTTAGGACACTGCAAAGCAGACCTTTATCTGAGCAAGTTAGTATGTGGTTTTCCGATTATAGTATTTGATTTCAATTACACAGTAGTTTTTGTTGATTAAGTTCAATTACTATTTAATTATTATCATATACTTGTGTTTGTTAATCGAAGATACTAGATTGGTACTAATAATTTAGTGTACTTTGTTAACCTTATTTACCTGCGCTATCATGACTTATTCGCTTTTGATACCAACATTTTCATACTGTTTACTGATCGGGTCTGATAGTTTCTCTTGCTTTGATTTTGCTTTTGCTTTTGCTTTACTTGTGCTTATGAGCGGTGCTCTGACCGATTGAACTACAATCCCAAAAAAATTAGATGTACAACCTAAAATCAACTTAGATTCGATGCTATTAGATAGATGGTCTGAAGGGTTCTCTTGGCCTTGGTTTGTCTTGAGCCGAGGGTCTTTCGGAAACAATCGCTCTATTTATCAATGTAGAGATAAAGTTTGTGTATATTCTACCCTCTCTAGACCCACGTTGTGAAATTTCACTAGGTATGTTATTATTGTTATACTGAAACAATTTTTTCAACAGGGCCTACAAAGCCAAGCAACGCAATTTGTCGTTTGCCTCGTCTTGGATTGGAACAGCTGCGATGTGGATAAGTTCAGAGAATAGGACGTTCATTGTATTCCTCCTATTTTATATTTCTTCATGATTAAATTATCAACCACTTGCTTAAAATTTCCTTTTAAATACTGTTTAGGATTTTATTAATAAAAGAGTGTTTAAGATCTTACTATTTACATAAGAAGTTAGAATAATAATAATTAATGAGGAAGTGAACAACTATTTTTGCATCAACGAAGCACGTCTTAGATTAAAAGCTAATCTTCAATTTTATATGAACAGACTAGTCAAACAAACATATAAAATCAAAAGAAGTTAATTAGAATAAACAATTTTTGCATTATTGATGGAAGCACTGGAATAGACTCTTTATTTAATGGGGGTAGGTGACGACTAATTCTTTTTATTACTGAAGCACGTCTAGTATAGAAGCAAGTCTTCATTTTATATAAACAGACTAGTCAAACAAACATGTATAATCAAATTAAATCAACTATTATCACTAGAAGAACATGTCAAACTATCAAATGAGGGTATAACTCCATATAAACCCAAGAAAAAAAGAAAACTAGAGTAATAAAAGATCTAGCATCTCGTCAGCAGTCTGAAACTATTTATGGTGGGATGAATAAAATCTTTTTATCTTTAATCAAATGTCTCGAATTCGAATCATAGAATAAAAAATCTAATAAAGAGTGCTTCCTCTCTAATAAATTTTAAGCAATATGAATTTAAATTAGTTAGAGATCAATATGGTTGTTGGGTTTTGATATTGGTGAATGAGAAATGATGAGATGAAAATTAAAGGGAGTAAAAGGCTCTTTTGTCCCACATCGAAAAAAGAGAAGGAAAAAAATGTGTATATATTACATTACACCTTCTCTAGTTGCTAAAAGGGGTGAGAGGGCAAGGACCATTCGCGCTGTCGTCGTTGCTCGGCTCGGCTCGGCTTCGGATTGATTGATTGACTTTTTGGACCGTTGTGTATTATATTTGTTGCATGAAATACGTGAAGATTATTTTCAAGGTAGTAAGAATGAATTTGACTTACTCATGTGATACTTGTACAACGATTTGAAGAACATAAAATCTTCGTCTTTCTGGTTAAGGAGATTAAAACTTGTGTAGTTTTCTACTCCATATGAATATTAGTATTCTGACTCGAAGATATAAAAACTTCGTTGGAATACTAAAGTTTTATAATTATACTGCGATTTGAAGAAATAAAATCTTTATCGTTTAAGTTTATAATTCAACTGCGATTTGAAGAAATAAAATCTTCATCGTTGAAGTCTGTGAATTAATTGCTATTTTGGTTTTATTAACTAAAACAGTTTGTCGATTTGACTGTGACAAATAATTAATGGCAAGAAAATTATTTACTGGATGGATGATAGACATACAAGGTTGGAAGCGAAAGTTCTATAAAGAAAAATTACAAAATTGCTTCAATTTAGTGTCTGTGTTGATTCCAAATAGTCATGGGACGAATGGTCTTGGTTGTTGAGTTACAGAATTGGGAGTCATAATTTTCAATTATGATATTCTGGAAAATGCCAAAGACACTACATGTGAAGAGTCACGTTCACACTACATGTGAAGAGTCACGTTCACACTACATGTGAAGAGACTATATTAATAAGAATTCAGCTTCGTCTTACTTATTGGAGTCAAATGACTTATGACATGTTCGTTTAGGACATGTCAATTACAAAACCTTGCGGAAATTGATTAATCTAGAAGTATTGCCTAGATTCGAGTGTAATAAATCAAAATGTGAAATCTGTGTTGAATCTAAGTTTGTTAAACATCCATATAAGTCTATTGATAGGAATTCAAATCCTTTAGACTTAATTCACACAAATATATGTGATATGAAGTCAATACCATCTCGTGGTGGGAAAAATATTTTATAACTTTCATTGACGATTGCACTCGATAATGTTATGTGTATTTGCTTAATAGTAAGGATGAAGTAATTAATGCATTTAAGCAATACAAGAACGAAGTGGAAAATCAATTGAATAAAAAGATCAAAATGATTAGAAGTGATAGGGGTGTAGAGTACGAATCTCCTTTTGCAGAGACATGTTTGGAATATGGAATTATTCATCAAACTACGCCTTTACACCACAATCAAATGGAATTCTTTGAAAGGAAAAACCGAACATTAAAGGAAATGATGAATGCCTTACTAATTAGTTAGGTTCTGCAGAGCTTGTGGGGAAGTTATCCTTACAACTAATCGAATACTCAACGAGTACCCAAAGAAAAAACACAATCTATTCCATATGATCTATGGAAAGGAAGAAAACCCAACTTGAAATATTTCAAAGTGTGTGGGTGTTTAGCGAAGGTCCAAGTTCCTTTGTCCAAAAGGGTAAAAATCGGACCGAAAACTATGGATTGTGTTTTTATTGGCTATGCTACAAACAACAAAGCTTGTCGGTTTTTGGTTCACAAATCGGAAAATCCCGAAATTCATATTAATACGGTAATTGAATCAGATAATGTTGAATTCTTTGAAAACATCTATCCGTATAAAACTGAATGTGAGTCGTCAAGTGAAAGATCTAAACCACCGCGGGAAGAACCAAAGGAAAGTATACCAAGAAAAGAGGATCCAAGGCGTAGCAAACGTCAAAAGACATCTACTTCCTTTGGACCAGACTTTGTAACATTCTTGCTTGAAAATGAGCCTCAAACATTTAAAGCAGCAATGTTATCTTCTGATTCAACATTTTGGAAAGAAGCATTCAATAGTGAGATTGAATCAATTTTAAACAACCATACATGAGAATTAGTTGATCTTCCTCCTGGAAATAAACTTTTAGGATCAAAATGGATTTTTAAAAGGAAAATGAAAGTTGATGGCACTATTGACAAATATAAGGCAAGACTTGTGGTCAAATGTTATATACAAAAAGAAGGCCTTGATTACTTTGATATATACTCATCGGTAACAAGAATAACATCTATTCGGGTGTTAGTGGCACTGGCGGCCGTATATGGTCTTGAAATCCATCAAATGGATGTCAAGACAGCTTTCTTAAATGGAGAATTGGAGGAAGAAATTTACATGGAACAACCTGAGGGTTTTGTGGTTCCTGGTAAAGAAAGGAAAGTGTACAGACTTGTTAAGTCACTTTATGGACTTAAACAAGCACCCAAACAATGGCATTCGAAATTTGATCAAACAATGTTGGCAAATGAATTTAAGATTAATGAGTGTGACAAATGTGTTTACATTAAAAATATTCCAAATCATGAAGTCATTGTTTGTTTGTATGTTGATGACATGTTGATAATGAGTAAAGATATTGTCGATGTAAATGCTACGAAGCGTATGCTCGCTAGCAAATTTGATATGAAAGACTTAGGGGTTGCTGATTTGTCTTAGGAATTAGGATCCATAAAACTCCACAAGGTCTAGCATTATCACAGTCACATTATATTGAAAAATACTTGACAAGTTCAAGTATTTAAATTTCAATGTTGCAAAGACTCCAATTGATGTAAGTTTTGCACTTCAAAAGAATGAAGGTGAAAGTGACTCACAATTGGACTTTGCACGAGTTTTGGGAAGTTTGATGTATATTATGAATTGTACACGACCAGATATAACATGTGTTATAAGCAAGCTGAGTCGATTCATGAGTAATCCCAATCAAACTCATTGGATGACAATGAAACGAGTCTTGGGATATTTACAACACACCCAAAACTATGTTTTGCATTATAATAAATATCCCGCAGTACTTGAAGGATATAGTGATGCAAATTGGATCACCGGATCGTTTGAAGTTAAATCCACGAGTGGATATGTTTTCACCGTTGGTGGAGGAGCAGTGTCTTGGAAATCATCAAAACAGACATGCATCGCCCGCTCTACAATGGAATAAGAATTTATAGCTTTAGACAAGGTCGGTGAAGAAGCTGAATGACTCCGAAATTTCTTAGAAGATATTCCATTCTGGCCCAAACCTTTGGCTCCTATATGTATACATTGTGACAGCGAATAGGTAGGCGGGGCGTAATGTATAACGGAAAATCTCGTCACATACGACGGAGACACAATACCGTTAGACAACTCCTCTCTAGTGGCGTTATCACAATTGATTATGTAAAGTCAAGAGATAACGTGGCGGATCCGCTTACAAAAGGCTTATCTAGAGAGGGAGTTAGTAGATCATCAATGAGAATGGGGTTAAGGCCAATGACAAGTCATCATGGCGGTAACTCTACCTAGCAGACTGGAGATCCCAAGAGCTAGGTTCAAGGAGATCAAACAAAGTTGTGACTGACGGTTCAACATTGTCAAATAACTCAACTCATTCTCGGATGAAGACAATGTTCAGAAATAAGGATAAGACCTTATGGCTTGTTAATGAGTTAATAAAGCATTAAGGTTTTTAATGGTTATCTAAATCTGGTAATGTATGACCAGATAATGTGGCTATAGGACCACATGTTTAGAAATCACCTATGTGAGTGTTAAGTGTAAGCCGCTTTAAAGGGGAATGACAGTAAAGGCTCATTCTCTATGCACTCATGAGACCAGGCGGTGTTCATGGCTGAAACGAACACAACCGTGAGAACCATAAACGGTTGAGGGTTGATTGTGTGTCTTATGTTGTCTAGGTATACAACAAAGTTCGACAGTTCAAAGATATCAAATCTACCGATTGATCGAGTATATCCGATATAAGTTCACTACGGAAAGTTCAAAGGGAAACCTACTTATCCAGATGCAGTCAATTCTCGCTTGTATATCACACTCGTCCGTATATTCTTTTATCTTATAGCCATTCCCCATTCATGTGGGGGATTGTTGAGTTTTGATATTGGTGAATGGGAAATGATAGGATGAAAATTAAAGGGAGTAAAAGGCTCTTTTGTCCCACATCGAAAAAAGAGAAGGAAAGAGAGGTGTATATATTACATTACACATTCTCTAGTTGCTAAAAGGGTTGAGAGGGCAAGGACCCCTCGCGCCGTCGTCGTTGCTCGCTCGGCTCGGCTTCGACTTTGGATTTGGATTTGGAAAAAGATTGATTGATAATCTTTTTGGACAAACGTTTCTTTAATTAATTAATTATTTAATTAAAAATAAATCCAAACGGATCGACCCAAGACCTGCGACCGACCCGTCCGGTTTAAGTCCTTTCTTTTCGAAGGTGACTATTCTGAATGGTTGCAAACATTCAGAATCAGTACCTCCAACAACTATAAATTCTTGTTTGTTCTAAGAATTTAGCACTAATTCATTCAATACAAATTTCTTCATCTGAAAAATTCTCGCTTCCTAAGTCTGTGTGATATACTTTCGTTGAGTGGTTCGCTGCTACCGGAATTTGGAGTACTACTATTCTGGTAAGATAATCGTTCTATCCTGGGAGGCGATATTCCATTAACCTCAAGTACTGTGAGATGAATAATTTCCTTAAGGACACACTTTGAACTAAGTGGGCTCGATTATATTCTGAAATTATTTTTTCTTATTCAAAACATATTCTGTTTATTGTACTGATTTCAATTAAGTATTTTCTATACTGTGAAATCTGTTTTTTACTAAATATTTAAATAGATTGTGTTGAAATATTATTTTGGCCATATACATATTATTATACCAATAATGGTTACTATAGCCAGATGAGAAATAAAAAAAATAACAGCCACTTTGTAGGAACATACTGTCCCAAGAACTAGTTGACCCTTTATTGCTGCAGAGAAAAGTTAGCCAAATCAAAAAGTCCCTCGTTTTTCTCATATTTGACTAGTATAGGCTTATAGCTAACAAAGGTCTTTATTTTTAAAAGTCTATTAGGGAAAAATAGGCGGGGTTTAACCACAGTTTGGGGTATTTTCAATTAAGGATCTATTGCAATAAAGTCATAAAACTTAATTTTGTGGCCAACTTCTCTATTTAGTGGACTCATATAATTTAATATATGCTATAAATTAAATATGCCTGTTTTTTTTATCTAATAAAGTGTTATTTTTATGAGTTATATATAAATTTTATGTTATAAGATATGAATTTTATATGCATAGATACCTAGTTAACTCTTAAGTTATAATTGACGGGTTCATAACTGAAGAGTTATACCTCTTCTGAAAGATTACCTTTCAAGAGTTATGTCTCTTTTGAAAAGGTGTCTCACTATTATATATATTGGTTGTGATCCCTAAATCTGTTATATTCTCTATTTAGTGGACTCACATATTTAATATAATTGTACATAGATATGCTATCAATTAAAGATGATCAGTTTTCTGATCTAATAAAGTGTTATTTTTATGGGCTATATATAAATCTTATTTTATAAAGTATGAATTTTATATGTATAAAATCTTAGTTAACTCTCCAGTTATAATTGATGGGTTCATAAATGAAGAGTTACATCTCTTCTGAAATGTTATCTTTGAAAAATTATGTCTCTTTAAAGAGGTGTCTCACTATTAAATATATATTGATTGTTATCCCTACTTTGTTACCAATTTTTTTCTAATTCTTAGTACACTGTTTTGTTTGTTCTTTCTAAGACGGGGTAGAAGAAGAAAAGTAGTGTCTAGGCTTAGGACCACAACATTTATATTCTGACATCTCTTCCAAAGGCAACTCTTCAAAATGGATAGTCATGAATATGTGATACATTTAGTATTGCCATGCTAGTAATTTGTTGGTCTAAAAAATGCATATTGCTAGGTCGATTGAGTAGTCAATGTTCATGAATTATGTACAAGAGTACCACTTATAAATTATTATTTTGTGCAAAGACTAAATGATAATGTTGTGCTAGGCATCTTGAGATGGGTTCATTTTTTTGGATTAATGTGTTTGATATATGTATTTCCTTATTTCGTCAAAATTAAAGCATACAAACAATAAAATTCTAATTGTGTGAAGCAAAAAGTTCAGAGTCTTCTTGTGTCACTAGAGCGTATTATTACGAACTCAATTATTGTGGATCTGCTTATAAAAGGTTGCAACCTAAAGTTTTTTATCTCCCACTTGGACCACATATATTTCTGAAAAATTGCACATAATCAAAACTTCATAGTGTGCACAATTTGCTATCTCTATGCAATCCGGTCCATTAATCGTACTAATGTGGGATCAAAACGGTTTTCGTAACATATATTCGTCACTAAACCCATCAATGGTCACGATATCAGCAAAATTAATGACATATATCATGTGTGGATGCATAGCATGAAAATTGCATTTAAATTAATCTCAGACATGCCTGTTCCCAATTGGTCTACCTTATGACTTAAATAGTCCAAAATCACTTTCTTACACTTTATGAAAAATCGCAATAGAAAGTCAATAACTTTATTTTCAGAGTTTTCAATAATCACTCAAAATTCATAAAATTTTAATCTTTAAAGAAAATATACTTAAACATGTTAAAAGCACAAATAAAACAACAAACTCTCATTAAAGTAGCTCATCATAGAGTCCAACAACATCCATATAAGCTACAGGCTCATAATTTTTTTTAGGTTGCAACCTTTCATGAGCAGATCCACAATAATGGAGTTTGTACTAATGCTCTATTGACACAAGAAGTCTCTGAACTCTTTACTTCATACAATTAGAAATTTATTGTATGTATGCTTTAATTTTGATGAACTCAGGAAATACATATATCAAACACATATATATCCAAAAAATGAGTCAATCTCAAAATATCTAGCATAACATTATCATTTAGTCTTTGGACAAAAATAATAATTTGTAAGTGGTACGCTTATACATAGTTCATGAACATTGACTACTCAATCGGCCTAGCAATATGTCTTTTTTTGGACTGATCAATTACTAGCATGACATTACTAAATATATCACACATTCATAACTATCCAAAATAATCTTCCTTTGGGATGATTATTCTGCATAGATAAACATGCTCACATGTTCAAAGCAAATAAATTTTATCTAATAGAGGTTACTTTGACAACAGATTAGACTAATCTATTTCACTTGAAACAAGAAACACATATGATACAATTTCATTCCCAGTACAAAATTATTTTCTTTTACGCGCGGCAGAAAATAACAAAAAAGACATCCCCAGTAGAACTAGATATGCACAAATGAGGACAAAACTGCTTCTAATGCATACCATAGAAATCAATGTTGCAAATACAATATGCACATAGGAGGAATAAACTATAATCACAGTAAATTGTAGGGATTGAATTACAGACACTGAAACTCATGGAATTCGGTTTGCACAACACTTTAAACATGAGACCTTATCTCCTTAATGGCCTAATAAAATATTATGAATGCCTAAAAATATTTTAAATAGTCCAACAACTCAAATTCCATGACTTATAGAAATACATATTAACCTTATGGGCACATAAACTTTAATTATCATCTAAATTTGTGGTCCTATTCAAATATTGCACGTCCCAAACTGAAGGTATTAAGGAAGCAATACAAATAGCTTATTTTCAGTATTTGGTTTAAAGAGAAAAAGGTCACTAGTAATAAACCAGTAGCCACAATATTTGACTGTCATAAGAGACCGGAATAACTTAGGACTGTCTTTAACAATGCTCTTTGTCGATGATCTGAGCACCGCCATTGATGAAGCGTTCAAGTCTGCTCGTGTTTTACAGAGAAGACAACTAGATCTAGGTTTTCACCAGTGAACATGCAACAACCACAGATAGAAGAGTGAACAGAGTCAAAGTAATAAGGAAGAAGAAATAACTCTGTGTATTAACTTTTGAGAAGTAGAACAATCGAGACAATGAATAGAGAAGATGAAGTACAGAGAGGAATTGTACTTAGAGCCGATTGCCTCTTTTCTCTTCTTTTACTTCTGACCTAGAAGCATGTATGCTTTTCTATTTATACCAAGGCTTCTCGCCTAAGAAACTTGACTGGGCTACTGGGCTAATGGTACGGGGCTGGCCACTTAATATGGGTTGGCCCCTTAATTAATAATACACGACATATTACACAACTGGCCCACTATCATTAAATTGGCCCACTATCATTAACTAGACTTATTACACAATTGGGTCAATTCTTTAACAGCCTCCCTCAAGCTGGGTGCTCGAAAATATCCAGCAAGCCAAGCTTGGAACAGAGATGAAAATGTTGTAATCTGGTAAGACCTTTTGTAAGTATGTCTGCTGGTTGTTCTGCAGTGTTGATATATTCTGTTTCCACCATTCCTTTTCGAATCTTCTCCCTAATGAAATGAAGATCTATCTCAATGTGTTTAGTCCTTTCATGGAACACAGGATTTGCTGCCATTTGTATGGCAGATTTACTGTCTGTGTACACAGTTACTGGCAGTTTGATGTCAACACCAATGTCCTTCAGTAAGCCTATCAGCCAAGTGATTTCAGCAATAGTGCTGGCTAGACTTCTATATTCCTTGGTAGACTTTGAGACTGTGCTTTGCTTCTTAGATTTCCAGGATATGAGAGAATCTCCAAACTTGACTACATAACCTGTAATAGATTTTCTTGTATGTGGACATGAAGCCCAATCTGCATCACAATAACTAGTTAGTGTTTCTTGCCTATTACTAGATAACAGCACTCCTTGTCCTGGCTTACCTTTTACATACCTCACAATTCTGATTGCAGCATCAACATGTGATTTCTTTGGGTTTTGTAGGAATTGACTAAGTGTTTGTACACTATAGGCAATATCTGGTCTAGTAAGAGTAAGATATAATAACTTACCAATTATTCTTTGATATGAACTGATATCACCTACTAGCTCATCACCGGTAACTGTTTTCCCTTTATCTGGAAACTGCTTTACCTTGTACTCATCATATTCTTTAGTAGTAAGTTTTATATTAGAGTCAGTTGGAGTATTAATAGGCTTGGCAGCAGCTAATCCTAATTCAGAAATGAGTTCTAAGGCATACTTTCTTTGATGCATAATGATCCCCTTACTGGATCTAGCAAATTCTATCCCTAGGAAATACCTCAACTCTCCCAGATCTTTCATTTTAAAAACATTCTGCAGTGACTGCTTAGTCTCCTTTATGAGTATTATATTGTCCCCAGTGACTAACATGTCATCCACATAAATAAGTATAACTATTATACCTTGATTAGTCTGTTTCAAAAACAGAGAGTGATCAAACTCAGACTGCCTAAACTGCATCTGAACTAATGCCTCTGTAAGCTTAAAGTTCCACTGTCTTGGTGCTTGCTTGAGCCCATACAAGGACTTGGTTAATTTACACACTAGTTTACTGCCCCCTTTACTACTGAAACCTTGTGGAAGAGTCATATAGATTTCATCAAATAAATCCCCTTGGAGAAAGGCATTATACACATCCATTTGATGAACATGCCATCCCCTAGAGGCAGCAATAGAAAGAATAGTTCTTATAGTGACCATCTTTACAACAGGAGATAAGGTTTCTTGATAATCTATTCCTTCTTGTTGACTATATCCTTTAGCAACTAATCTAGCTTTCAGTCTTTCTATTTCTCCAGTGTCTTTATATTTGATCCTGTAGATCCATTTACAGCCTATAGGTTGTTTTCCTTCTGGTAGAGTAACTATTTCCCAAGTGTGATTTTCTTGTAAAGCATCTATTTCAGCTTTCATGGCATCTACCCACCTAGGATCTTTTGAGGCTTCCATGTAACCTTTGGGTTCTGTTAGTTCTGAAAAAGATCCTAAAAATTCTTGATATGTTGGTTTTATGTTATCATAAGAAATGTAGTTAGCAATAGGGTAAAGAACATTGTTGGCATTTATTGTGATAAAGTCTTTCAGCCATATAGGGGGTTGTTTGAGTCTATTAGATCTCCTACTAATTTCTCTGTCACCTGGTTCTATGACAGGATTACTGCAAGATTGTATATTATCAGAATCTCCATCTTCTAAATTATTCTCATTGTGATTACTGTCTTCAATAGATTCCATATTAGTGATATATGTGCCTCCCTTTTCTGAATTATCTGTACTATTCTGTGAGGTTACTTGGGGTATAGGTTGATCATCATTATTACCCAGTAGATTTTGGAAGATAGGATCTTCAGACACATTTTCTTTAAAAGGGTAAGTAGTTTCTCTAAATTTAACATCTCTACTAACCATGAGGGTCTTAGCCTGCATATCATAAAGAATGTAACCCTTATGTGTTTCAGAGTATCCCATCAGAACACATTTTTTAACCTTAGACTGAAGCTTATCAGTGACAGTTAGATCATTAGCAAAGCATAGACAACCAATAGTTCTTATATGACTTAAGGATGATTTCTTGTGATAAAGACACTCAAAAGGTATGGAGTGAGTAATAGAGGATGGTAATCTATTGATCAAGTATACTGCAGCCTGTACACACAAGCCCCAAAATCTTAGAGAAATATTATCTTGCATTCTTATAGCCCTGGTAATTTCTAATATATGCATGTTTTCTCTCAAAGATTCCATTCTCATTGTTTGTATATACACAACTTCTTTGATGGATAATTCTAAGTTACGAAGAGAGTGGTGCAGAAATCATTAACAAACTCTGTCCCATTATCAGTTCTAATTATCTTTACTATTTGATTAAACTGTGTTGATATGTACTTAAGAAACTGATTGATTACCACACATACTTCAGATTTAAGTCTAAGTAGGTATATCTAAGTCATTCTAGTGTAATCATCTACAATAGTGAGAAAAAATCTCTTCCCATTATGTGTTTCAACCTTGTATGGACCCCATACATCCATGTGAACAATATCAAAAGCTTTATTACTGTAAGTAGTACTATTAGGAAAAGGCAGTCTACACTGTTTTGCACAAGGACACACATTGCATGTCTTTATTGTCTCAGCTATCTCATCATTATTAGCACTTATCACTTTACTAAGTACCTTACTAGAAGTGTGGCCCAGTCTTCTATGCCACAGATTAATATCTTCTTACATTCGTTTTCTTACCTTAGCTTGTGCATGTAGAACTGTTTTCCTTGAGTCCTGTATGTCACTAGCATGACTAACTAACATATAGAGTCCATCCTGAAGCCTACCAATCTCCTTCACCTTCCCACTGGAGAGATCCTGAAATAGACAAAAATCAGGATAGAAGATAGCTGAACAGTTCAGCTCTCTTGTTAGTTGAGAGACAGACAATAAATTATATTTGAATTGAGGTAGAAAGAATACATTTTCAAGTGTACTTCTATTAGAGAGAGTACTGATACCAGTGTGAGTAACTTGGGCTGATTGGCCATTTGGTAAAAAGACCTTCTTTGGTATGACTGAATCACTTCTTTCAGTAATTTTATCTAACATGTTTAGATCATATACCATATGATTTGTAGCACCTGTATCTATTATCCACCTTTTCATTATATTAAAGACATGTAAGGCTTTGAGTTCTGATATACCTGCTAAATTTGCAGATGATTGAATACCTTGAGTGTCCTGAGATGCTCCTTTATGTAACTGGTTATTGTTCAACATCTTTACTATCTGCTCATACTGATTCTGAGAGAATGTTGGTGCTCCTTCAACTTGCCAATTGGTTTTAGTTTCTTCAGAGGAGGGCTCTGGACCTCTGTTGTGAGCATTGTGAGCAGCATATTCCTTTCTTTTTGATTTAAAACCAGGAGGGTATCCAACTAGTCTGTAGCAGAATTCCTTTGTGTGACCTCTCATCTTGCATTCTTCACAGACTAGATTGGAATTCCTTCTTGATCTTTGATTTCCTGTTGTTCCATTCTTAGAGTACATAGCAGTAGAGGGACCATCACCTAGAAGTCCTACAGACTTAGCACTAATCCCTTTCTGATTTTCATCACTTACTATCATGGAGTAGGATTTATTGACTGTAGGAAGATGTGACATGAGCAGAATTTGACTTCTAGCCTGCATGTAACTCTCATTCAGACCCATGAGAAATTGGTAAAGCTTCTGTCTCTGCAGAAAATCTGTAAATTCTCTGGATGTAGGACATGCACAATTTGGTGGTGGCACAATGGCTTGGAATTCCACCCACAAATTCTTTAGTTTAGTGTAATATTCTGCAATACTAGCATTTCCTTGTGATAAGGTAGCAATTTCTCTATGTAGATCGTAAGTTCTTGATTCATCCACTTTTTCAAATCTTTCCTTTAGATCTTCCCATACCTCATATGTTGTTTCTGCATATAGAACCCCACACAGCAAGTTACTAGAAACAACATTCATTAGCCATGCCTGCACCACTGCATTAACTCTATCCCACTGATCCCACCATTCTATCCCAAATTGATTCTTTGTACAATTTCCATTCACAAACCCTAGTTTGTTCCTTCCTAATAGAGCAATTTTCATAGATTTGCTCCAAACAGTGTAGTTTTCAGAGCCCACTAATTGGAAGGATATTAAAGAGACGCCACTGACATCTGAGGCTTGCAAGAACAGGGGATGATTATGGTCAAATATAGTGGTGGGTGAGGTTTTAGAGGTTTTAGAGGATTGGGGAAGATCTGTAGTGGAACCAGGTGTTCCTTCGAGTAAATCGGTGGGTGGATCTGTTCCCATTTTATTTGATAAAGATCAACAACCAGAAGAAAAATAGGAGTGACAATCTTTATCAAGATCTCAACAGATCTTTATCCAGATCTAAACGGTTTCTTTTGGGAATATACAGTATTAACAGATCTTTATCAAGATCTCAACAGATCTTTATCAAGATCTAAACAGATTTCTTGGGAATATAGAACCAATATACAATATTAACAGACTCGACTTCACAGAAGTAGAAATATCAGTTTTGAGATCTTAAAGAAAACTGATGGTTTACCCAGATCTTGTGCAGCTTCATGCAACATCTGAAGTCGGTGACTGACTCTGATACCATGTCGATGATCTGAGCACCGCCATTGATGAAGCGTTCAAGTCTGCTCGTGTTTTACAGAGAAGACAACTAGATCTAGGTTTTCACCAGTGAACATGCAACAACCACAGATAGAAGAGTGAGCAGAGTCAAAGTAATAAGGAAGAAGAAATAACTCTGTGTATTAACTTTTGAGAAGTAGAACAATCGAGACAATGAATAGAGAAGATGAAGTACAGAGAGGAATTGTACTTAGAGCCGATTGCCTCTTTTCTCTTCTTTTACTTCTGACCTAGAAGCATGTATGCTTTTCTATTTATACCAAGGCTTCTCGCCTAAGAAACTTGACTGGGCTACTGGGCTAATGGTACGGGGCTGGCCACTTAATATGGGTTGGCCCCTTAATTAATAATACACGACATATTACACAACTGGCCCACTATCATTAAATTGGCCCACTATCATTAACTAGACTTATTACACAATTGGGTCAATTCTTTAACACTCTTCATCCAGAAAAAAAAAGATGGGTTAGATTTATATAATCTTTACCCTCTGTTACCTTCGAAATAATGACTCACCAAATAAAATTCATAAACCAAATGTGAATGGGCTTTGAAGGAGAAAAATAAATGTATAGCTCTAATACCATTTGTTGGAAAACTTTATAGAATTCACACAAGATCACAAGTAAATCATTAAAGAGATAACAACACTTTTCGCTTCTCGTGACTTTAATTATTTAAACTTTGATAAATATTTTAAGATGTATTTTTTTAATATTTATATTAAAAAACATTTTGGGGGTGAATTCCGGGGCAAGATACACTAAAAATGAAGCAAGGTGTACTGGCGGGGCGCAAGTATCGTGGGGTGTAAGTCCCAAACATTTGGGACGTTCGCTTAGACGTAAGTAAAATACCGATATATATCATGGTCCAATTTGGACTCCACAAATTCTAATTCATGTATAATTGTAATTATGGTATTAGTCATATACTAGGAAAAGATTTTTAGAATTAGAGTAGGAAAAGGTAGAATTATTTTCCTATATTCACCATATTTAGGAATTGTATATTTGTATATAAACCTCTCATTATCAATGAAAATAATCAAGGGATTATTTCTTACATGGTATCAGAAGTCTAGAGCAAACTTTTTCTCTCCCAAATTTTTTTTCTTCCGCTGCCTGAGGTGTGGCCGACGGCCATACTCCCTTCGATCTCCATAAATTTTCTTTTTCTTCTTCGCAAATCCCTAATTCTTCCCTTATGTCTACCTCAAAGAACACATTTCATCCAGCCCTTACAGTCTCTTACATCATGAACCATATCCCTATTGTTTTTGTGATGGAAAACGTCTAATACGCGACGTGGGCAGAATTGTTTAAGGTTCACGTACGCTCGCATAAAGTCCTTTATCATATCATCTCCTCCATAATGGGCGCGGGCGAAGGTGCATATACCCGAGGATGACCCTGTGTTATGGACAAATGTTGATGCTACCTGTTATACCCCGTAGTTCTGACCTTACGTGTGAGAGCGTACGAAAGCATGTAAGACTTAAAATTTTCGAAAGATAAGTTGACGGATTGTTCGGACGGGTTTTAGTCAACTTTGAGGCGGGTTATGACCCGGTACATTGAGAGTTCCTAAGTGTTTCAAAGGCCTAGTGCGTAGTTCGATGAGTCTAGTTTCCAACGCAACCAACCGTTCGTCGATAGGACATCGGAGTAGGAAGTTATGGGAGTTGCAAGTTCAGTGCGCAGTCGGACAGAAATGCGTTTCGGACAAAAGCGACAGGGCCGCGGCGCCGGATATTCTGAGGGGTCGCTGAAGTTGCAGCGCCGCGGCGCCGGGAAGCAGGGCCGCGGCGCCGGAAGTACCGAAAGTCCGCAGAGGTTTCAGCGCCGCGGCGCCGAGGCGGGATTTCTGGCGGAAAAACTTAGGGAAATCAGATTTCTTCTTTTTAAAAGGCCATGGGAGGGGGACACGGGGCCCCCCCCCCCCCCCCATCTAATTTTTTGCATGTCCCTTATATTGACCAAGTCTTGAAGACGTGGGGATCTTTCACGACTTTCCCGGTCGCTAAGTTGGAGCTCCCACTTGTCTGTAAAATTCCACGAGGAATTCAAAGCCTAAGAAAATCTGAAAAGTTAAGGACAAGAAGCTTGTGGCTAGCTTGTAGGAGTTGTTGTGGTGGTGTTCTTGGAAAGGAGGCTAGCAAAGTTGTTGGAATAGTTTTGGCTAAAGCTCTAAAGGTAACATTTCTTCTCTTGTAGCTAGTATTGATGTTGCATGTGAAGAAGAAGGGATTTGTAGTAGTAAATAATGCTCTTAGAGTCATTGCATGTAAGAAATGTGGTTTGGATATGAAAGGATTGGTTAAGAAGATATTATGAGCATGTTGTAGCCTAAAAACTACCTTAAAATTGTTAAGTGAATTGTTGTACCTTATGGGACAGAATTTTACACACCCAAGTTTAGGTGTGTAATCCCCTTTGAAATGTTTGGATTGTTGAGCCTTAAATGTGGCGTTTGGATGTTAAATTCGGCCTTGAGAAAGGTGGCAAAGTATGTAGAAACAAAGGAAATGCTGCCCAATTTTCCATAGAATTTAGTGGCTTTGAACTTAGATTATTTCTACATTGAAATTAGAGGTTAATAAACGTATCATGGTTATTATAGGTTGACATATTACTTGCGGTAGTTTGGGCTTAGCAAGTGGATTGACCGAAGAGGTATGTAAAGCTTTCCTATCTCTTGAGCATGAGTAGTTGTATCTATGTAGTACGGTAGACGTACAAGATTTAGTATTCTTACTTGTTTTAAGTATATAAAGACTTGTTTCATTTTAAGAAGTATAAGTCCCTTGGTTAAGGGAAAAGTATGATTTTTCTAAAGTATAGGGTTAATATAACAACTTTATGGGAAGTTGGTTTATTAGCTTTATAAAAGGTTGATAAGAAGAGATTTATTCTAAGTAAGATAAGTAAGGACAAATGACTTGATTTATGAAAGGTAAATTGATTTAAGGCATCAATTGCCCAAAGGTTTTATATGAAAAAGAGTCATTTTTAAAGAAGTATAAGTACGTGGTACTTGGGTTAAATTCCCGGATTTTCTTTTATTAAATATGATTAGTGCCTTGAGTAAACTAAAATGAGAGAGTATATGAACAAGACTAATAATAAGTTATAAGCTTTCTAAACTTATTTATGATTATGATATGATGACCGTTTGAGCTAGGGTAAGAGTATAAATGAGGGGCCAGCCCCAAGATCGTTATACCACCTTCTCCAGGGTAAGAGTATGAATGAGGGGTCAGCCCCAAGATTGTCATACCACCTTCTTCAGGGTAAGAGTATATCTGAGGGGTACATCCCCAAGATCGTTATACCACCTTCTTCAGGGTAAGAGTATATCTGAGGGGTACATCCCCAAGATCGTTATACCACCTGCTTCAGGGTAAGAGTATATCTGAGGGGTACATCCCCAAGATCGTTATACCACCTGTTCCGTGGATTTGCTACCCATGATGCGAGGAATACCTCATGCGAGTCCTATGGGCTTATGCGGGTGAAATAGTCCCATGCGGGCGGGTACAGCCTATGCGAGGAATACCTCATGCGGGTCCACAGGACCTATGCGGGTGAAATAGTCCCAGGAGTAGGGGTGCTTATTGATACTACGGGCGAGGTACCCTATTTTGATCATGAGCCTCCTATCTTTATGCAGTATTTAATATATACTTGTTACTCTCATTGTTAGTAAGACACAGTGTACTGTATTTTGATTGTCTTTCATGACTCCAGCTTACTTTTAGACTTATGATATCATTATTACAGTATTTTCCAGTTTTACATACTTGGTACATATTGTAATCGACCCTTCCTCGGGGGCTGCGTTCATGCCGCAGGTAAGGATAAGCAGGTGGTGGATCCTCGTTCTTAGGATCACTGTTCCGGTGTCAGAAGCTCCATTCCTCCGGAAGCTTATTTTTGTTGGTACGGATCTTCCCTGATGCTATAGGTATTGTGTACATTCAGGGGTATGGCGGGGCCCTGTCCCGCCATAGTTGTTATCCTTAGAGGTCTGTGGTCACGTATGTGTTTTGGGCTGTAAGAACAAGTTGTACTGCTATACTTTTGATTAAGTATGTTTTTATGGAAGGCACTTTATCTACCGCCAAATGATGTTTACCCTTTTATAATTTATGTGTTATGTATGTTCATGCTATTCTCACGATGTATACCGATGTGTATCCATAGAGGTACTAGTCGCGCCCCGGTCGGGTCGTGACAAAAGTGGTATCGAGCGATTAGTCCTCGGAAAGTGTCTACGCATCGTATCTAGTAAAGTCTTGATTATCGGTGTTGCGCACCACATCTATAATCGAGGTCGCAGGATATTTAGGATTGGTTTCATTCTTTCACTCTAAGATCGTGCAATAGAGCATGTTATAGGTTGAACCTCCTCCGATGTTTTCCCTTATGTATCGCTTATGCCTCCACGCAGGCAACCGCAGCCGTGGCGGCAAGGCAGCGGCGGTGCTTCTGGACGCGGAGGGTCACGAGGCACAGCCCGTCTTTACCAGAGATGGTGTTTCGAGCGGCGAGTTCCACGACGTCGCCAAATTTCAGCGAGTTCGAGGCAGCGGCGGCATCGAGACCGCGCAGACGAGCCTCGATCCCACGTGGGCTGAGTATAGAGATTACGGGGAACAGATCCGCTTATTGACCAGTATAGTGGCAGGGCAGCGCCGACAGGAGCAGGCAGCCAACCCTAGAGCCGACAGTTTACGGATTCGGGATTTCCTAGGTTGTCATCCACCCGAGTTCTATGGTTCGAGATTCGAGGAGGATCTGCAGGAGTTTGTGCGGCAGTTACAGCGGACCATGCAGGTTCTTAGGTCCTCGGGGACTGAGTCCGTTATACTAGCTTCTTACCGGTTACGCGATATTGCGTTGAACTGGTTTGAGTTATGGGTGTTGTCGAGAGGTGAGGATGCTCTTCCAGCGGTTTGGGAGGAGTTCACAGAGGCTTTTGTTACACCCCGTATTTACAGGACATGTTTTAAGAACGTACGTGAGAACTCATAAGCGTCAAGATTTGAGACTTGTAAAAATTTAGCGGAATTAGGAATTGTCGGAAAACGTATTGTGGATTTAATGGGAGGGCGACACGTGTCACCCCCCCTTAGAATGCCTTGGACGAAATGATCATGGACAAAAGGGTCATTTGACCCTTGTTAGGAAGACAAGTCTTGCTAGCCTTAGAGCTTGACAACATTGACCAAGTCAAAGACCCCACTTTAGTCTTGATATTTGTTAAGACCTCATCCAAACCACCCATTTGTTTAGATCTTAATCCTCCATTACACTATATAATACTAGTAGTGCAAGACAAGCTTAACACTTAGCCAAAATTTCACACAATTTGAAGATCACAAAGAGCCTAGCTCTCGGGTTCACATGAAGGAAGAAAGAAAAAGTTTCGTTTCTTGTTCTTTAAGCCCCACACTTTAAACCAAGGTTCCTAAGTGTAGTGTAAGCATATCTCAATAGAAAAATCTCGGAAAAAGATAGTTTTCGGGTTAGTCGCAAAGTGAAAACCTAGTGGCTTTCTAGGTTTTGGATCAAGGTTTGAAGGAAAGTTGTTGGTATTGTTCTAAGGGTCTCAAGCGGATTGAAGTGTCTTGAAGAGTCTCTAAGTTGCTAGGAGCGACTTGGATTTGGAATTGGATTAAGAATCGTTGAGGTATAATCTTGTTCTTTGAAAGTATTACAAGATTATTTGTTTTGTTGTTAGCTTTACTTGTTGCTAGCATGAAGTATGTGTTGAAGTTTATAAGGATTATAGATCGATTGTAGTCTTGGAAATTCGAAATGAAATGTAGGCCATGTTAAGATGGATTACAATTTGATCGTTATTAGAAATCGTCATGTTACTTACTTAAAGATTTTGGTTGTTATAATCAAATGCGCGACTTGATATCATGTTATGCTACCAATTTGGATTGAAATGGAAATTGGATCAGAATTGGTATTGTTGAACTCAAGGTGGCCGAAATTGTACTTATAGTTGTAATAGTTTGTTTTTCATTTGTATTGGACTACCTTATAGATTGTGGTGAGCCAATTGGGGCTGTTTGGTTATTGTATTCGGCCTTGAAAAAGGTGGCATTGTAGTAGAAACAAAGGAGGTGCTGTCCGATTTTCCGTAGAATTTGGCGACTTAGCACTTAGAATATTCTACGTTTGAAGTAAGAGGTTAATGGACGTATTGTGACCATGATAGGTTGAAGAACTAAGTATAGCGTATCCTACTTGAAGAATGGGATAGCTCAAGGTTGAAGTACTTTGGAGCATTTTGCTACTTGTCGACAATCGTCGCGAGGTATGTGAACCTCTTCCTTCCTTTGGCATGATTCTATGTATGGAATATACCTGTGGTATCACTTCATGTTTCCTTATACTCTTAGAAGTTAAGAGGTAGTTGTGTGACCTACTCTATATAGAACTTTTCCTATCTTTAAGCATGACTAGTTGCACGTATGTAATACGGTAGACGTACAAGACTTTGACATTCTTTGCTAGCCTTATAAAATGCCAAGTCGGGTGAGTTAGGAAGTTAACTCACTTCTTTGAAAATATTAAGGATCTCTTAAGTCTTAGTAAAGTTAAGGGACTTGAAGAGTTTAGAAGTATGTGATACTTGTTCCGTTTTAAACGTATAAGTCCCTTGGATAGGAAATTGTTTTTGGCTAAGGCATAAAGTGAATATAACGGCTTTATGGGAAGTTAGTTATATTTGCTCTATGGAAAGATAAATGACTTGTTTTAAATGAAAAGGCAACTTGATTTTAAGGCATCAATTGCCTAAGGTTTTATAATAAAAGGAGTCACTTGAGTTCAAAAGGTTAAGAGACTAATTGTATTTTTGAAAGTTGAGAGAATTGATTTGAAAGTATTTAATACTTGGTTTCAAAAAGTAGAAGTCTCTTGGTTATAAAAGGAATGAGTTGGTCTAAAACCATAAAGGGTTATAACGGCTTTATGGGAAGTTGGTTATAACGGCTTTATGGAAGGTTAAAAGAATGGTTTTCTTCAGTAATGTAAGTAATGAAATGATTTGAAATAAAGAAGGGCAAACTGCTTTTTAAGGTACGTTGCTTAGGGTTTTTAAGAAAGAAGTCACTTGTTTTAGAAATGGTAATTGTATTTCTAAAAAGGTATTGTGACTTGTCTTGAAAGGTGGATAGGACTTGATACTATAGTTGTTAGTATCCGGCAAGATACCTTACGCGACTATATGACATTATCGACCCAGAATGGGTCGGCAAGATACCTTTACGCAGATACCTTTACGCGACTATATGACATTATCGACCCAGGAATGGGCCGGGCAGTATACCTTTACGGGCAGACTATATGACATTATCGACCCAGGAATGGGCCGGGCAGTATACCTTTACGGGCAGACTATATGACATTATCGACCCAGGAATGGGCCGGGCAGTATACCTTTACGCGACTATATGACATTATCGACCGAGAATGGGCCGGCGATACCTTACGCGCACTATATGACATTATCGACCGTGATCGGGCCGGGCAAGATACCTTTACGCGACTATGTGACCTTGATCGCGTCCCAGATTGGGCCGGGTAGTGTAGGTGCCCCTCCAAAAAGGGCCGGATTATACTTATGAAAGATAAGTAAGTTATACAGTAATGAACTTAATGATTTTTCCTAATCATGTACGTAAGAATGTGGCTATAGCTTTTTATTAAGAATGGAAAAGATAATAAGGTGCGATTAAGTTCATAAGTGGTAATGACACGGCAGGATCTGGTTTGTATTTTTATACGTGTCCTTGTCATTCTTTTGTACAGTTATGATCATTTCAGACGTCATTTCATTCCATATTCGCACTGTTATCGACCCTTCGGGGGGCTGCGTTCATGCCCGCAGGTTTTAGGTACCCAGGTTGGTGATCCTTGCTCTTAGGATCTCGGTTCAGTTTTTGGGAAAAAGCTCCATTTGCTCCGGAGGCTTATCTCTTGGTACGGTTTTTCCCTGAGGTAGTAGATGCATGTATATTCAGGGGTATGGCGGGGCCCTGTCCCGCCACAGTTGTTATGATAAAAACTCTTAGAGGTCTGTAGTCACATATTTGTGGGTCAGTTTGTAAAGAAATGAGGCAACTGCTTCGGTTGTATATATTTATGTCCAGGAAGGTAGCCCTATCGGCTAACCTGTTGTTTTATTTTATAAGTTTCATGTATGTTCCGCTGATTATCTCTGATGTATACCTGTAAGGGTGCCCAGGTAGGGCACCGATCAGCGATCCCGGTCGGTCGTGACAAAAGTGGTATCAGAGCAGTTAGTCCTCGGAAAGTGTCTACAGACCGTGTCTAGTAGAGTCTTGATTATCGGTGTGTTGTGCACCACATCTATAATCAGGAGGCTGCAGGACATTTAGGATTGGTTTCCATTCTTCTCTTTCTAAGATCGTGCAGTAGAGCTGTCTTATTAGGTTGAATCCTCTCTGACCTATTCTTATGAAACAGTTATGCCTCCTGGCGCCAGGCCCGAGGCAAGGCAAAGCAGCAGAGGCGCTAGAGGTACACAGAGGGTTACCAGACTCGGGCACAGACTATGCCTGAGGTAGTAGGCGGGCAATGAGTTCACCACGCCAGATAGATGAGGCGAGAGCGCAGTAGCTCCAGAGGTTCGTGCGAGCCTCGATCCCGACCAAAGGCGAGTTTAGAGATTATGGAGAGCAGATCAGGCTATTGACTGACATAGTGGTAGGGCAGCCGGCAGAGCAGTAGCTAACCCTGTGAGCCGATTTGCGGATCCGGGATTTTCTGGGTTGTCATCCGCCCGAGTTTTATGGTTCGAGGTCTGAGGAGGATCCGCAGGAGTTCGTTCGGCAGCTACAGCGGACTATGCAGGTTCTTAAGGCTTCGGAGACAGAGTCTGTTATACTAGCCTCTTACCGGTTACGCGATATTGCGTTGAACTGGTTTGAGTCATGGGTGCTGACGAGAGGGGATGATGCTCTTCCAGCTGTTTGGGAGGAGTTCACAGAGGCCTTTATGGATCACTTTTTGCCTCCTGAGATGAGGAGGGCCCGCGTAGATAGATTTTTGACCTTGAGGCAGAATGGGAGGACTATCAGGGAGTATAGCCTGGAGTTTGACTCCTTGGCCAGGCATGCGCACACCATTGTAGCTGACATGGCGGATAGAGTTCATCGTTATGTGATGGGGCTAGACCGTCATATGATTACTGCATGCTTGGGGGTGGCTCTTCAGCCCGATATGGACATTGCTAGGATGCAGGCCTATGCGCAGGGGATAGAGGATAGAGAGAGGGAGGATCAATTTGACTCAGGCCAGCCCAAGAGGGCCAAGACATCAGGGTCTCAGAGCAGTTTTAGAGGCGGACAGTCTCAGCAGCAGACTAGGTCTACATTGCAGCCAGCACCGAGTGCTCCTCCACAGTTTTCCGGCGGAGGGTTTTACAACCCCGGGAATGCAGGAGCCGGTCAGGTCTCTAGAGCTTCAGAGTCTCAGGGAGATGGGGGTTCCGCATACCGAGGCCACCTTGGCCTCCAGGCGCCCACTGTGGTAGGTTACATTCTGGGTATGTCGCCGTACGGGTGCTTGTTTTTCTTGTGGTCGTCTAGGCCATATGTTAAGAGAATGTCCTTATAGAGGGGGTCCTGGTGGGACAACACAATCTACTGGATCAGTTGCGGGTTCTTCGCCTTCAATAGCTAGACAGGATATCCATACACCGACAGGCCGTGGCAGAGGTCGTGGTGGAAGTTCCCAGCTTTAGCGGTCCTTTGAACCGCCTATATGGTTTCAGGTATGTCCTTGACCCTTTAGAAACTTGTATGCATGATAAAGTTGTGGTATGTTTAAGTTTTATGAGCAGTTATATTGAGACTATGTATATGTTAGAAGGAGTTGGAAATGAAAAGATAATCTCTTTTGGGGCTTATGATGGACGGATAAGTATGTGCGAGGTACTAGGGCCATGTGTGGCATTATTAGTATGTCGTGTTTGTGAAAGGAAATTATGTCGCCAATTATAAGTTTGACTCCGAAAGAACATTCGGGGACGAATGTTTCTAAGGGGGGAAGAATGTTACACCCCGTATTTACAGGACATGTTTTAAGAACGTACGTGAGAACTCATAAGCGTCAAGATTTGAGACTTGTAAAAATTTAGCGGAATTAGGAATTGTCGGAAAACGTATTATTGTGACGAATGGGAGGGCGACACGTGTCACCCCCCCTTAGAATGCCTTGGACGAAATGATCATGGACAAAAGGGTCATTTGACCCTTGTTAGGAAGACAAGTCTTGCTAGCCTTAGAGCTTGACAACATTGACCAAGTCAAAGACCCCACTTTAGTCTTGATATTTGTTAAGACCTCATCCAAACCACCCATTTGTTTAGATCTTAATCCTCCATTACACTATATAATACTAGTAGTGCAAGACAAGCTTAACACTTAGCCAAAATTTCACACAATTTGAAGATCACAAAGAGCCTAGCTCTCGGGTTCACATGAAGGAAGAAAGAAAAAGTTTCGTTTCTTGTTCTTTAAGCCCCACACTTTAAACCAAGGTTCCTAAGTGTAGTGTAAGCATATCTCAATAGAAAAATCTCGGAAAAATATAGTTTTCGGGTTAGTCGCAAAGTGAAAACCTAGTGGCTTTCTAGGTTTTGGATTGAAGGTTTGAAGGAAAGTTGTTGGTATTGTTCTAAGGGTCTCAAGTAGCGGATTGAAGTGTCTTGAAGAGTCTCTAAGTTGCTAGGGAGCGACTTCGGATTTGGAATTGGATTAAGAATCGTTGAGGTATAATCTTGTTCTTTGAAAGTATTACAAGATTATTTGTTTTGTTGTTAGCTTTACTTGTTGCTAGCATGAAGTATGTGTTGAAGTTTATAAGGATTATAGATCGATTGTAGTCTTGGAAATTCGAAATGAAATGTAGGCCATGTTAAGATGGATTACAATTTGATCATTATTAGAAATCGTCGCATGTTACTTACTTAAAGATTTTGGTTGTTATAATCAAATGCGACTTGATATCATGTTATGCTACCAATTTGGATTGAAATGGAAATTGGATCAGAATTGGTATTGTTGAACTCAAGGTGGCCGAAATTGTACTTATAGTTGTAATAGTTTGTTTTTCATTTGTATTGGACTACCTTATAGATTGTGGTGAGCCAATTGGGGCTGTTTGGTTATTGTATTCGGCCTTGAAAAAGGTGGCATTGTAGTAGAAACAAAGGAGGTCTTTGTCCGATTTTCCGTAGAATTTGGCGACTTAGCACTTAGAATATTCTACGTTTGAAGTAAGAGGTTAATGGGCGATTGTGACCATGATAGGTTGAAGAACTAAGTATAGCGTATCCTACTTGAAGAATGGGATAGCTCAAGGTTGAAGTACTTTGGAGCATTTTGCTACTTGTCGACAATCGTCGCGAGGTATGTGAACCTCTTCCTTCCTTTGGCATGATTCTATGTATGGAATATACCTGTGGTATCACTTCATGTTTCCTTATACTCTTAGAAGTTAAGAGGTAGTTGTGTGACCTACTCTATATAGAACTTTTCCTATCTTTAAGCATGACTAGTTGCACGTATGTAATACGGTAGACGTACAAGACTTTGACATTCTTTGCTAGCCTTATAAAATGCCAAGTCGGGTGAGTTAGGAAGTTAACTCACTTCTTTGAAAATATTAAGGATCTCTTAAGTCTTAGTAAAGTTAAGGGACTTGAAGAGTTTAGAAGTATGTGATACTTGTTCCGTTTTAAACGTATAAGTCCCTTGGATAGGAAATTGTTTTTGGCTAAGGCATAAAGTGAATATAACGGCTTTATGGGAAGTTAGTTATATTTGCTCTATGGAAAGATAAATGACTTGTTTTAAATGAAAAGGCAACTTGATTTTAAGACATCAATTGCCTAAGGTTTTATAATAAAAGGAGTCACTTGAGTTCAAAAGGTTAAGAGACTAATTGTATTTTTGAAAGTTGAGAGAATTGATTTGAAAGTATTTAATACTTGGTTTCAAAAAGTAGAAGTCTCTTGGTTATAAAAGGAATGAGTTGGTCTAAAACCATAAAGGGTTATAACGGCTTTATGGGAAGTTGGTTATAACGGCTTTATGGAAGGTTAAAAGAATGGTTTTCTTCAGTAATGTAAGTAATGAAATGATTTGAAATAAAGAAGGGCAAACTGTTTTTAAGGTACGAGTGGGTTAGGGTTTTTAAGAAAGAAGTCACTTGTTTTAGAAGCCGGTAATTGTATTTCTAAAAAGGTATTGTGACTTGTCTTGAAAGGTGGATAGGACTTGATACTATAGTTGTTAGTATCCGGGCAGTATACCTTTACGGGCAGACTATATGACATTATCGACCCAGGAATGGGCCGCAAGATACCTTACGCAAGTATACCTTACGCGCGGACTATATGACATTATCGACCCGAGAATGGGCCGGCGTATACCTTACGCGCACTATATGACATTATCGACCAGAATGGGCAGGCAAGATACCTTTACGGGCAGACTATATGACATTATCGACCCAGGAATGGGCCGGGCAGTATACCTTTACGGGCAGACTATATGACATTATCGACCCAGGAATGGGCCGGGCAGTATACCTTTACGGGCAGACTATATGACATTATCGACCCAGGATTGGGCCGGGCAGTATACCTTTACGGGCAGACTATGTGACCTTGATCGCGTCCCAGATTGGGCCGGGTAGTGTAGGTGCCCCTCCAAAAAGGGCCGGATTATACTTATGAAAGATAAGTAAGTTATACAGTAATGAACTTAATGATTTTTCCTAATCATGTACGTAAGAATGTGGCTATAGCTTTTTATTAAGAATGGAAAAGATAATAAGGTGCGATTAAGTTCATAAGTGGTAATGACACGGCAGGATCTGGTTTGTATTTTTATACGTGTCCTTGTCATTCTTTTGTACAGTTATGATCTGTTTACTGTACGTCATTTCTGTTCCATATTCGGTACCTGTTGATCGACCCCTTCGGTGCGTTAAATGCCCGCAGGTTTTAGGTACCCAGGTTGGTGATCCTTGCTCTTAGGATCTCGGTTCAGTTTTTGGGAAAAAGCTCCATTTGCTCCGGAGGCTTATCTCTTGGTACGGTTTTTCCCTGAGGTAGTAGATGCATGTATATTCAGGGGTATGGCGGGGCCCTGTCCCGCCACAGTTGTTATGATAAAAACTCTTAGAGGTCTGTAGTCACATATTTGTGGGTCAGTTTGTAAAGAAATGAGGCAACTGCTTCGGTTGTATCTATTTATGTCCAGGAAGGTAGCCCTATCGGCTAACCTGTTGTTTTATTTTATAAGTTTCATGTATGTTCCGCTGATTATCTCTGATGTATACCTGTAAGGGTGCCCAGGTAGGGCACCAGTCGCGGTCCCGGGGTCGGGTCGTGACAGCTTTCCTGGATCACTTCTTACCTTCTGAGATGAGGAGAGCCCGCGTAGATAGATTCTTGACCTTGAGGCAGGACGGGAGGACTATCAGAGAGTACAGCCTGGAGTTTGATTCCTTGGCCAGGTATGCGCACACCATTGTAGCTGACATGGCGGATAGGGTTCATCGATATGTGATGGGGTTAGACCGTCATATGATTACTGCATGCTTGGGGGTGGCTCTTCAGCCAGGGATGGATATTGCCAGGATGCAGGCGTATGCGCAGGGGATTGAGTACAGAGAGAGGCAGGATCAGCTAGATTTAGGCCAGCCCAAGAGGGCCAGGACGGCAGGGTCCCAGGGCAGTTTTCGAGGCGGGAAGTCTCAGCAGCAGACTAGGTCCACATTTCACCAAAGACAGAGTGCTCTTCTCGATTACGGCGGGAGGTCCGATCACCGGTTATTGAGAGCAGTCGTGGCTCCAGGACTTCGGGGTTTCAGGGAAACAGGGACCGTCACCAATCAAGACCACCCACAACTCGGTGCGTTCGATGCGGTAGGTCTCATCCGGGCGAGTGTCGTATGGGTTCGGGAACTTGTTACTCTTGTGGCCAGCATGGCCATCAGAAGAGGGATTGTCCGTCCTTAGGCGGCGGAGGTGTTATGGTTCAACCAACAAGGTCGATTCTTTGGATCTTCGTCTTGGTGGTCGACGCCGAGGGCGGTGGTACCACGCCAGCGGCCGTGCAGAGGTCGTGGTAGGGTCCCAGATTAGCGGTCCTCGAACCGCATCTATGCTATGTCCACCGACAGACTGCGAGGCATCACCAGATGTCGTCACAGGTACATTATTGGTTTCTTGCTGTGGTGTATATGCTTTGATAGATCCAGGTTCTACCTTGTCCTATATATCACCCCATATTGCTGATAGAATAGGGATAGAGCCCGAGTCCATAAGACCTTTTGAGGTGGCTACGCCAAGAGTGATTCGGGTAGCGAAGCGGATATATAGAGCTTGCCCAGTGACTGTAGGCAGTCGTCAGACTCTAGCCGACTTGATAGAGTTGGATATGACGGACTTTGATATGATTATGGGTATGGATTGGCTACCGTCTTGCTATGCCAATGTAGACTGTAGAGAGAGATTAGTTCGGTTCCAGTTTCCTGGTGAGCCGGTTATCAAGTGGAAGGGGAATACTGCATCGCCGAGGGGTAAGTTTATTTCTTACCTCAAGGCTAGGAAGATGGTGCGGAAAGGGTATATCTACCATATGGTTCGGGTATTCGATACTGAGGCTGAGATACCGGACCTTCAGTCAGTTCCGGTCGTTAGAGAGTTTCCAGACGAGCTTCCGGGTATCCCTCCGGAGAGGGAGGTTGAGTTTTGAATTGATTTGGCGCCAGATACTCGACCGATATCTATTCCGCCATACAGGATGGCACCTGCCGAGTTGAAGGAATTGAAAGACCAGCTGAAGGACTTGTTGGAGAAGGGCTTTATCAGGCCAAGTGTTTCTCCCTGGGGAGCGCCAGTGTTATTTGTAAAGAAGAAGGATGGGACGCTGCGCATGTGTATTGATTACAGGCAGCTGAACAAGGTAACTACCAAGAACAGATATCCCCTCCCCAGGATTGACGATTTATTTGACCAGTTGCAGGGTGCAAGGTGTTTTTCCAAGATAGACCTGCGGTCTGGTTATCATCAGGTGCGAGTTAGAGAGGCAGATATCCCAAAGACTGCATTCAGGACCCGGTATGGGCACTATGAGTTCAGGGTGATGTCTTTCGGGTTGACCAACGCCCCAGCGGTATTCATGGGTTTGATGAACAGCGTGTTCAAGCCATTCTTGGATATGTTCGTTATAGTTTTCATTGATGATATCTTGGTTTATTCGCGCACGTGAGCGAGCATCTGGTCATTTGAGGACGGTATTGAGTCCTCCGAGGCCGGCGATTGTATGCCAAGTTCTCAAATGCGAGTTTTGGTTAACTCTGATGGCTTTCTTAGGGCATGTTATGGGGCGATGGTATTCGGGTTGATACTGAAAGATTGAGGCGATCAAGACTTGGCCTGCACCACTACACGGAGGTGCGCAACTTTTTGGGCCTTGCAGGTTATTATCGGAGGTTTGTGGAGAAGTTTGCTTCCATATCAGCACCTTTGACTAAGCTGACTCAGAAAGCAGCTATGTTCCGGTGGACGGATACTTGTGAGGAAAGTTTCCAGTTGCTAAAGGAGAAATTGACGACCGCCCCAGTTCTTACTCTTCCAGAGGGTTTAGATGGATATGTGGTTTATTGTGACGCGTCAGGTGTCGGGCTTGGGTGCGTGCTGATGCAGCACAACAAGGTTATAACTTACGCATCTCGACAGCTTAGGAAGCATGAGAAGAACTATCCCACGCATGACTTGGAGTTGGCAGCAGTGATTCATGCCTTGAAAATCTGGAGACATTATTTATATGGAGTTCATGTGGATATTTACACAGACCACAAGAGTCTCCAGTATATCTTCAGCCAGAGGGAGCTGAACTTGCGACAGAGACGGTGGTTGGAGCTGCTTAAGGATTACGATGTTGATATCCTATACCACCCAGGGAAGGCCAATGTGGTTGCAGATGCCCTTAGTCGCAGATCGATGGGTAGTCTATCTGATGTTCAGCCAGAGAAAAGGGATATGGTCCGAGAGTTACATCAGCTAGCGAGCCTTGGGGTTCGTTTGGTTGATTCTGATAGTGATGGAGTTCGGGTTTGAGAGGTTGCCGAGTCTTCCATCGTCGAGGAGGTAAAGAGGCGACAGTATGAGGATCCGATTATGGTACGGTATCAAGATGCCGCTTTTCAGAAAGAGAAGAGTCTATTTGAGGTAGCGCCGGATGGGGTGCTAAGATTTGAGGGCCGGTTGTGTGTTCCCGATGTGACAGGACTTCGCCAGATTTCGGGAGGCACGCGGTGCGTTATTCTATTCATCCGGGGTCGACTAAGATGTATCATGACCTCAGATGCGTGTATTGGTGGGATGGCCTGAAAAGGGACGTTGCGGAGTTCGTAGCGCAGTGCCCGAATTGTCAGCAGGTCAAAGTTGAGCACCAGAAGCCCGGTGGGCTGTTGCAGGCTATTGATATTCCGACTTGGAAGTGGGAAGTGGTAAATATGGATTTTATTACAGGGTTACCTTCCACTCAGAGGAAGCATGATTCCATTTGGGTTATCGTCGACAGGTGATGCGCGGTAAGATGCACACACTTTAAACGCAAGTGCACGTTATCGTGACAAGTAGTATAGTCTTGATAAGACCGAATATCGTCCTCAAGGATTAGGGTTCAATTACCAACTATCTATTTTCTAGTATCTATTTGGTGAACTGATAATTGATTTGTTGTTTATAACTAAGAATTATGCAAGCTATTTAAGTATAAAGATTTACTTCAGTGGTGATGAGAATAGGGCTTCCATGTATCCTTACTATCCGCTTATGCTACTTACTAATGCATTAACTTATGGTATTCTTCTTTTGGAGAAAGCAGGTTTACGAAATCGTTTTATACTCCCGTTAGGGTTATATAAACACTCAACCTCAAAGATCGCACCTTACCTACCTTTCGGTGATAAGGATAACTTTATAGGAGGATTAAGAACAAAAACCTAGTTGACCGTCACGCACAATGCGCAAAATTAGGGTTGTTAAGCCTCTCATCAACGCTACATAAATAATTGAGGTATTTTCATCCCCAATCCAAGAATGTCTACCCAACTTACAGCATATTCACAATCCCCCCCTTTCGGAATCTGATTAGAAATCATATAGTGATAATTAGTTGTCAATTAATTACCAAGAATTCAACTCAATTATTGGATAGATCTCACAATAAGAAAAATAACCATAAGCATGCATTAATTTATAACATAAGTTTCTAGCAATTCAACATGGAAAGCCCTATAAGAGAATTAGTTCCTAGCCATTGTCATGACAAGAACTAATCCCATGTTCATCATACAAAAACTGAAATAAAGTAAAGAAAAGGGAAAAGAAATTACTAAACTAATGGTATCCAATCTCCAAGCAAAAGTCTTGTGTTGTGCAAGAAGGGGAACCCTTAAAAACTGCCTAGGGTTCTCCTTTTATAGGCTGAAAACCGCCTCCCTCTTTTCCTTCAGGCCTGGCCTAAATTCGTCCAAAACCTAATTTTCGCGTCGGCGCGCGGCCCTAGACAACGGGCGCCCGCTGAAAGTTCGCAATCCGTCCGGGTGTTTTGGCGCCGCGCCGATATCGTTGTTCGGCGAGGCGCTGCATCTTCTGTAGCTCCTCGGATGTTTAGGCGCCGCGGCCCTGCATCTGCTATTCGAGTGGCGCGCCGAAGTTTTCTGCAGCCTCTCGAATAGTGGCGCCGCCTGCTGACTGCGGAGGCCATGGCTACCAGTGCAGATTTTACCCGCGTTCGCCACTTTCTGCTTTCACTCGCATCTCTTCTTTTGCCCTCTTTTTGCTCCTTTTCCGCCATTTGGCCATTTTAACCACTTTGACTCAAAAGAAAGAAAAACTATCCTAATACGACACTTATATGTGCAAAATGGGACAAAAGACTAACTAAAACTGACTCAAAAGGTGTATATAAAATACACCGATCAAATACCCCCAAACTTAACCTTTGCTCGCCCTCGAGCAAAGATAGAAAGAAATAAAATAAAAGACTCAAAGAACGAGAACAATAAAAGACTCACTGCCATTGATCACTTTTGCTGCATAAGTGTTAACTAGAAAAACATGAAGGTTAGCAAAATAATATGCAGGAACATATAACATGAAATTTCAGCACATTAAGCTAGATATTTCGCAAACTCATACTTATCATGCTTTAATGGAAGTCAATATACTAAATTATGCATGTAAATTCAAGAATTCCTATGGCATGCTTACTTGTTATTCTCCACTAATTCTGGATATGCATAAAAGAGATCTTCAGGACTTTAAGGGTTGTAATGTAGGCTTAGGTATAGGTAGGTAAAAATAGGCAATTTAGGCTCATTTCGTGTACCATAAGCTCTTGACTTTTCAAGATTTCCCTTTTTCTTTTGTTCTTTTCTTCATTTTGATTCTATCTTTCCCTCTTTTGTTTTGGGAGAGTGAAGTATATAATGACAAGCACCCCAAACTTAGGCTTTGCCTATTTCTTATTACTTTTGTATTGGGTGCAATGCAGACTTATTCACTCTTTTTGTCTCTTTTTTAACACAATGTATTCCACTATTTCATATTTTCACTTATGGCACAATTTGTGGGAATATAGGGTGTCAAAGAAGAAGTTTCAATTTTAGGCTCAATGGGGCTGACTAGGGATATTTTTAAAGTACGGGATAGAAAAAGAATGGTAAAAATTGGCTATCAAAGAAATGCCTGAGTCATCTCCCTAACATGCATATCCTAACTATTTCGCCTCAAATAGCAAGCAATCATAACACATAAGTATTTATCATTTAGCATGCATAACTCAAGCAAGAAACTCCAAATAAACAGTTACGTGAGTTTTTGGCATATCTAACTTAGGTGTTTAGATAGTTGCTTCAATTCCGTTACATTATTCCACCTTACTTCACTAGGTGTTTCTAGCAACTACAACATACATGATCTTTGACAGACAATTATGACTCAAAAAGAAAAAATTTTGGTGACTCAAAATAAACATAAAAACAATCAAAAAGACTTAAGTAAAACATAACATGACACAAAAATAAAACACCCCCAAACTTAAATCACATATTGTCCCCAATGTGTGTAGACTCAAAGACAGTAAAAGAAATAAGACACTTACAAACTTTGGTTAAAATGGTGGTGGTGGTGGTGGATAATGCATCGACCATTGGTTGAACAAGGAACTCAACTCGTTGATTTGTTGCCTTGTTTCTTGCTGTCCTTGTACTACTGTGTCCAAGGTCTGCATCATCCTCATCTGATTTTGATACAATTGCTCCATTGTGGGCGTTGGAGGTTCTGCTCCTGTAGTTGGCCGGTGGCTAGGTCCTGCCTCATATTGAGCCCCTATTTCAGGCTCATCTTCGTCCATGGCGGCCTCTGCTGCTGCTGCCGCTTCTTTGGTACTCTCCGTCTGCTTGGGGCTTGGTGCGGGAAAGAGTGCACTATCCCATAAGACACGGCGGTGGGTTCTTTCATGAGTATCCGGGGGTAGTATTGGGATCTCACTCTTGTGTCATAGCTTGTTGATAACTGATCCATGTCCCTATCCGCCTGTTGTTAACAACCTGTTGATTTAGTGAATGCTGTGCACTATTTCTTTACCCAAAACAATCGTCAACCCTCATAATTCCATATATCATTTTAATCCTATCCTCCGCACTCGGTGAAGTCGTGGATGGAATCACGCGGCGGCGATTTAAATATAGCCAACCTTTGGCTACTTTGTTGAATTGTCACTTGATCAGTGCTCTTGACCCATTTCTTCCAATATCAAAAACAGCCCCATGGTAGCTCACGGTGTTTGCGACGGTATCCCAGTTTATGTTGTCGGTGCTCCTAGACCATGTTCTAAAATGGCTCCGATCACCAATTCCTCCTTCAACATCAACTGTTTTCAATTGTATATTTATATCTTCTGCTGTCACAGGCACATAGTGTCCCCTTACAAAACATCCCCTTTCCACCTTCTCCGGAAAGTTGGCATAAAATTCACGCACCATTGTTGTGTTTACTGGTGCTATCTTCTCTGGATTCACAAATTTCCTCCACTCCCTTAACTCAATCATCGCCCGAATGGGCTCATAAATATCTTCTTCCCCATATGACTCTCTCTGGTAGTCCATTCCCCTTTATGGTATTATGGGTCTGGTATTAAGCTTTTTGTATCTTTGGTAGGCTTGGTAGCTCACAAACCTATTTTCATCGTATTGTGGGGTTGGGGTGGATGTGGAGCCTCTTCTCTTCCTGGTGGCCATGGTTAAAACAGTTTCTGGAGCTTACAATTTAGTGGCACAAATGTTTCCTACACAATTAACAACTAGCAGCGAACACAACACCCCCAAACTTCAATTCTTCTACCCACTACCCACACTCCTTTTCTACTCTTTTCTCCAAACTTCACAATCAACTTTTTAGTACCCAACTACTTCAACTACAATACTCCTTCAAACTACTACCTCCTGTGACTTCAGTAAAGGATTCAAGAACAGAAAAAAGGATTACCTTTTTTATGAGAAGATTCAAGCTTGTTCTTGTTTCAATTGGTAGCTTGAGGCTATGGAATGGAGCTTTGTTGTTTGAGATGGCTACGGGTTTTTAGGAATTTAAGAGTTTTGGTTGTGGTTGGGTTGGATTTGTGGAAGATTTGTGGGCAAATTTTCGGATTTTCGTGGGTTTTGGAAAGGAAGGGTTAGGTTTTTGAAATTGGATTTGGGGAAAATCTGATTCTGGGCGTTTTAAGTTCTGGATTCCCGCCTTGCGCCGCTTCGCTTAGCGCCACGCCCAATCATCTGCGCTCCTTCGGGACTTCTTGCGCCATGCCATATGGAAATACGCGCTACTAAACTTGGCATATTTTTCGATTTCGCGCCGCGACCGCTTCCCGAGCCGGCGCTTAAACTCGAGCTGCTCGATTCTTTTCAGCCATGGCGCTACCCGCTTTTTGAAATTCGCTTTTCTTGATTTTTCGCCTTCGGTTTATTTCCAGACTACAATCACAAAGACAAACACAAGACCCCAAGACCGTGAGACTGTTCTTAGACAAAATAAAATAAACTAAAGACATAAATTAAAATGACCTAATTGAAAACGTTGGGTTGCCTCCCAAGTAGCGCTGTCTTTAACGTCTTTTAGCCGGACGCAAGTTCTTTAGCCTTAATAACCCTGGGGTGGATTAAGCCCCCAACCAATCCATTTCTCCACATTTGGCGTTTTCTTTTCTTCTTTTCTTTTAGCATTATCGAAGGGGAGTTCGGTGGATACTTACCTCCTTCAGTGACATTTCAGCAAACCATGCCTGCTTTCTTGGGCTCATCGCTCTTTGGTTGACTTGTATTGGCTCGCATGGGGGTTTGATGGTGCTGATTGCAAAGCACCCACTCATTGTTGGTGGCTCAATGACGTGTTTAAAAACTTTAAACACCATTTCTTCATTCTCCACCCTTAATGTTAACTCTCCTCTTTCAACATCAATCAACGCTCTCCCCGTTGCTAGGAATGGCCTCCCCAATATGATAGGTATTTCTGCATCCTCTTCCATATCGAGAATGAGGAAATCTGCAGGAAAGAAGAATTTTCCTACTTTCACAATCACGTCCTCAATCTTGCCTCGTGGATGA
Source organism: Przewalskia tangutica (assembly GCA_029844215.1). Classification (NCBI taxonomy): domain Eukaryota; kingdom Viridiplantae; phylum Streptophyta; class Magnoliopsida; order Solanales; family Solanaceae; genus Przewalskia; species Przewalskia tangutica. The sequence goes on from CM056719.1 coordinate 132,555,358, forward strand.
ACCACTGTCCGGTCGGCCAGCTGTAGGCTTACTGTGGTTGGTTTGGCCTCACCCAACTCCAATATTTTAAAAGCGATAAGGGCATCGATTTATACTCGCCTAAATCACACAAAGCTCTGCAAGTCACTCGCCTTGTGCAAGGTAGTGTAAAGCTTCCAGATCCTTTAGCTTTGGTGGCAACTTTTACGCAAGATAGCACTACACTCTTACATTAGTGCTACTATTTCGCACTGCCTTTTTCTTCTTCCCAAAATCTCCTTCATAAACTTGAAATAGGAGGGCATCCGCTCTAATGCTTCATGAAAGGTATGTTGATATGTAACTTTCGAATGTCTCCAAAATTTGGAGAATTGTTTATCAACCGCCTTTATTTGTAGTCTCTGGGGAAAGGGATCTTCTCGTATACTCCTTCTCCGGAGTTTTCTCTCGTTGGGCTAGGCTCAATCACCTTCTCCTTTTCTAACTCGCTTTCTTCTCAACTCCGCCGAGGTGATCGCTTCCAACTGTCTTCCACTTTCAACCGCATCCGCTCGACATCGCTTCCTGGATTTACCGTATTGCTTGGCAATGTCCTCGTGGCTCGCTGCTTGCTTTGCTTTGCTAGCCGACCCACTGTGTCTCAAGTTTCAACGAGGATCTAGCTTCGCATGAATCGCGTCGGCGTTGGCAAGTCGCTATCAATTGCTACTCATCCGCTTTTCTTGCTGAACCGGTGCATTGAACTGTTGAGGCTGTGGGGCTTGAATGAAGGGTTGCTGATTCTCGCTCGGTTCTGCATCGCCCCTATATCGATTCGATGCCCTGCATCGGTTCTGCTGCCCGTGGTACGCACTCGATGCGCCTCAGTGCGATTCTCGCTCGGTCTCCTTTCCATGAGAAATTTGGGTGATTCCTCCATCCTGGATTATAAGTGTTAGAGTAGGGGGTGTTCTGGTGCCTCTGATAATTACCTATGGCTTGACACTCTGCCTGCTCCATTGGTATATTGTTGAGATCCGCTGAAGGACACCTATCAAATGTATGTGGGCCACCACATATCTCACAGCTTTTAGGCATCTGATCGCATTCATCGACCTCGTATGTTGCTGCAATTGTTTCGCTAGAAGGGCCACTGGGCATTCAAGGCGCAATAGCATCTATTTCGTGGACTCAACGTTTCTTCCCATTTGTCGACCTCTCTTCCGTGACATGGTTGTTAGTGGCCATATCTTCTAATAACTCATGAGCGTGGTCTGTTTTCCTCGAATGCTCCACTGCTTGTCGCATCTATGATGGTTACGGTTGTCTTTTCCGCCAAATTGTAGAAGATGTGGACCAAGTTCCACAACTCAACGCAATGGTGTGGGCACTTTCTCTATAGATCTTTGAACCTTTCCCAAGCTTCATATAAGGTCTCTCCATCTGCTTGGTAAAAGTTGTTCAACTCCCCTCTCAGTTTTGCTGCTTTACACGGGGGGAAGAACTTGGCTAGGAATTTCGTGCACTCTTGCCATGTAAAAATCGAATCGGCGACAGGAATTCAACCATACTTTTGCTCTATCCCTAAGTGAGAAGGGAAAGAGCCTCAACTGACGCAAGATCATCGCGAACGCCGTTATATTCAACGCTGCACATAGCTCCAAGAAATTAGCTATGTGCATATGTGGATCCTCCATGGCGATCCTCCGAATTGCACTGCATGCCGTACTCATGCTCAATGCCGGTTTATCTCGGTTGTTGGCTCTGTGCAGGAGCCTAATGCATGTCGTGCTCCATTTACTCGCAGCACATAGTCTCCCAAACTTCTTTCCGCCGACTTGACTCTCTCTTCCACGTCTATTGGCGCTTGCCTAGGTATTCCTGGATGGGGTTGATTCTCTCCTAACCCTTCTCCCATCCCGTTGTTGTTCTGAACGCCGTTCATCTCTAACAAGGTTGCAATCCGCTGATTCTTTTTGTTCTGTTTGCAGGTTTTCTCAATTTCTGGATTGAAGGGAACAAGAGTGTCTGCTCCTCTTCTCCTTCGCATAAACTGACTTCCTGAAATAGATCAAAAACAGACAACAAATCACGGCACCTCGAATTTTCAAGAGAAAAACGTAAAAATTAAAAATTAAAAGAAAAGTTAAAAACCAAATTAGAAATTAAAAATAGACAAATTTGATATTGAACTATGCCTAATCCCCGGCAACGGCGCCAAAAACTTGATGCGCGGTAAGATGCACACACTTTAAACGCAAGTGCACGTTATCGTGACAAGTAGTATAGTCTTGATAAGACCGAATATCGCCCTCAAGATTAGGTTCAATTACCAACTATCTATTTTCTAGTATCTATTTGGTGAATTGATAATTGATTTGTTGTTTATAACTAAGAATTATGCAAGCTATTTAAATATAAAGATTTACTTCAGTGGTGATGAGAATAGGGCTTCCATGTATCCTTACTATCCGCTTATGCTACTTACTAATGCATTAACTTATGGTATTCTTCTTTAGGAGAAAGCGGGTTCTGAAATCGCTTTTATACTCCGTTAGGGTTATATAAACACTCAACCCCAGTATCGCACCTTACCTACCTTTCGGTGATAAGGATAACTTTATAGGAGGATTAAGAACAAAAACCTAGTTGACCGTCACGCACACTGCGCAAAATTAGGGTTGTTAAGCCTCTCATCAACGCTACATAAATAATTGAGGTATTTTCATCCCCAATCCAAGAATGTCTACCCAACTTACAAAGATATTCACAATCTCCCTTTCGAATCGATTAGAAATCATATAGTGATAATTAGTTGTCAATTAATTACCAAGAATTCAACTCAATTATTGGATAGATCTCACAATAAGAAAAATAACCATAAGCATGCATTAATTTATAACATAAGTTTCTAGCAATTCAACATGGAAAGCCCTATAAGAGAATTAGTTCCTAGCCATTGTCATGACAAGAACTAATCACATGTTCATCATACAAAAACTGAAATAAAGTAAAGAAAAGGGAAAAGAAATTACTAAACTAATGGTATCCAATCTCCAAGCAAAAGTCTTGTGTTCTGCAAGAAGGGGAACCCTTAAAAACTGCATAGGGTTCTCCTTTTATAGGCTGAAAACCGCCTCCCTCTTTTCCTTCGTGCTGGCCTAAATCGTCCAAAACCTAATTTTTCCGGCGCGCAGCCTGCGAGCCGCGGCCGGAAGTTCTGCAATCCGTCCGGGTGTTTTGGCGCGCGGGCCTGATATCTGGCTGCAGAGCGCGCGCGCTGCATCTTGTAGCTCTGGGATGTTTAGGCGCGCGCCTGCAGCTTCGCTGCGAGGCGCCGTGCCAGAGTCTTCGCGACCTCTGAATAGTGGGCGCCGACCGCTAATTGCGGTCCGATTTTACCCTCGTTCGCCACTTTCTGTTCCGGCATCTCCTCTTTTGCCTCTTTTTGCTCCTTTTCGCCATTTGGCCATTTTAACCACTTTGACTCAAAGAAAGAAAACTATCCTAATACGACACTTATATGTGCAAAATGGGACAAAAGACTAACTAAAATCGACTCAAAAGGTGTATATAAAATACCGATCAACAGGTCGCGAAATCGGCCCATTTTCTTCCATCGGGGCGACGCACCGAGGATTATGCTAGGCGTATATCGGGGAGATTGTGAGGCGCGGAGTGCTCAGACGATTATTTGAGATAGAGAGCCCGGTTCTGGCTAATTTCGGAGGTCTTTCGAGAAGGACTAGGGGCGGTGAGTCTCGATGCGGCATTTCACCTCGGGCCAAGCGAATGGCCGAGCGCACTATCCGACAACGAGGATATGTTGCGGGCTTGTGTTATTGATTTCAGGGGTAGCTGGGAGGATCACTTACCTCTCGTGGAGTTTGCTTATAACAACAGCTACCACTCTAGTATTCAGATGGCGCCTTATGAGGCCTTATACGGAAGGAAGTGCAGGTCACCGATAGGCTGGTTCGAGATGGGAGAAGTTCAGTTAGTCGGGCGGACTTGGTTCGTGACGATGGATAAGGTGAAGCTTATCCAGGAGCGGTTGTTGGTAGCTCAGAGTCGACAAAATTCGTATGCAGATCATCGGCGTCGACACTTGGAATTTGAGATAGATGATTGGGTTTTCCTAAAGGTATCGCCCATGAAGGGCGTGATGAGATTTGTAAAGAAGGGGAAACTTAGCCCAAGGTACATTGGGCCTTATCAGATTGTCCGTAGGGTAGGCAAGGTTGCCTATGAGTTGGATCTGCCGTCCGATCTGGAGGCAGTGCATCCAGTTTTTCATGTGTCTATGTTGCGGAAATGTGTTGGAGATCCATCTAGAGTGCACCCGATTCATGATGTCCAGGTGACAGAGGAGTTATCGTATGAGGAGAGTCCCATAGCGATACTCGATCGTCAGGTTAGGAGACTTCGGACGAAGGACGTGGCTTCCGTCAAGGTATTATGGCGAAACGAAAACAGGGAGGAGATGACGTGGGAAGCAGAGGATGACATGATGAAGAAGTATCCTCACTTTTTTCCTATACCTCCAGGTAACCTACTTTCTTGCTTATTAGTTTGATTTGGCAAGTTTGCTTAAGTATTGTTGTGGTTTGAGTAAGCCTAGAAGGAACATTCGGGACGAATGTTTCTAAGGGGGGGAGAATGTTATACCCCGTAGTTCTGACCTTACGTGTGAGAGCGTACGAAAGCATGTAAGACTTAAAATTTTCGAAAGATAAGTTGACGGATTGTTCGGACGGGTTTTAGTCAACTTTGAGGCGGGTTATGACCCGGTACATTGAGAGTTCCTAAGTGTTTCAAAGGCCTAGTGCGTAGTTCGTTGAGTCTAGTTTCCAACGCAACCAACCGTTCGTCGATAGGACATCGGAGTAGGAAGTTATGGGAGTTGCAAGTTCAGTGCGCGGTCGGACAGAAATGCGTTTCGGACAAAAGCGACAGGGCCGCGGCGCCGGATATTCTGAGGGGTCGCTGAAGTTGCAGCGCCGCGGCGACAAGCGGGCATGGCGCGGAAGTCCGAAAGTCCGCAGAGGTTTCAGCGCACATGGCCGTCGCAGCGCCAGGCGGGATTTCGGAAAAACTTAGGAAAATCGATTTCTTCTTTTAAAAGGCCATGGGAGGGTGACAAGTGTCCCCCATCTGATTTTTGCATGTCCCTTATATTGACCAAGTCTTGAAGACTTGGTCATCTTTCAAGACTTTCCCTCTCTCTAAGTTAGAGCTCCCACTGCTCTCTAAATTTCCAAGAGGAATTCAAAGCCTAAGAAAAATCTGAAAAGTTAAGGACAAGAAGGAAGCTTGTGGCTAGCTTGTAGGAGTTGTTGTGGTGGTGTTCTTGGAAAGGAGGCTAGCAAAGTTGTTGGAATAGTTTTGGCTAAAGCTCTAAAGGTAACATTTCTTCTCTTGTAGCTAGTATTGATGTTGCATGTGAAGAAGAAGGGATTTGTAGTAGTAAATAATGCTCTTAGAGTCATTGCATGTAAGAAATGTGGTTTGGATATGAAAGGATTGGTTAAGAAGATATTATGAGCATGTTGTAGCCTAAAAACTACCTTAAAATTGTTAAGTGAATTGTTGTACCTTATGGTGCAGAATTTTACACACCCAAGTTTAGGTGTGTAATCCCCTTTGAAATGTTTGGATTGTTGAGCCTTAAATGTGGCGTTTGGATGTTAAATTCGGCCTTGAGAAAGGTGGCAAAGTATGTAGAAACAAAGGAAATGCTGCCCAATTTTCCATAGAATTTAGTGGCTTTGAACTTAGATTATTTCTACATTGAAATTAGAGGTTAATAAACGTATCATGGTTATTATAGGTTGACATATTACTTGCGGTAGTTTGGGCTTAGCAAGTGGATTGACCGAAGAGGTATGTGAAGCTTTCCTATCTCTTGAGCATGAGTAGTTGTATCTATGTAGTACGGTAGACGTACAAGATTTAGTATTCTCACTTATTTTAAGTATATAAAGACTTGTTTCATTTTAAGAAGTATAAGTCCCTTGGTTAAGGGAAAAGTATGATTTTTCTAAAGTATAGGGTTAATATAACAACTTTATGGGAAGTTGGTTTATTAGCTTTATAAAAGGTTGATAAGAAGAGATTTATTCTAAGTAAGATAAGTAAGGACAAATGACTTGATTTATGAAAGGTAAATTGATTTAAGGCATCAATTGCCCAAAGGTTTTATATGAAAAAGAGTCATTTTTAAAGAAGTATAAGTATGTGGTACTTGGGTTAAATTCCCGGATTTTCTTTTATTAAATATGATTAGTGCCTTGAGTAAACTAAAATGAGAGAGTATATGAACAAGACTAATAATAAGTTATAAGCTTTCTAAACTTATTTATGATTATGATATGATGACCGTTTGAGCTAGGGTAAGAGTATAAATGAGGGGCCAGCCCCAAGATCGTTATACCACCTTCTCCAGGGTAAGAGTATGAATGAGGGGCCAGCCCCAAGATCGTCATACCACCTTCTTCAGGGTAAGAGTATATCTGAGGGGTACATCCCCAAGATCGTTATACCACCTTCTTCAGGGTAAGAGTATATCTGAGGGGTACATCCCCAAGATCGTTATACCACCGGGGTAAGAGTATATCCGGCGTACATCCCAGATCGTTATACCACATTCGTGGATTTGCTACCCATGATGCGAGAATACCTCATGCGAGTCCTATGGGCTTATGCGGGTGAAATAATCCCGTGCGGTGTCTACGACTATGCGAGGAATACCTCATGCGGGTCCACAGGACCTATGCGGGTGAAATAGTCCCAGGAGTAGGGGTGCTTATTGATACTACGGGCGAGGTACCCTGTTTTGATCATGAGCCTCCTATTTTTATGCAGTATTATATATATACTTGTTACTCTCATTGTTAGTAAGGCACAGTGTACTGTATTTTGATTGTCTTTCATGACTCCAGCTTACTTTTAGACTTATGATATCATTATTACAGTATTTTCCAGTTTTACATACTTGGTACATATTGTGTACTGACCCCCTTCCTCGGGGGCTGCGTTCATGCCGCAGGTAAGGGTAAGCAGGTGGTGGATCCTCGTTCTTAGGATCACTGTTCCGGTGTCAGAAGCTCCATTCCTCCGGAAGCTTATTTTTGTTGGTACGGATCTTCCCTGATGCTATAGGTATTGTGTACATTCAGGGGTATGGCGGGGCCCTGTCCCGCCACAGTTGTTATCCTTAGAGGTCTGTGGTCACGTATGTGTTTTGGGCTGTAAGAACAAGTTGTACTGCTATACTTTTGATTAAGTATGTTTTTATGGAAGGCAGCCTTATCGGCTGGCCAGTGATGTTTACCTTTTTATAAGTTATGTGTTATGTATGTTCCGCTGCTATTCTCTGATGTATACCTGACAGGGTACCCCGGTAGGGTACCAGTCGCGGCCCCGGGGTCGGGTCGTGACACTACCGCACTTCAGTGAATTTATTCATCTAGCTCTACTGATGCGCGGTAAGATGCACACACTTTAAACGCAAGTGCACGTTATCGTGACAAGTAGTATAGTCTTTGATAAGACCGAATATCGTCCTCTGGGATTAGGGTTCAAGTACCAACTATCTATTTTCTAGTATCTATTTGGCGAATTGATAATTGATTTGGTTGTTTATAACTAAGAATTATGAAAACTATGTAAAATATAAAGGTTTACTTCAGATGTGATGGGAATAGGGGTTCCATGTATCCTTACTATCCGCTTATGCTACTTACTAATGCATTAACTTATGGTATTCTTCTTTAGGAGAAAGCAGGTTTACGAAATCGTTTTATACTCCCGTTAGGGTTATATAAACACTCAACCCCAGTATCGCACCTTACCTACCTTTCGGTGATAAGGATAACTTTATAGGAGGATTAAGAACAAAAACCTAGTTGACCGTCACGCACAATGCGCAAAATTAGGGTTGTTAAGCATCTCATCAACGCTACATAAATAATTGAGGTATTTTCATCCCCAATCCAAGAATGTCTACCCAACTTACAGCATATTCACAATCCCCCCTTTTCAGAATCTGATTAGAAATCATATAGTGATAATTAGTTGTCAATTAATTACCAAGAATTCAACTCAATTATTGGATAGATCTCACAATAAGAAAAATAACCATAAGCATGCATTAATTTATAACATAAGTTTCTAGCAATTCAACAATGGAAAGCCCTATAAGAGAATTAGTTCTTAGCCATAAATATGACAAGAACTAATTCAAAGTTCATCATAAAAACTGAAATAAAGTAAAGACAAGGAAAAGAAATTACTAAACTAATGGTATCCAATCTCCAAGCAAAAGTCTTGAGTTGTGCAAGAAGGGGAACCCTCAAAAACTGCCTAGGTTTCTCCTTTTATAGGCTGCAAACCGCCTCCCTCTTTTCTTGTGCTGGCCTGTAAATTCGTCCAAAAACCTAATTTTCAGCGTCGGCGCCGGCGAAGTTCTGCATTCCGTCGGGGTTTTTGGCGCCGCGGCCCGATATCTCTGCTAGGCGCGCGCGCTGGAACTCTGTAGCTTCTCGGATGTTTAGGCGCCGCGGCCGCATTTGCTGCGAGGCGCCGCGGCCGAAGTCTTCTGCAGCCTCTGAATAGTGGCGCGCGCCCTCGCTGATCGCAGGAGGCGCGCGTGCTGGTCCGAGTTTACCCTCGTTCGCCACTTTCTGTTTCGGCTCAGTATCTCCTCTTTTGCCCTCTTTTTGCTCCTTTTCCGCCATTTGGCCATTTTAACCACTTTGACTCAAAAGAAAGAAAAACTATCCTAATACGACACTTATATGTGCAAAATGGGACAAAAGACTAACTAAAACTGACTCAAAAGGTGTATATAAAATACACCGATCAAATACCCCCAAACTTAACCTTTGCTCGCCCTCGAGCAAAGATAGAAAGAAAGAAATAAAAGACTCAAGAAACGAAAAATAAAAGACTCACTGACATTGATCACTTTTGCTGCATTTAGTGTTAACTAGAAAAACATGAAGGTTAGCAAAATAATATGCAGGAACATATAGCATGAAATTTCAGCACACTAAGCACATGAAGCTAGATATTTCGCAAACTCATATTCATCATGCTTAATGGGAGTCAATATACTAAATCATGCATATAAATTCAAAAATCCTATGACATGCTTACTTGCTATTCTCCACTAATCCTGGATATGCATAAAAGAGATCTTCAGGACTTTAAAGGTTGTAATGTAGGCTTAGGTAGGGGTTGGTAAAAATAGGCATTTTAGGCTCATTTTTGTGTACCATAAGCTCTTTAGCTTTTTCAATATTTCCCTTTTTCTTTTTGTTCTTTTCTTCATTTTGATTCTATCTTTCCCCTCTTTTGTTTTGGGAGAATGAAGAGTATTATAATAACAAGCACCCCCAAACTTAGGCTTTTGCCTCTTTCTTATTACTTTTTTATTGGGGTGCAACAAGCTCATTCACTCTTTTTGTCTCTTTTTTAACACAATTGATTCCACTACTTCACATTTTTACTTATGGCACAATCTGTGGGAATATAGGGTGTCAGAGAAGAAGTTTCAATTTTAGGCTCAATGGGGCTGACTAGGGATATTTTTAAAGTACGGGATAGAAAAAGAATGGTAAGAATTGGCTATCAAAGAAATGTCTGAGTCATCTCCCTAACATGCATATCCTAACTATTTCGCCTCAAATAGCAAGCACTCATAACACATAAGTATTTCTCATTTAGCATGCATAACTCAAGCAAGAAAACTCCACATAAACAGATTCTGTGAGTTTTTGGCATATCTAACTTAGGTGTTTAGATAGTTGCTTCAATTCCTTTACATTATTCCACCTTACTTCACTCGGTGTTTCTAGCAACTACAACATACATGATCTTTGACAGACAATTATGACTCAAAAAAAAAAAAATTTGGTGACTCAAAATAAACATAAAACAATCAAAAAGACTTAACTAAAACATAACATGACACACAAATAAAACACCCCCAAACTTAAATCACACATTGTCCCCAATGTGTGTAGACTCAAAGACAGTAAAAGAAATAGAACACTTACAAACTTTGGTTAAAATGGTGGTGGTGGCGGTGGATAATGCATCGACCATTGGTTGAACAAGGAGCTCAACTCGTTGATTTGTTGCCTTGTTTCTTACTGTCCTTGTACTACTGTGTCCAAGGTCTGCATCATCCTCATCTGATTTTGATACAATTGCTCCATTGTGGGCGTTGGAGGTTCTGCTCCTGTGATTGGCCGGTGGCTAGGTCCTGCCTCATATTGAGCCCCTATTTCAGGCTCGTCTTCGTCCATGGCGGCCTCTGCTGCTGCTGCTGCTGCTGGTTGTACTCTCCGTCTGGCTGCTGGGGGGCTTGGGTCTGGGAAAGAGTGCACTATCCCATAGGACACGGGCAGTTGGTTTCTTTCATGAGTGTCCGTGGGTAGGATTGGGACCGCACTCATGTGACATAGCTTGGTGATAACTGAGCCATGTCCCAATCCGCCTGTTGTTACCAACCTGCTGATTTCCTCAATGTTCTGCACTATTTCTTTCCCCACATCAATCGTCAACCCCCTCATAATTCCATATATCAGTTTAATCATATCCTCTGGCACTCTGGTGAAGTGTGTGGATGGAATCTTGCGGGCGCTGACGAAATATAGCCAACCTTTGGCTACTTTGTTGAATTGACACCTGTTCAGTGCTCTTGACCCATTTATTCCAATCTCAAAAACAGCCCCAAGGTAGCTCACTGTGTTTGCGACGGCATTCCAGTCGATGTGGTCAATGCTTCTAGACCATGTTCTAAAGTGATTCCAATCACTTCTTTCTTCAACATCAACTGTTTTCAATTGTGCATTAACATTCTCTGCTGTCACAGACACATAAACTCCCCTAACAAAACATCCTCTTTCCACCTTCTCCGGAAAGTTGGCCTAAAATTCACGCACCATTGTTGTGTTGACTGTTGCTATCTTCTCCGGATTCATAAATCTCCTCCACTCCCTTAACTCAATCATCGCCCGAATGGTCTCATAAACATCTTCTTCCCCATATGACTCCCTCTGGTAGTCCATTCCCCTTTCTGGTATTAAGGGTCTGGTATCAAGCTTTTTGTATCTTTGGTAGGCTTGGTAGCTCACAAACCTATTTTCATCGTATTGTGGGGTTGGGGTGGATGTGGAGCCTCTTCTCTTCCTGGTGGCCATGGTTTAAAAATAGTTTTATGGAGCTTTTCAATTTAGTGGCACAAATGTTTCCTACACAATCTACAACTAGCAGCGAACACAACACCCCCAAACTTCAACCTTTCTACTCAATACCCACAACCTCCTTTTCTACTCTTTTCTCCAAACTTCACAATCACTTTTCGGCACCCACACTATTCCAACTACAATACTCCTCCAAACTACTACCTCCTATAACTTCAGTAAAAGGATTCAAGAACAAAGAAAGGGATTACCTTTTTATGAGAGCTTCAAGTTGTTCTTGTTTCAATTGGTAGGTTGAGGGTATGGAATGGAGCTTCGTTGTTTGAGATAGTTGGGGGTTTTGAGGAATTTAAGAGTGTAGGTTGTGGTTGGGTTGGATTTGTGGAGGTTTTGTGGGCAAATTTCTGGAATTTCGTGGGTTTTTGGAGAGGGAAAGTTAGGTTTTTGAAGTTGGAATTGGGGAAAATCTGATTTTGGGCGTTTTTAAGTTTCTGGATTCCCGCTTTGTGCGGCTAACTCTGCGCTCGCCGGGACTTTCTGCGCGACCATTCTGGCGTACGCTAAACTTGGCAACTTTTCGATTTACGGAGCGCGGCCGCTCGCAGCGCCATGGGCGCAAACTCTGCGCTGTTGATTCTTTTCGCGCGCTGCCTCTCACGGCGTATGGCCTACCCGCTTTTCGAAATTCTTGCTTTTCTTGATTTATTTCCTGCACTGTCAATCACAAAGACAAACACAAGACCCAAGACCGTGAGATTCTTAGACAAAATAAAATAAACTAAAGACGAAATTAAAATAACATAATTGAAAACGTTGGGTTGCCTCCCAAGTATTTGTCTTTAACGTCTTTTAGCGGACGCAAATTCCTTAGCCTTAATAACCCCGGGTGGATTAAGCCCCAACCTATCCATTTCCTACATTTGGCATTTTCTTTTCTTCTTTTCTTCGCATTATCGATGCGAGGAGTTCGGAAAACTTACCTCCTTTAATGGCATTTCAGCAAACCATGCCACCTTTCTTGGGCCCATCGCTCTTTGGTTGACTTGTATCGGTTCGCATGGTTTGATGGTGCTGATTGCAAAGCACCCACTCATTGTTGGTGGCTCGATAGCGTGTTTAAAAACTTTAAACACCATTTCTTGCACTCACCCTTAGTGTTAATTCTCCTTTCAACATCAATCAAAGCTCTCCCATTGCTAGGAATGGCCTCCCAATATGATAGGGATTTCCGCGTCTTCTTCCATGTCAAGAATGAGGAAGTCTGCAGGAAAGAAGAATTTTCCTACTTTCACAATCACGTCCTCGATCTTGCCTCTTGGATGAACCAGCATCTGTCGGCCCGGTGTGGAAACTTCGTGGTTGGTTTGGCCTCACCTGACTCTAATCTTTTAAAAGCGATAAGGCATCGATTTATACTTGCCCCTAAATCACACAAGGCTCTGTTGCAAGTCACCCCGCCACTGCAGGTAGTGTAAAGCTTCGGGATCCTTCACTTTGGTGGCAACTTTTACGCAAGATAGCACTACACTCTTACATTAGTGCTACTATTTCATATTCTCGACTTTTTCTTCTTCCCCAAAATCTTCTTCATAAACTTGAAATAGGAGGCATCGCTCTAATGCTTCTATGAAAGGTATGTTGATATCAGACTTCTGAATGTCTCAAAAATTTGGAGAATTATTTATCAACCGCCTTTCTCTGTAGTCTCTGGGGAAAGGGATCTTCTCTGTATACTCCTTCTCCGAGTTTTCTACTCTGGTGGGCTCAATCACCTTCTCTTTTCTAACTCGCCTTCTCAACTCACGGTGCGATGTTGCTGCTCCAATTTTCGCTTCTCAATTGCACCGCTCGCTGCTCCTTGGATTTACCTCGTGTTACTTGGCAATGCCCGCGTGGTCGATGTTTGCTGCTTTGCTAGTGACCACTTGAGTTTCAAGTTCTGAATGAGGATCTAGCTTCGTCATGAACGGGTGCAGGCATTGCGAAGTCTTTCCACTTGCCGGCTCATCCGCTTTTCTTTACGACCGGTGCATTGATCGCTGATCTTTGTGGGGCTTGAATGAAGGGCGCCGCTGATTCTGCTTTGGTTACGCATCGGCCCTGTATTGGTTCTCGCTGCCCACGATATTGGTTATGTTGCCCATTATGCCGATTCTCGCCGCCTGCTGGTTCTGCTGCCGCAGTCTCCTTTCCATGAGAAATTTGGGTGATTCCTCCATCCTGGATTATAAGTGTTAGAGTAGGGGTTGTTCTGTTGCCTTTGATAGTTACCTAAGGCCTGACACTCCGCCTGCTCCATTGGTATATTGTTGGGATCCGCTGAAGGACACCTATCAAATGTATGTGGGCCACCACATATCTCACAGCTTTTAGGCATCTGTGCGCATTCATCGACATCGTATGTTCTTTGCATTGTTTCGCTAGAAGGGCACTGGGCATTCAAGGCGTGATAACGTCTATTTCATGGACTCCCACTGTTCTTCTCCCATTCGTCGACCTCTCTTCCGTGACATGGTTGTTAGTGGCCATGTCTTCTAATAACTCATGAGCGTCGTGGGCTGTTTTCCTCATAAATGCTCCACCCGCTGCTGCATCTATGATAGTTCTGGTTGTACTGCTCAGCCCGTTGTAGAAGATGTGGACCAAGTTCCACAACTCGATGCAATGGTGTGGGAACTTTCTCTGTAGATCCTTGAACTTTTCCCAAGCTTCATATAAGGACTCTCCATCTGCTTGGTAGAAGTTGTTCAACTCCCCTCTTAGTTTTGCTGCTTTACACGGAGGAAAGAACTTGGCTAAGAATTTCTGTGTCAGCTCGTGCCATGTGAAAATCGAATCGTGGCAGGAATTCAACCATACTTTTGCTCTATCCTCGAGTGAGAAGGAAAGAGCCTCAACTGACGGCATCATCGATGCGCCGTTATATCTAAAAGTTGCACATAGCTCCAAGAAATTAGCTATGTGCATATGTGAGATCCTCAGATGGCGATCCTCGAATTTCATCGTGTCTTTGTACCATGCTCAGAATCGCTGGTTTTATCTCGAAGTTGTTGGCTCCTATTGCAGGGAGCCTAATGCATGTCTGTGCTCCATTCACTCTTGGTAGCACATAGTCTCCCAAACTTCGTTCTGGCTGGACTTGGACTCTCTCTTCCACGTCTATTGGCACTTGCCTAGGTATTCCTGGATGGGGTTGATTCTCTCCTAACCCTTCTCCCATCCCGTTGTTGTTCTGAACGCCGTTCATCTCTAACAAGGTCGCAATCCGCTGATTCTTTCTGTTCTGTTTGCAGGTTTTCTCAATTTCTAGATTGAAGGGAACAAGAGTGTCTGCTCCTCTTCTCCTTCGCATAAACTGACTTCCTGAAATAGATCAAAAACAGACAACAAATCACGGCACCTCGAATTTTCAAAAGAAAAACGTAAAAATTAAAAATTAAAGTAAAAACCAAATTAGAAATTAAAAATAGACAAATTTGATATTGAACTATTGCCTAATCCCCGGCAACGGCGCCAAAAACTTGATGCGCGGTAAGATGCACACACTTTAAACGCAAGTGCACGTTATCGTGACAAGTAGTATAGTCTTTGATAAGACCGAATATCGTCCTCTGGGATTAGGGTTCAAGTACCAACTATCTATTTTCTAGTATCTATTTGGCGAATTGATAATTGATTTGGTTGTTTATAACTAAGAATTATGAAAACTATGTAAAATATAAAGGTTTACTTCAGATGTGATGGGAATAGGGCTTCCATGTATCCTTACTATCCGCTTATGCTACTTACTAATGCATTAACTTATGGTATTCTTCTTTTGGAGAAAGCAGGTTTACGAAATCGTTTTATACTCCCGTTAGGGTTATATAAACACTCAACCCCAGTATCGCACCTTACCTAACTTTCGCTGATAAGGATAACTTTATAGGAGGATTAAGAACAAAAACCTAGTTGACCGTCACGCACAATGCGCAAAATTAGGGTTGTTAAGCCTCTCATCAACGCTACATAAATAATTGAGGTATTTTCATCCCCAATCCAAGAATGTCTACCCAACTTACAGCATATTCACAATCCCCCCTTTTCAGAATCTGATTAGAAATCATATAGTGATAATTAGTTGTCAATTAATTACCAAGAATTCAACTCAATTATTGGATAAATCTCACAATAAGAAAAATAACCATAAGCATGCATTAATTTATAACATAAGTTTCTAGCAATTCAACAATGGAAAGCCCTATAAGAGAATTAGTTCCTAGCCATAAATATGACAAGAACTAATTCAAAGTTCATCATAAAAACTGAAATAAAGTAAAGACAAGGAAAAGAAATTACTAAACTAATGGTATCCAATCTCCAAGCAAAAGTCTTGAGTTGTGCAAAGGGAACCTCAAAACCGCCTAGGGTTCTCCTTTTATAGCCGCAAACCGCCTCCTCTTTCCTTCGTGCCCGGCCTGCAAATTCGCCCAAAACCTAATTTTTCCGCGTCGGCGCTGCGGCCGCAGCGCGCGCCGGAAGTTCCGCAATCCGTCCGGGTGTTTTGCGCCGCGCCCCGATATCGCTGTTCGAGGAAGCCGCTACTGGAACTTCGTAGCTTCCGGATGTTTAGCGCCGCGCCCTGCATTTGTCGCTCGAGGCCGCGCCGAGTCTTCGCAGCCTCTCAATAGTGGCGCCGCGCCCCGCTGATCGCAGGAGGCCGCGCTGGGTCTAGATTTTACCTCGTCGCCACTTTCTCTCTGCTTTCCACCGCATCTCCTCTTTTGCCCTCTTTTTGCTCCTTTTCCGCCATTTGGCCATTTTAACCACTTTGACTCAAAAGAAAGAAAAACTATCCTAATACGACACTTATATGTGCAAAATGGGACAAAAGACTAACTAAAACTGACTCAAAAGGTGTATATAAAATACACCGATCATCTACCGACCTATTACAGACGATTATTGAACCTGACGCTAAGACGATGGAAGATTGGAATAGAGTGCGTGATATATTTCAAGACAACAAAAAATTCCCGTGCTGTCACTCTTGAGTAGGAATTTTTCCATGTCAACATGGAAGAATTTCTGAATGTCTCAACATATTGTAAAAGACTTAAGGAATTGACAGATCAACTTAAAAACGTTGGTGCATCCGTCACCAATGATTGTCTTGTGCTCCAGATGGTTGCAGGCCTATTTGAGGCCTATAATGGCATTGGGACACTTCTTAGTCAAAGTAATCCTCTCCCCCAGTTCTACCAAGACGGTTCCATGCTCACATTGAAAGAGGTCGGCTTGACTAAAAAGGCGGCTACCAGAGCAAATTCTATCATAATGATGGCCACATCAAATGACCCTCACTCTTTCACCGACGATGCAAATCAAAACTGAAACAACGGTGGAGGCAAAAAAGGTCAAAATCATAAAATAATGGCAAGAACCCCGACGACGATCACGGCGGTAACGGTTGTCGCGCCCCTTTTCGACCGCGACATTTTAAAAATAACTCCTGCTTAATAAAATGTTAGAAAATAAATAATAAAAATGCTAAATGTTTAAAAGGGTGCTAAAAATATTAAAAAGATGCTAAAAGGTTAAAGTAGGGGTGCTAAAAGGTTAAGGTGCTAAAAGTGCTAAAATGCTAAAGGGTTCGCGGAGTCGCCACCTAATTAGTTTGGGTGAATTAGGACACCTAAATGTCAACTAGGTTAAAGTCAACACTAACTCCATTTTTTATGGTCTGCAAAACTTATGTGAGATTCTGGGTAAGGGCTCCTTATTATCCTAAAGGGAAGGGGTTAGACACCCTAAAGGATCCGCTAACTCATGATTGTCCGCTCAAACCTAGGAATTATTATTCTATAAAATGCATGTTTAAAAGTGTTTAAATAAAAGGGATAAAAATTGTAAGATTTATTTAGAATATAAAATTAGCTTTGGATAAAAACTTGCATTCATAACGTATTAGATAAGATACATGTATTGCAAAATCTTATTATGACGAAATGTGTACTTTATGAAATAAGATGTAGAATATCTATTATGCAAAGACTAACAAAATAATTTTTAATTATGAATGTTAGTAAGAGTTTATGAAGAAATTAATTTATTATGCTAAGTATTTAATAGCAAGTGACGCTTTAGCTACGTGAATATTTATGTCATTTTGGTATGGCTTAGGCAATGCATAACTAGTCATAAAAAATAACTAATTTAAGGAGAGTGAGCGTCAAACTATTTTTCTAATGACAGCCCAAAGTTTAATTATTCTAAATGTACTACTAGTAGTATAATGTTAGACAAATAATTACAACAAATAATAGGGTGAGGATATGGATTAATAATGACTCGAAGAAATGGCGAAGTCATTTCGCCTATGGTTTGGAGTTTATGATGCGGAGAGGATGAAGCACATAAGATGCGGGTCTTCATTTGCTGTAGCTTGTGATGAGTCTTGCCATGAGACTCTTCGTTTCGCTCCGATGCATTTCATGTAAAAAATAAGAAAAGAAAAGGATTAGTATATGTCCAAGATTTTTTATCAAAGGGTAAACCGAACATTGCCATAGGATTTTAAACATGTTGTAGTTACAGACACAATATATCGTACTATTAACTTCACATAGGAGACAAAATATGCTGACTTCTTAAACTAACATGTAAGATGGGTATTTTAGATCAAGACAAGAAAAAATAAATCTTAGCCTCTCCTTTTGTGTTTACTCACAGTCAACTTCTAAGCTCACGTGTCTACGTCAAAAATAGATGCAATGCTAACTTCCGATTGTAATATGAAACGAGAAGCAATCTCATGATACTATTAAACCAAGATGAACAGTGTAACACCCCATTTTAACCGGAGTCGAAACGGGAGTACTACTTATGGTTGATTCCTAAATGTATTTAAAGGAGTCGCCATTCTGTCGCGCCCCTTTTCGACCGCGACTTTATGAATAAACTCCTGCTTAGATAAAATGTTAGAAAAATAAAATAAAATGCTAAATGTGCAAAAGAATGCTAAAATGTTAAAATGGTGCTAAAAGGTAAAAGAATGCTAAAGGGTTCGCGGAGTCGCCACCTAATTATTTGGGTGAATTAGGACACCTAAATGTCAACTAGGTTAAAGTCAACACTAACTCCATTTTTTTATGGTCTGCTAAACTTAATGAGATCCGGGGTAAGGGTTCTTTATTAATCTAGAGGGAAGGGGTTAGGCACCCTCTAAGATCCGCTAACTTGCGGTTGTCCTGTCAAACCTAGGGTAATTATTATGCTAAGATGCATGTTTCGAAAAGTTTAAGTGAAGAGGTGCCTGCAAATTTAAAAAGATGCATTCTTTTATAACCTAAAAAAAGTTTATAAGATTTGTTTATAAAATTAATTTTTGAAAGAGATCATATAAGGTGTTATACATAAGAAGTTTAAAAATATAACTGTGCAGAGTTGACTTAGTGATTAAAGGTAGGCCTTTGTTTGCAAAGTCGGTGGATAATAAATTATATAGTATTAATGAAAGAGTTATTAATTCTTTTAAGATGCATTAGTCTCGTGATTAGATGTTCAAAAATAAGTTAAGCAAGCTAGAATAGTTAACTTAATGAGAAGCAAATTTCTAGTGTTGAACTATTTTCTAATAGCGACTTAAAGCTTAGGCTATTCTAAATATATTAATGTTAGAGTAATGTTAGACAAGTAATTACAACAAATGAATGGGGAAAGGATATGAATTAATAAGGATGACTCGAAGAATGGCGATGTCCTTTCGCCGCGGTTTGGAATTTTCCTATGCGAGGTGGATGCGCATAAATGCGGGCCTTCATTTGAAATAGCTCAAGATGAGTCTCGCCATGAGACTCTTTGTTGCTCCGACGCATTTCATGTGAAAAAAGAAGAAGATAAGGATTAGTAAATATTCCAAACCTTATGACGCAAATAGATAAAATGTTCATATAAATTTAACATGTATATATTTTAAAAATTTTAATAACCGTAGCAGCCCAAGATGAGATGACAAGTTCAAGCACAATGAATCCCAACATTGTTCAAACAAATATTGGGCCTTGATAATGCAAATAAACACAGAAAGGAAAGCAGACCCAAATAACTGTTTTTTAGACCAAAATAGGATCAGATTATGCATTTCAGATTCTGGGTTTCATTCCAGTAACATGGAAAAAAAGAAAAGACATGCCTGATATAACAATTATCAAACTTTATGGAGAATAAATCGGCCACAAGGCAGTATTAAACCCAACCAGTGATTTTTCAGATTTTAAAAGAAGGGATGGGTTGGCCCAAACACCTACAACACCCCAGAATACATACAGTACATCTTGGTGTATATCAAGAATATACTTCACAAAAGAGAACCTAAATCTATCAGCATACTTTATAATCTCAAACCCGAGCAGATTCAGCCATACATTTTTAACATCCAGATCACAAGATAGCATTTTAGCTAAAGCAATTAGATCACTCAAACAAAAGCAAACAATGTGCAGGTTGATCTTTTCATCTACCCTTTTCAAACTAACAGATATAGAGTAATTTTCCTCCAATAAAGATAAGTAGATAACTTAGCATAGATGTTAGCAAATGATCATGTAGACTTTAAACTTAGCGTGAAACTAATCTAAGCATGTGTTAGTTCAAAAAATGGATATCGGCCACCACAATATACATAAACTAGGATTTTAAAACTCATTTCTATCAGATGTCAACTAAGTGACCCCATCTTAGCAAACTCGACATGACTATATAACAAGAATGGTTGTCATTCATTTTGTATACAAGTACAATATAGTATTTAACTACTAAGTTTGACTCAGATCCAAACACAAATGGGTTACTCAATGGGTCTTAGGACTTACAAGAGTAGAGACGAAGCATGATTATAGGTTACTGATATTTAAGCAAGTATCTCAGAGCATGTAATACGATTTATGTAAGCAGTATAAAACTTGGAAAAGACGGACAGAGTTGTTTAGTTTGAAGTTAAACAATTGACGGTCATAAAAAAAAAATAGGCAACATGAACTCCTATGACTTAAATGTGACTTTATATATGACCAATATACAAACAGAACCACTCAGGAAAGATTAAATCTGTATATGTATAGACATGACTTAGCTGCGCATGGTATTAAGGCTAACCCATGAGAGTAGAACATGAAGCAAGATGAACATAAGCAGGGCAAGATTATAACAAGGCATGTAAGTGATTATTTAACTCAAACTATCAATGGACAACTTGAGGTAGACATGAATATCTTACACAAGAACAACATTTTTATTATTTATGACTCAAACAACACATGGATTCTTAAACAGGAAGTTTAGGACATGGATACGAACAGGGATGTAACTTAACGTAGTATGATCTAATCTAATAAGGGGCAAAAGCTTAGTGCGAAACAGCTTAACAGGCAATAACCAAGGTACGAGATAACTTGGGAGATGCAAAATATTGACATGGAGTAATTTCCACAATTAAGCAGGCATGACACTTTTAGCTAGGTAGAGCAAGATATTCGATCTCAAACCGACATACTGGACAGAACAATCGGCTGAACTTGTCGACACCATAGAAACTTTCAATTAATCAATATCACAATCAGATATTAGACAAGCATACTCGGCTTATGATATTAAATATGAACCTAGTAATAACTTAGATAATCAGAATCTACCAAGATAAGCTAAAACATGTTGAACACTTTTATAACAACATTAACAAATATAATCAAGAAATACATAATGAAAAATACATAAATTCACATAAAGAATCAAATTCGACAGAAAGTGAGTTACCTTCTCCGGCAATGAACCGGCAGCGTATCAAGTCGCCGATCCGCCGAGGTTTTGTGCTATGCGATTTGAAAGGGCGATGGCTTTTCCGATTTACGGACTAGTATTAAAGAAAAGGGCTTGAACTTCGTTTGCTCTTAGGTTGCTAATTTCAGGTTGATGTTAAAAGGGTTTGCTATTGTGAGAATATTTCGGTGTTTCTACTGATTGCTCTCTTTTTCTGGACGAGGGTCCATATCTATTTTGTGACGCTTTTGCCAAATCTCCTCCCTCTGTGTAAATTATCGTTCGACTTATATAGCCTTCGATTGGGTTCTAACTTTAGTATCTTGCTGGTAAGACTTTGGGCTGATTTCATTATGATATTGGGGTGATTTACCACGATTTGGTACTGATTTACTACCATTTCGGGGTCGATTTGTTCGCTTTGTGTGTTCATCGACGCGATTTTGATATGGTGTTAATGTTTATGGTATGATTAAAAAAAAAGGCTTGGATATTGTAAGGTAATTAATTGGTTATGGAAATTTTTGGAAGGTGACTCTCCGGATTCTAAGGAGAGAATCTACTGGGCGACGGACGAGGTGCGCGATTTATTGCTAAGGGTTTTCTCTTTTTTTTTTTAAATTTTTTCTGTGTTGTGAGGGAGATGGGTTCTGTTTAAGGGTTGCTGGGGGATGAAGTAGAGGGGAGTGGGCCTGCGGTATTGGGCCTTCGGGTAGTTGGGCTGGGTGGTTATTTTTTTTAATTAGGGGTAGAGTTTTAAGTGTACTAGTTTAGGTGTATTATTAATTAATGGTAGATAAATGAAATCTAAATTGTGATTAAATTATTTAGGTGTTTTATTAGTCTAAGCTATTATTATAATAATAAATGCGGGTGTGCTATTTAATTAGTGCTTAATGTTTATAATGCGATGCCGTTATTAAAACTTATTAAATAAAAATTGAGTTATTTAAATGCTACATGCATATAGGACTTCTTAATTCTTTTATGAATGCTATTATTAAAACGCGTGTGTTAGATTATTATTTTATGTATTTATTATTTATTATTAAGAATTATGACAGGGCTTAAAATTAATAAATATGGGCGCGAGACTCTAAGTGCGTAATTTTCTACGTAAGACGCGGTGCCATTATTAAATTGTTTATTTATGTATGTATTAATGTTTTATCGCTGTATTTTATTATAAGAGATCATAAAAATTATTTTGCAAAATTAGTGTAATTTTATAGCTACTGTCTGGACGAGAGGGTCAAAATTGGGTGTCAACAAACAGACTTGGGTTGTAAGTACTTTCAGAAACATGTTTAGATTATATCCTTGCAACCGAGATCCGACACTTTAACACGATGGACACAATCTTTACTCTAGCCATATTTCACTCAAGCAGTCGACACATCAGGACAGAAAGAGTAACGAGACGGAACATTAGCAGAGAGACCATTCAATGTGTTTCTACTACCTTCACCAGGCAGACGACATATAAACATAAGACCCTACTGATCCTACATGCATATGTAAAGGAGGAAATAGCCATGATATATAACATTATCGATTTCACATGATTCCAGCACATCGAGAGTCATACAAACAAATCTACCTTCATGCGGTGCCGCTACCTTATTATCAAATCTCTGAAACTAACATCCTGTTAATAAACATACCAGTAAACAGATTGACCTTCATTTTATAGCCTTTAGATTCTCCAATATTCTTTATCTAACACGAACAGGTATGGGTACAAAATTAATTAAGCACAGCACCTTGTAGATTACCTCATTGAGATAGCATGCAGGGGATAGACTATAGTCGGAAAATCAACCTTCAAATTCATGAGTCGGACTCTTAAAAGAAAACAAACATTATCCAACTAAACTTGGCTATCAAATTGGTTCTTAAGTGACCCACAAGTTAGCTCTCCAACAATAAATAATAACAAAACATTACTGGCAAGCCAAAATTCTAGCGCTGATGTACCTAATACCATCGTATAAATTCTGCATTAAAGACAAGTCTTATATTTGAATTCATCTACACTTGATATCGACCGTTGTTAACAAAGGTCACATATCTTTAGTCGATGCGATTGCGAATATACGTAATCGGACTCGCATGACACTGAAGCAAGACATCGACATCTTAAGGCAACACACGCAAATATTAATATTTATATGCTTCAACAATAATCTGGACAATAAAACTCAGCAGACTAAGTAAATCAATTCAAACCAACAATATAATAAACCAAATTTAAAGGAAAAGGGGATTGATTTTACCTTCTCCGGACAACGAACCGAGGCAGCGTATCAAGTCGTCGATCCACTCGGAGGATTTATTGCGACGCGATTGGAACGGCGATGCTTTAAACAACTTCTATGCTGATTTTTGTTCTTATGCTGTGGAAACTAAATTTTGAAAATAGTACTTACTTTCTTCTCGATTCGTTTTGTGGATGCTTCAAGGATTTTCTCCATTGCCTAGTGATTAATTGATACCTCGACTGTTACCATTTTGTTCGTTTGTCTTCCTTCTCGTTTTCTTTTTCTTTTCGAGGCGCCAAGGCTTCTTTTTATGGTAAAAACCCCCGCCCTATTGTGTGTGCAAGAATCTGTATTTATAGCTGAGTTGTTGTGGTGCTAATTCTGGATGTATTTGTTACCGTTTTGGGAGTGATTTTCGGTGTATTTGTCGGGTGATTTTGAAGACGATTTGGTCTCGATTCGTGCTTGATTTGGCAACGATTTTGGATGTTTATCATGGTAAGATTTGGTACTGGGTTTGTTATGGAAAGACAGGGTGATTTAGTATGTGACTCACCGGATTATCAGGCGAGAATCCCGGCTGGGGCGACGGGGGCGAGGTGCGGCGGACGAAAAAAGCTTAGGGTTCTTTCCTTTTTATTAGGTTTTCTTGTTTAAGGGCCTTCTGAAGACGACGGGGAAGAAGGTTAAAGGCCTGGGCGAACTGGGCCTGCGGGTGTGGGCCGGGGCGTGGGCTGGTGAGTAATGGATTGGGCTAGTTAGGTATTAATTAGTTAATTAGTGGTAAATTAAATTAATAAATTGTGATTAAATTATTTTAGGTGTTTTATTAGTCTAAGCTTGAGTTTAAAAATATTACAAGAACAAAAACGGGCGTGCTATTTAATTAGTGCTTAATTTTATAATGTGATTCCGTTATTAAAATTTATTTATTATGTGCATTTTGCGATGTTAAATTAAAAATGAATGGAGTTTAGATTAAGTTATTTAAATGCTAAATGCAGGTATGATATTTAAGGATTGCTTAATGATTTTACTTAAAATGCGGTGCTATTATTAAATTGTTTGTTTACGCATGTATTAATGTATTATTGTTGCATTTTATTATAAAAAAATCATAAAAATTATTTTGCATAATTAGTGTAATTTTATAGCTACTGTCTGGACGGGAGGGTCAAAATTGGGTGTCAACAATGGTAATCATGGCGTCAGTAACGGTGGATATAACGGTGGTCGTAACAGTAGGCCACAAACCAATTGGAAGCAACCGTGGACCTACTGGCCGTGGGGCTTGGCCAGTGGCCCAACTGCCCTTACCCACCATCACAATTTCGCAGGAACTGGGCCTAATTCCAGCATCCCTCTAGGCCTAGTTTCCCGGTCAAGAACGGTAACTCTCGGTCAGTTGGGCCCGTGCAGCAGGTGGGCCTTCTTGGGCCTCGGTCTCAGTAGGCCTTCACGGCTATGGGTACCATCCTGGTCTCGACACCCACATATTTTGAAGCCGAAATGCACACACTTAGATTGAATCCCCCAGATAAAATTGGTATATGGACACCGAGCCACTTCTTATATGACTTCCACACAAGGTAGTCTCTCGTCTTATGCATTATTATTGGTAATGTCAACTCAATTCCGATTCGCGATTATGGCCATACAAATTTGTCTCCCCCGCATCCACCTCTAGTCTTAACAGAATGTTCTTCATGCCCCGAAATTAATTAAAAATTTGGTGTATGTCCGAAAATTCACCACGGATAATTGAGTTTCTGTTGATTTTGATCTTTTTGGATTTTATGTGAAGGATTTCAAGACAAGGATACCTCTAATGAGATGCAATAGTAGGGGAGAACTTTATCCATTCACCACTATTTCCACGAGTCAAGCCACACCTTCTACCTTTGTCGCTCTTTCTCTTTCCTTGTGGCATGGACGTTTGGGTCATCTGGGGTCATCTATTATTTCTTCTTTGCATAAAAATAATTTTATTACTTGTAAGAGTATGCGTAGTACTCCACTTTGTCCTTCTTGTCCGTTAGGGAAACTTGTTAGATTACCTTTTGTAGCCTCTACTTCTCATACTTTGATGTCTTTTGACATTATTCATAGTGATTTACGGACATATCCCGTTTTAAGTTCTTTGAGCCATCGTTATTATGTCTTCTTTTTGGATCATTATTCTCATTTTTTGTGGACCTTTCCTTTATCCAACAAGTCTCAAGTGTTTTCCACTTTCTTAAAATTTAGAGCATTCATCTGTATCTAATTTGAATGGGAAATTAAATGGGTTGTTTTGAGAGTTTTGTGACACTCATGTCATATCTTTTCAGTTTTATTGTCCACATACGTTCTCCCAAAATGAAAAGCCGAGAGAAAAATCCAATCCATAAATAATATTGTACGTACCTTGCTCGCACATGCTTTATTACCACATTTTTGGCATCATGCATTAAAAATGACTACATACTTACTTAACATCCTCCCGCATAAAGGCTTAGCATATCAATCCCCACTTAAAATTCTTTACAATAAAGATCCTTCGTATTCTCATCTCATGGTGTTTGGGTGTCTATGCTATCCACTCTTTCTGTCTACTACAATTAACAAACTTCAAGTCCGCTCTACCGCTTGTGTATTTTTGGATTATCCATCTAATCATCATGAATACAAATATTATGATTTATCCTCTAACAAAATCATAATTAGTCACCGTGTTATTTTTGATGAGTCCCAATTTCTGTTTACTAAATTGTGTAGTTCCGTGTCTAGTTCATATAATTTTTGAATGATGGGATCCCATCGTATCATATCCACCATTTATCCGAAATATCTCGGGAACCAAATCCGCCAGCAAGCCCACTTCCTGATGGCCTATTATTATATGATCTAACATTGACTCCGCCAGCAGGCAGGTCCAGTCCCGTAATTAGTATTGTTCCAGCATCCTGACCCACTACAACCTTTGCTTCAGTTTCAATGTCTCGTCCAATTGTTGGGACAGTAGGCCCACTACCTGCTTGCTAGTCTGATACCAACCCAATAATCTCGTCCAATTCTACATCAAGTCAAAGGCACATTACTCGTAGCCAAAAGAGTATTTTTAAATCGAAACGATATTTTAATCTTCATTCTAATGTGACTAAATCTCCCCTACCACGTAACCCAGTGTCTGCCCTTCATGACTCGAACTAGAAATTGGCCATGAATGACAAATATAATGCTCTCATTGAAAATAAGATGTGAGAGTTGGTGCCCCGTCCCCCTGGTGTTAAGATTATTCAGTATATGTGGATTTTTACCCATAAAGAAAATTCTAACGGTTCTTTTGAGAGGCATAAGACCCGTCTTGTAGGTGACGGTAAAATATAATAGGTTGGTGTGGATTGTGGAGATACTTTTATTCCAGTAGTCAAACCGGCTACCATTCGCACAGTGCTTAGTCAGGCTCTCTCGAAAGCATGGCCCATCTACCAACTGGATGTGAAAAATGTTTTCTTACACGGTGATCTTCAGGAGACAGTATACATGCATCAACTCTTGAGTTTTAGGGACCCCAATTATCTTCATCATGTTACTTGATGAAGAAGTCCTTATATGGGCATAAATAGGGCCCACGTGTCTGGTATAAAAGGTTTACAGATTATGTGTTCACTATTGAGTTTTCTTACAGTAGATCTGATCATTCTCTGTTCATCTATCGACGTGGTACCTCTCTAGCATACATTATGTTATATTTTTATGATATTATATTGACTGGCTCATCCGATATTCTACACAAGTCTATCATGTCCCTTCTCAGTTCTGAATTTGCTATGAAAGATTTGGGGCCCTTGAACTATTTTTTGGGCATAACAGTCACTCGTCATGCAGGTGGCCTATTTTTAACACAGAAAACGTATGCGATTATTGAGAGAGCTGACATGTCATCTTGTAAGTCTACTTCTACTCCGGTTGATACAAAACTAAAGATGAATGCTCTTTGTATGGAGATGATAGAAGAATCTTCGGACAAAGACGTTGACTCATAGCCAATTTTGTCTCGATCCTCAGAATTAAAATGTTGGGCAATTAGGCAAGGCTGACGCGGACTCAAAAATTGTCCCAGTGTCGAGTTATGACGACACTGGGCTACCACGGTCAAACACCAAGGCGGCCTAACGCGGACTCAAAATTTGTCCCAGTGTCGAGTTATGACGACACTGGGCTACCATGGTCAAAACACCAGGGCGGGCTAATGCGGACTCAAAATTTGACCCAATGTCGAGTTATGACGACACTGGACTACCATGGTCAAAACACCAAGGTGGGATAATACGGACTCAAAATTTGTCTCAGTGTCGAGTTATGACGACACTGGGCTACCATGGTCAAAACACCAAGACAGGCTAACACTGACTCAAAATTTGTCCCAGTGTCGAGTTATGACGACGCTGGGCTGTGGTGTAAAATAAAAATAAAAATAAACTGGCTTGAACCTGGGGTGTACCGCTATCGACTTATAAAGATGGGTGTATGGTGATGCGGAGTGAGTGGACCGACGCTTGAGGCCGCTTCTGCCATTCGTCGGGAAGGTTGGCCCTCCAACAAATTGCCCCGGTTCGCTGTAAGAGAAAATCCACGTTGTGCTCCTGCTCCTGCATGCTAAGACTTAAGCAAACGGTTAGTGCATAACTGTTAAGGCAAAATGATAATGCATAATTTTAAAAAGCAATGCAACTGTGAGTAGAAAATGTTATCCTGCAAAAATGTGATGCCTGCTGCAAATGCTGTGATTTCGCCCTTGCACAGACGTGTTGCGATTGTGAATGCGGATATGTTGTCCTTGCTGCAATCGCCTCAGAGACTAAAGCTTAAGAAAGAGTTAGTGCATAAATCGCTAAGACATAATAATAAAGCATGAATAAGAAATGCAATTTGAGAGCGAGAAATCGTCCTGCATAGATGTGATACGCGATGATAGCGCTGCGGACTTGGCGTCATGGCGTCGCTTTGGACTTGTTGTTGATAACGCCGCTTCTCGGACGATGTTCGCCGGGCGTCGCCAGAGACATAACGCCGATCACGCCGTTATCCGACGTGTTGTTGCCGGGCGTCGCCGACTTGCGGCCGATAACGTCGTTGTCGGACGTGTTCCGCTTGGCGCCGTTGCGTAGACATAATATCGATCACGCCGTTGTGCGACGCGCCGCCGACGCCATTTTCGGACTTGTTGCGGCCGATAACGCCGTTGTTCGGACGTGTTGCCGCCGGGCGCCATTTTCGGACTTGTCGCGGCCGATAACGCCGTTGTCCGGACGTGTTGCCGGGCGCCGTTGCGTAGACATAACGCCGATCACGCCGTTGTTTGACGCGGTTGCCGTTGGGCGCTGCGGACTTGTTGCGGCCGATAACGCCGTTGCCGGACGTGTTGCCGGGCCGCGTTGCGCAGACATACGCCGATCACTTCGTCCGGACGCAGCGCCGACGTCGTTTTCAGACTTATTGTGCTGATAACGTCGTTGCCTGGACGTGTTGCTGCTGGCGTCGTTGCATAGACATAATGCTGATCACGTCGTTGTCTGGACGTGTTGCTGATAACGTCGTTTTCGGACTTGCTATGCTGATAACGTCGTTGCCTGGACGTGTTGCTGCTGCTCCTGCAGAATAAATGCTCATGCAAGCTAAGCTTGAGAAAACGTTAGTGTATACCTGTTTAAACGAAATGATAAATACATATGAGAAGTGCAACTCTGTGGGTAGAGATGTCGTCCCTGATATGCCAGATGATGTGAATACTGAGATGTTGTCCTTGCACGGATATGTTAAACGCTGCAACTGACGAATTGCCATGATGCCTTTGTTGTGTGCGATGCGTGGGTTGCAAATTTGACTTCATGCCTGAGCTGATGCGCTGGACTTTGTCGCGGAATTTTGAATTCTGACTGTTGATCGTCGATGCCTCTCTCACGCTTCGCTACGAATTTGGATTGTTGTCATATCCTCTCGCCGCTTTTTTCTCGCTTCGCGAAGAAAACTTTTACCATATTTTCGCCGCTATTATTGCACTTTTCTGCTTCTGTTAATATGAAAGACCTGCGCTCAAAGAAAATTTGTGAGTTTGGGGGGGGGGGTCGATTTGTATTTGACTTCGCCGCCTTGTTCCTTGACATCTGCGTGTCTGGCCTGTTTGGACCTGCAACCCCCGTCTGGTCCCAGTCTTGAATATGCAAAGGCGTTTGGCCTAAAGTGGGTCTCAATGAAGTTGCTTGTATATTATGTATATTCTTGTTATTTTCAAAACGAAGGGAAAGTTTCCTAAGGGTGTGACCGAAGCCGATTTAGGCCGCCTACGTATCCCCATGAGGGAATCAGGTCATGGCGTAGTTCATTACAAGCGAATATTGGGTAAAATTCTAAAGGTGGGACCGAGACCGATGTGGCCGCCTACGTATCCGCCAAGGGAATCAGGTCGAACGTAGTTCCAATACCAGCAAACTTAAGCAAAACATTATGAAAACTTAAATATGAGTCTTAAATTATTCTGCTAAACTAAATTGCTCTTTCTTATCCGGGATCTAGCGGACTGAAACAGCGGTGCAAATCCAACCGATACGCCTTCGCTCGCATCATGGTTGGTCGGGTCTTCATGCTCGCTATCGATTCCTTCTTTGGCTTCTGCGTGGTGCATGCTTGGATAAATGACTGATTCAGGCGGAGCGGGTTCTGGCCAGGGAACACTTCTCTTCCTTTGGGGTTCATTGTACTCATTGGGGTAGGCCTCCTCCACCTGAATGACTCCCTCCTTGATCAGCTCTCTTATTTTGTCTCTGAGTGTATAACACCTTCCCATGTCGTGTCCGATGGCTCCAGAATGGTATGCACAACTTTTGTTCCCATCATGAGCTTTGGACTTGGGATTGGGCACATTCTTTGGAATTGACTGGAGTATCCCTGCAACTCTCAACCTCTCGTACAACTGCGATAAAGGCTCGGCTAAATGGGTGTATATTCTGGGTGGCCTTTCTGTGGCATTTAGGCGGGGTGTGAAGATGTTTAGCGGACGGGCTTTTGGCTGTGGCGTATACACGTGTGGGTATCGCAAGGGGCTTCCGTATGTATTGCGAAAGTAGGTTTGTGGTGTCCTTTGGTTTGTGTTTAGCTGGAGTATATTAGGCATTTGATTTTGTGTGGGATATATGGGTGCATTGTATATTGGCTGAGTGTGATAAATGGGATATGTAGTAAGCGGGTACTGGTAATAATTTGGAGGGTTTTGATTGTTTTGGTTATTTGCAGTGACGAGTGCTCTGGTGAGGTTTCGGAGCCTTTTAATTTCAGTCTGCAGGGTTGCCATTTGCTGTGGTAACTGGGCGAGGTGCTCGATCGGATCTATGCTGTTTTTCTTTCTGAGACCCTTACTTTGCCTATAGGAACCAAGATGGGTTCCGACTCGTTCTTCTCAAATGCCCTTGAATCGGTCATGTAGCTGGACCGTGCCTTTGATCTTGTGAAATATCGATGATATGTCATTGCTTAGTCAAATACAAATCGACCTTTGGGGGAGATGATAAATCCTTTAGACAACATGTAGCAAACTGCGTTAGTGTAAAGCACGTGATTTTGCAAAAGTGTAAAACATTTAGCAAGTACATGTTGCATATAAATTGTCACATTGCAAACGAGTCCTAACATGCATGGGGACCCTTTTATGCCAGAGGTAGGCCTAAACGTCACATATGCGAGGTCATGATGGATTTGTCCAAGCCGTCCAACTGTAATGCTTTTGTTGGAAATGGCAACCAAATGACGATGCACTTTTTCCAATTTTAGCATGTCATGATTAGGTTTGGATTTGTCTATCATTGTCACGCTACACATAATATGCTGGTTGGTCGTTGGGTTGAGAAAACCCGTCGACAAGTTTGGTGTCTTCCTAATTGTGGTGTCGATGCCAAGGACCGACCCACCTAAGGTAAATACATGCATGCCTTAAAATAAAGGGTGGTATAGCTCTATCCTGAGTTGCTAAGATTTGGCTTTACTAGACGCAAGGTTCCGGAGCGGACAACTCGAGTGAGAAGGCTACGCGGCTGATCAGACGAACCGATCTAACTCACAGCGCCAACTCTCTTAAAATTTGGATATTTGAAGAAATTTGCGGGTGCGCGAAGCACACCAGCGCGTGAGTGTGTGATAGTGTGAATTTTCCAGAGTGGAAGAAATATGAGCGGAATGCCAGTTTAAGGAAAGCAGTAAAGCAAGTAGCAATTAAAAATAAAACAAAATACAACACACAAGAATTAAATGCAAAAATAATTGCCAAATAATAACCCTAGGTCTGTTGTGGTTAAGAACCTTAAGTCCCCAGTGGAGTCGCCATTCTGTCGCGCCCCTTTTCGACCGCGACTTTATTCTAGCGAATAACTCCTGCTTAGATAAAAATGTTAGAAAATAAATAATAAAAATGCTAAATGTTAAAAGGTGCTAAATATGTTAAAGAAGTGTTAAAAGGTTAATTTTAAAAGTAAAAGGTGTTAAAATGCTAAAGGGTTGCTAGGGAGTCGCCACCTAATTAATTTGGGTGAATTAGGACACCTAAATGTTAACTAGTTTAAAGTAAACATTAACTCCATTTTAATGGTCTGCTAAACTTAATGAGATTCTGGGTAAGTGTTCTTTATTAATCTAGAGGGAAGGGGTTAGGCACCCTCTAAGATCCGCTAACTTGCGGTTGTCCTGCCAAACCTAGGGTTAATTATTTGTGCTAAGATGCAATGTAGAGGGTGTTTTAGTAAAAGAATGTATTTTGTCTCGTATTAAGAAATTACACGACTAGTGCTATATGTGTAAAGTTTAAGAGCATGCATTTATAAAAATTTTGACTTGTTGACTAAATGTATACATTTGTCTATCTTGATTAGTATACTACATGCTTAAAAGGGGGCTTCCTTAGTATATATATAAAAATAAGATTTATATATGGATTTTATAGCGAATTGTTTAGGGATGTTGAAAAATAATATCCTAGCTACATGATTAATTATGCAAGTTAAGATTATTAGGTGGTTTAATATAGCTTAAACTATGTATGGATAATCTAAAATATTTAATTCGAAGGGAAACAAATTGCTAATTAACTACTTTCTAATCTATTGACTTAAGGTTTGGCATTCTAAGAGTTCTACTAATAACGTAATGTTAGACAATTAATTTACAATAAATGAATGGGCAAGATAAAGGAAATAATAGTGACTCAAGGGGATGGCGACAACATTCGCCGGTGGCTTGGAGTTTTCGAGACAGGGATGAAGATGCACATAGATGTAGGTCCTCGTTTGTTGTAACTCATGAGGAGTCTCGCAATGAGACTCCTCGTTTAGCTCCGATGCGTGTCATGCAAAAGATAAGAAGATAAGGATTAGTATATGCTTTATATCTTTATCAAATTATAAATTGGCGTAAGGCCTAAACACATAATCACCAAATGTTCATGCAAGAAAAACTGATATAGGACAGTTTATGTATTGTCATAGCCTGGACAGTGAAGCCTAAAGGGGCCCAAATTCCTTTATGCACAAATTGGGTTTCAGCCCATACACCTTACACACAACCATGACAAGTTGACAACCATGGCAGATGAAGCCTCGGATAGTCCATTTCTTTAAACACAAAAAGGAGTAGGCTGGCCCAGATATTCCGTTGATCAGGGACTGGCCCCAAACATTTCCCAAACAATTTAAAGGTAAAAATACATTTTAAAAAAAAAATGGCTTGGGGATACTGCCAGCTATTCAACACTTAGATAGACAAAGACAAGCATGTTTACGGACCAATTAAAATTTATAGGTATGATGCACTCAATAGCATACAAAATATACATGATATTATTTGATATACCCGGAAGATATACATGCAAAATAAGGAAAGATGTATTCCACTTTTTGGAGTTGGATCTTGAAGAGAAGTTGGTTAGGAACTTCTAAGGGTTACTTGGAGCGGATTGGAACGTAAAGAATTGGAGCTAAGATTCCTAAGGATCGACTTTTAAGCATTGGATAATTTTGGGCTTATCGAGGTAATGATCTTTGTCCTTTTATTGTAATTGGAGATTACATGTTGTAGTAGTGTATAGTTGTGTATAGAATATGTGGAAAGAGGACTGAAAAGAATTGGACTGTTTAGTATACTGTGGGGCAGAATTTTACACGTCCGGTTAAGCGTGTAATCCCCTTTGAGTTGTTATATTACTGCGCCTTAAATGTGGCATGTTGGCTATTGGTATCGGGCCTTGAAAGAGGTGGTGGTAAGTAGTTACAGGGGAGGTGCTGCCGAATTTTCCGTAGAATAAGGAACCTTGTACTTAAAAATGTTCTACGAAGAGATATAGAAGTTAATAGACGTTTTATGGCCATTATAGGTTGAAGTACTATGAATAGCGTATTCTACTTGAAGGGTGGAAAAGGCTAGCAGGGTTATAGTACTTTGGAGCATTTTGCTACTTGTCGATAATCGTCGCGAGGTATGTGAACCTCTTCCTATCCTTTCTAGCATGATTGTTGTGAACTATGTAGTACGGTAGACGTACGTGTGCTAAACGAATTTGGTTGGTTTAAAACATAAAGTGTTATAATAGCTTTATGGGAAGTTAGTTATAACGACTTTATGAAGATAAAAGAATGGTTTGTTGATTTTAAATGTTAAGAACTTGAATTGTGTTAAAAAGTTGTGAAACCTCATTCGTGAGTAATGAGTACTTGGTCTTTAAAACGAATAAAGTTATATTGATTTTGGGAATGAGAATAAGTATCGAACAAGCCATTGCAGCGTTAATAAAAGAAAATGTATTGACAATCAATTAAAATGAGTAGAATTCCTCCATCTGCATAGAAGCTAAGATAAGACAAAATTATATTACATTTTCTAGATCATGACTGCTTTAATAAGATCATTATAAACAAGTATTGTTTTCTTAAATTCCAAAGTAAGGAACTGGATTTCTAAAAAGAATAGAGACTTGAGAATTTGAAGTGTTTTTGTTTAAAAGGAAGGCATGGTTTTGTCTTAAATTGGTTTAAAAAGGAAGGCATGGTTTTGTCTTGGTTTATTCAAAAAGAAGGTATGGAAATTGTTTTGGTTTACTTAAAATGTTAGTTACTCTATTTTGATACTACGGGTATCGTGTAACCTTTGTAAAAGAAATGGATCTTTTTAAAAGAATATAAGTACGTAGTACCTTGGGGTTAAAACCCGGATTTGTTGTCATAAAATTAAAGTCTAAGAGTATGTTAAACTTGTCTATGCTAGTTGTGATAGCCTTTGGTGGTATTACTATGTTACCGCGTCTCTCAGTTGGAGGGCCGGCTGACTAGTTGTGAATTTACTTGGACGTACCGGCCGTGACGGAGGATTCCACGGGTATGCTTCCATTGTGATTGATCTTGGCCATGCTTATACGATGAGGGATGTCGGGTCATGCGGCCAGGATGCGGGTTAGATGCCCGGACGTTTTATTACCCCATGGCCATGCTTATACGATGAGGGATGCCGGGGCATGCGACCATGTTATATTTTACTCCATGGGCTAGCTCTCCATGAAGACATGTACCTACGATGAGGGATTCCGGGGGCATGTTATATTATTACTCCATGGGCTAGCTCCCCATGAAGACATGTACCTACGATGAGGGATTCCGGGGGCACGTTATGTACGATCATTACTCCATGGAGGAGTTTCCCCATGAAGACATGTACCCACCAGGAGGATGCCGGGGGCATGTTATATATATATATGTGTGTTGTCTATGTGTACGCCGACAGTGAGGTAAGATGCCACGGGCGCGTCACATGAGTATGATTTATGTCATAGATCACGCAAGAATGGCGAAGGAGTTCCACGCATGAGTGATGACTTTGAGGCGTGAGTCCCCGACCGACACGATTGTTTATATATGGTGTCTCGTAGTTTGGTTATCATACATGTCTCCTCGCTTTATATAGATCGTTATGATTTCATTACGATTTTTCGCCACATACTTGATAATTGCCAGATCGACCTCCTTCGGGGGGCTGCGTTATGCCGCAGGTAGAGGTACACCGGTTGTTGATCTTCGCTCATAGGATCACTGCTCAAGGTTGGGAAGCTCCGCTTCTCCGAGGCTTATCTTTGGTATTGTCCCTGTCATTGTAGGTACTTGTACATTCTGGTATGGTAGCGGGCCTCATTCCGTCATAGTTGTTATAAAAACTCTTAGAGGTCCTGTAATCGCAAGTGTGGTTTGTAAAGGATGTAATTGTTCGGTTTGATATATATACAGAAAGGTGACCGTTTTAGTTAGCCTGTTTCTTATTTCATATTGTTCATGTCTTGAGTTTTTATTTCCGCTGATTTTCTCTGATGTATTATCACTAGGGTGCCCGGGGTAAGGCACCAGTCGCGGGCCCGAGGTCGGGTTGTGACAAAAGTGGTATCAGAGCAGTTAATCCTCGGAAAGTGTCTACAGACCGTATCTAGTAGAGTCTTGACTATCGGCGTGTTGTGCACCACACCTATAATCAGGAGGCTGCAGGATATTTAGGATTGGTTTCCATTCTTCTCACTCTGAGATCGTGCCTTAGAGCTATGTTATAAGTTGGACTCCCTCTGACATATTCTTATGTGCCAGTTATGCCTCTACGCAAGGCAACCAGAGCCCAGAAGGGCAAGGCAGCAGAGGGAGCTGCGAGTAGAGCACAGAGGGTTACGGGGGCACCAGCCCAGTTATTACCTGAGGTGGTACTTCAGATGGGGAGTTCTGCGACGCCGCTAGCCCCAGGAGAGTTTAGAGCAAGAGCGATTCACCGAGACCACGATACCGAGTCTCCGCCCACTCACGGAGCCGAGGATATGAGTTACAAGGAGATGGCCCAGTTACTAGCTAGGCTTGTGGCTAGGAATGAGGATAGACGAGAGTCGGAGGTTCCGATAGTACCAGTGGTTCACCCTAGATCCGATAGTTTGAGACTTCGGGACTTCTTGAGTTGCAGCGGATCATGAAAATGATCAAGGCCTCTGAGACAGAGTCGGTGGTATTGGGTTCACATCACCGAGTGATACTGCGCAATGATCGGTTTGATTCACGGAACCGCCCCGGAGAGCATGCGCTTCCAGCTGGTTGGGACGAGTTCTCAGAGGCATTTCTTACACACTTCTTGCCCTCGCAGATGAGGAGAGCTCGGGCAGATAGATTTATGATGTTGAGGCAGAACGGGCGGACGGTTCGGGAGTACAGTATAGAGTTTGACTCGTTGGCTCGTTATGTCCCCGCCTTAGTGGCAGACATGGAGGATAGAGTGCACCGATATGTCACAGGACTTGACGATTATCTAGCAGAGGGTTGTACAGGAGTAGCTCTTCAGCCGGGCATGGACATTGCTGATCGGTGTATTTTATATACACCTTTTGAGTCTGTTTTAGTTAGTCTTTTGTCCCATTTTGCACATATAAGTGTCGTGTTAGGATAGTTTTTCTTTCTTTTGAGTCAAAGTGGTTAAAATGGCCAAATGGCGAGAAAGGAGCAAAAAGAGGGCAAAAGAGGAGATGCCAGAGCTGAAAACAGAGAAAGTGGCGAACGAGGCAAAAATCCAGACCAGCGCGCCTCGCACAGTTAGGCCGCGCGCCACCATTCGTAGAGGTCGATAAGACCTGCACGGGCGCTCGTGACAGCGAGATGCGGCCGGCGCCAAACATCCGAAAGCCACAGAGTTGCAGTGGCCGCGCGCCTCGCATGCCAGATATCGGCCGCGCGCCAAAACATTCGGACGGACAGAACTTCCGGCCGCGGCGCTGCGCAGGCCGCGCCGACGCGGAAAAATTAGGTCTTTGACGAAAAATCGCCAGCTCAAGGAAAAGAAGGAGGCGTTTTAAACTTATAAAAGGAGAACCCTAGGCGCTTTCATGGTTCCCTTCTGCACAACTCAAGATTTTGGCTCGAGATTGGATACCATTAACTTAGTACTTTCTTTTCCTGTTCTTTACTTTATTTTCAGTTTTGTATGATGAACATGGAATTAGTTCTTGTCATTTCAATGTCTATGAACTAATTCTCTAATAGTTCTTTCTATGTTGAATTTCTTGAAACTTATGCTATAAATTAATGCATGCTTATGGTTGTTTTTCTTATTGAGAGATTTATCCAATATTTGAGTTGAATTCTTGGTAACTAATTGACAACTAGTTATCACTATATGATTTCTAATCAGATTCTGAAAAGGGGGGATTGTGAATATCTCGTAAGTTGGGTAGACAGCTTGAATTGGGGATGAAAATACCTCAATTAGTTTTCAGCGTTGATGAGAGGCTTAACAACCCTAATTTTGCATCAGGCGTGATACCAACTAGGTTTTTGTTCTTAATCCTCCTATAAAGTTACCCTTATCACCGAAAGGTAGGTAAGGAACGATACTGGAGTTGAGTGTTTATATAACCCTAACGGGAGTATAAAACGATTTCGTAAACCTGCTTTCTCCAAAAGAAGAATACCATAAGTAATGCATTAGTAAGTAGCATAAGCGGATAGTGAGGATACATAGAAGCCCTATTCTCATCACATCTGAAGTAATTCTTTATATTTAAATATCTTTCATAATTCTTAGTCATAAACCAAACAATCAACTATTAATTCACCAAATAGATACTAGAAAATAGATAGTTGGTACTTGAACCCTAATCCTAGAGGACGATATTCGGTCTTATCTAAGACTATACTACTTGATACGATAACGTGCACTTGCGTTTAAAGTGTGTGCATCTTACCGCGCATCAAGTTTTTGGCGCCGTTGCCGGGGATTAGGCATTAGTTCAATATCAAAATTATCTATTTTTAATTTCTAATTTGGTTTCTAATTTGTTATTTTTATTTTTACGTTTTTTGTTATTTTTCGAAAAAAATCAGGGTGCCGTGATTCTTTGTTTGTTTTTGATCTTTCTCAGGAAATCAGTTTATGCGAAGGAGAAGAGGAGCTGACACTCTTGTTCCCTTCAATCCAGAAATTGAGAAAGCTTGCAAACAGAACAGAAAGAATCAGCGAATTGCAACGTTGATAGAAATGGACGGTGCTCACAACAATAACATAATGGGAGAAGGGTTAGGTGAAAATCAACATAACCTGGGAATACCTGTGCAAGCACCAATAGATGTGGAAGAGAGTCCAAGTCGGCGGAACGAAGTTTGGGAGACTATGTCGCCAAGAGTGAATGGAGCACAGACATGCATTAGGCTCCCGCACATGAGCCAACAACTTGAAATAAACCCGCGATTCTGAGTACGTAAGACACAAGGCAATTCGGAGGACTTCCGGAGGATTCACATATACGCATAGCTAATTTCTTGGAGCTATGTGCCACTTTCGAATAACGGCGTCGATGATGCGTCGGGTTGAGCTCTTTCCCTTCTCACCGGGGATAGAGCAAAAGTATGGTTGAATTCACGCCACCGATTCGATATTCACATGGCACGGTGGCACGAAATTTCTAGCCAAGTTCTTTCCCCATGCAGCAAAGAACCGAGAGGAGTTGAACAACTTTTACCAAGCTGATGGAGAGTCCTTATATGAAGCTTGGGAAAGGTTCAAGGATCTACAAAGAAAATGCCCACACCATTGCATTGAGTTGTGGAACTTGGTCCACATCTTCTACAACGGGCTGAGCAGTACAACCAGGACCATCATAGATGCAGCAGCAGGTGGAGCATTCATGAGGAAAACAGCACACGATGCTCATGAGTTATTAGAAGATATGGCCACTAACAACCATGTCACTGAAGAGAGGGCGACAAGTGGGAGAAGAACTGTGGGAGTCCACGAGATAGATGCTATTGCTGCCTTGAATGCCCAAGTGGCCCTTCTAGCGAAACAGTTGCAGCAACATACAGTGTCAGTGAATGCGGTACAGATGCCTAAAAGCTGTGAGATATGTGGTGGCCCACATACATTTGATAGGTGTCCTTCAGCGGATCCTAACAATATACCAATGGAACAGGCAGAGTGTCAAGCAGTAGGTAATTACCAGAGGCAACAGAACAACCCCTACTCAAACACTTATAATCCAGGGTGGAGGAATCACCCAAATTTCTCATGGAAAGGAGATCAGGGCCAGCAGAATCAATATCGTGGCAGAATCCGATGCAGCGCAGAATCGTATCAAGGGCAACAGAACCAATACCAGGGGCAGCAAAACCAATACAGGGCGATGCAGTAAACAGAACGAATCAGACCGCTTCATTCAAGCCCCGGCTCAGCGATTCAATGCCGGTGCAAGAAAAGCCGAGATGAGTGGCAGTGCGCAGACTTGCCAACGCCCAGACGCAGTTCATGACAGAAGCTAGATCCTCATTCAGAAACTTGGAAACACAAGTAGGGCAAATAGCAAAGCGAGCAAACATCGAGCCACGAGGACATTGCCAAGCAATACAGAGGTAAATCCGAGGGAGCAATGTAAGGCAGTGCAGTTGAGAAGTGGAAGACAATTGGAGCAGCAGCCACCTCAGCCAGTAGTTGAGAAGGAAGCAGAGTTAGAAAAAGAGAAGGTGATTGAGCCTAGCCCAGCAGTAGAGAAAACTCCAGAGAAGGAGTATACAGAGAAGATCCCTTTCCCCCAGAGACTACAACGAAAGGCGGTTGATAAACAATTCTCCAAAAATTTGGAGAATTGAAAAACTGCGATATCAACATACCTTTCATAGAAGCATTAGAGCAGATGCCCTCCTATTTCAAGTTTATGAAGGAGATTTTGGGGAAGAAGAAAAAGCTGGCAGAGTACGAAATAGTAGCACTAACAGAAGAGTGTAGTGCTATCTTACAGAAGAAGTTGCCACCTAAGCTAAAAGATCTAGGGAGCTTCACACTACCTTGCACGATGGCGGGTAACTGCAACAGCGCTATGTGATTTAGGGGCGAGATAAATCTAATGCCCTATCGATTCAAGATTGGAGTTGGGTGAGGCCAAACCAACGCGATAAAGCTGCAACTAGCCACGGGGCGGTGGTTCATCCAAGAGGCAAGATCGAGGACGTAATTGTGAAAGTAGGAAATTCTTCTTTCTGCAGATTTCATCCTCGACATGGAAGAAGACGCGGAAATCCCTATCATATTGGGGAGGCCATTCCTAGCAACGGGGAGAGCTTTGATTGATGTGGAAAGAGGGGAACTAACACTAAGGGTGGAGAATGAAGAAATGGTGTTTAAAGTGTTTAAACATGTCATCGAACCACCACCCATGAGTAGGTGCTTTGCAATCAGCACCATCAAACCCCCATGCGAGCCATTACAAGTCAACCAAAGAGCGATGAGCCCAAGAAAGCAGGCATGGTTTGCTGAAATGCCACTAAAGGAGGTAAGTGTTCCTGAACTCCCTATTACTGATAATGCTAAAAAGAAAAGAAGAAAAAGGAAACGCCAAATGTGGAGGAAATGGATAGGTTGGGGGCTTAATCCACCCCAAGGTTATTAAGGCTAAGGAACTTGCGTCCGGCTAAAAGACGTTAAAGACAGCGCTAGTTGGGAGGCAACCCAACGTTTTTCAATTATGTCATTTTAATTTCTGTTTTTAGTTTATTTCATTTTGTCTAAGAACAATCTCACGGTCATGGGGTCTTGTGTTTGAGCTGTGATTGACAGTCTGAGAATAAAGCGAAAGAAAAGCAAGGATTTCGAAAAGCGGGTAGCGCGCGCCTGATGCGGCGCGCTAAAAGAATCGAACAGCATCGAAGTTTAAAGCCGCGCGCCGAGGAAGCGGCGCGGCACCAAAATATCGAAGAGGTGCTGAAGTTTATGCCTGCGCTCGAGCGAGTGGTCGCGGCTGCAGAAATCCAGAAAAATGTGCAGTTTAGCGCGCTTCAGAATGGCGCGGCGCAGAAAGTCCCGGCGAGCGCAGATGATTAGGCCGCGCGCCAAAAAGTGGCCGAAGCGGGAATCCAGAAACTTAAAACGCCCAAAAATCAGATTTTCCCCAATTCCAACTTCCAAAACCTAACCTTCCCTCTCCAAAAACCCACGAAATTCCAGAAATTTGCCCACAAAACCTCCACAAATCCAACCCAACCACTACCTAAACTCTTAAATTCCTAAAACCTCCCAACTATCACAAACAACGAAGCTCCATTCCACAGCCTCAACCCAATAATTGAAACAAGAAAAGCTTGAATCTTCTCATAAAAGGTAATCCCTTTATTTTGGTGTTCTTGAGTTCTCTATTAAAGTTACAGGAGGTAGTAGTGTGAAGGATTAATGTAGTTGAAGGAGTTGAGTACTGAAAAGTTGAGTGTTAAGTTGGAGAAAAGAGTAGAAAAGGAGGTTGTGGCATTGTTGAAGTTTGGGGGTGTCGTCGCTGCTAGTTGTTGAGTGTGTAGGAGACATTGTGCCATTAAAAATTGAAAGCTCCAGAATTATTTTAAACCATGGCCACCAGGAAGAGAAGAGGCTCCACATCCACCCCAACCCCCCAATACGATGAAAATAGGTTTGTGAGTTACCAAGCCTACCAAAGATACAAAAAGCTTGATACCAGAAAGGGGAATGGACTACCAGAGGGAGTCATATGGGGAAGAGGACGTTTATGAGCCCATCCGGGCTATGATAGAGCTAAGGGGGTGGAAGAGATTTGTCAATCCGGAGAAGATAGCACCAGTAAACACAACAATGGTGCGTGAATTTTATGCGAACTTTCCAGAGAGAGTGGAAAGAGGGTGCTTTGTAAGAGGAAGTTATATGCCTGTGACGGCGGAAGCAATAAATATGACTCTAAAAACAGTTGATGTTGAAGAGAGTAGTGATTGGAACCATTTTAGAACATGGGCTAGGAGCACCAACAACATCAACTGGAACGCCGTCGCAGACACAGTAAGCTACCCTGGAGCTGCATTTGAGATTGGAAGAAATGGGTCAAGAGCACTGAACAGGTGCCAATTCAACAAAGTAGCCAAAGGTTGGCTATATTTCGTCAGCGCCCGCATGATTCCATCCACGCACTTCACCAGAGTGCGAAGGGCGAGATCAAACTAATATATGGAATTATGAGGGGGTTGACGATTGATGTGGGGAAAGAAATCGTACAGAGCATTGAGGAAATCAACAGGTTGGTAACGACAGACGGATTGGGACATGGCTCAGTTATCACCAAGTTATGTCACATGAGTGCGGTCCCACAACTACCCACTGACACTCACGAGAGAAATCAATTGCCAGTGTCCTGTGGGATAGTGCACTCTTTCCTGCACCCGGCCCCAAAGAGCTGACGGAGAGCACCAAGAAGCAGCAAAGAAGCAGAGCCGCCATGGATGAAGATGAGCACAAATAGGGGCTCAATATGAGGCAGGACCCAGCCACTGGCCAACCACAAGAGCAGAACCTTCAGAGCCCACAATGGGGCAATTGTACCAACATCAGAGGGAGATGATGCAGACCTTGAAAACAGTAGTACAAGGACAGCAAGAAACAAGGCAACAAATCGACGAGCTGAGTGCCTTGTTCAACCAATGGTCGATGCATTATCCACCGCCACCACCACCATTCTAGCCAAAGTCTGTAAGTGTCTTTTTCTTTTATTTTCTTTGAGTCTTGCACACATTGGGGACAATGTGTGATTTAAGTTTGGGGGTGTTTTATTTGTGTGTCATGTTATGTTTTATTTAAGTCTTTTTATTTTTTTTTTTTTTTTTTTTTTTTTTTTGTTTTATGTTTATTTTGAGTCACCAAATTTTTTTCTTTTTTGAGTCATAATTGCCTGTCAAAAATCATGTATGCTGTAGTGCTAGAAACACCTAGTGAAGTAAGGTGGAATAATGTAAAGGAATTGAAGCAACTATCTAAACACTTAGGTTAGATATGCCAAAAACTCACAGAATCTGTCTATTTGGAGTTTCTTGCTTGAGTTATGCATGCTAAATGATAAATGCTTATGTGTTATGATTGCTTGCTATTTGAGGCGAAATAGTTAGGATATGCATGTTAGGGAGATGACTGCATTTCTTTGATCGCCAATTCTTACCATTCTTGTCTATCCCCTACATTAACAATCGCCCTAGTCAGCCCCATTGAGCCTAAATTTGAAACTTCTTCTTTGACACCCTATATTCCCACAAATTGTGTCATAAGTGAAAATATGAAATAGTGGAGTACATTGTGTTAAAAAGAAGAAACAAAAAGAGTGAACAAGTTTTGATGCACCCCAATGGAAAAGTAATAAGAAAGAGGCAAAAGCCTAAGTTTGGGGGTGCCTATTAGTATAATACACTTCACTCTCCCAAAACAAAAGAGGGGAAGGATAGAATTGAAGTGA
The DNA here is from genome assembly GCA_029844215.1 of Przewalskia tangutica. Classification (NCBI taxonomy): domain Eukaryota; kingdom Viridiplantae; phylum Streptophyta; class Magnoliopsida; order Solanales; family Solanaceae; genus Przewalskia; species Przewalskia tangutica. Next base: position 132,598,875 of record CM056719.1, read on the forward strand.
AGGAAAGAATCAAAAGAAAAAGGGAAAAATTAAAAAGTCAAAGAGCTTATGGTACAGAAAAATGAGCCTAAATGCCTATCTTTACCAACCCCTACCTAAGCCTACATTAAAACCCTCAAAGTCCTGAAGATCTCTTTTATGCATATCCATAATTAGTGGAGAATAGCAAGTAAGCATGCCATAGGAATTCTTGAATTTATATGCATGATTTAGTATATTGACTTCCATTAAGCATGATGAATATGAGTTTGCGAAATATTTAGCTTCATGTGTTTAGTGTGCTGAAAATTTCATGCTATATGTTCCTGCATATTATTCTGCTAACCTTCATGTTTTTTCTAGTTAACATTTATGCAGCAAAAGTGATTAATGACAGGGAGTCTTTTATTTTTCGTTCTTTGAGTCTTTTAGTTTATTTATTTCTATCTTTGCTCGAGGGCGAGCAAAGGTTAAGTTTGGGGGTATTTGATCGGTGTATTTTATATACACCTTTTGAGTCTGTTTTAGTTAGTCTTTTGTCCCATTTTGCACATATAAGTGTCGTGTTAGGATAATTTTTCTTTCTTTTGAGTCAAAGTGGTTAAAATGGCCAAATGGCGGGAAAGGAGCAAAAAGAGGGCAAAAGAGGAGATGCCAGAGCTGAAAACAGAGAAAGTGGCGAACGAGGCAAAAATCCAGACCAGTGCGCGGCCTCGCCTGATAGCGAGCGCGGCGCCACCATTCAGAGGTCGCAGAAGACTTCGGCACGCGCGCTCGAACAGCGAATGCAGGCCGCGCGCCAAACATCCGAGAAGCCACAGGAGTTGCAGAGCCGCGCGCCTCGCATGCCAGATATCAGGGCCGCGGCGCCAAAACATCCGACGGATTGCAGAACTTCCGGCGCCGCGGCGCCTGTCTGCAGGGCCGCGGCGCCGACGCGGAAAAATTAGGTCTTTTGACGAAAAACTGGGCCAGGCCTGAAGGAAAAGAAGGAGGCGTTTTTAAACTTATAAAAGGAGAACCCTAGGCAGTTTTCAAGGGTTCCCCTTCTTGCACAACTCAAGATTTTGGCTTGGAGATTGGATACCATTAACTTAGTACTTTCTTTTCCTTTTCTTTACTTTATTTTCAGTTTTGTATGATGAACATGGAATTAGTTCTTGTCATGTCAATGGCTAGGAACTAATTCTCTTATAGGGCTTTCTATGTTGAATTTCTTGAAACTTATGCTATAAATTAATGCATGCTTATGGTTGTTTTTCTTATTGAGAGATCTATCCAATATTTGAGTTGAATTCTTGGTAACTAATTGACAACTAGTTATCACTATATGATTTCTAATCAGATTCTGAAAAGGGGGGATTGTGAATATGCTGTAAGTTGGGTAGACAGGCTTGAATTGGGGATGAAAATACCTCAATTAGTTTTGTAGCGTTGATGAGAGGCTTAACAACCCTAATTTTGCGCATTGTGCGTGACGGTCAACTAGGTTTTTGTTCTTAATCCTCCTATAAAGTTACCCTTATCACGAAAGGTAGGTAAGGAACGACATCTGGGTTGAGTGTTTATATAACCCTAACGGGAGTATAAAGCGATTTCAGAAACCCGCTTTCTCCAAAAGAAGAATACCATAAGTAATGCATTAGTAAGTAGCATAAGCGGATAGTGAGGATACATAGAAGCCCTATTCTCATCACATCTGAAGTAATTCTTTATATTTAAATATCTTTCATAATTCTTAGTCATAAACCAAACAATCAACTATTAATTCACCAAATAGATACTAGAAAATAGATAGTTGGTACTTGAACCCTAATCCTAGAGGACGATATTCGGTCTTATCTAAGACTATACTACTTGATACGATAACGTGCACTTGCGTTTAAAGTGTGTGCATCTTACCGCGCACCAATTGCCCGCATCCAGGCTTATGCGCAGCAGACTGAGGAACATAGAGGTCGACGGAATGACCAAGATCAGCAGAAGAGGGCCAGGACAGCAGGGTCCTTTGGTAATTTTCGAGGCAGACAGCCTCAACAGCAGGCTAGGTCAACATTTCAGCCGACACAGAGTGCTCTTTCCCAGTTTCTGGCAGGAGGTTTGATCGCCGGGGATATTCGGGAGCAGGTCAGGGCTCCAGGGCTGCAGGTTCACAGATGCTCGAGGGTAGTAGTCAGGGGAAGACACCCTTGCCTCGTTGTGGTCGTTGTGATAGATTCCATGTTGGGGAGTGTCGTACTACTTCGACAGCTTGTTATGCTTGCGGCCAACAGGGCCATTTGGCGAGAGACTGTCCGACCAGAGGTGGAACCGGTAGGATAACATAGACTACGGGATCAGTTACGGGTTCTTCGACTTCAATAGCTAGGCAGGATGTTCATACACCGGCAGGCCACGGCAGAGGTCGCGGTGGAAGTTCCCAGTTTTAGCGGTCTTTTGAACCGCCTATTTGATTTTCAGGTATATCCTTAACCCTCTAGAGACTAGTATGCATTGATGATATGATGATGTGTTAAGTGTTATGTTCGGATAGCATTGTGTTAAAAATGTGATTTAGAAGCCTGGTTAGTGAAAAAGGTAAGTCTGGGGACGAGACAATTGTGAACCTTAGAATTTAAAACAGTTGAGACCGTAGATGTAAGGCCGTCATGAGTAAAAGATTTTACGGTTGGTCCTTGTTGAAGTACTTGGTATGCGTGAACTCTATTTGTGTGATAATTCCATGGGTAGTATGAGATGGAAGTGGTATCTTTCATGACGTGAAATAGCAAGATTTTTTTTCCGGAGGTGGAACAAGAATTTGGTGCGAAAATGGGTCGGGTTGAGGACCAATTGCGGGTCAACCCGCAGCCCGGAATGAAGTGAGGTAAATTTTTGGTGGTCCCTCTATGTGATAGGGTCACGAGGGTGCAAGGCCCAAGTTTAGGTAACCGTTGTACGATTTCGTGGACGCGTTCGACCAGAAGCGGGTCGTGAAGGCCGGGAATGGCCTTAAGTGAAATTGAAGCTAGTGAGATGACTAAGTTGGAGGTAGTAACCCCAAGATTTTGAAAGCTGAAGCGATGACTGAAATGTGGTACGTGTACTAGAAAGAGTTCGGGTGTACGAGAAGGTTACGACGAGTAAGACAAGAAGCGAATATGTGTTAAGTGAATGGAAGTGATCATTTTTGTGAAGTGAATGTGCGAAGAGAGTATCCTTTGGACCATGAGTGAGAGTTATAATGTTGTTATACACTTTAGAGGTGATTACTCGTTGGCTTGGTTTGAGTTTTGCGCATGTGTTATATTATGGCCATGTGTGGCATAATTGGTTTTGTAAGTATAGTAGTGGAGACTATACCGATGCATGTATGATTGAAGACTTAGAAGGAATATTCCGGACGAATGTTTCTAAGGGGGGAAGAATGTTACACCCATTAGTTCCAGGGTATGTATGTAAGGACGTACGTACGAGAATACGACATTAATATTGGAAAGGAAGAAAGATGTGATTTTTCGACGGAAAAGTTTCCGGATTTTGTGAAGGAAAAAGGTTCGTTAATGGGAATTGGATTCCCAGATTTGGTATTCGGACTTCTGGGAATATAATAGATTATGGATTTTATTTTCCGGAAATGGTCACGTGGGACCCACGGGAGAAATTTACGGTTTTGCGGGGCCCACATTATTTTCGAGATTTTGGACATTATGGATATTTTCGGAAGAAGAAATATTTTGGACGAATTGGAGGGCGACACGTGTCACCACCTTAGGTGGAATGTGGCCGAAATGGGTGGGACAAGTGGCTAGCCACTTGTCCACCTTGGCCGAAATGGTCATGCCAATTGTCCCAAGGTTTTGTTGGCCATGTGGATGGTGGGACCCACACACACTTGTCCCCCAATCTCACCACACACTTGCTAAGATCCTAGCCTTTGATTGTTCTATAAATACCCCCCCCCCCCCTTGAGCTTGCAAGACTTCATCCACACTTGAGAGTTTCCAAGTCTTGAAATACTCTCTCCCCTCTCCTTGTTGTTCTCGGCCATGGGCTGATTTTAGGAGCTAAATGTTGTCCAAAAATCCTTAAACTTTTAAGTGTTCTTCCTTAAGGTGTTAGGAAGATTGCGAACCAAGAGTTAGAAAAGATTTCACACCCTAGCCTAGAAAGCTTTCCTTGGCCGAAAGTTGCCCTATTTGAGCCTAAGGTGTTCTTCACTTTTTGGAGTTGGATCTTGAAGAGAAGTTGGTTAGGAACTTCTAAGGGTTGCTTGGAGCGGATTGGAACGTAAAGAATTGGAGCTAAGATTCCTAAGGATCGACTTTTAAGCATTGGATAATTTTGGGCTTATCGAGGTAATGATCTTTGTCCTTTTATTGTAATTGGAGATTACATGTTGTAGTAGTATATAGTTGTGTATAGAATATGTGGAAAGAGGACTGAAAAGAATTGGACTGTTTAGTATATTGTGGGGCAGAATTTTACACGTCCGGTTAAGCGTGTAATCCCCTTTGAGTTGTTATATTACTGCGCCTTAAATGTGGCATGTTGGCTATTGGTATCGGGCCTTGAAAGAGGTGGTGGTAAGTAGTTACAGGGGAGGTGCTGCCGAATTTTCCGTAGAATAAGGAACCTTGTACTTAGAAATGTTCTACGAAGAGATCTAGAAGTTAATAGACGTTTTCTGGTCATTATAGGTTGAAGTACTACGAATAGCGTATTCTACTTGAAGGGTGGAAAAGGCTAGCAGGGTTATAGTACTTTGGAGCATTTTGCTACTTGTCGATAATCGTCGCGAGGTATGTGAACCTCTTCCTATCCTTTCTAGCATGATTGTTGTGAACTATGTAGTATGGTAGACGTACGTGTGCTAAACGAATTTGGTTGGTTTAAAATATAAAGTGTTATAATAGCTTTATGGGAAGTTAGATATAACGACTTTATGAAGATAAAAGAATGGTTTGTTGATTTTAAATGTTAAGAACTTGAATTGTGTTAAAAGGTTGTGAAGCCTCATTCGTGAGTAATGAGTACTTGGTCTTTAAAAAGAATAAAGTTATATTGATTTCGGGAATGAGAATAAGTATCGAACAAGCCATTGCAGCGTTAATAAAAGAAAATGTATTGACAATCAATTAAAATGAGTAGAATTCCTCCATCTGCATAGAAGCTAAGATAAGACAAAATTGTATTACATTTTCTAGATCATGACTGCTTTAATAAGATCATTATAAACAAGTATTGTTTTCTTAAATTCCAATGTAAGGAACTGGATTTCTAAAAAGAATAGAGACTTGAGAATTTGAAGTGTTTTTGTTTAAAAGGAAGACATGGTTTTGTCTTAAATTGGTTTAAAAAGGAAGGCATGGTTTTGTCTTGGTTTATTCAAAAAGAAGGTATGGAAATTGTTTTGGTTTACTTAAAATGTTAGTTACTCTATTTTGATACTACGGGTATCGTGTGACCTTTGTAAAAGAAATGGATCTTTTTGAAAGAATTTAAGTACGTAGTACCTTGGGGTTAAAACCCGGATTTGTTGTCATAAAATGAAAGTCTAAGAGTATGTTAAACTTGTCTATGCTAGTTGTGATAGCCTTTGGTGGTATTACTATGTTACCGCGTCTCTCAGTTGGAGGGTCGGCTGACTTGTTTTGAATTTACTTGGATGTACCGGCCGTGACGGAGGATTCCACGGGTATGCTTCCATTGTGATTGATCTTGGCCATGCTTATACGATGAGGGATGCCGGGGCATGCGACCAGGATGCGGGTTAGATGCCCGGACATTTTATTACCCCATGGCCATGCTTATACGATGAGGGATGTCGGGGCATGCGACCATGTTATATTTTACTCCATGGGATAGCTCCCCATGAAGACATGTACCTACGATGATGGATTCCGGGGGCATGTTATATTATTACTCCATGGGCTAGCTCCCCATGAAGACTTGTACCTACGATTAGGGATTCCGGGGGCACGTTATGTACGATCATTACTCCATGGACTAGTTCCCCATGAAAACATGTACCCACGAGGAGGGATGTCAGGGGCATGTTATATATATATATATATGTTGTATATGTGTACGCCGACAGTGAGGTAAGATGCCACGGGCGCATCACATGAGTATGATTTATGTCATAGACTGCCGGCAGTGAGGAAGGAGTTCCACGGGCACGAGTGATGACTTTGAGGGCGTGAGTCCCTGACCTGACATGACTGCTTATATATGGTGTACTGTAGTTTGGTTATCATACATGTCTCCTGTTTTATATAGACTGTTATGATTTCATTACAGTATTTTTCAGTTTCACATACTTGGTACCTGTTATCGACCTCGCTTGGGGCTGCGTTCATCTGCGGTAGAGGTACACTGCCGGTTGTTGATCCTCGCTCATAGGATCACGATTCTGCGTGTTAGGAAGCTCCGTTTCTCGGAGGCTTATCTTTTAGTATAGTCCCTTGTCATTGTAGGTACTTGTACATTCGTGGTATGGCGGGGCCTGTCCGTCATAGTTGTTATAAAAACTCTTAGAGTGCATGTAGTAATCTTGTTGTGGCGGGGTTTGTAAAGGATGTAACTGTTCGGTTTGATATATATACAGAAAGGTGACCGTTTTGGTTAGCCTGTTTCTTATTTCATATTGTTCATGTCTTGAGTTTTTATTTCCGCTGATTTTCTCTGATGTATTATCACTAGGGTGCCCGGGGTAAGGCACCAGTCGCGGGCCCGAGGTCGGGTCGTGACAGCTTAACAAACAAAGAAAGGAAGAGGTAGGAGAAAACATACAAGTCCAAATTCAAAAGCGCATCTCCAGACGCAGATTCACGAAACATACCAGTTCACATTCGACATTAATCATAGACATACCACTAAACATTCGTAGTATATGCATGATATATCTAAAAGCATACCAAGATATAGTCTTGGTGTACATCTAAACATATCTAGATATCTACACTTTGTATGCTTCACACAAGAAATATGGGAGGTAGAGGCTGATGTAAGCATATGCAGGCCATAAAAAGAACTAAATTGATGTCAAAATAGGGGACAAAACTGCATGTATGAATACAGGAGATACAAGAGAGGAGATAATAAAAACACTCTAATAAGAGGAATGTAGATGGTACAGGCTAGCAGTACATGTCAGAGTGTTCAATCTTAAGTAAAAGAAACAACATGCTAACATATAGATGAATTGAACATGTATGGTCCCAATTTAGACTATGTGAAGCATAGTGATACCACAACAATGATCTTTATAGAATTGACATGCTTATCAAACAACATTTAGGATGAATGTTATAATCCAAAACATATTAAACTGGATGTGAAGACTCAACCAAACAATCACTTAAATACTAATAGACACACAGAAGAGCTTGAGAGAACGGACATGCTATCAGGGGAGGGGCACCTCTTATGTTCAGTTATCATACCATAGACCTATAATCAAATTAATGAACCTCTTTGCATAAGATTTAATCTATTTGGATGTGACATTGTGCAAACTTGGTGATTACCTAAACCAAGCTAGGTGTCCTTCATACTTAGTTAAATTAACCTAACACAATAGGAGCCAGATAGCTTATATATTAACATGGCGGCATTCTTATTATAGGCAGACAAAACAAGTGCACAATTGATACAAGTCAGCAAAAACTAAATCAAATACGATTGGTTAACCTTCATAGGGACAATCTTAAATACATAAATGTGCAGATAACACATGCATAGTCAGTAACATTTTAAGACATGTTGGACCGAACTCATAAACGCTCAACAAGTGCCCATATGCTTCCATATCGTTCTTAAGTGTAAATAGAGCATGGACAAACTATTAAGGCATAATATTGGACTCCCACAACCATTCTAAAATTGTCATCTTCTTATCCTGAACTTGCAAATAACAAGTTTATCACTACACTAACAGGGAAACCCAGATGTGCAACTCGTTATAACATATAAAATAGGACACAACATTATATAAGTCATAGAGGAATTTAAATTTGTCTCTGCTTAACACTGAATATGAGATACATAAAATAAATATCATGACCGAATCCCAGACCCATTACCCATATAATGGTCGTCGCTAAACAAGTACTAAAACAGCGCACCAATCACATTATGCTAAAGATGAACCCAGCCCAACAGATTTGAGTATTGACAGTCAAATAGATAGGCTAACAGACAGTTAAACAGTAACCGACATCATATTTATCCATCACTGAACCCAATAATCTGAACAAGCTAATCGACACAGGTTTAACACACAAATACGACAATACGAAAAATGAACTAAGAGGAACTTGGGTTTACCTTCTCTGGGCAGCGAACTGAGACAGCATATCAAGTCGTCGATCCACTCGGAGGGTTTATTGCTTATGCAATTTGAAGGCGATGAGGTGTTGAATTGATTCTAACGTTAAAGAATTGATTCTTAGGCTGATTTCTTGATTTATTTCCACTGATTTTTCTATGCTTCCCGATTGTTTTATGTGAATCTGCTGGGTTCTCCCTTTTCCCCCATCTTCTGTCTTGCATGTCTATCGATCGGCTTTTGTTAGTCAAGAGTGGTTCGATTGTCGACCGCTTCTTCCCCATGCCATTGCATGTATAGATTGGTTTCTCTTATAGCCTTTTCTTCTGGGTTCTAATTTTGGTCCGCTCTTAGGGCTGATTTAGTGCTGATTTTATGCGATTTGTGTATTGATTCCACCCGATTCTCTGGTGTAAAATCGATTAAGGTAAGTTCTGATTCGATATGATTTCGGGCGAGGTTTGCGATTTCGTTAAGGTAAGTTTAGGTTCAGATTTTGTTGGTTTGTATTTTATGGTAAGGCTGGGTTACGCCGGATTCTTCGGCGAGAATCTCGGCTGGGGTCTTGGCGGCGATGGGGTGCGAGAGTAGGAGAGGTGCGGTAATTTCGTTTTTTTTAGGTTAGGTCTTTTTTTTTGTTCCCTAGAAGATGAAGCGTGGGAGAGGAGAAATAAGGGCCTGGGCGAGTGAAGTAAAGGGGTTGTGGGCTGCGGATGTTGGGCCTGCGGGTGTGGGCTGCGGTAGTGGGCTGGGGCGAATTGGGGCTTGTGGGCTAAATTAATGGGTATTAGATTTGGGAATTAGTTTTTAAGGTGTATTATTTAATTAATTAGTGGTAAATTAAATTATTTAGATTGTGATTAAATTATTTAGATGCTTTATTAGTCTAAGTTTGAGTTTAAATTATTATAAAAAATAAAGACGGGCGTGCTATTTAATTAGTGCTTAATATTTTATAATGATACGCTGTTATTAAAATCTTATTTATTATGCGTATTTTGCGATGTTAAATTAAAATTTAATGGGGTTTAGATTATTATTAAATTATTTAAACGCTAAATGCAGATATGATATTTAAGGATTGTTTAATGCTTTTATAAATGCGACGCTATTATTAAAACACATGTATTAGATTAAAATTAATTTAAATTGCAAATAATATTAATGAAATTGCTTGTTTAAAAATGACGAGTGCGGACGTGAGACTCAAGGTGTGCTTAATATTCTACGTAAAATGCGGCGCCATTATTAAATTGCTTATTCACGCGTGTATTAATTTTTATTGTTGTATTTTATTATTGTAAAATATTGTTCTAAATTATTTGGAAAATTAGTGTAATTTTATAGTTAATGACTGGACGGGAGGGTCAAAATTGGTTGTCAACAACTTGTCCCTCTTTGTATGGAGATGATGGAAGAGTCTTCGGACAAAGACGTTGACTTAAAGCCAATTTTGTCTCAATCCTCAGAAAAAAAATGCTAGGCAATTAAGACAAGGCTGACGCAAAATTCATAATATGTCTCAATGTCGAGTTATGACGACACTGAGCTACCATGGTCAAATATCAAGGCGGGCTAATGCGGACTCAAAATTTGTTCCAGTGTCGAGTTATGACGACGCTGGGTTACCATGGCCGAAACACTAAGACGGGCTAACGCGGACTCAAAATTTGTCTCAGTGTCGAGTTATGATGACGCTGGGTTACCATGGCCGAAACACAAAGGCGGGCTAACGCGGACTCAAAATTTGTCCCAGTGTTGAGTTATGATGACGCTGGGTCGACGTGATGTTAAAATAAAATTAAAATAAACTAGCTTGACCCTAGGGGTGTATGGTGATGTGGAATGAGTGGACCGACGCTTGAGGCCGCTTCTGCCATTCGTTGGGAAGGTTGGCCCCCCAACAAATTGCCCCGGTTCGCTGTAAGAGAAAATCCATGTTGTGTTCATGCTCCTGCATGCTAAGACTTAAGCAAACGGTTAGTGCAAAACTGTTACGGCAAAACGATGACGCATGAATTTATAGATAATGTAACTGTGTGAGTAGAAAATGCTATCCTGTAAAAATGTGATGTCTGTTGTGTTGATGTGATGCTGCCAATACCGTGATTTTGTCCTTGCACGGACGTGTTGCGATTGTGAATGCGGATACGTTGTCCTTGCTGTAACTGCCCCTATAGACTAAGGCTCAAGAAAGAGTTAGTGCATAACTGCTAAGACAGAGTAATAAAGCATGAATAAGAAATGCAATTTTGAGGGTAGAAAATCGTCCTTGCGTAGATGCGATATGCTGATGACGTCGTCTTTGGACGTGGCGTCGTTTTGTATATGGCGTCGTTTTCGGACTTGGCGTCATGGGGTCGTTTTCGGACTTGGCGTCTTGGCGTCGTTTTCAGACTCGTCGTCATTTTCGGACTTAGCGTCGTTTTCGGACTCAGCGTCATTTTCGGACTTGTTGTGCTGATAACGTCGTTGCCTGGATGTGTTACTGCTGGTGTCGTTGCATAGACATAATGTTGATGTCGTCGTTGCGTAGACATAATGCTGATAACGTCCTTGCACGACGTATTCGCGGCGACGCCGCCAGACGTATTCTTGCCGGGCGTCGTTGCGTAGACATAATGCTGATGGCGTCATTGCGTAGACATAATGCTGATAACGTCGTTGCCTGGACGTGTTGCTAATAACGTCGTTGCCTAGACGTATTGCTACTGGCGTCGTTGCGTAGACGTATTGCTGCTGGCGTCATTGCGTAGACATAATGCTGATGGTGTCATTGCGTAGACATAATGCTGATAACGTCATTGCCTGAACGTATTGCTGATAACATCGCCGTTCGGATGTATTCTCGATGGCGTCGCAGACGCACGCCGACGACGCCGTCGGACGGGCGTGCCGATGGCGACGCCGTTGCGTGACGCACGTCGATGGCGTCGTTGCGTAGACATAATGCTGATAATGTCATTGCCTGAACGTATTGCTGATGACGTCATTGCCTAGATGTATTGATGCTGGCGTCATTGCGTAGACATAATGCTGATGGCGTCATTGCGTAGACATAATGCTGATAACGTCATTGTTCGACGCGTGGCCGATAACGCCGCTACCAGACGTATTCTTTGCTGCGTCGTTGCATGTAGGCGTACGCTTCTTGGTGTCATTGTGTAGATGTAATGTTGATGGCGTCATTGCGTAGACATACGCCGATAACGCCGCCGCTCGGACGTATTCGCGATAACGCCGTTGCCGACGTATTCTTCTTGGCGCCATTGCATAGAGGTATTCTTCCGTGTCGTTGCGCAGACGCACGCCGGCGACGCCGTCGTTCGGGCGTGTTGATCGCCGTCGCCGCCTAGACGTATTGCTGCTGCTCTTGTAGAATAAATGCTCCTGCAAGCTAATGAGAAAAATTAGTGTATACCTGTTAAAACAAAATGATAAATATATATGAGAAATGCAATTTTATGGGTAGAGATGTCTTCCCTGATATGTCAGATGATGTGAATACTGAGATGTTGTCTTTGCATGAACATGCTGAATGCTGCAACTGACGAATTGCCATGATGCCTTTGTTGCGACGCGTGGGTTGCAAATTTGACTTTATGCCCGAGCTGATGCGCTAGACTTTGTTGCGGAATTTTAAATTTCGACTGTTGATTGTCGATGCCCCTTTCTCGCTTCGCCGCTTTCTATCATGACTTTGAACTTTGGATATATCCTCTGCCGCTTTTTTCTCGCTTACGCTAATATAGAGGACCTGCGCTCAAAGAAAACTTGTGAGTTTGGGGGGGGGGGTCGATTCGTATTTGACCTTGTCGCTTTGTTCCTTGACATCTGCGTGCCTGGCCTATTTGGACCTGCAACCCTTGCCTGGTTTCCTACCTTGTCCCAGTTTTGAATATGGAAAGGGCGTTTGGCCTAAAGTGAGTCTCAATGGAGTTGCTTGTATGTTATGTGTATTCTCGTTATTTTCAAAATGAAGGGAAAGTTTCCTAATGGTGTGACCGAAGCCGATTTAGGCCGCCTACGTATCCCCATGAGGGAATCAGGTCATGACGTAGTTCATTACAAGCGAAATTTGATAAAGGTGAAATTTCTAAATGTGGGACCGAGGCCGATGTGGCCGCCTACGTACCCGCCAAGGGAATCAGGTCGAACGTAGTTCCAATTACAAGCAAAAGAGAAATTGGGATTTTCTAAAGGTGGGACCGAAGCCGATATAGCCGTCTACGTATCCCCACGAGGGAATCAGGTCACACGTAGTTCCAATCACATGAAAACTCAAGCGCAACATTATTAAAACTTAAATATGAGTCTTAAATTATTCTGCTAAACTAAATCGCTCTTCTTATCTAGACTCTAGGCGGACCAGAACAAGGGTGCAAATCCAACCAATACGCCTTCTTGCTCTGCATCATGGCTGGCTGGGTCTTCATGCTTCAGTATCTCCTTCTTTTGACTTCTGCGTGGTGCATGCTTGGATAAATGACTGATTCAGGCGGAGCGGGTTCTGGCCAGGGAACACCTCTCTTCCTTTGGAGTTCATTGTACTCATTGGGGGAGGCCTTCTCCACCTGAATGACTCCCTCTTTGATCAGCTCCCTTACTTTGTCTCTGAGCGTATAACACCTTCCCACGCCGTGTCCGATGGCTCCAGAATGGTATGCACAACTTTTGTTCTTATCATGAGCTTTGGACTTGGGATTGGGAACATTCTTTGGAATTGGCTGGAGTATCCGTGCAACTCTCAACCTCTCGTACAACTGCGACAAAGGCTCGGCTAAATGGGTGTATATTTTGGCTGACCTTTCTGTGGCATTTAGGCGTGGTGTGAAGATGTTTAAAGGGCGGGCCTTTTATCTTGGTTTGTGTTTGGCTGGGGTATGGTAGGCATTTGGTTTTGCGTGGGATATATGGATGCATTGTATATTGGCTGAGTATGGTAAATGGGATATGTAGTAAGAGAGTACTAGTGATAATTTGGAGGATTTTGACTGTTTTGGTTATTTGCAGTGACGAGTGCTTTAGTGAGGTTTCTGATTCTTTTAAATTCGGCCTGCAGGGTTGCCATTTGCTGCGGTAATTGGGCGAGGTATTCGATCGGGTCTACGCTGCTTTTCTTTTCTGAGACCTCTGCTTTGTCTATAGGAACCAAGACGGGTTCCGACTCGTTCTGCTCAAATGCCCTTGAATCAGTCATGTCGCTGGATCGTGCCTTTGATCTTGTGAAATATCGATGTACTGTCATTGCTTAGTCAAATACAAATCGACCTTTGGGGAAGATGATAAATCCTTTTAGACAAAATGTAGCAAACTGCGGTAGTGTAAAACACGTGATTTTGCAAAAGTACAAATAACATTTAGCAAGTACATGTTGCACATAAATTGTCACATTGCGAGCGAGTCCTAATATGCATGGGGACCCCTTTGTGCCAGAGGTAGGCCTAAACGTCACATATGCGAGGTTATGATGGATTTGTCCAAGTCGTCCAACTGTAATGCTTTTGTTGGAAATGACGACCAAATGACGGTGCACTTTTTCCAATTTCAGAATGTCATGATTAGGTTTGGATTTGTCTACCATTGTCACGCTACACATAGTATGCTTGGTTGGTCGGTGGGTTGAGAAACCCGTCGACAAGTTTGGTGTTTTTTTCCTAACTGTGGTGTCGGTATCAAGGGCCGACCCACCTAAGGTAAATGCATGCATGCCTTAAAATAAAGGATGGTATAGCTCTATCCTGAGTTTCTAAGATTTGGCTTTACTAGACGCAAGGTTCCCGAGCGGACAACTCGAGTGAGAAGGCTACGCGGCTGATCAGACGAACCGATCTAACTCCGCGCAGGCGCCAACTCTCTTAAAATTTGGATATTTGAAGAAATTTGCGGGTGCGCGAAGCACACCAGGGCGTGAGTGTGTGATAGTGTGAATTTTCCAGAGTGGAAGAAATATGAGCGGAATGCCAGTTTAAGAAAAGTAGTAAAACAAATAGCAATTAAAAATAAATAATACAGCACAAAAATCAAATGCAAAAAATAATGTCGAATAATAACCCCAGGTCTGTTGTGGGTAAGAACCTTAATCCCCAGCGGAGTCGTCATTTCTGTCACGCCCTTTTTCGACCGCGACATTATTTTTAGTAAACCCTGCTTAAATAGAAGGTTAGAAAATAAATAGTAAAATGCTAAAAGTGCAAAAGAATGCTAAAAGGTTAAAGAGGTGCTAAAGGTTAAAGTAGGGTGCTAAAAGTGCTAAAGGGTTCGCGGAGTCGCCACCTAATTAGTTTGGGTGAATTAGGACTGTCACGCCCTTTTCCGACCGCGACATTATAAAACTAACTCCTGCTTAGAAAAAATGTTAGGAAATAAATAGAAATGCTAAATTTAAAAAGGGTGCTTAATGTTAAAGTAGGTGCTAAAGTGCTAAAGGGTTCGCGGAGTCGCCACCTAATTAGTTTGGGTGAATTAGGACACCTAAATGTCAACTAAGTTAAAGTCAACACTAACTCCATTTAACTGGTCTGCTAAACTTAATGAGATTCTGGGTAAGGATTATTTATTATCCTAAAGGGAAGGGGTTAGACACCCTAAAGGATCTGCTAACTTGCGGTTGTCCGTTCAAACCTAGGGGATTATTATGCTAAGAGTGTAATGCACGTCTTTTTTAAAAAAAAGTATAAAATTATAAGATTTATTTAGAATGTAAAGTTAGCTTTGGATAAAAAACGTGCATTAATAACGTATTAGATAAGATACATGTATTGCAGAATCTTATTATGACGAAATGTGTACTTATAAAATAAGATGTAAAATACCTATTATGCAAGGGCTAACAAAATAATTTTTAATTATGAATGTTAGTAAGAGTTTATGAAGAAATTAATTTCTTATGCTAAGGATTTAATAGCGAGTGACACTTTAGCTACGTGAATATTTATGTCATTTTAGTATGGCTTAGGCAATGCATAACTAGTCATAAGAATAATTAATTTAAGGAGAGTGAATTTCTAGCGTCAAACTATTTTCTAATGATAGCCCAAAGTGTAACTATTCTAAGTGTACTACTAGTAGTGTAGTGTTAGACAAATAATTACAACAAATAATGGGGTGAGGATATGAATTAATAAGGACTCGAAGAAATGGCGAAGTCATTTCGCCTATGGTTTGGAGTTTATGATGCGGAGAGGATGAATCACGTAAGATGCGGGTCTTCATTTGTTGTAGCTTGTGATGATTCTTGCCATAAGACTCTTCGTTTCGCTCCGATGCATTTCATGTAAAAACAAAGAAAAATAAGGATTAGCGCATATCCAAGTCATATTAATAATGCAAGTAAACATGACACATTTGTTAAACAAAAATGGAAGAAATATGTACACACATTCTTGCTCGGCTGCCCAGACCAAATGGACAGGCTTCAACAATGATTTTCAGATTTTAGGAGAAATCGGCCCAAGTGTGATGGGCACAGTAACAAGTATTCATATCCTACATGTATGCACATTGACAACAAACAAGACATGCATTGGGCCTTGAGTGTGAGCGGTAGTCAGAAGAGGAAATCCAACTGGCCCAAACACATACAACCCAAGAAATGGTCAGGCAAACTCGATAAATGCTGGCACAGTATGAAAACAGTCCACAATTTGAAATCAATGGGCTTAACAAACAAAGAAAGGAAGAGGTAGCAGAAAACAGACAAGTCCAAATTCAAAAGCGCATGTCCAGACGCAGATTCACGAAACATACCAGTTCACATTCGACATTAATCATAGGCATACCACTAAACATTCGTAGTATATGCATGATATATCTAAAAGCATACCAAGATATAGTCTTGGTGTACATCTAAACATATCTAGATATCTACACTTTGTATGCTTCACACAAGAAATATGGGAGGCAGAGGCTGATGTAAGCATATGCAGGCCATAAAAAGAACTAAATTGATGTCAAAATAGGGGACAAAGCTGCATGTATGAATACATGAGATACAAGTGAGGAGATAATAAAAACACTCTAATAAGAGGAATGTAGATGGTACAGACTAGCAGTACATGTCAGCGTGTTCAATCTTAAGTAAAAGAAACAACATGCTAACATATAGATGAATTGAACATGTATGGTCCCAATTTAGATTATGTGAAGCATAGTGATACCACAACAATGATCTTTATAGAATTGACATGTTTATCAAACAACATTTAGGATGACTGTTATCATCCAAAACATATTAAACTGGATGTGAAGACTCAACCAAACATTCACTTAAATACTAATAGACACACAGAAGAGCTTGAGAGAACGGGCATGCTATCAGGGGAGGGGCACCTCTTATGTTCAGTTATCATACCATAGACCTATAATCAAATGAATGAACCTCTTTGCATAAGATTTAATCCATTTGGATGTGACATTGTGCAAACTTGGTGATTACCTAAACCAAGCTAGGTGTCCTTCATACTTAGTTAAATTAACCTAACGCAACAGGAGCCATATAGCTTATATATTAACATGGAGGCATTCTTATTATAGGCAGACAAAACAAGTGCACAATTGATACAAGTCAGCAAAAAGTAAATCAAATACAATTGGTTAACCTTCTGAGGGACTCTATCTTAAATACATAAATGTGCAGATAACACATGCATAGTCAGTAACATTTTATGACATGTTGGACCGAACTCAGAAACGCTCAACAAGTGCCCATATGCTTCTATATCGTTCTTAAGTGTAAATAGAGCATGGACAGACTATTAAGGCATAATATTGGACTCACACAACCAGACCCATTACCCATATCATGGTCGTCGCTAAACAAGTACTAAAACAGCGCACCAATCACATTATGCTAAAGATGAACCCAGCCCAGCAGATTTGAGTATTGACAGTCAAATAGATAGGCTAACGACGATTAAGCGATGGCAAGACATCACATTTATGCATCACTGAACCCAATAATCTGAACAAGCTAATCGACACAGGTTTAACACACAAATACGACAATACGAAAAATGAACTAAGAGGAAATTGGGTTTACCTTCTCCGGGCAGCGAACTGAGACAGCATATCAAGTCGTCGATCCACTCGGAGGGTTTATTGCTTATGCAATTTGAAGGCGATGAGGTGTTGAATTTATTCTAACGTTAAAGAATTGATTCTTAGGCTGATTTCTTGATTTATTTCCACTGATTTTTCTATGCTTCCCAATTGTTTTATGTGAATCTGCTGGGTTCTCCCTTTTTCCCCCTCTTCTGTCTTGCATGTCTATCGATCGACTTTTGTTAGTCAAGAGGGGGGTCTGGATTGTTGTCGACCCCTGCTCTTCCCCCATGCCATTGCATGTATAGATTGGTTTCTCTTATAGCCTTTTCTTCTGGGTTCTAATTTTGGTCCGCTCTTAGGGCTGATTTAGTGCTGATTTTATGAGATTTGTGTATTGATTCCACCCGATTCTCTGGTGTAAAATCGATTAAGGTAAGTTCTGATTCGACGTGATTTCGGGCGAGGTTTGCGATTTCGTTAAGGTAAGTTTAAGTTCAGATTTTGTTGGTTTGTATTTTATGGTAAGGTTGGGTTACGCCGGATTCTCCGGCGAGAATCTCGGCTGGGGTCTTGGCGGCGATGGGGTGCGAGAGTAGGAGAGGTGCGGCAATTTTGTTTTTTTTAGGTTAGGTCTTTTTTTTTGTTCCCTAGAAGATGAAGCGTGGGAGAGGAGAAATAAGGGCCTGGGCGAGTGAAGTAAAGGGGCTGTGGGCTGCGGATGTTGGGCCTGCGGGTGTGGGCGACTGGGCTTGTGGGCTAAATTAATGGGTATTAGATTTGGGAATTAGTTTTTAAGGTGTATTATTTAATTAATTAGTGGTAAATTAAATTATTTAGATTGTGATTAAATTATTTAGGTGCTTTATTAGTCTAAATTTGAGTTTAAATTATTATAAAAAATAAAGACGGGCGTGCTATTTAATTAGTGCTTAATATTTTATAATGATATGCCGTTATTAAAATCTTATTTATTATCCGTATTTTGCGATGTTAAATTAAAATTTAATGGGGTTTAGATTATTATTAAATTATTTAAACGCTAAATGCAGATATGATATTTAAGGATTGCTTAATGCTTTTATAAATGCGACGCTATTATTAAAATGCATGTATTAGATTAAAATTAATTTAAATTGCAAATAATATTAATGAAATTGCTTGTTTAAAAATGACGAGTGCGGACGTGAGACTCAAGGTGTGCTTAATATTCTACGTAAAATGTGGCGCCATTATTAAATTGCTTATTCACGCGTGTATTAATTTTTATTGTTGTATTTTATTATTGTAAAAAATTGTTCAAAATTATTTGGAAAATTAGTGTAATTTTATAGTTAATGACTGGACGAGAGGGTCAAAATTGGGTGTCAATAAACAGGCCATAGGATTTTGAAATTAACATGCATAGTTATGTATTCTTACTTCCATTGAGCATGATTAAATTGAATTTGTGAAATATCTGACTTGTTGTGTTTAGAATGCTAAAAATCCATGCTATATGTTTCTGCATATTATTCTACTAACCTTCATGTTTTTCTAAGTAACAATGATGCACCAAATTGATCAATGTCTTTGAGTCATTTTTTTTCTTTTTTCTTTTGTGTCTTTATTTCTATTTTTTATCTTTACTCGAGGGCGAGCAAATGTTAAGTTTGGGGGTGTTTGATCGGTGTATTTTATATACACCTTTTGAGTCATTTTTAGTTAGTCTTTTGCCCATTTTTGCACAAATATGTGTCGTGTTAGGATATATTTTCTTTCTTTTGAGTCACAATGGTTTGAAGTGGCACATTGTTGAGAAGGAGCGAAAAGAGGGCAGAAACAGAGGTTCCAGAGCTCAAAAAGCTGAAAAGTTGGCAAACCAGGCGAGAAACAGGGCGGCGCCAGACCATCAGCAGTAGCAGAGCCACGGCGCCCAAGAAGCAGAGCTGCAGCAAAAGTTTCAGCGCCGCGGTGCCGGTTGCAGGGCCGCGGCGCCGACGCGGGAAAATTGACAAATCCGAATAGGATTGGGCCAAGGCCAAGAAGGAAAAGTTTTTGCACATTTTGGGTGATATAAAAGGACCTTTTAGGTCAGATTTGAAGGAGTTCCACACCTTACCATTCATCACAACTTGAGATCAAGATTGTAGACTTATTTTTGAGTAATTTCTTGTTCTTTATTTTATTTCTTTCTAGTATATGTTGGATAATATTTTAGTTCTTGACATGTCTATCGCTAGGAACTAACTTAATTTAGGGCTTTCCATGTCGAATCGCTTGAATCTCGTTTTATGAATTAATGCAAGATTTTGGTTTCTTCTTATCATTGTTGAGATTTATTCAATAATTGTTTTGATTGCTTGGTAATTAATTGATCACTAATTATCATAACTTATATGATTTCTAATCGAAATCCGAAAGGGGAGATTGTGAATATGCTATAGTTGAATAAACATAGGTTTAAATCGTGGACGAAAGTACCCCGATACTTGTGTAGCTTAATAGGTTATTGCTCTTAATCCTCCTTTGTAGTCAATCTTGTCATCGAAAGATAGAAGGGTTCTACATTGGGGTTGAGTGTTTATATTACCTTAACATGAGTATAAAACGGCTTAGTTAACCTGCTATCTTAAAATAGAAGAAGAACCTTAATTATTTGCATTAACGAGTAAAGCGAGCGGATAGTCGAAGAGATTTGGAAGCCCTATTTCCACCATATCTGAAGTAAAGTAAAGTAATTTAGTTAGCATCTATAATCATAGCTATAAACAAATCATCAAATTATCGGTTACCAAATATATACTACAGAATAGAGGTTGGTAATTGGACACTAATCCCTGAGGACGATAACTCGGTCTTCTAGACTATATTAATTGTCACGATATGTGCACTTGCATTTAGCGTGTGTATAAATCGCGCATCAACTATAGAGATGCAGTCCGCTTACTGGCCAGGATAGTGGCAGGTGATCGGTGTATTTTATATACACTTTTTGAGTCAGTTTTAGTAGTCTTTTGTCCCTTTTTGTACAAATAAGTGTCGTATTAGGATAGTTTTCCTTTCTTTTGAGTCAAAGTGGTTAAAATGGTCAAATGGCGGAAAAGGAGCTAAAAGAGGGCAAAATAGGAGGTTCCAGAGCTGAAAACAGAGAAAGTGGCGAACGAGGCAGAATCGCGGGTCAGCGCCGCGGCGCCTCATGCCAACAATAGCGTGCGCGCCCAATGTCCGAGAAGGCTGAAGACCCAGCGCGCGGCTCATGTCAACAGTGCGGGCGCGGCGCGCCTCGCAGCGGCCGCTGGCGCGGCGCACCCGGCGACCACGGATTCCGCGCCATGGCCGCGAACAGCAGCGGCGCCAACGCGGGAAAAATCAGGGTTTTGACGACTTTCTGGGCCAGGCCTGCAGGGAAAAGAGAGAGGCGGTTTTCAGCCTATAAAAGGAGAACCCTAGGAAGTTTTTAAGGGTTCCCCTTCTTGCACAACACAAGGCTTTCTTGCTTGGAGATTGGAGACCATAGTTTAGTAAATTTCCTTTCCTTTTCTTGTTTTTATTTCAGTTTTACGAAGAACATGGAATTAGTTCTTGTCATGTCAATGGCTAGGAACTAATTCCTCTATAGGGCTTTCCATGTTGAATCTCTAGAAACTTATGTTATGATTTAATGCATGCTTATGGTTATTCTTCTTCTTGTTGAGATCTATCCAATAATTAAATTGAATGCTTGGTAGTTAATTGACAAATAATTATCACTATATGATTTCTAATCAGACTCCGAAAGGAGGGGATTGTGAATATACTGTAAGTTGGGTAGACATTCTTGGATTGGGGATGAAAATACCTCAATTATTTATGTAGCGTTAACGAGAGGCTTAACAACCCTAATTTTACGCATGGGGCGTGACGGTTAACTAGGTTCTTAGTCTTAATCCTCCTATAGAGTTATCCTTATCACCGAAAGGTAGGTAAGGTGCAATACTGGGGTTGAGTGTTTATATAACCCTAACGGGAGTATAAAACGATTTAGTGAACCTGCTTTCTCCAAAAGAAGAAGACCATAAGTTATTGCATTAATAAGTAACATAAGCGGATAGTGAGGAGACGTGGAAGCCCTATTCTCATCACAACTGAAGTAAACTCATTAGTTAAATTAGTCTTTATAATTCGTAGTTATAAACCACAAAATCAAATATCAATTTACCAAATAGATACCAAAAGATAGATATTTGGTACTTGAACCCTAATCATTGTGGACGATATTCGGTCTTGCTAAGACTATATTACTTGTCACGATAACGTGCACTTGCGTTTAAGTGTGTGCATCTTTTCGCGCATCAAGTTTTTGGCGCCGTTGCCGGGGATTAGGCATAGTTCAATATCAAATTTGTCTATTTTTAATTTCTAATTTGGTTTTTAATTTTTATTTTTATTTTAAATTTTTACGTTTTTTTTATTTTCAAAAAAAAAAAATCGAGGTACCGTGATTGGTTGTTTGTTTTTGATCTATTTCAGGAAATCAGTTTATGCGAAGGAGAAGAGGAGCAGACACTCTTGTTCCCTTCAATCCAGAAATTGAGAAAACATGTAAGCAGAACAGAAAGAATCAACGGATTGCAACTTTGATAGAGATGGACGGTGCTCAAAACAATAACATGATGAGAGAAGGGTTAGGTGAAAATCAACATAACCCAGGAATGCCTCGGCAAGTGCCAATAGACGTGGAGGAGGGAGTCCAAATCCAGCCAGAAAGAAGTTTGGGAGACTATATGCTGCCAAGAGTGAATGGAGCACAGACATGCATTAGACTCCCTGCAATAGGAGCCAACAACTTCGAGATAAAACCGGCGATTCTGAGCATGGTACAGCACATAGTGCAATTCGGAGGACTGCCATCGGAGGATCCACATATGCACATATCTAATTTCTTGGAGCTATGTGCAACTTTCAGATATAACGGCGTTACTGATGATGCCGTCAGATTGAGGCTCTTTCCCTTCTCACTCAGGGACAGAGCAAAAGTATGGTTGAACTCCCTGCCGGCCGATTCGATTTTTACATGGCACGAGCTGGCACAGAAATTCCTAGCCAAGTTCTTTCCCCCGTGTAAAGCAGCAAAACTGAGAGGGGAGTTGAACAACTTCTACCAAGCAGATGGAGAGTCCTTATATGAAGCTTGGGAAAGGTTCAAAGATCTACAGAGAAAGTGCCCACACCATTGCATTGAGTTGTGGAACTTGGTCCACATCTTCTACAACGGGCTGAGCAGTACAACCAGAACCATTATAGATGCAGCAGCAGGTGGAGCATTCATGAGGAAAACAGCCCACGACGCTCATGAGTTATTAGAAGATATGGCCACTAACAACCATGTCACAGAAGAGAGGTCGACAAGTGGGAGGAGAACAGTGGGAGTCCACGAAATAGATGTTATTGCTGCCTTGAATGCCCAAGTGGCCCTTTTGGCAAAACAGTTGCAGCAACATACAGTGTCCGTGAATGCGGTGCAGATGCCTAAAAGCTGTGAGATATGTGGTGGCCCACATACATTCGATAGGTGTCCTTCAGCTGATCCCAACAATATACCAATGGAGCAGGCAGAGTGTCAGGCAGTAGGTAATTATCAGAGGCAACAAAACAACCCCTACTCCAACACTTATAATCCAGGGTGGAGGAATCACCCAAATTTCTCATGGAGAGGAGACCAGGGGCAGCAGAATCAATACCAGGGGCAGCAGAATCAATACAGGGGCCAGTACCAGAACCAGAATCAGCAGCCTTTCATTCAAGCCCCACAGCCTCAACAGTTCAATGCACGATTCGAAGAAAAGCGACGAAATGGCGGTGGATAAAGACTTGCCAACGCCAGATGCGCGATTCATGAAGCTAGATCCTCGTTCAGGAACTTGGAAACACAAGTGGGTCAGCTAGCAAAGCAGGCAAACAGCAGGCCGCAGGGTACATTGCCAAGCAATACAGAGGTAAATCAGGAAGCGATGTCGAGCGATGCGGTTGAGAAGTGGAAGGCGAAAGCGTGATCACCTCACCATGAAGTGAGAAGAAGGCAGAGATAGAAAAAGAGAAGGTGATTGAGCCTAGCCCAGTAGTAAAGAAAACTCCAGAGAAGGAGTATACAGAGAAGATCCCTTTTCCCCAGAGATTACAGCGAAAGGCGGTCGATAAAAAATTCTCCAAATTTTTGGAGACATTCAGGACGGTAGGGTTTTCGGGTAACTTTCGAGGCGGACAACCTCAGCAGCAGGCTAGGTCTGTGTCTCAGCCAGCACAGAGTACTCCTCTCCAGTCTTCTGGCAGACAGTTTGATCAGCCGGGTTATTCAGGAGCAGGTCAAGGCTCCAGGGCTTCGGGTTTCCATGGGAACAGGGGTACTAGCCAGATGAGGCCACCTTTACTTAGGTGTGGTCGATACGGTAGGTCCCATTGTAGAGAGTGTCTTATTGCTTCGGGAGCCTGTTTCTCTTGCGTCCAGGGCCATTTGAAGAGGGATTGTCCGACAAGAGGCGGCACGGGTAGTATGGCTCAGCCTACAGGGTCAGTTGCCGGGTCATCATCTTCTGTGGTCATGCGCCACGGAGGGTAGGTTATTTACGGGCCAGCAGGCCTCGGCAGAGGTCGTGGCAGAGGTCCTAGTTCTAGTGGTCCTCCGAACCGCATCTATGCCTTAGCCAATCGACATGATCAGGAAACTTCGCCGGATGTCGTCACAGGTATACTATTAATTTCATGATGTGACGTTTATGCTTTGATAGATCCGGGTTCTACCTTGTCCTATATATCTCCTCTTATTGTTGGTAGAATAGGAATAGAACCTGTGTCGATAGAACCGTTTGAGGTAGCTACGCCAGTGGGTGATTCGGTGGTAGCCGAGCAGGTATATAAGAATTGCCCGGTGATTATACACAGTCGTCAGACCCTAGCAGACTTGATAGAGCTGGATATGATAGATTTTGATATCATTATGGGTATGGACTAATTGGATTCTTGTTATGCCAATGTTGACTGTAGAGAGAGATTGGTTCGATTCCAGTTTCCCGGTGAGCCGGTTATTGAGTGGAAAGGGGATACTGCGTCGCCGAGGGGTAGGTTTATTTCTTACCTCAAGGCTAAGAAGATGGTTCAGAAAGGGTATATTTATCATCTTATTCGGGTGTTCGATACGGAGGATGAGGTGCCAGTTCTTCAGTCGGTTTCGGTGGTTAGAGAATTTCCGGATGTTTTTCCAGATGATCTCCTAGGTATTCCTCCAGAGCGGGAGATAGAGTTCTGTATTGATGTTCTGCTAGATACTCAACCTATATCAATTCCTCCGTACAGAATGACACCTGCTGAGTTGAAAAAGTTGAAGGACCAGCTGAAAGACTTGTTGGAGAAAGGCTTTATTAAGCCTAGTACTTCACCTTGGGGAGCGCCGGTATTATTTATGAAGAAGAAGGATGGAACGCTGCGTATGTGTATTGACTACAGGCAGCTGAACAAGGTAACCATCAAGAATAGGTACCCCCTCCCCAGGATTGATGATTTGTTTGATCAGTTGAAGGGTGCAAAGTGTTTCTCTAAGATAGACATGCGATCCGGTTATCACCAGGTACGAGTTAGAGATGCAGATATCCCGAAGACTGCATTCAGGACCCGATACGGGCATTATGAGTTCAGGGTGATGTCGTTCGGATTGACTAATGCTCCAGCGGTATTTATGGATTTAATGAACCGGGTGTTCAAGCCATTTTTGGATACGTTTGTTATAGTATTCATTGATGACATCCTGGTTTACTCCCGCACGGAGCAGGAGCATGCAGATCATTTGAGGACGGTACTTAGAGTCCTCCAGAGTCGGAAGTTGTATGCCAAGTTCTCCAAGTGAGAGTTCTGGTTGGCCTCAGTGGCATTCTTGGGGCACATTATTGGGGCCGATGGTATTCGGGTTGATACGGCGAAAATTGAGGCGGTTAAAACTTGGCCTAGACCTACTACGCCGACTGAGGTGCGCAACTTCTTAGTGCTTGCGGGTTATTACCGGAGATTTGTGGAAAAGCTCGCTTCGATCTCAGCGCCTTTGACTAAGCTGACTCAGAAAGCGGCTAAGTTCCAGTGGACGGATGCTTGTGAGAAGGGCTTCCAGTTATTAAAGGAGAGGTTGACGACATCTCCAGTTCTTACTCTTCCTGAGGGATTAGAGGGTTATGTGGTTTATTATGATGCTTCGGGTGTCGGACTTGGTTGCGTGTTGATGCAGCATGGTAAGGTTATAGCTTACACGTCCCGACGGCTCAGGAAGCATGAGAGGAACTACCCTACTCATGATTTGGAGTTAGCGGCAGTGATACATGCTTTGATGATTTGGAGGCATTACTTATATGGGGTTCATGTGGATATTTATACAGACCACAAGAGCCTCCAGTATATCTTCAGACAGAGGGAGCTGAACTTGCGACAGAGACGGTGGTTAGAGTTGCTGAAGGATTATGATGTCAATATTCTATACCACCCGGGGAAAGCCAACGTGGTTGCAGATGCTCTTAGTCGTAGATCTATGGGTAGTCTGTCAGACATGCAGCTAGATAGAAGGAACATGGTTCGTGAGATTCATCAGTTAGCGAGCCTTGGGGTTCGGTTGGATGATTTCGATGATAGTAGAGTTCGGGTTCGAGAGGTTGTCGAGTCTTCCATCGTTGAGGAGGTGAAGAGGCGACATTATGAGGATCCGGTTTTGGTACGGTATCGAGATATGGCTCTTCGAGAGAAGAAGATTTCATTTGAGGTAGCACCTGATGGGGTGCTAAGATACGAGGGTAGATTGTGTGTACCCGTTGTTGCAGTACTTCGTCAGCAGGTTCTAGGGGAGGCACACAATGCTCGTTATTCTATTCATCAGTGGTTGACTAAGATGTACCATGACCTCAGATGTGTGTATTGGTGGGATGGCTTGAAAAGGGACGTAGCAAAGTTCGTTGCTCAGTGTCCAAATTGTCAGCATCTCAAGGTTTAGCACCAGAAGCCTGGTGGGCTACTACAGACGATTGAGATTCCGACGTGAAAGTGGGAGGTGATCAACATGGATTTTGTTACAGGGTTACGTAGTACTCATAGGAAGTGTGATTCCATATGGGTTATAGTAGACAGGCTGATGAACTCAACCCATTTTCTTCCGGTCAGGACTACTTATTCGGCTAAGGATTATGCTAGACTGTATATCCGGGAGATTGTGAGACTGCACAGAGTTCCTACATCTATTATATCAGACAGAGGGGCTCAATTTACGACTAACTTCTGGAGGTCTTTCCAGAAGGGATTAGGGACACAGGTGAGTCTCAGTACTGCATTTCACCCTCAGACCGACGTACAAGCACAACGTACTATACAGACACTTGAGGATATATTGAGGGCATGTTTTATCGACTTCAGGGGTAGCTGGGACGATCATTAGTCTCTTGTTGAGTTTTCATATAACAACAACTACCATTCCAGTATTCAGATGGAGCCTTATGAGGCTTTATATGGCAGGAAGTGTAGGTCGCCGATTGGTTGGTTCGATGTTGGCGAGGTTCAGTTAGTTGTCCCAGACTTGATTCAGCAGGTTGTGGATAAGGTGAAGCTTATCCAGGAGAGGTTATTAGCAGCTCGAGTCGGCGAAGTCGTATCACGCGAATGTCGGCGTCGACACTTGGAGTTTCAGCTTGACGATTGGGTTTTCTTGAAGGTATCACCCCTAAAGGATGTTATAAGGTTTGGTAAGAAGGGGAAACTTAGCCCGAAGTACATTGTGCCATACCAGATTGTTCGTAGTGTAGACAAGGTTGCCTATGAATTAGATCTGTCATCCTATTTGGAAGCAGTACATCCGGTCTTCCATGTTTCTATGTTACGAAGTGTATCGGAGATCCATCCTGAGTTTTCCCGGTTAGTGATGTTCAGGTGAAAAATGGGTTATCGTATGAGGAGAGTCCTATAGCGATACTTGATCGCCAGGTCAGATGATTACGGTCTAAGGACGTGGCTTCCGTCAAGGTCTTGTGGCGGAATGATAACAGAGAGGAGATGACTTGGGAAGCAGATGAGGACATGATGAAGAAGTATCCTCACTTGTTCCTTACACCTACAGGTAATTCATTTTCCCTACTTGTCTATTTGGATTAACGGATATGCATAAGTGTTATATTGTGGCCATGTGTGGAATATTTGATTGTGTTGGGTATAGTTAAAGGGGACTATGCCGATATCGGTTTAGATTGAACCTAGTAAGAAAATTTGGGACAAATATTTCTAAGGGGGGAAAAATGTTACACCCCGTAGTTCCAGGACATATATATAAGGACGTACGTGAGGAAATACGACTTTAAGTTTGACAAGAAAGAAAGATTACTTTTTTCCTACGGAAAATATTCCGAACCTCGTGAGGGAAAAATGTTTAATAATTGGAATTTGGTTCTCAAATTTGGTATTTGAGACTTATAGAATTTATTAGAATTTTGGAGAGATAAAATATTTTGGACCAATAGGAGGGTGACACGTGTCACTCCCACATGGCCCATGTTGGGCGAATATGACCATGGCCAAATGGCCAAGTTGACTCTAGATATTTGTTGATTTCAATCTTGGCCACACATTTGTTTTAATCTTAAATCTTGGGTTCATTATATATTCACCTACTAGTAGCAAGACTTCAACACTTAGTGAAAAATTCAAGAAAATATTATCCAAAGCCTAGAGGCTCTCGGCCAAGGTGTACATTTGAACAAAACAATTCTTCAATTGTTGTTGATAAATCCCCATATTCAAACCTAAGGTCCCTAGTAGTATACTAAGCATAAACAACCCATTAAACCCCGGAAATACTACATGGATCCGATAGTCGCATTATGAAAACCTAAGGTGTTCTTCAACACTGATGTTGAAACTTAAAGAGAAGTTGGTTATGAACTTCTAAGGGTTGCTTGGAGTGGATTGGAACGTAAAGAAAAGGAGCTAAAGTTTCTAAGGATCGACTTTTAATCTTGGAATATTTTGGGCTTATTGAGGTAAAGATCTGTCTTTCAAATGTAATTGAAGATTACATGTTATAGTCGTGTATAAATGAACTTATGATATAAGGAATGAAGGTTAATGGAAATGATCGACGATTTTGAGTTTTTGATGCATGTGCTCGTAATACTGACTTGCTAACAGAAATATTAGGTCATAAAACATCTAGTCTCAATATTTAATGACTCTTAGAGAAGGCTAAGCCCTCAATTTATGCTATTTTTACCCCGAAAAGCATCTTCTTTTGCTAATACTAAGTCGACAGGCCCCTACTCAGTACTCACGATAGAAGAATATTTCAATAACACGTGTTTTAATATTTTTAGTCAATCTACTCACCGTAAATCTAAATGAGTGGAATTAGGGACATTTCATATACGGAATGGTTATATTGAAATAGGTAAAAATTAGTCATGTTAAGATCGTGCATCACACGTGCATATCCAATTAATATACCTAGAAATTATTAACTAGTGTCTTTATACATGTATACTTTGAGTCCATATTTATTCATGTAGATTTCATAAATATAAACCAATTTAGAGGTAATACATCAATAACTTGACTATAGATTTTCACTTTTTGTATATAAGACAACAATATCTTCATATGTATATCCTTGAAAAGTTATCAAAATAAGTTTCTCCTACATGGACACTACCTATTCTCCTCTTCGTGACAATCTCCGTCGTAAGAGAACTTCTGATTGCCACTAAAGGTTAATGGAAATGATCGAAGATTTTGAGTTTTTGATGCATGTGCTCGTAATACTGACTTGCTAACATAAATATTAGGTCATAAAATCTAGTCTCACTATTTAATGGCTCTTAGAGAAGGCTAAGCCCTCCATTGATGCTATTTTTACAACGAAAAGCATCTTCTTTTACTAATACTAAGTCGACACGGCCGTACTTAGTACTCAGGATTGAAGAATATTTCAATAACATATATTTTAATATAGTCAATCTACTCACCGTATATCTAAATTAGTGGAATTAGAGACATTTAATATAAGAAATGGTTATATTGAAATAGGTAAAAATTAGTCATATTAAGCTCGTGCATCGCTCGTGCATATCCCATTTATTTACCTAAAAATTATTAACTAGTTTCTTTATACATGTATACTTTGAGTCCATATTTAATAAATATTAACCAATTTAGATGTAATACATCAATAACTTGACTATACAATTTCACCCTATTTTTGTATATAATACAACAATATCTTCATATATATCCTTGAAAAGTGATCAAAATAAGTTTCTCCTACATGGCCACTACCGATTCTCCTCGCCGTGACAATCTCCGTCTTAAGAGAACTTCTGATTACCACTAAAGGTTAATGGAAATGATCGACGATTTTGCGTTTTTGATGCATGTGCTCGTAATACTGACTTTCTAACAGAAATATTAGGTCACAAAACATCTAGTCTCACTATTTAATGCCTCTTAGAGAAGGTTAAGCCCTCCATTGATGCTATTTTTACCACGAAAAGCATCTGCTTTTGCTAATACTAAGTCGACACGGCCCTACTTAGTACTCACGATTGAATAATATTTCAATAACATATGTTTTAATGTTTTAGTGAATCTACTTACCGTAAATCTAAACTAGTGGAATTTGGGACATTTCAAATACGTAATGGTTATTAAAATAGGTAAAAATTAGTCATATTAGGTTCGTGCATCACACATGCATATCCAGTTAGTTTATCTAGTAATTATTAACTAATTTTTATATACATGTATACTTTGAGTCCATAGTTAGTCATGTAAATTTCATAAATATAAACCAATTTTGAAGTAACCCTTTAATAACTTGACTGTAAATTTTCACCCTATTTTTGTATATAAGACAACAATATCTTCATATATATCTTTAAAAAGTGATCAAAATTAGTTTCTCCTACATGGCCACTACATATTCTCCTCGTCGTGACAATCTCTGTCGTAAGAGAACTTCTTATTGCCACTAAAGGTTAATGGAAATGATCGACAATTTTTAGTTTTTGATGCATGTGCTCATAAGATTTACTTGCTAACATAAATATTAGGACATAAAACGTCTAATCTCAATATTTAATGGCTCTTAGAGAAGGCTAAGCCCTCCATTGATGCTATTTTTACAACGAAAAGCATATTCTTTTACTAATACTAAGTCGACACGCCCCTACTCAGTACTCACGATAGAAGAATATTTCAATAACATGTGTTTTAATATTTTTAGTCAATCTACTCACCGTAAATCTAAATTAGTGGAATTAGGGAAATTTCATATACGGAATGGTTATATTGAAATAGGTAAACATTAGTCATATTAAGCTCGTGCATCGCACGTGCATATCCAATTAATTTACCTAGAAATTATTAACTAGTTTCTTTATACATGTATACTTTGAGTCCATACTTATTCATGTAGATTTCATAAATATAAACCAATTTAGAGGTAATACATCAATAAATTGACTATAGATTTTCACCCGATTTTTGTATATAAGACAACAATATCTTCATATATATCCTTGAAAAGTGATCAAAATAAGTTTCTCCTACATGGCCACTACATATTCTCCTCGTCGTGACAATCTCCGTCATAAGAGAACTTCTGATTACCACTAAAGGTTAATGGAAATGATCGACGATTTTGAGTTTTTGATGCATGTGCTTGTAATACTGACTTGCTAACAGAAATATTAGGTCATAAAATATCTAGTCTCACTATTTAATGGCTCTTAGAGAATGTTAAGCCCTCCATTGATGCTATTTTTACAATGAAAAGCATCTTCTTTTGCTAATACTAAGTCGACACGACCCTACTTAGTACTCACGATTGAATAATATTTCAATAACATATGTTTTAATGTTTTTAGTGAATCTACCTACCGTAAATCTACACTAGTGGAATTTGGGACATTTCAGATACGTAATGGTTATTAAAATAGCTAAAAATTAGTCATATTAGGTTTGTGCATCACACATGCATATCCAGTTAGTTTACCTAGTAATTATTAACTAATTTTTATATATACATGTATACTTTGAGTCCATAGTTAGTCATGTAGATTTCATAAATATAAACCAATTTTGAAGTAACACTTTAATAACTTGACTATAGATTTTCACCCTATTTTGTATATAAGACAACAATATCTTCATATATATCTTTAAAAAGTGATCAAAATAAGTTTCTCCAACATGGCCACTACCTATTCTCCTCGTCGTGGCAATCTCTGTCATAAGAGAACTTCTTATTGCCACTTAAGGTTAATGGAAATGATCGACGGTTTTTAGTTTTTGATGCATGTGCTCAAAAGATTTACTTGCAAGCATAAATATTAGGACATAAAACGTCTAATCTCAATATTTAATGGCTCTTAGAGAAGGCTAAGCCCTCCATTGATGCTATTTTTACAACGAAAAGCATATTCTTTTACTAATACTAAGTCGACACGCCCCTACTCAGTACTCACGATAGAAGAATATTTCAATAACATGTGTTTTAATATTTTTAGTCAATCTACTCACCGTAAATCTAAATTAGTGGAATTAGGGAAATTTCATATACGGAATGGTTATATTGAAATAGGTAAACATTAGTCATATTAAGCTCGTGCATCGTGCGCATATCCAATTAATTTACCTAGAAATTATTAACTAGTTTCTTTATACATGTATACTTTGAGTCCATATTTATTCATGTAGATTTCATAAATATAAACCAATTTAGAGGTAATTCATTAATAACTTGACTATAGATTTTCACCCTATTTTTGTATATAAGACAACAATATCTTCATATATATATCCTTGAAAAGTGATCAAAATAAGTTTCTCCTACATGGCCACTACTTATTCTCCTCGTTGTGACAATCTCAGTCGTAAGAGAACTTCTGATTGCCACTAAAGGTTAATGGAAATTATCGACGATTTTGAGTTTTTGATGCATGTGCTCATAATAATGACTTGCTAACATAAATATTAGGTCATAAAATATCTAGTCTCACTATTTAATGCCTCTTAGAGAATGCTAAGCCCTCCATTGATGCTATTTTTACCACGAAAAGCATCTGCTTTTGCTAATACTAAGTCGACACGACCCTACTTAGTACTCACGATTGAATAATATTTCAATAACATATGTTTTAATGTTTTTAGTGAATCTACTTACCGTAAATCTAAACTAGTGGAATTTGGGACATTTCAGATACGTAATGGTTATTAAAATAGGTAAAAATTAGTCATATTAGGTTCGTGCATCACACATGCATATCCAGTTAGTTTATCTAGTAATTATTAACTAATTTTTATATACATGTATACTTTGAGTCCATAGTTAGTCATGTAGATTTCATAAATATAACCAATTTTGAAGTAACCCTTTAATAACTTGACTATAGATTTTCACCCTATTTTTGTATATAAGACAACAATATCTTCATATATATCGTTAAAAAGCGATCAAAATTAGTTTCTCCTACATGGCCACTACATATTCTCCTCGTCGTGACAATCTCTGTCGTAAGAGAACTTCTTATTGCCACTAAAGGTTAATGGAAATGATCGACAATTTTTAGTTTTTGATGCATGTGCTCATAAGATTTACTTGTTAACATAAATATTAGGTCATAAAATCTCTAATCTCACTATTCAATTGCTCTTAGAGAAGGCTAAGCCCTCCATTGATGATATTCATACCCCGAAAGCATCTGCTTTAGCTAATACTAAGTCGACACGCCCCTACTCTGTACTCACGATAGAAGAATATTTCAATAACATGTGTTTTAATATTTTTAGTCAATCTACTCACCGTAAATCTAAATTAGTGGAATTAGGGACATTTCATATACGGAATGGTTATATTGAAATAGGTAAACATTAGTCATATTAAGCTCGTGCATCGCACGTGCATATCCAATTAATTTACCTAGAAATCATTAACTAGTTTCTTTATACATGTATACTTTGAGTCCATATTTATTCATGTAGATTTCATAAATATAAACCAATTTAGAGGTAATACATCAATAAATTGACTATAGATTTTCACCCGATTTTTGTATATAAGACAACAATATCTTCATATATATCCTTGAAAAGTGATCAAAATAAGTTTCTCCTACATGGCCACTACATATTCTCCTCGTCGTGACAATCTCCGTCGTAAGAGAACTTCTGATTACCACTAAAGGTTAATGGAAATGATCGACGATTTTGAGTTTTTGATGCATGTGCTTGTAATACTGACTTGCTAACAGAAATATTAGGTCATAAAATATCTAGTCTCACTATTTAATGGCTCTTAGAGAAGGTTAAGCCCTCCATTGATGCTATTTTTACAATGAAAAGCATCTTCTTTTGCTAATACTAAATCGACACGGCCCTACTTAGTACTCACGATTGAATAATATTTCAATAACATATGTTTTAATGTTTTTAGTGAATCTACTTACCGTAAATCTAAACTAGTGGAATTTGGGACATTTCAGATACGTAATGGTTATTAAAATAGGTAAAAATTAGTCATATTAGGTTCGTGCATCACACATGCATATCCAGTTAGTTTATCTAGTAATTATTAACTAATTTTTATATACATGTATACTTTGAGTCCATAGTTAGTCATGTAGATTTCATAAATATAAACCAATTTTGAAGTAACCCTTTAATAACTTGACTGTAAATTTTCACCCTATTTTTGTATATAAGACAACAATATCTTCATATATATCTTTAAAAAGTGATCAAAATTAGTTTCTCCTACATGGCCACTACATATTCTCCTCGTCGTGACAATCTCTGTCGTAAGAGAACTTCTTATTGCCACTAAAGGTTAATGGAAATGATCGACAATTTTTAGTTTTTGATGCATGTGCTCATAAGATTTACTTGCTAACATAAATATTAGGACATAAAACGTCTAATCTCAATATTTAATGGCTCTTAGAGAAGGCTAAGCCCTCCATTGATGCTATTTTTACAACGAAAAGCATATTCTTTTACTAATACTAAGTCGACACGCCCCTACTCAGTACTCACGATAGAAGAATATTTCAATAACATGTGTTTTAATATTTTTAGTCAATCTACTCACCGTAAATCTAAATTAGTGGAATTAGGGAAATTTCATATACGGAATGGTTATATTGAAATAGGTAAACATTAGTCATATTAAGCTCGTGCATCGCACGTGCAAATCCAATTAATTTACCTAGAAATTATTAACTAGTTTCTTTATACATGTATACTTTGAGTCCATACTTATTCATGTAGATTTCATAAATATAAACCAATTTAGAGGTAATACATCAATAAATTGACTATAGATTTTCACCCGATTTTTGTATATAAGACAACAATATCTTCATATATATCCTTGAAAAGTGATCAAAATAAGTTTCTCCTACATGGCCACTACATATTCTCCTCGTCGTGACAATCTCCGTCATAAGAGAACTTCTGATTACCACTAAAGGTTAATGGAAATGATCGACGATTTTGAGTTTTTGATGCATGTGCTTGTAATACTGACTTGCTAACAGAAATATTAGGTCATAAAATATCTAGTCTCACTATTTAATGGCTCTTAGAGAATGTTAAGCCCTCCATTGATGCTATTTTTACAATGAAAAGCATCTTCTTTTGCTAATACTAAGTCGACACGACCCTACTTAGTACTCACGATTGAATAATATTTCAATAACATATGTTTTAATGTTTTTAGTGAATCTACCTACCGTAAATCTACACTAGTGGAATTTGGGACATTTCAGATACGTAATGGTTATTAAAATAGCTAAAAATTAGTCATATTAGGTTTGTGCATCACACATGCATATCCAGTTAGTTTACCTAGTAATTATTAACTAATTTTTATATATACATGTATACTTTGAGTCCATAGTTAGTCATGTAGATTTCATAAATATAAACCAATTTTGAAGTAACACTTTAATAACTTGACTATAGATTTTCACCCTATTTTGTATATAAGACAACAATATCTTCATATATATCTTTAAAAAGTGATCAAAATAAGTTTCTCCAACATAGCCACTACCTATTCTCCTCGTCGTGGCAATCTCTGTCATAAGAGAACTTCTTATTGCCACTTAAGGTTAATGGAAATGATCGACGGTTTTTAGTTTTTGATGCATGTGCTCAAAAGATTTACTTGCAAGCATAAATATTAGGACATAAAACGTCTAATCTCAATATTTAATGGCTCTTAGAGAAGGCTAAGCCCTCCATTGATGCTATTTTTACAACGAAAAGCATATTCTTTTACTAATACTAAGTCGACACGCCCCTACTCAGTACTCACGATAGAAGAATATTTCAATAACATGTGTTTTAATATTTTTAGTCAATCTACTCACCGTAAATCTAAATTAGTGGAATTAGGGAAATTTCATATACGGAATGGTTATATTGAAATAGGTAAACATTAGTCATATTAAGCTCGTGCATCGCACGTGCATATCCAATTAATTTACCTAGAAATTATTAACTAGTTTCTTTATACATGTATACTTTGAGTCCATATTTATTCATGTAGATTTCATAAATATAAACCAATTTAGAGGTAATTCATTAATAACTTGACTATAGATTTTCACCCTATTTTTGTATATAAGACAACAATATCTTCATATATATATCCTTGAAAAGTGATCAAAATAAGTTTCTCCTACATGGCCACTACTTATTCTCCTCGTTGTGACAATCTCTGTCGTAAGAGAACTTCTGATTGCCACTAAAGGTTAATGGAAATTATCGACGATTTTGAGTTTTTGATGCATGTGCTCATAATAATGACTTGCTAACATAAATATTAGGTCATAAAATATCTAGTCTCACTATTTAATGCCTCTTAGAGAATGCTAAGCCCTCCATTGATGCTATTTTTACCACGAAAAGCATCTGCTTTTGCTAATACTAAGTCGACACGACCCTACTTAGTACTCACGATTGAATAATATTTCAATAACATATGTTTTAATGTTTTTAGTGAATCTACTTACCGTAAATCTAAACTAGTGGAATTTGGGACATTTGGATCGTAATGGTTATTAAAATAGGTAAAAATTAGTCATATTAGGTTCGTGCATCACATGCATATCCAGTTAGTTTATCTAGTAATTATTAACTAATTTTTATATACATGTATACTTTGAGTCCATAGTTAGTCATGTAGATTTCATAAATATAACCAATTTTGAAGTAACCCTTTAATAACTTGACTATAGATTTTCACCCTATTTTTGTATATAAGACAACAATATCTTCATATATATCGTTAAAAAGTGATCAAAATTAGTTTCTCCTACATGGCCACTACATATTCTCCTCGTCGTGACAATCTCTGTCGTAAGAGAACTTCTTATTGCCACTAAAGGTTAATGGAAATGATCGACAATTTTTAGTTTTTGATGCATGTGCTCATAAGATTTACTTGTTAACATAAATATTAGGTCATAAAATCTCTAATCTCACTATTCAATGGCTCTTAGAGAAGGCTAAGCCCTCCATTGATGATATTCATACCCCGAAAGCATCTGCTTTAGCTAATACTAAGTCGACACGCCCCTACTCTGTACTCACGATAGAAGAATATTTCAATAACATGTGTTTTAATATTTTTAGTCAATCTACTCACCGTAAATCTAAATTAGTGGAATTAGGGACATTTCATATACGGAATGGTTATATTGAAATAGGTAAACATTAGTCATATTAAGCTCGTGCATGCGTGCATATCCAATTAATTTACCTAGAAATCATTAACTAGTTTCTTTATACATGTATACTTTGAGTCCATATTTATTCATGTAGATTTCATAAATATAAACCAATTTAGAGGTAATACATCAATAAATTGACTATAGATTTTCACCCGATTTTTGTATATAAGACAACAATATCTTCATATATATACTTGAAAAGTGATCAAAATAAGTTTCTCCTACATGGCCACTACATATTCTCCTCGTCGTGACAATCTCCGTCGTAAGAGAACTTCTGATTACCACTAAAGGTTAATGGAAATGATCGACGATTTTGAGTTTTGATCGTGTGCTTGTAATACTGACTTGCTAACAGAAATATTAGGTCATAAAATATCTAGTCTCACTATTTAATGGCTCTTAGAGAAGGTTAAGCCCTCCATTGATGCTATTTTTACAATGAAAAGCATCTTCTTTTGCTAATACTAAGTCGACACGGCCCTACTTAGTACTCACGATTGAATAATATTTCAATAACATATGTTTTAATGTTTTTAGTGAATCTATCTACCGTAAATCTACACTAGTGGAATTTGGGACATTTCAGATACGTAATGGTTATTAAAATAGCTAAAAATTAGTCATATTAGGTTTGTGCATCACACATGCATATCCAGTTAGTTTACCTAGTAATTATTAACTAATTTTTATATATACATGTATACTTTGAGTCCATAGTTAGTCATGTAGATTTC
Organism: Przewalskia tangutica; assembly: GCA_029844215.1. Lineage (NCBI taxonomy): Eukaryota > Viridiplantae > Streptophyta > Magnoliopsida > Solanales > Solanaceae > Przewalskia > Przewalskia tangutica. The sequence goes on from CM056719.1 coordinate 132,636,704, forward strand.
ATAAATATAAACCAATTTTGAAGTAACACTTTAATAACTTGACTATAGATTTTCACCCTATTTTGTATATAAGACAACAATATCTTCATATATATCTTTAAAAAGTGATCAAAATAAGTTTCTCCAACATGGCCACTACCTATTCTCCTCGTCGTGGCAATCTCTGTCATAAGAGAACTTCTTATTGCCACTTAAGGTTAATGGAAATGATCGACGATTTTTAGTTTTTGATGCATGTGCTCAAAAGATTTACTTGCAAGCATAAATATTAGGACATAAAACGTCTAATCTCAATATTTAATGGCTCTTAGAGAAGGCTAAGCCCTCCATTGATGCTATTTTTACAACGAAAAGCATATTCTTTTACTAATACTAATGATAGAATATTTTCCCCAATCTTTATTCATCACAATAGGTAAGAATATATACATCTTTACACTAACTAGGAAGAATCTAGAATAATCCTAAAAATATTCCTATACATTAAACTACTTACCATATAATATGGGATACTACATTAATGTAAGATATTACACAATATTACTATAATAATGGTATTAACTCTAGAATATTCTATTCTAGAATATTCTAATCTAACACTCCCCCTCAGTTGAAGCTGGAGGGCGCCGAATGCTGAGACTGTCCCGAAATTCTTCAAATAAAATCAGCGGAAGCCCTTTCGTGAAGATATCGGCGATTTGATGACGCGTTGGGACATGTAGTACTCGCACTTGTCCGCGTGCCACATTTTCACGGACAAAATGGATATCCAACTCTATATGTTTAGTGCGCTGATGATGTATTGGATTTCTAGAAAGATATATTGCACTAATGTTGTCACAGTAAACCATAGTAGCTTTCGGAATTTGGCAATGAAGCTCGGTAAAGATTTGAATCGGCATAATCGGACACAACATTGGCAACGCCACGGTATTCGACCAAAGACCGAGCGCGATCGTGGGTTGCCGTTTGGAAGACCAAGAAACTAAATTATCACCGAGGAATACACAATACCTAGATGTGGATCGTCTGGTGTCCGGACAGCCTGCCCAGTCTGCATCTGTATAAGTGACAAGTTTGGAGATGCAAGATGGGTAAAGATGTAATCCATATTCCTGAGTGCCCTTAATGTAGCGTACAATCCGTTTGAGTGCCTGCATATGTTCTTCCATTGGATTATGCATGAATAGGCACACTTGTTGTACGGCATAGGTTATGTCTGGTCTGGTAAAAGTGAGATATTGCAACGCGCCTGCTAGGCTGCGGTACAATGTTGGATCAGCAAAAGGTTTGCTAGAGATGACACTTAATTTGGACTTTGTATCCACCGGTGTTGCTGAGGGTTTGCAAGAGGCCATTCCAGCCCGTTCCACGATCTCAGATGCATACTTCTTCTGGGAGAGAAAAAGCCCACCTGCATGTCTTGTCACAGCAATTCCTAGAAAGAAGTGCAATGGACCAAGATCCTTCATAGCAAATTCTGAACCAAGCTGAGACATGATATTCTTGCGAAGAGTGCGAGGAAAGCTGTCGAGAATAATATCATCCACTGATAGAAGATAAGCGTATGATTACCACGATGATAGATAAAGAGAATTATCGGACCGTGTGTGAAAACCCCATCGTGATACAAAATCGCAAACCGTGATATCGTGCCACAGGTGCTTGTTTGAGGCCATACAAAGACTTGTTTAGCGAGCATACATGATTGGGATATTTTGGATCTCTGTACCCCGATGGTTGGTGCGTATAAGCGATCTCGTTTAGGTGCCCGTGGAGAAATGCATTTTTAACATCCAGCGGTGAAGTGACCATCCTGCGGAGAGACAAGTGAGCCTTCGCTACGATAGTAAATGGTTTGACTCTTTGGATGAATGTCTCTCCACAATCGATACCAACTCGCGTCTTCCCATCACCTACAAGACGCCTTATGCCGCTCAAAAGAATCATCAGATTTTTCTTTATGGGTAAAAATCCACATAGACCGAATGATGTTAGCATTAGATGGACGGGGCACTAAATCCCATGTCCTATTTTTAATAAGAGTTTGATATTCATCATCCATGGCCATTTTCCAATTTGGGTCTTTCAGAGCGCATACGTGGTTACATGGTAAAGGTGATTTGGATACTTGCGGGTGTGAGATGTATTTAGTGTTGGGTTTGACAATACTATGTTGACTACGGCGATCGGCGTGTTGTCGCCGATGGATCGACGCCACCGCCAAATGTGGTATTTGTAAAGTTGGGCCTGGATCGGGGGCTTGGGTTGTATTAGGGGGCAGGTTGCTATTGGTAGGTGTCAAAGCACATGGGCCCGAATGTGTATCAGTGTCCAAGACAGTGGGTTGGGCGCCATTTGGTAATGACACGGGTAATGGGTTAAAAGAATTTTGTCCATTAGCAGTAGCAGTGACCGAACTATAGGACAATGGTTGGGTAAAAATTAGGTGTATTCCAGCATCCAAAAACTCATAAGTGGGAGATTGTGACTCATTGATTTTTCTAAATGGGAATTGAGTTTCATCAAAGATAACATGACGACTAATAAAAATCCTATTGGAGGATAGGTCATAACATTTGTATCCCCGATGATGGGATGGGTATCCCAAAAAAACGCATGGAGTAGATCTCGGTTGTAATTTATGGATGGTGGTGGATGGGAACAATGGAAAACACAAGCACCCAAAAACCCGAAGATGAGAGTATGTCGGTTTAGAAGGTATAGTAATTGAAGGGTGTTTGGTGTGATGTATGTTTGTTTGGTAGTATCTTCAACAAATAAGTAGCCATCCGCCGCATGATGCCAAAAGTTAGGGGAAGTGAGGCATGAGCAAGGATGTCCGACAATATTATTTATGGTTCGATTTTTGCTCCGCCTATCCATTTTGAGAAGATGTGTGGGGTACGAAGCGAAAATTCAAACCATTTGTTTTGCAAAATCCTAATTGTCTATTATCAAACTCCACTGCTATCACATCGATGTTTTGATATCCCTTTCAAACTGCTTTTGGATGAAAGCTCTAAAACTAAGGAATGTAGAAAACACTTGTGATTTTTTCGATATGGGAAATGTCCACAAGAATTTAGAGTAATCATCTAAAACAAGCAAATAATATCTATGCCCCGAAGAGCTCAAAACTGGGGATGTCCAAATATCACAATGTATAGTCTCAAATGGCAAACAAGTGCAATTAGAAGAAGACTCAAAAGGTAGTTGAATATGCTTACCCAAAGGACACGACTGACACTTATTAAGAGTTCGTGTACATGAAATTGAATTATGCGTTTGAGAGAGTTTAAAGCACTCTCGGATGTCCCAAATGTTCACGCCATAAATTGGAATTAAAAACAAGAAAATTAAAGTGTTTCTTGTCCGTCAGTAGTAGTGAAGTAACTGGATAAAGTTCTCCCTGGCTATCACATCTCATTAGCCGTGCCCCTGTCTGAAAATCACACACAGTAAAACCAAAAGGATCAAAAGTTACGGTAACTTGATTATCTGAAGTAAACTTTCGAACGGAGATTAGGTTTTTGATTAATTGTGGTGCATGAATAACATTTTTCAAGGCTAATGGTGGATTTGGTTTGGACAATTTAGTAGAACCATAACCTTTTATTGGAATGGAATGACCATTTCCGACAGTTATACCATTTGATTTGCTCAAATTAAAATAGGACGTAAGATTACCTTGGGATGACGTCATATGTGACGTTGCACCTGAGTCCTTATACCAATTCGTGTCTGGTGGATTAAGCCCGAGCGTGTGCATGGCATGTTCAATTTCCGCCGATTGGCCCACTCAACAGTGGGCCTCGTTCCACGTCTGAGGCCCAAAGCTGGCTGCTCCATCGCCGCCGCTTCCCGCCCATCGGGTTGGCGCCCGCCGCCGCCGCTTCCACCGCTGCCCACCGCCAGCCCAAAACGAGCAGACGCTTCCACCGTTGCCCACCGCTGGCCGCCCAAATCGATTCGCCGCTTCCCGCAGCTGGGCGAAAAGGTGACCGCGGATCGGTTTCTGGTAGTTGAAGTGGGCTCGCCTTTGCCAGTAGGTAGGCGAAGGGGTCCAGCCTAAGTCCATTGCGTGCCCATCGCCGCTGCTGCCGCCGCGCCATCAGCATTTCCACCGCCGCCGAGCCGCCGCTATCACGAGCCGCCAGAATTACCGCCGAATTCCCGCCACGGAATGCGATTTTTCGTTACATTGCGGTTTCACCTTTTTATTTCCATGCCGTCCTTTTTACCGGTTATTTCCATCATTGGTGACATGTACGCCGATTCGGTTGTGTTCGCCACCTTTTTAGAAAACTCGTTTTCTAGGATTAACATAGATTTTGCTTTGTAAAATAACGAAGTGGGTTACTTTGACGATAACGGTGGCAACTCCGCTATATGCCTCACAATCGTAAGAACAAATGGTAGAACCAAACGGTTGTCGGAGACGGGGGAACCAACATTTTTTAATTGATCCGCCAACACTTTGAGGCGTTGACAATAAGCGGACGCATTAGGAAAGTCCTCCATATCAACACTGGAGAATTCTTGTTCCAAAGCAACTGCACGGGAATTTTGATTATCATAAAAAATGTCCCGTAATCGATTCCAAGCATCAATTGCCTTAGAATCTGTTTCCATGATCGTGTGCAACAAATCCGTGGATATTGTTGAATATATCCAACCAAGAACGATGGCATCTAGACATCCCACAATTCTTTGTCTTCATCCGTTGTCAAGACTTTTTCTTTGTCTTTTTCCGGGGAAATGATGTGGTGAAGAACCCGGTGAGAACGACAACATATTTTGAAAAGTTCCGCCCAGGAAGCATAATGCACATTCTCCATTTGTAAGGTTATGGGAACATGAGTTTTGATATTGGAAACTGTGAGGGCTGGGTGATAAAACGATTTGGATTCAGACATGTTGATAATAGTTGGATGAAAAAAACACAAAAACACGATGAACAGGAAAAAAAAAATTCAAATTTCGGTTTGGAGGAGACGAAATTCGAAAACAAAAGAAGAAAAAAAACAATTTTGGTGTTAGGAAGATGAATATTTTCCCTAAGCTCTTGATACCATGATAGAATATTTTCCCCAATCTTTATTCATCACAATAGGTAAGAATATATACATCTTTACACTAACTATGAAGAATCTAGAATAATCCTAAAAATATTCCTATACATTAAACTACTTACCATATAATATGGGATACTACATTAATATAAGATACTACACAATATTACTATAATAATGGTATTAACTCTAGAATATTCTAGAATAGAATATTCTAATCTAACAGTGACTCTTATGGATGGATGACACATACATCGTGATGAATTTTTCATGGCTCTATAGAAATAATCATAAGGATAGAAGCCTCTTAAGTTCAAAACAAAGAGGATTAACTTTCAATCAAACATTATGGTTCAGAGTTCCATTGAAAATCATTAAGTATGAGATGCTAAGGTATGACATAGTTGAGTTCTGGTTCGCTTTCAGATACTATCGGATGTGGTTGAGTCATTAGCTTTTCTATATGAGCTTTTTACGGCAATTAGGGATGATTAATGGGTAAAACACATCATGATAATGTCATATCCGAAATTCGGTGATGCGGGTAAATTTGATTAGTTATTTATACCCGGGAAATATTTAGAGTTTGTATCGGGATCATTTGGGGCTTAGTATTTTAGAATTGGGTGAAATTGCCCCTGCGAGAATTTTACCGTATATGCGGAGCCACTTCTACAAAGATCATTCCTCAAATGCATGAGTTTGGGAGAATAGGTCAGGCCCACTTTTATGGAAATGTTTCATGGGTGCGCCACCGCACATGCGACTTACATGTCACTTCTGTGAAGGTCCTTGGGATTTAATACAACTGCTCCTGCAGACATCCTTTTGCAAATGCAGGGTTGCTTCTACTAAGGATGGTCCGTAGAAACGGGAGCGACGGTACACAGATTCTTATTTTATAGACAATCTTTCCCATTTCAAACCCTACATTTGACAATCTTACTTTTAGGAGCTAGGGTGGGTAACCTTAAAGACCTTTTCATTTATGTTGACTAGTTTATTTATCTTCCCTTCAAGTTTTTCTTGTTAATGGATAGAGATGTACCTAGGGTTTCACTAAAAATACTAAAATATGACTTTGATGAAATTGAAAATCAAGATGTGAACTTTCATGATTCTTCCTTAGATAGTAAATGTTGTAAAACAAGGGAGAGTTATTATGGGTATAAAATCTCTAATTTGAATACTTGTTTGATTATGGAAGGTTGAGGTTTTCATGAAAATGGGCTTTCTAATAAATTAGAAAATTGGGGGTGGAATGGTGGATGGGTTTCTAAGACTTTCAAGATTCTTATTATTTAGAGCGCTACCAAGCCTTTGTAGCATTAAAGTTCTGATTTAATCCTTATGGGCTCAGAGTCGCTTTATGGGTTAAGTTTTTGGGTTCTTTAAAAGGTTGTAACTTTTTGTATGTACTAGAATACTGTGTTAACGTAGAAGCGATAATAATAGATAACGAACGTTCGGAAGCACTTCATAAGGACAAGTCCTTAGCTTGAGAGTAGTTTATGGCACCAGTTTGGCTACAATTTTCTCTATTAGAAATGCATATAATCTATTGAAATATTGAGGGATATTAGGCGTGATGGGGGTTCCACCTTAGTGACTGTGATGAGCGCTTGAATGGATATCGTTGTTGAACTGTTTTGGGGGATCATCCTTAGGGTTAATCTCGACTGCTGTTATGTGGGCTTGTCGCCATGATTGATGTTATTTGTGATATTTGCTTAAATTGCTCTTCACATATGTCTTCTAAGATGAAAGATTAATTATGCAGAATTATGTGCTATTGATAATCCTGAGGCATATGTTATTCATCTCTTGAACTTGATTGCATCTCATACTTCATGACTACTTGCCTTATTTACTGTTGTATTCACATGCTCATATTATTCTGATATTTAGATGGAGTGGCATGTAATGTTGTTGGTCCGTTGAGACTTGAAAATGAAGGTAATGATACTACTATGGGATGATTTGAAATACTAAGATAGTGATGATTGATATTGCTCAAAAACGAGTCTGATTATCTAGCCAGGCTGATGGATCATTTCAGTTGGTTGTAAGCGGTGTATGGACTCCGCAGGTCCCCCGTGGGTCTTAACTATATGGAGAAGTTTGATAGTATATGTATACGAGGTTGATTGACAGATACTATTGCATTACATCATATTCACGCCATTTCATTTACATCTCATTCATTTTTGTTGTTGGATGTGTGTTAATGGTTATGTGTGATTAGATAATACATTGGTAATGGTTGGTAGTTTCTACGCATACAGATGTGAGCGATATAATTTGTATTTGGTTTTTGACATAAGGAGTGAAGATTAAACCCTGAGAATAATACTTTCCTTAGTGACAATAAGTCTAGATCACAAATGAATACCGTGCTTGGTGGTGTAAGTATCGTTATGTGGGAGTTAGACATATTAAGTAATTTCTAAACTGTAAGGTTCACGACTGTTTCACCTATTCAGAATAACAGGGATAAATAAAAGCTTGTATGCATTAATTTCCATTGTGTATAGATAGTAACAAGGTGTATGACATAGAAGTAAGATAAGACTAATGGAATTAATATATGCCGAATATATGTTTATGTAAACAGTTTGTGATATAGTTGCTTCCTTAAGTGTTTGACTGTCCATACTGGGGACCCAATAATATTATATAGTTAGATTAAGTGTAATTCATATTCTGAATAGAGTGTAATAGACGTTATCCTCTAAAAGATACGTGTTCTTTTGTGTCTAAGATGATCTAGGTGTTAAGACCATAATTGTTGTGTTCTGGTGTGACTATGTGCTAGTAATATTGCGTAGCATTTAGGATACATGTGAGTCTACTTGATTTTTATTTGAGTTACATGTTATATATAGTTGTCAGCCTATAATGCCTATGGGAGTACGTTGTGTACTCATACTACACTCGTTGCATCTTTTACATGGATGCATGTTTAATGATTATTCCAGGTTATAGTTTGCGGAGTACGTCGAGGCTTAGGGCAGCCACACATCTTATCAGCGGCCCTGGTCTTCATCTATGGTTGTACTGTCTTTATTATTTCAAGGCAGTTGATAGCACTATTTCTTCTATTCATTTGTACTCATAGTAGTACTTGTACATGTCAGACCAGATTTTTGGGAAATGATGTAATCTAAATGTTATTTGACATTTATAAGTTTTCTATTGAAGTTATATTATTTATCTTTAATTTTCTTTATTATTTGGAAATGTTCTATTATGGTTAAATGGATTTGGGGATGGTTTGCCTAGAGGGGGAATTATGTAGGTGTCATCATTACCTATGATTTAGGTCGTGACAAGTTGGTATTATAGCTCTAGGTTCACCATTCTCACGAGTGCAAGGGCAATATTTAGTAGGTCTCGCGGATAGGTACATAGACGTTCGTACCCATCCCCAAGAAGCTATAATACATCTAGGAAATCTTTCATTTTTTCATTCTTTCATGCTACTTCATTCAAATTGGTATCTAGTCGATTCCAATTGGTATCTATTCTTGGTATATTGTGAGAGCAGAACTCATACTGGAATCACACCTAGAGGGTCTCGAGTTAATTTCGGGTGTCGTGTTGAAGTGTTAAGACTTGGAAGAATTTGTTGGTTTTCAAGTGTCTCGTCTCCACGAGGGTTTTCCCGCATCTTCGGAGCCACACATGTGCAAGGTGGGTCACAGGTGCATTTTTAGTTGAATGGGCCAGAGGCCGCATCTATGTGACATTATGCGCAGATGTGTGCTGCGTCTGCGGATTTTATGTTACACCTCATACTTTTGTACGTTGAATTTTATCATAAGTTAATTAACGTAGACTTGGAGAATTAGATTATTTTTGAGGTTACAAGTGGTTAACCATGTTAATCCTAAGGGTTTCAAGAGTTTAAGACCATGTTTAGTAAGTGTTGGAAGGGTTAGAGGTTGGATGAATCGAAGAGTATAAGATTCATCAATGTAATATCCCGGATTATTGGACTATGGTTTGAACCGCTCGATGTATGTACGTATACTAGAGCCGCAGATAATTTTGATCATATTCAAGTATGCAAATAAAGAGCTCGGTGTATAAATAGATGAAGTCCCGAAATGATTTTAGACTTAAATGTTTGATGACGATGGTTGGAAATAATATTTTTTCTATGCCAAAAGAGTCTACGGGTCAGTTCTATATCATATGATCATGATAATGCGTATAAGATGGGTGCTGAAAGTGATTTACATTTAATGAATTGCGATCAAAAAATTAATTATGTAGATAATTGGTTAAATGTTGAATACAATTGTAGAGTAAGGAAATTAATTATTGTATTAATTAATAGTGCATGAAACAGGGGCGGATCATAACTTGGCCAGCCTGGCCCTGGCCCACCCCATAGTGGAAAAATATGTTAGCATCCTGATTAACAGCCTGGACTAAAAATACTATGAGAGGTCCTTTCTTCCGCAGCTTTTTTCTTTGAACCCTTCTTAGGCTTTTTTTTGTCATATCAAGTACACTGAGTTTCTGTTTCTTTCTGATTCCACTACTATTTCTTCACCATCTAATCTTAGTACTTCAGTAATCTGTAATGTCAAAACATGTTTAGAGAATGTATTTAGAAAAAATACAACAAATTATTTTGAGTGTTATGAACTGTGGCAGAGTTTCGGTTAATTGTTAAATCTCTGCTCAAGTTTACCAAGAGTCTAAGACCTATACCTTAAAACCATGTAGCATCAGCCAGGGGCGGAGCCACCTTGTAACCAGGGTGGGCTCGGGCTCCCCCTCAAATTTAATTTTTTTCTAATATACTACTAGTAATATTCATGATATTATAATAGAGTCCTCAATTCTTTACACTTCTTCTTTTAAAGTGTGGACAACTGGAAGTCTCCAACAATAAAAGAAAACTTGTGGGGTCCACGAATTGACTCATTATCTCTTCATTTTTCTCACCCATATTCACAAATCCTACGGAAACTCAAACAAAACGACCCAAATAAAAGGGATTAGTCAGCTTGCAGAGAAAATGGTTGAAACAAGAAGAGATAAGGTGTTCTCTCTAGTTTATTTGCTTTTGAAATTAGCATTGACACTACCTGTTGCTACTGCGATGGTAGATAGGGCTTTTTCTGCAATGAAGATTGTGAAGAATAAATTACGAAACAGAATGGGAGATCAATGGTTGAATGACAGCATGATTACCTATATTGAGAAAGACGTATTTGCTGAAGTTAATAATAAAGATATCATAAATACGTTTCAGAAAATGAAAACTTGCCGAGCTCATTGTTGAATCTGTGATTGTCATGATTTTTAATACATATTAATTTCTTTAATAATATATTTTAATTATGTTTAAATATAAATAGGCTCCCCCTAGACCAAAATCATGAATTCGCCCCTGGCATCAGCCAAAGAAGGTTCCTAATAATAATAATTTCACTGAAGAATGTTTCTCGTGATCTCCCTAAATCAATATCCTTTTATTGCATTTCAGGAGTTTCATAGCAACCAAAACAACCTACTTACAACTCCAATTTTTTAGTCATGATATTCAGATTAGTTTCTCTTGTGCTTACGCTTTCAATTTCTACTGCAACAAATGAACGTGCATTTTCAGCTACAAAGATTGTGAAGAGTCGACTCCGTAATAAAATGTCAGATGATTATCTTACAAATACTTTGCTATTGTACATTGAAAGAGAAATTGTCGATCACTTTGACATAGATACTATTATCAATGAATTTCGTGATTCGAAAGAACATAAATTGCTATTGTAATATAGTTATTTGAGCGTTAAATATATTTTTTAATTTATTTTAGTCGGCCACCCTATGATTATTTCGTTAGTCCACCCCTGACATGGATAGTATGTCTTTTCTTTTGGTGGAATTCACGTGGAACCATGGAATATAAAAAATAATGACTATGAATAATGCAAGGTTAGGTCTCAACCTTTCATGTTAAGTGTTAGTGAGTGGGACAAAAAGGGGCCACGCATGTAAAAAGGGGGAAATCAACTTTGAGATCCCTTATCTTATGTAGTATGAATTGTACGAATTCATTTCAAGAAAATTTTGGTGAAATACTTAGTCTTGGACCGGAAACTGTTTCTATTTTTTATTTGAGGAAATAAATTATATCTCTTTCAAAATATACTAAGTTCTATGATTGAAAGAAAAACAAAAGAAGACATAGAGGTTGTGCCCAGTTTCCTTCAGATGATAGCAAATCACAGCTTTCTTCGAAGTTGAAGACATTCTCAACCTCCAGGTTGACATGCAGGCATGATTATTCTGAGGAAGAGGAGGAGAGAAGGGGAGAAAGGCAACAATGGCAGTAGAGAGAGATAGAGAGACGAGTAGAGAGAAAGGAACCCTAATCGTTTATTTCAATGTGTATGAATTACACACAGACAAAATACACTTATACACATACACTGCCCTTATTATAAATGGGCTTACATGGATACACATAAAATGAGAATGGGCTTTTTTACTTATAAACGTAAAAGGCCCATTAATATGTGGGCTTCTGTTTTTCCTTTTCTTAACATTCCCTCGTGACTCTTGGAAGACATTCGTGAGTCCAAGCCGAGCAAAATGTTGATGTTGTATTCGCTCAAGCCTTTTGAGTAAATCACCGGCCGTTTGTTGTATGTATATATTCGTTTTATTATACCTTTCAATCTTGTCTCACGAAGTGTAAGTCAATCTCTATGTGTTTAGTCCTCTCTGGAAGATCGGATTTCGCAATTGATTCCGATTCATCGTCGGTGAAAGATTCATCGGATTACTGAACTGAACTCCTATGTCTTTTAGCAGACCAAGTACCCAGATCAATTCTGCCACAGTGCTTGCCAAGCTTCTATATTCTGATTCTACAGAACTTCTAGAGATAGTACTCTGTTTTTTTGATTTCCAAGATATAAGAGAGTCACCCAGTTTAATTGCATAACCAAGAATCGACTTTCAGATGTGACAGCAATCTACCGCATCACGCAGATTGTCGGTGTTTCTGTTTGTTCGGACATCAGAATACCTTGTCCAGGTTGTCTCTTGATGTACTCCACTATTCTTAGTGTTGCATTGAGGTGAGACTTCTTTGGTTGCTGCAGAAATTGACTGAGCATCTGCACACTATAAGAGATATCTGGTCTAGTAGTGGTTAGGTATAACAATTTTCCTATTAGTCTTTGATACAAGTTAATATCCTCTATGAGCTCATCCTCTATTATTACCTTACTGTTATCAGCTGCTTGTTTATTCTGTATAAAACTGTCATACTCTTTTGTAGTTAACTTCATGTTGAAATCTATAGGTGTGTTAAAAGGCTTGGCAGCAGAAAGTCCTAATTCAGCTATAAGTTCTAAAGCATATTTCCTTTGATGCATTAGAATTCCTTTGTTGGACCTTACAAATTCTATTCCTAGAAAATATCTTAGTTCCCCTAAATCCTTCATTTTAAAGACTTGTTGTAAGGATTGTTTAGTACCTGTTATCAGTTCTAGGTTATTGCATGTTATGAGAATGTCATCTACATATACTAGAACTAGAACCAATTCTTTATCAACCTGTTTTATAAAGAGAGAATGGTCATATTCAGATTGTCTAAACTTCATATGTCTTAGAGCTTCTGTGAGTTTAAAGTTCCATTGCCTAGGAGCTTGTTTTAGACCATATAATGACTTAATTAGCCTACATGCCTGATTACCCCCCTGGCTAATGAACCCTGGTGGTAGTTCCATGTATATCTCATCATGAAGGTCACCTTGTAAGAAGGCATTGTAGACATCCATTTGATGTATATGCCAGTTTTTAGAAGCTGCTAGAGATATTATGGATCTGACAGTTACCATTTTTGTCACGACCCGACCAAGCTCGCGATCGGTGCCCTACACAGGCACCTGCCTGTATACATCGAGAATAGCAATGAACATACATGAAACTTATAAAATAAAATAACAACAGATTAAACCACAGGTTAGCCGATAAGGCTACCTTCCTGGACACATATACATATACATAACAACAGCAGTTACATCCCTTTCTTTTTTTTACAAACCGACCCACAACATGTGACTACAGACCTCTAAGAATTACAACTACGGCGGGACAGGGCCCCACCATACCCCTGAATGTACATAAGTCTACCCCATCAGGGAAACCGTACCAAAAGACAAGCCTCCGGAGTGAAAGGGGCATCTTTCCAAAAACTGAACAGAGATCCTAAGAGCAAGGATCACCAACCTGTGTACCTATCACCTGCGGGCATGAACGCAGCCCCCCGAAGGGGGTCAGTACAACAGGTACCGAGTATGGAACAGCAATAAAATGCAATAACCAAATCATATCTGTATAAAAGAATGTCATTTTAACTCCTGAAATCAATCATATATTAACCATTCCTTTCCTTCTTTCGATAAGATTTAACAACATATTCTTACATACTTACTTAAGAGTTTAATCCAGCCTTTTTCACATAACTTACATATCTTACATAACATAATCCGCCATCATGGACACGGTGCATCTTGATGAATCATGTGACATAATCCGCCCGCTCTGGCCTGCATCGTGGAATCATATAACATAATCCGCCCGCATGTGGGCCTTGCATCGTGGAATCATATAACATAATCCGCCCGCTCGCGGCCTTGCACGTGGAATCATATAATATAATCCGCCCGCCGCGGTGTCTTGCATGGAATCATATAACATAATCCGCCCACCGCGCCTGTCATGTGGAATCATATAACATAATCCGCCCGCCGCGGCCTTGCATCTTGTGGAATCATATAACATAATCCGCCCGCCGTGGGCTCGGTGCATCGTGGAATCATATAACATAATCCGCCCGCCAGGGGCTCGGTAAGATGACGTAACTTGGCTATGTGAAGGCTCGGGTAATATGGCGTAATCCGCCTATGCAGGCTCGGTATCTCATAACGTAATCCGCCTATTTGTAGGCTCTGTATTTCATAACGTAATCCGCCTATTTGTAGGCTCCTGTATTTCATAACGTAATCCGGCATATTTGTAGGCTCGGTGTATTTCATAACGTAATCCGGCCTATTTGTAGGCTCGGTGTAATTTTCCTTACATAACATTTTTAAACCATCTTTTCACTTCTTCTTAAGTCGTCATAACAACTTCCCATAAAGCTATTATAACAACCATTCATTTTAGAGAACTTAAGGCCCTTTATTCTTGCAACATTAGGGAAACTAAACCCAAAAATACTACGTACATACATACTTAAAAAGAATCATAGAACTCCTTTCTTTTTAAAGCTCAAGTCACATACTCTTTTGGAAGCCATCTTCTTAACTTTTGAAATAAATTAAGAAGCCATACTTTGTAAAATTAAGTCATTTCCACTTATAAAATCAAGGCTTATAGTCTTAACACCTCGTAGCATACACTCTTTAAAATCATGTCGCTTATACTTTAGAAATCAAGTCCCATAACTTGAAAAATAAAGTTTCATAATCCTTTAAAGAAAATCAAAGTTCATAGTCTTAAAACTTCATAACATACATTCTTTAAAGTCCATTTACTTATACTTGTAAAATCATGTCATCTACCCTTTTAAAACCAATCCCATTTTCTCATATAAATTCAAGTCATTTCCAAACACAAAATCAACTTACTTACTTTAAATAAATCCAGGCACATAACCTTTAAATCAAATCTCAAAATTTCCTAACCATTCTTACCAACGTCTCCCATAAGACCTAGTAAGGACTTAGGACAATTTAAACATACTCTTAATTTAAAATCAACAATGTAAATACTTCTTAACTTCTAAGAGTAGAAGAAATCTTGAAATATTATCACATGGATATTTCATACGTAGGATCATGCCAAAGAAAGAAGAGGTTCACATACCTTGCGACGATTGTCGACAAGTAGCAAAATGCTCCAAAATACTTCAACCTTGAGCTATTTCCATTCTTCAAGTAGGATACGCTAAACTTAGTACTTCAACCTATCATGGCCACAATACGTCCATTAACCTCTTATTCAAACGTAGAATATCCTAGGTGCTAAGTCACTAAATTCTACGGAAAATCGGACAGCACCTCCTTTGTTTCTACTCACTTTGCCACCTTTTTCAAGGTCGAATACAATAACCAAACAGCCCCAATTGGCTCACAACAATATAGAAGGTAGTCCAATACAAATAAATAACCAACTATTACAAACTACAAGTCCAAATTCGGCCACCTTAAGTTCAACAATACCAATTCTTAACCAATTTCCAATTCAATCCAAATTGGTAGCATAACATGATATCAAGTCGCATTTGATTATATCAACCATAATCTTCAAGTAATTAACATGTGACTATTCTAATAACGATCAAATTGTAATCCAACTTAACATGGCCTACATTACATTTCGAACTTCCAAGACTACAATCGATCTATAATCCTTATAAACTTCAACTTAACAACTTCATGCTAGCAACATGTAAAGCTAACAACAACAATATAATTATATAATCTTGTAACACTTTTAAAAGACAAGATTATACCTTAACGATTCTTAATCCAATTCCAATCTGAAGTCGCTCCTTAGTAGTTTAGAACCCCTCCAAGACACTTCAATCCGTTTGTTGAGACCCTTAGAACCATACCAACAACTTTCCTTCAAACTTCCAATCCAAAACCTAGAAAGCCACTAGGTTTTCACTTTGCGACTAATACGAAAACTCTCTTTGTCCGGGATTTTTCTATTGAGATACACTTACATAACACTCATGAACCTTGGTTTAAAACGTGGAGCTTAAAGAACAAGCAACGAAAATTTTTGCTCTTCAAGATGCCTAGAACCCGAGAGCTTCACTAGGTGTCCCTCACAATTCTTGAAAATTTTCTAAGTGTGGGAACTAGTCTTGCTACTAGTATACATATAAAGGGACATGGAGGGTCAAGATACAAACAATTGGGTGGTTTGGATGATCTCCTATTAAATATCAAGACTTGTGGGTCCATTGACCAAGTCAATTATGTCAAGCTCTTCAAGTGCAAGACTTGTCTTCCTAACAAGGGTCAAATGACCCTTATGTCCATGATCAATTCGTCCAAGCTCACTTAAGGGGGGGGGGGGGGTGACACGTGTTGCCCTCCCATTAGTCACAATATTACGTTTTCCGACAATTTCATAATTCCGATAAAATTTTACAAGTCTCATATCTTAACACTTGTGAGTTTCTTACTTACGTTCTTAAAACATGTCCTGTAAATACGGGGTGTAACATTCTTCCCCCCTTAGAAACATTCGTCCTCGAATGTTCTTTCGGAGTCAAACTTATAATTAGCGACATAGTTTTCTTTCACAACCCCAACATACCAACAATGCCACTCATGGCCCTAATACCTCGCACACGCATATCTGTCCATCATAAGCCCAAAAGAGATTATATTTTCGTACTTCCAACTCCTTCTAACATACATACATAACTTCCATACCAATTCTGGCCTCTAATCTTTGGAGTCACTCTATAAGACAATATACGACCATTTCCGACTTTCACGACCTGGTTCCGGTGGAACGCGTCCACGAACCCAGAAACAATTAACTAGACTTGCCTTGCACCGTGACCTCACGTGGCTTTAACTACTACCAACTGATCCCACTCCATTTCAGACCATGGGGAGACCCGTAACAGGTCCTCAACCCGACTCAGCGTCGCACTTAACTCTTATCCAGAACACCTTAGGCTCAAATAGGGCAACTTTCGGCCAAGGCAAGCTTTCTAGGCTAGGGGTGTGAAATCATTTCTAACTCTTGGTTCACAATCTTCCTAACACCTTAAGGAAGAACAATTAAAAGTTTAAGGATTTTTGGACAACATTTTGCTCCTAAAATCAGCCCATGTCCGAGAACAACAAGGAGAGGGGAGGGAGTATTTCAAGACTTGGAAACTCTCAAGTGTGGATGAAGTCTTGAAAGCTCAAGGGGGGGTATTTATAGAACAATCAAAGGCTAGGATCTTAGAAAGTGTGTGGTGAGATTGGGGGACAAGTGTGTGTGGGTCCCACCATCCACATGGCCAACAAAACCTTGGGACAATTGGCATGACCATTTCGGCCAAGGTGGACAAGTGGCTAGCCACTTGTCCCACCCATTTCGGCCACATGCCACCTAAGGGGGTGACACGTGAGGCCCTCCAATTCGTCCAAAATATTTCATCTTCCGAAAATATCCATAATGTCCAAAATCTCGAAAATAATGTGGGCCCCGCAAAACCGTAAATTTCTCCCGTGGGCCCCACGTGACCATTTCCGGAAAATAAAATCCATAATTCTATTATATTCCCAGAAGTCCGAATACCAAATCTGGGAATCCAATTCCCATTAACGAACATTTTTCCTTCACAAAATCCGGAAACTTTTCCGTCGAAAAATCACATCTTTCTTTCTTTCCAATATTAATGTCGTATTCTCGTACGTACATCCTTACATACATACCCTAGAACTACGGGGTGTAACATAAACCCATTGATTTCAAATTGCGGACTGTTTTCATACTGTACCAGCATTTATCGAGTTTGCCTGACCATTTCTTGGGTTGTATGTGTTTGGGCCTGTTGGATTTCCTCTTCTAACTACCGCTCACACTCAAGGCCCAATGCATGTCTTGTTTGTTGTCAATGTGCATACATGTAGGATATGAATACTTGTTACTGGGCCCATCACACTTGGGCCGATTTCTCCTAAAATCTGAAAATCATTGTTGAAGCCTGTCCATTTGGTCTGGGCAGCCGAGAAAGAATATGTGTACATATTTCTTCCATTTTTTTTAACAAATGTGTCATGTTTACTTGCATTATTAATATGACTTGGATATGCGCTAATCCTTATTTTTCTTTGTTTTTACATGAAATGCATTGGAGCGAAACGAAGAGTCTTATGGCAAGACTCATCACAAGCTACAACAAATGAAGACACGCATCTTACGTGCTTCATCCTCTCCGCATCATAAACTCCAAACCATAGGTGAAATGACTTCGCCATTTCTTCGAGTCCTTATTAATTCATATCCCCACCCCATTATTTGTTGTAATTATTTGTCTAACACTACACTACTAGTAGCACTTAGAATAGTTAAACTTTGAGTTGTCATTAGAAAATAGTTTGACGCTAGAAATTCACTCTCCTTAAATTAATTATTCTTATGACTAGTTATGCATTGCCTAAGCCATACTAAAATGACATAAATATTCACGTAGCTAAAGTGTCACTCGCTATTAAATCCTTAGCATAAGAAATTAATTTCTTCATAAACTCTTACTAATATTCATAATTAAAAATTATTTTGTTAGCCCTTGCATAATAGGTATTTTACATCTTATTTTATAAGTACACATTTCGTCATAATAAGATTCTGAAATACATGTATCTTATCTAATACGTTATGAATGCACGTTTTTTATCCAAAGCTAACTTTACATTCTAAATAAATCTTATAATTTTATACTTTTTTAAAAAAAAAAAACGTGCATTACACTCTTAGCATAATAATCCCCTAGGTTTGAACGGACAACCGCAAGTTAGCGGATCCTTTAGGGTGTCTAACCCCTTCCCTTTAGGATAATAAAGAATCCTTACCCAAAATCTCATTAAGTTTAGCGGACCAGTTAAATGGAGTTAGTGTTGACTTTAACTTAGTTGACATTTAGGTGTCCTAATTCACCCAAACTAATTAGGTGGCGACTCCGCGAACCCTTTAGCACTTTAGCACCTACTTTAACATTAAGCACCCTTTTTAAATTTAGCATTTCTATTTATTTCCTAACATTTTTTCTAAGCAGGAGTTAGTTTTATAATGTCGCGGTCGGAAAAGGGCGTGACAGTCCTAATTCACCCAAACTAATTAGGTGGCGACTCCGCGAACCCTTTAGCACTTTTAGCACCCTACTTTAACATTTAGCACCTCTTTAACCTTTTAACATTCTTTTGCACTTTTAGCATTTTATTATTTATTTTCTAACATTCTATTTAAGCAGGATTCGCTAAAATAAATGTCGCGGCAAAAAAAGGGCGTGACACTGTTCACTTGCTATTCTCCACTAATCATGGATACACACATTAGAGATCTTCGGAGCTTTTCAGGGTTGTAATGTAGGCTTAAGCAGGGGTAGGTAAAAATTGGCTTTTAGGCTCAATCTTACGTACCATAAGCTCTTTTGCTTTCGATTCTTTCCTTTTCTTTTGATTCTCTTTTTCACCTCATACCTATCTTTCCCCTCTCTTTTTTGAGAGAATGAGGTGTATTATGAATAGCAGGCACCCCCAAACTTAGGCTTTTGCCTATTTATTATTATTTTTCATTGGGGTGCAACAAAATTGTTCACTCTCTTTTGTCTCTTTTTCAACACTTTATATTCCAAACATATCAATTTTTCCACTTATGACACAAATATGGAATTATAGGGTGTTAAAGAAAAGATCTTATTTTTGGCTCAAAGGGGCTGACTAGGGATACAATTTTAATGTCAGGGATAGACAATGAATGGTAAGAAAGGGCTAACAAAGAAATGCCTGAATCATCTCCCTAACATGCATATCCTAACTATTTCGCCTCAAATAACAAGCAAGCATACACATAGTTTTAATCACTAACAATGCATAAATCAAGCACATATACCCCAAATAATTTGATTTCATGAATTCTTGGCATATCTAACTTAAGCGTTCAGATTTTCTGCTTCTAATTCCATTACATTATTCCACTTTACTTTATTAGGCGTTTCAAGTAACTACAGCATGCATGATCTTAAAAAAAATTATGACTCAAAAATACTAAAAAACACACAAAACAAATCACAAAGACTCAAAACAATAAAACAAAATATAAGACACCCCCCCAAACTTAATCGACACATTGTCCCCAATGTGTGAAGACTAAAACTAGGGACAACTTACTGACACAACACATCGGTCATAATGGAGGTCTGGGAGGAAAAATTCTGGAATTTGCACGGAATCTGGGTTTCTGAACCTTCGGCGCCACGACTCGAGATTCGTGTCGCCAGGCCCTGGCATCGCGGCTCTCTGAAGTTTCGGCGCCACGACGCTGATTCTGGGCACCATGGCGCTGACGACGGCTTTTCCTTTTTTTTCCAGCATTTTTGCTCCTTTTTCCTCAGAGTTAGCTTTCAGTCCACCTGTCATCCAACAACACAAAACAAGAACCCAAGACCGTGAGACTGTTCAAGACAAAATAAAACAAACTAAAGACAAAAATCAAACTAACATAATTAAAAACATTGGGTTGCCTCCCAACAAGCGCTGTCTTTAACGTCTTTTAGCCGGACGCAGTTAACCTTTACGAGTGCCCATTGGATCCTTCTGCGAACTGCTTGCAATCCGCATAGTTATTGTTGTTGGTCTCACTTTTCCTGCAACAATCTTTTCAACTAAGGGCTTCAGATATAAGATTATCCCCCAAGTACACAAGACATGCTTGTCTTCTAGGCTCTCTATAATGTAGGGATCAGTGAGATTCCCAACATCTCTCAACTCTAGGGGTGCCCTTGATGGTATGGACTTCCTATTTTGGGATCAACAGTGACCGCTAGTGGTATTTCTTTTACAATAGGTACAGGGAAAAGAATTTCCAAAGAATCCAAAAAGGTGAATAATTGGATCTCAGTAATCTTTTCCTTCTCTACACCAACTATCTCGCCAGATTCCTCAACAGCTGGGTGTGGTTCAGGTTCCTCAATTTGCTTATCACTTTCCACAACGGTGTCGCTAGGCAGACTTTCTTGAAGTGTATTGCTCATCCTATCCATTAGTTGCCCTATTTGTGTCTCCAAATTTCTGAGGGACACTCTTGTCTCATCCATGAACTGAGACTGGCACTTGGTGAGCTCGAGTATGCACGTCGCAACTCATCTAGATCTTCTTCCGTAACTCATGGTTAAGCTGTTGTTGATGAATTTGCTGCCCCTGATAGAAGTAGTAGTCCATGGTCCTGTATATATATGAATATATATATATATTTTTTTGAATTTAACCTAGAAAATAAAAAAACAACAAAAAGTGATAAAAAGATGCTCGCAGAACAAGTTAGAAACTTGTTCTTGGAGCAACCAAATTAGAAATAAGAATAGATAAATTGATATTGAAAGTAAGCCAGTCCCCGGCAACGGCGCCAAAAACTTGATGCGCGACTTATACACACGCTAAACGCAAGTGCACGTATCGTGACAAGTAATATAGTCTAGAAGACCGAGTTATCGTCCTCAGGGATTAGTGTCCAATTACAAACCTCTATTCTGTAGTATCTATTTGGTAACCGATAATTTGATAATTTGTTTATAGCTATGATTATAGATGCTAACTAAATTACTTTATTTTACTTCAGATATGGTGGAAATAGGGCTTCCAAATCTCCTCGACTATCCGTTCGCTTTACTCGTTAATGCAAATAATTAAGGTTCTTCTTCTATTTTGAGATAACAGGTTAACTAAGCCGTTTTATACTCTTGTTAAGGTAATATAAACACTCAGCCCCAATGTATAACTCTTCTATCTTTCGATGAAAAGATTGACTACAAAGGAGGATTAAGAGTAATAACCTATTAAGCTACACAAGTATCGGGGTACTTTTATCCACGATTTAAACCTATATTTATTCAACTATAGCCTATTCACAATCTCCCCTTTCGGATTTCGATTAGAAATCATATAAGTTATGATAATTAGTGATCAATTAATTACCAAGAAATCAAAATAATTATTGAATAAATCTCAACAATGATAAGAAGAAACCAAAATCTTGCATTAATTCATAAAACGAGGTTCAAGCGATTCAACATGGAAAACCCTAAATTAAGTTAGTTCCTATCCATATACATGCCAAGAACTAAAATATTATCCAACATATACTAGAAAGAAATAAAATAAAGAACAATGGTTATTGTGCATAGGTTTACCAAGTCTGCACACTTCATTCCGGTCCAGACGACCTACAATTCTGAAAAGTTGGCCAAAATTTATATTAGAGAGATTCTTCAGTTGCATGGAGTTCCCATTTCTATCATTTCAGACCAGAGTACTCATTTTACTTCTCATTTCTGAAGGACTTTACTGAAGGAGTTGGGTACTCGTTTGGATCTCTGCATAATATTTTACCCATATACGGGCGGACAATCCTAGTGAACCATTCAGGTTTTGGAGGATATGTTGCAGGCTTGCGTGATTGATTTTGGTGTTCATTAGGACCAGTTCTTATCATTGATAGAGTTCGCTTACAACATTTATCACTCTAGTATTGGGATGACATCATTTGAGGCTTTATATGGTAGGAGATGTCGTTATCTAATTGGATGGTTTGTCGCTTTCGAAGTGAGGCCATGGGGTACAATTAGTTGAGAGTCTCATTGGAGAAAGTGAAAATGATCCAGGACAAGTTATTAGCGGCTCAAAGTAGACAAAAGGATATGTGGACCGGAAGGTTCGAGACATGGAGTTCATGGTTTGTGATTGAGTTCTATTGAACGTCTCGCCTATGAAAGGCGTGATAAGGTTTGACAAGAAAGAGAAATTGAGTTTGAGGTATATCGGACCATTTGAGATTCTTTAGAGACTTGATGATGTGACATATGAGTTGGCTTGCCACCAAGACTTTCAGGTGTTCATCCGATATTTTATGTTTCTGTGTTGAAGAAGTACTATGTTGATGGTTCCTACATCATTCAAAAGGACTCAATATTATTTTATCAGAATCTGGAGTTTGAAAAAGAGCCTGTGGCTATTTTGGACATGCATGTTAGAAAGTTGAGATAAAAGGAGATTGCTTATGTGAAGGCGTAATAGAAGCATCATTCTGTTAAGGAGGCTATTTGGGAGACTGAGACTGATATACAGAGTAGATACCCTTATCTCTTTACTGATTCTGGTACATTTTCCCTTTCGTTTATCTCTGTTTGAGGAAAAACCTTTATTTAATTGGTATTTGATGTAACGACCCATTCAATTGTTTTTTGCTTAATACCCTTACTTGACAAAATTACCCTTATATAGACTCTTTTTGGGGTTTGTGACTTGTGGGTATAGGTAGCACGATTCTCGAGGTGACTTAGATAGGTTTCGAAAGAAAATCCAACGTTTGAAGTTTTTGTAATGAAAAGAGTTGACCCAAATTTGACTTTTGGGTATACGGGTTTATTTTTAGTTTTGTCGATTTCGATAGGTATGAAACATCATTTATGACTTAGTCGAGTCTTTTCTTTACTTCTCGAGGCATTCAGATGTGTTTTGAGTCCTTATTTGATAATTTGTGAAATTTGAGTGAAATCATAGAAAAGTGTATCTTAGCTTGGTCGAATAGGTATTCGGAGTGCGCGAGAAAGTTTGTAGCATCATTTACACTTGTGTAGCATATTTAGTTTGTGTCTGGGAGGACTCGTGTGAGTTTTGGGTGTTGGATGGAAGTTTTATGATATTTATACTATTGCTGGTTGTGGTGCAATCGCAACAGCGGATATTGGCCGCATCTGTGGAACCTTGTACATATAGGCGAGCCGCTTTTGCAGTGTCATCTCTGCTTCTACACATTACATATTTTAAAGGGGTCCGCTTTTGTAGTTATAAATTAGTAGAAGCGAGGCTGCTCCTTCGAAGAATGTTCTGCAGGAGCGGAATCACTGTATTAGAAACAAATAAAAGACCCCAAGTCCGAATTCATTTCTCACTTCTCACTTTTCACAACTCTAAGCTCGGTTTGGGGAGAAATTCAAATCTTTTCATTCTACCCTTGGGGTAATAATTTTATCTTATTTCCATAATATATTTATGATTCCCTTGCTTAATCTAGATTTTATGTCATGATTTGGGGGATAGAAACCTATGGTTTATGTTTAAGGTTAAGAGAGTTAAATTAATAAAATTGGATGCCAAGTTTTGGGCTTTAAGGTTTTATATTTCATATTTAGGGTTATTAATGATTGGATAACCTATTGCTATACTTGAAATGCTAATTCAATTCCATGATTTATGAGTGAAATTCTAGGGGTTGTCCTAAAATTAAGGGTTTTGGAGACAATTGGAGACTAAATTGGGATTAGTTGACCCTTAAACTTAAGGATATGATTAATTAGACCGAGATTATGCTTTTGTGATATTAAAGTTCTAATTTAACCTTTGTGGGACCACTGTCACTTTGGGGGTCGGGCTTCAATTTATTTTAAAGGTCTATTTTTGTGTTTGTATTTAGAATTATGTGTTAATGTATAATCTATGACAATAAACTATGAACGTTCGGATGCACTACATCAGGGCAAGGCCTTGGCGTGAGACTAGTTCGTGGTACCTGTTTGGATAAAAGGTAGGCTACAATTTTTTCTTTTAGACTCCGATAGATACGTGCAATATTTATAATTATTGAGGTGTAATGACCTGCCCAATCATTGTGGGTTTCTTACCATGTTCCGACTGAATTATCCTTTTCTTCAACTGTTAAACCCAAAGTCGTGACTGTTAGATTAGAATATTCTAGAATAGAATATTCTAGAGTTAATACCATTATTATAGTAATATTGTGTAGTATCTTATATTAATGTAGTATCCTATATTATATGGTAAGTAGTTTAATGTATAGAAATATTTTTAGGATTATTCTAGATTCTTCCTAGTTAGTGTAAAGATGTATATATTCTTATCTAACACTTTGTTAAGAGTCCCACATCGGTAATGGAATGAGAACATGGACTCCTTATATGGACTTGGACAATCCTCACCATACAAGCTAGCTTTTCTGGTTGAGTTAGGCCCAAGATCCATTCTTTACATGGTATCAGAGCCAGACTCATTCCAATTATTTGTTCACCGATGTTGGGCCCCCAAATTATATTGTTCACGCTCCAGTTAACGAAGTCTGGGCGTGCGGGGGAGTGTTAAGAGTCCCACATCGGTAATGGAATGAGAACATGGACTCCTTATATGGACTTGGACAATCCTCACCATACAAGCTAGCTTTTCTGGTTGAGTTAGACCCAAGATCCATTCTTTACATATTAAACTACTTACCATATAATATGGGATACTACATTAATATAAGATACTACACAATATTACTATAATAATGATATTAACTCTAGAATATTCTATTCTAGAATATTCTAATCTAACAACTAAGTCGACACGCCCCTACTCAGTACTCACGATAGAAGAATATTTCAATAACATGTGTTTTAATATTTTTAGTCAATCTACTCAACCTAAATCTAAATTAGTGGAATTAGGGAAATTTCATATACGGAATGGTTATATTGAAATAGGTAAACATTAGTCATATTAAGCTCGTGCATCGCACGTGCATATCCAATTAATTTACCTAGAAATTATTAACTAGTTTCTTTTTACATGTATACTTTGAGTCCATATTTATTCATGTAGATTTCATAAATATAAACCAATTTAGAGGTAATTCATTAATAACTTGACTATAGATTTTCACCCTATTTTTGTATATAAGACAACAATATCTTCATATATATATCCTTGAAAAGTGATCAAAATAAGTTTCTCCTACATGGCCACTACTTATTCTCCTCGTCGTGACAATCTCAGTCGTAAGAGAACTTCTGATTGCCACTAAAGGTTAATGGAAATTATCGACGATTTTGAGTTTTTGATGCATGTGCTCGTAATACTGACTTGCTAACATAAATATTAGGTCATAAAATATCTAGTCTCACTATTTAATGCCTCTTAGAGAATGCTAAGCCCTCCATTGATGCTATTTTTACCACGAAAAGCATATGCTTTTGCTAATACTAAGTCGACACGACCCTACTTAGTACTCACGATTGATTAATATTTCAATAACATATGTTTTAATGTTTTTAGTGAATCTACTTACCGTAAATCTAAACTAGTGGAATTTGGGACATTTCAGATACGTAATGGTTATTAAAATAGGTAAAAATTAGTCATATTAGGTTCGTGCATCACACATGCATATCCAGTTAGTTTATCTAGTAATTATTAACTAATTTTTATATACATGTATACTTTGAGTCCATAGTTAGTCATGTAGATTTCATAAATATAAACCAATTTTGAAGTAACCCTTTAATAACTTGACTATAGATTTTCACCCTATTTTTGTATATAAGACAACAATATCTTCATATATATCTTTAAAAAGTGATCAAAATTAGTTTCTCCTACATGGCCACTACATATTCTCCTCGTCGTGACAATCTCTGTCGTAAGAGAACTTCTTATTGCCACTAAAGGTTAATGGAAATGATCGACAATTTTTAGTTTTTGATGCATGTGCTCATAAGATTTACTTGTTAACATAAATATTAGGTCATAAAATGTCTAATCGCACTATTCAATGGCTCTTAGAGAAGGCTAAGCCCTTCATTGATGATATTAATACCCCGAAAGCATCTGCTTTAGCTAATACTAAGTCGACACGCCCCTACTCTGTACTCACGATAGAAGAATATTTCAATAACATGTGTTTTAATATTTTTAGTCAATCTACTCACCGTAAATCTAAATTAGTGGAATTAGGGACATTTCATATACGGAATGGTTATATTGAAATAGGTAAACATTAGTCATATTAAGCTCGTGCATCGCACGTGCATATCCAATTAATTTACCTAGAAATTATTAACTAGTTTCTTTATACATGTATACTTTGAGTCCATATTTATTCATGTAGATTTCATAAATATAAACCAATTTAGAGGTAATACATCAATAAGTTGACTATAGATTTTCACCCTATTTTTGTATATAAGACAACAATATCTTCATATATATCCTTGAAAAGTGATCAAAATAAGTTTCTCCTACATGGCCACTTCATATTCTCCTCGTCGTGACAATCTCCGTGAAGAGAACTTCGATTACCACTAAAGGTTAATGGAAATGATCGACGATTTTGAGTTTTTGATCGTGTGCTCGTAATCTTGACTTGCTATGAAATATTAGGTCATAAAATATCTAGTCTCACTATTTAATGGCTCTTAGAGAAGGCTAAGCCGTCCATTTATGCTATTTTTACACCGAAAAGCATCTGCTTGAGCTAATACTAAGTCGGCAGGCCCCTACTCAGTACTCACGATAGAAGAATATTTCAATAACATGTGTTTAAATATTTTTAGTCAATCTACTCACCGTAAATCTAAATTAGTGGAATTAGGGACATTTCATATACGGAATGGTTATATTGAAATAGGTAAACATTAATCATATTAAGCTCGTGCATCGCACGTGCATATCCAATTAATTTACCTAGAAATTATTAACTAGTTTCTTTATACATGTATACTTTGAGTCCATATTTATTCATGTAGATTTCATAAATATAAACCAATTTAGAGGTAATACATCAATAAGTTGACTATAGATTTTCACCCTTTTTTTGTATATAAGACAACAATATCTTCATATATATCTTTAAAAAGTGATCAAAATAAGTTTCTCCAACATGGCCACTACCTATTCTCCTCGTCGTGGCAATCTCTGTCATAAGAGAACTTCTTATTGCCACTTAAGGTTAATGGAAATGATCGACGATTTTTAGTTTTTGATGCATGTGCTCAAAAGATTTACTTGCAAGCATAAATATTAGGACATAAAACGTCTAATCTCAATATTTAATGGCTCTTAGAGAAGGCTAAGCCCTCCATTGATGCTATTTTTACAATGAAAAGCATATTCTTTTACTAATACTAAGTCGACACGCCCCTACTCAGTACTCACGATAGAAGAGTATTTCAATAACATGTGTTTTAATATTTTTAGTCAATCTACTCACCGTAAATCTAAATTAGTGGAATTAGGGAAATTTCATATACGGAATGGTTATATTGAAATAGGTAAACATTAGTCATATTAAGCTCGTGCATCACACGTGCATATCCAATTAATTTACCTAGAAATTATTAACTAGTTTCTTTATACATGTATACTTTGAGTCCATATTTATTCATGTAGATTTCATAAATATAAACCAATTTATAGGTAATTCATTAATAACTTGACTATAGATTTTCACACTATTTTTGTATATAAGACAACAATATATTCATATATATATCCTTGAAAAGTGATCAAAATAAGTTTCTCCTACATGGCCACTACTTATTCTCCTCGTCGTGACAATCTAAGTCGTAAGAGAACTTCTGATTGCCACTAAAGGTTAATGGAAATTATCGACGATTTTTAGTTTTTGATGCATGTGCTCGTAATACTGACTTGCTAACATAAATATTAGGTCATAAAATATCTAGTCTCACTATTTAATGCCTCTTAGAGAATGCTAAGCCCTCCATTGATGCTATTTTTACCACGAAAAGCATCTGCTTTTGCTAATACTAAGTCGACACGGCCCTACTTAGTACTCACGATTGAATAATATTTCAATAACATATGTTTTAATGTTTTTAGTGAATCTACATACCGTAAATCTAAACTAGTGGAATTTGGGACATTTCAGATACGTAATGGTTATTAAAATAGGTAAAAATTAGTCATATTAGGTTCGTGCATCACACATGCATATCCAGTTAGTTTATCTAGTAATTATTAACTAATTTTTATATACATGTATACTTTGAGTCCATAGTTAGTCATGTAGATTTCATAAATATAAACCAATTTTGAAGTAACCCTTTAATAACTTGACTATATATTTTCACCCTATTTTTGTATATAAGACAACAATATCTTCATATATATATCTTTAAAAAGTGATCAAAATTAGTTTCTCCTACATGGCCACTACATATTCTCCTCGTTGTGACAATCTCTGTCGTAAGAGAACTTCTTATTGCCACTAAAGGTTAATGGAAATGATCGACAATTTTTAGTTTTTGATGCATGTGCTCATAAGATTTACTTGTTAACATAAATATTAGGTCATAAAATGTCTAATCTCACCATTCAATGGCTCTTAGAGAAGGCTAAGCCCTCCATTGATGATATTCATACCCCGAAAGCATCTGCTTTAGCTAATACTAAGTCGACACGCCCCTACTCTGTACTCACGATAGAAGAATATTTCAATAACGTGTTTTAATATTTTTAGTCAATCTACTCACCGTAAATCTAAATTAGTGGAATTAGGGACATTTCATATACGGAATGGTTATATTGAAATAGGTAAACATTAGTCATATTAAGCTCGTGCATCGCACGTGCATATCCAATTAATTTACCTAGAAATTATTAACTAGTTTCTTTATACATGTATACTTTGAGTCCATATTTATTCATGTAGATTTCATAAATATAAACCAATTTAGAGGTAATACATCAATAAATTGACTATATATTTTCACCCTATTTTTGTATATAAGACAACAATATCTTCATATATATCCTTGAAAAGTGATCAAAATAAGTTTCTCCTACATGGCCACTTCATATTCTCCTCGTCGTGACAATCTCCGTCGTAAGAGAACTTCTGATTACCACTAAAGGTTAATGGAAATGATCGACGATTTTGAGTTTTGATCGTGTGCTCGTAATCTTGACTTGCTAATGAAATATTAGGTCATAAAATATCTAGTCTCACTATTTAATGGCTCTTAGAGAAGGCTAAGCCGTCCATTTATGCTATTTTTACACCGAAAAGCATCTTGAGCTAATACTAAGTCGTGAGCCTACTCAAGACTACGATAGAAGAATATTTCAATAACATGTGTTTTAATATTTTTAGTCAATCTACTCACCGTAAATCTAAATTAGTGGAATTAGGGACATTTCATATACGGAATGGTTATATTGAAATAGGTAAACATTAGTCATATTAAGCTCGTGCATCGCACGTGCATATCCAATTAATTTACCTAGAAATTATTAACTAGTTTCTTTATACATGTATACTTTGAGTCCATATTTATTCATGTAGATTTCATAAATATAAACCAATTTAGAGGTAATACATCAATAAGTTGACTATAGATTTTCACCCTTTTTTTGTATATAAGACAACAATATCTTCATATATATCTTTAAAAAGTGATCAAAATAAGTTTCTCCAACATGGCCACTACCTATTCTCCTCGTCGTGGCAATCTCTGTCATAAGAGAACTTCTTATTGCCACTTAAGGTTAATGGAAATGATCGACGATTTTTAGTTTTTGATGCATGTGCTCAAAAGATTTACTTGCAAGCATAAATATTAGGACATAAAACGTCTAATCTCAATATTTAATGGCTCTTAGAGAAGGCTAAGCCCTCCATTGATGCTATTTTTACAACGAAAAGCATATTCTTTTACTAATACTAAGTCGACAACCCCCTACTCAGTACTCACGATAGAAGAATATTTCAATAACATGTGTTTTAATATTTTTAGTCAATCTACTCACCGTAAATCTAAATTAGTGGAATTAGGGAAATTTCATATACAGAATGGTTATATTGAAATAGGTAAACATTAGTCATATTAAGCTCGTGCATCACACGTGCATATCCAATTAATTTACCTAGAAATTATTAACTAGTTTCTTTATACATGTATACTTTGAGTCCATATTTATTCATGTAGATTTCATAAATATAAACCAATTTATAGGTAATTCATTAATAACTTGACTATAGATTTTCACACTATTTTTGTATATAAGACAACAATATATTCATATATATATCCTTGAAAAGTGATCAAAATAAGTTTCTCCTACATGGCCACTACTTATTCTCCTCGTCGTGACAATCTAAGTCGTAAGAGAACTTCTGATTGCCACTAAAGGTTAATGGAAATTATCGACGATTTTGAGTTTTTGATGCATGTGCTCGTAATACTGACTTGCTAACATAAATATTAGGTCATAAAATATCTAGTCTCACTATTTAATGCCTCTTAGAGAATGCTAAGCCCTCCATTGATGCTATTTTTACCACGAAAAGCATCTGCTTTTGCTAATACTAAGTCGACATACGGCCTACTTAGTACTCACGATTGAATAATATTTCAATAACATATGTTTTAATGTTTTTAGTGAATCTACTTACCGTAAATCTAAACTAGTGGAATTTGGGACATTTCAGATACGTAATGGTTATTAAAATAGGTAAAAATTAGTCATATTAGGTTCGTGCATCACACATGCATATCCAGTTAGTTTATCTAGTAATTATTAACTAATTTTTATATACATGTATACTTTGAGTCCATAGTTAGTCATGTAGATTTCATAAATATAAACCAATTTTGAAGTAACCCTTTAATAACTTGACTATATATTTTCACCCTATTTTTGTATATAAGACAACAATATCTTCATATATATATCTTTAAAAAGTGATCAAAATTAGTTTCTCCTACATGGCCACTACATATTCTCCTCGTTGTGACAATCTCTGTCGTAAGAGAACTTCTTATTGCCACTAAAGGTTAATGGAAATGATCGACAATTTTTAGTTTTTGATGCATGTGCTCATAAGATTTACTTGTTAACATAAATATTAGGTCATAAAATGTCTAATCTCACTATTCAATGGCTCTTAGAGAAGGCTAAGCCCTCCATTGATGATATTCATACCCCGAAAGCATCTGCTTTAGCTAATACTAAGTCGACACGCCCCTACTCTGTACTCACGATAGAAGAATATTTCAATAACGTGTTTTAATATTTTTAGTCAATCTACTCACCGTAAAAATAAATTAGTGGAATTAGGGACATTTCATATACGGAATGGTTATATTGAAATAGGTAAACATTTGTCATATTAAGCTCGTGCATCGCACGTGCATATCCAATTAATTTACCTAGAAATTATTAACTAGTTTCTTTATACATGTATACTTTGAGTCCATATTTATTCATGTAGATTTCATAAATATAAACCAATTTAGAGGTAATACATCAATAAATTGACTATATATTTTCACCCTATTTTTGTATATAAGACAACAATATCTTCATATATATCCTTGAAAAGTGATCAAAATAAGTTTCTCCTAAATGGCCACTACATATTCTCCTCGTCGTGACAATCTCCGTCGTAAGAGAACTTCTGATTACCACTAAAGGTTAATGGAAATGATCGATGATTTTGAGTTTTTGATGCATGTGCTTGTAATACTGACTTGCTAACAGAAATATTAGGTCATAAAATATCTAACCTCACTATTTAATGGCTCTTAGAGAAGGTTAAGCCCTCCATTGATGCTATTTTTACAATGAAAAACATCTTCTTTTGCTAATACTAAGTCGACACGGCCCTACTTAGTACTCACGATTGAATAATATTTCAATAACATATGTTTTAATGTTTTTAGTGAATCTACCTACCGTAAATCTACACTAGTGGAATTTGGGACATTTCAGATACGTAATGGTTATTAAAATAGGTAAAAATTAGTCATATTAGGTTTGTGCATCACACATGCATATCCAGTTAGTTTACCTAGTAATTATTAACTAATTTTTATATATACATGTATACTTTGAGTCCATAGTTAGTCATGTAGATTTCATAAATATAAACCAATTTTGAAGTAACACTTTAATAACTTGACTATAGATTTTCACCCTATTTTTGTATATAAGACAACAATATCTTCATATATATCTTTAAAAAGTGATCAAAATAAGTTTCTCCAACATGGCCACTACCTATTCTCCTCGTCGTGGCAATCTCTGTCATAAGAGAACTTCTTATTGCCACTTAAGGTTAATGGAAATGATCGACGATTTTTAGTTTTTGATGCATGTGCTCAAAAGATTTACTTGCAAGCATAAATATTAGGACATATTAAGTATAATCTCAATATTTAATGGCTCTTAGAGAAGGCTAAGCCCTCCATTGATGCTATTTTTACAACGAAAAGCATCTTCTTTTACTAATACTAAGTCGACACGCCCCTACTCAGTACTCACGATAGAAGACTATTTCAATAACATGTGTTTTAATATTTTTAGTCAATCTACTCACCGTAAATCTAAATTAGTGGAATTAGGGAAATTTCATATACGGAATGGTTATATTGAAATAGGTAAACATTAGTCATATTAAGCTCGTGCATCGCACGTGCATATCCAATTAATTTACCTAGAAATTATTAACTAGTTTCTTTATACATGTATACTTTGAGTCCATATTTATTCATGTAGATTTCATAAATATAAACCAATTTAGAGGTAATTAATTAATAACTTGACTATAGATTTTCACCCTATTTTTGTATATAAGACAACAATATCTTCATATATATATCCTTGAAAAGTGATCAAAATAAGTTTCTCCTATATGGCCACTACTTATTCTCCTCGTCGTGACAATCTCAGTCGTAAGAGAACTTCTGATTGCCACTAAAGGTTAATGGAAATTATCGACGATTTGGAGTTTTTGATGCATGTGCTCGTAATACTGACTTGCTAACATAAATATTAGGTCATAAAATATCTAGTCTCACTATTTAATGCCTCTTAGAGAATGCTAAGCCCTCCATTGATGCTATTTTTACAATGAAAAGCATTTTCTTTTGCTAATACTAAGTCGACACGACCCTACTTAGTACATTGGATTGAAGAATATTTCAATAATGTATGTTTTAATATTTTTAGTCAATCTACTCACCGTAAATCTAAATTAGTGGAATTAGGGAAATTTCATATACGGAATGGTTATATTGAAATAGGTAAAAATTAGTCATATTAACCTCGTGCATCGCACATGCATATCCAATTAATTTACCTAGAAATTATTAACTAGTGTCTTTATACATGTATACTTTGAGTCCATATTTATTCATGTAGATTTCATAAATATAAACCAATTTAGAGGTAATACATCAATAACTTGACTAAAGATTTTCACCCTATTTTTGTATATAAGACAACAATATCTTCATATGTATATCCTTGAAAAAGTTACCAAAATAAGTTTCTCCTACATGGACACTACCTATTCTCCTCGTCGTGAAAATCTCCGTCGTAAGAGAACTTCTGGTTGCCACTAAAGGTTAATGGAAATGATCGACGATTTTGAGTTTTTGATGCATGTGCTCGTAATACTGACTTGCTAACATAAATATTAGATCATAAAATATCGAGTCTCACTATTTAATGGCTCTTAGAGAAGGCCAAGCCCTCCATTGATGCTATTTTTACAACGAAAAGCATCTTCTTTTACTAATACTAAGTCGACACGGCCTTACCTAGTACTCAGGATTGAAGAATATTTCAATAACAAATGTTTTAATATTTTTAGTCAATCTACTCACCGTAAATCTAAATTAATGGAATTAGGGACATTTCATATACGAAATGGTTATATTGAAATAGGTAAAATTTAGTCATATTAGGTTCGTGCATCGCACGTGCATATCCAGTTAGTTTATCTAGTAATTTTTAACTAATTTTTATATACATGTATACTTTGAGTCCATAGTTAGTCATGTAGATTTCATAAATATAAACCATTTCGTATTTAAAAAGTGATAAAATTAGTTTCTCCTACATGGCCACTACCTATTCTCCTCGTTGTGACAATCTCTGTCGTAAGAGAACTTCTTATTGCCACTAAAGGTTAATGGAAATGATCGACAATTTTTAGTTTTTGATGCATGTGCTCATAAGATTTACTTGTTAACATAAATATTAGGTCATAAAACGTCTAATCTCACTATTCAATGGCTCTTAGAGAAGGCTAAGCCCTCCATTGATGATATTCATACCCCGAAAGCATCTGCTTTAGCTAATACTAAGTCGACACGCCCCCTACTCAGTACTAACGATAGAAGAATATTTCAATAACATGTGTTTTAATATTTTTAGTCAATCTACTCACCGTAAATCTAAATTAGTGGAATTAGGGACATTTCATATACAGAATGGTTATATTGAAATAGGTAAACATTAGTCATATTAAGCTCGTGCATCGCACGTGCATATCCAATTAATTTACCTAGAAATTATTAACTAGTTTCTTTATACATGTATACTTTGAGTCCATATTTATTCATGTAGATTTCATAAATATAAACCAATTTAGAGGTAATACATCAATAAGTTGACTATAGATTTTCACCCTATTTTTGTATATAAGACAACAATATCTTCATATATATCCTTGAAAAGTGATCAAAATAAGTTTCTCCTACATGGCCACTTCATATTCTCCTCGTCGTGACAATCTCCGTCGTAAGAGAACTTCTGATTACCACTAAAGGTTAATGGAAATAATCGACGATTTTGAGTTTTTGATGCATGTGCTCGTATCTTGACTTGCTACTTGAAATATTAGGTCATAAAATATCTAGTCTCACTATTTAATGGCTCTTAGAAGGCTAAGCCCTCCATTTATGCTATTTTTACAGAAAAGCATCTGCTTGAGCTAATACTAAGTCGTGAGGCCCTACTCGGTACTCGCGATAGAAGAAAATTTCAATAACATGTGTTTTAATATTTTTAGTCAATCTACTCACCGTAAATCTAAATTAGTGGAATTAGGGACATTTCATATACGAATGGTTATATTGAAATAGGTAAACATTAGTCATATTAAGCTCGTGCATCATGCGTGCATATCCAATTAATTTACCTAGAAATTATTAACTAGTTTCTTTATACATGTATACTTTGAGTCCATATTTATTCATGTAGATTTCATAAATATAAACCAATTTAGAGGTAATACATCAATAAGTTGACTATAGATTTTCACCTATTTTTGTATATAAGACAACAATATCTTCATATATATCCTTGAAAAGTGATCAAAATAAGTTTCTCCTACATGGCCCCATATTCTCCTCGTCGTGACAATCTCGTCGTAAGAGAACTTTTGATTACCACTAAAGGTTAATGGAAATGATCGACGATTTTGAGTTTTTGATGCATGTGCTCGTATCTTGACTTGCTAACAGAAATATTAGGTCATAAAATATCTAATCTCACTATTTAATGGCTCTTAGAGAAGGCTAAGCGCTCCATTTATGCTATTTTTACCCCGAAAAGCATCTGCTTTAGCTAATACTATGTCGGCAGGCCCCTACTCAGTACTCACGATAGAAGAATATTTCAATAACATGTGTTTTAATATTTTTAGTCAATCTACTCACCGTAAATCTAAATTAGTGGAATTAGGGACATTTCATATACGGAATGGTTATATTGAAATAGGTAAAAATTAGTCATATTAAGCTCGTGCATCGCACGTGCATATCCAATTAATATACCTAGAAATTATTAACTAGTGTCTTTATACATGTATACTTTGAGTCCATATTTATTCATGTAGATTTCATAAATATAAACCAATTTAGAGGTAATACATCAATAACTTAACTATAGATTTTCACCCTATTTTTGTATATAAGACAACAATATCTTCATATGTATATCCTTGAAAAGTTATCAAAATAAGTTTGTCATACATGGACACTACCTATTCTCCTCGTCGTGACAATCTACGTCGTAAGAGAACTTCTGATTGCCACTAAAGGTTAATGGAAATGATCGACGATTTTGAGTTTTTGATTCATGTGCTCGTAATACTGACTTGCTAACATAAATATTACGTCATAAAATATCTAGTCTCACTATTTAATGGCTCTTAGAAGGCTAAGCCCTCCATTTATGCTATTTTTACCAGAAAAGCATCTGCTTTAGCTAATACTAAGTCGTGAGCCTACTCGATTACTCACGATAGAAGAATATTTCAATAACATGTGTTTTAATATTTTTAGCCAATCTACTCACCGTAAATCTAAATTAGTGGAATTAGGGACATTTCATATACAGAATGGTTATATTGAAATAGGTAAAAATTAGTCATATTAAGCTCGTGCATCGCGTGCATATCCAATTAATATACCTAGAAATTATTAACTAGTGTCTTTATACATGTATACTTTGAGTCCATATTTATTCATGTAGATTTCATAAATATAAACCAATTTAGAGGTAATACATCAATAACTTAACTATAGATTTTCACCCTATTTTTGTATATAAGACAACAATATCTTCATATGTATATCCTTGAAAAGTTATCAAAATAAGTTTCTCATACATGGACACTACCTATTCTCCTCGTCGTGACAATCTCCGTCGTAAGAGAACTTCTGATTGCCACTAAAGGTTAATGGAAATGATCGACGATTTTGAGTTTTTGATGCGTGTGCTCGTAATCTTGACTTGCTAACATAAATATTACGTCATAAAATATCTAGTCTCACTATTTAATGGCTCTTAGAAGGCTAAGCCCTCAATTTATGCTATTTTTACAACGAAAAGCATCTGCTTTAGCTAATACTAAGTCGGCAGGGCCCTACTCAGTACTCACGATAGAAGAATATTTCAATAACATGTGTTTTAATATTTTTAGTCAATCTACTCACCGTAAATCTAAATTAGTGGAATTAGGGACATTTCATATACGGAATGGTTATATTGAAATAGGTAAAAATTAGTCATATTAAGCTCGTGCATCGCGTGCATATCCAATTAATATACCTAGAAATTATTAACTAGTGTCTTTATACATGTATACTTTGAGTCCATATTTATTCATGTAGATTTCATAAATATAAACCAATTTAGAGGTAATACATCAATAACTTAACTATAGATTTTCACCCTATTTTTGTATATAAGACAACAATATCTTCATATGTATATCCTTGAAAAGTTATCAAAATAAGTTTCTCATACATGGACACTACCTATTCTCCTCGTCGTGACAATCTCCGTCGTAAGAGAACTTCTGATTGCCACTAAAGGTTAATGGAAATGATCGACGATTTTGAGTTTTTGATGCATGTGCTCGTAATACTGACTTGCTAACATAAATATTACGTCATAAAATATCTAGTCTCACTATTTAATGGCTCTTAGAGAAGGCTAAGCCCTCCATTTATGCTATTTTTACAACGAAAAGCATCTGCTTTAGCTAATACTAAGTCGGCAGGGCCCTACTCAGTACTCACGATAGAAGAATATTTCAATAACATGTGTTTTAATATTTTTAGTCAATCTACTCACCGTAAATCTAAATTAGTGGAATTAGGGACATTTCATATACGGAATGGTTATATTGAAATAGGTAAAAATTAGTCATATTAAGCTCGTGCATCGCACGTGCATATCCAATTAATATACCTAGAAATTATTAACTAGTGTCTTTATACATGTATACTTTGAGTCCATATTTATTCATGTAGATTTCATAAATATAAACCAATTTAGAGGTAATACATCAATAACTTAACTATAGATTTTCACCCTATTTTTGTATATAAGACAACAATATCTTCATATGTATATCCTTGAAAAGTTATCAAAATAAGTTTCTCATACATGGACACTACCTATTCTCCTCGTCGTGACAATCTCCGTCGTAAGAGAACTTCTGATTGCCACTAAAGGTTAATGGAAATGATCGACGATTTTGAGTTTTTGATCGTGTGCTCGTATCTTGACTTGCTAACATAAATATTACGTCATAAAATATCTAGTCTCACTATTTAATGGCTCTTAGAAGGCTAAGCCCTCATTTATGCTATTTTACAACGAAAAGCATCTGCTTTAGCTAATACTAAGTCGTGGGGGCCTACTCGATTACTCACGATAGAAGAATATTTCAATAACATGTGTTTTAATATTTTTAGTCAATCTACTCACCGTAAATCTTAATTAGTGAAATTAGGGACATTTCATATACGGAATGGTTATATTGAAATAGGTAAACATTAGTCATAATAAGCTCGTGCATCGCACGTGCATATCCAATTAATATACCTAGAAATTATTAACTAGTGTCTCTATACATGTATACTTTGAGTCCATATTTATTCATGTAGATTTCATAAATATAAACCAATTTAGAGGTAATACATCAATAACTTAACTATAGATTTTCACCCTATTTTTGTATATAAGACAACAATATCTTCATATGTATATCCTTGAAAAGTTATCAAAATAAGTTTCTCATACATGGACACTACCTATTCTCCTCGTCGTGACAATCTCCGTCGTAAGAGAACTTCTGATTGCCACTAAAGGTTAATGGAAATGATCGACGATTTTGAGTTTTTGATCGTGTGCTCGTATCTTGACTTGCTAACATAAATATTACGTCATAAAATATCTAGTCTCACTATTTAATGGCTCTTAGAGAAGGCTAAGCCCTCCATTTATGCTATTTTTACAACGAAAAGCATCTGCTTTAGCAAATACTAAGTCGGCAGGGCCCTACTCAGTACTCACGATAGAAGAATATTTCAATAACATGTGTTTTAATATTTTTAGTCAATCTACTCACCGTAAATCTAAATTAGTGGAATTAGGGACATTTCATATACGGAATGGTTATATTGAAATAGGTAAAAATTAGTCATATTAAGCTCGTGCATCGCACGTGCATATCCAATTAATATACCTAGAAATTATTAACTAGTGTCTTTATACATGTATACTTTGAGTCCATATTTATTCATGTAGATTTCATAAATATAAACCAATTTAGAGGTAATACATCAATAACTTAACTATAGATTTTCACCCTATTTTTGTATATAAGACAACAATATCTTCATATGTATATCCTTGAAAAGTTATCAAAATAAGTTTCTCATACATGGACACTACCTATTCTCCTCGTCGTGACAATCTCCGTCGTAAGAGAACTTCTGATTGCCACTAAAGGTTAATGGAAATGATCGACGATTTTGAGTTTTTGATGCATGTGCTCGTAATACTGACTTGCTAACATAAATATTACGTCATAAAATATCTAGTCTCACTATTTAATGGCTCTTAGAGAAGGCTAAGCCCTCCATTTATGCTATTTTTACAACGAAAAGCATCTGCTTTAGCTAATACTAAGTCGGCAGGGCCCTACTCAGTACTCACGATAGAAGAATATTTCAATAACATGTGTTTTAATATTTTTAGTCAATCTACTCACCGTAAATCTTAATTAGTGAAATTAGGGACATTTCATATACGGAATGGTTATATTGAAATAGGTAAACATTAGTCATAATAAGCTCGTGCATCGCACGTGCATATCCAATTAATATACCTAGAAATTATTAACTAGTGTCTCTATACATGTATACTTTGAGTCCATATTTATTCATGTAGATTTCATAAATATAAACCAATTTAGAGGTAATACATCAATAACTTAACTATAGATTTTCACCCTATTTTTGTATATAAGACAACAATATCTTCATATGTATATCCTTGAAAAGTTATCAAAATAAGTTTCTACATGGACACTACCTATTCTCCTCGTCGTGACAATCTCGTCGTAAGAGAACTTGATTGCCACTAAAGGTTAATGGAAATGATCGACGATTTTGAGTTTTTGATGCATGTGCTCGTATCTTGACTTGCTAACAAAAATATTACGTCATAAAATATCTAGTCTCACTATTTAATGGCTCTTAGAAGGCTAAGCCCTCCATTTATGCTATTTTTACAACGAAAAGCATCTGCTTTAGCAAATACTAAGTCGTGGGGGCCTACTCAAGACTCACGATAGAAGAATATTTCAATAACATGTGTTTTAATATTTTTAGTCAATCTACTCACCGTAAATCTAAATTAGTGGAATTAGGGACATTTCATATACGGAATGGTTATATTGAAATAGGTAAAAATTAGTCATATTAAGCTCGTGCATCGCGTGCATATCCAATTAATATACCTAGAAATTATTAACTAGTGTCTTTATACATGTATACTTTGAGTCCATATTTATTCATGTAGATTTCATAAATATAAACCAATTTAGAGGTAATACATCAATAACTTAACTATAGATTTTCACCTATTTTTGTATATAAGACAACAATATCTTCATATGTATATCCTTGAAAAGTTATCAAAATAAGTTTCTCATACATGGACACTACCTATTCTCCTCGTCGTGACAATCTCGTTAAAGAGAACTTACGATTGCCACTAAAGGTTAATGGAAATGATCGACGATTTTGAGTTTTTGATCGTGTGCTCGTATCTTGACTTGCTAACATAAATATTACGTCATAAAATATCTAGTCTCACTATTTAATGGCTCTTAGAGAAGGCTAAGCCCTCCATTTATGCTATTTTTACAACGAAAAGCATCTGCTTTAGCTAATACTAAGTCGTGGGCCTACTCAATTACTCGCGATAGAAGAATATTTCAATAACATGTGTTTTAATATTTTTAGTCAATCTACTCACCGTAAATCTTAATTAGTGAAATTAGGGACATTTCATATACGGAATGGTTATATTGAAATAGGTAAACATTAGTCATAATAAGCTCGTGCATCACACGTGCATATCCAATTAATTTACCTAGAAATTATTTACTAGTTTCTTTATACATGTATACTTTGAGTCCATATTTATTCATGTAGATTTCATAAATATAAACCAATTTAGAGGTAATACATCAATAAGTTGACTATAGATTTTCACCCTATTTTTGTATATAAGACAACAATATCTTCATATATATCCTTGAAAAGTGATCAAAATAAGTTTCTCCTACATGGCCACTTCATATTCTCCTCGTCGTGACAATCTCCGTCGTAAGAGAACTTCTGATTACCACTAAAGGTTAATGGAAATAATCGACGATTTTGAGTTTTTGATGCGTGTGCTCGTATCTTGACTTGCTAACAGAAATATTAGGT
Source organism: Przewalskia tangutica (assembly GCA_029844215.1). Lineage (NCBI taxonomy): Eukaryota > Viridiplantae > Streptophyta > Magnoliopsida > Solanales > Solanaceae > Przewalskia > Przewalskia tangutica. Next base: position 132,678,431 of record CM056719.1, read on the forward strand.
CATAAAATATCTAGTCTCACTATTTAATGGCTCTTAGAGAAGGCTAAGCCGTCCATTTATGCTATTTTTACACCGAAAGCATCTGCTTGAGCTAATACTAAGTCGGCAGTCCCCTACTCAGTACTCACGATAGAAGAATATTTCAATAACATGTGTTTTAATATTTTTAGTCAATCTACTCACCGTAAATCTAAATTAGTGGAATTAGGGACATTTCATATACGGAATGGTTATATTGAAATAGGTAAACATTAGTCATATTAAGCTCGTGCATCATGCGTGCATATCAATTAATTTACCTAGAAATTATTAACTAGTTTCTTTATACATGTATACTTTGAGTCCATATTTATTCATGTAGATTTCATAAATATAAACCAATTTAGAGGTAATACATCAATAAGTTGACTATAGATTTTCACCCTATTTTTGTATATAAGACAACAATATCTTCATATATATCCTTGAAAAGTGATCAAAATAAGTTTCTCCTACATGGCCACTTCATATTCTCCTCGTCGTGACAATCTCCGTCGTAAGAGAACTTCTGATTACCACTAAAGGTTAATGGAAATAATCGACGATTTTGAGTTTTTGATGCATGTGCTCGTAATACTGACTTGCTAACAGAAATATTAGGTCATAAAATATCTAGTCTCACTATTTGATGACTCTTAGAGAAGGCTAAGCCCTCCATTTATGCTATTTTTACACCGAAAAGCATCTGCTTGAGCTAATACTAAGTCGGCAGGCCCCTACTCAGTACTCACGATAGAAGAAAATTTCAATAACATGTGTTTTAATATTTTTAGTCAATCTACTCACCGTAAATCTAAATTAGTGGAATTAGGGACATTTCATATACGGAATGGTTATATTGAAATAGGTAAACATTAGTCATATTAAGCTCGTGCATCGCACGTGCATATCCAATTAATTTACCTAGAAATTATTAACTAGTTTCTTTATACATGTATACTTTGAGTCCATATTTATTCATGTAGATTTCATAAATATAAACCAATTTAGAGGTAATACATCAATAAGTTGACTATAGATTTTCACCCTATTTTTATATATAAGACAACAATATCTTCATATATATCCTTGAAAAGTGATCAAAATAAGTTTCTCCTACATGGCCACTTCATATTCTCCTCGTCGTGACAATCTCCGTCGTAAGAGAACTTTTGATTACCACTAAAGGTTAATGGAAATGATCGACGATTTTGAGTTTTTGATGCATGTGCTCGTAATACTGACTTGCTAACAGAAATATTAGGTCATAAAATATCTAGTCTCACTATTTAATGGCTCTTAGAGAAGGCTAAGCGCTCCATTTATGCTATTTTTACCCCGAAAAGCATCTGCTTTAGCTAATACTATGTCGGCAGGCCCCTACTCAGTACTCATGATAGAAGAATATTTCAATAACATGTGTTTTAATATTTTTAGTCAATCTACTCACCGTAAATCTAAATTAGTGGAATTAGGGACATTTCATATACGGAATGGTTATATTGAAATAGGTAAAAATTAGTCATATTAAGCTCGTGCATCGCACGTGCATATCCAATTAATATACCTAGAAATTATTAACTAGTGTCTTTATACATGTATACTTTGAGTCCATATTTATGCATGTAGATTTCATAAATATAAACCAATTTAGAGGTAATACATCAATAACTTAACTATAGATTTTCACCCTATTTTTGTATATAAGACAACAATATCTTCATATGTATATCCTTGAAAAGTTATCAAAATAAGTTTCTCATACATGGACACTACCTATTCTCCTCGTCGTGACAATCTCGTCGTAAAGAGAACTTACGATTGCCACTAAAGGTTAATGGAAATGATCGACGATTTTGAGTTTTTGATGTATGTGCTCGTAATACTGACTTGCTAACATAAATATTACGTCATAAAATATCTAGTCTCACTATTTAATGGCTCTTAGAGAAGGCTAAGCCCTCCATTTATGCTATTTTTACCCCGAAAAGCATCTGCTTTAGCTAATACTAAGTCGGCAGGCCCCTACTCAGTACTCACGATAGAAGAATATTTCAATAACATGTGTTTTAATATTTTTAGCCAATCTACTCACCGTAAATCTAAATTAGTGGAATTAGGGACATTTCATATACAGAATGGTTATATTGAAATAGGTAAAAATTAGTCATATTAAGCTCGTGCATATGCGTGCATATCCAATTAATATACCTAGAAATTATTAACTAGTGTCTTTATACATGTATACTTTGAGTCCATATTTATTCATGTAGATTTCATAAATATAAACCAATTTAGAGGTAATACATCAATAACTTAACTATAGATTTTCACCCTATTTTTGTATATAAGACAACAATATCTTCATATGTATATCCTTGAAAAGTTATCAAAATAAGTTTCTCATACATGGACACTACCTATTCTCCTCGTCGTGACAATCTCCGTCGTAAGAGAACTTCTGATTGCCACTAAAGGTTAATGGAAATGATCGACGATTTTGAGTTTTTGATGCGTGTGCTCGTATCTTGACTTGCTAACATAAATATTACGTCATAAAATATCTAGTCTCACTATTTAATGGCTCTTAGAAGGCTAAGCCCTCCATATATGCTATTTTTACAACGAAAAGCATCTGCTTTAGCTAATACTAAGTCGGCAGGGCCCTACTCAGTACTCACGATAGAAGAATATTTCAATAACATGTGTTTTAATATTTTTAGTCAATCTACTCACCGTAAATCTAAATTAGTGGAATTAGGGACATTTCATATACGGAATGGTTATATTGAAATAGGTAAAATTAGTCATATTAAGCTCGTGCATCGCATGCGTGCATATCCAATTAATATACCTAGAAATTATTAACTAGTGTCTTTATACATGTATACTTTGAGTCCATATTTATTCATGTAGATTTCATAAATATAAACCAATTTAGAGGTAATACATCAATAACTTAACTATAGATTTTCACCCTATTTTTGTATATAAGACAACAATATCTTCATATGTATATCCTTGAAAAGTTATCAAAATAAGTTTCTCATACATGGACACTACCTATTCTCCTCGTCGTGACAATCTCCGTCGTAAGAGAACTTCTGATTGCCACTAAAGGTTAATGGAAATGATCGACGATTTTGAGTTTTTGATGCATGTGCTCGTAATACTGACTTGCTAACATAAATATTACGTCATAAAATATCTAGTCTCACTATTTAATGGCTCTTGAGAAGGCGAAGCCCTCCATTTATGCTATGTTTACAACGAAAAGCATCTGCTTTAGCTAATACTAAGTCGGCAGGGCCCTACTCAGTACTCACGATAGAAGAATATTTCAATAACATGTGTTTTAATATTTTTAGTCAATCTACTCACCGTAAATCTAAATTAGTGGAATTAGGGACATTTCATATACGGAATGGTTATATTGAAATAGGTAAAAATTAGTCATATTAAGCTCGTGCATCATGCGTGCATATCCAATTAATATACCTAGAAATTATTAACTAGTGTCTTTATACATGTATACTTTGAGTCCATATTTATTCATGTAGATTTCATAAATATAAACCAATTTAGAGGTAATACATCAATAACTTAACTATAGATTTTCACCCTATTTTTGTATATAAGACAACAATATCTTCATATGTATATCCTTGAAAAGTTATCAAAATAAGTTTCTCATACATGGACACTACCTATTCTCCTCGTCGTGACAATCTCCGTCGTAAGAGAACTTCGATTGCCACTAAAGGTTAATGGAAATGATCGACGATTTTGAGTTTTGATCGTGTGCTCGTATCTTGACTTGCTAACATAAATATTACGTCATAAAATATCTAGTCTCACTATTTAATGGCTCTTAGAGAAGGCTAAGCCCTCCATTTATGCTATTTTTACAACGAAAAGCATCTGCTTTAGCTAATACTAAGTCGGCAGGGCCCTACTCAGTACTCACGATAGAAGAATATTTCAATAACATGTGTTTTAATATTTTTAGTCAATCTACTCACCGTAAATCTTAATTAGTGAAATTAGGGACATTTCATATACGGAATGGTTATATTGAAATAGGTAAACATTAGTCATAATAAGCTCGTGCATCACACGTGCATATCCAATTAATTTACCTAGAAATTATTTACTAGTTTCTTTATACATGTATACTTTGAGTCCATATTTATTCATGTAGATTTCATAAATATAAACCAATTTAGAGGTAATACATCAATAAGTTGACTATAGATTTTCACCCTATTTTTGTATATAAGACAACAATATCTTCATATATATCCTTGAAAAGTGATCAAAATAAGTTTCTCCTACATGGCCACTTCATATTCTCCTCGTCGTGACAATCTCCGTCGTAAGAGAACTTCTGATTACCACTAAAGGTTAATGGAAATAATCGACGATTTTGAGTTTTTGATGCATGTGCTCGTAATACTGACTTGCTAACAGAAATATTAGGTCATAAAATATCTAGTCTCACTATTTAATGGCTCTTAGAGAAGGCTAAGTGTCGCGCCCTTTTCCGGCCGCGGCATTCTAAAAGCGAACCCTGCTTAAATAAGAAGTTAGAAAATAAATAATAATGCTAAAAGTGCTAAAATTAAAAGAATACTAAAATTTAAAAGGGTGCTAAAATGCTAAAGGGTTGCTAGAATGCTAAGGGTTCGCGGAGTCGCCACCTAATTAATTGGGTGAATTAGGACACCTAAATGTTTAACTAGTTTGAAGGAAAACATTAACTCCATTTTAATGGTCTGCTAAACTTAATGAGATTCTGGGTAAGGGTTCTTTATTAATCTAGAGGGAAGGGGTTAGGCACCCTCTAAGATCCGCTAACTTGCGGCTGTCCTGCCAAACCTAGGGTAATTATTATGCATGTCTTGAAAAGTATTTAAGTAAAAATATAGGAAGCATTTTGCTAGCATAAAAATGTGAGATTTGTTTTAAAACATATGAAGCCAGTTCTAGCTAAAAACATGTATTATTATGTGCAAAGATGATTTATGCATTTATAACGTATTAGATAAGGTAATAATGCCGAATCTTATTATGACGAAATGTGTACTTGTAAAATATCTATTAGGCAAAGGCTAACAAAATAATTTTTAGTTATGAATGTTGGTAAGAGTTTATGAGGGAATTAATTTATTATGCTAAGGATTTAATAGAGTGACATTTTAACTACGTGGATATTCAATGTCATTTAGTATGGCTTAGGCGATGCATAACAATCATAGAAATAATTTAATTTAAGGAGAGTGAATTTCTAGCGTCAAACCCTTTTAATGACAACCCAAAGTTTAGTTATTTTAAGTGTATTACTAGTAATCAGTAATGTAATGTTAAACAAATAATTACAATAAATAAATGAGGTGAGGATATGAATCGATAAGGACTCGAAGAAATGGCGAAGTCATTCGCCGGTGGCTTTGGGATTTCTGATGCGGATAGAGAATGCACATAGATGTGGGTTTCACGTTTACTACAGTCTCGTCATGAGACTCTTGTTGCTCCGACGCGTTTCATGCAAAGTAAGAGAAGATAAGGATTAGAAGATATTTTAAATTTATTAATAAACAACAAACATTAATATGGAAACACATTAAACATGCATTAGTTGCTTCATTTCAAACTGTTCACAGAAACCGAATGGGCCCGTAATTGATTTAAAACATTTGAATAGACAATAATGAGAGCAATAAGCCAAACATGACATGTTGGACATTTATATGTTTGACAGAAACAAAAGGAAGGCTCATTTCAGTATGGACGACAGCAAGTAACTATTCAAACACAAAGCAGGTCACAAAATAATTGTCTCACTCAGGACAAAACCTTTCATACATAAATCACAATGCTTTAAGTAAATTCTCACTACAAATGACCCCCACATTCCTCCCAGACCTAAAACTCTTCAAGATGCAGATGTGATTAACTCCAAAAAGACATATATATGATCATTGTATTACTATCAAATTCCTAGTTATACAAACATGTCAAGCAACATCTATCTGTATATGTTATAGAAGAGCCAGTCCCAACGAGGAAAGAGATGTGGAAAATAATACATGTTTGTTCAAGATATAAAGTAGTATAAGAGGAGAAACCATGTGATCCGTGAACAGTTAATGTTCCAGATCATATATACAAGATTTCCTGCTGTTTTAAAAAAAAAATTTCAGTACCAAACCATGCCTTTTTTATGCTTATTAACTGATCATGAGTTAAATACGGGATGCAAACCAATAATAACCCAATATGGCATAAACTAGTTCTAATAAGTGCGAGCTGCTGCACAGATGCTGTCTAAACAGTCCAACAGGCATATTACGATACAAAAATAGCTTGGTTAATGGAAATCTGATATGAACACCCGACTCCTATGACCCAGCAAGGTAACAACATAGTAGGATGGACATTTAGCATACCACAAGTCAAATGACCAAGATACTACAACTGATAAACCATTAATAGCCATTAGGAATGAGTTAGTTAGAAGGAATTGACAAGATAGGCAGATTTTAATATTCTGGTCTACGAAGGATCAACAGATTCCAGAAACCGCCTCCATACAATATTTCTATTCACATTTTTACTATCCTGTACTTGCGACACAACAGATTCATATGAAGGCTAGTCGGGATTCAAAGTTAAAGTTGCCTTGTAATCCAGGTAGCAAAACAAGAAACTGACAATCGTATATATTCTTTGATCATATAGACATGATCTAAAGTCTTTATTTTTTTAAACATCCCTGTTGAAACCAGCCTTTTCGAATAAGAAACCACCATCATATAGTGCTGGATATGAAACTAACCTAGCTTTATCAAATATTCATGGCAAAAATGGGTAAGCATGCCATTAGGCAGTAACAAAGATCAACGAGAATACTGCGATTTATATTATCGATATCATATTACTTCGAACGAATGGTTACAATAAACGTAAATCTGCTCAATGATTTAAATAAGCAAAAACCTAGATTACTTAGAGCAGACTAGTCCAACATTGCATTTTAAGCCTTAAATAGAAAATAGTAACACAAACAGACGTAGCTACACATGATTAATCAACAGGAAACATAAAAGAACATATCAAGCACATAAATAAAAAGAGTCAGGAGGAAGTCGAGTTTACCTTCTAGGACGTGACGAAGCGTATCAAGTCGTCGGCTCACTCGGCGGGTTCGGTTTGCGGTAAGCGAAGGAAAGCTTAGCTTCGGTTTCTTGGCTTAGCGTTTGCTATTGCTTTCTGATTGAATCCCCCCGGATGCTAATTTTCGAATGCCTTTAGATGTGCAAATCGATTGGTATTTGTAGCCTTGATTTCGGGTCCTCTTTTGGTAAGTTTTAGATGGCTTTTGAGGCGATTTTTGTGCGATTTTGGTATTGATTCGATATTGATTTTGGACGATTATTTGGGTGTAAAATCGATTAAGGTAAGTTCTGATTTTAGGTTGATTTGAAGGAGATTTGGTGCGATTCTTGCCATAAAATGGACGATTTTATTGTAAGATTTTCGGGTTGATTTAGTACTGATCTTGTAGATTCGAATGGGTTCTGATTTTAAGGGATTTCTGGAAGATCTGTTTGGTTAGGTGCACAGGTAAGGAAAGGCGGCCGTGCATGGGTGAGGAAAGGAAAGTCGCCGGATTCTCAGGCGAGAATCACGGCGACGAAGGCGTGAGGTGAAGGTGCGAGGCGCGGCGGATTTTTAGGTTTAGGTTTAAGGGCTGCGTTTGTTCTTCTTTTCTTTTGTTTGGACGATGGGGGTTAAGGTAAAGGGGACTGGGCTTATGCGGGTAGCGGGTCGCGGGTTTGGGCTGCTGCGGATTGGGCTCAGGCGAATTAAGGGTAGTATTAAATTAGGTAGGGAGTGGGCTGGGTTGGTTAATTAGGCTAGTTAGTTATTAATTAGTTTTAGGCTTTTAATGAATTAGTTTTTAGGAGTTAATTAGTGATAAATTAAATTAGTGTTAGTTTTAGCTAATTAATTCTAGGCAAGTGTATTAATAATTAATTAGTGATAACTTAAATTAACACGTGTGATTAAACTAATTAGGTGCTTCATTAATCTAATTGTTATAATAAATAAATGGGTGTGCTATTTAATTAATGCTCAATACTTTAGAATGTGACGCTATTATTTAAAATCTTATTATTGTGCATTATTGCGTTAAATTAAAATGCATTGAGTTTATATTAAATTACTTAAATGCTAGAATGCAAATGCGATATTTAAGAATTGTTTAAAGCCTTATAAATGCGGCTATTAAATGCATATATCGATTAAAATTGATTTTTAAATTACAAATGATTACTAATAAATGCGGCTATGCTACGACACGTTATCGCTAAATTATTTATTTTATGCATTTATTAATTATTTAAGAATTACGACAAAGCTTAGAGTTAATAAGTGCGGTAGCGGGACTCTAAATGCTTAAGACTTTACGTAAGAGCGATGCCATTATTAAATTAATTATTTATGCTGTATTTAATGTTTTATTGTTGTATTTTATTATAAAAATCCTAAAAATTATTTTTACAAAATCGGTGTAATTTTATGGTTAATGGTACAGACGGGAGGGTCAAAATTGGGTGTCAGCGGATGTCCTCTTTGTATGGAGATGATGGAAGAATCTTGGACAAAGGCGTTGACTCATAGCCAATTTTGTCTCGACTTCGAGTTGCAAAAATGTTGGCGGTAGACAAGGTGGCGAAAATCAAAGCGTCCCGATGTCGAGTTATGGCGACACTTTGGACTACCGCGATCAAAACACCAAGGCGGGCTAACGCGGACTCAAATTTGTCGGTGTCGAGTTATGGTGACCTTTGGGCTATGTCTAAAAAGTAAAAGAATATAAGCGGCTTGAACACAGGGTGTCTTGCTATGGCTTGTGGTCTTTGGGTTCTATGGTGATGTGGAGCGAGTGGGCCGGCGGCAGGCGGCACGCGTCGTTGGGAATGTTGGCCCCCAGATTGCCGGTTATTTGTAGAGAAAATCCACGTTGTGCTCCTGCTCTGCGTGCTAAGACTTAAACAAGCGGTTAGTGCATGCTGTTAAGGCAAAAATGATGATGTATAATTTTAAAAGTAATGCAAGCGTGAGTAGAAAAAGTTATCTGCAAAATCGATGCATTTGTGTTGATGCGATCTTGCAAATGTTGTGGCTTTCGTCCTGCAGGCGTGTTGCGATAGTGAATGCGGATATATCGTCGCTTTGCTGCGGTATGCGGATGTGATATCTTGATGATAAGCGTCGTTTTGGACTTGTTGTCTTGATAAGCGTCGTTGCTGGGCGATGTCGCTGGCGTCGTTGCGTAAGCGCAATCTTGATGGTGTCGTTGCACGGACACGATCTTTGAATCGTCGTTACTGGATGTATTCTTTGGGGCGTCGTTGCGTGAAGCGCAATCGCGATGGCGTCGTTGCTGGGCGTGTTCTTCTTTGGCGTCGTTGCGTAAACGCAATCTTTGAGGTGTCGTTGCTGGACCTGTCACGGATAATGTCGTTGCACTGGACATGTTGCCCGGCGTCGTTATGTAGGCGCAATCTTGATGATGGCGTCGTTGCACGGGCGTGTTCTTCTTTGGCGTCGTTGCGTGGGCGCAATCTTGATGATGTCGTTGCCTTGACATAATCGCGATAACGTCGTTACTGGGCGTGTTCTTTGTTGGCGTCGTTGCGTAAACGCAATCGCGATGATGTCGTTGCCTTGACATAATCGCGTCGCGTCGTTGCACGGGCGTGTTCTTGATAACGTCGTTACTGGGCGTGTTATTCTTTGGCGTCGTTGCGTGAAGCGCAATCTTGATGGTGTCGTTGCACGGACACAATCTTGATGATGTCGTTACTGGGCATAATGTTCTTTGGCGTCGTTGTGTAGCGCAATCTTGATGGTGTCGTTGCTGGACACGATCTTTGAATCGTCGTTACTGGGCGTATTCTTTGAGGCGTCGTTGCGTGAAGCGCAATCGCGATGGCGTCGTTGCACTGGGCGTGTTCTGCTGGCGTCGTTGCGTGAGCGCAATCTTGAGTGTCGTTACTGGACCTGCTGCGATGATGTCGTTGCACGGACATAATGTTCTTTGGCGTCGTTGTGTAGACGCAATCTTGATGGCGTCGTTACTGGGCGTGTTCTTCTTTGGCGTCGTTGCGTGAGCCCAATCTTGATGATGTCGTTGCCTTGACATAATCGATAACGTCGTTGCACGGGCGTGTTCTTTGCTCTGTAGAATAAATGCTCCTTAAAGATGAGATTGAGAAAACGTTAGTGCATAACTGTTTAAACATAATTATAAGCATATAGGATAGGTGCATTTCTATGGGTAGAGATGTCGCCACGATACTCGGATGAATGCGAGATATTGTCCTTGCGGATATGCTAGATGTCGCGGTGGCGAATTGCCGATGCCTTCGCCGTTGGGTGCGATGCCTTGGTATAAATTTGACTTTATGCCAACGCGGTGTGCTAGACTTTGTCGTGTGTTACGAACTTTGGATTTTGGATTGTTGTTGCCCCCTTCTGCTGCTGCTTTGCTTTGCCGCTTGATATGAAGAAACTTTTTCGTATTTTTACGCTTTGGCTATTGCGCTTTACGCCATTAACATGAAAAAACCTGCGCTCAAAGAAAATTTGTGAGTTTTGGGAAGTCGATTCGTATCGACTTTGCGCCTTGTCCCTTGATGTCGCGTGCACATTTGTTTGGGTTTGCAACCACATCGACCTCTTTGAGATGTTTAGTAGTGCCCCAAAAGCATTTTCCAAAAATGAAATGTTTTCATGAAGTATGCACAAAACATCTTTAGAAATAAACATTTATATGACATGCGTAAAAAATGTAAAAGCCTCGTCTAATTTGCCGAATATGACATGTATTTCGACCAAGCGAACATCCTTTGGAATCCTTGTTATTGCCTTCCTCACAGTCATAAAGCGTCTCAATTTCAATGTGTGTCGCGTGGGCGGAACTTAACTTCGTGATGAATTGCTTATATCGTTTTTGGAATAACCCAAACCCCTTTTGTTGCCTGTAGACAAATGGGAAGATTCCTAACGGTGTGACCGAAGCCGATTTAGGCCGCCTACGTATCCCCATGAGGGAATCAGGTCATGACGTAGTTCATTACAAGCGAAATTGGGTAAAATTCTAAAAAGTGGGACCGAAGCCGATATGGCCGCCTACGTATCCGCCAAGGGAATCAGGTCATGACGTAGTTCAGATTACAAGTAAAGGGCTTTTGATTTGCAGCGGCGAGACCCTATATGGGCTCTATGCATATCCCACCGAGGGAATGCAGCTTTTACAATATAAAGGGGATTACACGGAAGACAAATACTCCTAGACGTAATATCTCTTCATTGCATCTGCGTTGATAGCCTTGGGCCATACCTCGCCATCCATCTCAGCCAAGATTAGGGCCCCTCCACTTAATACTCGATGGACCATGTAGGGCCCTTGCCAATTGGGTGCGAACTTTCCTTTAGCTTCAATTTGATTCGGAAATATGCGTTTCAAAACCAATTGTCCCGGTTTGAATAACCTTGGCCTTACTCTCTTGTTAAAAGCTCTAGCCATTACGCTTTGATATAGCTGCCCATGTGATTGCATTCAACCTTTTTCAATCAACATCAAGCTCATGCGATCTTGTATCCACTCGCTCAACTCGGCTTCTTGGATGATTCTCAGCGATGGTATTTCCACCTCTGCGGTATACGACTTCATTCCATACACCAAAAGATACGGCGTTGCCGGTAGAAGTTCGGATTGTGGTGCGATAACCCAGCGCAAAGGCAAATTTTCGTGCCAATGTTTGTAGTTCTTGATCATCTTGCGCAATATCCTCTTGATGTTCTTGTTGGTGCTTCATCTTGCTCCATTCATCCGAGGTCGATGCGAGTGGAATTACGGTGAGTGATCTTGAAATTTCCACATATCTCACGCATCAAATTCTGTTGAGATTAGTTAGTTATCGGTTACAATTGATTCGGGAACCCCAAATCGGCAAATGATGTTGTTGCGACGAAGTCGACCACCACCTTTTCGCCATCGACCGTGTGATGACGCTTCTACCCATTTAGTGAAATAGTCAATTGCTACGAGGATGAATCTGTGCCCATTTGAAGCAACGGGTTCGATGGGGCCGATGACATCCATGCCCCAAGCTGCGAATGGCCAAGGAGAACTTGTCACATTAAGCTCACTTGGAGGCACTCGAATCAAATCTCCATGAATCTGGCATTGCCGACATTTCTGCACAAAGCGGATACAATCTGTTTCCATCGTCATCCAAAAATAACCTGCTCGCAGAATCTTTTTCGCCAAAGTGAAGCCGTTCATATGAGGTCCACACGTCCCTCCGTGTATCTCTTCTACTAGCTTGCCTGCCTCGTGAGCATCGACACATCTCAATAAGCCCAGATCTGGAGTCCTTCGGTACACAACTTCCCCATTCAAAAAGAAATGATTTGCTAGTCTTCGAAGTGTCTTCTTCTGGATGTTGGTTATGCCTTCTGGATATTCTCCTGCTTTGAGGTACCTTTTGATGTCATGGTACCATGGATTGCCGTCTGTTTCTTCGTCTATATGGGAGCAATAAGCCGGCTGCTCCAAAGACACTCAACGTGATTGGATCGATGTAATTCTTGTCGGATCTTTGAATCATGGAGGATAAGGTTGCCAATGCGTCGGTAGTGCTCGGATCCTCGGAACATGCCTAAATTCTATGTGGCTGAACCTCTTCTGTAATTCCTTCACGCAAAATAGGTAGGGAAGTATCTTCATATTCTTGGTTGCCCATTCACCATGTACGATGGATCGATGAAGTGCGAATCACCTATGACCAAGACTCTTGTATGTCCATATCTACGCCGTTCTGAGCCCCAATATGCAAGCTTCATATTCCGCCATATTGTTGGTGCATGGAAATCTGAGCTTCGCGGAAATCGGATAATGCTGACCTGTTTCTGAAACCAAAACTGCTCCAATGCCGACTCCTTTGAAATTTGCCGCCCCATCGAAAAACATCCTCCAACCCGGGTAATCCTCTGAGATATCTTCTCCGACAAACAATACCTCTTCATCAGGAAAATAGGTTCGAAGGGGCTCGTACTCCTCATCGACTGGGTTCTCAGCAAGATGATCAGCTAATGCCTGTCCTTTTACGGCTCTCTGCGTGACGTAGACGATGTCAAACTCGCTCAACATAATTTGCCATTTCGCTAGTTTTCCGGTGGGCATGGGCTTCTGAAGGATGTACTTAAGCGGATCCATCCTCGAAATAAGATAGGTAGTGTATGCTGATAGATAATGCCTGAACTTCTGGGCGACCCAAGTTAATGCGCAGCAAGTACGTTCTAGCAGAGTATAACGAGCTTCGTATCCGTGAATTTCTTACTCAAATAGTATATGGCTCGCCTTTTTCCCCGTTTCATCGTGTTGCCCCAACACGCATCCGAAAGCATTTTCTAACACAGACAAATAGAGTAGCAAAGGTCTCCCCGGTTCTGGTGGTACTAGAACTGGCGGATTAGAAAGGTATTCTTTGATTCTGTCAAAAGCACGTTGGCAATCTTGTCCACTTGGTAGCTGCATCCTTTTTCAATAATTTGAATATCGGTTCGCATATCACGAGATCGGGCTATGAACTCGCTGATGTAGTTGAGGCGCCAAGGAAACTCATCACGCCCTTTTTGCTTTTGAGGAGGTAACTCTTGGATGGCTTTTATTTTCGAGGGTCTAGCTCAATCCTCTCCCCGCTCACTATAAAACCCAACTTCCGCTGAACGCCAAATGCGCACTTTGCGGATTCAACTTCAAGTTATCTTGTCTTAGTCGTTGAAAAAATTTCTTCAAGTTTGCCAAATGGTCCTCCGCCGCGATTTGATGATGGTGTCGTCCACATAGACCTCAATTTCTTTATGAATCATGTCATGGAAGATGGTGGTCATGGCTCTCATGTAGGTGGCGCTGCGTTCTTGAGACCGAGCGGCATAACTCGATAATAGTACACCACGCGGGGTAGTGAACTTTGTCTTTTGCGCCCTCTTACGCCATAAGGATCGATGATAGCGAAAGCAGCGATTTAACGATCGTAGTTCATGCTTCGCACAATTATCGATGAGTATATGGATGTTTGGAAGAGGAAAGTCATCCTTCTGGCTGCTCGTTGAGGTCTCTGTAATCCACGCACTCGGACCTTTCCATCTTTCTTCTTTCTGCACGATATTTGCTAACCAAGTAGGATACTTTGCAACTCGAATCACCTTTGCCTCAAACTGTTTAGACACCTCTTCTTTGACCTTCAAACTCGTATCCGGTTTGATCTTTCTCGCCTTTGTTTTACGGGAAATAAGATGGTTCAATAGGTAGCCAGTGTGCGACGATGTCTGTACTCAAACTTGGCATGTCCTCATATGACCAAGCAAACACATCGATTATCGCTTGTTTGAGCTCAATTAATTCTTCCTTCTGTGTGACGTTTAGGTGGGCGCTGACTCTAGTCTCTTTCACGGTTCCCTCATCGCCTAAGTTTATTAACTCTGTTTCTTCCAAATTTGGTTTAGGCCTATTCTCAAAGTTTTCCAGCTCTTGGCTAAGTTCGATCATGACATTCCTCTTGTTCCTGGGTTATGCTCGTCATTTGAACTTTGTTCGTTGGTCTCATTACATGTCATATTCAGCGTTATCAACGAGTTTATTAATATGATCATTTGAAAGAAAAATGCTTAAAGAATTTAATTTTAACACAAACAAAATCTTTTAAAAAAGCTGCAAAAATGTCCTGGAATTTATGATGAAAGTAAAATTGCGAGATTAAAAACATATTAAGAATCATAAATGCATGTCTGTTTTCTTTCTAGATAAAAAGGTCACACTGCTAGAACTAATCATAAATTCTACCAAGCTTCTCGGACGGTCAGGACAGGGGTGCAAGTCCAATTATTCAGGCTGTATCCATGCTCTGCATCCCAAATGGTGAGCTCCTCCTTGTGATCTCCTGCGATCATGCAACAATCTGCCTCATCATCACCTATGAACAGATTCTGGAACCCTACTGCAAGATCATCTGGGTCATCTTCTCTCGGCATCTGGATGGTGTAGGCTTTGACGAATGACTGACTCAAGGGCGGAATGGGCGCAGGCAAGGGAATGTATCCCTTCTTCCGGAGGTTCGTGGTCACCAAATCCTTCGAAGTAGGCTGGTACCCCAAACCAAAAGTGTCTCTCTTCCCGAACAACTGGATAGGCTCTGTGATCCCCTTCATACTGACTCCAAGACCTCTGCCGGGCTCGTATCCATTTCTTAGCATTTCCTTGGCCACCATTCTGAGAGAACGTGGCAGCTGCCATGGCCGGACCCTACTTGCTCTCTGGATCTCATTAATATGAAAAACCGAACCATCCGACTGTTTCACGTCTTTTATGACAGGGATTGCATAATCAGTGTTGATGCTTCCCTTCTTATCTCCAAATACTACCACTTCACTGTGATTCCATATAAACTTTAGGCACTGATGCAAGGTGGACGGATCGCACCAAATTTCGTGGATCCACGACCTTCCTATCAACAGGTTGTAACATGTAGCAATATCCAATATTTGAAATTCCACAACGAATTCTGCAGGTCCGATCCGCAGTGTGAGGTCCATCACGCCTTCGACTCCCCTATGGACTCCGTCGAAACCTTTGACTCTGATATGACTTTCACGAATTTCCTTACAGTCTGCCCCCAATTTCAACAGTGTCGTCATGGGACAAATGTTGTACCGAGCCTCCATCAATCAAAGATTGTTGAAACAATCTTGTCTGCGACTTGGATGGTGATATTCAATGCAAGGTTGTGTCTGACGCCTCAGCGGTAACTCGTCATCGTGAAAGGTGATTCTGCGAGCCTCTAGTACCTGTCCGACCAAAGCGCCAAGTTCCGTCATTGTACCTCCGAACGTATGCATCCTTCAACACCTCCATCAATGCGATCTGTGAGGCGTAATGCATTAACAATGAAAGTAGAGAAATACGGCGAGGTTTTCTTTAATCGCTCTACGGAATACTCTTTAGTGGGCATCTTCCTCCAAAACTCCTCGACTTCAACCTCTCACACGCTTCTTTTGTGGTGCCTCCTTGGCTGCCTCTATAGGTGTGTAATACCTCCGACTGGTTATACTGCGGTGACTTCATGACCCGCTTCCCACTTTCTCTGCGATCCATCTTGATCGGTGGCCCTTCCGGCGCTGAATAAGCGTGATTGAACCTTTATGTCTCGGCGGTGCCCCTTTCCAACTCAAATACTGCTTTCTTTCGAGGATTGGTGGCAGGGGCGACGAAAGCAGAAGGTTCGACTCTTCCCTCACTTCGAACTGATCGGATGGTTCCCTCCAAGTTGTATTCCTCATCAAGGGTTATCAAGTGCACATTGGTGTTGCCGTGGTTTGGCAAGGGATTATCATGCACGTCAGCGTGATCCTTCACGAATTACTCCTTCTTTGATCAACTCTTCGATTTTGTCCACGGTGTAGCAACTTCCGTGTCATGCCCGGCTATCAGTGATACGCACAACGCTTATTCTCATCATACCATCTTGGGATAGGGCTAGGAATCCTCCCCGAATTGGTTGGATCAAACTGCGGCCGCAGCCTTCGTATATCCGGGGTATGGGCTCGGCCGGTGGAGTGCGGAGTTGGATGGTCTTCCTTCAAAATTCGTATTTAGTGCAGGCGTATTGGGTGCTCTATGTTGTTGGCGGGCTTGATGGGCGGGTTGATGCGGGCCGATAAATGGGTGCTCGGAAGCGTTATATATGGGCCGTGTGGTAGCCGGTAGGTGTATAGTGAGGTGTGAAGTTTTGGCTGCTGGTGTGGTAGTATGGGGTTTGATAGGGTGGGTTCTGGTATGTTATGAATGCCTCGGGTTTGCGTTCTTGTACAAACATGGAAGGAAATCGCTCTCTTCTTCCTTGAAGTACCCCGATCGCCCCCGATCGAATCGCCTTATTGTTGCTGCAATGCCGCCGATTCGTAATCCCGCCGCTTTAATACCTTCTTCACGGTCACCCATTCGACGACCTCGCAAAATTTCGCCCGATGACGCTTATCATCCGCTCATAATAGGTTGCATCCTTCAAAGATTGTACAAATAGTGTGGTCATCTCACTCTCCACCATGGGTGGTTGTACCTTTGCTGCCTCTGAACGCCACCTCATGGCGTACTCGCGAAAGTCTCCGTAGACTTCTTTTCCAACTTCATTAGATAGAACTCGCCCACCCTTCGTGTTAAATCCGAACCGCTTCCACAAAGTCTTGGGCTAATGCATTCCGGTATGCCATTTACGTGGATCTGGCTAGTGTACCAATCTATTGCCTCGCGGTTAAGCTTCGAATGAACAACTTCACGATGATACCGGGTTCTTCCTACCGATTAGCTTGTCGCAATACGACCTCAAGTGTGCACGGTTCCTTTCCCATCAAATAGATCGAACTTGGTACTTGTATCCCACCGCGGTTCCACATCCGGTGCGTGCAAAGATCTTCATAATCTAGTCCTTCGTGACCTTTATCCGATCGCATGCCACGAATCGCTTTTTCAGGTGTGAATCTCCGTGCTACGTCATCGTCCATTTTGGCTCGGACTTCTTTCCATTTCTTCGTAATGATCCACTTCTAAGCGGCGCGGGACGGTGAAAGGTTGGGTTTCTGTTGTAAGTTAGTTGTGCGGGTGGTTTCTTGGGTGGTGGGTATGGTGCGTGGGCATTGGTTGGCTTGGCGACAGGGCTGATTATGGTGAAGTGAGTAGGCGGAGGCGAGGTACGGGCGAGGAGGATCATTTGAAGGTGAGGTTGATGATTGGTGGGCGAGGGCGATTGGGTGAATCGCGGCCTTTGTGGGAGTTTTGGGGATCTGTGGTGGTGGAGGTCGATCCGGGGTGGTGCGAGATAGTGGCCCTTTGCTCGCATGTGGGTATTCAAATCGATGGATAGGTTGGTCGATTCCGTAGCCTCTCCATCTCAACTCGCATATCGCCAATCATTGCAAAGGTGAGCAATACATTCTTCCCGATCGGTGATATTCTTCCCTTCAAGTTTCGCTACCGACAGAATAATTCCCAAACCGCTCGGCTCGCACGCCCGAGCTACCATATCGCCATTTCTTGCCTTGGATCTCGGTGAAGTGTGGATGCTACATTTGTTGAGTCAAATCTGAACCGACCCTTTGGGAAGATGATAAATCTTTCTAAAAGATGCAACAAACGGCGTTAGCATAAGAACATAATTTGCAAGTATGTAGCGGATATATTGCACATGCACATTCAAACGCTTTCCTAATATGCAAGGGACCTCTATTATGCGCAGGTAGGCCTAAGCGTCATACATGCAAAGTCATGTTAGATGTACCCAAGCCATTGTATCGAAATGCCTTTATTGGAAATAAAGTTAATTGAAATGTCACTTTATAATAAAAACAATAAAAATCTCAAACTAAATAACTATGTCGTCGATGTGATGGTGAAGCTTAGGTTTTCTTTGGTATAGCTCACTTTGTTCCAAGTATTGTCTCGCATCGTGCATTAGGGCCCACATGTCCGGGTGATGACCTCTCTCTCGAGTTGATTGTCTTTCATTACGTCCTTGCAAAGAATGTCCTCAACGCCTTGCTCCCTTCCGACTATATTCCATGCGATCTAGAAACCATGCTTGATACTGGGAGACCGCTGTCCTTCCCGATTTCCATTTGGTCAATATGATGCCATTCATAAAGGATCGCTTGGCCGAACGATGAATTCTGGTCCGAACTGAATTTGGAGGCTCATGTCGCCATTACGAGGGATTACTTGTGTATGGCCAAACTGTCGGAGTACGCGTAGTGGAACATATGGTTGTAGTCCCTTTAGACCTATAAGTCTGATATAATACAATCCCTTAGGTCTCAAGTAGACCCTTTTGACCATGTGAAGCAATGGATACTTCCATTGAACTTGGCACATCGCGGGATGCTAGGTACTTGTACGATCCTCTCTGGCGATCGTGACACATAACGCTTCGTTCTTTCATAAAAAGTGGAGATCTTGTTGTCCGCGCTGTGGCATATATCGGTCATGTTTGAACGCTGATAAAAATGTTCTATTGCCCACATCTGCAAAATGAGATTACTGCCTTCAAAGAAGCTCGATTCACCCCTTCTGCACCTATTCAACGCCTAAATAGTTACGCCAAGATCATGGGCGTCAGTGAGTTGTTTGCCACCAACGTCATCAAACACCGCTCTAACCATCGAACATATGCATGTGCTGATCCTTCCATGCTCGGCGGAAATAAAAGAATCCTAGGAAAGCCATAGCAAATGCAATAGACGCCTAACTCTCCAATGGTGCGGTGCGTAAAATTCATTCTTAAACAATTTATATCCGTCTCGCAACCATATCTCTCGCATAAATAGTCTAGAAACCCAATTATTTTCAAAGCAACGCAATTCTGCCGTATTCTTCAAACCCGATACCGGAGGAGCTTTTTCCCTGACTGGCCATGTGGAATAACTGGTTTCCTGTCGTGATATGCTAAAGCGGTAAAGTAGCTGACTTCTTCCAAGGTGGGGGTTATTTCGAAATCCCTGAATTTGAAGGTGACTCGATCCGATCCCAAAATGGATCAATGCGACCAAATGCTGATCGGGAGATGTCGATTAACGAGGTAAGGCACTAACCTTCTTCTGATTGCCATTTGACTACCCAAGTCGAATTTTGACCACCATGTCCTCAATTTGCTCGGAACCCCATTCACCATTCTGATCTGAGGGATAGGTTCCATCTAAAAAAACAAATAAAAATGAGTATACATTTTCCAATTTAGGCATTTCAACTTCGGGCTTGGTTTTGTTTATCATGACTATGCAACACATAATATGCTTTTGGGCGCGGGGTTATAATAACCCGTCGGCCAATTTGGTGTCTTCTTAATTGTGGTGTCGATGCCAAGGACCGACCCACCTAAGGTAAATGCATGCATGCCCTAAAATAAGGGTGGTATAGCTCTATCTTAAGTTTCTAAGATTTGGCTTTTCTAGACGCAAGGTTCCCGAGCGGACAACTCGAGTGAGAAGGCTACGCGGCTGATCAGACGAACCGATCTAACTCGCAGCGCCAACTCTCTTAAAATTTGGGTATTTGAAGAATTTCATGCGCCAAGCACACACCAGCGCGTGAGTGTGTGATTGTGTGAATTTTCCAGAATGGAAGAAATATGAGCGAAATGCCAGTTTAAGGAAAGCAGTAAGGCAGGTAGCAAACAAAACAAAATACAGCACACAGAATTAAATGCAAAAGTAATGCCAAATAATAACCCTAGGTCTGTTGTGGTTAAGAACCTAAATTCCCCAGTGGAGTCGCCATTTCTGTCGCGCCCTTTTCCGGCCGCGGCATTCTAAAAGCGAACCCTGCTTAAATAAGAGGTTAGAAAATAAATAATAATGCTAAAAGTGCTAAAATTAAAAGAATACTAAAATTTAAAAGGGTGCTAAAATGCTAAAGGGTTGCTAGAATGCTAAGGGTTCGCGGAGTCGCCACCTAATTAATTGGGTGAATTAGGACACCTAAATGTTTAACTAGTTTGAAGTAAAACATTAACTCCATTTTAATGGTCTGCTAAACTTAATGAGATTCTGGGTAAGGGTTCTTTATTAATCTAGAGGGAAGGGGTTAGGCACCCTCTAAGATCCGCTAACTTCATACATTCCGCCAAACCTAGGGTAATTATTATGCATGTCTTGAAAAGTATTTAAGTAAAAATATAGGAAGCATTTTGCTAGCATAAAAATGTGAGATTTGTTTTAAAACATATGAAGCCAGTTCTAGCTAAAAACATGTATTATTATGTGCAAAGATGATTTATGCATTTATAACGTATTAGATAAGGTAATAATGCCGAATCTTATTATGACGAAATGTGTACTTGTAAAATATCTATTAGGCAAAGGCTAACAAAATAATTTTTAGTTATGAATGTTGGTAAGAGTTTATGAGGGAATTAATTTATTATGCTAAGGATTTAATAGAGTGACATTTTAACTACGTGGATATTCAATGTCATTTAGTATGGCTTAGGCGATGCATAACAATCATAGAAATAATTTAATTTAAGGAGAGTGAATTTCTAGCGTCAAACCCTTTTAATGACAACCCAAAGTTTAGTTATTTTAAGTGTATTACTAGTAATCAGTAATGTAATGTTAAACAAATAATTACAATAAATAAATGAGGTGAGGATATGAATCGATAAGGACTCGAAGAAATGGCGAAGTCATTCGGTGGCTTTGGGATTTCTGATGCGGATAGAGAATGCACATAGATGTGGGTTTCACGTTTACTACAGTCTCGTCATGAGACTCTTGTTGCTCCGACGCGTTTCATGCAAAGTAAGAGAAGATAAGGATTAGAAGATATTTTAAATTTATTAATAAACAACAAACATTAATATGGAAACACATTAAACATGCATTAGTTGCTTCATTTCAAACTGTTCACAGAAACCGAATGGGCCCGTAATTGATTTAAAACATTTGAATAGACAATAATGAGAGCAATAAGCCAAACATGACATGTTGGACATTTATATGTTTGACAGAAACAAAAGGAAGGCTCATTTCAGTATGGACGACAGCAAGTAACTATTCAAACACAAAGCAGGTCACAAAATAATTGTCTCACTCAGGACAAAACCTTTCATACATAAATCACAATGCTTTAAGTAAATTCTCACTACAAATGACCCCCACATTCCTCCCAGACCTAAAACTCTTCAAGATGCAGATGTGATTAACTCCAAAAGACATATATATGATCATTGTATTACTATCAAATTCCTAGTTATACAAACATGTCAAGCAACATCTATCTGTATATGTTATAGAAGAGCCAGTCCCAACGAGGAAAGAGATGTGGAAAATAATACATGTTTGTTCAAGATATAAAGTAGTATAAGAGGAGAAACCATGTGATCCGTGAACAGTTAATGTTCCAGATCATATATACAAGATTTCCTGCTGTTTTAAAAAAAAAATTTCAGTACCAAACCATGCCTTTTTTATGCTTATTAACTGATCATGAGTTAAATACGGGATGCAAACCAATAATAACCCAATATGGCATAAACTAGTTCTAATAAGTGCGAATCTTGCATGCCGCCTAAACATCCAACAGCATATTACGATACAAAAATAGCTTGGTTAATGGAAATCGATATGAACACCCGACTCTATGACCCAAAGAAGGTAACAACATAGTAGGATGGACATTTAGCATACCACAAGTCAAATGACCAAGATACTACAACTGATAAACCATTAATAGCCATTAGGAATGAGTTAGTTAGAAGGAATTGACAAGATAGGCAGATTTTAATATTCTGGTCTACGAAGGATCAATGATTCGTAAACCGCTCCATACAATATTTCTATTCACATTTTTACTATCCTGCATTTCATACAAATGATTCATATGAAGGCTAGTCGATTCAAAGTTAAAGTTGCCTTGTAATCCGGTAGCAAACAAGAAAGCGACAATCGATATATTCTTTGATCATATAGACATGATCTAAAGTCTTTATTTTTTTTTAAACATCCCTGTTGAAACCAGCATTTTCGAATAAGAAACCACCATCATATAGTGCTGGATATGAAACTAACCTAGCTTTATCAAATATTCATGGCAAAATGGGTAAGCATGCCATTAGGCAGTAACAAAGATCAACGAGAATACTGCGATTTATATTATCGATATCATATTACTTCGAACGAATGGTTACAATAAACGTAAATCTGCTCAATGATTTAAATAAGCAAAAACCTAGATTACTTAGAGCAGACTAGTCCAACATTGCATTTTAAGCCTTAAATAGAAAATAGTAACACAAACAGACGTAGCTACACATGATTAATCAACAGGAAACATAAAAGAATATATCAAGCACATAAATAAAAAGAGTCAGGAGGAAGTCGAGTTTACCTTCTCCGGACAAATAACCGGCAACAGATCAAGTCGCTTCTACCACTCGACGGGTTTCGGTTTTGAGGTAAACAGGGAAGGCTTAGCTTGTCGGTTTCGCTTAGCGTTTGCTCTTGCTTTCTGATTGAATCCCCCCGGATGCTAATTTTCGAATGCCTTTAGATGTGCAAATCGATTGGTATTTGTAGCCTTGATTTCGGGTCCTCTTTTGGTAAGTTTTAGATGGCTTTTGAGACTGATTTTTGTGCGATTTTGGTATTGATTCGATATTGATTTTGGACGATTATTTGGGTGTAAAATCGATTAAGGTAAGTTCTGATTTTAGGTTGATTTGAAGGAGATTTGGTGCGATTCTTGCCATAAAATGGACGATTTTATTGTAAGATTTTCGGGTTGATTTAGTACTGATCTTGTAGATTCGAATGGGTTCTGATTTTAAGGGATTTCTGGAAGATCCGTTTGGTTAGATCCGCTGGTAAGGAAAGCCGGGTAAAGCCGCTTCGTGGGTGAGAAAGGAAAGTCACGGATTCTCAGCGAGAATCACGCGACGGGCGTGAGCGGCGCGAGGCGCGGATTTTTAGGTTTAGGTTTAATGGCTGCGTTTGTTCTTCTTTTCTTTTGTTCGACGATGGGGTTAAGGTAAAGGGACTGGGCTTATGCGGTAGCGTCGCGGTTTGGGCCGCATGATTGGGCTCAAAGTAATTAAGCGGTAGTATTAAATTAGGTAAAGTGGGCTGGGTTGGTTAATTAGGCTAGTTAGTTATTAATTAGTTTTAGGCTTTTAATGAATTAGTTTTTAGGAGTTAATTAGTGATAAATTAAATTAGTGTTAGTTTTAGCTAATTAATTCTAGGCAAGTGTATTAATAATTAATTAGTGATAACTTAAATTAACACATGTGATTAAACTAATTAGGTGCTTCATTAATCTAATTGTTATAATAAATAAATGCGGGTGTGCTATTTAATTAATGCTCAATACTTTAGAATGTGACGCTATTATTTAAAATCTTATTATTGTGCATTATTGCGAAGTTAAATTAAAATGCATTGAGTTTATATTAAATTACTTAAATGCCGAATGCAAGTACGATATTTAAGAATTGTTTAAAGCCTTATAAATGCGACGCTATTAAATGCATATATCAGATTAAAATTGATTTTTAAATTACAAATGATTACTAATAAATGCGGCTATGTTACCTGACACGACGTTATCGCTAAATTATTTATTTTATGCATTTATTAATTATTTAAGAATTACGACAAAGCTTAGAGTTAATAAGTGCGGGCGCGGGACTCTAAATGCTTAAGACTTTACGTAAGACGCGATGCCATTATTAAATTAATTATTTATGCCTGTATTTAATGTTTTATTGTTGTATTTTATTATAAAAATCCTAAAAATTATTTTTACAAAATCAGTGTAATTTTATGGTTAATGGCTGGACAGGAGGGTCAAAATTGGGTGTCAACACTAAGCCGTCCATTTATGCTATTTTTACACCGAAAAGCATCTGCTTGAGCTAATACTAAGTCGGCAGTCCCCTACTCAGTACTCACGATAGAAGAATATTTCAATAACATGTGTTTTAATATTTTTAGTCAATCTACTCACCGTAAATCTAAATTAGTGGAATTAGGGACATTTCATATACGGAATGGTTATATTGAAATAGGTAAACATTAGTCATATTAAGCTCGTGCATCGCACGTGCATATCCAATTAATTTACCTAGAAATTATTAACTAGTTTCTTTATACATGTATACTTTGAGTCCATATTTATTCATGTAGATTTCATAAATATAAACCAATTTAGAGGTAATACATCAATAAGTTGACTATAGATTTTCACCCTATTTTTGTATATAAGACAACAATATCTTCATATATATCCTTGAAAAGTGATCAAAATAAGTTTCTCCTACATGGCCACTTCATATTCTCCTCGTCGTGACAATCTCCGTCGTAAGAGAACTTCTGATTACCACTAAAGGTTAATGGAAATAATCGACGATTTTGAGTTTTTGATGCATGTGCTCGTAATACTGACTTGCTAACAGAAATATTAGGTCATAAAATATCTAGTCTCACTATTTAATGGCTCTTAGAGAAGGCTAAGCCCTCCATTTATGCTATTTTTACACCGAAAAGCATCTGCTTGAGCTAATACTAAGTCGGCAGGCCCCTACTCAGTACTCACGATAGAAGAAAATTTCAATAACATGTGTTTTAATATTTTTAGTCAATCTACTCACCGTAAATCTAAATTAGTGGAATTAGGGACATTTCATATACGGAATGGTTATATTGAAATAGGTAAACATTAGTCATATTAAGCTCGTGCATCGCACGTGCATATCCAATTAATTTACCTAGAAATTATTAACTAGTTTCTTTATACATGTATACTTTGAGTCCATATTTATTCATGTAGATTTCATAAATATAAACCAATTTAGAGGTAATACATCAATAAGTTGACTATAGATTTTCACCCTATTTTTGTATATAAGACAACAATATCTTCATATATATCCTTGAAAAGTGATCAAAATAAGTTTCTCCTACATGGCCACTTCATATTCTCCTCGTCGTGACAATCTCCGTCGTAAGAGAACTTCTGATTACCACTAAAGGTTAATGGAAATGATCGACGATTTTGAGTTTTTGATGCATGTGCTCGTAATACTGACTTGCTAACAGAAATATTAGGTCATAAAATATCTAGTCTCACTATTTAATGGCTCTTAGAGAAGGCTAAGCGCTCCATTTATGCTATTTTTACCCCGAAAAGCATCTGCTTTAGCTAATACTATGTCGGCAGGCCCCTACTCAGTACTCACGATAGAAGAATATTTCAATAACATGTGTTTTAATATTTTTAGTCAATCTACTCACCGTAAATCTAAATTAGTGGAATTAGGGACATTTCATATACGGAATGGTTATATTGAAATAGGTAAAAATTAGTCATATTAAGCTCGTGCATCGCACGTGCATATCCAATTAATATACCTAGAAATTATTAACTAGTGTCTTTATACATGTATACTTTGAGTCCATATTTATTCATGTAGATTTCATAAATATAAACCAATTTAGAGGTAATACATCAATAACTTAACTATAGATTTTCACCCTATTTTTGTATATAAGACAACAATATCTTCATATGTATATCCTTGAAAAGTTATCAAAATAAGTTTCTCATACATGGACACTACCTATTCTCCTCGTCGTGACAATCTCCGTCGTAAGAGAACTTCTGATTGTCACTAAAGGTTAATGGAAATGATCGACGATTTTGAGTTTTTGATGTATGTGCTCGTAATACTGACTTGCTAACATAAATATTACGTCATAAAATATCTAGTCTCACTATTTAATGGCTCTTAGAAGGCTAAGCCCTCCATTTATGCTATTTTTACCCCGAAAAGCATCTGCTTTAGCTAATACTAAGTCGGCAGGCCCCTACTCAGTACTCACGATAGAAGAATATTTCAATAACATGTGTTTTAATATTTTTAGCCAATCTACTCACCGTAAATCTAAATAAGTGGAATTAGGGACATTTCATATACAGAATGGTTATATTGAAATAGGTAAAAATTAGTCATATTAAGCTCGTGCATCGCACGTGCATATCCAATTAATATACCTAGAAATTATTAACTAGTGTCTTTATACATGTATACTTTGAGTCCATATTTATTCATGTAGATTTCATAAATATAAACCAATTTAGAGGTAATACATCAATAACTTAACTATAGATTTTCACCCTATTTTTGTATATAAGACAACAATATCTTCATATGTATATCCTTGAAAAGTTATCAAAATAAGTTTCTCATACATGGACACTACCTATTCTCCTCGTCGTGACAATCTCCGTCGTAAGAGAACTTCTGATTGCCACTAAAGGTTAATGGAAATGATCGACGATTTTGAGTTTTTGATGACGTGCTCGTATCTTGACTTGCTAACATAAATATTACGTCATAAAATATCTAGTCTCACTATTTAATGGCTCTTAGGAAAGGCTAAGCCCTCCATTTATGCTATTTTTACAACGAAAAGCATCTGCTTTAGCTAATACTAAGTCGGCAGGGCCCTACTCAGTACTCACGATAGAAGAATATTTCAATAACATGTGTTTTAATATTTTTAGTCAATCTACTCACCGTAAATCTAAATTAGTGGAA
Organism: Przewalskia tangutica; assembly: GCA_029844215.1. Classification (NCBI taxonomy): domain Eukaryota; kingdom Viridiplantae; phylum Streptophyta; class Magnoliopsida; order Solanales; family Solanaceae; genus Przewalskia; species Przewalskia tangutica. The sequence goes on from CM056719.1 coordinate 132,705,673, forward strand.
TTAGGGACATTTCATATACGGAATGGTTATATTGAAATAGGTAAAAATTAGTCATATTAAGCTCGTGCATCACGTGCATATCCAATTAATATACCTAGAAATTATTAACTAGTGTCTTTATACATGTATACTTTGAGTCCATATTTATTCATGTAGATTTCATAAATATAAACCAATTTAGAGGTAATACATCAATAACTTAACTATAGATTTTCACCCTATTTTTGTATATAAGACAACAATATCTTCATATGTATATCCTTGAAAAGTTATCAAAATAAGTTTCATACATGGACACTACCTATTCTCCTCGCCGTGACAATCTCGTCGTAAGAGAACTTCGATTGCCACTAAAGGTTAATGGAAATGATCGACGATTTTGAGTTTTTGATGCATGTGCTCGTATCTTGACTTGCTAACATAAATATTACGTCATAAAATATCTAGTCTCACTATTTAATGGCTCTTAGAGAAGGCTAAGCCCTCCATTTATGCTATTTTTACAACGAAAAGCATCTGCTTTAGCTAATACTAAGTCGGCAGGGCCCTACTCAGTACTCACGATAGAAGAATATTTCAATAACATGTGTTTTAATATTTTTAGTCAATCTACTCACCGTAAATCTAAATTAGTGGAATTAGGGACATTTCATATACGGAATGGTTATATTGAAATAGGTAAACATTAGTCATATTAAGCTCGTGCATCGCACGTGCATATCCAATTAATTTACCTAGAAATTATTAACTAGTTTCTTTATACATGTATACTTTGAGTCCATATTTATTCATGTAGATTTCATAAATATAAACCAATTTAGAGGTAATACATCAATAAGTTGACTATAGATTTTCACCCTATTTTTGTATATAAGACAACAATATCTTCATATATATCCTTGAAAAGTGATCAAAATAAGTTTCTCCTACATGGCCACTTCATATTCTCCTCGTCGTGACAATCTCCGTCGTAAGAGAACTTCTGATTACCACTAAAGGTTAATGGAAATAATCGACGATTTTGAGTTTTTGATGCATGTGCTCGTATCTTGACTTGCTAATGAAATATTACGTCATAAAATATCTAGTCTCACTATTTAATGGCTCTTAGAGAAGGCTAAGCCCTCCATTTATGCTATTTTTACACCGAAAAGCATCTGCTTGAGCTAATACTAAGTCGGCAGGCCCCTACTCAGTACTCACGATAGAAGAAAATTTCAATAACATGTGTTTTAATATTTTTAGTCAATCTACTCACCGTAAATCTAAATTAGTGGAATTAGGGACATTTCATATACGGAATGGTTATATTGAAATAGGTAAACATTAGTCATATTAAGCTCGTGCATCGCACGTGCATATCCAATTAATTTACCTAGAAATTATTAACTAGTTTCTTTATACATGTATACTTTGAGTCCATATTTATTCATGTAGATTTCATAAATATAAACCAATTTAGAGGTAATACATCAATAAGTTGACTATAGATTTTCACCCTATTTTTGTATATAAGACAACAATATCTTCATATATATCCTTGAAAAGTGATCAAAATAAGTTTCTCCTACATGGCCACTTCATATTCTCCTCGTCGTGACAATCTCCGTCGTAAGAGAACTTCTGATTACCACTAAAGGTTAATGGAAATGATCGACGATTTTGAGTTTTTGATGCATGTGCTCGTAATACTGACTTGCTAACAGAAATATTAGGTCATAAAATATCTAGTCTCACTATTTAATGGCTCTTAGAGAAGGCTAAGCGCTCCATTTATGCTATTTTTACCAGAAAGCATCCGCTTTAGCTAATACTATGTCGTGCAGCCTACCAAGACTCACGATAGAAGAATATTTCAATAACATGTGTTTTAATATTTTTAGTCAATCTACTCACCGTAAATCTAAATTAGTGGAATTAGGGACATTTCATATACGGAATGGTTATATTGAAATAGGTAAAAATTAGTCATATTAAGCTCGTGCATCATGCGTGCATATCCAATTAATATACCTAGAAATTATTAACTAGTGTCTTTATACATGTATACTTTGAGTCCATATTTATTCATGTAGATTTCATAAATATAAACCAATTTAGAGGTAATACATCAATAAGTTGACTATAGATTTTCACCCTATTTTTGTATATAAGACAACAATATCTTCATATGTATATCCTTGAAAAGTTATCAAAATAAGTTTCTCATACATGGACACTACCTATTCTCCTCGTCGTGACAATCTCCGTCGTAAGAGAACTTCTGATTGTCACTAAAGGTTAATGGAAATGATCGACGATTTTGAGTTTTTGATGTATGTGCTCGTATCTTGACTTGCTAACATAAATATTACGTCATAAAATATCTAGTCTCACTATTTAATGGCTCTTAGAAGGCTAAGCCCTCCATTTATGCTATTTTTACCAGAAAAGCATCTGCTTTAGCTAATACTAAGTCGGCAGCCCCTACTCAAGACTCGATAGAAGAATATTTCAATAACATGTGTTTTAATATTTTTAGCCAATCTACTCACCGTAAATCTAAATAAGTGGAATTAGGGACATTTCATATACAGAATGGTTATATTGAAATAGGTAAAAATTAGTCATATTAAGCTCGTGCATCGCACGTGCATATCCAATTAATATACCTAGAAATTATTAACTAGTGTCTTTATACATGTATACTTTGAGTCCATATTTATTCATGTAGATTTCATAAATATAAACCAATTTAGAGGTAATACATCAATAACTTAACTATAGATTTTCACCCTATTTTTGTATATAAGACAACAATATCTTCATATGTATATCCTTGAAAAGTTATCAAAATAAGTTTCTCATACATGGACACTACCTATTCTCCTCGTCGTGACAATCTCCGTCGTAAGAGAACTTCTGATTGCCACTAAAGGTTAATGGAAATGATCGACGATTTTGAGTTTTGATGCGTGTGCTCGTATCTTGACTTGCTAACATAAATATTACGTCATAAAATATCTAGTCTCACTATTTAATGGCTCTTAGAGAAGGCTAAGCCCTCCATTTATGCTATTTTTACAACGAAAAGCATCTGCTTTAGCTAATACTAAGTCGTGGGGCCCTACCAAGACTCACGATAGAAGAATATTTCAATAACATGTGTTTTAATATTTTTAGTCAATCTACTCACCGTAAATCTAAATTAGTGGAATTAGGGACATTTCATATGGAATGGTTATATTGAAATAGGTAAAAATTAGTCATATTAAGCTCGTGCATCATGCGTGCATATCCAATTAATATACCTAGAAATTATTAACTAGTGTCTTTATACATGTATACTTTGAGTCCATATTTATTCATGTAGATTTCATAAATATAAACCAATTTAGAGGTAATACATCAATAACTTAACTATAGATTTTCACCCTATTTTTGTATATAAGACAACAATATCTTCATATGTATATCCTTGAAAAGTTATCAAAATAAGTTTCTCATACATGGACACTACCTATTCTCCTCGTCGTGACAATCTCCGTCGTAAGAGAACTTCTGATTGCCACTAAAGGTTAATGGAAATGATCGACGATTTTGAGTTTTTGATGCGTGTGCTCGTATCTTGACTTGCTAACATAAATATTACGTCATAAAATATCTAGTCTCACTATTTAATGGCTCTTAGAAGGCTAAGCCCTCCATTTATGCTATTTTTACAACGAAAAGCATCTGCTTTAGCTAATACTAAGTCGTGAGGCCTACTCAGAACTCACGATAGAAGAATATTTCAATAACATGTGTTTTAATATTTTTAGTCAATCTACTCACCGTAAATCTAAATTAGTGGAATTAGGGACATTTCATATACGGAATGGTTATATTGAAATAGGTAAAAATTAGTCATATTAAGCTCGTGCATCGCACGTGCATATCCAATTAATATACCTAGAAATTATTAACTAGTGTCTTTATACATGTATACTTTGAGTCCATATTTATTCATGTAGATTTCATAAATATAAACCAATTTAGAGGTAATACATCAATAACTTAACTATAGATTTTCACCCTATTTTTGTATATAAGACAACAATATCTTCATATGTATATCCTTGAAAAGTTATCAAAATAAGTTTCTCATACATGGACACTACCTATTCTCCTCGTCGTGACAATCTCCGTCGTAAGAGAACTTCTGATTGCCACTAAAGGTTAATGGAAATGATCGACGATTTTGAGTTTTTGACGTGTGCTCGTAATCTTGACTTGCTAACATAAATATTACGTCATAAAATATCTAGTCTCACTATTTAATGGCTCTTAGGAAAGGCTAAGCCCTCCATTTATGCTATTTTTACAACGAAAAGCATCTGCTTTAGCTAATACTAAGTCGGCAGGGCCCTACTCAGTACTCACGATAGAAGAATATTTCAATAACATGTGTTTTAATATTTTTAGTCAATCTACTCACCGTAAATCTAAATTAGTGGAATTAGGACATTTCATATACGGAATGGTTATATTGAAATAGGTAAAATTAGTCATATTAAGCTCGTGCATCGCATGCGTGCATATCCAATTAATATACCTAGAAATTATTAACTAGTGTCTTTATACATGTATACTTTGAGTCCATATTTATTCATGTAGATTTCATAAATATAAACCAATTTAGAGGTAATACATCAATAACTTAACTATAGATTTTCACCCTATTTTTGTATATAAGACAACAATATCTTCATATGTATATCCTTGAAAAGTTATCAAAATAAGTTTCTCATACATGGACACTACCTATTCTCCTCGTCGTGACAATCTCCGTAAGAGAACTTCTGATTGCCACTAAAGGTTAATGGAAATGATCGACGATTTTGAGTTTTTGATGCATGTGCTCGTAATACTGACTTGCTAACATAAATATTACGTCATAAAATATCTAGTCTCACTATTTAATGGCTCTTAGAGAAGGCTAAGCCCTCCATTTATGCTATTTTTACAACGAAAAGCATCTGCTTTAGCTAATACTAAGTCGGCAGGGCCCTACTCAGAACTCACGATAGAAGAATATTTCAATAACATGTGTTTTAATATTTTTAGTCAATCTACTCACCGTAAATCTAAATTAGTGGAATTAGGGACATTTCATATACGGAATGGTTATATTGAAATAGGTAAAAATTAGTCATATTAAGCTCGTGCATCGCACGTGCATATCCAATTAATATACCTAGAAATTATTAACTAGTGTCTTTATACATGTATACTTTGAGTCCATATTTATTCATGTAGATTTCATAAATATAAACCAATTTAGAGGTAATACATCAATAACTTAACTATAGATTTTCACCCTATTTTTGTATATAAGACAACAATATCTTCATATGTATATCCTTGAAAAGTTATCAAAATAAGTTTCTCATACATGGACACTACCTATTCTCCTCGTCGTGACAATCTCCGTCGTAAGAGAACTTCTGATTGCCACTAAAGGTTAATGGAAATGATCGACGATTTTGAGTTTTTGATGCATGTGCTCGTATACTGACTTGCTAACATAAATATTACGTCATAAAATATCTAGTCTCACTATTTAATGGCTCTTAGAGAAGGCTAAGCCCTCCATTTATGCTATTTTTACAACGAAAAGCATCTGCTTTAGCTAATACTAAGTCGGCAGGGCCCTACTCAGTACTCACGATAGAAGAATATTTCAATAACATGTGTTTTAATATTTTTAGTCAATCTACTCACCGTAAATCTAAATTAGTGGAATTAGGGACATTTCATATACGGAATGGTTATATTGAAATAGGTAAAAATTAGTCATATTAAGCTCGTGCATCATCGTGCATATCCAATTAATATACCTAGAAATTATTAACTAGTGTCTTTATACATGTATACTTTGAGTCCATATTTATTCATGTAGATTTCATAAATATAAACCAATTTAGAGGTAATACATCAATAACTTAACTATAGATTTTCACCCTATTTTTGTATATAAGACAACAATATCTTCATATGTATATCCTTGAAAAGTTATCAAAATAAGTTTCTCATACATGGACACTACCTATTCTCCTCGTCGTGACAATCTCCGTCGTAAGAGAACTTCTGATTGCCACTAAAGGTTAATGGAAATGATCGATGATTTTGAGTTTTGATGCACGTGCTCGTATCTTGACTTGCTAACATAAATATTACGCCATAAAATATCTAGTCTCACTATTTAATGGCTCTTAGAAGGCTAAGCCCTCCATTTATGCTATTTTTACAACGAAAAGCATCTGCTTTAGCTAATACTAAGTCGTGGGGGCCCTACCAAGACTCACGATAGAAGAATATTTCAATAACATGTGTTTTAATATTTTTAGTCAATCTACTCACCGTAAATCTTAATTAGTGAAATTAGGGACATTTCATATACGGAATGGTTATATTGAAATAGGTAAACATTAGTCATAATAAGCTCGTGCATCACACGTGCATATCCAATTAATTTACCTAGAAATTATTTACTAGTTTCTTTATACATGTATACTTTGAGTCCATATTTATTCATGTAGATTTCATAAATATAAACCAATTTAGAGGTAATACATCAATAAGTTGACTATAGATTTTCACCCTATTTTTGTATATAAGACAACAATATCTTCATATATATCCTTGAAAAGTGATCAAAATAAGTTTCTCCTACATGGCCACTTCATATTCTCCTCGTCGTGACAATCTCCGTCGTAAGAGAACTTCTGATTACCACTAAAGGTTAATGGAAATAATCGACGATTTTGAGTTTTTGATGCATGTGCTCGTAATACTGACTTGCTAACAGAAATATTAGGTCATAAAATATCTAGTCTCACTATTTAATGGCTCTTAGAGAAGGCTAAGCCGTCCATTTATGCTATTTTTACACCGAAAAGCATCTGCTTGAGCTAATACTAAGTCGGCAGGCCCCTACTCAGTACTCACGATAGAAGAATATTTCAATAACATGTGTTTTAATATTTTTAGTCAATCTACTCACCGTAAATCTAAATTAGTGGAATTAGGGACATTTCATATACGGAATGGTTATATTGAAATAGGTAAACATTAGTCATATTAAGCTCGTGCATCGCACGTGCATATCCAATTAATTTACCTAGAAATTATTTACTAGTTTCTTTATACATGTATACTTTGAGTCCATATTTATTCATGTAGATTTCATAAATATAAACCAATTTAGAGGTAATACATCAATAAGTTGACTATAGATTTTCACCCTATTTTTGTATATAAGACAACAATATCTTCATATATATCCTTGAAAAGTGATCAAAATAAGTTTCTCCTACATGGCCACTTCATATTCTCCTCCGTGACAATCTCCGTCAGAAGAGAACTTCGATTACCACTAAAGGTTAATGGAAATAATCGACGATTTTGAGTTTTTGATGACGTGCTCGTAATACTGACTTGCTAACAGAAATATTAGGTCATAAAATATCTAGTCTCACTATTTAATGGCTCTTAGAGAAGGCTAAGCCCTCCATTTATGCTATTTTTACACCGAAAAGCATCTGCTTGAGCTAATACTAAGTCGGCAGGCCCCTACTCAGTACTCACGATAGAAGAAAATTTCAATAACATGTGTTTTAATATTTTTAGTCAATCTACTCACCGTAAATCTAAATTAGTGGAATTAGGGACATTTCTTATACGGAATGGTTATATTGAAATAGGTAAACATTAGTCATATTAAGCTCGTGCATCGCACGTGCATATCCAATTAATTTACCTAGAAATTATTAACTAGTTTCTTTATACATGTATACTTTGAGTCCATATTTATTCATGTAGATTTCATAAATATAAACCAATTTAGAGGAAATACATCAATAAGTTGACTATAGATTTTCACCCTATTTTTGTATATAAGACAACAATATCTTCATATATATCCTTGAAAAGTGATCAAAATAAGTTTCTCCTACATGGCCACTTCATATTCTCCTCGTCGTGACAATCTCCGTAAAAAGAACTTGATTACCACTAAAGGTTAATGGAAATGATCGACGATTTTGAGTTTTGATGCACGTGCTCGTAATAATCGACTTGCTAATGTAAATATTAGGTCATAAAATATCTAGTCTCACTATTTAATGGCTCTTAGAGAAGGCTAAGCGCTCCATTTATGCTATTTTTACCCCGAAAAGCATCTGCTTTAGCTAATACTATGTCGGCAGGCCCCTACTCAGTACTCACGATAGAAGAATATTTCAATAACATGTTTTAATATTTTTAGTCAATCTACTCACCGTAAATCTAAATTAGTGGAATTAGGGACATTTCATATACGGAATGGTTATATTGAAATAGGTAAAAATTAGTCATATTAAGCTCGTGCATCGCACGTGCATATCCAATTAATATACCTAGAAATTATTAACTAGTGTCTTTATACATGTATACTTTGAGTCCATATTTATTCATGTAGATTTCATAAATATAAACCAATTTAGAGGTAATACATCAATAACTTAACTATAGATTTTCACCCTATTTTTGTATATAAGACAACAATATCTTCATATGTATATCCTTGAAAAGTTATCAAAATAAGTTTCTCATACATGGACACTACCTATTCTCCTCGTCGTGACAATCTCCGTCGTAAGAGAACTTCTGATTGTCACTAAAGGTTAATGGAAATGATCGACGATTTTGAGTTTTTGATGTATGTGCTCGTAATACTGACTTGCTAACATAAATATTACGTCATAAAATATCTAGTCTCACTATTTAATGGCTCTTAGAGAAGGCTAAGCCCTCCATTTATGCTATTTTTACCCCGAAAAGCATCTGCTTTAGCTAATACTAAGTCGGCAGGCCCCTACTCAGTACTCACGATAGAAGAATATTTCAATAACATGTGTTTTAATATTTTTAGCCAATCTACTCACCGTAAATCTAAATAAGTGGAATTAGGGACATTTCATATACAGAATGGTTATATTGAAATAGGTAAAAATTAGTCATATTAAGCTCGTGCATCGCACGCGCATATCCAATTAATATACCTAGAAATTATTAACTAGTGTCTTTATACATGTATACTTTGAGTCCATATTTATTCATGTAGATTTCATAAATATAAACCAATTTAGAGGTAATACATCAATAACTTAACTATAGATTTTCACCCTATTTTTGTATATAAGACAACAATATCTTCATATGTATATCCTTGAAAAGTTATCAAAATAAGTTTCTCATACATGGACACTACCTATTCTTCCTCGTCCGTGACAATCTCCGTCAGAAGAGAACTTCGATTGCCACTAAAGGTTAATGGAAATGATCGACGATTTTGAGTTTTTGATGCATGTGCTCGTAATACTGACTTGCTAACATAAATATTACGTCATAAAATATCTAGTCTCACTATTTAATGGCTCTTAGAGAAGGCTAAGCCCTCCATTTATGCTATTTTTACAACGAAAAGCATCTGCTTTAGCTAATACTAAGTCGGCAGGGCCCTACTCAGTACTCACGATAGAAGAATATTTCAATAACATGTGTTTTAATATTTTTAGTCAATCTACTCACCGTAAATCTAAATTAGTGGAATTAGGGACATTTCATATACGGAATGGTTATATTGAAATAGGTAAAAATTAGTCATATTAAGCTCGTGCATCGCACGTGCATATCCAATTAATATACCTAGAAATTATTAACTAGTGTCTTTATACATGTATACTTTGAGTCCATATTTATTCATGTAGATTTCATAAATATAAACCAATTTAGAGGTAATACATCAATAACTTAACTATAGATTTTCACCCTATTTTTGTATATAAGACAACAATATCTTCATATGTATATCCTTGAAAAGTTATCAAAATAAGTTTCTCATACATGGACACTACCTATTCTTCCTCGTCCGTGACAATCTCCGTCAGAAGAGAACTTCGATTGCCACTAAAGGTTAATGGAAATGATCGACGATTTTGAGTTTTTGATGCACGTGCTCGTAATCGACTTGCTAACATAAATATTACGTCATAAAATATCTAGTCTCACTATTTAATGGCTCTTAGAAGGCTAAGCCCTCCATTTATGCTATTTTTACAACGAAAAGCATCTGCTTTAGCTAATACTAAGTCGGCAGGGCCCTACTCAGAACTCACGATAGAAGAATATTTCAATAACATGTGTTTTAATATTTTTAGTCAATCTACTCACCGTAAATCTAAATTAGTGGAATTAGGGACATTTCATATACGGAATGGTTATATTGAAATAGGTAAAAATTAGTCATATTAAGCTCGCATCGCACGTGCATATCCAATTAATATACCTAGAAATTATTAACTAGTGTCTTTATACATGTATACTTTGAGTCCATATTTATTCATGTAGATTTCATAAATATAAACCAATTTAGAGGTAATACATCAATAACTTAACTATAGATTTTCACCCTATTTTTGTATATAAGACAACAATATCTTCATATGTATATCCTTGAAAAGTTATCAAAATAAGTTTCTCATACATGGACACTACCTATTCTTCCTCGTCGTGACAATCTCCGTCGTAAGAGAACTTCTGATTGCCACTAAAGGTTAATGGAAATGATCGACGATTTTGAGTTTTTGATGCATGTGCTCGTAATACTGACTTGCTAACATAAATATTACGTCATAAAATATCTAGTCTCACTATTTAATGGCTCTTAGAGAAGGCTAAGCCCTCCATTTATGCTATTTTTACAACGAAAAGCATATGCTTTAGCTAATACTAAGTCGGCAGGGCCCTACTCAGTACTCACGATAGAAGAATATTTCAATAACATGTGTTTTAATATTTTTAGTCAATCTACTCACCGTAAATCTAAATTAGTGGAATTAGGGACATTTCATATACGGAATGGTTATATTGAAATAGGTAAAAGTTAGTCATATTAAGCTCGTGCATCGCACGTGCATATCCAATTAATATACCTAGAAATTATTAACTAGTGTCTTTATACATGTATACTTTGAGTCCATATTTATTCATGTAGATTTCATAAATATAAACCAATTTAGAGGTAATACATCAATAACTTAACTATAGATTTTCACCCTATTTTTGTATATAAGACAACAATATCTTCATATGTATATCCTTGAAAAGTTATCAAAATAAGTTTCTCATACATGGACACTACCTATTCTCCTCGTCGTGACAATCTCCGTCGTAAGAGAACTTCTGATTGCCACTAAAGGTTAATGGAAATGATCGATGATTTTGAGTTTTGATGACGTGCTCGTAATACCGACTTGCTAACATAAATATTACGTCATAAAATATCTAGTCTCACTATTTAATGGCTCTTAGAAGGCTAAGCCCTCCATTTATGCTATTTTTACAACGAAAAGCATCTGCTTTAGCTAATACTAAGTCAGGCCCTACCAAGACTCACGATAGAAGAATATTTCAATAACATGTGTTTTAATATTTTTAGTCAATCTACTCACCGTAAATCTTAATTAGTGAAATTAGGGACATTTCATATACGGAATGGTTATATTGAAATAGGTAAACATTAGTCATAATAAGCTCGTGCATCACACGTGCATATCCAATTAATTTACCTAGAAATTATTTACTAGTTTCTTTATACATGTATACTTTGAGTCCATATTTATTCATGTAGATTTCATAAATATAAACCAATTTAGAGGTAATACATCAATAAGTTGACTATAGATTTTCACCCTATTTTTGTATATAAGACAACAATATCTTCATATATATCCTTGAAAAGTGATCAAAATAAGTTTCTCCTACATGGCCACTTCATATTCTCCTCGTCGTGACAATCTCCGTCAGAAGAGAACTTGATTACCACTAAAGGTTAATGGAAATAATCGACGATTTTGAGTTTTTGATGCACGTGCTCGTAATAATCGACTTGCTAACGTAAATATTAGGTCATAAAATATCTAGTCTCACTATTTAATGGCTCTTAGAAGGCTAAGCCGCCCATTTATGCTATTTTTACACGAAAAGCATCTGCTTGAGCTAATACTAAGTCGGCATCCCTACCAAGACTCACGATAGAAGAATATTTCAATAACATGTGTTTTAATATTTTTAGTCAATCTACTCACCGTAAATCTAAATTAGTGGAATTAGGACATTTCATATACGGAATGGTTATATTGAAATAGGTAAACATTAGTCATATTAAGCTCGTGCATCGCACGCATATCCAATTAATTTACCTAGAAATTATTTACTAGTTTCTTTATACATGTATACTTTGAGTCCATATTTATTCATGTAGATTTCATAAATATAAACCAATTTAGAGGTAATACATCAATAAGTTGACTATAGATTTTCACCCTATTTTTGTATATAAGACAACAATATCTTCATATATATCCTTGAAAAGTGATCAAAATAAGTTTCTCCTACATGGCCACTTCATATTCTCCTCGTCGTGACAATCTCCGTCAGAAGAGAACTTCCGATTACCACTAAAGGTTAATGGAAATAATCGACGATTTTGAGTTTTGATGCATGTGCTCGTATCGACTTGCTAATGTAAATATTAGGTCATAAAATATCTAGTCTCACTATTTAATGGCTCTTGAGAAGGCTAAGCCCTCCATTTATGCTATTTTTACACCAAAAGCATCCGCTGAGCTAATACTAAGTCTGAGGCCCCTACCAAGACTCACGATAGAAGAAAATTTCAATAACATGTGTTTTAATATTTTTAGTCAATCTACTCACCGTAAATCTAAATTAGTGGAATTAGGGACATTTCATATACGGAATGGTTATATTGAAATAGGTAAACATTAGTCATATTAAGCTCGTGCATCGCACGTGCATATCCAATTAATTTACCTAGAAATTATTAACTAGTTTCTTTATACATGTATACTTTGAGTCCATATTTATTCATGTAGATTTCATAAATATAAACCAATTTAGAGGAAATACATCAATAAGTTGACTATAGATTTTCACCCTATTTTTGTATATAAGACAACAATATCTTCATATATATCCTTGAAAAGTGATCAAAATAAGTTTCTCCTACATGGCCACTTCATATTCTCCTCGTGACAATCTCCGTCAGAAGAGAACTTCGATTACCACTAAAGGTTAATGGAAATGATCGACGATTTTGAGTTTTTGATGCACGTGCTCGTATAATCGACTTGCTAATGTAAATATTAGGTCATAAAATATCTAGTCTCACTATTTAATGGCTCTTAGAGAAGGCTAAGCGCTCCATTTATGCTATTTTTACCCCGAAAAGCATCTGCTTTAGCTAATACTATGTCGGCAGGCCCCTACTCAGTACTCACGATAGAAGAATATTTCAATAACATGTGTTTTAATATTTTTAGTCAATCTACTCACCGTAAATCTAAATTAGTGGAATTAGGGTCATTTCATATACGGAATGGTTATATTGAAGTAGGTAAAAATTAGTCATATTAAGCTCGTGCATCGCACGTGCATATCCAATTAATATACCTAGAAATTATTAACTAGTGTCTTTATACATGTATACTTTGAGTCCATATTTATTCATGTAGATTTCATAAATATAAACCAATTTAGAGGTAATACATCAATAACTTAACTATAGATTTTCACCCTATTTTTGTATATAAGACAACAATATCTTCATATGTATATCCTTGAAAAGTTATCAAAATAAGTTTCTCATACATGGACACTACCTATTCTCCTCGTCGTGACAATCTCCGTCAGAAGAGAACGTCTGATTGCCACTAAAGGTTAATGGAAATGATCGACGATTTTGAGTTTTTGATTCATGTGCTCGTAATACTGACTTGCTAACATAAATATTACGTCATAAAATATCTAGTCTCACTATTTAATGGCTCTTAGAGAAGGCTAAGCCCTCCATTTATGCTATTTTTACCTAAAAGCATCTGCTTTAGCTAATACTAAGTCGCAGCCCCTACCAAGACTCACGATAGAAGAATATTTCAATAACATGTGTTTTAATATTTTTAGCCAATCTACTCACCGTAAATCTAAATTGGTGGAATTAGGGACATTTCATATACAGAATGGTTATATTGAAATAGGTAAAAATTAGTCATATTAAGCTCGTGCATCGCACGTGCATATCCAATTAATATACCTAGAAATTATTAACTAGTGTCTTTATACATGTATACTTTGAGTCCATATTTATTCATGTAGATTTCATAAATATAAACCAATTTAGAGGTAATACATCAATAACTTAACTATAGATTTTCACCCTATTTTTGTATATAAGACAACAATATCTTCATATGTATATCCTTGAAAAGTTATCAAAATAAGTTTCTCATACATGGACACTACCTATTCTTCCTCGTCGTGACAATCTCCGTCGTAAGAGAACTTCGATTGCCACTAAAGGTTAATGGAAATGATCGACGATTTTGAGTTTTGATGCACGTGCTCGTAATACTGACTTGCTAACATAAATATTACGTCATAAAATATCTAGTCTCACTATTTAATGGCTCTTAGAGAAGGCTAAGCCCTCCATTTATGCTATTTTTACAACGAAAAGCATCTGCTTTAGCTAATACTAAGTCGGCAGGGCCCTACTCAGTACTCACGATAGAAGAATATTTCAATAACATGTGTTTTAATATTTTTAGTCAATCTACTCACCGTAAATCTAAATTAGTGGAATTAGGACATTTCATATACGGAATGGTTATATTGAAATAGGTAAAATTAGTCATATTAAGCTCGTGCATCGCACGTGCATATCCAATTAATATACCTAGAAATTATTAACTAGTGTCTTTATACATGTATACTTTGAGTCCATATTTATTCATGTAGATTTCATAAATATAAACCAATTTAGAGGTAATACATCAATAACTTAACTATAGATTTTCACCCTATTTTTGTATATAAGACAACAATATCTTCATATGTATATCCTTGAAAAGTTATCAAAATAAGTTTCTCATACATGGACACTACCTATTCTTCCTCGCCGTGACAATCTCCGTCGTAAGAGAACTTCTGATTGCCACTAAAGGTTAATGGAAATGATCGATGATTTTGAGTTTTTGATGCATGTGCTCGTAATACTGACTTGCTAACATAAATATTACGTCATAAAATATCTAGTCTCACTATTTAATGGCTCTTAGAGAAGGCTAAGCCCTCCATTTATGCTATTTTTACAACGAAAAGCATCTGCTTTAGCTAATACTAAGTCACAGGCCCTACCAAGACTCACGATAGAAGAATATTTCAATAACATGTGTTTTAATATTTTTAGTCAATCTACTCACCGTAAATCTTAATTAGTGAAATTAGGGACATTTCATATACGGAATGGTTATATTGAAATAGGTAAACATTAGTCATAATAAGCTCGTGCATCACACGTGCATATCCAATTAATTTACCTAGAAATTATTTACTAGTTTCTTTATACATGTATACTTTGAGTCCATATTTATTCATGTAGATTTCATAAATATAAACCAATTTAGAGGTAATACATCAATAAGTTGACTATAGATTTTCACCCTATTTTTGTATATAAGACAACAATATCTTCATATATATCCTTGAAAAGTGATCAAAATAAGTTTCTCCTACATGGCCACTTCATATTCTCCTCGTCGTGACAATCTCCGTCGTAAGAGAACTTCTGATTACCACTAAAGGTTAATGGAAATAATCGACGATTTTGAGTTTTTGATGCATGTGCTCGTAATACTGACTTGCTAACAGAAATATTAGGTCATAAAATATCTAGTCTCACTATTTAATGGCTCTTAGGAAAGGCTAAGCCCTCCATTTATGCTATTTTTACAACGAAAAGCATCTGCTTTAGCTAATACTAAGTCGGCAGGGCCCTACTCAGTACTCACGATAGAAAAATATTTCAATAACATGTGTTTTAATATTTTTAGTCAATCTACTCACCGTAAATCTAAATTAGTGGAATTAGGGACATTTCATATACGGAATGGTTATATTGAAATAGGTAAAAATTAGTCATATTAAGCTCGTGCATCGCACGTGCATATCCAATTAATATACCTAGAAATTATTAACTAGTGTCTTTATACATGTATACTTTGAGTCCATATTTATTCATGTAGATTTCATAAATATAAACCAATTTAGAGGTAATACATCAATAACTTAACTATAGATTTTCACCCTATTTTTGTATATAAGACAACAATATCTTCATATGTATATCCTTGAAAAGTTATCAAAATAAGTTTCTCATACATGGACACTACCTATTCTTCCTCGCCGTGACAATCTCCGTCGTAAGAGAACTTCGATTGCCACTAAAGGTTAATGGAAATGATCGATGATTTTGAGTTTTTGATGCACGTGCTCGTAATAATCGACTTGCTAACATAAATATTACGCCATAAAATATCTAGTCTCACTATTTAATGGCTCTTAGAAGGCTAAGCCCTCCATTTATGCTATTTTTACAACGAAAGCATCTGCTTTAGCTAATACTAAGCTCAGGGCCCTACCAAGACTCACGATAGAAGAATATTTCAATAACATGTGTTTTAATATTTTTAGTCAATCTACTCACCGTAAATCTTAATTAGTGAAATTAGGACATTTCATATACGGAATGGTTATATTGAAATAGGTAAACATTAGTCATAATAAGCTCTGCATCACACGTGCATATCCAATTAATTTACCTAGAAATTATTTACTAGTTTCTTTATACATGTATACTTTGAGTCCATATTTATTCATGTAGATTTCATAAATATAAACCAATTTAGAGGTAATACATCAATAAGTTGACTATAGATTTTCACCCTATTTTTGTATATAAGACAACAATATCTTCATATATATCCTTGAAAAGTGATCAAAATAAGTTTCTCCTACATGGCCACTTCATATTCTCCTCGTCGTGACAATCTCCGTCGTAAGAGAACTTCTGATTACCACTAAAGGTTAATGGAAATAATCGACGATTTTGAGTTTTTGATGCATGTGCTCGTAATACTGACTTGCTAACAGAAATATTAGGTCATAAAATATCTAGTCTCACTATTTAATGGCTCTTAGAGAAGGCTAAGCCCATTTATGCTATTTTTACACCGAAAAGCATCGCTTGAGCTAATACTAAGTCCAAATCCCCTACTCAAGACTCACGATAGAAGAATATTTCAATAACATGTGTTTTAATATTTTTAGTCAATCTACTCACCGTAAATCTAAATTAGTGGAATTAGGGACATTTCATATACGGAATGGTTATATTGAAATAGGTAAACATTAGTCATATTAAGCTCGTGCATCGCACGTGCATATCCAATTAATTTACCTAGAAATTATTTACTAGTTTCTTTATACATGTATACTTTGAGTCCATATTTATTCATGTAGATTTCATAAATATAAACCAATTTAGAGGTAATACATCAATAAGTTGACTATAGATTTTCACCCTATTTTTGTATATAAGACAACAATATCTTCATATATATCCTTGAAAAGTGATCAAAATAAGTTTCTCCTACATGGCCACTTCATATTCTCCTCGTCGTGACAATCTCCGTCAGAAGAGAACTTCGATTACCACTAAAGGTTAATGGAAATAATCGACGATTTTGAGTTTTGATGACGTGCTCGTAATAATCGACTTGCTAATGTAAATATTAGGTCATAAAATATCTAGTCTCACTATTTAATGGCTCTTAGAGAAGGCTAAGCCTCCATTTATGCTATTTTTACCGAAAAGCATCCGCTGAGCTAATACTAAGTCAGCCCCTACCAAGACTCACGATAGAAGAAAATTTCAATAACATGTGTTTTAATATTTTTAGTCAATCTACTCACCGTAAATCTAAATTAGTGGAATTAGGGACATTTCATATACGGAATGGTTATATTGAAATAGGTAAACATTAGTCATATTAAGCTCGTGCATCGCACGCATATCCAATTAATTTACCTAGAAATTATTAACTAGTTTCTTTATACATGTATACTTTGAGTCCATATTTATTCATGTAGATTTCATAAATATAAACCAATTTAGAGGAAATACATCAATAAGTTGACTATAGATTTTCACCCTATTTTTGTATATAAGACAACAATATCTTCATATATATCCTTGAAAAGTGATCAAAATAAGTTTCTCCTACATGGCCACTTCATATTCTCCTCGTCGTGACAATCTCCGTCAGAAGAGAACTTCGATTACCACTAAAGGTTAATGGAAATGATCGACGATTTTGAGTTTTTGATGCACGTGCTAGTAATACTGACTTGCTAACAGAAATATTAGGTCATAAAATATCTAGTCTCACTATTTAATGGCTCTTAGAGAAGGCTAAGCGCTCCATTTATGCTATTTTTAACCCGAAAAGCATCTTCTTTAGCTAATACTATGTGCAGCCCTACCAAGACTCACGATAGAAGAATATTTCAATAACATGTGTTTTAATATTTTTAGTCAATCTACTCACCGTAAATCTAAATTAGTGGAATTAGGTCATTTCATATACGGAATGGTTATATTGAAGTAGGTAAAAATTAGTCATATTAAGCTCGTGCATCGCACGCATATCCAATTAATATACCTAGAAATTATTAACTAGTGTCTTTATACATGTATACTTTGAGTCCATATTTATTCATGTAGATTTCATAAATATAAACCAATTTAGAGGTAATACATCAATAACTTAACTATAGATTTTCACCCTATTTTTGTATATAAGACAACAATATCTTCATATGTATATCCTTGAAAAGTTATCAAAATAAGTTTCTCATACATGGACACTACCTATTCTTCCTCGTCGTGACAATCTCCGTCGTAAGAGAACTTCGATTGCCACTAAAGGTTAATGGAAATGATCGACGATTTTGAGTTTTTGATGACGTGTCGTAATAATCGACTTGCTAACATAAATATTACGCCATAAAATATCTAGTCTCACTATTTAATGGCTCTTAGAGAAGGCTAAGCCCTCCATTTATGCTATTTTTACAACGAAAGCATCCGCTTTAGCTAATACTAAGTCAGGCCCTACCAAGACTCACGATAGAAGAATATTTCAATAACATGTGTTTTAATATTTTTAGTCAATCTACTCACCGTAAATCTTAATTAGTGAAATTAGGGACATTTCATATACGGAATGGTTATATTGAAATAGGTAAACATTAGTCATAATAAGCTCGTGCATCACACGTGCATATCCAATTAATTTACCTAGAAATTATTTACTAGTTTCTTTATACATGTATACTTTGAGTCCATATTTATTCATGTAGATTTCATAAATATAAACCAATTTAGAGGTAATACATCAATAAGTTGACTATAGATTTTCACCCTATTTTTGTATATAAGACAACAATATCTTCATATATATCCTTGAAAAGTGATCAAAATAAGTTTCTCCTACATGGCCACTTCATATTCTCCTCGTCGTGACAATCTCCGTCAGAAGAGAACTTGATTACCACTAAAGGTTAATGGAAATAATCGACGATTTTGAGTTTTTGATGCACGTGCTCGTATCTTCGACTTGCTAATGTAAATATTAGGTCATAAAATATCTAGTCTCACTATTTAATGGCTCTTAGAGAAGGCTAAGCCGTCCATTTATGCTATTTTTACACCGAAAGCATCTGCTTGAGCTAATACTAAGTCGGCAGTCCCCTACTCAGTACTCACGATAGAAGAATATTTCAATAACATGTGTTTTAATATTTTTAGTCAATCTACTCACCGTAAATCTAAATTAGTGGAATTAGGACATTTCATATACTAATGGTTATATTGAAATAGGTAAACATTAGTCATATTAAGCTCGTGCATCGCACGTGCATATCCAATTAATTTACCTAGAAATTATTAACTAGTTTCTTTATACATGTATACTTTGAGTCCATATTTATTCATGTAGATTTCATAAATATAAACCAATTTAGAGGTAATACATCAATAAGTTGACTATAGATTTTCACCCTATTTTTGTATATAAGACAACAATATCTTCATATATATCCTTGAAAAGTGATCAAAATAAGTTTCTCCTACATGGCCACTTCATATTCTCCTCGTCGTGACAATCTCCGTCGAAGAGAACTTCGATTACCACTAAAGGTTAATGGAAATGATCGACGATTTTGAGTTTTGATGCACGTGCTCGTAATAATCGACTTGCTAATGTAAATATTAGGTCATAAAATATCTAGTCTCACTATTTAATGGCTCTTAGAGAAGGCTAAGCGCTCCATTTATGCTATTTTTACCTAAAAGCATCT
Organism: Przewalskia tangutica; assembly: GCA_029844215.1. Classification (NCBI taxonomy): domain Eukaryota; kingdom Viridiplantae; phylum Streptophyta; class Magnoliopsida; order Solanales; family Solanaceae; genus Przewalskia; species Przewalskia tangutica. The sequence continues at coordinate 132,726,016 of CM056719.1, forward strand.
GCTTTAGCTAATACTATGTCTACAGCCCCTACCAAGACTCACGATAGAAGAATATTTCAATAACATGTGTTTTAATATTTTTAGTCAATCTACTCACCGTAAATCTAAATTAGTGGAATTAGGTCATTTCATATACGGAATGGTTATATTGAAGTAGGTAAAAATTAGTCATATTAAGCTCGCATCGCATCGTGCATATCCAATTAATATACCTAGAAATTATTAACTAGTGTCTTTATACATGTATACTTTGAGTCCATATTTATTCATGTAGATTTCATAAATATAAACCAATTTAGAGGTAATACATCAATAACTTAACTATAGATTTTCACCCTATTTTTGTATATAAGACAACAATATCTTCATATGTATATCCTTGAAAAGTTATCAAAATAAGTTTCTCATACATGGACACTACCTATTCTCCTCGTCGTGACAATCTCCGTAAGAGAACTTCGATTGCCACTAAAGGTTAATGGAAATGATCGACGATTTTGAGTTTTGATGCACGTGCTCGTAATCGACTTGCTAACATAAATATTACGTCATAAAATATCTAGTCTCACTATTTAATGGCTCTTAGAGAAGGCTAAGCCCTCCATTTATGCTATTTTTACCCCGAAAAGCATCTGCTTTAGCTAATACTAAGTCGGCAGGCCCCTACTCAGTACTCACGATAGAAGAATATTTCAATAACATGTGTTTTAATATTTTTAGCCAATCTACTCACCGTAAATCTAAATTAGTGGAATTAGGGACATTTCATATACAGAATGGTTATATTGAAATAGGTAAAAATTAGTCATATTAAGCTCGTGCATCGCACGTGCATATCCAATTAATATACCTAGAAATTATTAACTAGTGTCTTTATACATGTATACTTTGAGTCCATATTTATTCATGTAGATTTCATAAATATAAACCAATTTAGAGGTAATACATCAATAACTTAACTATAGATTTTCACCCTATTTTTGTATATAAGACAACAATATCTTCATATGTATATCCTTGAAAAGTTATCAAAATAAGTTTCTCATACATGGACACTACCTATTCTCCTCGTCGTGACAATCTCCGTCGTAAGAGAACTTCTGATTGCCACTAAAGGTTAATGGAAATGATCGACGATTTTGAGTTTTTGATGCATGTGCTCGTAATCGACTTGCTAACATAAATATTACGTCATAAAATATCTAGTCACACTATTAAATGGCTCTTAGACAAGGCTAAGCACTCAAATTATGCTATTTTTACAAACAAAAGCATCTGCTTTAGCAAATACTAAGTCGGCAGGCCCTACCAAGACTACGATAGAAGAATATTTCAATAACATGTGTTTTAATATTTTTAGTCAATCTACTCACCGTAAATCTAAATTAGTGGAATTAGGGACATTTCATATACGGAATGGTTATATTGAAATAGGTAAAAATTAGTCATATTAAGCTCGTGCATCGCACGTGCATATCCAATTAATATACCTAGAAATTATTAACTAGTGTCTTTATACATGTATACTTTGAGTCCATATTTATTCATGTAGATTTCATAAATATAAACCAATTTAGAGGTAATACATCAATAACTTAACTATAGATTTTCACCCTATTTTTGTATATAAGACAACAATATCTTCATATGTATATCCTTGAAAAGTTATCAAAATAAGTTTCTCATACATGGACACTACCTATTCTCTTCTCGTGACAATCTCCGTCGTAAGAGAACTTCTGATTGCCACTAAAGGTTAATGGAAATGATCGATGATTTTGAGTTTTTGATGCATGTGCTCGTAATACTGACTTGCTAACATAAATATTACGTCATAAAATATCTAGTCTCACTATTTAATGGCTCTTAGAGAAGGCTAAGCCCTCCATTTATGCTATTTTTACAACGAAAAGCATCTGCTTTAGCTAATACTAAGTCGGCAGGCCCTACCAAGACTCACGATAGAAGAATATTTCAATAACATGTGTTTTAATATTTTTAGTCAATCTACTCACCGTAAATCTAAATTAGTGGAATTAGGACATTTCATATACGAATGGTTATATTGAAATAGGTAAAAATTAGTCATATTAAGCTCGTGCATCGCACGTGCATATCCAATTAATATACCTAGAAATTATTAACTAGTGTCTTTATACATGTATACTTTGAGTCCATATTTATTCATGTAGATTTCATAAATATAAACCAATTTAGAGGTAATACATCAATAACTTAACTATAGATTTTCACCCTATTTTTGTATATAAGACAACAATATCTTCATATGTATATCCTTGAAAAGTTATCAAAATAAGTTTCTCATACATGGACACTACCTATTCTCCTCGTCGTGACAATCTCCGTCGTAAGAGAACTTCTGATTGCCACTAAAGGTTAATGGAAATGATCGATGATTTTGAGTTTTTGATGCATGTGCTCGTAATACTGACTTGCTAACATAAATATTACGTCATAAAATATCTAGTCTCACTATTTAATGGCTCTTAGAGAAGGCTAAGCCCTCCATTTATGCTATTTTTACAACGAAAAGCATCTGCTTTAGCTAATACTAAGTCGGCAGGGCCCTACTCAGTACTCACGATAGAAGAATATTTCAATAACATGTGTTTTAATATTTTTAGTCAATCTACTCACCGTAAATCTTAATTAGTGAAATTAGGGACATTTCATATACGGAATGGTTATATTGAAATAGGTAAACATTAGTCATAATAAGCTCGTGCATCACACGTGCATATCCAATTAATTTACCTAGAAATTATTTACTAGTTTCTTTATACATGTATACTTTGAGTCCATATTTATTCATGTAGATTTCATAAATATAAACCAATTTAGAGGTAATACATCAATAAGTTGACTATAGATTTTCACCCTATTTTTGTATATAAGACAACAATATCTTCATATATATCCTTGAAAAGTGATCAAAATAAGTTTCTCCTACATGGCCACTTCATATTCTCCTCGTCGTGACAATCTCCGTCGTAAGAGAACTTCTGATTACCACTAAAGGTTAATGGAAATAATCGACGATTTTGAGTTTTTGATGCATGTGCTCGTAATACTGACTTGCTAACAGAAATATTAGGTCATAAAATATCTAGTCTCACTATTTAATGGCTCTTAGAGAAGGCTAAGCCGTCCATTTATGCTATTTTTACACCGAAAAGCATCTGCTTGAGCTAATACTAAGTCGGCAGTCCCCTACTCAGTACTCACGATAGAAGAATATTTCAATAACATGTGTTTTAATATTTTTAGTCAATCTACTCACCGTAAATCTAAATTAGTGGAATTAGGGACATTTCATATACGGAATGGTTATATTGAAATAGGTAAACATTAGTCATATTAAGCTCGTGCATCGCACGTGCATATCCAATTAATTTACCTAGAAATTATTTACTAGTTTCTTTATACATGTATACTTTGAGTCCATATTTATTCATGTAGATTTCATAAATATAAACCAATTTAGAGGTAATACATCAATAAGTTGACTATAGATTTTCACCCTATTTTTGTATATAAGACAACAATATCTTCATATATATCCTTGAAAAGTGATCAAAATAAGTTTCTCCTACATGGCCACTTCATATTCTCCTCGTCGTGACAATCTCCGTCGTAAGAGAACTTCTGATTACCACTAAAGGTTAATGGAAATAATCGACGATTTTGAGTTTTTGATGCATGTGCTCGTAATACTGACTTGCTAACAGAAATATTAGGTCATAAAATATCTAGTCTCACTATTTAATGGCTCTTAGAAGGCTAAGCCCTCCATTTATGCTATTTTTACACGAAAAGCATCCGCTTGAGCTAATACTAAGTCGGCAGGCCCCTACTCAGTACTCACGATAGAAGAAAATTTCAATAACATGTGTTTTAATATTTTTAGTCAATCTACTCACCGTAAATCTAAATTAGTGGAATTAGGGACATTTCATATACGGAATGGTTATATTGAAATAGGTAAACATTAGTCATATTAAGCTCGTGCATCGCACGTGCATATCCAATTAATTTACCTAGAAATTATTAACTAGTTTCTTTATACATGTATACTTTGAGTCCATATTTATTCATGTAGATTTCATAAATATAAACCAATTTAGAGGAAATACATCAATAAGTTGACTATAGATTTTCACCCTATTTTTGTATATAAGACAACAATATCTTCATATATATCCTTGAAAAGTGATCAAAATAAGTTTCTCCTACATGGCCACTTCATATTCTCCTCGTCGTGACAATCTCCGTCGTAAGAGAACTTCTGATTACCACTAAAGGTTAATGGAAATGATCGACGATTTTGAGTTTTTGATGCATGTGCTCGTAATACTGACTTGCTAACAGAAATATTAGGTCATAAAATATCTAGTCTCACTATTTAATGGCTCTTAGAGAAGGCTAAGCGCTCCATTTATGCTATTTTTACCCCGAAAAGCATCTGCTTTAGCTAATACTATGTCGGCAGGCCCCTACTCAGTACTCACGATAGAAGAATATTTCAATAACATGTGTTTTAATATTTTTAGTCAATCTACTCACCGTAAATCTAAATTAGTGGAATTAGGGTCATTTCATATACGGAATGGTTATATTGAAGTAGGTAAAAATTAGTCATATTAAGCTCGTGCATCGCACGTGCATATCCAATTAATATACCTAGAAATTATTAACTAGTGTCTTTATACATGTATACTTTGAGTCCATATTTATTCATGTAGATTTCATAAATATAAACCAATTTAGAGGTAATACATCAATAACTTAACTATAGATTTTCACCCTATTTTTGTATATAAGACAACAATATCTTCATATGTATATCCTTGAAAAGTTATCAAAATAAGTTTCTCATACATGGACACTACCTATTCTCCTCGTCGTGACAATCTCCGTCGTAAGAGAACTTCTGATTGCCACTAAAGGTTAATGGAAATGATCGACGATTTTGAGTTTTTGATGCATGTGCTCGTAATACTGACTTGCTAACATAAATATTACGTCATAAAATATCTAGTCTCACTATTTAATGGCTCTTAGAGAAGGCTAAGCCCTCCATTTATGCTATTTTTACCCCGAAAAGCATCTGCTTTAGCTAATACTAAGTCGGCAGGCCCCTACTCAGTACTCACGATAGAAGAATATTTCAATAACATGTGTTTTAATATTTTTAGCCAATCTACTCACCGTAAATCTAAATTAGTGGAATTAGGGACATTTCATATACAGAATGGTTATATTGAAATAGGTAAAAATTAGTCATATTAAGCTCGTGCATCGCGTGCATATCCAATTAATATACCTAGAAATTATTAACTAGTGTCTTTATACATGTATACTTTGAGTCCATATTTATTCATGTAGATTTCATAAATATAAACCAATTTAGAGGTAATACATCAATAACTTAACTATAGATTTTCACCCTATTTTTGTATATAAGACAACAATATCTTCATATGTATATCCTTGAAAAGTTATCAAAATAAGTTTCTCATACATGGACCCTACCTATTCTCCTCGTCGTGACAATCTCCGTCGTAAGAGAACTTGATTGCCACTAAAGGTTAATGGAAATGATCGACGATTTTGAGTTTTTGATCGTGTGCTCGTAATACTGACTTGCTAACAGAAATATTAGGTCATAAAATATCTAGTCTCACTATTTAATGGCTCTTAGGAAAGGCTAAGCCCTCCATTTATGCTATTTTTACAACGAAAAGCATCTGCTTTAGCTAATACTAAGTCGTGGCCCTACCAAGACTCACGATAGAAGAATATTTCAATAACATGTGTTTTAATATTTTTAGTCAATCTACTCACCGTAAATCTAAATTAGTGGAATTAGGGACATTTCATATACGGAATGGTTATATTGAAATAGGTAAAAATTAGTCATATTAAGCTCGTGCATCGCACGTGCATATCCAATTAATATACCTAGAAATTATTAACTAGTGTCTTTATACATGTATACTTTGAGTCCATATTTATTCATGTAGATTTCATAAATATAAACCAATTTAGAGGTAATACATCAATAACTTAACTATAGATTTTCACCCTATTTTTGTATATAAGACAACAATATCTTCATATGTATATCCTTGAAAAGTTATCAAAATAAGTTTCTCATACATGGACACTACCTATTCTCCTCGTCGTGACAATCTCCGTCGTAAGAGAACTTCTGATTGCCACTAAAGGTTAATGGAAATGATCGACGATTTTGAGTTTTTGATGCATGTGCTCGTAATACTGACTTGCTAACATAAATATTACGTCATAAAATATCTAGTCTCACTATTTAATGGCTCTTAGAGAAGGCTAAGCCCTCCATTTATGCTATTTTTACCCCGAAAAGCATCTGCTTTAGCTAATACTAAGTCGGCAGGCCCCTACTCAGTACTCACGATAGAAGAATATTTCAATAACATGTGTTTTAATATTTTTAGCCAATCTACTCACCGTAAATCTAAATTAGTGGAATTAGGGACATTTCATATACAGAATGGTTATATTGAAATAGGTAAAAATTAGTCATATTAAGCTCGTGCATCGCACGTGCATATCCAATTAATATACCTAGAAATTATTAACTAGTGTCTTTATACATGTATACTTTGAGTCCATATTTATTCATGTAGATTTCATAAATATAAACCAATTTAGAGGTAATACATCAATAACTTAACTATAGATTTTCACCCTATTTTTGTATATAAGACAACAATATCTTCATATGTATATCCTTGAAAAGTTATCAAAATAAGTTTCTCATACATGGACACTACCTATTCTCCTCGTCGTGACAATCTCCGTCGTAAGAGAACTTCTGATTGCCACTAAAGGTTAATGGAAATGATCGACGATTTTGAGTTTTTGATGCATGTGCTCGTAATACTGACTTGCTAACATAAATATTACGTCATAAAATATCTAGTCTCACTATTTAATGGCTCTTAGAGAAGGCTAAGCCCTCCATTTATGCTATTTTTACAACGAAAAGCATCTGCTTTAGCTAATACTAAGTCGGCAGGGCCCTACTCAGTACTCACGATAGAAGAATATTTCAATAACATGTGTTTTAATATTTTTAGTCAATCTACTCACCGTAAATCTAAATTAGTGGAATTAGGGACATTTCATATACGGAATGGTTATATTGAAATAGGTAAAAATTAGTCATATTAAGCTCGTGCATCGCACGTGCATATCCAATTAATATACCTAGAAATTATTAACTAGTGTCTTTATACATGTATACTTTGAGTCCATATTTATTCATGTAGATTTCATAAATATAAACCAATTTAGAGGTAATACATCAATAACTTAACTATAGATTTTCACCCTATTTTTGTATATAAGACAACAATATCTTCATATGTATATCCTTGAAAAGTTATCAAAATAAGTTTCTCATACATGGACACTACCTATTCTCCTCGTCGTGACAATCTCCGTCGTAAGAGAACTTCTGATTGCCACTAAAGGTTAATGGAAATGATCGACGATTTTGAGTTTTTGATGCATGTGCTCGTAATAATGACTTGCTAACATAAATATTACGTCATAAAATCTAGTCTCACTATTTAATGGCTCTTAGAGAAGGATAAGCCCTCCATTGATGTTATTTTTACAACGAAAAGCATCTTCTTTTACTACTACTAAGTCGACACGGCCGTACTTAGTACTCAGGATTGAAGAATATTTCAATAACATATATTTTAATATTTAGTCAATCTACTCACCGTATATCTAAATTAGTGGAATTAGGGACATTTCATATAAGAAATGGTTATATTGAAATAGGTAAAAATTAGTCATATTAAGCTCGTGCATCGCACGTGCATATCCTATTTATTTACCTAAAAATTATTAACTAGTTTCTTTATACATGTATACTTTGAGTCCATATTTAATAAATATTAACCAATTTAGAGGTAATACATCAATAACTTGACTATACAATTTCACCCTATTTTTGTATATAATACAACAATATCTTCATATATATCCTTGAAAAGTGATCAAAATAAGTTTCTCCTACATGGCCACTACCGATTCTCCTCGCCGTGACAATCTCCGTCTTAAGAGAACTTCTGATTACCACTAAAGGTTAATGGAAATGATCGACGATTTTGCGTTTTTGATGCATGTGCTCGTAATACTGACTTGCTAACATAAATATTAGGTCACAAAACATCTAGTCTCACTATTTAATGCCTCTTAGAGAAGGCTAAGCCCTCCATTGATGCTATTTTTACCACGAAAAGCATCTGCTTTTGTTAATACTAAGTCGACACGGCCCTACTTAGTACTCACGATTGAATAATATTTCAATAACATATGTTTTAATGTTTTTAGTGAATCTACTTACCGTAAATCTAAACTAGTGGAATTTGGGACATTTCAGATACGTAATGGTTATTAAAATAGGTAAAAATTTGTCATATTAGGTTCGTGCATCACACATGCATATCCAGTTAGTTTATCTAGTAATTATTAACTAATGTTTATATACATGTATACTTTGAGTCCAAAGTTAGTCATGTAGATTTCATAAATATAAACCAATTTTGAAGTAACCCTTTAATAACTTGACTATAGATTTTCACCCTATTTTTGTATATAAGACAACAATATCTTCATATATATCTTTAAAAAGTGATCAAAATTAGTTTCTCCTACATGGCCACTACATATTCTCCTCGTCGTGACAATCTCTGTCGTAAGAGAACTTCTTATTGCCACTAAAGGTTAATGGAAATGATCGACTATTTTTAGTTTTTGATGCATGTGCTCATAATATTTACTTGTTAACATAAATATTAGGTCATAAAACGTCTAATCTCACTATTCAATGACTCTTAGAGAAGGCTAAGCCCTCCATTGATGATATTCATACCCCGAAAGCATCTGCTTTAGCTAATACTAAGTCGACACGCCCCTACTCAGTACTCACGATAGAAGAATATTTCAATAATATGTGTTTTAATATTTTTAGTCAATCTACTCACCGTAAATCTAAATTAGTGGAATTAGGGACATTTCATATACGGAATGGTTATACTGAAATAGGTAAACATTAGTCATATTAAGCTCGTGCATCACACGTGCATATCCAATTAATTTACCTAGAAATTATTAACTAGTTTCTTTATACATGTATACTTTGAGTCCATATTTATTTGTCACGCCCCTTTTCGACCGCGACATTTTTTAAATAAAAAAGCTCCTGCTTGATAAAAGGTTAGAAAATGAATAATAAATGCTAAAGTGCAAAAAGTGTTAAATGTTTTAACAAGGGGTGATTAAAAGTGCTAAGGGGTTCGCGGAGTCGCCACCTAATTAATTGGGTGAATTAGGACACCTAAATGTTAACTAGTTTAAAGTAAACATTAACTCCATTCTTTATGGTCTGCTAAACTTAATGAGATTCTGGATAAGGGTTCTTTATTAATCTAGAGGGAAGGGGTTAGGCATCCTCTAAGATCCGTTAACTTGCGGTTATCCTGCCAAGCCTAGGGTTAATTATTATGCTAAAAAAGGGTGTATTTAAAAACATTTAAGCTGAAGAGTATAAGATATACTTTCTAAAATTTATATTTTTATTGCAAGGTTTATGTATGAAAATCAAAGTCGGTTTTGAAAACTATGCAATTAAGATGCCTAAATACTATATTAGATATAAGTCATATATAACAGGAGTAAAATGTGTGCAAGTATTCTTTTACCTAGCATAATATAAAACTATCAGGACAAAACGTGTGCTTGTAAGACAAATAAAAGAAAAACGTGCCTATTATGCCAAAAATATTTCTTATTATGTGTGCATATTTATAACATGGTTTTAAGAATGTCTTGGCGAATAATATTCCAGCTTATTATGCAAGTGTAGATTATGAGGTGGTTTATTATAACTTTTAAACAAGGCAAGGCGAGCCTAAACTAATTAACTTAAGGTAAGTAAGTCGAACTAATTTCTAGCTATTGATTCAAGTTTAGCTATTATAAGTGCTAACTAATTAGTGTAGCGTTAGACAATTAATTTACAACAAATAGATGAAGCGGAATAAAGAATAAATAAGGATGACTCGAAGGAGAGGCGATGTCTTTTCGCCGGCGGTTTGAATTTTTCGAGGCGGAGGTGAAGATGCACACAGATGCAATTCCTTGTCTGTTATAACTCATGATGAGTCTCGCGATGAGACTCTTCGTTTAGCTCCGGGCGTGCCATGTAAGAGAAAGAAAAATAAAGATTAGTATATGTCTTAATTATTTGAATCATAAAAGAATCTACACACACATGATCTATGCTTATACACAACCAGCACATAAAGATGTATAAATCAGTCAGTAGACCGAGGTCATCTGCTGTAACAGTCAGCAAACATAGCCAACAGACAATGAAATACAGTGAGGTTAACATATAGGGAATATTCTTATGGTTCACATAGTGATGTACTCGAGCATTAACAATCAGATGCATATAGTACGAGTAGATGGCCGAATCATGATTCCTTTTAAGCATGCGTTATGGTGGCAACAGGAAATGCAGGTAGTCAAAACAGCATGCAGTGACAGTTTAGGCAAGCAAAGCAAAACATTTATTCGGACTGGGGAGTTACAGGTATGCCAAGATTATAGGATAGATATGAAATCAAATACCTAGCCTACACATCTCTCTAGCTTACTTGAAATACAGCAGATAAGCAATTTTAAGATGGAATAGAGGCATATATGCCCATTTTTACGGTTTAAACAATCAACGGAGATTGATAGGAGAAGCATTCACTTTAGAAAATAATGGACTGATTTAGTAAGCATGCTAGACCCTTAACAATCAAATAAGTCATTCCAAATAATATTTAAGCAGGCTCAACTACAAACATATAGTAAGACCCAACTATGTATTGCAGGGGAGATCAACTCCCACACAGACCATGATAGGCATATGTTCACAGAAGGGACTTATCTAGGCTAACACAGATTTCCTTAAGGCAGCGACTACAAGGGTTGAGTCAAGTACGTATATTGGCAATATACTAAGGTAATCTCACAGTAGTACATACATAGATCATGCTGAAACCAACAGGGACAAACACAATATTCTCTCCAATTCCTTATTACAATTTTTAACCACATACCAACATATTTATAGCTGAATATTTTCTACAATATTCATTCAATTATGAAGGTGTTTGAACATGCTAACAGACAGACATTCATTTGCCACAAATCGTGATCGAGACAAACACCCGATTAATCACTTAACTAATCTCAACTGATTTAAACAAATATTAAGGTAGTGAGGCAGATAACACAAGATGCATACATGAACTCGATCGATGCTTGCTAAGCAGACTAAACGTCAAAATATACATACCTGCAGACGATTACATATTAATGCCAGACAAACGACACAGACATACATAATGCAAAAAATAAGGAAAGAGTAGTAATGGACGTAGCAGCAGGAATGGACTAACATATGTTTAACACACAAATTACACCAACATTCTGCAGGCAAAAAACATCGTACAAAGCCATAAAAATACAGACTTAAACAGAAAGTTTGGAAAAAAGTGATGAGTTTACCTTCTCCGGACAGCGACCCGGGGCAGCGTATCAAGTCGTCGGTCCACTCGACGGGTTTTGGGTTTGCGATGCGAATAGAAGGGCAAGGTTTGTTTGCTGATTTCTTGGCTGGATTTGAAAGAAAGGGTTTCGAACTTCCTATTCGTGCGATGCTAATGATCTGAGTGCTGTGCCCCTGCTCCTTCCCCGATGTTCTGCCGTCTGTCCTCTGTCGTATTGTGCTCTCTCCCACTGCGCTCTATCGTACTCTCCCCTGAATCGATGCCCTATTGCATGCATAGCGGTTCTATATTTATAGCTAGGATTTTGGGTTCCAAGTTGGTAAGTAATCAAGGTGTGATTCTGGCTAATTCTTATTCTGATTTCGTACGATTCGTACTAGATTTTGTGCTGATTTTAGTACTGATTTTGAGGCAGGATTTGGGTGCTGGTTATGGTAAGAAATCCTTCTGATTTAGTGCGATTCGTGCGGGTTATGGTAAGGTAAAGGATTTCTGATTTGGTTTGGTTATGGTAAGGTAAAGGATTTCTGATTTGGTTTGGTTATGGTAGGAAATCGTTGGCTGGGTGTGTGTGGGTAAGGAAGGTAAGGGAGCCGGATTTTCAGCCGAAAATCCGGCGAGAATATCGGGTTTTTCGACGAAGGCGGCGATGGAAACTTTTAGGGTTAGGTTTAAGGGGAGTGGGGGACGACGATGGGTAAAGGACTGAAGGAAGTGAGGGATGCGCGTGTACGGTGATAAGAGCGGAAGGAAATTTGTGGTCGCGGGTTTTGGGCCAGTGGATTTATTGGGCTGGGGCGACGGGTAATTTAAAAGGTAAGGCCTGGGCTGCGTTTTTTAAGTGGGTATTAGTTTTAGGCTTTTAATTAGTTTTAGGCTTTTACTTAGTTAATTAGTGATAAATTAATTGATTAAATTATTTAGGTGCTTTATTAATCTATGTTTGAGATAAAAATAAAGACGGACGTGCTATTTAACTAGTGCTTGATTTTTATGAATGCGACGTCATTATTTAAAATCTTATTATTGTGCATTATTATTTAAAATAAGTTATGAAATTGCTTTGCGTATTAATAAATGCAACTATGCTACTTGACACGACGTCATTGCTAAATTATGTATTTATTATTAATTATTAAGAATTGTTTGACAGGGCTTAAATTTAATCAATGCGGCGCGGGACTCTAAGTGCTTAATACTCTACGTAAAATGCGGTGTTATTATTAAATTGCTTATTTATGCCTGTATTAATGTTTTATCGCTGCATTTTTATTATTTATATTATTTCAAAATTAGTCTAATTTTATAGCTAATGACTGGACGGGAGAGTCAAAATTGGGTGTCAACAACTTGTCCCTCTTTGTATGGAGATGATGGAAGAATCTTCGGACAAAGACGTTGACTCATAGCCAATTTTGTCTCGATCCTCAGAATTGCAAAAATGTTGGGCAATTAAGACAAGGCTGACGCGGACTCAAAATTGTCCCAGTGTCGAGTTATGACGACACTGGGCTACCATGGTCAAAACACCAAGGCGGGCTAACGCGGACTCAAAATTTGTCCCAGTGTCGAGTTATGATGACACTGGGCTATGGTGCAAAAAGCAAAAAATAAAAATAACTGGCTTGAACCTGGGGTGTACCGCTATGGCTTATGGTGCTGGATTTTATGGTGATGTGGAACGAGTGGACCGACGCTTGAGGCCGCTTCTGCCATTCATTGGGAAGGTTGGCCCCCCAACAAATTTGTCACGGCCGAACCGGGCGTGGTAGTGCCTACAGGCACCTTTCTACCTTAACAATACAAGTAAGCTGCGGAACTGAAATAACACCTCATTTTTTTTTCTTTTAAAACAACCGTACGTGCAAGGGCAAAGCCGACAAGGCTGCCATATATACATAACGAAAGACACTACACCGTACATAAGTCCAATCCCACATATGAATACAGACCTCTAGGAGTTAAACTGAAATATGACGGGACAAGGCCCCGCCGTACCCAAAACTGTACAAAGCCTGTACTGACGGATATATACCAAAAAGATAAACTCCTGGACAGAGGGAGCTATCCAAAACCACGAGCGGATCCTACACTGCCGATCACCAACAGCGTACCTAAACTGCGGCATGAACGCGGCCGAAGGAGAGGTCGAGACGAAGAATGTACCAAGTATGTGAACAATAAGTACTGTAATGAAATCATAACAGTCTAAACAAAACAGGAGACATGTATGATAGCCAACCTACAGTACATAACACATAAGCAGTCATATCAAGTCAGGGACGCAAGCCCTCGAAGTCACTACTCAGATATAACTATGGGTCTCACGCCCATACATCAATCATGCCCGCGGAATCCTTCCTCGCTGCCGGCAGTCCATGATATACTACAACATCAGTAAGCACACTGAACCTTACAATCATGAGAGTAAACAGTAGTATCCTTACAATATAAACTAGGAAGCTCATGATCAAGCAGGACCATCCGCCCGCAGTATCATTTAGCAATCCTATTCCTGGGACTATTTCACCCGCATAGGTCGCGTGGACCCGCGTGAGGTATTCCTCGCATAGGCTGGACCCGCCCGCATGGGACTATTTCACCCGCATAAGCCCTTTCGGACCCGCATGAGGTATTCCTCGCATAGGACTATTTCACCCGCATAAGCCCTTACGGACTCGCATGAGGTATTCCTCGCATAGGCTGGACCCGCCCGCATGGGACTATTTCACCCGCATAAGCCCTACGGACTCGCATGAGGTATTCCTCGCATCGTGGGTAGCAAATCCACGGAATTATGCAAATGCCACAAACCCGGGGAATGACCCCGAAACGACTGATATAACAATAGCACACAACCGGCTATTTCCCGCACACATAGGCAAATCCTTAATTACAAGCCAAAGTCCTTACCAAGGCACACTTAGAATAATTCTCTTTAACAAGCCAAAGTACTTATCAAGGCACACTTAGACAAATTCTCAATTTATCAAGCCAAAGTACTAATCAAGGCATACTTAGAATAATTCTCTTTTAACAAGTCAAAGTACTTATCAAGGCACACTTAGACAAATTCTCAATTCATCAAGCCAAAGTACTAATCAAGGCATACATAGAATAATTCTCTTTTAACAAGTCAAAGTACTTATCAAGGCACACTTAGACAAATCCTCAATTTATCAAGCCAAAGTACTAATCAAGGCATACATAGAATAATTCTCTTTTAACAAGTCAAAGTACTTATCAAGGCACACTTAGACAAATCCTCAATTTATCAAGCCAAAGTACTAATCAAGGCATACATAGAATAATTCTCTTTTAACAAGTCAAAGTACTACGTACGTACATTCCTTTATAAAAGACTCCTTTCTATGTAAATCCCCAAGATACTAACACCCGTAGTATCAAGGCGTGTCTATTTTTCAAAGTAAGTTACTACACTTTTAGAAAACTCATTTCAAAGCTTGAAATCAAGTAACTCCAAATTTTCACAATCTAGGCAACTTATGCCGATTTAATCAAAATAGACAACTTTCTAAACCTTCCATAAAGCCGTTATAACCAACTTCCCATAAAGCCGTTATAACCCTTTTATGGTTTTAGACGTATCCATTCCTTCAATAACCAAGAGACTTATACTATTAAAACCAAGTATCACATACTTACAAATCAAGTTCTTAACTTTCAAAATACTTCAAGTCTCTTAATAGTTAGAAAACAAGTTTTCTTCTACCTTTTTAAACCTCAAGTAACTTCACCCTTAACGCAAGTTGCTTCTCTTAAATCATGTCATTTCTCCTCTTTTAAATCAAATAAGTAAATCACTCCTTTGACTCCCCTAAAGTCATTATAATGACCTTTAGGTTTTAGAACTAAGGCACTAGCCAAAAGATTTGGAAACCACTTCCTTTTCAAGTCTCTATGTACTTTAAGAAAAATACCTTCACTTTTAAGAATCCAAACTTCCCTAAGGAAATGGATTATACTACTTACAATTTAAACATCAAAGTACACTCAAGGAAGTACATAGAACAAATTCTATTTTAGGCAATCCAGATACAAGCAAGGAATGGATCATTCAAGGAGTAGAACTTACTTTCTTTATTCTAAGGAATCATGCTAGAAGAGGAGATAGTTCACATACCTTTTCGGCTAAATCCACAAGCTAAGCCGAATACACCGTACGTAGAAGTGTCAACCTATAATGGTCACAACAAGGCTATCAACTTCTAGTCTCTATGTAGAATAATACTAAGTATTTAGTCTCTAATTCTACGGAAAATCGGGCAGCACTTCCTTTATTTCTACTCACTTTGCCACCTTTTTCAAGGCCGAATACAATAACCAACAAGCCACATTTAAGGCTCCAAACAACAACTAAACAAAGGGGATTACACGCCTTACAATATGTGTAAAATTCCGCCCCACAATTCATACGAAGTAGTTTAATGCACACTAGCCAATTCTCGGCCAACTTACATAGCAACACTAAGTCTTTTCCAACCCTTTTCAAATTCCAAGTTCCAAGGTCTAACATGTTATATAGTTATAAACTACTTCAACAACTACATTTTCCTTCTTTATACAACATGCGACGCTTAGACCAATAGTCGACTTGAATTCCAATCTTAAAGCTAAACATGCTAGTTTTCGGATTAGGGTTCCAATATTCCATAAACATATCAAACTTCATACTATATAACACATGCTTGCTAAAATCCATAGCTACAACAATAAGTAAGTCTTAACTACTAAAACAACAAAATTTATACCTTTCCAAGCCCTTAAAATTTCCAAGATCCAAAGTTGCGCCTTAGAAATTCTTAGCTCCTTTCCTTAAGTTCCAATCCGCTCCAAGCACTCCTTAGAGGCCTATGAAGAACCCATCTTCAAGTTCCAACTTCAAAGTTGAAGAACTCCTTTAGTTTCCGTCTTGCGACTAACGTGAAAATGCGTTTTTTCCGAAATCTTTCTATTGAGATAACCTTACAACACCCTTAGGAACATTGGGTTAAAGTCTTGTGGCTAATGGACAACAAACTAAATTTTTTGTGTGGGAGACTATGCAAACCCGAGAGGTTCTCTTTGAAGAACACAATGTTCTCTATTTTTCTAAGTGTAAAATAAGCTTGTCTTGCTACTAGTTAGCATATAACACATATTGGAGGGCTTAGACTTAAACAAATGTGAGGCTAGGATTAAAATCACATGGATCAAGCTTATGTGGCAAGTTGACTAGTCAATTATGTCAAGCTTGAAGACTTATCTTCCAAGATGTTCAATGACCATAATACCCCTCCTCTAATTCGACCAAGACCACTTATGGGGGTGCCACGTGTCGCCCTCTCATTCGTCCATAAAATTTCCGTAACCCTCGTGGGCCCCACAAAACGTAAAATTCCTCGGGTGGGCCCCACGTGACCAAATCCGTAAAAATAAATTTCCATAGTGTTAATAAGTTCTATACTTTACAAACAATACATTTTGAGAATCCAATTCTCAACAACGAACATTTTTCCTTTCCGACGTCCGGAAGACTTTCCGTCGGAAAAACAATCCTTCCTTTCGTACTAATTTCCAAGTCTTTTGTTCCCTACGTAACTTCACTTACACATGTCCTGAACTTACAGGGTGTAACAAAATTGCCCCGGTTCGCTGTAAGAGAAAATCCACGTTGTGCTCCTGCTCCTGCATGCTAAGGCTTAAACAAACGGTTAGTGCATAACTGTTAAGGCAAAATGATGATGCATAATTTTTAAAGCAATGTCACTGTGAGTAGAAATGTTATCCTGCTGTGTTGATGTGATGCTGCAAATGTTGTGATTTCGCCCTTGCACGGACGTGTTGCGATTGTGAATGCGGATATGTTGTCCTTGCTGCAGCTGCCCCTGTAGACTAAAGCTCAAGAAAGAGTTAGTGCATAACTGCTAAGACAGAATAATAAAGCACGAATAAGAAACGCAATTTTGAGAGTAGAGAAATCGTCCCTGCGTGGATGTGATATGCTGATGATGGCGTCGTTTTCAGGCTTGTTGTGCTGATAACGTTGCTGCTTGGACGCGTTGCCGCTGGCGTCGTTGCGTAATGCTGATGACGTCGTTGCCTGGACGTATTGTTGCCGGCGTTGTTGTGTAGATGCATTGTTGCTGACGTCGTTGTCTGGACGTATTGCTGCTGGTGTCGTTGCGTAGACGTATTGTTGTTAACGTCGTTGTCTGGACGTATTGCTGCGGGCGTCGTTGTGTGGACGCAATGCTGATAACGTCGTTATGCGGGCGTATTCTTCGCGGCGTCGTTGCATAGGCGTATTCTTCTTGGCGTCGTTATGGATGCATTATTCTTGGCGTCGTTGTGCGGGCGTATTCTTCTTGGCGTCGTTGCGTGGACGTATTGCAGCTGGCGTCGTTGCGTAGACGTATTGATGCTGGCGTCGTTGCGTGGACGTATTGCTGCTGGCGTAGTTGTGTGGACGCAATGCTGATGACGTCTGATCGGTGTATTTTATATACACTTTTTGAGTCATTTTTAGTTAGTATTTTACTCATTTCATTTATGTTTAGTACAGTATTAGGGTCGTTTTCCTTTCTTTTGTGTCACAGCGGTAAAAAATGGAGAAATGACGAAAAGGAGATGAAATGAGCATAAAAGAGATGGAATTGCACACTAAAAGGGCCAAGAAATAAAGTCTAAGTTCGAAATTAGAGAGAGATCGACGAAGTCCGGACGAAAAAGGGCGGCTTAAACGGAATCGCGAGAAACGTCATCAGCGCGGCTGACAATGAGCGGCGCCCAATATGCTGAAAGTCTGAAAGTTGTTGATCTTGAGCGCCTTACCATTTGCGAGGCAGCGCCGACAGGAATTATGAAGTCTTTGGGCGGGTGACTTGTTTGAGAATCCTAAAGGGATAATTTTTCCTTCCTAAAGGGATAACTTTTTCTACCTAAAGGGATAACTTTTCCTACCTTAAAACCCTTACCTAAAAGGATTCTAATAACTTTTCCTTTCCTACAAATCCCTAACCCTTCACCAAAAGGATTCTTTGGCTATAAATACTCTACATCATTAGAAGAATTATTCATTCTCCATTCCACCATTCACCATTCTACATCCATCCTTCCACCAATCCATCTTGTAAATATTCCACAACACAACCCTTGGATGCTTGGCTTGGAGACTCATTAGTTTAGTAATTTCTTTTCCCTTTCTTGTACTTTATTTCAGTTTTTATGATGAACTTTGAATTAGTTCTCGTCATATTTATGGCTAGGAACTAATTCTCTTATAGGGCTTTCCATGTTGAATTACTAGAAACTTATGTTATAAATTAATGCATGCTTATGGTTATTTTTCTTATTGAGAGATCTATCCAATAATTGAGTTGAATTCTTGGTAATTAATTGACAACTAATTATCACTATATGATTTCTAATCAGATTCTGAAAAGGGGGGATTGTGAATATGCTGTAAGTTGGGTAGACATTCTTGGATTGGGGATGAAAATACCTCAATTATTTATGTAGCGTTGATGAGAGGCTTAACAACCCTAATTTTGCGCATTGTGCGTGACGGTCAACTAGGTTTTTGTTCTTAATCCTCCTATAAAGTTATCCTTATCACCGAAAGGTAGGTAAGGTGCGATACTGAGGTTGAGTGTTTATATAACCTAACGGAGTATAAAACGATTTCGTAAACCTGCTTTCTCCAAAAGAAGAATACCATAAGTTAATGCATTAGTACGTAGCATAAGCGGATAGTAAGGATACATGGAAGCCCTATTCTCATCACATCTGAAGTAAATCTTTATATTTAAATAGCTTTCATAATTCTTAGTTATAAACAACCAATCATTTATCAATTCGCCAAATAGATACTAGAAAATAGATAGTTGGTACTTGAACCCTAATCCTAGAGGACGATATTCGGTCTTATCAAGACTATACTACTTGTCACGATAACGTGCACTTGCGTTTAAAGTGTGTGCATCTTACCGCGCATCAAGTTTTTGGCGCCGTTGCCGGGGATTAGGCATAGTTCAATATCAAATTTATCTATTTTTAATTTCTAATTTGGTTTTTATTTTTGTTTCTTTAAATTATTTATTTTATTTTCTGTTGAAAAATAATAATAATAATAATAAAATTAAAAAAATAAAAAAAACAAGTGTGCCGTGATTCGTTGTTGGTTTTGATTCATCTCAGGGATCCTCAAGACATGGATTTCTACTGTCAATATGATCGAGCTCCAACCATAGAGGAAGAGAGAGAGGAATTGCGAGAAGTCATACTCAGTCTCACTAAGTATCAAGCGCAGTTCATGGACGAAATGAGATTGGCCATAAAGAAGCTGGAACTGCAAATAGGAGAACTCGCAGTCATTTTTAACAGCGAACAACAATTTGAGGAGCCTGAACCAAACCCAACTATTGAGGAATCTGGTGAGATAGTTGGTGTAGAAAAGGAAAAGATTGCAGAGATCCAATTATTTACCTTCTTGGACTCTGTAGAAATCCTTTTTCTTGCACCTATTACAGAAGAACCACCACTAGCTATCACGGCTGATCCCCAATTAGGAAGCCCACACCAGCAAGGGTACCCCCTAGAGTTGAGAGATGTAGAGAAGCTCACGGATTCCTACATTATAGAAAGCATAAAAGACAAGCCTACTTGGGGGATAATTGTATATGTAAGGCTCTTGTTTGAACAAATGGTCGTAGGGAAATTGAGACCTACAAAAATAACTCTGCGGATTGCAAGCAGTTCGCAGAAGGATCCAATGGGCACTCGTAAAGGTTAAAGGCGTCCGGCTAAAAGACGTTAAAGACAGCGCTTGTTGGAAGGCAACCCAATATTTTTTTTATTATGTTATTTTAATTTCTGTCTTTATTTTATTTTATTTTATTTTGTCTTGAACAGTCTCACGGTCTTGGGTTCTTGTTTTGTGTTGTTGGATGACAGTGGAAAGCTAAAGCAGGAAAAGGAGCAAAAACGCTGAAAAAAAGCGATCGTCAGCGCGGCTCTAGAATCGGGGCAGCGTAACTCAGAAGAGCCACGAGTACTAGCAGCGCTGAATCTCGAGCATGGCGCCCGAACTTCAGAGAGCCATATTTTCGTGCAAATTCCAGAATTTTTCCTCCTAGACCTCCGTTATGACCGCTGTGTTGTGTCAGTAAGTTGTCCTTTTTCTTTTATTTTCTTTGAGTCTTGCACACATTGGGGACAATGTGTGATTTAAGTTTGGGGGTGTTTTATTTGTGTCTTGTTATGTTTTATTTAAGTCTTGTTGATTGTTTTATGTTTATTTTGAGTCACCAAATTTTTTTTTTCCTTTTTGAGTCATAATTGCCTGTCAAAGATCATAATTGCTGTAGTTGCTAGAAACACCTAGTGAAGTAAGGTGGAATAATGTAACGGAATTGAAGCAACTATCTAAACACCTAAGTTAGATATGCCAAAAACTCACAGAATCTGTCTATTTGGAGTTTCTTGCTTAAATTGTGCATGCTAAATTATGAAAACCTATGTGTTATGATTGCTTGCTATTTGAGGCGAAATAGTTAGGATAAGCATGCTAGGGAGATGACTCAGGCATTTCTTTCATAGCCAATTCTTACCACTCTTTTCTATCCCGGACTTCAAATATATACCTAGTCAACCCCATTGAGCCTAAAAATTGAAACTTCTTCTTTGACACCCTATATTCCCACAAATTGTGCCATAAGTAAAAATGTGAAGTAGTGGAATCAATTGTGTTAAAAAAGAGACAAAAAGAGTGAATGAGCTTGTTGCACCCCAATTAAAAGTAATAAGAAATAGGCAAAAGCCTAAGTTTGGGGGTGCTTGTCATTATTATATACTTCACTCTCCCAAAACAAAAGAGGGAAAAGATAGAATCAAAGTGAAGGAAAGAACAAAAAGAAAAGGGAAATACTGAAAAGCTAAAGAGCTTATGGTACACAGAATGAGCCTAAATGCATATTTTTACCAACCCCTACCTAAGCCTACATTACAACCCTTAAAGTCCTGAAGATCTCTTTTATGCATATCCAGGATTAGTGGAGAATAGCAAGTAAGCATGCCATAGGATTTTTGAATTTATATGCATGATTTAGTATATTGACTTCCATTAAAGCATGATAAATATGAGTTTGCGAAATATCTAGCTCAATGTGTTTAGTGTGCTGAAAAATTTCATGCTACATGTTTCCTGCATATATTCTGCTAACCTTCATGTTTTTCTAGATAACACTAAATGCAGCAAAAGTGATCAATGTCAGTGAGTCTTTTATTTTTCGTTTCTTGAGTCTTTTATTTCTTTCTTTCTATCTTTGCTCGAGGGCGAGCAAAGGTTAAGTTTGGGGGTATTTGATCGGTGTATTTTATATACACTTTTGAGTCATTTTTAGTTAGTATTTTACTCATTTCATTTATGTTTAGTACAATATTAGGGTCGTTTTCCTTTCTTTTGTGTCACAGCGGTCAAAAATGGAGAAATGACGAAAAGGAGATGAAATGAGCATAAAAGAGATGGAATTGCACACTAAAAGGGCCAAGAAATAAAGTCTAAGTTCTGAAATTAGAGAGGAGATCGGGCGAAGTCGGACGAAAAAGGGCGGCGAAGCGGAATGCGAGAAAACGTCATCGGCGCTTGGCTGAGACAATGAGCCGCGCCCAATATGCTGAAAGTCTGAAAGTTGCTGATCTTGAGCCGCTGCATTTGCGAACGCGGCGCCGACACGGGAATTATGAAGTGCTGGGCCGAATTTGACTTGTTTTCAGAATCCTAAAGGGATAACTTTTCCTACCTAAAGGGATAACTTTTCCTACCTTAAAACCCTTACCTAAAAGGATTCTAATAACTTTTCCTTTCCTACAAATCCCTAACCCTTCACCAAAAGGATTCTTTGGCTATAAATACTCTACATCATTAGAAGAATTATTCATTCTCCATTCCACCATTCACCATTCTACATCCATCCTTCCACCAATCCATCTTGTAAATATTCCACAACACAACCCTTGGATGCTTGGCTTGGAGACTCATTAGTTTAGTAATTTCTTTTCCCTTTCTTGTACTTTATTTCAGTTTTTATGATGAACTTTGAATTAGTTCTCGTCATATTTATGGCTAGGAACTAATTCTCTTATAGGGCTTTCCATGTTGAATTACTAGAAACTTATGTTATAAATTAATGCATGCTTATGGTTATTTTTCTTATTGAGAGATCTATCCAATAATTGAGTTGAATTCTTGGTAATTAATTGACAACTAATTATCACTATATGATTTCTAATCAGTTACGAAAAGGGGATTGTGAATATCTTGTAAGTTGGGTAGACATTCTTGGATTGGGGATGAAAATACCTCAATTATTTATGTAAGCGTTGATGAGAGGCTTAACAACCCTAATTTTGCGCATTGTGCGTGACGGTCACTAGGTTTTGTTCTTAATCCTCCTATAAAGTTATCCTTATCAGAAAGGTAGGTAAGGTGCGATCTGGGGTTGAGTGTTTATATAACCTAACGGGAGTATAAAGCGATTTACGTAAACCTTTCTCCAAAAGAAGAATACCATAAGTTAATGCATTAGTAAGTAGCATAAGCGGATAGTAAGGATACATGGAAGCCCTATTCTCATCACATCTGAAGTAAATCTTTATATTTAAATAGCTTTCATAATTCTTAGTTATAAACAACCATTCATTTATCAATTCGCCAAATAGATACTAGAAAATAGATAGTTGGTACTTGAACCCTAATCCTAGAGGACGATATTCGGTCTTATCAAGACTATACTACTTGTCACGATAACGTGCACTTGCGTTTAAAGTGTGTGCATCTTACCGCGCATCAAGTTTTTGTGTGGACGTATTGCTGCTGGCGTCGTTGCGTGGACGTATTGCTGCTGGCGTCGTTGTGTGGACGCATTGTTGCTGACGTCGTTGTCTGGACGTATTGCTGCTGGCGTCGTTGCGTGGACGTATTGCTGCTGGCGTCGTTGCGTAGACGTATTGATGCTGGCGTCGTTGCGTGGACGTATTGCTGCTGGCGTCGTTGTGTGGACGCAATGCTGATGACGTCGTTGTGTGGACGTATTGCTGCTGGCGTCGTTGCGTGGACGTATTGCTGCTGGCGTCGTTGTGTGGACGCAATGCTGGCGTCGTTGCGTAGACGTATTGCTGCTGGCGTCGTTGCGTGGACGTATTGCTGCTGGCGTCGTTGTGTGGACGCAATGCTGATGACGTCGTTGTGTGGACGTATTGCTGCTGGCGTCGTTGTGTGGACGCAATGCTGGCGTCGTTGCGTAGACGTATTGCTGCTGGCGTCGTTGCGTGGACGTATTGCTGCTGGCGTCGTTGTGTGGACGCAATCGCGATGGCGTCGTTATGCGGGCGTATTCTTTCTGGCGTCGTTGTGTGGGCGCATTATTCTTGGCGTCGTTATGCGGGCGTATTCTTCTTGGCGTCGTTGCGTGGACGTATTGCTGCTGGCGTCATTGCGTAGACGTATTGATGCTGGCGTCGTTGCGTGGACGTATTACTGCTGGCGTCGTTGTGTGGACGTAATGCTGATGACGTCGTTGTGTGGACGTATTGCTGCTGACGTCGTTGCGTGGACATATTGCTGCTGGCGTCGTTGTGTGGACGCAATCTTTGGCGTCGTTGCGTGAGGCGTATTCTTCTTTGGCGTCGTTGCGTGGGCGTATTCTTCTTTGGCGTCGTTGTGTGGGCGCAATCGCGATGGCGTCGTTGTGTGGGCGTATTCTTCTTTGGCGTCGTTGTGTGGGCGCAATCTTTGGCGTCGTTGCGTGAGGCGTATTCTTTGTTGGCGTCGTTGCGTGGACGTATTCTGCTGGCGTCGTTGTGTGGACGCAATCGCGATGACGTCGTTATGCGGGCGTATTCTTCTTGGCGTCGTTGTGTGGACGCATTGTTGCTGGCGTCGTTGCGTAGACGTATTGCTGCTGGCGTCGTTGCGTGGACGCATTGTTGCTGGCGTCGTTGCGTAGACGTATGCTGATCACGTCGTTGTCTGGACGTGTTGCTGCTGCTGTAGAATAAATGCTCCTGCAAGCTAAGCTTGAGAAAACGTTAGTGTATACCTGTTTAAACGAAATGATAAATACATATGAGAAGTGCAATTTTATGGGTAGAGATGTCGTCCCTGATACGCCGGATGAATACTGAGATGTTGTCCTTGCACGGACATGCTAAATGCTACAACTGACGAATTGCCATGATGCATTTGTTGCGTGCGATGCGTTGGTTGCAAATTTGACTTTATGCCCGCGCTGATACGCTAGCCCTTGTTGCGGAGTTCAGAATTCTGACTGTTGATTGTCGATGCCTTTTTCTGCTTCTGATGTGGACTTTGAATTTTGGATTGTTGTCATATCCTCTGCCTCTGCTGCTTCTTTCTGCTTTTGCGAAGAAACTTTTTGCCGTATTTTCTGCTTCGGCTATTGCACTTTCTGCTTCTGTTAATATGAAAAGACCTGCGCCCAAAGAAAATTTGTGAGTTTGGGGGGGGGGTCGATTCGCATTTGACTTCGCCGCCTTGTTCCTTGACATCCGTGCACGGCTGCTTGGACTGCAACCATGCAGTTTCCTACCTTGTCCCAGTTTTGAAAAGGGCGTTTGGCCTAAAGTGGGTCTCAATGGAGTTGCTTGTATGTTATGTGTATTCTCGTTATTTTCAGGCGGAGGGAAAGCTTCCTAATGGTGTGACCGAAGCCGATTTAGGCCGCCTACGTATCCCCATGAGGGAATCAGGTCATGGCGTAGTTCATTACAAGCGAATATTGGGTAAAATTTTAAAGGTGGGACCGGGGCCGATGTGGCCGCCTACGTATCCGCCAAGGGAATCAGGTCGAACGTAGTTCCAATAGTGCAAAAGAGAAATTGGGATTTTTCTAAAAGGTGGGACCGAAGCCGATGTGGCCGCCTACGTATCCGCCAAGGGAATCAGGTCACACGTAGTTCCAAAGCAAGCAAAACAAAAGAAAACATTATTAGAGCTTAAATATGAGTTTTTCTTTTTATTAATCTGCTAAGATAAATTGCTCTTTCTTATCCGGGCTCTAGGCGGACCAGAACAAGGGTGCAAGTCCAACCAATACGCCTTCTTGTTCTGCATCATGGCTGGCTGGGTCTTCATGCTCTTCTATCAATATCTTCTTCTTTTGGCTTCTGCGTGGTGCATGCTCGGATAAATGATTGATTCAGGCGGAATGGGCATAGGCAAGGGAGTGTATTCCTCATCTAAGGTTATCAGGTGCACATTGACGCGGCCGTGGTTTGGCAAGGGATTTGGGGCAGACTCGCCCGGTGAATTACCTTCTTTGATCAACGCCTCGATTGTCCCACGAGGTAGTGGCAACCTTGATGTGTCACGGGCTATCGGAGTGATATGCGCAGCGCTTGTTCTCATCATACCATCTTGGGATAGGGTCAGGAATCCTTCCTGGAATTGGTTGGATCAGGCCTGCAGCTCACAGCCTTTCATATATTCGGGGTATGGGTTCAGCTAGTGGGGTGCGAACTTTGGGTGGTTTTCCTTCAAAATTCGTGCTTGGTCTGGGTGCATTGGGTGCTCTATTTTGTTGGCGGGTTTGATGGGTGGATCTACGAGGGGCAGGATAAATGGTTGATTCATGCGGGGCAGGTTCTGGCCAGGGAACACCTCTCTTCCTTTGGGGTTCATTGTACTCATTGTGGGGGGCTTCTTCCATCTGAATGACTCCCTCTGTGATCAGCTCCTCTATTTTGTCCTTGAGTGTATAGCAATTTTCGATGTCGTGCCCCTCGACACCGGAGTGGTATGCACAATGTTTGATTTTATCATGCCCTCGGGAAGTAGGCCTGGGGATATTTTGGGGAATTGGCTGGAGTATTCCTGCGGCTTTCAGCTCCTCATACACTTGGGTTATGGGTTTGGCTAAAGGTGTATAGGTTCTGGTTGGTTTTCTCTTAGCACCTATGCGGGGTTTGAAGATGTTTAGTGAACGGGCATTTGGCTGTGGCATATGCACGGATGGGTATCGCAAGGGGTTGTCGTATGCGTTGAAAAAGTAGGTTTGTGGTGGCCTTTGGTTTGTTTTTGGCTGGAGTATGGTAGGCATTTGTGTGGGATATATGGGTGCATTGTGAATGGGATATGTAGCAAGAGGGTATTGGTAACAATTTGGAGAATTTTGGTTATTTGTAGTGACGAGTGTTTAATGATGTTTCCGAGCCTTCTGACTTCTGCCTGCAGGGTTTCCATTTGTTGCGGTAATTGGGCGAGGTGTTCGATCGGATCTACGCTGTTTTTCTTTTCTGATACCCCCTTCTTTGCCTATAGGAACCAAGGCAGGTTCCGACTCGTTCTGCTCAAATGCCCTTGAATCAGTCATGTTGCTGGACCGTGCCTTTGATCTCGTGAGATATCGATGCTCTGCCATTGCTTAGTCAAATACAAATCGACCTTTGGGGAAGATGATAAATCTTTCTAAAAAATGCAACAAACGGTGTTAGCATAAAATTTGCAGGTATGTAGCAGATATATTGCACACGACACATTCAAACGTTTCCTAACATGCAAGGGGACCCCTTTATGCCAAAGGTAGGCCTAAACGTCACTTATGCGAGATTATGACGGATTTGTCCAAGTCGTCCAACTGTAATGCTTTTGTTGGAAATGACGACCAAATGACGGTGCACTTTTTCCAATTTCAGCATGTCATGATTAGGCTTGGATTTGTCTGTCATTGCCACGCTACACATAATATGTTGGTTGGTCGTTGGGTTGAGAGAACCCGTCGACAAGTTTGGTGTCTTCCTAATTGTGGTGTCAATGCCAAGGACCGACCCACCTAAGGTAAATGCATGCATGCCCTAAAATAAGGGTGGTATAGCTCTATCTTAAGTTTCTAAGATTTGGCTTTTCTAGACGCAAGGTTCTCGAGTGGACTACTCGAGTGAGAAAGCTACGCGACCACCGGTTGGACCGGATTCTCCGCGCAAAATGCCAACTCTCTTAAAGGTGGGTGTTTGAAAAAATTTGCAGGTGCGCAAAGCACACCCGCGTGTGAGTGTGTGATTGTGTGAATTTTCCAGAGCGGAAGAAATATGAGCGGAATGCCAGTTTAAGGAAAGCAGTAAAGGACATAGCAATTCAAGCAAATAAAATAAGGTACATAAAATTAAATGCAAAAATAATGCCAAACAATAACCCTAGATCTGTTGTGGTTAAGAACCTAAATTCCCCAGTGGAGTCACCATTTCTGTCACGCCCCTTTTCGACCGCGACATTTTTTAAATAAAAAAGCTCCTGCTTGATAAAAGGTTAGAAAATGAATAATAAATGCTAAAGTGCAAAAAGTGTTAAATGTTTTAACAAGGGGTGATTAAAAGTGCTAAGGGGTTCGCGGAGTCGCCACCTAATTAATTGGGTGAATTAGGACACCTAAATGTTAACTAGTTTAAAGTAAACATTAACTCCATTCTTTATGGTCTGCTAAACTTAATGAGATTCTGGATAAGGGTTCTTTATTAATCTAGAGGGAAGGGGTTAGGCATCCTCTAAGATCCGTTAACTTGCGGTTATCCTGCCAAGCCTAGGGTTAATTATTATGCTAAAAAAGGGTGTATTTAAAAACATTTAAGCTGAAGAGTATAAGATATACTTTCTAAAATTTATATTTTTATTGCAAGGTTTATGTATGAAAATCAAAGTCGGTTTTGAAAACTATGCAATTAAGATGCCTAAATACTATATTAGATATAAGTCATATATAACAGGAGTAAAATGTGTGCAAGTATTCTTTTACCTAGCATAATATAAAACTATCAGGACAAAACGTGTGCTTGTAAGACAAATAAAAGAAAAACGTGCCTATTATGCCAAAAATATTTCTTATTATGTGTGCATATTTATAACATGGTTTTAAGAATGTCTTGGCGAATAATATTCCAGCTTATTATGCAAGTGTAGATTATGAGGTGGTTTATTATAACTTTTAAACAAGGCAAGGCGAGCCTAAACTAATTAACTTAAGGTAAGTAAGTCGAACTAATTTCTAGCTATTGATTCAAGTTTAGCTATTATAAGTGCTAACTAATTAGTGTAGCGTTAGACAATTAATTTACAACAAATAGATGAAGCGGAATAAAGAATAAATAAGGATGACTCGAAGGAGAGGCGATGTCTTTTCGCCGGCGGTTTGAATTTTTCGAGGCGGAGGTGAAGATGCACACATATGCAATTCCTTGTCTGTTATAACTCATGATGAGTCTCGCGATGAGACTCTTCGTTTAGCTCCGGGCGTGCCATGTAAGAGAAAGAAAAATAAAGATTAGTATATGTCTTAATTATTTGAATCATAAAAGAATCTACACACACATGATCTATGCTTATACACAACCAGCACATAAAGATGTATAAATCAGTCAGTAGACCGAGGTCATCTGCTGTAACAGTCAGCAAACATAGCCAACAGACAATGAAATACAGTGAGGTTAACATATAGGGAATATTCTTATGGTTCACATAGTGATGTACTCTAGCATTAACAATCAGATGCATATAGTACGAGTAGATGGCCGAATCATGATTCCTTTTAAGCATGCGTTATGGTGGCAACAGGAAATGCAGGTAGTCAAAACAGCATGCAGTGACAGTTTAGGCAAGCAAAGCAAAACATTTATTCGGACTGGGGAGTTACAGGTATGCCAAGATTATAGGATAGATATGAAATCAAATACCTAGCCTACACATCTCTCTAGCTTACTTGAAAGACAGCATATAAGCAATTTTAAGATGGAATAGAGGCATATATGCCCATTTTTACGGTTTAAACAATCAACGCAGATTGATAGGAGAAGCATTCACTTTAGAAAATAATGGACTGATTTAGTAAGCATGCTAGACCCTTAACAATCAAATAAGCCATTCCAAATAATATTTAAGCAGGCTCAACTGCAAGCATATAGTAAGACCCAACTATGTATTGCAGGGGAGATCAACTCCCACACAGACCATGATAGGCATATGTTCACAGAAGGGACTTATCTAGGCTAACACAGATTTCCTTAAGGCAGCGACTACAAGGGTTGAGTCAAGTACGTATATTGGCAATATACTCAGGTAATCTCACAGTAGTACATACATAGATCATGCTGAAACCAACAGGGACAAATACAATATTCTCTCCAATTCCTTATTACAATTTTTAACCACATACTAACATATTTATAGCTAAATCTTTTCTACAATATTCATTCAATTATGAAGGTGTTTGAACATGCTAACAGACAGACATTCATTTGCCACAAATCGTGATCGAGACAAACACCCGATTAATCACTTAACTAATCTCAACTGATTTAAACAAATATTAAGGTAGTGAGGCAGATAACACAGTAGCGGACATGAACTTGACTGATGCTTGCTAAACAGACTAAACGTCAAAATATACATACCTGCGGATTACATATTAATGCCAGACAAACGACACAGACATACATAATGCAAAAAATAAGGAAAGAGTAGTAATGGACGTAGCAGCAGGAATGGACTAACATATGTTTAACACACAAATTACACCAACATTCTGCAGGCAAAAAACATCGTACGAAACCATAAAAATACAGACTTAAACAGAAAGTTTGGAAAAAAGTGATGAGTTTACCTTCTCCGGACAGCGACCCGGGGCAGCGTATCAAGTCGTCGGTCCACTCGACGGGTTTTGGGTTTGCGATGCGAATAGAAGGGCAAGGTTTGTTTGCTGATTTCTTGGCTGGATTTGAAAGAAAGGGTTTCGAACTTCCTATTCGTGCGATGCTAATGATCTGAGTGCTGAGCCCCTGCTCCTTCCCCGATGTTCTGTCGTCTGTCCTCTGTCGTATTGTGCTCTCTCCCACTGCGCTCTATCGTACTCTCCCCTGAATCGATGCCCTATTGCATGCATAGCGGTTCTATATTTATAGCTAGGATTTTGGGTTCCAAGTTGGTAAGTAATCAAGGTGCGATTCTGGCTAATTCTTATTCTGATTTCGTACGATTCGTACTAGATTTTGTGCTGATTTTAGTACTGATTTTGAAGCAGGATTTGGGTGCTGGTTATGGTAAGAAATCCTTCTGATTTAGTGTGATTCGTGCGGGTTATGGTAAGGTAAAGGATTTCTGATTTGGTTTGGTTATGGTAAGGTAAAGGATTTCTGATTTGGTTTGGTTATGGTAGGAAATCGTTGGCTGGGTGTGTGTGGGTAAGGAAGGTAAGGGAGCCGGATTTTCAGCCGAAAATCCGGCGAGAATATCAGGTTTTTCGACGAAGGCGGCGATGGAAACTTTTAGGGTTAGGTTTAAGGGGAGTGGGAGACGACGATGGGTAAAGGACTGAAGGAAGTGAGAGATGCGCGTGCTTACGGGTGATAAGAGCGAGGAGGAAATTTGGCGGGTCGCGGGTTTTGGGCCAGTGGATTTATTGGGCTGGGGCGACGGGTAATTTAAAAGGTAAGGATATATATGAAGATATTGTTGTCTTATATACAAAAATAGGGTGAAAATCTATAGTCAAATATTGATGTGTTACCTCTAAATTGGTTTATATTTATGAAATCTACATGAATAAATATGGACTCAAAGTATACATGTATAAAGAAACTAGTTAATAATTTTTAGGTAAATTAATGGGATATGCACGTGCGATACACGAGCTTAATATGACTAATTTTTACCTATTTCAATATAACCATTCCGTATATGAAATGTCCCTAATTCCAATAATTTTAGATTTACGGTGAGTAGATTGACTAAAAATACTAAAACATATGTTATTGGAATATTCTTCAATTCTGAGTACTAAGTAGGGCCGTGTCGACTTAGTATTAGTAAAAGAAGATACTTTTCGTTGTTAAAATAGCATCAATGGAGGACTTAGCCTTCAAGAGCCATTAAATAGTGAGACTAGATATTTTATGGCCTAAGATTTATGTTAACAAGTCAGTATTACGAGCACATGCATCAAAAACTCAAAATCTTCGATCATTTCCATTCACCTTTAGTGGTAATCAGAAGTTCTCTTACGACGGAGATTGTCACGACGAGGAGAATAGGTAGTGGCCATGTAGGAGAAACTTATTTTGATCACTTTTCAAGGATATATATGAAGATATTGTTGTCTTATATACAAAAATAGGGTGAAAATCTATAGTCAAGTTATTGATGTATTACCTCTAAATTGGTTTATATTTATGAAATCTACATGAATAAATATGGACTCAAAGTATACATGTATAAAGAAACTAGTTAATAATTTTTAGGTAAATTAATGGGACATGCACGTGCGATGCACGAGCTTAATATGAATAATTTTTACCTATTTCAATATAACCATTACGATATGAAATGTCCCTAATTCCACTAATTTAGATTTACGGTGAGTAGATTGACTAAAAACATTAAAACATATGTTATTGAAATATTCTTCAATCGTGAGTACTAAGTAGGGCCTGTCGAATTAGTATTACCAAAAGTAAATGTTTTTCGGGGTAAAAATAGCATCAATGGAGGGCTTAGCCTTCTCTAAGAGCCATTAAATAGTGAGACTAGAAGTTTTATGACCTAATATTTCTGTTAGCAAGTCAGTATTACGAGCACATGCATCAAAAACTCAAAATCGTCGATCATTTCCATTAACCTTTAGTGGTAATCAGAAGTTCTCTTACGACGGAGATTGTCACGACGAGGAGAATAGGTAGTGGCCATGTAGGAGAAACTTATTTTGATAACTTTTCAAGGATATACATATGAATATATTGTTGTCTTATATACAAAAATAGGGTGAAAATCTATAGTCAAGTTATTAAAGTGTTACATCTAAATTGGTTTATATTTATTTAATCTACATGAATAAATATGGACTCAAAGTATACATGTATAAT
The DNA here is from genome assembly GCA_029844215.1 of Przewalskia tangutica. Lineage (NCBI taxonomy): Eukaryota > Viridiplantae > Streptophyta > Magnoliopsida > Solanales > Solanaceae > Przewalskia > Przewalskia tangutica. The sequence goes on from CM056719.1 coordinate 132,758,586, forward strand.
GAAACTAGTTAATAATTTTTAGGTAAATTAATGGGATACGCACGTGCGATGCACGAGGTTAATATGACTAATTTTCGCCTATTTCAATATAACCATTCCGTATATGAAATGTCCCTAATTCCACTAATTTAGATTTACGGTGAGTAGATTGACTAAAAATATTAAAACATATGTTATTGAAATATTCTTCTATCGTGAGTACTGAGTAGGGGCGTGTCGACTTAGTATTTGCTAAAGCAGAGGCTTTCGGGGTATAAATATCATCAATGGAGGGCTTCACCTTCTCTAAGAGCCATTAAATAGTGAGACTAGATGCTTTATGACCTAATATTTCTGTTAGCAAGTAAATCTTATGAACACATGCATCAAAAACTCAAAATCGTCGATCATTTCCATTAACCTTTAGTGGTAATCAGAAGTTCTCTTACAACGGAGATTGTCACGACGAGGAGAATAGGTAGTGGCCATGTACGAGAAACTTATTTTGATCACTTTTCAAGGATATATATGAAGATATTGTTGTCTTATATACAAAAATAGGGTGAAAATCTATAGTCAAATATTGATGTGTTACCTCTAAATTGGTTTATATTTATGAAATCTACATGAATAAATATGGACTCAAAGTATACATGTATAAAGAAACTAGTTAATAATTTTTAGGTAAATTAATGGGATATGCACGTGCGATACACGAGCTTAATATGACTAATTTTTACCTATTTCAATATAACCATTCCGTATATGAAATGTCCCTAATTCCAATAATTTTAGATTTACGGTGAGTAGATTGACTAAAAATACTAAAACATATGTTATTGGAATATTCTTCAATCCTGAGTACTAAGTAGGGCCGTGTCGACTTAGTATTAGTAAAAGAAGATACTTTTCGTTGTTAAAATAGCATCAATGGAGGACTTAGCCTTCTCTAAGAGCCATTAAATAGTGAGACTAGATATTTTATGGCCTAAGATTTATGTTAACAAGTCAGTATTACGAGCACATGCATCAAAAACTCAAAATCTTCGATCATTTCCATTCACCTTTAGTGGTAATCAGAAGTTCTCTTACGACGGAGATTGTCACGACGAGGAGAATAGGTAGTGGCCATGTAGGAGAAACTTATTTTGATCACTTTTCAAGGATATATATGAAGATATTGTTGTCTTATATACAAAAATAGGGTGAAAATCTATAGTCAAGTTATTGATGTATTACCTCTAAATTGGTTTATATTTATGAAATCTACATGAATAAATATGGACTCAAAGTATACATGTATAAAGAAACTAGTTAATAATTTTTAGGTAAATTAATGGGACATGCACGTGCGATGCACGAGCTTAATATGAATAATTTTTACCTATTTCAATATAACCATTCTGTATATGAAATGTCCCTAATTCCACTAATTTAGATTTACGGTGAGTAGATTGACTAAAAACATTAAAACATATGTTATTGAAATATTCTTCAATCGTGAGTACTAAGTAGGGCCTGTCGAATTAGTATTACCAAAAGTAAATGTTTTTCGGGGTAAAAATAGCATCAATGGAGGGCTTAGCCTTCTCTAAGAGCCATTAAATAGTGAGACTAGAAGTTTTATGACCTAATATTTCTGTTAGCAAGTCAGTATTACGAGCACACGATCAAAACTCAAAATCGTCGATCATTTCCATTAACCTTTAGTGGTAATCAGAAGTTCTCTTACGACGGAGATTGTCACGACGAGGAGAATAGGTAGTGGCCATGTAGGAGAAACTTATTTTGATAACTTTTCAAGGATATACATATGAATATATTGTTGTCTTATATACAAAAATAGGGTGAAAATCTATAGTCAAGTTATTAAAGTGTTACATCTAAATTGGTTTATATTTATTTAATCTACATGAATAAATATGGACTCAAAGTATACATGTATAATGAAACTAGTTAATAATTTTTAGGTAAATTAATGGGATACGCACGTGCGATGCACGAGGTTAATATGACTAATTTTCGCCTATTTCAATATAACCATTCCGTATATGAAATGTCCCTAATTCCACTAATTTAGATTTACGGTGAGTAGATTGACTAAAAATATTAAAACATATGTTATTGAAATATTCTTCTATCGTGAGTACTGAGTAGGGGCGTGTCGACTTAGTATTTGCTAAAGCAGAGGCTTTCGGGGTATAAATATCATCAATGGAGGGCTTCACCTTCTCTAAGAGCCATTAAATAGTGAGACTAGATGCTTTATGACCTAATATTTCATTGTAGCAAATAAATCTTATGAACACATGCATCAAAAACTCAAAATCGTCGATCATTTCCATTAACCTTTAGTGGTAATCAGAAGTTCTCTTACAACGGAGATTGTCACGACGAGGAGAATAGGTAGTGGCCATGTACGAGAAACTTATTTTGATCACTTTTCAAGGATATATATGAAGATATTGTTGTCTTATATACAAAAATAGGGTGAAAATCTATAGTCAAATATTGATGTGTTACCTCTAAATTGGTTTATATTTATGAAATCTACATGAATAAATATGGACTCAAAGTATACATGTATAAAGAAACTAGTTAATAATTTTTAGGTAAATTAATGGGATATGCACGTGCGATACACGAGCTTAATATGACTAATTTTTACCTATTTCAATATAACCATTCCGTATATGAAATGTCCCTAATTCCAATAATTTTAGATTTACGGTGAGTAGATTGACTAAAAATACTAAAACATATGTTATTGGAATATTCTTCAATCCTGAGTACTAAGTAGGGCCGTGTCGACTTAGTATTAGTAAAAGAAGATACTTTTCGTTGTTAAAATAGCATCAATGGAGGACTTAGCCTTCTCTAAGAGCCATTAAATAGTGAGACTAGATATTTTATGGCCTAAGATTTATGTTAACAAGTCAGTATTACGAGCACATGCATCAAAAACTCAAAATCTTCGATCATTTCCATTCACCTTTAGTGGTAATCAGAAGTTCTCTTACGACGGAGATTGTCACGACGAGGAGAATAGGTAGTGGCCATGTAGGAGAAACTTATTTTGATCACTTTTCAAGGATATATATGAAGATATTGTTGTCTTATATACAAAAATAGGGTGAAAATCTATAGTCAAGTTATTGATGTATTACCTCTAAATTGGTTTATATTTATGAAATCTACATGAATAAATATGGACTCAAAGTATACATGTATAAAGAAACTAGTTAATAATTTTTAGGTAAATTAATGGGACATGCACGTGCGATGCACGAGCTTAATATGAATAATTTTTACCTATTTCAATATAACCATTACGTATGAAATGTCCCTAATTCCACTAATTTAGATTTACGGTGAGTAGATTGACTAAAAACATTAAAACATATGTTATTGAAATATTCTTCAATCGTGAGTACTAAGTAGGGCCTGTCGAATTAGTATTACCAAAAGTAAATGTTTTTCGGGGTAAAAATAGCATCAATGGAGGGCTTAGCCTTCTCTAAGAGCCATTAAATAGTGAGACTAGAAGTTTTATGACCTAATATTTCATTAGCAAGTCGATTATTACGAGCACACGATCAAAAACTCAAAATCGTCGATCATTTCCATTAACCTTTAGTGGTAATCAGAAGTTCTCTTACGACGGAGATTGTCACGACGAGGAGAATAGGTAGTGGCCATGTAGGAGAAACTTATTTTGATAACTTTTCAAGGATATACATATGAATATATTGTTGTCTTATATACAAAAATAGGGTGAAAATCTATAGTCAAGTTATTAAAGTGTTACATCTAAATTGGTTTATATTTATTTAATCTACATGAATAAATATGGACTCAAAGTATACATGTATAATGAAACTAGTTAATAATTTTTAGGTAAATTAATGGGATACGCACGTGCGATGCACGAGGTTAATATGACTAATTTTCGCCTATTTCAATATAACCATTCCGTATATGAAATGTCCCTAATTCCACTAATTTAGATTTACGGTGAGTAGATTGACTAAAAATATTAAAACATATGTTATTGAAATATTCTTCTATCGCGAGTACTGAGTAGGGGCGTGTCGACTTAGTATTTGCTAAAGCAGAGGCTTTCGGGGTATAAATATCATCAATGGAGGGCTTCACCTTCTCTAAGAGCCATTAAATAGTGAGACTAGATGCTTTATGACCTAATATTTACGTTAGCAAATAAATCTTATGAACACATCAAAAACTCAAAATCGTCGATCATTTCCATTAACCTTTAGTGGTAATCAGAAGTTCTCTTACAACGGAGATTGTCACGACGAGGAGAATAGGTAGTGGCCATGTACGAGAAACTTATTTTGATCACTTTTCAAGGATATATATGAAGATATTGTTGTCTTATATACAAAAATAGGGTGAAAATCTATAGTCAAATATTGATGTGTTACCTCTAAATTGGTTTATATTTATGAAATCTACATGAATAAATATGGACTCAAAGTATACATGTATAAAGAAACTAGTTAATAATTTTTAGGTAAATTAATGGGATATGCACGTGCGATACACGAGCTTAATATGACTAATTTTTACCTATTTCAATATAACCATTCCGTATATGAAATGTCCCTAATTCCAATAATTTTAGATTTACGGTGAGTAGATTGACTAAAAATACTAAAACATATGTTATTGGAATATTCTTCAATCCTGAGTACTAAGTAGGGCCGTGTCGACTTAGTATTAGTAAAAGAAGATACTTTTCGTTGTTAAAATAGCATCAATGGAGGACTTAGCCTTCTCTAAGAGCCATTAAATAGTGAGACTAGATATTTTATGACCTAAGATTTATGTTAATGTTGAAATAAATAATGAACTGGGCTGTTTGTACGAGCCCATTAAGGGAGCCCAATACAACAGCCCAGGAGGCCTCTTTTATTTATCTGCTAACAAGCCTTTAAGGCCTTGGTCTTGTGAGCCTAGTATAAAAGGGAAAATGTTCTCTGACCTAAGTAGAGTTTTTTTTCACTTTTCCTTTTCTTTACCCTCTGATGTACTCTCTCGAATTATAACAGAACAGGGTACTGAGACTCTGAGGATAATACTTCTTCTTCTTTATTCTTGCATGCGAATGTCAATGGTTACTCTGTGATGTTTGCTAGTCTAGACTCGTGCATGGCAAGTTTCTTCATGGTATCAGAGCACTCGATCGATGGGTTGGTTACAAGAATCGTATCTTGCTGAAGCACTGTAAGGATATCTTGTTATTTTCTGTCTTTTATCAAAAAAAAAAACTGACACAAATCGTGGGTCGAAACCCTATTTGTTGTTGGAACTCTAGTTTCTGAGTTAAGGTTGTTCAGATCTGGAACAAGAAATCTCAAAATCCTATTTGTCTGTTGAAACCCTAGTCTTTGGGTTAAGTTTGTTCAGTTCTGTCATTAAAATCGTGGGTCGAAAACCCTATTTTTGTTGGAACCCTAGTCTCTGGGTTAAGTTTGCTCAGATCTGAAACCTAATACTACTGTTCTGTTTTAGGGTTGTTCAGATCTGAAACAAGAAATCTCGAAACACTATTTTTCTATTGAAACCCTAGTCTCTGGGTCATGTTTGCTCAGATCTGAAACCTAATATTCCATGCTTTAAAACATCACATAAGCACAGATTGTTGTTATGGGCACCGACTCCAATTCTGGAGACAACTCTCCACACAGAACCCTTCCCGAGGGTAACACACTACCCACAACATCTATTGTCACCTACGTTCTTGACCATAACCACCCTCTGTTTCTCCAAGCCTCAGATGCGAGTGGAGCATCCTTAATATCTTTCCAACTTCTAGGTTCTGAAAATTATACTATATGGAGCAGGTCCATGAAAATAGCTTTGCTTGGTAGAAACAAGTTAGGGTTTGTAAATGGAAAGTGTGTCAAGGATCTGTATGAAATGGATTTGTGGGACCAATGGGACAGAGTTAATGCCATTGTTCAAGCATGGCTGATGAATGCTGTGTCCAGTAGCCTATTGAGTGGTGTTCTGTATGCAGAATCAGCTCTTGAAGTATGGGAAGACTTGAGGGAAAGGTTCGATAAGATAGATGAATCAAGAACCTATGACTTACATAGGGAAATTGCCACTCTAACTCAAGGGAATAACAGTGTTTCTGAATACTTCACTAAACTAAAAACCCTGTGGGTAGAATATCAGGCCTTGGTACCACCCCCTAACTGTGCATGCCCTACTTCCAAGGATTTCACAAATTACCTACAAAAACAAAAATTGTACCAATTTCTTATGGGTCTGAATGAAAACTACATGCAGGCTAGGTCTCAGATTTTACTTATGACACCTCTCCCTACAGTTAACAAAGCCTACTCTATGATTGTTAGTGATGAGAGTCAAAAAGGCATAACTGTTAAGTCTGCTGGTCTGCTTGGGGTAGGGCCCAGTAGTATGGGACAGAACCATATCTCAGGCATGTATTCAAAGACAGGAACTACAGCCAAAGAAAAATTTAAAAGGAACACAAACCTTTTTTGTGAAGTGTGCAAAATGAGAGGGCACACAAAGGAATTCTGTTACAAAATTGTTGGCTATCCACCAGGCTTCAGGTCAAAAAGAAAAGAACATGCAGTTAACAATGCTTGTACTGATACTTGTACTGATTATAACACACAAGGTGCTGGACCTGGAAGAACTGGAAACAACTTGAGGATTGGAGGTGCACCAGTCTTCTCACAGGATCAATATGACCAGATACTCAAGCTACTAAATCAGAACAGAGGACAGACAGCTATGAATACTGACTCTCAAGGTGACAATTCTTTAGCAAACACTGCAGGTATGACTAAACTCAAAGCCTTACATGTTGAGATAAACAAGAAATGGATAATAGATACAGGTGCCACAAACCATATGACATCTGATTTAGGCATGCTAAATAAAGTAATCAAACTAAGTGAGAATAATGGAAGCACTAAAAATGTATTCTTGCCTAATGGTGAAACTGCCAAGGTTACACACATCGGCAAAGAATCCTACCAGAAGCACCTTGAGTAATGTCTTATATCTTCCTGATTTTAAACACAACTTGCTGTCTGTATCACAACTTACTAGAGAATCAAAATGTGCTGCAATTTTTTATCCTGACTTTTGCTGCTTCGTGATCTCTACCTCGGGAAGGTGAAGGAGATTGGTAAACTTCATGATGGCTCTATATACTAGCCTCGGGATCAATCTGATGCGCACTCACCGCAAGCTAAAGAAAGTGTAGAAGCTGATATAAACCTGTGGCATAGAAGGTTTGGCCACACCTCTAGCAAAGTACTAAGTCAATTGATTGATACTAGTGCTGATAGTATAGCTAAAACAATACAAACTTGTAATGTGTGTCCCTGTGCAAAGCAATATAGACAACCTTTTACTAAAAGCAATACTTGTAGTAAATCTATATTTGATATGGTACATATGGATGTATGGGGTCCTTATAAGATAGAAACTCATAATGGTAAGAAATATTTCCTAACTATAGTAGATGACTATTCCAGAATGACTTGGGTGTACTTGCTAAGATTAAAATCTGAAACTTGTGTGGTTATTCAGCAATTTCTTAGTTATGTGTCTACTCAATTCAACCAAACTATTAAGATAGTTAGGACTGACAATGGCACAGAGTTTGTTAATGACATCTGTAGCAGCCTCTTTCAAAAACTAGGGATAATCCATCAGAGATCCTGTGCCTACACACCTCAGCAAAATGGTATAGCTGAAAGAAAACATAGACACATTCTAGAGGTAACTAGGGCTATAAGACTTCAAGCCAATATTCCTATCAAATTTTGGGGTCTATGTGTAGTAGCAGCAGTATACCTGATAAATAGGATGCCTTCTTCCATTACTGGTAAGACACCCTATGAAAGTATGTACAAACAAAAGCCTTCCATAGGTCACATCAGAATCATAGGTTGTCTGTGTTTTGCTAAGGACCTAACTGTCACTGATAAGCTCCAATCTAGAGTGAAATGCTGTGTTTTGATGGGTTTTTCAGAGACTCAAAAGGGTTACATTCTGTATGACATGAATGCTAATGTGTTTCTTGTTAGTAGGGAGGTCACCTTTAGGGAAACTGAGTACCCTTTTAAGAAAAATATAGACCCTGTACCTATTTTCACTAATCTGAAAGAGAATATACACATAACTCAACTAGATGACATATCACAACCTGTTACTCAGAAAACCCCAATTGAATCTCAAAATGAAACCACAAATACTATTACTAATGAAACTTCCCACTATTCTGATAATAACACTAATAACTCTCAGTTTTCTGAAACACAACAGCACCCAGAAACTACAGTCAATATCAGAAAATCTAATAGGCCCAGACAACCTCCTATATGGCTCAAAGATTTTGACACTTCAAATGTTAACAATGTCCTCTATCCTATTCAGGACTATATGCATTATGACCACCTAAGTAGTAGATATCAGGCTTTTTCTAACCTCCTTCTCTGAAATAACAGAACCTCAAAGCTACAATGAGGCTTCCAAAGATCCTAGATGGGTGGAAGCCATGGAAGCTGAATTGAAAGCCTTACAAGATAATCAAACATGGGAAATTGTTCCCTTACCTACAGGAAAGTACCCAATAGGATGTAAATGGATTTATAAAATAAAATATAAAGAATCTGGTGAGATAGAAATATTAAAGGCTAGGTTAGTTGCTAAAGGTTACAATCAACAAGAAGGCATAGATTACCAAGAAACCTTCTCTCCAGTAGTGAAAATGGTCACTGTTAGGGCTATATTAGCCATTGCTGCTTCTAAAAGTTGGCATATCCATCAAATGGATGTATATAATGCCTTTCTTCAAGGGGATCTCTATGATGAAATTTATATGGATCTTCCACAAGGATTCATTAGTCAAGGGGGGAAACATGTGTGTAGACTACATAAATCCTTGTATGGGCTCAAACAAGCACCCAGACAATGGAATTCAAAATTAACTGCAGCCTTGCTTCAAATGAACTTCAGGCAGTCTCACTATGACCACTCAATGTTTATAAAACAGACCAGTCAGAACATTACTATCATACTAGTCTATGTAGATGACATGTTAATTACAGGGAATAATGTAGATCTAATAACAGAGACAAAGCAGTCTCTTCAAGATGTGTTCAAAATGAAAGACCTAGGAGAACTAAGATACTTCCTAGGAATTGAATTTACTAGATCAAATAAAGGGATTCTAATGCATCAAAGGAAATATGCATTGGAACTAATTTCTGAATCAGGGCTTGCTGGGGCTAAGCCCATTAACACACCTACTGATTGTAATACTAAAATGACTACTAAAGAATTAGATGAACTAGCTGTTAAGCAACAGAATATTCAGGGAAAGAATACAGTCACTTCTGATGAACTCTTGGATAATGTCAGGATCTACCAAAGACTGATTGGAAAATTACTATATCTTACTATTACAAGACCAGACATAGCATATAGTGTGCAAACCCTCAGTCAGTTTCTTCAACAACCTAAACAGTCTCATCTAAATGCTGTCTTTAGAATAATCAGGTATCTAAAGAATCAGCCAGGACAAGGGGTGCTTATGTCTAGTAATGAACAGACTACACTAACTGCTTTCTGTGATGCAGACTGGGCAGCATGCCCAAATACAAGAAAATCCATTACAGGTTATCTAGTGAAACTGGGTGACTCCCTCATCTCCTGGAAGTCCAAGAAGCAACCTACTATTTCCAGAAGTTCAGCAGAATCTGAATACAGGAGCATTGCCAGTACTGTGGCTGAAATAACTTGGATTGATGGGCTGTTAAGAGACATTGATCTTACTATTGGTAAACCAGTTACTATCTTCACTGACAGCAAGTCTGCCATACAGATAGCAGCAAACCCAGTATTCCATGAAAGGACCAAACATATAGAAATTGATCTTCACTTCATAAGAGAAAAGATCCAAAAGGGAGAAGTTAGAACAGAGTATATTTCAACTGCAGAACAACCAGCAGATCTGCTCACAAAAGGGCTAAACAGATATCAACATTTTCATCTTTGTTCCAAGCTTGGACTGTTGAACATTTTCCAACATCCAGCTTGAGGGAGCCTGTTGAAATAAATAATGAACTGGGCTGTTTGTACGAGCCCATTAAGGGAGCCCAATACAACAGCCCAGAAGGCCTCTTTTATTTATCTGCTAACAAGCCTTTAAGGCCTTGGTCTTGTGAGCCTAGTATAAAAGGGAAAATGTTCTCTGACCTAAGTAGAGTTTTTTTTCACTTTCCCTTTTCTTTACCCTCTGATGTACTCTCTCGAATTATAACAGAACAGGGTACTGAGACTCTGAGGATAATACTTCTTCTTCTTTATTCTTGCATGCGAATGTCAATGGTTACTCTGTGATGTTTGCTAGTCTACACTCGTGCATGGCAAATTTCTTCAGTTAACAAGTCAGTATTACGAGCACATGCATCAAAAACTCAAAATCGTCGATCATTTCCATTCACCTTTAGTGGTAATTAGAAGTTCTCTTACGACGGAGATTGTCACGACGAGGAGAATAGGTAGTGGCCATGTAGGAGAAACTTATTTTGATCACTTTTCAAGGATATATATGACGATATTGTTGTCTTATATACAAAAATAGGGTGAAAATCTATAGTCAAGTTATTGATGTATTACCTCTAAATTGGTTTATATTTATGAAATCTACATGAATAAATATGGACTCAAAGTATACATGTATAAAGAAACTAGTTAATAATTTTTAGGTAAATTAATGGGACATGCACGTGCGATGCACGAGCTTAATATGAATAATTTTTACCTATTTCAATATAACCATTCCGTATATGAAATGTCCCTAATTCCACTAATTTAGATTTACGGTGAGTAGATTGACTAAAAACATTAAAACATATGTTATTGAAATATTCTTCAATCGTGAGTACTAAGTAGGGCCTGTCGAATTAGTATTACCAAAAGTAAATGTTTTTCGGGGTAAAAATAGCATCAATGGAGGGCTTAGCCTTCTCTAAGAGCCATTAAATAGTGAGACTAGAAGTTTTATGACCTAATATTTCTGTTAGCAAGTCAGTATTACGAGCACATGCATCAAAAACTCAAAATCGTCGATCATTTCCATTAACCTTTAGTGGTAATCAGAAGTTCTCTTACGACGGTGATTGTCACGACGAGGAGAATAGGTAGTGGCCATGTAGGAGAAACTTATTTTGATAACTTTTCAAGGATATACATATGAATATATTGTTGTCTTATATACAAAAATAGGGTGAAAATCTATAGTCACGTTATTAAAGTGTTACATCTAAATTGGTTTATATTTATTTAATCTACATGAATAAATATGGACTCAAAGTATACATGTATAATGAAACTAGTTAATAATTTTTAGGTAAATTAATGGGATACGCACGTGCGATGCACGAGGTTAATATGACTAATTTTTGCCTATTTCAATATAACCATTCCGTATATGAAATGTCCCTAATTCCACTAATTTAGATTTACGGTGAGTAGATTGACTAAAAATATTAAAACATATGTTATTGAAATATTCTTCTCGTAGTCTTGAGTAGGGCGTGTCGACTTAGTATTTGCTAAGCGCAGGCTTTCGGGTATAAATATCATCAATGGAGGGCTTCACCTTCTCTAAGAGCCATTAAATAGTGAGACAAGATGCTTTATGACCTAATATTTCTGTTAGCAAGTAAATCTTATGAACACATGCATCAAAAACTCAAAATCGTCGATCATTTCCATTAACCTTTAGTGGTAATCAGAAGTTCTCTTACAACGGAGATTGTCATGACGAGGAGAATAAGTAGTGGCCATGTACGAGAAACTTATTTTGATCACTTTTCAAGGATATATATGAAGATATTGTTGTCTTATATACAAAAATAGGGTGAAAATCTATAGTCAAATATTGATGTGTTACCTCTAAATTGGTTTATATTTATGAAATCTACATGAATAAATATGGACTCAAAGTATACATGTATAAAGAAACTAGTTAATAATTTTTAGGTAAATTAATGGGACATGCACGTGCGATGCACGAGCTTAATATGAATAATTTTTACCTATTTCAATATAACCATTCCGTATATGAAATGTCCCTAATTCCACTAATTTAGATTTACGGTGAGTAGATTGACTAAAAACATTAAAACATATGTTATTGAAATATTCTTCAATCGTGAGTACTAAGTAGGGCCTGTCGAATTAGTATTACCAAAAGTAAATGTTTTTCGGGGTAAAAATAGCATCAATGGAGGGCTTAGCCTTCTCTAAGAGCCATTAAATAGTGAGACTAGATATTTTATGACCTAAGATTTATGTTAACAAGTCAGTATTACGAGCACATGCATCAAAAACTCAAAATCGTCGATCATTTCCATTCACCTTTAGTGGTAATCAGAAGTTCTCTTACGACGGAGATTGTCACGACGAGGAGAATAGGTAGTGGCCATGTAGGAGAAACTTATTTTGATCACTTTTCAAGGATATATATGAAGATATTGTTGTCTTATATACAAAAATAGGGTGAAAATCTATAGTCAAGTTATTGATGTATTACCTCTAAATTGGTTTATATTTATGAAATCTACATGAATACATATGGACTCAAAGTATACATGTATAAAGAAACTAGTTAATAATTTTTAGGTAAATTAATGGGACATGCACGTGCGATGCACGAGCTTAATATGACTAATTTTTACCTATTTCAATATAACCATTCCGTATATGAAATGTCCCTAATTCCACTAATTTAGATTTACGGTGAGTAGATTGACTAAAAACATTAAAACATATGTTATTGAAATATTCTTCAATCGTGAGTACTAAGTAGGGCCTGTCGACTTAGTATTACCAAAAGTAAATGTTTTTCGGGGTAAAAATAGCATCAATGGAGGGCTTAGCCTTCTCTAAGAGCCATTAAATAGTGAGACTAGAAGTTTTATGACCTAATATTTCTGTTAGCAAGTCAGTATTACGAGCACATGCATCAAAAACTCAAAATCGTCGATCATTTCCATTAACCTTTAGTGGTAATCAGAAGTTCTCTTACGACGGAGATTGTCACGACGAGGAGAATAGGTAGTGGCCATGTAGGAGAAACTTATTTTGATAACTTTTCAAGGATATACATATGAATATATTGTTGTCTTATATACAAAAATAGGGTGAAAATCTATAGTCAAGTTATTAAAGTGTTACATCTAAATTGGTTTATATTTATTTAATCTACATGAATAAATATGGACTCAAAGTATACATGTATAATGAAACTAGTTAATAATTTTTAGGTAAATTAATGGGATACGCACGTGCGATGCACGAGCTTAATATGACTAATTTTCGCCTATTTCAATATAACCATTCCGTATATGAAATGTCCCTAATTCCACTAATTTAGATTTACGGTGAGTAGATTGACTAAAAATTTTAAAACATATGTTATTGAAATATTCTTCTATCGTAGTCTTGAGTAGGGGCGTGTCGACTTAGTATTTGCTAAAGCAGAGGCTTTCGGGGTATAAATATCATCAATGGAGGGCTTCACCTTCTCTAAGAGCCATTAAATAGTGAGACTAGATGTTTTATGACCTAATATTTCTGTTAGCAAGTAAATCTTATGAGCACATGCATCAAAAACTCAAAATCGTCGATCATTTCCATTAACCTTTAGTGGTAATCAGAAGTTCTCCTACAACGGAGATTGTCACGACGAGGAGAATAGGTAGTGGCCATGTACGAGAAACTTATTTTGATCACTTTTCAAGGATATATATGAAGATATTGTTGTCTTATATACAAAAATAGGGTGAAAATCTATAGTCAAATATTGATGTGTTACCTCTAAATTGGTTTATATTTATGAAATCTACATGAATAAATATGGACTCAAAGTATACATGTATAAAGAAACTAGTTAATAATTTTTAGGTAAATTAATGGGATATGAACGTGCGATACACGAGCTTAATATGACTAATTTTTACCTATTTCAATATAACCATTCCGTTTATGAAATGTCCCTAATTCCACTAATTTTACATTTACGATGACTACATTGACTAAAAATATTAAAACATATGTTATTGGAATATTCTTCAATCCTGAGTACTAAGTAGGGCCGTGTCGACTTAGTATTAGTAAAAGAAGATGCTTTTCGTTGTTAAAACAGCATCAATGGAGGACTTAGCGTTCACTAAGAGCCATTAAATAGTGAGACTAGATATTTTGGGACCTAATATTTATGTTAGCAAGTCAGTATTACGAGCACATGCATCAAAAACTCAAAATCGTCGATCATTTCCATTCACCTTTAGTGGTAATCAGAAGTTATCTTACGACGGAGATTGTCACGACGAGGAGAATAGGTAGTGGCCATGTAGGAGAAACTTATTTTGATAACTTTTCAAGGATATACATATGAATATATTGTTGTCTTATATACGAAAATAGGGTGAAAATCTATAGTCAAGTTATTAAAGTGTTACATCTAAATTGGTTTATATTTATTTAATCTACATGAATAAATATGGACTCAAAGTATACATGTATAATGAAACTAGTTAATAATTTTTAGGTAAATTAATGGGATACGCACGTGCGATGCACGAGCTTAATATGACTAATTTTCGCCTATTTCAATATAACCATTCCGTATTTGAAATGTCCCTAATTCCACTAATTTAGATTTACGGTGAGTAGATTGACTAAAAATATTAAAACATATGTTATTGAAATATTCTTCTATCGTGAGTACTGAGTAGGGGCGTGTCGACTTAGTATTTGCTAAAGCAGAGGCTTTCGGGGTATAAATATCATCAATGGAGGGCTTCACCTTCTCTTAGAGCCATTAAATAGTGAGACTAGATGTTTTATGACCTAATATTTCTGTTAGCAAGTAAATCTTATGAGCACATGCATCAAAAACTCAAAATCGTCGATCATTTCCATTAACCTTTAGTGGTAATCAGAAGTTCTCTTACGACGGAGATTGTCACGACGAGGAGAATAGGTAGTGGCCATGTACGAGAAACTTATTTTGATCACTTTTCAAGGATATATATGAAGATATTGTTGTCTTATATACAAAAATAGGGTGAAAATCTATAGTCAAATAAATATTGATGTGTTACCTCTAAATTGGTTTATATTTATGAAATCTACATGAATAAATATGGACTCAAAGTATACATGTATAAAGAAACTAGTTAATAATTTTTAGGTAAATTAATGGGATATGCACGTGCGATACACGAGCTTAATATGACTAATTTTTACCTATTTCAATATAACCATTCCGTATATGAAATGTCCCTAATTCCAATAATTTTAGATTTACGGTGAGTAGATTGACTAAAAATACTAAAACATATGTTATTGGAATATTCTTCAATCCTGAGTACTAAGTAGGGCCGTGTCGAGTTAGTATTAGTAAAAGAAGATACTTTTCGTTGTTAAAATAGCATCAATGGAGGACTTAGCCTTCTCTAAGAGCCATTAAATAGTGAGACTAGATATTTTATGACCTAAGATTTATGTTAACAAGTCAGTATTACGAGCACATGCATCAAAAACTCAAAATCGTCGATCATTTCCATTCACCTTTAGTGGTAATCAGAAGTTCTCTTACGACGGAGATTGTCACGACGTGGAGAATAGGTAGTGGCCATGTAGGAGAAACTTATTTTGATAACCTTTCAAGGATATACATATGAATATATTGTTGTCTTATATACAAAAATAGGGTGAAAATCTATAGTCAAGTTATTAAAGTGTTACATCTAAATTGGTTTATATTTATTTAATCTACATGAATAAATATGGACTCAAAGTATACATGTATAAAGAAACTAGTTAATAATTTTTAGGTAAATTAATGGGATATGCACGTGCGATGCACGAGCTTAATTAGTCATATTTTTGTATAGAATTTCACCCTATTTTTGTATATAAGACAACAATATCTTCAAATATATCCTTGAATAGTGATCAAAATAAGTTTCTCCTACATGGCCATTACATATTCTTCTCGTGACAATCTCGTCAGAAGAGAACTTCTGATTACCACTAAAGGTTAATGGAAATGATCGACGATTTTGAGTTTTTGATGCATGTGCTCGTAATACTGACTTGCTAACATAAATATTAGGTCATAAAACATCTAGTCTCACTATTTAATGTCTCTTAGAGAAGGCTAAGTCCTCCATTGATGCTATTTTAACAACGAAAAGCATCTTCTTTTACTAATACTAATTCGACAGGCCCTACTTAGTACTCACGATTGAAGAATATTTCAATAACATATGTTTTAGTGTTTTTAGTCAATCTACTCACCGTAAATCTAAATTAGTGGAATTAGGGACATTTCATATACGGAATGGTTATATTGAAATAGATAAAAATTAGTCATATTAAGCTCGTGCATCGCACGTGCATATCCCATTAATTTACCAAAAAATTATTAACTAGTTTCTTTATACATGTATACTTTGAGTACATATTTATTCATGTAGATTAAATAAATATAAACCAATTTAGATGTAACACTTTAATAACTTGACTATATATTTTTACCCTATTTTTGTATATAAGACAACAATATCTTCATATGTATATCCTTGAAAAGTTATCAAAATAAGTTACTCCTACATGGACACTACCTATTCTCCTCGTCGTGACAATCTCCGTCGTAAGATAACTTCTGATTACCACTAAAGGTTAATAGAAATGATCGACGATTTTGAGTTTTTGATGCATGTGCTCGTAATACTGACTTGCTAACATAAATATTAGGTCCCAAAATATCTAGTCTCACTATTTAATGGCTCTTAGTGAACGCTAAGTCCTCCATTGATGCTGTTTTAACAACGAAAAGCATCTTCTTTTACTAATACTAAGTCGACACGGCCCTACTTAGTACTCAGGATTGAAGAATATTCCAATAACATATGTTTTAATATTTTTAGTCAATGTTGTCATCGTAAATGTAAAATTAGTGGAATTAGGGACATTTCATAAACGGAATGGTTATATTGAAATAGGTAAAAATTAGTCATATTAAGCTCGTGCATCGCACGTGCATATCCCATTAATTTACCAAAAAATTATTAACGAGTTTCTTTATACATGTATACATTGAGTACATATTTATTCATGTAGATTAAATAAATATAAACCAATTTAGATGTTACACTTTAATAACACTGACTATAGATTTTCACCCTATTTTTGTATATAAGACAACAATATCTTCATATATATCCTTGAAAAGTGATCCAAATAAGTTTCTCCTACATGGCCATTACATATTCTTCTCGCCGTGACAATCTCCGTCGTAAGAGAACTTCTGATTACCACTAAAGGTAAATAGAAATGATCGACGATTTTGAGTTTTTGATTCATGTGCTCGTAATACTGACTTGCTAACATAAATATTAGGTCATAAAACATCTAGTCTCACTATTTAATGTCTCTTAGAGAAGGCTAAGTCCTCCATTGATGCTATTTTAACAACGAAAAGCATCTTCTTTTACTAATACTAAGTCGACACGCCCCTACTCAGTACTCACGATAGAAGAATATTTCAATAACATATGTTTTAATATTTTTAGTCAATGTAGTCATCGTAAATGTAAAATTAGTGGAATTAGGGACATTTCATATACGGAATGGTTATATTGAAATAGGTAAAATTAGTCATATTAAGCTCGTGCATCGCACATGCATATCCCATTAATTTACCTAAAAATTATTAACTAGTTTCTTTATACATGTATACTTTGAGTCCTTATTTATTCATGTAGATTAAATAAATATAAACCAATTTAGATGTAACACTTTAATAACTTGACTATAGATTTTCACCCTATTTTTGTATATAAGACAACAATATCTTCATATGTATATCCTTGAAAAGTTATCAAAATAAGTTTCTCCTACATGGACACTACCTATTCTCCTCGTCGTGACAATCTTCGTCGTAAGAGAACTTCTGATTACCACTAAAGGTTAATGGAAATGATCGACGATTTTGAGTTTTTAATGCATGTACTCGTATCTTGACTTGCTAATGTAAATATTAGGTCATAAAACATCTAGTCTCACTATTTAATGGCTCTTAGAGAAGGCTAAGCCCTCCATTGATGCTATATTTACCCCAAAAAGCATTTGCATTTGGTAATACTAAGTCGACAGGCCCTACTTAGTACTCACGATTGAAGAATGTTTCAATAACATATGTTTTAGTGTTTTTAGTCAATCTACTCACCGTAAATCTAAATTAGTAGAATTCGGGACATTTCATATACGGAATGGTTATATTGAAATAGGTAAAAATTAGTCATATTAAGCTCATGCATCGCACGTGCATATCCCATTAATTTACTTAAAAATTATTAACTAGTTTCTTTATACATGTATACTTTGAGTCCATATTTATTCATGTAGATTTCATAAATATAAACCAATTTAGAGGTAATACATCAATAACTTGACTATAGATTTTCACCCTATTTTTGTATATAAGACAACAATATCTTCATATATATCCTTGAAAAGTGATCAAAATAAGTTTCTCCTACATGGCCATTACATATTCTTCTCGTCGTGACAATCTCCGTCGTAAGAGAACTTCTGATTACCACTAAAGGTTAATGGAAATGATCGACGATTTTGAGTTTTTGATGCATGTGCTCGTAATACTGACTTGCTAACATAAATATTAGGTCATAAAACATCTAGTCTCACTATTTAATGTCTCTTAGAGAAGGCTAAGTCCTCCATTGATGCTATTTTAACAACGAAAAGCATCTTCTTTTACTAATACTAATTCGACAGGCCCTACTTAGTACTCACGATTGAAGAATATTTCAATAACATATGTTTTAGTGTTTTTAGTCAATCTACTCACCGTAAATCTAAATTAGTGGAATTAGGGACATTTCATATACGGAATGGTTATATTGAAATAGATAAAAATTAGTCATATTAAGCTCGTGCATCGCACGTGCATATCCCATTAATTTACCAAAAAATTATTAACTAGTTTCTTTATACATGTATACTTTGAGTACATATTTATTCATGTAGATTAAATAAATATAAACCAATTTAGATGTAACACTTTAATAACTTGACTATATATTTTTAACCTATTTTTGTATATAAGACAACAATATCTTCATATGTATATCCTTGAAATGTTATCAAAATAAGTTACTCCTACATGGACACTACCTATTCTCCTCGTCGTGACAATCTCCGTCGTAAGATAACTTCTGATTACCACTAAAGGTTAATAGAAATGATCGACGATTTTGAGTTTTTGATGCATGTGCTCGTAATACTGACTTGCTAACATAAATATTAGGTCCCAAAATATCTAGTCTCACTATTTAATGGCTCTTAGTGAACGCTAAGTCCTCCATTGATGCTGTTTTAACAACGAAAAGCATCTTCTTTTACTAATACTAAGTCGACACGGCCCTACTTAGTACTCAGGATTGAAGAATATTCCAATAACATATGTTTTAATATTTTTAGTCAATGTTGTCATCGTAAATGTAAAATTAGTGGAATTAGGGACATTTCATAAACGGAATGGTTATATTGAAATAGGTAAAAATTAGTCATATTAAGCTCGTGCATCGCACGTGCATATCCCATTAATTTACCAAAAAATTATTAACGAGTTTCTTTATACATGTATACATTGAGTACATATTTATTCATGTAGATTAAATAAATATAAACCAATTTAGATGTTACACTTTAATAACACTGACTATAGATTTTCACCCTATTTTTGTATATAAGACAACAATATCTTCATATATATCCTTGAAAAGTGATCCAAATAAGTTTCTCCTACATGGCCATTACATATTCTTCTCGCCGTGACAATCTCCGTCGTAAGAGAACTTCTGATTACCACTAAAGGTAAATAGAAATGATCGACGATTTTGAGTTTTTGATTCATGTGCTCGTAATACTGACTTGCTAACATAAATATTAGGTCATAAAACATCTAGTCTCACTATTTAATGTCTCTTAGAGAAGGCTAAGTCCTCCATTGATGCTATTTTAACAACGAAAAGCATCTTCTTTTACTAATACTAAGTCGACACGCCCCTACTCAGTACTCACGATAGAAGAATATTTCAATAACATATGTTTTAATATTTTTAGTCAATGTAGTCATCGTAAATGTAAAATTAGTGGAATTAGGGACATTTCATATACGGAATGGTTATATTGAAATAGGTAAAATTAGTCATATTAAGCTCGTGCATCGCACATGCATATCCCATTAATTTACCTAAAAATTATTAACTAGTTTCTTTATACATGTATACTTTGAGTCCTTATTTATTCATGTAGATTAAATAAATATAAACCAATTTAGATGTAACACTTTAATAACTTGACTATAGATTTTCACCCTATTTTTGTATATAAGACAACAATATCTTCATATGTATATCCTTGAAAAGTTATCAAAATAAGTTTCTCCTACATGGATACTACCTATTCTCCTCGTCGTGACAATCTTCGTCGTAAGAGAACTTCTGATTACCACTAAAGGTTAATGGAAATGATCGACGATTTTGAGTTTTTAATGCATGTACTCGTAATACTGACTTGCTAACAGAAATATTAGGTCATAAAACATCTAGTCTCACTATTTAATGGCTCTTAGAGAAGGCTAAGCCCTCCATTGATGCTATATTTACCCCGAAAAGCATTTGCTTTTGGTAATACTAAGTCGACAGGCCCTACTTAGTACTCACGATTGAAGAATATTTCAATAACATATGTTTTAATGTTTTTAGTCAATCTACTCACCGTAAATCTAAATTAGTGGAATTCGGGACATTTCATATACGGAATGGTTATATTGAAATAGGTAAAAATTAGTCATATTAAGCTCGTGCATCGCACGTGCATATCCCATTAATTTACTTAAAAATTATTAACTAGTTTCTTTATACATGTATACTTTGAGTCCATATTTATTCATGTATATTTCATAAATATAAACCAATTTAGAGGTAATACATCAATAACTTGACTATAGAATTTCACCCTATTTTTGTATATAAGACAACAATATCTTCATATATATCCTTGAATAGTGATCAAAATAAGTTTCTCCTACATGGCCATTACATATTCTTCTCGTCGTGACAATCTCCGTCGTAAGAGAACTTCTGATTACCACTAAAGGTTAATGGAAATGATCGACGATTTTGAGTTTTTGATGCATGTGCTCGTAATACTGACTTGCTAACATAAATATTAGGTCATAAAACATCTAGTCTCACTATTTAATGTCTCTTAGAGAAGGCTAAGTCCTCCATTGATGCTATTTTAACAACGAAAAGCATCTTCTTTTACTAATACTAAGTCGACACGCCCCTACTCAGTACTCACGATAGAAGAATATTTCAATAACATATGTTTTAATATTTTTAGTCAATCTACTCACCGTAAATCTAAATTAGTGGAATTAGGGACATTTCATATACGAAATGGTTATATTGAAATAGGTAAAAATTAGTCATATTAAGCTCGTGCATCGCACGTGCATATCCCATTAATTTACCAAAAAATTATTAACTAGTTTCTTTATACATGTATACTTTGAGTACATATTTATTCATGTAGATTAAATAAATATAAACCAATTTAGATGTAACACTTTAATAACTTGACTATAGATTTTCACCCTATTTTTGTATATAAGACAACAATATCTTCATATGTATATCCTTGAAAAGTTATCAAAATAAGTTTCTCCTACATGGATACTACCTATTCTCCTCGTCGTGACAATCTTCGTCGTAAGAGAACTTCTGATTACCACTAAAGGTTAATGGAAATGATCGACGATTTTGAGTTTTTAATGCATGTACTCGTAATACTGACTTGCTAACAGAAATATTAGGTCATAAAACATCTAGTCTCACTATTTAATGGCTCTTAGAGAAGGCTAAGCCCTCCATTGATGCTATATTTACCCCGAAAAGCATTTGCTTTTGGTAATACTAAGTCGACAGGCCCTACTTAGTACTCACGATTGAAGAATATTTCAATAACATATGTTTTAATGTTTTTAGTCAATCTACTCACCGTAAATCTAAATTAGTGGAATTAGGGACATTTCATATACGAAATGGTTATATTGAAATAGGTAAAAATTAGTAATATTAAGCTCGTGCATCGCACGTGCATATCCCATTAATTTACCAAAAAATTATTAACTAGTTTCTTTATACATGTATACTTTGAGTACATATTTATTCATGTAGATTAAATAAATATAAACCAATTTAGATGTAACACTTTAATAACTTGACTATAGATTTTCAACCTATTTTTGTATATAAGACAACAATATCTTCATATGTATATCCTTGAAAAGTTATCAAAATAAGTTTCTCCTACATGGACACTACCTATTCTCCTCGTCGTGACAATCTCCGTCGTAAGAGAACTTCTGATTACCACTAAAGGTTAATAGAAATGATCGACGATTTTGAGTTTTTGATGCATGTGCTCGTAATACTGACTTGCTAACATAAATATTAGGTCCCAAAATATCTAGTCTCACTATTTAATGGCTCTTAGAGAACGCTAAGTCCTCCATTGATGCTATTTTAACAACGAAAAGCATCTTCTTTTACTAATACTAAGTCGACACGGCCCTACTTAGTACTCAGGATTGAAGAATATTCCAATAACATATGTTTTAATATTTTTAGTCAATGTAGTCATCGTAAATGTAAAATTAGTGGAATTAGGGACATTTCATAAACGGAATGGTTATATTAAAATAGGTAAAAATTAGTCATATTAAGCTCGTGCATCGCACGTGCATATCCCATTAATTTACCAAAAAATTATTAACTAGTTTCTTTATACATGTATACTTTGAGTACATATTTATTCATGTAGATTAAATAAATATAAACCAATTTAGATGTAACACTTTAATAACTTGACTATAGATTTTCACCCTATTTTTGTATATAAGACAACAATATCTTCATATGTATATCGTTGAAAAGTTATCAAAATAAGTTTCTCCTACATGGACACTACCTATTCTCATCGTCGTGACAATCTTCGTCGTAAGAGAACTTTTGATTACCACTAAAGGTTAATAGAAATGATCGACGATTTTGAGTTTTTGATGCATGTGCTCGTAATACTGACTTGCTAACATAAATATTAGGTCCCAAAATATCTAGTCTCACTATTTAATGGCTCTTAGAGAACGCTAAGTCCTCCATTGATGCTATTTTAACAACGAAAAGCATCTTCTTTTACTAATACTAAGTCGACACGCCCCTACTCAGTACTCACGATAGAAGAATATTTCAATAACATATGTTTTAATATTTTTAGTCAATGTACTCATCGTAAATGTAAAATTAGTGGAATTAGGGACATTTCATATACGGAATGGTTATATTGAAATAGGTAAAAATTAGTCATATTAAGCTCGTGCATCGCACATGCATATCCCATTAATTTACCTAAAAATTATTAACTAGTTTCTTTATACATGTATACTTTGAGTACTTATTTATTCATGTAGATTAAATAAATATAAACCAATTTAGATGTAACACTTTAATAACTTGACTATAGATTTTCACCCTATTTTTGTATATAAGACAACAATATCTTCATATGTATATCCTTGAAAAGTTATCAAAATAAGTTTCTCCTACATGGACACTACCTATTCTCCTCGTCGTGACAATCTTCGTCGTAAGAGAACTTCTGATTACCACTAAAGGTTAATGGAAATGATCGACGATTTTGAGTTTTTGATGCATGTACTCGTAATACTGACTTGCTAACAGAAATATTAGGTCATAAAACATCTAGTCTCACTATTTAATGGCTCTTAGAGAAGGCTAAGCCCTCCATTGATGCTATATTTACCCCGAAAAGCATTTGCTTTTGGTAATACTAAGTCGACAGGCCCTACTTAGTACTCACGATTGAAGAATATTTCAATAACATATGTTTTAATGTTTTTAGTCAATCTACTCACCGTAAATCTAAATTAGTGGAATTCGGGACATTTCATATACGGAATGGTTATATTGAAATAGGTAAAAATTAGTCATATTAAGCTCGTGCATCACACATGCATATCCCATTAATTTACCAAAAAATTATTAACTAGTTTCTTTATACATGTATACTTTGAGTACATATTTATTCATGTAGATTAAATAAATATAAACCAATTTAGATGTAACACTTTAATAACTTGACTATAGATTTTCACCCTATTTTTGTATATAAGACAACAATATCTTCATATGTATATCGTTGAAAAGTTATCAAAATAAGTTTCTCCTACATGGACACTACCTATTCTCATCGTCGTGACAATCTCCGTCGTAAGAGAACTTCTGATTACCACTAAAGGTTAATAGAAATGATCGACGATTTTGAGTTTTTGATGCATGTGCTTGTAATACTGACTTGCTAACATAAATATTAGGTCATAAAATATCTAGTCTCACTATTTAATGGCTCTTAGAGAAGGCTAAGTCCTCCATTGATGCTATTTTAACAACGTAAAGCATCTTCTTTTACAAATACTAAGTCGACACGGCCCTACTTAGTACTCAGGATTGAAGAATATTCCAATAACATATGTTTTAATATTTTTAGTCAATCTACTCACCGTAAATCTAAAATTAGTGGAATTAGGGACATTTCATAAACGGAATGGTTATATTGAAATAGGTAAAAATTAGTCATATTAAGCTCGTGCATCACACATGCATATCCCATTAATTTACCAAAAAATTATTAACTAGTTTCTTTATACATGTATACTTTGAGTACATATTTATTCATGTAGATTAAATAAATATAAACCAATTTAGATGTAACACTTTAATAACACTGACTATAGATTTTCACCCTATTTTTGTATATAAGACAACAATATCTTCATATGTATATCGTTGAAAAGTTATCAAAATAAGTTTCTCCTACATGGACACTACCTATTCTCATCGTCGTGACAATCTCGTCGTAAGAGAACTTACGATTACCACTAAAGGTTAATAGAAATGATCGACGATTTTGAGTTTTGATGCATGTGCTTGTATCTTGACTTGCTAACATAAATATTAGGTCATAAAATATCTAGTCTCACTATTTAATGGCTCTTAGAGAAGGCTAAGTCCTCCATTGATGCTATTTTAACAACGTAAAGCATCTTCTTTTACAAATACTAAGTCGACACGGCCCTACTTAGTACTCAGGATTGAAGAATATTCCAATAACATATGTTTTAATATTTTTAGTCAATCTACTCACCGTAAATCTAAAATTAGTGGAATTAGGGACATTTCATATACAGAATGGTTATATTGAAATAGGTAAAAATTAGTCATATTAAGCTCGTGCATCGCAAGTGCATATCCCATTAATTTACCTAAAAATTATTAACTAGTTTCTTTATACATGTATACTTTGAGTACATATTTATTCATGTAGATTAAATAAATATAAACCAATTTAGATGTAACACTTTAATAACACTGACTATAGATTTTCACCCTATTTTTGTATATAAGACAACAATATCTTCATATGTATATCGTTGAAAAGTTATCAAAATAAGTTTCTCCTACATGGACACTACCTATTCTCATCGTCGTGACAATCTCCGTCGTAAGAGAACTTCTGATTACCACTAAAGGTAAATAGAAATGATCGACGATTTTGAGTTTTTGATGCATGTGCTCGTAATACTGACTTGCTAACATAAATATTAGGTCATAAAACATCTAGTCTCACTATTTAATGTCTCTTAGAGAAGGCTAAGTCCTCCATTGATGCTATTTTAACAACGAAAAGCATCTTCTTTTACTAATACTAAGTCGACACGCCCCTACTCAGTACTCACGATAGAAGAATATTTCAATAACATATGTTTTAATATTTTTAGTCAATCTACTCACCGTAAATCTAAATTAGTGGAATTAGGGACATTTCATATACGGAATGGTTATTTTGAAATAGGTAAAAATTAGTCATATTAAGCTCGTGCATCGCACATGCATATCCCATTAATTTACCTAAAAATTATTAACTAGTTTCTTTATACATGTATACTTTGAGTCCTTATTTATTCATGTAGATTAAATAAATATAAACCAATTTAGATGTAACACTTTAATAACTTGACTATAGATTTTCACCCTATTTTTGTATATAAGACAACAATATCTTCATATGTATATCCTTGAAAAGTTATCAAAATAAGTTTCTCCTACATGGACACTACCTATTCTCCTCGTCGTGACAATCTTCGTCGTAAGAGAACTTCTGATTACCACTAAAGGTTAATGGAAATGATCGACGATTTTGAGTTTTTGATGCATGTACTCGTAATACTGACTTGCTAACAGAAATATTAGGTCATAAAACATCTAGTCTCACTATTTAATGGCTCTTAGAGAAGGCTAAGCCCTCCATTGATGCTATTTTAACAACGTAAAGCATCTGCTTTTACAAATACTAAGTCGACAGGCCCTACTTAGTACTCACGATTGAAGAATATTTCAATAACATATGTTTTAATGTTTTTAGTCAATCTACTCACCGTAAATCTAAATTAGTGGAATTCGGGACATTTCATATACGGAATGGTTATATTGAAATAGGTAAAAATTAGTCATATTAAGCTCGTGCATCGCACGTGCATATCCCATTAATTTACTTAAAAATTATTAACTAGTTTCTTTATACATGTATACTTTGAGTCCATATTTATTCATGTAGATTTCATAAATATAAACCAATTTAGAGGTAATACATCAATAACTTGACTATAGATTTTCACCCTATTTTTGTATATAAGACAACAATATCTTCATATGTATATCCTTGAAAAGTTATCAAAATAAGTTTCTCCTACATGGACACTACCTATTCTCCTCGTCGTGACAATCTTCGTCGTAAGAGAACTTCTGATTACCACTAAAGGTTAATGGAAATGATCGACGATTTTGAGTTTTTGATGCATGTACTCGTAATACTGACTTGCTAACAGAAATATTAGGTCATAAAACATCTAGTCTCACTATTTAATGGCTCTTAGAGAAGGCTAAGCCCTCCATTGATGCTATATTTACCCCGAAAAGCATTTGCTTTTGGTAATACTAAGTCGACACGACCCTACTCAGTACTCACGATAGAGGAATATTTCAATAACATATGTTTTAATATTTTTAGTCAATCTACTCACCGTAAATCTAAATTAGTGGAATTAGGGACATTTCATATACGAAATGGTTATATTGAAATAGGTAAAAATTAGTCATATTAAGCTCGTGCATCATGCGTGCATATCCCATTAATTTACCAAAAATTATTAACTAGTTTCTTTATACATGTATACTTTGAGTACATATTTATTCATGTAGATTAAATAAATATAAACCAATTTAGATGTAACACTTTAATAACTTGACTATAGATTTTCACCCTATTTTTGTATATAAGACAACAATATCTTCATATGTATATCCTTGAAAAGTTATCAAAATAAGTTTCTCCTACATGGACACTACCTATTCTCCTCGTCGTGACAATCTCGTCGTAAGAGAACTTACGATTACCACTAAAGGTTAATAGAAATGATCGACGATTTTGAGTTTTGATGCATGTGCTCGTATCTTGACTTGCTAACATAAATATTAGGTCATAATATCTAGTCTCACTATTTAATGGCTCTTAGAGAGGCTAAGTCCTCCATTGATGCTATTTTAACAACGAAAAGCATCTTCTTTTACTAATACTAAGTCGACACACCTACTTAGTACTCGAGATTGAAGAATATTCCAATAACATATGTTTTAATATTTTTAGTCAATGTAGTCATCGTAAATGTAAAATTAGTGGAATTAGGGACATTTCATAAACGGAATGGTTATATTGAAATAGGTAAAAATTAGTCATATTAAGCTCGTGCATCGCACGTGCATATCCCATTAATTTACCAAAAAATTATTAACTAGTTTCTTTATACATGTATACTTTGAGTACATATTTATTCATGTAGATTAAATAAATATAAACCAATTTAGATGTAACACTTTAATAACTTGACTATAGATTTTCACCCTATTTTTGTATATAAGACAACAATATCTTCATATGTATATCGTTGAAAAGTTATCAAAATAAGTTTCTCCTACATGGACACTACCTATTCTCATCGTCGTGACAATCTCCGTCGTAAGAGAACTTCTGATTACCACTAAAGGTTAATAGAAATGATCGACGATTTTGAGTTTTTGATGCATGCTTGTAATCTTGACTTGCTAACATAAATATTAGGTCATAAAATATCTAGTCTCACTATTTAATGGCTCTTAGAAGGCTAAGTCCTCCATTGATGCTATTTTAACAACGTAAAGCATTTGCTTTTACAAATACTAAGTCGACACGGCCCTACTTAGTACTCACGATTGAAGAATATTTCAATAACATATGTTTTAATATTTTTAGTCAATCTACTCACCGTAAATCTAAAATTAGTGGAATTAGGGACATTTCATATCTGAATGGTTATATTGAAATAGGTAAAAATTAGTCATATTAAGCTCGTGCATCATAAGTGCATATCCCATTAATTTACCTAAAAATTATTAACTAGTTTCTTTATACATGTATACTTTGAGTCCATATTTATTCATGTAGATTTCATAAATATAAACCAATTTAGAGGTAATACATCAATAACTTGACTATAGATTTTCACCCTATTTTTGTATATAAGACAACAATATCTTCATATATATCCTTGAAAAGTGATCAAAATAAGTTTCTCCTACATGGCCATTACATATTCTTCTCGTCGTGACAATCTCCGTCGTAAGAGAACTTCTGATTACCACTAAAGGTTAATGGAAATGATCGACGATTTTGAGTTTTTGATGCATGTGCTCGTAATACTGACTTGCTAACATAAATATTAGGTCATAAAACATCTAGTCTCACTATTTAATGTCTCTTAGAGAAGGCTAAGTCCTCCATTGATGCTATTTTAACAACGAAAAGCATCTTCTTTTACTAATACTAAGTCGACACGCCCCTACTCAGTACTCACGATAGAAGAATATTTCAATAACATATGTTTTAATATTTTTAGTCAATCTACTCACCGTAAATCTAAATTAGTGGAATTAGGGACATTTCATATACGGAATGGTTATATTGAAATAGGTAAAAATTAGTCATATTAAGCTCGTGCATCGCACGTGCATATCCCATTAATTTACCAAAAAATTATTAACTAGTTTCTTTATACATGTATACTTTGAGTACATATTTATTCATGTAGATTAAATAAATATAAACCAATTTAGATGTAACACTTTAATAACTTGACTATAGATTTTCACCCTATTTTTGTATATAAGACAACAATATCTTCATATGTATATCCTTGAAAAGTTATCAAAATAAGTTTCTCCTACATGGACACTACCTATTCTCCTCGTCGTGACAATCTCCGTCGTAAGAGAACTTCTGATTACCACTAAAGGTTAATAGAAATGATCGACGATTTTGAGTTTTTGATGCATGTGCTCGTAATACTGACTTGCTAACATAAATATTAGGTCCCATAATATCTAGTCTCACTATTTAATGGCTCTTAGAGAAGGCTAAGTCCTCCATTGATGCTATTTTAACAACGTAAAGCATCTTCTTTTACAAATACTAAGTCGACACGGCCCTACTTAGTACTCAGGATTGAAGAATATTCCAATAACATATGTTTTAATATTTTTAGTCAATCTACTCACCGTAAATCTAAAATTAGTGGAATTAGGGACATTTCATATACAGAATGGTTATATTGAAATAGGTAAAAATTAGTCATATTAAGCTCGTGCATCGCACGTGCATATCCCATTAATTTACCAAAAAATTATTAACTAGTTTCTTTATACATGTATACTTTGAGTACATATTTATTCATGTAGATTAAATAAATATAAACCAATTTAGATGTAACACTTTAATAACTTGACTATAGATTTTCACCCTATTTTTGTATATAAGACAACAATATCTTCATATGTATATCCTTGAAAAGTTATCAAAATAAGTTTCTCCTACATGGACACTACCTATTCTCATCGTCGTGACAATCTCCGTCGTAAGAGAACTTCTGATTACCACTAAAGGTAAATAGAAATGATCGACGATTTTGAGTTTTTGATGCATGTGCTCGTAATACTGACTTGCTAACATAAATATTAGGTCATAAAACATCTAGTCTCACTATTTAATGTCTCTTAGAGAAGGCTAAGTCCTCCATTGATGCTATTTTAACAACGAAAAGCATCTTCTTTTACTAATACTAAGTCGACACACCCCTACTCAGTACTCACGATAGAAGAATATTTCAATAACATATGTTTTAATATTTTTAGTCAATCTACTCACCGTAAATCTAAATTAGTGGAATTAGGGACATTTCATATACGGAATGGTTATTTTGAAATAGGTAAAAATTAGTCATATTAAGCTCATGCATCGCACGTACATATCCCATTAATTTACTTAAAAATTATTAACTAGTTTCTTTATACATGTATACTTTGAGTCCATATTTATTCATGTAGATTTCATAAATATAAACCAATTTAGAGGTAATACATCAATAACTTGACTATAGATTTTCACCCTATTTTTGTATATAAGACAACAATATCTTCATATGTATATCCTTGAAAAGTTATCAAAATAAGTTTCTCCTACATGGACACTACCTATTCTCCTCGTCGTGACAATCTCCGTCGTAAGAGAACTTCTGATTACCACTAAAGGTTAATAGAAATGATCGACGATTTTGGGTTTTTGATGCATGTGCTCGTAATACTGACTTGCTAACATAAATATTAGGTCATAAAATATCTAGTCTCACTATTTAATGGCTCTTAGAGAAGGCTAAGTCCTCCATTGATGCTATTTTAACAACGAAAAGCATCTTCTTTTACTAATACTAAGTCGACACGCCCCTACTCAGTACTCACGATAGAAGAATATTTCAATAACATATGTTTTAATATTTTTAGTCAATCTACTCACCGTAAATATAAATTATTGGAATTAGGGACATTTCATATACGAAATGTTATATTGAAATAGGTAAAAATTAGTCATATTAAGCTCGTGCATCATGCGTGCATATCCCATTAATTTACAAAAAATTATTAACTAGTTTCTTTATACATGTATACTTTGAGTACATATTTATTCATGTAGATTAAATAAATATAAACCAATTTAGATGTAACACTTTAATAACTTGACTATAGATTTTCACCCTATTTTTGTATATAAGACAACAATATCTTCATATGTATATCCTTGAAAAGTGATCAAAATAAGTTTCTCCTACATGGACACTACCTATTCTCATCGTCGTGACAATCTCGTCGTAAGAGAACTTCGATTACCACTAAAGGTTAATAGAAATGATCGACGATTTTGAGTTTTTGATGCATGTGCTTGTATCTTGACTTGCTAACATAAATATTAGGTCATAAAATATCTAGTCTCACTATTTAATGGCTCTTAGAGAAGGATAAGTCCTCCATTGATGCTATTTTAACAACGTAAAGCATCTTCTTTTACAAATACTAAGTCGACACCACTACTTAGTACTCGAGATTGAAGAATATTCCAATAACATATGTTTTAATATTTTTAGTCAATCTACTCACCGTAAATCTAAAATTAGTGGAATTAGGGACATTTCATATCTGGAATGGTTATATTGAAATAGGTAAAAATTAGTCATATTAAGCTCGTGCATCACGTGCATATCCCATTAATTTACCAAAAATTATTAACTAGTTTCTTTATACATGTATACTTTGAGTACATATTTATTCATGTAGATTAAATAAATATAAACCAATTTAGATGTAACACTTTAATAACTTGACTATAGATTTTCACCCTATTTTTGTATATAAGACAACAATATCTTCATATGTATATCCTTGAAAAGTTATCAAAATAAGTTTCTCCTACATGGACACTACCTATTCTCCTCGTCGTGACAATCTCCGTCGTAAGAGAACTTCTGATTACCACTAAAGGTTAATAGAAATGATCGACGATTTTGAGTTTTTGATGCATGTGCTCGTAATACTGACTTGCTAACATAAATATTAGGTCCCAAAATATCTAGTCTCACTATTTAATGGCTCTTAGAGAAGGCTAAGTCCTCCATTGATGCTATTTTAACAACGAAAAGCATCTTCTTTTACTAATACTAAGTCGACACGTACT
This sequence comes from Przewalskia tangutica, assembly GCA_029844215.1. Lineage (NCBI taxonomy): Eukaryota > Viridiplantae > Streptophyta > Magnoliopsida > Solanales > Solanaceae > Przewalskia > Przewalskia tangutica. Next base: position 132,790,983 of record CM056719.1, read on the forward strand.
ACTTAGTACTCAGGATTGAAGAATATTCCAATAACATATGTTTTAATATTTTTAGTCAATCTACTCACCGTAAATCTAAAATTAGTGGAATTAGGGACATTTCATAAACGGAATGGTTATATTGAAATAGGTAAAAATTAGTCATATTAAGCTCGTGCATCGCACGTGCATATCCCATTAATTTACCAAAAAATTATTAACTAGTTTCTTTATACATGTATACTTTGAGTACATATTTATTCATGTAGATTAAATAAATATAAACCAATTTAGATGTAACACTTTAATAACACTGACTATAGATTTTCACCCTATTTTTGTATATAAGACAACAATATCTTCATATGTATATCGTTGAAAAGTTATCAAAATAAGTTTCTCCTACATGGACACTACCTATTCTCATCGTCGTGACAATCTCCGTCGTAAGAGAACTTCTGATTACCACTAAAGGTTAATAGAAATGATCGACGATTTTGAGTTTTTGATGCATGTGCTCGTATCTTGACTTGCTAACATAAATATTAGGTCATAATATCTAGTCTCACTATTTAATGGCTCTTAGAAGGCTAAGTCCTCCATTGATGCTATTTTAACAACGAAAAGCATCTTCTTTTACTAATACTAAGTCGACACGCCTACTTAGTACTCAGGATTGAAGAATATTCCAATAACATATGTTTTAATATTTTTAGTCAATCTACTCACCGTAAATCTAAAATTAGTGGAATTAGGGACATTTCATATACGGAATGGTTATATTGAAATAGGTAAAAATTAGTCATATTAAGCTCGTGCATCGCACGTGCATATCCCATTAATTTACCAAAAAATTATTAACTAGTTTCTTTATACATGTATACTTTGAGTACATATTTATTCATGTAGATTAAATAAATATAAACCAATTTAGATGTAACACTTTAATAACTTGACTATAGATTTTCACCCTATTTTTGTATATAAGACAACAATATCTTCATATGTATATCCTTGAAAAGTTATCAAAATAAGTTTCTCCTACATGGACACTACCTATTCTCCTCGTCGTGACAATCTCCGTCGTAAGAGAACTTCTGATTACCACTAAAGGTTAATGGAAATGATCGACGATTTTGAGTTTTTGATGCATGTACTCGTAATACTGACTTGCTAACAGAAATATTAGGTCATAAAACATCTAGTCTCACTATTTAATGGCTCTTAGAGAAGGCTAAGCCCTCCATTGATGCTATATTTACAACGAAAAGCATCTTCTTTTACTAATACTAAGTCGACAGGCCCTACTTAGTACTCACGATTGAAGAATATTTCAATAACATATGTTTTAATGTTTTTAGTCAATCTACTCACCCTAAATGTAAAATTAGTGGAATTAGGGACATTTCATATACGGAATGGTTATATTGAAATAGGTAAAAATTAGTCATATTAAGCTCGTGCATCGATCCCATTAATTTACCAAAAATTATTAACTAGTTTCTTTATACATGTATACTTTGAGTACATATTTATTCATGTAGATTAAATAAATATAAACCAATTTAGATGTAACACTTTAATAACTTGACTATAGATTTTCACCCTATTTTTGTATATAAGACAACAATATCTTCATATGTATATCCTTGAAAAGTTATCAAAATAAGTTTCTCCTACATGGACACTACCTATTCTCCTCGTCGTGACAATCTCCGTCGTAAGAGAACTTCTGATTACCACTAAAGGTTAATAGAAATGATCGACGATTTTGAGATTTTGATGCATGTGCTTGTATCTTGACTTGCTAACATAAATATTAGGTCCCATAATATCTAGTCTCACTATTTAATGGCTCTTAGAGAAGGCTAAGTCCTCCATTGATGCTATTTTAACAACGTAAAGCATCTTCTTTTACAAATACTAAGTCGACACGGCCCTACTTAGTACTCAGGATTGAAGAATATTCCAATAACATATGTTTAATATTTTTAGTCAATCTACTCACCGTAAATCTAAAATTAGTGGAATTAGGGACATTTCATATACAGAATGGTTATATTGAAATAGGTAAAAATTAGTCATATTAAGCTCGTGCATCGCAAGTGCATATCCCATTAATTTACCTAAAAATTATTAACTAGTTTCTTTATACATGTATACTTTGAGTACATATTTATTCATGTAGATTAAATAAATATAAACCAATTTAGATGTAACACTTTAATAACTTGACTATAGATTTTCACCCTATTTTTGTATATAAGACAACAATATCTTCATATGTATATCCTTGAAAAGTTATCAAAATAAGTTTCTCCTACATGGACACTACCTATTCTCATCGTCGTGACAATCTCCGTCGTAAGAGAACTTCTGATTACCACTAAAGGTTAATAGAAATGATCGACGATTTTGAGTTTTTGATGCATGTGCTTGTAATACTGACTTGCTAACATAAATATTAGGTCATAAAATATCTAGTCTCACTATTTAATGGCTCTTAGAGAAGGCTAAGTCCTCCATTGATGCTATTTTAACAACGTAAAGCATCTTCTTTTACAAATACTAAGTCGACACGGCCCTACTTAGTACTCAGGATTGAAGAATATTCCAATAACATATGTTTTAATATTTTTAGTCAATCTACTCACCGTAAATCTAAAATTAGTGGAATTAGGGACATTTCATAAACGGAATGGTTATATTGAAATAGGTAAAAATTAGTCATATTAAGCTCGTGCATCGCACGTGCATATCCCATTAATTTACCAAAAAATTATTAACTAGTTTCTTTATACATGTATACTTTGAGTACATATTTATTCATGTAGATTAAATAAATATAAACCAATTTAGATGTAACACTTTAATAACTTGACTATAGATTTTCACCTATTTTTGTATATAAAACAACAATATCTTCATATGTATATCCTTGAAAAGTTATCAAAATAAGTTTCTCCTACATGGACACTACCTATTCTCATCGTCGTGACAATCTCCGTCGTAAGAGAACTTCTGATTACCACTAAAGGTTAATAGAAATGATCGACGATTTTGAGTTTTTGATGCATGTGCTTGTAATACTGACTTGCTAACATAAATATTAGGTCATAAAATATCTAGTCTCACTATTTAATGGCTCTTAGAGAAGGCTAAGTCCTCCATTGATGCTATTTTAACAACGTAAAGCATCTTCTTTTACAAATACTAAGTCGACACACTACTTAGTACTCGAGATTGAAGAATATTCCAATAACATATGTTTTAATATTTTTAGTCAATCTACTCACCGTAAATCTAAAATTAGTGGAATTAGGGACATTTCATATACAGAATGGTTATATTGAAATAGGTAAAAATTAGTCATATTAAGCTCGTGCATCGCAAGTGCATATCCCATTAATTTACCTAAAAATTATTAACTAGTTTCTTTATACATGTATACTTTGAGTACATATTTATTCATGTAGATTAAATAAATATAAACCAATTTAGATGTAACACTTTAATAACTTGACTATAGATTTTCACCCTATTTTTGTATATAAGACAACAATATCTTCATATGTATATCCTTGAAAAGTTATCAAAATAAGTTTCTCCTACATGGACACTACCTATTCTCCTCGTCGTGACAATCTTCGTCGTAAGAGAACTTCTGATTACCACTAAAGGTTAATGGAAATGATCGACGATTTTGAGTTTTTGATGCATGTACTCGTAATACTGACTTGCTAACAGAAATATTAGGTCATAAAACATCTAGTCTCACTATTTAATGGCTCTTAGAGAAGGCTAAGCCCTCCATTGATGCTATATTTACCCCGAAAAGCATTTGCTTTTGGTAATACTAAGTCGACAGGCCCTACTTAGTACTCACGATTGAAGAATATTTCAATAACATATGTTTTAATGTTTTTAGTCAATCTACTCACCGTAAATCTAAATTAGTGGAATTCGGGACATTTCATATACGGAATGGTTATATTGAAATAGGTAAAAATTAGTCATATTAAGCTCGTGCATCGCATATCCCATTAATTTACCAAAAAATTATTAACTAGTTTCTTTATACATGTATACTTTGAGTACATATTTATTCATGTAGATTAAATAAATATAAACCAATTTAGATGTAACACTTTAATAACTTGACTATAGATTTTCACCCTATTTTTGTATATAAGACAACAATATCTTCATATGTATATCCTTGAAAAGTTATCAAAATAAGTTTCTCCTACATGGACACTACCTATTCTCCTCGTCGTGACAATCTCCGTCGTAAGAGAACTTCTGATTACCACTAAAGGTTAATAGAAATGATCGACGATTTTGGGTTTTTGATGCATGTGCTCGTAATACTGACTTGCTAACATAAATATTAGGTCCCATAATATCTAGTCTCACTATTTAATGGCTCTTAGAGAACGCTAAGTCCTCCATTGATGCTATTTTAACAACGAAAAGCATCTTCTTTTACTAATACTAAGTCGACCATTACTACTTAGTACTCAGGATTGAAGAATATTCCAATAACATATGTTTTAATATTTTTAGTCAATGTAGTCATCGTAAATGTAAAATTAGTGGAATTAGGGACATTTCATAAACGGAATGGTTATATTGAAATAGGTAAAAATTAGTCATATTAAGCTCGTGCATCGCACATGCATATCCCATTAATTTACCAAAAAATTATTAACTAGTTTCTTTATACATGTATACTTTGAGTACATATTTATTCATGTAGATTAAATAAATATAAACCAATTTAGATGTAACACTTTAATAACACTGACTATAGATTTTCACCCTATTTTTGTATATAAGACAACAATATCTTCATATGTATATCGTTGAAAAGTTATCAAAATAAGTTTCTCCTACATGGACACTACCTATTCTCATCGTCGTGACAATCTCCGTCGTAAGAGAACTTCTGATTACCACTAAAGGTTAATAGAAATGATCGACGATTTTGAGTTTTGATGCATGTGCTTGTATCTTGACTTGCTAACATAAATATTAGGTCATAAAATATCTAGTCTCACTATTTAATGGCTCTTAGAGAAGGCTAAGTCCTCCATTGATGCTATTTTAACAACGTAAAGCATCTTCTTTTACAAATACTAAGTCGACACGGCCCTACTTAGTACTCAGGATTGAAGAATATTCCAATAACATATGTTTTAATATTTTTAGTCAATCTACTCACCGTAAATCTAAAATTAGTGGAATTAGGGACATTTCATATCTGAGAATGGTTATATTGAAATAGGTAAAAATTAGTCATATTAAGCTCGTGCATCGCAAGTGCATATCCCATTAATTTACCTAAAAATTATTAACTAGTTTCTTTATACATGTATACTTTGAGTCCATATTTATTCATGTAGATTTCATAAATATAAACCAATTTAGAGGTAATACATCAATAACTTGACTATAGATTTTCACCCTATTTTTGTATATAAGACAACAATATCTTCATATATATCCTTGAAAAGTGATCAAAATAAGTTTCTCCTACATGGCCATTACATATTCTTCTCGTCGTAACAATCTCCGTCGTAAGAGAACTTCTGATTACCACTAAAGGTTAATGGAAATGATCGACGATTTTGAGTTTTTGATGCATGTGCTCGTAATACTGACTTGCTAACATAAATATTAGGTCATAAAACATCTAGTCTCACTATTTAATGTCTCTTAGAAAAGGCTAAGTCCTCCATTGATGCTATTTTAACAACGAAAAGCATCTTCTTTTACTAATACTAAGTCGACACGCCCCTACTCAGTATTCACGATAGAAGAATATTTCAATAACATATGTTTTAATATTTTTAGTCAATCTACTCACCGTAAATCTAAATTAGTGGAATTAGGGACATTTCATATACGAAATGGTTATATTGAAATAGGTAAAAATTAGTCATATTAAGCTCGTGCATCACACGTGCATATCCCATTAATTTACCAAAAAATTATTAACTAGTTTCTTTATACATGTATACTTTGAGTACATATTTATTCATGTAGATTAAATAAATATAAACCAATTTAGATGTAACACTTTAATAACTTGACTATAGATTTTCACCCTATTTTTGTATATAAGACAACAATATCTTCATATGTATATCCTTGAAAAGTTATCAAAATAAGTTTCTCCTACATGGACACTACCTATTCTCCTCGTCGTGACAATCTCCGTCGTAAGAGAACTTCTGATTACCACTAAAGGTTAATAGAAATGATCGACGATTTTGAGATTTTGATGCATGTGCTTGTAATACTGACTTGCTAACATAAATATTAGGTCATAAAATATCTAGTCTCACTATTTAATGGCTCTTAGAGAAGGCTAAGTCCTCCATTGATGCTATTTTAACAACGAAAAGCATCTTCTTTTACTAATACTAAGTCGACACGGCCCTACTTAGTACTCAGGATTGAAGAATATTCCAATAACATATGTTTTAATATTTTTAGTCAATCTACTCACCGTAAATCTAAAATTAGTGGAATTAGGGACATTTCATATACGGAATGGTTATATTGAAATAGGTAAAAATTAGTCATATTAAGCTCGTGCATCGCACGTGCATATCCCATTAATTTACCAAAAAATTATTAACTAGTTTCTTTATACATGTATACTTTGAGTACATATTTATTCATGTAGATTAAATAAATATAAACCAATTTAGATGTAACACTTTAATAACTTGACTATAGATTTTCACCCTATTTTTGTATATAAGACAACAATATCTTCATATGTATATCCTTGAAAAGTTATCAAAATAAGTTTCTCCTACATGGACACTACCTATTCTCCTCGTCGTGACAATCTTCGTCGTAAGAGAACTTCTGATTACCACTAAAGGTTAATGGAAATGATCGACGATTTTGAGTTTTTGATGCATGTGCTCGTAATACTGACTTGCTAACATAAATATTAGGTCATAAAACATCTAGTCTCACTATTTAATGTCTCTTAGAGAAGGCTAAGTCCTCCATTGATGCTATTTTAACAACGAAAAGCATCTTCTTTTACTAATACTAAGTCGACACGGCCCTACTTAGTACTCAGGATTGAAGAATATTCCAATAACATATGTTTTAATATTTTTAGTCAATGTAGTCATCGTAAATGTAAAATTAGTGGAATTAGGGACATTTCATATACGGAATGGTTATATTGAAATAGGTAAAAATTAGTCATATTAAGCTCGTGCATCGCACATGCATATCCCATTAATTTACCTAAAAATTATTAACTAGTTTCTTTATACATGTATACTTTGAGTCCTTATTTATTCATGTAGATTAAATAAATATAAACCAATTTAGATGTAACACTTTAATAACTTGACTATAGATTTTCACCCTATTTTTGTATATAAGACAACAATATCTTCATATGTATATCCTTGAAAAGTTATCAAAATAAGTTTCTCCTACATGGACACTACCTATTCTCCTCGTCGTGACAATCTCCGTCGTAAGATAACTTCTGATTACCACTAAAGGTTAATAGAAATGATCGACGATTTTGGGTTTTTGATGCATGTGCTCGTAATACTGACTTGCTAACAGAAATATTAGGTCATAAAACATCTAGTCTCACTATTTAATGGCTCTTAGAGAAGGCTAAGCCCTCCATTGATGCTATTTTAACAACGAAAAGCATCTTCTTTTACTAATACTAAGTCGACACGGCCTACTTAGTACTCGAGATTGAAGAATATTCCAATAACATATGTTTTAATATTTTTAGTCAATCTACTCACCGTAAATCTAAAATTAGTGGAATTAGGGACATTTCATATACAGAATGGTTATATTGAAATAGGTAAAAATTAGTCATATTAAGCTCGTGCATCGCAAGTGCATATCCCATTAATTTACCAAAAAATTATTAACTAGTTTCTTTATACATGTATACTTTGAGTACATATTTATTCATGCAGATTTCATAAATATAAACTAATTTAGAAGTAATACTTTAATAACTTGACTATACATTTTCACCCTATTTTTGTATATAAGACAACAATATCTTCATATGTATATCCTTGAAAAGTTATCAAAATAAGTTTCTCCTACATGGACACTACCTATTCTCCTCGTCGTGACAATCTCCGTCGTAAGAGAACTTCTGATTACCACTAAAGGTTAATGGAAATGATCGACGATTTTGAGTTTTTGATGCATGTGCTCGTAATACTGACTTGCTAACATAAATATTAGGTCATAAAACATCTAGTCTCACTATTTAATGTCTCTTAGAATAGGCTAAGTCCTCCATTGATGCTATTTTAACAACGAAAAGCATCTTCTTTTACTAATACTAAGTCGACACGCCCCTACTCAGTACTCACGATAGAAGAATATTTCAATAACATATGTTTTAATATTTTTAGTCAATCTACTCACCGTAAATCTAAATTAGTGGAATTAGGGACATTTCATATACGAAATGGTTATATTGAAATAGGTAAAAATTAGTCATATTAAGCTCGTGCATCGCACGTGCATATCCCATTAATTTACCAAAAAATTATTAACTAGTTTCTTTATACATGTATACTTTGAGTACATATTTATTCATGTAGATTAAATAAATATAAACCAATTTAGATGTAACACTTTAATAACTTGACTATAGATTTTCAACCTATTTTTGTATATAAGACAACAATATCTTCATATGTATATCCTTGAAAAGTTATCAAAATAAGTTTCTCCTACATGGACACTACCTATTCTCCTCGTCGTGACAATCTCCGTCGTAAGAGAACTTCTGATTACCACTAAAGGTTAATAGAAATGATCGACGATTTTGAGATTTTGATGCATGTGCTCGTAATACTGACTTGCTAACATAAATATTAGGTCATAAAACATCTAGTCTCAATATTTAATGGCTCTTAGAGAACGCTAAGTCCTCCATTGATGCTATTTTAACAACGAAAAGCATCTTCTTTTACTAATACTAAGTCGACACGCCCCTACTCAGTACTCACGATAGAAGAATATTTCAATAACATATGTTTTAATATTTTTAGTCAATCTACTCACCGTAAATATAAATTATTGGAATTAGGGACATTTCATATACGAAATGTTATATTGAAATAGGTAAAAATTAGTCATATTAAGCTCGTGCATCGCACGTGCATATCCCATTAATTTACCAAAAAATTATTAACTAGTTTCTTTATACATGTATACTTTGAGTACATATTTATTCATGTAGATTAAATAAATATAAACCAATTTAGATGTAACACTTTAATAACTTGACTATAGATTTTCACCGTATTTTTGTATAAAAGACAACAATATCTTCATATGTATATCCTTGAAAAGTTATAAAAATAAGTTTCTCCTACATGGACACTACCTATTCTCAACGTCGTGACACACTCCGTCAGAAGAGAACTTCTGATTACCACTAAAGGTTAATAGAAATGATCGACGATTTTGAGTTTTTGATGCATGTGCTTGTAATACTGACTTGCTAACATAAATATTAGGTCATAAAATATCTAGTCTCACTATTTAATGGCTCTTAGAGAAGGCTAAGTCCTCCATTGATGCTATTTTAACAACGTAAAGCATCTTCTTTTACAAATACTAAGTCGACACGGCCCTACTTAGTACTCAGGATTGAAGAATATTCCAATAACATATGTTTTAATATTTTTAGTCAATCTACTCACCGTAAATCTAAAATTAGTGGAATTAGGGACATTTCATATACAGAATGGTTATATTGAAATAGGTAAAAATTAGTCATATTAAGCTCGTGCATCGCACGTGCATATCCCATTAATTTTCCAAAAAATTATTAACTAGTTTCTTTATACATGTATACTTTGAGTACATATTTATTCATGTAGATTAAATAAATATAAACCAATTTAGATGTAACACTTTAATAACTTGACTATAGATTTTCACCCTATTTTTGTATATAAGACAACAATATCTTCATATGTATATCCTTGAAAAGTTATCAAAATAAGTTTCTCCTACATGGACACTACCTATTCTCCTCGTCGTGACAATCTCCGTCGTAAGAGAACTTCTGATTACCACTAAAGGTTAATAGAAATGATCGACGATTTTGGGTTTTTGATGCATGTGCTCGTAATACTGACTTGCTAACATAAATATTAGGTCCCATAATATCTAGTCTCACTATTTAATGGCTCTTAGAGAACGCTAAGTCCTCCATTGATGCTATTTTAACAACGAAAAGCATCTTCTTTTACTAATACTAAGTCGACACGGCCCTACTTAGTACTCAGGATTGAAGAATATTCCAATAACATATGTTTTAATATTTTTAGTCAATGTAGTCATCGTAAATGTAAAATTAGTGGAATTAGGGACATTTCATAAACGGAATGGTTATATTGAAATAGGTAAAAATTAGTCATATTAAGCTCGTGCATCGCACATGCATATCCCATTAATTTACCAAAAAATTATTAACTAGTTTCTTTATACATGTATACTTTGAGTACATATTTATTCATGTAGATTAAATAAATATAAACCAATTTAGATGTAACACTTTAATAACTTGACTATAGATTTTCACCCTATTTTTGTATATAAGACAACAATATCTTCATATGTATATCGTTGAAAAGTTATCAAAATAAGTTTCTCCTACATGGACACTACCTATTCTCATCGTCGTGACAATCTCCGTCAGAAGAGAACTTCGATTACCACTAAAGGTTAATAGAAATGATCGACGATTTTGAGTTTTTGATGCACGTGCTTGTAATAATCGACTTGACTTGCTAACATAAATATTAGGTCATAAAATATCTAGTCTCACTATTTAATGGCTCTTAGAGAAGGCTAAGTCCTCCATTGATGCTATTTTAACAACGTAAAGCATCTTCTTTTACAAATACTAAGTCGACACGGCCCTACTTAGTACTCAGGATTGAAGAATATTCCAATAACATATGTTTTAATATTTTTAGTCAATCTACTCACCGTAAATCTAAAATTAGTGGAATTAGGGACATTTCATATACAGAATGGTTATATTGAAATAGGTAAAAATTAGTCATATTAAGCTCGTGCATCGCAAGTGCATATCCCATTAATTTACCTAAAAATTATTAACTAGTTTCTTTATACATGTATACTTTGAGTCCATATTTATTCATGTAGATTTCATAAATATAAACCAATTTAGAGGTAATACATCAATAACTTGACTATAGATTTTCACCCTATTTTTGTATATAAGACAACAATATCTTCATATATATCCTTGAAAAGTGATCAAAATAAGTTTCTCCTACATGGACACTACCTATTCTCCTCGTCGTGACAATCTCCGTCGTAAGAGAACTTCTGATTACCACTAAAGGTTAATGGAAATGATCGACGATTTTGAGTTTTTGATGCATGTACTCGTAATACTGACTTGCTAACAGAAATATTAGGTCATAAAACATCTAGTCTCACTATTTAATGGCTCTTAGAGAAGGCTAAGCCCTCCATTGATGCTATATTTACCCCGAAAAGCATTTGCTTTTGGTAATACTAAGTCGACAGGCCCTACTTAGTACTCACGATTGAAGAATATTTCAATAACATATGTTTTAGTGTGTTTAGTCAATCTACTCACCGTAAATCTAAATTAGTGGAATTCGGGACATTTCATATACGGAATGGTTATATTGAAATAGGTAAAAATTAGTCATATTAAGCTCGTGCATCGCACGTGCATATCCCATTAATTTACCAAAAAATTATTAACTAGTTTCTTTATACATGTATACTTTGAGTACATATTTATTCATGTAGATTAAATAAATATAAACCAATTTAGATGTAACACTTTAATAACTTGACTATAGATTTTCACCCTATTTTTGTATATAAGACAACAATATCTTCATATGTATATCCTTGAAAAGTTATCAAAATAAGTTTCTCCTACATGGACACTACCTATTCTCCTCGTCGTGACAATCTCCGTCAGAAGATAACTTCTGATTACCACTAAAGGTTAATAGAAATGATCGACGATTTTGGGTTTTTGATGCATGTGCTCGTAATACTGACTTGCTAACATAAATATTAGGTCCCATAATATCTAGTCTCACTATTTAATGGCTCTTAGAGAACGCTAAGTCCTCCATTGATGCTATTTTAACAACGAAAAGCATCTTCTTTTACTAATACTAAGTCGACACGGCCTACTTAGTACTCGTGATTGAAGAATATTCCAATAACATATGTTTTAATATTTTTAGTCAATGTAGTCATCGTAAATGTAAAATTAGTGGAATTAGGGACATTTCATAAACGGAATGGTTATATTGAAATAGGTAAAAATTAGTCATATTAAGCTCGTGCATCGCACGTGCATATCCCATTAATTTACCAAAAAATTATTAACTAGTTTCTTTATACATGTATACTTTGAGTACATATTTATTCATGTAGATTAAATAAATATAAACCAATTTAGATGTAACACTTTAATAACTTGACTATAGATTTTCACCCTATTTTTGTATATAAGACAACAATATCTTCATATGTATATCCTTGAAAAGTTATCAAAATAAGTTTCTCCTACATGGACACTACCTATTCTCATCGTCGTGACAATCTCCGTCGTAAGAGAACTTCTGATTACCAGTAAAGGTTAATAGAAATGATCGACGGTTTTGAGTTTTTGATGCATGTGCTTGTAATAGTGACTTGCTAACATAAATATTAGGTCATAAAATATCTAGTCTCACTATTTAATGGCTCTTAGAGAAGGCTAAGTCCTCCATTGATGCTATTTTAACAACGTAAAGCATCTTCTTTTACAAATACTAAGTCGACACGGCCCTACTTAGTACTCAGGATTGAAGAATATTCCAATAACATATGTTTTAATATTTTTAGTCAATCTACTCACCGTAAATCTAAAATTAGTGGAATTAGGGACATTTCATATACAGAATGGTTATATTGAAATAGGTAAAAATTAGTCATATTAAGCTCGTGCATCGCAAGTGCATATCCCATTAATTTACCTAAAAATTATTAACTAGTTTCTTTATACATGTATACTTTGAGTCCATATTTATTCATGTAGATTTCATAAATATAAACCAATTTAGAGGTAATACATCAATAACTTGACTATAGATTTTCACCCTATTTTTGTATATAAGACAACAATATCTTCATATATATCCTTGAAAAGTGATCAAAATAAGTTTCTCCTACATGGCCATTACATATTCTTCTCGTCGTGACAATCTCCGTCGTAAGAGAACTTCTGATTACCAGTAAAGGTTAATGGAAATGATCGACGATTTTGAGTTTTTGATGCATGTACTCGTAATACTGACTTGCTAACAGAAATATTAGGTCATAAAACATCTAGTCTCACTATTTAATGGCTCTTAGAGAAGGCTAAGCCCTCCATTGATGCTATTTTAACAACGAAAAGCATTTGCTTTTGGTAATACTAAGTCGACAGGCCCTACTTAGTACTCACGATTGAAGAATATTTCAATAACATATGTTTTAATGTTTTTAGTCAATCTACTCACCGTAAATCTAAATTAGTGGAATTAGGGACATTTCATATACGAAATGGTTATATTGAAATAGGTAAAAATTAGTCATATTAAGCTCGTGCATCGCACATGCATATCCCATTAATTTACCTAAAAATTATTAACTAGTTTCTTTATACATGTATACTTTGAGTACTTATTTATTCATGTAGATTAAATAAATATAAACCAATTTAGATGTAACACTTTAATAACTTGACTATAGATTTTCACCCTATTTTTGTATATAAGACAACAATATCTTCATATGTATATCCTTGAAAAGTTATCAAAATAAGTTTCTCCTACATGGACACTACCTATTCTCCTCGTGACAATCTCCGTCAGAAGAGAACTTCGATTACCACTAAAGGTTAATAGAAATGATCGACGATTTTGAGTTTTGATGCATGTGCTCGTAATCGACTTGCTAACATAAATATTAGGTCCCATAATATCTAGTCTCACTATTTAATGGCTCTTAGAGAACGCTAAGTCCTCCATTGATGCTATTTTAACAACGAAAAGCATCTTCTTTTACTAATACTAAGTCGACACGCCCTACTTAGTACTCGTGATTGAAGAATATTCCAATAACATATGTTTTAATATTTTTAGTCAATGTAGTCATCGTAAATGTAAAATTAGTGGAATTAGGGACATTTCATAAACGGAATGGTTATATTGAAATAGGTAAAAATTAGTCATATTAAGCTCGTGCATCGCATATGCATATCCCATTAATTTACCAAAAAATTATTAACTAGTTTCTTTATACATGTATACTTTGAGTACATATTTATTCATGTAGATTAAATAAATATAAACCAATTTAGATGTAACACTTTAATAACACTGACTATAGATTTTCACCCTATTTTTGTATATAAGACAACAATATCTTCATATGTATATCGTTGAAAAGTTATCAAAATAAGTTTCTCCTACATGGACATTACCTATTCTCATCGTCGTGACAATCTTCGTCGTAAGAGAACTTTTGATTACCACTAAAGGTTAATAGAAATGATCGACGATTTTGAGTTTTTGATGCATGTGCTCGTAATACTGACTTGCTAACATAAATATTAGGTCATAAAACATCTAGTCTCACTATTTAATGGCTCTTAGAGAAGGCTAAGCCCTCCATTGATGCTATATTTACCCCGAAAAGCATTTGCTTTTGGTAATACTAAGTCGACAGGCCCTACTTAGTACTCACGATTGAAGAATATTTCAATAACATATGTTTTAATATTTTTAGTCAATCTACTCACCGTAAATCTAAATTAGTGGAATTAGGGACATTTCATATACGAAATGGTTATATTGAAATAGGTAAAAATTAGTCATATTAAGCTCGTGCATCGCACGTGCATATCCCATTAATTTACCAAAAAATTATTAACTAGTTTCTTTATACATGTATACTTTGAGTACATATTTATTCATGTAGATTAAATAAATATAAACCAATTTAGATGTAACACTTTAATAACTTGACTATAGATTTTCACCCTATTTTTGTATATAAGACAACAATATCTTCATATGTATATCCTTGAAAAGTTATCAAAATAAGTTTCTCCTACATGGACACTACCTATTCTCCTCGTCGTGACAATCTCCGTCAGAAGAGAACTTCGATTACCACTAAAGGTTAATAGAAATGATCGACGATTTTGAGTTTTGATGCATGTGCTCGTAATAATCGACTTGCTAACATAAATATTAGGTCATAATATCTAGTCTCAATATTTAATGGCTCTTAGAGAACGCTAAGTCCTCCATTGATGCTATTTTAACAACGAAAAGCATCTTCTTTTACTAATACTAAGTCGACACGCCCCTACTCAGTACTCACGATAGAAGAATATTTCAATAACATATGTTTTAATATTTTTAGTCAATCTAGTCATCGTAAATGTAAAATTAGTGGAATTAGGACATTTCATAAACGGAATGGTTATATTGAAATAGGTAAAATTAGTCATATTAAGCTCGTGCATCGCACATGCATATCCCATTAATTTACCAAAAAATTATTAACTAGTTTCTTTATACATGTATACTTTGAGTACATATTTATTCATGTAGATTAAATAAATATAAACCAATTTAGATGTAACACTTTAATAACTTGACTATAGATTTTCACCCTATTTTTGTATATAAGACAACAATATCTTCATATGTATATCCTTGAAAAGTTATCAAAATAAGTTTCTCCTACATGGACACTACCTATTCTCATCGTCGTGACAATCTCCGTCGTAAGAGAACTTCTGATTACCACTAAAGGTTAATAGAAATGATCGACGATTTTGAGTTTTTGATGCATGTGCTTGTAATACTGACTTGCTAACATAAATATTAGGTCATAAAATATCTAGTCTCACTATTTAATGGCTCTTAGAGAAGGCTAAGTCCTCCATTGATGCTATTTTAACAACGTAAAGCATCTTCTTTTACAAATACTAAGTCGACACGGCCCTACTTAGTACTCAGGATTGAAGAATATTCCAATAACATATGTTTTAATATTTTTAGTCAATGTAGTCATCGTAAATGTAAAATTAGTGGAATTAGGGACATTTCATAAACGGAATGGTTATATTGAAATAGGTAAAAATTAGTCATATTAAGCTCGTGCATCGCACATGCATATCCCATTAATTTACCAAAAAATTATTAACTAGTTTCTTTATACATGTATACTTTGAGTACATATTTATTCATGTAGATTAAATAAATATAAACCAATTTAGATGTAACACTTTAATAACTTGACTATAGATTTTCACCCTATTTTTGTATATAAGACAACAATATCTTCATATGTATATCCTTGAAAAGTTATCAAAATAAGTTTCTCCTACATGGACACTACCTATTCTCCTCGTCGTGACAATCTCCGTCGTAAGAGAACTTCTGATTACCACTAAAGGTTAATGGAAATGATCGACGATTTTGAGTTTTTGATGCATGTACTGTAATCTTGACTTGCTAATGTAAATATTAGGTCATAAAACATCTAGTCTCACTATTTAATGGCTCTTAGAGAAGGCTAAGCCCTCCATTGATGCTATATTTACCCCGAAAAGCATTTGCTTTTGGTAATACTAAGTCGACAGGCCCTACTTAGTACTCACGATTGAAGAATATTTCAATAACATATGTTTTAGTGTGTTTAGTCAATCTACTCACCGTAAATCTAAATTAGTGGAATTCGGGACATTTCATATACGGAATGGTTATATTGAAATAGGTAAAAATTAGTCATATTAAGCTCGTGCATCGCACGCATATCCCATTAATTTACCAAAAAATTATTAACTAGTTTCTTTATACATGTATACTTTGAGTACATATTTATTCATGTAGATTAAATAAATATAAACCAATTTAGATGTAACACTTTAATAACTTGACTATAGATTTTCACCCTATTTTTGTATATAAGACAACAATATCTTCATATGTATATCCTTGAAAAGTTATCAAAATAAGTTTCTCCTACATGGACACTACCTATTCTCCTCGTCGTGATAATCTCCGTCGTAAGAGAACTTCTGATTACCACTAAAGGTTAATAGAAATGATCGACGATTTTGGGTTTTTGATGCATGTGCTCGTAATACTGACTTGCTAACATAAATATTAGGTCCCATAATATCTAGTCTCACTATTTAATGGCTCTTAGAGAACGCTAAGTCCTCCATTGATGCTATTTTAACAACGAAAAGCATCTTCTTTTACTAATACTAAGTCGACACGCCCCTACTTAGTACTCGTGATTGAAGAATATTCCAATAACATATGTTTTAATATTTTTAGTCAATGTAGTCATCGTAAATGTAAAATTAGTGGAATTAGGGACATTTCATAAACGGAATGGTTATATTGAAATAGGTAAAAATTAGTCATATTAAGCTCGTGCATCGCACATGCATATCCCATTAATTTACCAAAAAATTATTAACTAGTTTCTTTATACATGTATACTTTGAGTACATATTTATTCATGTAGATTAAATAAATATAAACCAATTTAGATGTAACACTTTAATAACTTGACTATAGATTTTCACCCTATTTTTGTATATAAGACAACAATATCTTAATATTTATATCGTTGTAAAGTTATCATAATAAGTTTCTCCTACATGGACACTACCTATTCTCATCGCCGTGACAATCTCCGTCGTAAGAGAACTTCTGATTACCACTAAAGGTTAATAGAAATGATCGACGATTTTGAGTTTTTGATGCATGTGCTTGTAATACTGACTTGCTAACATAAATATTAGGTCATAAAATATCTAGTCTCACAATTTAATGGCTCTTAGAGAAGGCTAAGTCCTCCATTGATGCTATTTTAACAACGTAAAGCATCTTCTTTTACAAATACTAAGTCGACACGGCCCTACTTAGTACTCAGGATTGAAGAATATTCCAATAACATATGTTTTAATATTTTTAGTCAATCTACTCACCGTAAATCTAAAATTAGTGGAATTAGGGACATTTCATATACAGAATGGTTATATTGAAATAGGTAAAAATTAGTCATATTAAGCTCGTGCATCCCAAGTGCATATCCCATTAATTTACCTAAAAATTATTAACTAGTTTCTTTATACATGTATACTTTGAGTCCATATTTATTCATGTAGATTTCATAAATATAAACCAATTTAGAGGTAATACATCAATAACTTGACTATAGATTTTCACCCTATTTTTGTATATAAGACAACAATATCTTCATATATATCCTTGAAAAGTGATCAAAATAAGTTTCTCCTACATGGCCATTACATATTCTTCTCGTCGTGACAATCTCCGTGAAGAGAACTTCTGATTACCACTAAAGGTTAATGGAAATGATCGACGATTTTGAGTTTTTGATGCATGTGCTCGTAATACTGACTTGCTAACATAAATATTAGGTCATAAAACATCTAGTCTCACTATTTAATGGCTCTTAGAGAAGGCTAAGTCCTCCATTGATGCTATTTTAACAACGAAAATGGTTATATTGAAATAGGTAAAAATTAGTCATATTAAGCTCGTGCATCGCACGTGCATATCCCATTAATTTACCAAAAAATTATTAACTAGTTTCTTTATACATGTATACTTTGAGTACATATTTATTCATGTAGATTAAATAAATATAAACCAATTTAGATGTAACACTTTAATAACTTGACTATAGATTTTCACCCTATTTTTGTATATAAGACAACAATATCTTCATATGTATATCCTTGAAAAGTTATCAAAATAAGTTTCTCCTACATGGACACTACCTATTCTCCTCGTCGTGACAATCTCCGTCGTAAGAGAACTTCTGATTACCACTAAAGGTTAATAGAAATGATCGACGATTTTGGGTTTTTGATGCATGTGCTCGTAATACTGACTTGCTAACATAAATATTAGGTCCCATAATATCTAGTCTCACTATTTAATGGCTCTTAGAGAACGCTAAGTCCTCCATTGATGCTATTTTAACAACGAAAAGCATCTTCTTTTACTAATACTAAGTCGACACGGCCCTACTTAGTACTCAGGATTGAAGAATATTCCAATAACATATGTTTTAATATTTTTAGTCAATGTAGTCATCGTAAATGTAAAATTAGTGGAATTAGGGACATTTCATAAACGGAATGGTTATATTGAAATAGGTAAAAATTAGTCATATTAAGCTCGTGCATCGCACATGCATATCCCATTAATTTACCAAAAAATTATTAACTAGTTTCTTTATACATGTATACTTTGAGTACATATTTATTCATGTAGATTAAATAAATATAAACCAATTTAGATGTAACACTTTAATAACTTGACTATAGATTTTCACCCTATTTTTGTATATAAGACAACAATATCTTCATATGTATATCGTTGAAAAGTTATCAAAATAAGTTTCTCCTACATGGACACTACCTATTCTCATCGTCGTGACAATCTCCGTCGTAAGAGAACTTCTGATTACCACTAAAGGTTAATGGAAATGATCGACGATTTTGAGTTTTTGATGCATGTACTCGTAATACTGACTTGCTAACAGAAATATTAGGTCATAAAACATCTAGTCTCACTATTTAATGGCTCTTAGAGAAGGCTAAGCCCTCCATTGATGCTATATTTACCCCGAAAAGTATTTGCTTTTGGTAATACTAAGTCGATGTGCCCTACTTAGTACTCACGATTGAAGAATATTTCAATAACATATGTTTTAGTGTGTTTAGTCAATCTACTCACCGTAAATCTAAATTAGTGGAATTCGGGACATTTCATATACGGAATGGTTATATTGAAATAGGTAAAAATTAGTCATATTAAGCTCGTGCATCGCACGTGCATATCCCATTAATTTACCAAAAAATTATTAACTAGTTTCTTTATACATGTATACTTTGAGTACATATTTATTCATGTAGATTAAATAAATATAAACCAATTTAGATGTAACACTTTAATAACTTGACTATAGATTTTCACCCTATTTTTGTATATAAGACAACAATATCTTCATATGTATATCCTTGAAAAGTTATCAAAATAAGTTTCTCCTACATGGACACTACCTATTCTCCTCGTCGTGACAATCTCCGTCGTAAGAGAACTTCTGATTACCACTAAAGGTTAATAGAAATGATCGACGATTTTGGGTTTTTGATGCATGTGCTCGTAATACTGACTTGCTAACATAAATATTAGGTCCCATAATATCTAGTCTCACTATTTAATGGCTCTTAGAGAACGCTAAGTCCTCCATTGATGCTATTTTAACAACGAAAGCATCTTCTTTACTAATACTAAGTCGACACGGCCCTACTTAGTACTCAGGATTGAAGAATATTCCAATAACATATGTTTTAATATTTTTAGTCAATGTAGTCATCGTAAATGTAAAATTAGTGGAATTAGGGACATTTCATAAACGGAATGGTTATATTGAAATAGGTAAAAATTAGTCATATTAAGCTCGTGCATCGCACATGCATATCCCATTAATTTACCAGAAAATTATTAACTAGTTTCTTTATACATGTATACATTGAGTACATATTTATTCATGTAGATTAAATAAATATAAACCAATTTAGATGTAACACTTTAATAACTTGACTATAGATTTTCACCCTATTTTTGTATATAAGACAACAATATCTTCATATGTATATCGTTGAAAAGTTATCAAAATAAGTTTCTCCTACATGGACACTACCTATTCTCATCGTCGTGACAATCTCCGTCAGAAGAGAACTTCGATTACCACTAAAGGTTAATAGAAATGATCGACGATTTTGAGTTTTTGATGCATGTGCTTGTAATCGACTTGCTAACATAAATATTAGGTCATAAAATATCTAGTCTCACTATTTAATGGCTCTTAGAGAAGGCTAAGTCCTCCATTGATGCTATTTTAACAACGAAACCATCTTCTTTTACAAATACTAAGTCGACACTCACCTACTTAGTACTCAGGATTGAAGAATATTCCAATAACATATGTTTTAATATTTTTAGTCAATGTAGTCATCGTAAATGTAAAATTAGTGGAATTAGGGACATTTCATAAACGGAATGGTTATATTGAAATAGGTAAAAATTAGTCATATTAAGCTCGTGCATCGCACATGCATATCCCATTAATTTACCAAAAAATTATTAACTAGTTTCTTTATACATGTATACTTTGAGTACATATTTATTCATGTAGATTAAATAAATATAAACCAATTTAGATGTAACACTTTAATAACACTGACTATAGATTTTCACCCTATTTTTGTATATAAGACAACAATATCTTCATATGTATATCGTTGAAAAGTTATCAAAATAAGTTTCTCCTACATGGACACTACCTATTCTCATCGTCGTGACAATCTCCGTCGTAAGAGAACTTCTGATTACCACTAAAGGTTAATGGAAATGATCGACGATTTTGAGTTTTTGATGCATGTACTCGTAATACTGACTTGCTAACAGAAATATTAGGTCATAAAACATCTAGTCTCACTATTTAATGGCTCTTAGAGAAGGCTAAGCCCTCCATTGATGCTATATTTACCCCGAAAAGTATTTGCTTTTGGTAATACTAAGTCGACAGGCCCTACTTAGTACTCACGATTGAAGAATATTTCAATAACATATGTTTTAGTGTGTTTAGTCAATCTACTCACCGTAAATCTAAATTAGTGGAATTCGGGACATTTCATATACGGAATGGTTATATTGAAATAGGTAAAAATTAGTCATATTAAGCTCGTGCATCGCACGTGCATATCCCATTAATTTACCAAAAAATTATTAACTAGTTTCTTTATACATGTATACTTTGAGTACATATTTATTCATGTAGATTAAATAAATATAAACCAATTTAGATGTAACACTTTAATAACTTGACTATAGATTTTCACCCTATTTTTGTATATAAGACAACAATATCTTCATATGTATATCCTTGAAAAGTTATCAAAATAAGTTTCTCCTACATGGACACTACCTATTCTCCTCGTCGTGATAATCTCCGTCGTAAGAGAACTTCTGATTACCACTAAAGGTTAATAGAAATGATCGACGATTTTGGGTTTTTGATGCATGTGCTCGTAATACTGACTTGCTAACATAAATATTAGGTCCCATAATATCTAGTCTCACTATTTAATGGCTCTTAGAGAACGCTAAGTCCTCCATTGATGCTATTTTAACAACGAAAAGCATCTTCTTTTACTAATACTAAGTCGACACGGCCCTACTTAGTACTCAGGATTGAAGAATATTCCAATAACATATGTTTTAATATTTTTAGTCAATGTAGTCATCGTAAATGTAAAATTAGTGGAATTAGGGACATTTCATAAACGGAATGGTTATATTGAAATAGGTAAAAATTAGTCATATTAAGCTCGTGCATCGCACATGCATATCCCATTAATTTACCAAAAAATTATTAACTAGTTTCTTTATACATGTATACATTGAGTACATATTTATTCATGTAGATTAAATAAATATAAACCAATTTAGATGTAACACTTTAATAACTTGACTATAGATTTTCACCCTATTTTTGTATATAAGACAACAATATCTTCATATGTATATCGTTGAAAAGTTATCAAAATAAGTTTCTCCTACATGGACACTACCTATTCTCATCGTCGTGACAATCTCCGTCGTAAGAGAACTTCTGATTACCACTAAAGGTTAATAGAAATGATCGACGATTTTGAGTTTTTGATGCATGTGCTTGTAATACTGACTTGCTAACATAAATATTAGGTCATAAAATATCTAGTCTCACAATTTAATGGCTCTTAGAGAAGGCTAAGTCCTCCATTGATGCTATTTTAACAACGTAAAGCATCTTCTTTTACAAATACTAAGTCGACACGGCCCTACTTAGTACTCAGGATTGAAGAATATTCCAATAACATATGTTTTAATATTTTTAGTCAATCTACTCACCGTAAATCTAAAATTAGTGGAATTAGGGACATTTCATATACAGAATGGTTATATTGAAATAGGTAAAAATTAGTCATATTAAGCTCGTGCATCCCAAGTGCATATCCCATTAATTTACCTAAAAATTATTAACTAGTTTCTTTATACATGTATACTTTGAGTCCATATTTATTCATGTAGATTTCATAAATATAAACCAATTTAGAGGTAATACATCAATAACTTGACTATAGATTTTCACCCTATTTTTGTATATAAGACAACAATATCTTCATATATATCCTTGAAAAGTGATCAAAATAAGTTTCTCCTACATGGCCATTACATATTCTTCTCGTCGTGACAATCTCCGTAAGAGAACTTCGATTACCACTAAAGGTTAATGGAAATGATCGACGATTTTGAGTTTTTGATGCATGTGCTCGTATCTTGACTTGCTAACATAAATATTAGGTCATAAAACATCTAGTCTCACTATTTAATGGCTCTTAGAGAAGGCTAAGTCCTCCATTGATGCTATTTTAACAACGAAAATGGTTATATTGAAATAGGTAAAAATTAGTCATATTAAGCTCGTGCATCGCACGTGCATATCCCATTAATTTACCAAAAAATTATTAACTAGTTTCTTTATACATGTATACTTTGAGTACATATTTATTCATGTAGATTAAATAAATATAAACCAATTTAGATGTAACACTTTAATAACTTGACTATAGATTTTCACCCTATTTTTGTATATAAGACAACAATATCTTCATATGTATATCCTTGAAAAGTTATCAAAATAAGTTTCTCCTACATGGACACTACCTATTCTCCTCGTCGTGACAATCTCCGTCGTAAGAGAACTTCTGATTACCACTAAAGGTTAATAGAAATGATCGACGATTTTGGGTTTTTGATGCATGTGCTCGTAATACTGACTTGCTAACATAAATATTAGGTCCCATAATATCTAGTCTCACTATTTAATGGCTCTTAGAGAACGCTAAGTCCTCCATTGATGCTATTTTAACAACGAAAAGCATCTTCTTTTACTAATACTAAGTCGACACTACCCTACTTAGTACTCGTGGATTGAAGAATATTCCAATAACATATGTTTTAATATTTTTAGTCAATGTAGTCATCGTAAATGTAAAATTAGTGGAATTAGGACATTTCATAAACGGAATGGTTATATTGAAATAGGTAAAATTAGTCATATTAAGCTCGTGCATCGCACATGCATATCCCATTAATTTACCAAAAAATTATTAACTAGTTTCTTTATACATGTATACTTTGAGTACATATTTATTCATGTAGATTAAATAAATATAAACCAATTTAGATGTAACACTTTAATAACACTGACTATAGATTTTCACCCTATTTTTGTATATAAGACAACAATATCTTCATATGTATATCGTTGAAAAGTTATCAAAATAAGTTTCTCCTACATGGACACTACCTATTCTCATCGTCGTGACAATCTCCGTCGTAAGAGAACTTCTGATTACCACTAAAGGTTAATGGAAATGATCGACGATTTTGAGTTTTTGATGCATGTACTCGTAATACTGACTTGCTAACAGAAATATTAGGTCATAAAACATCTAGTCTCACTATTTAATGGCTCTTAGAGAAGGCTAAGCCCTCCATTGATGCTATATTTACCCCGAAAAGTATTTGCTTTTGGTAATACTAAGTCGACAGGCCCTACTTAGTACTCACGATTGAAGAATATTTCAATAACATATGTTTTAGTGTGTTTAGTCAATCTACTCACCGTAAATCCAAATTAGTGGAATTCGGGACATTTCATATACGGAATGGTTATATTGAAATAGGTAAAAATTAGTCATATTAAGCTCGTGCATCGCACGCATATCCCATTAATTTACCAAAAAATTATTAACTAGTTTCTTTATACATGTATACTTTGAGTACATATTTATTCATGTAGATTAAATAAATATAAACCAATTTAGATGTAACACTTTAATAACTTGACTATAGATTTTCACCCTATTTTTGTATATAAGACAACAATATCTTCATATGTATATCCTTGAAAAGTTATCAAAATAAGTTTCTCCTACATGGACACTACCTATTCTCCTCGTCGTGACAATCTCCGTCGTAAGAGAACTTCTGATTACCACTAAAGGTTAATAGAAATGATCGACGATTTTGGGTTTTGATGCATGTGCTCGTAATACTGACTTGCTAACATAAATATTAGGTCCCATAATATCTAGTCTCACTATTTAATGGCTCTTAGAGAACGCTAAGTCCTCCATTGATGCTATTTTAACAACGAAAAGCATCTTCTTTTACTAATACTAAGTCGACACTACCTACTTAGTACTCGTGATTGAAGAATATTCCAATAACATATGTTTTAATATTTTTAGTCAATGTAGTCATCGTAAATGTAAAATTAGTGGAATTAGGGACATTTCATAAACGGAATGGTTATATTGAAATAGGTAAAAATTAGTCATATTAAGCTCGTGCATCGCACATGCATATCCCATTAATTTACCAAAAAATTATTAACTAGTTTCTTTATACATGTATACATTGAGTACATATTTATTCATGTAGATTAAATAAATATAAACCAATTTAGATGTAACACTTTAATAACACTGACTATAGATTTTCACCCTATTTTTGTATATAAGACAACAATATCTTCATATGTATATCGTTGAAAAGTTATCAAAATAAGTTTCTCCTACATGGACACTACCTATTCTCATCGTCGTGACAATCTCCGTCAGAAGAGAACTTCGATTACCACTAAAGGTTAATAGAAATGATCGACGATTTTGAGTTTTGATGCATGCTTGTAATACTGACTTGCTAACATAAATATTAGGTCATAAAATATCTAGTCTCACAATTTAATGGCTCTTAGAGAAGGCTAAGTCCTCCATTGATGCTATTTTAACAACGTAAAGCATCTTCTTTTACAAATACTAAGTCGACACGGCCCTACTTAGTACTCAGGATTGAAGAATATTCCAATAACATATGTTTTAATATTTTTAGTCAATCTACTCACCGTAAATCTAAAATTAGTGGAATTAGGGACATTTCATATACAGAATGGTTATATTGAAATAGGTAAAAATTAGTCATATTAAGCTCGTGCATCGCAAGTGCATATCCCATTAATTTACCTAAAAATTATTAACTAGTTTCTTTATACATGTATACTTTGAGTCCATATTTATTCATGTAGATTTCATAAATATAAACCAATTTAGAGGTAATACATCAATAACTTGACTATAGATTTTCACCCTATTTTTGTATATAAGACAACAATATCTTCATATATATCCTTGAAAAGTGATCAAAATAAGTTTCTCCTACATGGCCATTACATATTCTTCTCGTCGTGACAATCTCCGTCGTAAGAGAACTTCTGATTACCACTAAAGGTTAATGGAAATGATCGACGATTTTGAGTTTTTGATGCATGTGCTCGTAATACTGACTTGCTAACATAAATATTAGGTCATAAAACATCTAGTCTCACTATTTAATGGCTCTTAGAGAAGGCTAAGTCCTCCATTGATGCTATTTTAACAACGAAAATGGTTATATTGAAATAGGTAAAAATTAGTCATATTAAGCTCGTGCATCGCACGTGCATATCCCATTAATTTACCAAAAAATTATTAACTAGTTTCTTTATACATGTATACTTTGAGTACATATTTATTCATGTAGATTAAATAAATATAAACCAATTTAGATGTAACACTTTAATAACTTGACTATAGATTTTCACCCTATTTTTGTATATAAGACAACAATATCTTCATATGTATATCCTTGAAAAGTTATCAAAATAAGTTTCTCCTACATGGACACTACCTATTCTCCTCGTCGTGATAATCTCCGTCGTAAGAGAACTTCTGATTACCACTAAAGGTTAATAGAAATGATCGACGATTTTGGGTTTTTGATGCATGTGCTCGTAATACTGACTTGCTAACATAAATATTAGGTCCCATAATATCTAGTCTCACTATTTAATGGCTCTTAGAGAACGCTAAGTCCTCCATTGATGCTATTTTAACAACGAAAAGCATCTTCTTTTACTAATACTAAGTCGACACGGCCCTACTTAGTACTCAGGATTGAAGAATATTCCAATAACATATGTTTTAATATTTTTAGTCAATGTAGTCATCGTAAATGTAAAATTAGTGGAATTAGGGACATTTCATATACAGAATGGTTATATTGAAATAGGTAAAAATTAGTCATATTAAGCTCGTGCATCGCAAGTGCATATCCCATTAATTTACCTAAAAATTATTAACTAGTTTCTTTATACATGTATACTTTGAGTACATATTTATTCATGTAGATTAAATAAATATAAACCAATTTAGATGTAACACTTTAATAACACTGACTATAGATTTTCACCCTATTTTTGTATATAAGACAACAATATCTTCATATGTATATCGTTGAAAAGTTATCAAAATAAGTTTCTCCTACATGGACACTACCTATTCTCATCGTCGTGACAATCTCCGTCGTAAGAGAACTTCTGATTACCACTAAAGGTTAATGGAAATGATCGACGATTTTGAGTTTTTGATGCATGTACTCGTAATACTGACTTGCTAACAGAAATATTAGGTCATAAAACATCTAGTCTCACTATTTAATGGCTCTTAGAGAAGGCTAAGCCCTCCATTGATGCTATATTTACCCCGAAAAGTATTTGCTTTTGGTAATACTAAGTCGACAGGCCCTACTTAGTACTCACGATTGAAGAATATTTCAATAACATATGTTTTAGTGTGTTTAGTCAATCTACTCACCGTAAATCTAAATTAGTGGAATTCGGGACATTTCATATACGGAATGGTTATATTGAAATAGGTAAAAATTAGTCATATTAAGCTCGTGCATCGCACGTGCATATCCCATTAATTTACCAAAAAATTATTAACTAGTTTCTTTATACATGTATACTTTGAGTACATATTTATTCATGTAGATTAAATAAATATAAACCAATTTAGATGTAACACTTTAATAACTTGACTATAGATTTTCACCCTATTTTTGTATATAAGACAACAATATCTTCATATGTATATCCTTGAAAAGTTATCAAAATAAGTTTCTCCTACATGGACACTACCTATTCTCCTCGTCGTGACAATCTCCGTCGTAAGAGAACTTCTGATTACCACTAAAGGTTAATAGAAATGATCGACGATTTTGGGTTTTTGATGCATGTGCTCGTAATACTGACTTGCTAACATAAATATTAGGTCCCATAATATCTAGTCTCACTATTTAATGGCTCTTAGAGAACGCTAAGTCCTCCATTGATGCTATTTTAACAACGTAAAAGCATCTTCTTTTACTAATACTAAGTCGACACGCCCTACTTAGTACTCAGGATTGAAGAATATTCCAATAACATATGTTTTAATATTTTTAGTCAATGTAGTCATCGTAAATGTAAAATTAGTGGAATTAGGGACATTTCATAAACGGAATGGTTATATTGAAATAGGTAAAAATTAGTCATATTAAGCTCGCATCGCATATGCATATCCCATTAATTTACCAAAAATTATTAACTAGTTTCTTTATACATGTATACATTGAGTACATATTTATTCATGTAGATTAAATAAATATATACCAATTTAGATGTAACACTTTAATAACTTGACTATAGATTTTCACCCTATTTTTGTATATAAGACAACAATATCTTCATATGTATATCGTTGAAAAGTTATCAAAATAAGTTTCTCCTACATGGACACTACCTATTCTCATCGTCGTGACAATCTCCGTCGTAAGAGAACTTCTGATTACCACTAAAGGTTAATAGAAATGATCGACGATTTTGAGTTTTTGATGCATGTGCTTGTAATACTGACTTGCTAACATAAATATTAGGTCATAAAATATCTAGTCTCACAATTTAATGGCTCTTAGAGAAGGCTAAGTCCTCCATTGATGCTATTTTAACAACGTAAAGCATCTTCTTTTACAAATACTAAGTCGACACGCCCTACTTAGTACTCGTGGATTGAAGAATATTCCAATAACATATGTTTTAATATTTTTAGTCAATCTACTCACCGTAAATCTAAAATTAGTGGAATTAGGGACATTTCATATAGTAATGGTTAGATTGAAATAGGAAAAAATTAGTCATATTAAGCTCGTGCATCCCAAGTGCATATCCCATTAATTTACCTAAAAATTATTAACTAGTTTCTTTATACATGTATACTTTGAGTCCATATTTATTCATGTAGATTTCATAAATATAAACCAATTTAGAGGTAATACATCAATAACTTGACTATAGATTTTCACCCTATTTTTGTATATAAGACAACAATATCTTCATATATATCCTTGAAAAGTGATCAAAATAAGTTTCTCCTACATGGCCATTACATATTCTTCTGCCGTGACAATCTCCGTGAAGAGAACTTCGATTACCACTAAAGGTTAATGGAAATGATCGACGATTTTGAGTTTTTGATGCATGTGCTCGTAATCTTGACTTGCTAACATAAATATTAGGTCATAAAACATCTAGTCTCACTATTTAATGGCTCTTAGAGAAGGCTAAGTCCTCCATTGATGCTATTTTAACAACGAAAATGGTTATATTGAAATAGGTAAAATTAGTCATATTAAGCTCGTGCATCGCACGTGCATATCCCATTAATTTACCAAAAAATTATTAACTAGTTTCTTTATACATGTATACTTTGAGTACATATTTATTCATGTAGATTAAATAAATATAAACCAATTTAGATGTAACACTTTAATAACTTGACTATAGATTTTCACCCTATTTTTGTATATAAGACAACAATATCTTCATATGTATATCCTTGAAAAGTTATCAAAATAAGTTTCTCCTACATGGACACTACCTATTCTCCTCGTCGTGATAATCTCCGTCGTAAGAGAACTTCTGATTACCACTAAAGGTTAATAGAAATGATCGACGATTTTGGGTTTTTGATGCATGTGCTCGTAATACTGACTTGCTAACATAAATATTAGGTCCCATAATATCTAGTCTCACTATTTAATGGCTCTTAGAGAATGCTAAGTCCTCCATTGATGCTATTTTAACAACGAAAAGCATCTTCTTTTACTAATACTAAGTCGACACGGCCTACTTAGTACTCGTGGATTGAAGAATATTCCAATAACATATGTTTTAATATTTTTAGTCAATGTAGTCATCGTAAATGTAAAATTAGTGGAATTAGGGACATTTCATAAACGGAATGGTTATATTGAAATAGGTAAAAATTAGTCATATTAAGCTCGCATCGCACATGCATATCCCATTAATTTACCAAAAAATTATTAACTAGTTTCTTTATACATGTATACTTTGAGTACATATTTATTCATGTAGATTAAATAAATATAAACCAATTTAGATGTAACACTTTAATAACACTGACTATAGATTTTCACCCTATTTTTGTATATAAGACAACAATATCTTCATATGTATATCGTTGAAAAGTTATCAAAATAAGTTTCTCCTACATGGACACTACCTATTCTCATCGTCGTGACAATCTCCGTCGTAAGAGAACTTCTGATTACCACTAAAGGTTAATGGAAATGATCGACGATTTTGAGTTTTGATGCATGTACTGCAATAATCGACTTGCTAACAGAAATATTAGGTCATAAAACATCTAGTCTCACTATTTAATGGCTCTTAGAGAAGGCTAAGCCCTCCATTGATGCTATATTTACCCCGAAAAGTATTTGCTTTTGGTAATACTAAGTCGACAGGCCCTACTTAGTACTCACGATTGAAGAATATTTCAATAACATATGTTTTAGTGTGTTTAGTCAATCTACTCACCGTAAATCTAAATTAGTGGAATTCGGGACATTTCATATACGGAATGGTTATATTGAAATAGGTAAAAATTAGTCATATTAAGCTCGTGCATCGCACGTGCATATCCCATTAATTTACCAAAAAATTATTAACTAGTTTCTTTATACATGTATACTTTGAGTACATATTTATTCATGTAGATTAAATAAATATAAACCAATTTAGATGTAACACTTTAATAACTTGACTATAGATTTTCACCCTATTTTTGTATATAAGACAACAATATCTTCATATGTATATCCTTGAAAAGTTATCAAAATAAGTTTCTCCTACATGGACACTACCTATTCTCCTCGTCGTGATAATCTCCGTCGTAAGAGAACTTCTGATTACCACTAAAGGTTAATAGAAATGATCGACGATTTTGGGTTTTTGATGCATGTGCTCGTAATACTGACTTGCTAACATAAATATTAGGTCCCATAATATCTAGTCTCACTATTTAATGGCTCTTAGAGAACGCTAAGTCCTCCATTGATGCTATTTTAACAACGAAAAGCATCTTCTTTTACTAATACTAAGTCGACACGGCCCTACTTAGTACTCAGGATTGAAGAATATTCCAATAACATATGTTTTAATATTTTTAGTCAATGTAGTCATCGTAAATGTAAAATTAGTGGAATTAGGGACATTTCATAAACGGAATGGTTATATTGAAATAGGTAAAAATTAGTCATATTAAGCTCGCATCGCACATGCATATCCCATTAATTTACCAAAAAATTATTAACTAGTTTCTTTATACATGTATACATTGAGTACATATTTATTCATGTAGATTAAATAAATATAAACCAATTTAGATGTAACACTTTAATAACACTGACTATAGATTTTCACCCTATTTTTGTATATAAGACAACAATATCTTCATATGTATATCGTTGAAAAGTTATCAAAATAAGTTTCTCCTACATGGACACTACCTATTCTCATCGTCGTGACAATCTCCGTCGTAAGAGAACTTCTGATTACCACTAAAGGTTAATAGAAATGATCGACGATTTTGAGTTTTTGATGCATGTGCTTGTAATACTGACTTGCTAACATAAATATTAGGTCATAAAATATCTAGTCTCACAATTTAATGGCTCTTAGAGAAGGCTAAGTCCTCCATTGATGCTATTTTAACAACGTAAAGCATCTTCTTTTACAAATACTAAGTCGACACTACCTACTTAGTACTCAGGATTGAAGAATATTCCAATAACATATGTTTTAATATTTTTAGTCAATCTACTCACCGTAAATCTAAAATTAGTGGAATTAGGGACATTTCATATACAGAATGGTTATATTGAAATAGGTAAAAATTAGTCATATTAAGCTCGTGCATCGCAAGTGCATATCCCATTAATTTACCTAAAAATTATTAACTAGTTTCTTTATACATGTATACTTTGAGTCCATATTTATTCATGTAGATTTCATAAATATAAACCAATTTAGAGGTAATACATCAATAACTTGACTATAGATTTTCACCCTATTTTTGTATATAAGACAACAATATCTTCATATATATCCTTGAAAAGTGATCAAAATAAGTTTCTCCTACATGGCCATTACATATTCTTCTCGTCGTGACAATCTCCGTCGTAAGAGAACTTCTGATTACCAGTAAAGGTTAATGGAAATGATCGACGATTTTGAGTTTTTGATGCATGTACTCGTAATACTGACTTGCTAACAGAAATATTAGGTCATAAAACATCTAGTCTCACTATTTAATGGCTCTTAGAGAAGGCTAAGCCCTCCATTGATGCTATATTTACCCCCGAAAAGCATTTGCTTTTGGTAATACTAAGTCGACAGGCCCTACTTAGTACTCACGATTGAAGAATATTTCAATAACATATGTTTTAGTGTGTTTAGTCAATCTACTCACCGTAAATCTAAATTAGTGGAATTCGGGACATTTCATATACGGAATGGTTATATTGAAATAGGTAAAAATTAGTCATATTAAGCTCGTGCATCGCACGTGCATATCCCATTAATTTACCAAAAAATTATTAACTAGTTTCTTTATACATGTATACTTTGAGTACATATTTATTCATGTAGATTAAATAAATATAAACCAATTTAGATGTAACACTTTAATAACTTGACTATAGATTTTCACCCTATTTTTGTATATAAGACAACAATATCTTCATATGTATATCCTTGAAAAGTTATCAAAATAAGTTTCTCCTACATGGACACTACCTATTCTCCTCGTCGTGATAATCTCCGTCGTAAGAGAACTTCTGATTACCACTAAAGGTTAATAGAAATGATCGACGATTTTGGGTTTTTGATGCATGCTCGTAATCATCGACTTGCTAACATAAATATTAGGTCCCATAATATCTAGTCTCACTATTTAATGGCTCTTAGAGAACGCTAAGTCCTCCATTGATGCTATTTTAACAAAGAAAAGCATCTTCTTTTACTAATACTAAGTCGACACTACCTACTTAGTACTCGTGGATTGAAGAATATTCCAATAACATATGTTTTAATATTTTTAGTCAATGTAGTCATCGTAAATGTAAAATTAGTGGAATTAGGGACATTTCATAAACGGAATGGTTATATTGAAATAGGTAAAAATTAGTCATATTAAGCTCGTGCATCGCACATG
This sequence comes from Przewalskia tangutica, assembly GCA_029844215.1. Lineage (NCBI taxonomy): Eukaryota > Viridiplantae > Streptophyta > Magnoliopsida > Solanales > Solanaceae > Przewalskia > Przewalskia tangutica. The sequence continues at coordinate 132,824,674 of CM056719.1, forward strand.
CATATCCCATTAATTTACCAAAAAATTATTAACTAGTTTCTTTATACATGTATACTTTGAGTACATATTTATTCATGTAGATTAAATAAATATAAACCAATTTAGATGTAACACTTTAATAACACTGACTATAGATTTTCACCCTATTTTTGTATATAAGACAACAATATCTTCATATGTATATCGTTGAAAAGTTATCAAAATAAGTTTCTCCTACATGGACACTACCTATTCTCATCGTCGTGACAATCTCCGTCGTAAGAGAACTTCTGATTACCACTAAAGGTTAATAGAAATGATCGACGATTTTGAGTTTTTGATGCATGTGCTTGTAATACTGACTTGCTAACATAAATATTAGGTCATAAAATATCTAGTCTCACTATTTAATGGCTCTTAGAGAAGGCTAAGTCCTCCATTGATGCTATTTTAACAACGTAAAGCATCTTCTTTTACAAATACTAAGTCGACATACCTACTTAGTACTCGAGGATTGAAGAATATTCCAATAACACATGTTTTAATATTTTTAGTCAATCTACTCACCGTAAATCTAAAATTAGTGGAATTAGGACATTTCATATACGGAATGGTTATATTGAAATAGGTAAAAATTAGTCATATTAAGCTCGTGCATCGCAAGTGCATATCCCATTAATTTACCTAAAAATTATTAACTAGTTTCTTTATACATGTATACTTTGAGTCCATATTTATTCATGTAGATTTCATAAATATAAACCAATTTAGAGGTAATACATCAATAACTTGACTATAGATTTTCACCCTATTTTTGTATATAAGACAACAATATCTTCATATATATCCTTGAAAAGTGATCAAAATAAGTTTCTCCTACATGGCCATTACATATTCTTCTCGTCGTGACAATCTCCGTCGTAAGAGAACTCGATTACCACTAAAGGTTAATGGAAATGATCGACGATTTTGAGTTTTTGATGCATGTGCTCGTAATACTGACTTGCTAACATAAATATTAGGTCATAAAACATCTAGTCTCACTATTTAATGTCTCTTAGAGAAGGCTAAGTCCTCCATTGATGCTATTTTAACAACGAAAAGCATCTTCTTTTACTAATACTAAGTCGACACGCCCCTACTCAGTACTCACGATAGAAGAATATTTCATTAACATATGTTTTAATATTTTTAGTCAATCTACTCACCGTAAATCTAAATTAGTGGAATTAGGGACATTTCATATACGGAATGGTTATATTGAAATAGGTAAAAATTAGTCATATTAAGCTCGTGCATCGCACGTGCATATCCCATTAATTTACCAAAAAATTATTAACTAGTTTCTTTATACATGTATACTTTGAGTACATATTTATTCATGTAGATTAAATAAATATAAACCAATTTAGATGTAACACTTTAATAACTTGACTATAGATTTTCACCCTATTTTTGTATATAAGACAACAATATCTTCATATGTATATCCTTGAAAAGTTATCAAAATAAGTTTCTCCTACATGGACACTACCTATTCTCCTCGTCGTGACAATCTCCGTCGTAAGAGAACTTCTGATTACCACTAAAGGTTAATAGAAATGATCGACGATTTTGGGTTTTTGATGCATGTGCTCGTAATACTGACTTGCTAACATAAATATTAGGTCCCATAATATCTAGTCTCACTATTTAATGGCTCTTAGAGAACGCTAAGTCCTCCATTGATGCTATTTTAACAACGAAAAGCATCTTCTTTTACTAATACTAAGTCGACACGGCCCTACTTAGTACTCAGGATTGAAGAATATTCCAATAACATATGTTTTAATATTTTTAGTCAATGTAGTCATCGTAAATGTAAAATTAGTGGAATTAGGGACATTTCATAAACGGAATGGTTATATTGAAATAGGTAAAAATTAGTCATATTAAGCTCGTGCATCGCACATGCATATCCCATTAATTTACCAAAAAATTATTAACTAGTTTCTTTATACATGTATACTTTGAGTACATATTTATTCATGTAGATTAAATAAATATAAACCAATTTAGATGTAACACTTTAATAACACTGACTATAGATTTTCACCCTATTTTTGTATATAAGACAACAATATCTTCATATGTATATCGTTGAAAAGTTATCAAAATAAGTTTCTCCTACATGGACACTACCTATTCTCATCGTCGTGACAATCTCCGACGTAAGAGAACTTCTGATTACCACTAAAGGTTAATAGAAATGATCGACGATTTTGAGATTTTGATGCATGTGCTTGTAATACTGACTTGCTAACATAAATATTAGGTCATAAAATATCTAGTCTCACTATTTAATGGCTCTTAGAGAAGGCTAAGTCCTCCATTGATGCTATTTTAACTACGTAAAGCATCTTCTTTTACAAATACTAAGTCGACACACCCTACTTAGTACTCAGGATTGAAGAATATTCCAATAACATATGTTTTAATATTTTTAGTCAATCTACTCACCGTAAATCTAAAATTAGTGGAATTAGGGACATTTCATATACAGAATGGTTATATTGAAATAGGTAAAAATTAGTCATATTAAGCTCGTGCATCGCAAGTGCATATCCCATTAATTTACCTAAAAATTATTAACTAGTTTCTTTATACATGTATACTTTGAGTCCATATTTATTCATGTAGATTTCATAAATATAAACCAATTTAGAGGTAATACATCAATAACTTGACTATAGATTTTCACCCTATTTTTGTATATAAGACAACAATATATTCATATATATCCTTGAAAAGTGATCAAAATAAGTTTCTCCTACATGGCCATTACATATTCTTCTCGTCGTGACAATCTCCGTCGTAAGAGAACTTCTTATTACCACTAAAGGTTAATGGAAATGATCGACGATTTTGACTTTTTGATACATGTGCTCGTAATACTGACTTGCTAACATAAATATTAGGTCATAAAACACCTAGTCTCACTATTTAATGTCTCTTAGAGAAGGCTAAGTCCTCCATTGATGCTATTTTAACAACGAAAAGCATCTTCTTTTACTAATACTAAGTCGACACGCCCCTACTCAGTACTCACGATAGAAGAATATTTCAATAACATATGTTTTAATATTTTTAGTCAATCTACTCACCGTAAATCTAAATTAGTGGAATTAGGGACATTTCATATACGGAATGGTTATATTGAAATAGGTAAAAATTAGTCATATTAAGCTCGTGCATCGCACGTGCATATCCCATTAATTTACCAAAAAATTATTAACTAGTTTCTTTATACATGTATACTTTGAGTACATATTTATTCATGTAGATTAAATAAATATAAACCAATTTAGATGTAACACTTTAATAACTTGACTATAGATTTTCACCCTATTTTTGTATATAAGACAACAATATCTTCATATGTATATCGTTGAAAAGTTATCAAAATAAGTTTCTCCTACATGGACACTACCTATTCTCCTCGTCGTGACAATCTCCGTCGTAAGAGAACTTCTGATTACCACTAAAGGTTAATAGAAATGATCGACGATTTTGGGTTTTTGATGCATGTGCTCGTAATACTGACTTGCTAACATAAATATTAGGTCCCATAATATCTAGTCTCACTATTTAATGGCTCTTAGAGAACGCTAAGTCCTCCATTGATGCTATTTTAACAACGAAAAGCATCTTCTTTTACTAATACTAAGTCGACACGGCCCTACTTAGTACTCAGAATTGAAGAATATTCCAATAACATATGTTTTAATATTTTTAGTCAATGTAGTCATCGTAAATGTAAAATTAGTGGAATTAGGGACATTTCATAAACGGAATGGTTATATTGAAATTGGTAAAAATTAGTCATATTAAGCTCGTGCATCGCACATGCATATCCCATTAATTTACCAAAAAATTATTAACTAGTTTCTTTATACATGTATACTTTGAGTACATATTTATTCATGTAGATTAAATAAATATAAACCAATTTAGATGTAACACTTTAATAACACTGACTATAGATTTTCACCCTATTTTTGTATATAAGACAACAATATCTTCATATGTATATCGTTGAAAAGTTATCAAAATAAGTTTCTCCTACATGGACACTACCTATTCTCATCGTCGTGACAATCTCCGTCGTAAGAGAACTTCTGATTACCACTAAAGGTTAATAGAAATGATCGACGATTTTGAGTTTTTGATGCATGTGCTTGTAATACTGACTTGCTAACATAAATATTAGGTCATAAAATATCTAGTCTCACTATTTAATGGCTCTTAGAGAAGGCTAAGTCCTCCATTGATGCTATTTTAACAACGTAAAGCATCTTCTTTTACAAATACTAAGTCGACACGGCCCTACTTAGTACTCAGGATTGAAGAATATTCCAATAACATATGTTTTAATATTTTTAGTCAATCTACTCACCGTAAATCTAAAATTAGTGGAATTAGGGACATTTCATATACAGAATGGTTATATTGAAATAGGTAAAAATTAGTCATATTAAGCTCGTGCATCGCAAGTGCATATCCCATTAATTTACCTAAAAATTATTAACTAGTTTCTTTATACATGTATACTTTGAGTCCATATTTATTCATGTAGATTTCATAAATATAAACCAATTTAGAGGTAATACATCAATAACTTGACTATAGATTTTCACCCTATTTTTGTATATAAGACAACAATATCTTCATATATATCCTTGAAAAGTGATCAAAATAAGTTTCTCCTACATGGCCATTACATATTCTTCTCGTCGTGACAATCTCCGTCGTAAGAGAACTTCTGATTACCACTGAAGGTTAATGGAAATGATCGACGATTTTGAGTTTTTGATGCATGTGCTCGTAATACTGACTTGCTAACATAAATATTAGGTCATAAAACATCTAGTCTCACTATTTAATGTCTCTTAGAGAAGGCTAAGTCCTCCATTGATGCTATTTTAACTACGAAAAGCATCTTCTTTTACTAATACTAAGTCGACACGCCCCTACTCAGTACTCACGATAGAAGAATATTTCAATAACATATGTTTTAATATTTTTAGTCAATCTACTCACCGTAAATCTAAATTAGTTGAATTAGGGACATTTCATATACGGAATGGTTATATTGAAATAGGTAAAAATTAGTCATATTAAGCTCGTGCATCGCACGTGCATATCCCATTAATTTACCAAAAAATTATTAACTAGTTTCTTTATACATGTATACTTTGAGTACATATTTATTCATGTAGATTAAATAAATATAAACCAATTTAGATGTAACACTTTAATAACTTGACTATAGATTTTCACCCTATTTTTGTATATAAGACAACAATATCTTCATATGTATATCCTTGAAAAGTTATCAAAATAAGTTTCTCCTACATGGACACTACCTATTCTCTTCGTCGTGACAATCTCCGTCGTAAGAGAACTTCTGATTACCATTAAAGGTTAATGGAAATGATCGACAATTTTGAGTTTTTGATGCATGTGCTCGTAATACTAACTTGCTAACATAAATATTAGGTCATAAAATATCTAGTCTCACTATTTAATAGCTCTTAGAGAAGGCTAAGTCCTCCATTGATGTTATTTTAACAACGAAAAGCATCTTCTTTTACTAATACTAAGTCGACACAACCCTACTTAGTACTCAGGATTGAAGAATATTCCAATAACATATGTTTTAATATTTTTAGTCAATCTACTCACCGTAAATCTATAATTAGTGTTATTAGGTACATTTCATATACGGAATGGTTATATTGAAATAGGTAAAAATTAGTCATATTAAGCTCGTGCATATTTATTCATGTAGATTAAATAAATATAAACCAATTTAGATGTAACACTTTAATAACAATGACTATAGATTTTCACCCTATTTTTGTATATAAGACAACAATATCTTCATATGTATATCCTTGAAAAGTTATCAAAATAAATTTCTCCTACATGGACACTACCTATTCTCATCGTCGTGACAATCTCCGTCGTAAGAGAACTTCTGATTACCACTAAAGGTTAATTGAAATGATCGACGATTTTGAGTTTTTGATGCATGTGCTCGTAATACTGACTTGCTAACATAAATATTAGGTCATAAAACATCTAGTCTCACTATTTAATGTCTCTTAGAGAAGGCTAAGTCCTCCATTGATGCTATTTTAACAACGAAAAGCATCTTCTTTTACTAATACTAAGTCGACACGCCCCTACTCAGTACTCACGATAGAAGAATATTTCAATAACATATGTTTTAATATTTTTAGTCAATCTACTCACCGTAAATCTAAATTAGTGGAATTAGGGACATTTCATATACGGAATGGTTATATTGAAATAGGTAAAAATTAGTCATATTAAGCTCGTGCATATCCCATTAATTTACCAAAAAATTATTAACTAGTTTCTTTATACATGTATACTTTGAGTACATATTTATTCATGTAGATTAAATAAATATAAACCAATTTAGATGTAACACTTTAATAACTTGACTATAGATTTTCACCCTATTTTTGTATATAAGACAACAATATCTTCATATGTATATCCTTGAAAAGTTATCAAAATAAGTTTCTCCTACATGGACACTACCTATTCTCCTCGTCGTGACAATCTCCGTCGTAAGAGAACTTCTGATTACCACTAAAGGTTAATAGAAATGATCGACGATTTTGGGTTTTTGATGCATGTGCTCGTAATACTGACTTGCTAACATAAATATTAGGTCCCATAATATCTAGTCTCACTATTTAATGGCTCTTAGAGAACGCTAAGTCCTCCATTGATGCTATTTTAACAACGAAAAGCATCTTCTTTTACTAATACTAAGTCGACACGGCCCTACTTAGTACTCAGAATTGAAGAATATTCCAATAACATATGTTTTAATATTTTTAGTCAATGTAGTCATCGTAAATGTAAAATTAGTGGAATTATGGACATTTCATAAACGGAATGGTTATATTGAAATAGGTAAAAATTAGTCATATTAAGCTCGTGCATCGCACATGCATATCCCATTAATTTACCAAAAATTTATTAACTAGTTTCTTTATACATGTATACTTTGAGTACATATTTATTCATGTAGATTAAATAAATATAAACCAATTTAGATGTAACACTTTAATAACACTGACTATAGATTTTCACCCTATTTTTGTATATAAGACAACAATATCTTCATATGTATATCGTTGAAAAGTTATCAAAATAAGTTTCTCCTACATGGACACTACCTATTCTCATCGTCGTGACAATCTCCGACGTAAGAGAACTTCTGATTACCACTAAAGGTTAATAGAAATGATCGACGATTTTGAGATTTTGATGCATGTGCTTGTAATACTGACTTGCTAACATAAATATTAGGTCATAAAATATCTAGTCTCACTATTTAATGGCTCTTAGAGAAGGCTAAGTCCTCCATTGATGCTATTTTAACTACGTAAAGCATCTTCTTTTACAAATACTAAGTCGACACGGCCCTACTTAGTACTCAGGATTGAAGAATATTCCAATAACATATGTTTTAATATTTTTAGTCAATCTACTCACCGTAAATCTAAAATTAGTGGAATTAGGGACATTTCATATACATAATGGTTATATTGAAATAGGTAAAAATTAGTCATATTAAGCTCGTGCATCGCAAGTGCATATCCCATTAATTTACAAAATAATTATTAACTAGTTTCTTTATACATGTATACTTTGAATACATGTTTATTCATGTAGATTAAATAAATATAAACCAATTTAGATGTAACACTTTAATAACATTGACTATAGATTTTCACCCTATTTTTGTATATAAGACAATAATATCTTCATATGTATATCCTTGAAAAGTTATCAAAATAAATTTCTCCTACATGGACACTATCTATTCTCATCGTCGTGACAATCTCCGTCGTAACAGAACTTCTGATTACCACTAAAGGTTAATGGAAATTATCAACGATTTTGAATTTTTGGTGCATGTGCTCGTAATATTGACTTGCTAACATAAATATTAGGTCATAAAACATCTAGTCTCACTATTTAATGTCTCTTAGAGAAGGCTAAGTCCTCCATTGATGCTATTTTAACAACGAAAAGCATCTTCTTTTACTAATACTAAGTCGACACGCCCCTACTCAGTACTCACGATAGAAGAATATTTCAATAACATATGTTTTAATATTTTTAGTCAATCTACTCACCGTAAATCTAAATTAGTGGAATTAGGGACATTTCATATACGGAATGGTTATATTGAAATAGGTAAAAATTAGTCATATTAAGCTCGTGCATATCCCATTAATTTACCAAAAAATTATTAACTAGTTTCTTTATACATGTATACTTTGAGTACATATTTATTCATGTAGATTAAATAAATATAAACCAATTTAGATGTAACACTTTAATAACTTGACTATAGATTTTCACCCTATTTTTGTATATAAGACAACAATATCTTCATATGTATATCCTTGAAAAGTTATCAAAATAAGTTTCTCCTACATGGACACTACCTATTCTCCTCGTCGTGACAATCTCGTCGTAAGAGAACTTGATTACCACTAAAGGTTAATAGAAATGATCGACGATTTTGGGTTTTGATGCATGTGCTCGTATCTTGACTTGCTAACATAAATATTAGGTCCCATAATATCTAGTCTCACTATTTAATGGCTCTTAGAACGCTAAGTCCTCCATTGATGCTATTTTAACAACGAAAAGCATCTTCTTTTACTAATACTAAGTCGACAGGCCTACTTAGTACTCGAATTGAAGAATATTCCAATAACATATGTTTTAATATTTTTAGTCAATGTAGTCATCATAAATGTAAAATTAGTGGAATTAGGGACATTTCATAAACGGAATGGTTATATTGAAATAGGTAAAAATTAGTCATATTAAGCTCAGGTGCATCGCACATGCATATCCCATTAATTTACCAAAAAATTATTAACTAGTTTCTTTATACATGTATACTTTGAGTACATATTTATTCATGTAGATTAAATAAATATAAACCAATTTAGATGTAACACTTTAATAACTTGACTATAGATTTTCACCCTATTTTTGTATATAAGACAACAATATCTTCATATGTATATCGTTGAAAAGTTATCAAAATAAGTTTCTCCTACATGGACACTACCTATTCTCATCGTCGTGACAATCTCCGTCGTAAGAGAACTTCTGATTACCACTAAAGGTTAATAGAAATGATCGACGATTTTGAGATTTTGATGCATGTGCTTGTAATACTGACTTGCTAACATAAATATTAGGTCATAAAATATCTAGTCTCACTATTTAATGGCTCTTAGAGAAGGCTAAGTCCTCCATTGATGGTATTTTAACAACGTAAAGCATCTTCTTTTACATATACTAAGTCGACACGGCCCTACTTAGTACTCACGATAGAAGAATATTTCAATAACATATGTTTTAATATTTTTAGTCAATCTACTCACCGTAAATCTAAATTAGTGGAATTAGGGACATTTCATATACGGAATGGTTATATTGAAATAGGTAAAAATTAGTCATATTAAGCTCGTGCATCGCACGTGCATATCCCATTAATTTACCAAAAAATTATTAACTAGTTTCTTTATACATGTATACTTTGAGTACATATTTATTCATGTAGATTAAATAAATATAAACCAATTTAGATGTAACACTTTAATAACTTGACTATAGATTTTCACCCTATTTTTGTATATAAGACAACAATATCTTCATATGTATATCCTTGAAAAGTTATCAAAATAAGTTTCTCCTACATGGACACTACCTATTCTCCTCGTCGTGACAATCTCCGTCGTAAGAGAACTTCTGATTACCACTAAAGGTTAATAGAAATGATCGACGATTTTGGGTTTTTGATGCATGTGCTCGTAATACTGACTTGCTAACATAAATATTAGGTCCCATAATATCTAGTCTCACTATTTAATGGCTCTTAGAGAACGCTAAGTCCTCCATTGATGCTATTTTAACAACGAAAAGCATCTTCTTTTACTAATACTAAGTCGACACGGCCCTACTTAGTACTCAGGATTGAAGAATATTCCAATAACATATGTTTTAATATTTTTAGTCAATGTAGTCATCGTAAATGTAAAATTAGTGGAATTAGGGACATTTCATAAACGGAATGGTTATATTGAAATAGGTAAAAATTAGTCATATTAAGCTCGTTCATCGCACATGCATATCCCATTAATTTACCAAAAAATTATTAACTAGTTTCTTTATACATGTATACTTTGAGTACATATTTATTCATGTAGATTAAATAAATATAAACCAATTTAGATGTAACACTTTAATAACACTGACTATAGATTTTCACCCTATTTTTGTATATAAGACAACAATATCTTCATATGTATATCGTTGAAAAGTTATCAAAATAAGTTTCTCCTACATGGACACTACCTATTCTCATCGTCGTGACAATCTCCGTCGTAAGAGAACTTCTGATTACCACTAAAGGTTAATAGAAATGATCGACGATTTTGAGATTTTGATGCATGTGCTTGTAATACTGACTTGCTAACATAAATATTAGGTCATAAAATATCTAGTCTCACTATTTAATGGCTCTTAGAGAAGGCTAAGTCCTCCATTGATGCTATTTTAACAACGTAAAGCATCTTCTTTTACAAATACTAAGTCGACACGGCCCTACTTAGTACTCAGGATTGAAGAATATTCCAATAACATATGTTTTAATATTTTTAGTCAATCTACTCACCGTAAATCTAAAATTAGTGGAATTAGGGACATTTCATATACAGAATGGTTATATTGAAATAGGTAAAAATTAGTCATATTAAGCTCGTGCATCGCAAGTGCATATCCCATTAATTTACCTAAAAATTATTAACTAGTTTCTTTATACATGTATACTTTGAGTCCATATTTATTCATGTAGATTTCATAAATATAAACCAATTTAGAGGTAATACATCAATAACTTGACTATAGATTTTCACCCTATTTTTGTATATAAGACAACAATATCTTCATATATATCCTTGAAAAGTGATCAAAATAAGTTTCTCCTACATGGCCATTACATATTCTTCTCGTCGTGACAATCTCCGTCGTAAGAGAACTTCTGATTACCACTAAAGGTTAATGGAAATGATCGACGATTTTGAGTTTTTGATGCATGTGCTCGTAATACTGACTTGCTAACATAAATATTAGGTCATAAAACATCTAGTCTCACTATTTAATGTCTCTTAGAGAAGGCTAAGTCCTCCATTGATGCTGTTTTAACTACGAAAAGCATCTTCTTTTACTAATACTAAGTCGACACGCCCCTACTCAGTACTCACGATAGAAGAATATTTCAATAACATATGTTTTAATATTTTTAGTCAATCTACTCACCGTAAATCTAAATTAGTTGAATTAGGGACATTTCATATACGGAATGGTTATATTGAAATAGGTAAAAATTAGTCATATTAAGCTCGTGCATCGCACGTGCATATCCCATTAATTTACCAAAAAATTATTAACTAGTTTCTTTATACATGTATACTTTGAGTACATATTTATTCATGTAGATTAAATAAATATAAACCAATTTAGATGTAACACTTTAATAACTTGACTATAGATTTTCACCCTATTTTTGTATATAAGACAACAATATCTTCATATGTATATCCTTGAAAAGTTATCAAAATAAGTTTCTCCTACATGGACACTACCTATTCTCTTCGTCGTGACAATCTCCGTCGTAAGAGAACTTCTGATTACCATTAAAGGTTAATGGAAATGATCGACAATTTTGAGTTTTTGATGCATGTGCTCGTAATACTAACTTGCTAACATAAATATTAGGTCATAAAATATCTAGTCTCACTATTTAATAGCTCTTAGAGAAGGCTAAGTCCTCCATTGATGTTATTTTAACAACGAAAAGCATCTTCTTTTACTAATACTAAGTCGACACAACCCTACTTAGTACTCAAGATTGAAGAATATTCCAATAACATATGTTTTAATATTTTTAGTCAATCTACTCACCGTAAATCTATAATTAGTGTTATTAGGTACATTTCATATACGGAATGGTTATATTGAAATAGGTAAAAATTAGTCATATTAAACTCGTGCATATTTATTCATGTAGATTAAATAAATATAAACCAATTTAGATGTAACACTTTAATAACAATGACTATAGATTTTCACCCTATTTTTGTATATAAGACAACAATATCTTCATATGTATATCCTTGAAAAGTTATCAAAATAAATTTCTCCTACATGGACACTACCTATTCTCATCGTCGTGACAATCTCCGTCGTAAGAGAACTTCTGATTACCACTAAAGGTTAATTGAAATGATCGACGATTTTGAGTTTTTGATGCATGTGCTCGTAATACTGACTTGCTAACATAAATATTAGGTCATAAAATATCTAGTCTCACTATTTAATGGTTCTTAGAGAAGGCTAAGTCCTGCATTGATGTTATTTTAACAACGGAAAGCATCTTCTTTTACAAATACTAAGTCGACACGACCCTACTTAGTACTCAGGATTGAAGAATATTCAAATAACATATGTTTTAATATTTTTACTCAATGTAGTCATCGTAAATGTAAAATTAGTGGAATTAGTGACATTTCATATACGGAATGGTTTTATTGAAATAGGTAAAAATTAGTCATATTAATCTCGTGCATCGCACGAGCATATCCCATTAATTTACCTAAAAATTATTAACTAGTTTCTTTATACATGTATACTTTGAGTCCATATTATTCATGTAGATTTCATAAATATAAACCAATTTAGAGGTAACACATCAATAACTTGACTATAGATTTTCACCCTATTTTTGTATATAGGACAACAATATCTTCATATATATCCTTGAAAAGTGATCAAAATAAGTTTCTCCTATATGGCCACTACCTATTCTCCTCGTCGTGACAATCTCCGCCGTAAGAGAACTTCTGATTACCACTAAAGGTTAATGGAAATGATCGACGATTTTGAGTTTTTGATGCATGTGCTCATAATACTGACTTGCTAACAAAAATATTAGGTCATAAAACATCTAGTCTCACTATTTAATGGCTCTTAGAGAAGGCTAAGCCCTCCATTGATACTATTTTTACCCCGAAAAGCATTTGCTTTTGGTAATACTAAGTTGACACTCCCCTACTTAGTACTCACGATTGAATAATATTTCAATAACATATGTTTTAATGTTTTTAGTCAATCTACTCACCGTAAATCTAAATTAGTGGAATTAGGGACATTTCATAAACGGAATGGTTATATTGAAATAGGTAAAAATTAGTCATATTAAGCTCGTGCATCGCACGTGCATATCCCATTAATTTACAAAATAATTATTAACTAGTTTCTTTATACATGTATACTTTGAATACATGTTTATTCATGTAGATTAAATAAATATAAACCAATTTAGATGTAACACTTTAATAACATTGACTATAGATTTTCACCCTATTTTTGTATATAAGACAACAATATCTTCATATGTATATCCTTGAAAAGTTATCAAAATAAATTTCTCCTACATGGACACTATCTATTCTCATCGTCGTGACAATCTCCGTCGTAACAGAACTTCTGATTACCACTAAAGGTTAATGGAAATTATCAATGATTTTGAATTTTTGATGCATGTGCTCGTAATATTGACTTGCTAACATAAATATTAGGTCATAAAATATCTAGTCTCACTATTTAATGGCTCTTAGAGAAGGCTAAGCCCTCCTTTGATGCTATTTTTACCTCGAAAAGCATTTGCTTTTGGTAATACTAAGTCGACAGGCCCTACTTAGTACTCACGTTTGAAGAATATTTCAATAACATGTTTTAATGTGTTTAGCCAATCTACTCACCGTAAATCTAAATTAGTGGAATTAGGGACATTTCATATACGGAATGATTATATTGAAAAAGTTAAAAATTAGTCATATTAAGCTCGTGCATCGCACGTGCTTATCCCATTAATTTACCTAAAAATTATTAACTAGTTTCTTTATACATGTATACTTTGAGTCCATATTTATTCATGTAGATTAAATAAATATAAACCAATTTAGATGTAATACTTTAATAAATTAACTATAGATTTTCACCATATTTTTGTCTATAAGACAACAATTTCTTCATATATATCCTTGAAAAGTGATCAAAATAAGTTTTTCTTACATGGCCACTACCTATTCTCCTCGTCGTGGCAATCTCCGTCGTTAGAGAACTTCTTATTGCCACTAAAGGTTAATGGAAATGATCGACGATTTTGAGTTTTTGATGCATGTGCTCGTAATACTGACTTGCTAACATAAATATTAGGTCATGAAATATCTAGTCTCACTATTTAATGACTCTTAGAGAAGGCTAGGTCCTCCATTGATGCTATTTTAACCACGGAGAGCATCTTCTTTTACAAATACTATGTCGACACGGCCCTACTTAGTACTCAGGATTGAAGAATATTCCAATAACATATGTTTTAATATTTTTAGTCAATCTACTCACCGTAAATCTAAAATTAGTGGAATTAGGGACATTTCATATAAGGAATGATTATATTGAAATAGGTAAAAATTAGTCATATTAAGCTCGTGCATCGCACGTGCATATCCCATTAATTTACCTAAAAATTATTAACTAGTTTCTTTATACATGTATACTTTGAGTCCATATTTATTCATGTAGATTAAATAAATATAAACCAATTTAGATGTAATACTTTAATAACTTAACTATAGATTTTCACCCTATTTTTGTTTATAAGACAACAATTTCTTCATATATATCCTTGAAAAGTGATCAAAATAAGTTTTTCCTACATGGCCACTACCTATTCTCCTCGTCGTGGCAATCTCCGTCGTTAGAGAACTTCTTATTGCCACTAAAGGTTAATGGAAATGATCGACGATTTTGAGTTTTTGATGCATGTGCTCGTAATACTGATTTGCTAACATAAATATTAGGTCATAAAATATCTAGTCTCACTATTTAATGGCTCTTAGAGAACGCTAAGTCCTCCATTGATGCTATTTTAACAACGAAAAGCATCTTCTTTTACTAATACTAAGTCGACACGGCCCTACTTAGTACTCAGGATTGAAGAATATTCCTATAACATATGTTTTAATATTTTTACTCAATGTAGTCATCGTAAATGTAAAATTAGTGGAATTATGGACATTTCATATACGGAATGGTTATATTGAAATAGGTAAAAATTAGTCATATTAAGCTCGTGCATTGTACGTGCATATCCCATTAATTTACCTAAAAATTATTAACTTGTTTCTTTATACATGTATACTTTGAGTCCATATTTATTCATGTAGATTTCATAAATATAAACCAATTTAGATGAATACATCAATAACTTGACTATAGATTTTCACCCTATTTTTGTATATAAGACAACAATATCTTCATATATATCCTTGAAAAGTGATCAAAATAAGTTTCTCTTACATGGCCACTACCTATTCTCCTCGTCGAAACAATCTCCGTCATAAGAGAACTTCTGATTACCACTAAAGGTTAATGGAAATGATCGACGATTTTGAGTTTTTGATGCATGTGCTCATAATACTGACTTGCTAACAGAAATATTAGGTCATAAAACATCTAGTCTCACTATTTAATGGCTCTTAGAGAAGGCTAAGCCCTCCTTTGATGCTATTTTTACCTCGAAAAGCATTTGCTTTTGGTAATACTAAGTCGACAGGCCCTACTTAGTACTCACGATTGAAGAATATTTCAATAACATATGTTTTAATGTTTTTAGCCAATCTACTCACCGTAAATCTAAATTAATGGAATTAGGGACATTTCATATACGGAATGGTTATATTGAAAAAGGTAAAAATTAGTCATATTAAGCTCGTGCATCGCACATGCTTATCCCATTAATTTACCTAAAAATTATTAACTAGTTTCTTTATACATGTATACTTTGAGTCCATATTTATTCATGTAGATTAAATAAATATAAACCAATTTAGATGTAATACTTTAATAAATTAACTATAGATTTTCACCCTATTTTTGTTTATAAGACAACAATTTCTTCATATATATCCTTGAAAAGTGATCAAAATAAGTTTTTCCTACATGGCCACTACCTATTCTCCTCGTCGTGGGAATCTCCGTCATTAGAGAACTTCTTATTGCCACTAAAGGTTAATGGAAATGATCGACGATTTTGAGTTTTTGATGCATGTGCTCGTAATACTGACTTGCTAACATATATATTAGGTCATAATATATCTAGTCTCACTATTTAATGGCTCTTAGAGAACGCTAAGTCCTCCATTGATGCTATTTTAACAACGAAAAACATCTTCTTTTACTAATACTAAGTCGACACGGCCCTACTTAGTACTCAGGATTGAAGAATATTCCAATAACATATGTTTTAATATTTTTAGTCAATCTACTCACCGTAAATCTAAAATTGAGTTGCAGCCCACCAGAGTTCTATGGGTCGAGGCCTGAGGATGATCCTCGGGAGTTTATCCGACAGTTACAGCGGATCATGAGAGTGATCAAGGCCTCAGAGACAGGGTCGGTAGTATTGGGCTCACATCGGGTGCGTGATACTGCAGTTGACTGGTTTGATTCATGGGAACTGTCCCGGGGGGAGCATGCGCTTCCAGCTGTTTGGGACGAATTCTCAGAGGTGTTTCTTAGCCATTTCTTGCCTCCGCAGATGAGGAGAGCTCGGGCCGATATATTTCTGACATTGAGACAGAGCGGGCGGACGGTCCGGGAGTACAACATAGAGTTTGACTCGTTGGCTCGGTACGTCCCCGCTTTAGTGGCAGACATGGAGGACAGAGTGCACCGTGATCGGTGTATTTTATATACACTTTTCGAGTCGTTTTTAGTTAGTCTTTTGTCCCTTTTTGTACAAATAAGTGTCGTATTAGGATAGTTTTCCTTTCTTTTGAGTCAAAGTGGTTAAAATGGCCAAATGGCTGAAAAGGAGCCAAAAGAGGGCAAAAGAGGAGGTTCCAGAGCTAAAAACAGAGAAATTGGCGAACGAGGCTGAAACCCAGACCGGCACCGCGGCGCCTCATGTCAACAGGTGCAGGGCCGCGGCGCCCAATCATCAGAGAGGCTACAGAAGTTGCAGCGCTGCGGCTCTCGACAATGAGATCGGGCGCGGCGTAAATCACCGAAATGCCACAGAGATTCCGCGCCAGCCCGACGCGAAAATCGGGGTTTTGACGATTTTTGGGCGAACTGCGAGGGAAAAGTTAAGAGGCGGTTTCGACCTATAAAAGGAGAACCCTAGGCAGATTTTAAGGGTTCCCCTTCTTGCACAACACAAGATTTTCTTGCTTGGAGATTGGAGACCTAAATTTAGTAATTTCTTTCCCTTTTCTTTTCTTTATTTCAGTTTTTGCATGATGAACTTTGAATTAGTTCTTGTCATATTTATGGCTAGGAACTAATTCTCTTATAGGGCTTTCCATGTTAATTCTCTAGAAACTTATGTTATGAATTAATGCATGTTTATGGTTGTTATTCTTCTTTGAGAGATCTATCCAATAATTGCGTTGAATGCTTGGTAATTAATTGACAACTAATTATCCTTATATGATTTCTAATTTACTTCGAAAGGAGAGATTGTAAATATGTTGTAAGTTGGGTAGACATTCTTGGATTGGGGATGAAAATACCTCAATTATTTATGTAGCGTTAATGAGAGGCTTAAAAACCCTAATTTCGCGCATGGTGCGTGACGGTTAACTAGGTTTTTGTTCTTAATCCTCCTATAGAGTTATCCTTATCACCGAAAGGTAGGTAAGGTGCAATACTGGGGTTGAGTGTTTATATATCCTTAACGGGAATATAAAACGATTTCGTAAACCTGCTTTCTCCGAGAGAAGAAGTCCATAATTCATTGCATTAATAAATAACATAAGCGGATAGTTGAAGAGACATGGAAGCCCTATTCCCATCACATCTGAAGTAAACTCATTAGTTAAAATAGTTCTATAATTCTTAGTTATAAACAACAAATCCAAATATCAATTGCCAAATAGATACTAAAAGATAGATAGTTGATACTTGAACCCTAATCCTTGTGGACGATATTCGGTCTTATCAAGACTATATTACTTGTTACGATAACGTGCACTTGCGTTAAAGTGTGTGCATCTTTTCGCGCATCAAGTTTTTGGCGCCGTTGCCGGGGATTAGGCATAGTTCAATATCAAATTTATCTATTTTTAATTTTTAATTTGGTTTTTATTGTAATTTTCACATTTTTTCGTTATTTTTGGTAGAAATCAGGGTGCTGTGATTTGTTGTCTGTTTTTGATCTATTTCAGGAAATCAGTTTATGCGAAGGAGAAGAGGAGCAGACACTCTTGTTCCCTTCAATCCAGAAATCGAGAAAACCTGTAAGCAGAACAGAAAGAATCAGCGGATTGCAACCTTGATAGAGATGGACGGTATCCAAAACAACAACATGATGAGAGAATGGCTAGGAGAAAATCAACCCAATCCAGCCATACTTCGGCAAGTACCTATGGATGTCGAGGAAAGATTTCAAGTCCAGGCAGAAAGAAGCTTGGGAGACTATGTTCTGCCTAGAGTGAACGGAGCACAGACATGTATTAGGCTCCCTGCCATAGGAGCAAACAACTTCGAGATAAAGCGGCGATTACGGCATGGTACGACACAGTGCAATTTGGAGGCTGCCATCGGAGGATCACATATGCACATAGCTAATTTCTTGGAGCTATGTGCAACTTTGATATAACGGCGTTCACGATGATGCCGTCAGTTGAGGCTCTTTCCGCTCACTCGAGGATAGAGCAAAAGTATGGTTGAATTCCTGTAGGCGATTCGATTTTCACATGTACGCAGTACGCGAAATTCTTAGCCAAGTTTTTTCCCCCATGCAAAGCAGCAAAATTGAGAGGGGAGTTGAACAACTTCTACCAAGCAGATGGAGAGTCCTTATATGAAGCTTGGGAAAGGTTCAAAGACTTGCAGAGAAAATGCCCACACCATTGCATTGAGTTGTGGAATTTGGTCCACATCTTCTATAATGGGCTGAGCAGTACAACCAGAACCATCATAGATGCAGCAGCAGGTGGGGCATTCATGAGGAAAACAGCCCACGACGCTCACGGGTTATTAGAAGATATGGCCACCAACAACCATGTCACAGAAGAGAGGTCGACAAGTGGGAGGAGAACAGTGGGAGTCCACGAGATAGATGTTATTGCTGCCTTGAATGCCCAAGTGGCCCTTTTGGCAAAACAGTTCCAGCAACACACAGTGTCAGTGAATGCGGTGCAGATGCCTAAAAGCTGTGAGATATGTGGTGGCCCACATACATTCGATAGGTGTCCTTGGTGATCGATAATATACCAATGGAGCAGCAGTGTCAATGCAGTGGGTAATTATCGACACCACAGAACAACCCTACTCCAACACTTATAATCCGGTGGAGGAATCACCCAAATTTCTCATGGAGAGAGACCGGTGCGAGAATCAATACGAGGCGATGCAGAACCAGCGAGCAGAATCAGTGACCGCTTCATTCAAGCCCGCGGCCTCAGCAGTTCAATGCACCGGTTCGGCAAGAAAAGCGAGCAGTGGCATTGTAGCGGCACTTGCAACGCCGCTCGATTCATAGCGAAGCGAGATCCTCATTCAGAATTTGGAACCACAAGTGGGGCTAGCAAAGCGAGCAAGCAAGAGCCACGGTACATTGCTAAGCAACACGAGGTAAATCGAGGCGATGTTAAGCGATGCGGTTGAGAAGTGGAAAGCGATTGGAAGCGGCGATCTCTTCACGGATTGAGAAAAAGGCAGAGATAGAAAAAGAGAAGGTGGTTGAACCTAGCCCAGTGATAGAGAAAACTCCAGAGAAGGAGTATACAGAAAAAATCCCTTCCCCCCAGATATTACAGCGGAAGGCAGTTGATAAACAATTCTCCAAATTCTTGGAGGTATTCAAGAAGCTGCATATCAACATCCCCTTTATAGAAGTATTAGAGCAGATGTCTTCCTATTTCAAGTTCATGAAGGAAATATTGGGGAAGAAGAAGAAGCTGGCGGAATATGAGATAGTAGCACTAACAGAAAAGTGTAGTGCTATCTTGCAGAAGAAATTGCCACCAAAATTAAAGGATCCAGGAAGCTTTACACTACCTTGCACAGTGGGCATGATGACTTGCAACAGAGCTCTGTGTGATTTAGGGGCAAGTATAAATATGATGCCCTTATCAGTGTTCAAACGATTGGAGTTGGGTGAGGCCAAACCGACTACAGTGAGCCTGCAGATAGCCGATAGGACAGTGGTTCATCCAAGAGGGAAGATTGAGGATGTGATTGTTAAAGTAGGAAAATTCTTCTTTCCTGCAGACTTCCTCATTCTTGACATGGAAGAAGATGCAGAAATCCCTATCATATTGGGGAGACCATTCCTAGCAACAGGGAGAGCTTTGATTGATGTAGAAAGGGGAGAGCTAACATTAAGGGTGGAGAAGGAAGAAATGGTATTTAAAGTGTTTAAACATGTCATCGAGCCACCAACCATGAGCAGGTGCTTTGCAATTAGCACCATCAAGCCCCCCTGTGAGCCATTACAAGTCAACCAAAGGGAGATGAGCCAGCGAGCATGGTTTGCCAAACCCCACCGACGCGGTATGTGTTCTGAACTCCCACCGCGATAATGCTAAGAAGAAAAGAAAAGAAAAGAAAAAAATGTGGAGGAAATGGATTAGTTGGGGGCTTGATCCACCCCACGGTTATTAAAACTAAGGAACTTGCGTCCGGCTAAAAGACGTTAAAGACAGCGCTACTTGGGAGGCAACCCAAATTATTTTGATTTATTTTATTTTAATATAGTAGTTTTTATTAAGAACAGTCTCACGGTCTTGGGTTCTAGTGTTTGTGTTGTGATTGACAGGTATAGGCAAATACAGTGAAGGGCGGCGAAGAAAAGCGAGATTTCGAGAAAAGTGGGTAGCGACGGCGCCGGGAAGCGAGCGGCGCCAAAAGAAGCGAGCAGGCGTTGAAGTTTAGCGCGCGGCTCCGGGAAGCGGCGCGGCGAAATCCAGAAAATTTGCCAAGTTTAGCGCCGTATTTCCAATGTGTGGCGCGAAAGACCAGAAGGAGTGCGAGAAGATTGGCGCGCGGCTAAAAGCGAACGCGCGGGCGAAATCGAAACTAAACGCCAGAAATCAGATTTTCCCCCAAATCCAATTTCAAAAACCTAACCCTTCTTTTCCAAAAACACACGAAAATCCAAAAATCTACCCACAATTCCTCCATAAATCCAACCCAACCACAACCAAAACTCTTAAATTCCTAAAAACTCTTAGCTATCTCAAACAACAAAGCTCCATTCCATAGCCTCAAACCACCATTAGAAACAAGAACAGCTTGAATCTTCTCATTAAAAGGTAATCTTTTTCCGTTCTTGAGATCTTTACTAAAGTCACAGGAGGTAGTATTTTGAAGGAGTATTGTAGTTGTGAAGTAGTTTGAGTGCTGAAAAATTGATTGTGAAGTTTGGAGAAGCAGTAAAAAAGGAGGGTGTGGGTATTGGGTAGAAGAGTTGAAGTTTGGGGGTGTTGTGTTAGCTGCTAGTTGTTGATTGTGTTGGGGAACACTTGTGCTAATAAGTTGTAAGCTGCAGAAAGTATTTTTAACCATGTCCACCAGAAAAAGAAGAGCCTCCACGTCCACCTCAGCCCCACATTACGATGATACTAGGTTTGTGAGCTACGAAGCCTTCCAAAGATACAAAAAGCTTAGTACTAGGCCCTTAATCCATGAAAGGGGAATGGACTATCAGAGGGAGTCGTTTGGGGAAGAGGATGTTTATGAGCCCATTCGGGCAATGATTGATTTGAGGGGGTGGAGGAGGTTTGTAAATCCGGAGAAAATAGCACCAATGAACACAACAATGGTGCGTGAATTCTATGCCAACTTTACGGAGAAGGTGGAAAGGGGATGCTTTGTAAGGGGAAATTATGTGCCTGTAACAGCAGAAGATATAAATATACAATTGAAGACGGTTGATGTTGAAGAAAGTGATGATTGGAACCTCTTTAGAACATGGTCTAGAAGCACCTCCAACATCGACTGGAATAACATTGCGAACCACGATGAGCTACCACAGGGCTGCATTTGATCTTACGAAATGGGTCAAGAGGGTGGCAGTGCCGGTTTAACAAAGCGACCAAGGGTTGGCTATATTTCATCGATGCGTCGATCCCATCAACGACTTCACGAGTGCGGAAGATAGGATCAAATTGATATATGGGATCATGGCGGAAAACAATTGATGTGGGGAAAGAAATAGTGCAGAGCATTGAGGAAATCAGCAGGTTGGTAACAACAGGTGGATTGGGACATGGCTCAGTTATCACCAAGCTATGTCACATGAATGCGATCCCAATCCTACCCACTGATACTAATGAAAGAAACCAACTGCCTGTGTCCTATGGGATAGTGCACTCTTTCCCAGACCCAAGCCCCGGCGGAAGAAGAGCACAACCAAAGAGCGGCAGTGAAGGCGCGATGAACGAAGATGAGCCTGAAATAGGGGCTCAATATGAGGCAGGACCTAGCCACCAGCCAACCACAGAATCAGAACCTCCAGTGCCTATGATGGAGCAAGTGCTCCAGAACCAGAGAATGATGATGCAACATTTAGACACAATGATGCAAGGACAAAATAAGTTGAGACAGGGGTAAAATGAGTTGCGACAAGGGCAACAAGAATTGAGGCAGGAGCAACAACAGTTGCACCAGCAGTTTGACGAGATGAGTTCCCTGTTCAACCAATGGTCGATGCATTATCCACCGCCACACCACCATTTTAGTCAAAGTCTGTAAGTGTCTTATTTCTTTTATTGTCTTTGAGTCTACACACATTGGGGACAATGTGTGATTTAAGTTTGGGGGTGTTTTATTTGTATCTTGTTTTATTTGTGTCTTGTTATGTTTTATTTAAGTCTTTTTATTGTTTTTATGTATTTTTGAGTCACAATTTTTTTTTCTTTTTGAGTCATAATTGTCTGTCAAAAGATCATGTATGCTGTAGTTGCTAGAAACACCTAGTGAAGGAAGGTGGAATAATGTAATGGAATAAAAGCAACTATCTAAACACTTAGGTTAGATATGCCAAAAACTCACAAAATCTGTCTATTTGGAGTTTCTTGCCTAAATTATGCATACTAAATGATGAAAACCTATGTGTTATGATTGCTTGCTATTTGAGGCGAAGTAGTTAGGACATGCATGTTAGGGAGATGACTCAGACATTTCTTTCATAGCCAATTCTTACCACTCTTTTTCTATCCCGGACTTCAAATATATCCCTAGTCAACCCCATTGAGCCTAAAAATTGAAATTTCTTCTTTGACACCCTATATTCCCACAGATTGTGCCATAAGTAAAAATGTGAAGTAGTGGAATCAATTGTGTTAAAAAAGAGACAAAAAGAGTGAATGAGCTTGTTGCACCCCAATAAAAAAAAAAGAAATAGGCAAAAGCCTAAGTTTGGGGGTGCCTGTTGATCGGTGTATTTTATATACACCTTTTGAGTCTGTTTTAGTTAGTCTTTTGTCCCATTTTGCACATATAAATGTCATATTAGGATAGTTTTTCTTTCTTTTGAGTCAAAGTGGTTAAAGTGGCCAAATGGCGGAAAAGGAGCAAAAAGAGGGCGAAAGAGGAGATGCCAGAGCTGAAAACAGAGAAAGTGGCGAACAAAGGCTAAAACCCAGGACCAGCCGCGCGCCTCCTGCGATCTAAAGCGCGGCGCCTATCGTCGAAGAAGGTGCGAAGATCGAGCGCGGCGCTTAATCTGGCGCGCGCCACTATTCCGAGGCGAAGACTGCGCGCGGCCCTCGAACAGCCAGATGCGGCGCGGCGCCTAAACATCCGAGGAGCTACAGAGATTCTGCGCGCCTCATACAGAGATATCGGGCGCGCCAAAACACCGAAGGATTGCAGAACTTGTGGCGCCACGCCAAAAATTAGGTCTTTTGGCGGATTTTTGGGCGAACTGCGAGGAAAAGAAGGGAGACGTTTTAAACCTATAAAAGGAGAACGCTAGGCAGTTTTAAGGGTTCCCTTTCTTGCACAACTCAAGATTTTCTTGCTAGGAGATTGGAGACCTAAACATTAGTAATTTCTTTCCTTTTTCTTTTCTTTAATTCAGTTTTTGCATGATGAACTTTGAATTAGTTCTTGTCATATTCATGGCTAGGAACTAATTCTCTTATAGGGCTTTCTATGTTGAATTTCTTGAACCTTATGTTATAAATTAATGCATGCTTGTGGTGATTATTCTTATTGAGAGATCTATCCAATAATTGAGTTGAATTCTTGGTAGCTAATTGACAACTAGTTATCACTATATGATTTCTAATCAGATTCTGAAAAGGGGGGATTGTGAATATGCTGTAAGTTGGGTAGACGGTCTTGAATTGAGGATGGAAATACCTCAATTAGATTTGTAGCGTTGATGAGAGGCTTAACAACCCAAATTTTGTGCATTGTGCGTGACGGTCAACTAGGTTTTTGTGCTTAATCCTCCTATAGCGTTACCACTTTATCGTGAAAGTTAGGTAAGGAACAATCTGGGGTTGAGTGTTTATATAACCTAACGGGAGTATAAAGCGATTTTAAACTGCTTTCTCCAAAAGAAGAACACCATAAGTAATGCATTAGTAAGTAGCATAAGCGGATAGTGAGGATACATAGAAGCCCTATTCTCATCACATCTGAATTAAATCTTTATATTTAATTAGCTTTCATAACTCTTAGTTACAAACCAAACAATCAATCATTAATTCACCAAATAGATACTAGAAAATAGATAACTGATACTTGGGCCCTAATCCTAGAGGACGATATTCGGTCTTATCTAAGACTATACTACTTGATACGATAACGTGCACTTGCGTTTAAAAGTGTGTGCATATATCGCGCATCAAGTTTTTGGCGCCGTTGCCGGGGATTAGGCAATAGTTCAATATCAAAATTATCTATTTTTAATTTCTAATTTGGTCTTTAATTTCTAATTTTTATTTTTCTTTTACGTTTTTCACTATTTTTCGGAAAATCAGGTTGCCGTGATTCGTTTTCTGTTTTTGATCTATGTGCTGCAATGAGTTTATGCGAAGGAGAAGAGGAGCAGACACTCTTGTTCCCTTCAATCCAGAGATCGAGAAAACCTGCAAACAGAACAGAAAGAATCAACGGGTTGCAACTTTGATAGAGATGGACGGTAATCTAAACAATAACAGGATGAGAGAAGGGTTAGGTGAAAATCAACCTAACCCAGAAGATCCTTATCGAGTGCCAATAGATGTGGAGGATAGAGTCCGAATCCAGCCAGAAAGAAGTTTGGGAGATTATGTGCTGCCAAGAGTGAATGGAGCACAGACATGCATTAGGCTCCCTGCAATAGGAGCCAACAACTTCGAGATAAAACCAGCAATTTTGAGCATGGTACAGCACACTGTGCAATTCGGAGGACTGCCATCGGAGGATCCACACATGCACATAGCTAATTTCTTGGAGCTATGTGCCACTTTCAGATATAACGGCGTTACTGATGATGCCGTCAGGTTGAGGCTCTTTCCCTTCTCACTCAGGGATAGAGCAAAAGTATGGTTAAATTCCCTGCCAGCCGATTCGATATTCACGTACGGCAGTGGCAGAAATTTCTAGCCAAGTTCTTTCCGCCTTGTAAAGCAGCAAAACTGAGAGGGGAGTTGAACAACTTCTACCAAGCTGATGGAGAGTCTTTATATGAGGCGTGGGAAAGGTTCAAGGATCTACAAAGAAAGTGCCCACACCATTGCATTGAGTTGTGGAACTTGGTCCACATCTTCTACAACGGTGGCGGTACAACGGGACCATCATAGATGCGTGGCCAGTGGAGCATTCATGAGGAAAACAACCCACGATGCTCATGAGTTATTAGAAGATATGGCCACTAACAACCATGTATCAAGAGAGGCGGCGGTGGGAGAAGAAGCGTGAGTCCATGAGATAGATGCTATTCTTGCCTTGAACGCCCAAGTAGCCGCTTCTAGCGAAAGCGATTGCGGCAACATACTGATGTCGGTGAACAGCGGTACAAATGCCTAAAAGGCTGAGATATGTGGTGGCCCACATACATTTGATAGGTGTCCTTGGCGGATCCCAATAATATACCAATGGAGCGGAGTGTCAGCGATGGAAGTAATTACGAGAGGCAAGAACAACCCTACTCAAACACTTATAATCCGGTGGAGGAATCACCCAAACTTCATGGAAAGGAGATCGTGGGCGAGAATCAATATCGAGCAGCAGAACCGATGCGAGGCGCAAAATCAGTATCAAGAACGCAGAACCAATACGAGGCGATGCGAGAAGCGAACGAGAACCAGCGGCCGCCATTCAAGCCCGCGGCCTCAGCGATTCAATACTGCCGGTTCAAAGAAAAGCGGATGAGCTTAAAGCGGCTTTGGCAAAGACTTGCAACGCCAGGCGCGATTTATGGCGAAGCTAGATCCTCGTTGAAACTTGGAAACACAAGTAGGGCGGTGGCAGCGGTAAACGTCGAGCCACGGGGGACACGCGAGCAATACAGAGGTAAATCAGAGAGCAATGTAAAGCGATGCGGTTGAGAAGTGGAAGACAATTGGAGCAATGGCCACCTCAACCAATAGTTGAGAAGAAGCGAGTTAGAAAAAGAAGGTGGTGAACCTAGCCCAGTAATAGAGAAAACTCCGGAGAAGGAGTATACAGAAAAGATCCCTTTCCCCCAGAGATTACAAAGGAAGGCGGTCGATAAACAATTTTCCAAATTCTTGGAGGTATTCAGGAAGTTGCATATCAACATACCTTTCATAGAGGCTTTGGAGCAGATGCCATCTTATTTCAAGTTCATGAAAGAAATCTTGGGAAAAAGAGAAGCGGCGAATATGAGATAGTAGCAGCGATGAAGAGTGTAGTGCTATCTTACAAAAGAAACGCCACCAAAGCTAAAGGATCTGGAAGCTTTACACTACCATGCACGATGGGCGGGGTGGCGTCAATGAGCTCTATGCGATTTAGGGCGATATAAATCGATGCCTATCGGTTTTCAAAAGATTGAGTGGGAGAGGCTAAACCAACCACGGTGAGTGCGACTAGCGAAGCGGGGCGATGGTTCATCCACGAGGCAAGATTGAGGATGTGATTGTGAAGGTAGGAAAATTTTTCTTTCCTGCAGATTTCCTCATTCTTGATATGGAAGAAGATGCAGAAATCCCTATCATATTAGGGAGGCCATTCCTAGCAACAGGGAGAGCTTTGATTGATGTTGAAAGAGGGGAGTTGACATTAAGGGTGGAGAATGAAGAAATGGTGTTTAAAGTGTTTAAACATGTCATCGAACCACCACCAATGAGTAGGTGCTTTGCAATCAGCACCATTAAACCCCCATGCGAGCCATTACAAGTGAACCAAAGAGTGATGAGCCCAAGCGAGGCATGGTTTGCGAAATGCCACTAAAGGAGGTAAGTGTTCTGAACTCCCTATTACCGATAATGCTAAAAGAAAAGGAGAAAAAGGAAACGCCAAATGTGGAGAAAATGGATAGGTTGGGGCTTAATCCGCGAGTTATTAAGACTAAGGAACTT
Source organism: Przewalskia tangutica (assembly GCA_029844215.1). Classification (NCBI taxonomy): domain Eukaryota; kingdom Viridiplantae; phylum Streptophyta; class Magnoliopsida; order Solanales; family Solanaceae; genus Przewalskia; species Przewalskia tangutica. The sequence goes on from CM056719.1 coordinate 132,852,381, forward strand.
GCGTCCGGCTAAAAGACGTTAAAGACAGCGCTACTTGGGAGGCAACCCAACGTTTTCAATTATGTTATTTTAATTCCTGTCTTTTAGTTTATTTCATTTTTGTCTAAGAACAGTCTCACGGTCTTGGAATCTTGTGTTTTGTCTTTGTGATTGACAGTGCAGGAAATAAAGCAAGAAAAGCGAGATTTCGAGCGGGTAGCGCGCGGCTCGGAAGCGGCGCGGCGCCAAAATATCTGAAGAAGTCTGAAGTTTAAGAGCGGCTCCGGGAAGCGAGCGCGAGCTGAAATCCAGAAAAATATGCCAAGTTAGCGCGCGGCACCAAATGTGGCGGCGCATGAACTCCGAAGGCGCAGAGTTTAAGCGCGCTGGCTAAAATCGAGGCGCGCCGAAGCGGAATCCAGAAACTTAAAAGCCCAAAAATCAGATTTTCCCCAAATTCCAACTTCAAAAACCTAACCTTCCCTCTCCAAAAACCCACGAAATTTCAGAAACTTTCCCACAAATCCTCCACAAATCCAACCCAACCACAACCTAAACTCTTAAATTCCCAAAAATCCCCAACTATCTCACACAACAAAGCTCCATTCCATAGCCTCAACCCATCAATTGAGACAAGAACAAGTTTGAATCTTCTCATCAAAAGGTAATCCCTATCTTTGTTCTTGAATCCTTTCACTGAAGTCATAGGAGGTAGTAGTTGGGAAGAGTATTGTAGTTGGAGTAGTTTGGGTACTGAAAAGTTGGTTGTGAAGTTGGAGAAAATAGTAGAAAAGGAGGTTGTGGGCATTGTTGAAGTTTGGGGGTGTTGTTTTCGCTGCTAGTTGTAGATTGTAGGAATCATCTGTGCCACTAAATTTAAAGCTCCAGAAACTATTTTAAAACCATGGCCACCAGGAAAAGAAGAGGCTCCACATCCACCCCAACGTCTGACGAAAATAGATTTGTGAGTTACCAGGCCTACCAAAGATACAAAAGACTTGATACTAGGCCCGTAATTCCAGAAAGGGGAATGGATTACCAAAGGGGATCGTATGGGGAGGAAGACATTTATGAGCCCATTCGGGCGATGATTGAGTTAAGGGAGTGGAGGAAATTTGTGAATCCGGAGAAGATAGCACCAGCAAACACAACAATGGTGCGTGAATTTTATGCAAATTTTCCGGAGAAGGTAGAAAGGGGATGCTTCGTAAGGGGACATTATGTGCCTGTGACAGCAGAGGATATAAATATACAATTGAAAACAGTTGATGTTGAAGAGAGTAGTGATAGGAACCATTTTAGAACATGGGCTAGAAGCACCAACAACATCAACTGGAATGTCGTCATGAACGAAGCTTCTACAGGGCTGCGTTTGAGATTGGAAGAAATGGGTCAAGACGAGCAGTGCGATTCAACAAAGTAGCCAAAGGTTGGCTATATTTCGTTAAGCGCGCGTGATTCCATCCACGCACTTCACTAGAGTGCGGATAGCGGATCAAACTAGTATATGGAATTATGAAGGGTTGGCGATTGATGTGGGAAAAGAAATAGTGCAGAGCATCGAGAAATCAGCAGATTGGTAACAGCGGATTGGGACATGGCTCGATTATCACAAAGCTATGTCACATGAGTGCGGTCCCAATCCTACCGCCGGATACTGGAAAGAAACAACCGCGATCTCGCATGGGATAGTGCACTCGTTCCCAGACCCACCCAAGGCGGCGGAGAGTACAACCACCAGCGGCAGCAGCAGAGCAACTATGGATGAAGATGAGCACGAAATAGGGGCTCGATATGAGGCGAGACCCGGCCGGCCAACCGAAGCGAGAACCCTCGGTGCGATGATGAAGCAAGTGCTCGAGCAGAGGATGATGATGCAACACTTCGGCACATTGTTACAAGGACAAAGCGAGTTGAGACAGGACAGCGGGAGTTGCGACAAGAGCAACGAAGTGAGGCGGGAAGCGGCAGCATTTGCACCAGTGATATGAAGAGTTGAGCTCCCTGTTCAACCAATGGTCGATGCATTATCCACCGCCACCACCACCATTTTAGCCAAAGTTTGTAAGTATCCTATTTTCTTTTACTGTCTTTGAGTCTTGCACACATTGGGGACAATGTGTGATTTAAGTTTGGGGGTGTGTTTTTGTGTTTTAGTTTTATTTGTGTTTCATGTTTTATTTTGAGTCACCAAAAATTTTTCTTTTTTGAGTCATAATTACCTGTCAAAGATCATGTATGCTGTAGTTGCTAGAAACACCTAGTGAAGTAAGGTGGAATAATGTAAAGGAATGGAAGCAACTATCTAAACACTTAGGTTAGATATGCCAAAAACTCACAGAATCTGTCTATTTGGAGTCTCTTGCTTGAGTTATGTATGCTAAAAGATAAATGCTTATGTGTTATGACTGCTTGCTATTTGAGGCGAAATAGTTAGGATATGCATGTTAGGGAGATGACTCAGGCACTTCTTTGATAGCCAATTCTTACCATTCTTTTCTATCCCGTACTGTAAAAATATCACTAGTTAGCCCCATTGAGCCTAAAAATTGAAACTTTTTCTTTGACACCCTACTTTCCCACAAATTGTGCCATAAGTGAAAAGATGAAAAAGTGGAATACATTGTGTTAAAAGAAAAAGAGACAAAAAGAGTGAATAAGCCCGTTGGACCCCAATAAAAAGTAATAAGAAACAGGCAAAAGCCTAAGTTTGGGGGTGTTCATTATTATTGTATACTTCACTCTCCCAAAACAAAAGAGGGGAAGGATAGAATTGAAGTGAAGGAAAGAACCAACAAAAGAAAAAGGGAAAAATTGAAAAGCCAAAGAGCTTATGGTACAGAAAAATGAGCCTAAATGCCTATCTTTACCAACCCCTACCTAAGCCTACATTACAACCCTTAAAGTCCTGAAGATCTCTTTTATGTATGTCCAGAATTAGTGGAGAATAGCAAGTAAGCATGCCATAGGAATTTTTGAATTTATATGCATACTTGAGTATATTGACGTCCATTTAAGCATGATAAGTATGAGTTTGCGAAATATCTAGCTCAATGTGTTGAAATTCCATGCTATATGTTCCTGCATATTATTCTGCTAACCTTCATGTTTTTCTAGTTAACATTCATGCAGCAAAAGTGATCAATGGCAGGGAGTCTGTTTATTGTCTTATTTATTGAGTCTTTCATTTTATTTCTTTCTTTTTATCTTTGCTCGAGGGCGAGCAAAGGTTAAGTTTGGGGGTATTTGATCGGTGTATTTTATATACACCTTTTGAGTCTGTTTTAGTTAGTCTTTTGTCCCATTTTGCACATATAAATGTCGTATTAGGATAGTTTTTCTTTCTTTTGAGTCAAAGTGGTTAAAGTGGCCAAATGGCGGAAAAGGAGCAAAAGAGGCGAAAGAGGAGATGCGGTAGCAGAGAAAGTGGCGAACAAAGGCTAAAACCGGACCAGCGCGGCCTCCTGCGATCTAAAGCGAGGGCATGGCGCTATCATTCAGAGAAGGTGCGAGAAGATCGAGCCGGCGCTAAATCGAGCGCGGCGCCACTATTCCAGAGCTACGAAGTTATAAGCGCGCGGCTACCATCTGGCGAATATCGGGCGCGGCGCCAAAACACCCGAAGGATTGCAGAACTTAGCGCGCTGCGCCAAAAATTAGGTCTTTTGGCGGATTTTTGGGCGAGCTGCGAGGAAAAGAAGGGAGACGTTTTAAACCTATAAAAGGAGAACCCTGGCGGTTTCAAGGGTTCCTTTCTTGCACAACTCAAGATTTTCTTGCTAGGAGATTGGAGACCTAAACATTAGTAATTTCTTTCCTTTTTCTTTTCTTTAATTCAGTTTTTTTTTTTTTGCATGATGAACTTTGAATTAGTTCTTGTCATATTCATGGCTAGGAACTAATTCTCTTATAAACTTTCTATGTTGAATTTCTTGAATCTTATGTTATAAATTAATGCATGCTTGTGGTGATTATTCTTATTGAGAGATCTATCCAATAATTGAGTTGAATTCTTGGTAGCTAATTGACAACTAGTTATCACTATATGATTTCTAATCAGTTACGAAAATGGGGATTGTGAATATCTTTGTAAGTTGGGTGACGGTCTTGAATTGGGGATGAAAATACCTCAATTAGATTTGTAAGCGTTGATGAGAGGCTTAACAACCCTAATTTTGCGCATTGTGCGTGACGGTCAACTAGGTTTTGTGCTTAATCCTCCTATAGCGTTACCACTTATCGTGAAAGTTAGGTAAGGAACAATCTGGGGTTGAGTGTTTATATAACCTAACGGGAGTATAAAGCGATTTAGTAAACTGCTTTCTCCAAAAGAAGAACACCATAAGTAATGCATTAGTAAGTAGCATAAGCGGATAGTGAGGATACATAGAAGCCCTATTCTCATCACATCTGAATTAAATCTTTATATTTAATTAGCTTTCATAACTCTTAGTTACAAACCAAACAATCAATCATTAATTCACCAAATAGATACTAGAAAATAGATAACTGATACTTGGGCCCTAATCCTAGAGGACGATATTCGGTCTTATCTAAGACTATACTACTTGATACGATAACGTGCACTTGCGTTTAAAAGTGTGTGCATATATCGCGCATCACCTATCATTATTATACATTTCACTCTCCCAAAACAAAAGAGGGAAAAGATAGAATCAAAGTGAAGGAAAGAACACAAAGAAAAAGGGAAATACTAAAAAGCTAAAGAGCTTATGGTACACGAAATGAGCCTAAAAATGCCTATTTTTACCTACCTATACCTAAGCCTACATTACAACCCTTAAAGTCCTGAAGATCTCTTTTATGCATATTCAGGATTAGTGGAGAATAGCAAGTAAAAATGCCATAGAATTTCTGAATTTATATGCATGATTTAGTAGATTGACTTCCATTAAGCATGATAAATATGAGTTTGCGAAATATCTAGCTTAATATGTTTAGTGTGCTGAAAGTTCATGCTATATGTTCCGGCATATTATTTTGCTAACCTTCATGTTTTTCTAGTTAGCACTAATGCAGCAAAAAGTGATCAATGTCATTGAGTCTGTTTATTTTCCTTTTTTTTGAGTCTTTTATTTCTTTCTTTCTATCTTTGCTCGAGGGCGAGCAAAGGTTAAGTTTGGGGGTATTTGATCGGTGTATTTTATATACACTTTTCGAGTCGTTTTTAGTTAGTCTTTTGTCCCTTTTTGTACAAATAAGTGTCGTATTAGGATAGTTTTCCTTTCTTTTGAGTCAAAGTGGTTAAAATGGCCAAATGGCGGAAAAGGATCCAAAAGAGGGCAAAAGAGGAGGTTCCAGAGCTAAAAACAGAGAAATTGGCGAAACGAGGTCAACCAGCCGGGCGCCCGCGCCTCTGCAGACGAAGCGGGCGCGGCGCGCCATTATCGAGTGATGCAGAGTCCCAGCGCGCGGCTCATGTCAACAGCAGTGCGTCGCGGCGCCAATCATCGAGAGCTACGAAGTTGCGGACCGCGACGCCTCGCAGCCAGATCGAGCTGCGGCGCCAAATCACCCGAATGCCATTAGTTCGGGCGCGCCTGGCCGGCGCCGACGCGGAAAAATCGAGGTTTTGACGATTTTTGGGCGAACTGCAGGAAAAAGTTAAGGGCGGTTTTCAGCCTATAAAAGGAGAACCCTAGGCAGATTTTAAGGGTTCCCCTTCTTGCACAACACAAGATTTTCTTGCTTGGAGATTGGAGACCTAAATTTAGTAATTTCTTTCCATTTTCTTTTCTTTATTTCAGTTTTTGCATGATGAACTTTGAATTAGTTCTTGTCATATTTATGGCTAGGAACTAATTCTCTTATAGGGCTTTCCATGTTAATTCTCTAGAAACTTATGTTATGAATTAATGCATGTTTATGGTTGTTATTCTTCTTTGAGAGATCTATCCAATAATTGCGTTGAATGCTTGGTAATTAATTGACAACTAATTATCCTTATATGATTTCTAATTTACTTCGAAAGGAGAGATTATGAATATGCTGTAAGTTGGGTAGACATTCTTGGATTGGGGATGGAAATACCTCAATTATTTATGTAGCGTTAATGAGAGGCTTAAAAACCCTAATTTTGCGCATGGTGCGTGACGGTTAACTAGGTTTTTGTTCTTAATCCTCCTATAGAGTTATCCTTATCACCGAAATGTAGGTAAGGTGCAATACTGGGGTTGAGTGTTTATATATCCTTAACGGGAATATAAAATGATTTCGTAAACCTGCTTTCTCCGAGAGAAGAAGTCCATAATTCATTGCATTAATAAATAACATAAGCGGATAGTTGAAGAGACATGGAAGCCCTATTCCCATCACATCTGAAGTAAACTCATTAGTTAAAATAGTTCTATAATTCTTAGTTATAAACAACAAATCCAAATATCAATTGCCAAATAGATACTAAAAGATAGATAGTTGATACTTGAACCCTAATCCTTGTGGACGATATTCGGTCTTATCAAGACTATATTACTTGTTACGATAACGTGCACTTGCGTTAAAGTGTGTGCATCTTTTCGCGCATCACACCGCTATGTCACAGGGCTCGATGATTACTTAGTAGAGGGTTGCACGGGAGTAGCACTTCAGCCGGACATGGACATTGCCCGCATGCAGGCTTATGCACTTGGGTGTGAGGAACGTAGGGGCCGACGGATTGATAGATACCAGCAGAAGAGGGCCAGGACAGCAGGGTCCTCTAGTAGTTTTTGAGGCGGACGACCTCAGCAGCAGACCAGATTTGCACCTCAGCCGGTTCAGAGCGCTCCTCCACCGTCTTCCGGACGTCCAGGGTATTCAGGGGCAGGACAGGGCTCCAGGGCTTCGGGTTCCCAGAGGAACCAGAGTTCCAGTCAGACAAGGCCACCTATACCTCAGTGTGGTCGATGTGGCGATTACCATCATGGGGGGTGTCGTGTTCCTCCAGGAGCTTGTTACTCTTATGGCCAACAGGGCCATTTGAAGAGAGATTGTCCGCCCAGAGGCGGCGGGAGTGTTATGGTTCAGCCGACAGGGTCAGTTGCTGGATCTTCGTCTTCGGTGGTCATGCGCCCCGGAGGGCAGGATGTTCACAGACCAGCAGGCCGCGGTAGGGGTCGTGGTGGGGGTCCCAGTTCTAGTGGTCCTCAGAACCGCATTTATGTTATGTCCAGCCGTCAGGACCAGGAGGAGTCACAAGATGTCGTCACAGGTACATTATTGGTTTCATGTTGTGATGTATATGCTTTGATAGATCCAGGTTCTACCTTGTCCTATATATCTCCTCATATTACTGGTAGAATAGGGATAGAGCCCGAGTCTATAAAACCTTTTGAGGTGGCTACGCCCGTAGGTGATTCGGTGGTAGCTGAGCGGGTATATAAAGCCTGCCCAGTGACTATTTACAGTCGTCAGACCCTAGCCGACTTGATAGAGTTGGATATGACGGACTTTGATGTGATTATGGGTATGGATTGGCTAGCGTCTTGCTATGCCAATGTGGACTGTAGAGAGAGATTGATGCGGTTCGGTTTCTGAGGCCGGTTGCTCGAGTGGAAGGGGAATACTGCGTCGCCGAGGCGTAGGTTTATTTCTTACCTCAAGGCTAGGAAGATGGTGTGGAAGGGGTATATCTACCATATAGTTTGGGTATTCGCATCGAGGTCGAGATACGGACCTTGATCGATTCGGTTGTTAGAGAGTTTCCAGACGTATTCCCAGACGATCTCCCGGGTATCCCTCCTGAGAGGGAGATTGAGTTTTGCATTGATATGTCGCCAGACACTCGACCTATATCTATTCCACCATACAGGATGGCACCTGCTGAGTTGAGGGAATTGAAAGACCAGCTGAAAGATTTGCTGGAAAAAGGCTTTATCAGGCCTAGTGTTTCTCCCTGGGGAGCGCCAGTTTTATTTGTAAAGAAGAAGGATGGGACGCTGCGTATGTGTGTTGATTATAGGCAGCTGAATAAGGTAACTATCAAGAACAGATACCCCCTCCCCAGGATTGATGATTTGTTTGACCAGTTGCAGGGTGCGAGGTGTTTCTCCAAGATAGACCTGCGGTGCAGTTATCATCAGGTGCGAGTTAGAGAGGCAGATATCCCAAAGACTGCATTCAGGACCCGGTATGGGCACTATGAGTTCAGGGTGATGTCTTTCGGGTTGACCAACGCCCCAGCAGTATTCATGGATTTGATGAACCGGGTGTTCAAGCCGTTCTTGGATATGTTCGTTATAGTATTCATTGATGATATCCTGGTGTATTCGCGCACAGAGCAGGACCATGCAGATCATTTGAGGACGGTACTGGGAGTCCTCCGGGACCGGCAGTTGTATGCCAAGTTCTCGAAATGCGAGTTTTGGTTGGCTTCAGTGGCTTTCTTAGGGCATGTCATCGGGGCCGAGGGTATTCGGGTTGATACAGCAAAGATTGAGGCAGTCAAGACTTGGCCTAGACCCACTACACCGACGGAGGTGCGCAGCTTTTTGGGCCTTGCGGGTTATTATCGGAGATTTGTGGAGAAGTTTGCTTCCATTTCAGCACCCTTGACTAGGCTGACCCAGAAGGCAGCTATGTTCCGGTGGACGGATGCTTGTGAGGAGAGCTTCCAGTTACTGAAGGAGAAATTGACGACCGCCCCAGTTCTTACTCTTCCAGAGGGTTTAGACGGATATGTGGTTTATTGTGATGCGTCGGGTGTCGGGCTTGGGTGCGTGCTGATGCAGCACGGTAAAGTTATAGCTTACGCATCTCGACAGCTCAGGAAGCATGAGAAGAACTACCCCACACATGACTTAGAGTTGGCAGCAGTGATTCATGCCTTGAAGATCTGGAGACATTATTTATATGGAGTTCATGTGGATATTTACACAGACCACAAGAGCCTCCAGTATATCTTCAGCCAGAGAGAGCTGAACTTGCGGCAGAGACGGTGGTTAGAGCTACTTAAGGATTATGATGTCGATATCCTATACCACCCAGGGAAGGCCAATGTAGTTCCAGATTCCCTTAGTCGCAGATCGATGGGTAGTCTGTCAGGTGTGCAGCCAGAGAAGAGGGGCATGGTCCGCGAGTTACATCAGCTAGCGAGCCTTGGGGTTAGTTTGGTTGGTTCTGATAGTAGTGGGGTTCGGGTTCGAGAGGTTGCCGAGTCTTCCATCGTCGAGGAGATGAAGAGGCGACAGTATGAGGATCCGATTATGGTACGGTATCGAGATACAACTCTTCGGGAGGAGAAGAGTCTATTTGAGGTAGCACCTGATGGGGTGCTAAGATTTGAGGGCAGGTTATGTGTACCCGATGTAGCAGGACTTCGTCAACAGATTCTGGGGGAGGCACACAGTGCTCGTTACTCTATTCATCCGGGGTCGACTAAGATGTACCATGACCTCAGGTGTATATATTGGTGGGATGGCCTGAAGAGGGACGTTGCGGAGTTTGTGGCGTAGTGTCCGAATTGTCAGCAGGTCAAGGTGGAGCACCAGAAGCCTGGTGGGTTGTTGCAGATGATAGAGATTCCGACATGGAAGTGGGAGGTGATCAATATGGACTTTATTACAGGGTTACCTCACACTCAGAGGAAGCATGATTCCATCTGGGTTATTGTCGACAGGCTGACGAAATCAGCCCACTTTCTTCCAGTCAGGACGACTTTTTCGGCCGAGGATTATGCTAGATTGTATATCCGAGAGATTGTGAGACTGCACGGAGTTCCTATATCTATTATTTCAGACAGAGGAGCCCAGTTCACGGCTAACTTCTGGAGGTATTTCCAGGAGGGATTAGGGACACAGGTGAGTCTCGATCGCGCTTCATCCTCGCATCGACGGACAGCCGGCGTACTATCCATACACTCGAGGATATCTTTGCGGGCTGTATTATTGATTTTAGGGGTAGCTGGGAGGATCATTTACCTCTTGTGGAGTTTGCATATAACAACAGCTACCATTCTAGTATCCAGATGGCGCCTTATGAGGCCCTATACGGGAGGAAGTGCAGGTTGCCGATAGGCTGGTTTGAGGTGGGAGAAGTTCAGTTAGTCGGGCCAGACTTGATTCAGCAGGCAATGGATAAGGTGAAGCTTATCCAGGAGCGGTTATTGTCAGCTCAGAGTCGATAGAAGTCGTATGCAGATCATCGGCGTCGACCCTTGAAGTTTGAGGTGGATGAATGGGTCTTCCTGAAGGTATCACCCATAAAGGGCGTGATGATATTTGGGAAGAAGGGGAAACTTAGCCCAATGTACATTGGGCCTTACCAGATTGTCCGTAGGGTAGGCAAGGTTGCCTATGAGTTGAATCTGCCATCCGATCTGGAGACAGTATATCCAGTTTTTCATGTGTCTATGTTGCGAAAGTGTATTGGAGATCCATCTAGAGTGCACCCGATTTGTGATGTCCAGGTGACAGAGGGGTTATCATATGAGGAGAGTCCCATAGCGATACTCGATCGTCAGGTTAGGCGACTACGGACAAAGGATGTGGCTTCCGTCAAGGTCTTATGGCGGAACGAGAACAGGGAAGAAATGACATGGGAAGCAGAGGAGGACATGATGAAGAAGTATCCTCACTTGTTCCCTACACCTCCAGGTAACCCACTTTCCTGCTTATTAGTTTTAATTTGGCATGTATGCTTAAGTATTGTTATGGCCATGTGGAGCTTCCTTATTTGCAAGAAGAATAGTTAAGAGGGTCTATGTCGATATTGTGATTTGAGTAAGCCTAGAAGGAACATTCGGGACGAATGTTTTTAAGGGGGGGAGAATGTTACACCCCGTAGTTCAGGTCATGCTTTTGAGAACGTACGAAAGGAATTGAGACTTAAATTTTAGAATGATGGGTTGACGGAATGTTTCGGACGGGTTTTTAGTCAACTTTGAGGCGGTTTATGTCCCTTTACATTAGGAGTTCGTAGGTGGTTCAAAGTCCTAGTATGTAGTTCGTTGAGTCTAGTTCCAAATGCAACAAACCGTTCGTCGATAGGACATCGGAGTAGAAAGTTATGGAAGTTACAAGTTCGGTCTTGTGATCGAGAAGAAAAGCATTTTCGGAAGGGCGCCAGTGGCCACTGGATATCTGGAAAAATTCTCTGAAGTTGCAGCGCGCGCGCAGACGCAGGTCGCGGCGAATCTTGAAGTTCTCGGAGGTTTCAGTGCTGGCGCCAGTGCAGGCCGCAGCGGTTTTTATAAACTGGGAAAAATCAGAAGATATTTGTTTTAAAAAGGCCATGGGAGGGTGACAAGTGTCCCTCCCATCTGATTTTGTGGAAGCACTATTTATTGACCAAGTCTTGAAGACTTGGTCATTCCTCACAAAACCCCCTTCTCTCTAAAAATTCCCTCTTCCTTCTCTTTAAAAATCCCTCTCCCTTCTCTCTAAAAATTCAAGAAGAAACCAAGGCCTAGAGAAATTTCAGAAAGGTGGCAAGAAGGAAACATGTTGACAAGCTTGTAGGAGGTTTGTGGAGGTGATTGTGGAAAGAAGGCAAGTGAAAATTGTTGGACTAATTTGGGTAAACTCTAAGGTAGCAATCCATTTTTCTTTTTTTTTTAAAGTAAATTGTGTTGCATGTGGGGAAGAAAGGACTTGTAGTTATCAATATTGCTTTTAAGTATATTGCATGTAGGAATAACGATTTGGATTTGAAAGGATTGAATAAGGATGATATGTGAACATGTTGTAGCCAAGATAATACCTTAAACTTATTGGATTGTTAATTTGTATTGTGGGGCAGAATTTTACACGCCCAAGTTAGGCATGTAATCCCCTTGTATTGCTGAATTGTTGGGCCTTAAATGTGGCGTTTAGTAGTTGATATCGGACCTTGAAAAGGTGGAAAAGTATGTATAAACAAAGGAAGTGCTGTCCAATTTTCCGTAAAAGAAGGGACTTTTCAATTAGAATGTTCTACGTTGAATCTAGAAGCTAATGAACGTATTATGGTCATTATAGTTTGACATACTTCGTGCGGTATATTGGACTTACGAGTGGTTTGAACCAAAGAGGTATGTGAAACTTTCCTATCTCTTGAGCATGAATAGTTGTACCTATACAGTACGGTAGACGTACAAGATTTTGATATCCTTTACTTGTTTTTAAGAATGTCCGAGTTGGTTGAGTTGGGAGATTAACTCACTTGTTTAAAAGTAGTAAGGATGTCGTGGTTTTCAAAGTTAAGGGACTTGAAGAGTTTTAAAGTATATGATACTTGTTTCGTTTTAAACATATAAGTCCCTTGGATATAGAAAGGTGTAATCTACTAATGTGTAATGTTAATATAACGACTTTATGGGAAGTTGGTTATATTAGTCTTATGGAAAGTTAAAAAGAGAGATTTACTCTAAGTAATGTAAGTAAGGATAAATGACTTAAGTTAATGAAAGGCAAATTGATTTTAAGGCATAAATTGCCTAAGGTTTTAAAAGAAAGGGAGTCGCTTGATTTAGAAGCCTATTATATTTCTCAAAGGAAATGTGACTTGTCTTAAAAAGTAGTTGTGACTTGATACTACGATTATTAGTATCTTGGAAGTTTTATATGAAAAGGAGTCATTGTTAAAAGGTTAGAGGTACGTAGTACTTTGGGTTAAACTCCCGGATTTTATAATGACATGTTAGTGCCTTAAGTAAACTAGAATGAGAGTGTATATGAACAAAGCTAATAAGAAGTTAGGGGATTTCTTAACTTGCTTATGTTATGTATGATAAGCCGGTAGTGCTTATTTTATGTATGATAGCTGGTTGTGCTAGGTCATGTTATTCTTGCGGGGTAAACCCCCGGGTTACTACGTATTCCATGGATTTGCTACCCATGATGCGAGTGCGGTGTTTGTACTCATTGCGGGCCCACCGGGCCCATGCGGGTGAAATAGTCCTATGCGGGTGATATAGTTCCATGCGAGTGATCGGTGTAATTTATATACACTTTTCGAGTCATTTTTAGTTAGTCTTTTGTCCCTTTTTGTACAAATACGTGTCATATTAGGATAGATTTTCTTTCTTTTGAGTCAAAGTGGTTAAAATGGCCCAATGGCGGAAAAGGAGCTAAAAGAGGGCAAAAGTGGAGGTTCCAGAGCTTAAAAGACGAGAAAGTGGCGAACGAGGCAGAGACACGGGCCAGCGTCGCGGCGCCTCCTACCAACAGGTGCAGGGCCGCGGCGCCCAATATCCAGAAGGCCGCAGAAGATGCAGCGCCGCGGCGCCAAATCAGCAGAAACATCGCAGAAGTTTCGGCGCCGCGGCGCCGATACCAGGGCCGCGGCGCCGACGCGGAAAAATCAGGTTTTCAGACGTGTTTTGGGCCAGGCCTGAAGGGAAAAGTTTGAGGCGGTTTTGAGCCTATAAAAGGAGAACCTTAGGCAGTTTTTAAGGGTTCCCTTTCTTGCACAAACACAAGATTCTTGAAGTTGAAGATTGGAGACCTTAACTTAGTAATTTTCTTTTCTTTCTTTCTTTATTTCAGTTTTTATGTTGGATATTGAATTAGTTCTTGTCATATCAATGGCTAGGAACTAATTCCATATTAGGGCTTTCCATGTTAAATCACTAGAAACTTATATTATGAATTGATGCATGTTTATGGTTATTCTTCTTATTGTGAGATTTATCCAATAATTGCTTTGAATGCTTGGTAATTAATTGATCACTAATTATCATTATTTATATGATTTCTAATCAAACTTCGAAAGGAGGAGGTTGTGAATATGCTGTAAGTTGGGTAGACATATTTTGGATTGGGGATGAAAATACCTTAATTACTTGAGTAGCGTTAATGAGAGGTTTAAACACCTAATTTTACGCATGGCGCGTGACAATTAACTAGGTTTTTGGTCTTAATTCTCCTATAGAGTCATCCTTTTCACCGAAAGGTAGAAAGGAGCGATACTGGGGTTGAGTGTTTATATAGCCTTAACGGGAGTATAAAACGATTTAGTAAACCTGCTAGCTCCAAAAGAAGAAGGACCATAATTCATTGCATTAATAAGCAATATAAGCGGATAGTTGAGGAGACGTGGAAGCCCTATTTCCATCACTACTGAAGTAAACACATAGTTAATTAGTATTTATAATTGTTAGTTATAAACAACAAAATCATATATCGGTTACCAAATAGATACCAAAAGATAGATAATTGGTACTTGAACACTAATCCTTGTGGACGATATTCGGTCTTACCTAGACTATATTACTTGTCACGATAACATGCACTTGCATTAAAGTGTGTGCATCTTTTCGCGCATCAGCGAGGCGGATGACCTCATTGCGGGTCCACAGGACCTATGCGGGTGAAATAGTCCCAGGAGTGGGATTGCTTAATGATACTACGGGCGGGTGACCCTACTTTGATCATGAGCCTCCTATTTTTATGCATTAAAGTTATACTTGTTACTCTCATTGTTAGTAAGGCACAGTGCACTGTAATCTGATTATCATCCATGTCTCCATCTTTATTTAGACTTATGATATAATTACAGTATTTTTCAGTTTTACATACTTGGTACATATTGTGTACTGACCCCCTTCCTCGGGGGCTGCGTTCATGCCGCAGGTAAGGGTAAGCAGGTGGTGGATCCTCATTCTTAGGATCATTGAGCAGGTGTCAGAAGCTCCATTTCTCCGGAGGCTTGTCTTTTGGTACGGTTCTCCCTGATGTTGTAGATATTAAATACATTCAGGGGTATGACGGGGCCCTGTCCCGTCATAGTTGTTACAAACTCTTAGAGGCCTGTAGTCCTGTTATAAATTGGGTTTGTAAAGGATGTAATTGTTCAGTTTTTGTTATATCTATATTTACAGAAAGGTAGCCATTTTGGGTTAGCCTGTTTCGTATTTTATATGGTTTCTTGTTTATGAGTTTACTTCCGCTGGTTTTCTCTGGTGTTGTATCACAAGGGTGCCCGGGGTAAGGTACCAGTCACGGGCCCGAGGTCGGGTCGTGACAAAATGGCTCTTAGAGAAGGCATCTACTTTTGCTAGTACTAAGTCGACACGGCCCTACTCAGTACTCACGATTGAAGAATATTTCAATAACATATGTTTTAATGTTTTTAGTGAATCTACTCACCGTAAATCTAAATTAGTGGAATTAAGGACATTTCATAAACAGAATGGTTATATTGAAATAGGTAAAAATTAGTCATATTAGGCTCGTGCATCGCACGTGCATATCCAATTAATTTACCAAGAAATTATAAACGTTTCTATATACATGTATACTTTGAGTCCATATTTATTCATGTAGATTTCATAAATATAAACCAATTTAGAAGTAATACTTTAATAACTTGACTATACATTTTCACCCTATTTTTGTATATAAGACAATAATATCTTCATATATATCCAGGAAAAGTGATCAAAATAAGTTTCTCCTACATAGCCACCACCCATTCTCCTCGTCCTCACAATCTCCGTCGCAAAAAAACTTCTGATCGCCACTAAATTTAATTGAAAAGATCGACGATTTTGATTTTCTTATGCATGATCTCATAAGATTTACTTGCTAACAGAAATATTAGGTCATAAAACATCTAGTCTCACTATTTAATGGCTCTTAGAGAAGGCTAAGCCCTCCTCAGAAGATATTTTTACCCCTAACCATCTCCTTCTGCAAATACTAAATCGACAAGGCCCTACTTAGTACCACGATTAAAGAATATTTCAATAACATATGTTTTAATGTTTTTAGTGAATCTACACACCGTAAATCTAAATTAGTGGAATTAATTACATTTCATAAACAGGCTGGTTATATTGAAATAGGTAAAAATTAGTCATATTAGGCTCGTGCATCGCACGTGCATATCCAATTAATTTACCAAGAAATTATAAACGTTTCTATATACATGTATACTTTGAGTCCATATTTATTCATGTAGATTTCATAAATATAAACTAATTTAGAAGTAATACTTTAATAACTTGACTATACATTTTCACCCTATTTTTGTATATAAGACAACAATATCTTCATATATATCCTTGAAAAGTGATCAAAATATGCTTCTCCTACATTGTCATCACCCATTCTCGTCGTCCTCACAATCTCCGTCGCAAAAAAACTTCTGATCGCCAGTAAATTTAATTGAAAAGATCGACTATTTTGAGTTTCTAATACATGTGCTCATAATATTTACTTGCTAACAGAAATATTAGGTCATAAAACGTCTAGTCTCAATATTTAATGGCTCTTAGAGAAGGCTAAGCCCTCCATTGATGCTATTTTTACCCCGGAAGCATCTACTTTTGCTAATACTAAGTCGACACCGCCCTACTTAGTACCACAATTGATGAATATTTCTATAACATATGTTTTTAGTGAAGCTACTTACCGTAAATCGAAATTTGTGGAATTAGGGACATTTCAGATACGGAATGGTTACATTAAAATAGCTAAAAATTAGTCATACTAGGCTCGTGCATCACACTTGAAAATCCAGTTAGATTACCTAGTAATTATTAACTAATTTTTAGATACATGTATACTTTGAGTCCATATTTATTCATGTAGATTTCATAAATATAAACCAATTTAGAAGTAATACTTTAATAACTTGATTATACATTTCACCCTATTTTTGTATATAAGACAACAATATCTTCATATATATCCTTGAAAAGTGATCAAAATAAGTTTCTCCTACATGGACACCACCCATTCTCCTCGTCCTCACAATCTCCGTCGCAAAAAAACTTCTGATGGCCACTAAATTTAATTAAAAAGATCGACGATTTTGATTTTCTAATGCATGTGCTCATAAGATTTACTTGCTAACAGAAATATTAGGTCATAAAACGTCTAGTCTCACTATTTAATGGCTCTTAGAGAAGGTTAAGCCCTCCATTGATGCTATTCTAACCCCGAAAGCATCTACTTTTGCTAGTACTAAGTCGACACGGCCCTACTCAGTAGTCATGATTGAAGAATATTTCAATAACATATGTTTTAATGTTTTTAGTGAATCTACTCAGCGTAAATCTAAATTAGTGGAATTAAGGACATTTCATAAACAGAATGGTTATATTGAAATAGGTAAAAATTAGTCATATTAGGCTCGTGCATCGCACGTGCATATCCAATTAATTTACCAAGAAATTATAAACGTTTCTATATACATGTATACTTTGAGTCCATATTTATTCATGTAGATTTCATAAATATAAACCAATTTAGAAGTAATACTTTAATAACTTGACTATAGATTTTCACCTTATTTTTGTATATAAGACAACAATATCTTCATATATATCCTTAAAAAGTGATCAAAATATGTTTCTCCTACATAGCCACCACCCATTCTCGTCGTCCTCACAATCTCTGTCGCAAAAAAACTTCTGATCGCCAGTAAATTTAATTGAAAAGATCGACTATTTTGAGTTTCTAGTACATGTGCTCATAAGATTTACTTGCTAACAGAAATATTATGTCATAAAACGACTAGTCTCAATATTTAACGGCTCTTAGAGAACGCTAAGCCCTCCACTGATGCTATTTTTACCCCGGAAGCATCTACTTTTGCTAATACTAAGTCGACACGGTCCTACTTAGTACCTGATGCGCGTAATATGCACACACTTTTAAACGCAAGTGCACGTTATCGTATCAAGTAGTATAGTCTTAGATAAGACCGAATATCGTCCTCTAGGATTAGGGTTCAAGTACCAACTATCTATTTTCTAGTATCTATTTGGTGAATTAATGATTGATTGTTTGGTTTATACGAAGAATTATTAAAGATAAGTAAATATAAAGAATTACTTCAGATGTGATGAGAATAGGGCTTCTATGTATCCTCACTATCCGCTTAAGCTACTTACTAATGCATTACTTATGGTATTCTTCTTTTGGAGAAAGCACGTTTACGAAATCGTTTTATACTCCCGTTAGGGTTATATAAACACTCAACCCCAGTATTGTTCTTTACCTACCTTTCGGTGATAAGGGTAACTCTATAGGAGGATTAAGAACAAAAACCTAGTTGACCGTCACGCACAATGCGCAAAATTAGGGTTGTTAAGCCTCTCATCAACGCTACAAAACTAATTGAGGTATTTTCATCCCCAATTCAAGCCTGTCTACCCAACTTACAGCATATTCACAATCCCCCCTTTTCAGAATCTGATTAGAAATCATATAGTGATAACTAGTTGTCAATTAGTTACCAAGAATTCAACTCAATTATTGGATAGATCTCTCAATAAGAAAAACAACCATAGGCATGCATTAATTTATAGCATAAGTTTCAAGAAATTCAACATAGAAAGCCCTATAAGAGAATTAGTTCCTAGCCATGAATATGACAAGAACTAATTCAAAGTTCATCATGCAAAAACTGAATTAAAGAAAAGAAAAGGAAAAGAAAGTACTAAGTTAATGGTATCCAATCTCCAAGCCAAAATCTTGAGTTGTGCAAAGGGAACCTCAAAGCGCCTAGGGTTCTCCTTATATAGGTTTAAAACGCCTTCTTTTTCCCTACAGGCTGGCCCAAAAATCCGTCAAAGACCTAATTTTTCCGCGTACGCTGCCACGCATATAGGCGACGCGGCGCCGGAAGTTCTGCGATCCGTCGGGTGTTTTGCGCCGCGCCCGATATTCGCTGCGAGCCGGCCGCTGTATCTTCTGAGCTCCTCGGATGTTTAGCGCCGCGCCCTGCATCTGGCTGCGAGTAGCCGCGGCCAGTCTTCGCCTTCTGAATAGTGGCGCCGCGCCTCGCTTTTAGCTGCAGGAGGCCGCGCGCTAGTGCGGATTTTAGCCTCGTTCGCCACTTTCTCTGTTTTCAGCTCTGGCATCTCCTCTTTTGCCCTCTTTTTGCTCCTTTTCCGCCATTTGGCCATTTCAACCACTTTGACTCAATAGAAAGGAAAACTATCATAATACGACACTTATATGTGCAAAATGGGACAAAAGACTAACTAAAATAGACTCAAAAGGTGTATATAAAATACACCGATCAAATACCCCCAAACTTAACCTTTGCTCGCCCTCGAGCAAAGATAGAAAGAAATAAACTAAAAGACTCAAAGAAACGAAAAATAAAAGACTCCCCTGTCATTAATCACTTTTTGCTGCATAAATGTTAACTAGAAAAACATGAAGGTTAGCAGAATAATATGCAGGAACATATAACATGAAATTTTCAGCACACTAAACACATGAAGCTAGATATTTCGCAAACTCCTATTCATCATGCTTAATGGAAGTCAATATACTAAATCATGCATATAAATTCAAGAATTCCTATGGCATGCTTACTTGCTATTCTCCACTAATTCTGGATATGCATAAAAGAGATCTTCAGGACTTTGAGGGTTGTAATGTAGGCTTAGGTAGGGGTTGGTAAAGATAGGCATTTAGGCTCATTTTTCTGTACCATAAGCTCTTTGGCTTTTCAATTTTTCCCTTTTTCTTTTGATTCTTTCCTTCACTTCAATTCTATCATTCCCCTCTTTTGTTTTGGGAGAGTGAAGTGTATTATACTAATAGGCACCCCCAAACTTAGGCTTTTGCCTCTTTCTTATTACTTTTCTATTGAAGTGCATCAAACTTGTTCACTCTTTTTGCTTCTTCTTTTTAACACAATGTACTCCACTATTTCATATTTTCACTTATGGCACAATTTGTGGGAATATAGGGTGTCAAAGAAGAAGTTTCAAATTTAGGCTCAATGGGGCTGACTAGGGATATTTTTAAAGTACGGGATAGAAAAGAATGGTAAGAATTGGCTATCAAAGAAATGCCTGAGTCATCTCCCTAACATGCATATCCTAACTATTTCGCCTCAAATAGCAAGCAATCATAACACATAAGCATTTATCATTTAGCATGCATAACTCAAGCAAGAAACTCCAAATAGACAGATTCTGTGAGTTTTTGGCATATCTAACCTAAGTGTTTAGATAGTTGCTTCAATTCCTTTACATTATTCCGTCTTACTTCACTAGGTGTTTCTAGCAACTACAGCATACATGATCTTTGACAGGCAATTATGACTCAAAAAGAAAAAATTTGGTGACTCAAAATAAACATAAAACAAATAAAAAGACTTAATTAAAACATAACATGACACACAATTAAAACACCCCCAAACTTAAATCACACATTGTCCCCAATGTGTGTAGACTCAAAGACAGTAAAGAAAATAAGACACTTACAAACTTTGGTTAAAATGGTGGTGGTGGCGGTGGATAATGCATCGACCATTGGTTGAACAAGGCACTCAGCTCGTCGATTTGTTGCCTTGTTTCTTGCTGTCCTTGTACTACTGTTTGCAAGGTCTGCATCATCTCCCTCTGGTGTTGGTACAATTGCCCCATTGTGGGCTCTGAAGGTTCTGCTCTTGTGGTTGGCCGGTGGTTGGGTCCTGCCTCATGTGAGCCCCTATTTCGTGCTCATCTTCATCCATGGCAGCCTCTGCCGCTGCTTCTTCTTTGGTGCTCTCCGTCTGCTTTGGCTGGGAGTGCAGGAAAGAGTGCACTATCCCATAGGACACTGGTAGTTGGTTTCTTTCACGAGTATCTGTGGGTAGTTGTGGGACCGCACTCATGTGGCATAGACTGGTAATAAGCGAGCCGTGTCCCAATCCACCTGTTGTCACCAACCTGCTGATTTCTTCGATGCTCTGCACTATCTCTTTCCCCACATCAATTATTTTTCCCGTCATGATTCCATATACTAGCTTAATTCTGTCTTCTGGCACTCTGGTGAAGTGCATGGATGGAATCATGCGGGCGCTGATGAAGTATAGCCAAGCCTTGGCTGCCTTGTTGAATTGGCACCTGCTCAGTGCTCTAGCTCCATTTCTTCCAATCTCAAAAGCAGCCCCAGGGTAGCTCACTGTGTCTGCAATGTTATTCCAGTCGATGTTGTTGCTGCTCCTAGACCATGTTCTAAAATGGTTCCAATCGTTACTTTCTTCAACATCAACTGTCTCCACTTGTGCATTTACACTCTCACGCTGACATATAAACTCCCCTTACAAAGCACCCCCTTTCCATTCTCTCTGGAAAGTTCGCATAAAATTCACGCACCATTGTTGTGTTTACTGGTGCTATCTTCGCCGGATTGACAAATCTCTTCCACCCCCTTAGCTCTATCATAGCCCGGATGGGCTCATAAACGTCTTCTTCCCCATATGATCCCCTTTGGTAATCCATTCCCTTTCGAATTACAGTGCAGTATCAAGCCTTTTGTATCTTTGGAAAGCCTGGTAACTCACAAATCTATTTTCATCGTATTGTGGGGTTGGGGTGGATATGGATCCTCTTCTCTTTCCGGTGGCCATTTTTTAAACAAAATCTGAAGCTTCTAATTTTTGTGGCACAATGTCTCCTACACACTTAACAACTAGCAGCGACAACACCCCCAAACTTCAACAATGCCCACAACCTCCTTTTCTACTCTTTTCTCCAACTTCACAACCAACTTTTCAGTACCCAAACTACTCCAACTACAATACTTTTCCCAACTACTACCTCCTATGACTTCAGTAAAAGGATTCAAGAACAAAGATAGGGATTACCTTTTGATGAGAAGATTCGAGCTTGTTCTTGTTTCAATTGGTGGGTTGAGGCTATGGAATGGAGCTTTGTTGTTTGAGATAGTTGGGGGTTTTTGGGAATTTAAGAGTTTAGGTTGTGGTTGGGTTGGATTTGTGGAGGATTTGTGGGAGAGTTTCTGAAATTTCGTGGGTTTTTGGAGAGGGAAGGTTAGGTTTTTGAAGTTGGAATTGGGGAAAATCTGATTTTTGGGCGTTTTAAGTTTCTGGATTCCCGCCGCGCCGCTCGCTAGCCGCGCGCTAAACTCCCGCGCCTTCGGGACTTTTGGCGCGCGGCCATGCAGCTACGCGGCTAACTTGGCACATTTTTCTGGATTTTTGCGTAGTGGCCTCGCTTCAGCGCGCGCTTAAACTTCAGCACCTTTTCAGATATTTCGGCGCCACGGCCCTGCTACTGGGAGCCGCGGCGCTTACCCGCTTTTATGGAAATCCTTGCTTTTCTTCAGTTTATTTCTGCACTGCCAATCACACCAAACACAAGACCTCAAGACCGTGAGACTGTTCTTAGACAAAATAAAATAAACTAATGACAGAATTTAAAATAACATAATTGAAAACGTTGGGTTGCCGCCCAAGTAGCGCTGTCTTTAACGTCTTTTAGCCGGACGCAAGTTCCTTAGTCTTAATAACCTTGGGGTGGATTAAGCCCCCAACCTATCCATTTCTCCACATTTGGCGTTTCTTTTCTCCTTTTCTTTTTAGCATTATCGGTAATAGGAGTTCAGAACACTTACCTCCTTTAGTGGCATTTCGCAAACCATGCACGCTTCTTGGGCTCATCACTCTTTGGTTGACTTGTAATGGCTCGCATGGGGGTTTGATGGTGCTGATTGCAAAGCACCTACTCATTGGTGGTGGTTCGATGACATGTTTAAACACTTTAAACACCATTTCTTCGTTCTCCACCCTTAATGTCAACTCCCCTCTTTCAACATCAATCAAAGCTCTTCCCGTTGCTTGGAACGGCCTCCTAATATGATAGGGATTTCGCATCTTCTTCCATGTCAAGAATGAGGAAATCTGCAGAAAGAAAAATTTCCTACCTTCACAATCACGCCCTCAATCTTGCCTCGTGGATGAACTCCATCGCCCGCTCGGCTAGTTGCGGACTCACGATGGTTAGTTTAGCCTCTCCCAACTCTAATCTTTTGAAACCGATAAGGGCATCGATTTATACTTGCCTAAATCGCATAGAGCTCATTGCACGCCACCCCGCCATGCATGGTAGTGTAAAGCTTCCAGGATCCTTTAGCTTTGGTGGCAACTTCTTTTGTAAGATAGCACTACACTCTTCTGTTAGTGCTACTATCTCATATTCGACCAGTTTCCTCTTTTTCCCCAAGATTTCTTTCATGAACTTGAAATAAGACGGCATCTGCTCCAAAGCCTCTATAAAAGGTATGTTGATATGCAACTTCCTGAATACCTCCAAGAATTTGAAAAATTGTTTATCGACCGCCTTCCTTTGTAATCTCTGGGGGAAAGGAATCTTTTCTGTATACTCCTTCTCCGGAGTTTTCTCTATCACTGGGCTAGGTTCAGCCACCTTCTCTTTTTCTAACTCTGCTTCCTTCTCAACTATTGGCTGAGGTGGCTGTTGCTCCAATTGTCTTCCACTTCTCAACGCATCGCTTACATTGCTCCTGATTTACCTCTGTATTGCTTGGCAATGTCCCCTGTGGCCTGATGTTTGCTTGCTTTGCTAGCTGTCCTACTTGTGTTTCCAAGTTTCTGAACGAGGATCTAGCTTCATAAATCGCGCTGGCGTTGTGCGCCATAGCCGCTAAGCTCATCTCGCTTTTCTTGCGAACCTGGTATCAATCGCTGAGGCCGCTTGAATGAATGGTGCTGATTCTCGTTCTGCTGCATGCGACCCTGTATTGGTTATGTTGCCCTTGATACGATTCCGCTGCGCCTGCATCGTTCTGCGCTCGATATTGATTCTGCTGGCCCTGATCTCCTGTCCCTGAGAAATTTGGGTGATTCCTCCACCCTGGATTATAAGTGTTTGAGTAGGGGTTGTTCTGTTGCCTCGTAATTGCCTCGCTTGACACTCTGCTGTTCCATTGGTATATTGTTGGGATCATTTGAAGGGCATCTATCAAATGTATGTGGGCCACCACATATCTCGCGACTTTTAGGCATGCATCTGCGTTCACCGACATTTGTATGTTCCGCAATCGCTTCGCTAGAAGGGCCACTGGGCATTCAAGGCGAATAGCATCTATCTCATGGACTCCCACAGTTCTTCTCCCACTTGTCGCCCTCTCTTCAGTGACATGGTTGTTAGTGGCCATATCTTCTAATAACTCATGAGCATCGTGGGCTGTCTTCCTCATGAATGCTCCACCTGCTGCTGCATCTATGATGGTCCTGGTTGTACTGCTCAGCCCGTTGTAGAAGATGTGGACCAAGTTCCACAACTCAATGCAATGGTGTGGACACTTTCTTTGTAGATCCTTGAACCTTTCCCACGCTTCATATAAAGACTCTCCATCAGCTTGGTAGAAGTTGTTCAACTCCCCTCTCAGTTTTGCTGCTTTACAAGGCGGAAAGAACTTGGCTAAGAATTTCTGTGCACTTCGTGCCATGTGAATATCGAATCGGCTGGCAGGGAATTCAACCATACTTTTGCTCTATCCCTGAGTGAGAAGGGAAAGAGCCTCAACCTGACGGCATCATCAGTAACGCCGTTATATCTGAAAGTGGCACATAGCTCCAAGAAATTAGCTATGTGCATGTGTGGATCCTCCGATGGCGATCCGAATTGCACGGTGCCGTACCATGCTCAAAATTGCTGGTTTTATCTCGAAGTTGTTGGCTCTGTGCAGGGAGCCTAATGCATGTCTGTGCTCCATTCACTCGTGGCAGCACATAATCTCCCAAACTTCTTTCTGGCTGGATTCGGACTCTATCCTCCACATCTACTGGCACTTGATGAGGATCTTCTGGGTTAGGTTGATTTTCACCTAACCCTTCTCTCATCCTGTTATTGTTTAGATTGCCGTCCATCTCTATCAAAGTTGCAACCCGTTGATTCTTTCTGTTCTGTTTGCAGGTTTTCTCGATCTCTGGATTGAAGGGAACAAGAGTGTCTGCTCCTCTTCTCCTTCGCATAAACTGGTTGCCTGAAATAGATCAGAAACAGAAAACAAATCACGGCAACCTGATTTTCCGAAAAATAGCGAAAAACGTAAAAATTAAAATTAAAATTAAAAATTAAAGACCAAATTAGAAATTAAAAATAGATAATTTTGATATTGAACTAATGCCTAATCCCCGGCAACGGCGCCAAAAACTTGATGCGCGTTAAGATGCACACACTTTTAAACGCAAGTGCACGTTATCGTATCAAGTAGTATAGTCTTAGATAAGACCGAATATCGTCCTCTAGGATTAGGGTTCAAGTACCAACTATCTATTTTCTAGTATCTATTTGGTGAATTAATGATTGATTGTTTGGTTTATACTAAGAATTATTAAAGATAAGTAAATATAAAGAATTACTTCAGATGTGATGAGAATAGGGCTTCTATGTATCCTCACTATCCGCTTATGCTACTTACTAATGCATTACTTATGGTATTCTTCTTTTGGAGAAAACAGTTTCTGAAATCGTTTTATACTCCCGTAGGTTATATAAACACTCAACCCAGATTGTTCCTTACCTACCTTTCGGTGATAAGGGTAACTCTATAGGAGGATTAAGAACAAAAACCTAGTTGACCGTCACGCACAATGCGCAAAATTAGGGTTGTTAAGCCTCTCATCAACGCTACAAAACTAATTGAGGTATTTTCATCCCCAATTCAAGCCTGTCTACCCAACTTACAGCATATTCACAATCCCCTTTTCGTAACTGATTAGAAATCATATAGTGATAACTAGTTGTCAATTAGTTACCAAGAATTCAACTCAATTATTGGATAGATCTCTCAATAAGAAAAACAACCATAGGCATGCATTAATTTATAGCATAAGTTTCAAGAAATTCAACATAGAAAGCCCTATAAGAGAATTAGTTCCTAGCCATGAATATGACAAGAACTAATTCAAAGTTCATCATGCAAAAACTGAATTAAAGAAAAGAAAAGGAAAAGAAAGTACTAAGTTAATGGTATCCAATCTCCAAGCCAAAATCTTGAGTTGTGCAAGAAGGGGAACCCTCAAAAACTGCCTAGGGTTCTCCTTATATAGGTTTAAAAACGCCTCCTTCTTTTCCCTGCAGGCCTGGCCCAAAAATCCGTCAAAAGACCTAATTTTTCCGCGGCGCCGCTGCCCGCATATAGGCGCGCCGGAAGTTCTGTGATCCGTCGGGGTTTTGGCGACGCGGCCACGATATCTCGCTGTTCGGAGCCGCGCACTGTATCTTCGTAGCTCCTCGGATGGTTAGCCGCCGCGGCCCTGCATCTGCTCGAGAGCCGCGGCCGAGTCTTCTGCCTCTCTGAATAGTGGGCGCCGCGGCCCCTGCTTTTGGCTGCAGGAGGCGCCGCGGCGCTGGTCTGGATTTTAGCCTCGTTCGCCACTTTCTCTGTTTTCAGCTCTGGCATCTCCTCTTTTGCCCTCTTTTTGCTCCTTTTCCGCCATTTGGCCATTTCAACCACTTTGACTCAATAGAAAGGAAAACTATCCTAATACGACACTTATATGTGCAAAATGGGACAAAAGACTAACTAAAACAGACTCAAAAGGTGTATATAAAATACACCGATCAGTACCACGATTGAACAATATTTCTATAACATATGTTTTAAGTGAATCTACTTACCGTAAATCGAAATTAGTGTAATTAGGGACATTTCATATACGAAATGGTTACATTATAATAGGTAAACATTAGTCATATTAGGCTCGTGCATCACACGTACAAATCCAGTTAGATTACCTAGTTATTATTAACTAATTTTTAGTTACATGTATACTTTGACTCCATATTTATTCATGTATATTTCATAAATATAAACCAATTTAGAAGTACTACTTTAATAACTTGACTATACATTTTCACCCTATTTTTGTATATAAGACAACAATATCTTCATATATATCCTTGAAAAGTGATCAAAATAAGTTTCTCCTACATGGCCACCACCCATTCTCCTTGTCCTCACAATATCCGTCGCCAAAAAACTTCTGATCGCCAATAAAGTTAATTGAAAAGTTCGACGATTTTGATTTTCTAATGCATGTGCTCATAGGATTTACTTGCTAACAGAAATATTAGGTCATAAAACGTCTAGTCTCAATATTTAATGGCTCTTAGAGAAGGCTAAGCCCTCCATTTATGCTATTTTTACCCCGGAAGCATCTACTTTTGCTAATACTAAGTCGACACCGCCCTACTTAGTACCACAATTGATGAATATTTCTATAACATATGTTTTTAGTGAATCTACTTACCATAAATCAAAATTAGTGGAATTAGGGACATTCCAGATACGAAATGGTTACATTAAAATAGGTAAAAATTAGTCATATTAGGCTCGTGCATCGCACGTGCATATCCAATTAATTTACCAAGAAATTATAAACGTTTCTATATACATGTATACTTTGAGTCCATATTTATTCATGTAGATTTCATAAATATAAACCAATTTAGAAGTAATACTTTAATAACTTGACTATAGATTTTCACCTTATTTTTGTATATAAGACAACAATATCTTCATATATATCCTTAAAAAGTGATCAAAATATGTTTCTCCCACATAGTCACCACCCATTCTCGTCGTCCTCACAATATCCGTCGCAAAAAAACTTCTGATCGCCAGTAAATTTAATTGAAAAGATCGACTATTTTGAGTTTCTAGTACATGTGCTCATAAGATTTACTTGCTAACAGAAATATTAGGTCATAAAACGTCTAGTCTCAATATTTAATGGCTCTTAGAGAATCCTAAGCCCTCCATTGATGTTATTTTTACCCCGGAAGCATCTACTTTTGCTAATACTAAGTCGACACCGCCCTACTTAGTACCCTTATTAATGAATATTTCTATAACATATGTTTTTAGTGAATCTACACACCGTAAATCTAAATTAGTGGAATTAATTACATTTCATAAAAAGGCTGGTTATATTGAAATAGGTAAAAATTAGTCATATTAGGCTCGTGCATCGCACGTGCATATCCAATTAATTTACCTAGAAATTATAAACGTTTCTATATACATGTATACTTTGAGTCCATATTTATTCATGTAGATTTCATAAATATAAACCAATTTAGAAGTAATACTTTAATAACTTGACTATACATTTTCACCCTATTTTTGTATATAAGACAACAATATCTTCATATATATCCTTGAAAAGTGATCAAAATATGTTTCTCCTACATTGTCATCACCCATTCTCGTCGTCCTCACAATCTCCGTCGCAAAAAAACTTCTGATCGCCAGTAAATTTAATTGAAAAGATCGACTATTTTGAGTTTCTAATACATGTGCTCATAAGATTTACTTGCTAACAGAAATATTAGGTCATAAAACGTCTAGTCTCAATATTTAATGGCTCTTAGAGAAGGCTAAGCCCACCATTGATGTTATTTTTACCCCGGAAGCATCTACTTTTGCTAATACTAAGTCGACACCGCCCTACTTAGTACCACGATTGATGAATATTTCTATAACATATGTTTTTAGTGAAGCTACTTACCGTAAATCGAAATTTGTGGAATTAGGGACATTTCAGATACGGAATGGTTACATTAAAATAGCTAAAAATTAGTCATATTAGGCTCGTGCATCACACTTGAAAATCCAGTTAGATTACCTAGTAATTATTAACTAATTTTTAGATACATGTATACTTTGAGTCCATATTTATTCATGTAGATTTCATAAATATAAACCAATTTAGAAGTAATACTTTAATAACTTGATTATACATTTCACCCTATTTTTGTATATAAGACAACAATATCTTCATATATATCCTTGAAAAGTGATCAAAATAAGTTTCTCCTACATGGACACCACCCATTCTCCTCGTCCTCACAATCTCCGTCGCAAAAAAACATCTGATGGCCACTAAATTTAATTAAAAAGATCGACGATTTTGATTTTCAAATGCATGTGCTCATAAGATTTACTTGCTAACAGAAATATTAGGTCATAAAACGTCTAGTCTCACTATTTAATGGCTCTTAGAGAAGGTTAAGCCCTCCATAGATGCTATTCTTACCCCGAAAGCATCTACTTTTGCTAGTACTAAGTCGACACGGCCCTACTCAGTAGTCATGATTGAAGAATATTTCAATAACATATGTTTTAATGTTTTTAGTGAATCTACTCACCGTAAATCTAAATTAGTGGAAGTAAGGACATTTCATCGTACTATAGGCTCGTGCATCGCACGTGCATATCCAATTAATTTACCAAGAAATTATAAACGTTTATATATACATGTATACTTTGAGTCCATATTTATTCATGTAGATTTCATAAATATAAACCAATTTAGAAGTAATACTTTAATAACTTGACTATAGATTTTCACCTTATTTTTGTATATAAGACAACAATATCTTTATATATATCCTTAAAAAGTGATCAAAATATGTTTCTCCTACATAGCCACCACCCATTCTCATCTTCCTCACAATCTCCGTCGCAAAAAAACTTCTGATCGCCAGTAAATTTAATTGAAAAGATCGACTAGTTTGAGTTTCTAGTACATGTGCTCATAAGATTTACTTGCTAACAGAAATATTATGTCATAAAACGACTAGTCTCAATATTTAACGACTCTTAGAGAACGCTAAGCCCTCCACTGATGCTATTTTTACCCCGGAAGCATCTACTTTTGCTAATACTAAGTCGACACCGCCCTACTTAGTACCACGATTGATGAATATTTCTATAACATATGTTTTTAGTGAATCTACTTACCATAAATCAAAATTAGTGGAATTAGGGACATTCCAGATACGGAATGGTTACATTAAAATAGGTAAAAATTATTCATATTAGGCCCGTGCATCACACGTGCAAATCCTGTAAGATTACCTAGTAATTATTAAATAATTTTTAGTTACATGTATACTTTGACTCCATATTTATTCATGTAGATTTCATAAATATAAACTAATTTAGAAGTAATACTTTAATAACATGACTATACATTTTCTCCATATTTTGTATATAAGACAACAATATCTTTATATATATCCGTGAAAAGTGATCAAAATAACTTTATCCGACATGGCCACCACCCATTCTCCTTGTCCTCACAATCTCCGTCGCCAAAAAACTTCTGATCGCCAATAAAGTTAATTGAAAAGATCGACGATTTTGATTTTGTAATGCATGTGCTCATAAGATTTACTTGCTAACAGAAATATTAGGTCATAAAACGTCTAGTCTCAATATTTAATGGCTCTTAGAGAAGGCTAAGCCCTCCATTGATGCTATTTTTACCCCGGAAGAATCTACTTTTGCTAATACTAAGTCGACACCGCCCTACTTAGTACCACAATTGATGAATATTTCTATAACATATGTTTTTAGTGAATCTACTTACCATAAATCAAAATTAGTGGAATTAGGGACATTCCAGATACGAAATGGTTACATTAAAATAGGTAAAAATTAGTCATATTAGGCTCGTGCATCGCACGTGCATATCCAATTAATTTACCAAGAAATTATAAACGTTTCTATATACATGTATACTTTGAGTCCATATTTATTCATGTAGATTTCATAAATATAAACCAATTTAGAAGTAATACTTTAATAACTTGACTATAGATTTTCACCTTATTTTTGTATATAAGACAACAATATCTTCATATATATCCTTAAAAAGTGATCAAAATATGTTTCTCCCACATAGTCACCACCCATTCTCGTCGTCCTCACAATCTCCGTCGCAAAAAAACTTCTGATCGCCAGTAAATTTAATTGAAAAGATCGACTATTTTGAGTTTCTAGTACATGTGCTCATAATATTTACTTGCTAACAGAAATATTAGGTCATAAAACGTCTAGTCTCAATATTTAATGGCTCTTAGAGAAGGCTAAGCACTCCATTGATGCTAGTTTTACCCCGGAAGCATCTACTTTTGCTAATACTAAGTCGACACCGCCCTACTTAGTACCACGATTGATGAATATTTCTATAACATATGTTTTTAGTGAAGCTACTTACCGTAAATCGAAATTAGTGGAATTAGGGACATTTCAGATACGAAATAGTTACATTAAAATAGCTAAAAATTAGTCATATTTGGCTCGTGCATCACACTTGAAAATCCAGTTAGATTACCTAGTAATTATTAACTAATTTTTAGATACATGTATACTTTTAGTCCATATTTATTCATGTAGATTTCATAAATTTAAACCAATTTCGAAGTAATACTTTAATAACTTGACTATACATTTCACCCTATTTTTCTATATAAGACAACAATATCTTCATATATATCCTTGAAAAGCGATCAAAATAAGTTTGTCCTACATGGCCACCACCCATTCTCCTCGTCCTCACCATCTCCGTCGCAAAAAACTTCTGATCGCCAATAAATTTAATTGAAAAGATCGACGATTTTGAATTTCTAATGCATGTGCTCATAAGATTTCCTTGCTAACAGAAATATTAGGTCATAAAACGACTAGTCTCACTATTTAATGGCTCTTAGAGAAGGTTAAGCCCTCAATTGATGCTATTCTTACCCCGAAAGCATCTACTTTTGCTAGTACTAAGTCGACACGGCCCTACTCAGTACTCACGATTGAAGAATATTTAAATAACATATGTTTTAATGTTTTTAGTGAATCTACTCACCGTAAATCTAAATTAGTGGAATTAAGGACACTTCATAAACAGAATGGTTATATTGAAATAGGTAAAAATTAGTCATATTAGGCTCGTGCATCGCACGTGCATATCCAATTAATTTACCAAGAAATTATAAACGTTTCTATATACATGTATACTTTGAGTACATATTTATTCATGTAGATTTCATAAATATAAACCAATTTAGAAGTAATACTTTAATAACTTGACTATACATTTCACCCTATTTTTGTATATAAGACAACAATATCTTCATATATATCCTTGAAAAGTGATCAAAATAAGTTTCTCCTACATAGCCACCACCCATTCTCGTCGTCCACTCAATCTCCGTCGCAAAAAAACTTCTGATGGCCACTAAATTTAATTGAAAAAATCGACGATTTTGAATTTCTAATGCATGTGATCATAAGATTTACTTGCTAACAGAAATATTAGGTCATAAAATGTCTAGTCTCACTATTTAAGGGCTCTTAGAGAAGGCTAGGCCCTCCATTGATGCTATTCTTACCCCGAAATCATCTACTTTTTCTAATACTAAGTCGAAACGGCCCTACTTAGTACCACGATTGATGAATATTTCTATAACATATGTTTTTAGTGAATCTACTTACCATAAATCGAAATTAGTGGAATTAGGGACATTCCAGATACGAAATGGTTACATTAAAATAGGTAAAAATTAGTCTTATTAGGCTCGTGCATCACACGTGCAAATCCTGTTAGATTACCTAGTAATTATTAACTAATTTTTAGTTACATGTACACTTTGACTCCATATTTATTCATGTAGATTTCATAAATATAAACCAATTTAGAAGTAATATTTTAATAACTTGACTATACATTTTTACCCTATTTTTGTATATAAGACAACAATATTTTCATATATATCCTTGAAAAGTGATCAAAATAAGTTTCTCCTACATGGCCACCACCCATTCTCCTCGTACACGCAATCTCAGCCACCAAAAAATTTCTGATCGCCACTAAATTTAGTTGAAAAGATCGACGATTTTGATTTTCAAATGCATGTGCTCATAAGATTTACTTGCTAACAGATATATTAGGTCATAAAACATCTGGTCTCACTATTTAATGGATCTTCGAGAAGGCTAAGCCCTCCATTGAAGATATTTTTACTCCTAACCATCTCCTTTTGCTAATACTAAGTCGACACGGCCCTACTTAGTACCACGATTGAAGAATAATTCAATAAGATATGTTTTAATGTTTTTAGTGAATCTACTTACCGTAAATCAAAATTAGTGGAATTAGGGACATTTCAGATACAGAATGGTTACATTATAATAGGTAAAAATTAGTCATATTAGGCTCGTGCATCACACGTGCAAATCCAGTTAGATTACCTAATAATTATTAACTAATTTTTATATACATGTATACTTTGAGTCCATATTTATTCATGTAGATTTCATAAATATAAACCAATTTAGAAGTAATACTTTACAACTTGACTATACATTTTCACCCTATTTTTGTATATAAGACAACAATATCTTCATATATATCCTTGAAAAGTGATCAAAATATGTTTCTCCTACATGGTCATCACCCATTCTCGTCGTCCTCACAATCTCCGTCGCAAAAAAACATCTGATCGCCAGTAAATTTAATTGAAAAGATCGACGATTTTGAGTTTCTAATACATGTGCTCATAAGATTTACTTGCTAACAGAAATATTAGGTCATAAAACGTCTAGTCTCAAAATTTAATGGCTCTTAGAGAAGGCTTAGCCCTCCATTGATGCTATTTTTACCCCGGAAGCATCTACTTTTGCTAATACTAAGTCGACACCGCCCTACTTAGTACCACGATTGATGAATATTTCTATAACATATGTTTTTAGTGAATCTACTTACCATAAATCGAAATTAGTGGAATTAGGGACATTCCAGATACGAAATGGTTACATTAAAATAGGTAAAAATTAGTCATATTAGGCTCGTGCATCACACGTGCAAATCCTGTTAGATTACCTAGTAATTATTAACTAATTTTTAGTTACATGTACACTTTGATTCCATATTTATTCATGTAGATTTCATAAATATAAACCAATTTAGAAGTAATACTTTAATAACTTGACTATACATTTTCACTATATTTTTGTATAAAAGACAACAATATCTTCATATATATCCTTGAAAAGTGATCAAAATAAGTTTCTCCTACATGGCCACCACCCATTCTCCTCTTCCTCACAATCTCCGCTGCCAAAAAACTTCTGATCGCCAATAAATTTAATTGAAAAGATCGACGATTTTGAGTTTCTAATACATGTGCTCATAAGATTTACTTGCCAACAGAAATATTAGGTCATAAAACGTCTAGTCTCAATATTTAATGGCTCTTAGAGAGGGCTAAGCCCTCCATTGATGCTATTTTTACCCCGAAAGCATCTACTTTTGCTAATACTAAGTCGACACGACCCTACTTAGTACCACGATTGAAGAATATTTCTATAACATATGTTTTAGTGAATCTAGTTACCATAAATCGAAATTAGTGGAATAGGGACATTCCAGATACGGAATGGTTACATTAAAATATGTAAAAATTAGTCATATTAGGCCCGTGCATCACACGTGCAAATCCTGTTAGATTACCTAGTAATTATTAACTAATTTTTAGTTACATGTACACTTTGACTCCATATTTATTCATGTAGATTTCATAAATATAAACCAATTTAGAAGTAATACTTTAATAACTTGACTATACAATTTTACCCTATTTTTGTATATAAGACAACAATATTTTCATATATATCCTTGAAAAGTGATCAAAATAAGTTTCTCCTACATGGACACCACCTATTCTCCTCGTACTCACAATCTCCGCCACCAAAAAATTTCTGATCGCCACAAAATTTAATTGAAAAGATCGACGATTTTGATTTTCTAATGCATGTGCTCATAAGATTTACTTGCTAACAGATATATTAGGGCATAAAACATCTGGTCTCACTATTTAATGGATCTTCGAGAAGGCTAAGCCCTCCATTGAAGATATTTTTACCCCTAACCATCTCCTTTTGCTAATACTAAGTCGACACGGCCCTACTTATTACAACGATTGAAGAATAATTCAATAAGATATGTTTTAATGTTTTTAGTGAATCTACTTACCGTAAATCAAAATTAGTGGAATTAGGGACATTTCAGATACAGAATGGTTACATTATAATAGGTAAAAATTAGTCATATTAGGCTCGTGCATCACACGTGCAAATCCAGTTAGATTACCTAATAATTATTAACTAATTTTTATATACATGTATACTTTGAGTCCATATTTATTCATGTAGATTTCATAAATATAAACCAATTTAGAAGTAATACTTTACAACTTGACTATACATTTTCACCCTATTTTGGTATATAAGACAACAATATCTTCATATATATCCTTGAAAAGTGATCAAAATATGTTTCTCCTACATGGTCATCACCCATTCTCGTCGTCCTCACAATCTCCGTCGCAAAAAAACTTCTGATCGCCAGTAAATTTAATTGAAAAGATCGACGATTTTGAGTTTCTAATACATGTGCTCATAAGATTTACTTGCTAACAGAAATATTAGGTCATAAAACGTCTAGTCTCAAAATTTAATGGCTCTTAGAGAAGGCTAAGCCCTCCATTGATGCTATTTTTACCCCGGAAGCATCTACTTTTGCTAATACTAAGCCGACACCGCCCTACTTAGTACCACGATTGATGAATATTTCTATAACATATGTTTTTAGTGAATCTACTTACCATAAATCGAAATTAGTGGAATTAGGGACATTCCAGATACGAAATGGTTACATTAAAATAGGTAAAAATTAGTCATATTAGGCTCGTGCATCACACGTGCAAATCCTGTTAGATTACCTAGTAATTATTAACTAATTTTTAGTTACATGTACACTTTTATTCCATATTTATTCATGTAGATTTCATAAATATAAACCAATTTAGAAGTAATACTTTAATAACTTGACTATACATTTTCACTCTATTTTTGTATAAAAGACAACAATATCTTCATATATATCCTTGAAAAGTGATCAAAATAAGTTTCTCCTACATGGCCACCACCCATTCTCCTCTTCCTCACAATCTCCGCCGCCAAAAAACTTCTGATCGCCACTAAATTTAATTGAAAAGATCGACGATTTTGAGTTTCTAATACATGTGCTCATAAGATTTACTTGCCAACAGAAATATTAGGTCATAAAACGTCTAGTCTCAATATTTAATGGCTCTTAGAGAAGGCTAAGCCCTCCATTGATGCTATTTTTACCCCTAAAGCATCTACTTTTGCTAATACTAAGTCGACACGACCCTACTTAGTACCACGATTGAAGAATATTTCTATAACATATGTTTTTAGTGAATCTAGTTACCATAAATAGAAATTAGTGGAATAGGGACATTCCAGATACGGAATGGTTACATTAAAATATGTAAAAATTAGTCATATTAGGCCCGTGCATCACACGTGCAAATCCTGTTAGATTACCTAGTAATTATTAACTAATTTTTAGTTACATGTACACTTTGACTCCATATTTATTCATGTAGATTTCATAAATATAAACCAATTTAGAAGTAATACTTTAATAACTTGACTATACAATTTTACCCTATTTTTGTATATAAGACAACAATATTTTCATATATATCCTTGAAAAGTGATCAAAATAAGTTTCTCCTACATGGCCACCACCCATTCTCCTCGTACTCACAATCTCCGCCACCAAAAATTTACGATCGCCACAAAATTTAATTGAAAAGATCGACGATTTTGATTTTCTAATGCATGTGCTCATAAGATTTACTTGCTAACAGATATATTAGGGCATAAAACATCTGGTCTCACTATTTAATGGATCTTCGAGAAGGCTAAGCCCTCCATTGAAGATATTTTTACCCCTAACCATCTCCTTTTGCTAATACTAAGTCGACACGGCCCTACTTATTACAACGATTGAAGAATAATTCAATAAGATATGTTTTAATGTTTTTAGTGAATCTACTTACCGTAAATCAAAATTAGTGGAATTAGGGACATTTCAGATACGGAATGGTTACATTATAATAGGTAAAAATTAGTCATATTAGGCTCGTGCATCACACGCAAATCGATTAGATTACCTAATAATTATTAACTAATTTTTATATACATGTATACTTTGAGTCCATATTTATTCATGTAGATTTCATAAATATAAACCAATTTAGAAGTAATACTTTACAACTTGACTATACATTTTCACCCTATTTTGGTATATAAGACAACAATATCTTCATATATATCCTTGAAAAGTGATCAAAATATGTTTCTCCTACATGGTCATCACCCATTCTCGTCGTCC
Source organism: Przewalskia tangutica (assembly GCA_029844215.1). Classification (NCBI taxonomy): domain Eukaryota; kingdom Viridiplantae; phylum Streptophyta; class Magnoliopsida; order Solanales; family Solanaceae; genus Przewalskia; species Przewalskia tangutica. Next base: position 132,889,113 of record CM056719.1, read on the forward strand.
TCACAATCTCCGTCGCAAAAAAACTTCTGATCGCCAGTAAATTTAATTGAAAAGATCGACGATTTTGAGTTTCTAATACATGTGCTCATAAGATTTACTTGCTAACAGAAATATTAGGTCATAAAACGTCTAGTCTCAAAATTTAATGGCTCTTAGAGAAGGCTAAGCCCTCCATTGATGCTATTTTTACCCCGGAAGCATCTACTTTTGCTAATACTAAGCCGACACCGCCCTACTTAGTACCACGATTGATGAATATTTCTATAACATATGTTTTTAGTGAATCTACTTACCATAAATCGAAATTAGTGGAATTAGGGACATTCCAGATACGAAATGGTTACATTAAAATAGGTAAAAATTAGTCATATTAGGCTCGTGCATCACACGTGCAAATCCTGTTAGATTACCTAGTAATTATTAACTAATTTTTAGTTACATGTACACTTTTATTCCATATTTATTCATGTAGATTTCATAAATATAAACCAATTTAGAAGTAATACTTTAATAACTTGACTATACATTTTCACTCTATTTTTGTATAAAAGACAACAATATCTTCATATATATATCCTTGAAAAGTGATCAAAATAAGTTTCTCCTACATGGCCACCACCCATTCTCCTCTTCCTCACAATCTCCGCCGCCAAAAAACTTCTGATCGCCACTAAATTTAATTGAAAAGATCGACGATTTTGAGTTTCTAATACATGTGCTCATAAGATTTACTTGCCAACAGAAATATTAGGTCATAAAACGTCTAGTCTCAATATTTAATGGCTCTTAGAGAAGGCTAAGCCCTCCATTGATGCTATTTTTACCCCTAAAGCATCTACTTTTGCTAATACTAAGTCGACACGACCCTACTTAGTACCACGATTGAAGAATATTTCTATAACATATGTTTTTAGTGAATCTAGTTACCATAAATAGAAATTAGTGGAATAGGGACATTCCAGATACGGAATGGTTACATTAAAATATGTAAAAATTAGTCATATTAGGCCCGTGCATCACACGTGCAAATCCTGTTAGATTACCTAGTAATTATTAACTAATTTTTAGTTACATGTACACTTTGACTCCATATTTATTCATGTAGATTTCATAAATATAAACCAATTTAGAAGTAATACTTTAATAACTTGACTATACAATTTTACCCTATTTTTGTATATAAGACAACAATATTTTCATATATATCCTTGAAAAGTGATCAAAATAAGTTTCTCCTACATGGCCACCACCCATTCTCCTCGTACTCACAATCTCCGCCACCAAAAAATTTCTGATCGCCACAAAATTTAATTGAAAAGATCGACGATTTTGATTTTCTAATGCATGTGCTCATAAGATTTACTTGCTAACAGATATATTAGGGCATAAAACATCTGGTCTCACTATTTAATGGATCTTCGAGAAGGCTAAGCCCTCCATTGAAGATATTTTTACCCCTAACCATCTCCTTTTGCTAATACTAAGTCGACACGGCCCTACTTATTACAACGATTGAAGAATAATTCAATAAGATATGTTTTAATGTTTTTAGTGAATCTACTTACCGTAAATCAAAATTAGTGGAATTAGGGACATTTCAGATACGGAATGGTTACATTATAATAGGTAAAATTAGTCATATTAGGCTCGTGCATCACACGTGCAAATCCAGTTAGATTACCTAATAATTATTAACTAATTTTTATATACATGTATACTTTGAGTCCATATTTATTCATGTAGATTTCATAAATATAAACCAATTTAGAAGTAATACTTTACAACTTGACTATACATTTTCACCCTATTTTGGTATATAAGACAACAATATCTTCATATATATCCTTGAAAAGTGATCAAAATATGTTTCTCCTACATGGTCATCACCCATTCTCGTCGTCCTCACAATCTCCGTCGCAAAAAAACTTCTGATCGCCAGTAAATTTAATTGAAAAGATCGACGATTTTGAGTTTCTAATACATGTGCTCATAAGATTTACTTGCTAACAGAAATATTAGGTCATAAAACGTCTAGTCTCAAAATTTAATGGCTCTTAGAGAAGGCTAAGCCCTCCATTGATGCTATTTTTACCCCGGAAGCATCTACTTTTGCTAATACTAAGCCGACACCGCCCTACTTAGTACCACGATTGATGAATATTTCTATAACATATGTTTTTAGTGAATCTACTTACCATAAATCGAAATTAGTGGAATTAGGGACATTCCAGATACGAAATGGTTACATTAAAATAGGTAAAAATTAGTCATATTAGGCTCGTGCATCACACGTGCAAATCCTGTTAGATTACCTAGTAATTATTAACTAATTTTTAGTTACATGTACACTTTTATTCCATATTTATTCATGTAGATTTCATAAATATAAACCAATTTAGAAGTAATACTTTAATAACTTGACTATACATTTTCACTCTATTTTTGTATAAAAGACAACAATATCTTCATATATATATCCTTGAAAAGTGATCAAAATAAGTTTCTCCTACATGGCCACCACCCATTCTCCTCTTCCTCACAATCTCCGCCGCCAAAAAACTTCTGATCGCCACTAAATTTAATTGAAAAGATCGACGATTTTGAGTTTCTAATACATGTGCTCATAAGATTTACTTGCCAACAGAAATATTAGGTCATAAAACGTCTAGTCTCAATATTTAATGGCTCTTAGAGAAGGCTAAGCCCTCCATTGATGCTATTTTTACCCCTAAAGCATCTACTTTTGCTAATACTAAGTCGACACGACCCTACTTAGTACCACGATTGAAGAATATTTCTATAACATATGTTTTTAGTGAATCTAGTTACCATAAATAGAAATTAGTGGAATAGGGACATTCGGATACGGAATGGTTACATTAAAATATGTAAAAATTAGTCATATTAGGCCCGTGCATCACACGTGCAAATCCTGTTAGATTACCTAGTAATTATTAACTAATTTTTAGTTACATGTACACTTTGACTCCATATTTATTCATGTAGATTTCATAAATATAAACCAATTTAGAAGTAATACTTTAATAACTTGACTATACAATTTTACCCTATTTTTGTATATAAGACAACAATATTTTCATATATATCCTTGAAAAGTGATCAAAATAAGTTTCTCCTACATGGCCACCACCCATTCTCCTCGTACTCACAATCTCCGCCACCAAAAAATTTCTGATCGCCACAAAATTTAATTGAAAAGATCGACGATTTTGATTTTCTAATGCATGTGCTCATAAGATTTACTTGCTAACAGATATATTAGGGCATAAAACATCTGGTCTCACTATTTAATGGATCTTCGAGAAGGCTAAGCCCTCCATTGAAGATATTTTTACCCCTAACCATCTCCTTTTGCTAATACTAAGTCGACACGGCCCTACTTATTACAACGATTGAAGAATAATTCAATAAGATATGTTTTAATGTTTTTAGTGAATCTACTTACCGTAAATCAAAATTAGTGGAATTAGGGACATTTCAGATACGGAATGGTTACATTATAATAGGTAAAAATTAGTCATATTAGGCTCGTGCATCACACGTGCAAATCCAGTTAGATTACCTAATAATTATTAACTAATTTTTATATACATGTATACTTTGAGTCCATATTTATTCATGTAGATTTCATAAATATAAACCAATTTAGAAGTAATACTTTACAACTTGACTATACATTTTCACCCTATTTTGGTATATAAGACAACAATATCTTCATATATATCCTTGAAAAGTGATCAAAATATGTTTCTCCTACATGGTCATCACCCATTCTCGTCGTCCTCACAATCTCCGTCGCAAAAAAACTTCTGATCGCCAGTAAATTTAATTGAAAAGATCGACGATTTTGAGTTTCTAATACATGTGCTCATAAGATTTACTTGCTAACAGAAATATTAGGTCATAAAACGTCTAGTCTCAAAATTTAATGGCTCTTAGAGAAGGCTAAGCCCTCCATTGATGCTATTTTTACCCCGGAAGCATCTACTTTTGCTAATACTAAGTCGACACCGCCCTACTTAGTACCACGATTGATGAATATTTCTATAACATATGTTTTTAGTGAATCTACTTACCATAAATCGAAATTAGTGGAATTAGGGACATTCCAGATACGAAATGGTTACATTAAAATAGGTAAAAATTAGTCATATTAGGCTCGTGCATCACACGTGCAAATCCTGTTAGATTACCTAGTAATTATTAACTAATTTTTAGTTACATGTACACTTTTATTCCATATTTATTCATGTAGATTTCATAAATATAAACCAATTTAGAAGTAACACTTTAATAACTTGACTATACAATTTCACTCTATTTTTGTATAAAAGACAACAATATCTTCATATATATCCTTGAAAAGTGATCAAAATAAGTTTCTCCTACATGGCCACCACCCATTCTCCTCTTCCTCACAATCTCCGCCGCCAAAAAACTTCTGATCGCCACTAAATTTAATTGAAAAGATCGACGATTTTGAGTTTCTAATACATGTGCTCATAAGATTTACTTGCCAACAGAAATATTAGGTCATAAAACGTCTAGTCTCAATATTTAATGACTCTTAGAGAAGGCTAAGCCCTCCATTGATGCTATTTTTACCCCTAAAGCATCTACTTTTGCTAATACTAAGTCGACACGACCCTACTTAGTACCACGATTGAAGAATATTTCTATAACATATGTTTTTAGTGAATCTAGTTACCATAAATCGAAATTAGTGGAATTAGGGACATTCCAGATACGGAATGGTTACATTAAAATAGGTAAAAATTAGTCATATTAGGCCCGTGCATCACACGTGCAAATCCTGTTAGATTACCTAGTAATTATTAACTAATTTTTAATTACATGTATACTTTGACTCCATATTTATTCAGGTAGATTTCATAAATATAAACTAATTTAGAAGTAATACTTTAATAACTTGACTATACATTTTCACCCTATTTTTGTATATAAGACAACAATATCTTCATATATATCCTTGAAAAGTGATCAAAATAAGTTTCTCCTACATGACCACCACCCATTCTCCCGTCCTCACAATCTCCGTTGCCAAAAAACTTCTGATCGCCACTAAAGTTAATAGAAAAGATCGACGATTTTGATTTTCTAATGCATGTGCTCATAAGATTTACTTTCTAACAGAAATATTAGGTCATAAAACATCTAGTCTCACTATTTAATGGCTCTTAGAGAAGGCTAATCCCTCCATTGATGCTATTCTTAACCTCAAAAGCATCTAATTTTGCTAATATTAAGTCGACACGGCCCTACTCAGTACTCACGATTGAAGAATATTTCAATAACATATGTTTTAATGTTTTTAGTGAATCTACTCACCGTAAATCTAAATTAGTGGAATTAAGGAAATTTCAAAAACAGAATGGTTATATTGAAATAGGTAAAAATTAGTCATATTAGGCTCGTGCATCGCATGTGCATATCCAATTAATTTACCAAGAAATTATAAGAGTTTCTATATACATGTATACTTTGAGCCCATATTTATTCATGTAGATTTCATAAATATAAACAAATTTAGAAGTAATACTTTAATAAATTGACTATACATTTTCACCCTATTTTTGTATATAAGACAACAATATATTCATATATATCCTTGAAAAGTGATCAAAATATGTTTCTCCTACATGGTCATCACCCATTCTCGTCGTCCTCACAATCTCCGTCGCAAAAAAACTTCTGATCGCCAGTAAATTTAATTGAAAAGATCGACGATTTTGAGTTTCTAATACATGTGCTCATAAGATTTACTTGCTAACAAAAATATTAGGTCATAAAACTTCTAGTCTCAAAATTTAATGGCTCTTAGAGAAGGTTAAGCCCTCCATTGATGCTATTTTTACCCAAGAAGCATCTACTTTTGCTAATACTAAGTCGACACCGCCCTACTTAGTACCACGATTGATGAATATTTCTATAACATATGTTTTTAGTGAATCTACTGACCATAAATCGAAATGAGTGGAATTAGGGACATTCCAGATACGAAATGGTTACATTAAAATAGGTAAAAATTAGTCATATTAGGCTCGTGCATCACACGTACAAATCCTGTTAGATTACCTAGTAATTATTAACTAATTTTTAGTTACATGTACACTTTGATTCCATATTTATTCATGTAGATTTCATAAATATAAACCAATTTAGAAGTAATACTTTAATAACTTGACTATACATTTTCACCATATTTTTGTATAAAAGACAACAATATCTTCATATATATCCTTGAAAAGTGATCAAAATAAGTTTCTCCTACATGGCCGCCACCCATTCTCCTCGTCCTCACAATCTCCGCCGCCAAAAAACTTCTGATCGCCACTAAATTTAATTGAAAAGATCGACGATTTTGATTTTCTAATGCATGTGCTCATAAGATTTACTTTCTAACAGAAATATTAGGTCATAAAACATCTAGTCTCACTATTTAATGGATCTTAGAGAAGGCTAAGCCCTCAATTGAAGATATTTTTACCCCTAACCATCTCATTTTGCTAATACTAAGTCGACACGGACCTACTTAGTACCACGATTGAAGAATAATTCATAACATATGTTTCAATGTTTTTAGTGAATCTACTTACCGTAAATCGAAATTAGTGGAATTAGGGACATTTCAGATACGGAATGGTTACATTATAATAGGTAAAACTTAGTCATATTAGGCTCGTGCATCACACGTGCAAATCCAGTTAGATTACCTAATAATTATTAACTAATTTTTAGATACATGTATACTTTGAGTCCATATTTATTCATGTAGATTTCATAAATATAAACCAATTTAGAAGTAATACTTTAATAACTTGACTATACATTTTCACCGTATTTTTGTATATAAGACAACAATATCTTCATATATATCCTTGAGAAGTGATATAAATTAGTTTCTCCTACATGGCCACCACCCATTCTCCTCGTCCTCACAATCTCCGTCGCAAAACAACTTCTGATGGCCACTACATTTAATTCAAAAGATCGACGATTTTGAATTTCTAATGCATGTTATCATAAGTTTTACTTGCAAACAGAAATATTAGGTCATAAAATGTCTAGTCTCACTATTTAATGACTCTTAGGGAAGGCTAAGCCCTCCATTGATGCTATTCTTACCCCGAAAGCATCGACTTTTGCTAATACTCAGTCGACACGGCGCTACTCAGTACTCACGATTGAAGAATATTTCAATAACATATGTTTTAATGTTTTTAGTGAATCTACTCACTGTAAATCTAAATTAGTGGAATTAAGGACATTTCATAAATAGAATGGTTATATTGAAATAGGTAAAAATTAGTCATAATAGGCTCGTGCATCACACGTGCAAATCCAGTTAGATTACCTAGTAATTATTAACTAATTTTTAGATACATGTATACTTTGAGTCCATATTTATTCATGTAGATTTCATAAATATAAATCAATTTAGAAGTAATACTTTAATAACTTGATCATAGATTTTCACCTTATTTTTGTATATAAGACAACAATATCTTCATATATAACCTTGAAAAGTGATCAAAATAAGTTTCTCCTACATGCTCACCACCCATTCTCCTCTTCCACACAATCTTCGTCGCAAAAAAACTTCTGATCGCCAGTAAATTTAATTGAAAAGATTGACTATTTTGAGTTTCTAATGCATGTGCTCATAAGATTTACTTGCTAACATAAATATTAGGTCATAAAACGTCTAGTCTCACTATTTAATGGCTCTTAGAGAAGGCTAAGCCCTACATTGATGCTATTCTTACCCCGAAAGCATCTAATTTTGCTAATACTAAGTCGACACGGCCCTACTCTGTACTCACGATTGAAGAATATTTCAATAACATATGTTTGAATGTTTTTAGTGAATCTACTCACTGTAAATCTAAATTAGTGGAATTAGGGACATTTCAGATACGAAATTGTTACATAAAATAGGTAAAAATTAGTCATATTAGGCTCGTGCATCACACGTGCAAATCCAGTTAGATTACCTAGTAATTATTAACTAATTTTTATAAACATATAAACTTTGAGTTCATATTTATTCATGTAGATTTCATAAATATAAACCAATTTTGAAGTAACACTTTAATAACTAGACTATAGATTTTCACCCTATTTTTGTAAATAAGATAACAATTTCTTCATATATATCCTTGAAAAGTTATAATATAAGTTTCTCATACATGGCCACCACCCATTCTCCTCGTCCTCACAATCTCAGCCACCAAAAAATTTCTGATCGCCACTAAATTTAGTTGAAAAGATCGACGATTTTGATTTTCTAATGCATGTGCTCATAAGATTTACTTGCTAACAGATATATTAGGTCATAAAACATCTGGTCTCACTATTTAATGGATCTTCGAGAAGGCTAAGCCCTCCATTGATACTACTCTTACCCCGAAAGCATCTACTTTTGCTAATATAAAGTCGACACGGCCCTACTCAGTACTCACGATTGAAGAATATTTCAATAACATATGTTTTAATGTTTTTAGTGAATCTACTTACCGTAAATCGAAATTAGTGGAATTAAGGACATTTCATAAACAGAATGGTTATATTGAAATAGGTAAAAATTAGTCATAATAGGCTCGTGCATCACACGTGCAAATCCAGTTAGATTACCTAGTAATTATTAACTAATTTTTAGATACATGTATACTTTGAGTCCATATTTATTAATGTAGATTTCATAAATATAAACCAATTTTGAGGTAATACATCAATAACTTGACTATAGATTTTCACCCTATTTTTGTATATAAGACAACAATATCTTCATATATATCCTTGAAAAGCGATCAAAATAAGTTTCTCCTACATGGTCACCACCCATTCTCCTCGTCCTCACAATCTTCGTCGCAAAAAAACTTCTGATCACCACTAAATTTAATTGAAAAGATTGATGATTTTGATTTTCTAATACATGTGCTCATAAGATTTACTTGCTAACAGAAATATTAGGTCATAAAACATCTAGTCTCACTATTTAATGGCTCTTAGAGAATGCTAAACCCTCCATTGAAGTTATTTTTACCCCTAACCATCTCCTTTTGCAAATACTAAGTTGACACGGCCCTACTTAGTACCACGATTGAAGAATATTTCAATAACATATGTTATAATGTTTTTAGTGAATCTACTTACCGTAAATCGAAATTAGTGGAATTAAGGAAATTTCATATACGAAATGGTTACATTAAAATAGGTAAAAAATTAGTCATATTAGTCTTGTGCATCACACGTGCAAATCCAGTTAGATTACCTAGTAATTATTAACTAATTTTTAGATACATGTATACTTTGAGTTCATATTTATTCATGTAGATTTCATAATTGTAAACAAATTTAGAAGTAATACTTTAATAACTTGACTATACATTTTCACCCTATTTTTGTATATAAGACAACAATTTCTTCATATATATCCTTGAAAAGTGATAAAAATAAGTTTCTCCTACATGGCCACCACCCATTCTCCTCGTCCTCACCATCTCCGTCGCAAAAAAAACTTCTGATGGCCACTAAATTTAATTGAAAAGATCGACTATTTTGAATTTCCAATGCATGTGATCATAAGATTTACTTGCTAACAGAAATATTAGGTCATAAAACGTCTAGTCTCACTATTTAATGGCTCTTAGAGAAGGCTAAGACATCCATTGATGCTATTCTTACCCCGAAAGCATCTATTTTTGCTAATACTAAGTCGACACGACCCTACTCAGTACTCACGATTGAAGAATATTTCAATAACATATGTTTTAATATTTTAGTGAATCTACTCACCGTAAATCTAAATTAGTGGAATTAAGGACATTTCATAAACAGAATGGTTATATTGAAATAGGTAAAAATTAGTCATATTAGGCTTGTGCATCGCACGTGCTTATCCAATTAATTTACCAAGAAATTATAAACGTTTCTATATACATGTATACTTTGAGTCCATATTTATTCATGTAGATTTCATAAATCTAAACCAATTTAGATGTAATACTTTAATAACTTGACTATTGATTTTCACCTTATTTTTGTATATAAGACAACAATATCTTCATATATATCCTTGAAAAGTGATTAAAATAAGTTTCTCCTACATGGTCACCACCCATTCTCCCCGTCCTCATGTTAGGCGTATTTTATATACACCTTTTGAGTCATCTTTAGTTAGTCTTTGGCTAATTTTTGTACAAATACATGTCATGTTAGTATATATTTTCCTTCTTTTAAGTCACAGTGGTTTAAAATGGCACATTGGCGAAAAGAAGCAAAAAGAGGGCAGAAACAGAGGTTCCAGAGCCACAAGAGACGAAAAGTCGGCACCCCGGACGAAGGAAATGGCGGAGCCATGGCGCCACTCTATCAGCGAAAGCAGCGCCACGACGCCCAAAGATCTGACGATTGCATGAATTTTTGCGCCACGGCGCTGGTCTCAGGGCCGTGGCGCCGACGCGAATTTTCAGCCAAATTCGAATAGGAATGGGCCAAGACCAAGAGGAAAAAGTTGGGAATATTTTTGGAGGATATAAAAAGGCCTTAGGGAAGATTTTTGAAGGGTTCCACAATCCCTAACTCTACACAACACATAGTTCTTGAAAGCTTCAAGATTGGAGGCTTGTTCTTGAGTAATTCTTTTTCTTACTTTATTTATTTTTCAGTTTATGTTGGATAATCTTTTAGTTCTTAGCATGTCTATGGCTAGGAGCTAAACTTTAATTAGGGCTTTTCATTCGAATCACTTGAACCTCGTTTTATGATTTAATGCATGGTTTTGGTATCTTCTTTATATAGTTGAGATTTATTCAATAATTGCTTTGATTGATTGGTAATTAATTGATCACTAATTATCATCACATATATGATTTCTAATCGAGATCCTAAAGGGGAGATTGTGAATATGCTATAGTTGAATAAACATAGGTTAAAATCGTGGACGAAAGTACCCCGATACTTGTGTAGCTTAATAGGTTATTGCTCTTAATCCTCTTTTATAGTCAATCTTGTCACCGAAAGGTAGAAGGGTTCTATATTGGGGTTGAGTGTTTATATATCCTAACCAGAATATAAAACGGCATAGTTAACCTGCTATCTCAATATAGAAGAAGAACCTTTATCATTGCATTAAAGATTAAAGCGAGCGGATAATTGAGCAGATTGGAAGCCCTATTTCCACCATATCTGATTTATGTAAAGTAAATTAGTTAACTTTTATAATTATTTAGTAGTCATAGATACAAACAACCATCAAAATATCGATCACCAAATAGATACCATAGGATAGAAATTGATAATTGAACACTAATCCCTAAGGACGATATGCGGTCTTACCCAGACTATTATTAGTATAAGTCGTCACATGTTATATATAGAAGGAATTATAGTTGTTAAAGTTGCCTATGACTATATGATCGGTGTATTTTATATACACTTTATGAGTCATTTTTAGTTAGTATTTTACTCATTTCATTTATGTTTAGTACAGTATTAGGGTCGTTTTCCTTTCTTTTATGTCACAGCGGTCAAAAATGGAGAAATGACGAAAAGGAGATGAAATGAGCATAAAAGAGATGGAATTGCACACTAAAAGGGCCAAGAAATAAAGTCTAAGAAGTTCTGGAAATTAGAGAGGAGATCGAAAGTCCGGACGAAAAAGGGCGGCAAGCGGAATCGCGAGAACGTCATCAGCCGCAAGCGCCAGTAATGGCGCCGCGCCAGTGAGCCGCGGCGCCCAATATGCTGAAAGTCCGAAAGTTGTTGATCTTCAGGCGCCGCGGCGCCCAGTTGCAGGGCCGCGGCGCCGACGCGGGAATTATGAAGTGCTGGGCCGAATTTGACTTGTTTTCAGAATCCTAAAGGGATAACTTTTCCTACCTAAAGGGATAACTTTTCCTACCTTAAAACCCTTACCTAAAAGGATTCTAATAACTTTTCCTTTCCTACAAATCCCTAACCCTTCACCAAAAGGATTCTTTGGCTATAAATACTCTACATCATTAGAAGAATTATGGCATTCTCCATTCTACCATTCACCATTCTACATCCATCCATCCACCATTCCATCTTGTAAATATTCCACAACACAACCCTTGGATGCTTGGCTTGGAGACTCGTTCTTAAGTATTTTTCTTTTCTTTTCTTTTCTTTATTTCAGTTTTGTATGATAAACTTTGAATTAGTTCTTGTCATGTCAATGGCTAGGAACTAATTCCTCTATAGGGCTTTCCATGTTGAATCTCTAGAAACTTATGTTATGATTTAATGCATGCTTATGGTTATTCGTCTTCTTGTTGAGATCTATCCAATATTTGAGTTGAATTCTTGGTAATTAATTGACAACTAATTATCACTATATGATTTTAATCAGATTCCGAAAGGGGGGGATTGTGAATATGTTGTAAGTTGGGTAGACATTCTTGGATTGGGGATGAAAATACCTCAATTATTTATGTAGCGTTAATGAGAGGCTTAAATCCCTAATTTTGCGCATTGTGCGTGACGGTTAACTAGGTTCTTGTTCTTAATCCTCCTATAGAGTTATCCTTATCACCGAAAGGTAGGTAAGGTGCAATACTGGGGTTGAGTGTTTATATAACCCTAACGGGAGTATAAAACGATTTAGTGAACCTGCTTTCTCCAAAAGAAGAAGACCATAAGTTATTGCATTAATAAGTAGCATAAGCGGATAGTGAGGAGACGTGGAAGCCCTATTCCCATCATCACTGAAGTAAACCCTTTTAGTTAAATAGCTTTTATAATCCTTAGTTAAAAACAACAAATCTAAATATCAATTTACCAAATAGATACCAAAAAAATAGATAGTTGTTAATTGAACCCTAATCCTTGAGGACGATATTCGGTCTTATCAAGACTATACTACTTGTCACGATAACGTGCACTTACGTTTAAAGTGTGCGCATCTTAAAGCGCATCAAGTTTTTGGTGCCGTTGCCGGGGATTAGGCATAGTTCAATATCAAATTTATCTATTTTTAATTTCTAATTTGGTTTTTATTTTTGTTTCTTTAAATTATTTATTTTATTTTCTTTTGAAAAAAAAAAAAAAAAAAACAAGTGTGCCGTGATTCGTTGTTGGTTTTGATTCATCTCAGGGATCCTTAAGACATGGATTTCTACTGTCAATATGATCGAGCTCCAACCATAGAGGAATAGAGGGAGGAATTGCGAGAGGCTATACTCAGTTTCACGAGGTACCAAAATCAGTTCATGGACGAAACGAGAATGGCCATGAAGAAGTTCGAAACGCAAATAGCAGAACTCGCGATCATATTCAACAGCGAAACGCAAGAAGAGCAATCTGCACCTGGGGTAGGCAATGAGGAAACACGATGTCGTGCAATTGACCGAAGGATGCGAATCGGGGAGATAGAGAGTTCGCAGCGGCGGCCAGCGGCGCTGCGATGAGCGAGCGCGGCGGGCGAAGATTCCGAGACAGTCAGAGAGAGTGGCGCGGGGGCAAAGAGCGCGGCGCCTGTAACCGTAAATCGAGGTGATTTTGAACATCGAACATCAAATTGAGGAGCCTGAACCACACCCAACTATTGAGGAATCTGGTGAGATAGTTGGTATAGAGAAGGAAAAGATTGCAGAGATCCAATTATTTACCTTCTTGGATTCTGTGGAAATTCTTTTTCTTGCACCTATTACAGAAGAAACACCACTAGCTATCACGGCTGATTCCCAATTAGGAAGCCCATACCATCAAGGGTACCCCCTAGAGTTGAGAGATGTAGAGAAGTTCACGGATTCCTACATTATAGAAAGCATAAAAGACAAGCCTACTTGGGGGATAATTGTATATGTAAGGCTCTTGTTTGAACAAATGGTCGTAGGGAAATTGATACCTACAGCAATAACTCTGCGGATTGCAAGCAGTTCGCAGAAGGATCCAAGGGCACTCGAAAAGGTTAATTGCGTCCGGCTAAAAGACGTTAAAGACATCGCTTGTTGGGAGGCAACCCAATATTTTTAATTATGTTATTTTAATTTTTGTCTTTATTTTATTTTATTTTGTCTTGAACAGTCTCAAGGTCTAGGGTTCTTGTTTTATGTTGTTGGATGACAGGTGGACTGAAAGCTAAAACCGAGGAAAAAGGAGCAAAAACGCTGAAAAAAGGAAAAAGCGATCGTCGTAGCGGCTGAATAAGGGCATGGCGCCGTAATTTCAGAAGAGCCACAGTACTAGCAGCTCCGGCGCGAATCTCGGGGCGCGGCGAACCAGAGAGCCATATTTCCGTGCAAATTCCGGAATTTTTCCTCCTAGACCTCCGTTATGACCGCTGTGTTGTGTCAGTAAGTTGTCCTTTTTCTTTGAGTCTTGCACACATTGGGGACAATGTGTGATTTAAGTTTGGGGGTGTTTTATTTGTGTCTTGTTATGTTTCAATTAAGTCTTTTTTTATTTGTTTTGTGTTTATTTTTTAGTCACAATTTTTTTTCCCTTTTTAAGTCATAATTGCCTGTCAAAGATCATGTATGCTGTAGTTGCTAGAAACACCTAGTGAAGGAAGGTGGAATAATGTAATGGAATTAGAAGCAACTATCTAAACACCTAGGTTAGATATGCCAAAAACTCACAAAAATCTGTCTATTTGGAGTTTCTTGCTTAAATTGTGCATGCTAAATTATGAAAACCTATGTGTTATGATTGCTTGCTATTTGAGGCGAAATAGTTAGGATATGCATGCTAGGGAGATGACTCAGGCATTTCTTTCATAGCCAATTCTTACCACTCTTTTCTATCCCGGACTTCAAATATATCCCTAGTCAACCCCATTGAGCCTAAAAATTGAAACTTCTTCTTTGACACCCTATATTCCCACAAATTGTGCCATAAGTAAAAATGTGAAGTAGTGGAATCAATTGTGTTAAAAAAAGAGACAAAAAGAGTGAATGAGCTTGTTGCACCCCAATTAAAAGTAATAAGAAATAGGCAAAAGCCTAAGTTTGGGGGTGCTTGTCATTATTATATACTTCACTCTCCCAAAACAAAAGAGGGAAAAGATAGAATCAAAGTGAAGGAAAGACCAAAAAGAAAAGGGAAATACTGAAAAGCTAAAGAGCGTATGGTACACAGAATGAGCCTAAATGCATATTTTTACCTACCTATACCTAAGTCTACATTACAACCCTTAAAGTCCTGAAGATCTCTTTTATGCATATCCAGAATTAGTGGAGAATAGCAAGTAAGGATGCCATAGGATTTTTTTTGAATTTTCATGCATGATTTAGTATACTGACTTCCATTAAAACATGATAAATATGAGTTTGCGAAATATCTAGCTCAATGTGTTTAGTGTGCTGAATTTTCATGCTATATATATTCCTGCATATTATTCTGCTAACCTTCATGTTTTTCTAGATAACACTAAAAGCAGCAAAAGTGATCAATGTCAGTGAGTCTTTTATTTTTCGTTTCTTGAGTCTTTTATTTCTTTCTTTCTATCTTTGCTCGAGGGCGAGCAAAGGTTAAGTTTGGGGGTATTTGATCGGTGTATTTTATATACACTTTTTGAGTCATTTTTAGTTAGTATTTTACTCATTTCATTTATGTTTAGTACAGTATTAGGGTCGTTTTCCTTTCTTTTGTGTCACAGCGGTCAAAAATGGAGAAATGACGAAAAGGAGATGAAATGAGCATAAAAGAGATGGAATTTCACACTAAAAGGGCCAAGAAATAAAGTCTAAGAAGTTCTGGAAATTAGAGAGGAGATCAGACGAAGTCCGGACGAAAAAAGGACGACAACGGACCGCGTAAAACGTCACCGCGGCCATGGCTGAGCCACGGCGCCCAATATGCTGAAAGTCCGAAAGTTGCTGATCTTTAGCGCGCGCTCGATTCTGGCGCATGGCGCCGACGCGGGAATTATGAAGTGCTGGGCCGAATTTGACTTGTTTTCAGAATCCTAAAGGGATAACTTTTCCTTCCTAAAGGGATAACTTTTCCTACCTAAAGGGATAACTTTTCCTACCTTAAAACCCTTACCTAAAAGGATTCTAATAACTTTTCCTACCTACAAAATCCCTAACCCTTCACCAAAAGGATTCTTTGGCTATAAATACTCTACATCATTAGAAGAATTATTCATTCTCCATTCCACCATTCACCATTCTACATCCATCCTTCCACCAATCCATCTTGTAAATATTCCACAACACAACCCTTGGATGCTTGGCTTGGAGACTCGTTCTTAAGTATTTTTCTTTTCTTTTCTTTTCTTTATTTCAGTTTTGTATGATGAACTTTGAATTAGTTCTTGTCATGTCAATGGCTAGGAACTAATTCATCTATAGGGCTTTCCATGTTGAATCTCTAGAAACTTATGTTATGATTTAATGCATGCTTATGGTTATTCTTCTTCTTGTTGAGATCTATCCAATATTTGAGTTGAATTCTTGGTAATTAATTGACAACTAATTATCACTATATGATTTCTAATCAGATTTCGAAAGGGGGGGATTGTGAATATGCTGTAAGTTGGGTAGACATTCTTGGATTGGGGATGAAAATACCTCAATTATTTATGTAGCGTTAATGAGAGGCTTAAAAACCATAATTTTGCGCATTGTGCGTGACGGTTAACTAGGTTCTTGTTCTTAATCCTCCTATAGAGTTATCCTTATCACCGAAAGGTAGGTAAGGTGCAATACTGGGGTTGAGTGTTTATATAACCCTAACGGGAGTATAAAACGATTTAGTGAACCTGCTTTCTCCAAAAGAAGAAGACCATAAGTTATTGCATTAATAAGTAGCATAAGCGGATAGTGAGGAGACGTGGAAGCCCTATTCTCATCATCACTGAAGTAAACCCTTTTAGTTAAATAGCTTTTATAATCCTTAGTTAAAAACAACAAATCTAAATATCAATTTACCAAATAGATACCAAAAAAATAGATAGTTGGTAATTGAACCCTAATCCTTGAAGACGATATTCGGTCTTATCAAGACTATACTACTTGTCACGATAACGTGCACTTGCGTTTAAAGTGTGCGCATCTTACCGCGCATCACTATATAGCATGTTAGACCTAAGAACTTGGATAGAAAAAGAATTGGAAAGGACTTAGTGTTGTTGTATATGTTGGCCGAGAATGACTTGGTTATTAAACTACTTGGTATGAATTGTGGGGCGGAATTTTACACGTATTGTAAGGCGTGTAATCCCCTTTTATTGGTTGGTATGTTGAGCCTTAAATGTGGAATGTTTGGTTATTGAATTCGGCCTTGAAAAAGGTGGCAAAGTATGTAGAAACAAAGGAGGTGCTTCCTGATTTTCCGTAGAATAAGAGACCGTATACTTAGTATTATTCTACGTTAGAAACTAGAAATTGATAGTCATGTTGTGACCATTATAGGTTGACAATTCTACGTGCGGCGTATTCGACTTAGCTTGCGGATTAAGCCGAAAAGGTACGTGAACTATCTCCTCTTCTAGCATGATTCCTTAAGATAAAGAAAGTATGTCCTACTCCTTAAATGATCCATTTCTTGGTTGTACTTGGATTGCCTAATATAGAATTTGTTCTATATACTTCCTTGATTGTACTTTGATGTTTTAATTGTAAGTTGTTATAATCCATTTCCTTAGTGAAGTTTGGATTCTCAAAAGTCAAAGTATTTTACTTAAAGTACATAGAGTCTTGAAAAGGAAGTGGTTTCCAAATCTTTTGGCTAGTGCCTTAGTTCCAAAACCTAAAGGTTGTTATAATGACTTTAGGGGAGTCAAGGGAGTGATTTACTTAATTGATTTAAAAAGAGGAGAAATGACATGATTTAAAGTTAAGGGACTTGAAGTATTTTGAAAGTTAAGAAACTTGATTTCTAAAGATTAAGAGACTTGAAGTATTTTTAAAGTTAAGAAACTTGATTTGTAAGTATGTGATACTTGGTTTTAAAAGTGTAAGTCTCTTGGATATAAAAAGGAATGAATTGTTCTAAAACCATAAAGGGTTATAACGACTTTATGGGAAGTTGGTTATAACGGTTTTATGGAACGTTAAGAAAGTTGTCTATCTTGATTAACGGGCATAAGTTGCCTAGATTGTGAAAATTTGAAGTTACTTGGTTTCAAGCTTTGAAATGAGTTTCTAAAAGTATAGTAAATTACTTTGAAAAATAGACACGCCTTGATACTACGGGTGTTAGTATCTTGGGATTTTACATAAAAAGGAGTCTTTTGAAAAGAATGTACGTACGTAGTACTTTGGCTTGTTTAAATGAGGATTATTCTATGTGTGCCTTGATAGTACTTTGGCTTGTTTAAATGAGAATTATTCTATGTGTGCCTTAATAAGTACTTTGGCTTGCTTAAATAAGAATTTGTCTTGGTTTATGTAAAAAGAAGGCATGGTAATTGCCTTGGTTTATGTATAAAGAAGGCATGGTATTGTCTTGGTTTATGGCAAAAAGAAAGGCATGGTAATTGTCTTGATTTGTGTAAAGGCATGGTTTTGCCTTGGTTTGATTGCATATGGGTTGCTCATATAGACATTCGTGCAAGTGTCATATTTCCACATCTCCGCGTCCCTCCATAAAGGGTCGGCAACTTGTTTCAAGGATACCATGGGTTAGCTCCCCATGGGGGTGAGTGGTACACACTTCGCGTGGTCGGTATTTGACTCGGCGGGTTAAATTCCCGGGATATATATAAGCCATGGATTAGCTATCCGTGATGCGAGTATCGTGTACCGATGACTCATTGCGGGTCCTCATGACCTAAGCGGGTGAAATAGTCCTATGATAGGTTGCATTATAACACAGAGGGTGGTTGACCCTGGCACTGGCACGGCCTTCATGTTTTGAAACTGTAGTGATTTCATTAATGAAAGGGTGCAGTGTGTATATGATTTAAAGTGGAACAGTAATTCTCATTGTTAAAGACATAACTTAAAAGATAAAAAGGATTGCATTACTCTCATGATTGCAAGGTTCAGTGTATCGATGTTGTATTATATCATGGATCAAGCGATGAGGAAGGATTCCACGGGCATGATTGATATTTTGGGCGTGAGACCCATGGTTATATTTGAGTAATGACTTTGAGGGCATGCGTCCCTGACTTGATATGACTGCTTATGTATTGTGTACTGTAGGTTGGCTATCATACATGTCTCTTGTTTTGTTAGACTGTTATGATTTCATTACAGTATTTACTGTTTCACATACTTGGTACATTCTTCATACTGACCTCCTTCGGGGGGCTGCGTTCATGCCGCAGGTTTAGGTACTGATGCGCGAAAAGATGCACACACTTTAAACGCAAGTGCACGTTATCGTGACAAGTAGTATATTCTTGATAAGACCGAATATCGTCCTCAAAGATTAGGGTTCAATTACCAACTATCTATTTTTTTGGTATCTATTTGGTAAATTGATATTTAGATTTGTTGTTTATAACTAAGGATTATAAAAGCTATTTAACTAAAAGGGTTTACTTCAGTGATGATGAGAATAGGGCTTCCACGTCTCCTCACTATCCGCTTATGCTACTTATTAATGCAATAACTTATGGTCTTCTTCTTTTGGAGAAAGCAGGTTCACTAAATCGTTTTATACTCCCGTTAGGGTTATATAAACACTCAACCCCAGTATTGCACCTTACCTACCTTTCGGTGATAAGGATAACTCTATAGGAGGATTAAGAACAAGAACCTAGTTAACCGTCACGCACAATGCGCAAAATTAGGGTTTTTAAGCCTCTCATTAACGCTACATAAATAATTGAGGTATTTTCATCCCCAATCCAAGAATGTCTACCCAACTTACAGCATATTCACAATCCCCCCCTTTCGAAATCTGATTAGAAATCATATAGTGATAATTAGTTGTCAATTAATTACCAAGAATTCAACTCAAATATTGGATAGATCTCAACAATAATAACCATAAGCATGCATTAAATCATAATATAAGTTTCTAGAGATTCAACATGGAAAGCCCTATAGAGGAATTAGTTCCTAGCCATTGACATGACAAGAACTAATCCCATGTTCATCATACAAAAACTGAAATAAAGAAAAGAAAAGTAAAGAAAATTACTTAAGAATGAGTCTCCAAGCCTAGCATCCAACGGTTGTGTTGTGGAATATTTACAAGATGGAATGGTGGATGGATGGATGTAGAATGGTGAATGGTAGAATGGAGAATGCCATAATTCTTCTAATGATGTAGAGTATTTATAGCCAAAGACTCCTTTTGGTGAAGGGTTAGGGATTTGTAGGAAAGGAAAAGTTATTAGAATCCTTTTAGGTAAGGGTTTTAAGGTAGGAAAAGTTATCTCTTTAGGTAGGAAAAGTTATCCCTTTAGGATTCTGAAAACAAGCCAAATTCGGCCCAGCACTTCATAATTCCCGCGTCGGCGCCGCTTCAGAAGCGCGCGGCTGAAGATCAACAACTTTCGGACTTTCAAGATATTGGGCCGCGGCTCTTTGCTGGCGCGCGCTGATGACGTTTTCTGGCGATTCCGTTTAGTCGTCCTTTTTTCGCCTAATTCGTCGATCTCTCTCTAATTTCCAGAACTTCTTAGACTTTATTTCTTGGCCCTTTTAGTGTGCAATTTCATCTCTTTTATGCTCATTTCATCTCCTTTTCGTCATTTCTCCATTTTTTACCGATGTGACACAAAGAAAGGAAAACGACCCTAATACTGTACTAAACATAAATGAAATGAGTAAAATACTAACTAAAAATGACTCAAAAAGTGTATATAAAATACACCGATCAAATACCCCCAAACTTAACCTTTGCTCGCCCTCGAGCAAAGATAGAAAGAAATAAATAAAAGACTCAAGAAATGAAAAATAAAAGACTCACTGACATTGATCACTTTTGCTGCATTTAGTGTTATCTAGAAAAACATGAAGGTTAGCAGAATAATATGCAGGAACATGTAGCATGAAATTTTTCAGCACACTAAACACATTGAGCTAGATATTTCGCAAACTCATATTTATCATGCTTTAATGGAAGTCAATATACTAAATCATGCATATAAATTCAAAAATCCTATGGCATGCTTACTTGCTATTCTCCACTAATCTTGGATATGCATAAAAGAGATCTTCAGGACTTTAAGGGTTGTAATGTAGGCTTAGGTAGGGGTTGGTAAAAATAGGCATTTAGGCTCATTTTTGTGTACCATAAGCTCTTTAGCTTTTCAAGATTTCCTTTCTTTTTGTTCTTTTCTTCACTTCAATTCTATCTTTTTCCCTCTTTTGTTTTGGGAGAATGAAGAGTATTATAATAACAAGCACCCCCAAACTTAGGCTTTTGCCTCTTTCTTATTACTTTTTTATTGGGGTACAACAAGCTCATTCACTCTTTTTGTCTCTTTTTTAACACAATTGATTCCACTACTTCACATTTTTACTTATGGCACAATCTGTGGGAATATAGGGTGTCAAAGAAAAAGTTTCAATTTTTAGGCTCAATGGGGCTGACTAGGGATACTTTTAAAGTCCGGGATAGAAAAGAATGGTAAGAATTGGCTATCAAAGAAATGCATGAGTCATCTCCCTAACATGCATATCCTAACTATTTCGCCTCAAATAGCAAGCAATCATAACACATAGATATTCATCATTTAGCATGCATAATTTAAGCAAGAAACTCCAAATAGACAGATTTTGTGAGTTTTTGGCATATCTAACCTAGGTGTTTAGATAGTTGCTTCAATTCCGTTACATTATTCCACCTTCCTTCACTAGGTGTTTCTAGCAACTACAACATACATGATCTTTGACAGGGAATTATGACTCAAAAAGAAAAAAAAAATTGGTGACTCAAAATACACATAAAACAATAAAAAAGACTTAAATGAAACATAACAAGACACAAATAAAACACTCCCCCAAACTTAAATCACACATTGTCCCCAATGTGTGCAATACTAAAAAAAAATAAATATATGGACAACTTACTGACACAACACAGCAGTCATAATGGAGGTCTAGGAGGAAAAATTCTGGAATTTGTACGGAAATATGGCTCTGAGTTGGGCGCCGCTCGAGATTCAGCGCGCATGGCCTGCTAATCTTGTGGCTCTTACGAGATTCTGGCGCGCGGCCTGATTCTGGAGCCAGCTACGATCGCTTTTCCTTTTTTTTCCAGCGTTTTTGCTCCTTTTTCCTCGGTTTTAGCTTTCAGTCCACCTGTCATCCAACAACACAAAACAAGAACCCAAGACCGTGAGACTGTTCAAGACAAAATAAAATAAAGACAGAAATTAAAATAACATAATTAAAAACATTGGGTTGCCTCCCAAAAAGCGCTGTCTTTTACGTCTTTTAGCCGGACGCAATTAACCTTTCCGAGTGCCCATTGGATCCTTCTGCGAACTGCTTGCAATCCACAGAGTTATTGTTGTAGGTCTCAATTTCCCTACGACCATTTGTTCAAACAAGAGCCTTACATATCCAATTATCCCCCAAGTAGGCTTGTCTTTTATGCTTTCTATAATGTAGGAATCCGTGAACTTCTCTACATCTCTCAACTCTAGGGGGTACCCTTGATGGTATGGGCTTCCTAATTGGGAATCAGCCGTGATAGCTAGTGGTGTTTCTTCTGTAATAGGTGCAAGAAAAAGAATTTCCACAGAATCCAAGAAGGTAAATAATTGGATCTCTGCAATCTTTTCCTTCTCTACACCAACTATCTCACCAGATTCCTCAATAGTTGGGTGTGGTTCAGGCTCCTCAATTTGCTGTTCGCTGTTCAAAATCACCTTGATTTCTGGGTTCGCGCGCGCCACGCTCTTTGGCGCCGCGGCTCTCACTCTCTGCATCTCCAGAATCTTGGCGCGCCACGCTCATCGGCGCATGGCCGCTGCTGCTGCGAACTCTCTATCTCCCCTGATTCGGCATCCTTCAGGTCAATTGCCTGACATTGTGTTTCCTCATTGCCTACCCCAGGTGCAGATTGCTCTTCTTGCGTTTCGCTGTTGAATATGATCGCGAGTTCTGCTATTTGCGTTTCCAACTTCTTCATGGCCATTCTCGTTTCGTCTATGAACTGATTTTGGTACCTCGTGAGACTGAGTATAGCTTCTCGTAATTCCTCCCTCTCTTCCTCTATGGTTGGAGCTCGATCATATTGACAGTAGAAATCCATGTCTTAAGGATCCCTGAGATGAATCAAAACCAACAACGAATCACGGAACACTTGTTTTTTTTTGTTTTTTTTTTTCAAAAGAAAATAAAATAAATAATTTAAAGAAACAAAAATAAAAACCAAATTAGAAATTAAAAATAGATAAAATTGATATTGAACTATGCCTAATCCAGACATGGCGCCAAAAACTTGATGCGCGGTAAGATGGCACACACTATAAACGCAAGTGCACGTTATCGTGACAAGTAGTATAGTCTTGATAAGACCGAATATCGTCCTCAAGGATTAGGGTTCAATTACCAACTATCTATTTTTTTGGTATCTATTTGGTAAATTGATATTTAGATTTGTTGTTTATAACTAAGGATTATAAAAGCTATTTAACTAAAAGGGTTTACTTCAGTGATGATGAGAATAGGGCTTCCACGTCTCCTCACTATCCGCTTATGCTACTTATTAATGCAATAACTTATGGTCTTCTTCTTTTGGAGAAAACAGGTTCACTAAATCGTTTTATACTCCCGTTAGGGTTATATAAACACTCAACCCCAGTATTGCACCTTACCTACCTTTCGGTGATAAGGATAACTCTATAGGAGGATTAAGAACAATAACCTAGTTAACCGTCACACACAATGCGCAAAATTAGGGTTTTTAAGCCTCTCATTAACGCTACATAAATAATTGAGGTATTTTCATCCCCAATCCAAGAATGTCTACCCAACTTACAGCATATTCACAATCCCCCCCTTTCGAAATCTGATTAGAAATCATATAGTGATAATTAGTTGTCAATTAATTACCAAGAATTCAACTCAAATATTGGATAGATCTCAACAATAAGAAGAATAACCATAAGCATGCATTAAATCATAACATAAGTTTCTAGAGATTCAACATGGAAAGCCCTATAGAGGAATTAGTTCCTAGCCATTGACATGACAAGAACTAATCCCATGTTCATCATACAAAAACTGAAATAAAGAAAAGAAAAGTAAAGAAAACTACTTAAGAATGAGTCTCCAAGCCTAGCATCCAAGGGTTGTGTTGTGGAATATTTACAAGATGGAATGGTGGATGGATGGATGTAGAATGGTGAATGGTAGAATGGAGAATGTCATAATTCTTCTAATGATGTAGAGTATTTATAGCCAAAGAATCCTTTTGGTGAAGGGTTAGGGATTTGTAGGAAAGGAAAAGTTATTAGAATCCTTTTAGGTAAGGGTTTTAAGGTAGGAAAAGTTATCCCTTTAGGAAGGAAAAGTTATCCCTTTAGGATTCTGAAAACAAGTCAAATTCGGCCCAGCACTTCATAATTCCCGCGTCGGCGTGCCAGCCAGGCGCGCGGCTGAAGATCAGCAACTTTGGACTTTCAAGATATTGGGCGCATGGCTCTGTCACTGGCGCGGTGATGGCGTTTTCTGGCAGATTCCGTTTCGTCGTCCTTTTTTCGTCCGGACTTCGTCTGATCTCCTCTCTAATTTCCAGAACTTCTTAGACTTTATTTCTTGGCCCTTTTAGTGTGCAATTCCATCTCTTTTATGCTCATTTCATCTCCTTTTCGTCATTTCTCCATTTTTGACCGCTGCGACACAAAGAAAGGAAAACGACCCTAATACTGTACTAAACATAAATGAAATGAGTAAAATACTAACTAAAAATGACTCAAAAAGTGTATATAAAATACACCGATCAAATACCCCCAAACTTAATCTTTGCTCGCCCTCGAGCAAAGATAGAAAGAAAGAAATAAAAGACTCAAGAAACGAAAAATAAAAGACTCACTGACATTGATCACTTTTGCTGCATTTAGTGTTATCTAGAAAAACATGAAGGTTAGCAGAATAATATTCAGGAACATGTAGCATGAAATTTTTCAGCACACTAAACATATTGAGCTAGATATTTCGCAAACTCATATTTATCATGCTTTAATGGAAGTCAATATACTAAATCATGCATATAAATTCAAAAATCCTATGGCATGCTTACTTGCTATTCTCCACTAATCTTGGATATGCATAAAAGAGATCATCAGGACTTTAAGGGTTGTAATGTAGGCTTAGGTAGGGGTTGGTAAAAATAGGCATTTAGGCTCATTTTTGTGTACCATAAGCTCTTTAGCTTTTCAGTATTTCCCTTTTCTTTTTGTTCTTTTCTTCACTTCAATTCTATCTTTTTCCCTCTTTTGTTTTGGGAGAATGAAGAGTATTATAATAACAAGCACCCCCAAACTTAGGCTTTTGCCTCTTTCTTATTACTTTTTTATTGGGGTGCAACAAGCTCATTCACTCTTTTTGTCTCTTTTTTAACACAATTGATTCCACTACTTCACATTTTTACTTATGGCACAATCTGTGGGAATATAGGGTGTCAAAGAAGAAGTTTCAATTTTTAGGCTCAATGGGGCTGACTAGGGATACTTTTAAAGTCCGGGATAGAAAAGAATGGTAAGAATTGGCTATCAAAGAAATGTCTGAGTCATCTCCCTAACATGCATATCCTAACTATTTCGCCTCAAATAGAAAGCAATCATAACACATAGATATTCATCATTTAGCATGCATAATTTAAGCAAGAAACTCCAAATAGACAGATTTTGTGAGTTTTTGGCATATCTAACCTAGGTGTTTAGATAGTTGCTTCAATTACGTTACATTATTCCACCTTCCTTCACTAGGTGTTTCTAGCAACTACAGCATACATGATCTTTGACAGGGAATTATGACTCAAAAAGAAAAAAAATAAAATTGGTGACTCAAAATACACATAAAACAATAAAAAAGACTTAAATGAAACATAACAAGACACAAATAAAACACTCCCCCAAACTTAAATCACACATTGTCCCCAATGTGTGCAATACTCAAAAAAAAAATATGGACAACTTACTGACACAACACAGCAGTCATAATGGAGGTCTAGGAGGAAAAATTCTGGAATTTGCACGGAAATATGGCTCTCTGAAGTTCGGGCGCGCTGCACGAGATTCAGCCGCAGCACTGCTAATCTTGTGGCTCTTACGAAGTTATGGCGCCGCCAGTTCTGGCGCGGCGGCTACTTTTCCTTTTTTCGGCATTTTGCTCCTTTTTCCTTGGTTTTAGCTTTCAGTCCACCTGTCATCCAACAACACAAAACAAGAACCCAAGACCGTGAGACTGTTCAAGACAAAATAAAATAAAGACAGAAATTAAAATAACATAATTAAAAACATTGGGTTGCCTCCCAACAAGCGCTGTCTTTTACGTCTTTTAGCCGGACGCAATTAACCTTTCCGAGTGCCCATTGGATCCTTCTGCGAACTGCTTGCAATCCGCAGAGTTATTGTTGTAGGTCTCAATTTCCCTACGACTATTTTTTCAAACAAAAGCCTTACATATCCAATTATCCCCCAAGTAGGCTTGTCTTTTATGCTTTCTATAATGTAGGAATCCGTGAACTTCTCTACATCTCTCAACTCTAGGGGGTACCCTTGATGGTATGGGCTTCCTAATTGGGAATCAGCCGTGATAGCTAGTGGTGTTTCTTCTGTAATAGGTGCAAGAAAAAGAATTTCCACAGAATCCAAGAAGGTAAATAATTGGATCTCTGCAATCTTTTCCTTCTCTACACCAACTATCTCACCAGATTCCTCAATAGTTGGGTGTGGTTCAGGCTACTCAATTTGTTGTTCGATGTTCAAAATCACCTTTATTTCTGGGTTCTGGGCGCCGCGGCCCTGCTCTTTGGCGCCGCGGCTCTCACTCTCCTGCACTGTCTCAGAATCTTCGGCGCCGCGGCCCTGCTCATCGGCGTCGCGGCGCTGCTGCTGCTGCGAACTCTCTATCTCCCCTGATTCGGCATCCTTCAGGTCAATTGCCTGACATTGTGTTTCCTCATTGCCTACCCCAGGTGCAGATTGCTCTTCTTGCGTTTCGCTGTTGAATATGATCGCGAGTTCTGCTATTTGCGTTTCCAACTTCTTCATGGCCATTCTCGTTTCGTCTATGAACTGATTTTGGTACCTCGTGAGACTGAGTATAGCTTCTCGTAATTCCTCCCTCTCTTCCTCTATGGTTGAAGCTCGATCATATTGACAGTAGAAATCCATGTCTTAAGGACCCCTGAGATGAATCAAAACCAACAACGAATCACGGAACACTTTTTTTTTTTTCTTTTTTCAAAAGAAAATAAAATAAATAATTTAAAGAAACAAAAATAAAAACCAAATTAGAAATTAAAAATAGATAAAA
This sequence comes from Przewalskia tangutica, assembly GCA_029844215.1. Classification (NCBI taxonomy): domain Eukaryota; kingdom Viridiplantae; phylum Streptophyta; class Magnoliopsida; order Solanales; family Solanaceae; genus Przewalskia; species Przewalskia tangutica. The sequence continues at coordinate 132,916,523 of CM056719.1, forward strand.
TTGATATTGAACTATGCCTAATCCCCGGCAACGGCGCCAAAAACTTGATGCGCGGTAAGATGGCACACACTTTAAACGCAAGTGCACGTTATCGTGACAAGTAGTATAGTCTTGATAAGACCGAATATCGTCCTCAAGGATTAGGGTTCAATTACCAACTATCTATTTTTTTGGTATCTATTTGGTAAATTGATATTTAGATTTGTTGTTTATAACTAAGGATTATAAAAACTATTTAACTAAAAGGGTTTACTTCAGTGATGATGAGAATAGGGCTTCCACGTCTCCTCACTATCCGCTTATGCTACTTATTAATGCAATAACTTATGGTCTTCTTCTTTTGGAGAAAACAGGTTCACTAAATCGTTTTATACTCCCGTTAGGGTTATATAAACACTCAACCCCAGTATTGCACCTTACCTACCTTTCGGTGATAAGGATAACTCTATAGGAGGATTAAGAATAAGAACATAGTTAACCGTCACGCACAATGCGCAAAATTATGGTTTTTAAGCCTCTCATTAACGCTACATAAATAATTGAGGTATTTTCATCCCCAATCCAAGAATGTCTACCCAACTTACAGCATATTCACAATCCCCCCCTTTCGAAATCTGATTAGAAATCATATAGTGATAATTAGTTGTCAATTAATTACCAAGAATTCAACTCAAATATTGGATAGATCTCAACAAGAAGAAGAATAACCATAAACATGCATTAAATCATAACATAAGTTTCTAGAGATTCAACATGGAAAGCCCTATAGAGGAATTAGTTCCTAGCCATTGACATGACAAGAACTAATCCCATGTTCATCATACAAAAACTGAAATAAAGAAAAGAAAAGTAAAGAAAATTACTTAAGAATGAGTCTCCAAGCCTAGCATCCAAGGGTTGTGTTGTGGAATATTTACAAGATGGAATGGTGGATGGATGGATGTAGAATGGTGAATGGTAGAATGGAGAATGCCATAATTCTTCTAATGATGTAGAGTATTTATAGCCAAATAATCCTTTTGGTGAAGGGTTAGGGATTTGTAGGAAAGGAAAAGTTATTAGAATCCTTTTAGGTAAGGGTTTTAAGGTAGGAAAAGTTATCCCTTTAGGTAGGAAAAGTTATCCCTTTAGGAAGGAAAAGTTATCCCTTTAGGATTCTGAAAAAAGTCAAATTCGGCCCAGCACTTCATAATTCCCGCGTCGTGGTATAGAACTGGCGCGCGGCTGAAGATCAACAACTTTCGGACTTTCAGCATATTGGGCGCCGCGGCTCTTACTGGCTGGCGCTGATGACGTTTTCGCGGATTCCGTTTTCGTCCTTTTTCGTCCGGACTTAAATCGATCTCCTCTCTAATTTCCAGAACTTCTTAGACTTTATTTCTTGGCCCTTTTAGTGTGCAATTCCATCTCTTTTATGCTCATTTCATCTCCTTTTCGTCATTTCTCCATTTTTGACCGCTGTGACACAAAGAAAGGAAAACGACCCTAATACTGTACTAAACATAAATGAAATGAGTAAAATACTAACTAAAAATGACTCAAAAAGTGTATATAAAATACACCGATCAGGTACGCAGTTTGGTGATCTGCAGGTGTAGGACCCTGCTCAGAGTTTTGGATAGCTCCATCTGTTCAGGAGTTTATCTTTTTGGTATAGATCATTCAGTACAGGCTTTTGTACAGTTATGGGTACGGCGGGACCTTGTCCCATCATAATTCAGTATAACTCTTAGAGGTCGGTATTCATATGTGGGATTTGGACTCATGTACAGTGTAGTGTCTTTTTATTATGTATGTTATATGGCAGCCTTGTCGGCTTTGCCCTTGCACGTACGTTGGTTTTACAAAAAAAAAGAGGTGTTATTTAAATTCCGCAGCTTACTTGTGTCAGTTAGGTAGAAGGGTGCCCAGGTAGGGCACCAGTCACGGGCCCGGGTTTCGAGGAGTGACAATTTAATGGCTCTAGGAGAAGGCTAAGCCCTCCAGTGAAGATATTTTTACCCCTAACCATCTCCTTTTGCTAATGCTAAGTCGACACGCCCCTACTTAGTACCACGATTGAAGAATAATTCAATAACATATGTTTTAATGTTTTTAGTGAATCTAGTTAACGTAAATCGAAATTAGTGGAATTAGGGACATTTCAGATACGATATTGTTACATTATAATAGGTAAAAATTAGTCATATTAGGCTCGTGCATCACACGTGCAAATCCTGTTAGATTACCTAGTAATTATTAACTAATTTTTAGATACATGTATACTTTGACTCCATATTTATTCATGTAGATTTCATAAATATAAACCAATTTAGAAGTAATACTTTAATAACTTGACTATAGATTTTCACCTTATTTTTGTATATAAGACAACAATATCATCATATATATCCTTGAAAAGTGATCAAAATAAGTTTCTCCTACATGGTCATCACCCATTCTCCTCGTCCTCAAAATCTCCGTCGCAAAAGAACTTCTGATCGCCAGTAAATTTAATTGAAAAAATCGACGATTTTGAGTTTCTAATACATGTGCTCATAAGATTTATTTGCTAACAAAAATATTAGGTCATAAAACGTCTAGTCTCAATATTTAATGGCTCTTAGAGAAGGCTAAGCCCTCCATTTATGCTATTTTTACCCCGAAAGCGTCTACTTTTTCTAATACTAAGTCGACACGGCCCTACTTAGTACCACGATTGAAGAATATTTCTATAACATATGTTTTTAGTGAATCTACTTACCGTAAATCAAAATTAGTGGAATTAGGGACATTTCAGATACGGAATAGTTACATTAAAATAGGTAAAAATTAGTCTTATTAGCCTCGTGCATCACACGTGCAAATCCTGTTTGATTACCTAGTAATTATTAACTAATTTCTAGTTACATGTATACTTTGACTCCATATTTATTCATGTAGATTTCATAAATATAAACCAATTTAGAAGTAATACTTTAATAACTTGACTATACATTTTCACCCTATTTTTGTATATAAGACAACAATATCTTCATATATATCCTTGAAAAGTGATCAAAATAAGTTTCTCCTACGTGGCCACCACCCATTCTCATCGTCCTCACAATCTCCGTCCAAAAAAACTTCTGATGGCCACTAAAATTAATTGAAAAGATCGACGATTTTGATTTTCTAATGCATGTTATCATAAGATTTACTTGCTAAGAGAAATATTAGGTCATAAAACATCTAGTCTCACTATTTAATGCTCTTGCAGAAGGCTAAGCCATCCAGTGAAGATATTTTTACCCCTAACCATCTCCTTTTGCTAATGCTAAGTCGACACGCCCCTACTTAGTACCACGATTGAAGAATAATTCAATAACATATGTTTTAATGTTTTTAGTGAATCTAGTTAACGTAAATCGAAATTAGTGGAATTAGGGACATTTCATATACGATATGGTCACATTATAATAGGTAAAAATTAGTCATATTAGGCTCGTGCATCACACGTCCAAATCCAGTTAGATTACCTAGTAATTATTAACTAACTTTTAGATACATGTATACTTTGAGTCCATATTTATTCATGTAGATTTCATAAATATAAACCAATTTAGAAGTAATACTTTAATAACTTGAATATACATTTTCACCCTATTTTTGTATATAAGACAACAATATATTCATATATATCCTTGAAAAGTATTCAAAATAAGTTTCTCCTACATGGCCACCACCCATTCTCCTCGTCCTCACAATCTACGTCGCAATAAAATTTCTAATGGCCACTAAATTTAATTGAAAAGATCGACGATTTAGAATTTCTAATGCATGTGACCATAAGATTTACTTGCTAACAGAAATATTAGGTCATAAAACGTCTAGTCTCACTATTTAATGGCTCTTAGAGAAGGCTAAGCCCTCCATTGATGCTATTCTTACCCCGAAAGCATCTACTTTTGCTAATACTAAGTCGACACGGCGCTACTCAGTACTCACGATTGAAGAATATTTCAATAACATATGTTTTAATGTTTTTAGTGAATCTACTCACTATAAATCTAAATTAGTGGAATTAAGGACATTTCATAAATAGAATGGTTATATTGAAATAGGTAAAAATTAGTCATATTAGGCTCGTGCATCACACGTGCAAATCCAGTTAGATTACCTAGTAATTATTAACTAATTTTTACATACATGTATACTTTGAGTCCATATTTATTCATGTAGATTTCATAAATATAAACCAATTTAGAAGTAATACTTTAATAACTTGACTATAGATTTTCACCTTATTTTTGTATATAAGACAACAATATCGTCATATATATCCTTGAAAAGTGATCAAAATAAGTTTCTCCTACATGGTCACCACCCATTCTCCTCATCCTCACAATCTCAGTCGCAAAAAAACTTCAGATCGCCAGTAAATTTAATTGAAAAGATCGACGATTTTGAGTTTCTAATGCATGTGCTCATAAGATTTACTTGCTAACATAAATATTAGCTCATGAAACGTCTAGTCTCACTATTTAATGTCTCTTAGAGAAGGCAAAGCCCTGTATTGATGCTATTCTTACCCCGAAAGCATCTATTTTTGCTAATACTAAGTCGACACGGCCGTACTCAGTACTCACGATTGAAGAATATTTCTATAACATATGTTTTAATGTTTTTAGTGAATCTACTCAATGTAAATCTAAATTAGTGGAATTAAGGACATTTCATAAACAGAATGGTTATATTGAAATAGGTAAAAATTAGTCATATTAGGCTCGTGCATAACTTTTCCTACATACATATTCCTTAACCCTTTACCTAAAGGATTCCATAACTTTTCCTAAACCCTTTACCTAAAAGGATTCCATAACCTTTCCTACCTACATAATCCCTAACCCTTTACCTAAAGGATTCTTGGGCTATAAATAGTCTCTACATCATTAGAAGAAATCACCCATCCCATTCTCCATCCTACATTCCATCCATCATTCCATTCCATTCCATCTTGTAAATATTCCACAACACAATCCTTGGATGCTAGAAGGCTTGGAGACTTGTTCTTGAGTATTTTTCTTTTCTTTCTTTTGCTTTGTTTATTTCAGTTCATGTATGGAGATTATATTAGTTCTTAGCGTGACTATGGCTAGGAGCTAATTACTTTGTTAGGGATTTCCTTGTGATTCTCTTGAAACTCTTATTCATGAATTGATAAATTAGTTGATTTCTTCTTCACTTGTTTAAGATTTATTCAATAGTTATTTTGATTGCCTGATAATTAATTGATCACTAGTTATCATCACTTATATGAGTTCTAATCGAAATCCGAAAGGGGATATTGTGAATATGTTATAGTTGAATAAACATAGGTTTAAATCGTGGACGAAAGTACCCCGATACTTGTGTAGCTTAATAGGTTATTGCTCTTAATCCTCCTTTGTAGTCAATATTGTCATCGAAAGATAGAAGGGTTCTCCATTGGGGTTGAGTGTTTATATTACCTTTATAGGAGTATAAAACGGTCTAGTTAACCTGCTATCTTAACGTAGAAGAAGAAGTCAGTCTAATTGTATTAAGGATTGAATAGAGTAGATATTTGATGATCTTGGAAGCCCTAATTCTCCATCATAACTGATTTAAATCAAAGTATTTTCATAATTAGTTTATTTCCTGCATTATTAGTTTAGAATTCCAACACAAATTAACGTTAACTAAATAGAAACTAAAGCATAGATAATCGGTACTTGAAAACCAATCCCTGAGGACGATATTCGGTCTTACCTAGACTATATTACTTGTAACGATACGTGCACTTGCGTTAAGCGTGTGTATAAATCGCATATCAAATGCAATAGTCACCTCTCTCACTCCACTTCTGTACACACATGCTAAGGGCAGTGCCTCAAATCCATGACCCATGGGGGACCCGCGAAGTCCATCTACCACTCGTGCTCTCCGGCAGAAACCTCAGAGGCTATCAATCACTCGTGCTCTCTGGCAGAAACCTCGAAGGCTATCAATCACTCGTGCTCTCCGGCAGAAACCTCGGAGGTTATCAATCACTCGTGCTCTCCGGCAGAAACCTCGGAGGCTATCAATCACTCGTGCTCTCCGGCAGAAACCTCGGAGACTATCAATCTCTCTCAATCACTCACCTCACCATCATCACAAAATAATATGGAAAGTATGTCAGGCATGATTTCAAGTCTCAACATAAATCACTAACATACAATCAAATGATAATCACAGGAAATAACACATATGAATACAAGCCCACATAACAGTTGACGGAACCAACATAATTGTAATTCATCTCCACTTCATGCTCGAAGGCCTATCATGCTATCCCCGTCACTTCCTACAACTACATACGATTCTCTAATCAGAGTCTAACTAAAGTAAACCATAACCTACCTCAATGTCGAGCAGGTGCCACGAACAATCAAACCAATGCATTCCCCTTGCGTAGAGCCTCTGAACGCTTAAAATCTAGAAAATATGTGAACTACGTTATAATACGAATCTAAGGACACCCATATTGCTATATTTATTTTAACAATATTTTTACAATTTCAATTGTATGACTAAACCCCTACACATATAAAAATATTAGCATAACTTTATAAAATTTAAATAACATTCCTTTCTTTCAACTTTCTCGTATCTCTCGCTTGTAAAGGATATAACATTAAATTTGTAACTCCAAATCAGGTGTTTATTATACCACATCGAAAGCAACACTATGATCTATTATTATACTGAATCCCATATGACAGTACTTAGTGTAGTTGTTGAAAATTTACGAAGGAAACAACCCTATGAAATCTGTGTTACCAATTATTTTGCAGAATAAGACAGAAACTTTAAACAGTCACAACTTCCAAACCATAAGTCGGATTTATCTCCGTAAGATCTCAAACTGCCAAGAACATGGAAATCTACAACTTTTATTCAGTACACACTTTTATATTCCTTACGGATTTGTACAGTTTTCACGTTTTTCATGTTGCTCGTCCAGATTACTGTAAAACATAAGGCAGAAACTTTAAACGGTCATAACATTCATACCATAAGTTAGATTTATCCCCGTAAGATCTCAAACTGACGGGAACAGAGTAATCTATAACTTTCATTCAGCCCATACTTTTATATTCCTTACAGATTTGTACAGTTTCCACGTTTTATAGGTTGTTGTAATCATTATGCCATGATAAATCCCTCAAGTTTCTCTATTCAAGTGGATTGTGGAATTTCCGTGTAATGACCTCATTGAAATTTGATTGCATTCAATAATACATTAGTATAAGGATCATGAATAGATTAATTCAACCATATAACATAGAACCTAACCTAAACTTAATTGAGCGTTTCCTCCTCGTCCTGTTACTAGCGTTTCTTTTCTTTTTCTTTCTTTCCTTCTCCTCTCTTCTTTTCTTTTTCCCGTTTTCCTTCTAGCTGCTAGGGTTTTTCTCCTCCCCTTTTCCTTTTTCCTTTCTCCCGTTTTCTTTCCTTCTTTTGCTGCAACGTTTTCCCCTCCCCTTTTCCTTTTTGTAAATGTCGTGCCCTACCAAAGGGTAGTGGGCTTGGCCCACTTACTTATTTAATTAAATTCATGCACAACTTGTATATTAATAATGTAATATTTATTTACCCTATAGTCTCATTTCCTTTTCGTAGTTTTAAAGTGCTAAATGACCTAAATGATCGTTACATTGGATACCAATCAAACCATCGCTCGTCCTCGAGCGACAAGGGTATGTGTAGAGTAAAGGAAGTACCTGAACTGTCGAACAACTGAGGATATCTACTCTGCATATCCGCCTCGGTCTCCCAAGTGGCCTCCTCAACCGGATGGTGTTTCCACTGCACCTTGACTGAAGCGATTTCCTTGGACCTCAACTTTCTCACTTGCCTATCCTAGATTGCTACCGGCTCTTCCTCGAATGGTAAGGAAAGTATTAAAGTTGTCGAGCATCAAGAATCTATGTTATAAACCTCGTGTAAGCCTTCGTGGCAATGATCACGCTGATAGTTACACTTGCTCATTGTATCTATTGAATTTCCGATTAACTTAGATCAAAATTAAATCTACATTTTTCATGGCCGAAAATTTCCCCGTAGCTAGTTCCCATAAGTTTACACTGACTCTGATCGAATTGCTTGATTTTGATTATAACCACATCTCTGAACGAAATTGATTGATTCCACAAATACCATCATCGTCACCACAATCCCTCAGTTGTAGTCGCAATCCCTTATCAAACATGTACCAGTTAATTATCTTGATTCTACTTACTCTTCTTTCACACCTTCTAATATCGTCATCAGTACAGAAAAAATCCATATAAAATACGTTATGCCACACCACAAGTTTTAATCGTGACTCCTTCTCGCCAGAAAGAATATGTGCAAATCTTTGAGCCAATTCTAAGCATTTTTTATCCAATGCCTATTGCACTAATTCCAAATATGTTAGTTTCGTCGAGCTGAAGCTACTGAATCAACACTCATCGTCCAATTCCTCTTAAACCTTCAAATGACGTATTATGTGCATCACTCTAGTGATTATTTTATCATTCCAACTTTGTCAAAAATCAATCCATCACCCCAAGGACCTTCCACATCTATTTGTAACTCCTCATTATATCACTAAGTACATGTGCAAACCGTTAGAACTATTCGTAAAGTTGCCATCAACTAAATATTATCAAATCTCCTGGTAAACTCCAATAAGCCTGATAAACCCATTATATCTCTATCCTGAAATAAAATTTATCATATTTAAAAATGGGCTATTGGGATACAGATAAGCCTCTCTGGTAACCCATCCATCAGCCACTTGACCCTAGATGAGCAGATCCGACCAGATGTAAAATGTACAATTTCTCGAATATGGCTACTAGTCAGTCGAACCGATTCCGAACATTAACAGTATAAGTAGTGAGCCTTCCAAAAGCCTGTGATGACTCATTCCGTCCATTTTTTCTTGAATAATCAATCTTGTGTCGTCACTCTAACCTAACTAAAATTTCACCCAACTCATTAACTTGGTACAACTATACCCTTCGACTTAAATCTTCATGTTTCTCAATTAACCCTAGCTAGTCACACAAATTTAATAAATCCTAAAAAAATCAAAATACTTCAAGTCCTCATTTTTGTTCCTTCACTTATCTCATTCACCACTCCGAATACTTTGATATATGACTTTTGGCCTCCTACCCTTCACAATTGTAACAACTCTGAGTGCGGTATCTCATTACACCCTTACAAAAATCCAAAAGTACCCAATCTTAAAATTTTACATGTTTCACTCCAATATCCCTATGTTATTCACACTTGAAATGTTCAATCGTGCTATCAAGCTAGAAACATTTTGACCTAGTCAACTATCATGATACAATTTCACCTCAAAATATACATCAACTACAAGTTGCAGAGATTCTAAGATTTCCTCTTATTTATCAACTCTAGTCTGTCAATTAAATAATACTAGGAAATTACCTATCTTGGTACAACACATCGCCTTTCCATCAATCTTATCATGTTAGTCATCTGAATATTACACCTTACCAGTCACCAATCGCAAAACCCCATGACACTTCGTCATAACACTTAGTCAAGTTCCATAGTCTTCCCTCTTCAGTCATGTTTATCAATGTAATATCCTGATACATCACTGTCCTGATACATAATTTGTAAGGCAATCCTTACTTATCATACACACAATCCTACTAACGTTCTCACAAAGTTCCATACGAGTATCTTTGCCAAATATCCTTTAATTGAAGAGTACTTCTTCCATATTAGTTCATGCGTTTACCAACCCAATATCAATACCGGAAGTCCTATAGTGAATTCGCTCTTCTTGGCCCCAACCGATATTACTAATTCTTAATTCAATTTCCAAAATGCTCTTCACAACTTGAATTAACTAAGATGTTACTTTGATCTACCACTTTAAATGTTCTTATTGACTAACACCTCGCTCGAGGGTCCTTAAGTGATGTTTTTCTGAACTTTAACGCCCTTAGCAATCATGTAATCATCAACTCCACAGATTCACGTCACGGGTAATTGTAAAAACTTTCCGAGTCCTAAGAACATATACAATACCCACATATATCCTTCCTGAAATTAGGTGCAACAGTAGATAACCCCTAAAGTAATAAACTTTCACACTTATTCATCCCTAGGTCCATCATCATTAGTCGATCATTATATTGCCCGTAGCCTACGACATAGTCAACTTTACAAAATTCTTGTTCATTTAACATTTACTTTATAAATGGAGTAGCCTTGTTCCATGACAACCTAATGAGTTCACCCCATTTATGATGTCTTAGCCCATAGAATATGTCATTCTAGCACCACCCATCAGCCTTGCACATCTAACAATTGTGGTATATCTCACAAAATCAATAAAATTTTAGCCCAAAATGACCCCTTTATATCACCTCTTCAAAATCTCAAGTGAACCGGCAACACACCCTCTACTGAAAGATTACAACATCCCCTTCCCATAAAATTCAATCTCCACTGGAAAATTACCCCACTTGATGTAAATATCTCCACTTGATGTAAATTCTCATTACCAAGCTAAATTAGCGGAAAATAAATAAAGAAAAGGAAGTTATAAAGTCTTAGTACTGATCATCACTAAATTGTCATGACATTCCCCAAAATATGGTCAAAAGGGTACAAGAGCACTAAACATAGTCTGGAATAGAAGTCTGAAAAATGCCCGAAGGCTACATATTGTCTATCAATTAACGAAAGTAAATGGAATTAACTAGGAGGCCCTTCAGGGGTCACTGATGATCAAGTAGCTCACCGTGAATGACTGAAAGATATCACCCTCGCGAATCAGCCACGGGGCGTAGAGCTGGAACCTGGATCGTATTCTGCACTCAATAAAAGTGCAGCAAGAGTAGTATCAGTACAACACTAGTACCTGTAAGCATCATAGGATGATAATGATTAGATAATGCATGAAGAAGTTGAAACCAACAAGTAGCACATAGAGCACACAGGCATGGTCACATATCATATACAGGTAAGGTTTAAAGAAATCAAGAAACAACCAGGACATATAAAATTCACCAATGATCAGTCAAATATAAGAGTGGATGAATGCAATGCAATAGTCACCTCTATCACTCCACTCTTGTACACACATGCTAAGGACAGTGCCTCAAAGCCATGACCCATAGGGGACCCGCGAAGTCCATGTACCACTCGTGCTCTTCCGCAAAAACCTCGGAGGCTATCAATCACTCGTGCTCTCTGGCAAAAACCTCGGAGGCTATCAATCACTCATGCTCTCCGGCAGAAACCCTTAGAGGCTATCAATCACTTGTGCTCTCCGACAGAAACCTCGGAGGCTATCAATCACTCGTGCTCTCCGGCAGAAACCTCGCAGGCTATCAATCTCTCTCAATCATTCACCTCACCATCATCACAAAATAATATGGAAAGTATGTCAGGCATGATATCAAGTCTCAACACAAATCACTAACATACAATCAAATGATAATTACATGAAATAACACATATGAAGACAAGCCCACATAACAGCTGACGGAACCAACGTAATTGTAATTCATCTCCACTTTATGCCCGAAGGCCTATCATGCTATCCCCGTCACTTCCTACAACTACATACGATTCTCTAATCAGAGTCTAATTAAAGTAAACCATAACCTACCTCAATGTCGAGCGGGTGCCATGAACAATCAAACCAATGGCTTCCCCTTGTGTAGAGCCTCTGAACGCTTAAAATCTAGAAAATATGCGAACTACGTTATAAAACGAATCTAAGGACACCCATATTGCTATATTTATTTTAACAATATTTTTACCATTTCAATTGTATGACTAAACCCCTACACATATAAAAATATTAACATAACTTTAGAAAATTTAAATAACATTCCTTTCTTTCAACTTTCTCGTATCTCCCGCTTGTAAAAGATATAACATTAAATTCGTAACTCCAAATCAGATGTTTATTGTACCACATCGAAAGAAACACTAGGATCTATTATTATACTGAATCCCATATGACAGTACTTAGTGTAGTTGGTGAATATTTACGAAGGAAACAACCCTATGAAATCTGTGTCGCCAGAATTTTTGCAGAATAAGGCAGAAACTTTAAACAGTCACAACTTCCAAACCATAAGTCGAATTTATCTCCGTAAGGTCTCAAATTGCCGAGAACATGGAAATCTACAACTTTTATTCAGTACACACTTTTATATTTGATGCACGATTTATGCACACACTAACGCAAGTGCACGTGTCGTGACAAGTAATATAGTCTAGGTAAGACCGAATATCGTCCTCAGGGACTGGTTTTCAAGTATCGATTATCTATCCTATGGTATTTATTTGGTTAACGTTAATTGAGTTGGAATTCTAAACTAATAATGCAGGAAATAAATTAATTATGAAAATACTTTGATTTAAATCAGTTATGATGGAGAATTAGGGCTTCCAAGATCATCAACTATCCACTCTATTTAATCCTTAATATAATTAGACTAACTTCTTCTTCTACGTTAAGATAGCAGGTTAACTAGACCGTTTTATACTCCTGTTAAGGTAATATAAACACTCAACCCCAATGGAGAACCCTTCTATCTTTCGATGACAAGATTGACTACAAAGGAGGATTAAGAGCAATAACCTATTAAGCTACACAAGTATCGGGGTACTTTCGTCCACGATTTAAACCTATGTTTATTCAACTATAGCATATTCACAATCTCTCCTTTCAGATTTCGATTAGAACTCATATAAGTGATGATAACTAGTGATCAATTAATTATCAGGCAATCAAAATAACTATTGAATAAATCTTAAACAAGTGAAGAAGAAATCAACTAATTTATCAATTCATGAATAAGAGTTTCAAGAGAATCACAAGGAAATCCCTAACAAAGTAATTAGCTCCTAGCCATAGTCACGCTAAGAACTAATATAATCTCCATACATGAACTGAAATAAACAAAACAAAAGAAAGAAAAGAAAAATACTCAAGAACAAGTCTCCAAGCCTTCTAGCATCCAAGGATTGTGTTGTGGAATATTTACAAGATGGAATGGAATGGAATGATGGATAGAATGTAGGATGGAGAATGGGATGGGTGATTTCTTCTAATGATGTAGAGACTATTTATAGCCCAAGAATCCTTTAGGTAAAGGGTTAGGGATTATGTAGGAAAGGTTATGGAATCCTTTTAGTTAAAGGGTTTATGAAAAGTTATGAAATCCTTTAGGTAAAGGGTTAAGGAATACGTAGGTAGGAAAAGTTATGGAATCTTTTAGGTAAAGGGTTTAGGAAAAGTTATGGAATCCTTTTAGGTAATGGATTAAGGATTATGTAGGTAGGAAAATTTATCCCTTTTGGACCCTGAAAACGTGTCAAATTTGGCCCAAAAACTCAAAAATCCCGCGTCGGCGCTGCTGCCAGGCGCCGCGGCGCCGGTGATGATATTCTTCCGGATTTTTCGTTTCTTCGTCCTTTGTTCGTCCGGTCTTCGTCTGATTTCTTCTATATTTCCCGGAACTTCTTAGGCTTCATTTCTTAGCCCTTTTAGTGTGCAGTTGCATCTCATTTATGCTCATTTCATCTCCTTTTCGCCATTTCTCTATTTCTGACCGCTGTGACACAAAAGAAAGGAAAACGACCCTAATACTATACTAAACATAAATGAAATGAGTAAAATACTAACTAAAAATGACTCAAAAGGTGTATATAAAATACACCGATCAAACACCCCCAAACTTAACCTTTGCTCGCCCTCGAGCAAAGATCAAAAATATAAACAAAGACACGAAAGAAAATAAAATGACTCAAAGACACTGATCATTTTGCTGCACAATTGTCACTTAGAAAAGCATGAAGGTTAGTAGGATAATATGTAGGAACATATAGCATGGATTTTTAGCATTCTAAACACTCAAGTCAGATATTTCGCAAATTCAATTTAATCATACTCAATGGAAGTAAGAATACCTAACTATGCATGTCAATTTCAAAATCCTATGACATGTTTACTTGCTATTCTCCACTAATTATGGATACACATATTAGAGATCTTCAGGGCTTTTCAGGGTTATAATGTAGGCTTAGGCATGGGTAGGTAAAAATAGGCTTTTAGGCTCAACTTACGTACCATAAACTCTTTTTCTTTCAACTCTTCCTTTTTCTTTTGATTTTCTTATTCACTTCATACCTATCTTTCCCCTCTCTTATTTTGAGAGAATGAAGTGTATGATGAATAACAGGCACCCCCAAACTTAGGTTTTTGCCTGTTTATTATTACTTTTTCATTGGGGTGCATCAAAATTGTTCACTCTCTTTTGTCTCTTTTTCAACACTTTATATTCCAAACAACTCAATTTTTCCACTTATGGCACAAATATGGAATTATAGGATGTCAAAGAAAGATCTTATTTTTAGGCTCAAAGGGGCTGACTAGGGATACAATTTTTATGTCAGGGATAGGTAAAAATGGTAAGAAAGGGCTAACAAAGAAATGCCTGAGTCATCTCCCTAACATGCATATCCTAACTATTTCGCCTCAAATAGCAAGCAAGAAGACACATAGGTTTAATCACTAACAATGCATAAATCAAGCAAGATACCCCAAATAGTTCTATTTCATGAATTTTTGGCATATCTAACCTAAGTGTTCAGATAGTTGCTTCTAATTCCATTACATTATTCAACCTTACTTCACTAGGCGTTTCAAATAACTACAGCATGCTTGATCATAAAAATAAATAAAAAATAAAAAAATTAGACTAAAAAAAAAATTAGACGCATACGCACTTGTCGATTCAGCCATACACGATTTAATAACTTTTCTTTTTTTTTCCAGCATTTTTGCTCCTTTTTCCATAGATTTAGCTTTCAATCCACCTGTCATCCAACAACACAAAACAAGAACCCAAGACCGTGAGACTGTTCAAGACAAAATAAAAAAACTAAAATAAAAATTAAAATAACATAATTAAAAACATTGGGTTGCCTCCCAACAAGCGATGTCTTTAACGTCTTTTAGCCGGACGCAATTAACCTTTACGAGTGCCCATTGGATCCTTCTGCGAACTACTTGCAATCCGCATAGTTAATGTTGCAGGTCTCACTTCAACTACAACAATTGCTCCAAACAAGGGCCTCAGATATACGATTATCCCCCAAGTACACAAGACATGCTTGTCTTCTAAGCTCTCTATGATGTAGGGATCAGTGAGATTCCCAACATATCTCAACTCTAAGGGGTTCCCTTGAAGGTATGGACTTTCTATTTGGGGATCAACAGTGACAGCTGGTGGTATTTCTTTTGCAATAGGTACAGGGAAAAGAATTTCCAAAGAATCCAAAAAGGTGAATAATTGGATCTCAGTAATTCTTTCCTTCTCTACACCAACTATCTCGCCAGATTCCTCAACAGCTGGGTGTGGTTCAGGTTCCTCAATTTGCTTATCACTTTCCACAACGGTGTCGCTAGGAAGACTTTCTTGAAATGTATTGCTCATCCTATCCATTAGTTGCCTTATTTGTGTCTCCAAATTTCTGAGGGACACTCTTGTCTCATCCATAAACTGAGCTTGGCACATGGTGAGCCTGAGTATGCCTGCCTGCAACTCATGTAGATCTTTCTCTGGAACATGTGGGTTAAGATGTTGTTGATGACTCCACTGCCCCTGATAGAAGTAGTAGTCCATGGACCTGTATATATATATATATTTATTTTTTTTAATTTTTTTTTCAAATTTAACCTGCAAAATAAGAAAAAAACAAAAGGTGCTAAAAAGATGCTCGCAGAACAAGTTAGAAACATGTTCTTGGAGCAACCAAATTAGAAATAAGAATAGATAAATCGATATTGAAAGTACGTCAATCCCCGGCAACGGCGCCAAAAACTTGATGCGCGATTTATGCACACACTAACGCAAGTGCACGTGTCGTGAAAAGTAATATAGTCTAGGTAAGACCGAATATCGTCCTCAGGGACTGGTTTTCAAGTATCGATTATCTATCCTATGGTATCTATTTGGTTAACGTTAATTGAGTTGGAATTCTAAACTAATAATGCAGGAAATAAACTAATTATGAAAATACTTTGATTTAAATCTGTTATGATGGAGAATTAGGGCTTCCAAGATCATCAACTATCCACTCTATTTATTCCTTAATACAATTAGACTAACTTCTTCTTCTACGTTAAGATATCCGGTTAACTAGACCGTTTTATACTCCTGTTAAGGTAATATAAACACTCAACCCCAATGGAGAACCCTTCTATCTTTCGATGACAAGATTGACTACAAAGGAGGATTAAGAGCAATAACCTATTAAGCTACACAAGTATCGGGGTACTTTCGTCTACGATTTAAACCTATGTTTATTCAACTATAGCATATTCACAATCTCCCCTTTCAGATTTCGATTAGAACTCATATAAGTGATGATAACTAGTGATCAATTAATTATCAAGCAATCAAAATAACTATTGAATAAATCTTAAACAAGTGAAGAAGAAATCAACTAATTTATTAATTCATGAATAAGAGTTTCAAGAGAATCACAAGGAATTCCCTAACAAAGTAATTAGCTCATAGCCATAGTCACGCTAAGAACTAATATAATCTCCATACATGAACTGAAATAAACAAAGCAAAACAAAGAAAAGAAAAATACTCAAGAACAAGTCTCCAAGCCTTCTAGCATCCAAGGATTGTGTTGTGGAATATTTACAAGATGGAATGGAATGGAATGATGGATGGAATGTAGGATGGAGAATGGGATGGGTGATTTCTTCTAATGATGTAGAGACTATTTATAGCCCAAGAATCCTTTAGGTAAAGGGTTAGGGATTATGTAGGTAGGAAAGGTTATGGAATCCTTTTAGGTAAAGGGTTTAGGAAAAGTTATGGAATCCTTTAGGTAAAGGGTTAAGGAATATGTATGTAGGAAAAGTTATGGAATATTTTAGGTAAAAGGTTTAGGAAAATTTATGGAATCCTTTTAGGTAAACGATTAAGTATTATGTAGGTAGGAAAATTTATCCCTTTTGGACCCTGAAAACGTGTCAAATTCGGCCCAAAAACTCAGAAATCCCGCGTCGTGCCGTGGCTGGCGCCACAGCGCTTTAATCGAGGCGATTCAGCACATCTTGATGGTCGGCTACGCTGCGAAGCGCGCGCTGTGACGGCATTCTTCTGGATTTTTCGTTTCTTCGTCCTTTGTTCGTCCGATCTTCGTCTGATTTCTTCTATATTTCCCGGAACTTCTTAGGCTTCATTTCTTGGCCCTTTTAGTGTGCAATTCCATCTCATTTATGCTCATTTCATCTCCTTTTCGCCATTTCTCCATTTTTGAGCGTTGTGACATAAAAGAAAGGAAAACGGCCATAATACTATACTAAACATAAATGAAATGAGTAAAATACTAACTAAAAACAACTCAAAAGGTGTATATAAAATACACCGATCAATATTCTTTACGGATTTGTACAGTTTTCACGTTTTTCATGCTGCTCGTCTGGATTACTGTAAAAAATAAGGCAGAAACTTTAAACCCGTCATAACATTCATACCATAACTCAGATTTATCCCCGTAAGTTCTCAAACTGACGTGAATAGAGTAATCTACAACTTTCATTCAACACATACTTTTATATTCCTTACAGATTTGTATAGTTTTCACGTTTTATATGTTGCTGTAATCATTATGCCATGATAAATCCCTCAAGTTCTCTATTCAAGTGGATTGTGGAATTTCCGTGTAATGAACTCATTGAAATTTGATTTCATTCAATAACACATTAGTATAAGGATCATGAATAGATTAATTCAACCATATAACATAGAACCTAACCTGAACTTAATTGAGCGCTTTCTCCTCGTCCCGTTACTAGCGTTTCTTTTCTTTTTCTTTCTTTCCTTCTCCTCTCTTCTTTTCTTTTTCCCATTTTCCTTCTAGTTGTTAGGGTTTTTCTCCTCCCCTTTTCCTTTTTCCTTTCTCCCGTTTTCTTTCCTTCTTTTGCTGCAACGTTTTCCCCTCCCCTTTTCCTTTTTGTAAATGTCGTGCCCTACCAAAGGGTAGTGGGCTTGGCCCACTTACTTATTTAATTAAATTCATGCACAACTTGTACATTAACAACGTAATATATATTTACCCTATAGTCTCATATCCTTTTCGTAGTTTTAAAGTGCTAAACGACCAAACGGGTCTTTACAAATGGTTACACTCAAAATTGTAAAAATTAGACATATTGGGCTTGTGCATATCCAGTTAGTTTACCTAGTAATTATTAACTAATTTTTATATACATGTATACTTTGAGTCCATATTTAGTCATGTAGATTTCATAAATATAAACCAATTTTGAAGTAATACTTTAATAACTTGACTATACATTTTCACCCTATTTTTGTATATAAGACAACAATATCTTCATATATATCCTTGAAAAGTGATAAAAATAAGTTTCTCCTACATGGTCACCATCCATTCTCCACGTCCTCACAATCTCCGTCGCAAAAAAAATTCTGATGGCCACTAAATTTAATTGAAAAGATCGACGATTTTGAATTTATAATGCATGTGATCATAAGATTTACTTGCTAACATAAATATTAGGTCATAAAACAGCTAGTCTCACTATTTAATGGCTCTTAGAGAAGGCAAAGCCCTCCATTGATGATATTCTTACCCCGAAAGCATCTACTTTTGCTAATACTAAGTCGACACGGCCCTACTTAGTACCACGATTGAAGAATATTTCAATAACATATATTTTATTGTTTTTAGTGAATCTACTTACCGTAAATCGAAATTAGTGGAATTAGGGACATTTCATATACAAAATGGTTATATAGAAATACGTAAAAATTAGTCATATTAGGCTTGTGCATCGCACGTGCATATTGATCGGTGTATTTTATATACACTTTTTGAGTCAGTTTTAGTTAATCTTTTGTCCCTTTTTACACATATAAGTGTCGTATTAGGATAGTTTTTCTTTCTTTTGAGTCAAAGTGGTTAAAATGGCCAAATGGCGGAAAAGGAGCTAAAAGAGGGCTAAAGAGGAGATTCCAGAGCTAAAAACAGAGAAAGTGGCGAACGAGGCTGAAATCCAGACCAGCGCCGCCTCTTGCGATCGAAGCGGCGCGGCACCACTATCGAGAGGCTGCGAAGACCAGCGCGCGGCACCATGTCGGCGAGTGCAGGCTGCGACGCCTAAACATCCGAGAGGCTCTGACAGTTGCGGCCGCCATGCATGCAGAGATCAGGGCCGCGGCGCCAAATCACCCGAAGGATTGCAGAATTTCCGGCGCCGCGGCGCCGACGCGGAAAAATAAGGTTTTCAGACGGATTTTGGGCCAGGCCTGCAGGGAAAAGTTGAGGCGGTTAGGAGCCTATAAAAGGAGAACCCTAGGCAGTTTTTAAGGGTTCCCCTTCTTGCACAACACAAGGCTTTCTTGCTTGGAGATTGGAGACCATAGTTTAGTAAATTCCCTTTCCTTTTCTTGTTTTTATTTCAGTTTTATGAAGAACATGGAATTAGTTCTTGTCATGTCAATGGCTAGGAACTAATTCCTCTATAGGGCTTTCCATGTTGAATCTCTAGAAACTTATGTTATGATTTAATGCATGCTTATGGTTATTCTTCTTCTTGTTGAGATCTATCCAATAATTGAATTGAATGCTTGGTAGTTAATTGACAACTAATTATCACTATATGATTTCTAATCAGACTCCGAAAGGAGGGGATTGTGAATATGCTGTAAGTTGGGTAGACATTCTTGGATTGGGGATGAAAATACCTCAATTATTTATGTAGCGTTAACGAGAGGCTTAACAACCCTAATTTTACGCATTGTGCGTGACGGTTAACTAGGTTCTTAGTCTTAATCCTCCTATAGAGTCATCCTTATCACCGAAAGGTAGAAAGGAGCAATACTGGGGTTGAGTGTTTATATAACCCTAACGGGAGTATAAAACGATTTAGTGAACCTGCTTTCTCCAAAAGAAGAAGACCATAAGTTATTGCATTAATAAGTAACATAAGCGGATAGTGAGGAGACGTGGAAGCCCTATTCTCATCACAACTGAAGTAAATTCATTAGTTAAATTAGCCTTTATAATTCGTAGTTATAAACCACAAAATCAAATATCAATTTACCAAATAGATACCAAAAGATAGATATTTGGTACTTGAACCCTAATCCTTGTGGACGATATTCGGTCTTGCTAAGACTATATTACTTGTCACGATAACGTGCACTTGCGTTTAAGTGTGTGCATCTTTTCGCGCATCAAGTTTTTGGCGCCGTTGCCGGGGATTAGGCATAGTTCAATATCAAATTTATCTATTTTTAATTTCTAATTTGGTTTTTATTCTTTGTTAATTTTATTTTATTTTATTTTATTTTATTCTTTTTCGTTTTATGTATTTATTGTGTGAAAACAAGGGTGCCGTGATCCGTTGTTGGTTTTGATGCATCTCAGGTATCCTTTAGACATGGATTTCTACTGTCAATATGATAGAGCTCCAACCATAGAGGAAGAGAGAGAGGAGTTACGAGAAGCCATACTCAGTTTCGCTAGGTATCAAGCTCAGTTCATGGACGAAACGAGATTGGCCATAAAGAAGTTGGAACTGCAAATAGGATAACTCGCAGTCATTTTGAACAGTGAACAACAAATTGAGGAGCCAGAACCACTACCAACCATTGAGGAATCTGGTGAGATAGTTGGTGTAGAGAAGGAAAAGATTGCAGAAATCCAATTATTCACCTTCTTGGATTCTGTGGAAATTCTTTTTCTTGCACCTATTACAGAAGAAACACCACCAGCTATCACTGCTGATCCCCAATTAGGAAATCCACATCATCAAGAGTACCCCCTAGTGTCGAGAGATGTAGAGAATTTCACGGAGTCCTACATTATAGAAAGCATAAAAGACAAGTCTGTCTTGTGTACTTGGGGGATAACTGTATATTTAAGGCACTTGGTTGAACAAATGGTCGTAGGGAAATTGTGACCTACAACAATAAATCTGTGGATTGAAAGCAGTTCACAGAAGTATCCAATGGGCACTCGTACCGGTTAATTGCGTTCGGCTAAAAGACGTTAAAGACAGTGCTTGTTGGGAGACAACCCAACGTTTTCAATTATGTTATTTTAATTTCTATCTTTAGTTTATTTTATTTTATCTAGAACAGTCTCACGGTCTTGGGTTGTAGCGTTTGTGTTGTGATTGACAGGTACAGGCCAATAAACTGAAGGGCGAAAAACTGAAGAAAAGCCAGGATTTCCAGAAAAAACGGGTTAGCGCCGCGGCGCCCAGGAGCAGGGCCGCGGCGCCAAAAGAACTGTAGAGGTGCTGAAGTTTAAGCGCTTCCAAATGTGAGGCTGGCGCGAAAGTCCCGAAGGAGTGAGAAGATTGGGAGCCGGCGCCAAAGCTGCGCGCTAAGCGGAAAACGCGAACTTAGAAAATCAGATTTTCCCCCAATTCCAATTTCAAACACCTAACCCTTCTTTTCCAAAAACACACGAAAATCCAAAAATCTACCCACAATTCCTCCACAAATCCAACCCAACCACAACCAAAACTCTTAAATTCCTAAAAACCCTTAGCTATCTCAAACAACAAAGCTCCATTCCATAGCCTCAAACCACCATTAGAAACAAGAACAACTTGAATCTTCTCATAAAAATGTAATCTTTTTCTGTTCTTGAGATCTTTACTGAAGTCACAGGGGGTAGTAGTTTGAAGGAGTATTGTAGTTGTGAAGTAGTTTGGGTGCTGAAAAACTGATTGTGAAGTTTGGAGAAGGAGTAGAAAATGAGAGTGTGGGTATTGGGTAGAAGAGTTGAAGTTTGGGGGTGTTGTGTTAGCTGCTAGTTGTTGATTGTGTTAGGAAACATTTGTGCCACTAAGTTGTAAGCTGCAGAAACTGTTTTAACCATGGCCACCAGGAAGAGAAGAGCCTCCACATCCACCCCAGCCCCACATTACGATGATACTAGGTTTGTGAGCTACCAAGCCTTCGGAGATACAAAAGCTTGATACTGCACTTTAATCTCGGAAAGGGGAATGGACTACCAGAGGGAGTCATATGGGGAAGAAGATGTTTATGAGCCCATTCGGGCAATGATTGAGTTAAGGGGGTGGAGGAGATTTGTAAATCCGGAGAAAATAGCACCAATGAACACAACAATGGTGCGTGAATTCTATGCCAACTTTCCGGAGAAGGTGGAAAGGGGATGCTTTGTAAGGGGAGTTTATGTGCCTGTGACAGCAGAGAATGTAAATGCACAATTGAAGACGGTTGATGTTGAAGAAAGAAGCGATTGGAATCACTTTCGAACATGGTCTAGAAGCATCGACCGCATCGACTGGAATGTCGTTGCAAACACCGTGAGCTACCCTGGGGCTGCTTTTGATATTGGAAGAAATGGGTCAAGAGCACTAAGCAGGTGCCAGTTCAACAAGGCAGCCAAGGGTTGGCTATATTTCGTCAGCGCCCGCATGATTCCATCCACGCACTTCACCAGAGTGCCAGAAGATAGGATTAAACTGATATATGGAATTATGAGGGGGATGACGATTGATGTGGGAAAAGAGATAGTACAGAGCATTGAAGAAATCAGAAGGTTGGTGACAACAGATGGATTGGGACATGGCTCACTGATCACCAATCTATGCGCCTTCCATGGGGTCCCAACCCTACCCACTGACACTCATGAGAGAAACCAACTGCCGGTGTCCTATGGGATAGTGCACTCTTTCCCAGACCCAAGCCCCCCAGCAGCCAGAAGAAGAGCATAACCAGCAGCAGCAGCAGCAGAGGCCGCAACAAACGAAGATGAGCCTGAAATAGGGGCTCAATATGAGGCAGGACCTAGACACCAGCCAACCACAGAAGCAGAACCTCCAGTGCCTATGATGGAGCAAGTGCTCCAGAACCAGAGAATGATGATGCAACATTTCGACACAATGATACAAGGACAAAATGAGTTGAGACAGGGACAACATGAGTTGCGACAAGGGCAACAAGAATTGAGGCAGGAGCAACAACAGTTGCACCAGCAGTATGACGAGATGAGTTCCCTGTTCAACCAATGGTCGATGCATTATCCACCGCCACCACCACCATTTTAGCCGAAGTTTGTAAGTGTCTTATTTCTTTTACTGTCTTTGAGTCTACACACATTGGGGACAATGTGTGATTTAAGTTTGGGGGTGTTTTATTTGTGTCTTGTTTTATTTGTGTCTTGTTATGTTTTATTTAAGTCTTTTTATTGTTTTTATGTATTTTTGAGTCACAATTTTTTTTCTTTTTGAGTCATAATTGTCTGTCAAAAGATCATGTATGCTGTAGTTGCTAGAAACACCTAGTGAAGGAAGGCAGAATAATGTAATGGAATAAAAGCAACTATCTAAACACTTAAGTTAGATATGCCACAAACTTACAGAATCTGTCTATTTGGAGTTTCTTGCTTAAATTGTGCATGCTAAATAATGAAAACCTATGTGTTATGATTGCTTGCTATTTGAGGCGAAATAGTTAGGATATGCATGTTAGGGAGATGACTCAGGCATTTCTTTGATAGCCAATTCTTACCATTCTTTTTCTATCCCGGACTTTAAAAATATCCCTAGTCAGCCCGATTGAGCCTAAACGTTGAAACTTCTTCTTTGACACCCTATATTCCCACAAATTGTGCCATAAGTAAAAAAATGAAATAATGGAATAAATTGTGTTAAAAAAGAGACAAAAAGAGTGAATGAGCTTGTTGCACCCCAATTAAAAAGTAATAAGAAATAGGCAAAAGCCTAAGTTTGGGGGTGCTTGTTATTATAATAAACTTCACTCTCCCAAAACAAAAGAGGGGAAAGATAGAATTGAAGTGAAGGAAATAATCAAAAGAAAAGGGAAAAATTGAAAAGCTAAAGAGCTTATGGTACACAAAAATGAACCTAAATGCCTATTTTTACATACCCGTGCCTAAGCCTACATTACAACCCTTAAAAGTCCTGAAGATCTCTTTTATGCATATCCATGATTAGTGGAGAATAGCAAGTAAGCATGTCATAGGATTTTTGAATTTATATGCATGATTTAGTATACTGACTTCCATTAAAGCATGATAAATATGAGTTTGCGAAATATCTAGCTCAATGTGTTTAGTGTGCTGAATTTTCATGTATATGTTCCTGCATATTATTTCGCTAACCTTCATGTTTTCTAGTTAACACTAGTGCAGCAAAAGTGATCAATGTCAGTGAGTCTTTTATTTTTCGTTTCTTTGAGTCTTTTATTTCTTTCTTTCTATCTTTGCTCGAGGGCGAGCAAAGGTTAAGTTTGGGGGTATTTGATCGGTGTATTTTATATACACTTTTTGAGTCAGTTTTAGTTAATCTTTTGTCCCTTTTTACACATATAAGTGTCGTATTAGGATAGTTTTTCTTTCTTTTGAGTCAAAGTGGTTAAAATGGCCAAATGGCGGTAAAGGAGCTAAAAGAGGGCTAAAGAGGAGATTCGAGCTAAAAGCAGAGAAAGTGGCGAACAGGCTGAAATCGGACCCGGTAGCGCATGGCCTCTTGCGATCGAAGCGAGGCGCGGCGCCACTATCGAGAGATGCAGAAGACCAGCGCCGCGGCTCATGTCGGCAGTGCGAACGCGGCGCTAAACATCAGAGGCTCAGAAGTTGCGTGACTGCGGCCATGAGCAGAGATCGGGGGCAGCGGCAAATCACCCAAGGATTGCAGATTTCCCGCGCTGGCGCCATGCAGAGCGCGGCCAGCGGAAAAATAAGGTTTTCAGACGGATTTTGGGCCAGGCCTGCAGGGAAAAGTTGAGGCGGTTAGGAGCCTATAAAAGGAGAACCCTAGGCAGTTTTTAAGGGTTCCACTTCTTGCACAACACAAGACTTTCTTGCTTGGAGATTGGAGACCATAGTTTAGTAAATTCCCTTTCCTTTTCTTATTTTTATTTCAGTTTTATGAAGAACATGGAATTAGTTCTTGTCATGTCAATGGCTAGGAACTAATTCCTCTATAGGGCTTTCCATGTTGAATCTCTAGAAACTTATGTTATGATTTAATGCATGCTTATGGTTATTCTTCTTCTTGTTGAGATCTATCCAATAATTGAATTGAATGCTTGGTAGTTAATTGACAACTAATTATCACTATATGATTTCTAATCAGACTCCGAAAGGAGGGGATTGTGAATATGCTGTAAGTTGGGTAGACATTCTTGGATTGGGGATGAAAATACCTCAATTATTTATGTAGCGTTAACGAGAGGCTTAACAACCCTAATTTTACGCATTGTGCGTGACGATTAACTAGGTTCTTAGTCTTAATCCTCCTATAGAGTCATCCTTATCACCGAAAGGTAGAAAGGAGCAATACCGGGGTTGAGTGTTTATATAACCCTAACGGGAGTATAAAACGATTTAGTGAACCTGCTTTCTCCAAAAGAAGAAGACCATGAGTTATTGCATTAATAAGTAACATAAGCGGATAGTGAGGAGACGTGGAAGCCCTATTCTCATCACAACTGAAGTAAATTCATTAGTTAAATTAGCCTTTATAATTCGTAGTTATAAACCACAAAATCAAATATCAATTTACCAAATAGATACCAAAAGATAGATATTTGGTACTTGAACCCTAATCCTTGTGGACGATATTCGGTCTTGCTAAGACTATATTACTTGTCACGATAATGTGCACTTGCGTTTAAGTGTGTGCATCTTTTCGCGCATCACATATCCAATTAATTTACCAAGAAATTATAAACTAGTTTATAAATACATGTATACTTTGAGTTCATATTTAATCATGTAGATTTCATAAATATAAACCAAGTTAGAAGTAATACTTTAATAACTTGAATATAGATTTTCACCCTATTTTTGTATATAAGACAACAATATCTTCATATATATCCTTGAAAAGTTATCAAAATAAGTTTCTCCTACATGGTCACCACCCATTCTCCTTGTCCTCACAATCTCCGTCGCAAAAAAACTTCTGATCGCCACTAAATTTAATTGAAAAGATTGGCGATTTTGAGTTTGTAATGCATGTGCTCATAAGATTTACTTGCTAACAGAAATATTAGGTCATAAAACGTCTAGTCTCACTATTTAATGGCTCTTAGAGACGGGCTAAGCCCTCCATTGATGCTATTCTTTTCCCAAAAGTATCTGCTTTAGCTAATACTAAGTCGACACGCCCCTACTCAGTACTCACGATTGAAGAATATTTCAATAACATATGTTTTAATATTTTTAGTGAATCTACTCATCTTAAATCTAAATTAGTGGAATTAGGGACATTTCAGATCGGGAATGGTTACATTAAAAAATTGTAAAAATTAGACATATTGGGCTCGTGCATGTCCAGCTAGTTGATGCGCGAAAAGATGCACACACTTAAACGCAAGTGCACGTTATCGTGACAAGTAATATAGTCTTAGCAAGACCGAATATCGTCCACAAGGATTAGGGTTCAAGTACCAAATATCTATCTTTTGGTATCTATTTGGTAAATTGATATTTGATTTTATGGTTTATAACTACGAATTATAAAGACTAATTTAACTAATGAGTTTACTTCAGTTGTGATGAGAATAGGGCTTCCACGTCTCCTCACTATCCGCTTATGTTACTTATTAATGCAATAACTTATGGTCTTCTTCTTTTGGAGAAAGCAGGTTCACTAAATCGTTTTATACTCCTGTTAGGGTTATATAAACACTCAACCCCAGTATTGCACCTTACCTACCTTTCGGTGATAAGGATAACTCTATAGGAGGATTAAGACTAAGAACCTAGTTAACTGTCACGCCCCATGCGTAAAATTAGGGTTGTTAAGCCTCTCGTTAACGCTACATAAATAATTGAGGTATTTTCATCCCCAATCCAAGAATGTCTACCCAACTTACAGCATATTCATAATCCCCTCCTTTCGGAGTCTGATTAGAAATCATATAGTGATAATTAGTTGTCAATTAACTACCAAGCATTCAATTTAATTATTGGATAGATCTCAACAAGAAGAAGAATAACCATAAGCATGCATTAAATCATAACATAAGTTTCTAGAGATTCAACATGGAAAGCCCTATAGAGGAATTAGTTCCTAGCCATTGACATGACAAGAACTAATTCCATGTTCTTCATAAAACTGAAATAAAAACAAGAAAAAGAAAGGAAATTTACTAAACTATGGTCTCCAATCTCCAAGCAAGAAAGCCTTGTGTTGTGCAAGAAGGGGAACCCTTAAAAACTGCCTAGGGTTCTCCTTTTATAGGCTGAAAACCGCCTCTCTCTTTTCCCTGCAGTTCGGCCTAAAATCGTCAAAACCTCGATTTTTCCGCGTCGCGCGCCGCGGCCACGCTTCGGCGCGGCCGGAACTCGTGGTCGCCGGGTGAATTGGCGCGCGGCCGATCTCTGGCTGCGTGGGCCGCGCGGCGCTTCTTCTGTAGCCTCTCTCGATGATTAGCGCCGCGCCTCGCACTGTTGACATGAGCGCGCGTGCTGGGACTCTGCAGCCTCTCGGATATTGGCGCGTGGCCGCTCTCGTTGGCATGAGGCACCGCGGCGCTGACCCGCGATTCTGCCTCGTTCGCCACTTTCTCTGTTTTTAGCTCTGGAATCTCCTCTTTTGCCCTCTTTTAGCTCCTTTTCCGCCATTTAGCCATTTTAACCACTTTGACTCAAAAGAAAGGAAAACTATCCTAATCCGACACTTATATGTGTAAAAAGGGACAAAAGATTAACTAAAACTGACTCAAAAAGTGTATATAAAATACACCGATCAAATACCCCCAAACTTAATGATGCGCGTAATATGCACACACTTTTAAACGCAAGTGCACGTTATCGTTTCAAGTAGTATAATCTTAGATAAGACCGAATATCGTCCTCTAGGATTAGGGTCCAAGTATCAGTTATCTATTTTCTAGTATCTATTTGGTGAATTAATGATTGATTGTTTGGTTTGTAACTAAGAGTTATGAAAGCTAATTAAATATAAAGATTTAATTCAGATGTGATGAGAATAGGGCTTCTATGTATCCTTACTATCCGCTTATGCTACTTACTAATACACTAACTTATGGTGTTCTTCTTTTGGAGAAAGCAGGTTTACGAAATCGTTTTATACTCCCGTTAGGGTTATATAAACACTCAACCCCAGTATTGTTCCTTACCTAACTTTCGCTGATAAGGGTAACGCTATAGGAGGATTAAGCACAAAAACCTAGTTGACCGTCACGCACAATGCGCAAAATTAGGGTTGTTAAGCCTCTCATCAACGCTACAAATCTAATTGAGGTATTTTCATCCCCAATTCAAGATCTACCCAACTTACAAAGATATTCACAATCCCCCCTTTTCAGAATCTGATTAGAAATCATATAGTGATAACTAGTTGTCAATTAGCTACCAAGAATTCAACTCAATTATTGGATAGATCTCTCAATAAGAATAATCACCATAAGCATGCATTAATTTATAACATAAGGTTCAAGAAATTCAACATAGAAAGCCCTATAAGAGAATTAGTTCCTAGCCATGAATATGACAAGAACTAATTCAAAGTTCATCATGCAAAAACTGAATTAAAGAAAAGAAAAAAAGAAAGAAATTACTAATGTTTAGGTCTCCAATCTCCTAGCAAGAAAATCTTGAGTTGTGCAAGAAAGGGAACCCTCAAAAACTGCCTAGGGTTCTCCTTATATAGTTTTAAAACGCCTCCCTTCTTTTCCTTCCAGGCCTGGCCCAAAAATCCGTCAAAAGACCTAAATTTTCCGCGTCGGCGCCGCGGCCCTGCAGATGGGCGCCGCGGCGCCGGAAGTTCTGCGATCCGTCGGGTGTTTAGGCGCCGCGGCCCTGATATCTGCTGCGAGGCGCGGCGTCAGAATCTGTAGCTCCTCGGATGTTTAGGCGCGCGTGACCATCTGCTCGGCGAGGCCGCGCTGAGTCTTCTGCCTCTCTGAATAGTGGGCGCCGCGGCCCTGATTTAGGCGCCGCGGCTCTGGATCTTCTGCGCCTTCTCTGAATGATAGGCGCCGCGGCCCTGCTTCTGACTGCAGGAGGCGCCGCGGCGCTGGTCTGGATTTTAGCCTTGTTCGCCACTTTCTCTGTTTTCAGCTCTGGCATCTCCTCTTTTGCCCTCTTTTTGCTCCTTTTCCGCCATTTGGCCACTTTAACCACTTTGACTCAAAAGAAAGAAAAACTATCCTAATACGACATTTATATGTGCAAAATGGGACAAAAGACTAACTAAAACAGACTCAAAAGGTGTATATAAAATACACCGATCAAATACCCCCAAACTTAACCTTTGCTCGCCCTCGAGCAAAGATAAAAAGAAAGAAATAAAATGAAAGACTCAATAAATAAGAAAATAAACAGACTCCCTGCCATTGATCACTTTTGCTGCATGAATGTTAACTAGAAAAACATGAAGGTTAGCAGAATAATATGCAGGAACATATAGCATGGAATTTCAACACATTGAGCTAGATATTTCGCAAACTCATACTTATCATGCTTAAATGGAAGTCAGTGTACTCAAGTATGCATATAAATTCAAAAATTCCTATGGCATGCTTACTTGCTATTCTCCACTAATTCTGGATATACATAAAAGAGATCTTCAGGACTTTAAGGGTTGTAATGTAGGCTTAGGTAGGGGTTGGTAAAAATAGGCATTTAGGCTCATTTTTGTGTACCATAAGCTCTTTAGCTTTTCAATTTTTCCCTTTTTCTTTTGATTCTTTCCTTCACTTCAATTCTATCCTTCCCCTCTTTTGTTTTGGGAGAGTGAAGTATCTAATAATAATGAACACCCCCAAACTTAGGCTTTTGCCTGTTTCTTATTACTTTTTATTGGGGTCCAACGGGCTTATTCACTCTTTTTGTCTCTTTTTCTTTTAACACAATGTATTCCGCTTTTTCATCTTTTCACTCATGGCACAATTTGTGGGAAAGTAGGCTGTCAAAGGAAAAGTTTCAATTTTTAGGCTCAATGGGGCTAACTAGTGATATTTTCTGATGCGGGATAGAAAAGAATGGTAAGAATTGGCTATCAAAGAAATGCCTGAGTCATCTCCCTATCATGCATATCCTAACTATTTCGCCTCAAATAGCAAGCAGTCATAACACATAGGCATTTATCATTTAGCATACATAACTCAAGCAAGAGACTCCAAATAGACAGATTCTGTGAGTTTTTGACATATCTAACCTAAGTGTTTAGGTAGTTGCTTCCATTCCTTTACATTATTCCACCTTACTTCACTAGGTGTTTCTAGCCACTACAGCATACATGATCTTTGACAGGCAATTATGACTCAAAAAAAAAAAAAAAATTTGGTGACTCAAAATAAACATAAAACAAATAAAAAGACTTCAATAAAACATAACATGACACATAAATAAAACACCCCCAAACTTAAATCACACATTGTCCCCAATGTGTGCAAGACTCAAAGAAAATAAAAGAAAAAAACACTTACAGACTTTGGCTAGAATGGTGGTGGTGGCGGTGGATAATGCATCGACCATTGGTTGAACAGGGAACTCAACTCGTCATACTGCTTTGGTGCGGTATTCTTTGCTCTGCCCGCTCACTTCTTGTTGCCCTTGTCGCAACTCCTGTTGTCCCTGTCTCAACTCATTTTGTCCTTGTAACAATGTGCCGAAGTGTTGCATCATCATCCTCTGGTTCTGGAGCACTTGCTCCATCATTGGCACTGAGGGTCCTGCTTCTGTGGTTGGCCGGTGGCTAGGTCCTGCCTCATATTGAGCCCCTATTTCAGGCTCATCTTCATCCATGGTTGCCTCTGCTGCTGCTGCTGCTGCTGGTGGTGCTCTCCGTCTGGCTGCTGGGGGGCTGGGGTCTGGGAAAGAGTGCACTATCCCATAGGACACTGGCAGTTGGTTTCTTTCACGAGTATCCGAGGGTAGGATTGGGACCGCACTCATGTGACATAGCTTTGTGATAACTGAGCCATGTCCCAATCCGCCTGTTGTTACCAATCTGCTGATTTCCTCGATGCTCTGCACTATTTCTTTTCCCACATCAATCGTCAACCCCTTCATAATTCCATATACTAGTTTGATCCTGTCCTCTGGCACTCTAGTGAAGTGCGTGGATGGAATCATGCGGGCGCTAACGAAATATAGCCAACCTTTGGCTACTTTGTTGAATTGGCACCTGTTCAGTGCTCTTGACCCATTTCTTCCAATCTCAAATGCAGCCCCAGGGTAGCTTACTGTGTCTGCGACGGCATTCCAGTTGATGGTGTTGGTGCTTCTAGCCCATATTCTAAAATGGTTCCAATCACTACTCTCTTCAACATCAACTGTTTTCAATTGTATATTTATATCCTCTGCTTTCACAGGCACATAATGTCCCCTTACGAAGCATCCCCTTTCTACCTTCTCCGGAAAATTTGCATAAAATTCACGCACCATTGTTGTGTTTGCTGGTGCTATCTTCTCCGGATTCACAAATTTCCTCCACTCCCTTAACTCAATCATCGCCCGAATGGGCTCATAAACATCTTCTCCCCCATATGACTCCTCCGGTAGTCCATTCCCTTCGGTATTAAGTGGTCCAGTATCGCTTTTGTATCTTTGGAAGGCTTGGTAACTTACAAACCTAGTTTCATCATATTGTGGGGTTGGAGTGGATGTGGAGCCTCTTCTCTTTCTGGTGGCCATTTTAAAACAAAATCTGCAGCTTCAAATTTTTGTGGCACAATGTCTCCTACACACTCAACAACTAGCAGTGACAACACCCCCAAACTTCAACAATGCCCACAACCTCCTTTTCTACTCTTTTCTCCAACTTCACAACCAACTTTTCAGTACCCAAACTACTCCAACTACAATACTCTTCCCAACTACTACCTCCTATGACTTTAGTGAAAGGATTCAAGAACAAAGATAGGGATTACCTTTTGATGAGAAGATTCAAGCTTGTTCTTGTTTCAATTGGTGGGTTGAGGCTATGGAATGGAGCTTTGTTGTTTGAGATAGTTGGGGGTTTTTGGGAATTTAAGAGTTTAGGTTGTGGTTGGGTTGGATTTGTGGAGGATTTGTGGGAAAGTTTCTGAAATTTCGTGGGTTTTTGGAGATGGAAGGTTAGGTTTTTGAAGTAGGAATTGGGGAAAATCTGATTTTTGGGCTTTTAAGTTTCTGGATTCCCGCTTGGCGCCAGCGCTTTTAGCGCGCGGCCAATCATCTGCGCTCCTTCGGGATTTCATGCGCCGCGGCGCCTAACTTGGCATATTTTTCTGGATTTCTGCAGCCGCGGCCCTGCTCCTAGGCGCCGCGGCGCTTAAACTTCAGCACTCTTTCAGATATTTCGGCGCGACCTGCTCTGGCGCGCGGCTCTTACCGCTTTTCGAAATCTCGCTTTTCTTGATTTATTTCCTGCACATCAATCACGACAAAACACAAGACTCCAAGACCGTGAGACTGTTCTTAGACAAAAATGAAATAAACTAAAAGACAGAAATTAAAATAACATAATTGAAAACGTTGGGTTGCCTCCCAAGTAGCGCTGTCTTTAACGTCTTTTAGCCGGACGCAAGTTCCTTAGTCTTAATAACCTTGGGGCGGATTAAGCCCCCAACCTATCCATTTTCTCCACATTTGGCGTTTCCTTTTTCTCCTTTTCTTTTTAGCATTATCGGTAATAGGGAGTTCAGGAACACTTACCTCCTTTAGTGGCATTTCGGCAAACCATGCCTGCTTTCTTGGGCTCATCACTCTTTGGTTCACTTGTAATGGCTCGCATGGGGGTTTAATGGTGCTGATTGCAAAGCACCTACTCATTGGTGGTGGTTCGATGACATGTTTAAACACTTTAAACACCATTTCTTCATTCTCCACCCTTAATGTCAATTCCCCTCTTTCAACATCAATCAAAGCTCTCCCTGTTGCTAGGAATGGCCTTCCTAATATGATAGGGATTTCTGCATCTTCTTCCATATCAAGAATGAGGAAATCTGCAGGAAAGAAAAATTTTCCTACCTTCACAATCACATCCTCAATCTTGCCTCGTAGATGAACCACTGTCCTGTCGGCTAGTTGCAGACTCACCGTGGTTGGTTTAGCCTCTCCCAATTCCAATCTTTTGAAAACTGATAAGGGCATCAGATTTATACTCGCCCCTAAATCGCATAGAGCTCTGTTGCACGTCACCCTGCCCACTGTGCATGGTAGTGTAAAGCTTCCAGGATCCTTTAGCTTTGGTGGTAACTTCTTTTGTAAGATAGCACTACACTCTTCTGTTAGTGCTACTATCTCGTATTCGGCTAGTTTCCTCTTTTTCCCCAAAATTTCTTTCATGAATTTGAAATAAGACGACATCTGCTCCAAAGCCTCTATAAAAGGTATGTTGATATGCAACTTTCTGAATACCTCCAAGAATTTGGAAAATTGTTTATCGACCGCCTTCCTTTGTAATCTCTGGGGGAAAGGAATCTTTTCTGTATACTCCTTCTCCGGAGTTTTCTATCATCAGGTTAGGTTCGACCTTCTCTTTTTCTAACTCTGCTTCCTTCTCAACTATTGGCTGAGGTGGTTGTTGCTCCAATTGTCTTCCACTTCTCAACTGCACTGATTTACATTGCTCCCTCAGATTTACCTCTGTATTGCTTGGCAATGTCCCCTGTGGCCTGACGTTTACCTGCTTTGCTAGCTGTCCTACTTGTGTTTCCAAGTTTCTGAACGAGGATCTAGCTTCTGTCATAAACTGCGTCTGGGCGTTGGCAAGTGTTGTCAAAGCTGTTTTAAGCTCATCTGGCTTTTCTTGCTGAACCGGTGCATTGAACTGTTGAGGCTGTGGGGCTTGAATGAAAAATTTCTGGTTACGGTTCTGCTGGTTACGATGCGGCCCCTGTATTGGTTCTGTTGCCGCCAATCGATTCTGCCGCCTGCTGTGCGGTTCTGCTGCACGATATTGATTCTGCTGGCCCTGATCTCCTTTCCATGAGAAATTTGGGTGATTCCTCCACCCTGGATTATAAGTGTTTGAGTAGGGGTTGTTCTGTTGCCTCTGGTAATTACCCACTGCTTGACACTCCGCCTGCTCCATTGGTATATTATTGGGATCCGCTGAAGGACACCTATCAAATGTATGTGGGCCACCACATATCTCACAGCTTTTAGGCATTTGTACCGCGTTCACCGACACTGTATGTTCTTTGAATTGTTTTTAGAAGGGCACTTGGGCATTCAAGCGGCAATAGCATCTATCTCGTGGACTCACGATTCTTCTCCCACTTGTCGCCCTCTCTTCAGTGACATGGTTGTTAGTGGCCATATCTTCTAATAACTCATGAGCATCGTGGGCTGTTTTCCTCATGAATGCTCCACCTGCTGCTGCATCTATGATGGTCCTGGTTGTACTGCTCAGCCCGTTGTAGAAGATGTGGACCAAGTTCCACAACTCAATGCAATGGTGTGGGCACTTTCTTTGTAGATCCTTGAACCTTTCCCACGCCTCATATAAAGACTCTCCATCAGCTTGGTAGAAGTTGTTCAACTCCCCTCTCAGTTTTGCTGCTTTACAAGGCGGAAAGAACTTGGCTAGGAATTTCTGTGCCAGCTCGTGCCATGTGAATATCGAATCGGCTGGCAGGGAATTTAACCATACTTTTGCTCTATCCCTGAGTGAGAAGGGAAAGAGCCTCAACCTGACGGCATCATCAGTAACGCCGTTATATCTGAAAGTGGCACATAGCTCCAAGAAATTAGCTATGTGCATGTGTGGATCCTCCGATGGCAGTCCTCCGAATTGCACAGTGTGCTGTACCATGCTCAAAATTGCTGGTTTTATCTCGAAGTTGTTGGCTCCTATTGCAGGGAGCCTAATGCATGTCTGTGCCCCATTCACTCTTGGCAGCACATAATCTCCCAAACTTCTTTCGGGCTGGATTCGGACTCTATCCTCCACATCTATTGGCACTTGATGAGGATCTTCTGGGTTAGGTTGATTTTCACCTAACCCTTCTCTCATCCTGTTATTGTTTAGATTACCGTCCATCTCTATCAAAGTTGCAACCCGTTGATTCTTTCTGTTCTGTTTGCAGGTTTTCTCGATCTCTGGATTGAAGGGAACAAGAGTGTCTGCTCCTCTTCTCCTTCGCATAAACTGATTGCCTGAAATAGATCAAAAACAGAAAACGAATCACGGCAACCTGATTTTCCGAAAAATAGCGAAAAACGTAAAAGAAAAATAAAAATTAAAAATTAAAGACCAAATTAGAAATTAAAAATAGATAATTTTGATATTGAACTATTGCCTAATCCCCGGCAACGGCGCCAAAAACTTGATGCGCGTAATATGCACACACTTTTAAACGCAAGTGCACGTTATCGTTTCAAGTAGTATAATCTTAGATAAGACCGAATATCGTCCTCTAGGATTAGGGTCCAAGTATCAGTTATCTATTTTCTAGTATCTATTTGGTGAATTAATGATTGATTGTTTGGTTTGTAACTAAGAGTTATGAAAGCTAATTAAATATAAAGATTTAATTCAGATGTGATGAGAATAGGGCTTCTATGTATCCTTACTATCCGCTTATGCTACTTACTAATACACTAACTTATGGTGTTCTTCTTTTGGAGAAAGCAGGTTTACGAAATCGTTTTATACTCCCGTTAGGGTTATATAAACACTCAACCCCAGTATTGCTCCTTACCTAACTTTCGCTAATAAGGGTAACGCTATAGGAGGATTAAGCACAAAAACCTAGTTGACCGTCACGCACAATGCGCAAAATTAGGGTTGTTAAGCCTCTCATCAACGCTACAAATCTAATTGAGGTATTTTCATCCCCAATTCAAGACTGTCTACCCAACTTACAGCATATTCACAATCCCCCCTTTTCAGACTCTGATTAGAAATCATATAGTGATAACTAGTTGTCAATTAGCTACCAAGAATTCAACTCAATTATTGGATAGATCTCTCAATAAGAATAATCACCATAAGCATGCATTAATTTATAACATAAGGTTCAAGAAATTCAACATAGAAAGCCCTATAAGAGAATTAGTTCCTAGCCATGAATATGACAAGAACTAATTCAAAGTTCATCATGCAAAAACTGAATTAAAGAAAAGAAAAAAAAGAAAGAAATTACTAATGTTTAGGTCTCCAATCTCCTAGCAAGAAAATCTTGAGTTGTGCAAGAAAGGGATCTCTCAAAAACTGCCTAGGGTTCTCCTTATATAGTTTTAAAACGCCTCCCTTCTTTTCCTTCCAGGCCTGGCCCAAAAATCCGTCAAAAGACCTAAATTTTCCGCGTCGGCGCGCGTTCGCATATGGCGCGCGGCCGGAGTTCGCGATCCGTCGGGTGTTTAGGCGCCGCGCCGATATCTGCATGCGAGGCGCGCGCCAGAACTCTGTAGCTCCTCGGATGTTTAGCGCGCGACCGCATCTCATGCGAGGCGCGTGGCGGAGTCTTCGCCATTACGAATAGTGGCGCGCGCGGCCAGTTTAGCGCCGCGGCTCGGATCTTCGCGCCTTCTCGAATGATAGCGTCGCGCCGCTTGCGAGGAGGCGCGCGGCGCGATCTGGATTTAGCCTTGTTCGCCACTTTCTGCATTTCGGCATCTCCTCTTTTGCCCTCTTTTTGCTCCTTTTCCGCCATTTGGCCACTTTAACCACTTTGACTCAATAGAAAGAAAAACTATCCTAATACGACATTTATATGTGCAAAATGGGACAAAAGACTAACTAAAACAGACTCAAAAGGTGTATATAAAATACACCGATCACTTAACCTTTGCTCGCGCTCGAGCAAAGATAGAAAGAAAGAAATAAAAGACTCAAGAAACGAAAATAAAAGACTCACTGACATTGATCACTTTTGCTGCATTAGTGTTAACTAGAAAAACATGAAGGTTAGCGAAATAATATGCAGGAACATATAGCATGAACATTCAACACACTAAACACATTGAGCAAGATATTTCGCAAACTCATATTTATCATGCTTTAATGGAAGTCAGTATACTAAATCATGCATATAAATTCAAAAATCCTATGGCATGCTTACTTGCTATTCTCCACTAATCCTGGATATGCATAAAAGAGATCTTCAGGACTTTTAAGGGTTGTGATGTAGGCTTAGGCACGGGTATGTAAAAATAGGCATTTAGGCTCATTTTTGTGTACCATAAGCTCTTTAGCTTTTCAATTTTTCCCTTTTCTTTTGATTCTTTCCTTCACTTCAATTCTATCTTTCCCCTCTTTTGTTTTGGGAGAGTGAAGTGTATTATAATAACAAGCACCCCCAAACTTAGGCTTTTGCCTATTTCTTATTACTTTTTAATTGGGGTGCAACAAACTCATTCACTCTTTTTGTCTCTTTTTTAACACAATTTATTCCATTATTTCATATTTTTACTTACGGCACAATTTGTGGGAATATAGGGTGTCAAAGAAGAAGTTTCAACGTTTAGGCTCAATGGGGCTGACTAGGGATATTTTTAAAGTCCGGGATAGAAAAAGAATGGTAAGAATTGGCTATCAAAGAAATGCCTGAGTCATCTCCCTAACATGCACATCCTAACTATTTCGCCTCAAATAGCAAGCAATCATAACACATAAGTATTTATCATTTAGCATGCATAATTCAATCAAGAAACTCCAAATAGACAGATTTTGTGAGTTTTTGGCATATCTAACCTAATTGTTTAGAGAGTTGCTTCAATTTCGTTACATTATTCCACCTTACTTCACTAGGTGTTTCTAGCAACTACATCATACATGATCTTTGACAGGCAATTATGACTCAAAAAGAAAAAAAAATTGGTGACTCCAAAAATACATAAAAACAATAAAAAGACTTAAATAAAACATAACAAGACACAAATAAAACAAGACACAAATAAAACACCCCCAAACTTAAATCACACATTGTCCCCAATATGTGTAGACTCAAAGACAGTAAAAGAAATAAGACACTAACAAACTTCGGCTAAAATGGTGGTGGTGGCGGTGGATAATGCATCGACCATTGGTTGAACAGGGAACTCATCTCGTCATCTGCTTTGGTGCAACCGCTGCCGCTCTCCTCAATTCTTGTTGCCGCTGTCGCAACTCATGTTGTCCTGTCTCAACTCATTTTGTCCTTGTATCATTGTGTCGAAATGTTGCATCATCATTCTGCAGTTCTGGAGCACTTGCTCCATCATGCACCTGGAGGTTCGATTTTGTGGTTGGTGGTGGCTAGGTCTCGCCTCATGTGAGCCTATTTGAGGCTCATCTTCGCTCATTGCGGCCTCTGCTTTGCTTTGGTTGTACTCTTCGTCATTTCTTTGGGGGCTTGGAGTGCAGGAAAGAGTGCACTATCCACAGGACACGGCGATTGGTTTCTCTCATGAGTGTCGGTGGGTAGGGTTGGGACCCTCCGGCGCATAGATTAGTGATAAGTGAGCCGTGTCCCAATCCACATTGTCACCAACCTGCTGATTTCTTCAATGCTCTGCACTATCTCTTTCCCCACATCAATCGTCATTCCCCTCATAATTCCATATATCAGTTTAATCCTATCCTCTGGCACTCTGGTGAAGTGCGTGGAGAGAATCATGCGGGCGCTGACGAAATATAGTCAACCTTTGGCTGCTTTGTTGAATTGGCACCTGTTCAGTGCTCTTGACCCATTTCTTCCAATGTCAAAAGCAGCCCCATGGTAGCTCACGGTGTTTGCAACGGCATTCCAGTCGATGTGGTCGGTGCTTCTAGACCATGTTCTAAAGTGATTCCAATCACTTCTTTCTTCAACATCAACCGTCTTCAATTGTGCATTTACATTCTC
Source organism: Przewalskia tangutica (assembly GCA_029844215.1). Lineage (NCBI taxonomy): Eukaryota > Viridiplantae > Streptophyta > Magnoliopsida > Solanales > Solanaceae > Przewalskia > Przewalskia tangutica. The sequence goes on from CM056719.1 coordinate 132,955,393, forward strand.
TGCTGTCACAGGCACATAAACTCCCCTTACAAAGCATCCCCTTTCCACCTTCTCCGGAAAGTTGGCATAGAATTCACGCACCATTGTTGTGTTCACTGGTGCTATCTTCTCCGGATTTACAAATCTCCTCCACCCCCTTAACTCAATCATTGCCCGAATGGGCTCATAAACATCTTCTTCCCCATATGACTCCCTCTGGTAGTCCATTCCCCTTTCCGGGATTAAGGGTCTGGTATCAAGCTTCTTGTATCTCTGGAAGGCTTGGTAGCTCACAAACCTAGTATCATCGTAATGTGGGGCTGGGGTGGATGTGGAGGCTCTTCTCTTCCTGGTGGCCATGGTTAAAACAGTTTCTGCAGCTTACAACTTAGTGGCACAAATGTTTCCTAACACAATCAACAACTAGCAGCTAACACAACACCCCCAAACTTCAACTCTTCTACCCAATACCCACACTCTCTTTTTCTACTCCTTCTCCAAACTTCACAATCGATTTTTCAGCACCCAAACTACTTCACAACTACAATACTCCTTCAAACTACTACCCCCTGTGACTTCAGTAAAGATTTCAAGAACATAAAAAGATTACCTTTTTATGAGAAGATTCAAGTTGTTCTTGTTTCAAATGGTGGTTTGAGGCTATGGAATGGAGCTTTGTTGTTTGAGATAGCTAAGGGTTTTTAGGAATTTAAGAGTTTTGGTTGTGGTTGGGTTGGATTTGTGGAGGATTTGTGGGCAAATTTTTGGATTTTCGTGTGTTTTTGGAGAAGAAGGGTTAGGTTTTTGAAATTGGAATTGGGGAAAATCTGATTTCTGGGCGTTTTAAGTTTCTGGATTTCCGCTTGTGTGCTTGCTTTTAGCGCGCGGCTGATCTCTGCACTCGCCCGGGACTTTCTGCGCGCGGCTCATTCTGGAGCGCGGCTAAACTTGGCAAATTTTACGAAATTGCGCGTACTGCTCGCAGCCATGGCTAACCCGTTTTTCCGAAATCTGGCGTTTCTTGATTTCGCCCTTGATTTATTTGCCTATCCCTGTCAATCACAACACAAACGCTACAACCCAAGACCGTGAGACTGTTCTAGATAAAATAAAATAAACTAAAGACAGGAATTAAAATCACATAATTAAAAATGTTGGGTTGCCTCCCACTTAGCGATGTCTTTAACGTCTTTTAGCCGGACGCAAGTTCCTTAGCTTAATAAATGTGAGGTGTATTAACCCCACAACAAATCCATTTTTTCCACATTGTTCGTTTTCTTTTTCTTCTTCTTCTTCTTCTCTTCTTAGCATTATCGTCAAGCGAAGTTTCAGGAACACATACCTCCTTTAGTGGAATTTCGGCAAACCATGCCTGCTTTCTTGGGCTCATCTCTCTTTGGTTGACTTGTATTGGCTCGCAGGGGGGTTTGATGGTGCTGATTTCAAATCACCCACTCATGGTTGGTGGCTCAATGACGTGTTTAAAAACTTTAAACACCATTTCTTCATTCTCCACCCTTAGTGTTAACTCTCCTATTTCAACATCAATCAAAGCTCTTCCCGTTGCTAGGAATGGTCTCCCCAATATGATAGGGATTTCCGCATCTTCTTCCATATCAAGAATGAGGAAGTCTGCAGGAAAGAAGAATTTTCCTACTTTCACAATCACGTCCTCAATCTTGCCTCTGGGATGAACCACGGTCATGTCGGCCAGTTGCAGGCTTACTGTGGTTGGTTTGGCCTCTCCCAACTCCAATCTTTTAAATACTGATAAGGGCATCAGATTTATACTTGCCCCTAAATCGCCTGAGCTCATTGCATGTCACCCTGCCCACTGTGCAAGGTAGTGTAAAGCTCCCTGGATCTTTTAGCTTTGGTGGCAACTTTTTCTGCAAGATAGCACTACACTCTTCTGTCAGTGCTACTATTTCGTATTCTGCCAGCTTCTTCTTCTTCCCCAAGATCTCCTTCATGAACTTGAAATAGGAAGGCATCTGCTCCAAAGCCTCTATAAAAGGTATGTTGATATGCAGCTTCCTGAATGTCTCCAAAAATTTGGAGAATTGTTTATCAACCGCCTTCCGCTGTAATCTCTGGGGAAAAGGGATCTTCTCTGTATACTCTTTCTCTGGAGTTTTCTTTACTACTGGGCTAGGCTCAATCACCTTCTCTTTTTCTATCTCTGCCTTCTTCTCACTCACTGGCTGAGGTATTCTTTGCTCAATGTCTTCCACTTCTCAACCGCATTGCTCGCTCGCTCCTCGGATTTACCTCTGTATTGCTTGGCAATGTACCTTGCGGCTTCTTTGTTTGCTCGCTTTACTAGTGACCACTTGTGTTTCCAAGTTCTGAGCGAGAATCTAGCTTCGTCATGAATCGCTGCGTCGGCGTTGGCAAGTCTTTATCACGGTGCTTTATTTCGTCGGCTTTTCTTGTTGAGCCGGTGCATTGGTATTGAAATTTGTGGGGCTTGAATGAAAGATTGCGGATTCTGGTTATCATCGCCCTGTATTGATTCTGCTGCCCCTGGTATTGATTCTGCTGCCCCTGGTCTCCTCTCCATGAGAAATTTAGGTGATTCCTCCACCCTGGATTATAAGGGTTGGAGTAGGGGTTGTTTTGTTGCCTCTGATAATTACCTACTGCCTGACACTCTGCCTGCTCCATTGGTATATTGTTGGGATCAGCTGAAGGACACCTATCGAATGTATGGGGGCCACCACATATCTCATGACTTTTAGGCATCTGCGCACGCATTCACGGACCTTTGTATGTTCTTTGCTTTGTTTTGCCAAAAGGGCGGCACTGGGCATTCAAGGCGTGATAACATCTATTTCGTGGACTCCCACTGTTCTCCTCCCACTTGTCGACCTCTCTTCTGTGACATGGTTGTTAGTGGCCATATCTTCTAATAACTCATGAGCGTCGTGGGTTGTTTTCCTCATGAATGCTCCACCTGCTGCTGCATCTATAATGGTTCTGGTTGTACTACTCAGCCCGTTGTAGAAGATGTGGACCAAGTTCCACAACTCAATGCAATGGTGTGGGCACTTTCTCTGTAGATCTTTGAACCTTTCCTAAGCTTCATATAAGGACTCTCCATCTGCTTGGTAGAAGTTGTTCAACTCCCCTCTCAGTTTTGCTGCTTTACACGGGGGAAAGAACTTGGCTAGGAATTTCGGTGTCAGCTCGTGCCATGTAAAAATCGAATCGGTCGGCAGGGAGTTCAACCATACTTTTTCTCTGTCCCTGAGTGAGAAGGGAAAGAGCCTCAATATGACGGCATCATCAGTAACGCCGTTATATCTGAAAGTTGCACATAGCTCCAAGAAATTAGCTATGTGCATATGTGGATCTTCCGATGGCAGTCCTCGGTGCCTTGTGTCTTTATGCCATGCTCGAGAATCGCGGTTTTATCTCGAAGTTGTTGGCTCCTATTGCAGGGAGCCTAATGCATGTCTGTGCTCCATTCACTCTTGGCAGCACATAGTCTCCCAAACTTCTTTCTGGCTGGATTTGGACTCTCTCCTCCACGTCTATTGGCACTTGCCAAGGCATTCCTGGGTTATGTTGATTTTCACCTAACCCTTCTCTCATCATGTTATTGTTTTGAGTACCGTCCATCTCTATCAAAGTTGCAATCCGTTGATTCTTTATGTTCTGCTTACAGGTTTTCTCAATTTCTGGATTGAAGGGAACAAGAGTGTCTGCTCCTCTTCTCCTTCGCATAAACTGATTTCCTGAAATATATCAAAAACAAACAACCAATCACGGTACCTCGATTTTTATTTTTATTTTTTGAAAATAAAAAAAAACGTAAAAATTAAAAATAAAAAATAAAAATAAAAAACCAAATTAGAAATTAAAAATAGACAAATTTGATATTGAACTATGCCTAATCCCCGGCAACGGCGCCAAAAACTTGATGCGCGAAAAGATGCACACACTTAAACGCAAGTGCACGTTATCGTGACAAGTAATATAGTCTTAGCAAGACCGAATATCGTCCACAAGGATTAGGGTTCAAGTACCAAATATCTATCTTTTGGTATCTATTTGGTAAATTGATATTTGATTTTGTGGTTTATAACTACGAATTATAAAGACTAATTTAACTAATGAGTTTACTTCAGTTGTGATGAGAATAGGGCTTCCACGTCTCCTCACTATCCGCTTATGTTACTTATTAATGCAATAACTTATGGTCTTCTTCTTTTGGAGAAAGCAGGTTCACTAAATCGTTTTATACCCTCGTTAGGGTTATATAATCACTCAACCCAAAGATGTGCACCTTACCTACCTTTGGTGATAAGGATAACTCTATAGGAGGATTAAGACTAAGAACCTAGTTAACCGTCACGCCCATGCGTAAAATTAGGGTTGTTAAACCTCTCGTTAACGCTTACATAAATAATTGAGGTATTTTCATCCCCAATCCAAGAATGTCTACCCAACTTACAACATATTCACAATCCCCTCCTTTCGGAGTCTGATTAGAAATCATATAGTGATAATTAGTTGTCAATTAACTACCAAGCATTCAATTTAATTATTGGATAGATCTCAACAAGAAGAAGAATAACCATAAGCATGCATTAAATCATAACATAAGTTTCTAGAGATTCAACATGGAAAGCCACATGGGAATTAGTTCCTAGCCATTGACATGACAAGAACTAATTCCATGTTCTTCATAAACCGAAATAAAAACAAGAAAAGGAAAGGAAATTTACTAAACTATGGTCTCCAATCTCCAAGCAAGAAAGCCTTGTGTTGTGCGAAGCGGGAACCCTTAAAAGCGCCTAGGGTTCTCCTTTTATAGGCTGAAAACCGCCTCTCTTTTTCCCTGCAGGCCTGGCCCAAAAATCGTCAAAACCCTGATTTTTCGTCGCGCGCGCCACTTCGCTGCGCCGCCACGAACTTCTGGGTCGCCGGGTGAATTGCGCGCGGCCGACCGCTGTCGTAGCCATGCATACTTCTTCTCAGTAGCCTCTTCGATGATTAGCGCCGCGCCGCACTGCTGACATGAGGCCGCGCGCTGGGACTTCGCCTCTCTCGATATTGGCCGCGCCCTTCTATGGCATGGTAGCCATGGGCGCTGACCCGCGATTCTGCCTCGTTCGCCACTTTCTCTGTTTTTAGCTCTAGAATCTCCTCTTTTGCCCTCTTTTAGCTCATTTTCCGCCATTTGGCCATTTTAACCACTTTGACTCAAAAGAAAGGAAAACTATCACAATCCGACACTTATATGTGTAAAAAGGGACAAAAGATTAACTAAAACTGACTCAAAAAATGTATATAAAATACACCGATCACTAGTTTACCTAGTAATTATTAACTAATTTTTATATACATGTATACTTTTGAGTCCATATTTAGTCATGTAGATTTCATAAATATAAACCAATTTTGAAGTAACACTTTAATAACTAGACTATAGATTTTCACCCTATTTTTGTAAATAGGACAACAATTTCTTCATATATGTCATTCACTTCTAATGGGAAATTATTTACCACCCGAGAGGCCCAAATTGAGGCCCCTACTAGTGTCATAACCTCAAAAGGTTCACTTAAATAAGAAGGTTCTACGTGTAAATTCTTAACAAAGCCCATTGACACATATGAAAATGTTGAGTCGGGATCGTATAATATAAATGCAGGAATACTCGAGACTAGCAAAATACCTGTGACCACCGCATTAGATGCTTCTGCCTCATTCCTCTGGGGCAAAGCGTAGAGCCGATTAGAATTGTTGGGTTGTTGACCTCCCTGACTCTGGCGGGGTTGGTTTCCCTGATTTCCCCTGTAGGCAGCTGTGGTTGCTTCTGATCTCCCCTGAATAGATTGAGTTTGGGTCCTCTTCTTGCAATCCCTGGCATAGTGGCCTGACTCTCCACAGTTATAACATGTCTTCGTTAAGAGCCGACATTCTCCAGTGTGTTTTCTTTGACAAATCTTACAAATCGGTTTGTCACCTCCTGTGTTAGGGTTGGTGGCCTTGTCCTTGCTACCTTGGTAATTAGACCAACTGTGCCCCTTAGGCTTGAAATAAGACTGGCCCACAGATTGGTTCGGTCCTGAAGATCCCTTACTAAACTCCTGCTTCTGATTTTGACTCTGGTTAAATGATCCTGACGTCCGAAATCTCTTCTGCGAATATTCTCTTTTTGCTTTAGCGAAACCTTCTACCCTCAAAGCCATATCGACAATCTGAAGATAAGTTCGATCGTTGGCTAACGCCACCACCTTCTTCTATGTTCGGGTTTAAACCCTCTACAACTCGCTGACTCTATCCATTTCGTAGGGACGACATGTGTGTTGTATCACGATAACCTCACGAATCGTATCATATTCTTGTACTGCGGTCACCTTGCTTCAATTGTTCAAACTCCGTCGAGCGCATCCTTGCGCGTATTAGGCATAAATTTCTCAATGAATGTCGCTCAACCCTCCCAAGTCATTGGTGGTGACATCGGGGCGATTTTTCCTAAAATTCCTCCACCACACCCTGCGCATCATCCACTAGTCGTGCGCTACCAAGTTGGCGCCTGCGTCTCCACGCATCCCAATGTGAACATTAAGTCTTCAACTTTATCGAGAAATACTATCGGGTCGGCCTTGGGGTCCTTCCCTGAGTACAGTGGTTCTCTTCTCCTCATAAAATTTGCCTATAGCCTATCAGGTACTGCTTGAGCTTCTACACTCTCGGTCCGTGGTGCAGTCGCAATCGGTCCCTGGGCCGTCTGGTTCTGGTTCGGGGCTATGACAGAGACACTAGGTGCGGGCGGAACCATGTGTGGAACTGCAGCTGTCATTAACTCTATGAGTCTATCTAGTTTTTGTCCCACCGTTTCTTGGGCCATTTGACTCTCGTTCTCTCCAACATTTTCTCCGACATTTTCTCCGCTCCCTTCAGACACCACTACGTCAACTGGAGGTACATGAGCTTTGTGATGAACCTCCTCTTGAGCCCTCGAGATTTGTGAATTCACCATTTTCTGTGAAGACAAACACACTCATATTTTAGAAGACGGAATGTCTACTCCAGCTCTTAATTTTTTTTATAGTTCATAAGCATGCAACACCACAAGAAAACGCAGATTAACTAAACAATAATGACAACTCATAACTTGCATTAATAATGTTTCATTCCTCATATTTGAAAATATTTCATGACATTACAATACATCAGAGCATGTCATTCTATGTCATTCCCTATAGCTCTCTTACTCGAACATGCACCTACTACAACACGTTCTAAAGGGTTTAACCGCATAATTCGCCTATTCTGCTGATTGGCATTCAACTCCCTGTGAACCTTCTTCCTTGCTTCCCTTTCCATTTCACTCATTCTTTCCCTTACTACTATTACCTGAAATAGAAATTCGATCCAGGAACCTTCTGTAACATCTCCTCTTAGCATCTTTGCCCCTCTGAATGAGGATCGGAATTTTTTCGGGACAGAGTTGAATATTATCTGTAATATGACTCCAATCGGAAAGTTGAAGAAGGTTGGGTCGTAGGAACGCCTCTTCTGTCTACTCCTAAGCAAATATGCACAAAGTACGATTGTGTCGCACATATACTCGTTAACATCATCTCCCGAGTTCATCTTACGACGCATGAATTCCTTCTGAGCTTGCATTTCCTTTGCCTGTTCCTCGAGTACTTCCCTCTTTGTTGGAACTCGTCTTATAATCACCATCTACAAAACAATTATTGGTCAGTATAACGTTGTACAATCTTCTTCCTAACCCGCGTGAAAGATGTAGTACAAGAATCAAGTCTTGAAAAAGACTCAAGATAGGCACGAGAGGAGTATGAAAGAAGGGAAACTTTAGGATGTTATTCCGTTTACTTATTACTAAGGTGGCGCGCACACCGTCGCAATAAGTAACCGTTCAAACACCCGACTCGAAGAAACTTCCTAGAATCTCCTAACCTGGTTTAGCTTTGATACCAACTTGTCACGCCCCGACTTTTCCTAAGTCTTTACTTAGGGCGTGATGGCACCTGGACAATTATTTCCCACCAGGAGCACCATTTAATTCTCTTTATTTAGAAATTTGAACTTATATTCAAATACGGAGCTATTAATAAAAATAACAATAAAAAAATCTGTTTATGACTTTATTAAAAACATAACGCGAGCCCATGCTCGTGCAAATATTGTTTCTACATAGACATACTGACAAAAATTATTCTAAGTTGGAAGGGAGACCATTCCACACGGGCATTTCCCGAGACACTGGAACTGACATTCTGAACCTGACGAGTACCAAGCCCGAAGCAATAGACTTGGTATGACAAGAGGCTGCGGGACGATCGCTAGCCTTGGCGTGGAGCCTTTCCTCTATCACGCTTTCCTGAAACATGTTAAATAAAGAGTCAGCCCTACCGTACGAATTTGAGTAAGAACTTACCTGCAATTCAAAGTAACACCACAATATTCCAAGTGCAATCACATTATAACGTAATAAGCATATTGTAAAACATATCGAGTTACAACACTTTTAAATATGCAACAACTCCTCATAGGAAATTATCGGTTTAACTAACACTTCATTTTATCTCGTATTATACGTTAAGACATTCCCCTGCATTTCCATATGTTTATTACATTTATATATTTGTGAACGCGTATTCACTTTTCATATTTATAAATAGGTGAACATGTATTCATCTTTCATATTTGTTGCGGCGTGCAACCCGATCCATTATATTTACGTATTTGTGAACACGTATTCACTTTACGTTTTGTTGCGGCGTGTAACCCGATCCATTATGTTTATGTATTTGTGAACGCGTATTCACTTTACGTTTTGTTGCGACGTGCAACCCGATCCATTATATTTACGTATTTGTGAACACGTATTCACTTTACGTTTTGTTGCGGCGTGAAACCCGATCCATTATGTTTATATTTATATATTTATGTGAACACGTATTCACTTTTCATATTTTTCAGAAGATCGAATAAATAATATTCTCTTTCCCAACATTCTGTCATTCATACTTGTAACGATTATAACTTTTTAACCATAACTCCAACTAAGGTGTTTCTCAAGCGGAAACTAAGGTAAGATGGAGGTCTTTCACTGTACCAAATTTCATTTAAAACTACTTTGGGTAACTAACACAAATTTATCCTCAAAACAGCCACATGAAATTTGTTCCGGCAGAATTTTTATTAAACAGAACCAAATCTTAGAATAGTCATAACTCCTAATCTGTAAACCCGTTCAAGCCCCATAAAATCTCAAAAAGACGAGAACAGAGAGCTACAAGTCTCCATGTGAACCATCCTTTCATATTCTTTACCATTTGGTACAGTTTTACACTTTTATTCGCTGCCCTTCCTGGATCTCGATAGATCCGAGGCAGAAACTTTAAACAGAGATAACTCTCAATCCGTAAGTCGGATAGACCTCCGTAAGGTCTCCAAATGTCCACAACAGATAGATCTAGAACTTTCATTTATCAAAAATTTTCATATTCCCCACAGATTAGTACAGTTTTACGTTTCAACGTCCTGCCCTTCTGGATTCTGATGAATCCGAGGCAGCAACTTCAAACTACAATAACTCTCAACTCGTAAGTCCGTTTTAACCTCTATTTATCGATATCTGTCCGTAACAGAGATATTTACAACCATGTAAATTTTCATATAATTCTAATAAGTAAAACTCAATAAAAATAGTCTGTAATTATGTCTTTCCGAATTTCGGTCAAATCTAAGGCAGGAAATTTGAACTATGATAACTTTCAAACCGTATGTCCATTTTACCTCATTTTTGGTTCTATATGATCATAATAGAGAGGTGTACCAGTATTCCGAATTTCATCAAATTCTAACAATTATAACTCAGTGAAATCAGTTCATAAAGTTCATGACGCAACTAGTTGTTTAAACAATCAAAAGCTCATTTTTTGTTTTCAACACTCAATTCTTATTCTAACATGTATTGAACTTAAAATAAAGGATGTTACCAAGAATTTCTGAGTGAGAAAACTCACTTTGTATGTGTGAAATGATTGTTGTTCGGTTGCTACAAGGGACCCTTGCTCCCTAGTATTTCTTTTATTGTTGTTCTTCTTGCTCTCTTGTTTTTTCCAGATTTTTCCTCTTCTTGTTCACTTGTTTTTTCTTGTTTTTCTAATCTTTATGCTATGTACTTTGTTTGTGTGTAAATACAATGTATAAGTGGGGATGATTGCATAACTTAGTTATCTATATATACATCTCTATATGTCATTACTCAAACCTCATTACTTCTCAACAATCATTCTTGTGTTTTCCTTTGAATAAATTTTGTTTCTCTTTTAATTTCCATCTTCATATATACATGGATAATTCATATGAATAAAACACTTATCGTGATTTATAAGAGTATGATATGAGATCAATGGGTATAAGATGAAGAGAGAAGAGCACATGTTTGATTTTATATATCCATTGATCTCAGTATCATACTCATATAAATCATGATACTATCACAAGGAATATTATACTAGAAAAAACACTTGTTCGTTGTGATCCAGACTGAAAAATTATTGGTATCGTGATCAGACTCAAAATGAAATTGTTCAAAATGTGAGACAGTCTTCAATTACAGCTTGCATAATCATAAGGAGCAATGACTATGAAATACTTAAAAATTCAAATAAGGTAAAGTAAACCTTGCGCCATCCATAATCATATATCGCAAAAGTCAAAATTTCACCTATAGATAAAATCACACTGATCGATAACGGAAAAATATTATAGACTCTTCTCTCTTTGTATCAAAATTCACCATATATAAATTCATGACAAGTGTTTTATTCGTACGAAGTATCCATATATACAAAAAAATAAAAAATAAAAGAGAAACACAATTTATTTGCACTTGGTGTCGGCGACATTTGGATTTTGTCCTCATATAATTTATTTTTTTAAAATATAGAGGAAAGATTGTTTTATATCTATTTTAAAAATATGATTACTCAAAAGAATCATGTTTATGAAAAAATTGTTGCTTAACTTTTTTTTACCCGATTTTGTTTTTATTTTTACAAATTTATAGAATTTCATTATATCTAATAAACACAGTAATTTTCCTTTCTATTAAATTAAAAATAATTATAAATTGTAGTTAGCATTTTTTATCATTCCAGTTTTATTGAATATTCCTGAAGGAACTAGTTATGAATTCTTACGTGGCTTCGGATATGTGTATCGTTGAATCAATTTAAATAATAATGCAAAATTATAAGAATCTAATTAATATAAATTTAATTAAATATCTTAATATTTGCAATATTTTCTCTATATGACCTAATTATATATGGTAACAAAATTATTGTTTCAAGTCTAAAGAAAGTAACACTAACCAACTTTTAAATGTTTATTGTCTGTTTTATTAATTCTTTAGACACACATTAATTATTTTTATTTTAGTACGTCTGGTGTCACGACCTAATTTACTGAGCCGTGATGGCACTAACCACCAGGGTCAGTAAGCCGACCACAATCACTTAATCCAAAATATTTAAAGAATAATGTGCAGGAATAGTTAAGGCAATTCAATTTCAGTCTTAAATAAGTCTTATAATATAAATAATACGAAAATACCACAATTCCTCAATACTGGTGTTACCAGTACAAGAACTAACTAGAAAGGAATACAAGTCTGGGAATATATTTCGAAAATACATAAGCTATCATAATATGAAAAGACAGAAAATAAAGGATAGATGGGAGGATTCAGTGCCATGAATCACATAGATGGCTCACCCCGAATCATTCAGAATGTCCTCCTCAATGACCGACACCATCTCGATCTCCACTCGTGCTAGGAATAGAGTCGGCACACAAAAAGATGTTGTAAGTGTAGTGTGAGTACAAAAATAATGGGTTATAACATTCTGTAAATTCGGATTAGGTGTGGATGTGTTAAATGAGTATGAATGTGACATTTAAACATGTGAAGTGCTAACAAGATGAGTTTTGGTGAAAATAGTTATTTCAGAATCAAGACAAATAGTGAGGTGCATAAGATTCGATAAAATCGACTAAGTTTATGATAGGTTTGCCTTCCAGCGAGTTTAAGTGAAAATACATTTAGAATTTGAGAAACCATAAAACATAAAAGTTGTATCCCTTTGAAATACCTTTCCAACCGTATATAAATGAGGACACACTGATCTCTATACAAAAAGGTGAACCAACGCACACCAAGGCAGTGTCACTGCCCTAGTTTTGTGGTGAGGTGCGCGATGGTCGTTCAACTATATAAGGGCAGTTTGTTATTTTAATATTTCACTGTGTGTATTCTGACAATTTATATACATGCTAAAACAATAACGAATTAACCAAATTTTGATTTTAGAAAGATGTCCAAATATGGAAAATGAAATTATATATTGACATTATTATCTTTCTATAAGTGTTATAACAACCTGATCCTATTAAATGCATCCTCGTGTATCTTCTAAAATTCTTTCTCTCTTCTCACTTTAGTTATCTATATATACATCTCCATATGTCATTCCTCAAACCTCATTACTTCTCAACAATCATTCTTGTGTTTTCCTTTGAATAAATTTTGTTTCTCTTTTAATTTCCATCTTCATATATACATGGATAATTCATATGAATAAAACACTTATCGTGATTTATAAGAGTATGATATGAGATCAATTGGTATAATATGAAGAGAGAAGAGCACATGTTTGCTTTTATATATCCATTGATCTCAGTATCATACTCATATAAATCATGATACTATCACAAGGAATATTCTACTAGAAAAAGCACTTGTTCGTTGTGATCCAGAAAAATTATTTATATCGTGATCAGATTAAAAATGAAATTGTTCAAAATGTGAGACAGTATTCAATTACAGCTTGCATAATCGTAAGGAGAAATGACTATGAAATACTTAAAAATTCAAATAAGGTTAAGTAAACCTTGCGCCGTCCATAATCATATATCGCAAAAGTCAAAATTTCACCTATAGATAAAATCACATTGATCGATAACGGAAAAAATATTATAGACTCTTCTCTCTTTGTATCAAAATTCACCATATATAAATTCATGACATGTGTTTTATTCGTACGAAGTAGCCATATATACACAAAAATAAAAATTAAAAGAGAAACACAATTTATTTGCACTTGGTGTCAGCGACATTTGGATTTTGTCCTCATATAATTTAAAAAAAAATATAGAGGAAAGATTGTTTTATATCTATGTTAGAAATATGATTACTCAAAAGAATCATGTTTATGAAAAAATTGTTGCTTAACTTTATTTTACCCGATTTTGTTTTTATTTTTACAAATTTATAGAATTTCATTATATCTAATAAACACTGTAATTTTCCTTTCTATTAAACTAAAAATAATTATAAATTGTAGTTAGCAATTTTTTATCATTCCAGTTTTATTGAATATTCCTGAAGGAACTAGTTATGAATTCTTACGTGGCTTCGGATATGTGTATCGTTGAATCAATTTCAATAAAAATGCAAAATTACAAGAATCTAATTAATATAAATTTAATTAAATATCTTAATATTTCCAATATTTTCTCTATATGACCTAATTATATATGGTAAAAAAATTATTGTTTCAAGTCTAAAGAAAGTAACACTAACCAACTTTTAAAAGTTTATTGTTTGTTTCATTAATTCTTTAGACACACATTAATTATTTTTATTTTAGTACGTCTGGTGTCACGACCCAATTTACTGAGCCGTGATGGCACTAACCACCAGGGTCAGTAAGCGGACCACAATCACTTAATCCAAAATATTTAAAGAATAATGTGCAGGAATAGTTAAGGCAATTCAATTTCAGTCTTAAATAAGTCTTATAATATAAATAATACGAAAATACCACAATTCCTCAAGATTGGTGTTACCAGTACAAGAACTAACTAGAAAGGAATACAAGTCTGGGAATATATTCCGTAAATACATAAGCTATCAGAATATGAAAAGACAGAAAATAAAGGATAGATGGGAGGATTCAGTGCCATGTATCACATAGATGGCTCACCCCGAATCATTCAGAATATCCTCCTCAATGACCGACACCATCTCGATCTCCACTCGTGCTAGGAATAGAGTCGGCACACAAAAGGATGTTGCAAGTGTAGTGTGAGTACAAAAATAATGGGTTATAACATTCTGTAAATTCGTATTAGGTGTGGATGTGTTAAATGAGTATGAATGTGACATTTAAACATGTGAAGTGCTAACAAGATGAGTTTTGGTGAAAATAGTTATATCCGAATCAAGAAAAATAGTGAGGTGCATAAGATTCGATAAAATTGACTAAGTTTATGATAGGTTTGCCTTCCAGCGAGTTTAAGTGAAAATACATTAAGAATTTGAAAAACCATAAAACATAAAAGTTGTATCCCTTTGAAATACCTTTCCAACCGTATATAAAGGAGGACACACTGATCTCTATACAAAAAGGTGCACCAACGCACACCAAGCGATGTTCACGCCTTGTTCATGATGAGATGTGTATTGGTTGTTCAACTATATAAGGGCAGTTTGATATTTTTATATTTCACTGCGGGTATTCTGACAATTTATATACCTGCTAAAACAATAAATAATTAACCAAATTTTGATTTTAGAAAGATGTCCAAATATGGAAAATGAAATATTTAATGACATTATTATCTTTCTAAAAATCTTAAATCAACATACCTGATCCTATTAAATGCATCCTCATTTATCTTCTAAAATGTTTTCTCTCTTCTCACTTTAGTTATCTATATATACATCTCTATATGTCATTCCTCAAACCTCATTACTTCTCAACAATCATTCTTGTGTTTTCATTTGAATAAATTTTGTTTCTCTTTTAATTTCCATCTTCATATACATGTATACTTCATATGAATAAAACACTTATCGTGATTTATAAGAGTATGATATGAGATCAATGAGTATAAGATGAAGAGAGAAGAGCACTTGTTTGCTTTTATATATCCATTGATCTCAGTATCATACTCATATAAATCATGATACTATCACAAGGAATATTCTACTAGAAAAAGCACTTGTTCGTTGTGATCCAGAAAAATTATTTATATCGTGATCAGACTAAAAATGAAATTGTTCAAAATGTGAGACAATATTCAATTACAGCTTGCATAATCGTAAGGAGCAATGACTATGAAATACTTAAAAATTCAAATAAGGTTAAGTAAACCTTGCGCCATCCATAATCATATATCACAAAAGTCTAAATTTCACCTATAGATAAAATCACACTGATCGATAACGAAAAAATATATTATAGACTCTTCTCTCTTTGTATAAAAATTCACCATATATAAATTGACGACAAGTGTTCTATTCGTACGAAGTAGCCATATATACACAAAAATAAAAAATAAAAGAGAAACACAATTTATTTGCACTTGGTGTCAGCGACATTTGGATTTTGTCCTCATATAATTTAAAAAAATATATAGATGAAAGATTGTTTTATATCTATGTTAGAAATATGATTACTCAAAAGAATCATGTTTCTTAACTTTTTTTACCCGATTTTGTTTTTATTTTTATAAATTTATAGAATTTCATTATATCTAATAAACACTGTAATTTTCATTTCTATTAAACTAAAAATAATTATAAATTGTAGTTAGCAATTTTTTATCATTCCAGTTTTATTGAATATTCCTGAAGGAACTAGTTATGAATTCTTAGGTGGCTTCGGATATGTGTATCGTTGAATCAATTTCAATAATAATGCAAAATTACAAGAATCTAATTAATATAAATTTAATTAAATATCTTAATATTTCCAATATTTTCTCTATATGACCTAATTATATATGGTAAAAAAATTATTGTTTCAAGTCTAAAGAAAGTAACACTAACCAACTTTTAAATGTTTACTGTCTGTTGAAAAAAAGCAAAAAAAATATACGCAATTTTGACTTTCGCCCACGCCGCTTTTCTCACTTCTGCTTGTTAGTTTAATTCTTTAGACACACATTAATTATTTTTATTTTAGTACGTCTGGTGTCACGACCCAATTTATTGAGCCGTGATGGCACTAACCACCATGGTCAGTAAGCCGACCACAATCACTTAATCCAAAATATTTAAAGAATAATGTGCAGGAATAGTTAAGGCAATTCAATTTCAGTCTTAAATAAGTCTTATAATATAAATAATACGAAAATACCACAATTCCTCAAGACTGGTGTTACCAGTATAAGAACTAACTAGAAAGGAGTACAAGTCTGGGAATATATTCCAAAAATACATAAGCTATCAGAATATGAAAAGACAAAAAATAAAGGATAGGTGGGAGGATTAGTGCCATGAATCACATAGATAGCTCACCCCGAATCATTCAGAATGTCCTCCTCAATGACCGACACCATCTCGATCTCCACTCGTGCTAGGAATAGAGTCGGCACTCAAAAGGATGTTGCAAGTGTAGTGTGTGTACAAAAATAATGGGTTATAATATTCTGTAAATTCAGATTAGGTGTGGATGTGTTAAATGAGTATGAATGTGACATTTAAACATGTGAAGTGCTAACAATATGAGTTTTGGTGAAAATAGTTATTTCAGAATCAAGACAAATAGTGAGGTGCATAAGATTCGATAAAATCGACTAAGTTTATGATAGGTTTGCCTTCCAGCAAGTTTAAGTGAAAACACATTTAGAATTTGAGAAACCATAAAACATAAAAGTTGTATCCCTTTGAAATACCTTTCCAACCATATATAAAGGAGGACACACTGATCTCTATACAAAAAGGTGCACAAACGCACACCAAGGTAGTGTTACTGGCCTTGTTCCGCGGTGAGCTGCGCGATGATCGTTCAACTATATAAGGGTAGTTTGGTATTTTAATATTTCACTGCGCGTATTCTAACAATTTATATACATGCTAAAACAATAAATAATTAACCAAATTTTGATTTTAGAAAGATGTCCAAATATGGAAAATGAAATTATATAATGACATTATTATCTTTCTATAAGTGTTAAATCAACATACCTGTTCCTATTAAATGCATCCTCGTGTATCTTCTAAAATGCTTTCTCTCTTCTCAATTTAGTTATCTATATATACATCTCTATATGTCATTCCTCAAACCTCATTACTTCTCAATAATCATTCTTGTAAGATGATATTAATCTCTCTTGGGGAGTCTTCTCATTAATATCAAAGTATATATAGTGTACAATATTTATTCCTTTTACAATAGGAATCCTAGTCTTACCATAATTATATTTACACAATATATGGAAATATTCTAATTATGGGTACGGATACAATTTGTACTACTAAATACACGTTTACACACTCCCTCAGTCGGAGCAGGAGGAGGCCGGATGCTGAGACTGGATCTGAAGTCAAGAAATAACTATCTGAGAAGTCCTTTGGTAAATATATCTCCATACTGATAGGATGAGGGAACATGTAACACTCTGACATGGCTTAGCGCAACTTTCTCACGAACAAAATGTAGGTCTATCTCAATGTGCTTGGTTCGCTGATGTTGAACAGGATTATGAGACAGATAAATGGCAGAGATGTTATCACAGTACACAATAGATGCCTGACGCAAAGGACAC
Organism: Przewalskia tangutica; assembly: GCA_029844215.1. NCBI lineage: Eukaryota > Viridiplantae > Streptophyta > Magnoliopsida > Solanales > Solanaceae > Przewalskia > Przewalskia tangutica. The sequence goes on from CM056719.1 coordinate 132,972,991, forward strand.
TGAAGTCCTAACAGTAAATTTCTGAGCCAACAAATCTCAGCTACCACATTTGCAACGCCTCTGTACTCAGCCTCGAAACTGGAACGAGATAGGGTAGCCTGTCGCTTGGCAGACCAAGAAATCAGATTATCCCCTAAAAATACACAAAAGTCGGAGGTGGAGTATCGCGTGTCCGGACACCCTTCCCAATCTGCATCCGTATTTGAGAGAAATCTGTTTGGTGCAGAGGGGTATAGGTGCAAACCATAATCAAGTGTGCCCTTAATGTATCGGATGATACGCTTAAGAGCAGTGAAATGAAACTCCCTGGGGGCATACATGAATAGACATACCTACTGAACAACATAAGCAATGTTTGGCCTTGTGAATGTCAGATACTGAAGTGCACCTGCAAGACTTCTGTACAGCGTAGGATCGGAGACTGGAGCACCATCCATAGAACTGAACTTAGATTTTAAATCAACTGGAGTAGGTGAAACTTTGCAATTCGCCATCTTAGCCCGGTACACGATCTCCTCTACATACTTATGCTGACATAAGAACATGTGGTTGGTAGACCTGGTCACTGATATCCCCAAAAAGTAACTCAGCTTCCCCAAATCACTCATTGCAAATTTGGACTTAAGTAAGGCGATAATCTCATTTTTCAATCCGTCGGATGAGGCAATAAGAACAATATCATCCACGTAAAGTAATAAGTAAGCAGTGCTACTACCTCGATGAAAAATGAAGAGTGATGTATCACTATTGTTGCATACAAACCTAATCTGCAAGATATACCTGACAAAGCGATTATATCATGCACGGAGGGCTTGTTTCAGGCCATATAGTGACTTACGGAGACGACACACATAGTGAGGAACTGCTGGAAGGGTGAACCCTGGCGACTGATGCATGTAGACTATCTCTCTCAGATCCCCATGTAAGAATGAATTCTTCACATTAAGCTGATGAATCGGCCAGTGTTTTCCCATGGAAATTCTCAAAACTGTGCGAATGGTAGCCAATTTGACAACCGAGCTGAATGTCTCACCATAATCAATGCCCTCCTGCTGATTTGTGCCATTAGCCACAAGTCGTGCCTTATACCTCTCAAGATCTCCACTGTCTCTGAATTTGTGATGAAATAGCCACAGACAACGAATTACATTCATCCCCTCAGGTCTAGGTACTAAATCCCATGTGTATTGTTTAGTTAAAGTATTGAATTCCTCAAACATAGTTGCATTCCAATTAGGGTCTTGTTTAGCCAATATAGGGTTCTTGGGAATTGGAGAAATGATTTGGGTAGATAAGTTAAATTGGACTTTGGGTTTGAAGATTCCATGCTTGGCACGAGTTTTCATTTAGTGAGTGGAGACAGTGGGAGGTTGTGTCAGCTGAGTGGGAAGAGCCGAAACTGAGGGATTGGTTGGATAGGGCGAAGGAGGAGGTGACGCCGTCAGAGGCGTCGTGGCACCGTCTAGAGGAGATCTACTCGCAGGAGTTTTGGCACCAGATCACAGGGCTGCGGCGCTGTCGACTGACAGTCCTCTCTGAAGTTTGGGCGCTATGGTGCTGACCCTTGGGGTCGCGACTCTGACGCTGAAGAAGAACTATCGGGAATATATGGTGATTCTATGGCAGTGTTATGATCTAGTTGACTGAGAATGATGGGAGAGATGGTAGGCTGTCACGTCCCAAATCATGAGTCGTGATGGCACCTACCCTATTCCCCCAAGTAGGTGAACCACATTCTCATTAACAAGGTAAATCAGCGAAAAAATAAATAAGGAAAAGAAATAATAAGTCTTAAACACTGAATTTCCCAAAATTTGGTCAAAAGGGTACAAGAGCACTAACAAGTCTGAAAAATAGAAGTCTGAAAGAATGCCCGAAAGATACATGTTGTCTGTCATTAACCAACGAAAAATGGAAATAATTAAAAATCCCTTCAGGGGCCACGGACGACCAAGTAGCTCACCTTGAATGACTAGAAGATGTCCACCTCGCGAATCAGCCACGGGGCGTAGAACTAGAACCTGTATCGTACTCTGCACTCAACAAAAGTGCAGCAAGAGTAGTATCAGTACAACACTAGTACCGGTAAGCATCATAGGCCGACAATGATTAGATAACGCATGGAGAGTGGAAACTAACAAGTAGCACATAGAACAAATATGTATGGTTACGTATCCTATACAAGTCAAAATATAAGAAATTATGAAATCAACCAAGACAGATATAATTTCACCAAATGAGCAGTTAAAACTAAGAGTAGATGGAAGCAATGCAATACAATAGTCACTTCTCCCTCACTCCACTCTCGTACACACATGCTAAGGCAGTTCATTCAAGCCATGACCCATGGGGGACCCGCGATGTCCATGTACCACTCGTGCTCTCCAAATAGAACCTCAGAGGCTATCAATCACTCACAATCTCTGGCAAAGACCTCGGAGTTTATCAATCACTCTCAATATCCGGCAGAAACCTCGGAGTTTATCAATATAATCAAAACAATAATATACAAAAAAGGTATGACAGGCATGATACCAGTCTCAACACATATCACAAATATATAATCGACAAGTACAAGTCATATCAATGTCTTATGCTCAATTATAAACATCACAATTCTTTTATTTTCACGTGACAAGTGAGCCATTATGCAACGAAGATGCAATCAGGTGATAATCACAGAAAATAACACATATGGCGACAAGCCCACATAACAGCTGACGGAACCAATGTAATTGTAACTCATCTCCACTTCATGTCTGAATGCCTATCATGCTATCCCTGTCACTTCCTACAAATGCATACGATTCTCTAATCAGAGTCTAACTAAAGTAAACCGTAACCTACCTCAATGCCGAGTGGGTGCCACGAACAATCCAGCCAATGCATTTCCCTTGAGTAGAGCCTCTGAACGCTTAAAATCTAGAAAATATGCGAACTATGTTATAATACGAATCTAAGGACACCCATATTGCTATATTTATATTAACCATATTTTTACCATTTCAATTGTATGACTACACCCCTACACATATAAAATTATTAGCATAACTTCAGGAATTTCAAATAACATTCTTTTCTTTCAACTTTCTCGTATCTCCCGCTTATAAAGGATATAACATTAAATTCATAACTCCAAATCAGGTGTTTATTGTACCACATCGAAGGAAACACTAGGATCTATTATTATACAGAATCCCATATGACATTACTTAGTTTAGTTGGTGAAAATTTATGAAAGAAACAATCCTATGAAATTTGTGTCGCCAGAATTTTTGTAAAACAAGGCAGAAACGTCACACAGTCATAACTTTCAAACCATAAGTCGGATTTATCTTCGTAAGATATAAAACTGACGGAAACAGAGTAATCTATAACTTTAGTTCAGCCCATATTTTTATATTCCTTACGGCTTTGTACAGTTTTCACGTTTTATATGTTGTGTCGCCTGGGTTTCGGTAAAACGGGGCAGAAACTTGAAACAGTCATAACTTTCAAACCATAAGTAGGATTTATCTCCGTAAGATATAAAACTGACGGGAACAGAGTAATATATAACCTTCGTTCAGCCCACACTTTTATATTCTTTACGGATTTATATAGTTTCCACGTTTAATGTGATGTAGTAATCATTAGGCCATGTTACATCCCTCAAGTTTTTCTATTCAAGTGGATTGTGGAATTTCCGTGTAATGACCTCTTTGAAATCTGATTTCATTCCATAACACATTATTATAAGGATATAGATTAACTCAACCATGTAATATAGAATCTAACCTGAACCTGATTGCTAGGGTTTTCTTTTTTTTCTTTCTTCTTTCCTTCTTTCTCCCTTCTTCTCCTGCATCTGGTTGCTGATGCGTATGTTCCCTTCTCCCTCTCCTTTCTTTTCTCTCTTCCTTTAGGGTTTTCTTGTTGCTTCGTCGTTCCTCTTTCTCCCTCCCCTTTCTTTTCTACTAGGGTTTTGTGTTCTTGAAGATGGAATGTGAGAAAGAGTGGGAAGGTTAATAGGTTAAAAGAAAATATGAAAATTAAAGTTGCACATAAGCCCCTAATTTTCCTCTTAATTTAATCTCCCAAAAACTTATTAAAACTTTGATCCCAAGTCCTTCAATTAATAAATATTAAACTCACTTCTTTTAAATCTTAACCTCGTTTCTATTAATTCACGAGAATTTCATAAAGCCTCATATTCTCAATGTCATAATTACTTTTCATAGTTTTAAAGTGCTAAAGGACCAAACGGGTCGTTACACAGGCTCGTCAAGAAAAGAGTAATCCGGTTTTTGGAACTTTTTAAGATTCAAAAATGCGAATGTGGTCTCGCGAATGATGAGAGATATGGATCTGACGAGTGGACAAGTCATAGCATAGATATCTCCTATGGTTCGATGCGAAGCCTAGGTAGACACATGGAGTTGACCGGGGAGCTAGTTTGTGAGGGGCAGTGGAGGAAAGGTTAGGATAGCATAGACAACCGAATATCCGAAGAAGCTCATAAGATGGGACTCTATGATAGAGGATTTCGGTAGGGGTCATATTGAGAAGGGTTCTAGTTGGGAGAATATTGAGAACATATTCTAACATTTTATCAACATAGACCCAAAATGACGAAGGTAGGGAGACATGAATCAATAGAGTGCGAATCATATTGTTAATGATGCGGATGATTCTTTCAGTTTTACTGTTTTGAGGGGAGGTGTGGGGGCAGGAGAAGTTAAAGACCATGCCATTATTAGTACAAAAACGGTGAAACATAGAGATATTGAATTTACGACCATTATCGCACTGAAAAGATTTTATACCTTTTTCAAACTGTGTTTGAATGAATGTTCGAAACTCAAGAAATTTGGCAAACACTTCCTATTTAAATTTGAGAGGATACAACCAAAAAAAGTGAGAAAAATCATCTAGTAAGACAAGATAGTATTTATGACCGAGAGAACTAGCAACAAGTGATGTCCATAAATCGGCATGTATAATATCAAAAGGTGCAAAAGTAACACTAGTAGATGATTTAAATGGAAGACGAGTATATTTGCCTAAAGAATAAGAAACACAGTTTTGGGCAAGTTTTCCATTACTATTGCCTCTAAAAAAAATTAAAACTGGGGCTCCTGGATGACCAAGCCTATTATGCCATGTTGAAGAAGAAATGGCCACCAGAGAGAAGGGAGAGCAAGATCTGGTAGCAGAGGTGGGAGTGAATGGATAGAGACCCCTCGTGCTATTGCATCTCGTAAAAGGTGTCCCCGTATGAAAATCCTTTACAGTGAAACCAAAAGGGTAAAAATCAACAGAGACAGAATTATTACGAGTAAATTTGCGGATAGAGATTAGATTCTTAATCACATGTGGGGAATATAGGGTATTTTTAAGAGGGAACGGATTAGGAGGTGTTGTGTAGGATGTACCATAACCCTTTACTCGAATGCGATGACTACTACCAACTGTCACAATTAAGGATACTTTAAACCAAAAAGTTGGGGAATATTACCTGCAGACCGAGTGAGGTGAGAAGTGGCTCCGGAGTCCATGTACCAATTGTTGTCAAGCTGTTGTATATTGAGACTGCTGAAGGCCTGGCCTAACTCAATGGGTGTCATGCTGGACGAGGGCTGCTGGAACTGGCCGTGCATGAAGTGGGCTTGCCGAGGGGCTGGAGCAGGTCCTAACAACCCATGGTGGGAGTACTGGTTGAAGGGTTCTTTGATGCGCGTGGCGCGTATCTTTGATCGTTGGCGCCGCGGCGTTGAGCGGTCTGCGAGCCACGTTGTTGCTGCTGCTGATTCTGCTGTCTGCGACCCTTACCACGACCACGACATCCTCTGCCGCGACCCTTTCCACCCTTATCATCTCGTCTCTGCTGCGGTTTTGAGTTTTCTAGTAACGTTGGATCTTGAGGGCGTGTTTTGACAACTAACGCCTTCTGACTGTGCTCATCCTGCTTAGCACGTCGAGTCTCTTCGAGCAATAGCTGCGAGCAAGCTTTCTTAAAACTGGGTCGCGGATCTGTCTGTTGAATCATGGCGGCTAACGTATCATAGTCTCTTTTGGGAAGGCTTGCAATCAATTGCAACACCATTTTAGTGTCTGAGATAGGCGTGTCGACGTTGGAGAGTTGATCCGCCAATAGTTTCAACTGTTTGCAGTACTCAGTCATGTTGGATAAATTTTCAAGGCGTGTATTATTAAATTGTTCCACCAAATACACCACACGAGTGTGCTTGTTATCTTGAAAGATTTCCTTCAAGCGGTTTCATAAATCAAGGGTTGTAGCTGCAGATTTCAAGATAGTAAGAAGAAGATCCTAAGAAATACTACCATAAATCCATTGTTTGACGCCGGCGTCTAGACGACACCAAGTAGATTCATCAACCTCCGGAGGGCGCGGAATGGTGTCATCGATATGATCAAGAACGTTATAGAGACATGCATGATTGCGAAACAGTTCAACCCAAGGAGATACTGACTATTTTCTTGATCAAGAAGAATGGGAATATAGTTCTTGATGTTGGTCACAGTTAGGGTGGGATGAAAAGAGGAAGACAACTGGGTGGTGGGATTTGTGGAGGTGGAAGCATCAGAAAGTGTGGAAGAATCAGGGATAGCCATTTAGATAAGAGAGAAATGGAGAAAAAACAAAGAATTTAGGGAGAAAGAGGGACGTGCCGCGACGAGAAACCCGAGGGGGGCGGCTGCTGGAAAAGAATTCTAGGTTTTTGTTTTAGGCTCTTGATACCATGTAAGATGATATTAATCTCCCTTGGGGAGTCTTCTCATTAATATCAAAGTATATATAGTGTAAAATATTCATCCCTTTTACAATAGGAATCCTAAACCTAATCACAAGAGGAATCCTAGTCTTACCATAATTATATTTACACAATATATGGAAATATTCTAATTATGGGTATTGATACAATTTGTACTACTAAATACACGTTTACAATCCTAGTTTTTTCCTTTGAATAAATTTTGTTTCTCTTTTATAGGATCAACATACCTGATCCTATTAAATGCATCCTCATTTATCTTCTAAAATGCTTTCTCTCTTCTCACTTTAGTTATCTATATATACCTCTCTATATGTCATTCCTCAAACCTCATTACTTCTCAACAATAATTCTTGTGTTTTCCTTTGAATAAATTTTGTTTCTCTTTTAATTTCCATCTTCATATACATGGATACTTCATATGAATAAAACACTTATCGTGATTTATAAGAGTATGATATGAGATCAATGGGTATAAGATGAAGAGAGAAGAGCACTTGTTTGCTTTTATATATCCATTGATCTCAGTATCATACTCATATAAATTATGATACTATCACAAGGAATATTCTACTAGAAAAAGCACTTGTTTGTTGTGATCTAGACTGAAAAATTATTGGTATCGTGATCAGACTCAAAATGAAATTGTTCAAAATGTGAGACAGTCTTTAATTACAGCATAATCATAAGGAGAAATGACTATGAAGTACTTAAAAATTCAAATAAGGTTAAGTAAACCTTGCGCCATCCATAATCATATATCGCAACAAGTCAAAAATTTCACCTATAGATAAAATCACACTGATCGATAAATTTTAACGAAAAAATATTATAGACTCTTCTCTCTTTGTATCAAAATTCACCATATATAAATTCACGACAAGTGTTTTATTCGTACGAAGTAGCCATATATACACAAAAATAAAAATTAAAATAGAAACACAATTTATTTGCACTTGGTGTCGGCAACATTTAGATTTTGTCCTCATATAATTTTAAAAAAATAATAATATAGAGGAAAGACTTAGTTTTATATCTATGTTAGAAATACGATTACTCAAAAGAATCATGTTTATGAAAAAATTGTTGCTTAACTTTTTTTACCCGATTTTGTTTTTATTTTTATAAATTTATAGAATTTCATTATATCTAATATAAACTTTAATTTTCCTTTCTATTAAACTAAAAATAATGACAAATTATAGTTAGCGATTTTTTATCATTCCAGTTTTATTGAATATTCCTGAAGGAACTATTTATGAATTCTTACGTGGCTTCGGATATGTGTATCGTTGAATCAATTTCAATAATAATGCAAAATTACAAGAATCTAATTAATATAAATTTAATTAAATATCTTAATATTTGCAATATTTTCTCTATATGACCTAATTTTATATGGTAAAAAATTATTGTTTCAAGCCTAAAGAAAGTAACACTAACCAACTTTTAAATGTTTATTGTCTGTTTCATTAATTTTTTAGACACACATTAATTATTTTTATTTTAGTAAATGCGGTGACACGACCCAATTCTTCGTAGTGATGGCACGACCACCGTGGTCGATGAAGGCGACCACAATCACTTAATCCAAAATATTATAGATTGGGAGGATTCAATGCCATGAATCACATAGATGGCTCACCCCGAATCATTCAGAACGTCCTCCTCAATGACCGACACCATCTCGATCTCCACTCGTGCTAGGAATAGAATCGGCACACTAAAGGATATTGCAAGTGTAGTGTGTGTACAAAAATAATGAGTTATAACATTCTGTAAATTTTGATTAGGTGTGGATGTGTTAAATGAGTATGAATGTGACAGTTAAACATGTGAAGTGCTAACAAGATGAGTTTTGGTGAAAATAGTTATTTCAGAATCAAGACAAATAGTGAGGTGCATAAGATTTGATAAAATCGACTAAGTTTATGATAGGTTTGTCTTCCAACAAGTTTAAGTGAAAATACATTGAGAATTTGAGAAAACTTAAACATAAACATTGTATTCCTTTGAAATACCTTTCTAACCTTCTATAAAGGAGGACACTCTGATCTCTATACAAAAAGCTGCACCAACGCACACCAAGGCAGTGTTACTGCCCTTGTTCCGCGGTGACATGTGTATTGGTTGTTCAACTATATAAGGGCAGTTTGGTATTTTAATATTTCACTGCGGGTATTCTGACAATTTATATACCTGCTAAAACAATAAATAATTAACCAAATTTTGATTTTAGAAAGATGTCCATATATGGAAAATGAAATATTTAATGACATTATTATCTTTCTAAAAATCTTAAATCAACATACATGATCCTATTAAATGCATCCTCATTTATCTTCTAAAATGTTTTCTCTCTTCTCACTTTAGTTATCTATATATACATCTCTATATGTCATTCCTCCAACCTCATTACTTCTCAACAATCATTCTTGTGTTTTCCTTTGAATAAATTTTGTTTCTCTTTTAATTTCCATCTTCATATACATGTATACTTCATATGAATAAAACACTTATCGTGATTTATAAGAGTATGATATGAGATCAATGGGTATAAGATGAAGAGAGAAGAGCACTTGTTTGCTTTTATATATCCATTGATCTCAGTATCATACTCATATAAATCATGATACTATCACAAGGAATATTTTACTAGAAAAAGCACTTGTTCGTTTGTGATCCAAACTGAAAAATTATTGGTATCGTGATCAGACTCAAAATGAAATTGTTCAAAATGTGAGACAGTCTTCAATTACAGCATAATCATAAGGAGAAATGACTATGAAGTACTTAAAAATTCAAATAAGGTTAAGTAAACCTTGCGCCATCCATAATCATACATCGCAACAAGTCAAAAATTTCACCTATAGATAAAATCACACTGATCGATAAATTTTAACGATAAAATATTATAGACTCTTCTCTCTTTGTATAAAAATTCATCATATATAAATTAACGACAAGTGTTCTATTCGTACGAAGTAGCCATATATACACAAAAATAAAAATAAAAAGAGAAACACAATTTATTTGCACTTGGTGTCGGCGACATTTGGATTTTATCCGCATATAATTTTTTTTTTTTAAATATAGAGGAAAGACTTAGTTTTATATCTATGTTAGAAATACGATTACTCAAAAGAATCATGTTTATGAAAAAATTGTTGCTTAACTTTTTTTTACTCGATTTTGTTTTTATTTTTATAAATTTATAGAATTTCATTATATCTAATATAAACTTTAATTTTCCTTTCTATTAAACTAAAAATAATGACAAATTATAGTTAGTGATTTTTTATCATTCCAGTTTTATTGAATATTCCTGAAGGAACTATTTATGAATTCTTACGTGGCTTCCGATATGTGTATCGTTGAATCAATTTCAATAATAATGCAAAATTACAAGAATCTAATTAATATAAATTTAATTAAATATCTTAATATTTGCAATATTTTCTCTATATGACCTAATTATATATGGTAAAAAATTATTGTTTCAAGCCTAAAGAAAGTAACACTAACAAACTTTTAAATGTTTATTGTCTGTTTCATTAATTCTTTAGACACACATTAATTATTTTTATTTTAGTACGTCTGGTGACACGACCCAATTTACTGAGCCGTGATGGCACTGACCACCAGGGTCAGTAAGCCGACCACAATCACTTAATCCAAAATATTTAAAGAAAAAAGTTCAGGAATAGTTAAGGAAATTCAATTCAGTCTTAAATAAGTCTTATAATATAAATAATACGAAAATACTACAATTCCTCAATACTGGTGTCGCCAGTACAAGAACTAACTAGAAAGGAATACAAGTCTGGCAATATATTCCGAAAATACATAAGCTATCAGAATATGAAAAGACAGAAAGTAAAGGATAGATTGGGAGGATTCAATGCCATGAATCACCTAGATGGCTCACCCCGAATCATTGAGCGTCCTCGCCGATGGCCACCATCTCGATCTCCACTCGTGCTAGGAATAGAGTCGACACACTAAAGGATATTGCAAATGTAGTGTGTGTACAAAAATAATGAGTTATAACATTCTGTAAATTTTGATTAGGTGTGGATGTGTTAAATGAGTATGAATGTGATAGTTAAACATGTGAAGTGCTAACAAGATGAGTTCTGGTGAAATAGTTATTTCAGAATCAAGACAAATAGTGAGGTGCATAAGATTTGATAAAATAGACTAAGTTTATGATAGGTTTGTCTTCCAACAAGTTTAAGTGAAATTACATTGAGAATTTGAGAAAACATAAACATAAACATTGTATTCCTTTGAAATACCTTTCCAACCTTATATAAAGGAGGACACACTGATCTCTATACAAAAAGGTGCACCAACACACACCAAGGCAGTGTTACTGCCCTTGTTCTGCGGTGAGATGTGTATTGGTTGTTCAACTATATAAGGGCAGTTTGGTATTTTAATATTTCACTGCGGGTATTCTGACAATTTATATACCTGCTAAAACAATAAATAATTAACCAAATTTTGATTTTAGAAAGATGTCCAAATATGGAAAATGAAATATTTAATGACATTATTATCTTTCTAAAAATCTTAAATCAACATATCTGATCCTATTAAATGCATCCTCATTTATCTTCTAAAATGTTTTCTCTCTTCTCACTTTAGTTATCTATATATACATCTTTATATGTCATTGCTCAAACCTCATTACTTCTCAACAATCATTCTTGTGTTTTCCTTTGAATAAATTTTGTTTCTCTTTTAATTTCCATCTTCATATACATGTATACTTCATATGAATAAAACACTTATCGTGATTTATAAGAGTATGATATGAGATCAATGGGTATAAGATGAAGAGAGAAGAGCACTTGTTTGCTTTTATATATCCATTGATCTCAGTATCATACTCATATAAATCATGATACTATCACAAGGAATATTTTACTAGAAAAAGCACTTGTTCGTTGTGATCCAAACTGAAAAATTATTGGTATCGTGATCAGACTCAAAATGAAATTGTTCAAAATGTGAGACAGTCTTCAATTCTGACATAATCATAAGGAGAAATGACTATGAAGTACTTAAAAATTCAAATAAGGTTAAGTAAACCTTGCGCCATCCATAATCATACATCGCAACAAGTCAAAAATTTCACCTATAGATAAAATCACACTGATCGATAAATTTTAACGATAAAATATTATAGACTCTTCTCTCTTTGTATAAAAATTCACCATATATAAATTCACGACAAGTGTTCTATTAAATGAAGTAGCCATATATACACAAAAATAAAAATAAAAAGAGAAACACAATTTATTTGCACTTGGTGTCGGCGACATTTGAATTTTGTCCGCATATAATTTTTTTTTTAAAATATAGAGGAAAGACTTAGTTTTATATCTATGTTAGAAATACGATTACTCAAAAGAATCATGTTTATGAAAAAATTGTTGCTTAACTTTTTTTTACCCGATTTTGTTTTTATTTTTATAAATTTATAGAATTTCATTATTTCTAATATAAACTTTAATTTTCCTTTCTATTAAACTAAAAATAATGACAAATTATAGTTAGTGATTTTTTATCATTCCAGTTTTATTGAATATTCCTGAAGGAACTATTTATGAATTCTTACGTGGCTTCGGATATGTGTATCGTTGAATCAATTTCAATAATAATGCAAAATTACAAGAATCTAATTAATATAAATTTAATTAAATATCTTAATATTTGCAATATTTTCTCTATATGACCTAATTATATATGGTAAAAAATTATTGTTTCAAGCCTAAAGAAAGTAACACTAACAAACTTTTAAATGTTTATTGTCTGTTTCATTAATTCTTTAGACACACATTAATTATTTTTATTTTAGTACGTCTGGTGACACGACCCAATTTACTGAGCCGTGATGGCACTGACCACCAGGGTCAGTAAGCCGACCACAATCACTTAATCCAAAATATTTAAAGAAAAAAGTTCAGGAATAGTTAAGGAAATTCAATTCAGTCTTAAATAAGTCTTATAATATAAATAATACGAAAATACTACAATTCCTCAATACTGGTGTCGCCAGTACAAGAACTAACTAGAAAGGAATACAAGTCTGGCAATATATTCCGAAAATACATAAGCTATCAGAATATGAAAAGACAGAAAGTAAAGGATAGATTGGGAGGATTCAATGCCATGAATCACCTAGATGGCTCACCCCGAATCATTGAGCGTCCTCGCCGATGGCCAGACACCATCTCGATCTCCACTCGTGCTAGGAATAGAGTCGGCACACTAAAGGATATTGCAAGTGTAGTGTGTGTACAAAAATAATGAGTTATAACATTCTGTAAATTTTGATTAGGTGTGGATGTGTTAAATGAGTATGAATGTGATAGTTAAACATGTGAAGTGCTAACAAGATGAGTTTTGGTGAAAATAGTTATTTCAGAATCAAGACAAATAGTGAGGTGCATAAGATTTGATAAAATGGACTAAGTTTATGATAGGTTTGTCTTCCAACAAGTTTAAGTGAAATTACATTGAGAATTTGAGAAAACATAAACATAAACATTGTATTCCTTTGAAATACCTTTCCAACCTTATATAAAGGAGGACACACTGATCTCTATACAAAAAGGTGCACCAACACACACCAAGGCAGTGTTACTGCCCTTGTTCCGCGGTGAGATGTGTATTGGTTGTTCAACTATATAAGGGCAGTTTGGTATTTTAATATTTCATCATGTATTCTGACAATTTATATACCTGCTAAAACAATAAATAATTAACCAAATTTTGATTTTAGAAAGATGTCCAAATATGGAAAATGAAATATTTAATGACATTATTATCTTTCTAAAAATCTTAAATCAACATATCTGATCCTATTAAATGCATCCTCATTTATCTTCTAAAATGTTTTCTCTCTTCTCACTTTAGTTATCTATATATACATCTTTATATGTCATTGCTCAAACCTCATTACTTCTCAACAATCATTCTTGTGTTTTCCTTTGAATAAATTTTGTTTCTCTTTTAATTTCCATCTTCATATACATGTATACTTCATATGAATAAAACACTTATCGTGATTTATAAGAGTATGATATGAGATCAATGGGTATAAGATGAAAAGAGAAGAGCACTTATTTGCTTTTATATATCCATTGATCTCAATATCATACTCATATAAATCATGATACTATCACAAGGAATATTCTACTAGAAAAAGCACTTGTTCGTTGTGATCCAGACTGAAAAATTATTGGTATCGTGATCAGACTCAAAATGAAATTGTTCAAAATGTGAGACAGTCTTCAATTGCAGCATAATCATAAGGATAAATGACTATGAAGTACTTAAAAATTCAAATAAGGTTAAGTAAACCTTGCGCCATCCATAATCATACATCGCAACAAGTCAAAAATATCACCTATAGATAAAATCACACTGATCGATAAATTTTAACGATAAAATATTAGACTCTTCTCTCTTTGTATAAAAATTCACCATATATAAATTCACGACAAGTGTTCTATTCGTACGAAGTAGCCATATATACACAAAAATAAAAATAAAAAGAGAAACACAATTTATTTGCACTTGGTGTCGGCGACATTTGGATTTTGTCCGCATATAATTTTTTTTAAAAAAATATAGAGGAAAGACTTAGTTTTATATCTATGTTAGAAATACGATTACTCAAAAGAATCATGTTTATGAAAAAATTGTTGCTTAACTTTTTTTTACCCGATTTTGTTTTTATTTTTATAAATTTATAGAAATTCATTATATCTAATATAAACTTTAATTTTCCTTTCTATTAAACTAAAAATAATGACAAATTATAGTTAGCGATTTTTTATCATTCCAGTTTTATTGAATATTCCTGAAGGAACTATTTATGAATTCTTACGTGGCTTCCGATATGTGTATCGTTGAATCAATTTCAATAATAATGCAAAATTACAAGAATCTAATTAATATAAATTTAATTAAATATCTTAATATTTGCAATATTTTCTCTATATGACCTAATTATATATGGTAACAAAATTATTGTTTCAAGCCTAAAGAAAGTAACACTAACCAACTTTTAAATGTTTATTGTCCGTTTCATTAATTCTTTAGACACACATTAATTATTTTTATTTTAGTACGTCTGGTGACACGACCCAATTCTTCGTAGTGATGGAATCGACCACCGTGAGTCGATGGAACCACAATCACTTAATCCAAAATATTTAAAGAAAAAAGTTCAGGAATAGTTAAGAAAATTTAATTCAGTCTTAAATAAGTCTTATAATATAAATAAGACGAAAATACTACAATTCCTCAATACTGGTGTCGCCAGTACAAGAACTAACTAGAAAGGAATACAAGTCTGGCAATATATTCCGAAAATACATAAGCTATCAGAATATGAAAAGACAGAAAGTAAAGGATAGATTGGGAGGATTCAATGCCATGAATCACCTAGATGGCTCACTGATGCGCGAAAAGATGCACACACTTAAACGCAAGTGCACGTTATCGTGACAAGTAATATAGTCTTAGCAAGACCGAATATCGTCCACAAAGATTAGGGTTCAAGTACCAAATATCTATCTTTTGGTATCTATTTGGTAAATTGATACTTGATTTTGTGGTTTATAACTACGAATTATAAAGGCTAATTTAACTAATGAGTTTACTTCAATTGTGATGAGAATAGGGCTTCCACGTCTCCTCACTATCCGCTTATGTTACTTATTAATGCAATAACTTATGGTCTTCTTCTTTTGGAGAAAGCAGGTTCACTAAATCGTTTTATACTCCCGTTAGGGTTATATAAACACTCAACCCCAGTATTTCACCTTACCTACCTTTCGGTGATAAGGATAACTCTATAGGAGGATTAAGACTAAGAACCTAGTTAACCGTCACGCCCCATGCGTAAAATTAGGGTTGTTAAGCCTCTCGTTAACGCTACATAAATAATTGTGGTATTTTCATCCCCAATCCAAGAATGTCTACCCAACTTACATCATATTCACAATCTCTCCTTTCTAAGTAAATTAGAAATCATATAAGGATAATTAGTTGTCAATTAATTACCAAGCATTCAACGCAATTATTGGATAGGTCTCTCAAAGAAGAATAACAACCATAAACATGCATTAATTCATAACATAAGTTTCTAGAGAATTAACATGGAAGCCCTATAAGAGAATTAGTTCCTAGCCATAAATATGACAAGAACTAATTCAAAGTTCATCATGCAAAAACTGAAATAAAGAAAAGAAAAGGGAAAGAAATTACTAAATTTAGGTCTCCAATCTCCAAGCAAGAAAATCTTGTGTTGTGCAAGAAGGGGAACCCTTAAAATCTGCCTAGGGTTCTCCTTTTATAGGCTGAAAACCGCCCTTAAATTTTCCCTGCAGGCCTGGCCCAAAAAATCGTCAAAACCCTGATTTTTCCCGCATCGGCGCGCGACCACTGCGTCAGCGCGCGGAACAATGGCATTCAGGTGATTTGGCGCCGCGGCCCTGATCTCTACTGTCTGAGGGCGCCGCGGCGCTGCAACTTCTGTAGCCTCTCTGATGATTGGGCGTCGCGGCCCTGCACCTGTTGACATGAGGCGTCGCGCGGCCGACTTCTGCGATCTCTACGGATAATGGCGCGCGCAGCCACGCTTCTGCGAGGCGCCGGCTGATGGCGGGTTTGAACTCGTTCGCCAATTTCTCTGTTTTTAGCTCTGGAACCTCCTCTTTTGCCCTATTTTGGCTCCTTTTCCGCCATTTGGCCATTTTAACCACTTTGACTCAAAAGAAAGGAAAACTATCCTAATACGACACTTATTTGTACAAAAAGGGACAAAAGACTAACTAAAAACGACTTGAAAAGTGTATATAAAATACACCGATCAAATACACAACATGAACACATGTGTAACAATAAAACATCCCAGGCTAGCCGATAAGGCCGCCTTCCAATATAGATAACAAAATCAAAAGTACAACTGTACAACATCAGTTCTTACAGCCCAACCACATATGTGAATACAGACCTCTAGGAATAACAACTGTGGCGGGACAGGGCCCCGCCATACCCCTGAATGTACATAAATCTACAACACCAGGGAAAAGACTGTACCCAAAAGAGACTAGCCTCCGGATAATTGGAGCTTCTGTCGTCAGATAAGTGATCCTAAGAATGTGGATCCGCCACCTGCTTACCCTTTCCTGCGGCATGAACGCAGCCCCCGAGGAAGGGGGTCAGTACACAATATGTACCAAGTATGTAAAACTGGAAAATACTGTAATTACATCATAAGTCTAAATCAAAGCCGGAGACATGTATGATAATCAAAATACAGTACACTGTGCCTTACTAACAATGAGAGTAAAAATAGGTGTATACTTACAACGAAAAATAGGATTGGAATCCTACTCCTGGGACTATTTCACCCGCATAGGTCCAGTGGACCTGCGTGAGGTATTCCTCGCATGGGACTATTCCACCCGCATAAGCCCTTACGGACTCGCATGAGGTATTCCTCGCATAGGCTGGACCCGCCCGCATGAGACTATTTCACCCGCATAAGCCCTTACAGACTCGCATGAGGTATTTCTCGCATCGTGGGTAGCAAATCCACGGAAATATACAATGCCACAATCCCGGGGAATGACCCCGCAACGAATAATATATCACTAGCCCAAATCCGGCTATCACACATAACATAAGCACTACCGGCTTATCATACAATATGTAAGCAAGTTAAGAAATCCCCTAACTTCTTACTATCCTTGTTTATAAACACTCTCATTTTAGTTTACCTAAGGCACTAACATGTCTTTTATAAAAATCCGGGAATTTAACCCAAGTACTACGTACTTCTACTCTTTAAAACAATGACTCTTTTTAGTAGAAACTTCCAAGATACTATTAATCCTAGTATCAAGTCCGAATTACATTTCAAGGTAAGTCACAACACCCTTAGAAATAAAGTTAGGTTTCTAAATCAAGTGACTCATTTTCTTATAAAACCTTAGGCAATTGATACCTTAAAATCGAATTGCCTTCCATTAAATCAAGCCATTTATCTTTCCATAAAGTCAATATAACCAACTCCCCATAAAGTCGTCATATTCACTTTATACCTTAGTTAAGTACAATTTCCTATCCAAGGGACTTATACGTTTAAAACGAAACAAGTATCACATACTTTAAAACTCTTCAAGTCCCTTATCCTTAATAAAACTTTAAGACATCCTTAGTATTTTCAAAGAAGTGAGTTAATCTCCTAACTCACCCGACTTGGCATTTCATAAAGCTAGTAAAGAATGTCAAAGTCTTGTATGTCTACCGTACTATATACGTGAAACTAGTCATGCTCAAAGATAGGAAAAGTTCTACATACCTCGCCGGGTCAAACCACTTGCCAAGTACAAAGTCCCGCCCGTAGTATGTCAACCTATAATATTCACAATACGTCTATTAACGCCTCACTTCAAACGTAGAATATTATAAGTGTTAGTCTCCAATTTCTACGGAAAATCGGACAGCACCTCCTTTGTTTTTACTAACTTTGCCACCTTTTTCAAGGCCGAATACAATAACCAAACACGCCACATTTAAGGCACAATCAATAGCAATTAATCAATAGGGGATTACACGCCTACTAGACGTGTAAAATTCCGCCCCACAAACGATAACAATCTATTACAACTACAAGTCCAAATTCGGCCATAATGAGTTCAACAATACCAATTCTTATTCAATTTCCATTTCAATCCAAATTGGTAGCATAATATGATATCAAGTCGCATTTGGTTATAACTACCATAATCTTCAAGTCAATAACATGCGACGATTCTAACAACGATTAAATTGTAATCCCACTTAGTCATGGCTTACATTACATTTCGGATTTCCAAGGCTATAATCAATCCATAGTCCTTATAACTTCAATATAAAAACTTCATGCTAGCAACATACAAAGCTAACAACAACAATATAAATAATCTTGTAATACTTTCAAAGAACAAGATTATACCTCAATGATTCTTAATCCAACTCCAATCCGAAGTCGCTCCTTAGTAGTTTATAGCCTCACCAAGATACTTCAATCCGCTTGTTGAGACCCTTAGAACAACACCAACAAATATCCTTCAAATCTCCAAACAAAACCTAGAAAGACAACTAGGTTTTCGTTTCTGACTAACAGTAAACAATCTTTTTCCAAGATTTTTCTATTGAGATATGTTTACAATACACCTAAGAACCTTGGTTTAAAGTGGGGAGCTAAAAGAACAAGGAGCAAAGATTTTTCCTTTTTCTTTGAAGAGAACCCGAGAGCAAAGCCTATGTTCTTCAATTTTTTTGTGAAAATATTCTAAGTGTTAAGCTCACACTAGCACTATTAGTATTATATAGTGAAATGGATGGTCAAGATATAAACAAATGTGAGGCTTGGATGTAGTCTTACAAAATATCAAGACTAATTGACCATTTGACTTAGTCAAATATCTCATGCTCACAAGTTGCAAGACTTGTCTTGCAACAAAGGTCCAATGACCTTCTTGACCTTGCACAATTCGACCAAGGCATCACATAAGGGGGGTGACATGTGTCGCCCTCCCATTCGTCACAATAATACATTTTCCGACAATTCCATAATTTCCGCCAAATTTTTTACAAGTCTCAAATCTTAACATTTGTGAGTTCTTACTTACGTTCTTAAAGCATGTCCTGTAATTACGGGGTGTAACATTTTTCCCCCCTTAGAAACATTCGTCCCCGAATGTTCTTTCGGAGTCAAACTTACAATTAGCGACATAGTTTCCTTTCACAACCCCGACATACCAAAAATGCCACACAATAACATTTAAGCAAAAAGAATACTTCAATTAAAACTTGACAAGTAAGGGAAGATGAATTACATGAAGGTATAGGAAATAAGTGAGGATACTTCCTCCACATGTCCTCCTCCGCTTCCCAAGTCATCTCATCCCGGTTATCATTCCTCCACAGGACTTTGACGGAAGCTACATCCTTGGTCGGCAGTCGCCTGACCTGGCGATCGAGTATCGCTATGGGACTCTCCTCATACGATAACCCCTCTGTCACCTGGACCTCACTAGTAGGAAACACTCTCGCTGGATCTCCGATACACTTCCGCAACATAGAAACATGGAAGACCGGATGTACCGCCTCTAACTCTGATGGCAGATCCAACTCGTAGGCAACCTTGCCCACTCTACGAACGATCTGGTAGGGCCCAATGTACCTTGGGCTGAGTTTCCCCTTCTTACCGAATCTCATCACACCCTTCATGGGTGACACCTTCAAGAAGACCCAATCGTCTACCTGAAACTCCAAATGCCGACGCCGATTATCCGCATATGACTTCTGCCGACTCTGAGCTGCTAACAGTCTCTCCTGGATAAGCTTCACCTTATCCACCGCCTGCTGTACCAAGTCTGGGCCAACCAACTGTACCTCGCCCACGTCGAACCAACCGATCGGCGACCTGCATTTCCGCCCATATAAAGCCTCGTATGGCGCCATCTGTATACTGGAATGGTAGCTGTTGTTATAAGCAAACTCCACCAGGGGCAAATGATCCTCCCAGCTACCACTGAAATCAATCACGCAGGCTCGCAGCATATCCTCAAGTGTCTGGATAGATGCGTTACGCACGCCCATGATCGAGGGTGAAATGCTGTACTAAGACTCACCTGTGTCCCTAGACCCTTCTGGAAAGATCTCCAGAAGTTAGCTGTAAACTGGGCTCCCCTATCAGATATAATCGACACCGGGACACCGTGCAACCTCACAATCTCTCTGATGTACAATCTGGCATAGTCCTCAGCCGAAAACGTCGTCCTGACTGGAAGGAAATGGGCTGATTTCGTCAGCCTGTCAACAATAACCCAAATGGAGTCGTACTTCCTCTGAGTACGAGGTAACCCTGTAACAAAGTCCATGTTGATCACCTCCCACTTCCAAGTCGGAATCTCGATGAATCGCAATAATCCACTGGGCCTCACGGTGCTCGACCTTGACCTGCTGGCAATTAGGACACTGTGCAACAAAACCTGCCACGTCCCTCTTTCGGCCATCCCACCAATACAAACATCTGAGGTCATGGTACATCTTGGTGACCGGATGAATAGAATAACGAGCTGTGTGCCTCCCGAAATCTGGCGGCGAAGTCTGACACATCGGGAACACCTGGCCGCCCTCAAATCTCGGCACCCGTGGTAGCTACCTCGAATAGACTCTTCTCCGCGAAGAGCTGTATCGAAATCGCTGCCAACACGGGTCCTCAGCGTCGCCTCTTTACCTCGTCAACGATGGAAGACTTGGCAACCTCACGAACCCGTATCCCACTATCGTCGGTATCGATCAATCGAACCCCTAGGCTCATGGCGGTGGATCGGACGGACCGTATCTGTCTCTGCTGTACCTCGATAGGCTCCCCATAGATCTACGACTCAAGGCATCGGCTACGTTGGCTTTCCGGATGGTAGAGAATATCAACATCATAATCTTTCAACTCTAACCACCGTCTGTCTCGGGTTCGACTCCTCTGCTGAAGATATCTTTGGAGGCTCTTGTGGTCTGTATAAATATCCACATGAACCCCATACAAATAATGTCTCAAAATCTTTAAGGCATGAATAATTGCGGCCAACTCTAAGTCATGGGTAGGGTAATTCCTCTCATGCTTCCGTAACTGCCGGAAAGCATAGGCTATAACCTTGCCGTGCTGCATCAAAACACACCCTAGCCCGATGCAGAGGCATCACGATAGATCACGTGCCGTCTAACCCGCCGGAAGAGTAAGGCGGGGTTGTAGTCAACCTCTCCTTCAAAATGAAATCCGCCGCATGAGCCTCATCGGCTGGAACTTGGCGCCACGAGTCGGCTAGTCAATGGTCTTTGAAATCGAGCAACCGCTCCACAAACCTCGATAATAACCGCTGATCTAAGCTGCGTACCTCGGTCGGAGTAGTAGGTCTCGGCCAAGACTTGGCGCCTCAATCTTTGCGTATCCACGCGAACACCATCAGCCCGATAATATGCCCGGGAATGCCACGAGGCCAACAAAACTCACACTTGGAGAACTTGGCGAATAAATGCGGTTCGGAGAACCCAATACCGTCCTCAGTGGTGCGCATGCTCTGCTCTGTCGCGAATAAACCAGGATGTCATCGATGAATACTATCACAAATGTATCCAAAAATGGCTTGAACACGGTTCATCAAATCCATAAATACCGCTTGGGCGTTGGTCAAACCGAAAGACATAACCCTAAACTCATAGTGCCCATACGGGTCACGAATGCGATCTTTGGGATGTCGCCTCTCGAACTCGAACGATGATAACGGACGCGAGTCTATCTTTGAAAACACCTCGCACCCGCAACTGGTCAAACAAATCATCAATCACGGGAGGGTACCTATTCTTAATGGTTACCTTATTCGTGCATGTAATCAACATACATCTGCGGCGTCCATCCTTCTTCTTCACGAACAAAACCGGCGCTCCCGGGAGATACACTAGGCACGATAAAGCCCTTCTCGGCCAAGTCTTTGGTGGTCCTTGACTCCTCAACTCGGCGGTGCCATTACGTATGGCGGAATGGAAATAGGTCGAGTGTCCGCAGCGTGTCAATACAAACTCAATCTCCTCTCGGGAGGATGCGGAAAGATCATGCGGGAACACATCGGAAACTCTCTAACCATGCTTGGTGAAGAAGCGGCACCTCGGCCTGCGTATCGAATACGAACGGATGATAGATATACCCTTCGCACCATCTTCCTAGCCTTGAGGTAAGAAATAAACCTACCTTTCGGCGTATTTGTGTTGCCGCTTCCACTCGATAAGCGGCTCGCGAAGCGGAACCGAACCACTGTCCCCTACGATCAGCGTTGGCATAACAAGAAGCCAACGATCCATACCGTAATGACATCAAAATCGTCATCTCGGCTCTATCAAGTGCGCAGTCGGACGTAAATAAATCGGACAACCTCTATACACCCGCTCATTAACACCGAATCACCAGCTGGCGTAGCTACCTCAAACGGCTCTATCGACCTGGCTCTATCCCGATTCTACCCGCAATAAGAGGACACATAGCACTGGTAGAACACGGATCTATCAAAGCATAAACATCACGATCGAAATCAATAATGTACTGTGGCGGCGTCGAGGAAGCCTCACGATCTGGCGGCGGCTAGAGAATATATGCGGTTCTGTGGACCGCTAGAACTAGAACCACCACCTCGACCTCTACCGCGGCCTGCCTATCCGTGAGTACCACGCCTGCAGGCGCATAACCTGAAGGATAAGAAGACCCAAAGCCCGATCCGTCGGTGTCTTTGTACCACCCATCTGCCTCTGAGCGGACAATCTCTCTTCAAATGGCCCGGTGGCCAAGAGTAACAACCTCCTGCAGGAACACGACACTCGCCTGGGTGAGATCTACCGCATCGAGCACACCGAGATGTGGGTAGTCTCGATCGGCGAGGATCTGCCTCGCGAAACCCGAAGCCACGGAGCCACGGCTCGCTCTGAATGACCTTGATCGGACCTCCGCGAGCCGTGTGGAGCACTCTGTCTGGTGGAAAGTGGACCCGATCTGCTGCGAGGTTGTCGCCTCGAAAACTACCCCGAGACCACGATGTCACAGCCTCTTGGTGGCTGCGTCAATCTGGTCCTCCCTCTCTCTATCCTCTATCCCCTGTGCATAGGCCTGCATCCTAGCAATGTCCATACCAGTGAAGAGCCACCCCAAGCATCTTTGTAATCATATGACGGGCTAGCCCGTCACATATCGATGAACTCTATCCGCCATGTCATTTACAATAGTGTGAGCATGCTCGGCCAGAGTCAAACTCAGGTGTACTCTCTAACGATCCTCCGTTACGCCTCGAGGTCAAGAATCTGTCTGCAGGGCTCTCCTCATCTCGGGAGGCAAAAAGTGATCCATGAAGGCCTCTGTAAACTCCTCCCAAACAGCTGGAAGAGCATCATCACCTCTCGAAAGCAACCACGACTCAAACCAGTTCAACGCAATATCGCGCAACCGGTAAGAGGCTAGCGTAACAGACTCTGTCTCTGAAGCCCTAAGAACCTGCATGGTCATTGTAGCTGCCGAATGAACTCCTGCGGATCCTCATGGACCTCGAACCATAAAACTCGGTGGATGACAT
The DNA here is from genome assembly GCA_029844215.1 of Przewalskia tangutica. Taxonomy (NCBI): domain Eukaryota; kingdom Viridiplantae; phylum Streptophyta; class Magnoliopsida; order Solanales; family Solanaceae; genus Przewalskia; species Przewalskia tangutica. The sequence goes on from CM056719.1 coordinate 132,996,959, forward strand.
CCCGGAAATCCCTAATCCATGGCCCATCGGCTCACAGGGTGGGTTGCTGCTCTGTCGTGTTGCCGACTACTATACTGGTCAACAACCGAATCTGCTCCCCGTAGTCTCTATACTCGGCCGGTGGTGAGGCTGGAGGCTGCAGTGCGGAACCTCTGGAGCTCTGCCGCCTCGGCTCTCTAAAGCTGCGGCGTGGTGAACTTGCCGACCGCCTACTACCTCGGGCATAGTGCGTGCACGAGCAGTGTAACCTCGAGTACCGCTAGCGACTCTGCTGCTGCCTTGCCTCTCGGGCCTGGTCGCCTTCCGTGGAGGCATATGCATTTCATAAGACTAGGTCGGAGAGGATTCAACCTAATAAGGCGACTCTGCTGCACGATCTCGGGGAGAAGAATGGAAACCAATCCTAAATGTCCTGCTGACCTCACGATTATAGATGTAGTGCACAACACACCGATAATCAAGACTCTACTAGAACGCGATGCGTAGACACTTTCAGAGGACTAAGCGCTGCGATACCACTTTTGTCACGACCCGAGCCGGGCGCGGTGCCTACACAGGCACCCCGTTCAGGTATACATCAGACAATAGCAGCGGAACATACACAACATAAACACATGTGTAACAATAAAACATCCCAGGCTAGCCGATAAGGCCTCCTTTCGTTCCTTTGTCCGTGCCTCGGTCGCCACTTCCACTTTTGCCCTCTTTTCGTTCCTTTTCCGCCATTGGACCATTTTAACCACTTTGACTCAAAAGAAAGAAAATCTATCCTAATACGACACGTATTTGTACAAAAAGGGACAAAAGACTAACTAAAAAAAAGACCCGAAAAGTGTATATAAAATACACCGATCAGTGAGCCATCTTTGTGATTCATGGCACTAAATCCTCCCATCTATCCTTTACTTTCTGTCTTTTCATATTCTGATAGCTTATGTATTTTCGAAATATATTGCCAGACTTGTATTCCTTTCTAGTTAGTTCTTGTACTAGCGACAACAGTATTGAGGAGTTGTAGTATTTTCGTATTATTTATATTATAAGACTTATTTAAGACTGAAATTGAATTTACTTAACTATTCCTGAACTTTTTTCTTTAAATATTTTGGATTAAGTGATTGTGGTCGGCTTACTGATCCTGGTGGTTTGTGCCATCACAGCTCAGTAAATTGGGTCGTGTCACCAGACGTACTAAAATAAAAATAATTAATGTGAGTCTAAAGAATTAATGAAACAGACAATAAACATTTAAAAGTTGGTTAGTGTTACTCTCTTTAGGCTTGAAACAATAATTTTTTTACCATATATAATTAGGTCATATAGATAAAATATTGCAAATATTAAGATATTTAATTAAATTTATATTAATTAGATTCTTGTAATTTTGCATTATTATTGAAATTGATTCAACGATACACATATCCGAAGCCACGTAAGAATTCATAACTAGTTCCTTCATGAATATTCAATAAAATTGGAATGATAAAAAATCGCTAACTACAATTTGTCATTATTTTTAGTTTAATAGAAATGAAAATTACATTTTTTTTAGATATAATGAAATTCTATAAATTGATAAAAATGAAAACAAAATCGGGTAAAAAAAAGTTAAGCAACAATTTTTTTCATAAACATGATTCTTTTGAGTAATCATATTTCTAACATAGATATAAAACTAAGTCTTTCCTCTATATTATTATTTTTTTAAAATTATTTGAGGACAAAATCCAAATGTCACCGACACCAAGTGCAAATAAATTGTGTTTCTCTTTTAATTTTAATTTTTGTGTATATATGGCTACTTCGTACGAATAAAACACTTGTCGTGAATTTATATATGGTGAATTTTGATACAAAGAGAGAAGAGTCTATAATATTTTTTCGTTAAAATTTATCGATCAGTGTGATTTTATCTATATGTGAATTTTTTTACTTGTTGCGATATATGATTATGGATGGCGCAAGGTTTACTTAACCTTATTTGAATTTTTAAGTACTTCATAGTCATTTCTCCTTATGATTATGACTGTCTCACATTTTGAACAATTTCATTTTGAGTCTGATCACGATACCAATAATTTTTCAGTCTGGATCACAACGAACAAGTGCTTTTTCTAGTAGAATATTCCTTGTGATAGTATCATGATTTATATGAGTATGATACTGAGATCAATGGATATATAAAAATCAAACAAGTGCTCTTCTCTCTTCATCTTATACCCATTGATCTCATATCATATTCTTATAAATCACGATAAGTGTTTTATTCATATGAAGTATCCATGTATATGAAGATGAAAATTAAAAGAGAAACAAAATTTATTCGAAGGACAACAAAAGAATGATTGTTGAGAAGTAATGAGGTTTGAGGAATGACATATAGAGATGTATATATAGATAACTAAAGTGAGAAGAGAGAAAACATTTTAGAAGATAAATGAGGATGCATTTAATAAGATCAGGTATGTTGATTTAAGATTTTTAGAAAGATAATAATGTCATTAAATAATTTCATTTTCCATATTTGGACATCTTTCTAAAATCAAAATTTGGTTAATTATTTATTGTTTTAGCAGGTATATAAATTGTCAGAATACCCGCAGTGAATTATTAAAATACCAAACTGCCCTTATATAGTTGAACGACCAATACGCAACTCACCGAGGAACAAGGGCAGTAACACTGCCTTGGTGTGCGTTGGTGCACCTTTTTGTTTAGAGATCAGTGTGTCCTCCTTTATATAAGGTTGGAAAGGTATTTCAAAGGAATACAATGTTTATGTTTTATGTTTTCTCAAATTCTCAATGTATTTTCACTTAAACTTGTTGGAAGACAAACCTATCATAAACTTAGTTGATTTTATCAAATCTTATGCATCTCACTATTTGTCTTGATTCTGAAATAACTATTTTCACCAAAACTCATCTTGTTAGCACTTCACATGTTTAACTGTCACCTTCATACTCATTTAACACATCCACACCTAATCAGAATTTAAAGAATGTTATAACTCATTGTTTTTGTACACACACTACACTTGCAACATCCTTTAGTGTGCCGACTCTATTCCTAGCACGAGTGGAGATCGATATGGTGTCGGTCATTGAGGAGGACGTTCTGAATGATTCGGGGTGAGCCATCTTTGTGATTCATGGCACTAAATCCTCCCATCTATCCTTTACTTTCTGTCTTTTCATATTCTGATAGCTTATGTATTTTCGAAATATATTGCCAGACTTGTATTCCTTTCTAGTTAGTTCTTGTACTAGCGACAACAGTATTGAGGAGTTGTAGTATTTTCGTATTATTTATATTATAAGACTTATTTAAGACTGAAATTGAATTTACTTAACTATTCCTGAACTTTTTTCTTTAAATATTTTGGATTAAGTGATTGTGGTCGGCTTACTGATCCTGGTGGTTTGTGCCATCACAGCTCAGTAAATTGGGTCGTGTCACCAGACGTACTAAAATAAAAATAATTAATGTGAGTCTAAAGAATTAATGAAACAGACAATAAACATTTAAAAGTTGGTTAGTGTTACTCTCTTTAGGCTTGAAACAATAATTTTTTTACCATATATAATTAGGTCATATAGATAAAATATTGCAAATATTAAGATATTTAATTAAATTTATATTAATTAGATTCTTGTAATTTTGCATTATTATTGAAATTGATTCAACGATACACATATCCGAAGCCACGTAAGAATTCATAACTAGTTCCTTCATGAATATTCAATAAAATTGGAATGATAAAAAATCGCTAACTACAATTTGTCATTATTTTTAGTTTAATAGAAATGAAAATTACATTTTTTTTTAGATATAATGAAATTCTATAAATTGATAAAAATGAAAACAAAATCGGGTAAAAAAAAGTTAAGCAACAATTTTTTCCATAAACATGATTCTTTTGAGTAATCATATTTCTAACATAGATATAAAACTAAGTCTTTCCTCTATTATTATTTTTTTAAAATTATTTGAGGAGAAAATCCAAATGTCACCGACACCAAGTGCAAATAAATTGTGTTTCTCTTTTAATTTTAATTTTTGTGTATATATGGCTACTTCGTACGAATAAAACACTTGTCGTGAATTTATATATGGTGAATTTTGATACAAAGAGAGAAGAGTCTATAATATTTTTTCGTTAAAATTTATCGATCAGTGTGATTTTATCTATATGTGAATTTTTTTACTTGTTGCGATATATGATTATGGATGGCGCAAGGTTTACTTAACCTTATTTGAATTTTTAAGTACTTCATAGTCATTTCTCCTTATGATTATGACTGTCTCACATTTTGAACAATTTCATTTTGAGTCTGATCACGATACCAATAATTTTTCAGTCTGGATCACAACGAACAAGTGCTTTTTCTAGTAGAATATTCCTTGTGATAGTATCATGATTTATATGAGTATGATACTGAGATCAATGGATATATAAAAATCAAACAAGTGCTCTTCTCTCTTCATCTTATACCCATTGATCTCATATCATATTCTTATAAATCACGATAAGTGTTTTATTCATATGAAGTATCCATGTATATGAAGATGAAAATTAAAAGAGAAACAAAATTTATTCGAAGGACAACAAAAGAATGATTGTTGAGAAGTAATGAGGTTTGAGGAATGACATATAGAGATGTATATATAGATAACTAAAGTGAGAAGAGAGAAAACATTTTAGAAGATAAATGAGGATGCATTTAATAAGATCAGGTATGTTGATTTAAGATTTTTAGAAAGATAATAATGTCATTAAATAATTTCATTTTCCATATTTGGACATCTTTCTAAAATCAAAATTTGGTTAATTATTTATTGTTTTAGCAGGTATATAAATTGTCAGAATACCCGCAGTGAATTATTAAAATACCAAACTGCCCTTATATAGTTGAACGACCAATACGCAACTCACCGAGGAACAAGGCGTGCTTTGCCTTGGTGTGCGTTGGTGCACCTTTTTGTTTAGAGATCAGTGTGTCCTCCTTTATATAAGGTTGGAAAGGTATTTCAAAGGAATACAATGTTTATGTTTTATGTTTTCTCAAATTCTCAATGTATTTTCACTTAAACTTGTTGGAAGACAAACCTATCATAAACTTAGTTGATTTTATCAAATCTTATGCATCTCACTATTTGTCTTGATTCTGAAATAACTATTTTCACCAAAACTCATCTTGTTAGCACTTCACATGTTTAACTGTCACCTTCATACTCATTTAACACATCCACACCTAATCAGAATTTAAAGAATGTTATAACTCATTGTTTTTGTACACACACTACACTTGCAACATCCTTTAGTGTGCCGACTCTATTCCTAGCACGAGTGGAGATCGATATGGTGTCGGTCATTGAGGAGGACGTTCTGAATGATTCGGGGTGAGCCATCTTTGTGATTCATGGCACTAAATCCTCCCATCTATCCTTTACTTTCTGTCTTTTCATATTACGATAGCTTATGTATTTTGAAATATATTGCGGACTTGTATTCCTTTCTAGTTAGTTCTTGTACTAGCGACAATGATTGAGGAGTTGTAGTATTTTCGTATTATTTATATTATAAGACTTATTTAAGACTGAAATTGAATTTACTTAACTATTCCTGAACTTTTTTCTTTAAATATTTTGGATTAAGTGATTGTGGTGACTACTTGATCACGGTGGTTTGTGCCATCACATTTCGATAAATTGGGTCGTGTCACCAGACGTACTAAAATAAAAATAATTAATGTGAGTCTAAAGAATTAATGAAACAAACAATAAACATTTAAAAGTTGGTTAGTGTTACTCTCTTTAGGCTTGAAACAATAATATTTTTACCATATATAATTAGGTCATATAGATAAAATATTGCAAATATTAAGATATTTAATTAAATTTATATTAATTAGATTCTTGTAATTTTGCATTATTATTGAAATTGATTCAACGATACACATATCCGAAGCCACGTAAGAATTCATAACTAGTTCCTTCAGGAATATTCAATAAAATTGGAATGATAAAAAATCGCTAACTACAATTTGTCATTATTTTTAGTTTAATAGAAATGAAAATTACATTTTTTTTAGATATAATGAAATTCTATAAATTGATAAAAATGAAAACAAAATCGGGTAAAAAAAAGTTAAGCAACAATTTTTTTCATAAACATGATTCTTTTGAGTAATCATATTTCTAACATAGATATAAAACTAAGTCTTTCCTCTATATTATTTTTTTTAAAAATTATTTGAGGACAAAATCCAAATGTAACCGACACCAAGTGCAAATAAATTGTGTTTCTCTTTTAATTTTTATTTTTGTGTATATATGGCTACTTCGTACGAATAAAACACTTGTCGTGAATTTATATATGGTGAATTTTGATACAAAGAGAGAAGAGTCTATAATATTTTTTCGTTAAAATTTATCGATCAGTGTGATTTTATCTATAGGTGAATTTTTTTACTTGTTGCGATATATGATTATGGATGGCGCAAGGTTTACTTAACCTTATTTGAATTTTTAAGTACTTCATAGTCATTTCTCCTTATGAATATCTTTGTAATTGAAGATTGTCTCACATTTTGAACAATTTCATTTTGAGTCGATCACGTTACCAATAATTTTTGACCTGGATCACAACGAACAAGTGCTTTTTCTAGTAGAATATTCCTTGTGATAGTATCATGATTTATATGAGTATGATCTGAGATCAATGGATATATAAAAAGCAAACAAGTGCTCTTCTCTCTTCATCTTATACCCATTGATCTCATATCATATTCTTATAAATCACGATAAGTGTTTTATTCATATGAAGTATCCATGTATATGAAGATGGAAATTAAAAGAGAAACAAAATTTATTCAAAGGAAAACAAAAGAATGATTGTTGAGAAGTAATGAGGTTTGAGGAATGACATATAGAGATGTATATATAGATAACTAAAGTGAGAAGAGAGAAAACATTTTAGAAGATAAATGAGGATGCATTTAATAAGATCAGGTATGTTGATTTAAGATTTTTAGAAAGATAATAATGTCATTAAATAATTTCATTTTCCATATTTGGACATCTTTCTAAAATCAAAATTTGGTTAATTATTTATTGTTTTAGCAGGTATATAAATTGTCAGAATACTCGCAGTGAATTATTAAAATACCAAACTGCCCTTATATAGTTGAACGACCAATACGCAGCTCACCGCGGAACAAGGGCAGTAATGTTGAAATATACAGGGACATACATCTGGTATACATGGATATAAGATTTATATAGTAAGGGTATATTTGTCTTTCTAACTGACAATGGTATTTTAGTCTTTTCACAACTCATTACTTTTTGTATAAATAGAAAGTGGTTACTGTTTAGGGTTCATAATAATAAATCGAAAAGTTCCCACAAACGCTTTGCAGCTCCTTCTCCAATTTCTTCATCTTCTTCTCCACAATCATGCCTGGATCCTGTACAGGATGAACATGCAGGTGTGGATTGTGTATTCTAACATGGTATCAGAGCCTTAGGAGAGTGGATCGAAGTTATCTCCACTGATTGGAAGGTCGATTCATTGCAAGGTTATGTAGATCTTGTTTCCTTCACTGGATTAACAATTGTTCTGTTTCGTCTAGATTCAACACTGAACTGTGTTGATTTCGCATAATTTTTAATTTCAATTACAACTGATTTAGATTTGACACTGAACTGTGTTGGTTTGATTCATTTTCGAGTTTCAATTTGATATAAATTGCGAGAATTATGGAGAATGTTTCATTGAATGGCCAGAATGTTGCAAATGAAGGTTTGACTTCTAGGTCGAACATCGCTGATCATAATCATCCGTTGTTTTTAAGTAGTTCAGATTCTCCTAACTCTATACAAGTGTAGATTCAACTGGTAGGGATGGAGAACTACACGCTGTGGAGTTGAGTTATGCGATTGAATTTGATTACAAAAAATAAGATTGGATTTATCGACGGATCTGTAAAACGAGACACTTATGGGGTTGAATATGTACAACAATGGGATCGCTGTAACGCGATGATAATCTCTTGGATTATGAAGAATGTTAGTAAGCATCTGCTTAGTGGTATTTTGTATAAGACGACTGCATATGCAGTATGGAAAGATTTGAAAGAGAGATTCGATAAGATAAACTTGTCTCGTGTGTATCAGTTGAAGAAGGAGTTGGCAATGCTACATCAAGGTGTAACACTAGTAGCTAGCTATTATTCAAGGATAAAGGATTTATGGGATGAAATAGACTCAATCATTCCACCTCCGACTTGCGAATGTGCAAGTCCAAGAGAATATATAGAGCACTTAGCAAACCAACGACTGCTGGAGTTCCTGATGGGACTGAATGATGGTTACAATCAAGCTATGAGCCATATTCTCCTAATGACACCTACGCCTAGTGTAAACTAAGCTTATGCCATGATCGCGCAGGATGAGAGCCAGAAATCAATGACTGGAAGGTATGTAACAGCTGAGTATGCAACATCTGAGTCGACTGAACCTATAGCCTTGTTTGGAAGGCCCAACAATAACTAGAACAGACAACAGAAGAAGAACATGTATTGTGATCACTGTAGAATGAAAGGACATTGTAGGAAAATATGTTATAAATTGATGTATTGTGACTATTGCAACAAACAAGGTCATGTGAGGGATAAGTGTTACAGACTTGCTGTTGATACTAAAGTTGTTGCTGATTCGAAAGGGAAGAAACAAGTAAATGCTGCTATGACATGAGAAGGTAATGCCTATGGCTATGGACAAGACAACCAGAGGTATAAAGGAGGAATGAGGCACCTGAATCAGGAACAACATGGACAATTCCAGCAGATGATGAGTGATCAATTTCAGCAGCTGATGAGAACTTGTCCACCTGATAAATATGAGAAGATGATTGCAGCAATCCAGCAACAAATGAATGACACAAACAATACACAGATGCCTCAAGTACATATGGCAGGTAAACCTGTATTTAATAAGGAAACTGATCCTAATTGGATAGTTGATTCAGGAGCAACCAACCATATGGTGAATGACAAGAGTATGATTGAAGAACATGATTTCACAGACAATGCAGGTCGTGTGCAATTACCAACTGGAGAAACAACAACAATCACACAGGCTGGGAGTTGTAGACTAGGAGGAGGTAACCTTATTAAGAATGTGTTATGTGTGCCAAGCTTCCAGTTTAATCTTCTCTCAGTCTCAAAATTGACTAAGGAACTGAATTGTAGTGCATCTTTCTTCCCTGACTTCTTTATTCTGCAGGATCTCTTCACTGGGAGGGTGAAGGAGATTGGTAAAATGATTGATGGACTTTACATGCTGAGAACAAGAATAAGAGGAAACTCTGGTCAGATGGTTGATGGGGTATACACACATGACAGGCAGATGAAGGCTTCTTTGGCAGCTGATATTACAAAGAATGATAGGCAGGGAGAAGGAGAGTTATGGCATAAAAGGCTGGGGCATGTTCCTATGAGCATGTTGAGGAAGATAACCAGCTTTGAAGACAAATCCAAGTTTACAATAAAACATTGCGAGATTTGTCCTATAGCTAGACAAACTAGGAAAACATTTCCTACTAGTACTAGCAGGACATTGTTTGCTTTTCAATTGTTGCATATTGATGTTTGGGGACCTTATAGGGTACCTACTTATAATGGGATGAGATATTTCCTCACTATTGTGGATGATTACACTAGATGGACTTGGGTTTTTCTGTTGCATATGAAGTCTGATGTGTCCACTATCCTTAAAACCTTCTTTATTGAAATAAGAAACCAGTTTGATATGGGGGTGAAGAAGATTAGAACAGACAATGAAACTGAGTTCTTTAATAATGTGTGTCAGGATCTATTTAGACAGTATGGGATTATACACCAGAGCTCCTGTCCATATACTCCACAACAAAATGGAGTAGTGGAAAGGAGGCATAGGCACATTTTGGAGATTGCTAGAGCCATCAAATTTCAGGGACACTTGCCATCAGAATTCTGGGGAGAGTGTGTAGAAACAGCAGTTTATGTGATCAATAGAATCCCTTCTGTTGTCCTAGGAAACATCTCTCCCTATGAGAAACTGATGCGCGAAAAGATGCACACACTTTAACGCAAGTGCACGTTATCGTGACAAGTAATATAGTCTTGGTAAGACCGAATATCGTCCACAAGGATTAGTGTTCAAGTACCAATTATCTATCTTTTGGTATCTATTTGGTAACCGATATTGATTTTTGTTGTTTATAACTAACAATTATAAAGGCTAATTAACTATAGGTTTACTTCAGTAGTGATGGGAATAGGGCTTCCACGTCTCCTCAACTATCCGCTTATGTTACTTATTAATGCAATGAATTATGGTTCTTCTTCTTTTGGAGCTAGCAGGTTTACTAAATCGTTTTATACTCCCGTTAAGGCTATATAAACACTCAACCCCAGTATTACTCCTTTCTACCTTTCGGTGATAAGGATGACTCTATAGGAGGATTAAGACCAAAAACCTAGTTAACCGTCACGCGTCATGCGTAAAATTAGGTGTTTAGACCTCTCGTTAACGCTACACAAGTAATTGAGGTATTTTCATCCCCAATCAAAATATGTAATTGAGGTATTTTCATACCTCTCGTTAAACCTGATTTTCTCGCGTCGGCGCCGCGGCCCTGCTATCGGCGCCGCGGCGCTGGAAGTTCTGCGATACTTCGGATGATTTGGCGCCGCGACCCTGCACTCTGCTGTATAGAGGCGCCACGGCGCTGTAACTTCTGCGGCCTTCTGGATATTGGGCGCCGCGGCCCTGGTTCTGACTGCAGGAGGCGCCGCGGCGCTGGCCCGTGTCTCTGCCTCGTTCGCCACTTTCTCGTCTTTTAAGCTCTGGAACCTCTACTTTTGCCCTCTTTTAGCTCCTTTTCCGCCATTGGGCCATTTTAACCACTTTGACTCAAAAGAAAGAAAATTTATCCTAATATGACACGTATTTGTACAAAAAGGGATAAAAGACTAACTAAAAATGACTCAAAAAGTGTATATAAAATACACCGATCAAATACCCCCAAACTTAACCTTTGCTCGCCCTCGAGCAAAGATGAAAAGAAAGAAATAAAAGACTCAAGAAGAGGAAAATAAACAGACTCAATGACATTGATCACTTTTGCTGCATTGATGTTACTTAGAAAAACATGAAGATTAGCAGAATAATATACAGGAACATATAGCATGAAATTTTAGCACACTAAACATATTAAGCTAGATAGTTCGCAAACTCATTTTTATCATGCTTAATGGCAATCACAATACTGAATCATGCATGTTAATTTCAAAAATCATATGGCATGTTTACTTGCTATTCTCCACTAATCATAGATATGCATAAAAGAGATCTTCAGGACTTTTAAGGGTTGTAATGTAGGCTTAGGTATAGGTAGGTAAAAATAGGCATTTAGGCTCATTTCGTGTACCATAAGCTCTTTAGCTTTTCCATTTTTTTTCTTTTGATTCTTTCCTTCACTTCAATTCTATCTTTCCCCTCTTTTGTTTTGGGAGAGTGAAGTGTATTATAATAACAAGCACCCCCAAACTCAGGCTTTTGCCTATTTCTTATTACTCTTTTATTGGGGTGCATCAAAGTTGTTCACTCTTTTTGTCTCTTTTTTAACACAATTTATTCCACTATTTCACATTTTTACTTATGGCACAATTTGTGGGAATATAGGGTGTCAAAGAAAGAGTTCAATTTTTAGGCTCAATGGGGCTGACTAGGGATACTTTTAATGTCAGGGATAGAAAAGAGTGGTAAGAATTGGCTATCAAAGAAACGCCTGAGTCATCTCCCTAAATATGCATATCCTAACTATTTTGCCTCAAATAGCAAGCAACCATAACACATAGGTTTTAATCATTTATCATGCACAATCCAAGCAAGAAACTCCAAATAAACAGATTTTGTGAGTTTTTGGCATATCTAACCTAGGTGTTTAGATAGTTGCTTCTAATTCCATTACATTATTCCACCTTACTTCACTAGGTGTTTCTAGTAACTACATCATGCATGATCTTTGACAGACAATTATGACTCAAAAGAAAAAAAAATGTGACTCAAAAATACACAAAAACAACAAAAAGACTTAAACATACTATAACAATACAACACAAATAAGACACCCCCCCCCCAAACTTAAATCACACATTGTCCCCAATGTGTGTAGACTCAAAGACAATAAAAGAAAACAAGACACTTACAGACTTGGCTAAAATGGTGGTGGTGACGGTGGCATTGGATAGTGCATGGACCACTGGTTGAACAAGGAACTCATCTCGTTAATTTGCTGCCTCGTTTCTTGTTGTCCTTGTATCACCGTGTCCAAACTCTGCATCATCCTCATCTGATTCTGGAGTAACTGCTCCATCATGGGCACTGAAGGTTCTGATTCTGTGGTTGGCTGGTGGCTGCTCCCTGCCGCATATTGAGCCTCTATTTCAGGCTCATCTTCGTTCATTGCGGCCTCTGCTGCTGCTGGTGGTGGTGGTTGTGCTCTTCTTCTTGCTGCTGGGGGGCTTGGGTCTGGGAAAGAGTGCACTATCCCATATGACACAGGCAGTTGGTTTCTCTCATTAGTGTCAGTGGGTAGGATTGGGACCCCATTCATGTGGCATAAATTAGTGATAAGTGAGCCATGTCCCAATCCACCTGTTGTTACCAACCTGCTGATTTCTTCAATACTTTGCACTATCTCTTTCCCCACATCAATCGTTTTCCCCGTCATGATTCCATATATCAATTTAATCCTATCTTCTGGCACTCTGGTGAAGTGCGTTGATGGGATCAGACGGGCACTGATGAAATATAGCCAACCCTTGGCTGTTTTGTTGAACTGACACCTGCTCAGTCCTCTTGACCCATTTCTTGCAATATCAAATGCAGCCCCAGGGTAGCTCACTGTGTCTGCAACGGCGTCCCAGTTGATGCTGGTGGTGCTTCTCGACCATGGTCTGAAATAGCTTCGGTCGTCACCCCTTTCTTCAACATCTGCTATTTTTAGAGACATATTTATCACTCCTGCCGTCACAGGCATATATCTTCCCCTTACAAAGCATTTATTTTCCACCCTCTCCGGAAAGTTAGCATAGAATTCACGCACCATCGCTGTGTTCATTGGTGCTATCTTTTCCGGGTTTACAAATCTCCTCCACCCCATCATCTCAATCATTGCCCGAATGGGCTCATAGACATCCTCCTCCCCAAGCGACTCCCTCTGATAGTACATTCCCCTTTCAGGGATTAAGGGTCTGGTACTAAGCTTTTTGTATCTTTCATAAGCTTGGTGGCTCACGAACCTAGTATCATCGTATTGCGGGGCTGAGGTGGATGTGGAGGCTCTTCTCTTTCTGGAGGACATGGTTAAATCACTTTTTGCAGCTTACAAATTAGTATCACAAATGTTCCCCAACACAATCAACAATTAGCAGCTACAACACTAACACCCCCAAACTCCAACTCCTGTACTACACACTACCCACACCCTCCTTGTATACTCCTCCTCTAAACTTCACAACCAATTTTTCAGCACCCCAACTACTTCAACAATGCAATACTTCTCCAAACTACTGCCGCCTTTGACTACTGAAAGCTTTCAAGAAAAGATGAAGATTACCTTTTTGACGGTGTTCTTCAAGGTTTTCTTGCTTCTAATAGTGAATTGAAACACTTTGATGAGGTTTTGTTGGTTGAAATGGTTAAGGGTTTAAGGACTTTAAGAGTTTTTTGTTGTGTTTGGGTTTGATTTATGGAAGATTTGTGGGTGAGGTTTGAATTTTCGTGGGTTTTGTTGGAGAAGAAAGGTTAGGTTTTGGTTTGAAATTTGGGGGAAATCGGATTTTTGGGCGTTTTATTACTTTCTGGATTTCCGCTTGCGCGACCTGCATTTAGCCGCGGCTGCAATGTTCTGCTTGCCGGGAATTTACGTGCGCGCGCTACACTTGGCATTTTTAGGTTTTTGGCGCGGCCGCCTGGAAGCCGCGGCGCAATCTTCAAAGACCTTCGCTCTTTTAGCGCATGGCCACCCGTTTTTCTGGAAATCCTGGTTGTTCTTCAGTTTTTCGCCCTTCAATTTATTGGCCTACACCTGTCAATCACAACACAAACACTACCTCCGTGAGACTGTTCTTAATAAAAACTACTTATATTAAAGTAAAATAAATAAAAATACCTTGGGTTGCCTCCCAAGTAGCGCTGTCTTTAACGTCTTTTAGCCGGACGCAAGTTCCTTGACTCAATAAGTGTGGGGTGGATTAACCCCACAACCAATCCATTTTCTCCACATTTTTCGTTTTCAGTTTCTTCTTCTTCTTCTTCTCTTCTTAGAATTATCTTCAAGGGAAGGTTCAGGAACACATACCTGCTTTTGTGGAGGTTCGGAGTCACATATCTGCTTTTGTGGGCTCATCTCCCTTGGTTTGACTTGTATTGGCTCACAGGGGGGTTTGATGGTGCTGATTGCAAAGCACCTGCTCATGGTTGGTGGATCAATGATGTGTTTAAATACTTTAAACATCATTTCTTCCTTCTCCACCCTCAATGTCAGCTCTCCTCTTTCTACATCGATCAATGCTCTCCCTGTCGCCAGGAATGGTCTCCCCAATATGATAGGGATTTCTGCATCCTCTTCCATGTCAAGAATGAGGAAGTCCGCAGGAAAAAAGAATTTTCCTACTTTAACAATCACGTCCTCAATCTTCCCTCTTGGATGAACCACTGTCCTATCGGCCAGCTGCAGGCTCACCATTGTTGGTTTGGCCTCACCCAACTCCAACCGTTTAAATACCGATAAAGGCATCAGATTTATACTTGCCCCTAAATCGCATGAGCCACTGTTGTATGTCACCACTTTGTGCAAGGTAGTGTAAAGCTCTCTGGGTCTTTTAGTTTAGGGGGCAACTTCTTCTGTAAGATAGCACTGCACTCCTCCGTTAGTGCTACCATCTCGTACTCTGCCAGTTTCTTCTTCTTCCCCAAGATCTCCTTCATGAATTTGAAATAGGAGGGCATCTGCTCCAACGTTTCTATAAAAGGTATGTTGATATGCAGCTTTCTGAATGTCTCCAAAAATTTAGAGAATTGTTTATCAACCGCCTTCATTGCAATCTCTGTGGGAATGGGATCTTCTCTGTATACTCCTTCTGCGAGTTTTCTCTGTCTTGGCGAGATTCAACCACTTCTCTTTTCTATCTACGCCCTTTGCTCAACTCTTGGTGAGGTGATCTGCTCCAATTGTTTGCCACTTCTCATTATCTTGCTGGCATTGCTCCTCGGATTCACCTCGTGTTGCTTGGCGGTGTACCGTGGCTTGATGTTTGCTTGCTTTGCTAGCTGACCACTGTGTTTCCAAGTTCTGAACGAGGATCTAGCTTCACATCCTGGCTGAGTGCAGGCGTTGGTGAGTGCCAACAAAGCTGCTCTCAGCTCGTCTGGCTTTTCTGGCTGGACAGGTTTATTAAATTGTTGAGAAGGTGAGGCCTGAGTAAAGGGCTGATTTTGTCATCGCCTATATTGATTCTGCTGCCCCTGGTCTCCTCTCCATGAGAAATTTGGGTGATTCCTCCACCCTGGATTATATGTGTTGGAGTATGGGTTGTTCTGTGGCCTCTGATAATTACCACGGCACGACACTCTGCTGCTTTCGATTGGCACATTATTAGGATCGGTGAAGGACATCTATCGAATGTATGTGGGCCACATATTTCCGCGACTCTTTGGCATCTGTGCTGCATTCACGATCTTGTATGTTCTTTTATTTGTTTCGTCAAAAGGGCCACTTGGGCATTCAAGGCAGCAATGGCATCTATCTCGTGAACTCCCACTGTTCTCCTACCACTCATTGATCTCTCTTCTGTGACATGGTTATTGGTGGCCATATCTTCTAATAATTCATGAGCGTCGTGGGCTGTTTTCCTCATGAATGTCCTACCTGCTGCTGCATCTATAATGGTTCTGGTTGTTCCGCTGAGCCCGTTATAGAAGATGTGGACCAAGTTCCACAACTCAATGCAATGGTGTGGGCATTTTCTCTGCAAATCTTTGAACCTTTCTTACGCTTCGTACAATGACTCTCCATCTGCTTGGTAGAAGTTATTCAGCTCCCCTCTCAATTTCGCTGCTTTGCACGGGGGAAATAATTTGGCTAGAAATTTTTGTGCCAGCTCTTGCCATGTAAAAATCGAATCAGCTGGCAGGGAGTTTAACCATACTTTTGCTCTATCCCTGAGTGAGAAGGGAAAGAGCCTCAATCTGACAGCGTCATCAGTAACGCCGTTATATCTGAAAGTTGCACATAGCTCCAAGAAATTAGCTATGTGCATATGTGGATCCTCTGATGGCAGTCCTCCAAATTGCACTGTGTTCTGCACCATGCTCAGAATCGCCGGTTTTATCTCAAAGTTGTTTGCTCCTATTGCAGGGAGCCTAATACATGTATGTGCTCCGTTCACCCTCGATAGCACGTAGTCTCCTAAACTTCTTTCTGCCTGGACTTGCTCTCTCTCCTCGACGTCCATTGGCACTCTCTGAGGCATTCCTGGGTTAGGTTGATTTTCACCTAACCCTTCTCTCATCACATTATTGTTTTGAACACCGTTCATCTCTATCACGGTGAAATTATTTGGTTTCTTCTATTACATTTCTGAGTTTTCTCAATCTCTGGATTGAAGGGAACAAGAGTGTCTGCCCCTCTTCTCCTTCGCATAAACTGATTTCCTGAAACAGATAAAAAACAGACAACAAATCACGGCACCCTGATTTTTACCGAAATAAATAAAAAAAAAACGTAAAAATAAAATAAAAATAAAAAACCAAATTAGAAATTAAAAATAGATAAAATTGATATTGAACTATGCCTAATCCCGGGCAACGGCGCCAAAAACTTGATGCGCGAAAAGATGCACACACTTTAACGCAAGTGCACGTTATCGTGACAAGTAATATAGTCTTGGTAAGACCGAATATCGTCCACAAGGATTAGTGTTCAAGTACCAATTATCTATCTTTTGGTATCTATTTGGTAACCGATATTGATTTTTGTTGTTTATAACTAACAATTATAAAGGCTAATTAACTATAGGTTTACTTCAGTAGTGATGGGAATAGGGCTTCCACGTCTCCTCAACTATCCGCTTATGTTACTTATTAATGCAATTAATTATGGTTCTTCTTCTTTTGGAGCTAGCAGGTTTACTAAATCGTTTTATACTCCCGTTAAGGCTATATAAACACTCAACCCCAGTATTGCTCCTTTCTACCTTTCGGTGATAAGGATGACTCTATAGGAGGATTAAGACCAAAAACCTAGTTAACCGTCACGCGCCATGCGTAAAATTAGGTGTTTAGACCTTGATCGGTGTATTTTATATACACTTTTTGAGTCAATTTTAGTTAGTATTTTACTCATTTTGTTTATGTTTAGTATAGTATTAGGGTCGTTTTCCTTTCTTTTGTGTCACAGTGATCGAAATGGAGAAATGACGAAAAGAAGAAAATGAGCTTAATTGAGATGGAATTTCACACAAAAAGGGCGAAAGGAAAGTCTAAGAAGTTAGGGAATTATAGAGGAGATCGGGCGAACCGGACGAACAAAGGGCGAAGAAACGAAAAATCGGAAGAATTCCGTCACGAGCCATGGCGCTGGCGGCCGCATGGCGCCGACCACTGGCCGTCCAAAGATCTCGATTTTCAGGCGCGCTGATCTGTCACACGGCGCGCGCGGGATTTATAAAGTTTGGGCCGAATTTGACATGTTTTCAGAATCCTAAAGGGATTATTTTTCCTACCTAAAGGGATAACCTTTCCTACCTTAAAACCCTTACCTAAAAGGATTCTAATAACTTTTCCTACTTACAAATCATTAACCCTTCACCTAAAGGATTCTTTGGCTATAAATACTCTACATCATTAGAATTATTCATTCTCCATTCCACCATTCACCACTCTACATCCACCCTTCCACCAATCCATCTTGTAAATATTCCACAACACAACCCTTGGATGCTAGAAGGCTTGGAGACTCATACTTAGTAATTTTCTTTTCTTTTCTTTTATTTCAGTTTTGTATGATGAACTTTGAATTAGTTCTTGTCATGTCAATGGCTAGGAACTAATTCTCTTATAGGGCTTTCCATGTTGATTCACTAGAAACTTATGTTATGAATTAATGCATGTTTATGGTTATTATTCTTCTTTGAGAGATTTATCCAATAATTGATTTGAATGCTTGGTAATTAATTGACAACTAATTATCCTTATATGATTTCTAATCAAACTTCGAAAGGAGGAGGTTGTGAATATGTTGTAAGTTGGGTAGACATATTTTGGATTGGGGATGAAAATACCTCAATTATTTATGTAGCGTTAATGAGAGGCTTAACAACACAATTTTGCGTAGTGCGTGACGGTTAACTAGGTTTTTGTTCTTAATCCTCCTATAGAGTTATCCTTATCACCGAAAGGTAGGTAAGGTGCAATACTGGGGTTGAGTGTTTATATATCCTTAACGGGAATATAAAACGATTTCGTAAACCTGCTAGTTCCGAGAGAAGAAGACCATAATTCATTGCATTAATAAATAACATAAGCGGATAGTTGAGGAGACATGGAAGCCCTATTCCCATCACAACTGAAGTAAACTTATAGTTAATTAGCTTTTATAATTATTAGTTATAAACCACACAACCAAATATCAATTGCCAAATAGATACCAAAAGATAGATAGTTGGTAATTGAACTCTAATCCTTGTGGACGATATTCGGTCTTATCAAGACTATACTACTTGTCACGATAATGTGCACTTGCGTTAAAATGTGTGCATCTTTTCGCGCATCAAGTTTTTGGCAACGTTGCCGGGGATTAGGCATAGTTCAATATCAATTTTATCTATTTTTAATTTCTAATTAGGTTTTTATTTTTGTTTCTTTAAATTATTTATTTTATTTTATTTTCTAAAAAAAAAAAAAAACAAGTGTGCCGTGATTCGTTGTTGGTTTTGATTCATCTCAGGGATCCTTAAGACATGGATTTCTACTGTCAATATGATCGAGCCCCAACCATAGAGGAAGAGAGGGAGGAATTGCGAGAAGCCATACTCAGTTTCGCTAGGTATCAAACTCAGTTCATGGACGAAACGAGATTGGCCATGAAGAAGTTGGAACTGCAAATAGGAGAACTCGCAGTCATTTTGAACAGCGAAATGCAAGAAAAGCAATCTGCACCGGTGGGATGTGGCAATCAAATTGAAGAGCCTGAACCACACCCAGCTATTGAGGAATCTTGCGAGATAGTTGGTGCAGAGAAGGAAAAGATTGCTGAAATCCAATTATTCACCTTTTTGGATTCTTTGGAAATTCTTTTTCCTATACCTATTGCAAAAGAAATACCACCAACGGTCACTGTTGATCTCCAAATAGAAAGTCCATACCTTCAAGGGCACCCCCTAGAGTTGAGAGATGTAGGGAATTTTGATCGGTGTAATTTATATACACCTTTTGAGTCTGTTTTAGTTAGTCTTTTGTCCCATTTTGCACATATAAATGTCGTATTAGGATAGTTTTTCTTTCTTTTGAGTCAAAGTGGTTAAAGTGGCCAAATGGCGGAAAGGGAGCTAAAAGAGAGCAAAAGAGGAGATGCCAGAGCTGAAAACAGAGAAAGTGGCGAACAAGGCCAAAATCCAGACCAGCGCCGCGGCGCCTCCTGCAGTCAGAAGCAGGGCCGCGGCGCCCATCATTCAGAGAAGGCGCAGAAGATCCAGAGCCGCGGCGCCTAAATCAGGGCCGCGGCGCCCACTATCGAAGCGGGGGCTGTGCGCGCGGCTCCCTCGAGCAGCGAATCGAGGCGCGGCGCTAAACATCCGGAGCTACGAAATTCTGGCGCCGCGGCATCACCGAGCAGATATCGAGGCGGCGCCAAAACACCCGACGGATCGCGAACTTCAGCGCGGCTCTCTGCGGGCATGGCGACGCTGAAAATTTAGGTCTTTGACGGATTTTTGGGCTGCACTGCGAGGGGAAAGAAGGAGGCGTTTTAAACCTATATAAGGAGAACCCTAGGCGGTTTTGAGGTTCCACTTTCTTGCACAACTCAAGAGTTTCTTGCTAGGAGATTGGAGACCTAAACATTAGTAATTTCTTTCCTTTTTCTTTTCTTTAATTCAGTTTTGCATGATGAACTTTGAATTAGTTCTTGTCATATTCATGGTGGGAACTAATTCTCTTATAGGCTTTCTATGTTGAATTTCTTGAACCTTATGTTATAAATTAATGCATGCTTATGGTTATTATTCTTATTGAGAGATCTATCCAATAATTGAGTTGAATTCTTGGTAGCTAATTGACAACTAGTTATCACTATATGATTTCTAATCAGTTACGAAAAGGGGATTGTGAATATCTTGTAAGTTGGGTGACAGTCTTGAATTGGGGATGAAAATACCTCAATTAGATTTGTAAGCGTTGATGAGAGGCTTAACAACCTAATTTTGCGCATTGTGCGTGACGGTCAACTAGGTTTTTGTGCTTAATCCTCCTATAGCGTTACCACTTATCGTGAAAGTTAGGTAAGGAACAATCACGGGGTTGAGTGTTTATATAACCCTAACGGGAGTATAAAACGATTTAAGTAAACTCGCTTTCTCAAAGAAGAATACCATAAGTAATGCATTAGTAAGTAGCATAAGCGGATAGTAAGGATACATAGAAGCCCTATTCTCATCACATCTGAAGTAATTCTTTATATTTAAATAACTTTCATAATTCTTAGTTACAAACCAAACAATCAATCATTAATTCACCAATTAGATACTAGAAAATAGATAGTTGGTACTTGAACCCTAATCCTAGAGGACGATATTCGGTCTTATCCAAGACTATACTACTTGATACGATAACGTGCACTTGCGTTTAAAAGTGTGTGCATCTAATCGCGCATCAAGTTTTTGGCGCCGTTGCCGGGGATTAGGCAATAGTTCAATATCAAATTATCTATTTTTAATTTCTAATTTGGTTTTAATTTTTTTATTATTTTTAGTTTTTACGAAAATTCGAGGTGCCGTGATTTTTTTTTTGTTGGCTTTGATTCGTTCAGGAACACTTTAGATATGGATTTTTACTGTCCATATGATAGAGAGCCAACCATAGAGGAACAGAGGGAGGAATTACGAGAAACTATACTCAGTCTCACGAGGTTCCAAGCTCAGTTCATGGACGAAATAAGGTCGGGCATAAAGAAGTTGGAAGCGAAATAGCGAACTTCGCGGTCATATTCAACGGCGAAACCGCAAGAAGAGCAATCTGCATCCGGGATAAGCAATGAGAAACACAATGTCGTGCAATTGACACGAAGGATGCGAATCGGGGAGAAAGTTCGCGGCGGTATGCGCGCCTCGTGATCGAGGGCGGCGTCGAGGATCGAGACAGTGCGAGAAAAGTGGCGCCCGCGGCGCCAATATCGAGCCGCGCGCCCGAACCGTAAATCGAGAAAATAGCACGGCGGTGGCAATCGCACCCGGTGATGATACCATATCCCGAAGTTAAAAACATGCACTCTTGACAAGCAATTCTCAGTTCGTGAGGTTCTCAAACAATTGCAACTCAATATCCCGTTTGCTGAAGCACTAGAACAAATGCCGAGCTACGTCAAGTTCATGAAGGATGTGCTTAGCAAAAAGAGGAAGATAGAGGATTACGAAACGGTGATGTTAACTGAAGAATGTAGTGCCATCCTACAGAGACAACTGCCTCAGAAGTTACAAGACCCTGGGAGCTTTATGATGCGCGATATATGCACACACTTTTAAACGCAAGTGCACGTTATCGTATCAAGTAGTATAGTCTTAGATAAGACCGAATATCGTCCTCTGGGATTAGGGTTCAAGTACCAATTGTCTATTTTCTAGTATCTATTTGGTGAATTAATGAGTGATTGGTTGTTTATGACTAAGAATTATAAAAGCTAATTAAATATAAAGATTTAATTCAGATGTGATGAGAATAGGGCTTCTATGTATCCTTACTATCCGCTTATGTTACTTACTAATGCATTACTTATGGTGTTCTTCTTTTGGAGAAAGCAGGTTTACGAAATCGTTTTATACTCCCGTTAGGGTTATATAAACACTCAACCCCAGTATTGTTCCTTACCTAACTTTCGCTGATAAGGGTAACTCTATAGGAGGATTAAGCACAAAAACCTAGTTTAGCGTCACGGACTATGCGGAAAATGAGGTTTGTTAAGCCTCTCATCAACGCTACAAATCTAATTGAGGTATTTTCATCCCCAATTCAAGACCGTCACCCAACTTACAAAGATATTCACAATCCCTCCTTTTCAGAATCTGATTAGAAATCATATAGTGATAACTAGTTGTCAATTAGCTACCAAGAATTCAACTCAATTATTGGATAGATCTCTCAATAAGAATAATAACCATAAGCATGCATTACTTTATAACATAAGGTTCAAGAATTCAACATAGAAAGCCCTATAAGAGAATTAGTTCCTAGCCATGAATATGACAAGAACTAATTCAAAGTTCATCATGCAAAAACTGAATTAAAGAAAAGAAAAAGAAAAGAAATTACTAATGTTTAGGTCTCCAATCTCCTAGGCAAGAAAACCTTGTGTTTGGAAAGAAGGGGAACCCTTGAAAACTGCCTAGGGTTCTCCTTTATAGGTTTAAAGCGTCTCCTCTTTTTCCTCGCAGCTCGCCCAAAAATCCGTCAAAGACCTAATTTTTCCGCGTCGGCGCCGCGGGCATGCTGTCTGGCGCCGCGGCGCCTAAAGTTCTGCAATACTTCGGGTGTTTTGGCTCCGCGGCCGATATCTCGCTGCGAGCGCCGCGGCCTGCGCTCTGTGGCTTCTCGGATGTTTAGCGCGCGGCCCATTTCTGGTCTTCGAGCGCGCTGAATCTTCTGCAGCTTCACTGAATAATAGGTGCGCGCCGCTTCGATTGCAGAGGCGCACAGGTCTGGATTTCAGCCTCGTTTGCCACTTTCTCCGTTTTCAGCTCTAGTACCTCCTCTTTTTCCCTCTTTTCGCTCCTTTTCCGCCATTTGGCCACTTTAGCCACTTTGACTCAAAAGAAAGAAAATCTATCCTAATACGACACTTTGTATGTACAAAACGGGAAAAAAGACTAACTAGATCGACTCAAAGGTGTATATAAAATACAGATCAAATACCCCAAACTTAACCTTTGCTCGCCTCAAGCAAAGATAGAAAGAAATACAATAAAATGACAGAATCAATAAATAAGAAAATCAACAAAGAAAATAAGCAGACTCCGCCATTGATCACTTTTCTTTGCATGAATGTTAACTAGAAAAACATGAAGGTTAGCGAATAATACGAGGAACATATAGCATGGAATTTCAACACATTGAGCTAGATATTTCGCAAACTCATACTTATCATGCTTAAATGGAAGTCAGTGTACTCAAGTATGCATATAAATTCAAAAATTCCTATGGCATGCTTACTTGCTATTCTCCACTAATTCTGGATATACATAGAAGAGATCTTCAGGACTTTGGGGGTTGTAATGTAGGCTTAGGTAGGGGTTGGTAAAGATAGGCATTTAGGCTCATTTTTCTGTACCAGAAGCTCTTTGGCTTTTCAATTTTTCCCTTTTTCTTTTGATTCTTTCCTTCACTTCAATTCTATCATTCCCCTCTTTTGTTTTGGGAGAGTGAAGTGTATTATACAAATAGGCACCCCCAAACTTAGGCTTTTGCCTCTTTCTTATTACTTTTCCATTAGGGTGCCTCAAACTTGTTCACTCTTTTTGTTTCTTCTTTTAACACAATGTACTCCACTATTTCATATTTTCACTTATGGCACAATTTTGTGGGAATATGGGGTGTCAAAGAAGAAGTTTCAAATTTAGGCTCAATGGGGCTGACTAGGGATATTTTTAAAGTACGGGATAGAAAAGAATGGTAAGAATTGGCTATCAAAGAAATGCACAGTCATCTCCCTAACATGCATATCCTAACTATTTCGCCTCAAATAGCAAGCAGTCATAACACACAAGCATTTATCATTTAGCATACATAACTCAAGCAAGAGACTCCAAATAGACAGATTCTGTGAGTTTTTGGCATCTCTAACCTAAGTGTTTAGATAGCTGCTTCCATTCCTTTACATTATTCCACCTTACTTCACTAGGTGTTTCTAGCAACTACAAAGATACATGATCTTTGTGACAGGCAATTATGACTCAAAAAGAAAAATTTTGGTGACTCAAAATAAACATGAAACAAATAAAAAGACTTAAATAAAACATAACATGACACACAAATAAAACTAAAACACAAAAACACACCCAAACTTAAATCACACATTGCCCCGATGTGTGTAGACTCAAAGCGATGAAAGCGACACTTACAAACTTTGGCTAAAATGGTGGTGGTGGCGGTGGATAATCATCGACCATTGGTTGAACAAGGCACTCATTTCGTCGATTTGTTGCCTTGTTTCTTGCTTTCATCCTTGTACTCATCGTTTGCAAGGTCTGCATCATCTCCTTACGGTGTTGGTACAATTGCCCTATTGTGGGCTCTGAAGGTTCTGCTCTCGTGGTTGGCGGTGGCTAGGTCACGCCTCATTGAGCCCTATTTCGTGCTCATCTTCATCCATGGTTGCCTCTGCTCTGTTGTTCTTCTTCTTTGCGGGTTGTACTCTTCGTCTGCTGGGGCGAGTGCAGTTTTAGGCGTTTTAAATTTGGATTCCGCTTGGCGCGCGCGGCTTTTAGCGCGCGGCCAAACATCTGCGCTCGCCGGGACTTTCGAGCGCGGCCTGCTCGCACGGCTGCGGCTAAATTCTGCAAACTTTACGGAATTCTACCGCGGCCTGCTCTCAGGCGTCGCGGCGCCTAAATTCTGCGCTGTTCGACTCTTTTGGCGCGCGACCTTCGAGCCGCGACGCTACCCGCTTTTCGAAATCGACTTTCTTTCGGTTTTCGCCTTGATTCATTCCACTGTACCTATCAATCACGGCTCAAACACAAGACCCATGACCGTGAGATTGTTCTAGACAAAATAAAATAAACTAAAGTGAAATTAAAATAACATAATTGAAAACGTTGGGTTGCCTCCCAACAAGCCACTGTCTTTACGTCTTTTAGCGGACGCAATTAACCTTTACGAGTGCCCATTGGATACTTACCGAACCGCTTGCAATCCACATTTATTGCTATAGGTCTCAATTTCCTATAACTATTTGTTCAAACAGGGCCTTAAACATACAAGTATCCCCAAGCACACAAGATGAGTTTGTCTTTTAGGCTTATTTTGTAGGAAACCGTGAAATTCTCTACATCTCTTGACTCTGGGGTTGCCCTTGATGGTATGCAATTCCTAATTGGGAGTCATTCGTGATAGCTAGTGGTGTTTCTTACGTGATAGGTGCATGAAAAGAATTTCCACAGAATCGAAGGTGAATAATTGGATTTACGCAATCTTTTCCTTCTACACCATTTATCTCACCAAATTCCTCAATAGTTGGGTGTGATTCAGGCTCCTCAATTTCTGTTATTTGTTGAATATGATCGCGAGTTACGCTATTTGCGTTTCCAACTTCTTTATACCCAATCTCATTTAGTCCATGAACCGAGTTTGGGACCTCGTGAGACCGAGTAGAGTTTCTCGTAATTCCTCCTCTCTTCCTACATGGTTGGAGCTCGATCATATCGTGATGAAATCCATATCTTCAGGATCCCTGAGATGCATCAAAACCAACAAAGAATCACGGCACCCTTGTTTTCACACAATAAATACATAAAATAAACAAAATTAAAAAAAAACTATACATAAAACCAAATTAGAAATTAAAAATAGATAAATTTGATATTGAACTATTGCCTAATCCCCGGCAACGGCGCCAAAAACTTGATGCGCGATATATGCACACACTTTTAAACGCAAGTGCACGTTATCGTATCAAGTAGTATAGTCTTAGATAAGACCGAATATCGTCCTCTGGGATTAGGGTTCAAGTACCAATTGTCTATTTTCTAGTATCTATTTGGTGAATTAATGAGTGATTGGTTGTTTATGACTAAGAATTATAAAAGCTAATTAAATATAAAGATTTAATTCAGATGTGATGAGAATAGGGCTTCTATGTATCCTTACTATCCGCTTATGTTACTTACTAATGCATTACTTATGGTGTTCTTCTTTTGGAGAAAGCAGGTTTACGAAATCGTTTTATACTCCCGTTAGGGTTATATAAACACTCAACCCCAGTATTGTTCCTTACCTAACTTTCGCTGATAAGGGTAACTCTATAGGAGGATTAAGCACAAAAACCTAGTTGGCCGTCACGCACAACGCCAAAATTAGGGTTGTTAAGCCTCTCATCAACGCTACAAATCTAATTGAGGTATTTTCATCCCCAATTCAAGACCGTCTACCCAACTTACGGCATATTCACAATCCTCCTTTCGAATCGATTAGAAATCATATAGTGATAACTAGTTTTCAATTAGCTACCAAGAATTCAACTCAATTATTGGATAGATCTCTCAATAAGAATAATAACCATAAGCATGCATTACTTTATAACATAAGGTTCAAGAATTCAACATAGAAAGCCTATAAGAGAATTAGTTCCTAGCCATGAATATGACAAGAACTAATTCAAAGTTCATCATGCAAAACTGAATTAAAGAAAAGAAAAAGAAAAGAAATTACTAATGTTTAGGTCTCCATCTCTAGGCAAGAAAACCTTGTGTTTGGCAAGAAAGGAACCCTGAAAGCGCCTAGGGTTCTCCTTTTATAGGTTTAAAACGTCTCCTCTTTTTCCCGCAGTTGGCCCAAAAATCCGTCAAAGACCTAATTTTTCGCGTCGGCGCGCGGCCCTGCGGATGGCGCGCGGCGCCTAAAGTTCGCAATACCCGGGTGTTTTGGCGCGCGGCCGATATCTGGCATGCGAGCGCGCGGCGCTGCAACTCATCTGGCTTCGCGGATGTTTAGGCGTCGCGGCCCTGTTTTCGTCTCGAGGCGCGCGGCCTGGATCTTCTGCGACTTCTCACGAATAATAGGCGCCGCGCTTCGATTGCGGGGCGCCGCGCAGTCCGGATTTCAGCCTCGTTTGCCACTTTCTCGTTTTCTCTAGTACCTCCTCTTTTTCCCTCTTTTCGCTCCTTTTCCGCCATTTGGCCACTTTAGCCACTTTGACTCAAAAGAAAGAAAATCTATCCTAATACGACACTTTGTATGTACAAAACGGGACAAAAGACTAACTAGACTGACTCAAAAGGTGTATATAAAATACACCGATCACTTTACCATCCCATGCACTATTGGAAAGTTTGAATGTCAAAAGGCACTGTGCGACCTGGGAGCAGGCATAAATCTGATGCCCTATCTAGTCTTCTGCAAACTAGAAATGGGAGAAATCAAACCTACAAACATCACGTTGCAGCTAGCTGACCGCTCAATTGTTCATCCGAGAGGAGTCATCGAAGATATATTAGTAAAAGTGGACAAGTTCATCTTCCCCGCCGATTTCGTTATCCTAGACATACAAGATAACGATGGAATCCCCATCATACTGGGTAGACCCTTCTTAGCCACAGGACAGGCTCTCATTGATGTTCAAAAAGGGGAATTGAAGCTTCGAGTAGATGAAGAAGAGGTGATTTTTAATGTTCTTCAAACAGCAAATTTTCCAGAGGCCAAAGATAACTGCTCAGCCATTGATCTTATCGAAGAGACAATGTCAAACAAAGAGTTCGAATATGATGATACGCTTGAAGAAGTACTGACCACATGGGATGATGATAGTAGAAACGATCCAGATCTGATGGAGTATGCAAATTGGATGAATGCTTATGAGAAATGGGATACAAGGACAAAGAAGTATGAAGAGCTGGGACAGGTACCAGAAAGATCATTACCATCCACAGAAGGCCCGAGTTAGAGTTAAAAATCCTACCCAATCATCTACAATACCGATACCTCGGTGAAGAAAACCCTACCGGTGATCATTTCACGCCACCTATCCACGAAGAGATTGATAAAGCGCTAAGAGTACTAAAGAATCACAAGCGGGCTATTGGATGGACATTAGCGACATAAAGGGATAAGTCCATCAACGGTAATGCATAAGATCCGTCTAGATGAGGAAGCGGACCATCCATCGAAGCCGCAGGCGATCGAACCCAAATATGAAGGAGGTAGTAAGGAAAGAAATCCTAAAATGGCTCGACGCAGAGTAATTTACCCATATCGATAGCACTTGGGTAAGTCGGTACAAGTGGTGCGAAAAAGGGTGGAATAACAGTGGTGGCTAACGAAAGAAACGAACTCATCCCTTCGAGAACAGTCACCGGATGGAGAATCTGCATTGACTATCGCAAGTTGAATAAAGCAACTAGAAAAGACCACTTTCCGTTGCCATTCCTAGATCAAATGTTGGACAGACTCGCAGGGCATAACTACTATTGCTTTTTGGATGGATACTCAGGGTATCACCAGATTGCAATAGCCCCAGAAGATCAGGAAAAGATAACATTTACTTGCCCTTTTGGCACATTTGCCTTTAGAAGAATGCCATTTGGACTCTGCAATGCACCTGCTACTTTTCAAAGGTGTATGATGGCAATTTTCTCAGATATGGTAGAGAGGACTATAGAGATCTTTATGGATGACTTTTCGGTCTTTGGAGCATTATTTGATGAATGTTTAAGGCATCTAGAAGCAGTGTTGAGCCGGTGCGAAGAATCTAACCTTGTGCTAAATTGGGAGAAATGTCACTTCATGGTGACAGAAGGAATCGTCTTGGGGCACAAAATATCAAGCCAAGGTATTGAGGTGGACAAAGCAAAGATCTCAGTGATCGAAAATCTACCACCTCCAGTATCAACAAAAGGAGTCAGAAGTTTCCTTGGACATGCAGGCTTCTATAGAAGATTTATCAAAGATTTTTCAAAAGTTTCAAAGCCCCTCTCCACATTGCTAATGACGGGGGTAGCCTTCGACTTCAATAAAGAATGCTTATCCGCATTTCAAACGCTCAAGGAGAAGCTTACCTCAGCACCCATAGTCATTGCACCAAATTGGGAGCTCCCATTTGAACTTCGTATGCGATGCAGCGACTATGCGATTGAGCGGTACTTGGACAGAGAATCGACAAGGTATTTAGATCCATTTACTATGCTAGTAAAACTCTAAATGACGCACAATTTAATTATGCAACTACTGAAAAAGAATTACTAGCTATAGTATATGCATTTGAGAAATTCAGGCCCTACTTGATTGGAAATAAAGTGATAGTATACACCGACCACTCTGCTATAAAGTACTTAATGACAAAGAAGGATGCAAAGCCTCGCCTCATTCGATGGGTCCTACTTCTACAAGAATTTGACGTAGAGATTCGTGATAAGAAAGGAACAGAGAATTCAGTTGCAGACCACTTGTCCAGATTAGAGAACACAGAGAGCCAGAACACCAAGGATGTGCAAATAAATGATCACTTTCCAGACGAACAACTGTTTCGAGTAAGTATGAATTCTAATTTACCTTGGTATGCTGATTTTGTTAACTTTCTTGCAGCTAAAGTTCTACCCCCAGGCTTGTCAAGACAGCAAGTGAAGAGGTTTTATTCTGAAGTAAAACACTACTATTGGGAGGAACCGATGCTATACAAACACTGTGCCGATCAAGTCATCAGGCGATGCATACCAGAGGAAGAGATGCACCAGGTTCTCACCCATTGCCACACCTTATCATGTGGTGGACACTTTGGGGCATCAAGAACAGCGGCAAAGGTATTGCAATGCGGATTCTATTGGCCAACACTCTTCAAGGATGCCCATGCCTTTGTGCAGAGATGTGATAATTGTCAAAGAACAGGGAACATCTCAAGACGAAACGAGATGCCTTCACACGGGATATTGGAAGTAGAACTATTCGATGTGTGGGGAATTGATTTCATGGGACCATTCCCGCCATCTTTTGGAAATCAATATATCCTTCTGGCAGTAGACTATGTGTCCAAATGGGTAGAAGCAGTGGCCACCAAAGAAAACGACAGTAAAACTGTTCAAAAATTCCTCCAGAAGAATATTTTCACAAGGTTCGGCACACCAAGAGCTCTCATCAGTGATGAAGGGAGCCATTTCTGCAATAGGCAGCTGAATTCATTGCTTTCCCGATATGGAGTTTACCACCGCACTACAACTGCTTACCATCCTCAAGCTAATGGGCAAGCGGAAGTGTCAAATAGAGAAGTGAAGAGCATATTGGAAAAGACGGTGAACAGCTCAAGGAAAGACTGGTCTATCAAATTGGATGACGCATTGTGGGCATACCGGACAGCATTCAAAACACCAATTGGTATGTCACCTTACAAATTAGTTTTTGGTAAAGCATGTCATTTGCCAGTAGAGTTGGAACACAGAGCATACTGGGCAATGAAGAAGTTAAACATGGATACCACGGCAGCTGGACAGAGGAGGCTACTACAGCTGAGCGAATTAGATGAATTCCGACACAATGCCTATGAGAATGCAAAGATCTACAAGGAACGAACGAAAGCATGGCATGATAATAATTTGATACCAAAAGACTTTCAAGAAGGACAACAAGTGCTGCTATTCAACTCAAGGTTGAGATTGTTTCCAGGCAAGTTAAAATCACGTTGGACAGGACCATACATGGTGGTAAGAGTATTCCCATACGGAGCAATTGAAATAAAAGGGAGAGAGGGAGCCACCTTCAAGGTAAATGGACAGAGGATAAAACCCTACCTGATCGATGAAATGGAATACATGAACTTGGTAACTTCTCAATTCTTAAAATAATAAGGAACTTGCGTCCGGCTAAAAGACGGTAAAGACAGAGCTTGTTGGGAGGCAACCCAACGTTTTTCAATTATGTCATTTTAATTTCTGTTTTTAAGTTTATTTCATTTTGTCTAAGAACAATCTCACGGTCATGGGGTCTTTTGTTTGAGCTGTGATTGACAGGTACAGGGGAATAAACTGAAAAAAAAACAAGGATTTCGAGCGGGTAAAGATGCGCCAAGATGTCATGGCGCAAAAGAATCGAACATGCACTGAAGTTTAAGAGCCGCGGCTCAGAGCGAGCGGCGCCAAAATATCTGAAGAGGTGCTGAAGTTTAAGCGCTTGGCCAGCGAGCAGGCGCGCATAAAGTCCCGGCGAGCGCAGATGATTGGCGCCGTGCTGGCGAAAGCGCCGGCGAATCGAAACTTAAAACGCCCAAAATCGATTTCCAATTCCAACTTCAAAAACCTAACCTTCCCTCTCCAAAAACCCACGAAATTTCAGAAACTTTCCCACAAATCCTCCACAAATCCAACCCAACCACAACCTAAACTCTCCCAAAAAAAAAAAAACCCCAACTATCTCAAACAACAAAGCTCCATTCCATAGCCTCAACCCACCAATTGAAACAAGAACAAGCTTGAATCGTCTCATCAAAAGGTAATCCCTATCTTTGTTCTTGAATCCTTTCACTGAAGTCATAGGAGGTAGTAGTTGGGAAGAGTATTGTAGTTGGAGTAGTTTGGGTACTGAAAAGTTGGTTGTGAAGTTGGAGAAAAGAGTAGAAAAGGAGGTTGTGGGCATTGTTGAAGTTTGGGGGTGTTGTCGCTGCTAGTTGTTAAGTGTGTAGGAGACATTGTGCCACAAAAATTAGAAGCTGCAGATTTTGTTTAAAAATGGCCACCAGAAAGAGAAGAGGATCCACATCCACCCCAACCCCACAATACGATGAAAATAGATTTGTGAGTTACCAGGCCTTCCAAAGATACAAAAGGCTTGATACCAGACCCGTAATTCCAGAAAGGGGAATGGATTACCAAAGGGGATCATATGGGGAAGAAGACGTTTATGAGCCCATCCGGGCTATGATAGAGCTAAGGGGGTGGAAGAGATTTGTCAATCCGGCGAAGATAGCACCAGTAAACACAACAATGGTGCGTGAATTTTATGCGAACTTTCCAGAGAGAGTGGAAAGGGGGTGCTTTGTAAGGGGAGTTTATATGTCTGTGACAGCAGGAGCTGTAAATGCACAAGTGGAGACAGTTGATGTTGAAGAAAGTAGCGATTGGAACCATTTTAGAACATGGTCTAGGAGCAGCAACAACATCGACTGGAATAACATTGCAGACACAGTGAGCTACCCTGGGGCTGCTTTTGAGATTGGAAGAAATGGAGCTAGAGCACTGAGCAGGTGCCAATTCAACAAGGCAGCCAAGGCTTGGCTATACTTCATCAGCGCCCGCATGATTCCATCCACGCACTTCACCAGAGTGTCAGAAGACAGAATTAAGCTAGTATATGGAATCATGACGGGAAAAATAATTGATGTGGGGAAAGAGATAGTGCAGAGCATCGAAGAAATCAGCAGGTTGGTAACAACAGGTGGATTGGGACACGGCTCGCTTATTACCAGTCTATGCCACATGAGTGCGGTCCCACAACTACCCACAGTTACTCGTGAAAGAAACCAACTGCCAGTGTCCTATGGGATAGTGCACTCTTTCCTGCACTCCTAGCCCCCAGCGGACGAAGAGTACAACCAGCACCAAGCAGCAGAGGCCGCCATGGATGAAGATGAGCACAAACAGGGCTCACATGAGGCGAGACCCACCACCGCCAACCACAAGAGCAGAACCTTCAGAGCCCACAATGGGCAATTGTACCAACACGAGGAGATGATGCAGACCTTGCAAACAGTAGTACAAGGACAGCAAGAAACAAGGCAACAAATCGACGAGCTGAGTGCCTTGTTCAACCAATGGTCGATGCATTATCCACCGCCACCACCACCATTTTAACCAAAGTTTGTAAGTGTCTTTTTCCTTTATTTTTCTTTGAGTCTTGCACACATTGGGGACAATGTGTGATTTAAGTTTGGGGGTGTGTTTGTGTTTTAGTTTTTATTTGTGTGTCATGTTATGTTTTATTTAAATCTTTTTATTTGTTTTATGTTTATTTTGAGTCACCAAATTTTTTTCTTTTTGAGTCATAATTGCCTGTCAAAGATCATGTATGCTGTAGTTGCTAGAAACACCTAGTGAAGTAAGGTGGAATAATGTAAAGGAATTGAAGCAACTATCTAAACACTTAGGTTATATATGCCAAAAACTCACAGAATATGTCTATTTGGAGTCTCTTGCTTGAGTTATGTATGCTAAATGATAAATGCTTATGTGTTATGATTGCTTGCTATTTGAGGCGAAATAGTTAGGAGATGCATATTAGGGAGATGACTCAGGCATTTCTTTGATAGCCAATTCTTACCATTCTTTTCTATCCCGCACTTTAAAAATATCCCTAGTCAGCCCCATTGAGCCTAAATTTGAAACTTATTTGACACCCCATATTCCCACAAAATTGTGCCATAAGTGAAAATATGAAATAGTGGAGTACATTGTGTTAAAAAGAAGAAGCAAAAAGAGTGAACGAGTTGATGCACCCCAATAGAAAAGTAATAAGAAAGAGGCAAAAGCCTAAGTTTGGGGGTGCCTATTAGTATAATACACTTCACTCTCCCAAAACAAAAGAGGGGAAGGATAGAATTGAAGTGAAGGAAAGAATCAAAAGAAAAAGGGAAAAATTGAAAAGCCAAAGAGCTTATGGTACAGAAAAATGAGCCTAAATGCCCATCTTTACCAACCCCTAACTAAGCCTACATTACAACCCTCAAAAAGCTGAAGATCTCTTTTATGTATATCCAGAATTAGTGGAGAATAGCAAGTAAGCATGCCATAGGAATTTTTGAATTTATATGCATATTTGAGTATATTGACTTCCATTTAAGCATGATAAGTATGAGTTTGCGAAATATCTAGCTCAATGTGTTGAAATTCCATGCTATATGTTCCTGCATATTATTCTGCTAACCTTCATGTTTTTCTAGTTAACATGTATGCAGCAAAAGTGATTAATGACAGGGGAGTCTTTTATTTTTTGTTTCTTTGAGTCTTTTAGTTTAATTCTTTCTATCTTTTCTCGAGGGCGAGCAAAGGTTAAGTTTGGGGGTATTTGATCGGTGTAATTTATATACACCTTTTGAGTCTGTTTTAGTTAGTCTTTTGTCCCATGCACATATAAATGTCGTATTAGGATAGTTTTTCTTTCTTTTGAGTCAAAGTGGTTAAAGTGGCCAAATGGCGAAAAGGGAGCTAAAAGAGAGCAAAAGAAAGATGCAGTGAAACAGAAAGTGGCGAACAAGGCCAAATCGGCCAGCGCGCACTCCCGCCTCGATCGGCGCGCGCGCCATCATTCAGAGAAGGCGCAGAAGATCCAGAGCCGCGGCGCCTAAACTGGCCGCGCGCCACTATTCGAGAGGCAGAGACTCGGCCGCGCTCCTCGATAGCAGATGCAGGGCCGCGGCGCCTAAACATCCGAGGAGCTACAAAGATTCTGGCCGCGGCCTCGCAGCAGATATCAGGGCCGCGGCGCCAAAACACCCGACGGATCGCAGAACTTCCGGCGCCGCGGCGCCTCTCTGCAGGGCCGCGGCGCCGACGCAGAAAATTTAGGTCTTTTGACGGATTTTTGGGCCAGGCCTGCAGGGAAAGAAGGGAGGCGTTTTAAACCTATATAAGGAGAACCCTAGGCAGTTTTTGAGGGTTCCCTTTCTTGCACAACTCAAGAGTTTCTTGCTAGGAGATTGGAGACCTAAACATTAGTAATTTCTTTCCTTTTTCTTTTCTTTAATTCAGTTTTTGCATGATGAACTTTGAATTAGTTCTTGTCATATTCATGGCTGGGAACTAATTCTCTTATAGGGCTTTCTATGTTGAATTTCTTGAACCTTATGTTATAAATTAATGCATGCTTATGGTTATTATTCTTATTGAGAGATCTATCCAATAATTGAGTTGAATTCTTGGTAGCTAATTGACAACTAGTTATCACTATATGATTTCTAATCAGATTCTGAAAAGGGGGGATTGTGAATATCTTGTAAGTTGGGTAGACGATCTTGAATTGGGGATGAAAATACCTCAATTAGATTTGTAAGCGTTGATGAGAGGCTTAACAACCCTAATTTTGCGCATTGTGCGTGATACCAACTAGGTTTTTGTGCTTAATCCTCCTATAGCGTTACCACTTATCAAAGTTAGGTAAGGAACAATACTGGGGTTGAGTGTTTATATAACCCTAACGGGAGTATAAAACGATTTCGTAAACCTGCTTTCTCCAAAAGAAGAATACCATAAGTAATGCATTAGTAAGTAGCATAAGCGGATAGTAAGGATACATAGAAGCCCTATTCTCATCACATCTGAAGTAATTCTTTATATTTAAATAGCTTTCATAATTCTTAGTTACAAACCAAACAATCAATCATTAATTCACCAATTAGATACTAGAAAATAGATAGTTGGTACTTGAACCCTAATCCTAGAGGACGATATTCGGTCTTATCCAAGATTATACTACTTGATACGATAACGTGCACTTGCGTTTAAAAGTGTGTGCATCTAATCGCGCATCAAATTTCACTGATCCCTACATTATAGAGAGCCAAAAAGACAAGCCTATCTTGTGTATATGGGGGATAACCGTATATTTGAGGCCCTTGTTTGAAGCAATTGGTGTAGTTGAAGTGAGACCTGCAACAATAAATCTGCGGATTACAAGCAGTTCGCAGAAGATCGAGCCGGCGCTAAATCGGCCGCGCGCCACTATTCGAAGCGGGGAGCTGGCGCGCGGCTCTCGAATAGCAGATGCACGAGGCGCGGCGCTAAACATCCGGAGCTCAGAGATTACAGTGGCGCGGCGCTCGCAGCAGATATCGGGGCGGCGCCAAAACACCCGACGGATCGCAGAACTTCCGGCGCGCGCTGCGAGGCGCGACGCAGCGAAAAATTTAGGTCTTTGACGGATTTTTGGGTCAGCTCAGGGAAAAGAAGGGAGGCGTTTTAAACCTATATAAGGAGAACCCTAGGCAGTTTTTGTGGGTTCCCTTTCTTGCACAACTCAAGAATTTCTTGCTAGGAGATTGGAGACCTAAACATTAGTAATTTCTTTCCTTTTTCTTTTCTTTAATTCAGTTTTTGCATGATGAACTTTGAATTAGTTCTTGTCATATTCATGGCCGGAACTAATTCTCTTATAGGGCTTTCTATGTTGAATTTCTTGAACCTTATGTTATAAATTAATGCATGCTTATGGTTATTATTCTTATTGAGAGATCTATCCAATAATTGAGTTGAATTCTTGGTAGCTAATTGACAACTAGTTATCACTATATGATTTCTAATCAGATTCTGAAAAGGGGGGATTGTGAATATCTTTGTAAGTTGGGTAGGCAGTCTTGAATTGGGGATGAAAATACCTCAATTAGATTTGTAAGCGTTGATGAGAGGCTTAACAACCCTAATTTTGCGCATTGTGCGTGGCTGGTCAACTAGGTTTTGTGCTTAATCCTCCTATAGCGTTACCACTTATCGTGAAAGTTAGGTAAGGAACAATCTGGGGTTGAGTGTTTATATAACCTAACGGGAGTATAAAACAATTTAAATAAACTGCTTTCTCCAAAAGAAGAATACCATAAGTAATGCATTAATAAGTAGCATAAGCGGATAGTAAGGATACATAGAAGCCCTATTCTCATCACATCTGAAGTAATTCTTTATATTTAAATAGCTTTCATAATTCTTAGTTACAAACCAAACAATCAATCATTAATTCACCAATTAGATACTAGAAAATAGATAGTTGGTACTTGAACCCTAATCCTAGAGGACGATATTCGGTCTTATCCAAGACTATACTACTTGATACGATAACGTGCACTTGCGTTTAAAAGTGTGTGCATCTAATCGCGCATCAAATTTCACTGATCCCTACATTATAGAGAGCCAAAAAGACAAGCCTATCTTGTGTATATGGGGGATAACCGTATATTTGAGGCCCTTGTTTGAAGCAATTGTTGTAGTTGAAGTGAGACCTGCAACAATAAATCTGCGGATTACAAGCAGTTCGCAGAAGGATCCAATGGGCACTCGGAAAGGTTAAATGCGTCCGGCTAAAAGACGTTAAAGACAGCGCTTGTTGGGAGGCAACCCAATGTTTTTAATTATGTTATTTTAATTTCTGTCTTTAGTTTATTTTATTTTGTCTTGAACAGTCTCACGGTCTTGGGTTCTTGTTTTGTGTTGTTGGATGACAGGTGGACTGAAAGAAAAAACCGAGGAAAAATGAGCAAAAACGCTGAAAAAAGGAAAAACCGTCGTCAGCGCCGCGGCGCCTAGAATCAGGGCCGCGACACCGAAACTCCAGAAGGCCACAGTACTAGCAGCGCCGCGACGCCGAATATCAGGGCCGCGGCGCCGGAACTTCAGAGAGCTATATTTCCGTGCAAATTTCAGAATTTTTCCTCCTAGACCTCTGTTATGACCGTTGTGTTGTGTCAGTAAGTTGTCCTTTTTCTTTTATTTTTTTTTAGTCTTGCACACATTGGGGACAATGTGTGATTTAAGTTTGGGGGGATGTTTTATTGTTTTTGAGTCTTGTTGAATTGTTTTGTGTATTTTTGAGTCATTTTTTTTAAGATCATGCATGCTGTAGTTACTTGAAACGCCTAGTGAAGTGAAGTGGAATAATGTAGTGGAATTAGAAGCAACCATCTGAACACTTAGGATAGATATGCCAAAAATTCATGAAATCAAACTATTTGGGGTATCTTGCTTGATTTATGCATTGTTAGTGATTAAACCTATGTGTCTGCTTGCTTACTATTTGAGGCGAAATAGTTAGGATATGCATGTTAGGGAGATGACTCATGCATTTCTTTTTTAGCCCTTTCTTACCATTCTTTGCCTACCCCTGACAGTCAAATTATATCCCTAGTCAGCCCCTTTGAGCCTAAAAATAATACCTTTCTTTGACACCCTATAATTCCATACTTGTGCCATAAGTGAAAAATTGAGATTTTTGGAATATAAAGTGTTGAAAAAGAGACAAAAGAGAGTAAACGATTTTGATGCACCCCAATGAAAAAGTAATAAATAGGCAAAAGCCTAAGTTTGGGGGTGCTTATTTTTCATAATACACTTCACTCTCTCAAAACAAAAGAGGGGAAAGATAGATATGAAGTGAAGAAAGGAAATCAAAAGAAAAGGGAAGAATTGAAAAGCAAAAGAGCTTATGGTACATACAATGAGCCTAAATGCCTATTTTTACCTACCACTGCCTAAGCCTACATTACAACCCTGAAAAGCCCTGAAGATCTCTAATATGTGTATCCATGATTAGTGGACAATAGCAAGTGAACAGGCCATAGGATTTTGAAATTGACATGCATAGTTAGGTATTCTTACTTCCATTTAGCATGATTACATTGAATTTGCGAAATATCTGACTTTAAGTGTTTAGAATGCTAAAAATCCATGCTATATGTTCCTACATATTATCCTACTAACCTTCATGCTTTTCTAAGTAACAATTGTGCAGCAAAATGATCAGTATCTTTGAGTCATTGCATTGTCCTTTCCTTCGTGTCTTTGTTTATATTTTTTATCTTTGCTCGAGGGCGAGCAAAGGTTAAGTTTGGGGGTATTTGATCGGTGTATTTTATATACACTTTTTGAGTCAATTTTAGTTAGTATTTTACTCATTTTGTTTATGTTTAGTATAGTATTAGGGTCGTTTTCCTTTCTTTTGTGTCACAGCGGTCAGAAATGGAGAAATGACGAAAAGAAGAGAAAATGAGCTTAATTGAGATGGAATTGCACACAAAAAGGGCCAAGAAAGGAAGTCTAAGAAGTTCCGGGAATTATAGAGGAGATCAGACGAAGACCGGACGAACAAAGGACGAAGAAACGAAAAATCCAGAAGAATTCCGTCACCTGAGCATGGCGCTGGCGGCGCCAGCGCCCGACCACTGGCCGCCCAAAGATCTCGATTTTCAGCGCCATGGCTCAATCTGCGAGCATGACGCGGGATTTATAAAGTTTGGGCCGAATTTGACATGTTTTCAGAATCCTAAAGGGATTATTTTTCCTACCTAAAGGGATAATTTTTCCTACCTTAAAACCCTTACCTAAAAGGATTCTAATAACTTTTCCTACTTACAAATCCTTAACCCTTCACCTAAAGGATTCTTTGGCTATAAATACTCTACATCATTAGAAGAATTATTCATTCTCCATTCCACCATTCACCACTCTACATCCACCCTTCCACCAATCCATCTTGTAAATATTCCACAACACAACCCTTGGATGCTAGAAGGCTTGGAGACTCATACTTAGTAATTTTCTTTTCTTTTCTTTTCTTTTATTTCAGTTTTGTATGATGAACTTTGAATTAGTTCTTGTTATGTCAATGGCTAGGAACTAATTCTCTTATAGGGCTTTCCATGTTGATTCACTAGAAACTTATGTTATGAATTAATGCATGTTTATGGTTATTATTCTTCTTTGAGAGATTTATCCAATAATTGACTTGAATGCTTGGTAATTAATTGACAACTAATTATCCTTATATGATTTCTAATCAAACTTCGAAAGGAGGAGGTTGTGAATATGTTGTAAGTTGGGTAGACATATTTTGGATTGGGGATGAAAATACCTCAATTATTTATGTAGCGTTAATGAGAGGCTTAACAACCCTAATTTTGCGCATGGTGCGTGACGGTTAACTAGGTTTTTGTTCTTAATCCTCCTATAGAGTTATCCTTATCACCGAAAGGTAGGTAAGGTGCAATACTGGGGTTGAGTGTTTATATATCCTTAACGGGAATATAAAACGATTTCGTAAACCTGCTAGCTCCGAGAGAAGAAGACCATAATTCATTGCATTAATAAATAACATAAGCGGATAGTTGAGGAGACATGGAAGCCCTATTCCCATCACAACTGAAGTAAACTTATAGTTAATTAGCTTTTATAATTATTAGTTCTAAACCACACAACCAAATATCAATTGCCAAATAGATACCAAAAGATAGATAATTGGTAATTGAACCCTAATCCTTGTGAACGATATTCGGTCTTATCAAGACTATACTACTTGTCACGATAACGTGCACTTGCGTTAAAGTGTGTGCATCTTTTCGCGCATCAGACCTCTCGTTAACGCTACACAAGTAATTGAGGTATTTTCATCCTCAATCTAAAATATGTCTACCCAACTTACAGCATATTCACAACCTCCTCCTTTCGAAGTTTGATTAGAAATCATATAAGTAATGATAATTAGTGATCAATTAATTACCAAGCATTCAAAGCAATTATTGGATAAATCTCAACAAGAAGAAGAATAACCATAACCATGCATCAATTCATAACATAAGTTTCTAGTGATTTAACATGGAAAGCCCTATAATAGAATTAGTTCCTAGCCATTGACATGACAAGAACTAATTCAATGTTCATCATAAAAACTGAAATAAAGAAAAGAAAAGAAAAGAAAATTACTAAATTATGGTCTCCAATCTTCAATCCAAGAAGCCTTGTGTTGTGCAAGAAGGGGAACCCTTAAAAACTGCCTAGGGTTCTCCTTTTATAGGCTCAAAACCGCCTCAAACTTTTCCTTCAGGCCTGGCCCATAAAATCGTCATTAAACCTGATTTTCCCGCATCGGCGCCGCGGCCCTGCTATCGGCGCTGCGGCGCCGGAAGTTCTGCGATACTTCGGATGATTTGGCGCGCTGACCACTCTGCTGTATAGGCGCCATGAGTCAATCTGCGCGCTTCTAGATATTGGCGCCGCGCCAGTTCTCGAGGCTGCGCGCTGGCCCGTGTCTCTGCCTCGTTCGCCACTTTCTCGTCTTTTAAGCTCTGGAACCTCTACTTTTGCCCTCTTTTAGCTCCTTTTCCGCCATTGGGCCATTTTAACCACTTTGACTCAAAAGAAAGAAAATCTATCCTAATATGACACGTATTTGTACAAAAGGGACAAAAGACTAACTAAAAACGACTCAAAAAGTGTATATAAAATACACCGATCAGAAACTCTTAAGAAAAACCCCTTCTTTATCTCATATGAGAGTTGTTGGATGTCTTTGTTATGTCACTAATCTGATTAAAAAGGATAAGTTTGATGTTAGGGCCACTAAAGCTATATTGTTGGGTTATGCAAGTAAACAAAAAGGATATAGATTACTTGACTTAACTAACAGAACAATCTTTGTAAGTAGAGATGTGGTATTTCATGAAGATCAATTTCCTTTTCTGCACATTCAGGGAGGAACAACTGGAGCTAATATTGGGGAATCATATCTTGATTCTCCAGTATCCATATCTTCTGATTTTGAAATTAATTATTCTATGTCTAATAACTCTGATCCTGGAGAAGCTGCAGATATTGATCTTGGTGGAGCAACCATTGATACTCAATCAGAAAAGATCAGAAGGCAAGATGCTAATGGCCATGATACAGGTGGTGGGGCTTCTGAGCTTCCAAATGTTGTTATTGATACTGAGAATGTTGTTGCTATTGATGTTGAGCTTCCCAATACTGTCCCAGATGATACTGTTACTGATATTGTGAAGCCAGTTGTGACACAGGACATGGTTATCCCTCATTCACCAGCAGAGGTCAGAAGGTCGAGCAGAAACAGGAAACCACCCTCCTGGATGACTGATTTTGTTCAACCTGTTGCAGAGACAAGGGGTGTAAAATATCCACTATCATACAATGTCAGTTTTGTTGGCTTATCTGCATCCTATCAGAGTTACATAGAAAACATTTCAGAAGAAAGTGAACCACAATCATATGCATAACCAGCCAAAGATTCTAGATGGATTGAGGCCATGAAGGCAGAAATCAGGGCCTTAGAGGATAACAGAACATGGAAGGTGGTAGACTTGCCAGAGAACAAGACAGCCATTGGCTGCAAATGGGTCTATAAGATCAAGTACAAGGCTACAGGAGAGGTGGAGAGATACAAGGCACGACTGGTGGCAAAAGGATATAATCAGAAAGAAGGTATAGATTATCAAGATACATTTGCACATGTGGTGAAGATGCTGACAGTGAGGTCAGTTATCTCGATTGCTGCTTCACATGGATGGATTATATATTAGATGGATGTGTTTAATGCCTTTCTACAAGGGGATCTTGATGAGGAGGTGTATATGACACTCCCACAAGGATTTACACACAAGAAAGGGAAGGTTTGTAGGCTGCTCAAGTCATTATATGGGCTGAAACAGGCTTCGAGGCAGTGGAACAATTTTTTTCATAAACATGATTCTTTTGAGTAATCATATTTCTAACACAGATATAAAACTAAGTCTTTCCTCTATATTATTATTTTTTTAAAATTATTTGAGGACAAAATCCAAATGTCACCGACACCAAGTGCAAATAAATTGTGTTTCTCTTTTAATTTTTATTTTTGTGTATATATGGCTACTTCGTACGAATAAAAAACTTGTCGTGAATTTATATATGGTGAATTTTGATACAAAGAGAGAAGAGTCTATAATATTTTTTCGTTAAAATTTATCGATCAGTGTGATTTTATCTATAGGTGAATTTTTTTACTTGTTGCGATATATGATTATGGATGGTGCAAGGTTTACTTAACCTTATTTGAATTTTTAAGCACTTCATAGTCATTTCTCTTATGATTATGCTGTAATTGAAGACTGTCTCACATTTTGAACAATTTCATTTTGAGTCTGATCATGATACCAATAATTTTTCAGTCTGGATCACAACGAACAAGTGCTTTTTCTAGTAGAATATTCCTTGTGATAGTATCATGATTTATATGAGTATGATACTGAGATCAATGGATATATAAAAAGGAAACAAGTGCTCTTCTCTCTTCATCTTATACCCATTGATCTCATATCATATTCTTATAAATCACGATAAGTGTTTTAATCATATGAAGTATCCATCTATATGAAGATGGAAATTAAAAGAGAAACAAAATTTATTCAAAGGAAAACAAAAGAATGATTGTTGAGAAGTAATGAGGTTTGAGGAATGACATATAGAGATGTATATATAGATAACTAAAGTGAGAAGAGAGAAAGCATTTTAGAAGATAAATGAGGATGCATTTAATAGGATCAGGTATGTTGATTTAAGATTTTTAGAAAGATAATAATGTCATTAAATAATTTCATTTTTCATATTTGGACATCTTTCTAAAATCAAAATTTGGTTAATTATTTATTGTTTTAGCAGGTATATAAATTGTCAGAATACCCGCAGTGAATTATTAAAATACCAAACTGCCCTTATATAGTTGAACGACTATCACGCTACTCAATGCGGAACAAGGCGTGCTGCCTTGGTGTGCGTTGG
This sequence comes from Przewalskia tangutica, assembly GCA_029844215.1. Taxonomy (NCBI): domain Eukaryota; kingdom Viridiplantae; phylum Streptophyta; class Magnoliopsida; order Solanales; family Solanaceae; genus Przewalskia; species Przewalskia tangutica. The sequence goes on from CM056719.1 coordinate 133,040,278, forward strand.
TGCACCTTTTTGTTTAGAGATCAGTGTGTCCCCCTTTATATAAGGTTGGAAAGGTATTTGAAAGGAATACAATGTTTATGTTTTATGTTTTCTCAAACTCTCAATGTATTTTCACTTAAACTTGTTGGAAGACAAACCTATCATAAACTTAGTTGATTTTATCAAATCTTATGCACCTCACTATTTGTCTTGATTCTGAAATAACTATTTTCACCAAAACTCATCTTGTTAGCACTTCACATGTTTAACTGTCTCCTTCATACTCATTTAACACATCCACAACTAATCAGAATTTAAAGAATGTTATAACTCATTATTTTTGTACACACACTACACTTGCAACATCCTTTAGTGTGCCGACTCTATTCCGAACGCAGTGGAGATCGATATGGTGTCGGTCATTGAGAGGACGTTACGAATGATTCGGGGTGAGCCATCTTTGTGATTCATGGCCTTTGAATCCTCCCATCTATCCTTTACTTTACGTCTTTTCATATTCGATAGCTTATGTATTTTCGAAATATATTGCGGACTTGTATTCCTTTCTAGTTAGTTCTTGTAATCGGCGACAAAGATTGAGGAGTTGTAGTATTTTAGTATTATTTATATTATAAGACTTATTTAAGACTGAAATTGAATTTCCTTAACTATTCCTGAACTTTTTTCTTTAAATATTTTGGATTAAGTGATTGTGGTCGGCTTACTGACCCTGGTGGTTTGTGCCATCACGGCTCAGTAAATTGGGTCGTGTCACCAGACGTACTAAAATAAAAATAATTAATGTGTGTCTAAAGAATTAATGAAACAGACAATAAACATTTAAAAGTTGGTTAGTGTTACTCTCTTTAGGCTTGAAACACTAATTTGTTTACCATATATAATTAGGTCATATAGAGAAAATATTGCAAATATTAAGATATTTAATTAAATTTATATTAATTAGATTCTTGTAATTTTGCATTATTATTGAAATTGATTCAACGATACACATATCCGAAGCCACGTAAGAATTCATAACTAGTTCCTTCAGGAATATTCAATAAAATTGGAATGATAAAAAATCGCTAACTACAATTTGTCATTATTTTTAGTTTAATAGAAATGAAAATTACATTTTTTTTAGATATAATGAAATTCTATAAATTGATAAAAATGAAAACAAAATCGGGTAAAAAAAGGTTAAGCAACAATTTTTTTCATAAACATGATTCTTTTGAGTAATCATATCTCTAACATAGATATAAAACTAAGTCTTTCCTCTATATTATTATTTTTTTTAAATTATTTGAGGACAAAATCCAAATGTCACCGACACCAAGTGCAAATAAATTGTGTTTCTCTTTTAATTTTTATTTTTGTGTATATATGGCTACTTCGTACGAATAGAACACTTGTCGTGAATTTATATATGGTGAATTTTGATACAAAGAGAGAACAGTCTATAATATTTTTTCGTTAAAATTTATCGATCAGTGTGATTTTATCTATAGGTGAATTTTTTTACTTGTTGCGATATATGATTATGGATGGCGCAAGGTTTACTTAACCTTATTTGAATTTTTAAGTACTTCATAGTCATTTCTCCTTATGATTATGATGTAATTGAAGACCGTCTCACATTTTGAACAATTTCATTTTGAGTCTCATCACGATACCAATAATTTTTCAGTCTGGATCACAACGAACAAGTGCTTTTTCTAGTAGAATATTCCTTGTGATAGTATCATGATTTATATGAGTATGATACTGAGATCAATGGATATATAAAAAGCAAACAAGTGATGTTCTCTCTTCATCTTATACCCATTGATCTAATATCATATTCTTATAAATCACGATAAGTGTTTTATTCATATGAAGTATCCATGTATATGAAGATGTAAATTAAAAGAGAAACAAAATTTATTCAAAGGAAAACAAAAGAATGATTGTTGAGAAGTAATGAGGTTTGAGGAATGACATATAGAGATGTATATATAGATAACTGATGCGCGAAAAGATGCACACACTTTAAACGCAAGTGCACGTTATCGTGACAAGTAGTATAGTCTTGATAAGACCGAATATCGTCCTCAAGGATTAGGGTTCAATTACCAACTATCTATTTTTTGGTATCTATTTGTTAAATTGATATTTGGATTTGTTGTTTATAACTAAGAATTATAAAAGCTATTTTAACTATAAGGTTTTACTTCAGTTGTGATGAGAATAGGGCTTCCACGTCTCCTCACTATCCGCTTATGCTACTTATAATGCAATAACTTATGGTCTTCTTCTTTTGGAGAAAGCAGGTTCACTAAATCGTTTTATACTCCCGTTAGGGTTATATAAACACTCAACCCCAGTATTGCACCTTACCTACCTTTCGGTGATAAGGATAACTCTATAGGAGGATTAAGAACAAGAACCTAGTTAACCGTCACGCACAATGCGCAAAATTAGGGTTTTTAAGCCTCTCATTAACGCTACATAAATAATTGAGGTATTTTCATCCCCAATCCAAGAATGTCTACCCAACTTACTGCATATTCACAATCCCCTCCTTTCGGAGTCTGATTAGAAATCATATAGTGATAATTAGTTGTCAATTAACTACCAAGCATTCAATTCAATTATTGGATAGATCTCAACAAGAAGAAGAATAACCATAAGCATGCATTAAATCATAACATAAGTTTCTAGAGATTCAACATGGAAAGCCCTATAGAGGAATTAGTTCCTAGCCATTGACATGACAAGAACTAATCCCATGTTCATCATACAAAAACTGAAATAAAGTAAAGAAAAGGAAAAGAATTTACCAAACTATGGTGTCCAATCTCCAAGAAAGAAGCCTTGTGTTGTGCAAGAAAGGGAACCCTTAAAAACTGTCTAGGGTTCTCCTTTTATAGGCTGAAAACCGCCTCAACTTTTCCCTGCAGGCCTGGCCCAAAATCCGTCTGGAAACCTTATTTTTCCGCGTCGGCGCTGCGGCCCTGCAGACAGGCGCCGCGGCGCCGGAACTTCTGCAATCCGTCGGATGATTTGGCGCCGCGGCCGATTCTGGCTGCGGCGAGCGCGGCGCTGCAACTTCAGCTTCGGATGTTTAGCGCGCGCTCGCACTGCTTGTCATGAGGCGCGCGCCAGTCTTCGCAGCCTCTCGGATAGTGGGCGCGCGCGCCACCATTGCGGGGGCGCCGCGGCGCTGGTCTGGGTTTCAGCCTCGTTTGCCACTTTCTCTGTTTTTAGCTCTGGAATCTCCTCTTTTGCCCTCTTTTAGCTCCTTTTCCGCCATTTGGCCATTTTAACCACTTTGACTTAAAAGAAAGGAAAACTATCCTAATACGACACTTATATGTGCAAAACGGGACAAAAGACTAACTAAAACTGACTCAAAAGGTGTATATAAAATACACCGATCAAATACCCCCAAACTTAACCTTTGCTCGCCCTCGAGCAAAGATAGAAAGAAAGAAATAAAAGACTCAAAGAACGAAAATAAAAGACTCACTGCCATTGATTACTTTTGCTGCATTAGTGTTAACTAGAAAAACATGAAGGTTAGCAAAATAATATGCAGGAACATATAGCATGAAATTTCAGCACACTAAACACATGAAGCTAGATATTTCGCAAACTCATATTCATCATGCTTAATGGAAGTCAATATACTAAATCATGCATATAAATTCACGAATTCCTATGGCATGCTTACTTGTTATTCTCCACTAATTCTGGATATGCATAAAAGAGATCTTCAGGACTTTAAGGGTTGTAATGTAGGCTTAGGTATAGGTAGGTAAAAAATAGGCATTTAGGCTCATTTCGTGTACCATAAGCTCTTTAGCTTTTCAGTATTTCCCTTTTTTTCTTTTTGTTCTTTCCTTCACTTCGATTCTATCTTTTCTCTCTTTTGTTTTGGGAGAGTGAAGTATATAATAATGACAAGCACCCCCAAACTTAGGCTTTTGCCTATTTCTTATTACTTTTGTATTGGGGTGCAACAGACTTATTCACTCTTTTTGTCTCTTTTTTTTAACACAATGTATTCCACTATTTCATATTTTCACTTATGGTACAATTTGTGGGAATATAGGGTGTCAAAGAAGAAGTTTCAAATTTAGGCTCAATGGGGCTGACTAGGGATATTTTTAAAGTACGGGATAGAAAAGAATGGTAAGAATTGGCTATCAAAGAAATGCCTGAGTCATCTCCCTAACATGCATATCCTAACTATTTCGCCTCAAATAGCAAGAAGTCATAACACATAAGTATTTATCCTTTAGCATGCATAATTCAAGCAAGAAACTCCAACTAGACAGATTCTGTGAGTTTTTGGCATATCTAACCTAAGTGTTTAGATAGTTGCTTCAATTCCGTTACATTATTCTACCTTCCTTCACTAGGTGTTTCTGGCAACTACAGCATTCATGATCTTTGACAGGCAATTATGACTCAAAAAAGAAAAAAAAATTGGTGACTCAAAATAAACATAAAACAATCAAAAGACTTAAATAAAACATGACAAGACACAAATAAAACAAGACACACATAGAACACCCCCAAACTTAAATCACACATTGTCCCCAATGTGTGTATACTCAAAGACAGTAAAAAGAAATAAGACACTTACAAACTTTGGCTAAAATGGTGGTGGTGGCGGTGGCATAATACTTTGAATTCCGTGAGGAGAGGAGAGCTCTTGGTGTTTGATTTGGCGATAGGGCCTTCGGATCAGGGTGTCTCCCAGAATTCATATTTGCCGTTGTGGCGCCGCCACGCAAATGGCGCGCGGCCAAACTCTGTCTGGTTCTGAACTTCCTGCGCCGCGGCCCTGCAAATGGGCGCCGTGGCACTCAGACTTCTGGGCGTTTTCTGATCTTTTGGCGCGCCTGCCAGAAATGGCGCATGGCGCGCGATTTCAGGTATCCTTGGCTTCTCTTCAGTTTTTTTTTTTTTTTTTTGCATTCCAAATCCTTGGCTTTCACCTGTCAACACAACACAAACACAATAACCCAAGACCGTGAGACTGTTCAAGACAAAATAAGATAAACTAAAGATATGGATTGAAATAACATAATTGAAAATGTTGGGTTGCCTCCCAAGTAGCGCTGTCTTTAACGTCTTTTAGCCGGACGCAAGTTCCTTGGCTTAATAAATGTGAGGGTGATTAACCCCACAACAAATCCATTTCCTCCACATTCTGCGTTTTCTTTTTCTTCTTTTCTTCTTAGCATTATCAGTAAGGGGGAGTTCAGGAACACATACCTCCTTTAGTGGAATTTCGGCAAACCATGCCTGCTTTCTTGGGCTCATCTCTCTTTGATTGACTTGTATTGGCTCGCAGGGGGGTTTGATGGTGCTGATTTCAAAGCACCCACTCATGGTTGGTGGCTCAATGACGTGTTTAAAAACTTTAAACACCATTTCTTCATTCTCCACCCTTAATGTTAACTCTCCTCTTTCAATATCAATCAAAGCTCTCCCCGTTGCTAGGAATGGCCTCCCCAATATGATAGGGATTTTCGCATCTTCTTCCATATCAAGAATGAGGAAGTCTGCAGGAAAGAAGAATTTTCCTACTTTCACAATTACGTCCTCAATCTTGCCTCTTGGATGAACCACTGTCCTGTCGGCCAGTTGCAGGCTTACTGTGGTTGGTTTGGCCTCACCCAACTCCAATCTTTTAAATACTGACAAGGGCATCAGATTTATACTCGCCCCTAAATCACATAAAGCTCATTGCAAGTCACCCCGCTGTGCAAGGTAGTGTAAAGCTTCCAGGATCCTTTAGTTTTGGTGGCAACTTTTTCGCAAGATAGCACTACACTCTTACGTTAGTGCTACTATCTCATATTCCGACTTCTTCTTTTTCCCAAGATCTCCTTCATAAACTTGAAATAGGAGGGCATCTGCTCTAATGCTTCTATGAAAGGTATGTTGATATGCAGCTTCCTAAATGTCTCCAAAAATTTGGAGAATTGTTTATCAACCGCCTTTCGCTGTAGTCTCTGGGGAAAAGGGATCTTCTCTGTATACTCCTTCTCTGGAGTTTTCTCTACTACAGGGCTGGGCTCAATCACCTTCTCTTTTTCTAACTCTGCCTTCTTCTCAACTACTGGCTGAGGTGATCGCTCAACCATTTGTTGCCGCTTCTCAATTGTACTGCCTGGCATTTCTCCCTTGGATTTACCTCTGTGTTGCTTGGCAATGTCCCATGTGGCCTGCTGTTTGCCTGCTTTGCTAGCTGACCCACTTGTGTTTCCAAGTTCCTGAATGAGGATCTAGCTTCTGTCATGAATCGGAGTGCAGGCATTGGCAATTGCATCGCAATGCTTTCAGCCCGTCTAGCTTTTCTTGCTGAACCGGTGCATTGAACTATTGAGGCTGTGGGGCTTGACTGAAGGGCTGCTGATTCTGGTTCTGCTGGTTCTGGTACCGGCCCCTGTATTGGTTCTGCTGCCCCTGGTATTGATTCTGTTGCCCTTGGTATTGGTTCTGCTAGTTCTGGTGCTGGTTCTGCTGCCCCTGGTCTCCTCTCCATAAGAAATTTGGGTGATTCCTCCACCCAGGATTATAAGTGTTGGAGTAGGGGTTGTTCTGTTGCCTCTGATAATTACCTATGGCCTGACACTCTGCCTGCTCCATTGGTATATTGTTGGGATCAGCTGAAGGACACCTATCAAATGTATGTGGGCCACCACATATCTCACAGCTTTTAGGCATCTGCACCGCATTTATCGCCATCGTATGTTCCGCAATGCTTCGCTAAAAGGGCCACTTGGGCATTCAAGGCAGCAATAGCATCTATTTCGTGGACTCCCACTGTTCTTCTCCCACTTGTCGACCTCTCTTCTGTGACATGGTTGTTAGTGGCCATATCTTCTAATAACTCATGAGCGTCGTGGGTTGTTTTCCTCATGAATGCTCCACCTGCTGCTGCATCTATAATGGTTCTGGTTGTATCGCTCGGCCGTTGTAGAAGATGTGGACCAAGTTCCACAACTCAATGCAATGGTGTGGGCACTTTCTCTGTAAATCTTTGAACCTTTCCCAAGCTTCATATAAGGACTCTCCATCTGCTTGGTAGAAGTTGTTCAACTCCCCTCTCAGTTTTGCTGCTTTACACGGGGGAAAGAACTTCGCTAGGAATTTATGTGCCAGCTCGTGCCATGTAAAAATCGAATCGGCCGGCAGGGAGTTCAACCATACTTTTGCTCTGTCCCTGAGTGAGAAGGGAAAGAGCCTCAATCTGACGGCATCATCAGTAACGCTGTTATATCTGAAAGTTGCACATAGCTCCAAGAAATTAGCTATGTGCATATGTGGATCCTCCGATGGCAGTCCTCCGAATTGCACTGTGTGATGTACCATGCTTAGAATCGCTGGTTTTATCTCGAAGTTGTTGGCTCCTATTGTAGAGAGCCTAATGCATGTATGTGCTCCATTTACTCTTGGCAGCACATAGTCTCCCAAACTTCTTTCTGGCTGGATTTGGACTCTCTCCTCCACGTCTATTGGCACTTGCCGAGGCATTCCTGGGTTATGTTGATTTTCACCTAACCCTTCTCTCATCATGTTATTGTTTTGAGCACCGTCCATTTCTGTCAAAGTTGCAATCCGTTGATTCTTTCTGTTCTGCTTACAGGTTTTCTCAATCTTTGGATTGAAGGGAACAAGAGTGTCTGCACCTCTTCTCCTTCGCATAAACTGATTTCCTGAAATAGATCAAAAATAAACAACCAATCACGGTACCTCGAATTTTCCAAAAAAAAAACGTGAAAATTAAAATAAAAATTAAACACCAAATTAGAAATTAAAAATAGACAAATTTGATATTGAACTATGCCTAATCCCCGGCAACGGCGCCAAAAACTTGATGCGCGAAAAGATGCACACACTTTAAACGCAAGTGCACGTTATCGTGACAAGTAGTATAGTCTTGATAAGACCGAATATCGTCCTCAAGGATTAGGGTTCAATTACCAACTATCTATTTTTTGGTATCTATTTGGTAAATTGATATTTGGATTTGTTGTTTATAACTAAGAATTATAAAAGCTATTTTAACTATAAGGTTTTACTTCAGTTGTGATGAGAATATTGCTTCCACGTCTCCTCACTATCCGCTTATGCTACTTATTAATGCAATAACTTATGGTCTTCTTCTTTTGGAGAAAGCAGGTTCACTAAATCGTTTTATACTCCCGTTAGGGTTATATAAACACTCAACCTCAAAGATTGTACCTTACCTACCTTTCGGTGATAAGGATAACTCTATAGGAGGATTAAGAACAAGAACCTAGTTAACCGTCACGCACAATGCGCAAAATTAGGGTTTTTAAGCCTCTCATTAACGCTACATAAATAATTGAGGTATTTTCATCCCCAATCCAAGAATGTCTACCCAACTTACAGCATATTCACAATCCCCTCCTTTCGGAGTCTGATTAGAAATCATATAGTGATAAGTAGTTGTCAATTAACTACCAAGCATTCAATTCAATTATTGGATAGATCTCAACAAGAAGAAGAATAACCATAAGCATGCATTAAATCATAACATAAGTTTCTAGAGATTCAACATGAAAAGCCCTATAGAGGAATTAGTTCCTAGCCATTGACATGACAAGAACTAATCTCATGTTCATCATACAAAAACTGAAATAAAGTAAAGAAAAGGAAAAGAATTTACTAAACTATGGTCTCCAATCTCAAAGCAAGAAGCCTTGTGTTGTGCAAGAAAGGGAACCCTAAAAAACTGCCTAGGGTTCTCTTTTTATAGGCTGAAAACCGCCTCAACTTTTCCCTGCAGGCCTGGCCCAAAATCCGTCTGGAAACCTTATTTTTCCGCGTCGGCGCCGCCTCGCAGAAGGCGCGCGGAACTTCTGCAATCCATCGGATGATTTGGCGCCGCGCCCCGATTCTGCGAGGCGCGGCCACTGTAACTTCTGTAGCTTCTCAAATGTTTAGGCGCCGCGGCCCTGCACCTGCTGTCATGGGGCGCCACGGCGCTGAGTCTTCTGCAGCCTCTCTGGATAATGGGCGCCGCGGCCCTGCTTCGATCGCAGGAGAGCCGCCGTGCCTGGTTTCAGCCTCGTTTGCCACTTTCTCTGTTTTTAGCTCTGGAAGCTCCTCTTTTGCCCTCTTTTAGCTCCTTTTCCGCCATTTGGCCATTTTAACCACTTTGACTCAAAAGAAAGGAAAACTATCCTAATATGACACTTATATGTGCAAAACGGGACAAAAGACTAACTAAAACTGACTCAAAAGGTGTATATAAAATACACCGATCAATAACTAAAGTGAGAAGAGAGAAAGCATTTTAGAAGATAAATGAGGATGCATTTAATAGGATCAGTTATGTTGATTTAAGATTTTTAGAAAGATAATAATGTCATTAAATAATTTCATTTTTCATATTTGGACATCTTTCTAAAATCAAAAATTGGTTAATTATTTATTGTTTTAGCAGGTATATAAATTGTCAGAATACATGATGAATTATTAAAATACCAAACCGCCCTTATATAGTTGGGCGACCAATACGCACTCATCATGGAACAAGGGCGTGCATCGCCTTGGTGTGCGTTGGTGCACCTTTTTGTTTAGAGATCAGTGTGTCCTCCTTTATATAAGGTTGGAAAGGTATTTCAAAGGAATACAATGTTTATGTTTTATGTTTTCTCAAATTCTCAATGTATTTTCACTTAAACTTGTTGGAAGACAAACCTATCATAAACTTAGTTGATTTTATCAAATATTATGCACCTCACTATTTGTCTTGATTCTGAAATAACTATTTTCACCAAAACTCATCTTGTTAGCACTTCACATGTTTAACTGTCTCCTTCATACTCATTTAACACATCCACAACTAATCAGAATTTAAAGAATGTTATAACTCATTATTTTTGTACACACACTACACTTGCAACATCCTTTAGTGTGCCGACTCTATTCCGAGCACGAGTGGAGATCGATATGGTGTCGGTCATTGAGGAGGACGTTCTGAATGATTCGGGGTGAGCCATCTTTGTGATTCATGGCACTGAATCCTCCCATCTATCCTTTACTTTCTGTCTTTTCATATTCTGATAGCTTATGTATTTTCGAAATATATTGCCAGACTTGTATTCCTTTCTAGTTAGTTCTTGTCTTCGCGACAATGATTGAGGAGTTGTAGTATTTTCGTATTATTTATATTATAAGACTTATTTAAGACTGAAATTGAATTTCCTTAACTATTCCCGAACTTTTTTCTTTAAATATTTTGGATTAAGTGATTGTGGTGACATCGACCACGGTGGTTTGTGCCATCACGGCTCAGTAAATTGGGTCGTGTCACCAGACGTACAAAAATAAAAATAATTAATGTGTGTCTAAAGAATTAATTAAACAGACAATAAACATTTAAAAGTTGGTTAGTGTTACTCTCTTTAGGCTTGAAACAATAATTTTTTTACCATATATAATTAGGTCATATAGAGAAAATATTGCAAATATTAAGATATTTAATTAAATTTATATTAATTAGATTCTTGTAATTTTGCATTATTATTGAAATTGATTCAACGATACACATATCCGAAGCCACGTAAGAATTCATAACTAGTTCCTTCAGGAATATTCAATAAAATTGGAATGATAAAAAATCGCTAACTACAATTTGTCATTATTTTTAGTTTAATAGAAATGAAAATTACATTTTTTTTAGATATAATGAAATTCTATAAATTGATAAAAAATGAAAACAAAATCGGGTAAAAAAAAGTTAAGCAACAATTTTTTTCATAAACATGATTCTTTTGAGTAATCATATTTCTAACATAGATATAAAACTAAGTCTTTCCTCTATATTATTATTATTTTTGAATTATTTGAGGACAAAATCCAAATGTCACCGACACCAAGTGCAAATAAATTGTGTTTCTCTTTTAATTTTAATTTTTGTGTATATATGGCTACTTCGTACGAATAAAACACTTGTCGTGAATTTATATATGGTGAATTTTGATACAAAGAGAGAAGAGTCTATAATATTTTTTCGTTAAAATTTATCGATCAGTGTGATTTTATCTATAGGTGAATTTTTTTACTTGTTGCGATATATGATTATGGATGGCGCAAGGTTTACTTAACCTTATTTGAATTTTTAAGTACTTCATAGTCATTTCTCCTTATGATTATGCTGTAATTGAAGACTGTCTCACATTTTGAACAATTTCATTTTGAGTCTGATCACGATACCAATAATTTTTCAGTCTGGATCACAACGAACAAGTGCTTTTTCTAGTAGAATATTCCTTGTGATAGTATCATGATTTATATGAGTATGATACTGAGATCAATGGATATATAAAAAGCAAACAAGTGTTGTTCTCTCTTCATCTTATACCCATTGATCTCATATCATATTCTTATAAATCACGATAAGTGTTTTATTCATATGAAGTATCCATGTATATGAAGATGTAAATTAAAAGAGAAACAAAATTTATTCAAAGGAAAACAAAAGAATGATTGTTGAGAAGTAATGAGGTTTGAGGAATGACATATAGAGATGTATATATAGATAACTAAAGTGAGAAGAGAGAAATCATTTTAGAAGATAAATGAGGATGCATTTAATAGGATCAAGGTATGTTGATTTAAGATTTTTAGAAAGATAATAATGTCATTAAATAATTTCATTTTTCATATTTGGACATCTTTCTAAAATCAAAATTTGGTTAATTATTTATTGTTTTAGCTTGTATATAAATTGTCAGAATACCCGCAGTGAATTATTAAAATACCAAACTGCCCTTATATAGTTGAACGACCAATAAGCAGCTCACCGCAGAACAAGCAGTAACACTTCCTTGGTGTGCGTTGGTTCACCTTTTTGTTTAGAGATCAGTGTGTCATCCTTTATATAAGGTTGGAAAGGTATTTCAAAGGAATACAATGTTTATGTTTTATGTTTTCTCAAATTCTCAATGTATTTTCACTTAAACTTGTTGGAAGACAAACCTATCATAAACTTAGTTGATTTTATCAAATCTTATGCACCTCACTATTTGTCTTGATTCTGAAATAACTATTTTCACCAAAACTCATCTTGTTAGCACTTCACATGTTTAACTGTCACCTTCATACTCATTTAACACATCCACACCTAATCAGAATTTAAAGAATGTTATAACTCATTATTTTTGTACACACACTACACTTGCAACATCCTTTAGTGTGTTGACTCTATTCCTAGCACAAGTGGAGATCGATATGGTGTCGGTCATTAAGGAGGACGTTCTGAATGATTCGGGGTGAGCCATCTTTGTGATTCATGGCACTGAATCCTCCCATCTATCCTTTACTTTCTGTCTTTTCATAATCTGATAGCTTATGTATTTTCGGAATATATTGCCAGACTTGTATTCCTTTCTAGTTTGTTCTTGTACTGGCGACAACAGTATTGAGGAGTTGTAGTATTTTCGTATTATTTATATTATAAGACTTATTTAAGACTATAATTGAATTTCCTTAACTATTCCTGAACTTTTTTCTTTAAATATTTTGGATTAAGTGATTGTGGTCGGCTTACTGACCCTGGGGGTTTGTGCCATCACGGAACAGTAAATTGGGTCTTGTCACCAGACGTACTAAAATAAAAATAATTAATGTGTGTCTAAAGAATTAATGAAACAGACAATAAACATTTAAAAGTTGGTTAGTGTTACTCTCTTTAGGCTTGAAACAATAATTTTTTTACCATATATAATTAGGTCATATAGAGAAAATATTGCAAATATTAAGATATTTAATTAAATTTATATTAATTAGATTCTTGTAATTTTGCATTATTATTGAAATTGATTCAACGATACACATATCCGAAGCCACGTAAGAATTCATAACTAGTTCCTTCAGGAATATTCAATAAAATTGGAATGATAAAAAATCGCTAACTACAATTTGTCATTATTTTTAGTTTAATAGAAATGAAAATTACATTTTTTTTAGATATAATGAAATTCTATAAATTGATAAAAATGAAAACAAAATCGGGTAAAAAAAAGTTAAGCAACAATTTTTTTCATAAACATGATTCTTTTGAGTAATCATATTTCTAACATAGATATAAAACTAAGTCTTTCCTCTATATTATTATTATTTTTAAATTATTTGAGGACAAAATCCAAATGTCACCGACACCAAGTGCAAATAAATTGTGTTTCTCTTTTAATTTTAATTTTTGTGTATATGGCTACTTCGTACGAATAAAACACTTGTCGTGAATTTATATATGGTGAATTTTGATACAAAGAGAGAAGAGTCTATAATATTTTTTCGTTAAAATTTATCGATCAGTGTGATTTTATCTATAGGTGAATTTTTTTACTTGTTGCGATATATGATTTTGGATGGCGCAAGGTTTACTTAACCTTATTTGAATTTTTAAGTACTTCATAGTCATTTCTCCTTATGATTATGATGTAATTGAAGACCGTCTCACATTTTGAACAATTTCATTTTGAGTCTGATCACGATACCTATAATTTTTCAGTATGGATCACAACGAACAAGTGCTTTTTCTAGTAGAATATTCCTTGTGATAGTATCATGATTTATATGAGTATGATACTGAGATCAATGGATATATAAAAAGCAAACAAGTGTTGTTCTCTCTTCATCTTATACCCATTGATCTCATATCATATTCTTATAAATCACGATAAGTGTTTTATTCATATGAAGTATCAATGTATATGAAGATGTAAATTAAAAGGGAAACAAAATTTATTCAAAGGAAAACAAAAGAATGATTGTTGAGAAGTAATGAGGTTTGAGGAATGACATATAGAGATGTATATATAGATAACTAAAGTGAGAAGAGAGAAATCATTTTAGAAGATAAATGAAGATGCATTTAATAGGATCAAGGTATGTTGATTTAAGATTTTTAGAAAGATAATAATGTCATTAAATAATTTCATTTTTCATATTTGGACATCTTTCTAAAATCAAAATTTGGTTAATGATTTATTGTTTTAGCAGGTATATAAATTGTCAGAATACCCGCAGTGAATTATTAAAATACCAAACTGCCCTTATATAGTTGAACGACCAATAAGCAGCTCACCGCGGAACAAGCAGTAACACTTCCTTGGTGTGCGTTGGTGCACCTTTTTGTTTAGAGATCAGTGTGTCATCCTTTATATAAGGTTGGAAAGGTATTTCAAAGGAATACAATGTTTATGTTTTATGTTTTCTCAAATTCTCAATGTATTTTCACTTAAACTTGTTGGAAGACAGACCTATCATAAACTTAGTTGATTTTATCAAATCTTATGCACCTCACTATTTGTCTTGATTACAAATAACTATTTTCACCAAAACTCATCTTGTTAGCACTTCACATGTTTAACTGTCACCTTCATACTCATTTAACACATCCACACCTAATCAGAATTTAAAGAATGTTATAACTCATTATTTGTGTACACACACTACACTTGCAACATCCTTTAGTGTGCCGACTCTATTCCTAGCACGAGTGGAGATCGATATGGTGTCGGTCATTGAGGAGGACGTTCTGAATGATTCGGCGTGAGCCATCTTTGTGATTCATGGCACTGAATCCTCCCATCTATCCTTTACTTTCTGTCTTTTCATATTCTGATAGCTTATGTATTTTCGGAATATATTGCCACACTTGTATTCCTTTCTAGTTTGTTCTTGTAATCTTGAACAAAGATTGAGGAGTTGTAGTATTTTCGTATTATTTATATTATAAGACTTATTTAAGACTGAAATTGAATTTCCTTAACTATTCCTGAACTTTTTTCTTTAAATATTTTCGATTAAGTGATTGTGGTCGGCTTACTGACCCTGTGGGTTTGTGCCATCACGGCTCAGTAAATTGGGTCGTGTCACCAGACGTACTAAAATAAAAATAATTAATGTATGTCTAAAGAATTAATGAAACAGACAATAAACATTTAAAAGTTGGTTAGTGTTACTCTCTTTAGGCTTGAAACAATAATTTTTTTACCATATATAATTAGGTCATATAGAGAAAATATTGCAAATATTAAGATATTTTATTAAATTTATATTAATTAGATTCTTGTAATTTTGCATTATTATTGAAATTGATTCAACGATACACATATCCGAAGCCACGTAAGAATTCATAACTAGTTCCTTCAGGAATATTCAATAAAATTGGAATGATAAAAAATCGCTAACTACAATTTGTCATTATTTTTAGTTTAATAGAAATGAAAATTACATTTTTTTTTATATATAATGAAATTCTATAAATTGATAAAAATGAAAACAAAATCGGGTAAAAAAAAGTTAAGCAACAATTTTTTTCATAAACATGATTCTTTTGAGTAATCATATTTCTAACATAGATATAAAACTAAGTCTTTCCTCTATATTATTATTTTTTTAAAATTATTTGAGGACAAAATCCAAATGTAACCGACACCAAGTGCAAATAAATTGTGTTTCTCTTTTATTTTTTATTTTTGTGTATATATGGCTACTTCAGATTTAATAAAACACTTGTCGTGAATTTATATATGGTGAATTTTGATACAAAGAGAGAAGAGTCTATAATATTTTTTCGTTAAAATTTATCGATCAGTGTGATTTTATCTATAGGTGAATTTTTTTACTTGTTGCGATATATGATTGTGAATGGCGCAAGGTTTACTTAACCTTATTTGAATTTTTAAGTACTTCATAGTCATTTCTCCTTATGATTATGATGTAATTGAAGACTGTCTCACATTTTGAACAATTTCATTTTGAGTCTGATCACGATACCAATAATTTTTCAGTCTGGATCACAACGAACAAGTGCTTTTTCTAGTAGAATATTCCTTGTGATAGTATCATGATTTATATGAGTATGATACTGAGATCAATGGATATATAAAAAGCAAACAAGTGCTCTTCTCTCTTCATCTTATACCCATTGATCTCATATCATATTCTTATAAATCAAGATAAGTGTTTTATTCATATGAAGTATTCATGTATATGAAGATGGAAATTAAAAGAGAAACAAAATTTATTCAAAGGAAAACAAAAGAATGATTGTTGAGAAGTAATGATGTTTGAGGAATGACATATAGAGATGTATATATAGATAACTAAAGTGAGAGAGAAAGCATTTTAGAAGATAAATGTGGATGCATTTAATAGGATCAGGTATGTTGATTTAAGATTTTTAGAAAGATAATAATGTCATTAAATAATTTCATTTTTCATATTTGGACATCTTTCTAAAATCAAAATTTGGTTAATTATTTATTGTTTTAGCAGGTATATAAATTGTCAGAATACATGATGGAATTATTAAAATACCAAACCGCCTCTTATATAGTTGAACGACTAATACGCACCATCATGAACAAGGGCAGTAACACTGCCTTGGTGTGCGTTGGTGCACCTTTTTGTTTAGAGATCAGTGTGTCCTCCTTTATATAAGGTTGGAAAGGTATTTCAAAGGAATACAATGTTTACGTTTTATGTTTTCTCAAAATTCTCAATGTATTTTGACTTAAACTTGTTGGAAGACAAACCTATCATAAACTTAGTTGATTTTATCAAATCTTATGCACCTCACTATTTGTCTTGATTCTGAAATAACTATTTTCACCAAAACTCATCTTGTTAGCACTTCACATGTTTAATTGTCACCTTCATACTCATTTAACACATCCACACCTAATCAGAATTTAAAGAATGTTATAACTCATTATTTTTGTACACACACTACACTTGCAACATCCTTTAGTGTGCCGACTCTATTCCTAGCACGAGTGGAGATCGATATGGTGTCTGGCCATCGAGAGGACGCTCGAATGATTCGGGTGAGCCATCTTTGTGATTCATGGCACCGAATCCTCCCATCTATCCTTTACTGCCTTTTCATATTCGATAGCTTATGTATTTTGAATATATTGCCGACTTGTATTCCTTTCTAGTTTGTTCTTGTAATCGCGACAACAAGATTGATGGAGTTGTAGTATTTTCGTATTATTTATATTATAAGTATTATTTAAGAATGAAATTGAATTTCCTTAACAATTCCTGAACTTTTTTCTTTAAATATTTTGGATTAAGTGATTGTGGTCGGCTTACTGACCCTGTGGGTTTGTGCCATCACGGCTCAGTAAATTGGGTCGTGTCACCAGACGTACTAAAATAAAAATAATTAATGTGTGTCTAAAGAATTAATGAAACAGACAATAAACATTTAAAAGTTGGTTAGTGTTACTCTCTTTAGGCTTGAAACAATAATTTTTTTACCATATATAATTAGGTCATATAGAGAAAATATTGCAAATATTAAGATATTTTATTAAATTTATATTAATTAGATTCTTGTAATTTTGCATTATTATTGAAATTGATTCAACGATACACATATCCGAAGCCACGTAAGAATTCATAACTAGTTCCTTCAGGAATATTCAATAAAATTGGAATGATAAAAAATCGGTAACTACAATTTGTCATTATTTTTAGTTTAATAGAAATGAAAATTACATTTTTTTTAGATATAATGAAATTCTATAAATTGATAAAAAGGAAAACAAAATCGGGTAAAAAAAAGTTAAGCAACAATTTTTTTCATAAACATGATTCTTTTGAGTAATCATATTTCTAACATAGATATAAAACTAAGTCTTTCCTCTATATTATTATTATTTTTAAATTATTTGAGGACAAAATCCAAATGTCACCGACACCAAGTGCAAATAAATTGTGTTTCTCTTTTAATTTTTATTTTTGTGTATATATGGCTACTTCAGATTTAATAAAACACTTGTCGTGAATTTATATATGGTGAATTTTGATACAAAGAGAGAAGAGTCTATAATATTTTTTCGTTAAAATTTATCGATCAGTGTGATTTTATCTATAGGTGAATTTTTTTACTTGTTGTGATATATGATTATGGATGGCGCAAGGTTTACTTAACCTTATTTGAATTTTTAAGTACTTCATAGTCATTTCTCCTTATGATTATGATGTAATTGAAGACTGTCTCACATTTTGAACAATTTCATTTTGAGTCTGATCACGATACCAATAATTTTTCAGTCTGGATCACAACGAACAAGTGCTTTTTCTAGTAGAATATTCCTTGTGATAGTATCATGATTTATATGAGTATGATACTGAGATCAATGGATATATAAAAAGCAAACAAGTGCTCTTCTCTCTTCATCTTATACCCATTGATCTCATATCATATTCTTATAAATCACGATAAGTGTTTTATTCATATGAAGTATCCATGTATATGAAGATGGAAATTAAAAGAGAAACAAAATTTATTCAAAGGAAAACAAAAGAATGATTGTTGAGAAGTAATGAGGTTTGAGGAATGACATATAAAGATGTATATATAGATAACTAAAGTGAGAGAGAAAGCATTTTAGAAGATAAATGAGGATGCATTTAATAGGATCAGGTATGTTGATTTAAGATTTTTAGAAAGATAATAATGTCATTAAATAATTTCATTTTTCATATTTGGACATCTTTCTAAAATCAAAATTTGGTTAATTATTTATTGTTTTAGCAGGTATATAAATTGTCAGATTACCCGCAGTGAATTATTAAAATACCAAACTGCCCTTATATAGTTGAACGACCAATACGCAGATCACCGCGGAACAAGGGCAATAACACTGCCTTGGTGTGCGTTGGTGCACCTTTTTGTTTAGAGATCAGTGTGTCCTCCTTTATATAAGGTTGGAAAGGTATTTCAAAGGAATACAATGTTTATGTTTTATGTTTTCTCAAATTCTCAATGTATTTTCACTTAAACTTGTTGGAAGACAAACCTATCGTAAACTTAGTTGATTTTATCAAATCTTATGCACCTCACTATTTGTCTTGATTCTGAAATAACTATTTTCACCAAAACTCATCTTTTTAGCACTTCACATGTTTAACTGTCACCTTCATACTCATTTAACACATCCACACATAATCAGAATTTAAAGAATGTTATAACTCATTATTTCTGTACACACACTACACTTGCAACATCCTTTAGTGTGCCGACTCTATTCCTAGCACGAGTGGAGATCGATATGGTGTCGGTCATTGAGGAGGACGTTCTGAATGATTCGGGGCGAGCCATCTTTGTGATTCATGGCACTGAATCCTCCCATCTATCCTTTACTTTCTGTCTTTTCATATTCTGATAGCTTATGTATTTTCGGAATATATTGCCAGACTTGTATTCCTTTCTAGTTAGTTCTTGTACTGGCGACAACAGTATTGAGGAGTTGTAGTATTTTCGTATTATTTATATTATAAGACTTATTTAAGACTGAAATTGAATTTCCTTAACTATTCCTAAACTGTTTTCTTTAAATATTTTGGATTAAGTGATTGTGGTCGGCTTACTGACCCTGGTGGTTTGTGCCATCACGGCTCAGTAAATTGGGTCGTGTCACCAGACGTACTAAAAAAATAATAATTAATGTGTGTCTAAAGAATTAATGAAACAGGCAATAAACATTTAAAAGTTGGTTAGTGTACTCTCTTTAGGCTTGAAACAATAATTTTTTTACCATATATAATTAGGTCATATAGAGAAAATATTGCAAATATTAAGATATTTTATTAAATTTATATTAATTAGATTCTTGTAATTTTGCATTATTATTGAAATTGATTCAACGATACACATATCCGAAGCCACGTAAGAATTCATAACTAGTTCCTTCAGGAATATTCAATAAAATTGGAATGATAAAAAATCGCTAACTACAATTTGTCATTATTTTTAGTTTAATAGAAATGAAAATTACATTTTTTTTAGATATAATGAAATTCTATAAATTGATAAAAATGAAAACAAAATCGGGTAAAAAAAAGTTAAGCAACAATTTTTTTCATAAACATGATTCTTTTGAGTAATCATATTTCTAACATAGATATAAAACTAAGTCTTTCCTCTATATTATTATTTTTTTAAAATTATTTGAGGACAAAATCCAAATGTAACCGACACCAAGTGCAAATAAATTGTGTTTCTCTTTTAATTTTTATTTTTGTGTATATATGGCTACTTCGTACGAATAAAACACTAGTCGTGAATTTATATATGGTGAATTTTGATACAAAGAGAGAAGAGTCTATAATATTTTTTCGTTAAAATTTATCGATCAGTGTGATTTTATCTATAGGTGAATTTTTTTACTTGTTGTGATATATGATTATGGATGGTGCAAGGTTTACTTAACCTTATTTGAATTTTTAAGTACTTCATAGTCATTTCTCCTTATGATTATGATGTAATTGAAGACTGTCTCACATTTTGAACAATTTCATTTTGAGTCTGATCACGATACCAATAATTTTTCAGTCTGGATAAAAAAGAACAAGTGCTTTTTCTAGTAGAATATTCCTTGTGATAGTATCATGATTTATAAGAGTATGATACTGAGATCAATGGATATATAAAAAGCAAACAAGTGCTCTTCTCTCTTCATCTTATACCCATTGATCTCATATCATATTCTTATAAATCACGATAAGTGTTTTATTCATATGAAGTACCCATGTATATGAAGATGGAAATTAAAAGAGAAACAAAATTTATTCAAAGGAAAACAAAAGAATGATTGTTGAGAAGTAATGATGTTTGAGGAATGACATATAGAGATGTATATATAGATAACTAAAGTGAGAGAGAAAGCATTTTAGAAGATAAATGAGGATGCATTTAATAGGATCAGGTATGTTGATTTAAGATTTTTAGAAAGATAATAATGTCATTAAATAATTTCATTTTTCATATTTGGACATCTTTCTAAAATCAAAATTTGGTTAATTATTTATTGTTTTAGCAGGTATATAAATTGTCAGAATACCCGCAGTGAATTATTAAAATACCAAACTGCCCTTATATAGTTGAACGACCAATACGCAGCTCACCGCGGAACAAGGGCAGTAACACTGCCTTGGTGTGCGTTGGTGCACCTTTTTGTTTAGAGATCAGTGTGTCGTCCTTTATATAAGGTTGGAAAGGTATTTCAAAGGAATACAATGTTTATGTTTTATGTTTTCTCAAATTTCTCAATGTATTTTCACTTAAACTTGTTGGAAGACAAACCTATCGTAAACTTAGTTGATTTTATCAAATCTTATGCACCTCACTATTTGTCTTGATTATGAAATAACTATTTTCACCAAAACTCATCTTGTTAGCACTTCACATATTTAACTGTCACCTTCATACTCATTTAACACATCCACACCTAATCAGAATTTAAAGAATGTTATAACTCATTATTTATGTACACACACTACACTTGCAACATCCTTTAGTGTGTCGACTCTATTCCTAGCACGAGTGGAGATCGATATGGTGTCGGTCATCGGCGAGGACGCTCGAATGATTCGGGTGAGCCATCTTTGTGATTCATGGCACGAATCCTCTCATCTATCCTTTACTTTCCTTTTTCATATTCTGATAGCTTATGTATTTTCTGAATATATTGGCATACTTGTATTACTTTCTAGTTTGTTCTTGTACTGGCGACATCAGTATTGTGTAGTTTTAGTATTTTAGTATTATTTATATTATAAGAATTATTTAAGATCAAATTGAATTTCCTTAACTATTCTGAACTTTTTTCTTTAAATATTTTGGATTAAGTGATTGTGGTCGGCTTACTGACCCTGGTGGTTTGTGCCATCACGGCTCAGTAAATTGGGTCGTGTCACCAAACGTATTAAAATAAAAATAATTAATGTGTGTCTAAAGAATTAATGAAACAGACAATAAACATTTAAAAGTTGGTTAGTGTTACTTTCTTTAGGCTTGAAACAATAATTTTTTTACTATATATAATTAGGTCATATAGAGAAAATATTGCAAATATTAAGATATTTAATTAAATTTATATTAATTAGATTCTTGTAATTTTGCATTATTATTGAAATTGATTCAACGATACACATATCCGAAGCCACGTAAGAATTCATAACTAGTTCCTTCAGGAATATTCAATAAAACTGGAATGATAAAAAATCGCTAACTACAATTTGTCATTATTTTTAGTTTAATAGAAATGAAAATTACATTTTTTTAGATATAATGAAATTCTATAAATTGATAAAAATGAAAACAAAATCGGGTAAAAAAAAGTTAAGCAACAATTTTTTTCATAAACATGATTCTTTTGAGTAATCATATTTCTAACATAGATATAAAACTAAGTCTTTCCTCTATATTATTATTTTTTTAAAATTATTTGAGGACAAAATCCAAATGTAGCCGACACCAAGTGCAAATAAATTGTGTTTCTCTTTTAATTTTTATTTTTGTGTATATATGGCTACTTCGTACGAATAGAACACTTGTCGTGAATTTATATATGGTGAATTTTTATACAAAGAGAGAAGAGTCTATAATATTTTATCGCTAAAATTTATCGATCAGTGTGATTTTATCTATAGGTGAAATTTTTTACTTGTTGTGATATATGAATATGGATGGCGCAAGGTTTACTTAACCTTATTTGAATTTTTAAGTACTTCATAGTCATTTCTCCTTATGATTATGCTGTAATTGAAGACTGTCTCACATTTTGAACAATTTCATTTTGAGTCTGATCACGATACCAATAATTTTTCAGTCTGGATCACAACGAACAAGTGCTTTTTCTAGTAGAATATTCCTTGTGATAGTATCATGATTTATATGAGTATGATACTGAGATCAATGGATATATAAAAAGCAAACAAGTGCTCTTCTCTCTTCATCTTATACCCATTGATCTCATATCATATTCTTATAAATCACGATAAGTGTTTTATTCGAGGTATCCATGTATATGAAGATGGAAATTAAAAGAGAAACAAAATTTATTCAAAGGAAAACAAAAGAATGATTGTTGAGAAGTAATGAGGTTTGAGGAATGACATATAGAGATGTATATATAGATAACTAAATTGAGAAGAGAGAAAGCATTTTAGAAGATAAATGAGGATGCATTTAATAGGATCAGGTATGTTGATTTAAGATTTTTAGAAAGATAATAATGTCATTAAATAATTTCATTTTTCATATTTGGACATCTTTCTAAAATCAAAATTTGGTTAATTATTTATTGTTTTAGCAGGTATATAAATTGTCAGAATACCCGCAGTGAATTATTAAAATACCAAACTGCCCTTATATAGTTGAACGACCAATACGCAGCTCACCGCGGAACAAGGGCAGTAACTGATGCGCGAAAAGATGCACACACTTTAACGCAAGTGCACGTTATCGTGACAAGTAATATAGTCTTGGTAAGACCGAATATCGTCCACAAGGATTAGTGTTCAAGTACCAATTATCTATCTTTTAGTATCTATTTGGTAACCAATATTTGATTTTGTTGTTTATAACTAACAATTATAAATACTATTTTAACTAATGTGTTTACTTCAGTAGTGATGGAAATAGGGCTTCCACGTCTCCTCAACTATCCGCTTATGTTACTTATTAATGCAATGAATTATGGTTCTTCTTCTCTCGGAGCTAGCAGGTTTATTTAAATCGCTTTTATACTCCCGTTAAGGCTATATAAACACTCAACCCCAGTATTGCTCCTTTCTACCTTTCGGTGATAAGGATGACTCTATAGGAGGATTAAGACCAAAAACCTAGTTAACCGTCATGCGCCATGCGTAAAATTAGGTGTTTTAAGCCTCTCATTAACGCTACATAAGTAATTGAGGTATTTTCATCCCCAATCCAAAATATGTCTACCCAACTTACAGTATATTCACAACCTCCTCCTTTCGAAGTTTGATTAGAAATTATATAAATAATGATAATTAGTGATCAATTAATTACCAAGCATTCAAAGCAATTATTGGATAAATCTCAACAAGAAGAAGAATTACCATAAACATGCATCAATTCATAACATAAGTTTCTAGTGATTTAACATGGAAAGCCCTATAAAAGAATTAGTTCCTAGCCATTGACATGACAAGAACTAATTCAATATCCAACATAAAAACTAAAAGTAAAGTAAAGAAAAGAAAAGAAAAATACTTAAGAACGAGTCTCCAAGCCTTCTAGCATCCAAGGATTGTGTTGTGGAATATTTACAAGATGGATTGGTGGAAGGATGGATGTAGAATGGTGAATGGTGGAATGGAGAATTAATTCTTCTAATGAAGTAGAGACTATTTATAGACCAAGAATCCTTTAGGTGAAGGGTTAAGGATTTATGTAGGTAGGAAAAGTTATTAGAATCCTTTTAGGTAAAGGTTTTAAGGTAGGAAAATTTATCCCTTTAGGTAGAAAAAGTTATCCTTTTTGGATTCTGAAAACATGTCAAATTTGGCCCACAGCTTCATAAATCCCGCGTCGCTGCCCGCAGATCGCGCCATGAGCCCAAAATCAGCAACTCGACTTTCAGCACTTTGCGCCGCGCGCTGTCAGCCAGCGCCTTCGTGACGTTGTGCGGATTGCTTTGCCGCCCTTTTTCCGTCCGGATTTCGTCGGTTCTCTTCTATAATTCCCGGAACTTCTCATACTTCATTTCTTGGCCCTTTTGGTGTGCAATTCCATCTCATTTATGCTCATTTCATCTCCTTTTCGCCATTTCTCCATTTCTGGCCGCTGTGACACAAAAGAAAGAAAAACGACCCTAATACTATACTAAATATAAATGAAATGAGTAAAATACTAACTAAAAATGACTTAAAAAGTGTATACAAAATACACCGATCAGTAACACTGCCTTGGTGTGCGTTGGTGCACCTTTTTGTTTAGAGATCAGTGTTATACCCCGTATTTCCAGAGTATGTACGTAAGGACGTACGTAGAAAAGTTTGGGCTTTAAAGTGGCTTGGCCGAATTTTTTTTGTGCACAACACCCGGTTAGAGTCGTTTTTCGACGAAACGTTTCCACAGCTTTCGTAGGGAAAATTCCGGCTATGTCATTTTTAATTTTTGCGGATTTTTCCGAGAGACGAAACATTTTGGACCAACAAGAGGGCGACACTTGTCACCCTCTCATTGGAGCACGCCATGGCGCATGCAAGTGGGACGAATTGGCCTTGTTTGGTCAAGGGGTTGGTAGGATATTTTGTGGTAGATGGATAAGGTGCACTTGGCAAGATCTTGACCCTACACTTGCCTTGCACTTGGCAAGATCTTGGCCATTGGTTGGCCTTGGCTTGTCCTATAAATACCCCCCTTTGGAAGACTTCTTCATCCATTCCTAAATTTCCTAAAGTGTTAAAATCCTCCCTCCCCTTGTGTGGTGTTTCGTCCAACACCCCCCTCTCCCCCTTTGTGAGGCCTTGTGGCCGAGAGTCTCCCCCCCCTTGGCCGAGAAGTACTTCTCATGGGGTAGGAGGGTATACACCCCCCCTTGTGGTGTTGTCTCGTATATATACCCCCCCTCTTGGTAGAAATACTCTCAAAAGTATTGTTACTATACCCAAATTACCTTAGCCGTATACCTTGTAGTATTCCAAAGAAACCTCTATACGTAGAGCCCGGAAATACTACCGTATGTCCTTTTTGTCTCAAACCGAAACCCTAAGGAAAATCTCCATAGTTGGTTGGAGTATTAAGTAGAGGTCGCGTAGAACTTCTAAGGGTTGTTTGGAGCGGTCGAGCACCGGAGTAGTAGCTAAGCGTTGCTAAGGATCGACATTTATACTTGGATAATTATGGGTTTATCGAGGTAATTATCTTGTCCCCCTATTGTAATTGGATATTACATGTTGTAGGAATATATAGTTGAAGTATACTATATATAGAACTGAACATAGCTTGTGGCAATGTCTTTGGACTTAAGCCCAATTTAAAGATGATAGCCGAATCAGTAATTACATAGATCAGACATGAGACTTGTGTAGCATTCGTGAAGTAGAATTGTACACGCCAGGTTAGATGTATAAACCCTCGGTTGGCTTGATAGCACCTCGATAGAGAGAGATTTACGCGTCATGCGGGGAGGTGTTGCCGAATTTTCTGTAGAATGTTCTACGAAGAGATCTAAATGTTAATAAGCGCCTTGTGGCCTTATAGGTGAAGTACTACGTGTGGCGCAATCTACTTGGCTTAAGGAGTAGCCGACGGTTGGAAGTACTTGGAGCGTTTTGCTATTAGTCGATACTCGCCGCGAGGTATGTGAACCTCTTCCTATCTCTTCTAGCATGATATGTGTGTAACTATGTAGTACGGTAGACGCATACGTGTTAAATGTATTTGATTGTCTAAACATAAAGTGTTATAACGGCTTTATGGGAAGTTGGTTATAATACTTTATGTAGGTAAGAAAATACTTGTGGTTTTTAAAAGGTAACTGATTTGAACTATAACTGACTGGTTATGTGATAATAAAGAACTTGAAGTATTTCAAAAGATTTTTGAATCATTTTGAAAGAAGAGTAATACTTGGTTTTTGAAAACTTAAGAGTTATACTAGCTTTATGGAAAGTTAGGTATAACGGCTTAAGAATGTTTTATCGATTTGGAAATCGAATGTATCGACAAACCATCGCAGCGTTAATAAAAGGAAATGTTTTGACAGATTAAGTATTATTAAAACCAAGAGAAACTTTCATCCGCATGAAGCTAAGATGAGACAAAATGATATTTCCTAGATCATGGTCTTTGTAATAAGATTGTTATAAACAAGAATATCCTACTCACATATAAGGCTTATGTTTCTCAGATAGTTTAAAAGAGAATTATATTCTTAAATGAATAAGACTATGAACTACGAAACCTTTCGAAAATAAGAAACTTGAGCATTTGAAATTAGGCAAACTTGGACGTTTGGAAAATAATGTTGTTACTTGATTTTACAAAGGTAAGTGTTTTGATTTACTTCAAAAGATAATCACTCTATTTTCATATACTACTGTATTGTGTGGTTTTGTGAAAGTAACGATCTTTTAAAGAGTTAATGTATGAAGTACTTGGGGATAAAGACCGATCTTGTTAATCATATAGTAGAAAGTACCTTGTGTATATAACTTGATTATGATGGTTTGTGATTGCCTTGTAATACTTTCTTGTTGATTTGTTAAGTAAACATGCTAGGATGCTACGTGTGATAGTATCTTGTGATGTTAGTGAAAAGGGGTTTCCCCTCGACTGCGCTTAAAGTTGTTTGACTCTCAGCCGTTATGTTGGTATTGTACCACTCACCTTGACTTGTTTCCGGAGGTTAAGCTACCCTCCACGCGGGTAGACTTCGGTGATGCGGGACCATGATTCGAGAATACCTCACGCGGGTCCGTGGATCCATGCGGAACTACGGTAGTTCCATGGTAGTTTGCGGCCCTTGTGGTCATGCGGTCTTTGTGGCCATGCGGACTGCGAGTCCAGGACGATGTCGGGGAGTAGCTACCCTCTATGCGAGGAATACCTCACGCGGCCTACGAGGTTGGCCTACGCGGAGTCGCGAGAGTTCCAGGCTAGACGCGCACATCCGAGCATCGCGGCGAGTGACCAACTTTGATCATGTGACAGTCTAGACAGATATCATGATACAGTTTATGACCCTGTTAGTACTGTGGGTGTTAGTAGTCGGTTATGCCTTCGTACTTACCCTGTACTATTTTATTAGGACACATGTGGGACTCGTGTTCATGTGTATTTCTTGGTGCTTTTATATCATAAATCGCCAAGTGGGAAGGTATTCCACGCATGATTGATGTTATGGGCTTGAGACCCATAGTTATATTTGAGTGATGACTTTGAGGCGTGAGTCCCCGACTTGACATGATCGCTTATTTATTGTAAATCGTAGTTTGGTTATCATACATGTCTCTCGCTTTATAGACTATTATGATTTCATTTCTGATATTTTGGGTTTCACATACTTGGTACTTGCCAGATCGACCTCGGGGCTGCGTTCATTCCGCAGTTGAGGTACACCCGCCGTTGATCCTAGCTCTCGTGGTCACGATTCAGCGTTTGGGAAGCTCCGTTTCTCCGAGGCTTATCGACGTATAGTCCCCGTCGTAGTAGGTGTTTACATTCAGGGTTTGGCGGGGCCGCCCGCCATTGTTGTCGTATCATTCTTAGAGGTCCGTAGTAATGCCAGGCGAGTTGTAGAAAGGGATGAATCGCTCAAATTGTTATATATTATGGCGTAACCGCTTTGGGTTAGCCTGTCTTCTTATTTCACTGTCTTATTGCATTGGTTTCATGTTATTGTTTTATGTTCCGCTGATTACTCTGATGTTGTATCACTAGGGTGCCCGGGGTAAGGCACCAGTCACGGGCCCGGGTTCGGGTCGTGACAATCAGTGTGTCCACCTTTATATAAGGTTGGAAAGGTATTTCAAAGGAATACAATGTTTATGTTTTATGGTTTCTCAAATTCTCAATGTATTTTCACTTAAACTTGTTGGAAGACAAACCTATCATAAACTTAGTTGATTTTATCAAATCTTATGCACCTCACTATTTGTCTTGATTCTAAAATAACTATTTTCACCAAAACTCATCTTGTTAGCACTTCACATGTTTAACTGTCACCTTCATACTCATTTAACACATCCACACCTAATCAGAATTTAAAGAATGTTATAACTCATTATTTTTGTACACACACTACACTTGCAACATCCTTTAGTGTGCCGACTCTATTCCTAGCACGAGTGGAGATCGATATGGTGTCGGCCATCGTTGAGGGCTGCTCAATGATTCGGGGTGAGCCATCTTTGTGATTCATGGCACTGAATCCTCCCATCTATCCTTTACTTTCTGTCTTTTCATATTCTGATAGCTTATGTATTTTCGAAATATATTGCCAGACTTGTATTCCTTTCTAGTTAGTTCTTGTACTGGCGACAACAGTATTGAGGAGTTGTAGTATTTTCGTATTATTTATATTATAAGACTTATTTAAGACTGAAATTGAATTTCCTTAACTATTCCTGAACTGTTTTCTTTAAATATTTTGGATTAAGTGATTGTGGTCGGCTTACTGACCCTGGTGGTTTGTGCCATCACGGCTCAGTAAATTGGGTCGTGTCACCAGACGTACTAAAATAAAAATAATTAATGTGTGTCTAAAGAATTAATGAAACAGACAATAAACATTTAAAAGTTGGTTAGTGTTACTCTCTTTAGGCTTGAAACAATAATTTTTTTACCATATATAATTAGGTCATATAGAGAAAATATTGCAAATATTAAGATATTTAATTAAATTTATATTAATTAGATTCTTGTAATTTTGCATTATTATTGAAATTGATTCAACGATACACATATCCGAAGCCACGTAAGAATTCAAAACTAGTTCCTTCAGGAATATTCAATAAAATTGGAATGATAAAAAATCACTAACTACAATTTTTCATTATTTTTAGTTTAATAGAAATGAAAATTACATTTTTTTAGGTATAATGAAATTCTATAAATTGATAAAAATGAAAACAAAATCGGGTAAAAAAAAGTTAAGCAACAATTTTTTTCATAAACATGATTCTTTTGATTAATCATATTTCTAACATAGATATAAAACTAAGTCTTTCCTCTATATTATTATTATTTTAAAATTATTTGAGGACAAAATCCAAATGTAACCGACACCAAGTGCAAATAAATTGTGTTTCTCTTTTAATTTTTATTTTTGTGTATATATGGCTACTTCGTACGAATAAAACACTTGTCGTGAATTTATATATGGTGAATTTTGATACAAAGAGAGAAGAGTCTATAATATTTTTTCGTTAAAATTTATCGATCAGTGTGATTTTATCTATAGGTGATTTTTTTTACTTGTTGCGATATATGATTATGGATGGCGCAAGGTTTACTTAACCTTATTTGAATTTTTAAGTACTTCATAGTCATTTCTCCTATGATTATGTCAGAATTGAAGACTGTCTCACATTTTGAACAATTTCATTTTGAGTCTGATCATGATACCAATAATTTTTCAGTCTGGATCACAACGAACAAGTGCTTTTTCTAGTAGAATATTCCTTGTGATAGTATCATGATTTATATGAGTATGATACTGAGATCAATGGATATATAAAAGCAAACAAGTGCTCTTCTCTCTTCATCTTATACTCATTGATCTCATATCATACTCTTATAAATCACGATAAGTATTTTATTCATATGAAGTATACATGTATATGAAGATGGAAATTAAAAGAGAAAAAAAATTTATTCAAATGAAAACACAAGAATGATTGTTGAGAAGTAATGAGGTTTGAGGAATGACATATAGAGATGTATATATAGATAACTAAATTGAGAAGAGAGAAAGCATTTTAGAAGATAAATGAGGATGCATTTAATAGGATTATGTTGATTTAAGATTTTTAGAAAGATAATAATGTCATTAAATAATTTCATTTTTCATATTTGGACATCTTTCTAAAATCAAAAATTGGTTAATTATTTATTGTTTTAGCAGGTATATAAATTGTCGAATACATGATGAATTATTAAAATACCAAACCGCCTCTTATATAGTTGAACGACTAATACGCATTTCATCATGGAACAAGGGCAAGATCGCTTGGTGTGCGTTGGTGCACCTTTTTGTTTAGAGATCAGTGTGTCCTCCTTTATATAAGGTTGGAAAGGTATTTCTTAGGAATACAATGTTTATGTTTTATGTTTTCTCAAATTCTCAATGTATTTTCACTTAAACTTGTTGGAAGACAAACCTATCATAAACTTAGTTGATTTTATCAAATCTTATGCACCTCACTATTTGTCTTGATTCTGAAATAACTATTTTCACCAAAACTCATCTTGTTAGCACTTCACATGTTTAACTGTCACATTCATACTCATTTAACACATCCACACCTAATCAGAATTTACAGAATGCTATAACTCATTATTTGTGTACACACACTACACTTGCAATATCCTTTAGTGTGCCGACTCTATTCCTAGCACGAGTGGAGATCGAGATGGTGTGGCCATCGGCGAGGACGCTCAATGATTCGGTGAGCCATCTATGTGATTCATGACATTGAATCTTCCCAATCTATCCTTTACTTTCTGCCTTTTCATATTCGATAGCTTATGTATTTTGGAATATATTGCGGACTTTGTATTCCTTTCTAGTTAGTTCTTGTAATCGCGACACCAAGATTGAGGAATTGTAGTATTTTCGTATTATTTATATTATAAGACTTATTTAAGACTGAATTGAATTTCCTTAACTATTCCTGAACTTTTTTCTTTAAATATTTTGGATTAAGTGATTGTGGTCGCCATCGACTCGTGGTCGCGCCATCACGGCCAAGAATTGGGTCGTGTCACCGCACGTACTAAAATAAAAATAATTAATGTGTGTCTAAAGAATTAATGAAATGCATAATAAACATTTAAAAGTTGGTTAGTGTTACTTTCTTTAGGCTTGAAACAATCATTTTGTTACCATATATAATTAGGTCATATAGAGAAAATATTGCAAATATTAAGATATTTAATTAAATTTATATTAATTAGATTCTTGTAATTTTGCATTATTATTGAAATTGATTCAACGATACACATATCCGAAACCACGTAAGAATTCATAACTAGTTCCTTCAGGAATATTCAATAAAATTGGAATGATAAAAAATCGCTAACTACAATTTGTCATTATTTTTAGTTTAATAGAAATGAAAATTACATTTTTTAGATATAATGAAATTCTATAAATTGATAAAAATGAAAACAAAATCGGTAAAAAAAGTTAAGCAACAATTTTTTCATAAACATGATTCTTTTGAGTAATCATATTTCTAACATAGATATAAAACTAAGTCTTTCCTCTATATTATTTTTTAAAATTATTTGAGGACAAAATCCAAATGTAACCGACACCAAGTGCAAATAAATTGTGTTTCTCTTTTAATTTTTATTTTTGTTTATATATGGCTACTTCGTACGAATAAAACACTTGTCGTGAATTTATATATGGTGAATTTTGATACAAAGAGAGAAGATTCTATAATATTTTTTCCTTAAAATTTATCGATCAGTGTGATTTTATCTATAGGTGAATTTTTTACTTGTCATGATATATGATTATGGATGGCTAAGGTTTACTTAACCTTATTTGAATTTTAAGTACTTCATAGTCATTTCTCCTTATGATTATGTCAGAATTGAAGACTCCTCACATTTTGAACAATTTCATTTTGAGTCCGATCACGATACCAATAATTTTTCATGCCGATCACAACGAACAAGTGCTTTTTCTAGTAGAATATTCCTTGTGATAGTATCATGATTTATATGAGTATGATACTGAGATCAATGGATATATAAAAGCAAACAAGTGCTCTTCTCTCTTCATCTTATACTCATTGATCTCATATCATACTCTTATAAATCACGATAAGTGTTTTATTCATATGAAGTATACATGTATATGAAGATGGAAATTAAAAGAGAAACAAAATTTATTCAAAGGAAAACACAAGAATGATTGTTGAGAAGTAATGAGGTTTGAGGAATGACATATAGAGATGTATATATAGATAACTAAAGTGAGAAGAGAGGAAACATTTTAGAAGATAAATGAGGATGCATTTAATAGGATCAGGTATGTTGATTTAAGATTTTTAGAAAGATAATAATGTCATTAAATATTTCATTTTCCATATTTGGACATCTTTCTAAAATCAAAATTTGGTTAATTATTTATTGTTTTAGCAGGTATAAAAATTGTCAGAATACATGATGAAATATTAAAATACCAAACCGCCTTTAGATAGTTGAACAACCAATACACATCTCATCATGGAACAAGGGCAAGAACACCGCTTGGTGTGTGTTCTCGCACCTTTTGTATAGAGATCAGTGTGTCCTCCTTTATATAAGGTTGGAAAGGTATTTCAAAGGAATACAATGTTTATGTTTATGTGTTCTGAAATTCTCAATGTATTTTCACTTAAACTTGTTGGAAGACAAACATATCATAAACTTAGTCGATTTTATCAAATCTTATGCACCTCACTATTTGTCTTGATTCTGAAATAACTATTTTCACCAAAACTCATCTTGTTACCACTTCACATGTTTAACTGTCACATTCATACTCATTTAACACATCCACACCTAATCAAAATTTACAGAATGTTATAACTAATTATTTTTGTACACACACTACACTTGCAATATTCTTTAGTGTGCCGACTCTATTCCTAGCACGAGTGGAGATCGAGATGGTGTCGGTCATTGAGGAGGACGTTCTGAATGATTCGGGGTGAGCCATCTATGTGATTCATGGCACTGAAACCTCCCAATCTATCCTTTACTTTCTGTCTTTTCATATTCTGATAGCTTATGTATTTTCGGAATTTATTGCCAGACTTGTATTCCTTTCTAGTTAGTTCTTGTACTGGCGACACCAGTATTGATGAATTGTAGTATTTTCGTATTATTTATATTATAAGACTTATTTAAGACTGAATTGAATTTCCTTAACTATTCCTGAACTTTTTTCTTTACATATTTTTGATTAAGTGATTGTGGTCGCCATCGACCACGGTGGTCGATCCATCACACCAAGAAATTGGGTCGTGTCACCGCATTTACTAAAATAAAAATAATTAATGTGTGTCTAAAGAATTAATGAAACAGACAATAAACATTTAAAAGTTGGTTAGTGTTACTTTCTTTAGGCTTGAAACAATAATTTTGTTACCATATATAATTAGGTCATAGAGAGAAAATATTCCAAATATTAAAATATTTAATTAAATTTATATTAATTAGATTCTTGTAATTTTGCATTATTATTGAAATTGATTCAACGATACACACATCCGAAGCCACGTAAGAATTCATAAATAGTTCCTTCAGGAATATTCAATAAAACTGGAATGATAAAAAATCGCTAACTATAATTTGTCATTATTTTTAGTTTAATAGAAAGGAAAATTAAAGTTTATATTAGATATAATGAAATTCTATAAATTTATAAAAATAAAAACAAAATCGGGTAAAAAAAAGTTAAGCAACAATTTTTTCATAAACATGATTCTTTTGAGTAATCGTATTTCTAACATAGATATAAAACTAAGTCTTTCCTCTATATTATTTTAAAAAAAAAATTATATGCGGACAAAATCCAAATGTCGCCGACACCAAGTGCAAATAAATTATGTTTCTCTTTTAATTTTTATTTTTGTGTATATATGGCTACTTCATACGAATAGAACACTTGTCGTGAATTTATATATGGTGAATTTTTATACAAAGAGAGAAGAGTCTATAATATTTTATCGCTAAAATTTATCGATCAGTGTGATTTTATCTATAGGTGAAATTTTTGACTTGTTGCGATATATGATTATGGATGGCGCAAGGTTTACTTAACCTTATTTGAATTTTTAAGTACATCATAGTCATTTCTCCTTATGATTATCTCAGAATTGAAGACTGTCTCACATTTTGAACAATTTCATTTTGAGTCTGATCACGATACCAATAATTTTTCAGTCTGGATCACAACGAACAAGTGCTTTTTCTAGTAGAATATTCCTTGTGATAGTATCATGATTTATATGAGTATGATACTATGATCAATGGATATATAAAAGCAAACAAGTGCTCTTCTCTCTTCATCTTATACCCATTGATCTCATATCATACTCTTATAAATCACGATAAGTGTTTTATTCATATGAAGTATACATGTATATGTAGGTGGAAATTAAAAGAGAAACAAAATTTATTCAAAGGAAAACACAAGAATGATTGTTGAGAAGTAATGAGGTTTGAGGAATGACATATAGAGATGTATATATAGATAACTAAAGTGAGAAGTGAGAAAACATTTTAGAAGATAAATGAGGATGCATTTAATAGGATAGGTATGTTGATTTAAGATTTTTAGAAAAATAATAATGTCATTAAATATTTCATTTTCCATATTTGGACATCTTTCTAAAATCAAAATTTGGTTAATTATTTATTGTTTTAGCAGGTATATAAATTGTCAGAATACCCGCAGTGAAATATTAAAATACCAAACTGCCCTTATATAGTTGAACAACCAATACACATCTCATCATGGAACAAGGGCAAGAACATCGCCTTGCGCTGGGTGCACCTTTTTGTATAGAGATCAGTGTGTCCTCCTTTATATAAGGTTGGAAAGGTATTTCAAAGGAATACAATGTTTATGTTTATGTTTTCTCAAATTCTCAATGTATTTTCACTTAAACTTGTTGGAAGACAAACCTATCATAAACTTAATCGATTTTATCAAAAATTAAACACCTCACTATTTGTCTTGATTCTGAAATAACTATTTTCACCAAAACTCATCTTGTTAGCACTCACATGTTTAACTGTCACATTCATACTCATTTAACACATCCACACCTAATCAAAATTTACAGAATGCTATAACTCATTATTTGTGTACACACACTACACTTGCAATATCCTTTAGTGTGCCGACTCTATTCCTAGCACGAGTGGAGATCGAGATGGTGTCGGTAATTGAGGAGGACGTTCTGAATGATTCGGGGTGAGCCATCTATGTGATTCATGACATTGAATCTTCCCAATCTATCCTTTACTTTCTGTCTTTTCATATTCTGATAGCTTATGTATTTTCGGAATATATTGCCAGACTTGTATTCCTTTCTAGTTAGTTCTTGTACTGGCGACACCAGTATTGAGGAATTGTAGTATTTTCGTATTATTTATATTATAAGACTTATTTAAGATGAATTGAATTTCCTTAACTATTCTCGAACTTTTTCTTTAAATATTTTGGATTAAGTGATTGTGGTGACTTACGCCATCGACTCGTGATGCCATCACGGCCAAGAAATTGGTCGTGTCACGGACGTACTAAAATAAAAATAATTAATGTGTGTCTAAAGAATTAATGAAATGCATAATAAACATTTAAAAGTTGGTTAGTGTTACTTTCTTTAGGCTTGAAACAATCATTTTGTTACCATATATAATTAGGTCATATAGAGAAAATATTGCAAATATTAAGATATTTAATTAAATTTATATTAATTAGATTCTTGTAATTTTGCATTATTATAGAAATTGATTCAACGATACACATATCCGAAGCCACGTAAGAATTCATAAATAGTTCCTTCAGGAATATTCAATAAAACTGGAATGATAAAAAATCGCTAACTATAATTTGTCATTATTTTTAGTTTAATAGAAAGGAAAATTAAAGTTTATATTAGATATAATGAAATTCTATAAATTTATAAAAATAAAAACAAAATCGGGTAAAAAAAAGTTAAGCAACAATTTTTTCATAAACATGATTATTTTGAGTAATCGTATTTCTAACATAGATATAAAACTAAGTATTTCCTCTATATTTTTAAAAAAAAAATTATATGCGGACAAAATCCAAATGTCGCCGACACCAAGTGCAAATAAATTGTGTTTCTCTTTTTATTTTTATTTTTATTTTTGTGTATATATGGCTACTTCGTACGAATAGAACATTTGTCGTGAATTTATATATGGTGAATTTTTATACAAAGAGAGAAGAGTCTATAATATTTTATCGCTAAAATTTATCGATCAGTGTGATTTTATCTATAGGTGAAATTTTTGACTTGTTGCGATATATGATTATGGATGGCGCAAGGTTTACTTAACCTTATTTGAATTTTTAAGTACTCCATAGTCATTTCTCCTTAAGATTATGCTGTAATTGAAGAATGTCTCACATTTTGAACAATTTCATTTTGAGTCTGATCACGATACCAATAATTTTTCAGTCTGGATCACAACGAACAAGTGCTTTTTCTAGTAGAATATTCCTTGTGATAGTATCATGATTTATATGAGTATGATACTGAGATCAATGGATATATAAAAGCAAACAAGTGCTCTTCTCTCTTCATCTTATACCCATTGATCTCATATCATACTCTTATAAATCACGATAAGTGTTTTATTCATATGAAGTATACATGTATGTGAAGATGGAAATTAAAAGAGAAACAAAATTTATTCAAAGGAAAACACAAGAATGATTGTTGAGAAGTAATGAGGTTTGAGGAATGACATATAGAGATGTATATATAGATAACTAAAGTGAGAAGAGAGAAAACATTTTAGAAGATAAATGAGGATGCATTTAATAGGATAGGTATGTTGATTTAAGATTTTTAGAAAGATAATAATGTCATTAAATATTTCATTTTCCATATTTGGACATCTTTCTAAAATCAAAATTTGGTTAATTATTTATTGTTTTAGCAGGTATATAAATTGTCGTAATACATGATGAAATATTAAAATACCAAACCGCCCTTATATAGTTGAACAACCAATACATCTCATCATGAACAAGGGCAGAACATCGCCTTGCGTGCGGTGCACCTTTTTGTAGAGATCAGTGTGTCCTCCTTTATATAAGGTTGGAAAGGTATTTCAAAGGAATACAATGTTTATGTTTATGTTTTCTCAAATTCTCAATGTATTTTCACTTAAACTTGTTGGAAGACAAACCTATCATAAACTTAGTCGATTTTATCAAATCTTATGCACCTCACTATTTGTCTTGATTCTGAAATAACTATTTTCACCAAAACTCATCTTGTTAGCACTCACAGGTTTAACTGTCACATTCATACTCATTTAACACATCCACACCTAATCAAAATTTACAGAATGCTATAACTCATTATTTGTGTACACACACTACACTTGCAATATCCTTTAGTGTGCCGACTCTATTCCTAGCACGAGTGGAGATCGAGATGGTGTCGGTCATTGAGGAGGACGTTCTGAATGATTCGGGGTGAGCCATCTATGTGATTCATGACATTGAATCTTCCCAATCTATCCTTTACTGCATCTTTTCATATTCGATAGCTTATGTATTTTGAATATATTGCGGACTTGTATTCCTTTCTAGTTAGTTCTTGTACTGGCGACACCAGTATTGAGGAATTGTAGTATTTTCGTATTATTTATATTATAAGACTTATTTAAGACTGAATTGAATTTCCTTAACTATTCCTGAACTTTTTTCTTTAAATATTTTGGATTAAGTGATTGTGGTCGCCATCGACCACGGTGGTCGCGCCATCACGCTCAAGAAATTGGGTCGTGTCACCAGACGTACTAAAATAAAAATAATTAATGTGTGTCTAAAGAATTAATGAAACAGACAATAAACATTTAAAAGTTGGTTAGTGTTACTTTCTTTAGGCTTGAAACAATCATTTTGTTACCATATATAATTAGGTCATATAGAGAAAATATTGCAAATATTAAGATATTTAATAAAATTTATATTAATTAGATTCTTGTAATTTTGCATTATTATAGAAATTGATTCAACGATACACATATCCGAAGCCACGTAAGAATTCATAAATAGTTCCTTCAGGAATATTCAATAAAGCGAATG
The DNA here is from genome assembly GCA_029844215.1 of Przewalskia tangutica. Lineage (NCBI taxonomy): Eukaryota > Viridiplantae > Streptophyta > Magnoliopsida > Solanales > Solanaceae > Przewalskia > Przewalskia tangutica. The sequence continues at coordinate 133,078,662 of CM056719.1, forward strand.
ATAAAAATCGCTAACTATAATTTGTCATTATTTTTAGTTTAATAGAAAGGAAAATTAAAGTTTATATTAGATATAATGAAATTCTATAAATTTATAAAAATAAAAACAAAATCGGGTAAAAAAAAGTTAAGCAACAATTTTTTCATAAACATGATTATTTTGAGTAATCGTATTTCTAACATAGATATAAAACTAAGTATTTCCTCTATATTTTTTTAAAAAAAAATTATATGCGGACAAAATCCAAATGTCGCCGACACCAAGTGCAAATAAATTGTGTTTCTCTTTTTATTTTTATTTTTGTGTATATATGGCTACTTCGTACGAATAGAACACTTGTCGTGAATTTATATATGGTGAATTTTTATACAAAGAGAGAAGAGTCTATAATATTTTATCGCTAAAATTTATCGATCAGTGTGATTTTATCTATAGGTGAAATTTTAGACTTGTTGCGATATATGATTATGGATGGCGCAAGGTTTAATTAACCTTATCTGAATTTTTAAGTACTTCATAGTCATTTCTCCTTATGATTATGCTGTAATTGAAGACTGTCTCACATTTTGAACAATTTCATTTTGAGTCTGATCACGATACCAATAATTTTTCAGTCTGGATCACAACGAACAAGTGCTTTTTCTAGTAGAATATTACTTGTGATAGTATCATGATTTATATGAGTATGATACTGAGATCAATGGATATATAAAAGCAAACAAGTGCTCTTCTCTCTTCATCTTATACCCATTGATCTCATATCATACTCTTATAAATCACGATAAGTGTTTTATACATATGAAGTATACATGTATGTGAAGATGGAAATTAAAAGAGAAACAAAATTTATTCAAAGGAAAACACAAGAATGATTGTTGAGAAGTAATGAGGTTTGAGGAATGACGTATAGAGATGTATATATAGATAACTAAAGTGAGAAAAGAGAAAACATTTTAGAAGATAAATGAGGATGCATTTAATAGGATAGGTATGTTGATTTAAGATTTTTAGAAAGATAATAATGTCATTAAATATTTCATTTTCCATATTTGGACATCTTTCTAAAATCAAAATTTAGTTAATTATTTATTGTTTTAGTAGGTATATAAATTGTCAGAATACCCGCAGTGAAATATTAAAATACCAAACTGCCCTTATATAGTTGAATGACCAATACACATCTCATCATGAACAAGGGCAAGAACACGCTTGGTGTGCGTTAGTGCACCTTTTTGTATAGAGATCAGTGTCCTCCTTTATATAAGGTTGGAAAGGTATTTCAAAGGAATACAATGTTTATGTTTATGTTTTCTCAAATTCTCAATGTATTTTCACTTAAACTTGTTGGAAGACAAACCTATCATAAACTTAGTCGATTTTATCAAATCTTATGCACCTCACTATTTGTCTTGATTCTGAAATAACTATTTTCACCAAAACTCATCTTGTTATCACTTCACATGTTTAACTGTTACATTCATACTCATTTAACACATCCACACCTAATCAAAATTTACAGAATGCTATAACTCATTATTTGTGTACACACACTACACTTGCAATATCCTTTAGTGTGCCGACTTATTCCTAGCACGAGTGGAGATCGAGATGGTGTCGGCCATTGAGAGGACGCTCGAATGATTCGGGTGAGCCATCTATGTGATTCATGACATTGAATCCTCCCAATCTATCCTTTACTTTCTCTTTTCATATTCGATAGCTTATGTATTTTCTAATATATTGCGGACTTGTATTCCTTTCTAGTTAGTTCTTGTAATCGCGACACTAGTATTGAGGAATTGTAGTATTTTCGTATTATTTATATTATAAGACTTATTTAAGACTGAATTGAATTTCCTTAACTATTCCTGAACTTTTTTCTTTAAATATTTTGGATTAAGTGATTGGGGTCGCCATCGACTACGTGGTCGATGCCATCACGGCCAAGAAATTGGGTCGTGTCACGGCACGTACTAAAATAAAAATAATTAATGTGTGTCTAAAGAATTAATGAAACATAATAAACATTTAAAAGTTGGTTAGTGTTACTTTCTTTAGGCTTTAAACAATCATTTTGTTACCATATATAATTAGGTCATATAGAGAAAATATTGCAAATATTAAGATATTTAATTAAATTTATATTAATTAGATTCTTGTAATTTTGCATTATTATAGAAATTGATTCAACGATACACATATCCGAAGCCACGTAAGAATTCATAAATAGTTCCTTCAGGAATATTCAATAAAACTGGAATGATAAAAAATCGCTAACTATAATTTGTCATTATTTTTAGTTTAATAGAAAGGAAAATTAAAGTTTATATTAGATATAATGAAATTCTATAAATTTATAAAAATAAAAACAAAATCGGGTAAAAAAGAGTTAAGCAACAATTTTTTCATAAACATGATTCTTTTGAGTAATCGTATTTCTAACATAGATATAAAACTAAGTCTTTCCTCTATATTTTTTTTAAAAAAAATTATATGCGGACAAAATCCAAATGTCGCCGACACCAAGTGCAAATAAATTGTGTTTCTCTGTTTATTTTTATTTTTGTGTATATATGGCTACTTGCATTTAATAGAACACTTGTCGTGAATTTATATATGGTGAATTTTTATACAAAGAGAGAAGAGTCTATAATATTTTATCGCTAAAATTTATCGATCGGTGTGATTTTATCTATAGGTGAAATTTTTGACTTGTTGCGATATATGATTATGGATGGCGCAAGGTTTACTTAACCTTATTTGAATTTTTAAGTAATTCATAGTCATTTCTCCTTATGATTATCTCAGTAATTGAAGATCCTCACATTTTGAACAATTTCATTTTGAGTCTGATCACGATATCAATAATTTTTCAGTCTGGATCACAACGAACAAGTGCTTTTTCTAGTAGAATATTCCTTGTGATAGTATCATGATTTATATGAGTATGATACTATGATTAATGGATATATAAAAGCAAACAAGTGCTCTTCTCTCTTCATCTTATACCCATTGATCTCATATCATACTCTTATAAATCACGATAAGTGTTTTATTCATATGAAGTATACATGTATATGTAGGTGGAAATTAAAAGAGAAACAAAATTTATTCAAAGGAAAACACAAGAATGATTGTTGAGAAGTAATGAGGTTTGAGGAATGACATATATAGATGTATATATAGATAACTAAAGTGAGAAGTGAGAAAACATTTTAGAAGATAAATGAGGATGCATTTAATAGGATAGGTATGTTGATTTAAGATTTTTAGAAAAATAATAATGTCATTAAATATTTCATTTTCCATATTTGGACATCTTTCTAAAATCAAAATTTGGTTAATTATTTATTGTTTTAGCAGGTATATAAATTGTCGTAATACATGATGAAATATTAAAATACCAAACCGCCTTATATAGTTGAACAACCAATACACATCTCATCATGGAACAAGGGCAGAATATCGCTTGGGGTGCGTTGGTGCACCTTTTTGTATAGAGATCAGTGTGTCCTCCTTTATATAAGGTTGGAAAGGTATTTCAAAGGAATACAATGTTTATGTTTATGTTTTCTCAAATTCTCAATGTATTTTCACTTAAACTTGTTGGAAGACAAACCTATCATAAACTTAGTCGATTTTATCAAATCTTATGCACCTCACTATTTGTCTTGATTCTGAAATAACTATTTTCACCAAAACTCATCTTGTTAGCACTCACATGTTTAACTGTCACATTCATACTCATTTAACACATCCACACCTAATCAAAATTTACAGAATGCTATAACTCATTATTTGTGTACACACACTACACTTGCAATATCCTTTAGTGTGCCGACTCTATTCCTAGCACGAGTGGAGATCGAGATGGTGTCGGTCATTGAGGAGGACGTTCTGAATGATTCGGGGTGAGCCATCTATGTGATTCATGACATTGAATCTTCCCAATCTATCCTTTACTTTCTGTCTTTTCATATTCTGATAGCTTATGTATTTTCGGAATATATTGCCAGACTTGTATTCCTTTCTAGTTAGTTCTTGTACTGGCGACACCGATTGAGGAATTGTAGTATTTTCGTATTATTTATATTATAAGACTTATTTAAGACTGAATTGAATTTCCTTAACTATTCCTGAACTTTTTTCTTTAAATATTTTGGATTAAGTGATTGTGGTCGGCTTACTGACCCTGGTGGTCAGTGCCATCACGGCTCAGTAAATTGGGTCGTGTCACCAGACGTACTAAAATAAAAATAATTAATGTGTGTCTAAAGAATTAATGAAACAGACAATAAACATTTAAAAGTTGGTTAGTGTTACTTTCTTTAGGCTTTAAACAATCATTTTGTTACCATATATAATTAGGTCATATAGAGAAAATATTGCAAATATTAAGATATTTAATTAAATTTATATTAATTAGATTCTTGTAATTTTGCATTATTATAGAAATTGATTCAACGATACACATATCCGCCACGTAAGAATTCATAAATAGTTCCTTCAGAATATTCAATAAAGCGAATGATAAAAATCGCTAACTATAATTTGTCATTATTTTTAGTTTAATAGAAAGGAAAATTAAAGTTTATATTAGATATAATGAAATTCTATAAATTTATAAAAATAAAAACAAAATCGGGTAAAAAAAAGTTAAGCAACAATTTTTTCATAAACATGATTATTTTGAGTAATCGTATTTCTAACATAGATATAAAACTAAGTATTTCCTCTATATTTTTTTAAAAAAAAATTATATGCGGACAAAATCCAAATGTCGCCGACACCAAGTGCAAATAAATTGTGTTTCTCTTTTTATTTTTATTTTTGTGTATATATGGCTACTTCGTACGAATAGAACATTTGTCGTGAATTTATATATGGTGAATTTTTATACAAAGAGAGAAGAGTCTATAATATTTTATCGCTAAAATTTATCGATCAGTGTGATTTTATCTATAGGTGAAATTTTTGACTTGTTGTGATATATGATTATGGATGGCGCAAGGTTTACTTAACCTTATTTGAATTTTTAAGTACTCCATAGTCATTTCTCCTTATGATTATGCTGTAATTGAATTATGTCTCACATTTTGAACAATTTCATTTTGAGTCTGATCACGATACCAATAATTTTTCAGTCTGGATCACAACGAACAAGTGCTTTTTCTAGTAGAATATTCCTTGTGATAGTATCATGATTTATATGAGTATGATACTGAGATCAATGGATATATAAAAGCAAACAAGTGCTCTTCTCTCTTCATCTTATACCCACTGATCTCATATCATACTCTTATAAATCACGATAAGTGTTTTATTCATATGAAGTATACATGTATGTGAAGATGGAAATTAAAAGAGAAACAAAATTTATTCAAAGGAAAACACAAGAATGATTGTTGAGAAGTAATGAGGTTTGAGGAATGACATATAGAGATGTATATATAGATAACTAAAGTGAGAAGAGAGAAAACATTTTAGAAGAAAAATGAGGATGCATTTAATAGGATAGGTATGTTGATTTAAGATTTTTAGAAAGATAATAATGTCATTAAATATTTCATTTTCCATATTTGGACATCTTTCTAAAATCAAAATTTAGTTAATTATTTATTGTTTTAGTAGGTATATTAATTGTCAGAATACATGATGAAATATTAAAATACCAAATCGCCTCTTATATAGTTGAACAACCAATACACATCTCATCATGGAACAAGGGCGTGAACACCGCTGGTGTGCGTTGTGCACCTTTTGTATAGAGATCAGTGTCCTCCTTTATATAAGGTTGGAAAGGTATTTCAAAGGAATACAATGTTTATGTTTATGTTTTCTCAAATTCTCAATGTATTTTCACTTAAACTTGTTGGAAGACAAACCTATCATAAACTTAGTCGATTTTATCAAATCTTATGCACCTCACTATTTGTCTTGATTCTGAAATAACTATTTTCACCAAAACTCATCTTGTTATCACTTCACATGTTTAACTGTTACATTCATACTCATTTAACACATCCACACCTAATCAAAATTTACAGAATGCTATAACTCATTATTTGTGTACACACACTACACTTGCAATATCCTTTAGTGTGCCGACTCTATTCCTAGCACGAGTGGAGATCGAGATGGTGTCGGTCATTGAGGAGGACGTTCTGAATGATTCGGGGTGAGCCATCTATGTGATTCATGACATTGAATCCTCCCAATCTATCCTTTACTTTCTGTCTTTTCATATTCTGATAGCTTATGTATTTTCGGAATATATTGCCAGACTTGTATTCCTTTCTAGTTAGTTCTTGTACTGGCGACACCAGTATTGAGGAATTGTAGTATTTTCGTATTATTTATATTATAAGACTTATTTAAGACTGAATTGAATTTCCTTAACTATTCCTGAACTTTTTTCTTTAAATATTTTGGATTAAGTGATTGGGGTCGGCTTACTGACCCTGGTGGTCAGTGCCATCACGGCTCAGTAAATTGGGTCGTGTCACCAGACGTACTAAAATAAAAATAATTAATGTGTGTCTAAAGAATTAATGAAACAGACAATAAACATTTAAAAGTTGGTTAGTGTTACTTTCTTTAGGCTTTAAACAATCATTTTGTTACCATATATAATTAGGTCATATAGAGAAAATATTGCAAATATTAAGATATTTAATTAAATTTATATTAATTAGATTCTTGTAATTTTGCATTATTATAGAAATTGAGTCAACGATACACATATCCGAAGCCACGTAAGAATTCATAAATAGTTCCTTCAGGAATATTCAATAAAACTGGAATGATAAAAAATCGCTAACTATAATTTGTCATTATTTTTAGTTTAATAGAAAGGAAAATTAAAGTTTATATTAGATATAATGAAATTCTATAAATTTATAAAAATAAAAACAAAATAGGGTAAAAAAGAGTTAAGCAACAATTTTTTCATAAACATGATTCTTTTGAGTAATCGTATTTCTAACATAGATATAAAACTAAGTCTTTCCTCTATATTTTTTTAAAAAAAAATTATATCAGGACAAAATCCAAATGTCGCCGACACCAAGTGCAAATAAATTGTGTTTCTCTTTTTATTTTTATTTTTGTGTATATATGGCTACTTCGTACGAATAGAACACTTGTCGTGAATTTATATATGGTGAATTTTTATACAAAGAGAGAAGAGTCTATAATATTTTATCGCTAAAATTTATCGATCAGTGTGATTTTATCTATAGGTGAAATTTTTGACTTGTTGCGATATATGATTATGAATGGCGCAAGGTTTACTTAACCTTATTTGAATTTTTAAGTACTTCATAGTCATTTCTCCTTATGATTATCTCAGAATTGAAGACTGTCTCACATTTTGAACAATTTCATTTTGAGTCTGATCACGATATCAATAATTTTTCAGTCTGGATCACAACGAACAAGTGCTTTTTCTAGTAGAATATTCCTTGTGATAGTATCATGATTTATATGAGTATGATACTATGATCAATGGATATATAAAAGCAAACAAGTGCTCTTCTCTCTTCATCTTATACCCATTGACTCATATCATACTCTTATAAATCACGATAAGTGTTTTATTCATATGAAGTATACATGTATATGTAGGTGGAAATTAAAAGAGAAACAAAATTTATTCAAAGGAAAACACAAGAATGATTGTTGAGAAGTAATGAGGTTTGAGGAATGACATATATAGATGTATATATAGATAACTAAAGTGAGAAGTGAGAAAACATTTTAGAAGATAAATGAGGATGCATTTAATAGGATAGGTATGTTGATTTAAGATTTTTAGAAAAATAATAATGTCATTAAATATTTCATTTTCCATATTTCGACATCTTTCTAAAATCAAAATTTGGTTAATTATTTATCGTTTTAGCAGGTATATAAATTGTCAGAATACCCGCAGTGAAATATTAAAATACCAAACTGCCCTTATATAGTTGAACAACCAATACACATCTCACCGCGGAACAAGAGCAGTAACACTGCCTTGGGGTGCGTTGGTGCACCTTTTTGTATAGAGATCAGTGTGTCCTCCTTTATATAAGGTTGGAAAGGTATTTCAAAGGAATACAATGTTTATGTTTATGTTTTCTCAAATTCTCAATGTATTTTCACTTAAACTTGTTGGAAGACAAACCTATCATAAACTTAGTCGATTTTATCAAATCTTATGCACCTCACTATTTGTCTTGATTCTGAAATAACTATTTTCACCAAAACTCATCTTGTTAGCACTCACATGTTTAATCACACATTCATACTCATTTAACACATCCACACCTAATCAAAATTTAGAATGCTATAACTCATTATTTGTGTACACACACTACACTTGCAATATCCTTTAGTGTGCCGACTCTATTCCTAGCACGAGTGGAGATCGAGATGGTGTCGGTCATTGAGGAGGACGTTCTGAATGATTCGGGGTGAGCCATCTATGTGATTCATGACATTGAATCTTCCCAATCTATCCTTTACTTTCTGTCTTTTCATATTCTGATAGCTTATGTATTTTCGGAATATATTGCCAGACTTGTATTCCTTTCTAGTTAGTTCTTGTCTTCGACACCAGTATTGAGGAATTGTAGTATTTTCGTATTATTTATATTATAAGACTTATTTAAGACTGAATTGAATTTCCTTAACTATTCCTGAACTTTTTTCTTTAAATATTTTGGATTAAGTGATTGTGGTTCGCCATCGACTACAGTGGTCGATGCCATCACGGCTCGAGAAATTGGGTCGTGTCACGGACGCATACTAAAATAAAAATAATTAATGTGTGTCTAAAGAATTAATGAAACAGACAATAAACATTTAAAAGTTGGTTAGTGTTACTTTCTTTAGGCTTGAAACAATCATTTTGTTACCATATATAATTAGGTCATATAGAGAAAATATTGCAAATATTAAGATATTTAATTAAATTTATATTAATTAGATTCTTGTAATTTTGCATTATTATAGAAATTGATTCAACGATACACATATCCGAAGCCACGTAAGAATTCATAAATAGTTCCTTCAGAATATTCAATAAAGCCGAATGATAAAAATCGCTAACTATAATTTGTCATTATTTTTAGTTTAATAGAAAGGAAAATTAAAGTTTATATTAGATATAATGAAATTCTATAAATTTATAAAAATAAAAACAAAATCGGGTAAAAAAAAGTTAAGCAACAATTTTTTCATAAACATGATTATTTTGAGTAATCGTATTTCTAACATAGATATAAAACTAAGTATTTCCTCTATATTTTTTTTAAAAAAAATTATATGCGGACAAAATCCAAATGTCATGACACCAAGTGCAAATAAATTGTGTTTCTCTTTTATTTTTATTTTTGTGTATATATGGCTACTTAATTTAATAGAACATTTGTCGTGAATTTATATATGGTGAATTTTTATACAAAGAGAGAAGAGTCTATAATATTTTATCGCTAAAATTTATCGATCAGTGTGATTTTATCTATAGGTGAAATTTTTGACTTGTTGTGATATATGATTATGGATGGCGCAAGGTTTACTTAACCTAATTTGAATTTTTAAGTACTCCATAGTCATTTCTCCTTATGATTATGCTGTAATTGAAGAATGTCTCACATTTTGAACAATTTCATTTTGAGTCTGATCACGATACCAATAGTTTTGATCGATCACAACGAACAAGTGCTTTTTCTAGTAGAATATTCCTTGTGATAGTATCATGATTTATATGAGTATGATACTGAGATCAATGGATATATAAAAGCAAACAAGTGCTCTTCTCTCTTCATCTTATACCCATTGATCTCATATCATACTCTTATAAATCACGATAAGTGTTTTATTCATATGAAGTATACATGTATGTGAAGATGGAAATTAAAAGAGAAACAAAATTTATTCAAAGGAAAACACAAGAATGATTGTTGAGAAGTAATGAGGTTTGAGGAATGACATATAGAGATGTATATATAGATAACTAAAGTGAGAAGAGAGAAAACATTTTAGAAGATAAATGAGGATGCATTTAATAGGATAGGTATGTTGATTTAAGATTTTTAGAAAGATAATAATGTCATTAAATATTTCATTTTCCATATTTGGACATCTTTCTAAAATCAAAATTTGGTTAATTATTTATTGTTTTAGCAGTATATAAATTGTCGAATACATGATGAAATATTAAAATACCAAACCGCCTCTTATATAGTTGAACAACCAATACACATCTCATCATGAACAAGGGCAGAACATCGCCTTGGGTGCGTTGTGCACCTTTTTGTATAGAGATCAGTGTGTCCTCCTTTATATAAGGTTGGAAAGGTATTTCAAAGGAATACAATGTTTATGTTTATGTTTTCTCAAATTCTCAATGTATTTTCACTTAAACTTGTTGGAAGACAAACCTATCATAAACTTAGTCGATTTTATCAAATCTTATGCACCTCACTATTTGTCTTGATTCTGAAATAACTATTTTCACCAAAACTCATCTTGTTAGCACTCACAGGTTTAACTGTCACATTCATACTCATTTAACACATCCACACCTAATCAAAATTTACAGAATGCTATAACTCATTATTTGTGTACACACACTACACTTGCAATATCCTTTAGTGTGCCGACTCTATTCCTAGCACGAGTGGAGATCGAGATGGTGTCGGTCATTGAGGAGGACGTTCTGAATGATTCGGGGTGAGCCATCTATGTGATTCATGACATTGAATCTTCCCAATCTATCCTTTACTTTCTGTCTTTTCATATTCTGATAGCTTATGTATTTTCGGAATATATTGCCAGACTTGTATTCCTTTCTAGTTAGTTCTTGTACTGGCGACACCAGTATTGAGGAATTGTAGTATTTTCGTATTATTTATATTATAAGACTTATTTAAGACTGAATTGAATTTCCTTAACTATTCCTGAACTTTTTTCTTTAAATATTTTGGATTAAGTGATTGTGGTCGCCATACGACGGTGGTGATGCCATCACGCTCGAAGAAATTGGTCGTGTCACGGCATACTAAAATAAAAATAATTAATGTGTGTCTAAAGAATTAATGAAACAGACAATAAACATTTAAAAGTTGGTTAGTGTTACTTTCTTTAGGCTTGAAACAATCATTTTGTTACCATATATAATTAGGTCATATAGAGAAAATATTGCAAATATTAAGATATTTAATTAAATTTATATTAATTAGATTCTTGTAATTTTGCATTATTATAGAAATTGATTCAACGATACACATATCCGAAGCCACGTAAGAATTCATAAATAGTTCCTTCAGGAATATTCAATAAAACTGGAATGATAAAAAATCGCTAACTATAATTTGTCATTATTTTTAGTTTAATAGAAAGGAAAATTAAAGTTTATATTAGATATAATGAAATTCTATAAATTTATAAAAATAAAAACAAAATCGGGTAAAAAAAAGTTAAGCAACAATTTTTTCATAAACATGATTATTTTGAGTAATCGTATTTCTAACATAGATATAAAACTAAGTATTTCCTCTATATTTAAAAAAAAAAAATTATATGCGGACAAAATCCAAATGTCGCCGACACCAAGTGCAAATAAATTGTGTTTCTCTTTTTATTTTTATTTTTGTGTATATATGGCTACTTCGTACGAATAGAACACTTGTCGTGAATTTATATATGGTGAATTTTTATACAAAGAGAGAAGAGTCTATAATATTTTATCGCTAAAATTTATCGATCAGTGTGATTTTATCTATAGGTGAAATTTTTGACTTGTTGCGATATATGATTATGGATGGCGCAAGGTTTACTTAACCTTATTTGAATTTTTAAGTACTTCATAGTAATTTCTCCTTATGATTATGCTGTAATTGAAGACTGTCTCACATTTTGAACAATTTCATTTTGAGTCTGATCACGATATCAATAATTTTTCAGTCTGGATCACAACGAACAAGTGCTTTTTCTAGTAGAATATTCCTTGTGATAGTATCATGATTTATATGAGTATGATACTGAGATCAATGGATATATAAAAGCAAACAAGTGCTCTTCTCTCTTCATCTTATACCCATTGATCTCATATCATACTCTTATAAATCACGATAAGTGTTTTATTCATATGAAGTATACATGTATGTGAAGATGGAAATTAAAAGAGAAACAAAATTTATTCAAAGGAAAACACAAGAATGATTGTTGAGAAGTAATGAGGTTTGAGGAATGACATATAGAGATGTATATATAGATAACTAAAGTGAGAAGAGAGAAAACATTTTAGAAGATAAATGAGGATGCATTTAATAGGATAGGTATGTTGATTTAAGATTTTTAGAAAGGTAATAATGTCATTAAATATTTCATTTTCCATATTTGGACATCTTTCTAAAATCAAAATTTGGTTAATTATTTATTGTTTTAGCAGGTATATAAATTGTCAGAATACCCGCAGTGAAATATTAAAATACCAAACTGCCCTTATATAGTTGAACAACCGATACACATCTCACCGCGGAACAAGGGCAGTAACACTGCCTTGGGGTGCGTTGGTGCACCTTTTTGTATAGAGATCAGTGTGTCCTCCTTTATATAAGGTTGGAAAGGTATTTCAAAGGAATACAATGTTTATGTTTATGTTTTCTCAAATTCTCAATGTATTTTCACTTAAACTTGTTGGAAGACAAACCTATCATAAACTTAGTCGATTTTATCAAATCTTATGCACCTCTATATTTGTCTTGATTCTGAAATAACTATTTTCACCAAAACTCATCTTGTTAGCACTCACATGTTTAACTGTCACATTCATACTCATTTAACACATCCACACCTAATCAAAATTTACAGAATGCTATAACTCATTATTTGTGTACACACACTACACTTGCAATATCCTTTAGTGTGCCGACTCTATTCCTAGCACGAGTGGAGATCGAGATGGTGTCGGTCATTGAGGAGGACGTTCTGAATGATTCGGGGTGAGCCATCTATGTGATTCATGACATTGAATCCTCCCAATCTATCCTTTACTTTCTGTCTTTTCATATTCTGATAGCTTATGTATTTTCGGAATATATTGCCAGACTTGTATTCCTTTCTAGTTAGTTCTTGTACTGGCGACACCAATATTGAGGAATTGTAGTATTTTCGTATTATTTATATTATAAGACTTATTTAAGACTGAATTGAATTTCCTTAACTATTCCTGAACTTTTTTCTTTAAATATTTTGGATTAAGTGATTGGGGTCGGCTTACTGACCCTGGTGGTCAGTGCCATCACGGCTCAGTAAATTGGGTCGTGTCACCAGACGTACTAAAATAAAAATAATTAATGTGTGTCTAAAGAATTAATGAAACAGACAATAAACATTTAAAAGTTGGTTAGTGTTACTTTCTTTAGGCTTTAAACAATCATTTTGTTACCATATATAATTAGGTCATATAGAGAAAATATTGCAAATATTAAGATATTTAATTAAATTTATATTAATTAGATTCTTGTAATTTTGCATTATTATAGAAATTGAGTCAACGATACACATATCCGAAGCCACGTAAGAATTCATAAATAGTTCCTTGAGAATATTCAATAAAACTTGAATGATAAAAAATCGCTAACTATAATTTGTCATTATTTTTAGTTTAATAGAAAGGAAAATTAAAGTTTATATTAGATATAATGAAATTCTATAAATTTATAAAAATAAAAACAAAATCGGGTAAAAAAGAGTTAAGCAACAATTTTTTCATAAACATGATTCTTTTGAGTAATCGTATTTCTAACATAGATATAAAACTAAGTCTTTCCTCTATATTTTTTTTAAAAAAAATTATATGCGGACAAAATCCAAATGTCGCCGACACCAAGTGCAAATAAATTGTGTTTCTCTTTTTATTTTTATTTTTGTGTATATATGGCTACTTCGTACGAATAGAACACTTGTCGTGAATTTATATATGGTGAATTTTTATACAAAGAGAGAAGAGTCTATAATATTTTATCGCTAAAATTTATCGATCGGTGTGATTTTATCTATAGGTGAAATTTTTGACTTGTTGCGATATATGATTATGGATGGCGCAAGGTTTACTTAACCTTATTTGAATTTTTAAGTACTTCATAGTCATTTCTCCTTATGATTATCTTTGTAATTGAAGACTGTCTCACATTTTGAACAATTTCATTTTGAGTCTGATCACGATACCAATAATTTTTCAGTCTGGATCACAACGAACAAGTGCTTTTTCTAGTAGAATATTCCTTGTGATAGTATCATGATTTATATAAGTATGATACTGAGATCAATGGATATATAAAAGCAAACAAGTGCTCTTCTCTCTTCATCTTATACCCATTGATCTCATATCATACTCTTATAAATCACGATAAGTGTTTTATTCATATGAAGTATACATGTATGTGAAGATGGAAATTAAAAGAGAAACAAAATTTATTCAAAGGAAAACACAAGAATGATTGTTGAGAAGTAATGAGGTTTGAGGAATGACATATAGAGATGTATATATTGATAACTAAAGTGAGAAGAGAGAAAACATTTTAGAAGATAAATGAGGATGCATTTAATAGGATAGGTATGTTGATTTAAGATTTTTAGAAAGATAATAATGTCATTAAATATTTCATTTTCCATATTTGGACATCTTTCTAAAATCAAAATTTGGTTAATTATTTATTGTTTTAGCAGGTATATAAATTGTCAGAAGAATACCCGCAGTGAAATATTAAAATACCAAACCGCCCTTATATAGTTGAACAACCAATACACATCTCATCATGGAACAAGGGCGTGAACATCTGCAGCAAGTGCGTGGTGCACCTTTTTGTATAGAGATCAGTGTGTCCTCCTTTATATAAGGTTGGAAAGGTATTTCAAAGGAATACAATGTTTATGTTTATGTTTTCTCAAATTCTCAATGTATTTTCACTTAAACTTGTTGGAAGACAAACCTATCATAAACTTAGTCGATTTTATCAAATCTTATGCACCTCACTATTTGTCTTGATTCTGAAATAACTATTTTCACCAAAACTCATCTTGTTAGCACTCACATGTTTAACTGTCACATTCATACTCATTTAACACATCCACACCTAATCAAAATTTACAGAATGCTATAACTCATTATTTGTGTACACACACTACACTTGCAATATCCTTTAGTGTGCCGACTCTATTCCTAGCACGAGTGGAGATCGAGATGGTGTCGGTCATTGAGGAGGACGTTCTGAATGATTCGGGGTGAGCCATCTATGTGATTCATGACATTGAATCCTCCCAATCTATCCTTTACTTTCTGTCTTTTCATATTCTGATAGCTTATGTATTTTCGGAATATATTGCCAGACTTGTATTCCTTTCTAGTTAGTTCTTATCTTGGCGACACGGTATTGAGGAATTATAGTATTTTCGTATTATTTATATTATAAGACTTATTTAAGACTGAATTGAATTTCCTTAACTATTCCTGAACTTTTTTCTTTAAATATTTTGGATTAAGTGATTGTGGTGCCATCGACCACGGTGGTCGATGCCATCAATTTCGATAAATTGGGTCGTGTCACCAGACGTACTAAAATAAAAATAATTAATGTGTGTCAAAAGAATTATGAAACAGACAATAAACATTTAAAAGTTGATTAGTGTTACTTTCTTTAGGCTTGAAACAATCATTTTGTTACCATATATAATTAGGTCATATAGAGAAAATATTGCAAATATTAAGATATTTAATTAAATTTATATTAATTAGATTCTTGTAATTTTGCATTATTATAGAAATTGATTCAACGATACACATATCCGAAGCCACGTAAGAATTCATAAATAGTTCCTTCAGGAATATTCAATAAAACTGGAATGATAAAAAATCGCTAACTATAATTTGTCATTATTTTTAGTTTAATAGAATGGAAAATTAAAGTTTATATTAGATATAATGAAATTCTATAAATTTATAAAAATAAAAACAAAATCGGGTAAAAAAAAGTTAAGCAGCAATTTTTTCATAAACATGATTATTTTGAGTAATCGTATTTCTAACATAGATATAAAACTAAGTATTTCCTCTATATTTTAAAAAAAAAAATTATATGCGGACAAAATCCAAATGTCGCCGACACCAAGTGCAAATAAATTGTGTTTCTCTTTTTATTTTTATTTTTGTGTATATATGGCTACTTGGTGCGCGATATATGCACACACTTTTAAACGCAAGTGCACGTTATCGTATCAAGTAGTATAGTCTTAGATAAGACCGAATATCGTCCTCTAGGATTAGGGCCCAAGTATCAGTTATCTATTTTCTAGTATCTATTTGGTGAATTAATGATTGATTGTTTGGTTTGTAACTAAGAGTTATGAAAGCTAATTAAATATAAAGATTTAATTCAGATGTGATGAGAATAGGGCTTATGTATCCTCACTATCCGCTATGCTACTTACTAATGCATTACTTATGGTGTTCTTCTTTGGAGAAAGCGGGTTCTGAAATCGTTTTATACTCCGTTAGGGTTATATAAACACTCAACCCCAGATTGTTCCTTACCTAACTTTCACGATAAGGGTAACGCTATAGGAGGATTAAGCACAAAAACCTAGTTGACCGTCACGCACAATGCGCAAAATTAGGGTTGTTAAGCCTCTCATCAACGCTACAAATCTAATTGAGGTATTTTCATCCCCAATTCAAGACTGTCTACCCAACTTACAGCATATTCACAATCCCCCCTTTTCAGAATCTGATTAGAAATCATATAGTGATAACTAGTTGTCAATTAGCTACCAAGAATTCAACTCCATTATTGGATAGATCTCTCGATAAGAATAATCACCACAAGCATTAATTTATAACATAAGGTTCAAGAAATTCAACATAGAAAGCCCTATAAGAGAATTAGTTCCTAGCCATGAATATGACAAGAACTAATTCAAAGTTCATCATGCAAAAACTGAATTAAAGAAAAGAAAAAGGAAAGAAATTACTAATGTTTAGGTCTCCAATCTCCTAGCAAGAAAATCTTGAGTTGTGCAAGAAAGGGAACCCTTGAAAACTGCCTAGGGTTCTCCTTTTATAGGTTTAAAACGTCTCCCTTCTTTTCCTTCCAGGCCTGGCCCAAAAATCCGTCAAAAGACCTAAATTTTCCGCGTCGGCGCCGCGACCCTGCAGATGGGCGCCGCGGCGCCGGAAGTTCTGCAATCCGTCGGGTGTTTAGGCGCCGCGACCCTGATATCTCGCATGCGAGGCGCCGCGCATCAGTAACTTCGTAGCTCCTCGGATGTTTAGCGCCGCGCCTGACCGCTGTGCGAGGAGCGCGCGTGCCAGTCTTCGCTTTCGAATAGTGGGCGCGCGGCCGATATAGCGCCGCGGCTCTGGATCTTCTGCACCTTCTACGAATGATAGCGCGCGCTCGCTTCCATCGGCAGGAGGCGCCGCGCTGTGCTGGTTTTAGCCTTTGTTCGCCACTTTCTCTGTTTTCAGCTCTGGCATCTCCTCTTTCGCCCTCTTTTTGCTCCTTTTCCGCCATTTAGCCACTTTAACCACTTTGACTCAAAAGAAAGAAAAACTATCCTAATACGACATTTATATGTGCAAAATGGGACAAAAGACTAACTAAAACAGACTCAAAAGGTGTATATAAAATACACCGATCAAATACCCCCAAACTTAACCTTTGCTCGCCCTCGAGCAAAGATAAAAAGAAATAAATAAAATGAAAGACTCAATAAATAAGACAATAAACAGACTCCCTGCCATTGATCACTTTTGCTGCATGAATGTTAACTAGAAAAACATGAAGGTTAGCAGAATAATATGCAGGAACATATAGCATGGAATTTCAACACATTGAGCTAGATATTTATAAACTCATACTTATCATGCTTAAATGGACGTCAATATACTCAAGTATGCATATAAATTCAAAAATTCCTATGGCATGCTTACTTGCTATTCTCCACTAATTCTGGACATACATAAAAGAGATCTTCAGGACTTTAAGGGTTGTAATGTAGGCTTAGGTAGGGGTTGGTAAAGATAGGCATTTAGGCTCATTTTTTTGTACCATAAGCTCTTTGGCTTTTAAATTTTTCCCTTTTTCTTTTGTTGGTTCTTTCCTTCACTTCAATTCTATCCTTCCCCTCTTTTGTTTTTGGGAGAGTGAAATATACAATAATAATGAACACCCCCAAACTTAGGCTTTTGCCTGTTTCTTATTACTTTTTATTGGGGTCCAACGGGCTTATTCACTCTTTTTGTCTCTTTTTCTTTTAACACAATGTATTCCACTTTTTCATCTTTTCACTTATGGCACAATTTGTGGGAAATTAGGGTGTCAAAGAAAAAGTTTCAATTTTTAGGCTCAATGGGGCTAACTAGTGATATTTTTACTGATGCGGAATAGAAAGAATGGTAAGAATTGGCTATCAAAGAAGTGCTGAGTCATCTCCTAACATTCATATCCTAACTATTTAGCCTCAAATAGCAGCGATCATAACACATAAGCATTTATCTTTTAGCATACATAACTTTCAGCAAGAGACTCGAATAGGCAGTTCTGTGAGTTTTTGGCATATCTAACCTAAGTGTTTAGATAGTTGCTTCCATTCCTTTACATTATTCCACCTTACTTCACTAGGTGTTTCTAGCATTCTGACGTACATGATCTTTGTGAGTAATTATGACTCAAAAAAGAAAAATTTTTGGTGACTCAAAATAAAACATGAAACACAAATAAAACTAAAACACAAAAACACACCCCCAAACTTAAATCACACATTGTCCCCAATGTGTGCAAGACTGAGCGATAAAAGAAAATAGGATACTTACAAACTTTGGCTAAAATGGTGGTGGTGGCGGTGGATAATGCATCGACCATTGGTTGAACAGGGAGCTCAACTCTTCATACTGCTGGTGCAGCTGTTGCTGCTCCTGCCTCACTTCTTGTTGCCCTTGTCGCAACTCCTGTTGTCCCTGTCTCAACTCAGTTTGTCCTTGTAACAATGTGCCGAAGTGTTGCATCATCATCCTGCAGTTGCGGAGCACTTGCTCCATCATTGTACTTGAGGTTACTGTACGTGGTTGGCGGTGGTGGGTCTGCCTCATGTGAGCCCCTATTTGGGCTCATCTTCATCCATGGCGGCCTCTGCTGTTCTTCTTCTTTGGTGGTTGTACTCTCGTCCCGGCGGTGAAGTGGGAGTGCAGGAGCAGTGCACTATCCCATAGGACACTGGCAGTTGGTTTCTTTCACGAGTATCCGAGGGTAGGATTGGGACCGCACTCATGTGACATAGCTTTGTGATAACTGAGCCATGTCCCAATCCGCCTGTTGTTACCAATCTGCTGATTTCCTCGATGCTCTGCACTATTTCTTTTCCCACATCAATCGTCAACCCCTTCATAATTCCATATACTAATTTGATCCTGTCCTCTGGCACTCTAGTGAAGTGCGTGGATGGAATCATGCGGGTGCTGACGAAATATAGCCAACCTTTGGCTACTTTGTTGAATTGGCACCTGTTCAGTGCTCTTGACCCATTTCTTCCAATCTCAAATGCAGCCCCAGGGTAGCTTACTGTGTCTGCGACGGCATTCCAGTTGATGTTGTTGGTGCTCCTAGCCCATGTTCTAAAATGGTTCCAATCACTACTCTCTTCAACATCAACTGTTTTCAATTGTATATTTATATCCTCTGCTGTCACAGGCACATAATGTCCCCTTACGAAGCATCCCCTTTCTACCTTCTCCGAAAAATTTGCATAAAATTCACGCACCATTGTTGTGTTTCTTTGGTGCTATCTTCTCGGATTCACAAATTTCCTCCACTCCCTTAACTCGATCATCGCAGAATGGGCTCATAAACATCTTCTCCCCATATGACTCCTCTGGTAGTCCATTCCCCTTCTCGGTATTAAAGTGCAGTATCAAGCTTTTTGTATCTTTGGAAGGCTTGGTAACTTACAAACCTAGTTTCATCATATTGTGGGGTTGGAGTGGATGTGGAGCCTCTTCTCTTTCTGGTGGCCATTTTAAAACAAAATCTGCAGCTTCAAATTTTTGGCCTGATGTCTCCTACACTCAACAACTAGCGGTGTGGCTTTGAGCTTAATGCCCACAACCTCCTTTTACTCTTTTCTCCAACTTCACAACCAACTTTTGCCCAAACTACTCCAACTACAATACTCTTCCCAACTACTACCTCCTATGACTTCAGTGAAAGGATTCAAGAACAAAGATAGGGATTACCTTTTGATGAGAAGATTCAAGCTTGTTCTTGTTTCAATTGGTGGGTTGAGGCTATGGAATGGAGCTTTGTTGTTTGAGATAGTTGGGGGTTTTTGGGAATTTAAGAGTTTAGGTTGTGGTTGGGTTGGATTTGTGGAGGATTTGTGGGAAAGTTTCTGAAATTTCGTGGGTTTTTGGAGAGGGAAGGTTAGGTTTTTGAAGTTGGAATTGGGGAAAATCTGATTTTTGGGCTTTTAAGTTTCTGGATTCCCGCTTCGGCGCCGCGGCCCTGATTTTGGCGCCGCGGCGCTTAAACTCCTGCGCTCCTTCGGGATTTCATGCGCCGCGGCCATTCTGAGGCGCGGCGCTAACTGGCATATTTTTGGATTTACTGCGTGCGCCTGCTCGCAGGGCGCGGCGCTCGCGTCGACACTCTTTCGGATATTTGTGCGCGCGGCCTGCTCTGGCGCGCGGCTACCCGCTGCAGGAATCTCGCTTTTCTTGATTTATTTCCACTGTGCACATCAATCGGCACAAAACACAAGATTCCAAGACCGTGAGGTTTCTTAGACAAAAATGAAATAAACTAAAAAGCAGGAATTAAAATAACATAATTGAAAGCGTTGGGTTGCCTCCCAGTAGCATTTGTCTTTAACGTCTTTTAGCGGGCAAGCTCCTTAGTCTTAATAACCTTGGGGTGGATTAAGCCCCAACCTATCCATTTCCTCCACATTTGGCGTTTCCTTTTCTCCTTTTCTTTTTAGCATTATCGGTAATAGGGAGTTCAGGAACACTTACCTCCTTTAGTGGCATTTCGGCAAACCATGCCTGCTTTCTTGGGCTCATCACTCTTTGGTTGACTTGTAAGGGCTCGCATGGGGGTTTGATGGTGTTGATTGCAAAACACCTACTCATGGGTGGTGGTTCGATGACATGTTTAAACACTTTAAACACCGTTTCTTCATTCTCCACCCCAATGTCAATTCCCTTTTTCAACATCAATCAAAGCTCTCCTGTTGCTAGGAATGGCCTCACAATATGATAGGGATGTCTGCGTCTTCTTCCATATCAAGAATGAGAAATCTGCGGGAAAGAAGAATTTTCCTACCTTCACAATCACGTCCTCAATCTTGCCTCGTGGATGAACCAGCTGTCATCGGCTAGTTGCGGACTGCGGTGGTTGGTTTGGCCTCTCCCAACTCCAACCTTTTAAAAACTGATAGGGGCATCAGATTTATACTCGCCCCCAAATCGCATAGAGCTCTGTTGCAAGTCACCCTGCCTACTGTGCACGGTAGTGTGAAGCTTCCAGGATCCTTTAGCTTTGGTGGCAGCTTCTTTTGTAAGATAGCACTACACTCTTCTGTCAGTGCTACTATCTCATATTCGGCCAGTTTCCTCTTTTTCCCCAAGATTTCTTTCATGAACTTGAAATAAGATGGCATCTGCTCCAAAGCCTCTATGAAAGGTATGTTGATATGCAACTTCCTGAATACCTCCAAGAATTTGGAAAATTGTTTATCGACCGCCTTCCTTTGTAATCTCTGGGGGAAAGGAATCTTTTCTGTATACTCCTTCTCCGGAGTTTTCTCTATCACTGGGCTAGGTTCAGCCACCTTCTCTTTTTCTAACTCTGCTTCCTTCTCAACTATTGGCTGAGGTGGCTGTTGCTCCAATTGTCTTCCACTTCTCAACTGCACTGCTTTACATTGCTCTCTCGGATTTACCTCTGTATTACTTGGCAGTGTCTCTTGTGGCCTGACGTTTACCTGCTTTGCCAGCTGTCCTACTTGTGTTTCCAAGTTTCTGAACGAGGATCTAGCTTACATCATAAAGCTGCGTGCAGGCGTTGGAGTGTTGTCAAAACTGTTTAAGCTCATCGGCTTTTCTTCTTTGAGCGGTGCATTGGCTATTGGTGTGGGGCTTGAATGAAGAGTGCTGGTTACGATGCGGCCTGTATTGATTCTGCTGCCCCTGGTACTGGTTCTGCTGCCCCTGATATTGATTCTGCTGCCCCTGATCTCCTTTCCATGAGAAGTTTGGGTGATTCCTCCACCCTGGATTATAAGTGTTTGAGTAGGGGTTGTTCTGTTGCCTCTGGTAATTACCTACTGCTTGACACTCCGCCTGCTCCATTGGTATATTATTGGGATCCGCTGAAGGACACCGATCAAATGTATGTGGGCCACCACATATCTCACAGCTTTTAGGCATCTGTACCGCGTTCACCGACGTATCTTTCTTTGCAGCTATTTGCTAGAAGAGCTACTTGGGCGTTCAAGGCAGCAATAGCATCTATCTCATGGACTCCCACAGTTCTTCTCCCACCTGTCGCCCTCTCTTCAGTGACATGGTTGTTAGTGGCCATATCTTCTAATAACTCATGAGCATCGTGGGCTGTTTTCCTCATGAATGCTCCACCTGCTGCTGCATCTATGATGGTCCTGGTTGTACTGCTCAGCCCGTTGTAGAAGATGTGGACCAAGTTCCACAACTCAATGCAATGGTGTGGGAACTTTCTTTGTAGATCCTTGAACCTTTCCCACGCCTCATATAAAGACTCTCCATCGACTTGGTAGAAGTTGTTCAACTCCTCTCGGTTCTTTGCTTTACAAGCGGAAAGAACTTGGCTAGAAATTTACATGCCGGCTCGTGCCATGTGAATATCGAATCGGTGGGAATTTAACCATACTTTGCTCTATCCACGAGTGAGAAGGAAAGAGCCTCAACTGACGGCATCATCGATGCGCCGTTATATCGAAAGTGGCACGTAGCTCGAAATTAGCTATGTGCATGTGTGAATCCTCAGATGGCGATCCTCCGAATTGCGATGTCTTTGTACCATGCTCAAAATTGCTGGTTTTATCTCGAAGTTGTTGGCTCCTATTGCAGGGAGCCTAATGCATGTCTGTGCCCCATTCACTCTTGGCAGCACATAATCTCCCAAACTTCTTTCGGGCTGGATTCGGACTCTATCCTCCACATCTATTGGCACTCGATGAGGATCTTCTGGGTTAGGTTGATTTTCACCTAACCCTTCTCTCATCCTGTTATTGTTTAGATTACCGTCCATCTCTATCAAAGTTGCAACCCGTTGATTCTTTCTGTTCTGTTTGCAAGTTTTCTCGATCTCTGGATTGAAGGGAACAAGAGTGTCTGCTCCTCTTCTCCTTCGCATAAACTGATTTCCTGAAATAGATCAAAAACAGAAAACGAATCACGGCAACCTGATTTTCCGAAAATTAGCGAAAAACGAAAAAGAAAAATAAAAATTAGAAATTAAAGACCAAATTAGAAATTAAAAATAGATAATTTTGATATTGAACTATTGCCTAATCCCCGGCAACGGCGCCAAAAACTTGGTGCGCGATATATGCACACACTTTTAAACGCAAGTGCACGTTATCGTATCAAGTAGTATAGTCTTAGATAAGACCGAATATCGTCCTCTAGGATTAGGGCCCAAGTATCAGTTATCTATTTTCTAGTATCTATTTGGTGAATTAATGATTGATTGTTTGGTTTGTAACTAAGAGTTATGAAAGCTAATTAAATATAAAGATTTAATTCAGATGTGATGAGAATAGGGCTTCTATGTATCCTCACTATCCGCTTATGCTACTTACTAATGCATTACTTATGGTGTTCTTCTTTTGGAGAAAGCGGGTTCTGAAATCGTTTTATACTCCGTTAGGGTTATATAAACACTCGACCCAGTATTGTTCCTTACCTAAGTTTCGCTGATAAGGGTCACGCTCTAGGAGGATTAAGCACAAAATCCTCGTTGACCGTCTCGCACAATGCGCAAAATTAGGGTTGTTAAGCCTCTCATCAACGCTACAAATCTAATTGAGGTATTTTCATCCCCAATTCAAGACCGTCTACCCAACTTACAGCATATTCACAATCCCCCCTTTTCAGAATCTGATTAGAAATCATATAGTGATAACTAGTTGTCAATTAGCTACCAAGAATTCAACTCAATTATTGGATAGATCTCTCAATAAGAATAATCACCACAAGCATGCATTAATTTATAACATAAGGTTCAAGAAATTCAACATAGAAAGCCCTATAAGAGAATTAGTTCCTAGCCATGAATATGACAAGAACTAATTCAAAGTTCATCATGCAAAAACTGAATTAAAGAAAAGAAAAAGGAAAGAAATTACTAATGTTTAGGTCTCCAATCTCCTAGCAAGAAAATCTTGAGTTGTGCAAGAAAGGGAACCCTTGAAAACTGCCTAGGGTTCTCCTTTTATAGGTTTAAAACGTCTCCCTTCTTTTCCTTCCAGGCCTGGCCCAAAAATCCGTCAAAAGACCTAAATTTTCCGCGTCGGCGCCGCGGCCTTGCAGATGGGCGCCGCGGCGCCGGAAGTTCTGCAATCCGTCGGGTGTTTAGGCGCCGCGGCCCTGATATCTGGCATGCGAGGCGCAGTATCTCTGTAGCTCCTCGGATGTTTGTCACGCCCTTTTTCGACCGCGACATTTCTTAAATAGCGAACCCTGCTCAAAATGCAGATGTTAGAAAAATAAAAAAAAATAAAAAAGGTTTAAGAGGCTTAAAGGTTTTTTTTAAAAATGCTAAAAGGATGCTAAAATTGCAAAAGATGCTAAAGTTTAAAAGGGTGCTAAATGCTAAAGGGTTGCTAGGATGCTAAGGGTTCGCGGAGTCGCCACCTAATTAATTGGGTGAATTAGGACACCTAAATGTTTAACTAGTTTGAAGTAAAACATTAACTCCATTTTAATGGTCTGCTAAACTTAATGAGATTCTGGGTAAGGGTTCTTTATTAATCTAGAGGGAAGGGGTTAGGCACCCTCTAAGATCCGCTAACTTGCGGTTGTCCTGCCAAACCTAGGGTAATTATTATGCTATTGAAAATGCATGTTTGAAAGATATTTTAATAGAAAGTATTTTTTGGCAAAAGATTAATAAGATTAGTGCTATAAAATGCGTGTAAAGTTTAAAGCATGCCTTAAATAATATATAATGCAAAATAGATCATTTGACTAAATGTACACATTTGCCTGCCTTGATTAGTATAACACATGCTTAAGGGGGTTTTCTTAATATATAAAAAATAAGGTTTCTATATGGGTGCTATAGCAAATGGGTTAGAAATCTTGAAAATAATATCATAGCTACATATGATTAATTATGCAAGTTAAGATTATTGAGTGGTTTATTATAAATGCTAAACAATGTATGGCGTGCCTAAAGTAATTAACTTAAGGGAAGCAAAATTAAATTAATTTCTATTTATTGATTCAAGGTTTGACTATTCTAAGTATTCTATTAATTACAAATTTAGTGATGAAATTACAGTAAATAAAAGACACAAACTTTAAGCGGATGGGATCGAGAGAGTAAGAGGATTGTCTTGGGATGACAATATCAATCATACTATTTGTTTTGGAATCAGTGAGGCGGGAATGCGAATGCGGGTGCACATAGGCAGCGGGTTGCCATTTGAAGTGGCTCGCGATGAGTCTCGCCGTGAGACTCTTCGTTTTGCTCCGATGCATTTCATGTAACAAGAAAGGAAAGATAAGGATTAGTATATAATCTAACCATATAAATGGACATGTACATATTCTAGCTAACATTTAATTAAGTTACCCTCTAAAAATAATAGAAGTTGACTAAGGGCCCAGCGTTATTCATTGGCCCAGGCCTTGTGTAGCGACAACCAACATCGTGGCGTGTTGAGTTTGATTTTAAGGCCAACATACACAATCATATTTGGGCGGTGGTTTATACTAATACTTTGAAGGATAATCCAGTTGGCCTTAATAACCGTATTAGGCCCAAAGCAGTCCTCAAAATGTATCTGAGTAGAGAAAACATGAGGCGAGCCCAGTGGCGATTCTGAGATTTAGAGAAAAAGCAGTCGATCCATACACTGAATGAAAAAGCATGCGGAAACAGCAACAGGCAGTCCTCACAAGAAAGAATAACACATTTAAACTTACTATCGACATGGACATACTCTATATAGAATAGAAGGTCATTTAATCCTAGATAGACTACCAAATCTATACAAGGAGGGAAGAATGACATATAACGGTATATTTCTAACTTGATCGGTTTCATATAAGTCAAGAGTAATATAGGCAAAATCTAATCCATGAGGTTATCAATCAAAATGTCAAATTTCGATTCATGTCAAGTTATGAAGATATCTGAACATATATGAAAATCAAACTTATTATATCGAGGTGTATGCTAGCAAGGACACAAAATGCTATTTCATGGATGAACTAGTGCACATCTGACAAAGCTTTATGATCGATTCGGAACAATACACAAGAAATTTTAACCACATTATCATGATTGATTCCCTAACAAACTAGCCTAAACATGCTAGACATTTCATTTCCCATATAGTCATACAACTTTAACACGACAAATGGGAGTGCAGTAATGACAGATGCACAAATCGGGACAATACACTAAGAACAATGTTTAGAGTTTGTCCTTTCGAACTCTAAGTCATGACTTTAATAAGACAAGCCAATTCTGATTCAAACTATCTAAAGACGATTTCTTATAATAGGCCTAGCATGATACCTAAGTGACTTAAGTTGGCGGTTTATGCCAAGCAGACACGCCTCTAACGGTCAGTTAAATAAGTTTCCTAAAGATTGACATAATGCCTCATAGTACAACTTAGTAGGAGATTCGGGCAACCCGTCTTGTTATCTTTACGCTTAGTAAACCAACACATGATTCAGATGCATACTAAGAAAGACAATACACACTCGTAGATAGATAATGCGGGACTCGATGAGAATCAAGGGCCTTCGTATCCTAAGTTTAAACCATTTCTTAGACCCTTCTATTAACTTAGGTAGTTTCCGATATCGATTGCCTTCCATACATGTCTACTATCACGAGAACATGAGTATAAACCAAGATTGGATGCAAGCAGGCCATAACTCAAAAGATAGAAGCAGAGATGGGTAGGAAATCGAATGTCAAACCTATATGTCATTTGGAAGCTGAGATAAGCAATTTTAATATGAACAAATTCGAATGCTGCGATGACATGTACTTAGCAAGCGACCTAATAACTAAACCAAGCATACATTATATCATATTTGGACCTTCGTTCGGCGAATGCTTAGAAAGCGAAATTACCACATATTGAGACAACAAATACGAATATACCCGTCTGGCAACAATCGGGATAAAACAAACTTCACATAATCGAATCGAAGTCGAATTTCACAAAGAGGATAGGATTTACCTTCTCGGACAGCGACCGAGCGTATCAAGTCGTCGGTCAATCGGCGGATTTTGGGTTTGCGATGCGAATAAGGGCAAGGTTTGTTTGCTGATTTTGGTTTGAATTGAAAGAAGAAGATTTGAACTACCTATTCGTGCTTGCCAGTGATGCTCTGTGTCTGCCCTTGCCTATCGTCTGCTTCCTTGAACTCTGTCGTCTCTTGCTACTGAACTGCTCTCTTCCCTGAGCTCTGCTTTTGTGTCTCTTCCCCCCTATTTCTATGCTATGGGTATGCTCTATTGTGCTCCGCTCTGCCCCCTCCATCGAATGCCTATTGCATGTGCTTAAATAGCCCTCGTTTGGGTTCCCATTAGGTAAGCTATAAAAATTTGCTTTGGGTTCTTGATTTTGTAATATTCTAGTGCGATTTTGTGCAGGTTATGGTGAGGAATCGTTGAGAGATTTGAAGGATACTTGCTGGTTTTCAAATGATTCGATCATGTAAATGATTTGAAGGATTTGGGGTGATGGATATGGTAAGGAAAAGCTGGCTTGGGTGCGTGGGTAAGGAAGGCTCCCGGATTCTCCGGCGAGAATCCGGGCATGGCGGCGACTGAAAAACTTAGATTTTTTAGGGTTTCGTTTAGGGCTGCGAAGGTTTTCGACCTGGATGAGACGAAATGGCAAACAAGAGTGAGGTATAAGCGTATAAGAGGCGGTGGGCGTGAAGTGAGTATAGAGGCGGTGTTGGGCCGCGGGCGATTGGGCTGTGGGCTTGCGGGCGATTGGGTTGGGGTATTATTAAAAGGTGGGCTGATTAGGTTAGTTTTAATTAGGCTTTTAATTAGTGAGTTATTAGTATTAAATTAGTGATAGATTAATTAGTGATAACTTAAATTAACAAATGTGATTAAAATAATTTAGGTGCTCTATTAATCTAATTGTTATAATGATAAATGTGGGTGTGCTATTTAATTAGTGCTTAATATTTATGAATGCGGCGCTATTATTCAAAATCTTATTTATTGCCTGTATTTATGTATTATTGTTGCATTTTATTATTATTAAAATTATTAGAATTATTGTTGAAAATTAGTGTAATTTTATAGTTAATGACTGGACGGGAGGGTCAAAATTGGATGTCAGCAATTTGTCCTCTTTGTATGGAGATGATGGAAGAATCTTGGACAAAGGCGTTGACTCATGCCAATTTTGTCTCGATCTTGAGTGCGAAATCTTGGCGGTAGACAAGGTGACGCAAAAATCAAAAGCGTCCCGGTGTCGAGTTATGGCGACCTTTGGGCTACCATGGTCGAAACACCGGGCGGGCTAACGGACTGAAAGTGTCGGTGTCGAGTTATGGCGACAACTGGCCGTGGTCAAAACACCAAGCGGGCTAACAGCGGACTTAAAGCTGTCGGTGTGGAGTTATGATGACCTTTGGGCTATGGTGCAAAAAGTAAAAGAATATAAGCGGCTTGAACACAGGGTGTCTTTGCTATGGCTTGTGGTCTTTGGGTTCTACGGTGATGTGGGCGAGTGGACGGCGGCAGGGCGGCTTACGCGATCGTTGGGAAGGTTGGCCCCAACCAGTTGCCGGTTATTTGTAAGAAAATCCACGTTGTGCTCCTGCTGCTGCATGCTAAGACTTGAACAAGCGGTTAGTGCATAAGCGCTAAGGCAAAATAATTTTAAAAACAATGTAGCGTGAATAGAAAAGGTTATCTGCAAAAATATGATGCTGCTTGTGTTGATGCGATCTTGCAAATCTTGTGATTTCGCCACTTGCGGACGTGTTGCGATTGTGAATGCGGATCGTTGTCACTTCTGCGCAATTGCCCACAGACTAAAGCTCGAAAGAGTTAGTGCATAAGCTGTTAAGGCGAGAATAATAAAGCATGAATGAGAAAAATGTAATTTTGAGAATATAGAAATGAATCCTGCGTAGATGTGATATCTTGACTTGTCGTCGTTTCGGACTTGTCGTCGTTTCCGGACTTCGTCGTCGTTTTGGACTTGGCGTCGTTTCGGACTGGCGTCGTTTCGGACTGGCGTCGTTTCGGACTGGCGTCGTTTCCGGACTGGCGTCGTTTTGGACTGGCGTCGTTTCGGACTGGCGTCGTTTCGGACTGGCGTCGTTTCCGGACTGGCGTCGTTTTGGACTGGCGTCGTTTTCGGACTGGCGTCGTTCGGACTTGGCGTCGTTCTCGGACTTGGCGTCGTTCCGGACTTGGCGTCGTTCGGACTTGGCGTCGTTCGGACTTGGCGTCGTTTTGGACTTGGCGTCGTTTCGGACTTGGCGTCGTTTTGGACTTATCGTCGTTTTGGACTTATTCTTTGCTGCTCGTAGACTAAAGCTCAAGAAAGAGTTAGTGCATAAGCGTTAAGACGAATAATAAAGCATAAATGAGAAAAAATGTCATTTTGAAACGAGAGAAAATCTTATCGTGTGGATGTGATATCTTGATGATGGCGTCGTTTCGGACTTCTTTGTCTTTAACGTCGTTACTGGGCGTGTTGTTGTTGGCGTCATTGCGTAGTCTTCTTTGTCTTGATAACGTCGTTATGCGGGCGTGTTGCGGCGCTCTTGCAAAATAAATGCTCATAAGCCTTTTGAGAAAAGCGTTAGTGTATACTGTTTAAACAAAATGATAAATATATATGAGAAGTGCAATTTTAGGGGTAGAGATGTCGTCACGATATGTGAATCTTTGAGATGTTGTGGGTCTTTGAGATGTCGTTGTTGTGTGTGAATTTGACTTTGTGTATGCGATGCGTTCGGCTTTGTTGCGGAACTTTGAGTTTTATTTGATTGTCGATGTCTTTTACGCTTTTCTTCTTCTTTACGCTTTTCTGTATTTTATACGCTAATATGAAGAACCTTTGTTGTATCCTCCGCTAATATGAAGGACTGCGCTCGAAAGAAAGTTTTGTGAGTTTTGGGGCGGTTGATCGCGTTGACCTTAGACTCTTGATGCTCGGATGCATGTCTTGTTTGGACTCATCACCCTGCTGTTTCCTACCTTGTCCCAATTTTGAATATGCAAAGCGTTTGGCCTTAAAGTGGGTCTCAGCGGAGTTGCGTGTGTGTTATGTGTACTCGTTGTTTTCAAAACAAAGGAAGGTTTCCAAATGGTGTGGCCGAAGCCGATTTAGGCCGCTGCGTATCCACGTGAGAATCGGGTCAAGCGTAGTTCATTACAAGCGAATTTTGGGTAAAAATTGAAATTTCTAGATGTGGGACCGGCGAGGCGGCGCCTGCGTATCCGCGAGGAATCGGGTCAAGCGTAGTTCCAATTATTACATATAAAGGCAAAATGCATTAAACTAATTATTTGAGACTGGTGGCGAGCAGAACGCAGTTCATTTCTTCTTGCTTTGTGTCTTCAGGTGGGTCTTGGCGGGATCGTCTCTTGCGACACAACTAGGCGA
Organism: Przewalskia tangutica; assembly: GCA_029844215.1. Lineage (NCBI taxonomy): Eukaryota > Viridiplantae > Streptophyta > Magnoliopsida > Solanales > Solanaceae > Przewalskia > Przewalskia tangutica. Next base: position 133,109,583 of record CM056719.1, read on the forward strand.
ATGACTTATTGATAGTTAAACAATCTCCGTGAGCACTCGCTTTCTATGGCGGTTGGTTGATGTTTCAACTTTCTTCCACTTTACGGTGGCGTAATAGTCCGCTTCGGTATGTCTTCTTCATTTTCAGCTATCATGCTCACATGGCGTCTTCGTAACCGGAAGAAAGTTATTATTTGCATTGAGAGGAGCATCTTTCGGTGAATGACTCCTGCCCGATTAATTCCTCTACTATGTCCTTGAGTGTATAGCAATTTCGATGTCGTGTCCTCTGCCGGAGTGGTATGCCTGATGTTTAGTCTTATCGTGCCCTCGGGAAGTAGGCACAGGAGTATTTAGGAATTGGATGGAGTATTCTGCGGCTTTGACTTCTCGTACACTTGAGCTATGGGCTCGGCTAAAGGTGTATAGGTTTTGTTGGTTTTCTTTGGCATCTATGCGGGGTTTGGGTCCGTTTGGAGTGCGAGTTCGTGATTGTGGTGAGTATTTTGGATATCTTTGGTTGGGTATGGTAAGCGAGGATATGGGGTGTGTGATCTTGATAATATGTTGTGGATTAGTGTTTTGGTAAGAAGGCGGTGGGCTTTGATATCTTGGATGTTGTTACGGCTATGCTCTGAATGACCGTGATGGAGGTGATGCATCTCTTACTCTGCGGGAGGTACCTCAGATGGAATTTGGCCAACTGCTGCGCTGGTTGCACGTGAAATTTGTCAAGTTTGTAATCTGCTGTCTTAATGCCTTCTTCCGAAGTCGCCCGTTCTTACGACTTACGCAAAACTTAGCCCAATTACGCGATCATTCTTTCATAATATGTCGCGTCCTTTACTTTGCCGCGAACAAGGTGGTCATTTCGCTTTACGCCATTGGAGGTTGGACCTTTCTTCTTGACCGCCACCTCGGGCGTATTCACGAAAGTTTACGTGGATTTCGTTTCAAGTTTCATAAGATAAAATCTGTCGGGGCCGTGTCGATGTTGAACTGAATCATCGTGAAATTTTGTGCCATGGCATTCAACCGTCCCGTTTCGAGGGTCTTGGCATGTACGATCCAGCGCCTCGCCGGTTAGACTCACGATGAATAACCGTGATGATTGCTTGATTTTTACCAACTCGATCAATTTATCGCAATATGACCTTAGATGAGCTCGAGGATTCCATTTCCATCGAACATGTCAAATTTGGGCACCTTGTACCCAGCGTAATTCAACGTCGAGTGCGTGCATAAGTTTTCATACTCTAAACCTTCCTCCCTTTGTTCATTTGAATGCTTTTGAATGCCTCTTTCAGTGCGGATTTCTTTTGCCACATTTTCATTTCTGGCTCGAGTTTGCGCTCCGTTTCCTTGTATTGATCTGTCTCTTGAGAGGATGTATGCATAATAAATGGTTGACTTTCGATCGGATGTGCTAATCCCTCATATTGTTTGTGTGTCATCTGCTCGTATTGGGTGGTTTGGCAATTTGGATTGAGTGAGGAGATATAAATAGGTGGAGGTTGAGATACGTATGTGGTAAACGGATCATTTTGTGGGCCGATTTGCAAATTGATCGGGCGAGTGATATTTTGGTGTGAGCTGGTATGTTGCGGCCTCTGCGGGGAGCTTTGGGGAAGTGGAGGCTCAAGGGCTTGTGACACGATTGCATTTGTCCCTTGCTGCAGGAGTGGATTCATTCAAGCTAGTAGACAGGTTTGTGATACTTCGGAGACTTTCTATTTCGGCCTGCATGATTTCCATTTGCTGCAATAGTTTGGCGAGGTGTTGATCATTGGTGTTTCTCCTTTCTAACGCCTCTGCATCCTCTACAGGAACGAGTCCTAAGTTGTTTCGTTCCGGTGCCTCTGGATTAGTCATTTAGTGGATGATTGTGCTTACGGTCAGCGAATCAACCTTTCGGGGGATAAGCTAAAAATAAACCTTTAACAAATAAAGCAAACCAAGTTAGTATAATATGCAAAAAGTTGCAGACAATATATACTAATAAGCAAATTGTAAATCAAGTGCGTGTTCTAACATGTTTGGGACCTCTTTTAGTGCGAGAGGTGGGCCTAAACGCCAGATATGCGAGGTTATGATGGATTTGTCCAAGTCGCCCAACTGTAATGCTTTTGTTGGAAATGGCGACCAAATGACGGTGCACTTTTTCCAATTTCAGCCTGACATGATTAGGTTTGGATTTGTCTATCATCGCCACGCTACACATAATATCTTTGGTTGGTCGTTGGGTTGAGAAACCAGTCGACAAGTTTAGTGTCTTCCTAATTGTGGTGTCGATGCGAGGACGACCCACCTAAGGTAAATGCGTATGCCCTAAAATAAAGGGTGGTATAGCTCTATCTTAAGTTTCTAAGATTTGGCTTTTACGGGCGCAAGTTCCCGAGCGGACAACTCGAGTGAGAAGGCTACGCGGCTGATCAGACGAACCGATCTAACTCCGCGCAGGCGCCAACTCTCCTAAAATTTGGATATTTTGAAAGAAATTTGCGGGTGCGCGGAGCACACCAGCGCGTGAGTGTGTGATTGTGTGAATTTTCCAGAGTGGAAGAAATATGAGCGGAATGTCAGTTTAAGGAAAGCAGTAAAGCAAGTAGCAATTTAAAAAATAAATAAAACAAAATACAACACACAAAAATTAAATGCAAAAATAATTGCCAAATAATAACCCTAGATGCATTGTGGTTAAGAACCTAAAATCCCAGTGAGTCGCCATTTACATCCATACTTTTTAATGCGACATTTCTTAAATAGCGAACCCTGCTCAAAATGCAGGTGTTAGAAAAATAAAAAAAAAATAAAAAGGTTTAAGAGGCTTAAAGGTTTTTTTAAAAATGCTAAAAGGATGCTAAAATTGCAAAAGATGCTAAAGTTTAAAAGGGTGCTAAATGCTAAAGGGTAGCTAGCATGCTAATGGTTCGCGGAGACGCCACCTAATTAATTGGGTGAAAAAGGACACCTAAATTTTTAACTAGTTTGAAGTAAAACATTAACTCCATTTTAATAGTGCTAAACTTAATGAGATTAGGTAAGGGTTAACTTTATTAATCTAGAGGAAGGGTTAGGCACCTGCAAGATCCGCTAACTTGCGGTTGTCTGCCAAACCTAGGGTAATTATTATGCTATTGAAAATGCATGTTTGAAAGATATTTTAATAGAAAGTATTTTTGGCAAAAGATTAATAAGATTAGTTATATAAAATTCGTTTAAATTTTATAGAATTCCTTAAATATTTTTTAATGCAAAATAGTTCATTTGACTAAATGTTCACATTTGACTTCCTTGATTAGTATAACACATGCTTAAGGGGATTTTCTTAATATATAAAAATAAGGTTTCTATATGGGTGCTATAGCAAATGGGTTAGAAATCTTGAAAATAATATCATAGCTACATATGATTAATTATGCAAGTTAAGATTATTGAGTGGTTTATTATAAATGCTAAACAATGTATGGCGTGCCTAAAGTAATTAACTTAAGGAAGCAAAATTAAATTAATTTCTATTTATTGATTCAAGGTTTGACTATTCTAAGTATTCTATTAATTACAAATTTAGTGATGAAATTACGATAAATAAAGACACAAACTTTAGCGGATGGGATCGAGAGAGTAAGAGGATTGTCTTGGGATGACAATATCAATCCCTATTTGTTTTGGAATCAGTGAGGCGGGAATGCGAATGCGGGTGCACATAGGCGGGTTGCCATTTGAAGTGGCTCGCGATGAGTCTCGTAGTGAGACTCTTCGTTTTGCTCCGATGCATTTCATGTAACAAGAAAGGAAAGATAAGGATTAGTATATAATCTAACCATATAAATGGACATGTACATATTCTAGCTAACATTTAATTAAGTTACCCTCTAAAAATAATAGAAGTTGACTAAGGGCCCACGTTATTCATTAATGGGCCTTGTGTGGCGACCAACATCGGCGTGTTGAGTTTGATTTTAAGGCCAACATACACAATCGTATTTGGGCCAGTGGTTTATACTAATACTTTGAAGGATAATCCAGTTTGGCCTTAATAACCGTATTAGGCCCAAACCAGTCCTCAAAATGTATCTGAGTAGAAAACATGAGGCGAGGCCCATTGCGATTCTGAGATATAGAGAAAAGCAGATCAGTCCATTGCTGAATGAAAAAGCATGCGGAAAGCGAAGCGAGCGATCCTCGCGAGAAAGAATAACACATTTAAACTTACTATCGACATGGACATACTCTATATAGAATAGAAGGTCATTTAATCCTAGATAGACTACGAAATCTATACAAGGAGGAAGAATGACATGTAACGGTATATTTCTAACTTGATCGGTTTCATATAAGTCAAGAGTAATATAGGCAAAATCTAATCCATACGAGGTTATCAATCAAAATGTCAAATTTCGATTCATGTCAAGTTATGAAGATATACTGAACATATATGAAAATCAAACTTATTATATCTGGGTGTATGCTAGCAAGGACACAAAATGCTATTTCATGGATGAACTAGTGCACATCTGACAAAGCTTTATGATCGATTCTGGGAACAATACACGAGAAATTTTAACCACGTTATCATGATTGATTCCTAACAAACTAGCCTAAACATGCTAGACATTTCATTTCCCATATAGTCATTACACTTTAACACGACAAATGGGAGTGCTGAGCAGCGGATGCACAAATCGGGACAATACACTAAGAACAAGCTGTTTAGAGTTTGTCCTTTCCCGAACTCTAAGTCATGACTTTAATAAGACAAGCCAATTCTGATTCAAACTATCTAAAGTGATTTCTTATAATAGGCCTAGCATGATACCTAAGTGACTTAAGTTGGCGGTTTATGCCAAACGGACACGCCTCTAACGGTCAGTTAAATAAGTTTCTAAAGATTGACATAATGCCTCGTAGTACAACTTAGTAGGAGATTCAGGCAACCCGTCTTGTTATCTTTACGCTTAGTAAACCAACACGTGATTGGATGCGTACTAAGAAAGACAATACACACTCGTAGATAGATGTCACGGGACTGATGAGAATCAAGGGCCTTCGTATCCCTAAGTTTAAACCATTTCTTAGACCATATTAACTTAGGTAGTTTCGATATCAATTGCCTTCCATACATATCTACTATCACGAGAACATGAGTATAAACCAAGATTGGATGCAAGCAGGGCCATAACTTTCGAAAGATAGAAAGCAGAGATGGGTAGGAAATCGATGTCAAACCTATATGTCATTTGGAAGCAGCGGATAAGCAATTTTAATATGAACAAATTCAATTGCCTGATGACATGTACTTCTAGCAAGCGACCTAATAACTAAACCAAGCATACATTATATCATATTTGGACCTTCGTTCGGAATGCTTAGAAAGCGAATTACCCACATATTGAGACAACAAATACGAATATACGATACAGCGGCAATCGAGGATAAAACAAACTTCACATAATCGAATACGAAGTCGAATTTCACAAAGAGGATAGGATTTACCTTCTGGGACAGCGACCGGAGCGGCGTATCAAGTCGTCGGTCGATCGGCGGATTTTGGGTTTCGCGATGCGAATAAGGGCAAGGTTTGTTTGCTGATTTTTGGTTTGAATTGAAAGAAGAAGATTTGAACTACCTATTCGTGCTTGCGGTGATGCTCGTATGCGCCCTTGCCTATAAATGCGCTTCCCAGAACTCTGTCGTCTCTTGCTACTGAACTGCTCTCTTCCCTGAGCTCTGCTTTTGTGTCTCTTCCCCCCTATTTCTATGCTATGGGTATGCTCTATTGTGCTCCGCTCTGCCCCCTCCATCGAATGCCTAGTGCATGTGCTTAAATAGCCCTCGTTTGGGTTCCCGTTAGGTAAGCTATAAAAATTTGCTTTGGGTTCTTGATTTTGTAATATTCCTAGTGCGATTTTATGCGAGTTATGGTGAGAATCATTGAGAGATTTGAAGGATACTTGCTGGTTTTCAAATGATTCGATCATATAAATGATTTGAAGGATTTGGGGTGATGGATATGGTAAGGAAAAGGCGGCAGGTGCGTGGGTAAGGAAGGCTCCCGGATTCTCCGGCGAGAATCCGGGCATGGCGGCGACTGAAAAACTTAGATTTTTTAGGGTTTCGTTTAGGGCTGCGAAGGTTTCGACTGGATGAGGCAGGAAATGGCAAACAAAGTGAGGTATAAGCGTATAAGAGGCGGTGGGCGTGAAATTGAGTATAGGCGAGTGTTGGGCGGGCGATTGGGGGGTGGGCTTGCGGGCGATTGGGTGGGGGTCTTATTAAAGGTGAATTTGATTAGGTTAGTTTTAATTAGGCTTTTAATTAGTGAGTTATTAGTATTAAATTAGTGATAGATTAATTAGTGATAACTTAAATTAACAAATGTGATTAAAATAATTTAGGTGCTCTATTAATCTAATTGTTATAATGATAAATGTGGCGTGCTATTTAATTAGTGCTTAATATTTATGAATGCTTGCTATTATTCAAAATCTTATTTATTATGCGTATTTATGTATTATTGTTGCATTTATTATTATTAAAATTATTAAATTATTGTTGAAAATTAGTGTAATTTTATAGTTAATGGTAGACGGGAGGTCAAACTTGGGTGTCAACAATGTTTAGGCGCCGCATGCATCTGTTATGCGAGGGAGCGGCAGAGTCTTACGCCTTACGAATAGTGGGAGCGCGACCACGATATGGCGCCGCGGCTCTGGATCTTCTGCACCTTCTCTGAATGATAGGCGCCGCGGCCCTGCTTTAGACTGCAGGAGGCGCCGCGGCGCTGGTCTGGGTTTTAGCCTTTGTTCGCCACTTTCTCTGTTTTCAGCTCTGGCATCTCCTCTTTCGCCCTCTTTTTGCTCCTTTTCCGCCATTTGGCCACTTTAACCACTTTGACTCAAAAGAAAGAAAAACTATCCTGTCGACATTTATATGTGCAAAATGGGACAAAAGACTAACTAAAACAGACTCAAAAGGTGTATATAAAATACACCGATCACTACTTCGTTCGAATAGAACATTTGTCGTGAATTTATATATGGTGAATTTTTATACAAAGAGAGAAGAGTCTATAATATTTTATCGCTAAAATTTATCGATCAGTGTGATTTTATCTATAGGTGAAATTTTTGACTTGTTGCGATATATGATTATGGATGGCGCAAGGTTTACTTAACCTTATTTGAATTTTTAAGTACTTCATAGTCATTTCTCCTTATGATTATGCTGTAATTGAAGAATGTCTCACATTTTGAACAATTTCATTTTGAGTCGATCCACGATACCAATAATTTTTCACCGGATCCTGGCGAACAAGTGTTTTTTCTAGTAGAATATTCCTTGTGATAGTATCATGATTTATATGAGTATGATACTGAGATCAATGGATATATAAAAGCAAACAAGTGCTCTTCTCTCTTCATCTTATACCCATTGATCTCATATCATACTCTTATAAATCACGATAAGTGTTTTATTCATATGAAGTATACATGTATGTGAAGATGGAAATTAAAAGAGAAACAAAATTTATTCAAAGGAAATCACAAGAATGATTGTTGAGAAGTAATGAGGTTTGAGGAATGACATATAGAGATGTATATATAGATAACTAAAGTGAGAAGAGAGAAAATATTTTACAAGATAAATGAGGATGCATTTAATAGGATAGGTATGTTGATTTAAGATTTTTAGAAAGATAATAATGTCATTAAATATTTCATTTTCCATATTTGGACATCTTTCTAAAATCAAAATTTGGTTAATTATTTATTGTTTTAGCAGGTATATAAATTGTCAGAATACCCGCAGTGAAATATTAAAATACCAAACTGCCCTTATATAGTTGAACAACCAATACACATCTCATCATGAACAAGGGCGTGCTTCGCCTTGGTGTGCGTTAGTGCACCTTTTTGTATAGAGATCAGTGTGTCCTCCTTTATATAAGGTTGGAAAGGTATTTCAAAGGAATACAATGTTTATGTTTATGTTTTCTCAAATTCTCAATGTATTTTCACTTAAACTTGTTGGAAGACAAACCTATCATAAACTTAGTCGATTTTATCAAATCTTATGCACCTCACTATTTGTCTTGATTCTGAAATAACTATTTTCACCAAAACTCATCTTGTTAGCACTTCACATGTTTAATCACACATTCATACTCATTTAACACATCCACACCTAATCAAAATTTACAGAATGCTATAACTCATTATTTGTGTACACACACTATACTTGCAATATCCTTTAGTGTGCCGACTCTATTCCTAGCACGAGTGGAGATCGAGATGGTGTCGGTCATTGAGGAGGACGTTCTGAATGATTCGGGTGAGCCATCTATGTGATTCATGACATTGAATCCTCCCAATCTATCCTTTACTGCCTTTTCATATTCGATAGCATGTATTTTGAATATATTGCGGACTTGTATTCCTTTCTAGTTAGTTCTTATCGCGACACCAAAGATTGAGGAATTGTAGTATTTTCGTATTATTTATATTATAAGACTTATTTAAGACGAATTGAATTTCCTTAACTATTCTGAACTTTTTCTTTAAATATTTTGGATTAAGTGATTGGGGTGGCCATCGACACGGTGGTCGCCATCACGGCTCAAGAAATTGGGTCGTGTCACGGACGTACTAAAATAAAAATAATTAATGTGTGTCTAAATAATTAATGAAACAGACAATAAACATTTAAAAGTTGGTTAGTGTTACTTTCTTTAGGCTTGAAACAATCATTTTGTTACCATATATAATTAGGTCATATAGAGAAAATATTGCAAATATTAAGATATTTAATTAAATTTATATTAATTAGATTCTTGTAATTTTGCATTATTATTGAAATTGATTCAACGATACACATATCCGGCCACGTAAGAATTCATAAATATTTCCTTGAGAATATTCAATAAACTGGAATGATAAAAAATCGCTAACTATAATTTTTCATTATTTTTAGTTTAATAGAAAGGAAAATAAAAGTTTATATTAGATATAATGAAATTCTATAAATTTATAAAAATAAAAACAAAATCGGGTAAAAAAAAGTTAAGCAACAATTTTTTCATAAACATGATTCTTTTGAGTAATCGTATTTCTAACATAGATATAAAACTAAGTCTTTCCTCTATATTTTTAAAAAAAAAAAATTATATGCGGACAAAATCCAAATGTCATGACACCAAGTGCAAATAAATTGTGTTTCTTTTATTTTTATTTTTATTTTTGTGTATATATGGCTACTTAAATTTAATAGAACACTTGTCGTGAATTTATATATGGTGAATTTTTATACAAAGAGAGAAGAGTCTATAATATTTTATCGCTAAAATTTATCGATCAGTGTGATTTTATCTATAGGTGATTTGACTTGTTGCGATATATGATTATGGATGGCTTAAGGTTTACTTAACCTTATTTGAATTTTAAGTACTTCATAGTCATTTCTCCTTATGATTATCTTGTAATTGAAGAATGTCTCACATTTTGAACAATTTCATTTTGAGTCCGATCACGATACCAATAATTTTTCACGGATCACAACAAGTGTTTTTTCTAGTAGAATATTCCTTGTGATAGTATCATGATTTATATGAGTATGATACTGAGATCAATGGATATATAAAAGCAAACAAGTGCTCTTCTCTTCATCTTATACCCATTGATCTCATATCATACTCTTATAAATCACGATAAGTGTTTTATTCATATGAAGTATACATGTATGTGAAGATGGAAATTAAAAGAGAAACAAAATTTATTCAAAGGAAAACACAAGAATGATTGTTGAGAAGTAATGAGGTTTGAGGAATGACATATAGAGATGTATATATAGATAACTAAAGTGAGAAGAGAGAAAACATTTTAGAAGATAAATGAGGATGCATTTAATAGGATAGGTATGTTGATTTAAGATTTTTAGAAAGATAATAATGTCATTAAATATTTCATTTTCCATATTTGGACATCTTTCTAAAATCAAAATTTAGTTAATTATTTATTGTTTTAGCAGTATATAAATTGTCGGAATACATGATGAAATATTAAAATACCAAACCGCTCTTATATAGTTGAACAACCAATACACATCTCATCATGAACAAGGGCAAGAATATCGCAGTGCTGGTGCACCTTTTTGTATAGAGATCAGTGTCCTCCTTTATATAAGGTTGGAAAGGTATTTCAAAGGAATACAATGTTTATGTTTATGTTTTCTCAAATTCTCAATGTATTTTCACTTAAACTTGGTGGAAGACAAACCTATCATAAACTTAGTCGATTTTATCAAATCTTATGCACCTCACTATTTGTCTTGATTCTGAAATAACTATTTTCACCAAAACTCATCTTGTTATCACTTACATGTTTAATCACACATTCATACTCATTTAACACATCCACACCTAATAAAAATTTACAGAATGGTATAAGTCCTTTTTTGTGTACACACACTACACTTGGATTATCCTTTAGTGTGTCGACTCTATTACTATCACGAGTGGAGATCGAGATGGTGTCGGCCATTGAGGAGGGCGTTACGAATGATTAGGGTGAGCCATCTATGTGATTCATGACATTGAATCCTCCCAATCTATCCTTTACTGTCTTTTCATATTCGATAGCTTATGTATTTTGAATATATTGCGGACTTGTATTCCTTTCTATTTAGTTCTTGCATCGCGACACCAAGATTGAGGAATTGTAGTATTTTCGTATTATTTATATTATAAGACTTATTTAAGATGAATTGAATTTCCTTAACTATTCTGAACTTTTTCTTTAAATATTTTGGATTAAGTGATTGGGTCGCCATCGACTAGTGGTCGCTATCACGGCAAGAAATTGGGTCGTGTCACCGCACGCACTAAAATAAAAATAATTAATGTGTGTCTAAATAATTAATGAAGCATAATAAACATTTAAAAGTTGGTTAGTGTTACTTTCTTTAGGCTTGAAACAATCATTTTGTTACCATATATAATTAGGTCATATAGAGAAAATATTGCAAATATTAAGATATTTAATTAAATTTATATTAATTAGATTCTGGTAATTTTGCATTATTATTGAAATTGATTCAACGATACACATATCAAAGCCACGTAAGAATTCATAAATAGTTCCTTGAGAATATTCAATAAAGCGAAAGATAAAAATCGCTAACTATAATTTGTCATTATTTTTAGTTTAATAGAAAGGAAAATAAAAGTTTATATTAGATATAATGAAATTCTATAAATTTATAAAAATAAAAACAAAATCGGGTAAAAAAAAGTTAAGCAACAATTTTTTCATAAACATGATTCTTTTGAGTAATCGTATTTCTAACATAGATATAAAACTAAGTCTTTCCTCTATATTTTTTAAAAAAAAAATTATATGCGGACAAAATCCAAATGTCGCCGACACCAAGTGCAAATAAATTGTGTTTCTCTTTTTATTTTTATTTTTGTGTATATATGGCTACTTCGTACGAATAGAACACTTGTCGTGAATTTATATATGGTGAATTTTTATACAAAGAGAGAAGAGTCTATAATATTTTATCGCTAAAATTTATCGATCAGTGTGATTTTATCTATAGGTGAAATTTTTGACTTGTTGCGATATATGATTATGGATGGCGCAAGGTTTACTTAACCTTATTTGAATTTTTAAGTACTTCATAGTCATTTCTCCTTATGATTATCTTTGTAATTGAAGATCGTCTCACATTTTGAACAATTTCATTTTGAGTCTGATCACGATACCAATAATTTTTCAGTCTGGATCACAACGAACAAGTGCTTTTTCTAGTAGAATATTCCTTGTGATAGTATCATGATTTATATGAGTATGATACTGAGATCAATGGATATATAAAAGCAAACAAGTGCTCTTCTCTCTTCATCTTATACCCATTGATCTCATATCATACTCTTATAAATCACGATAAGTGTTTTATTCATATGAAGTATACATGTATGTGAAGATGGAAATTAAAAGAGAAACAAAATTTATTCAAAGGAAAACACAAGAATGATTGTTGAGAAGTAATGAGGTTTGAGGAATGACATATAGAGATGTATATATAGATAACTAAAGTGAGAAAAGAGAAAACATTTTAGAAGATAAATGAGGATGCATTTAATAGGATAGGTATGTTGATTTAAGATTTTTAGAAAGATAATAATGTCATTAAATATTTCATTTTCCATATTTGGACATCTTTCTAAAATCAAAATTTAGTTAATTATTTATTGTTTTAGTAGGTATATAAATTGTCAGAATACCCGCAGTGAAATATTAAAATACCAAACTGCCCTTATATAGTTGAACAGCCAATACACATCTCACCATGAACAAGGGCGAACTCGCCTTGGTGTGCGCTGGTGCACCTTTTGTATAGAGATCAGTGTCCTCCTTTATATAAGGTTGGAAAGGTATTTCAAAGGAATACAATGTTTATGTTTATGTTTTCTCAAATTCTCAATGTATTTTCACTTAAACTTGTTGGAAGACAAACCTATCATAAACTTAGTCGATTTTATCAAATCTTATGCACCTCACTATTTGTCTTGATTCTGAAATAACTATTTTCACCAAAACTCATCTTGTTATCACTTCACATGTTTAATCATCACATTCATACTCATTTAACACATCCACACTAATCAAAATTTATGAATGCTATAACTCATTATTTGTGTACACACACTACACTTGCAATATCCTTTAGTGTGCCGACTCTATTCCTAGCACGAGTGGAGATCGAGATGGTGTCTGGCCATTGAGAGGACGTTACGAATGATTCGGGTGAGCCATCTATGTGATTCATGACATTGAATCCTCCCAATCTATCCTTTACTGTCTTTTCATATTCGATAGCTTATGTATTTTGAATATATTGCCAGACTTGTATTCCTTTCTAGTTAGTTCTTGTACTGGCGACACCAGTATTGAGGAATTGTAGTATTTTCGTATTATTTATATTATAAGACTTATTTAAGATGAATTGAATTTCCTTAACTATTCTGAACTTTTTCTTTAAATATTTTGGATTAAGTGATTGTGGTCGGCTTACTGACCCTGGTGGTCAGTGCCATCACGGCTCAGTAAATTGGGTCGTGTCACCAGACGTACTAAAATAAAAATAATTAATGTGTGTCTAAAGAATTAATGAAATATAATAAACATTTAAAAGTTGGTTAGTGTTACTTTCTTTAGGCTTGAAACAATCATTTTGTTACCATATATAATTAGGTCATATAGAGAAAATATTGCAAATATTAAGATATTTAATTAAATTTATATTAATTAGATTCTTGTAATTTTGCATTATTATAGAAATTGATTCAACGATACACATATACGAAGCCACGTAAGAATTCATAAATAGTTCCTTCAGAATATTCAATAAATCGGAATGATAAAAATCGCTAACTATAATTTGTCATTATTTTTAGTTTAATAGAAAGGAAAATTAAAGTTTATATTAGATATAATGAAATTCTATAAATTTATAAAAATAAAAACAAAATCGGGTAAAAAGAGTTAAGCAACAATTTTTCATAAACATGATTCTTTTGAGTAATCGTATTTCTAACATAGATATAAAACTAAGTCTTTCCTCTATATTTTTTTAAAAAAATTATATGGACAAAATCCAAATGTCAGACACCAAGTGCAAATAAATTGTGTTTCTTTTTATTTTTATTTTTGTGTATATATGGCTACTTAAATTTAATAGAACACTTGTCGTGAATTTATATATGGTGAATTTTTATACAAAGAGAGAAGAGTCTATAATATTTTATCGCTAAAATTTATCGATCGGTGTGATTTTATCTATAGGTGAAATTTTTGACTTGTTGCGATATATGATTATGGATGGCGCAAGGTTTACTTAACCTTATTTGAATTTTTAAGTACTTCATAGTCATTTCTCCTTATGATTATGCTGTAATTGAAGACTGTCTCACATTTTGAACAATTTCATTTTGAGTCTGATCACGATATCAATAATTTTTCAGTCTGGATCACAACGAACAAGTGCTTTTTCTAGTAGAATATTCCTTGTGATAGTATCATGATTTATATGAGTATGATACTATGATTAATGGATATATAAAAGCAAACAAGTGCTCTTCTCTCTTCATCTTATACCCATTGATCTCATATCATACTCTTATAAATCACGATAAGTGTTTTATTCATATGAAGTATACATGTATATGTAGGTGGAAATTAAAAGAGAAACAAAATTTATTCAAAGGAAAACACAAGAATGATTGTTGAGAAGTAATGAGGTTTGAGGAATGACATATATAGATGTATATATAGATAACTAAAGTGAGAAGTGAGAAAACATTTTAGAAGATAAATGAGGATGCATTTAATAGGATAGGTATGTTGATTTAAGATTTTTAGAAAAATAATAATGTCATTAAATATTTCATTTTCCATATTTGGACATCTTTCTAAAATCAAAATTTGGTTAATTATTTATTGTTTTAGCAGGTATATAAATTGTCAGAATACCCGCAGTGAAATATTAAAATACCAAACTGCCCTTATATAGTTGAACAACCAATACACATCTCATCATGAACAAGGGCAAGAACATTGGGGTGCGCTGTGCACCTTTTTGTATAGAGATCAGTGTCCTCCTTTATATAAGGTTGGAAAGGTATTTCAAAGGAATACAATGTTTATGTTTATGTTTTCTCAAATTCTCAATGTATTTTCACTTAAACTTGTTGGAAGACAAACCTATCATAAACTTAGTCGATTTTATCAAATCTTATGCACCTCACTATTTGTCTTGATTCTGAAATAACTATTTTCACCAAAACTCATCTTGTTAGCACTCACATGTTTAACTGTCACATTCATACTCATTTAACACATCCACACCTAATCAAAATTTACGTATCGCTATAACTCATTATTTGTGTACACACACTACACTTGCAATATCCTTTAGTGTGCCGACTCTATTCCTAGCAGTGGAGATCGAGATGGTGTCGGCCATTGAGAGGACGCTCGAATGATTCGGGTGAGCCATCTATGTGATTCATGACATTGAATCTTCCCAATCTATCCTTTACTTCATGCTTTTCATATTCTGATAGCTTTATGTATTTTCGGAATATATTGCCAGACTTGTATTCCTTTCTAGTTAGTTCTTGTACTGGCGACACCAGTATTGAGGAATTGTAGTATTTTCGTATTATTTATATTATAAGACTTATTTAAGACTGAATTGAATTTCCTTAACTATTCCTGAACTTTTTTCTTTAAATATTTTGGATTAAGTGATTGGTCGCCATCGACTCGCGGTGGTCATGCCATCACGGCCAAGAAATCGGGTCGTGTCACTGACGCACTAAAATAAAAATAATTAATGTTTGTCTAACGAATTAATGAACCATACAATAAACATTTAAAATATAGTTAGAGGTACTTTATTTAGGCTTTAAACAATCATTTTGTTACCATATATAATTAGGTCATATAGAGAAAATATTGCAAATATTAAGATATTTAATTAAATTTATATTAATTAGATTCTTGTAATTTTGCATTATTATAGAAATTGATTCAACGATACACATATCCAAGCCACGAAGAATTCATAAATAGTTCCTTCAGAATATTCAATAAAACTGAATGATAAAAATCGCTAACTATAATTTGTCATTATTTTTAGTTTAATAGAAAGGAAAATTAAAGTTTATATTAGATATAATGAAATTCTATAAATTTATAAAAATAAAACAAAATCGGGTAAAAAAGTTAAGCAACAATTTTTTCATAAACATGATTATTTTGAGTAATCGATTTCTAACATAGATATAAAACTAAGTATTTCTCTATATTTTTTAAAAAAATTATATGGACAAAATCCAAATGTCGCGACACCAAGTGCAAATAAATTGTGTTTCTCTTTTATTTTTATTTTTGTGTATATATGGCTACTGCATTTAATAGAACATTTGTCGTGAATTTATATATGGTGAATTTTTATACAAAGAGAGAAGAGTCTATAATATTTTATCGCTAAAATTTATCGATCGGTGATTTTATCTATAGGTGAAATTTTTGACTTGTTGTGATATATGATTATGGATGGCAAGGTTTACTTAACCTTATTTGAATTTTTAAGTACTCCATAGTCATTTCTCCTTATGATTATGTCAGAATTGAATTATGTCTCACATTTTGAACAATTTCATTTTGAGTCCGATCACGATACCAATAATTTTTCACGGATCACAACGAACAAGTGCTTTTTCTAGTAGAATATTCCTTGTGATAGTATCATGATTTATATGAGTATGATACTGAGATCAATGGATATATAAAAGCAAACAAGTGCTCTTCTCTCTTCATCTTATACCCACTGATCTCATATCATACTCTTATAAATCACGATAAGTGTTTTATTCATATGAAGTATACATGTATGTGAAGATGGAAATTAAAAGAGAAACAAAATTTATTCAAAGGAAAACACAAGAATGATTGTTGAGAAGTAATGAGGTTTGAGGAATGACATATAGAGATGTATATATAGATAACTAAAGTGAGAAGAGAGAAAACATTTTAGAAGAAAAATGAGGATGCATTTAATAGGATAGGTATGTTGATTTAAGATTTTTAGAAAGATAATAATGTCATTAAATATTTCATTTTCCATATTTGGACATCTTTCTAAAATCAAAATTTAGTTAATTATTTATTGTTTTAGTAGGTATATTAATTGTCAGAATACCCGCAGTGAAATATTAAAATACCAAACTGCCCTTATATAGTTGAACAACCAATACACATCTCACCGCGGAACAAGGGCAAGAACGCCGCTGGTGTGCGCTGTGCACCTTTTTGTATAGAGATCAGTGTGTCCTCCTTTATATAAGGTTGGAAAGGTATTTCAAAGGAATACAATGTTTATGTTTATGTTTTCTCAAATTCTCAATGTATTTTCACTTAAACTTGTTGGAAGACAAACCTATCATAAACTTAGTCGATTTTATCAAATATTATGCACCTCACTATTTGTCTTGATTCTGAAATAACTATTTTCACCAAAACTCATCTTGTTATCACTTCACATGTTTAACTGTTACATTCATACTCATTTAACACATCCACACCTAATCAAAATTTACAGAATGCTATAACTCATTATTTGTGTACACACACTACACTTGCAATATCCTTTAGTGTGCCGACTCTATTCCTAGCACGAGTGGAGATCGAGATGGTGTCTGGCCATCGAGGAGACGCTCAATGATTCGGGTGAGCCATCTATGTGATTCATGACATTGAATCCTCCCAATCTATCCTTTACTTTCTGTCTTTCATATTCTGATAGCTTATGTATTTTCGGAATATATTGCCAGACTTGTATTCCTTTCTAGTTAGTTCTTGTACTGGCGACACCAGTATTGAGGAATTGTAGTATTTTCGTATTATTTATATTATAAGACTTATTTAAGACTGAATTGAATTTCCTTAACTATTCCTGAACTTTTTTCTTTAAATATTTTGGATTAAGTGATTTGGGCTTCATCGACCGTGGTCGCGCCATCACTACCAAGAAATTGGGTCGTGTCACTGACGCATACTAAAATAAAAATAATTAATGTGTGTCTAAAGAATTAATGAAATGCATAATAAACATTTAAAAGTTGGTTATTGTTACTTTCTTGAGGCTTGAAACAATCATTTTGTTACCATATATAATTAGGTCATATAGAGACAATATTGCAAATATTAAGATATTTAATTAAATTTATATTAATTAGATTCTTGTAATTTTGCATTATTATAGAAATTGAGTCAACGATACACATATCCGAAGCCACGTAAGAATTCATAAATAGTTCCTTCAGGAATATTCAATAAACTCGAATGATAAAAATCGCTAACTATAATTTGTCATTATTTTTAGTTTAATAGAAAGGAAAATTAAAGTTTATATTAGATATAATGAAATTCTATAAATTTATAAAAATAAAACAAAATAGGTAAAAAGAGTTAAGCAACAATTTTTTCATAAACATGATTCTTTTGAGTAATCGATTTCTAACATAGATATAAAACTAAGTCTTTCCTCTATATTTTTTAAAAAAATTATATCAGACAAAATCCAAATGTCGACACCAAGTGCAAATAAATTGTGTTTCTTTTATTTTTATTTTTGTGTATATATGGCTACTTCAGATTTAATAGAACACTTGTCGTGAATTTATATATGGTGAATTTTTATACAAAGAGAGAAGAGTCTATAATATTTTATCGCTAAAATTTATCGATCAGTGTGATTTTATCTATAGGTGAAATTTTTGACTTGTTGCGATATATGATTATGAATGGCGCAAGGTTTACTTAACCTTATTTGAATTTTTAAGTACTTCATAGTCATTTCTCCTTATGATTATGCTGTAATTGAAGACTGTCTCACATTTTGAACAATTTCATTTTGAGTCTGATCACGATATCAATAATTTTTCACCGATCACAACGAACAAGTGCTTTTTCTAGTAGAATATTCCTTGTGATAGTATCATGATTTATATGAGTATGATACTATGATCAATGGATATATAAAAGCAAACAAGTGCTCTTCTCTCTTCATCTTATACCCATTGACTCATATCATACTCTTATAAATCACGATAAGTGTTTTATTCATATGAAGTATACATGTATATGTAGGTGGAAATTAAAAGAGAAACAAAATTTATTCAAAGGAAAACACAAGAATGATTGTTGAGAAGTAATGAGGTTTGAGGAATGACATATATAGATGTATATATAGATAACTAAAGTGAGAAGTGAGAAAACATTTTAGAAGATAAATGAGGATGCATTTAATAGGATAGGTATGTTGATTTAAGATTTTTAGAAAAATAATAATGTCATTAAATATTTCATTTTCCATATTTCGACATCTTTCTAAAATCAAAATTTGGTTAATTATTTATCGTTTTAGCAGGTATATAAATTGTCAGAATACCCGCAGTGAAATATTAAAATACCAAATCGCCTTTATATAGTTGAACAACCAATACACATCTCATCATGAACAAGAGCAAGAACATCGCCTTGGGGTGCGCTGGTGCACCTTTTTGTATAGAGATCAGTGTCCTCCTTTATATAAGGTTGGAAAGGTATTTCAAAGGAATACAATGTTTATGTTTATGTTTTCTCAAATTCTCAATGTATTTTCACTTAAACTTGTTGGAAGACAAACCTATCATAAACTTAGTCGATTTTATCAAATCTTATGCACCTCACTATTTGTCTTGATTCTGAAATAACTATTTTCACCAAAACTCATCTTGTTAGCACTCACATGTTTAATCACACATTCATACTCATTTAACACATCCACACCTAATCAAAATTTATGTAATGCTATAACTCATTATTTGTGTACACACACTACACTTGCAATATCCTTTAGTGTGCCGACTCTATTCCTAGCACGAGTGGAGATCGAGATGGTGTCTGGCCATCGGCGAGGACGCTCAATGATTCGGGTGAGCCATCTATGTGATTCATGACATTGAATCTTCCCAATCTATCCTTTACTTTCTGCCTTTTCATATTCTCGATAGCTTATGTATTTTCTAATATATTGCTGCACTTGTATTCCTTTCTAGTTAGTTCTTATCGCGACACCAAGATTGAGGAATTGTAGTATTTTCGTATTATTTATATTATAAGACTTATTTAAGACTCGAATTGAATTTCCTTAACTATTCTCGAACTTTTTCTTTAAATATTTTGGATTAAGTGATTGTATTTACGCCATCGACTTCGTGGTCGCGCCATCACGGCCAAGAATTGGGTCGTGTCACCACGCATTACTAAAATAAAAATAATTAATGTGTGTCTAAAGAATTAATGAAACAGACAATAAACATTTAAAAGTTGGTTAGTGTTACTTTCTTTAGGCTTGAAACAATCATTTTGTTACCATATATAATTAGGTCATATAGAGAAAATATTGCAAATATTAAGATATTTAATTAAATTTATATTAATTAGATTCTTGTAATTTTGCATTATTATAGAAATTGATTCAACGATACACATATCCGAAGCCACGTAAGAATTCATAAATAGTTCCTTCAGAATATTCAATAAAACCGAATGATAAAAATCGCTAACTATAATTTGTCATTATTTTTAGTTTAATAGAAAGGAAAATTAAAGTTTATATTAGATATAATGAAATTCTATAAATTTATAAAAATAAAACAAAATCGGTAAAAAAAGTTAAGCAACAATTTTTTCATAAACATGATTATTTTGAGTAATCGTATTTCTAACATAGATATAAAACTAAGTATTTCTCTATATTTTTTTAAAAAAATTATATGCGACAAAATCCAAATGTCGCGACACCAAGTGCAAATAAATTGTGTTTCTTTTTATTTTTATTTTTGTGTATATATGGCTACTGCATTTAATAGAACATTTGTCGTGAATTTATATATGGTGAATTTTTATACAAAGAGAGAAGAGTCTATAATATTTTATCGCTAAAATTTATCGATCGGTGATTTTATCTATAGGTGAAATTTTTGACTTGTTGTGATATATGATTATGGATGGCAAGGTTTACTTAACCTAATTTGAATTTTTAAGTACTCCATAGTCATTTCTCCTTATGATTATGTCAGAATTGAAGAATGTCTCACATTTTGAACAATTTCATTTTGAGTCCGATCACGATACCAATAGTTTTTCACCGATCACAACGAACAAGTGCTTTTTCTAGTAGAATATTCCTCGTGATAGTATCATGATTTATATGAGTATGATAATGAGATCAATGGATATATAAAAGCAAACAAGTGCTCTTCTCTCTTCATCTTATACCCATTGATCTCATATCATACTCTTATAAATCACGATAAGTGTTTTATTCATATGAAGTATACATGTATGTGAAGATGGAAATTAAAAGAGAAACAAAATTTATTCAAAGGAAAACACAAGAATGATTGTTGAGAAGTAATGAGGTTTGAGGAATGACATATAGAGATGTATATATAGATAACTAAAGTGAGAAGAGAGAAAACATTTTAGAAGATAAATGAGGATGCATTTAATAGGATAGGTATGTTGATTTAAGATTTTTAGAAAGATAATAATGTCATTAAATATTTCATTTTCCATATTTGGACATCTTTCTAAAATCAAAATTTGGTTAATTATTTATTGTTTTAGCAGTATATAAATTGTCGTAATACTCAAGGAAATATTAAAATACCAAACCGCCTTATATAGTTGAACAACCAATACACATCTCATCATGAACAAGGGCAAGAACATCGCTGGGTGCGCTGTGCACCTTTTTGTATGTAGAGATCAGTGTGTCCTCCTTTATATAAGGTTGGAAAGGTATTTCAAAGGAATACAATGTTTATGTTTATGTTTTCTCAAATTCTCAATGTATTTTCACTTAAACTTGTTGGAAGACAAACCTATCATAAACTTAGTCGATTTTATCAAATCTTATGCACCTCACTATTTGTCTTGATTCTGAAATAACTATTTTCACCAAAACTCATCTTGTTAGCACTCACAGTTTAATCACACATTCATACTCATTTAACACATCCACACCTAATCAAAATTTATGTAATGCTATAACTCATTATTTGTGTACACACACTACACTTGCAATATCCTTTAGTGTGCCGACTCTATTCCTAGCACGAGTGGAGATCGAGATGGTGTCGGCCATCGAGAGGACGCTCAATGATTCGGGTGAGCCATCTATGTGATTCATGACATTGAATCTTCCCAATCTATCCTTTACTGCCTTTTCATATTCGATAGCTTATGTATTTTCGGAATATATTGCTGACTTGTATTCCTTTCTAGTTAGTTCTTGTATCGCGACACCAAGATTGAGGAATTGTAGTATTTTCAGATTATTTATATTATAAGACTTATTTAAGACCGAATTGAATTTCCTTAACTATTCCCGAACTTTTTCTTTAAATATTTTGGATTAAGTGATTGTGGTCGCCATCGACTCGTGGTCGCGCCATCACGCCAAGAAATCGGGTCGTGTCACCGCACGCACTAAAATAAAAATAATTAATGTGTGTCTAAAGAATTAATGAAACAGATAATAAACATTTAAAAGTTGGTTAGTGTTACTTTCTTTAGGCTTGAAACAATCATTTTGTTACCATATATAATTAGGTCATATAGAGAAAATATTGCAAATATTAAGATATTTAATTAAATTTATATTAATTAGATTCTTGTAATTTCGCATTATTATAGAAATTGATTCAACGATACACATATCCGAAGCCACGTAAGAATTCATAAATAGTTCCTTCAGGAATATTCAATAAAATCGAATGATAAAAATCGCTAACTATAATTTGTCATTATTTTTAGTTTAATAGAAAGGAAAATTAAAGTTTATATTAGATATAATGAAATTCTATAAATTTATAAAAATAAAAACAAAATCGGTAAAAAAGTTAAGCAACAATTTTTTCATAAACATGATTATTTTGAGTAATCGTATTTCTAACATAGATATAAAACTAAGTATTTCCTCTATATTTAAAAAAAAAAAAATTATATGCGGACAAAATCCAAATGTCGCCGACACCAAGTGCAAATAAATTGTGTTTCTCTTTTTATTTTTATTTTTGTGTATATATGGCTACTTCGTACGAATAGAACACTTGTCGTGAATTTATATATGGTGAATTTTTATACAAAGAGAGAAGAGTCTATAATATTTTATCGCTAAAATTTATCGATCGCAGTGATTTTATCTATAGGTGAAATTTTTGACTTGTTGCGATATATGATTATGGATGGCGCAAGGTTTACTTAACCTTATTTGAATTTTAAGTACTTCATAGTAATTTCTCCTTATGATTATGTCAGAATTGAAGATCGCTCACATTTTGAACAATTTCATTTTGAGTCCGATCACGATATCAATAATTTTTCACCGATCACAACGAACAAGTGCTTTTTCTAGTAGAATATTCCTTGTGATAGTATCATGATTTATATGAGTATGATATCGAGATCAATGGATATATAAAAGCAAACAAGTGCTCTTCTCTTCATCTTATACCCATTGATCTCATATCATACTCTTATAAATCACGATAAGTGTTTTATTCATATGAAGTATACATGTATGTGAAGATGGAAATTAAAAGAGAAACAAAATTTATTCAAAGGAAAACACAAGAATGATTGTTGAGAAGTAATGAGGTTTGAGGAATGACATATAGAGATGTATATATAGATAACTAAAGTGAGAAGAGAGAAAACATTTTAGAAGATAAATGAGGATGCATTTAATAGGATAGGTATGTTGATTTAAGATTTTTAGAAAGGTAATAATGTCATTAAATATTTCATTTTCCATATTTGGACATCTTTCTAAAATCAAAATTTGGTTAATTATTTATTGTTTTAGCAGGTATATAAATTGTCAGAATACCCGCAGTGAAATATTAAAATACCAAACTGCCCTTATATAGTTGAACAACCGATACACATCTCATCATGAACAAGGGCAAGAACATCATTGGGTGCGCTGTGCACCTTTTTGTATAGAGATCTGTGTCCTCCTTTATATAAGGTTGGAAAGGTATTTCAAAGGAATACAATGTTTATGTTTATGTTTTCTCAAATTCTCAATGTATTTTCACTTAAACTTGTTGGAAGACAAACCTATCATAAACTTAGTCGATTTTATCAAATCTTATGCACCTCTATATTTGTCTTGATTCTGAAATAACTATTTTCACCAAAACTCATCTTGTTAGCACTCACATGTTTAACTGTCACATTCATACTCATTTAACACATCCACACCTAATCAAAATTTATGAATGCTATAACTCATTATTTGTGTACACACACTACACTTGCAATATCCTTTAGTGTGCCGACTCTATTCCTAGCACGAGTGGAGATCGAGATGGTGTCGGCCATCGGCGAGGACGCTCAATGATTCGGGTGAGCCATCTATGTGATTCATGACATTGAATCCTCCCAATCTATCCTTTACTGTCTTTTCATATTCTGATAGCTTATGTATTTTCGGAATATATTGCCAGACTTGTATTCCTTTCTAGTTAGTTCTTGTACTGGCGACACCAGTATTGAGGAATTGTAGTATTTTCGTATTATTTATATTATAAGACTTATTTAAGATCAATTGAATTTCCTTAACTATTCCCGAACTTTTTCTTTAAATATTTTGGATTAAGTGATTGGGTCTGCCATCGACTCGTGGTCAGCGCCATCACGGCCAAGAAATCGGGTCGTGTCACCGCATTTACTAAAATAAAAATAATTAATGTGTGTCTAAAGAATTAATGAAACATAATAAACATTTAAAAGTTGGTTAGTGTTACTTTCTTTAGGCTTTAAACAATCATTTTGTTACCATATATAATTAGGTCATATAGAGAAAATATTGCAAATATTAAGATATTTAATTAAATTTATATTAATTAGATTCTTGTAATTTTGCATTATTATAGAAATTGAGTCAACGATACACATATCCGAAGCCACGTAAGAATTCATAAATAGTTCCTTCAGGAATATTCAATAAAACTGGAATGATAAAAAATCGCTAACTATAATTTGTCATTATTTTTAGTTTAATAGAAAGGAAAATTAAAGTTTATATTAGATATAATGAAATTCTATAAATTTATAAAAATAAAAACAAAATCGGGTAAAAAAAAGTTAAGCAACAATTTTTTCATAAACATGATTCTTTTGAGTAATCGTATTTCTAACATAGATATAAAACTAAGTCTTTCCTCTATATTTTTTTTAAAAAAAAATTATATGCGGACAAAATCCAAATGTCGCCGACACCAAGTGCAAATAAATTGTGTTTCTCTTTTTATTTTTATTTTTGTGTATATATGGCTACTTCGTACGAATAGAACACTTGTCGTGAATTTATATATGGTGAATTTTTATACAAAGAGAGAAGAGTCTATAATATTTTATCGCTAAAATTTATCGATCAGTGTGATTTTATCTATAGGTGAAATTTTTGACTTGTTGCGATATATGATTATGGATGGCGCAAGGTTTACTTAACCTTATTTGAATTTTTAAGTACTTCATAGTCATTTCTCCTTATGATTATGTCAGAATTGAAGATCGCTCACATTTTGAACAATTTCATTTTGAGTCCGATCACGATACCAATAATTTTTCACCGATCACAACGAACAAGTGCTTTTTCTAGTAGAATATTCCTCGTGATAGTATCATGATTTATATAAGTATGATACGAGATCAATGGATATATAAAAGCAAACAAGTGCTCTTCTCTTCATCTTAGACCCATTGATCTCATATCATACTCTTATAAATCACGATAAGTGTTTTATTCATATGAAGTATACATGTATGTGAAGATGGAAATTAAAAGAGAAACAAAATTTATTCAAAGGAAAACACAAGAATGATTGTTGAGAAGTAATGAGGTTTGAGGAATGACATATAGAGATGTATATATTGATAACTAAAGTGAGAAGAGAGAAAACATTTTAGAAGATAAAATGAGATGCATTTAATAGATAGGTATGTTGATTTAAGATTTTTAGAAAGATAATAATGTCATTAAATATTTCATTTTCCATATTTGGACATCTTTCTAAAATCAAAATTTGGTTAATTATTTATTGTTTTAGCAGTATATAAATTGTCGTAATACCAAGAGTGGAAATATTAAAATACCAAACCGCCTTATATAGTTGAACAACCAATACACATCTCATCATGAAACAAGGGCAAGACATCGTCAGTGCGCTGGTGCACCTTTTTGTATAGAGATCATGTGTCCTCCTTTATATAAGGTTGGAAAGGTATTTCAAAGGAATACAATGTTTATGTTTATGTTTTCTCAAATTCTCAATGTATTTTCACTTAAACTTGTTGGAAGACAAACCTATCATAAACTTAGTCGATTTTATCAAATCTTATGCACCTCACTATTTGTCTTGATTCTGAAATAACTATTTTCACCAAAACTCATCTTGTTAGCACTCACATGTTTAACTGTCACATTCATACTCATTTAACACATCCACACCTAATCAAAATTTACAGAATGCTATAACTCATTATTTGTGTACACACACTACACTTGCAATATCCTTTAGTGTGCCGACTCTATTCCTAGCACGAGTGGAGATCGAGATGGTGTCGGCCATCGGCGAGGACGCTCAATGATTCGGTGAGCCATCTATGTGATTCATGACATTGAATCCTCCCAATCTATCCTTTACTTTGCCTTTTTCATATTCGATAGCTTATGTATTTTCTGGAATATATTGCGACTTTGTATTCCTTTCTAGTTAGTTCTTGTAATCGCGACACCAAGATTGAGGAATTATAGTATTTTCGTATTATTTATATTATAAGACTTATTTAAGACTGAATTGAATTTCCTTAACTATTCCTGAACTTTTTTCTTTAAATATTTTGGATTAAGTGATTGTGGTTCCGCCATCGACTTTCGTGGTCGCGCCATCACGGCCAAGAATCGGGTCGTGTCACTGCACGCACTAAAATAAAAATAATTAATGTGTGTCAAAAGAATTATGAAATGTATAATAAACATTTAAAAGTTGATTAGTGTTACTTTCTTTAGGCTTGAAACAATCATTTTGTTACCATATATAATTAGGTCATATAGAGAAAATATTGCAAATATTAAGATATTTAATTAAATTTATATTAATTAGATTCTTGTAATTTTGCATTATTATAGAAATTGATTCAACGATACACATATCCGAAGCCACGTAAGAATTCATAAATAGTTCCTTCAGGAATATTCAATAAAATCGAATGATAAAAATCGCTAACTATAATTTGTCATTATTTTTAGTTTAATAGAATGGAAAATTAAAGTTTATATTAGATATAATGAAATTCTATAAATTTATAAAAATAAAACAAAATCGGTAAAAAAAGTTAAGCAAAGAATTTTTTCATAAACATGATTATTTTGAGTAATCGTATTTCTAACATAGATATAAAACTAAGTATTTCCTCTATATTTTTTTTAAAAAAAATTATATGCGGACAAAATCCAAATGTCGCCGACACCAAGTGCAAATAAATTGTGTTTCTCTTTTTATTTTTATTTTTGTGTATATATGGCTACTTGGTGCGCGATATATGCACACACTTTTAAACGCAAGTGCACGTTATCGATCGCGAGTATAGTCTTAGATAAGACCGAATATCGCCCTCAGGATTAGGGCCCAAGTATCAGTGATCTATTTTCTAGTATCTATTTGGTGAATTAATGATTGATTGTTTGGTTTGTAACTAAGAGTTATGAAAGCTAATTAAATATAAAGATTTAATTCAGATGTGATGAGAATAGGGCTTCTATGTATCCTCACTATCCGCTTATGCTACTTACTAATGCATTACTTATGGTGTTCTTCTTTTGGAGAAAGCAGTTTATTTAAATCGCTTTATACTCCCGCTAGGGTTATATAAACACTCAACCCCAGATTGTTCCTTACCTAACTTTCACGATAAGTGGTAACGCCATAGGAGGATTAAGCACAAAAACCTAGTCGATCACCACGCACAATGCGCAAAATTAGGTTGTTAAGCCTCTCATCAACGCTTACAAATCTAATTGAGGTATTTTCATCCCCAATTCAAGACCGCCTACCCAACTTACAAAGATATTCACAATCCCCCATTTTCAGAATCTGATTAGAAATCATATAGTGATAACTAGTTGTCAATTAGCTACCAAGAATTCAACTCAATTATTGGATAGATCTCTCAATAAGAATAATCACCACAAGCATGCATTAATTTATAACATAAGGTTCAAGAAATTCAACATAGAAAGTCTATAAGAGAATTAGTTCCTAGCCATGAATATGACAAGAACTAATTTAAAGTTCATCATGCAAAACTGAATTAAAGAAAAGAAAAAGGAAAGAAATTACTAATGTTTAGGTCTCCAATCTCCTAGCAAGAAAATCTTGAGTTGTGCAAGAAAGGGAACCCTTGAAAACTGCCTAGGGTTCTCCTTTTATAGGTTTAAAACGTCTCCCTTCTTTTCCTTCCGTGCTCGCCCAAAAATCCGCCAAAAGACCTAAATTTTCCGCGGCGCCGCGACCTCGCAGACGTAGGCCGGGCGCCGAAGTTCTGCAATCTGTCGGGTGTTTATGCGCCGCACCGATATTCGCTGCGGTGGCGCCGCGATCAGAATTTCGTAGCTCTGATGTTTAGGCGCCGCGCCCGTGACCGCTGCTCGGTGGAGCGCGCGCCGAAGCCTTCGCTTTCGACAGTGGCGCCGCGCTCGATATAGCGCCGCGCTCGATCTTCGCACCTTCTTCGAATGATAGCGCGCCGCCCTCGCTTCGATCGGCAGGAGGCCGCGCCGGTCCGGTTTTAGCCTTTGTTAGCTACTTTCGCTACCGCATCTCCTCTTTCGCCTCTTTTGCTCCTTTTCCGCCATTTAGCCACTTTAACCACTTTGACTCAAAAGAAAGAAAAACTATCCTAATACGACATTTATATGTGCAAAATGGGACAAAAGACTAACTAAACAGACTCAAAAGGTGTATATAAAATACACCGATCAAATACTCAACTTAACCTTTGCTCACTCGAGCAAAGATAAAAGAAATAAATAAAATGAAAGACTCAATAAATAAGACAATAAACAGACTTCGCCATTGATCACTTTTGTCGCATGAATGTTAACTAGAAAAACACGAAGGTTAGCGTAATAATACGCAGAACATATAGCATGGAATTTCAACACATTGAGCTAGATATTTCGCAAACTCATACTTATCATGCTTAAATGGACGTCAATATACTCAAGTATGCATATAAATTCAAAAATTCCTATGGCATGCTTACTTGCTATTCTCCACTAATTCTGGACATACATAAAAGAGATCTTCAGGACTTTAAGGGTTGTAATGTAGGCTTAGGTAGGGGTTGGTAAAGATAGGCATTTAGGCTCATTTTTTTGTACCATAAGCTCTTTGGCTTTTAAATTTTTCCCTTTTTCTTTTGTTGGTTCTTTCCTTCACTTCAATTCTATCCTTCCCCTCTTTTGTTTTTGGGAGAGTGAAATATACAATAATAATGAACACCCCCAAACTTAGGCTACTGCTTCTTATTACTTTTATCAGTCCAACTGCTTATTCACTCTTTTTGTCTCTTTTTCTTTTAACACAATGTATTCCACTTTTTCATCTTTTCACTTATGGCACAATTTGTGGGAAATTAGGGTGTCAAAGAAAAAGTTTCAATTTTTAGGCTCAATGGGGCTAACTAGTGATATTTTTACAGTACGGAATAGAAAAGAATGGTAAGAATTGGCTATCAAAGAAGTGCCTGAGTCATCTCCCTAACATTCATATCCTAACTATTTCGCCTCAAATAGCAAGCAGTCATAACACATAAGCATTTATCTTTTAGCATACATAACTCAAGCAAGAGACTCCAAATAGACAGATTCTGTGAGTTTTTGGCATATCTAACCTAAGTGTTTAGATAGTTGCTTCCATTCCTTTACATTATTCCACCTTACTTCACTAGGTGTTTCTAGCAGCTACAGCATACATGATCTTTGACAGGTAATTATGACTCAAAAAAGAAAAATTTTTGGTGACTCAAAATAAAACATGAAACACAAATAAAACTAAAACACAAAAACACACCCCCAAACTTAAATCACACATTGTCCCCAATGTGTGCAAGACTCAAAGACAGTAAAAGAAAATAGGATACTTACAAACTTTGGCTAAAATGGTGCGCGGCGTGGATAATGATCGACCATTGGTTGAACAGTGAGCTCAACTCTTCATATCGCTGGTGCACTGCTGCTCCCGCCTCACTTGTTGCCCTTGTCGCAACTCCGCTGTCCCCGCCTCAACTCGCTTTGTCCTTGTAACAATGTGCCGTTGTTGCATCATCATCCTTCGTTCGGAGCACTTGCTCCATCATCGCACCGAGGGTTCTCGCTTCGTGGTTGGCCGGCCGGGTCTCGCCTCATATCGAGCCCCTATTTCGTGCTCATCTTCATCCATGGCGCCTCGCTGCCGCTGCCGCGTGGTTGTACTCTCCGTCTCGCGGCCGGGGCCGGGTCTGGGAACGAGTGCACTATCCCATGCGACATCGGCAGCTGGTTTCTTTCACGAGTATCCGGCGGTAGGATTGGGACCGCACTCACGTGACATAGCTTTGTGATAATCGAGCCATGTCCTAACTACCGTTGCTACCAATCACGATTTCTCGATGCTCGCACTATTTCTTTTCCCACATCAATCGCCAACCCTTCATAATTCCATATACTAATTTGATCCGCCTCTCCGCACTCTAGTGAAGTGCGTGGATGGAATCACGCGCGCTAACTAAATATAGCCAACCTTGGCTACTTTGTTGAATCGCACTGCTCAAGGTTTTGACCCATTTCTTCCAATCTCAAATGCACTTTCGTGGTAGAAGCATCATGGTTCGCGACGCATTCCAGCTTGATGTTGTTGTGCTTCTAGCCCATGTTCTAAAATGGTTCCAATCACTACTCTCTTCAACATCAATCGCTTTCAATTGTATATTTATATCCTCTCAGCCACAGCACATAATGTCCCCTTACGAAGCATCCCCTTTCTACCTTCTCCGAAAAATTTGCATAAAATTCACGCACCATTGTTGTGTTTGCTGGTGCTATCTTCTCCGGATTCACAAATTTCCTCCACTCCCTTAACTCAATCATCGCTCGAATGGGCTCATAAACATCTTCTCCCCATATGACTCCTCCGTAGTCCATTCCCTTCTCGCATTAATGGTCCGCATCAAGCTTTTTGTATCTTCGAAGGCTTGGTAACTTACAAACCTAGTTTCATCATATCAGGGGTTGGATGGATGTGAGCCTCTTCTCTTCTCGTGGCCATTTTAAAACAAAATCTGCAGCTTCAAATTTTTATGGCACAATGTCTCCTACACACTCAACAACAATCATTGACAAC
Source organism: Przewalskia tangutica (assembly GCA_029844215.1). NCBI lineage: Eukaryota > Viridiplantae > Streptophyta > Magnoliopsida > Solanales > Solanaceae > Przewalskia > Przewalskia tangutica. Next base: position 133,140,634 of record CM056719.1, read on the forward strand.
ACACCCAAACTTCAACAATGCCCACAACCTCATTATCTACTATTTTCTCCAACTTCACAACCAACTTTTCAGTACCCAAACTACTCCAACTACAATACTCTTCCCAACTACTACCTCCTATGACTTCGGAAAGGATTCAAGAACAAAGATAGGATTACCTTTCACGAGAAGATTCAAGCTTGTTCTCGCTTCAATCGTGGGTCGAGGCTATGGAACGGAGCTTTGTTGTTTGAGATAGTCAGGGTTTTGGGAATTTAAGAGTTTAGGTTGTGGTTGGGTTGGATTTGTGGAGGATTTGTGGGAAAGTTTCTGAAATTTCGTGGGTTTTTGGAGATGGAAGGTTAGGTTTTTGAAGTTGGAAGTGGGGAAAATCTGATTTTTGGGCTTTGCTTCGATTCCGCCGCCGCCTGCCGATTTTGGCCGCGCGCTTCAACTCGCGCCTTCGATTTCACGCGCGCTCGCATGGAGCCGCGGCGCCTAACTTGGCATATTTTTCTCGATTGCAGCCGCGCCTCGCCCGGAGCCGCGCGCTAAACGCCAAGACTTTTTCAGATATTTACGCCGCGCTCGCCCCTCAGCCGCGCTACTCCGCTGAATCTCGCTTCGCTTTATTTCGCACTGCCAATCACAAAGACAAAACACAAGATTCCAAGACCGTGATCGTTTAGACAAAAATGAAATAAACTAAAAGACAGAATTAAAATAACATAATTGAAAACGCTGTCGCTTCCCAAGTAGCGTTTTTAACGCTCTTTTAGCCGACGCAAGCTCCTTAGTCTTAATAACTCGGGGTGATTAAGCCCCAACCTATCCATTTCCTCCACATTTGGCGCTTCTTTTCTCCTTTTCTTTTAGCATTATCTGCACAGGAGTTCAGAACACTTACCTCCTTTAGTGGCATTTCGCAAACCATGCCCGCTCGGGCTCATCACTCTTTGGCTGCACCGTAGCGGCTCGCACGGGGCTCATGGTGTTGATTGCAAAACACCTACTCACGGGTGGTGGTTCATGACATGTTTAAACACTTTAAACACCATTTCTTCATTCTCCACCCTTAATGTCAATTCCCTTTTCAACATCAATCAAAGCTCTCCCGTTGCTAGGAATGGCCTCCTAATACGATAGGGATGTTCGCATCTTCTTCCATATCAAGAATGAGGAAATCTGGGAAAGAAGAATTTTCCTACCTTCACAATCACGCCCTCAATCTTGCCTCGTGGATGAATCCACCGCCCCGCCGGCTAGTCAGACTCACGCCGTTGGTTTGGCCTCTCCCAACTCCAACCTTTAAAACCGACAGGGCATCGATTTATATCGCCCCAAATCGCATAGAGCTCATTGCAAGTCACCCCGCCATCAGGCACGGTAGTGTGAAGCTTCCAGATCCTTTAGCTTTGGTGGCGCTTCTTTGTAAGATAGCACTACACTCTTCTCGCTAAGCTACTATCTCATATTCACCAGCTTTCCTCTTTTTCCCCAAGATTTCTTTCATGAACTTGAAATAAGATGGCATCCGCCCAAAGCCTCTATGAAAGGTATGTTGATATGCAACTTCCCGAATACCTCCAAGAATTTGGAAAATTGTTTATCGACCGCTTTCCTTTGTAATCTCCGGGGAAAGGAATCTTTTCTCAGATAATCCTTCTCCGAGTTTTCTATCACCGGCTAGGTTCGCCACCTTCTTTTCTAACTCGCCCTTCTCAACTATCACCGAGGTGGTTGTTTCTCCAATTGTCTTCAACTTCAACCGCATCGCTTATATCGCTTCTCTGATTTATCAGACATTGGCGTTTCTCGTGGCTCGACGCTTACCGCTTGGCCATACCGCCCTACTTGTGTTTCCAAGTTTCAACGAGGATCTAGCTTCGCATAAATCGCGCCGGGCGCTGGCGTTGTTGTCAAAGCCGCTTTTAAGCTCATCCGCTTTTCACGAACCGCCATTGAATCGCTGAGGCCGCGGCTTGAATGGCGGTCGTTCTGCATCGCCTCGTATTGATTCTCGCCGCCTCGCATCGTTCACGCTCGATATTGATTCTGCCGCTCGATCTCCTTTCCATGAGAAGTTTGCGATTCTCCACCGGATTATGTTGCTCGAGCAGGCTGCTCTGCCTCGTAATTACTTCATCGCTGACACTTCGCCGCTTCCATTGGTATATTATCGGGATCCGCCAAGGACACCGATCAAATGTATGTGGGCCACCCCATATCTCACGCCTTTTAGGCATCTGCATCGCTCACCGACATCAGATGCCGCAATCGCTTTGCTGTAAGAGCTACTGGGCTGCTCAAGGCAAAGAATAGCATCTATCTCACGGACTCACGCTCTTCTCCCACCGCCGCCTCTCTTCAAAGTGACATGGTTGTTAGTGGCCATATCTTCTAATAACTCACGAGCATCGTGGTCGCTTTCCTCACGAATGCTCCACTGGCCGCGATCTACGATGGTCCCGGTTGTATCGCCACCTGTAGAAGATGTGACCAAGTTCCACAACTCAATGCAATGGTGGGAACTTTCTTTGTAGATCCTCGAACCTTTCCCACGCCATATAAAGACTCTCCATCGCCTTGCAGAAGTTGTTCAACTCCTCTCGCCACGCTTACATGCGGAAAGAACTTGGCTAGAAATTTCGCGCCACCGCGCTATGTGAATATCGAATCGGCCGGCAGGAATTTAACCATACTTTGCTCTATCCCCGAGTGAGAAGCGGAAAGAGTTTCAACTCGACAGCATCACCGAACGCCGTTATATCCGAAAGTGGCACATAGCTCCAAGAAATTAGCTACGTGCATGTGGATCCTCCACGGCCCTCCGAATTGCACAAACAGGCCGTATCATGCTCAAAATTGCCGGTTTTATCTCAAGTTGTTGGCTCCTATGCAGGAGCCTAATGCATGTCCGCGGCCCCATTCACTCGCAAAGACATAATCTCCCAAACTTCTTTCGGCCGATTCGACTTCATCCTCCACATCTATCGCACTGACGAGGATCTTCCGGGTTAGGTTGATTTTCACCTAACCCTTCTCTCATCTTATTGTTTAGATTACCATCCATCTCTATCAAAGTTGCAACCCGCTGATTCTTTCTGCTCGCTTGCAAGTTTTCTCGATCTCCGATCAAGGGAACAAGAGTGTTCCGCTCCTCTTCTCCTTCGCATAAACCGATTTCAAATAGATCAAAACAGTAAAACTAATCACTGCAACCCGATTTTCCAAAATTAGCGAAAAACTAAAAGAAAAATAAAAATTAGAAATTAAAGACCAAATTAGAAATTAAAAATAGATAATTTTGATATTGAACTATTGCCTAATCGCAACGCGCCAAAACTTGCAGCGCGATATATGCACACACTTTTAAACGCAAGTGCACGTTATCGATCAAGAGTATAGTCTTAGATAAGACCGAATATCGCCCTCAGGATTAGGGCCCAAGTATCGCTTATCTATTTTCTAGTATCTATTTGGTGAATTAATGATTGATTGTTTGGTTTGTAACTAAGAGTTATGAAAGCTAATTAAATATAAAGATTTAATTCATGTGATGAGAATAGGCTTCTATGTATCCTCACTATCCGCTTATGCTACTTACTAATGCATTACTTACGGTGTTCTTCTTTCGAGAAAGCAGTTTATTTAAATCGCTTTATACTCCCGTTAGGTTATATAAACACTCAACCCCAAAGATTGTTCCTTACCTAACTTTCACGATAAGGGTAACGCTATAGAGGATTAAGCACAAAACCTAGTTGACCGTCACGCACAATGCGCAAAATTGTTGTTAAGCCTCTCATCAACGCTTACAAATCTAATCGAGGTATTTTCATCCCCAATTCAAGACCGTTTCACCCAACTTACAAAGATATTCACAATCCCCTTTTCGTAACTGATTAGAAATCATATAGTGATAACTAGTTGTCAATTAGCTACCAAGAATTCAACTCAATTATCGATAGATCTCTCAATAAGAATAATCACCACAAGCATGCATTAATTTATAACATAAGGTTCAAGAAATTCAACATAGAAAGTCTTATAAGAGAATTAGTTCCTAGCCATGAATATGACAAGAACTAATTCAAAGTTCATCATGCAACAACTGAATTAAAGAAAAGAAAATGGAAAGACCTTACTAATGTTTAGGTCTCCAATCTCCTAGCAAGAAAATCTTGAGTTGTGCAAGAAAGGAACCCTTGAAAACCGCCTAGGTTCTCCTTTTATAGTTTAAAACGCCTCCTTCTTTTCCTTCCAGTTCGCCCAAAAATCCAAAAGACCTAAATTTTTCCGCGCGCTGCCATGCAGATGGCCATGGCGCCTAAGTTCTGCAATCCGTCGGGTGTTTAGGCGCCGCGCCCGATATTCGCTGTTCGAGCCGGCCACCAGAATCAGAGCTCTCTGATGTTTGTCACGCCCTTTTTCGACCGCGACATTTCTTAAATAGCGAACCCTGCTCAAAATGCAGGTGTTAGAAAAATAAAAAAAAAATAAAAAGGTTTAAGAGGCTTAAAGGTTTTTTTAAAAATGCTAAAAGGATGCTAAAATTGCAAAAGATGCTAAAGTTTAAAAGGGTGCTAAATGCTAAAGGGTTGCTAGGATGCTAAGGGTTCGCGGAGTCGCCACCTAATTAATTGGGTGAATTAGGACACCTAAATGTTTAACTAGTTTGAAGTAAAACATTAACTCCATTTTAATGGTCTGCTAAACTTAATGAGATTCTGGGTAAGGGTTCTTTATTAATCTAGAGGGAAGGGGTTAGGCACCCTCTAAGATCCGCTAACTTGCGGTTGTCCTGCCAAACCTAGGGTAATTATTATGCTATTGAAAATGCATGTTTGAAAGATATTTTAATAGAAAGTATTTTTTGGCAAAAGATTAATAAGATTAGTGCTATAAAATGCGTGTAAAGTTTAAAGCATGCCTTAAATAATATATAATGCAAAATAGATCATTTGACTAAATGTACACATTTGCCTGCCTTGATTAGTATAACACATGCTTAAGGGGGTTTTCTTAATATATAAAAAATAAGGTTTCTATATGGGTGCTATAGCAAATGGGTTAGAAATCTTGAAAATAATATCATAGCTACATATGATTAATTATGCAAGTTAAGATTATTGAGTGGTTTATTATAAATGCTAAACAATGTATGGCGTGCCTAAAGTAATTAACTTAAGGGAAGCAAAATTAAATTAATTTCTATTTATTGATTCAAGGTTTGACTATTCTAAGTATTCTATTAATTACAAATTTAGTGATGAAATTACAGTAAATAAAAGACACAAACTTTAAGCGGATGGGATCGAGAGAGTAAGAGGATTGTGCCGGATGACAATATCAATCCGCCCTATTTGTTTTGGAATCCGTGAAGCGGAATGCGAATGCGGTGCACATAGACGCTGGTTGCCATTTGAAGTGGCTCGCGATGAGTCTCGCCATGAGACTCTTCGCTTTTGCTCCGATGCATTTCATGTAACAAGAAAGGAAAGATAAGGATTAGTATATAATCTAACCATATAAATGGACATGTACATATTCTAGCTAACATTTAATTAAGTTACCTCTAAAAATAATAGAAGTTGACTAAGGGCCTAACGTTATTCAAATTTCAAATCGGGCCTTGTAATCGCAAGAACCAACATCGCTAGCTGTTGAGTTTCGATTTTAAGGCCAACATACACAATCATATTTGCTAATCGTTTATACTAATACTTTGAAGGATAATCCAGATTTGGCCTTAATAACCGTATAGGCCCAAACCAATTCTCAAAATGTATACAGAGTAGAAAACATGAGGGCGTGCCCAACCGGCGCTACGAGATTTAGAGAAAACAGATCACCCATACACCGAATGAAAAGCATGAAACAAAGAACAGCAGTCCTCACAAGAAAGAATAACACATTTAAACTTACTATCGACATGGACATACTCTATATAGAATAGAAGGTCATTTAATCCTAGATAGACTACCAAATCTATACAAGGAGGGAAGAATGACATGTAATGTATATTTCTAACCCAATCGGTTTCATATAAGTCAAGAGTAATATAGGCAAAATCTAATCCATCCGAGGTTATCAATCAAAATGTCAAATTTCCGATTCATGTCAAGTTATGAAGATATATCAACATATATGAAAATCAAACTTATTATATCGTGGTGTATGCTAGCAAGGACACAAAATGCTATTTCATGGATGAACTAGTGCACATACAACAAAGCTTTATGATCCGATTTAATGAACAATACACAAGAAATTTTAACCACATTATCATGATTGATTCCTAACAAACTAGCCTAAACATGCTAGACATTTCATTTCCCATATAGTCATACACTTTAACACGACAAATGGGAGTACAGGCAAGCAGATGCACAAATCAGGACAGTACACTAAGAACAACTGTTTAGAGTTTGTCCTTTCCAGAACTCTAAGTCATGACTTTAATAAGACAAGCCAATTCGATTCAAACTATCTAAAGACCGATTTCTTATAATAGGCCTAGCATGATACCTAAGTGACTTAAGTTGGCGCGCTTTATGCCAAATGCACCGCCTCTAACAGATCGGGATTAAATAAGTTTCCTAAAGATTGACATAATGCCTCATAGTACAACTTAGTAGAGATTCAGCAACCCATCTTGTTATCTTTACGCTTAGTAAACCAACACATGATTCAGATGCATACTAAGAAAGACAATACACACTCATAGATAGATAATGCAGACTCAACGAGAATCAAGTGGCCTTCATATCCCTAAGTTTAAACCATTTCTTAGACCCTTCTATTAACTTAGGTAGTTTCCAATATCGATCGCTTCCATACATGTCTACTATACGAGAACATGAGTATAAACCAAGATTGATGCAAACAGGGCCATAACTCAAAAGATAGAAACAGAGATGGGTAGGAAATCCAATGTCAAACCTATATGTCATTTGGAAACAGCAGATAAGCAATTTTAATATGAACAAATTCAAGAATCGCATGACACATGTACTTTCTAGCAAACAATCTAATAACTAAACCAAGCATACATTATATCATATTTCGACCTTCATTCGATTTAATGCTTGTATGCGTAATTACCTACATATTGAGACAACAAATACGAATATACCCGATACAACAAAGAATCGTGATAAAACAAACTTCACATAATCGAATACTAAGTCAGAATTTCACAAAGAGGATAGATTTACCTTCTCCGACAGCGACCCGAGCAACAGATCAAGTCGCCGGCCCAATCGACGGATTTTGGGTTTGCGATGCGAATTAGTGCATGGTTTGTTTGCTGATTTTTGGTTTGAATTGAAAGAAGAAGATTTGAACTACCTATTCGTGCTTGCCAGTGATGCTATGTGTCTGCCCTTGCCTATCGTCTGCTTCCTTGAACTCGGCTGCCTCTTGCTCGAATCGCTCTCTTCCCGAGCTCGCAGGTCTCTTCCCTATTTCTATGCGCATGGTATGCTCTATTGTGCTCGCTCGCCTCCATCGAATGCCTATTGCACGTGCTTAAATAGCCTCGCTTGGGTTCCCATTAGGTGCTATAAAGGCCGCTTTGGGTTGCTGATTTTGTAATATTCCTAGTGCGATTTTGTGCAGTTATGCGAGGAATCGCTGAGAGATTTGAAGGATACTACGGTTTTCAAATGATTCGATCATGTAAATGATTTGAAGGATTTGGGGTGATGGATATGGTAAGGAAAAGTCGGCTCGCGCGCTGGTAAGATGGCTCTGATTCTCCTACGAGAATCCGCATGGCGCGATCAAAAACTTAGATTTTTAGGGTTTCGCTAGGTCGCGGGTTTTCGACCGATGAGACGAAATGGCAAACAAGTGGTCGTATAATCAGAGGCGGTGGGCGTAATGAGTATAGGGGGTGTTGTCGCGCGATCGTGGGTCATGCGATTGGTCAGTATTATTAAAAGGCTGATTAGGTTAGTTTTAATTAGGCTTTTAATTAGTGAGTTATTAGTATTAAATTAGTGATAGATTAATTAGTGATAACTTAAATTAACAAATGTGATTAAAATAATTTAGGTGCTCTATTAATCTAATTGTTATAATGATAAATGTGTGTAAGTATTTAATTAGTGCTTAATATTTATGAATGCGCGCTATTATTCAAAAATCTTATTTATTGTATTTATGTATTATTGTTGCATTTTATTATTATTAAAATTATTAGAATTATTGTTGAAAATTAGTGTAATTTTATAGTTAATGACGACGGAGGGTCAAAATCAGTGTCAATACCGCCCCTCTTTGTATGGAGACGATGGAAGAATCTTCTGACAAAGACGCTGACTCAGCCAATTTTGTCTCGATCTTCACTGCGTAAATGCCGGGCGTAGACAAGGCCGACGCAAAAATCAAAACCGCCCCAAGGTCGAAGTTATGACGACATCGGCTACCATGGTCGAAACACTGCGGGCTAACGCGATTGAGCCGCCCCAAAGGTCGAAGTTATGACGACACTGGCCGCCACGGTCAAAACACTGGCGCGCTAACGCGACTTAAAGCCGCCCCAGGTGGGAGTTATGATGACATCGCTATGGTGCAAAAAGTAAAAGAATATAATCGCTTGAACTCGGGTGTACGCATGGCTTGTGGCTGGGTTCTACGGTGATGCGGAGCGAGTGGACCGACGCTGAGGTCGCTTTCGCCAATCGCTGGGAAGGTTGGCCCCAACGATTGCCCCGTCATTGAAGAGAAAATCCACGCCAGGCTCTCGCCGCCGCATGCTAAGACTTGAACAAACGGTTAGTGCATAATCGCGAAGGCAAAATAATTTTAAAAACAATGTAATCGTGAATGTAAAAGGTTATCCCGCAAAAATACGATGCCGTGGTTGATGCGACGCAAACGCCGTGGATTTCGCCTTGCACGACGTGTTGCGATTGTGAACGCGGATACGCTGTCCTTGCCGCAATTGCCCTCAGACTAAAGCTCAAGAAAGAGTTAGCATAAATCATAAGACGTAATAATAAAGCACGAATGAGAAAAATGTAATTTTGAGAATATAGAAATCGCCCTCGCAGATGTGATATGCCGACTTGTCGCCGCTTTCGACTTGTCGCCGCTTTGACTCGCTGCCGCTTTCGGACTTGGCGCTGCCGACCGGCGCCGCTGACCGCTGACCGGCCGCTGACCGGGCGCTGCTGACCGCGCCGCTTTCTGACCAAGGCCGCTGACCGGGCGCCGCTTTCGACCGGCGCTGCTGACCAAGGCGTCGCTGACTTGGCGCCGTTTCGGACTTGGCGCCGTTTCGACTTGGCGCCGCTTTCGACTTGGCCGTTTCCTGACTTGGCGCCGCTTTCTGACTTGGCGCCGCGGACTTGGCGCCGCTTTCGACTTGTCGCCGCTTGACTTGTTACGCCGCTCCCGTAGACTAAAGCTCAAGAAAGAGTTAGTGCATAACCGTAAGACGAATAATAAAGCATAAATGAAAAAATGTCATTTTGAGAACAGAGAAAATCTTCCTCGCGGATGTGATATGTCACGATGGCGCTGCTGACTTGCTGGCCGATAACGCCGCTGTTCGGACGTGTTGTTGTTGGCGCTATTGCGTAGTCTTGCTGCGGCCGATAACGCCGTTGTTCGACGTGTCACCCGCCCCGCAAAATAAATGCTCCCGCAAGCCTTTTGAGAAAACGTTAGTGTATACCGCTTAAACAAAATGATAAATATATACGAGAAGTGCAATTTTAGGGTAGAGATGTCGCCCCCGATATGTGAATGCCGAGATGTCGTGGTGCCGAGATGTCGTTGTTGTGTGAATTTGACTTTGTGTTCGAGCCGACGTTGCTCGCTTTATTGCGAACTTTGAGTTTTGATCACGATTGTCGATGTCTTTTCTCGCTTTTGTCGCTTCTTTCGCTTTGCTGTATTTTGCTTCGCTAATATGAAGAACCTTGTTGTATCCTCCGCTAATATGAAGGACTCGCACCAAAGAAAGTTTTGTGAGTTTTGGGGCGGTTTATCCCCGTTGACCTTAGACTCTTTATGCTCGGATGTCTGTCTTTTTTTGACACATCACCCCAGCCTGGTTTCCTACCTTGTCCCAATTTTGAATATGCAAAAGGCGTTTGGCCTTAAAGTGGGTCTCAACGAGTTGCGTGTGTTATGGTACTCTCGTTGTTTTCAAAACAAAGGAAGGTTTCCAAACGGTGCGACCGGCCGATTTAGGCGCCACGATCCACACGAGGAATCAGTCAAACGTAGTTCATTACAAGCGAATTTTGGGTAAAATTGAAATTTCTAGATGTGGGACCAAGCGAGACGGCGCCACGATCCACCAAGGGAATCAGGTCAAACGTAGTTCCAATTATTACATATAAAGGCAAAATGCATTAAACTAATTATTTCAGGACTCGGCTGGCCGAGGCAGGGGCACGAGTTCATTTCTTCTTGCTTTGTGTCTTCAACGGCTGGTCTTCACAGATCATCTCTTGCAAAGACACAACTAGACGAATGACTTATTCAACGGTTAAACAATCTCCTAAGCGAGCACCTCCTTTCTATGGCGGTTGGTTGATGTTTCAACTTTCTTCCCTTTACGGTGGCGTAATAGTCCCTTCCGCATCTTTCTTCATTTTCACTATCATGCTCATACGGGCGCCTTCAGAACCTAAGAAAGTTATTATTTGCATCGAGAGGAGCATCTTTCACCGAATGACTCTTCTTCGATTAATTCCTCTACTATGTCCTTGAGTGTATAGCAATTTTCGATGTCGTGTCCCTCTGCACCGGAGTGGTATGCACAATGTTTAGTCTTATCGTGCCCTCGGGAAGTAGGCCCGGAGTATTTCGGGAATTGACGGAGTATTCTCGCGGCTTCGCCTTCATACACTTGAGCTATGGGCTCGCCTAAAGGTGTATAGGTTTTGTTGGTTTTCTTCGCATCTATGCGGGGTTCGGGTCCGCTTGGAGGCGAGTTCGTGATTGTGGCAGTATTTTGGATATCTGGTTGGGTATGGTAAACAGATACGGGTGGCGCAGGTCGATAATATGACCGCGGATTCTCGAGTGTTTTGGTAAGAAGGCGGTGGGCTTTGATATACCGGATGTTGTTCGCCTATGCCCCGAACGACCACGATGGAGGTGACGATCTCTTCTCGGGAGGTACTCCGATGGAATTTGACCGCATCGCTCGCTAGTTGCCCGTAGGCCGTCAAGTTTGTAATCCCGCCGTTTTAATGCTTCTTCCACGGTCGCCATTCTTACGACTTCGCAAAACTTCGCCCAATTACACCGATCATTCTTTCATAATATGTCGCGCCCTTAACGATCGCACGAACAAGGTGGTCATTTCGCTTCTCGCCATCGAGGTCGACTCACGCTTCGACCGCCACCTCGTGGCGTATTCCCAAAGTTTCGTGATTTCGCTTCAAGTTTCATAAGATAAAATCGCCCAGACCGTGCTGTTGAACCCGACCGCCCATGAAATTTTGTGCCACGGCATTCCAACCGCCCCATTTTCGAGGGTCTTGGCACGTGCATCACCGGTTAGACTTCGATGAATAGCTTCATGATGATTGCTTGATTTTTACCAACTCCAATCAATTTATCGCAATACGACCTTAGATGAGCTCGAGGATTCCCATTTCCATCGAACATGTCAAATTTGGGCACCTTGTACCCCACAGGTAATTCAACGTCTGGTGCATGCATAAGTTTTCATACTCTAAACCTTCCTCCCTTTGTTCATTTGAATGCTTTTGAATGCCTCTTTCAAGTCATGGATTTCTTTTGCCACATTTTCATCACCTCTAGCTCGAGTTTGCCGCCCATTTCTTGTATTGACCGCTCTCGAGAGGATGATGCATAATAAATGGTTGACTTTCGATCGACGTGCTAATCCTCATATTGTTGTGTGTCATCCGCTCGTATTGGGTGGTTTGGCAATTTGGATTGAGTGAGATATAAATAGGTGGAGGTTGAGATACGATGTGGTAAACGGATCATTTTGTGGGCCTTTGCAAATTGATCGCGAGTGATATTTTGGCGCGAAATGGTATGTCGCGCTCGCGGAGCTTTGGGGAAGTGAGGCTCGGGCGGTCAGGACACGATTGCATTTGTCCCTTGCTCGGGAGTGGTTCATTCAAGCTAGTAGACAGTTTGTGATACTTGAGACTTTCTATTTCGCCCGCATGATTTCCATTTGCCGCAATAGTTTGGCGAGGTGTTGATCATTGGTGTTTCTCCTTTCTAACGCCTCAGATCCTCTACAGAACGAGTCCTAAGTTGTTTCGCCCTGCCTCGATTAGTCATTTAGTGGATGATCAGGTTTCTACCACCAACGCGAATCAACCTTTCGGGATAAGCTAAAAATAAACCTTTAACAAATAAAGCAAACCAAGTTAGTATAATATGCAAAGTTGCGCATAATATATACTAATAAGCAAATTGTAAATCAAGTGCGTGTTCTAACATGTTTGGGACCTCTTTAGTGCGAGAGGGCCTAAACGCCGATATGCGAGGTTATGATGGATTTGTCCAAGTCGCCAACCGTAATGCTTTTGTTGGAAATGGCGACCAAACGACGGTGCACTTTTTCCAATTTCACCGACATGATTAGGTTTGGATTTGTCTATCATCGCCACGCTACACATAATATGCTGGTTGGTCGTTTGGGTTGAGAAACCCGTCGACAAGTTTGGTGTCTTCCTAATTGTGGTGTCGATGCCAAGGACCAACCCACCTAAGGTAAATGCATGCATGCCCTAAAATAAAGGGTGGTATAGCTCTATCTTAAGTTTCTAAGATTTGGCTTTTCTGGACGCAAGGTTCCCGAGCGGACAACTCGAGTGAGAAGGCTACGCGGCTGATCGATTTAACCGATCTAACTCACAGCGCCAACTCTCCTAAAATTTGGATATTTTGAAAGAAATTTGCGGGTGCGCGGAGCACACCAGCGCGTGAGTGTGTGATTGTGTGAATTTTCCAGAGTGGAAGAAATATGAGCGGAATGTCAGTTTAAGGAAAGCAGTAAAGCAAGTAGCAATTTAAAAAATAAATAAAACAAAATACAACACACAAAAATTAAATGCAAAAATAATTGCCAAATAATAACCCTAGGTCTGTTGTGGTTAAGAACCTAAAATCCCCAGCAGAGTCGCCATTTCTGTCACGCCCTTTTTCGACCGCGACATTTCTTAAATAGCGAACCCTGCTCAAAATGCAGGTGTTAGAAAAATAAAAAAAAAATAAAAAGGTTTAAGAGGCTTAAAGGTTTTTTTAAAAATGCTAAAAGGATGCTAAAATTGCAAAAGATGCTAAAGTTTAAAAGGGTGCTAAATGCTAAAGGGTTGCTAGGATGCTAAGGGTTCGCGGAGTCGCCACCTAATTAATTGGGTGAATTAGGACACCTAAATGTTTAACTAGTTTGAAGTAAAACATTAACTCCATTTTAATGGTCTGCTAAACTTAATGAGATTCTGGGTAAGGGTTCTTTATTAATCTAGAGGGAAGGGGTTAGGCACCCTCTAAGATCCGCTAACTTGCGGTTGTCCTGCCAAACCTAGGGTAATTATTATGCTATTGAAAATGCATGTTTGAAAGATATTTTAATAGAAAGTATTTTTTGGCAAAAGATTAATAAGATTAGTGCTATAAAATGCGTGTAAAGTTTAAAGCATGCCTTAAATAATATATAATGCAAAATAGATCATTTGACTAAATGTACACATTTGCCTGCCTTGATTAGTATAACACATGCTTAAGGGGGTTTTCTTAATATATAAAAATAAGGTTTCTATATGGGTGCTATAGCAAATGGGTTAGAAATCTTGAAAATAATATCATAGCTACATATGATTAATTATGCAAGTTAAGATTATTGAGTGGTTTATTATAAATGCTAAACAATGTATGGCGTGCCTAAAGTAATTAACTTAAGGGAAGCAAAATTAAATTAATTTCTATTTATTGATTCAAGGTTTGACTATTCTAAGTATTCTATTAATTACAAATTTAGTGATGAAATTACAGTAAATAAAAGACACAAACTTTAAGCGGATGGGATCGAGAGAGTAAGAGGATTGTGCCGGATGACAATATCAATCCGCCCTATTTGTTTTGGAATCCGTGAAGCGGGAATGCGAATGCGGTGCACATAGACGCTGGTTGCCATTTGAAGTGGCTCGCGATGAGTCTCGCCGTGAGACTCTTCGTTTTGCTCCGATGCATTTCATGTAACAAGAAAGGAAAGATAAGGATTAGTATATAATCTAACCATATAAATGGACATGTACATATTCTAGCTAACATTTAATTAAGTTACCCTCTAAAAATAATAGAAGTTGACTAAGGGCCCAACGTTATTCAAATCCAAATGGCCTTGGTAATCGCAAAGAACCAACATCGCAGCTGTTGAGTTTCAGATTTTAAGGCCAACATACACAATCATATTGGGCCAATCGGTTTATACTAATACTTTGAAGGATAATCCAGATTTGGCCTTAATAACCAGATTAGGCCCAAACCAAATTCTCAAAATGTATACAGAGTAGAAAACATGAGGGCGTGCCCAACCGATAGCACGAGATATAGAGAAAATGATCACCCATACACCGAATGAAAAAGCATGCGAAATGTAAACAAATTCCTCACAAGAAAGAATAACACATTTAAACTTACTATCGATACGGACATACTCTATATAGAATAAGGTCATTTAATCCTAGATAGACTACCAAATCTATACAAGGAGGGAAGAATGACATGTAACAGGTATATTTCTAACCCAATCGGTTTCATATAAGTCAAGAGTAATATAGGCAAAATCTAATCCATCTGAGGTTATCAATCAAAATGTCAAATTTCCAGATTCATGTCAAGTTATGAAGATATACTGAACATATATGAAAATCAAACTTATTATATCAGGGTGTATGCTAGCAAGGACACAAAATGCTATTTCATGGATGAACTAGTGCACATACAACAAAGCTTTATGATCTGATTTACCGGAACAATACACAAGAAATTTTAACCACATTATCATGATTGATTCCCTAACAAACTAGCCTAAACATGCTAGACATTTCATTTCCCATATAGTCATACACTTTAACACGACAAATGGGAGTACAGGCAAGCAGATGCACAAATCAGGACAATACACTAAGAACAACTGTTTAGAGTTTGTCCTTTCCAGAACTCTAAGTCATGACTTTAATAAGACAAGCCAATTCCTGATTCAAACTATCTAAAGACTGATTTCTTATAATAGGCCTAGCATGATACCTAAGTGACTTAAGTTGGCCAGTTTATGCCAAACAGACCTGCCCTCTAACAGATCAGATTAAATAAGTTTCCTAAAGATTGACATAATGCCTCATAGTACAACTTAGTAGGAGATTCAGGCAACCCATCTTGTTATCTTTACGCTTAGTAAACCAACACATGATTCAGATGCATACTAAGAAAGACAATACACACTCATAGATAGATAATGCAGGACTCAATGAGAATCAAGGGCCTTCATATCCCTAAGTTTAAACCATTTCTTAGACCCTTCTATTAACTTAGGTAGTTTCCAATATCAGACTGCCTTCCATACATGTCTACTATACGAGAACATGAGTATAAACCAAGATTGGATGCAAACAGGGCCATAACTCAAAAGATAGAAACAGAGATGGGTAGGAAATCCAATGTCAAACCTATATGTCATTTGGAAACAGCAGATAAGCAATTTTAATATGAACAAATTCAGCAACTGCACAGTGACATGTACTTCTAGCAAACAGCCTAATAACTAAACCAAGCATACATTATATCATATTTCGGACCTTCATTCGACGAATGCTTAGAAGGCAGAATTACCCACATATTGAGACAACAAATACGAATATACCCGATACAACAGCAATCAGGATAAAACAAACTTCACATAATCGAATACGAAGTCAGAATTTCACAAAGAGGATAGGATTTACCTTCTCCGGACAGCGACCCGGAGCAGCGTATCAAGTCGTCGGTCCAATCGACGGATTTTGGGTTTGCGATGCGAATAAGGGCAAGGTTTGTTTGCTGATTTTTGGTTTGAATTGAAAGAAGAAGATTTGAACTACCTATTCGTGCTTGCCAGTGATGCTCTGTGTCTGCCCTTGCCTATCGTCTGCTTCCTTGAACTCTGTCGTCTCTTGCTACTGAACTGCTCTCTTCCCTGAGCTCTGCTTTTGTGTCTCTTCCCCCCTATTTCTATGCTATGGGTATGCTCTATTGTGCTCCGCTCTGCCCCCTCCATCGAATGCCTATTGCATGTGCTTAAATAGCCCTCGTTTGGGTTCCCCATTAGGTAAGCTATAAAAGGCCGCTGGGTTGCTGATTTTGTAATATTCCTAGTGCGATTTTGTGCAGGTTATGGTGAGGAATCGTTGAGAGATTTGAAGGATACTTGCTGGTTTTCAAATGATTCGATCATGTAAATGATTTGAAGGATTTGGGGTGATGGATATGGTAAGGAAAAGCTGGCTTGGTGCGTGGGTAGGAAGGCTCCGGATTCTCCTGAGAATCTGGCATGGCGCTGAAAAACTTAGATTTTTTAGGGTTTCGTTTAGGGCTGCGAAGGTTTTCGACCTGGATGAGACGAAATGGCAAACAAGTGAGGTATAATCGTATAAGAGCGGTGGGCGTGATGAGTATAGCGGGTGTTGGGCGCGGGCGATTGGGCTGTGGGCTTGCGGGCGATTGGGTTGGGGTATTATTAAAAGGTGGGCTGATTAGGTTAGTTTTAATTAGGCTTTTAATTAGTGAGTTATTAGTATTAAATTAGTGATAGATTAATTAGTGATAACTTAAATTAACAAATGTGATTAAAATAATTTAGGTGCTCTATTAATCTAATTGTTATAATGATAAATGTGGGCGTGCTATTTAATTAGTGCTTAATATTTATGAATGCGGCGCTATTATTCAAAATCTTATTTATTGTCTGTATTTATGTATTATTGTTGCATTTTATTATTATTAAAATTATTAGAATTATTGTTGAAAATTAGTGTAATTTTATAGTTAATGACTGGACGGGAGGGTCAAAATTGGGTGTCAACAATGTTTAGGCGCCGCGGCCCTGCATCTGTTGTCTGAGGGAGCCGCGACGCTGAGTCTTCTGCCTTTCTGAATAGTGGGAGCCGCGACCCTGATATAGGCGCCGCGGCTCTGGATCTTCTGCACCTTCTCTGAATGATAGGCGCCGCGGCCCTGCTTCTGACTGCAGGAGGCGCCGCGGCGCTGGTCTGGGTTTTAGCCTTTGTTCGCCACTTTCTCTGCTACCCGCATCTCCTCTTTCGCCCTCTTTTTGCTCCTTTTCCGCCATTTAGCCACTTTAACCACTTTGACTCAAAAGAAAGAAAAACTATCCTAATACGACATTTATATGTGCAAAATGGGACAAAAGACTAACTAAAACAGACTCAAAAGGTGTATATAAAATACACCGATCACTACTTCGTTCGAATAGAACATTTGTCGTGAATTTATATATGGTGAATTTTTATACAAAGAGAGAAGAGTCTATAATATTTTATCGCTAAAATTTATCGATCAGTGTGATTTTATCTATAGGTGAAATTTTTGACTTGTTGCGATATATGATTATGGATGGCGCAAGGTTTACTTAACCTTATTTGAATTTTTAAGTACTTCATAGTCATTTCTCCTTATGATTATGCTGTAATTGAAGACTGTCTCACATTTTGAACAATTTCATTTTGAGTCTGATCACGATACCAATAATTTTTCAGTCTGGATCACAACGAACAAGTGCTTTTTCTAGTAGAATATTCCTTGTGATAGTATCATGATTTATATGAGTATGATACTGAGATCAATGGATATATAAAAGCAAACAAGTGCTCTTCTCTCTTCATCTTATACCCATTGATCTCATATCATACTCTTATAAATCACGATAAGTGTTTTATTCATATGAAGTATACATGTATGTGAAGATGGAAATTAAAAGAGAAACAAAATTTATTCAAAGGAAATCACAAGAATGATTGTTGAGAAGTAATGAGGTTTGAGGAATGACATATAGAGATGTATATATAGATAACTAAAGTGAGAAGAGAGAAAATATTTTACAAGATAAATGAGGATGCATTTAATAGGATAGGTATGTTGATTTAAGATTTTTAGAAAGATAATAATGTCATTAAATATTTCATTTTCCATATTTGGACATCTTTCTAAAATCAAAATTTGGTTAATTATTTATTGTTTTAGCAGGTATATAAATTGTCAGAATACCCGCAGTGAAATATTAAAATACCAAACTGCCCTTATATAGTTGAACAACCAATACACATCTCACCGCGGAACAAGGGCAGTAACACTGCCTTGGTGTGCGTTGGTGCACCTTTTTGTATAGAGATCAGTGTGTCCTCCTTTATATAAGGTTGGAAAGGTATTTCAAAGGAATACAATGTTTATGTTTATGTTTTCTCAAATTCTCAATGTATTTTCACTTAAACTTGTTGGAAGACAAACCTATCATAAACTTAGTCGATTTTATCAAATCTTATGCACCTCACTATTTGTCTTGATTCTGAAATAACTATTTTCACCAAAACTCATCTTGTTAGCACTTCACATGTTTAACTGTCACATTCATACTCATTTAACACATCCACACCTAATCAAAATTTACAGAATGCTATAACTCATTATTTGTGTACACACACTATACTTGCAATATCCTTTAGTGTGCCGACTCTATTCCTAGCACGAGTGGAGATCGAGATGGTGTCGGTCATTGAGGAGGACGTTCTGAATGATTCGGGGTGAGCCATCTATGTGATTCATGACATTGAATCCTCCCAATCTATCCTTTACTTTCTGTCTTTTCATATTCTGATAGCTTATGTATTTTCGGAATATATTGCCAGACTTGTATTCCTTTCTAGTTAGTTCTTGTACTGGCGACACCAGTATTGAGGAATTGTAGTATTTTCGTATTATTTATATTATAAGACTTATTTAAGACTGAATTGAATTTCCTTAACTATTCCTGAACTTTTTTCTTTAAATATTTTGGATTAAGTGATTGGGGTCGGCTTACTGACCCTGGTGGTCAGTGCCATCACGGCTCAGTAAATTGGGTCGTGTCACCAGACGTACTAAAATAAAAATAATTAATGTGTGTCTAAATAATTAATGAAACAGACAATAAACATTTAAAAGTTGGTTAGTGTTACTTTCTTTAGGCTTGAAACAATCATTTTGTTACCATATATAATTAGGTCATATAGAGAAAATATTGCAAATATTAAGATATTTAATTAAATTTATATTAATTAGATTCTTGTAATTTTGCATTATTATTGAAATTGATTCAACGATACACATATCCGAAGCCACGTAAGAATTCATAAATATTTCCTTCAGGAATATTCAATAAAACTGGAATGATAAAAAATCGCTAACTATAATTTGTCATTATTTTTAGTTTAATAGAAAGGAAAATAAAAGTTTATATTAGATATAATGAAATTCTATAAATTTATAAAAATAAAAACAAAATCGGGTAAAAAAAAGTTAAGCAACAATTTTTTCATAAACATGATTCTTTTGAGTAATCGTATTTCTAACATAGATATAAAACTAAGTCTTTCCTCTATATTTTTAAAAAAAAAAATTATATGCGGACAAAATCCAAATGTCGCCGACACCAAGTGCAAATAAATTGTGTTTCTCTTTTTATTTTTATTTTTGTGTATATATGGCTACTTCGTACGAATAGAACACTTGTCGTGAATTTATATATGGTGAATTTTTATACAAAGAGAGAAGAGTCTATAATATTTTATCGCTAAAATTTATCGATCAGTGTGATTTTATCTATAGGTGAAATTTTTGACTTGTTGCGATATATGATTATGGATGGCGCAAGGTTTACTTAACCTTATTTGAATTTTTAAGTACTTCATAGTCATTTCTCCTTATGATTATGCTGTAATTGAAGACTGTCTCACATTTTGAACAATTTCATTTTGAGTCTGATCACGATACCAATAATTTTTTCACGGATCACAACGAACAAGTGTTTTTCTAGTAGAATATTCCTTGTGATAGTATCATGATTTATAAGAGTATGATATGAGATCAATGGATATATAAAAGCAAACAAGTGCTCTTCTCTCTTCATCTTATACCCATTGATCTCATATCATACTCTTATAAATCACGATAAGTGTTTTATTCATATGAAGTATACATGTATGTGAAGATGGAAATTAAAAGAGAAACAAAATTTATTCAAAGGAAAACACAAGAATGATTGTTGAGAAGTAATGAGGTTTGAGGAATGACATATAGAGATGTATATATAGATAACTAAAGTGAGAAGAGAGAAAACATTTTAGAAGATAAATGAGGATGCATTTAATAGGATAGGTATGTTGATTTAAGATTTTTAGAAAGATAATAATGTCATTAAATATTTCATTTTCCATATTTGGACATCTTTCTAAAATCAAAATTTGGTTAATTATTTATTGTTTTAGCAGGTATATAAATTGTCGTAATACATGATGAAATATTAAAATACCAAAAGCCTTTATATAGTTGAACAACCAATACACATCTCATCATGGAACAAGGCGTGCTGCCTTGGTGTGCGTTGGTGCACCTTTTTGTATAGAGATCAGTGTGTCCTCCTTTATATAAGGTTGGAAAGGTATTTCAAAGGAATACAATGTTTATGTTTATGTTTTCTCAAATTCTCAATGTATTTTCACTTAAACTTGTTGGAAGACAAACCTATCATAAACTTAGTCGATTTTATCAAATCTTATGCACCTCACTATTTGTCTTGATTCTTAAATAACTATTTTCACCAAAACTCATCTTGTTATCACTTCACATGTTTAACTGTCACATTCATACTCATTTAAGACATCCACACCTAATCAAAATTTACAAAATGCTATAACTCATTATTTGTGTACACACACTACACTTGCAATATCCTTTAGTGTGTCGACTCTATTCCTAGCACGAGTGGAGATCGAGATGGTGTCGGTCATTGAGGAGGACGTTCTGAATGATTCGGGGTGAGCCATCTATGTGATTCATGACATTGAATCCTCCCAATCTATCCTTTACTTTCTGTCTTTTCATATTCTGATAGCTTATGTATTTTCGGAATATATTGCCAGACTTGTATTCCTTTCTATTTAGTTCTTGTACTGGCGACACCAGTATTGAGGAATTGTAGTATTTTCGTATTATTTATATTATAAGACTTATTTAAGACTGAATTGAATTTCCTTAACTATTCCTGAACTTTTTTCTTTAAATATTTTGGATTAAGTGATTGGGGTCGGCTTACTGACCCTGGTGGTCAGTGCCATCACGGCTCAGTAAATTGGGTCGTGTCACCAGACGTACTAAAATAAAAATAATTAATGTGTGTCTAAATAATTAATGAAACAGACAATAAACATTTAAAAGTTGGTTAGTGTTACTTTCTTTAGGCTTGAAACAATCATTTTGTTACCATATATAATTAGGTCATATAGAGAAAATATTGCAAATATTAAGATATTTAATTAAATTTATATTAATTAGATTCTTGTAATTTTGCATTATTATTGAAATTGATTCAACGATACACATATCCGAAGCCACGTAAGAATTCATAAATAGTTCCTTCAGGAATATTCAATAAAACTGGAAAGATAAAAAATCGCTAACTATAATTTGTCATTATTTTTAGTTTAATAGAAAGGAAAATAAAAGTTTATATTAGATATAATGAAATTCTATAAATTTATAAAAATAAAAACAAAATCGGGTAAAAAAAAGTTAAGCAACAATTTTTTCATAAACATGATTCTTTTGAGTAATCGTATTTCTAACATAGATATAAAACTAAGTCTTTCCTCTATATTTTTAAAAAAAAAAATTATATGCGGACAAAATCCAAATGTCGCCGACACCAAGTGCAAATAAATTGTGTTTCTCTTTTTATTTTTATTTTTGTGTATATATGGCTACTTCGTACGAATAGAACACTTGTCGTGAATTTATATATGGTGAATTTTTATACAAAGAGAGAAGAGTCTATAATATTTTATCGCTAAAATTTATCGATCAGTGTGATTTTATCTATAGGTGAAATTTTTGACTTGTTGCGATATATGATTATGGATGGCGCAAGGTTTACTTAACCTTATTTGAATTTTTAAGTACTTCATAGTCATTTCTCCTTATGATTATGCTGTAATTGAAGACTGTCTCACATTTTGAACAATTTCATTTTGAGTCTGATCACGATACCAATAATTTTTCAGATCACAACGAACAAGTGCTTTTTCTAGTAGAATATTCCTTGTGATAGTATCATGATTTATATGAGTATGATACTGAGATCAATGGATATATAAAAGCAAACAAGTGCTCTTCTCTCTTCATCTTATACCCATTGATCTCATATCATACTCTTATAAATCACGATAAGTGTTTTATTCATATGAAGTATACATGTATGTGAAGATGGAAATTAAAAGAGAAACAAAATTTATTCAAAGGAAAACACAAGAATGATTGTTGAGAAGTAATGAGGTTTGAGGAATGACATATAGAGATGTATATATAGATAACTAAAGTGAGAGAGAAAACATATCAGACGATAAATGAGGATGCATTTAATAGGATAGGTATGTTGATTTAAGATTTTTAGAAAGATAATAATGTCATTAAATATTTCATTTTCCATATTTGGACATCTTTCTAAAATCAAAATTTGGTTAATTATTTATTGTTTTAGCAGGTATATAAATTGTCGAATACATGATGAAATATTAAAATACCAAACCGCCTTATATAGTTGAACAACCAATACACATCTCATCATGGAACAAGGCGAACATCGCCTTGGTGTGCGTTGGTGCACCTTTTTGTATAGAGATCAGTGTGTCCTCCTTTATATAAGGTTGGAAAGGTATTTCAAAGGAATACAATGTTTATGTTTATGTTTTCTCAAATTCTCAATGTATTTTCACTTAAACTTGTTGGAAGACAAACCTATCATAAACTTAGTCGATTTTATCAAATCTTATGCACCTCACTATTTGTCTTGATTCTGAAATAACTATTTTCACCAAAACTCATCTTGTTATCACTTCACATGTTTAACTGTCACATTCATACTCATTTAACACATCCACACCTAATCAAAATTTACAGAATGCTATAACTCATTATTTGTGTACACACACTACACTTGCAATATCCTTTAGTGTGCCGACTCTATTCCTAGCACGAGTGGAGATCGAGATGGTGTCGGTCATTGAGGAGGACGTTCTGAATGATTCGGGGTGAGCCATCTATGTGATTCATGACATTGAATCCTCCCAATCTATCCTTTACTTTCTGTCTTTTCATATTCTGATAGCTTATGTATTTTCGGAATATATTGCCAGACTTGTATTCCTTTCTAGTTAGTTCTTGTACTGGCGACACCAGTATTGAGGAATTGTAGTATTTTCGTATTATTTATATTATAAGACTTATTTAAGACTGAATTGAATTTCCTTAACTATTCCTGAACTTTTTTCTTTAAATATTTTGGATTAAGTGATTGGGGTGCCATCGACTTCACGGTGGTGATGCCATCACGGCTCAGTAAATTGGGTCGTGTCACCAGACGTACTAAAATAAAAATAATTAATGTGTGTCTAAAGAATTAATGAAATAGACAATAAACATTTAAAAGTTGGTTAGTGTTACTTTCTTTAGGCTTGAAACAATCATTTTGTTACCATATATAATTAGGTCATATAGAGAAAATATTGCAAATATTAAGATATTTAATTAAATTTATATTAATTAGATTCTTGTAATTTTGCATTATTATTGAAATTGATTCAACGATACACATATCCGAAGCCACGTAAGAATTCATAAATAGTTCCTTCAGGAATATTCAATAAAACTGGAATGATAAAAAATTGCTAACTATAATTTGTCATTATTTTTAGTTTAATAGAAAGGAAAATAAAAGTTTATATTAGATATAATGAAATTCTATAAATTTATAAAAATAAAAACAAAATCGGGTAAAAAAAAGTTAAGCAACAATTTTTTCATAAACATGATTCTTTTGAGTAATCGTATTTCTAACATAGATATAAAACTAAGTCTTTCCTCTATATTTTTAAAAAAAAAATTATATGCGGACAAAATCCAAATGTCGCCGACACCAAGTGCAAATAAATTGTGTTTCTCTTTTTATTTTTATTTTTGTGTATATATGGCTACTTCAATTTAATAGAACACTTGTCGTGAATTTATATATGGTGAATTTTTATACAAAGAGAGAAGAGTCTATAATATTTTATCGCTAAAATTTATCGATCAGTGTGATTTTATCTATAGGTGATTTGACTTGTTGCGATATATGATTATGGATGGCGCAAGGTTTACTTAACCTTATTTGAATTTTTAAGTACTTCATAGTCATTTCTCCTTATGATTATGCTGTAATTGAAGACTGTCTCACATTTTGAACAATTTCATTTTGAGTCTGATCACGATACCAATAATTTTTCAGTCTGGATCACAACGAACAAGTGCTTTTTCTAGTAGAATATTCCTTGTGATAGTATCATGATTTATATGAGTATGATACTGAGATCAATGGATATATAAAAGCAAACAAGTGCTCTTCTCTCTTCATCTTATACCCATTGATCTCATATCATACTCTTATAAATCACGATAAGTGTTTTATTCATATGAAGTATACATGTATGTGAAGATGGAAATTAAAAGAGAAACAAAATTTATTCTAAGGAAAACACAAGAATGATTGTTGAGAAGTAATGAGGTTTGAGGAATGACATATAGAGATGTATATATAGATAACTAAAGTGAGAAGAGAGAAAACATTTTAGAAGATAAATGAGGATGCATTTAATAGGATAGGTATGTTGATTTAAGATTTTTAGAAAGATAATAATGTCATTAAATATTTCATTTTCCATATTTGGACATCTTTCTAAAATCAAAATTTGGTTAATTATTTATTGTTTTAGCAGGTATATAAATTGTCAGAATACCCGCAGTGAAATATTAAAATACCAAACTGCCCTTATATAGTTGAACAACCAATACACATCTCACCGCGGAACAAGGGCAGTAACACTGCCTTGGTGTGCGTTGGTGCACCTTTTTGTATAGAGATCAGTGTGTCCTCCTTTATATAAGGTTGGAAAGGTATTTCAAAGGAATACAATGTTTATGTTTATGTTTTCTCAAATTCTCAATGTATTTTCACTTAAACTTGTTGGAAGACAAACCTATCATAAACTTAGTCGATTTTATCAAATCTTATGCACCTCACTATTTGTCTTGATTCTGAAATAACTATTTTCACCAAAACTCATCTTGTTATCACTTCACATGTTTAATCACACATTCATACTCATTTAACACATCCACACCTAATCAAAATTTATGTAATGCTATAACTCATTATTTGTGTACACACACTACACTTGCAATATCCTTTAGTGTGTCGACTCTATTCCTAGCACGAGTGGAGATCGAGATGGTGTCGGTCATTGAGAGGACGCTCAATGATTCGGTGAGCCATCTATGTGATTCATGACATTGAATCCTCCCAATCTATCCTTTACTTTCTCTTTTCATATTCGATAGCTTATGTATTTTCGGAATATATTGCCAGACTTGTATTCCTTTCTAGTTAGTTCTTGTACTGGCGACACCAGTATTGAGGAATTGTAGTATTTTCGTATTATTTATATTATAAGACTTATTTAAGACTGAATTGAATTTCCTTAACTATTCCTGAACTTTTTTCTTTAAATATTTTGGATTAAGTGATTGGGAATTCGCCATCGACCAGTGGTCAGTGCCATCACGGCTCAGTAAATTGGGTCGTGTCACCAGACGTACTAAAATAAAAATAATTAATGTGTGTCTAAAGAATTAATGAAACAGACAATAAACATTTAAAAGTTGGTTAGTGTTACTTTCTTTAGGCTTGAAACAATCATTTTGTTACCATATATAATTAGGTCATATAGAGAAAATATTGCAAATATTAAGATATTTAATTAAATTTATATTAATTAGATTCGTAATTTTGCATTATTATTGAAATTGATTCAACGATACACATATCCGAAGCCACGTAAGAATTCATAAATAGTTCCTTCAGGAATATTCAATAAAACTGGAATGATAAAAAATCGCTAACTATAATTTGTCATTATTTTTAGTTTAATAGAAAGGAAAATTAAAGTTTATATTAGATATAATGAAATTCTATAAATTTATAAAAATAAAAACAAAATCGGGTAAAAAAAAGTTAAGCAACAATTTTTTCATAAACATGATTCTTTTGAGTAATCGTATTTCTAACATAGATATAAAACTAAGTCTTTCCTCTATATTTTTTTAAAAAAAATTATATGCGGACAAAATCCAAATGTCGACACCAAGTGCAAATAAATTGTGTTTCTCTTTTATTTTTATTTTTGTGTATATATGGCTACTTCGTACGAATAGAACACTTGTCGTGAATTTATATATGGTGAATTTTTATACAAAGAGAGAAGAGTCTATAATATTTTATCGCTAAAATTTATCGATCAGTGTGATTTTATCTATAGGTGAAATTTTTGACTTGTTGCGATATATGATTATGGATGGCGCAAGATTTACTTAACCTTATTTGAATTTTTAAGTACTTCATAGTCATTTCTCCTTATGATTATGTCAGTAATTGAAGACTGTCTCACATTTTGAACAATTTCATTTTGAGTCTGATCACGATACCAATAATTTTTCAGTCTGGATCACAACGAACAAGTGCTTTTTCTAGTAGAATATTCCTTGTGATAGTATCATGATTTATATGAGTATGATACTGAGATCAATGGATATATAAAAGCAAACAAGTGCTCTTCTCTCTTCATCTTATACCCATTGATCTCATATCATACTCTTATAAATCACGATAAGTGTTTTATTCATATGAAGTATACATGTATGTGAAGATGGAAATTAAAAGAGAAACAAAATTTATTCAAAGGAAAACACAAGAATGATTGTTGAGAAGTAATGAGGTTTGAGGAATGACATATAGAGATGTATATATAGATAACTAAAGTGAGAAGAGAGAAAACATTTTAGAAGATAAATGAGGATGCATTTAATAGGATAGGTATGTTGATTTAAGATTTTTAGAAAGATAATAATGTCATTAAATATTTCATTTTCCATATTTGGACATCTTTCTAAAATCAAAATTTGGTTAATTATTTATTGTTTTAGCAGGTATATAAATTGTCGAGAATACATGATGAAATATTAAAATACCAAACTGCCTTATATAGTTGAACAACCAATACACATCTCATCATGGAACAAGGGCGTGCTCGCCTTGGTGTGCGTTGGTGCACCTTTTTGTATAGAGATCAGTGTGTCCTCCTTTATATAAGGTTGGAAAGGTATTTCAAAGGAATACAATGTTTATGTTTATGTTTTCTCAAATTCTCAATGTATTTTCACTTAAACTTGTTGGAAGACAAACCTATCATAAACTTAGTCGATTTTATCAAATCTTATGCACCTCACTATTTGTCTTGATTCTGAAATAACTATTTTCACCAAAACTCATCTTGTTATCACTTCACATGTTTAATCGTCACATTCATACTCATTTAACACATCCACACCTAATCAAAATTTCTGAATGCTATAACTCATTATTTGTGTACACACACTACACTTGCAATATCCTTTAGTGTGCCGACTCTATTCCTAGCACGAGTGGAGATCGAGATGGTGTCGGTCATTGAGGAGGACGCTCGAATGATTCGGTGAGCCATCTATGTGATTCATGACATTGAATCCTCCCAATCTATCCTTTACTTTCTTTTCATATTCGATAGCTTATGTATTTTGAATATATTGCGGACTTGTATTCCTTTCTAGTTAGTTCTTGTAATCGACACCAGATTGAGGAATTGTAGTATTTTCGTATTATTTATATTATAAGACTTATTTAAGATGAATTGAATTTCCTTAACTATTCTCGAACTTTTTTCTTTAAATATTTTGGATTAAGTGATTGGGGTCGGCTTACTGACCCTGGTGGTCAGTGCCATCACGGCTCAGTAAATTGGGTCGTGTCACCAGACGTACTAAAATAAAAATAATTAATGTGTGTCTAAAGAATTAATGAAACAGACAATAAACATTTAAAAGTTGGTTAGTGTTACTTTCTTTAGGCTTGAAACAATCATTTTGTTACCATATATAATTAGGTCATATAGAGAAAATATTGCAAATATTAAGATATTTAATTAAATTTATATTAATTAGATTCTTGTAATTTTGCATTATTATTGAAATTGATTCAACGATACACATATCCGAAGCCACGTAAGAATTCATAAATAGTTCCTTCAGGAATATTCAATAAAACTGGAATGATAAAAAATCGCTAACTATAATTTGTCATTATTTTTAGTTTAATAGAAAGGAAAATTAAAGTTTATATTAGATATAATGAAATTCTATAAATTTATAAAAATAAAAACAAAATCGGGTAAAAAAAAGTTAAGCAACAATTTTTTCATAAACATGATTCTTTTGAGTAATCGTATTTCTAACATAGATATAAAACTAAGTCTTTCCTCTATATTTTTAAAAAAAAAAATTATATGCGGACAAAATCCAAATGTCGCGACACCAAGTGCAAATAAATTGTGTTTCTCTTTTATTTTTATTTTTGTGTATATATGGCTACTTAAATAATAGAACACTTGTCGTGAATTTATATATGGTGAATTTTTATACAAAGAGAGAAGAGTCTATAATATTTTATCGCCAAAATTTATCGATCGGTGTGATTTTATCTATAGGTGAAATTTTTGACTTGTTGCGATATATGATTATGGATGGCAAGGTTTACTTAACCTTATTTGAATTTTTAAGTACTTCATAGTCATTTCTCCTTATGATTATGCTGTAATTGAAGACTGTCTCACATTTTGAACAATTTCATTTTGAGTCTGATCACGATACCAATAATTTTTCACGGATCACAACGAACAAGTGTTTTTTCTAGTAGAATATTCCTTGTGATAGTATCATGATTTATATGAGTATGATACTGAGATCAATGGATATATAAAAGCAAACAAGTGCTCTTCTCTCTTCATCTTATACCCATTGATCTCATATCATACTCTTATAAATCACGATAAGTGTTTTATTCATATGAAGTATACATGTATGTGAAGATGGAAATTAAAAGAGAAACAAAATTTATTCAAAGGAAAACACAAGAATGATTGTTGAGAAGTAATGAGGTTTGAGGAATGACATATAGAGATGTATATATAGATAACTAAAGTGAGAAGAGAGAAAACATTTTAGAAGATAAATGAGGATGCATTTAATAGGATAGGTATGTTGATTTAAGATTTTTAGAAAGATAATAATGTCATTAAATATTTCATTTTCCATATTTGGACATCTTTCTAAAATCAAAATTTGGTTAATTATTTATTGTTTTAGCAGGTATATAAATTGTCAGAATACCCGCAGTGAAATATTAAAATACCAAACTGCCCTTATATAGTTGAACAACCAATACACATCTCACCGCGGAACAAGGGCAGTAACACTGCCTTGGTGTGCGTTGGTGCACCTTTTTGTATAGAGATCAGTGTGTCCTCCTTTATATAAGGTTGGAAAGGTATTTCAAAGGAATACAATGTTTATGTTTATGTTTTCTCAAATTCTCAATGTATTTTCACTTAAACTTGTTGGAAGACAAACCTATCATAAACTTAGTCGATTTTATCAAATCTTATGCACCTCACTATTTGTCTTGATTCTGAAATAACTATTTTCACCAAAACTCATCTTGTTATCACTTCACATGTTTAACTGTCACATTCATACTCATTTAACACATCCACACCTAATCAAAATTTACAGAATGCTATAACTCATTATTTGTGTACACACACTACACTTGCAATATCCTTTAGTGTGCCGACTCTATTCCTAGCACGAGTGGAGATCGAGATGGTGTCGGTCATTGAGGAGGACGTTCTGAATGATTCGGGGTGAGCCATCTATGTGATTCATGACATTGAATCCTCCCAATCTATCCTTTACTTTCTGTCTTTTCATATTCTGATAGCTTATGTATTTTCGGAATATATTGCCAGACTTGTATTCCTTTCTAGTTAGTTCTTGTCTTGGCGACACCAAGATTGAGGAATTGTAGTATTTTCGTATTATTTATATTATAAGACTTATTTAAGACTGAATTGAATTTCCTTAACTATTCCTGAACTTTTTTCTTTAAATATTTTGGATTAAGTGATTGGGGTCGACTACGACAGTGGTCGATGCCATCACGGCTCGAGAAATTGGTCGTGTCACGGACGTACTAAAATAAAAATAATTAATGTGTGTCTAAAGAATTAATGAAACAGACAATAAACATTTAAAAGTTGGTTAGTGTTACTTTCTTTAGGCTTGAAACAATCATTTTGTTACCATATATAATTAGGTCATATAGAGAAAATATTGCAAATATTAAGATATTTAATTAAATTTATATTAATTAGATTCTTGTAATTTTGAATTATTATTGAAATTGATTCAACGATACACATATCCGAAGCCACGTAAGAATTCATAAATAGTTCCTTCAGGAATATTCAATAAAACTGGAATGATAAAAAATCGCTAACTATAATTTGTCATTATTTTTAGTTTAATAGAAAGGAAAATAAAAGTTTATATTAGATATAATGAAATTCTATAAATTTATAAAAATAAAAACAAAATCGGGTAAAAAAAAGTTAAGCAACAATTTTTTCATAAACATGATTCTTTTGAGTAATCGTATTTCTAACACAGATATAAAACTAAGTCTTTCCTCTATATTTTTTTTAAAAAAAATTATATGCGGACAAAATCCAAATGTCGCCGACACCAAGTGCAAATAAATTGTGTTTCTCTTTTTATTTTTACTTTTGTGTATATATGGCTACTTAAATTTAATAGAACACTTGTCGTGAATTTATATATGGTGAATTTTTATACAAAGAGAGAAGAGTCTATAATATTTTATCGCTAAAATTTATCGATCAGTGTGATTTTATCTATAGGTGAAATTTTTGACTTGTTGTGATACATGATTATGGATGGCGCAAGGTTTACTTAACCTTATTTGAATTTTTAAGTACTTCATAGTCATTTCTCCTTATGATTATGCTGTAATTGAAGACTGTCTCACATTTTGAACAATTTCATTTTGAGTCTGATCACGATACCAATAATTTTTCAGTATGGATCACAACGAACAAGTGCTTTTTCTAGTAGAATATTCCTTGTGATAGTATCATGATTTATATGAGTATGATACTCAGATCAATGGATATATAAAAGCAAACAAGTGCTCTTCTCTCTTCATCTTAAACCCATTGATCTCATATCATACTCTTATAAATCACGATAAGTGTTTTATTCATATGAAGTATACATGTATATGAAGATGGAAATTAAAGAGAAACAAAATTTATTCAAAGGAAAACACAAGAATGATTGTTGAGAAGTAATGAGGTTTGAGGAATGACATATAGAGATGTATATATAGATAACTAAAGTGAGAAGAGAGAAAACATTTTAGAAGATAAATGAGGATGCATTTAATTGGATAGGTATGTTGATTTAAGATTTTTAGAAAGATAATAATGTCATTAAATATTTCATTTTACATATTTGGACATCTTTCTAAAATCAAAATTTGGTTAATTATTTATTGTTTTAGCAGGTATATAAATTGTCAGAATACCCGCAGTGAAATATTAAAATATCAAACTGCCCTTATATAGATGAACAACCAATACACATCTCACCGCGGAACAAGGGCAGTAACACTGCCTTAGTGTGCGTATGTGCATCTTTTTGTATAGAGATCAGAGTGTCCTCCTTTATATAAGTTGGAAAGGTATTTCAAAGGAAAACAATGTTTATGTTTATGTTTTCTCAAATTCTCAATGTATTTTCACTTAAACTTGTTGGAAGACAAACCTATCATAAACTTAGTCGATTTTATCAAATATTATGCACCTCACTAATTGTCTTGATTCTGAAATAACTATTTTCACAAAAACTCATCTTGTTAGCACTTCACGTGTTTAACTGTCACATTCATACTCATTTAACACATCCACACCTAATCAAAATTTACAGAATGTTATAACTCATTATTTTTGTACACACACTACACTTGCAATATCCTTTAGTGTGCCGACTCTATTCCTAGCACGAGTGGAGATCGAGATGGTGTCGGTCATTGAGGAGGACGTTCTGAATGATTCGGGGTTAGCCATCTATGTGATTCATGGCACTGAATCCTCCCAATCTATCCTTTACTTTCTGTGTTTTCATATTCTGATAGATTATGTATTTTCGGAATATATTGCCAGACGTGTATTCCTTTCTAGTTAGTTCTTGTACTGGCGACACAAGTATTGAGGAATTGTAGTATTTTCGTATTATTTATATTATAAGACTTATTTAAGACTGAATTGAATTTCCTTAACTATTCCTGAACTTTTTTCTTTAAATATTTTTGATTAAGTGATTGTGGTCGGCTTACTGACCCTGGTGGTCAGTGCCATCACGACTCAGTAAATTGGGTCGTGTCACCAGACGTACTAAAATAAAAATAATTAATGTGTGTCTAAAGAATTAATGAAACAGACAATAAACATTTAAAAGTTGGTTAGTGTTACTTTCTTTAGGCTTGAAACAATATTTTTTTACCATATATAATTAGGTTATATAGAGAAAATATTGTAAATATTAAGATATTTAATTAAATTTATATTAATTAGATTCTTGTAATTTTGCATTATTATTGAAATTGATTCAACGATACACATATCCGAAGCCACGTAAGAATTCATAAATAGTTCCTTCAGGAATATTCAATAAAACTGGAATGATAAAAAATCGCTAACTATAATTTGTCATTATTTTTAGTTTAATAGAAAGGAAAATTAAAGTTTATATTAGATATAATGAAATTCTATAAATTTATAAAAATAAAAACAAAATCGGGTAAAAAAAAGTTAAGCAACAATTTTTTCATAAACATGATTCTTTTGAGTAATCGTATTTCTAACATAGATATAAAACTAAGTCTTTCCTCTATATTTTTTTAAAAAAAAATTATATGCGGACAAAATCCAAATTTCGCCGACACCAAGTGCAAATAAATTGTGTTTCTCTTTTTATTTTTATTTTTGTGTATATATGGCTACTTCGTACGAATAGAACACTTGTCGTGAATTTATATATGGTGAATTTTTATACAAAGAGAGAAGAGTCTATAATATTTTATCGTTAAAATTTATCGATCAGTGTGATTTTATCTATAGGTGAAATTTTTGACTTGTTGAGATATATGATTATGGATGGCTCAAGGTTTACTTAACCTTATTTGAATTTTTAAGTACTTCATAGTCATTTCTCCTTATGATTATGCTGTAATTGAAGACTGTCTCACATTTTGAACAATTTCATTTTGAGTCTGATCACAATACCAATAATTTTTCAGTCTGGATCACAACGAACAAGTGCTTTTTCTAGTAGAATATTCCTTGTGATAGTATCATGATTTATATGAGTATGATACTGAGATCAATGGATATATAAAAAGCAAACAAGTGCTCTTCTCTCTTCATCTTATACCCATTGATCTCATATCATATTCTTATAAATCACGATAAGTGTTTTATTCATATGAAGTATCCATGTATATGAAGATGGAAATTAAAAGAGAAACAAAATTTATTCAAAGGAAAACAAAGAATGATTGTTGAGAAGTAATGAGGTTTGAGGAATGACATATAAAGATGTATATATAGATAACTAAAGTGAGAAGAGAGAAAGCATTTTAGAAGATAAATGAGGATGCATTTAATAGGATCAGGTATGTTGATTTAAGATTTTTAGAAAGATAATAATGTCATTAAATAATTTTATTTCCCATATTTGGAAATCTTTCTAAAATCAAAATTTGGTTAAATATTTATTGTTTTAGCAGGTATATAAATTGTCAGAATACCCGCAGTGAATTATTAAAATATCGAACTGCCATTATATAGTTGAACGATCAATACGCAGCTCACCGCGGAACAAGGGCAGTAACACTGCCTTGGTGTGCGTTGGTGCACCTTTTTGTTTAGAGATCAGTGTGTCCTCCTTTATATAAGGTTGGAAAGGTATTTCAAAGGAATACAATGTTTATGTTTTATGTTTTCTCAAATTCTCAATGTATTTTCACTTGAACTTGTTGGAAGACAAACCTATCATAAACTTAGTTGATTTTATCAAATCTTATGCACCTCACTATTTGTCTTGATTCTGAAATAACTATTTTCACCAAAACTCATCTTGTTAGCACTTCACATGTTTAACTGTCACCTTCATACTCATTTAACACATCCACTCCTAATCAGAATTTAAAGAATGTTATAACTCATTATTTTTGTACACACACTACACTTGCAACATCCTTTAGTGTGCCGACTCTATTCCTAACACGAGTGGAGATCGATATGGTGTCGGTCATTGAGGAGGACGTTCTGAATGATTCGGGGTGAGCCATCTTTGTGATTCATGGCACTAAATCCTCCCATCTATCCTTTACTTTCTGTCTTTTCATATTCAGATAGCTTATGTATTTTCGAAATATATTGCCAGATTTGTATTCCTTTCTAGTTAGTTCTTGTACTAGCGACAACAACATTGAGGAGTTGTAGTATTTTCGTATTATTTATATTATAAGACTTATTTAAGACTGAAATTGAATTTCCTTAACTATTCCTGAACTTTTTTCTTTAAATATTTTGGATTAAGTGATTGTGGTCGGCTTACTGATCCTGGTGGTTTGTGCCATCACAGCTTAGTAAATTGGATCGTGTCACCAGACGTACTAAAATAAAAATAATTAATGTGAGTCTAAAGAATTATAGAAATAGACAATAAACATTTAAAAGTTGGTTAGTGTTACTCTCTTAGGCTTGAAACAATAATTTTTTTACCATATATAATTAGGTCATATAGATAAAATATTGCAAATATTAAGATATTTAATTAAATTTATATTAATTAGATTCTTGTAATTTTGCATTATTATTGAAATTGATTCAACGATACACATATCCGAAGCCACGTAAGAATTCATAACTAGTTCCTTCATGAATATTCAATAAAATTGGAATGATAAAAAATCGCTAACTACAATTTGTCATTATTTTTAGTTTAATAGAAATGAAAATTACATTTTTTTAGATATAATGAAATTTTATAAATTGATAAAAATGAAAACAAAATCGGGTAAAAAAAAGTTAAGCAACAATTTTTTCATAAACATGATTCTTTTGAGTAATCGTATTTCTAACATAGATATAAAACTAAGACTTTCCTCTATATTTTTTTAAAAAAAAATTATATGCGGACAAAATCCAAATGTCGCCGACACCAAGTGCAAATAAATTGTGTTTCTCTTTTAATTTTTATTTTTGTGTATATATGGCTACTTCGTACGAATAGAACACTTGTCGTGAATTTATATATGGTGAATTTTTATACAAAGAGAGAAGAGTCTATAATATTTTATCGTTAAAATTTATCGATCAGTGTGATTTTATCTATAGGTGAAATTTTTGACTTGTTGCGATATATGATTATGGATGGCTCAAGGTTTACTTAACCTTATTTGAATTTTTAAGTACTTCATAGTCATTTCTCCTTATGATTATGCTGTAATTGAAGACTGTCTCACATTTTGAACAATTTCATTTTGAGTCTGATCACGATACCAATAATTTTTCAGTCTGGATCACAACGAACAAGTGCTTTTTCTAGTAGAATATTCCTTGTGATAGTATCATGATTTATATGAGTATGATACTGAGATAAATGGATATATAAAAGGCAAACAAGTGCTCTTCTCTCTTCTTATACCCATTGATCTCATATCATATTCTTATAAATCACGATAAGTGTTTTATTCATATGAAGTATCCATGTATATGAAGATGGAAATTAAAAGAGAAACAAAATTTATTCAAAGGAAAACAAAAGAATGATTGTTGAGAAGTAATGAGGTTTGAGGAATGACATATAAAGATGTATATATAGATAACTAAAGTGAGAAGAGAGAAAGCATTTTAGAAGATAAATGAGGATGCATTTAATAGGATCAAGTATGTTGATTTAAGATTTTTAGAAAGATAATAATGTCATTAAATAATTTCATTTTCCATATTTGGACATCTTTCTAAAATCAAAATTTGGTTAAATATTTATTGTTTTAGCAGGTATATAAATTGTCAGAATACCCGCAGTGAATTATTAAAATATCGAACTGCCCTTATATAGTTGAACGACGTACGCATTTCGCGGAACAAGGGCGTGCTGCCTTGGTGTGCGTTAGTGCACCTTTTTGTTTAGAGATCAGTGTGTCCTCCTTTATATAAGGTTGGAAAGGTATTTCAAAGGAATACAATGTTTATGTTTTATGTTTTCTCAAATTCTCAATGTATTTTCACTTGAACTTGTTGGAAGACAAACCTATCATAAACTTAGTTGATTTTATCAAATCTTATGCACCTCACTATTTGTCTTGATTCTGAAATAACTATTTTCACCAAAACTCATCTTGTTAGCACTTCACATGTTTAACTGTCACCTTCATACTCATTTAACACATCCACACCTAATCATAATTTAAAGAATGTTATAACTCATTATTTTTGTACACACACTACACTTGCAACATCCTTTAGTGTGCCGACTCTATTCCTAGCATGAGTGGAGATCGATATGGTGTCGGTCATTGAGGAGGACGTTCTGAATGATTCGGGGTGAGCCATCTTTGTGATTCATGGCACTAAATCCTCCCATCTATCCTTTACTTTCTGTCTTTTCATATTCTGATAGCTTATGTATTTTCGAAATATATTGCCAGATTTGTATTCCTTTCTAGTTAGTTCTTGTACTAGCGACAACAGTATTGAGGAGTTGTAGTATTTTCGTATTATTTATATTATAAGACTTATTTAAGACTGAAATTGAATTTCCTTAACTATTCCTGAACTTTTTTCTTTAAATATTTTAGATTAAGTGATTGTGGTCGGCTTACTGATCCTGGTGGTTTGTGCCATCACAGCTTAGTAAATTGGGTCGTGTCACCAGACGTACTAAAATAAAAATAATTAATGTGAGTCTAAAGAATTAATGAAATAGACAATAAACATTTAAAAGTTGGTTAGTGTTACTCTTTAGGCTTGAAACAATAATTTTTTTACCATATATAATTAGGTCATATAGATAAAATATTGCAAATATTAAGATATTTAATTAAATTTATATTAATTAGATTCTTGTAATTTTGCATTATTATTGAAATTGATTCAACGATACACATATCCGAAGCCACGTAAGAATTCATAACTAGTTCCTTCATGAATATTCAATAAAATTGGAATGATAAAAAATCGCTAACTACAATTTGTCATTATTTTTAGTTTAATAGAAATGAAAATTACATTTTTTTAGATATAATGAAATTCTATAAATTGATAAAAATGAAAACAAAATCGGGTAAAAAAAAGTTAAGCAACAATTTTTTCATAAACATGATTCTTTTGAGTAATCGTATTTCTAACATAGATATAAAACTAAGTCTTTCCTCTATATTTTAAAAAAAATTATATGCGGACAAAATCCAAATGTCGCCGACACCAAGTGCAAATAAATTGTGTTTCTCTTTTTATTTTTACTTTTGTGTATATATGGCTACTTCGTACGAATAGAACACTTGTCGTGAATTTATATATGGTGAATTTTTATACAAAGAGAGAAGAGTCTATAATATTTTATCGCTAAAATTTATCGATCAGTGTGATTTTATCTATAGGTGAAATTTTTGACTTGTTGTGATATATGATTATGGATGGCGCAAGGTTTACTTAACCTTATTTGAATTTTTAAGTACTTCATAGTCATTTCTCCTTATGATTATGCTGTAATTGAAGACTGTCTCACATTTTGAACAATTTCATTTTGAGTCTGATCACGATACCAATAATTTTTCAGTATGGATCACAACGAACAAGTGCTTTTTCTAGTAGAATATTCCTTGTGATAGTATCATGATTTATATGAGTATGATACTCAGATCAATGGATATATAAAAGCAAACAAGTGCTCTTCTCTCTTCATTTTAAACCCATTGATCTCATATCATACTCTTATAAATCACGATAAGTGTTTTATTCATATGAAGTATACATGTATATGAAGATGGAAATTAAAGAGAAACAAAATTTATTCAAAGGAAAACACAAGAATGATTGTTGAGAAGTAATGAGGTTTGAGGAATGACATATAGAGATGTATATATAGATAACTAAAGTGAGAAGAGAGAAAACATTTTAGAAGATAAATGAGGATGCATTTAATTGGATAGGTATGTTGATTTAAGATTTTTAGAAAGATAATAATGTCATTAAATATTTCATTTTACATATTTGGACATCTTTCTAAAATCAAAATTTGGTTAATTATTTATTGTTTTAGCAGGTATATAAATTGTCAGAATACCCGCAGTGAAATATTAAAATATCAAACTGCCCTTATATAGTTGAACAACCAATACACATCTCACCGCGGAACAAGGGCAGTAACACTGCCTTAGTGTGCGTAGGTGCATCTTTTTGTATAGAGATCAGAGTGTCCTCCTTTATATAAGTTGGAAAGGTATTTCAAAGGAAAACAATGTTTATGTTTATGTTTTCTCAAATTCTCAATGTATTTTCACTTAAACTTGTTGGAAGACAAACCTATCATAAACATAGTCGATTTTATCAAATATTATGCACCTCACTAATTGTCTTGATTCTGAAATAACTATTTTCACAAAAACTCATCTTGTTAGCACTTCACGTGTTTAACTGTCACATTCATACTCATTTAACACATCCACACCTAATCAAAATTTACAGAATGTTATAACTCATTATTTTTGTACACACACTACACTTGCAATATCCTTTAGTGTGCCGACTCTATTCCTAGCACGAGTGGAGATCGAGATGGTGTCGGTCATTGAGAGGGCGTTACGAATGATTCGGGTTAGCCATCTATGTGATTCATGGCACTGAATCCTCCCAATCTATCCTTTACTTTCTGTGTTTTCATATTCTGATAGATTATGTATTTTCGGAATATATTGCCAGACGTGTATTCCTTTCTAGTTAGTTCTTGTACTGGCGACACAAGTATTGAGGAATTGTAGTATTTTCGTATTATTTATATTATAAGACTTATTTAAGACTGAATTGAATTTCCTTAACTATTCCTGAACTTTTTTCTTTAAATATTTTTGATTAAGTGATTGTGGTCGGCTTACTGACCCTGGTGGTCAGTGCCATCACGACTCAGTAAATTGGGTCGTGTCACCAGACGTACTAAAATAAAAATAATTAATGTGTGTCTAAATAATTAATGAAACAGACAATAAACATTTAAAAGTTGGTTAGTGTTACTTTCTTTAGGCTTGAAACAATATTTTTTTACCATATATAATTAGGTTATATAGAGAAAATATTGTAAATATTAAGATATTTAATTAAATTTATATTAATTAGATTCTTGTAATTTTGCATTATTATTGAAATTGATTCAACGATACACATATCCGAAGCCACGTAAGAATTCATAAATAGTTCCTTCAGGAATATTCAATAAAACTGGAATGATAAAAAATCGCTAACTATAATTTGTCATTATTTTTAGTTTAATAGAAAGGAAAATTAAAGTTTATATTAGATATAATGAAATTCTATAAATTTATAAAAATAAAAACAAAATCGGGTAAAAAAAAGTTAAGCAACAATTTTTTCATAAACATGATTCTTTTGAGTAATCGTATTTCTAACATAGATATAAAACTAAGTCTTTCCTCTATATTTTAAAAAAAAAATTATATGCGGACAAAATCCAAATGTCGCCGACACCAAGTGCAAATAAATTGTGTTTCTCTTTTTATTTTTATTTTTGTGTATATATGGCTACTTCGTACGAATAGAACACTTGTCGTGAATTTATATATGGTGAATTTTTATACAAAGAGAGAAGAGTCTATAATATTTTATCGTTAAAATTTATCGATCAGTGTGATTTTATCTATAGGTGAAATTTTTGACTTGTTGCGATATATGATTATGGATGGCTCAAGGTTTACTTAACCTTATTTGAATTTTTAAGTACTTCATAGTCATTTCTCCTTATGATTATGCTGTAATTGAAGACTGTCTCACATTTTGAACAATTTCATTTTGAGTCTGATCACAATACCAATAATTTTTCAGTCTGGATCACAACGAACAAGTGCTTTTTCTAGTAGAATATTCCTTGTGATAGTATCATGATTTATATGAGTATGATACTGAGATCAATGGATATATAAAAAGCAAACAAGTGCTCTTCTCTCTTCATCTTATACCCATTGATCTCATATCATATTCTTATAAATCACGATAAGTGTTTTATTCATATGAAGTATCCATGTATATGAAGATGGAAATTAAAAGAGAAACAAAATTTATTCAAAGGAAAACAAAGAATGATTGTTGAGAAGTAATGAGGTTTGAGGAATGACATATAAAGATGTATATATAGATAACTAAAGTGAGAGAGAAAGCATTTTAGAAGATAAATGAGGATGCATTTAATAGGATCAGGTATGTTGATTTAAGATTTTTAGAAAGATAATAATGTCATTAAATAATTTTATTTCCCATATTTGGAAATCTTTCTAAAATCAAAATTTGGTTAAATATTTATTGTTTTAGCAGGTATATAAATTGTCAGAATACCCGCAGTGAATTATTAAAATATCGAACTGCCATTATATAGTTGAACGATCAATACGCAGCTCACCGCGGAACAAGGGCAGTAACACTGCCTTGGTGTGCGTTGGTGCACCTTTTTGTTTAGAGATCAGTGTGTCCTCCTTTATATAAGGTTGGAAAGGTATTTCAAAGGAATACAATGTTTATGTTTTATGTTTTCTCAAATTCTCAATGTATTTTCACTTGAACTTGTTGGAAGACAAACCTATCATAAACTTAGTTGATTTTATCAAATCTTATGCACCTCACTATTTGTCTTGATTACAAATAACTATTTTCACCAAAACTCATCTTGTTAGCACTTCACATGTTTAACTGTCACCTTCATACTCATTTAACACATCCACTCCTAATCAGAATTTAAAGAATGTTATAACTCATTATTTTTGTACACACACTACACTTGCAACATCCTTTAGTGTGCCGACTCTATTCCTAACACGAGTGGAGATCGATATGGTGTCGGTCATTGAGGAGGACGTTCTGAATGATTCGGGGTGAGCCATCTTTGTGATTCATGGCACTAAATCCTCCCATCTATCCTTTACTTTCTGTCTTTTCATATTCAGATAGCTTATGTATTTTCGAAATATATTGCCAGATTTGTATTCCTTTCTAGTTAGTTCTTGTACTAGCGACAACAACATTGAGGAGTTGTAGTATTTTCGTATTATTTATATTATAAGACTTATTTAAGACTGAAATTGAATTTCCTTAACTATTCCTGAACTTTTTTCTTTAAATATTTTGGATTAAGTGATTGTGGTCCGGCTTACTGATCCTGGTGGTTTGTGCCATCACAGCTTAGTAAATTGGGTCGTGTCACCAGACGTACTAAAATAAAAATAATTAATGTGAGTCTAAAGAATTATAGAAATAGACAATAAACATTTAAAAGTTGGTTAGTGTTACTCTCTTAGGCTTGAAACAATAATTTTTTTACCATATATAATTAGGTCATATAGATAAAATATTGCAAATATTAAGATATTTAATTAAATTTATATTAATTAGATTCTTGTAATTTTGCATTATTATTGAAATTGATTCAACGATACACATATCCGAAGCCACGTAAGAATTCATAACTAGTTCCTTCATGAATATTCAATAAAATTGGAATGATAAAAAATCGCTAACTACAATTTGTCATTATTTTTAGTTTAATAGAAATGAAAATTACATTTTTTTAGATATAATGAAATTTTATAAATTGATAAAAATGAAAACAAAATCGGGTAAAAAAAAGTTAAGCAACAATTTTTTCATAAACATGATTCTTTTGAGTAATCGTATTTCTAACATAGATATAAAACTAAGACTTTCCTCTATATTTTTTTAAAAAATTATATGCGGACAAAATCCAAATGTCGTGACACCAAGTGCAAATAAATTGTGTTTCTCTTTTAATTTTTATTTTTGTGTATATATGGCTACTTCGTACGAATAGAACACTTGTCGTGAATTTATATATGGTGAATTTTTATACAAAGAGAGAAGAGTCTATAATATTTTATCGTTAAAATTTATCGATCAGTGTGATTTTATCTATAGGTGAAATTTTTGACTTGTTGCGATATATGATTATGGATGGCTCAAGGTTTACTTAACCTTATTTGAATTTTTAAGTACTTCATAGTCATTTCTCCTTATGATTATGCTGTAATTGAAGACTGTCTCACATTTTGAACAATTTCATTTTGAGTCTGATCACGATACCAATAATTTTTCAGTCTGGATCACAACGAACAAGTGCTTTTTCTAGTAGAATATTCCTTGTGATAGTATCATGATTTATATGAGTATGATACTGAGATAAATGGATATATAAAAGGCAAACAAGTGCTCTTCTCTCTTCATCTTATACCCATTGATCTCATATCATATTCTTATAAATCACGATAAGTGTTTTATTCATATGAAGTATCCATGTATATGAAGATGGAAATTAAAAGAGAAACAAAATTTATTCAAAGGAAAACAAAAGAATGATTGTTGAGAAGTAATGAGGTTTGAGGAATGACATATAAAGATGTATATATAGATAACTAAAGTGAGAAGAGAGAAAGCATTTTAGAAGATAAATGAGGATGCATTTAATAGGATCAAGTATGTTGATTTAAGATTTTTAGAAAGATAATAATGTCATTAAATAATTTCATTTTCCATATTTGGACATCTTTCTAAAATCAAAATTTGGTTAAATATTTATTGTTTTAGCAGGTATATAAATTGTCAGAATACCCGCAGTGAATTATTAAAATATCGAACTGCCCTTATATAGTTGAACGACCAATACGCAGCCATCATGCGGAACAAGGCGATAACTTGCCTTGGTGTGCGTTGGTGCACCTTTTTGTTTAGAGATCAGTGTGTCCTCCTTTATATAAGGTTGGAAAGGTATTTCAAAGGAATACAATGTTTATGTTTTATGTTTTCTCAAATTCTCAATGTATTTTCACTTGAACTTGTTGGAAGACAAACCTATCATAAACTTAGTTGATTTTATCAAATCTTATGCACCTCACTATTTGTCTTGATTCTGAAATAACTATTTTCACCAAAACTCATCTTGTTAGCACTTCACATGTTTAACTGTCACCTTCATACTCATTTAACACATCCACACCTAATCAGAATTTAAAGAATGTTATAACTCATTATTTTTGTACACACACTACACTTGCAACATCCTTTAGTGTGCCGACTCTATTCCTAGCATGAGTGGAGATCGATATGGTGTCGGTCATTGAGGAGGACGTTCTGAATGATTCGGGGTGAGCCATCTTTGTGATTCATGGCACTAAATCCTCCCATCTATCCTTTACTTTCTGTCTTTTCATATTCTGATAGCTTATGTATTTTCGAAATATATTGCCAGATTTGTATTCCTTTCTAGTTAGTTCTTGTACTAGCGACAACAGTATTGAGGAGTTGTAGTATTTTCGTATTATTTATATTATAAGACTTATTTAAGACTGAAATTGAATTTCCTTAACTATTCCTGAACTTTTTTCTTTAAATATTTTAGATTAAGTGATTGTGGTCGGCTTACTGATCCTGGTGGTTTGTGCCATCACAGCTTAGTAAATTGGGTCGTGTCACCAGACGTACTAAAATAAAAATAATTAATGTGAGTCTAAAGAATTAATGAAATAGACAATAAACATTTAAAAGTTGGTTAGTGTTACTCTTTAGGCTTGAAACAATAATTTTTTTACCATATATAATTAGGTCATATAGATAAAATATTGCAAATATTAAGATATTTAATTAAATTTATATTAATTAGATTCTTGTAATTTTGCATTATTATTGAAATTGATTCAACGATACACATATCCGAAGCCACGTAAGAATTCATAACTAGTTCCTTCATGAATATTCAATAAAATTGGAATGATAAAAAATCGCTAACTACAATTTGTCATTATTTTTAGTTTAATAGAAATGAAAATTACATTTTTTTAGATATAATGAAATTCTATAAATTGATAAAAATGAAAACAAAATCGGGTAAAAAAAAGTTAAGCAACAATTTTTTCATAAACATGATTCTTTTGAGTAATCGTATTTCTAACATAGATATAAAACTAAGTCTTTCCTCTATATTTTAAAAAAAATTATATGCGGACAAAATCCAAATGTCATGACACCAAGTGCAAATAAATTGTGTTTCTCTTTTTATTTTTACTTTTGTGTATATATGGCTACTTCGTACGAATAGAACACTTGTCGTGAATTTATATATGGTGAATTTTTATACAAAGAGAGAAGAGTCTATAATATTTTATCGCTAAAATTTATCGATCAGTGTGATTTTATCTATAGGTGAAATTTTTGACTTGT
Organism: Przewalskia tangutica; assembly: GCA_029844215.1. Lineage (NCBI taxonomy): Eukaryota > Viridiplantae > Streptophyta > Magnoliopsida > Solanales > Solanaceae > Przewalskia > Przewalskia tangutica. The sequence goes on from CM056719.1 coordinate 133,185,495, forward strand.
TGTGATATATGATTATGGATGGCGCAAGGTTTACTTAACCTTATTTGAATTTTTAAGTACTTCATAGTCATTTCTCCTTATGATTATGCTGTAATTGAAGACTGTCTCACATTTTGAACAATTTCATTTTGAGTCTGATCACGATACCAATAATTTTTCAGTATGGATCACAACGAACAAGTGCTTTTTCTAGTAGAATATTCCTTGTGATAGTATCATGATTTATATGAGTATGATACTCAGATCAATGGATATATAAAAGCAAACAAGTGCTCTTCTCTCTTCATTTTAAACCCATTGATCTCATATCATACTCTTATAAATCACGATAAGTGTTTTATTCATATGAAGTATACATGTATATGAAGATGGAAATTAAAGAGAAACAAAATTTATTCAAAGGAAAACACAAGAATGATTGTTGAGAAGTAATGAGGTTTGAGGAATGACATATAGAGATGTATATATAGATAACTAAAGTGAGAAGAGAAAACATTTTAGAAGATAAATGAGGATGCATTTAATTGGATAGGTATGTTGATTTAAGATTTTTAGAAAGATAATAATGTCATTAAATATTTCATTTTACATATTTGGACATCTTTCTAAAATCAAAATTTGGTTAATTATTTATTGTTTTAGCAGGTATATAAATTGTCAGAATACCCGCAGTGAAATATTAAAATATCAAATCGCCTTATATAGTTGAACAACCAATACACATCTCATCATGGAACAAGAGGCGTGTAATTGCCTTAGTGTGCGTAGGTGCATCTTTTTGTATAGAGATCAGAGTGTCCTCCTTTATATAAGTTGGAAAGGTATTTCAAAGGAAAACAATGTTTATGTTTATGTTTTCTCAAATTCTCAATGTATTTTCACTTAAACTTGTTGGAAGACAAACCTATCATAAACATAGTCGATTTTATCAAATATTATGCACCTCACTAATTGTCTTGATTCTGAAATAACTATTTTCACAAAAACTCATCTTGTTAGCACTTCACGTGTTTAACTGTCACATTCATACTCATTTAACACATCCACACCTAATCAAAATTTACAGAATGTTATAACTCATTATTTTTGTACACACACTACACTTGCAATATCCTTTAGTGTGCCGACTCTATTCCTAGCACGAGTGGAGATCGAGATGGTGTCGGTCATTGAGGAGGACGTTCTGAATGATTCGGGGTTAGCCATCTATGTGATTCATGGCACTGAATCCTCCCAATCTATCCTTTACTTTCTGTGTTTTCATATTCTGATAGATTATGTATTTTCGGAATATATTGCCAGACGTGTATTCCTTTCTAGTTAGTTCTTGTACTGGCGACACAAGTATTGAGGAATTGTAGTATTTTCGTATTATTTATATTATAAGACTTATTTAAGACTGAATTGAATTTCCTTAACTATTCCTGAACTTTTTTCTTTAAATATTTTTGATTAAGTGATTGTGGTCGACTTATCCACGACTCGTGGTCGCGCCATCACGACTTCGATAAAGAATTGGGTGTCACCAGGCGTACTAAAATAAAAATAATTAATGTGTGTCTAAAGAATTAATGAAACAGACAATAAACATTTAAAAGTTGGTTAGTGTTACTTTCTTTAGGCTTGAAACAATATTTTTTTACCATATATAATTAGGTTATATAGAGAAAATATTGTAAATATTAAGATATTTAATTAAATTTATATTAATTAGATTCTTGTAATTTTGCATTATTATTGAAATTGATTCAACGATACACATATCCGAAGCCACGTAAGAATTCATAAATAGTTCCTTCAGGAATATTCAATAAAACTGGAATGATAAAAAATCGCTAACTATAATTTGTCATTATTTTTAGTTTAATAGAAAGGAAAATTAAAGTTTATATTAGATATAATGAAATTCTATAAATTTATAAAAATAAAAACAAAATCGGGTAAAAAAAAGTTAAGCAACAATTTTTTCATAAACATGATTCTTTTGAGTAATCGTATTTCTAACATAGATATAAAACTAAGTCTTTCCTCTATATTTTTAAAAAAAAAAATTATATGCGGACAAAATCCAAATGTCGCCGACACCAAGTGCAAATAAATTGTGTTTCTCTTTTTATTTTTATTTTTGTGTATATATGGCTACTTCGTACGAATAGAACACTTGTCGTGAATTTATATATGGTGAATTTTTATACAAAGAGAGAAGAGTCTATAATATTTTATCGTTAAAATTTATCGATCAGTGTGATTTTATCTATAGGTGAAATTTTTGACTTGTTGCGATATATGATTATGGATGGCTCAAGGTTTACTTAACCTTATTTGAATTTTTAAGTACTTCATAGTCATTTCTCCTTATGATTATGCTGTAATTGAAGAAGTCTCACATTTTGAACAATTTCATTTTGAGTCTGATCACAATACCAATAATTTTTCAGTCTGGATCACAACGAACAAGTGCTTTTTCTAGTAGAATATTCCTTGTGATAGTATCATGATTTATATGAGTATGATACTGAGATCAATGGATATATAAAAAGCAAACAAGTGCTCTTCTCTCTTCATCTTATACCCATTGATCTCATATCATATTCTTATAAATCACGATAAGTGTTTTATTCATATGAAGTATCCATGTATATGAAGATGGAAATTAAAAGAGAAACAAAATTTATTCAAAGGAAAACAAAGAATGATTGTTGAGAAGTAATGAGGTTTGAGGAATGACATATAAAGATGTATATATAGATAACTAAAGTGAGAAGAGAGAAAGCATTTTAGAAGATAAATGAGGATGCATTTAATAGGATCAGGTATGTTGATTTAAGATTTTTAGAAAGATAATAAAGTCATTAAATAATTTTATTTCCCATATTTGGAAATCTTTCTAAAATCAAAATTTGGTTAAATATTTATTGTTTTAGCAGGTATATAAATTGTCAGAATACCCGCAGTGAATTATTAAAATATCGAACTGCCATTATATAGTTGAACGATCAATACGCAGCTCACCGCGGAACAAGGGCAGTAACACTGCCTTGGTGTGCGTTGGTGCACCTTTTTGTTTAGAGATCAGTGTGTCCTCCTTTATATAAGGTTGGAAAGGTATTTCAAAGGAATACAATGTTTATGTTTTATGTTTTCTCAAATTCTCAATGTATTTTCACTTGAACTTGTTGGAAGACAAACCTATCATAAACTTAGTTGATTTTATCAAATCTTATGCACCTCACTATTTGTCTTGATTCTGAAATAACTATTTTCACCAAAACTCATCTTGTTAGCACTTCACATGTTTAACTGTCACCTTCATACTCATTTAACACATCCACTCCTAATCAGAATTTAAAGAATGTTATAACTCATTATTTTTGTACACACACTACACTTGCAACATCCTTTAGTGTGCCGACTCTATTCCTAACACGAGTGGAGATCGATATGGTGTCGGTCATTGAGGAGAGGGCGTTCGAATGATTCGGGGTGAGCCATCTTTGTGATTCATGGCACTAAATCCTCCCATCTATCCTTTACTTTCTGTCTTTTCATATTCAGATAGCTTATGTATTTTCGAAATATATTGCCAGATTTGTATTCCTTTCTAGTTAGTTCTTGTACTAGCGACAACAACATTGAGGAGTTGTAGTATTTTCGTATTATTTATATTATAAGACTTATTTAAGACTGAAATTGAATTTCCTTAACTATTCCTGAACTTTTTTCTTTAAATATTTTGGATTAAGTGATTGTGGTCGGCTTACTGATCCTGGTGGTTTGTGCCATCACAGCTTAGTAAATTGGGTCGTGTCACCAGACGTACTAAAATAAAAATAATTAATGTGAGTCTAAAGAATTATAGAAATAGACAATAAACATTTAAAAGTTGGTTAGTGTTACTCTCTTAGGCTTGAAACAATAATTTTTTTACCATATATAATTAGGTCATATAGATAAAATATTGCAAATATTAAGATATTTAATTAAATTTATATTAATTAGATTCTTGTAATTTTGCATTATTATTGAAATTGATTCAACGATACACATATCCGAAGCCACGTAAGAATTCATAACTAGTTCCTTCATGAATATTCAATAAAATTGGAATGATAAAAAATCGCTAACTACAATTTGTCATTATTTTTAGTTTAATAGAAATGAAAATTACATTTTTTTAGATATAATGAAATTCTATAAATTGATAAAAATGAAAACAAAATCGGGTAAAAAAAAGTTAAGCAACAATTTTTTCATAAACATGATTCTTTTGAGTAATCGTATTTCTAACATAGATATAAAACTAAGTCTTTCCTCTATATTTTTTTAAAAAAAAATTATATGCGGACAAAATCCAAATGTCGCCGACACCAAGTGCAAATAAATTGTGTTTCTCTTTTAATTTTTATTTTTGTGTATATATGGCTACTTCGTACGAATAGAACACTTGTCGTGAGTTTATATATGGTGAATTTTTATACAAAGAGAGAAGAGTCTATAATATTTTATCGTTAAAATTTATCGATCAGTGTGATTTTATCTATAGGTGAAATTTTTGACTTGTTGCGATATATGATTATGGATGGCTCAAGGTTTACTTAACCTTATTTGAATTTTTAAGTACTTCATAGTCATTTCTCCTTATGATTATCTTTGTAATTGAAGACTCTCACATTTTGAACAATTTCATTTTGAGTCCGATCACGATACCAATAATTTTTGATGCGGATCACAACGAACAAGTGCTTTTTCTAGTAGAATATTCCTTGTGATAGTATCATGATTTATATGAGTATGATACTGAGATAAATGGATATATAAAAGGCAAACAAGTGCTCTTCTCTCTTCATCTTATACCCATTGATCTCATATCATATTCTTATAAATCACGATAAGTGTTTTATTCATATGAAGTATCCATGTATATGAAGATGGAAATTAAAAGAGAAACAAAATTTATTCAAAGGAAAACAAAAGAATGATTGTTGAGAAGTAATGAGGTTTGAGGAATGACATATAAAGATGTATATATAGATAACTAAAGTGAGAAGAGAGAAATCATTTTAGAAGATAAATGAGGATGCATTTAATAGGATCAAGTATGTTGATTTAAGATTTTTAGAAAGATAATAATGTCATTAAATAATTTCATTTTCCATATTTGGACATCTTTCTAAAATCAAAATTTGGTTAAATATTTATTGTTTTAGCAGGTATATAAATTGTCAGAATACCCGCAGTGAATTATTAAAATATCGAACTGCCCTTATATAGTTGAACGACCAATACGCAGCTCACCGCGGAACAAGGGCGTGCTTCGCCTTGGTGTGCGTTGGTGCACCTTTTTGTTTAGAGATCAGTGTGTCCTCCTTTATATAAGGTTGGAAAAGTATTTCAAAGGAATACAATGTTTATGTTTTATGTTTTCTCAAATTCTCAATGTATTTTCACTTGAACTTGTTGGAAGACAAACCTATCATAAACTTAGTTGATTTTATCAAATCTTATGCACCTCACTATTTGTCTTGATTCTGAAATAACTATTTTCACCAAAACTCATCTTGTTAGCACTTCACATGTTTAACTGTCACCTTCATACTCATTTAACACATCCACACCTAATCAGAATTTAAAGAATGTTATAACTCATTATTTTTGTACACACACTACACTTGCAACATCCTTTAGTGTGCCGACTCTATTCCTAGCATGAGTGGAGATCGATATGGTGTCGGTCATTGAGGAGGACGTTCTGAATGATTCGGGGTGAGCCATCTTTGTGATTCATGGCACTAAATCCTCCCATCTATCCTTTACTTTCTGTCTTTTCATATTCTGATAGCTTATGTATTTTCGAAATATATTGCCAGATTTGTATTCCTTTCTAGTTAGTTCTTGTACTAGCGACAACAGTATTGAGGAGTTGTAGTATTTTCGTATTATTTATATTATAAGACTTATTTAAGACTGAAATTGAATTTCCTTAACTATTCCTGAACTTTTTTCTTTAAATATTTTAGATTAAGTGATTGTGGTCGGCTTACTGATCCTGGTGGTTTGTGCCATCACAGCTTAGTAAATTGGGTCGTGTCACCAGACGTACTAAAATAAAAATAATTAATGTGAGTCTAAAGAATTAATGAAATAGACAATAAACATTTAAAAGTTGGTTAGTGTTACTCTCTTAGGCTTGAAACAATAATTTTTTTACCATATATAATTAGGTCATATAGATAAAATATTGCAAATATTAAGATATTTAATTAAATTTATATTAATTAGATTCTTGTAATTTTGCATTATTATTGAAATTGATTCAACTATACACATATCCGAAGCCACGTAAGAATTCATAACTAGTTCCTTCATGAATATTCAATAAAATTGGAATGATAAAAAATCGCTAACTACAATTTGTCATTATTTTTAGTTTAATAGAAATGAAAATTACATTTTTTTAGATATAATGAAATTCTATAAATTGATAAAAATGAAAACAAAATCGGGTAAAAAAAAGTTAAGCAACAATTTTTTCATAAACATGATTCTTTTGAGTAATCGTATTTCTAACATAGATATAAAACTAAGTCTTTCCTCTATATTTAAAAAAAAAAATTATATGCGGACAAAATCCAAATGTCGCCGACACCAAGTGCAAATAAATTGTGTTTCTCTTTTAATTTTTATTTTTGTGTATATATGGCTACTTCGTACGAATAGAACACTTGTCGTGAATTTATATATGGTGAATTTTTATACAAAGAGAGAAGAGTCTATAATATTTTATCGTTAAAATTTATCGATCAGTGTGATTTTATCTATAGGTGAAATTTTTGACTTGTTGCGATATATGATTATGGATGGCGCAAGGTTTACTTAACCTTATTTGAATTTTTAAGTACTTCATAGTCATTTCTCCTTATGATTATGCTGTAATTGAAGACTGTCTCACATTTTGAACAATTTCATTTTGAGTCTGATCACGATACCAATAATTTTTCACGGATCACAACGAACAAGTGCTTTTTCTAGTAGAATATTCCTTGTGATAGTATCATGATTTATATGAGTATGATACTGAGATCAATGGATATATAAAAAGCAAACAAGTGCTCTTCTCTCTTCATCTTATACCCATTGATCTCATATCATATTCTTATAAATCACGATAAGTGTTTTATTCATATGAAGTATCCATGTATATGAAGATGGAAATTAAAAGAGAAACAAAATTTATTCAAAGGAAAACAAAAGAATGATTGTTGAGAAGTAATGAGGTTTGAGGAATGACATATAAAGATGTATATAGAGATAACTAAAGTGAGAAGAGAGAAAGCATTTTAGAAGATAAATGAGGATGCATTTAATAGGATCAGGTATGTTGATTTAAGATTTTTAGAAAGATAATAATGTCATTAAATAATTTCATTTTCCATATTTGGACATCTTTCTAAAATCAAAATTTGGTTAATTATTTATTGTTTTAGCAGGTATATAAATTGTCAGAATACCCGCAGTGAATTATTAAAATATCAAACTGCCCTTATATAGTTGAACGACCAATACGTGACTCATGCGGAACAAGGGCGAACTGCCTTGGTGTGCGTTGGTGCACCTTTTTGTTTAGAGATCAGTGTGTCCTCCTTTATATAAGGTTGGAAAGGTATTTCAAAGGAATACAATGTTTATGTTTTATGTTTTCTCAAATTCTCAATGTATTTTCACTTGAACTTGTTGGAAGACAAACCTATCATAAACTTAGTTGATTTTATCAAATCTTATGCACCTCACTATTTGTCTTGATTCTGAAATAACTATTTTCACCAAAACTCATCTTGTTAGTGTCGCACCCGATTTTGAACTCTCAGGCTTGAATGCGCGACGGAATGGTTATCCTCCCCAAAAATGTAAAATATTAAAATATTAAAATGTTAAGGGAGTCGCCACCTAATTAATTGAGTGAATTAGGACACCTAAATGTTAACTAGTTTAAAGTAAACATTAACTCCATTTAAATGGTCTGCTAAACTTAATGAGATTCTGGGCAAGGGTTCTTTATTATCCTAAAGGGAAGGGGTCAGGCACCCTAAAGGATCCGCTAACTTGCGGTTGTCCGTTCAAACATAGGTTAATTTTATTTGGCTAAGGGATGTATGTTTTAGAAAAGATTATTTAAGTAAAAAGGGATGTGGCAAATATCTAAAAAATATATATTGATAACTAAAAGGGTCTCATAAGACTCATAAAAATATACAAAGTTAATTATGAAATTATTTTTATTTGACAAAAGTAAGAACATGATAAATTACTCGTAAGGTTAAGACTCTTATAAAGTTAATTATGAAATTATTTTTTTATACGTGTATGCGAAAATGACTTCCTATGATATTTATGAAGAGTTTGGTGAGAAAGTTTATTTCTTAAGAATTAAATATGGAGGAATATATTAACTACATGATTAAAGCATAGCTAGGATTAATTATTTTAGATTTTAAATTTATATGATGAACCTAGACTAAGTAAGGGGTGGATTTATCCTTTAAGCTACCCTTCCAAAGTATTCAAAGACTAGTAGAGTTAATCATCCTATTAATTACAAGGTTAACAAATATGACAATAATAAATAAACAAATAAATAAATACATAAATAAGCAAGGGAGGAGTGAGATTGGAGTTGTTGTAACGTCTAGAACAGATGGCGACACCATCTATCCTATAGCTGTTTGGAAGCCCTGCGGCGTAAGTGTGATTGGCGATATGGAAGTCATGATGAGTCTCATACCGAGACTCTTGATTATTCTCCCGATGCATGTCATGTAAAAATAAGAGAGAAAAAGATTAGTAAACATTCTAAACTCCATCATATACGAAAATAAGTGGAATATCAAATTAAACACACAAGTACACATGTTGCCAATATTAACATGGGGGGGCAATACAGATACGGGGCCTTTATCCACGAACAGACACTTTGAAATATTAATTAAGTGATGGGCCTCAATATGCAGAAACGTAATTCAGGCCCGATGACATCAGATTTCCCTTTTTTTTCTTTTCCAGGTTTCGGGATGTCAACATTATCACTCCAAACAGGCCCATTCATACAGTCTTACTTCTAATGTATCTAGTCGTATAAAGGTTGATATACACAAGATATACACATAAGCCATGAGAGGTGTACAACTCATATATACTGAATGTATGCTAATGAGATATAAACAAATATCAGAGAATGGAATACTGGGGCATTAGGCAACAGAGCATGATATGGAGACAAGTATACAATTATACTTATTGTGTTGCATGATCACTGATACATTGGATTGGCAAAACTCAAAAGAAAGATGTAAGATGGATATTTCTAAAACCAATGGTTTAGGTGTATGTAGGACAAACTTAAAACTGCTGGATTGGAATTCATTAGTAGGATATGTGAGGCATAATGGCTTATTAGACATAGCCAACATACATAAATAGCTAGAAGACTCCTTAGAAACAATACTAGATCATACATAACCATTTATGGTCTGATTAAACAGGTATAGTCACCTTCATGCTGCATATCCATCAATATGATATCCCAAGAAAGAACACGACTCAGGCAAACTAGCATACATTCATATGCTTTAAACAAGACAAAAATGGTTCGAATAGCAATACTGGCATGGTCTAAATAGAGCCAAACTCAGGCAGGACAGTGGTACAAAATGACTCCAAATATTTTGACTCTTAACAGGTTTCGTATATTTCCATATAATTCACTGAAAAAAAACTTTTATAGAGACAGGACAGACTATTTCATTCAATTGAATGAGTTGACAAACAGATTTTTTAATGTCACAGATTGTGATCCTGAAGATGCATCAATATTATATTATTCATTTAACAGACTACAAATACCCTGAGATAGCACAGAAAATCCCACATAACACAATACTAGACATATATCTAAATGTTCACAGGAACATGCGCAATCCCGTGTCCTAAAATATACAGGAACAGAATATCCAAATCAACATTTAACTGAACATCAGTTAATAGCATATAACCAACAAAATGGATCTGCGACCCTTATACAAACGTTATACACCCAATCATACCCACAGAAAATACAATCGAATACACATACATGCTCAAGTACAGAATCGACACCACAGATACCGGGAACCACAACCAACATATTTATATGGAGACGACGACTAAACTAAGTCAAATAGATTTGACAAAAAACAACATATGATCCTATTATACAGAAACACATAGTATCAATTAAATAACTGAACAGTAGGAGTAAGAGTAGATTTCTGGACCTTTTGCGTGTGGCGAACTGAGGCGACGACAAAGGTTTTCCCGAATCGTCGAAGAAAAAATTCGTGAAGAACTGGTTTTGTAGAACATGCAGTAGTAAATTGAATAGAAAGAAGAGTTTAGGTACGATGTTGTCTGTATTCTCGATTCCCGATGGCTGATGGCTTGATGGATTGTCTTTTGCATGTCAAAACGTTGGTATTTATAGCTCCTAGTTAGGCTTCGATTTGGTAAGTTTAGGACCTGATTTGAGGGGGATGATTCGTACTGGTTTGTTAAGGATTTGTGGGATGATTTGGTTGCTGACTTTAGGAGATTTGTTACCATTTTCGGATTCTGAGATTCTTACCGAAATTGATAAGGAAAGGTTTTATGGTAAGATGGGGAAGGTCGCCGGATTCTCAGGCGAGAATCTCGGCTGGGGAGGTGGCGTGAGGGAGAGTTGCATGACTTCCATTTGCTGCAATAGTTTGGCGAGGTGTTGATCATTGGTGTTTCTCATTTCTAACGCCTCTGCATCCTCTACGGGAACGGGGACGAGTCCTAAGTTGTTTCGTTCCGGTGCCTCTGGATTAGTCATTTATTGGATGATTGTGCTTCTATCAGTCAACGCGAATCAACCTTTTGGGGATAAGCTAGGCAAAATAACCTTCTAAAAAATGAAGCAAACCAAGTTAGTATAATCAAAAAGTTGCGAGCAATATATAATAATAAGTAAATTGCAAATCAAGGGCGTGTTCTAACATGTTTGGGACCTCTTTATGCCAGAGGTAGGCCTAAACGTCAAATATGCGAGGTTATGATGGATTTGTCCAAGCCGCCCAACTGTAATGCTTTTGTTGGAAATGGCGACCAAATGACGGTGCACTTTTTCCAATTTCAGCATGACATGATTAGGTTTGGACTTGTCTATCATTGTCACGCTACACATAATATGCTGGTTGGTCGTTGGTGAAAGGGGATTATCGTACTTAAACTATGGAATAAATAATTTCAGCACAGAAGACCAGAGGTAAACTTAAAGACAGTAAGTAATGTTCCAAAAAATGTTCTGTGACATGAACTGGAACATTAACAAAAACGCAGAACTAAAAACTGAGTTTAAGATGCAGCGGAAATAAATCAAGGACACCCAAGATTGTTTTTCATAAGTTATATAATTGTATATAACTTATAGTGGTCTCATGACCAAAAATTTATTGTATAAAAATTATACAATCTTACAAATCCCTTGAGAATGACTAGTAATCCGTAAAACAAAAGGGATTAAAAAGAAGTTAAATCCTAACTTCTAAGCCTGAAAAATCTATCTAAAATAGAAGTGAAAAACACCCTATTACAATTGCTTTGAGTTGAAAGAACACTTATAGATCTAAGAAAGCAATTCGTAATTTTGAACAAGTGTAATCACAAAAACAGGCTGCTCGATCCAGCTGTGTTTGAGGCAATATTTGAGACGTCTCAGATCTGAATTTTGTTCTGCAAAAACTGGATATAAAAACCTTGGAGTGAACCCTCTATTTATAGTGGAGAGTCCACCCGAGAGGCTCCTTGATTCTCGGTGGAGGTTGAGCAGAATAGGGCTGGTTGGAGCTGTTCTTCAGCCTTAAAATTCTCAACTGTTTTGACTTTGTCTTCCTGTGAATGCTCCTTGATCGGTGTATTTTATATACACCTTTTGAGTCAGTCTAGTTAGTCTTTTGTCCCGTTTTGTACATACAAAGTGTCGTATTAGGATAGATTTTCTTTCTTTTGAGTCAAAGTGGCTAAAGTGGCCAAATGGCGGAAAAGGAGCGAAAAGGGGGAAAAAGAGGAGGTACTAGAGTGAAACGAGAAAGTGGCAAACGAGGCTGAAATCGGACTGCGCGCCTCCTCGCGATCGAAGCGGGGCGGCGCTATTATTGAGAAGTGCAGAAGATCCAGCGCGCCTCGAGAAGACGAAATAGGCGCGGCGCTAAACATCCGAAGCCACAGGAGTTGCGGCGCCGCGGCTCTCGCAGCCGAATATCGGGGCGCGGCGCCAAAACACCAGTATTGCAGAACTTTAGGCGCGTATGGCAGGCATGGCGGCGCCGCGGAAAAATTAGGTCTTTTGACGGGTTTTTAGGCAAGGCCGGGAAGGAAAAGAAGGGAGACGTTTTAAACCTATAAAAGGAGAACCCTAGGCAGTTTTCAAGGGTTCCCTTTCTTGCCAAACACAAGGTTTTCTTGCCTAGGAGATTGGAGACCCAAACATTAGTAATTTCTTTTCTTTTTCTTTTCTTTAATTCAGTGTTTGCATGATGAACTTTGAATTAGTTCTTGTCATATTCATGGCTAGGAACTAATTCTCTTATAGGGCTTTCTATGTTGAATTCTTGAACCTTATGTTATAAAGTAATGCATGCTTATGGTTATTATTCTTATTGAGAGATCTATCCAATAATTGAGTTGAATTCTTGGTAGCTAATTGACAACTAGTTATCACTATATGATTTCTAATCAGATTCTGAAAAGGAGGGATTGTGAATATGCTGTAAGTTGGGTAGACGGTCTTGAATTGGGGATGAAAATACCTCAATTAGATTTGTAGCGTTGATGAGAGGCTTAACAACCCTAATTTTGCGCATTGTGCGTGACGGTCAACTAGGTGTTTGTGCTTAATCCTCCTATAGAGTTACCCTTATCAGCGAAAGTTAGGTAAGGAACAATACTGGGGTTGAGTGTTTATATAACCCTAACGGGAGTATAAAACGATTTCGTAAACCTGCTTTCTCCAAAAGAAGAACACCATAAGTAATGCATTAGTAAGTAACATAAGCGGATAGTAAGGATACATAGAAGCCCTATTCTCATCACATCTGAATTAAATCTTTATAATTAATTAGCTTTTATAATTCTTAGTCATAAACAACCAATCACTCATTAATTCACCAAATAGATACTAGAAAATAGACAATTGGTACTTGAACCCTAATCCCAGAGGACGATATTCGGTCTTATCTAAGACTATACTACTTGATACGATAACGTGCACTTGCGTTTAAAAGTGTGTGCATCTAATCGCGCATCACTCCTTCCGTTATGCACTCTCCTTGGACTTGGTCTTGTTAAGTATTATCGTGTTTCCCTTAGCTCCTAACCAAGCCAAACATTCACGTGATAAAATCTTCTCAGCTTCAGAATCTGCTCGTGAAGATAGGCAAAACTTTTGCCAGAAATGTCCTCCCAGATGTCACGACATTTGGGATGACATTTTCCTGTTTTTACTTAATCACCAAAAAGAGACATGTTACGGAAAATGTTAGGACACAGAACCTAACACTAACAATCTCCCCCTTTTTGCCTTTCTTCACAAAACTAAATAGGTTAATGATTTTATCACAGGCAAATATCTCAACCTTCATCCTGAAACATTTATAAAGCACGATATATACACTATGTGCCAGTAAGTTACTCGAATCAGAGTATGATGCAAAATGCGAGTATACATCTAAAAGATTAATGCACTGAAGCCATCAATATACACATAAACAGTATAGAATAAATAGTAATATATAAACAGAATTAAAATGTCTCAAACTGTCTAAACAGAATTAAAATGTCTCAAACTGTCAAGTCAAATAACTACAGTCCATAACTGAAAGTATTCAACAACTGCTACTTAGCAGCCTAAACACAGCAACACAACCTCAGAGCTATTTCATTTCGGATGTCTTACGGTTTCATCTCCTGCGCATCAAGATCCTCTACGGTTCGAGCATTCACTTTGTCGATTGCTCCCCGACTCCTCAGTTCGAGCATTGGCTTTGTCGGTTGCTCCCGACTGCACCCATCTCCCTTTTTGGGAAGAAAGCAAAAATAGGTAACGTTCCTAGCTTCCACTGTGCTGCCGTGCACTGGTCCACTCCTGCGATCTGGGCATTGAGCTTTGCAATCTCTTGCACCAGCCAAGCAGTTGTCAAGGACGACTGTGAGATGTTACCGGAGATGTCTGGGACATTTCTGGTAACACTAGCACTTTCAGCTGTATTCGTCCATGGAAGATCAATGACTCTGCTCTTGCTCTTCAGGATCGTCTGATTAACGACATATACTTCAGGTTCTTTCCAGAGCAGATCCTGCTTAGGGGCTTGGAATCCCTGTGAGGTTAGTACCTTAAAGATCAATGAGGGAAAGGGAAGGATGATACCTGTGTCCTTTTCTGCCATATTTACAATCTGTTGAAAGATTGTTTTTCCTATATCAACACTTAAACCTTTTCCTATTTTGTATAGGAACAATGCTTGTTCAATTGTTACAATTGATTTGTTCAAAGAACACAACCAATTGTGTATCATTAACTTGTGCAAAACAGCAAATAAGGCAGTGAGTCTGGATGTTGGACACCTTGAAATCCATTTCTTCACAACTCCACCGGTGAGGTATGAAATCACTTCATCCCTATCATTTATCACTTCCCGTTCTGCCCTCTCATCATCATTCACTCTATTCAAACATTGGTTAATTGTAGTCGGTGTGAAGTCATAAAATTTGTTATAGAGAAATACTTTCCCAAAGTTTTTCGACTTGGGTTTCTCTATTTTGCTTGTTAGATTTGCATAAAATAACTTCACTGCCTTGTCTACATAAGGACATTTGTTATTTACCGAGTCTAGTAGATTTCTTGAAGTGAAGAAATCCACCAGACCGTGGCTACTACAAGACGCAATGTCCAATACCTTCTCGGTTCGAATGGCTCGATCGCTGAACCAAGACTAATGTTTTGAGTGATTGGTCATTAAAAATTCGAGAGAAAGGGTTACCTCGGGCCTTGATTGAGCTCTTGCTTGTTAGACCTCGGACACTGGAATCTGAAGATGATTCAGAAGATGTCATAACATTTTCTGTGACATCTTGAGGGGTTGATGATGATTTTGTTTCCCCTGAAGTATGACCAGATTTCTTGCAATAAAACCTCTTCAGAGGGGTGTCGTGCGAATCTCATCTTCCTCACCGGATTACAGCGATTTGTGACGGAAGGTGAAGCGGTGATTCGGTTGGGACTCACCCGAAAAGGGTCTTTTGAATCGTGAGCTGGAGCTTGAAGAGGGAGGAGTTGCTGACTTCTTCCTTTTGGTGGAGGATTCACCACTGCCAAAGACCTTCTCAAAGTTTCGGACCGACCTGCGAGTGGGAAAAGTTGCTTGATTTGTCCTCTTTGGTAGGACGGAAACATCCGGGGTTTCCTCTAGGTTGATAGGATTATTTGTCTCCCCTGGATAGGCGATTTCCAGAGGTTCTTGGAAGACACTTATTACCAAATCTGTGCACAATGGTGGACTTGTGCTCATTGGAGAGTGTTCTGGGACTGGTGGTGACATTTTCGGTGACATGGGTGAGACATCCATTGGAGAGAAGGGTGAAGAAGAGAAGGAGAAGTTAGGGTTTTCGGGGTTTACGGGAATGGGTGAAGTTTGTGAGGGAGATGTGTTGTGTGAGGGATTCATCGTGGGTAATTTTAACGAAAATTTCGTTCCCATTTTTTTTTTTTTTTTTTTCTTTTCCGGGAAGTTGCTTTGGAAGTGAGAATTAGTATTTAGTGAATGGGTATTTATACACTTGGCAAAAACTATCTACATAAGTGTTTAAGTTCTATACAAAGACTAGTTCCTAAGGTTTAGAGGTTGTTTCAAACTAGACATCAAAACCAAGAGAAATTTTTCAACAAAAAACCAACTCAACATTAATCGACAAAAAAATCTGGAAATCTGAGTGTTATCAGAAATGTTAGCACATTTTGTGTAACACGGGAGTCATTTTCTCATAGGAACAGCAGTTTCGGCAACTAAACAAGACACTTTATAGAGTTTTGTCTCTAAATTAGTGGAACAATGTATATTGAGTCCAAATAGATAAGATCTTGTGTCTATCATTATAAGTATGTTGATACTCCTATAGAATAGGAACGGTATCAATTTTGTGGGCTTTGCCCAACATTTTACAATTCTTAGGAATTTAAGGCTTTGCCTTATTTTTGATACTCCCTTTTTATGATTTTTATATCATCGCAGAACGGTATCATTTTAAAAGGTGTTCCTTTGAGAAGTCATGACCGTTAGAAACACAAAACAACTTTAACATTTAGAAAGAAGCGGTTCAGTTTTACCTTTGGATGAATGTTACCACAAATGTCGTGGACATTTGGATAACACACCCCAGCGATGTTGATTTTTATATTGGCGAGGCAGAGAGTTTTTCAAGTTTGAAAACCTCTCATGATCTAAAGCTTTTGTAAAAATATCAGCTAGTTGATGAGAAGTGTCGACATAATCGATTCTAACTAGCTGTTTTTCAACCAAGTCTCGAAGAAAGTGATGTCTTATATCTATATGTTTTGTACGAGAGTGCTGAACCGGATTTTTAGATATATTGATGGCACTCATATTATCACAGTACAAAACTAAGATATTTTTTGAAACACCATAATCGTCTAACATGTGTCTTAGCCATATTAATTGAGAGCAACAACTCCCCGCTGCTACATATTCAGATTCAGCAGTTGAGAGTGAGACACAATTTTGTTTACGTATGCAGAAACTAAGTTATTGCCAAGGTAAAAACATCCTCCACTAGTACTTTTTCTATCTTCCACATCCCCAGCCCAATCCGAGTCACTATATCCTATTAGATTAGGATTAGTGTCTTTGGAATACCAAATTCCCAACTCACATGTGCCGGCAACATATCTTATGACACGTTTGACAGCATTTAAGTGGGAAATTTTAGGGCATGCTTGGAATCGTGCACACACACAAACACTAAACATAAGATCTGGACGACTCGCGGTGAGATACAAAAGACTACCTATCATAGATCTGTATAAAGTTGGGTCAACATTCTCCCCAACATCATCTTTGGATATAGTCTGGGTTGATCCCATCGGAGTCTTCATATGTTTGGCATTCTCCAATCCAAACTTTTTAACCAGGTTCTTGGCATATTTGCTTTGTGAAATGAAGATACCCTCCTCATTTTGTTTTATCTGCAAGCCTAAGAAAAAGGTTAGTTCCCCTATCATGCTCATTTCGAATGTTGAGGACATAGCTTCGACAAAAGTCTTAAGATGAGACATTGAAGTCGAACCAAAAACTATGTCATCTACATAGATTTGAGCAATAACCATATCTGATCCATGGTGTTTTATAAATAAAGTACAATCAGCTACACCACGTTGGAAACCAAATTCAAGAAGGAATTGAGTTAAACGAGCATACCATGCACGTGGAGCTTGTTTTAGTCCATACAAGGCCTTTTTTAACTTGTATACATGTTGTGGATGGTGAGGATCTTCAAATCCTTTGGGTTGTTCAACATATATCTCCTTATCAATATATCCATTCAAAAAGGCACCTTTCACATCCATTTGGTGAAGAGTTATCTTTAAACAACAAGCTATGACAAGTAATAATCTAATTGATTCAATTCTAGCTACTGGAGCAAAGGTTTCATCATAGTCGATACCTTCGACTTGAGAGTATCCTTGAGCCACTAGTCTAGCTTTATTTCTAATAACTTGATTCAGTTAAATGATTTATTCTTAAAGATCCATTTAGTTCCTATTACATTAGTCTCATCAGTGAGGAACTAGATCCCAAACCTCATTTACGGTGAAGCTCTAGTTCTTCTTGCATGGCTTGTATCCACCAACTGTCTTTTAGTGCTTCATTAATGTTTTTAGGTTCCAAAGTAGAAACATAGCACGATTGACTTACCTTGTGATGTATGGTGGACATACACGCATACTTCACCATGTCTCGGTAATTTTTTGGCTCTTTTCTCCTTGTTTTTATTCCTTCGAATACTTCTCCTATTACCTGTTCAGTGGGATGGTTTCTTCTGATTACGGATGAGGATCCTGCGTCTTGAATCACGGTTCGATTTGTAATCCTCGGTGTTCTCATCTTGATTCACAGTGTTGCTGCAGATGTTGTGACATTTGGTGTAACATCTGCATTTTCTGTGGTCTGCCCCTCCTGTATTGTTACGACAGCATCTGTTACTGGTGTATTTCCTGCATGATCTGCATTATCATCAAAAACAATGTTAACAGATTCTTGTACGGATTTGGTTCGAAGATTGTACACTCGGTAAGCATGACTATTTTGAGAATAGCCTATGAAAATTCCCTTATCACTCTTAGAGTCAAACTTTGCTCGATTATCTCTATCATTTAGAACATAACATACACACCCAAAAACATGAAAATAACATAGATTTGGTTTCTTTCCATTCAAGATCTCATAGGGTGTCATTTTTGTTCCTGGTCTAAGATAGACTCTATTAGAGATGTGACTTGCAGTGTTTAGGGCTTCTGCCCAAAAACGTTTTGACAGTTTTTTAGAACTTAGCATGACTCTAGCCATTTCTTGTAGGGTTCTATTCTTCCTCTCTGCTACACCATTTTGTTGGGGGGTTTTGGGAGCAGAAAATTCATGGAAAATACCTTTTTTCTCACAGAATGTAGAAAATTGATTATTTTCAAACTCCTTTCCATGATCAGATCTTATCCGATAAATAGAGGAATGATATAGATTTCTAATTCTAGAGTACAATATTCTAAACATGTCAAACGTTTGAGACTTTTCTTTCAAAAAGAATATCCAAGAGTATCTTGAAAAGTCATCTACAATCACAAAGGAGTACCTCATGCCTCCTAAGCTATCTACCTCGATTGGACCCATAAGATCCATATGTAGAAGTTGAAAGCAATGAGACGTACCTGAGAAATGTCCATCAATCTGAACAACTTTGTGAGGGACACGGGTTTGCTTACCTTTGAGACAATCTTCACACACCACGGTTTCACTCATAGGACTTAGTTTAGGAATGCCTTTTACCGCCTCATAAGATATCAATTTTCTAAGGTTGCGATAATTGACATGTCCTAGTTTTTGATGCCACAATGTTGTGTCATCGGTCCCCAACACTATTACATACCTTATGTTCTCCGACAAGATAACAATTATCACTTGTTCTTGTACCTGTCATTATGCATTTGTTAGTTTCATCAGTCACTGTACATGCGTGTTTATTGAATCTTACCTCTAAGTTGTCATCACACAGTTGGCTTATACTAATTAGGTTAGCCATCAGACCATCAACGTGCAAGACATTATTTAGTCTTTGGAATTCGGGGACATTATGATTCCTCTTCCTATTATCTTACTCTTTCCACCTTCTCCATATGTAACATTTCCTCCATTTAGAGCTTCGTAGTTCTTTAGATCTTTTGTTCTGTCATATGGCGGGAACGACCATCAAAGTACCACGATCGAAGATATTGGTCCTTAGTGCAGTTATGGCTACATTACAACTTGTTTTCTTGATGGGAACCCATACCTTTTTTGTTACCTTACGATTTTTGTAGATAGATGAGTCTTTTAGAGTCTTTGCGAAGTTCTTGTGACGATTCGGAAGACCTTTTCTTCGAGTTTTAGTAACTTAAAGCAAAAAGGTTTTAAATGTCGATTTATTACAATAATTGCACACATAGTTGCTACCCTTCTTACGGTTCATTTCCCCATTTTTAACAAACAAGTTGGAGCATAATGTATTGATAGGATTCTTGTAGCCCAAACCAGTACATTGAGGTTGACTAATACTAAGGATTTCATCTAATTTGGAGGTGCCTGTGTTAAGCTTTTTGAAGGTTGCTTCGGCCAGATCTAACTTTGCACTTATCTTTCCGAATTCAAGATCTTTTTTGGTAAGAGTCACTTCGATCGAATCTTGGTACTTATCAAATATGCATTCTCACGAGTTAGAGTTTTCACCTTTGATTCAAGTTGATTAGATTCAATGATTAAGTCCTTGCAAAGGGCTTGCAATTCCTTAATCATATCATCCTTAGAGTCTTCTTGAGTCTTAGGATTAGAATCATTTTTTGAAATAAAACCACAGAAGCAATTGACATCTGAAGAATTAAAAAACTCATACCTGTCTGCTGTTGCTGTATCTGCAGATGTTACAGCTGATGTTCCCGGAAATGTCATGACATTTAGTGTATCACGATCGGCTAAACCTTCATCATCGGCGGAGAATGTTCAAAAACGATGGCATTGCTTGTGACTCTATTTCTGTATTCTCTTCCCCTTCACCTTCATCGCTTAGGGAAATCCATAGACTTTTGCCAACCTTTCTTAGAGTGTTTGCACACTCGTTGGCATAATGGCCCCATCCCGAGCAGGCATGACATTGAATGCTGTCGAGCTGCTTGGAATCGAACCTGGTTCGGTCAGAATTTATTCTCCTAAGATGATTGCCTTTTTGTGCTGTGGGAAAATTCTTGGTAATTCGTGGATTGAATCCTTGGTTTTGGTGCTCTTTAGACTTAGTTTTATTCTTATCTTCGTTGAATCTTCTTAACATCGTATTGAACCTACGAGTAAGAAGAGCAACGTTGACACCATCCCCAATTTCTTCAAGTGTTCCATCCTCTTCATTGACTTCCGTCTCTAAGGATTTTGCTTGAAGGGCAACATCCTTGCCTTTGTATAAAGACCTTTGATTTTCCATGTTCATCTCATATGTTTTGAGAATGCTCATTAAGGTATGTAGGTCCATTGTGGCAAGGTTGTGTGCTTCTTCAATCGCACAAATCTTAATGTTGAACTTTTCAGGAAGAGATCGAAGGGCTTTTTCAACAAGTTGATTGTTGGTCAATGGAGAACCAAGAACTTGACATTCATTAGAGATATCAATCAACTTTTCAAAATAGGTTTTAATATCCTCTGATTCCTCCATCCTTAAACGTTCATACTTACTCATGAGCATGCGAAGCTTCGTTCGTCGAACACTTGAGCTACCTTCACAATGAGTTTGTAAAGTATCCCAAGCATCCTTGGCAGTAGAGCAATTTTGGATGAGTTTGAACATATAAAGATCAACCCATCCGAAAATAGCATTTAGTGCCTTTTCGTTGAAGCCTGCACTATTAGTTTCTTCGAAAGTCCATTCGGCCTCAGGCTTGACCAAAATGTCGCCTTCCTCGTCCGGTGGAAGCATAGGAACAATGTATCCATTTGTAATAGATCTCCATGCTCTAACATCAATGGATTTGATGTGAGAACGTAGGCGAATCTTCCAATAAGGATAGTTTGATCCATCTAAAATAGGAAGTCTACCAATATTTGGATTACCCGGATCCATAGTTAAGTAAAAGGACCGTAGCACTTATTATGTCAAGTGTCGGCTCTGATACCAATTGAAAGGGGATTATCGTACTTAAACTATGGAATAAATAATTTCAGCACAGAAGACCAGAGGTAAACTTAAATACAGTAAGTAATGTTCCAAAAAATGTTCTGTGACATGAACTGGAACATTAACAAAAACGCATAACTAAAAACTGAGTTTAAGATGCAGCGGAAATAAATCAAGGACACCCAAGATTGTTTTTCATAAGTTATATAATTGTATATAACTTATAGTGGTCTCATGACCAAAAATTTATTGTATAAAAATTATACAATCTTACAAATCCCTTGAGAATGACTAGTAATCCGTAAAACAAAAGGGATTAAAAAGAAGTTAAATCCTAACTTCTAAGCCTGAAAAATCTATCTAAAATAGAAGTGAAAAACACCCTATTACAATTGCTTTGAGTTGAAAGAACACTTATAGATCTAAGAAAGCAATTCGTAATTTTGAACAAGTGTAATCACAAAAGCAATTGCTCGATCCAAATTGTGTTTGAGGAAATATTTGAGGCGTCTCGGATCTGAATTTTGTTCTGCCAAAAGCTGGATATAAAAACCTTGGAGTGAACCCTCTATTTATAGTGGAGAGTCCACGAGAGGCTCCTTGATTCTCGGTGGAGGTTGAAGCGAGAATAGGGTTGGTTGAGCCGTTCTTGACCTTAAAATTCTCAACTGTTTTGACTTTGTCTTCCTGTGAATGCTCCTTCCGTTATGCACTCTCCTTGGACTTGGTCTTGTTAAGTATTATCGTGTTTCCCTTAGCTCCTAACCAAGCCAAACATTCACGTGATAAAATCTTCTCGGCAGAATCGCTTCGTGAAGATAGGCAAAACTTTTGCCAGAAATGTCCTCCCAGATGTCACGACATTTGGGATGACATTTTCCTGTTTTTACTTAATCACCAAAAAGAGACATGTTACGGAAAATGTTAGGACACAGAACCTAACACTAACAGTTGGGTTGAGAAACCCGTCGACAAGTTTGGTGTCTTCCTAATTGTGGTGTCGATGCCAAGGACCGACCCACCTAAGGTAAATGCATGCATGCCCTAAAATAAGGGTGGTATAGCTCTATCTTAAGTCTCTAAGATTTGGCTTTTCTAGACGCAAGGTTCCCGAGCGGACAACTCGAGTGAGAAGGCTACGCGGCCACCGGTTAGACCGGACACTCCACGTATATTACCAACTCTCCTAAATTTGGGTTTTGAAGAAAGAATTTTGCTGATGCACCAAGCGCACCTCGCATGTAGTGTGTGATTGTGTGAATTTTCCAGAGTGGAAGAAATATGAGCGGAATGCCAGTTTAAGGAAAGCAGTAAAGCAGGTAGCAATTAAATAAAACAAAATACAGCACACAAAATTTAATGCAAAAAGTAATGCCAAATAATAACCCTAGGTCTGTTGTGGTTAAGAACCTTAAAAAATTCCCCAGTGGAGTCGCCATTCTGTCGCGCCCTTTTTCGACCGCGACATTTTCTAGCGAACCCTGCTTAAGTAAAAATGTTAGGAAATAAATAAAAGTGCTAAATGTTTAAAAGGTGCTAAAATGTTAAAGATGTTGCTAAAAGGTGCTAAATGCTAAAGGGTTCGCGGAGTCGCCACCTAATTAATTTGGGTGAATTAGGACACCTAAATGTTAACTAGTTTAAAGTAAACATTAACTCCATTTAATGGTCTGCTAAACTTAATGAGATTCTGGGCAAGGGTTCTTTATTATCCTAAAGGGAAGGGGTCAGGCACCCTAAAGGATCCGCTAACTTGCGGTTGTCCGTTCAAACCTAGGAAATTATTATTGCTAAGAAAAGACATGTTTAAAAAGCATTTAAGTAAATGAAATTGTAGGTATAAGATATATTCTTAAAATTGCAAGATTTGTGTATAAAAGACAAAGTTAGTTTTGAAAAATATGTGATTAGGGTACCTAAATGCCATATTAGATACGTGTCATGTATAGGAGTAAAAATTATTATGACACAGTGTTTGCTTATGAAGGCTAATGAGCTATCAATGTTTTAGATAATTTCTTATGCGAAGGCTAATGAGGATTTATAAAACGAGTTTCATGTTGAACTAATATATTAACTATCTAAGTAATTTATGCAAGTGAAAATTATTAAATGGTTTCCTAGAACTTAAGAGGGGGAGGTTATCTTCTAATTTATTGCTTCAATATTATATTCTACTAGTAGCGTAATGTTAGACAAATAATTACAATAGACAAATAGGGAAAGGGGAGGCAATAATAAAGACTCTAAGGGATGGCGAAGTCATTTTCGCCTATGGCTTTGGAATTTCTGATGCGGAGAGGATGCACATAGATGTAGGTCCTCGTTTGTTGTAACTCATGAGGAGTCTCGCAATGAGACTCTTCGTTTAGCTCCGATGCGTGCCATGCAAAAGAAAAAATAAGGATTAGTAAATTCTCTAAACCACATCGAATAATAAACAACATTGGCACACAATTCAAACGCATATAATTGTTTTATTTCGGCAATATGAGGGCCCAATTGATATCAGTCTATTTCTTTATCAAAGTTAGAATATGTCTCAAGAAGTGTGCATAATGTAAGTGGCCCAGATATGATATGCATATGTGTATTTAGAAAATAAGCAAGGTTGTTGGACCAAGCAAATGATCAGTTGAGCTTTTGGTCAAATAAATGACCTCAGGGAACAACTTGCCAAAAAATCAGTGTGGGGTTTCATTTAAACTTAAATGTTCCAGTCAATTATAGCAGTACACAACATGAAACAGGTACCAGTTATCAAGGATGCAAATCAGTATCTAAACTAGCCAAGATACTAATTCGAAAAAAATGATTCCGGATACGAAGACGAACAAACTAACATGCTCTTACCAAATCGTTTAACACACAACATATTGGACACTGCCCCGAGGGATGCGATTACTCAACACTTCAGAGTTAGGCCAATGCTGTACTAAATGTTTGCAAATACATGTACATGTAAGGATGAATGGGGCTGTATCGAAGCTATAAGACTGGTTTATGAGGTTCCATTTACGCTACATTTTAGACATGAGAAACACTGAAGCAGATAACACCACTACGCAAAGAAAAAATGCTAGATGTGAGGATCTGACTGGTCTGAGGCCTGATTTGCAAAATAGAGGTCGTTTAAGTTGAAAACATGTGTGCTTAATATCAAAGGAATATAAAATAATCAACCTGCATGATTCAACCTAAAATGCAGGGCAGGACATGCATATTAGTGATGGGCCTTTCAGAAGATAAGACATAATAGACATGATTATGCAGAACATGATATCCTAAAATCTACATACTTCATCTACCACTTACACCGCAAATCATATGGAGAGATCAGATATTAACAAGAGATACTAACGAGAGAAACGATCATAACACGACTCACCCCACAGCACCAGGGCATAACAAATGTCATATTAACATATTCCAGCTTCCGACACAGTGAACTTAGATTGAAAATGTAAGCAAGTTTTAATTATTTCATGAAAAGTCGACAACACATTATAACATGAGTAATATTGAATAACCTTGAAGACTGTCCTAACCACAACTTATCTTCTAACAAATTCAGGTTACAACTGAGGCAGGGGCAGACAAAACAGACAGAAACTAAGAGGTGTGTTCCTCTCTAACTAAACACGAAGCAGATATAGACACTTTCCACATGGACAAACACAATAGCACAATACTCCCATAACTCCTTATACACACTGACTATTCTGAACAGGTTTATGAGTATATTAGCAGCCAAATATTTATAACTTCATTCGATCAGGGAGGCATTTGAATAGGTTAACATGGCCTGCCTTCAACTATCGCAAATCAGAGACGTAAATAAACCAGATCAATTACAACAGATGAGTCTTAACAATAAAAATAGATAAGTTAACAATCAAGTAAAACAGTGTCGACGCTAAACCAGTAACTTCGACCACACACAGCAGTGATTAAAAGTGTTAAACATTATCAACAGAGCATATCACTCAAACAGGTTATAAAGTGTAAATCGCATAAGAAAACCTGAAAGGGGATGGGTTTACCTTCTCCGGACAGCGAACCGAAGCAGCGTATCAAGTCGTCGGTCCGCTCGGAAGGCTTGTGCTATGCGATTGAAAGCGATGCGATTTGTGGTCGATTCTAGGCTATGAAAATAAATGTTTCGGATTTGTGCTTTGGATCCCTGATTTTGCTGGTAAGAACCCTCACTGCTAGTGTTCGATTGATTCTGGGAATTAGTCGATGCCCCCGATTTCAGATGCTAAAAGATGCTAACAGATTCTCCTCTATGTTTTATGACATTCGAGTGAAATTTTCTGGATTCAGAAAGGTGCTCGCTTTTCCCCGATTGATATCCTTGCATGTGTAAAAAACGCTCAATTTATAACCTCAATCCCTGGGTTCTAAATTTGGTAAACCTTAAAGGCTGATTTTGGGTATATGGTAAGCTGTGATTTCGGGTATCTCCTACCATAATAGGTGCTGATTTGGTATTGATTCTGTCGGATTCTTTGTGCGATTTGTTACTGATTTTGAAGCAAGTGCTGGTTATGGTAAGAAATCATTTGGAGAAGGGAACGGAAAGGAAAGTCGCCGGATTTTCCACCCTGAAAATCCGGCGAGATTCGCGGCTAAAGGGCAGAGGAGTGTGCGGCGGACTAGGGTTCTTCGTTTTCTTAGGTTCTGAAAGGCAAAGTCTTTTTTAAGGGCTGTTGGGGCGATGAGGTATAAAGGGCGATGGTTTCTGGGCTGCTGATAAGGGGAAATGAAGGGTAGGGCGGACTGGGCCTCGCGGGTTGGGCTGGGTAATTGGGCTGGGTAGTTAGTATTAGATTTAGGAATTAGTTTGGGTAGAATTTAATTTAGGTAGAGTTTTAATGTTGTGTTTTAATTCTAGGTGTATTAATTAATGATAAATTAAATTATTTAAATTGTGATTAAATTATTTAGGTGTTTTATTAGCCTAAGTTTGAATTTAAATTATTATAATAATAAATGCGGGTGTGCTATTTAATTAGTGTTTAATGTTTATAATGCGATGCCGTTATTAGAACTTATTAAATAAAAAAATTGAGTTATTTAAATGCTACATGCGGACGGGACTTCTTAATTCTTTTTATGAATGTTATTATTAAAACGTGTGGGTTAGATTGTTATTTTATATATTTATTATTTATTATTAAGAATTATGACATGACTTAAAATTAATAAATATGGGCGCGAGACTCTAAGTGCGTAATTTTCTACGTAAGACGCGGTGCCATTATTAAATTATTTATTTATGCTTGTATTAATGTTTTATTGTTGCATTTTATTATAAAAATCACAAAAAATTATTTTGCAAAATTAGTGTAATTTTATAGCTACTGTCTGGACGGGAGGGTCAAAATTGGGTGTCAACAGTTAGCACTTCATATGTTTAATTGTCACCTTCATACTCATGTAACACATCCACACCTAATCAGAATTTAAAGAATGTTATAACTCATTATTTTTGTACACACACTACACTTGCAACATCCTTTAGTGTGCCGACTCTATTCCTAGCACGAGTGGAGATCGATATGGTGTCGGTCATTGAGGAGGACGTTCTGAATGATTCGGGGTGAGCCATCTTTGTGATTCATGGCACTAAATCCTCCCATCTATCCTTTACTTTCTGTCTTTTCATATTCAGATAGCTTATGTATTTTCGAAATATATTGCCAGATTTGTATTCCTTTCTAGTTAGTTCTTGTACTAGCGACAACAGTATTGAGGAGTTGTAGTATTTTCGTATTATTTATATTATAAGACTTATTTAAGACTGAAATTGAATTTCCTTAACTATTCCTGAACTTTTTTCTTTAAATATTTTGGATTAAGTGATTGTGGTCGGCTTACTGATCCTGGTGGTTTGTGCCATCACAGCTTAGTAAATTGGGTCGTGTCACGACGCATTTACTAAAATAAAAATAATTAATGTGAGTCTAAAGAATTAATGAAATAGACAATAAACATTTAAAAGTTGGTTAGTGTTACTCTCTTAGGCTTGAAACAATAATTTTTTTCCCATATATAATTAGGTCATATAGATAAAATATTGCAAATATTAAGATATTTAATTAAATTTATATTAATTAGATTCTTGTAATTTTGCATTATTATTGAAATTGATTCAACGATACACATATCCGAAGCCACGTAAGAATTCATAACTAGTTCCTTCATGAATATTCAATAAAATTGGAATGATAAAAAATCGCTAACTACAATTTGTCATTATTTTTAGTTTAATAGAAATGAAAATTACATTTTTTTAGATATAATGAAATTCTATAAATTGATAAAAATGAAAACAAAATCGGGTAAAAAAAAGTTAAGCAACAATTTTTTCATAAACATGATTCTTTTGAGTAATCGTATTTTTAACATAGATATAAAACTAAGTCTTTCCTCTATATTTTTAAAAAAAAAAAATTATATGCGGACAAAATCCAAATGTTGCCGACACCAAGTGCAAATAAATTGTGTTTCTCTTTTAATTTTTATTTTTGTGTATATATGGCTACTTCGTACGAATAGAACACTTGTCGTGAATTTATATATGGTGAATTTTTATCCAAAGAGAGAAGAGTCTATAATATTTTATCGTTAAAATTTATCGATCAGTGTGATTTTATCTATAGGTGAAATTTTTTACTTGTTGCGATATATGATTATGGATGGCGCAAGGTTTACTTAAACTTATTTGAATTTTTAAGTACTTCATAGTCATTTCTCCTTATGATTATGCTGTAATTGAAGACTGTCTCACATTTTGAACAATTTCATTTTGAGTCTGATCACGATACCAATAGATCACAACGAACAAGTGCTTTTTCTAGTAGAATATTCCTTGTGATAGTATCATGATTTATATGAGTATGATACTGAGATCAATGGATATATAAAAAGCAAACAAGTGCTCTTCTCTCTTCATCTTATACCCATTGATCTCATATCATATTCTTATAAATCACGATAAGTGTTTTATTCATATGAAGTATCCATGTATATGAAGATGGAAATTAAAAGAGAAACAAAATTTATTCAAAGGAAAACAAAAGAATGATTGTTGAGAAGTAACGAGGTTTGAGGAATGACATATAAAGATGTATATATAGATAACTAAAGTGAGAAGAGAGAAAGCATTTTAGAAGATAAATGAGGATGCATTTAATAGGATCAGGTATGTTGATTTAAGATTTTTAGAAAGATAATAATGTCATTAAATAATTTCATTTTCCATATTTGGACATCTTTCTAAAATCAAAATTTGGTTAATTATTTATTGTTTTAGCAGGTATATAAATTGTCAGAATACCCGCAGTGAATTATTAAAATATCAAACTGCCCTTATATAGTTGAACGACCAATACGCAGCTCACCGCGGAACAAGGGCAGTAACACTGCCTTGGTGTGCGTTGGTGCACCTTTTTTTTTAGAGATCAGTGTGTCCTCCTTTATATAAGGTTGGAAAGGTATTTCAAAGGAATACCATGTTTATGTTTTATGTTTTCTCAAATTCTCAATGTATTTTCACTTGAACTTGTTGGAAGACAAACCTATCATAAACTTAGTTGATTTTATCAAACCTTATGCACCTCACTATTTGTCTTGATTCTGAAATAACTATTTTCACCAAAACTCATCTTGTTAGCACTTCACATGTTTAACTGTCACCTTCATACTCATTTAACACATCCACACCTAATCAGAATTTAAAGAATGTTATAACTCATTATTTTTGTACACACACTACACTTGCAACATCCTTTAGTGTGCCGACTCTATTCCTAGCACGAGTGGAGATCGATATGGTGTCGGTCCATCGGGAGGGCGTTACGAATGATTCGGGGTGAGCCATCTTTGTGATTCATGGCACTAAATCCTCCCATCTATCCTTTACTTTCTGTCTTTTCATATTCTGATAGCTTATGTATTTTCGAAATATATTGCCAGATTTGTATTCCTTTCTAGTTAGTTCTTGTACTAGCGACAACAGTATTGAGGAGTTGTAGTATTTTCGTATTATTTATATTATAAGACTTATTTAAGACTGAAATTGAATTTCCTTAACTATTCCTGAACTTTTTTCTTTAAATATTTTGGATTAAGTGATTGTGGTCGGCTTACTGATCCTGGTGGTTTGTGCCGTCACAGCTTAGTAAATTGGGTCGTGTCACCAGACGTACTAAAATAAAAATAATTAATGCGAGTCTAAAGAATTAATGAAATAGACAATAAACATTTAAAAGTTGGTTAGTGTTACTCTCTTAGGCTTGAAACAATAATTTTTTTACCATATATAATTAGGTCATATAGATAAAATATTGCAAATATTAAGATATTTAATTAAATTTATATTAATTAGATTCTTGTAATTTTGCATTATTATTGAAATTGATTCAACGATACACATATCCGAAGCCACGTAAGAATTCATAACTAGTTCCTTCATGAATATTCAATAAAATTGGAATGATAAAAAATCGCTAACTACAATTTGTCATTATTTTTAGTTTAATAGAAATGAAAATTACATTTTTTTAAGATATAATGAAATTCTATAAATTGATAAAAATGAAAACAAAATCGGGTAAAAAAAAGTTAAGCAACAATTTTTTCATAAACATGATTCTTTTGAGTAATCGTATTTCTAACATAGATATAAAACTAAGTCTTTCCTCTATATTTTAAAAAAAAAAATTATATGCGGACAAAATCCAAATGTCGCCGACACCAAGTGCAAATAAATTGTGTTTCTCTTTTATTTTTTATTTTTGTGTATATATGGCTACTTCGTACGAATAGAACACTTGTCGTGAGTTTATATATGGTGAATTTTTATACAAAGAGAGAAGAGTCTATAATATTTTATCGTTAAAATTTATCGATCAGTGTGATTTTATCTATAAGTGAAATTTTTGACTTGTTGCGATATATGATTATGGATGGCGCAAGGTTTACTTAACCTTATTTGAATTTTTAAGTACTTCATAGTCATTTCTCCTTATGATTATGCTGTAATTGAAGACTGTCTCACATTTTGAACAATTTCATTTTGAGTCTGATCACGATACCAATAATTTTTCAGTCTGGATCACAACGAACAAGTGCTTTTTCTAGTAGAATATTCCTTGTGATAGTATCATGATTTATATGAGTATGATACAGAGATCAATGGATATATAAAAAGCAAACAAGTGCTCTTCTCTCTTCATCTTATACCCATTGATCTCATATCATATTCTTTTAAATCACGATAAATGTTTTATTCATATGAAGTATCCATGTATATGAAGATGGAAATTAAAAGAGAAACAAAATTTATTCAAAGGACAACAAAAGAATGATTGTTGAGAAGTAATGAGGTTTGAGGAATGACATATAGAGATGTATATATAGATAACTAAAGTGAGAAGAGAGAAAGCATTTTAGAAGATAAATGAGGATGCATTTAATAGGATCAGGTATGTTGATTTAAGATTTTTAGAAAGATAATAATGTCATTAAATAATTTCATTTTCCGTATTTGGACATCTTTCTAAAATCAAAATTTGGTTAATTATTTATTGTTTTAGCAGGTATATAAATTGTCAGAATACCCGCAGTGAATTATTAAAATACCAAACTGCCCTTATATAGTTGAACGACCAATACGCAGCTCACCGCGGAACAAGGGCAGTAACACTGCCTTGGTGTGCGTTGGTGCACCTTTTTGTTTAGAGATCAGTGTGTCCTCCTTTATATAAGGTTGGAAAGGTATTTCAAAGGAATACAATGTTTATGTTTTATGTTTTCTCAAATTCTCAATGTATTTTCACTTAAACTTGTTGGAAGACAAACCTATCATAAACTTAGTTGATTTTATCAAATCTTATGCAACTCACTAATTGTCTTGATTCTGAAATAACTATTTTCACCAAAACTCATCTTGTTAGCACTTCACATGTTTAACTGTCACCTTCATACTCATTTAACACATCCACACCTAATCAGAATTTAAAGAATGTTATAACTCATTATTTTTGTACACACACTACACTTGCAACATCCTTTAGTGTGCCGACTCTATTCCTAGCACGAGTGGAGATCGATATGGTGTCGGTCATTGAGGAGGACGTTCTGAATGATTCGGGGTGAGCCATCTTTGTGATTCATGGCACTAAATCCTCCCATCTATCCTTTACTTTCTGTCTTTTCATATTCTGATAGCTTATGTATTTTCGAAATATATTGTCAGACTTGTATTCCTTTCTAGTTAGTTCTTGTACTAGCGACAATAGTATTGAGGAGTCGTAGTATTTTCGTATTATTTATATTATAAGACTTATTTAAGACTGAAATTGAATTTATTAACTATTCCTGAACTTTTTTCTTTAAATATTTTGGATTAAGTGATTGTGGCCGGCTTACTGATCCTAGTGGTTTGTGCCATCACAACTCAGTAAATTGGGTCGTGTCACCAGACGTACTAAAATAAAAATAATTATTGTGAGTCTAAAGAATTAATGAAACAAACAATAAACATTTAAAAATTGGTTAGTGTTACTCACTTTAGGCTTGAAACAATAATTTTTTTACCATATATAATTAGGTCATATAGATAAAATATTGCAAATATTAAGATATTTAATTAAATTTATATTAATTAGATTCTTGTAATTTTGCATTATTATTGAAATTGATTCAACGATACACATATCCGAAGCCACGTAAGAATTCATAACTAGTTCCTTCAGGAATATTCAATAAAATTGGAATGATAAAAAATCGCTAACTACAATTTGTCATTATTTTTAGTTTAATAGAAATGAAAATTACATTTTTTTTTAGATATAATGAAATTCTATAAATTGATAAAAATGAAAACAAAATCGGGTAAAAAAAAGTTAAGCAACAATTTTTTTCATAAACATGATTCTTTTGAGTAATCATATTTCTAACATAGATATAAAACTAAGTCTTTCCTCTATATTATTATTTTTTAAAAATTATTTGAGGAGAAAATCCAAATGTCACCGACACCAAGTGCAAATAAATTGTGTTTCTCTTTTAATTTTAATTTTTGTGTATATATGGCTACTGCATTTAATAAAACACTTGTCGTGAATTTATATATGGTGAATTTTGATACAA
Source organism: Przewalskia tangutica (assembly GCA_029844215.1). NCBI lineage: Eukaryota > Viridiplantae > Streptophyta > Magnoliopsida > Solanales > Solanaceae > Przewalskia > Przewalskia tangutica. The sequence goes on from CM056719.1 coordinate 133,218,186, forward strand.
AGAGAGAAGAGTCTATAATATTTTTTCATTAAAATTTTTCGATCAGTGTGATTTTATCTATAGGTGAATTTTTTTACTTGTTGCGATATATGATTATGGATGGCGCAAGGTTTACTTAACCTTATTTGAATTTTTAAGTACTTCATAGTCATTTCTCCTTATGATTATGCTGTAATTGAAGACTGTCTCACATTTTGAACAATTTCATTTTGAGTCTGATCACGATACCAATAATTTTTCAGTCTGGATCACAACGAACAAGTGTTTTTTCTAGTAGAATATTCCTTGTGATAGTATCATGATTTATATGAGTATGATACTGAGATCAATGGATATATAAAAAGCAAACAAGTGCTCTTCTCTCTTCATCTTATACCCATTGATCTCATATCATATTCTTTTAAATCACGATAAGTGTTTTATTCATATGAAGTATCCATGTATATGAAGATGGAAATTAAAAGAGAAACAAAATTTATTCAAAGGACAACAAAAGAATGATTGTTGAGAAGTAATGAGGTTTGAGGAATGACATATAGAGATGTATATATAGATAACTAAAGTGAGAAGAGAGAACGCATTTTAGAAGATAAATGAGGATGCATTTAATAGGATCAGGTATGTTGATTTAAGATTTTTAGAAAGATAATAATGTCATTAAATAATTTCATTTTCCATATTTGGACATCTTTCTAAAATCAAAATTTGGTTAATTATTTATTGTTTTAGCAGGTATATAAATTGTCAGAATACCCGCAGTGAATTATTAAAATATCAAACTTCCCTTATATAGTTGAACGACCAATACGCAGCTCACCGCGGAACAAGGGCAGTAACACTGCCTTGGTGTGCGTTGGTGCACCTTTTTGTTTAGAGATCAGTGTGTCCTCCTTTATATAAGGTTGGAAAGGTATTTCAAAGGAATACCATGTTTATGTTTTATGTTTTCTCAAATTCTCAATGTATTTTCACTTGAACTTGTTGGAAGACAAACCTATCATAAACTTAGTTGATTTTATCAAACCTTATGCACCTCACTATTTGTCTTGATTCTGAAATAACTATTTTCACCAAAACTCATCTTGTTAGCACTTCTCATGTTTAACTGTCACCTTCATACTCATTTAACACATCCACACCTAATCAGAATTTAAAGAATGTTATAACTCATTATTTTTGTACACACACTACACTTGCAACATCCTTTAGTGTGCCGACTCTATTCCTAGCACGAGTGGAGATCGATATGGTGTCGGTCATTGAGGAGGACGTTCTGAATGATTCGGGGTGAGCCATCTTTGTGATTCATGGCACTAAATCCTCCCATCTATCCTTTACTTTCTGTCTTTTCATATTCTGATAGCTTATGTATTTTCGAAATATATTGCCAGATTTGTATTCCTTTCTAGTTAGTTCTTGTACTAGCGACAACAGTATTGAGGAGTTGTAGTATTTTCGTATTATTTATATTATAAGACTTATTTAAGACTGAAATTGAATTTCCTTAACTATTCCTGAACTTTTTTCTTTAAATATTTTGGATTAAGTGATTGTGGTCGGCTTACTGATCCTGGTGGTTTGTGCCATCACAGCTTAGTAAATTGGGTCGTGTCACCAGACGTACTAAAATAAAAATAATTAATGTGAGTCTAAAGAATTAATGAAATAGACAATAAACATTTAAAAGTTGGTTAGTGTTACTCTCTTAGGCTTGAAACAATAATTTTTTTACCATATAATTAGGTCATATAGATAAAATATTGCAAATATTAAGATATTTAATTAAATTTATATTAATTAGATTCTTGTAATTTTGCATTATTATTGAAATTGATTCAACGATACACATATCCGAAGCCACGTAAGAATTCATAACTAGTTCCTTCATGAATATTCAATAAAATTGGAATGATAAAAAATCGCTAACTACAATTTGTCATTATTTTTAGTTTAATAGAAATGAAAATTACATTTTTTTAAGATATAATGAAATTCTATAAATTGATAAAAATGAAAACAAAATCGGGTAAAAAAAAGTTAAGCAACAATTTTTTCATAAACATGATTCTTTTGAGTAATCGTATTTCTAACATAGATATAAAACTAAGTCTTTCCTCTATATTTTTTAAAAAAAATTATATGGACAAAATCCAAATGTCGCCGACACCAAGTGCAAATAAATTGTGTTTCTCTTTTAATTTTTATTTTTGTGTATATATGGCTACTTCGTACGAATAGAACACTTGTCGTGAGTTTATATATGGTGAATTTTTATACAAAGAGAGAAGAGTCTATAATATTTTATCGTTAAAATTTATCGATCAGTGATTTTATCTATAGGTGAAATTTTTGACTTGTTGCGATATATGATTATGGATGGCGCAAGGTTTACTTAACCTTATTTGAATTTTTAAGTACTTCATAGTCATTTCTCCTTATGATTATGTTGTAATTGAAGACTGTCTCACATTTTGAACAATTTCATTTTGAGTCTGATCACGATACCAATAATTTTTCAGTCTGGATCACAACGAACAAGTGCTTTTTCTAGTAGAATATTCCTTGTGATAATATCATGATTTATATGAGTATGATCTGAGATCAATGGATATATAAAAGCAAACAAGTGCTCTTCTCTTCATCTTATACCCATTGATCTCATATCATATTCTTTTAAATCACGATAAATGTTTTATTCATATGAAGTATCCATGTATATGAAGATGGAAATTAAAAGAGAAACAAAATTTATTCAAAGGACAACAAAAGAATGATTGTTGAGAAGTAATGAGGTTTGAGGAATGACATATAGAGATGTATATATAGATAACTAAAGTGAGAAGAGAGAAAGCATTTTAGAAGATAAATGAGGATGCATTTAATAGGATCAGGTATGTTGATTTAAGATTTTTAGAAAGATAATAATGTCATTAAATAATTTCATTTTCCGTATTTGGACATCTTTCTAAAATCAAAATTTGGTTAATTATTTATTGTTTTAGCAGGTATATAAATTGTCAGAATACCCGCAGTGAATTATTAAAATACCAAACTGCCCTTATATAGTTGAACGACCAATACGCAGCTCACCGCGGAACAAGGGCAGTAACACTGCCTTGGTGTGCGTTGGTGCACCTTTTTGTTTAGAGATCAGTGTGTCCTCCTTTATATAAGGTTGGAAAGGTATTTCAAAGGAATACAATGTTTATGTTTTATGTTTTCTCAAATTCTCAATGTATTTTCACTTAAACTTGTTGGAAGACAAACCTATCATAAACTTAGTTGATTTTATCAAATCTTATGCAACTCACTAATTGTCTTGATTCTGAAATAACTATTTTCACCAAAACTCATCTTGTTAGCACTTCACATGTTTAACTGTCACCTTCATACTCATTTAACACATCCACACCTAATCAGAATTTAAAGAATGTTATAACTCATTATTTTTGTACACACACTACACTTGCAACATCCTTTAGTGTGCCGACTCTATTCCTAGCACGAGTGGAGATCGATATGGTGTCGGTCATTGAGGAGGACGTTCTGAATGATTCGGGGTGAGCCATCTTTGTGATTCATGGCACTGAATCCTCCCATCTATCCTTTACTTTCTGTCTTTTCATATTCTGATAGCTTATGTATTTTCGAAATATATTGCCAGACTTGTATTCCTTTCTAGTTAGTTCTTGTACTAGCGACAACAGTATTGAGGAGTCGTAGTATTTTCGTATTATTTATATTATAAGACTTATTTAAGACTGAAATTGAATTTATTAACTATTCCTGAACTTTTTTCTTTAAATATTTTGGATTAAGTGATTGTGGCCGGCTTACTGATCCTAGTGGTTTGTGCCATCACAGCTCAGTAAATTGGGTCGTGTCACTAGACGTACTAAAATAAAAATAATTAATGTGAGTCTAAAGAATTAATGAAACAAACAATAAACATTTAAAAATTGGTTAGTGTTACTCACTTTAGGCTTGAACCAATAATTTTTTTACCATATATAATTAGGTCATATAGATAAAATATTGCAAATATTAAGATATTTAATTAAATTTATATTAATTAGATTCTTGTAATTTTGCATTATTATTGAAATTGATTCAACGATACACATATCCGAAGCCACGTAAGATTTCATAACTAGTTCCTTCAGGAATATTCAATAAAATTGGAATGATAAAAAATCGCTAACTACAATTTGTCATTATTTTTAGTTTAATAGAAATGAAAATTACATTTTTTTAGATATAATGAAATTCTATAAATTGATAAAAATGAAAACAAAATCGGGTAAAAAAAAGTTAAGCAACAATTTTTTTCATAAACATGATTCTTTTGAGTAATCATATTTCTAACATAGATATAAAACTAAGTCTTTCCTCTATATTATTATTTTTTAAAAATTATTTGAGGACAAAATCCAAATGTCACCGACACCAAGTGCAAATAAATTGTGTTTCTCTTTTAATTTTAATTTTTGTGTATATATGGCTACTTCGTACGAATAAAACACTTGTCGTGAATTTATATATGGTGAATTTTGATACAAAGAGAGAAGAGTCTATAATATTTTTTCGTTAAAATTTATCGATCAGTGTGATTTTATCTATAGGTGAATTTTTTTACTTGTTGCGATATATGATTATGGATGGCGCAAGGTTTACTTAACCTTATTTGAATTTTTAAGTACTTCATAGTCATTTCTCCTTATGATTATGCTGTAATTGAAGACTGTCTCACATTTTGAACAATTTCATTTTGAGTCTGATCACGATACCAATAGATCACAACGAACAAGTGCTTTTTCTAGTAGAATATTCCTTGTGATAGTATCATGATTTATATGAGTATGATACTGAGATCAATGGATATATAAAAAGCAAACAAGTGCTCTTCTCTCTTCATCTTATACCCATTGATCTCATATCATATTCTTATAAATCACGATAAGTGTTTTATTCATATGAAGTATCCATGTATATGAAGATGGAAATTAAAAGAGAAACAAAATTTATTCAAAGGAAAACAAAAGAATGATTGTTGAGAAGTAATGAGGTTTGAGGAATGACATATAAAGATGTATATATAGATAACTAAAGTGAGAAGAGAGAAAGCATTTTAGAAGATAAATGAGGATGCATTTAATAGGATCAGGTATGTTGATTTAAGATTTTTAGAAAGATAATAATGTCATTAAATAATTTCATTTTCCATATTTGGACATCTTTCTAAAATCAAAATTTGGTTAATTATTTATTGTTTTAGCAGGTATATAAATTGTCAGAATACCCGCAGTGAATTATTAAAATATCAAACTGCCCTTATATAGTTGAACGACCAATACGCAGCTCACCGCGGAACAAGGGCAGTAACACTGCCTTGGTGTGCGTTGGTGCACCTTTTTGTTTAGAGATCAGTGTGTCCTCCTTTATATAAGGTTGGAAAGGTATTTCAAAGGAATACCATGTTTATGTTTTATGTTTTCTCAAATTCTCAATGTATTTTCACTTGAACTTGTTGGAAGACAAACCTCTCATAAACTTAGTTGATTTTATCAAATCTTATGCACCTCACTATTTGTCTTGATTCTGAAATAACTATTTTCACCAAAACTCATCTTGTTAGCACTTCACATGTTTAACTGTCACCTTCATACTCATTTAACACATCCACACCTAATCAGAATTTAAAGAATGTTATAACTCATTATTTTTGTACACACACTACACTTGCAACATCCTTTAGTGTGCCGACTCTATTCCTAGCACGAGTGGAGATCGATATGGTGTCGGTCATTGAGGAGGACGTTCTGAATGATTCGGGGTGAGCCATCTTTGTGATTCATGGCACTAAATTCTCCCATCTATCCTTTACTTACGTCTTTTCATATTCGGATAGCTTATGTATTTTCAAATATATTGCAGATTTGTATTCCTTTCTAGTTAGTTCTTGTACTAGCGACAACAAAGATTGAGGAGTTGTAGTATTTTCGTATTATTTATATTATAAGACTTATTTAAGATGAAATTGAATTTCCTTAACTATTCACGAACTTTTTCTTTAAATATTTTGGATTAAGTGATTGTGGTCGGCTTACTGATCCTGGTGGTTTGTGCCATCACAGCTTAGTAAATTGGGTCGTGTCACCAGACGTACTAAAATAAAAATAATTAATGTGAGTCTAAAGAATTAATGAAATAGACAATAAACATTTAAAAGTTGGTTAGTGTTACTCTCTTAGGCTTGAAACAATAATTTTTTTACCATATATAATTAGGTCATATAGATAAAATATTGCAAATATTAAGATATTTAATTAAATTTATATTAATTAGATTCTTGTAATTTTGCATTATTATTGAAATTGATTCAACGATACACATATCCGAAGCCACGTAAGAATTCATAACTAGTTCCTTCATGAATATTCAATAAAATTGGAATGATAAAAAATCGCTAACTACAATTTGTCATTATTTTTAGTTTAATAGAAATGAAAATTACATTTTTTTAGATATAATGAAATTCTATAAATTGATAAAAATGAAAACAAAATCGGGTAAAAAAAAGTTAAGCAACAATTTTTTCATAAACATGATTCTTTTGAGTAATCGTATTTCTAACATAGATATAAAACTAAGTCTTTCCTCTATATTTTTTAAAAAAAATATTATATGCGGACAAAATCCAAATGTTGCCGACACCAAGTGCAAATAAATTGTGTTTCTCTTTTAATTTTTATTTTTGTGTATATATGGCTACTTCGTACGAATAGAACACTTGTCGTGAATTTATATATGGTGAATTTTTATACAAAGAGAGAAGAGTCTATAATATTTTATCGTTAAAATTTATCGATCAGTGTGATTTTATCTATAGGTGAAATTTTTGACTTGTTGCGATATATGATTATGGATGGCGCAAGGTTTACTTAAACTTATTTGAATTTTTAAGTACTTCATAGTCATTTCTCCTTATGATTATGCTGTAATTGAAGACTGTCTCACATTTTGAACAATTTCATTTTGAGTCTGATCACGATACCAATAATTTTTCAGTCTGGATCACAACGAACAAATGCTTTTTCTAGTAGAATATTCCTTGTGATAGTATCATGATTTATATGAGTATGATACTGAGATCAATGGATATATAAAAAGCAAACAAGTGCTCTTCTCTCTTCATCTTATACCCATTGATCTCATATCATATTCTTATAAATCACGATAAGTGTTTTATTCATATGAAGTATCCATGTATATGAAGATGGAAATTAAAAGAGAAACAAAATTTATTCAAAGGAAAACAAAAGAATGATTGTTGAGAAGTAATGAGGTTTGAGGAATGACATATAAAGATGTATATATAGAGAACTAAAGTGAGAAGAGAGAAAGCATTTTAGAAGATAAATGAGGATGCATTTAATAGGATCAGGTATGTTGATTTAAGATTTTTAGAAAGATAATAATGTCATTAAATAATTTCATTTTCCATATTTGGACATCTTTCTAAAATCAAAATTTGGTTAATTATTTATTGTTTTAGCAGGTATATAAATTGTCAGAATACCCGCAGTGAATTATTAAAATATCAAACTTCCCTTATATAGTTGAACGACCAATACGCAGCTCACCGCGGAACAAGGGCAGTAACACTGCCTTGGTGTGCGTTGGTGCACCTTTTTGTTTAGAGATCAGCGTGTCCTCCTTTATATAAGGTTGGAAAGGTATTTCAAAGGAATACCATGTTTATGTTTTATGTTTTCTCAAATTCTCAATGTATTTTCACTTGAACTTGTTGGAAGACAAACCTATCATAAACTTAGTTGATTTTATCAAACCTTATGCACCTCACTATTTGTCTTGATTCTGAAATAACTATTTTCACCAAAACTCATCTTGTTAGCACTTCACATGTTTAACTGTCACCTTCATACTCATTTAACACATCCACACCTAATCAGAATTTAAAGAATGTTATAACTCATTATTTTTGTACACACACTACACTTGCAACATCCTTTAGTGTGCGACTCTATTCCTAGCACGAGTGGAGATCGATATGGTGTCTGGCCATTGAGAGGACGTTACGAATGATTCGGGTGAGCCATCTTTGTGATTCATGGCACTAAATCCTCCCATCTATCCTTTACTACGTCTTTTCATATTCGATAGCTTATGTATTTTGAAATATATTGCCAGATTTGTATTCCTTTCTAGTTAGTTCTTGTACTAGCGACAACAGTATTGAGGAGTTGTAGTATTTTCGTATTATTTATATTATAAGACTTATTTAAGACTGAAATTGAATTTCCTTAACTATTCCTGAACTTTTTTCTTTAAATATTTTGGATTAAGTGATTGTGGTCAGCTTACTGATCCTGGTGGTTGTGCCATCACAGCTTAGTAAATTGGGTCGTGTCACCAGACGTACTAAAATAAAAATAATTAATGTGAGTCTAAAGAATTAATGAAATAGACAATAAACATTTAAAAGTTGGTTAGTGTTACTCTCTTAGGCTTGAAACAATAATTTTTTTACCATATAGAATTAGGTCATATAGATAAAATATTGCAAATATTAAGATATTTAATTAAATTTATATTAATTAGATTCTTGTAATTTTGCATTATTATTGAAATTGATTCAACGATACACATATCCGAAGCCACGTAAGAATTCATAACTAGTTCCTTCATGAATATTCAATAAAATTGGAATGATAAAAAATCGCTAACTACAATTTGTCATTATTTTTAGTTTAATAGAAATGAAAATTACATTTTTTTAAGATATAATGAAATTCTATAAATTGATAAAAATGAAAACAAAATCGGGTAAAAAAAAGTTAAGCAACAATTTTTTCATAAACATGATTCTTTTGAGTAATCGTATTTCTAACATAGATATAAAACTAAGTCTTTCCTCTATATTTTTTTAAAAAAAAATTATATGCGGACAAAATCCAAATGTCGCCGACACCAATTTCAAATAAATTGTGTTTCTTTTATTTTTTATTTTTGTGTATATATGGCTACTTCGTACGAATAGAACACTTGTCGTGAGTTTATATATGGTGAATTTTTATACAAAGAGAGAAGAGTCTATAATATTTTATCGTTAAAATTTATCGATCAGTGTGATTTTATCTATAGGTGAAATTTTTGACTTGTTGCGATATATGATTATGGATGGCGCAAGGTTTACTTAACCTTATTTGAATTTTTAAGTACTTCATAGTCATTTCTCCTTATGATTATCTCAGAATTGAAGACTGTCTAACATTTTGAACAATTTCATTTTGAGTCTGATCACGATACCAATAATTTTTCAGTCTGGATCACAACGAACAAGTGCTTTTTCTAGTAGAATATTCCTTGTGATAGTATCATGATTTATATGAGTATGATATAGAGATAAATGGATATATAAAAAGCAAACAAGTGCTCTTCTCTCTTCATCTTATACCCATTGATCTCATATCATATTCTTTTAAATCACGATAAATGTTTTATTCATATGAAGTATCCATGTATATGAAGATGGAAATTAAAAGAGAAACAAAATTTATTCAAAGGACAACAAAAGAATGATTGTTGAGAAGTAATGAGGTTTGAGGAATGACATATAGAGATGTATATATAGATAACTAAAGTGAGAAGAGAGAAAGCATTTTAGAAGATAAATGAGGATGCATTTAATAGGATCAGGTATGTTGATTTAAGATTTTTAGAAAGATAATAATGTCATTAAATAATTTCATTTTCCGTATTTGGACATCTTTCTAAAATCAAAATTTGGTTAATTATTTATTGTTTTAGCAGGTATATAAATTGTCGTAATACATGATGAATTATTAAAATACCAAACCGCCTCTTATATAGTTGAGCGACCAATACGCGACCATCATGGAACAAGGGCGAACATCGCTTGGTGTGCGTTGGTGCACCTTTTTGTTTAGAGATCAGTGTGTCCTCCTTTATATAAGGTTGGAAAGGTATTTCAAAGGAATACAATGTTTATGTTTTATGTTTTCTCAAATTCTCAATGTATTTTCACTTGAACTTGTTGGAAGACAAACCTATCATAAACTTAGTTGATTTTATCAAATCTTATGCAACTCACTAATTGTCTTGATTCTGAAATAACTATTTTCACCAAAACTCATCTTGTTAGCACTTCACATGTTTAACTACCACCTTCATACTCATTTAACACATCCACACCTAATCAAAATTTAAAGAATGTTATAACTCATTATTTTTGTACACACACTACACTTGCAACATCCTTTAGTGTGCCGACTCTATTCCTAGCACGGGTGGAGATCGATATGGTGTCGGTCATTGAGGAGGACGTTCTGAATGATTCGGGGTGAGCCATATTTGTGATTCATGGCACTAAATCCTCCCATCTATCCTTTACTTTCTGTCTTTTCATATTCTGATAGCTTATGTATTTTCGAAATATATTGTCAGACTTGTATTCCTTTCTAGTTAGTTCTTGTACTAGCGACAATAGTATTGAGGAGTCGTAGTATTTTCGTATTATTTATATTATAAGACTTATTTAAGACTGAAATTGAATTTATTAACTATTCCTGAACTTTTTTCTTTAAATATTTTGGATTAAGTGATTGTGGCCGGCTTACTGATCCTAGTGGTTTGTGCCATCACACCAAGAAATTGGGTCGTGTCACCAGACGTACTAAAATAAAAATAATTAATGTGAGTCTAAAGAATTAATGAAACAAACAATAAACATTTAAAAATTGGTTAGTGTTACTCACTTTAGGCTTGAAACAATATTTTTTTTACCATATATAATTAGGTCATATAGATAAAATATTGCAAATATTAAGATATTTAATTAAATTTATATTAATTAGATTCTTGTAATTTTGCATTATTATTGAAATTGATTCAACGATACACATATCCGAAGCCACGTAAGAATTCATAACTAGTTCCTTCAGGAATATTCAATAAAATTGGAATGATAAAAAATCGTTAACTACAATTTGTCATTATTTTTAGTTTAATAGAAATGAAAATTACATTTTTTTTAGATATAATGAAATTCTATAAATTGATAAAAATGAAAACAAAATCGGGTAAAAAAAAGTTAAGCAACAATTTTTTTCATAAACATGATTCTTTTGAGTAATCATATTTCTAACATAGATATAAAACTAAGTCTTTCCTCTATATTATTATTTTTAAAAAATTATTTGAGGACAAAATCCAAATGTCACCGACACCAAGTGCAAATAAATTGTGTTTCTCTTTTAATTTTAATTTTTGTGTATATATGGCTACTTCGTACGAATAAAACACTTGTCGTGAATTTATATATGGTGAATTTTGATACAAAGAGAGAAGAGTCTATAATATTTTTTCGTTAAAATTTATCGATCAGTGTGATTTTATCTATAGGTGAATTTTTTTACTTGTTGCGATATATGATTATGGATGGCGCAAGGTTTACTTAACCTTATTTGAATTTTTAAGTACTTCATAGTCATTTCTCCTTATGATTATGCTGTAATTGAAGACTGTCTCACATTTTGAACAATTTCATTTTGAGTCTGATCACGATACCAATAATTTTTCAGTCTGGATCACAACGAACAAGTGTTTTTTCTAGTAGAATATTCCTTGTGATAGTATCATGATTTATATGAGTATGAATCTGAGATCAATGGATATATAAAAGCAAACAAGTGCTCTTCTCTTCATCTTATACCCATTGATCTCATATCATATTCTTTTAAATCACGATAAGTGTTTTATTCATATGAAGTATCCATGTATATGAAGATGGAAATTAAAAGAGAAACAAAATTTATTCAAAGGACAACAAAAGAATGATTGTTGAGAAGTAATGAGGTTTGAGGAATGACATATAGAGATGTATATATAGATAACTAAAGTGAGAAGAGAGAACGCATTTTAGAAGATAAATGAGGATGCATTTAATAGGATCAGGTATGTTGATTTAAGATTTTTAGAAAGATAATAATGTCATTAAATAATTTCATTTTCCATATTTGGACATCTTTCTAAAATCAAAATTTGGTTAATTATTTATTGTTTTAGCAGGTATATAAATTGTCAGAATACCCGCAGTGAATTATTAAAATACCAAACTGCCCTTATATAGTTGAACGACCAATACGCAGCTCACCGCGGAACAAGGGCAGTAACACTGCCTTGGTGTGCGTTGGTGCACCTTTTTATTTAGAGATCAGTGTGTCCTCCTTTATATAAGGTTGGAAAGGTATTTCAAAGGAATACAATGTTTATGTTTTATGTTTTCTCAAATTCTCAATGTATTTTCACTTAAACTTGTTGGAAGACAAACCTATCATAAACTTAGTTGATTTTATCAAATCTTATGCAACTCACTAATTGTCTTGATTCTGAAATAACTATTTTCACCAAAACTCATCTTGTTAGCACTTCACATGTTTAACTACCACCTTCATACTCATTTAACACATCCACACCTAATCAAAATTTAAAGAATGTTATAACTCATTATTTTTGTACACACACTACACTTGCAACATCCTTTAGTGTGCCGACTCTATTCCTAGCACGAGTGGAGATCGATATGGTGTCGGTCATTGAGGAGGACGTTCTGAATGATTCGGGGTGAGCCATATTTGTGATTCATGGCACTAAATCCTCCCATCTATCCTTTACTTTCTGTCTTTTCATATTCTGATAGCTTATGTATTTTCGAAATATATTGTCAGACTTGTATTCCTTTCTAGTTAGTTCTTGTACTAGCGACAACAATATTGATGAGTCGTAGTATTTTCGTATTATTTATATTATATGACTTATTTAAGACTGAAATTGAATTTATTAACTATTCCTGAACTTTTTTCTTTAAATATTTTGGATTAAGTGATTGTGGTCGGCTTACTGATCCTAGTGGTTTGTGCCATCACAGCTCAGTAAATTGGGTCGTGTCACCAGACGTACTAAAATAAAAATAATTAATGTGAGTCTAAAGAATTAATGAAACAAACAATAAACATTTAAAAGTTGGTTAGTGTTACTCTCTTTAGGCTTGAAACAATAATTTTTTTACCATATATAATTAGGTCATATAGATAAAATATTGCAAATATTAAGATATTTAATTAAATTTATATTAATTAGATTCTTGTAATTTTGCATTATTATTGAAATTGATTCAACGATACACATATCCGAAGCCACGTAAGAATTCATAACTAGTTCCTTCAGGAATATTCAATAAAATTGGAATGATAAAAAATCGCTAACTACAATTTGTCATTATTTTTAGTTTAATAGAAATGAAAATTACATTTTTTTAGATATAATGAAATTCTATAAATTGATAAAAATGAAAACAAAATCGGGTAAAAAAAAGTTAAGCAACAATGTTTTTCATAAACATGATTCTTTTGAGTAATCATATTTCTAACATAGATATAAAACTAAGTCTTTCCTCTATATTATTACTTTTAAAAAATTATTTGAGGACAAAATCCAAATGTCACCGACACCAAGTGCAAATAAATTGTGTTTCTCATTTAATTTTAATTTTTGTGTATATATGGCTACTTCGTACGAATAAAACACTTGTCGTGAATTTATATATGGTGAATTTTGATACAAAGAGAGAAGAGTCTATAATATTTTTTCGTTAAAATTTATCGATCGGTGATTTTATCTATAGGTGAATTTTTTACTTGTTGCGATATATGATTATGGATGGCGCAAGGTTTACTTAACCTTATTTGAATTTTTAAGTACTTCATAGTCATTTCTCCTTATGATTATCTCAGTAATTGAAGATCGTCTCACATTTTGAACAATTTCATTTTGAGTCCGATCACGATACCAATAATTTTTCACCGATCACAACGAATGTGCTTTTTCTAGTAGAATATTCCTTGTGATAGTATCATGATTTATATGAGTATGATACTGAGATCAATGGATATATAAAATGCAAACAAGTGCTCTTCTCTCTTCATCTTATACCCATTGATCTCATATCATATTCTTATAAATCACGATAAGTGTTTTATTCATATGAAGTATCCATGTATATGAAGATGGAAATTAAAAGAGAAACAAAATTTATTCAAAGGAAAACAAAAGAATGATTGTTGAGAAGTAATGAGGTTTGAGGAATGACATATACAGATGTATATATAGATAACTAAAGTGAGAAGAGAGAAAGCATTTTAGAAGATAAATGAGGATGCATTAAATAGGATCAGGTATGTTGATTTAAGATTTTTAGAAAGATAATAATGTCATTAAATAATTTCATTTTCCATATTTGGACATCTTTCTAAAATCAAAATTTGGTTAATTATTTATTGTTTTAGCAGGTATATAAATTGTCAGAATACCCGCAGTGAATTATTAAAATACCAAACTGCCCTTATATAGTTGAATGACCAATACGCAGCTCACCACAGAACAAGGGCAGTAATGTTGAAATATACAGGGACATACATCTGGTATACATGGATATAAGATTTATGTAGTAAGGGTATATTTGTCTTTCTAACTGACAAGGGTATTTTAGTCTTTTCACAACTCATTACTTTTTGTATAAATAGAAAGTGGTTGTTGTTTAGGGTTCATAATAATAAATCGAAAAGTTCCCACAAACGCTTTGCAGCTCCTTCTCCAATTTCTTCATCTTCTTCTCCACAATCATGCCTGGATCTTGTACAGGATGAACATGCAGGTGTGGATTGTGTATTTTAACATGGTATCAGAGCCTTAGGAGAGTGGATCGAAGTTATCTCCACTGATTGGAAGGTCAATTCATTGCAAGGTTATGTAGATCTTGTTTCCTTCATCGATTAACAATCGCTCGTTGCCTAGATTCAACACTGAACTGTGTTGATTTCGCATAATTTTTAATTTCAATTACAACTGATTTAGATTCGACACTGAACTGTGTTGGTTTGATTCATTTTCGAGTTTCAATTTGATATAAATTGCGAGAATTATGGAGAATGTTTCATTAAATGGCCAGAATGTTGCAAATGAAGGTTTGACTTTGATGCGCGTAATATGCACACACTTTTAAACGCAAGTGCACGTTATCGTATCAAGTAGTATAGTCTTAGATAAGACCGAATATCGTCCTCTAGGATCAGGGTTCAAGTACCAACTATCTATTTTCTAGTATCTATTTGGTGAATTAATGATTGATTGTTTGGTTTGTAACTAAGAATTATGAAAGCTATTTAGAATATAAAGAATTACTTCAGATGTGATGAGAATAGGGCTTCTATGTATCCTTACTATCCGCTTATGCTACTTATTAATGCATTACTTATGGTATTCTTCTTTTGGAGAAAGCAGGTTTACGAAATCGTTTTATACTCCCGTTAGGGTTATATAAACACTCAACCCCAGTATTGTTCCTTACCTAACTTTCGCTGATAAGGGTAACTCTATAGGAGGATTAAGAACAAAAACCTAGTTGACCGTCACGCACAATGCGCAAAATTAGGGTTGTTAAGCCTCTCATCAACGCTACAAAACTAATTGAGGTATTTTCATCCCCAATTCAAGCCTGTCTACCCAACTTACAAAGATATTCACAATCCTCTTTCGTAACTGATTAGAAATCATATAGTGATAACTAGTTGTCAATTAGCTACCAAGAATTCAACTCAATTATTGGATAGATCTCTCAATAAGAATAATAACCATAAGCATGCATTAATTTATAACATAAGGTTCAAGAAATTCAACATAGAAAGCCCTATAAGAGAATTAGTTCCTAGCCATGAATATGACAAGAACTAATTCAAAGTTCATCATGCAAAAACTGAATTAAAGAAAAGAAAAAGGAAAGAAATTACTAATGTTTAGGTCTCCAATCTCCTAGCAAGAAAATCTTGTGTTGTCAAGAAAGGGAACCCTTGAAAACTGCCTAGGGTTCTCCTTATATAGGTTTAAAACGCCTCCCTTCTTTTCCTTGCAGGCCTGGCCCAAAAATCCGTCAAAAGACCTAATTTTTCCGCGTCGCTGCCTCGCAGATAGGCTCGCTGGCCGGAAGTTCGGCGAGCCGTCGGGTGTTTTGGCGCCGCGCCCCGATATTCGCTGTTCGAGGCCGCGCCAGTATCTTCGTAGCTCTCGGATGTTTAGCGCCGCGCCCTCGCATTCGCTGTTCGGTAGCCGCGCGCCAGATCTTCGTAGCTCCTCGGATGTTTAGGCACCGCGCCCCGTGACCGCTGTTCGGTAGCCGCGCCAGTCTTCGTCTCTCGAATAGTGGCGCCGCGCCCTCGCTGGTCGCAGGGAGGAGCCGCGCTACTGTCCGATTTCAGCCTGCTCGCCACTTTCTGCTTTCGGCTCGCATCTCCTCTTTGCCCTCTTTTGCTCCTTTCCGCCATTTGGCCATTTTAACCACTTTGACTCAATAGAAAGAAAAACTATCCTAATACGACACTTATATGTGCAAAATGGGACAAAAGACTAACTAAAACAGACTCAAAAGGTGTATATAAAATACACCGATCAAATACCCCCACACTTAACCTTTGCTCACTCGAGCAAAGATAGAAATAAATAAACTAAAAGACTCAAAGAACGAAAAATAAAAGACTCCTGTCATTAATCACTTTTGTCGCATAAATGTTAACTAGAAAAACATGAAGGTTAGCAGAATAATATGCAGGAACATATAGCATGAAATTTTCAGCACACTAAACACATGAAGCTAGATATTTCGCAAACTCATATTCATCATGCTTAATGGGAGTCGATATACTAAATCATGCATATAAATTCAAGAATTCCTATGGCATGCTTACTTGCTATTCTCCACTAATTCTGGATATGCATAAAAGAGATCTTCAGGACTTTGAGGGTTGTAATGTTGGCTTAGGTAGGGGTTGGTAAAGATAGGCATTTAGGCTCATTTTTCTGTACCATAAGCTCTTTGTCTTTTCAATTTTTCCCTTTTTTTCTTTTGATTCTTTCCTTCACTTCAATTCTATCCTTCCCCTCTTTTGTTTTGGGAGAGTGAAGTATACAATAATGACAAGCACCCCCAAACTTAGGCTTTTGCCTCTTTCTTATTACTTTTCTATTGGGGTGCATCAAACTTGTTCACTCTTTTTGCTTCTTCTTTTTAACACAATGTACTCCATTATTTCATATTTTCACTTATGGCACAATTTGTGGGAATATAGGGTGTCAAAGAAGAAGTTTCAAATTTAGGCTCAATGGGGTTGACTAGGGATATTTTTAAAGTACGGGATAGAAAAGAATGGTAAGAATTGGCTATCAAAGAAATGCCTGAGTCATCTCCCTAACATGCATATCCTAACTATTTCGCCTCAAATAGCAAGCAATCATAACACATAAGCATTTATCATTTAGCATGCATAACTCAAGCAAGAAACTCCAAATAGACAGATTCTGTGAGTTTTTGGCATATCTAACTTAAGTGTTTAGATGATTGCTTCAATTCCTTTACATTATTCCGTCTTACTTCACTAGGTGTTTCTAGCAACTACAACATACATGATTTTTGACAGGCAATTATGACTCAAAACAGAAAAAATTTTGGTGACTCAAAATAAACATAAAACAAATAAAAAGATTTAAATAAAACATAACATGACACACAAATAGAAACTAAAACACAAAAACACACCCCCAAACTTAAATCACACATTTTCCCCAATGTGTGCAAGACTCAACGACAGTAAAGAAAATAAGACACTTACAAACTTTGGTTAAAATGGTGGTGGTGGCGGTGGATAATGCATCGACCATTGGTTGAATAGGGAACTCAACTCGTCATACTGCTGGTGCAGCTGTTGCTGCTCCTGCCTCACTTCTTGTTGCCCTTGTCGCAACTCATGTTGTCCCTGTCTCAACTTATTTTGTCCTTGTAACAATGTGCCGAAGTGTTGCATCATCATCCTCTGGTTCTGGAGCACTTGCTCCATCATTGGCACTGAGGGTCCTGCTTCTGTGGTTGGCCGGTGGCTAGGTCCTGCCTCATATTGAGCCCCTATTTCAGGCTCATCTTCATCCATGGCGGCCTCTGCTGCTGCTGCTGCTGCTCTCCGTCACGCCGGGTCAGTGCAGGAAAGAGTGCATTATCCCATAGGACACCGCGCTGGTTTCTTTCACGAGTATCCGGCGGTAGGATTGGGACCGCACTCATGTGACATAGCTTTGTGATAATCGAGCCATGTCCCAATCCGCTGTTGTTACCAATCGCTGATTTCCTCGATGCTCGCACTATTTCTTTTCCCACATCAATCGCCAACCCTTCATAATTCCATATACTAGTTTGATCTCGCCCTTCCGCACTCTAGTGAAGTGTGTGGATGGAATCATGCGGGCGCTAACGAAATATAGCCAACCTTTGGCTACTTTGTTGAATTGGCACCTGTTCAGTGCTCTTGACCCATTCCTTCCAATCTCAAAAGCAGCCCTGTGGTAGCTTCATGGTTCGCAATGTTATTCCAGTCGATGTTGTTGCTGCTCCTAGACCATGTTCTAAAATGGTTCCAATCTCTACTTTCTTCAACATCAACTGTCTCCACTTGTGCATTTACAGCCTCGCATCACGCATATATAAACTCCCTTACAAAGCACCCCTTTCCACTCTCTCCGAAAGTTCGCATAAAACTCACGCACCATTGTTGTGTTTACTGGTGCTATCTTCGCCGGATTGACAAATCTCTTCCACCCCATTAGCTCTATCATAGCCCGGATGGGCTCATAAACGCCTTCTTCCCCATATGATCCCTTTGGTAATCCATTCCCTTCTCGGAATTACTGTCCGTATCAAGCCTTTTGTATCTTTGGAAGGCCCGGTAACTCATGCATCTATTTTCATCGTATTGTGGGGTTGGGGTGGATGTGGATCCTCTTCTCTTTCTGGTGGCCATTTTTAAACAAAATCTGCAGCTTCTAATTTTTGTGGCACAATGTCTCCTACACACTTAACAACTAGCAGCGACAACACCCCCAAACTTCAACAATGCCACAACCTCCTTTTCTACTCTTTTCTCCAACTTCACAATCACTTTTCAGCACCCAAACTATTCCAACTACAATACTCTTCCCAACTACTACCTCCTATGACTTCAGTAAAAGGATTCAAGAACAAAGATAGGGATTACCTTTTGATGAGAAGATTCAAGCTTGTTCTTGTTTCAATTGGTGGGTTGAGGCTATGGAATGGAGCTTTGTTGTTTGAGATAGTTGGGGGTTTTTGGGAATTTAAGAGTTTAGGTTGTGGTTGGGTTGGATTTGTGGAGGATTTGTGGGAGAGTTTCTGAAATTTCGTGGGTTTTTGGAGAGGGAAGGTTAGGTTTTTGAAGTTGGAATTGGGGAAAATCTGATTTTTGGGCGTTTTAAGTTTCTGGATTCCCGCCGCGCCGTTCGATTTTAGCGCCGCGCTAATCATCTGCGCTTCTTCGGGATTTTCTGCGCCGCTACCGCTTCCCTGGTGCCGCGCGCTAACTCGCAAATTTTTCGATTTCGCGCGCGACTCGCTTCTGGGCGGCTACCGCAACTTCAGCACCTCTTCTGATATTTTGGCGCCGCTTCGCCCTCTGGCGCATGGCTACCCGCTTTTCTGGAAATCCTGGCTTTCATTCAGCTTTTCGTCCCCCGATTTAATTTCCTGTACCTGTCAATCACACAAACAACAAGATCCAATACCGTGAGACTGTTCTTAGACAAAATAAA
The DNA here is from genome assembly GCA_029844215.1 of Przewalskia tangutica. Classification (NCBI taxonomy): domain Eukaryota; kingdom Viridiplantae; phylum Streptophyta; class Magnoliopsida; order Solanales; family Solanaceae; genus Przewalskia; species Przewalskia tangutica. The sequence goes on from CM056719.1 coordinate 133,237,929, forward strand.
CTAACGACAGAAATTAAAATAACATAATTGAAAACGTTGGGTTGCCTCCCAACGAGCGCTGTCTTTAACGTCTTTTAGCCGGACGCCAGTTCCTTAGTCTTTAATAACCTTGGGGTGGATTAAGTCCCCAACCAATCCATTTCCGCCAAATTTGGCGTTTCCTTTTTCTCCTTTTCTTTTTAGCATTATCGGTAATAGGGAGTTCAGGAACACTTACCTCCTTTAGTGGCATTTCGGCAAACCATGCCTGCTTTCTTGGGCTCATCACTCTTTGGTTGACTTGTAATGGCTCGCATGGGGGTTTGATGGTGCTGATTGCAAAGCACCTACTCATTGGTGGTGGTTCGATGACATGTTTAAACACTTTAAACACCATTTCTTCATTCTCCACCCTTAATGTCAACTCCCCTCTTTCAACATCAATCAAAGCTCTTCCCGTTGCTAGGAACGGCCTCCCTAATATGATAGGGATTTCCGCATCTTCTTCCATATCAAGAATGAGGAAATCTGCAGGAAAGAAAAAATTTCCTACCTTCACAATCACGTCCTCAATCTTGCCTCGTGGATGAACTATCGCATCGTCGGCTAGTTGCGGACTCACGGTGGTTGGTTTAGCCTCTCCAACTCCAATCTTTTGAAACCGATAGGCATCAGATTTATACTTGCCCCTAAATCGCATAGAGCTCTGTTGCACGTCACCCTGCCCACTGTGCATGGTAGTGTAAAGCTTCCAGGGTCCTTTAGCTTTGGTGGCAACTTCTTTTGTAAGATAGCACTACACTCTTCTGTTAGTGCTACTATCTCATATTCGCCGCTTTCTCTTTTTCCCCAAGATTTCTTTCATGAACTTGAAATAAGACGGCATCTGCTCCAAAGCCTCTATAAAAGGTATGTTGATATGCAACTTCCTGAATACCTCCAAGAATTTGGAAAATTGTTTATCGACCGCCTTCCTTTGTAATCTCTGGGGGAAAGGAATCTTTTCTGTATACTCCTTCTCCGGAGTTTTCTCTATCACTGGGCTAGGTTCAGCCACCTTCTCTTTTTCTAACTCTGCTTCCTTCTCAACTATTGGCTGAGGTGGTTGTTGCTCCAATTGTCTTCCACTTCTCAACTGCACTGCCTTACATTGCTCCCTCGGATTTACCTCTGTATTGCTTGGCAATGTCCCCTGTGGCCTGATGTTTGCTTGCTTTGCTAGCTGTCCTACTTGTGTTTCCAAGTTTTTGAACGAGGATCTAGCTTCTGTCATAAACTGCGTCTGGGCGTTGGCAAGTGCTGTCATAGCTTCTTTAAGCTCATCTGACTTTTCTTGCTGAACCGGTGCATTGAATCGCTGAGGTGAAGCTTGAATGAAGGCTGCTGATTCTCGTTCTGGTTCTGCATCGACTGTATTGGTTCTCGTTGACCTTGATCTGATTCACGCTCGGTATTGATTCTCGCTGCTCGATATTGATTCTGTTGGCCCTGATCTCCTTTCTATGAGAAATTTGGGTGATTCCTCCACCCTGGGTTATAAGTGTTTGAGTAGGGGTTGTTCTGTTGCCTCGTAATCGCCACCGCTGACACTCTGCGCTCCATTGGTATATTGTTGGGATCATTGAAGGGCATCTATCAAATGTATGTGGGCCACCACATATCTCACTTTTAGGCATCTGTACTGCTCACCGACATCGTATGTTCCGCAACTGCTTCGCTAGGCGGCTACTAGGGCATTCAAGGCAGCAATAGCATCTATCTCGTGGACTCCCACAGTTCTTCTCCCACTTGTCGCCCTCTCTTCAGTGACATGGTTGTTAGTGGCCATATCTTCTAATAACTCATGAGCATCGTGTGCTGTTTTCCTCATGAATGCTCCACCTGCTGCTGCATCTATGATGGTCCTGGTTGTACTGCTCAGCCCGTTGTAGAAGATGTGGACCAAGTTCCACAACTCAATGCAATGGTGTGGGCACTTTCTTTGTAGATCCTTGAACCTTTCCCACGCTTCATATAAAGACTCTCCATCAGCTTGGTAGAAGTTGTTCAACTCCCCTCTCAGTTTTGCTGCTTTACAAGGCGGAAAGAACTTGGCTAGGAATTTCGTACTGCGCTACGTGTGAATATCGAATCGGCTGGCAGAGAATTCAGCCATACTTTTGCTCTATCCCTGAGTGAGAAGGGAAAGAGCCTCAACCTGACGGCATCATCAGTAACGCCGTTATATCTGAAAGTGGCACATAGCTCCAAGAAATTAGCTATGTGCATGTGTGGATCCTCCGATGGCAGTCCTCCGAATTGCACAGTGTGCTGTACCATGCTCAAAATTGCTGGTTTTATCTCGAAGTTGTTGGCTCCTATTGCAGGGAGCCTAATGCATGTCTGTGCTCCATTCACTCGTGGCAGCACATAATCTCCCAAACTTCTTTCTGGCTGGATTCGGACTCTATCCTCCACATCTACTGGCACTTGATGAGGATCTTCTGGGTTAGGTTGATTTTCACCTAACCCTTCTCTCATCCTGTTATTGTTTAGATTGCCGTCCATCTCTATCAAAGTTGCAACCCGTTGATTCTTTCTGTTCTGTTTGCAGGTTTTCTCGATCTCTGGATTGAAGGGAACAAGAGTGTCTGCTCCTCTTCTCCTTCGCATAAACTGGTTGCCTGAAATAGATCAGAAACAGAAAACAAATCACGGCAACCTGATTTTCCGAAAAATAGCGAAAAACGTGAAAATTAAAATAAAATAAAAAAATTAAAGACCAAATTAGAAATTAAAAATAGATAATTTTGATATTGAACTAATGCCTAATCCCCGGCAACGGCGCCAAAAACTTGATGCGCGTAATATGCACACACTTTTAAACGCAAGTGCACGTTATCGTATCAAGTAGTATAGTCTTAGATAAGACCGAATATCGTCCTCTAGGATCAGGGTTCAAGTACCAACTATCTATTTTCTAGTATCTATTTGGTGAATTAATTATTGATTGTTTGGTTTGTAACTAAGAATTATGAAAGCTATTTAGAATATACAGAATTACTTCAGATGTGATGAGAATAGGGCTTCTATGTATCCTTACTATCCGCTTATGCTACTTATTAATGCATTACTTATGGTATTCTTCTTTTGGAGAAAGCAGTTTCTGAAATCGTTTTATACTCCCGTTAGGGTTATATAAACACTCAACCCCAGTATTGTTCCTTACCTAACTTTCGCTGATAAGGGTAACTCTATAGGAGGATTAAGAACAAAAACCTAGTTGACCGTCACACACAATGCGCAAAATTAGGGTTGTTAAGCCTCTCATCAACGCTACAAAACTAATTGAGGTATTTTCATCCCCAATTAGTGGTAAGTATTCCCGCCTGTCACGCGGGTGACCCGAGTTCGATCCCCGGCAACGGCGCCAAAAACTTGATGCGCGTAATATGCACACACTTTTAAACGCAAGTGCACGTTATCGTATCAAGTAGTATAGTCTTAGATAAGACCGAATATCGTCCTCTAGGATCAGGGTTCAAGTACCAACTATCTATTTTCTAGTATCTATTTGGTGAATTAATGATTGATTGTTTGGTTTGTAACTAAGAATTATGAAAGCTATTTAGAATATAAAGAATTACTTCAGATGTGATGAGAATAGGGCTTCTATGTATCCTTACTATCCGCTTATGCTACTTATTAATGCATTACTTATGGTATTCTTCTTTTGGAGAAAGCAGGTTTACGAAATCGTTTTATACTCCCGTTAGGGTTATATAAACACTCAACCCCAGTATTGTTCCTTACCTAACTTTCGCTGATAAGGGTAACTCTATAGGAGGATTAAGAACAAAAACCTAGTTGACCGTCACGCACAATGCGCAAAATTAGGGTTGTTAAGCCTCTCATCAACGCTACAAAACTAATTGAGGTATTTTCATCCCCAATTCAAGCCTGTCTACCCAACTTACAAAGATATTCACAATCCCCTTTTCGTAACTGATTAGAAATCATATAGTGATAACTAGTTGTCAATTAGCTACCAAGAATTCAACTCAATTATTGGATAGATCTCTCAATAAGAATAATAACCATAAGCATGCATTAATTTATAACATAAGGTTCAAGAAATTCAACATAGAAAGCCCTATAAGAGAATTAGTTCCTAGCCATGAATATGACAAGAACTAATTCAAAGTTCATCATGCAAAAACTGAATTAAAGAAAAGAAAAAGGAAAGAAATTACTAATGTTTAGGTCTCCAATCTCCTAGCAAGAAAATCTTGTGTTGTCAAGAAAGGGAACCCTTGAAAACTGCCTAGGGTTCTCCTTATATAGGTTTAAAACGCCTCCCTTCTTTTCCTTGCAGGCCTGGCCCAAATATCCGTCAAAAGACCTAATTTTTCCGCGTCGGCGCCCTCGCAGATAGCGCCGCGGGAAGTTCTGCGATCCGTCGGTGTTTTAGCCGCGCTGTATCTTCGTAGCTCCCGGATGTTTAGCGCCGCGCTGACCGCTGTTCGGTAGCGCCGCGCCCAGTCTTCTCTCTTCGAATAGTGGCGCCGCGCCTCGCTTGGTCGCAGAGGAGCCGCGGCGCTGGTCTGGATTTCAGTCTCGTTCGCCACTTTCTCTGTTTTCGGCTCTGGCATCTCCTCTTTTGCCCTCTTTTTGCTCCTTTTCCGCCATTTGGCCATTTTAACCACTTTGACTCAATAGAAAGAAAAACTATCCTAATACGACACTTATATGTGCAAAATGGGACAAAAGACTAACTAAAACAGACTCAAAAGGTGTATATAAAATACACCGATCAGACTTCTAGGTCGAACATCGCTGATCATAATCATCCGTTGTTTTTAAGTAGTTCAGATTCTCCTAACTCTATACAAGTGGAGATTCAACTGGTAGGGATGGAGAACTACACGCTGTGGAGTCGAGTTATGCGATTGAATTTGCTTACAAAAAATAAGATTGGATTTATCGACGGATCTGTAAAACGAGACACTTATGGGGTTAAATATGTACAACAATGGGATCGCTGTAACGCGATGATAATCTCTTGGATTATGAAGAATGTTAGTAAGCATCTGCTCAGTGGTATTTTGTATAAGACGACTGCATATGCAGTATGGAAAGATCTGAAAGAGAGATTCGATAAGATAAACTTATCTCGTGTGTATCAGTTGAAGAAGGAGTTGGCAGTGCTACATCAAGGTGTAACACCAGTAGCTAGCTATTATTCAAGGATAAAGGATTTATGGGATGAAATCGACTCAATCATTCCACCTCCGACTTGCGAATGTGCAAGTCCAAGAGAATATATAGAGCACTTAGCAAATCAACGACTGCTGGAGTTCCTGATGGGACTGAATGATGGTTACAATCAAGCTAGGAGCCATATTCTCCTAATGACACCTACGCCTAGTGTAAACCAAGCTTATGTCATGATCGCGCAGGATGTGAGCCAGAAATCAATGACTGGAAGGTATGTAACAGCTGAGTATGCAACATCTGAGTCGACTGAACCGATAGCCTTGTTTGGAAGGCCCAACAATAACCAGAACAGACAACAGAAGAAGAACATGTATTGCGATCACTGTAGAATGAAAGGACATTGTAGGGAAATATATTATAAATTGATGTATTGTGACTATTGCAACAAACAAGGTCATGTAAGGGATAAGTGTTACAGACTTGCTGCTGATACTAAAGCTGTTGCTGATTCGAAAGGGAAGAAACAAGTAAATGCTGCTATGACATGAGAAGGTAATGCCTATGGCTATGGAAAAGACAACCAGAGGTATAAATGAGGAATGAGGCACCTGAATCAGGAACAACATGGACAATTCCAGCAGATGATGAGTGATCAATTTCAGCAGCTGATGAGAACTTGTCCACCTGATAAATATGAGAAGATGATTGCAGAATCCAAAGAACAAATGAATGACACAAACAATACACAGATGCCTCAAGTACATATGGCAGGTAAACCTGTATTTAATAAGGAAATTGATCCTAATTGGATAGTTGATTCAGGAGCAACCAACCATATGGTGAATGACAAGAGTATGATTGAAGAACATGATTTCACAGACAATGCAGGTCGTGTGCAATTACCAACTGGAGAAACAGCAACAATCACACAGGCTGGGAGTTGTAGACTAGGAGAAGGTGACCTTATTAAGAATGTGTTATGTGTGCCAAGCTTCCAGTTTAATCTTCTCTCAGTCTCAAAATTGACTAAGGAACTGAATTGTAATGCATCTTTCTTCCCTGACTTCTTTGTTCTGCAGGATCTCTTCACTGGGAGGGTGAAGGAGATTGGTAAAATGATTGATGGACTTTACATGCTGAGAACAAGAATAAGAGGAAACTCTGGTCAGATGGTTGATGGGGTATACACACATGACAGACAGATGAAGGCTTCTTTGGCAGCTGATATTGCAAAGAATGATAGGCAGGGAGAAGGAGAGTTATGGCATAAAAGGCTGGGGCATGTTCCTATGAGCATGTTGAGGAAGATAACCAGCTTTGAAGACAAATCCAAGTTTACAATAAAACATTGCGAGATTTGTCCTATAGCTAGACAAACTAGGAAAATATTTCCTACTAGTACTAGCAGGACATTGTTTGCTTTTCAATTGTTGTATATTGATGTTTGGGGACCTTATAGGGTACCTACTTATAATGGGATGAGATATTTCCTCACTATTGTGGATGATTACACTAGATGGACTTGGGTTTTTCTGTTGCATATGAAGTCTGATGTGTCCACTATCCTTAAAACCTTCTTTATTGAAATAAGAAACCAGTTTGATATGGGGGTGAAGAAGATTAGAACAGACAATGGAACTGAGTTCTTTAATAATGTGTGTCAGGATCTATTTAGACAGTATGGGATTATACACCAGAGCTCATGTCCATATACTCCACAACAAAATGGAGTAGTGGAAAGGAGGCATAGGCACATTTTGGAGATTGCTAGAGCCATCAAATTTCAGGGACACTTGCCATCAGAATTCTGGGGAGAGTGTGTAGAAACAGCAGTGTATGTGATCAATAGAATCCCTTCTGTTGTCCTAGGCAACATCTCTCCCTATGAGAAACTCTTTAGAAAAACCCCTTCTTTATCTCATATGAGAGTTGTTGGATGTCTTTGTTATGCCACTAATCTGATTAAAAGGGATAAGTTTGATGTTAGGGCCACTAAAGCTATATTGTTGGGTTATGCAAGTAAACAAAAAGGATATAGATTACTTGACTTAACTAACAGAACAATCTTTGTAAGTAGAGATGTGGTATTTCATGAAGATCAATTTCCTTTTCTGCACATTCAGGGAGGAACAACTGGAGCTAATATTGGGGAATCATATCTTGATTCTCCAGTATCCATATCTTCTTATTTTGAAATTAATTATTCTATGTCTAATAACTCTGATCCTGGAGAAGCTGCAGATATTGATCCTGGTGGAGCAACCATTGATACTCAATCAGAAAGGATCAGAAGGCAAGATGCTAATGGCCATGATACAGGTGGTGGGGCTTCTGAGCTTCCAAATGTTGTTACTGATACTGAGAATGTTGTTGTTATTGATGTTGAGCTTCCCAATACTGTCCCAGATGATACTGCTACTGATATTGTGAAGCCAGTTGTGACACAGGACATGGTTATCCCTCATTCACCAGCAGAGGTCAGAAGGTCGAGCAGAAACAGGAAACCACCCTCCTGGATGACTGATTTTGTTCAACCTGTTGCAGAGACAAGGGGTGTAAAATATCCACTATCAGACAATGTCAGTTTTGTTGGCTTATTTGCATCCTATCAGTGTTACATAGAAAACATTTCAGAAGAAAGTGAACCACAATCATATGCAGAAGCAGCCAAATATTCTAGATGGATTGAGGCTATGAAGGCAGAAATCAGGGCCTTAGAGGATAACAGAACATGGAAGGTGGTAGACTTGCCAGAGAACAAGACAGCCATTGGCTGCAAATGGGTCTATAAGATCAAGTACAAGGCTACAGGAGAGGTGGAGAGGTACAAGGCACGACTGGTGGCAAAAGGATATAATCAGAAAGAAGGGATAGATTATCAAGATACATTTGCACATGTGGTGAAGATGGTGACAGTGAGGTCTGTTATCTCGATTGCTGCTTCACAGGGATGGATTATATATCAGATGGATATGTTTAATGCATTTCTACAAGGGGATCTTGATGAGGAGGTGTATATGACACTCCCACAAGGATTTACACATAAGAAAGGGAAGGTTTGTAGGCTGCTCAAGTCATTATATGGGCTGAAACAGGCTTCGAGGCAGTGGAATATCAAATTGACCACTGCTTTAGTGTCTTCAGGCTTCATTCAGAGTCACTTAGACTACTCCTTGCTCACCAAAAAGGTCAACAAAGGCATTGTGGTAGTGTTGATTTATGTAGATGATCTGCTTGTGACTGAAAATGATATGGGATTAATAGAAGCAACTAAGAACACATTGCAGAAACATTTCAAAATCAAGGACCTAAGAGAATTGAGATACTTCTTGGGGTTCGAGTTTGCTAGAAGCAAGGATGGGATAGTGATGCACCAAAGGAAATATGCCCTGGAATTAGTTACAGATATGGGACTAACAGGAGCTAAACCTGCTAATTCTCCAGTGGAAGTGAACAAGAAGCTCACTTCTCATGTCTATGACAGACATTTAGACGTGGATCGAGGTGCTGCCCCCACAGATGATCCATTGCTCCCAGATGTTGTTAGCTTTCAAAGGCTTATAGGCAGACTATTGTATCTTACCAACACCAGACCAGACATAGCATTTGTTGCGGTGTTCTAAGTCGCTTATGCTGACCAAAGAAATAACATTATTTGCAGCAGAGAGGATCGTTCGATATATTAAAAAGGCTCATGGTCTGGGTATTTTTATGGCTGCTGGAAGCAGAGGTCGTCACATCGTGATGCCGATTGGGCCTCCCGCCCCAATACCGCATTATCGCCTGAGTTATTTTGTGTTCTTTGGCTCTTCCCTCATCTCATGGAAGGCCAAGAAGCAACAGACAATCTCCAGAAGCTCGGCAGAGGCAGAGTATAGGAGTTTGGCATCTGTGGTGGCTGAAGTGGTCTGGATTTCAGGCTTATTTGCTGAGTTGAATGTGTGCTTGACATTGCCTGTACCTGTTGGCTGTGACAGTAAGTCAGCAATTCAAATTGCTGCAAATTGCTGCAAATCCGACATCGATTGTCACTTTATAAGGGAGAAAGTTCGACATGGTTTGGTGTCTCCCATTTACGTAAGCACTACAGAGCAGCCAACAGATATTTTGACGAAAAGCTTGGTACAGAATCAACATTCTTATATGTTATCCAAGCTAGGTGTCAAGAATTTGTTTAGCACCTAGCTTGCGGGGGGATGTTAAAATATACAGGGACATACATCTGATATACATGGATATAAGATTTATGTAGTTGATCGGTGTATTTTATATACACTTTTTGAGTCATTTTTAGTTAGTATTTTACTCATTTCATTTATGTTTAGTACAGTATTAGGGTCGTTTTCCTTTCTTTTGTGTCACAGCGGTCAAAAATGGAGAAATGACGAAAAGGAGATGAAATGAGCATAAATGAGATGGAATTGCACACTAAAAGGGCCAAAAAATGAAGTCTAAGAAGTTCCGGAAATTATAGAGGAGATCAGACGAAGTCCGGACGGAAAAAGGACGACGAAACAGAATCCGCCTGAAAAACGTCGCTACCGGGCGCAAGAGCTCGGCAAAGAGCTGGCCGCGACGCCCAAAGTGCTGAAATACCCGAGAGTTACTGATTTTTAGGCGCCGCGGCGCCAGTCTGCAGGGCCGCGACGCCGATGCGGGATTTATGAAGTCTGGGCCGAATTTGACATGTTTTCAGAATCCTAAAGGGATTACTTTTCCTACCTAAAGGGATAACTTTTCCTACCTTAAAACCCTTACCTAAAAGGATTCTAATAATTTTTCCTACTTACAAATCCTTAACCCTTCACCTAAAGGATTCTTGGTCTATAAATAGTCTCTACATCATTAGAAGAATTCACTCTCCATTCCACCATTCACCACTCTACATCCACCCTTCCACCAATCCATCTTGTAAATATTCCACAACACAACTCTTGGATGCTAGAAGGCTTGGAGACTCATTCTTAAGTATTTTCTTTTCTTTCTTTTACTTTATTTCAGTTTTTATGTTGGATATTGAATTAGTTCTTGTCATGTCAATGGCTAGGAACTAATTCCTTTATAGGGCTTTCCATGTTAAATCACTAGAAACTTATGTTATGAATTGATGCATGTTTATGGTTTTTCTTCTTCTTGTTGAGATTTATCCAATAATTGCTTTGAATGCTTGGTAATTAATTGATCACTAATTATCATTATTTATATGATTTCTAATCAAACTTCGAAAGGAGGAGGTTGTGAATATACTGTAAGTTGGGTAGACATATTTTGGATTGAGGATGAAAATACCTCAATTATTTATGTAGCGTTAATGAGAGGCTTAAAAACCCTAATTTTACGCATGACGCGTGACGGTTAACTAGGTTTTTGTTCTTAATCCTCCTATAGAATCATCCTTATCACCGAAAGGTAGAAAGGAGCAATACTGGGGTTGAGTGTTTATATAGCCTTAACGGGAGTATAAAACGATTTCGTAAACCTGCTAGCTCCAAAAGAAGAAGAACCATAATTCATTGCATTAATAAGTAACATAAGCAGATAGTTGAGGAGACATGGAAGCCCTATTCCCATCACAACTGAAGTAATCCTATAGTTAATTAGCTTTTATAATTGTTAGTTATAAACAACAAAATCAATATCGGTTACCAAATAGATACCAAAAGATAGATAGTTGATACTTGAACACTAATCCTTGTGGACGATATTCGGTCTTACCAAGACTATATTACTTGTCACGATAACGTGCACTTGCGTTAAAGTGTGTGCATCTTTTCGTGCATCAAGTTTTTGGCGCCGTTGCCGGGGATTAGGCATAGTTCAATATCAATTTTATCTATTTTTAATTTCTAATTTGGTTTTATTTCTGTTTTTATTTTTCTGCGAGCATCTTTTTATCACCTTTTGTTGTTTTTCTTATTTTTCAGGTTAAATTCAAAAAAAAAAAAAAATCGAAAAAAAAAAATGAAAATAATAAAAATAAAATATAATAAAATCAGGACACATGGACTACTACTATCAGAGACAGTGGAGTCATCAACAGCAGCTTAACCCACAGATGTCAGAGGAAGATCGAAATGAGTTGCAGGCAGGCATACTTATGTTCGCCAAGCCGTGCTCGGTTTATGGTCGACAAGGAGTCCTCGTAAAGTTGGAGACACAAATAGGGCAATTGATGGATGAGATGAGCAATACAACTCAAGCAAATCTGCCTAGTGACATCATTATGGGAGGTGGTAAGCAAATAGAAGAGCCTGAACCACACCCAGCTGTTGAGGAATCTGGAGGGATAAGTGGTGTAGAGAAGGAAAAGGGTACTGAGATCCAATCATTCATCTTTTTGGATTCCTTGGAAAATCTTTTTCTTGTACCTATTGCAGAAGAAACACCACCAGCTGTCAATGTTGATCCCCAAACAGAAAGTCCATACCATCAAGGGCACCCCCTAGAGTTGAGAGATGTTGGGAATCTCACTGATCCCTACATTAGAGAGAGCCTAAAAGACAAGGATGTCTTGTGTACTTGGGGGAGAATCGTATATTTGAGGCCCTTGTTCGAAGCAATTGTTGTAGTTGAAGTGAGACCTGCAACAATAACTCTGCGGATTGCAAGCAGTTCGCAGAAGGATCCAATGGGCACTCGTAAAGGTTAATTGCGTCCGGCTAAAAGACGTTAAAGACAGCGCTTGTTGGGAGGCAACCCAATGTTTTTAATTATGTTATTTTAATTTTTGTCTTTAGTTTATTTTATTTTTTTGAACAGTCTCACGGTCTTAGGTTCTTGTTTTGTGTTGTTGGATGACAGGTGGACTGAAAGCTAAAACCAAGGAAAAAGGAGCAAAAACGCAAAAAAAAAAGCTTGGCCGTGCCTGTAAGCTGCCAGCGCTGAACTCGTGAGAGCCACAATACTACTAGCGTACATGCGAACTCGTAAATCCAGATTCCGTGCAAATTCCAGAATTTTTCCTCCTAGACCTCCGTTATGACCGCTGTGTTGTGTCAGTAAGTTGTCCATATTTTTTTTGAGTCATGCACACATTGGGGACAATGTGTGATTTAAGTTTGGGGGGATGTTTTACTGTTTTTTGAATCTTTTTGAATTGTTTTGTGTATTTTTGAGTCATTTTTGAGTCATTTTTTTAGTCATAATTTTTTTTTAAAGATCATGCATGCTGGAGTTACTTGAAACGTCTAATGAAGTAAAGTGGAATAATGTAATGGAATTAGAAGCAACCATCTGAACACTTAGGATAGATATGTCAAAAATTCATGAAATCGAACTATTTGGGGTATCTTGCTTGATTTATGCATTGTTAGTGATTAAACCTATGTGTCTGCTTGCTTGCTATTTGAGGCGAAATAGTTAGGATATGCATGTTAGGGAGATGACTCAGGCATTTCTTTGTTAGCCCTTTCTTACCATTCTTTGCCAATCCCTGACAGTCAAATTATATCCCTAGTCTGCCCCTTTGAGCCTAAAAATAAGACCTTTATTTGACACCCTATAATTCCATACTTATGCCATAAGTGAAAAATTGAGATGTTTGGAATATAAAGTGTTGAAAAAGAAACAAAAGAGAATAAACAATTTTTATGCACCCCAATGAAAAAGTAATAATAAATAGGCAAAAGCCTAAGTTTGGGGGTGCTTGTCATTATTATACACTTCACTCTCCCAAAACAAAAGAGGGGAAAAATTGATTTGAAGTGAAGAAAAGAATCAAAAAGAAAAGGGAAACACTGAAAAGCTAAAGAGCTTATGGTACACAAAAATGAGCCTAAATGCCTATTTTTTACCTACCTATACCTAAGCCTACATTACAACCCTGAAAAGTCCTGAAGATCTCTTATATGCATATCCATGATTAGTGGAGAATAGCAAGTGAACAGGCCATAGGATTTTGAAATTGACATGCATAGTTAGGTATTGTTACTTCCATTGAGCATGATTAAATTGAATTTGCGAAATATCTGACTTGAGTGTTTAGGATGCTAAAAATTCATGCTATATGTTCCTGCATATTATTCTTCTAACCTTCATGTTTTTCTAAGTAACAACAATGCAGCAAAGTGATTAATGTCGTTGAGTCTTTCTAGTTTCTTTTCCCTTGTGTCTTTATTTCTTTCTTTTGATCTTTGCTCGAGGGCGAGAAAAGGTTAAGTTTGGGGGTATTTGATCGATGTATTTTATATACACTTTTTGAGTCATTTTTAGTTAGTATTTTACTCATTTAATTTATGTTTAGTACAGTATTAGGGTCGTTTTCCTTTCTTTTGTGTCACAGCGGTCAAAAATGGAGAAATGACGAAAAGGAGATGAAATGAGCATAAATGAGATGGAATTGCACACTAAAAGGGCCAAGAAATGAAGTCTAAGAAGTTCCGGAAATTATAGAGGAGATCAGACGAAGTCCGGACGGAAAAAGGACGACGAAACAGAATCCGCCTGAAAAACGTCACCGGAGCCGCGACGCCTGGCAGCAGCGCCGCGGCGCCCAAAGTGCTGAAAGACCCGAGAGTTGCTGATTTTCAGGGGCCGCGGCGCCGATGCGGGATTTATGAAGTCTGGGCCGAATTTGACATGTTTTCAGAATCCTAAAGGGATTACTTTTCCTACCTAAAGGGATAACTTTTCCTACCTTAAAACCCTTACCTAAAAGGATTCTAATAACTTTTCCTACTTACAAATCCTTAACCCTTCACCTAAACGATTCTTGGTCTATAAATAGTCTCTACATCATTAGAAGAATTCACTCTCCATTCCACCATTCACCACTCTACATCCACCCTTTCCCAATCCATCTTGTAAATATTCCACAACACAACCCTTGGATGCTAGAAGGCTTGGAGACTCATTCTTAAGTATTTTCTTTTCTTTCTTTTACTTTATTTCAGTTTTTATGTTGGATATTGAATTAGTTCTTGTCATGTCAATGGCTAGGAACTAATTCCTTTATAGGGCTTTCCATGTTAAATCACTAGAAACTTATGTTATGAATTGATGCATGTTTATGGTTTTTCTTCTTCTTGTTGAGATTTATCCAATAATTGCTTTGAATGCTTGGTAATTAATTGATCACTAATTATCATTATTTATATGATTTCTAATCAAACTTCGAAAGGAGGAGGTTGTGAATATGCTGTAAGTTGGGTAGACATATTTTGGATTGGGGATGAAAATACCTCAATTATTTATGTAGCGTTAATGAGAGGCTTAAAAACCCTAATTTTACGCATGGCGCGTGACGTTTAACTAGGTTTTTGTTCTTAATCCTCCTATAGAGTCATCCTTATCACCGAAAGGTAGAAAGGAGCAATACTGGGGTTGAGTGTTTATATAGCCTTAACGGGAGTATAAAACGATTTCGTAAACCTGCTAGCTCCAAAAGAAGAAGAACCATAATTCATTGCATTAATAAGTAACATAAGCAGATAGTTGAGGAGACATGGAAGCCCTATTCCCATCACAACTGAAGTAATCCTATAGTTAATTAGCTTTTATAATTGTTAGCTATAAACAACAAAATCAATATCGGTTACCAAATAGATACCAAAAGATAGATAGTTGGTACTTGAACACTAATCCTTGTGGACGATATTCGGTCTTACCAAGACTATATTACTTGTCACGATAATGTGCACTTGCGTTAAAGTGTGTGCATCTTTTCGCGCATCAGTAGTAAGGGTATATTTGTGTTTCTAACTGACAAGGGTATTTTAGTCTTTTCACAACTCATTACTTTTTGTATAAATAGAAAGTGGTTGATGTTTAGGGTTCATAATAATAAATCAAAAAGTTCCCACAAACGCTTTGCAGCTCCTTCTCCAATTTCTTCATCTTCTTCTCCACAATCATGCCTGGATCCTGTCCAGGATGAACATGCAGATGTGGATTGTGTATTCTAATAAGTAACACTGCCTTGGTGTGCGTTGGTGCACCTTTTTGTTTAGAGATCAGTGTGTCCCCCTTTATATAAGGTTGAAAAGGTATTTCGAAGGAATACAATGTTTATGTTTTATGTTTTCTCAAATTCTCAATGTATTTTCACTTAAACTTGTTGGAAGACAAACCTATCATAAACTTAGTTGATTTTATCAAATCTTATGCACCTCACTATTTGTCTTGATTCTGAAATATCTATTTTCACCAAAACTCATCTTGTTAGCACTTCACATGTTTAATTGTCACCTTCATACTCATTTAACACATCCACACCTAATCAGAATTTAAAGAATGTTATAACTCATTATTTTTGTACACACACTACACTTACAACATCCTTTAGTGTGCCGACTCTATTCCTAGCACGAGTGGAGATCGATATGGTGTCGGTCATTGAGGAGGACGTTCTGAATGATTCGGGGTGAGCCATCTTTGTGATTCATGACACTGAATCCTCCCATCTATCCTTTACTTTCTGTCTTTTCATATTCTGATAGCTTATGTATTTTCGGAATATATTGACAGACTTGTATTCCTTTCTAGTTAGTTCTTGTACTGGCGACAACAATATTGAGGAGTTGTAGTATTTTCGTATTATGTATATTATAAGACTTATTTAAGACTGAAATTGAATTTCCTTAACTATTCCTGAACTTTTTTCTTTAAATATTTTGGATTAAGTGATTGTGGTCGGCTTACTGACCCTGGTAGTTTGTGCCATCACGGCTCAGTAAATTGGGTCGTGTCACCAGACGTACTAAAATAAAAATAATTAATGTGTGTCTAAAGAATTAATGAAGCATAATAAATAATTAAAAGTTGGTTAGTGTTACTCTCTTTAGGCTTGAAACAATAATTTTTTTACCATATATAATTAGGTCATATAGAGAAAATATTGCAAATATTAAGATATTTAATTAAATTTATATTAATTAGATTCTTGTAATTTTGTATTATTATTGAAATTGATTCAACGATACACATATCCGAAGCCACGTAAGAATTCATAACTAGTTCCTTCAGGAATATTCAATAAAATTGGAATGATAAAAAATCGCTAGCTACAATTTGTCATTATTTTTAGTTTAATAGAAATGAAAATTACATTTTTTTTAGATATAATGAAATTCTATAAATTGATAAAAATGAAAACAAAATCGGGTAAAAAAAAGTTAAGCAGCAATTTTTTTCGTAAACATGATTCTTTTGAGTAATCATATCTCTAACATAGATATAAAACTAAGTCTTTCCTCTATATTATTATTTTTTTAAAATTATATGAGGACAAAATCCAAATGTCACCGACACCAAGTGCAAATAAATTGTGTTTCTCTTTTAATTTTTATTTTTGTGTATATAAGGCTACTTCGTACGAATAAAACACTTGTCGTGAATTTATATATGGTGAATTTTGATACAAAGAGAGAAGAGTCTATAATATTTTTTCGTTAAAATTTATCGATCAGTGTGATTTTATCTATAGGTGATTTTTTTTACTTGTTGCGATGTATGATTATGGATGGCGCAAGGTTTACTTAACCTTGTTTGAATTTTTAAGTACTTCATAGTCATTTCTCCTTATGATTATGCTGTAATTGAAGACTATCTCACATTTTGAACAATTTCATTTTGAGTCTGATCACGATACCAATAATTTTTCAGTCTGGATCACAACGAACAAGTGCTTTTTCTAGTAGAATATTCCTTGTGATAGTATCATGATTTATATGAGTATGATACTGAGATCAATGGATATATAAAAAGCAAACAAGTGCACTTCTCTCTTCATCTTATACCCATTGATCTCATATCATATTCTTATAAATCACGATAAGTGTTTTATTCATATGAAGTATCCATGTATATGAAGATGAAAATTAAAAGAGAAACAAAATTTATTCAAAGGAAAACAAAAGAATGATTGTTGTGAAGTAATGAGGTTTGAGGAATGACATATAGAGATGTATATATAGATAACTAAAGTGAGAAGAGAGAAAGCATTTTAGAAGATAAATGAGGATGCATTTAATAGGATCAGGTATGTTGATTTAAGATTTTTAGAAAGATAATAATGTCATTAAATAATTTCATTTTTCATATTTGGACATCTTTCTAAAATCAAAATTTGGTTAATTATTTATTGTTTTAGCAGGTATATAAATTGTCAGAATACATGATGAATTATTAAAATACCAAACCGCTCTTATATAGTTGAACGACCAATACGCACACCATCATGGAACAAGGGCGTGCACCGCCTTGGTGTGCGTTGGTGCACCTTTTTGTTTAGAAATCAGTGTGTCCTCCTTTATATAATGTTGGAAAGGTATTTCAAAGGAATACAATGTTTATGTTTTATGTTTTCTCAAATTCTCAATGTATTTTCACTTAAACTTGTTGGAAGACAAACCTATCATAAACTTAGTTGATTTTATCAAATCTTATGCACCTCACTATTTGTCTTGATTACGAAATAACTATTTTCACCAAAACTCATCTTGTTAGCACTTCACATGTTTAATCACACCTTCATACTCATTTAACACATCCACACCTAATCGAATTTAAATAATGTTATAACTCATTATTTTTGTACACACACTACATCGCAACATCCTTTAGTGTGCCGACTCTATTCCTAGCACGAGTGGAGATCGATATGGTGTCGGTCATTGAGAGGACGTTCGAATGATTCGGGGTGAGCCATCTTTGTGATTCATGGCACTGAATCCTCCCATCTATCCTTTACTTTCTGTCTTTTCATATTCTGATAGCTTATGTATTTTCGGAATATATTACCAGACTTGTATTCCTTTCTAGTTAGTTCTTGTACTGGCGACAACAATATTGAGGAGTTGTAGTATTTTCGTATTATTTATATTATAAGACTTATTTAAGACTGAAATTGAATTTCCTTAACTATTCCTGAATTTTTTTCTTTAAATATTTTGGATTAAGTGATTGTGGTCGGCTTACTGACCCTGGTGGTTTGTGCCATCACGGCTCAGTAAATTGGCTCGTGTCACCAGACGTACTAAAATAAAAATAATTAATGTGTGTCTAAAGAATTAATGAAACCGACAATAAACATTTAAAAGTTGGTTAGTGTTACTCTCTTTAGGCTTGAAACGATAATTTTTTTACCATATATAATTAGGTCATATAGAGAAAATATTGCAAATATTAAGATATTTAATTAAATTTATATTAATAAGATTCTCGTAATTTTGCATTATTATTGAAATTGATTCAACGATACACATATCCGAAGCCACGTAAGAATTCATAACTAGTTCCTTCAGGAATATTCAATAAAATTGGAATGATAAAAAATCGCTAACTACAATTTGTCATTATTTTTAGTTTAATAGAAATGAAAATTACATTTTTTTTAGATATAATGAAATTCTATAAATTGATAAAAATGAAAACAAAATCGGGTAAAAAAAAGTTAAGCAACAATTTTTTTCATAAACATGATTCTTTTGAGTAATCATATTTCTAACATAGATATAAAACTAAGTCTTTCCTCTATATTATTATTATTTTTAAATTATTTGAGGACAAAATCCAAATGTCACCGACACCAAGTGCAAATAAATTGTGTTTCTCTTTTAATTTTTATTTTTGTGTATATATGGCTACTTCGTACGAATAAAACACTTGTCGTGAATTTATATATGGTGAATTTTGATACAAAGAGAGAAGAGTCTATAATATTTTTTCGTTAAAATTTATCGATCAGTGTGATTTTATCTATAGGTGAATTTTTTTACTTGTTGCGATATATGATTATGGATGGCGCAAGGTTTACTTAACCTTATTTGAATTTTTAAGTACTTCATAGTCATTTCTCCTTATGATTATGCTGTAATTGAAGACTGTCTCACATTTTGAACAATTTCATTTTGAGTCTGATCACGATACCAATAATTTTTCAGTCTGGATCACAACGAACAAGTGTTTTTTCTAGTAGAATATTCCTTGTGATAGTATCATGATTTATATGAGTATGATACTGAGATCAATGGATATATAAAAAGCAAACAAGTGCTCTTCTCTCTTCATCTTATACCCATTGATATCATATCATATTCTTATAAATATCGATAAGTGTTTTATTCATATGAAGTATCCATGTATATGAAGATGGAAATTAAAAGAGAAACAAAATTTATTCAAAGGAAAACCAAAGAATGATTGTTGAGAAGTAATGAGGTTTGAGGAATGACATATAGAGATGTATATATAGATAACTAAAGTGAGAAGAGAGAAAGCATTTTAGAAGATAAATGAGGATGCATTTAATAGGATCAGGTATGTTGATTTAAGATTTTTAGAAAGATAATAATGTCATTAAATAATTTCATTTTTCATATTTGGACATCTTTCTAAAATCAAAATTTGGTTAATTATTTATTGTTTTAGCAGGTATATAAATTGTCGAATACATGATGAATTATTAAAATACCAAACCGCCTCTTATATAGTTGAGCGACCAATACGCAACTAATCATGAACAAGGGCAAGAATAACGCTTGGTGTGCGTTGGTGCACCTTTTGTTTAGAGATCAGTGTGTCCTCCTTTATATAAGGTTGGAAAGGTATTTCAAAGGAATACAATGTTTATGTTTTATGTTTTCTCAAATTCTCAATGTATTTTCACTTAAACTTGTTGGAAGACAAACCTATCATAAACTTAGTTGATTTTATCAAATCTTATGCACCTCACTATTTGTCTTGATTCTGAAATAACTATTTTCACCAAAACTCATCTTGTTAGCACTTCACATGTTTAACTGTCACCTTCATACTCATTTAACACATCCACACCTAATCAGAATTTAAAGAATGTTATAACTCATTATTTTTGTACACACACTACACTGGCAACATCCTTTAGTGTGCCGACTCTATTCCTAGCACGAGTGGAGATCGATATGGTGTCGGTCATTGAGGAGGACGTTCTGAATGATTCGGGGTGAGCCATCTTTGTGATTCATGGCACTGAATCCTCCCATCTATCCTTTACTGCTCTTTTCATATTCTGATAGCTTATGTATTTTCGGAATATATTTCCAGACTTGTATTCCTTTCTAGTTAGTTCTTGTACTGGCGACAACAATATTGAGGAGTTGTAGTATTTTCGTATTATTTATATTATAACACTTATTTAAGACTGAAATTGAATTTCCTTAACTATTCCTGAATTTTTCTTTAAATATTTTGGATTAAGTGATTGTGGTCGGCTTACTGACCCTGGTGGTTTGTGCCATCACGGCTCAGTAAATTGGCTCGTGTCACCAGACGTACTAAAATAAAAATAATTAACGTGTGTCTAAAGAATTAATGAAACAGACAATAAACATTTAAAAGTTGGTTAGTGTTACTCTCTTTAGGCTTGAAACGATAATTTTTTTACCATATATAATTAGGTCATATAGAGAAAATAATGCAAATATTAAGATATTTAATTAAATTTATATTAATTAGATTCTTGTAATTTTGCATTATTATTGAAATTGATTCAACGATACACATATCCGAAGCCACGTAAGAATTCATAACTAGTTCCTTCAGGAATATTCAATAAAATTGGAATGATAAAAATCGCTAACTACAATTTGTCATTATTTTTAGTTTAATAGAAATGAAAATTACATTTTTATATATAATGAAATTCTATAAATTGATAAAAATGAAAACAAAATCGGTAAAAAAAGTTAAGCAACAATTTTTTTCATAAACATGATTCTTTTGAGTAATCATATTTCTAACATAGATATAAAACTAAGTCTTTCCTCTATATTATTAGTATTTTTAAATTATTTGAGGACAAAATCCAAATGTCACCGACACCAAGTGCAAATAAATTGTGTTTCTCTTTTAATTTTTATTTTTGTGTATATATGGCTACTTCGTACGAATAAAACACTTGTCGTGAATTTATATATGGTGAATTTTGATACAAAGAGAGAAGGTCTATAATATTTTTTCGTTAAAATTTATCGATCGGTGATTTTATCTATATGTGAATTTTTTTACTTGTTGCGATATATGATTATGTATGGCGCAAGGTTTACTTAACATTATTTGAATTTTTAAGTACTACATAGTAATTTCTCCTAATGATTATGCTGTAATTGAAGACTGTCTCAAATTTTGAACAATTTCATTTTGAGTCCGATCACGATACCAATAATTTTTGACCGATCACAACGAACAAGTGCTTTTTCTAGTAGAATATTCCTTGTGACAGTATCATGATTTATATGAGTATGATACTGAGATCAATGGATATATAAAAAGCAAACAAGTGCTCTTCTCTCTTCATCTTATACCCATTGATCTCATATCATATTCTTATAAATCACGATAAGTGTTTTATTCATATGAAGTATCCATGTATATGAAGATGGAAATTAAAAGAGAAACAAAATTTATTCAAAGGAAAACAAAAGAATGATTGTTGAGAAGTAATGAGGTTTGAGGAATGACATATAGAGATGTATATATAGATAACTAAAGTGAGAAGAGAGAAAGCATTTTAGAAGATAAATGAGGATGCATTTAATAGGATCAGGTATGTTGATTTAAGATTTTTAGAAAGATAATAATGTCATTATATAATTTCATTTTTCATATTTGGACATGTTTCTAAAATCAAAATTTGGTTAATTATTTATTGTTTTAGCAGGTATATAAATTGTCAGAATACATGATGAATTATTAAAATACCAAACCGCCTCTTATATATTTGAGCGACCAATACGCAACTCATCATGGAACAAGGCGTGAACACCGCCTTGGTGTGCGTTAGTGCACCTTTTGTTTAGAGATCAGTGTGTCCTCCTTTATATAAGGTTGGAAAGGTATTTCAAAGGAATACAATGTTTATGTTTTATGTTTTCTCAAATTCTCAATGTATTTTCACTTAAACTTGTTGGAAGACAAACCTATCATAAACTTAGTTGATTTTATCAAATCTTATGCACCTCACTATTTGTCTTGATTCAAATAACTATTTTCACCAAAACTCATCTTGTTAGCACTTCACATGTTTAATCACACCTTCATACTCATTTAACACATCCACACCTAATCAGAATTTAAAGAATGTTATAACTCATTATTTTTGTACACACACTACACTGGCAACATCCTTTAGTGTGCCGACTCTATTCCTAGCACGAGTGGAGATCGATATGGTGTCGGTCATTGAGGAGGACGTTCTGAATGATTCGGGGTGAGCCATCTTTGTGATTCATGGCACTGAATCCTCCCATCTATCCTTTACTTTCTGTCTTTTCATATTCTGATAGCTTATGTATTTTCGGAATATATTACCAGACTTGTATTCCTTTCTAGTTAGTTCTTGTACTGGCGACAACAATATTGATGAGTTGTAGTATTTTCGTATTATTTATATTATAAGACTTATTTAAGACTGAAATTGAATTTCCTTAACTATTCCTGAATTTTTTTCTTTAAATATT
Organism: Przewalskia tangutica; assembly: GCA_029844215.1. Taxonomy (NCBI): domain Eukaryota; kingdom Viridiplantae; phylum Streptophyta; class Magnoliopsida; order Solanales; family Solanaceae; genus Przewalskia; species Przewalskia tangutica. Next base: position 133,260,539 of record CM056719.1, read on the forward strand.
TTGGATTAAGTGATTGTGGTCGACTTCACGGTGGTTTGTGCCATCACGGCTCAGTAAATTGGCTCGTGTCACCAGACGTACTAAAATAAAAATAATTAATGTGTGTCTAAAGAATTAATGAAACCGACAATAAACATTTAAAAGTTGGTTAGTGTTACTCTCTTTAGGCTTGAAACGATAATTTTTTTACCATATATAATTAGGTCATATAGAGAAAATATTGCAAATATTAAGATATTTAATTAAATTTATATTAATAAGATTCTCGTAATTTTGCATTATTATTGAAATTGATTCAACGATACACATATCCGAAGCCACGTAAGAATTCATAACTAGTTCCTTCAGGAATATTCAATAAAATTGGAATGATAAAAAATCGCTAACTACAATTTGTCATTATTTTTAGTTTAATAGAAATGAAAATTACATTTTTTTAGATATAATGAAATTCTATAAATTGATAAAAATGAAAACAAAATCGGGTAAAAAAAAGTTAAGCAACAATTTTTTTCATAAACATGATTCTTTTGAGTAATCATATTTCTAACATAGATATAAAACTAAGTCTTTCCTCTATATTATTATTATTTTTAAATTATTTGAGGACAAAATCCAAATGTCACCGACACCAAGTGCAAATAAATTGAGTTTCTCTTTTAATTTTTATTTTTGTGTATATATGGCTACTTCGTACAAATAAAACACTTGTCGTAAATTTATATATGGTGAATTTTGATACAAAGAGAGAAGAGTCTATAATATTTTTTCGTTAAAATTTATCGATCAGTGTGATTTTATCTATAGGTGAATTTTTTTACTTGTTGCGATATATGATTATGGATGGCGCAAGGTTTACTTAACCTTATTTGAATTTTTAAGTACTTCATAGTCATTTCTCCTTATGATTATGTTGTAATTGAAGACTGTCTCACATTTTGAACAATTTCATTTTGAGTCTGATCACGATACCAATAATTTTTCAGTCTGGATCACAACGAACAAGTGTTTTTTCTAGTAGAATATTCCTTGTGATAGTATCATGATTTATATGAGTATGATACTGAGATCAATGGATATATAAAAAGCAAACAAGTGCTCTTCTCTCTTCATCTTATACCCATTGATATCATATCATATTCTTATAAATCACGATAAGTGTTTTATTCATATGAAGTATCCATGTATATGAAGATGGAAATTAAAAGAGAAACAAAATTTATTCAAAGGAAAACCAAAGAATGATTGTTGAGAAGTAATGAGGTTTGAGGAATGACATATAGAGATGTATATATAGATAACTAAAGTGAGAAGAGAGAAAACATTTTAGAAGATAAATGAGGATGCATTTAATAGGATCAGGTATGTTGATTTAAGATTTTTAGAAAGATAATAATGTCATTAAATAATTTCATTTTTCATATTTGGACATCTTTCTAAAATCAAAATTTGGTTAATTATTTATTGTTTTAGCAGGTATATAAATTGTCAGAATACATGATGAATTATTAAAATACCAAACCGCCTCTTATATAGTTGAACGACCAATACGCAACTAATCATGAACAAGGGCAAGAACTGCCTTGGTGTGCGTTGGTGCACCTTTTTGTTTAGAGATCAGTGTGTCCTCCTTTATATAAGGTTGGAAAGGTATTTCAAAGGAATACAATGTTTATGTTTTATGTTTTCTCAAATTCTCAATGTATTTTCACTTAAACTTGTTGGAAGACAAACCTATCATAAACTTAGTTGATTTTATCAAATCTTATGCACCTCACTATTTGTCTTGATTCTGAAATAACTATTTTCACCAAAACTCATCTTGTTAGCACTTCACATGTTTAACTGTCACCTTCATACTCATTTAACACATCCACACCTAATCAGAATTTAAAGAATGTTATAACTCATTATTTTTGTACACACACTAATCGCAACATCCTTTAGTGTGCCGACTCTATTCCTAGCACGCAGTGGAGATCGATATGGTGTCGGTCATCGTTGAGGACGTTACGAATGATTCGGTGAGCCATCTTTGTGATTCATGGCACTGAATCCTCCCATCTATCCTTTACTTTCTGTCTTTTCATATTCTGATAGCTTATGTATTTTCGGAATATATTTCCAGACTTGTATTCCTTTCTAGTTAGTTCTTGTACTGGCGACAACAATATTGAGGAGTTGTAGTATTTTCGTATTATTTATATTATAAGACTTATTTAAGACTGAAATTGAATTTCCTTAACTATTCCTGAATTTTTCTTTAAATATTTTGGATTAAGTGATTGTGGTCGGCTTACTGACCCTGGTGGTTTGTGCCATCACGGCTCAGTAAATTGGCTCGTGTCACCAGACGTACTAAAATAAAAATAATTAACGTGTGTCTAAAGAATTAATGAAACAGACAATAAACATTTAAAAGTTGGTTAGTGTTACTCTCTTTAGGCTTGAAACGATAATTTTTTTACCATATATAATTAGGTCATATAGAGAAAATAATGCAAATATTAAGATATTTAATTAAATTTATATTAATTAGATTCTTGTAATTTTGCATTATTATTGAAATTGATTCAACGATACACATATCCGAAGCCACGTAAGAATTCATAACTAGTTCCTTCAGGAATATTCAATAAAATTGGAATGATAAAAAATCGCTAACTACAATTTGTCATTATTTTTAGTTTAATAGAAATGAAAATTACATTTTTTTATATATAATGAAATTCTATAAATTGATAAAAATGAAAACAAAATCGGGTAAAAAAAAGTTAAGCAACAATTTTTTTCATAAACATGATTCTTTTGAGTAATCATATTTCTAACATAGATATAAAACTAAGTCTTTCCTCTATATTATTAGTATTTTTAAATTATTTGAGGACAAAATCCAAATGTCACCGACACCAAGTGCAAATAAATTGTGTTTCTCTTTTAATTTTTATTTTTGTGTATATATGGCTACTTCGTACGAATAAAACACTTGTCGTGAATTTATATATGGTGAATTTTGATACAAAGAGAGAAGAGTCTATAATATTTTTTCGTTAAAATTTATCGATCAGTGTGATTTTATCTATAGGTGAATTTTTTTACTTGTTGCGATATATGATTATGTATGGCGCAAGGTTTACTTAACCTTATTTGAATTTTTAAGTACTTCATAGTCATTTCTCCTTATGATTATGCTGTAATTGAAGACTGTCTCACATTTTGAACAATTTCATTTTGAGTCTGATCACGATACCAATAATTTTTCACGGATCACAACGAACAAGTGCTTTTTCTAGTAGAATATTCCTTGTGATGATTATCATGATTTATATGAGTATGATACTGAGATCAATGGATATATAAAAAGCAAACAAGTGATCTTCTCTCTTCATCTTATACCCATTGATCTCATATCATATTCTTATAAATCACGATAAGTGTTTTATTCATATGAAGTATCCATGTATATGAAGATGGAAATTAAAAGAGAAACAAAATTTATTCAAAGGAAAACAAAAGAATGATTGTTGAGAAGTAATGAGGTTTGAGGAATGACATATAGAGATGTATATATAGATAACTAAAGTGAGAAGAGGGAAAGCATTTTAGAAGATAAATGAGGATGCATTTAATAGGATCAGGTATGTTGATTTAAGATTTTTAGAAAGATAATAATGTCATTATATAATTTCATTTTTCATATTTGGACATGTTTCTAAAATCAAAATTTGGTTAATTATTTATTGTTTTAGCAGGTATATAAATTGTCAGAATACCCGCAGTGAATTATTAAAATACCAAACTGCCCTTATATATTTGAACGACCAATACGCAACTCATCATGAACAAGCGGCGAACATCGCCTTGGTGTGCGTTGGTGCACCTTTTTGTTTAGAGATCAGTGTGTCCTCCTTTATATAAGGTTGGAAAGGTATTTCAAAGGAATACAATGTTTATGTTTTATGTTTTCTCAAATTCTCAATGTATTTTCACTTAAACTTGTTGGAAGACAAACCTATCATAAACTTAGTTGATTTTATCAAATCTTATGCACCTCACTATTTGTCTTGATTCTGAAATAACTATTTTCACCAAAACTCATCTTGTTAGCACTTCACATGTTTAATCACACCTTCATACTCATTTAACACATCCACACCTAATCAGAATTTAAAGAATGTTATAACTCATTATTTTTGTACACACACTACACTGGCAACATCCTTTAGTGTGCCGACTCTATTCCTAGCACGAGTGGAGATCGATATGGTGTCGGTCATTGAGGAGGACGTTCTGAATGATTCGGGGTGAGCCATCTTTGTGATTCATGGCACTGAATCCTCCCATCTATCCTTTACTTTCTGTCTTTTCATATTCTGATAGCTTATGTATTTTCGGAATATATTTCCAGACTTGTATTCCTTTCTAGTTAGTTCTTGTACTGGCGACAACAATATTGAGGAGTTGTAGTATTTTCGTATTATTTATATTATAAGACTTATTTAAGACTGAAATTGAATTTCCTTAACTATTCCTGAATTTTTTTCTTTAAATATTTTGGATTAAGTGATTGTGGTCGGCTTACTGACCCTGGTGGTTTGTGCCATCACGGCTCAGTAAATTGGCTCGTGTCACCAGACGTACTAAAATAAAAATAATTAATGTGTGTCTAAAGAATTAATGAAACAGACAATAAACATTTAAAAGTTGGTTAGTGTTACTCTCTTTAGGCTTGAAACGATAATTTTTTTACCATATATAATTAGGTCATATAGAGAAAATATTGCAAATATTAAGATATTTAATTAAATTTATATTAATTAGATTCTTGTAATTTTGCATTATTATTGAATTTGATTCAACGATACACATATCCGAAGCCACGTAAGAATTCATAACTAGTTCCTTCAGGAATATTCAATAAAATTGGAATGATAAAAAATCGCTAACTACAATTTGTCATTATTTTTAGTTTAATAGAAATGAAAATTACATTTTTTTATATATAATGAAATTCTATAAATTGATAAAAATGAAAACAAAATCGGGTAAAAAAAAGTTAAGCAACAATTTTTTTCATAAACATGATTCTTTTGAGTAATCATATTTCTAACATAGATATAAAACTAAGTCTTTCCTCTATATTATTATTATTTTTAAATTATTTGAGGACAAAATCCAAATGTCACCGACACCAAGTGCAAATAAATTGTGTTTCTCTTTTAATTTTTATTTTTGTGTATATATGGCTACTTCGTACGAATAAAACACTTGTCGTGAATTTATATATGGTGAATTTTGATACAAAGAGAGAAGAGTCTATAATATTTTTTCGTTAAAATTTATCGATCAGTGTGATTTTATCTATAGGTGAATTTTTTTACTTGTTGCGATATATGATTATGGATGGCGCAAGGTTTACTTAACCTTATTTGAATTTTTAAGTACTTCATAGTCATTTCTCCTTATGATTATGCTGTAATTAAAGACTGTCTCACATTTTGAACAATTTCATTTTGAGTCTGATCACGATACCAATAATTTTTCAGTCTGGATCACAACGAACAAGTGCTTTTTCTAGTAGAATATTCCTTGTGATAGTATCATGATTTATATGAGTATGATACTGAGATCAATGGATATATAAAAGCAAACAAGTGCTCTTCTCTTCATCTTATACCCATTGATCTCATATCATATTCTTATAAATCACGATAAGTGTTTTATTCATATGAAGTATCCATGTATATGAAGATGGAAATTAAAAGAGAAACAAAATTTATTCAAAGGAAAACAAAAGAATGATTGTTGAGAAGTAATGAGGTTTGAGGAATGACATATAGAGATGTATATATAGATAACTAAAGTGATAAGAGAGAAAGCATTTTAGAAGATAAATGTTGAAGAATAATATTGTATAGTGAAGAATAATATTGTATAGTTAATGTCCATAATTATAATTGTTGTATAGTTACAAGGGTGAAATGGTCCTTTTACGTGTAAGGGGCAAGAGTGTCATTTCCCCATGTAGGATATTGTGTATCCTTTAGATATCCTTGAGATTTACATAACTTGTAGTCAGAACTTTATTATTACACATTTATCAATTCGAGAAGCTTCTTCTATCTCTCTGTCTTCTCCCTTAATCCCTTTGTTCATAACTCTGAATCTCCATTAGAGAAGATAACCGGGTATTCGTGGCCTGGTTCTCAACACAGATCTGTATCTTCAACATGGTATCAAAGCCTGCAAGACAAACGATCCGTCTCTCAAATTCCTTTTAGGGTTTCGTGGTCACAGATCTGTTCTTGACTGATTCCTTAGGGTTTCGCCTCCATTGAACCACTTTTACAAGATTTATCAACAAAGGATTCATATGGAGTTGTTGAAGGACCACACATGCAAGGTATGACGAACTCATAGATCTGCAGATCTCGACAGCCCGAAGACTGGATCTATCGATTTCTGACTACCCTACGGTTATCTACTCTCTCGTTTTTTTTCTTTCTGACTATTCCTCTATATTGATTTGTTACTGTCCTTTTTTTTGAGATCCAAGCATGGGAAGCAGAGTTGAAGCACATACTGGAGAAACAAGTACGGAGATGGTCACTATTGACCACAATCATCCACTGTACTTGTTTCCCTCAGATGCTCCTGGCTCCCTATCTGTTGGGATCACCTTAAATGGCATGGATAACTACTCGATTTGGAGTAGAGCCATGAAGTTAGCCCTATTAGGAAAGAATAAGTTAGGGTTTATTGATGGTAGTGTACGAAAAGAAAGTCTGCATGGAAACTTGACACAAATATGGGAGCGATGTAACGCGATAGTTGTGTCTTGGCTAATGGGGAACGTAAATAAAAATCTACTCACTGGAATGTTGTATAACTCTGACTCTTACACTATCTGGGAAGAACTGAAAGAAAGATTTGACAAAGTGAATAGTTCTAGAACCTTCCAATTACATAAAGAAATTGTCTCTATGCGACAAGGACAACTGTCCATGTCATTATATTACTCTAGACTCAAAGATCTGTGGGACGAGTATGACTCCATCATGCCAGCCCCATCTTGTTGCCCAAAATCCAAGGAATTTGTGGATCACTCCCAACACCAAAGGCTGTTGCAATTCCTGATGGGAGTAGATGATAGCTATAGCCAAATAAGAAGCCAAATCCTCTTGATGCAACCAGTGCCCTCACTAAATCAAGTATACGCTATGATGAATCAAGAGGAAAGCCAGAGGATGATGCTTGGATCCAGTGGTAGGGCAATCCATGAGGCAATGGAACTATCAGCTATGTCCACCTCTAAAAATTGGGTCAACAGAGGAGGCAATGGAGCTGGAAATAAGAAGAAGAGTTATAACCCAAATGCCTTTTGTGATCACTGCAAGATCAAAGGGCACTTCCAGGTGGATTGCTATAAATTGATGAAGTGTGACTATTGCAAGAAGACTGGACATGTAGCAGATGATTGCTACACTCTTCATGGATATCCAGACAACTTCAAAAGTAAAGGGAAAAAGGCTTATCTAGTCACAGGAGGCAACACAGTACATGAGAACCAAACACATGGCCAACCTGCTCACTCCATTTCAACTGAAGCAATGTCATACAGCCAGTTTACACCTGCACAACATCAGAAACTTCTTGCTATACTGGAGAGCAAGGAACTCCAACACATCAATGTAAACTTGGCAGGTAAGTATGCCTCTGACTCGAAAGGTTTGGTAAAATGGATAGTAGACACAGGAGCCACTAATCACATGATCACTGATCAAAGACACTTACATACTACTGTCTTAACAGAGGGATCAGGGAAGGTGCAGCTACCAACAGGGGATTCAGCCAAAATCTCAACTGTTGGGGAGTATAATTTGGGTGGAGGTGATATACTTAAAGGAGTCTTATGTGTACCATCTTTTAAGTTTAATCTCTTGTCCATATCAAAACTGACTAAGGACCTAAACTGTAGTGTCATTTTTTTTCCAAAATATTGTGTCTTTCAGGACCTCTCATCTGGCAAGGTGAGGGGGATTGGTAATGAGGAGAATGGTTTATACACTCTCTCTCTGGATGTACAGAATAAGGGAGGGGAGTTGAAGAGATGCATGTCAGCAGCAAAAGATGATGCAGTGATTTGGCATCAGAGACTTTGCCATGTGCCTATGGCAGTCCTGAAGAAACTTGATTTTTTTAGAAAGAATGATCAATTTGTCATTAACAACTGTGAAGTCTGTCCTTTAGCTAGACAAACTAGAGTTCCTTTCAATACCAGTCACAGTAGAGCTACCAAAGCATTTCAGTTACTACACATGGATGTATGGGGTCCATATAAAGTTGAAACTATAAATGGAATGAAATACTTTCTAACCATTGTGGATGATTACTCTAGATGGACCTGGCTTTTCTTAATAAGATTAAAATCTGATGTATTCTCTACTATCAAAGATTTTTTGCTTAAGGTCAACACACAGTTTGAAACCAAAGTTCAAAAGATCAGATCTGATAATGGCCTTGAATTCTTTAATCACAGTTGTAGTAACCTTTTCTCACAGTTTGGGATTATTCATGAAAGCTCCTGTCCCTATACACCACAACAAAATGGTGTAGTTGAAAGGAAACATAGACACATCCTTGAAATAGCCAGGGCCATCAAAATACAAGGAGGATTCCCAGATAATTTTTGGGGATTCTGTGTGGAAAATGCTGTATACATTCTTAACAGAATCCCTTCCACTGCCATAAAAGACAGATCCCCTTTTGAGATGCTATATAATAGGACACCACAACTTAATCACCTTAGGGTATTAGGATGTCTGTGTTTTGCTACTGCCCTACCCAGATATGACAAATTTGGCCCAAGAGCTGTGAGGTCCATACTTATTGGTTACAGTTCTACTCAAAAGGGATACAAATTGTATAATATGGAAAACAATGCTGTTTTTGTTAGCAGGGATGTGCAGTTCATGGAGCAATGTTTTCCATTCAAAGGCAGCACTATTGAAGAAGTTAACCACATTACATCAAAGGAGATGTTCTGCTATGAAAACTTGGCCCCTCACCATCAGATCACTTTGCATAAGGATATCCAGGACATCCCTGGTCAGGATCAGCATCCAACAGAGTCAACAGAGCATGACACTACAACACCACCATGTTCTGAGGGTGCAAGGAAATCAGCAAGGACCAGCAGACCTCCTATTTGGCACAAAGATTACATTACAACTCTTAATTCCTCTGCTTGTTTATACCCTGTTTGTGACAATATTTCTTATTCTCATCTGTCAACAGGATATCAGAACTTTGTTGCCCAGGCCTCCCTTGACACAGAACCGACCAACTATTCAGTGGCAGCCAAGGACCCAAGATGGGTTGAGGCAATGAAAGCAGAAATCAAGGCACTTGAAGACAATGGCACTTGGCAATTAGTGACACTACCAGCAGGAAAGAAGGTAATAGGATGTCGCTGGGTGTACAAGATAAAACACAAAGCAACTGGTGAGGTTGAAAGGTTCAAGGCCAGACTGGTAGCTAAAGGTTACAACCAGAAGGAGGGGATGGACTACCAAGAAACATTCTCACCAGTGGTGAAGATGGCCACTGTGAGAGCTGTGATCTCTCTTGCATCAGCACGACAGTGGATAATCCATCAAATGGATGTCTACAATGCCTTTCTGCAAGGAGATCTCCATGAAGAGGTGTATATGCAGATCCCAGATGGTTTTGGTCACAGCAACACAGACAGAAAGAAACAGGTGTGTCGACTACAGAAATCCCTTTATGGCTTAAAGCAGGCATCAAGACAATGGAACATCAAGCTGACCACAGCCCTTGTCTCATCTGGTTTCAAACAAAGCATCAGAGATTACTCCCTTTTTACCAAGCAACAAAATGATAGCATTGTGATAATTTTGATCTATGTGGATGATCTGTTGATTACAGGGAATGATTCCACTCTGATTCAGGACACCAAAGAAACACTGCAGTCTACTTTTAAGGTCAAGGATCTGGGTGAGTTGAGGTTCTTCCTTGGCATTGAGTTTGCAAGGAACTCAAAGGGCATTCTCATGCATCAAAGGAAGTACGCTTTAGAGCTGATATCTGACATGGGTCTTGCAGGTGCAAAACCTGCCCATTCCCCCATGGATGTGAATCAGAAGTTTACCACCATTGAATTTGATGAGCATATGGCATCAACAACAGACTCAACTAGACCTCAACCAGCCAGTGGTGATGATATGTTGAAGGATCCGATTTCGTGAAGGCTTATTGGGCGACTCGCATGCGACCAACACTAGACCAGATATCGCATTTGCAGTACACTGTCTCAGCCAGTTCATGCATGCACCTAAAGTATCACACATGGAGGCTGGTCTGCGAGTTGTCAAGTTTGTAAAGCGAGAACCAGGGCTAGGAATTTTTCTGTCCAGTTCCAGTTCCCCTCAGCTCAAGGTATTCAGTGATGCTGACTGGGGTTCCTGCGTGAATAGTCGAAGGTCAATCACTGGTTACGTGGTTATGCATGACTCTTCACCCATCTCATGGAAGTCAAAAAAACAAGACACAGTTTCTCGGAGCTCCGCGGAGGCAGAATATAGGGCTATGGCAGCTTCAGTAGCAGAAGTAGTATGGATTGTTGGCCTATTTCAAGACCTTGGTGTTAAGATTCAGACACCAGTCTCGGTGTATACAGACAGCAAGTCCGCCATTCAGATAGCTGCAAATCCAGTCTTCCACGAGAGGACCAAGCACATCGACATAGATTGCCATTTCATTCGGGAAAAGATACGCACTGGTCTCATCAACACTGTGTACATACCTTCGGAACAACAACCTGCTGACTTGCTCACCAAACCTCTTGGTCGACAGCAACATTCGTTCCTGCTTTCCAAGCTAGGACTGAAAAATATTTTCGTACCTCCTAGCTTGAGGGGGGGTGTTGAAGAATAATATTGTATAGTGAAGAATAATATTGTATAGTTAATGTCCATTATTATAATTGTTGTATAGTTACAAGGGTGAAATGGTCCTTTTACGTGTAAGGGGCAAGAGTGTCATTTCCCCATGTAGGATATTTTGTATCCTTTAGATATCCTTGAGATTTACATAACTTGTAGTCAGAACTTTATTATTACACATTTATCAATTCGAGAAGCTTCTTCTATCTCTCTGTCTTCTCCCTTAATCCCTTTGTTCATAACTCTGAATCTCCATTAGAGAAGAGAACCGGGTATTCGTGGCCTGGTTCTCAACACAGATCTGTATCTTCAACAATAAATGAGGATGCATTTAATAGGAACAGGTATGTTGATTTAAGATTTTTAGAAAGATAATAATGTCATTAAAAATAATTTCATTTTCCATATTTGGACATCTTTCTAAAATCAAAATTTGGTTAATTATTTATTGTTTTAGCAGGTATATAAATTGTCAGAATACCCGCAGTGAATTATTAAAATACCAAACTGCCCTTATATAGTTGAACGACCAATACGCAGCTCACCGCGGAACAAGGGCAGTAACACTGCCTTGGTGTGCGTTAGTGCACCTTTTTGTTTAGAGATCAATGTGTCCTCCTTTATATAAGGTTGGAAAGGTATTTCAAAGGAATACAATGTTTATGTTTTATGTTTTCTCAAATTCTCAATGTATTTTCACTTAAACTTGTTGGAGGACAAACATATCATAAACTTAATTGATTTTATCAAATCTTATGCACCTCACTATTTGTCTTGATTCTGAAATAACTATTTTCACCAAAACTCATCTTATTAGCACTTCACATGTTTAACTGTCACCTTCATACTCATTTAACACATCCACACCTAATCAGAATTTAAAGAATGTTATAACTCATTATTTTTGTACACACACTACACTTGCAACATCCTTTAGTGTGCCTACTCTATTCCTAGCACGAGTGGAGATCGATATGGTGTCGGTCATTGAGGAGGACGTTCTGAATGATTCGGGGTGAGCCATCTTTGTGATTCATGGCACTGAATCCTCCCATCTATCCTTTACTTTCTGTCTTTTCATATTCTGATAGCTTATGTATTTTCGGAATATATTTCCAGACTTGTATTCCTTTCTAGTTAGTTCTTGTACTGGCGACAACAATATTGAGGAGTTGTAGTATTTTCGTATTATTTATATTATAAGACTTATTTAAGACTGAAATTGAATTTCCTTAACTATTCCTGAATTTTTCTTTAAATATTTTGGATTAAGTGATTGTGGTCGGCTTACTGACCCTGGTGGTTTGTGCCATCACGGCTCAGTAAATTGGCTCGTGTCACCAGACGTACTAAAATAAAAATAATTAATGTGTGTCTAAAGAATTAATGAACGGACAATAAACATTTAAAAGTTGGTTAGTGTTACTCTCTTTAGGCTTGAAACGATAATTTTTTTACCATATATAATTAGGTCATATAGAGAAAATATTGCAAATATTAAGATATTTAATTAAATTTATATTAATTAGATTCTCGTAATTTTGCATTATTATTGAAATTGATTCAACGATACACATATCCGAAGCCACGTAAGAATTCATAACTAGTTCCTTCAGGAATATTCAATAAAATTGGAATGATAAAAAATCGCTAACTACAATTTGTCATTATTTTTAGTTTAATAGAAATGAAAATTACATTTTTTTATATATAATGAAATTCTATAAATTGATAAAAATGAAAACAAAATCGTTTAAAAAAAATTTAAGCAACAATTTTTTTCATAAACATGATTCTTTTGAGTAATCATATTTCTAACATAGATATAAAACTAAGTCTTTCCTCTATATTATTATTATTTTTAAATTATTTGAGGACAAAATCCAAATGTAACCGACACCAAGTGCAAATAAATTGTGTTTCTCTTTTAATTTTAATTTTTGTGTATATATGGCTACTTCGTACGAATAAAACACTTGTCGTGAATTTATATATGGTGAATTTTGATACAAAGAGAGAAGATTCTATAATATTTTTTCGTTAAAATTTATCGATCAGTGTGATTTTATCTATAGGTGAATTTTTTTACTTGTTGCGATATATGATTATGGATGGCGCAAGGTTTACTTAACCTTATTTGAATTTTTAAGTACTTCATAGTCATTTCTCCTTATGATTATGCTGTAATTGAAGACTGTCTCACATTTTGAACAATTTCATTTTGAGTCCGATCACGATACCAATAATTTTTGATGCGGATCACAACGAACAAGTGTTTTTTCTAGTAGAATATTCCTTGTGATAGTATCATGATTTATATGAGTATGATACTGAGATCAATGGATATATAAAAAGCAAACAAGTGCTCTTCTCTCTTCATCTTATACCCATTGATCTCATATCATATTCTTATAAATCACGATAAGTGTTTTATTCATATGAAGTATCCATGTATATGAAGATGGAAATTAAAAGAGAAACAAAATTTATTCAAAGGAAAACAAAAGAATGATTGTTGAGAAGTAATGAGGTTTGAGGAATGACATATAGAGATGTATATATAGATAACTAAAGTGAGACGAGAGAAAGCATTTTAGAAGATAAATGAGGATGCATTTAATAGGATCAGGTATGTTGATTTAAGATTTTTAGAAAGATAATAATGTCATTAAATAATTTCATTTTTCATATTTGGACATCTTTCTAAAATCAAAATTTGGTTAATTATTTATTGTTTTAGCAGGTATATAAATTGTCAGAATACCCGCAGTGAATTATTAAAATACCAAACTGCCCTTATATAGTTGAACGACCAATACACAACTCACCGCGGAACAAGGGCAGTAACACTGCCTTAGTGTGCGTTGGTGCACCTTTTTGTTTAGAGATCAGTGTGTCCTCCTTTATATAAGGTTGGAAAGGTATTTCAAAGGAATACAATGTTTATGTTTTATGTTTTCTCAAATTCTCAATGTATTTTCACTTAAACTTGTTGGAAGACAAACCTATCATAAACTTAGTTGATTTTATCAAATCTTATGCACCTCACTATTTGTCTTGATTCTGAAATAACTATTTTCACCAAAACTCATCTTGTTAGCACTTCACATGTTTAACTGTCACCTTCATACTCATTTAACACATCCACACCTAATCAGAATTTAAAGAATGTTATAACTCATTATTTTTGTACACACACTACACTGGCAACATCCTTTAGTGTGCCGACTCTATTCCTAGCACGAGTGGAGATCGATATGGTGTCGGTCATTGAGGAGGACGTTCTGAATGATTCGGGGAGAGCCATCTTTGTGATTCATGGCACTGAATCCTCCCATCTATCCTTTACTTTCTGTCTTTTCATATTCTGATAGATTATGTATTTTCGGAATATATTGCCAGACTTGTATTCCTTTCTAGTTAGTTCTTGTACTAGCGACAACAATATTGAGGAGTTGTAGTATTTTCGTATTATTTATATTATAAGACTTATTTAAGACTGAAATTGAATTTCCTTAACTATTCCTGAATTTTTTTCTTTAAATATTTTGGATTAAGTGATTGTGGTCGGCTTACTGACCCTGGTGGTTTGTGCCATCACGACTCAGTAAATTGGCTCGTGTCACCAGACGTACTAAAATAAAAATAATTAATGTGTGTCTAAAGAATTAATGAAACAGACAATAAACATTTAAAAGTTGGTTAGTGTTACTCTCTTTAGGCTTGAAACAATAATTTTTTTACCCTATATAATTAGGTCATATAGAGAAAATATTGCAAATATTAAGATATTTAATTAAATTTATATTAATTAGATTCTTGTAATTTTGCATTATTATTGAAATTGATTCAACGATACACATATCCGAAGCCACGTAAGAATTCATAACTAGTTCCTTCAGGAATATTCAATAAAATTGGAATGATAAAAAATCGCTAACTACAATTTGTCATTATTTTTAGTTTAATAGAAATGAAAATTACATTTTTTTAGATATAATTGTTGAGATCTAGACTGTCATGGGAGCAGTCAGAGATCGGCGGTGGAAGGGGAAGAAACAGTCGACCTAGTTGTCGAAGACGACGATGGTGATAAGTCGGTGAGAGAGAGAGAGAGAAGACTGTTCTAGAATGAAGAGGAAAAATATATTAAATTAATGAATATTCATCAATGTACATGTCTATTTACAGACTAAAGTAAAAAAAAAAGGGCTAAGACGTGGGCCTGCCATACACAAGGCCCATTATTACTCATCCCTAGTATACCAAATATACTTGTACAATTTAATCAATATACTATGAAATATGCCTATGTCTTTACACCCCCCTTCAAGCTAGGCTGTACAAAAATGTTCTTCAAGCCTAGCTTGGATAGCAAAGAAGTGTGCTGTTGTCGACTCAACGCCTTTGTTAGTATATCAGCCGGTTGATCCTTTGTCGATATAAAACGAGCATTGATCAATCCGCTTTGAATCTTTTCTCTAATAAAATGGCAATCTATTTCTATGTGTTTTGTTCTCTCGTGGAAAACTGGATTTCCAGCTATCTGTATGGCAGACTTGCTGTCTGTAAATACTCCCACTGGCCTAGATACATCGACACCCAACTCGTGAAACAGCCCTGTTAGCCAGACAACTTCAGCAACTGCAGAAGCCATAGCTCTGTACTCTGCCTCTGCCGAACTCCGTGAAATTGTGTCTTGCTTCTTCGATCTCCATGAGATAGGTGATGATCCATACAATGCTAGGTAACCAGTGACTGACTTTCTGGTGTTGACGCAACTTCCCCAATCTGCATCACAAAACATTTTTAGTTGAGGAATACAAGTATCAGAACTGGACATAAAAATACCCATCCCTGGTGTTTGTTTAATGTATCTGACCAATCGAAGCCCAGCTTCCAAGTGAGAATCCTTTGGTGCTTGCATGAATTGGCTGAGGGAATTTACTGCAAAGGCGATGTCTGGCCTTGTGGTAGTCAGATATAACAGCCTTCCAATCAATCTTCTATATGTACAGGGATCACTTAACAGCTTATCAGTACTATGAGATGACTCGAAGCTTGCTTCAACAATCTTGTCCAACTCCACTGTGGTAAGTTTCTGATTTGTCTGCATAGGTGATGCGCGATATATGCACACACTTTTAAACGCAAGTGCACGTTATCGTATCAAGTAGTATAGTCTTAGATAAGACCGAATATCGTCCTCTAGGATTAGGGCCCAAGTATCAGTTATCTATTTTCTAGTATCTATTTGGTGAATTAATGATTGATTGTTTGGTTTGTAACTAAGAGTTATGAAAGCTAATTAAATATAAAGATTTAATTCAGATGTGATGAGAATAGGGCTTCTATGTATCCTCACTATCCGCTTATGCTACTTACTAATGCATTACTTATGGTGTTCTTCTTTTGGAGAAAGCAGGTTTACGAAATCGTTTTATACTCCCGTTAGGGTTATATAAACACTCAACCCCAGTATTGTTCCTTACCTAACTTTCGCTGATAAGGGTAACGCTATAGGAGGATTAAGCACAAAAACCTAGTTGACCGTCACGCACAATGCGCAAAATTAGGGTTGTTAAGCCTCTCATCAACGCTACAAATCTAATTGAGGTATTTTCATCCCCAATTCAAGACCGTCTACCCAACTTACAGCATATTCACAATCCCCCCTTTTCAGAATCTGATTAGAAATCATATAGTGATAACTAGTTGTCAATTAGCTACCAAGAATTCAACTCAATTATTGGATAGATCTCTCAATAAGAATAATCACCACAAGCATGCATTAATTTATAACATAAGGTTCAAGAAATTCAACATAGAAAGCCCTATAAGAGAATTAGTTCCTAGCCATGAATATGACAAGAACTAATTCAAAGTTCATCATGCAAAAACTGAATTAAAGAAAAGAAAAAGGAAAGAAATTACTAATGTTTAGGTCTCCAATCTCCTAGCAAGAAAATCTTGAGTTGTGCAAGAAAGGGAACCCTCAAAAACTGCCTAGGGTTCTCCTTATATAGTTTTAAAACGCCTCCCTTCTTTTCCTTCCAGGCCTGGCCCAAAAATCCGTCAAAAGACCTAAATTTTCCGCGTCGGCGCTGCGGCCCTGCGATGGCGCGCGCGGTACTGTAAATTTTGTAGCTCTCGGATGTTTGGCGCGCGCCTGCATCCGCTGTCGAGGAGCGCGCGCCAGTCTTCGCTTTCGAATAGTGGCGCCGCCTCGATTTAGGCACCGCGCTCGGATCTTCGCGCGCTTCTTCGAATGATAGACGCCGCCCGCTTCGATTGCGGGAGCGCGGCGCTGATCTGGATTTTAGCCTTGTTCGCCACTTTCTCTGTTTTCAGCTCTGTCATCTCCTCTTTTGCCCTCTTTTTGCTCCTTTTCCGCCATTTGGCCACTTTAACCACTTTGACTCAATAGAAAGAAAAACTATCCTAATACGACATTTATATGTGCAAAATGGGACAAACGACTAACTAAAACAGACTCAAAAGGTGTATATAAAATACACCGATCAAATACCCCCAAACTTAACCTTTGCTCGCCCTCGAGCAAAGATAAAAAAGCAAGAAATAAAATGAAAGACTCAATAAATAAGAAAATAAACAGACTCCCTGCCATTGATCACTATTGCTGCATGAATGTTAACTAGAAAAACATGAAGGTTAGCAGAATAATATGCAGAAACATATAGCATGGAATTTCAACACATTGAGCTAGATATTTCGCAAACTCATACTTATCATGCTTAAATGGAAGTCAGTGTACTCAAGTATGCATATAAATTCAAAAATCCCTATGGCATGCTTACTTGCTATTCTCCACTAATTCTGGATATACATAAAAGAGATCTTCAGGACTTTAAGGGTTGTAATGTAGGCTTAGGTAGGGGTTGGTAAAAATTAGGCATTTAGGCTCATTTTTGTGTACCATAAGCTCTTTAGCTTTTCAATTTTTCCCTTTTTCTTTTGATTCTTTCCTTCACTTCAATTCTATCCTTCCCCTCTTTTGTTTTGGGAGAGTGAAGTATCTAATAATAATGAATACCCCCAAACTTAGGCTTTTGCCTGTTTCTTATTACTTTTTATTGGGGTCCAACAGGCTTATTCACTCTTTTTGTCTCTTTTTCTTTTAACACAATGTATTCCGCTTTTTCATCTTTTCACTCATGGCACAATTTGTGGGAAAGTAGGGTGTCAAAGGAAAAGTTTCAATTTTTAGGCTCAATGGGGCTAACTAGTGATATTTTTACAGTACGGGATAGAAAAGAATGGTAAGAATTGGCTATCAAAGAAATGCCTGAGTCATCTCCCTATCATGCATATCCTAACTATTTTGCCTCAAATAGCAAGCAGTCATAACACATAGGCATTTATCATTTAGCATACATAACTCAAGCAAGAGACTCCAAATAGACAGATTCTGTGAGTTTTTGGCATATCTAACCTAAGTGTTTAGATAGTTGCTTCCATTCCTTTACATTATTCCACCTTACTTCACTAGGTGTTTCTAGCCACTACAGCATACATGATCTTTGACAGGCAATTATGACTCAAAAAAAAGAAAATTTTTTGGTGACTCAAAATAAACATAAAACAAATAAAAAGACTTCAATAAAACATAACATGACACATAAATAAAACACCCCCAAACTTAAATCACACATTGTCCCCAATGTGTGCAAGACTCAAAGAAAATAAAAGAAAAAAGATACTTACAGACTTTGGCTAGAATGGTGGTGGTGGCGGTGGATAATGCATTGACCATTGGTTGAACAGGGAACTCAACTCGTCATCTTTTGGCGCATTTGTTGCTCGCCTCACTTGTTGCCCTTGTCGCAACTCCTGTTGTCCCTGTCTCAACTCATTTTGTCCTTGTAACAATGTGCTGAAGTGTTGCATCATCATCCTCTGGTTCTGGAGCACTTGCTCCATCATTGGCACTGAGGGTCCTGCTTCTGTGGTTGGCCGGTGGCTAGGTCCTGCCTCATATTGAGCCCCTATTTCAGGCTCATCTTCATCCATGGCGGCCTCTGCTGCTGCTTTCATCGGTGATGCTCTCCGCCGGGCTGGCCGTGGGAACGAGGAGCAGTGCACTATCCCATAGGACACTGGCAGTTGGTTTCTTTCACGAGTATCCGAGGGTAGGATTGGGACCGCACTCATGTGACATAGCTTTGTGATAACTGAGCCATGTCCCAATCCGCCTGTTGTTACCAATCTGCTGATTTCCTCGATGCTCTGCACTATTTCTTTTCCCACATCAATCGTCAACCCCTTCATAATTCCATATACTAGTTTGATCCTGTCCTCTGGCACTCTAGTGAAGTGCGTGGATGGAATCATGCGGGCGCTAACGAAATATAGCCAACCTTTGGCTACTTTGTTGAATTGGCACCTGTTCAGTGCTCTTGACCCATTTCTTCCAATCTCAAATGCAGCCCCAGGGTAGCTTACTGTGTCTGCGACGGCATTCCAGTTGATGTTGTTGGTGCATCTAGCCCATGTTCTAAAATGGTTCCAATCACTACTCTCTTCAACATCAACTGTTTTCAATTGTATATTTATATCCTCTGCTGTCACAGGCACATAATGTCCCCTTACGAAGCATCCCCTTTCTACCTTCTCCGGAAAATTTGCATAAAATTCACGCACCATTGTTGTGTTTGCTGGTGCTATCTTCTCCGGATTCACAAATTTCCTCCACTCCCTTAACTCAATCATCGCCCGAATGGGCTCATAAACATCTTCTCCCCCATATGACTCCCTCTGGTAGTCCATTCCCCTTTCTGGTATTAAGGGTCTGGTATCAAGCTTTTTGTATCTTTGGAAGGCTTGGTAACTTACAAACCTAGTTTCATCATATTGTGGGGTTGGAGTGGATGTGGAGCCTCTTCTCTTTCTGGTGGCCATTTTAAAACAAAATCTGCAGCTTCAAATTTTTGTGGCACAATGTCTCCTACACACTCAACAACTAGCAGTGACAACACCCCCAAACTTCAACAATGCCCACAACCTCCTTTTCTACTCTTTTCTCCAACTTCACAACCAACTTTTCAGTACCCAAACTACTCCAACTACAATACTCTTCCCAACTACTACCTCCTATGACTTCAGTGAAAGGATTCAAGAACAAAGATAGGGATTACCTTTTGATGAGAAGATTCAAGCTTGTTCTTGTTTCAATTGGTGGGTTGAGGCTATGGAATGGAGCTTTGTTGTTTGAGATAGTTGGGGGTTTTTGGGAATTTAAGAGTTTAGGTTGTGGTTGGGTTGGATTTGTGGAGGATTTGTGGGAAAGTTTCTGAAATTTCGTGGGTTTTTGGAGAGGGAAGGTTAGGTTTTTGAAGTTGGAATTGGGGAAAATCTGATTTTTGGGCGTTTTAAGTTTCTGGATTCGCCGGCGCGGCCTTCGCTTTAGCGCGGCTCAATCATCTGCGCTCGCCCGGGATTTCATGCGCCGCGGCCATTCTGAGGAGCGCGGCGCCTAACTGGCATATTTTTCGGATTTACTGCAGCGCGCCTGCTCGCAGGCGCGCGGCCAAACTTCAACACTCTTTCCAGATATTTTGGCGCCATGCTCGCTGGCGCGCGGCCACACTGCTCGAAATCCTCGCTTTTCTTGATTTATTTCCACTGCACTGTCAATCACAAAGACAAAACACAAGACTCGAGACCGTGAGATCGTTTCTTAGACAAAATGAAATAAACTAAAAGCGTAAATTAAAATAACATAATTGAAAACGTTGGGTTGCCTCCCAAGTAGTATTTGTCTTTAACGTCTTTTAGCGGACGCAAGTTCCTTAGTCTTAATAACCTTGGGGCGGATTAAGCCCCCAACCTATCCATTTTCTCCACATTTGGCGTTTCCTTTTTCTCCTTTTCTTTTTAGCATTATCGGTAATAGGGAGTTCAGGAACACTTACCTCCTTTAGTGGCATTTCGGCAAACCATGCCTGCTTTCTTGGGCTCATCACTCTTTGGTTCACTTGTAATGGCTCGCATGGGGGTTTAATGGTGCTGATTGCAAAGCACCTACTCATTGGTGGTGGTTCGATGACATGTTTAAACACTTTAAACACCATTTCTTCATTCTCCACCCTTAATGTCAATTCCCCTCTTTCAACATCAATCAAAGCTCTCCCTGTTGCTAGGAATGGCCTTCCTAATATGATAGGGATTTCTGCATCTTCTTCCATATCAAGAATGAGGAAATCTGCAGGAAAGAAAAAATTTCCTACCTTCACAATCACATCCTCAATCTTGCCTCGTGGATGAACCACTGTCCTGTCGGCTAGTTGCAGACTCACCGTGGTTGGTTTAGCTTCTCCCAATTCCAATCTTTTGAAAACTGATAAGGGCATCAGATTTATACTCGCCCCTAAATCGCATAGAGCTCTGTTGCACGTCACCCTGCCCACTGTGCATGGTAGTGTAAAGCTTCCAGGATCCTTTAGCTTTGGTGGCAACTTCTTTTGTAAGATAGCACTACACTCTTCTGTTAGTGCTACTATCTCGTATTCGGCTAGTTTCCTCTTTTTCCCCAAAATTTCTTTCATGAATTTGAAATAAGACGGCATCTGCTCCAAAACCTCTATAAAAGGTATGTTGATATGCAACTTTCTGAATACCTCCAAGAATTTGGAAAATTGTTTATCGACCGCCTTCCTTTGTAATCTCTGGGGGAAAGGAATCTTTTCTGTATACTCCTTCTCCGGAGTTTTCTCTATCACTGGGCTAGGTTCAGCCACCTTCTCTTTTTCTAACTCTGCTTCCTTCTCAACTATTGGCTGAGGTGGCTGTTGCTCCAATTGTCTTCCACTTCTCAACTGCACTGCCTTACATTGCTCCCTCGGATTTACCTCTGTATTGCTTGGCAATGTCCCCTGTGGCCTGATGTTTGCCTGCTTTGCTAGCTGTCCTACTTGTGTTTCCAAGTTTCTGAACGAGGATCTAGCTTCTGTCATAAACTGCGTCTGGGCGTTGGCAAGTGCTGTCATAGCTGCTTTAAGCTCATCTGGCTTTTCTTGCTGAACCGGTGCATTGAACTGTTGAGGCTGTGGGGCTTGAATGAAGGGCTGCTGATTCTGGTTCTGCTGGTTCTGGTACTGACCCCTGTATTGGTTCTGTTGCCCTTGATACTGATTCTGCTGCCCCTGGTACTGGTTCTGCTGCCCCTGATATTGATTCTGCTGGCCCTGATCTCCTTTCCATGAGAAATTTGGGTGATTCCTCCACCCTGGATTATAAGTGTTTGAGTAGGGGTTGTTCTGTTGCCTCTGGTAATTACCTACTGCTTGACACTCCGCCTGCTCCATTGGTATATTATTGGGATCCGCTGAAGGACACCTATCAAATGTATGTGGGCCACCACATATCTCACAGCTTTTAGGCATCTGTACCGCGTTCACCGACACTGTATGTTGCTGCAACTGTTTCGCTAGAAGGGCCACTTGGGCATTCAAGGCAGCAATAGCATCTATCTCGTGGACTCCCACAGTTCTTCTCCCACTTGTCGCCCTCTCTTCAGTGACATGGTTGTTAGTGGCCATATCTTCTAATAACTCATGAGCATCGTGGGCTGTTTTCCTCATGAATGCTCCACCTGCTGCTGCATCTATGATGGTCCTGGTTGTACTGCTCAGCCCGTTGTAGAAGATGTGGACCAAGTTCCACAACTCAATGCAATGGTGTGGGCACTTTCTTTGTAGATCCTTGAACCTTTCCCACGCCTCATATAAAGACTCTCCATCAGCTTGGTAGAAGTTGTTCAACTCCCCTCTCAGTTTTGCTGCTTTACAAGGCGGAAAGAACTTGGCTAGAAATTTCTGTGCCAGCTCGTGCCATGTGAATATCGAATCGGCTGGCAGGGAATTTAACCATACTTTTGCTCTATCCCTGAGTGAGAAGGGAAAGAGCCTCAACCTGACGACATCATCAGTAACGCCGTTATATCTGAAAGTGGCACATAGCTCCAAGAAATTAGCTATGTGCATGTGTGGATCCTCCGATGGCAGTCCTCCGAATTGCACAGTGTGCTGTACCATGCTCAAAATTGCTGGTTTTATCTCGAAGTTGTTGGCTCCTATTGCAGGGAGCCTAATGCATGTCTGTGCCCCATTCACTCTTGGCAGCACATAATCTCCCAAACTTCTTTCGGGCTGGATTCGGACTCTATCCTCCACATCTATTGGCACTCGATGAGGATCTTCTGAGTTAGGTTGATTTTCACCTAACCCTTCTCTCATCCTGTTATTGTTTATATTACCGTCCATCTCTGTCAAAGTTGCAACCCGTTGATTCTTTCTGTTCTGTTTGCAAGTTTTCTCGATCTCTGGATTGAAGGGAACAAGAGTGTCTGCTCCTCTTCTCCTTCGCATAAACTGATTGCCTGAAATAGATCAAAAACAGAAAACGAATCACGGCAACCTGATTTTCCGAAAAATAGCGAAAAACGTAAAAGAAAAATAAAAATTAGAAATTAAAGACCAAATTAGAAATTAAAAATAGATAATTTTGATATTGAACTATTGCCTAATCCCCGGCAACGGCGCCAAAAACTTGATGCGCGATATATGCACACACTTTTAAACGCAAGTGCACGTTATCGTATCAAGTAGTATAGTCTTAGATAAGACCGAATATCGTCCTCTAGGATTAGGGTCCAAGTATCAGTTATCTATTTTCTAGTATCTATTTGGTGAATTAATGATTGATTGTTTGGTTTGTAACTAAGAGTTATGAAAGCTAATTAAATATAAAGATTTAATTCAGATGTGATGAGAATATGGCTTCTATGTATCCTCAGTATCCGCTTATGCTACTTACTAATGCATTACTTATGGTGTTCTTCTTTTGGAGAAAGCAGGTTTACGAAATCGTTTTATACTCCCGTTAGGGTTATATAAACACTCAACCCCAGTATTGTTCCTTACCTAACTTTCGCTGATAAGGGTAACGCTATAGGAGGATTAAGCACAAAAACCTAGTTGACCGTCACGCACAATGCGCAAAATTAGGGTTGTTAAGCCTCTCATCAACGCTACAAATCTAATTGAGGTATTTTCATCCCCAATTCAAGACCGTCTACCCAACTTACAGCATATTCACAATCCCCCATTTTCAGAATCTGATTAGAAATCATATAGTGATAACTAGTTGTCAATTAGCTACCAAGAATTCAACTCAATTATTGGATAGATCTCTCAATAAGAATAATCACCACAAGCATGCATTAATTTATAACATAAGGTTCAAGAAATTCAACATAGAAAGCCCTATAAGAGAATTAGTTCCTAGCCATGAATATGACAAGAACTAATTCAAAGTTCATCATGCAAAAACTGAATTAAAGAAAAGAAAAAGGAAAGAAATTACTAATGTTTAGGTCTCCAATCTCCTAGCAAGAAAATCTTGAGTTGTGCAAGAAAGGGAACCCTCAAAAACTGCCTAGGGTTCTCCTTATATAGTTTTAAAACGCCTCCCTTCTTTTCCTTCCAGGCCTGGCCCAAAAATCCGTCAAAAGACCTAAATTTTCCGCGTCGGCGCGCGCCCTGCGAGATGGGCGCCGCTGAATCTTTGTAGCTCCTCGGATGTTTAGGCGCCGCGGCGCTGCGTCTGGCATGCGAGGAGCGCGCTGAGTCTTCGCCTTTACGAATAGTGGCGCGCGGCTCGATTTAGCGCCGCGGCTCTGGATCTTCTGCGCCTTCTCTGAATGATAGGCGCGCGCCCATTCGCTGCGAGGCGCGCGGCGCTGATCTGGATTTTAGCCTTGTTCGCCACTTTCTGTTTTTGACTCGCATCTCCTCTTTTGCCCTCTTTTTGCTCATTTTCCGCCATTTGGCCACTTTAACCACTTCGACTCAATAGAAAGAAAAACTATCCTAATACGACATTTATATGTGCAAAATGGGACAAACGACTAACTAAAACAGACTCAAAAGGTGTATATAAAATACACCGATCAATAGGGAAAGCCACTGGTTTGGCTCCTGCTAGTCCCATGTCTGATATAAGTTCAAGGGCATATTTCCTTTGATGCATCAATATGCCCTGTGAATTCCTGGCAAACTCAATCCCCAGAAAGTACTTCAACTCCCCCAAGTCTTTTATCTTGAAGGCTAACTGTAATGCTTCCTTTGTGGACTGTATGAGGACAGCATCATTCCCAGTTAGTAAGAGGTCATCCACATATACCAATACTACCACAATCTTTTCCTTTTCCTTCCTTGTGAAGAGTGAGTAATCCCTGTGGCTTTGTGTGAACCCTGATGACAATAAGGCTGAAGTTAACTTTATATTCCATTGCCTAGAAGCTTGCTTCAACCCATATAGGGATTTCTTTAACTTGCACACATGTGTACTCCTGTGTGTATTATTGAATCCTTCTGGAACTGCCATGAATACTTCTTCAAATAAATCCCCTTGAAGGAATGCATTGTACACATCCATCTGGTGTACTTTCCAGTGTTTTACTGCTGATATGGACACCACAGTCCTGACTGTGGTCATCTTAACTACAGGGGAGAATGTCTCCTGGTAATCTATTCCTTCCTTCTAGTTGTATCCCTTGGCTACAAGTCTGGCCTTAAATCTTTCAACTTCCCCTGATGCCTTGTACTTTATCTTTTATACCCACCTACAACCTATTGCTTTCTTCCCTTCAGGCAGCTTGACCAGCTCCCATGTTCCATTGTCTTCTAGTGCTTGAATCTCAGTTTCCATGGCTGCAACCCATCTTGGATCTTTTGCTGCTGTTGAGTATCCTGTTGGCTCAGTTTCTATAGATGCTTGTGCAACAAAATGTTGATATGCAGCAGACAGACCTGCATAAGTGATGTTATTAGAAATTGAATATAAACAATTGTGGGAGCCTTGTGTGGTGACATAGTCCTTGTGCCATATAGGAGTGCGCGAGTCTCCCTGATCTTCTTGTTGTCTGCAATCCTCCCTGATTGACCTCATGGTGTTCTGTCTCATCTGCATTGTCATTTTCTCTGTTTGCATCACTTCTGTTGATATTTAAGTCTGCAGTAGAACCTGTAGATAATAACTCTTGTCCTGCAAAATTAGTCGCATTGACAGAATTTCCAATAGTGACAGGATTACCTATTATTAGCTCCTCATAACAGAATTGTCCATGGTCTTTTATGTTTAGTGAATCTTCACTCTGCCTATTTTTAAAGGGAAAAGTATCTTCCCTGAAAATCACATCTCTACTAACAAAAACAGCCCTGTTTTCTAAGTCATACAGCTTATATCCCTTTTGTGTAGGAGCATACCCAAGTAGAGCACATTTGACTGCTCTTGGACTAAACTTATCCTATGTATGAAGAATGGTGGCAAAACATAAACAACCTATAATTCTTAAATGACTAAGTTGTGGTGTTTTGTTGTACAGTTTATGGAAAGGAGACTCATTATTTAGAACTGTTGAAGGAATTCTATTTATGATGTAAGCTGCAACTTCAATACACATTCCCCAGAATCTGTCTGGCAACCAACCCTGTATCTTGATTGCCCTTGCTATCTCAAGTAGATGCCTATGTTTTCTTTCAACTACCCCATTTTGTTGTGGTGTGTATGGACAAGAGCTCTCATGTATAATTCCTAGTGTTTGAAAAAGAGCTTTACAGTTTTGATTAAAGAATTCAGTACCATTGTCTGATCTAATTTTCTGGACTTTAGATCCAAATTGAACAGTAATTTCAGTAAAGAAAATTTTCAGAATTGTAGACACATCAGATTTCTGTCTCATCAAAAACACCCATGTCCATCTAGAGTAGTCATCAACAATGGTCAAAAAATATCTCATCCCATTGAATGTATCAGTTCTATAAGGCCCCCAGACATCTAAATGCAGTAATTGAAAAGGTTTTATTGATCTACTGGTACTAGTAGGGAATGGTGATCTAATTTGTCTAGCTAGTGGGCAGACATCACATTTATTTAAAACAGAAGTATCATAGTCTTTGAACAAGGAAATCTTCCTCAATACTGTCATGGGTACATGGCATAGTCTCTGGTGCCATGTCATTATATCTATATGTTGGGTAGCACTCATACATTTCCTCAACTCCTTCTCCTGATTTTCAGCATCCAAACACACAGTGTAGAGCCCATCTTTCTCACTACCAATCCCCCTCACCTTCCCAGATGTTAGATCCTGAAAAACACAACATGAGGGAAAGAAAGAGACACTACAGTTCAACTCTTTAGTCACTTTTGACACTGACATTAAGTTAAATTTAAAAGCTGGTACACATAGTACATTTTTGAGAAAATCACCTTTTCCTAGTTGATAATCACCAACATGGGAGATTCTGGCTGAATCTCCTGTTGGTAATTGTACCTTCTCAGTGCCTTCTGTTAACAAGTTATTGAGTAAGTGTTTAGAATTACTTATCATGTGATTAGTCGCACCTGAATCTACTATCCATTTTAATAGTTCTGGTGTATCATTAGTATGTATACCTGCCATATTAGCAATATGAGTTCTGCTCCTGTCCTTTTCTTCCAGCATGTGAAGAATCTGTTGTCTTTGACTTGGAGTGAACTGATCATACATCAAGGTTCCCTTTTCAAGGTGATTCTGTTGTCCTGTGTCTTCAATTTGCCCTGTTACTGCATAAGCTCTCTTTGCCTTAGACTTGAAATCATCTGGGTACCCAATCAATTGATAGCAGCCTTCTTCTAAGTGTCCTGTCTTGTGACAGTGGTTGCACTTCATCAACTTGAAACAATCCACAGTGAAATGCCCTTTCATCTTACAGTGATCACACTTAGCATTAGGATTATATGGCTTTCTTTGTGTGTGATTTCCTCCATTTCCTCCTTTATTCCCACTCCTGGCTGTGAATAATGCTGAAGGTTCGATGTGTTCAGCTATTGATTTGCTGGTTCCTGAAAGAGCTCTTTGGCTCTCCTCCTGATTAACTAAGGCATATGCCTGATTCAGATTTGGGACTTGAGGCATCATTAAAATTTGACTCCTCGTGTTGTGGTAACTTTCGTTCAGTCCCATTAAGAACTGTAGCAACCTTTGATATTGACTGTTATTGATAAACTCCTTGGCCTTGGGACAACATGCTGGTGTAGGTATGATCGAGTCGTATTCATCCCAAAGGTCCTTCAGCCTTGAGTAGTATCCTGATATCGACATAGTTCCTTGTCGCAGGGTAAATATCTCCTTATGGATCTGAAAAGCCCTAGAACTATTCACCTTGTTGAATCGCTCCTTTAACTCCTCCCAGATGCTGTGAGAGTCAGCATTGAATAACATCCATGTCAGCAAACTTTTACTGACGTTCCCCATCAACCACGACACTACGATGGCATTGCATCTATCCCAGACCCGTGCCACCTCCTCATCATAATGTTCTCTCCTAACCATCCCATCGACAAACCCTATCTTGTTTTTACCCAATAGAGCCAGTTTCATGGCCCTACTCCACAGCACATAGTTGTCCATTCCATTCAAGACGACTCCAATGGACAGGGAACCAGGGGCATCCGATGGGAATAGGAAGAGAGGGTGGTTATGGTCGATGTTATTCCTTGTATTTGATGTTTCACCGACTTCACCTACTCCCCTATCTCCTACAATTTCTGATATCGCCATGTTCTCCCCAACAAATTCAGCTAACACTAGGCAGTAATTAATGACAAAGAAGGAGCAATACTAACAAGAATTTCTAGAGTCGACCAAACAAACAAATCGTAAATTTCTACCTTCTTTTCTTTCTTTATTTCAGATTCGTCAACTGTAGTGGTCAGAAATTGTATCCTTCCATTAATACTCCTCTTGCATGTACTCGATCTACCTAGATCTGGAGTTTTCTTGTATTGATCCTTCGTCCGGGTCTTCCGTTACGAACGTCCTAGGATCTGTATAGCTTTGATACCATGTTGAGATCTAGACTGTCATAGGAGCAGTCAGAGATCGGCGGTGGAAGGGGAAGAAACAGTCGACCTAGTTGTCGAAGACGACGATGATGATAAGTCGGTGAGAGAGAGAGAGAGAAGACTGTTCTAGAATGAAGAGGAAAAATATATTGAATTAATGAATATTCATCAATGTACATGTCTATTTACAGACTAAAGTAAAAAAAAAAAGGGCTAAGACGTGGGCCTGCCATACACAAGGCCCATTATTACTCATCCCTAGTATACCAAATATACTTGTACAATTTAATCAATATACTATGAAATATGCCTATGTCTTTACAATAATGAAATTCTATAAATTGATAAAAATGAAAACAAAATCTGGTAAAACAAAGTTAAGCAACAATTTTTTTCATAAACATGATTCTTTTGAGTAATCATATTTCTAACATAGATATAAAACTAAGTCTTTCCTCTATATTATTATTATTTTTAAATTATTTGAGGACAAAATCCAAATGTCACCGACACCAAGTGCAAATAAATTGTGTTTCTCTTTTAATTTTAATTTTTGTGTATATATGGCTACTTCGTACGAATAAAACACTTGTCGTGAATTTATATATGGTGAATTTTGATACAAAGAGAGAAGAGTCTATAATATTTTTTCGTTAAAATTTATCGATCAGTGTGATTTTACCTATAGGTGAATTTTTTTACTTGTTGCGATATATGATTATGGATGGCGCAATGTTTACTTAACCTTATTTGAATTTTTAAGTACTTCATAGTCATTTCTCCTTATGATTATGCTGTGATTGAAGAATGTCTCACATTTTGAACAATTTCATTTTGAGTCTGATCACGATACCAATAATTTTTCAGTCTGGATCACAACAAACAAGTGCTTTTTCTAGTAGAATATTCCTTGTGATAGTATCATGATTTATATGAGTATGATACTGAGATCAATGGATATATAAAAAGCAAACAAGTGCTCTTCTCTCTTCATCTTATACCCATTGATCTCATATCATATTCTTATAAATCACGATAAGTGGTTTATTCATATGAAGTATCCATGTATATGAAGATGGAAATTAAAAGAGAAACAAAATTTATTCTAAGGAAAACAAAAGAATGATTGTTGAGAAGTAATGAGGTTTGAGGAATGACATATAGAGATGTATATATAGATAACTAAAGTGAGAAGAGAGAAAGCATTTTAGAAGATAAATGAGGATGCATTTAATAGGATCAGATATGTTGATTTAAGATTTTTAGAAAGATAATAATGTCATTAAATAATTTCATTTTTCATATTTGGACATCTTTCTAAAATCAAAATTTGGTTAATTATTTATTGTTTTAGCAGGTATATAAATTGTCAGAATACCCGCAGTGAATTATTAAAATACCAAACTGCCATTATATAGTTGAACGACCAATACGCATTTCATCATGGAACAAGAGGCGTGCATTGCCTTGGTGTGCGTTGGTGCACCTTTTTGTTTAGAGATCAGTGTGTCCTCCTTTATATAAGGTTGGAAAGGTATTTCAAGGGAATACAATGTTTATGTTTTCTCAAATTCTCAATGTATTTTCACTTAAACTTGTTGGAAGACAAACCTATCATAAACTTAGTTGATTTTATCAAATCTTATGCAGCTCACTATTTGTCTTGATTCTGAAATAACTATTTTCACCAAAACTCATCTTGTTAGCAATTCACATGTTTAACTGTCACCTTCATACTCATTTAACACATCCACACCTAATCAGAATTTAAAGAATGTTATAACTCATTATTTTTGTACACACACTACACTGGCAACATCCTTTAGTGTGCCGACTCTATTCCTAGCACGAGTGGAGATCGATATGGTGTCGGTCATTGAGGAGGACGTTCTGAATGATTCGGGGTGAGCCATCTTTGTGATTCATGGCACTGAATCCTCCCATCTATCCTTTACTTTCTGTCTTTTCATATTCTGATAGCTTATGTATTTTCGGAATATATTGCCAGACTTGTATTCCTTTCTAGTTAGTTCTTGTACTGGTGACAACAATATTGAGGAGTTGTAGTATTTTCGTATTATTTATATTATAAGACTTATTTAAGACTGAAATTGAATTTCCTTAACTATTACTGAACTTTTTTCATTAAATATTTTGGATTAAGTGATTGTGGTCGGCTTACTGACCCTGGTGGTTTGTGCCATCACGGCTCAGTAAATTGGCTCGTGTCACCAGACGTACTAAAATAAAAATAATTAATGTGTGTCTAAAGAATTAATGAAACAGACAATAAACATTTAAAAGTTGGTTAGTGTTACTCTCTTTAGGCTTGAAACAATAATTTTTTTACCATATATAATTAGGTCATATAGAGAAAATATTGCAAATATTAAGATATTTAATTAAATTTATATTAATTAGATTCTTGTAATTTTGCATTATTATTGAAATTGATTCAACGATACACATATCCGAAGCCACGTAAGAATTCATAACTAGTTCCTTCAGGAATATTCAATAAAATTGGAATGATAAAAAATCGCTAACTACAATTTGTCATTATTTTTAGTTTAATAGAAATGAAAATTACATTTTTTTTTAGATATAATGAAATTCTATAAATTGATAAAAATGAAAACAAAATCGGGTAAAACAAAGTTAAGCAACAATTTTTTTCATAAACATGATTCTTTTGAGTAATCATATTTCTAACATAGATATAAAACTAAGTCTTTCCTCTATATTATTATTATTTTTAAATTATTTGAGGACAAAATCCAAATGTCACCGACACCAAGTGCAAATAAATTGTGTTTCTCTTTTATTTTTTATTTTTGTGTATATATGGCTACTTCGTACGGATAAAACACTTGTCGTGAATTTATATATGGTGAATTTTGATACAAAGAGAGAAGAGTCTATAATATTTTTTCGTTAAAATTTATCGATCAGTGTGATTTTACCTATAGGTGAATTTTTTTACTTGTTGCGATATATGATTATGGATGGCGCAAGGTTTACTTAACCTTATTTGAATTTTTAAGTACTTCATAGTCATTTCTCCTTATGATTATGCTGTAATTGAAGAATGTCTCAAATTTTGAACAATTTCATTTTGAGTCTGATCACGATACCAATAATTTTTCAGTCTGCATCAAAACGAACAAGTGCTTTTTCTAGTAGAATATTCCTTGTGATAGTATCATGATTTATATGAGTATGATACTGAGATCAATGGATATATAAAAAGCAAACAAGTGCTCTTCTCTCTTCATCTTATACCCATTGATCTCATATCATATTCTTATAAATCACGATAAGTGTTTTATTCATATGAAGTATCCATGTATATGAAGATGGAAATTAAAAGAGAAACAAAATTTATTCAAAGGAAAACAAAAGAATGATTGTTGAGAAGTAATGAGGTTTGAGGAATGACATATAGAGATGTATATATAGATAACTAAAGTGAGAAGAGAGAAAACATTTTAGAAGATAAATGAGGATGCATTTAATAGGATCAGGTATGTTGATTTAAGATTTTTAGAAAGATAATAATGTCATTAAATAATTTCATTTTTCATCTTTGGACATCTTTCTAAAATCAAAATTTGGTTAATTATTTATTGTTTTAGCAGGTATATAAATTGTCAGAATACCCGCAGTGAATTATTAAAATACCAAACTGCGCTTATATAGTTGAGCGACCAATACGACTCACCGCATGAACAAGGCGAGAACATCGGCTTGGTGTGCGTTGGTGCACCTTTTTGTTTAGAGATCAGTGTGTCCTCCTTTATTTAAGGTTGGAAAGGTCTTTCAAAGGAATACAATGTTTATGTTTTATGTTTTCTCAAATTCTCAATGTATTTTCACTTAAACTTGTTGGAAGAGAAACCTATCATAAACCTAGTTGATTTTATCAAATCTTATGCACCTCACTATTTGTCTTGATTCTGAAATAACTATTTTCACCAAAACTCATCTTGTTAGCACTTCACATGTTTAACTGTCACCTTCATACTCATTTAACACATCCACACCTAATCAGAATTTAAAGAATGTTATAACTCATTATTTTTGTACACACACTACACTTGCAACATCCTTTAGTGTGCCGACTCTATTCCTAGCACGAGTGGAGATCGATATGGTGTCGGTCATTGAGGAGGACGTTCTGAATGATTCGGGGTGAGCCATCTTTGTGATTCATGGCACTGAATCCTCCCATCTATCCTTTACTTTCTGTCTTTTCATATTCTGATAGCTTATGTATTTTCGGAATATATTGCCAGACTTGTATTCCTTTCTAGTTAGTTCTTGTACTGGCGACAACAGTATTGAGGAGTTGTAGTATTTTCGTATTATTTATATTATAAGACTTATTTAAGACTGAAATTGAATTTCCTTAACTATTCCTGAACTTTTTTCTTTAAATATTTTGGATTAAGTGATTGTGGTGACTACGCCATCGACTGGTGGTTTGTGCCATCACGGCTCAGTAAATTGGGTCGTGTCACCAGACGTACTAAAATAAAAATAATTAATGTGTGTCTAAAGAATTAATGAAACAGACAATAAACATTTAAAAGTTGGTTAGTGTTACTCTCTTTAAGCTTGAAACAATAATATTTTCACCATATATAATTAGGTAATATAGAGAAAATATTGCAAATATTAAGATATTTAATTAAATTTATATTAATTAGATTCTTGTAATTTTGCATTATTATTGAAATTGATTCAACGATACACATATCCGAAGCCACGTAGGAATTCATAACTAGTTCCTTCAGGAATATTCAATAAAATTGGAATGATAAAAAATCGCTAACTACAATTTGTCATTATTTTTAGTTTAATAGAAATGAAAATTACATTTTTTTTAGATATAATGAAATTCTATAAATTGATAAAAATGAAAACAAAATCGGGTAAAAAAAATTTAAGCAACAATTTTTTTCATAAACATGATTCTTTTGAGTAATCATATTTCTAACGTAGATATAAAACTAAGTCTTTCCTCTATATTATTATTATTTTTAAATTATTTGAGGACAAAATCCAAATGTCACCGACACCAAGTGCAAATAAATTGTGTTTCTCTTTTATTTTTTATTTTTGTGTATATATGGCAACTTAAATTTAATAAAACACTTGTCGTGAATTTATATATGGTGAATTTTGATACAAAGAGAGAAGAGTCTATAATATGTTTTCGTTAAAATTTATCGATCAGTGTGATTTTACCTATAGGTGAATTTTTTTACTTGTTGCGATATATGATTATGGATGGCGCAAGGTTTACTTAACCTTATTTGAATTTTTAAGTACTTCATAGTCATTTCTCCTTATGATTATGCTGTAATTGAAGAATGTCTCAAATTTTGAACAATTTCATTTTGAGTCTGATAACGATACCAATAATTTTTCAGTCTGCATCAAAACGAACAAGTGCTTTTTCTAGTAGAATATTCCTTGTGATAGTATCATGATTTATATGAGTATGATACTGAGATCAATGGATATATAAAAAGCAAACAAGTGCTCTTCTCTCTTCATCTTATACCCATTGATCTCATATCATATTCTTATAAATCACGATAAGTGTTTTATTCATATGAAGTATCCATGTATATGAAGATGAAAATTAAAAGAGAAACAAAATTTATTCAAAGGAAAACAAAAGAATGATTGTTGAGAAGTAATGAGGTTTGAGGAATGACATATAGAGATGTATATATAGATAACTAAAGTGAGAAGAGAGAAAACATTTTAGAAGATAAATGAGGATGCATTTAATAGGATCAGGTATGTTGATTTAAGATTTTTAGAAAGATAATAATGTCATTAAATAATTTCATTTTTCATCTTTGGACATCTTTCTAAAATCAAAATTTGGTTAATTATTTATTGTTTTAGCAGGTATATAAATTGTCAGAATACCCGCAGTGAATTATTAAAATACCAAACTGCCCTTATATAGTTGAACGACCAATACGCAACTCACCGCGGAACAAGGGCAGTAACACTGGCTTGGTGTGCGTTGGTGCACCTTTTTGTTTAGAGATCAGTGTGTCCTCCTTTATTTAAGGTTGGAAAGGTATTTCAAAGGAATACAATGTTTATGTTTTATGTTTTCTCAAATTCTCAATGTATTTTCACTTAAACTTGTTGGAAGAGAAACCTATCATAAACCTAGTTGATTTTATCAAATCTTATGCACCTCACTATTTGTCTTGATTCTGAAATAACTATTTTCACCAAAACTCATCTTGTTAGCACTTCACATGTTTAACTGTCACCTTCATACTCATTTAACACATCCACACCTAATCAGAATTTAAAGAATGTTATAACTCATTATTTTTGTACACACACTACACTTGCAACATCCTTTAGTGTGCCGACTCTATTCCTAGCACGAGTGGAGATCGATATGGTGTCGGTAATTGAGGAGGACGTTCTGAATGATTCGGGGTGAGCCATCTTTGTGATTCATGGCACTGAATCCTCCCATCTATCCTTTACTTTCTGTCTTTTCATATTCTGATAGCTTATGTATTTTCGGAATATATTGCCAGACTTGTATTCCTTTCTAGTTAGTTCTTGTACTGGCGACAACAATATTGAGGAGTTGTAGTATTTTCGTATTATTTATATTATAAGACTTATTTAAGACTGAAATTGAATTTCCTTAACTATTCCTGAACTTTTTTCATTAAATATTTTGGATTAAGTGATTGTGGTCGGCTTACTGACCCTGGTGGTTTGTGCCATCACGGCTCAGTAAATTGGGTCGTGTCACCAGACGTACTAAAATAAAAATAATTAATGTGTGTCTAAAGAATTAATGAAACAGACAATAAACATTTAAAAGTTGGTTAGTGTTACTCTCTTTAAGCTTGAAACAATAATATTTTCACCATATATAATTAGGTAATATAGAGAAAATATTGCAAATATTAAGATATTTAATTAAATTTATATTAATTAGATTCTTGTAATTTTGCATTATTATTGAAATTGATTCAACGATACACATATCCGAAGCCACGTAGGAATTCATAACTAGTTCCTTCAGGAATATTCAATAAAATTGGAATGATAAAAAATCGCTAACTACAATTTGTCATTATTTTTAGTTTAATAGAAATGAAAATTACATTTTTTTAGATATAATGAAATTCTATAAATTGATAAAAATGAAAACAAAATCGGGTAAAAAAAAGTTAAGCAACAATTTTTTTCATAAACATGATTCTTTTGAGTAATCATATTTCTAACGTAGATATAAAACTAAGTCTTTCCTCTATATTATTATTATTTTTAAATTATTTGAGGACAAAATCCAAATGTCACCGACACCAAGTGCAAATAAATTGTGTTTCTCTTTTATTTTTTATTTTTGTGTATATATGGCAACTTCGTACGAATAAAACACTTGTCGTGAATTTATATATGGTGAATTTTGATACAAAGAGAGAAGAGTCTATAATATGTTTTCGTTAAAATTTATCGATCAGTGTGATTTTACCTATAGGTGAATTTTTTTACTTGTTGCGATATATGATTATGGATGGCGCAAGGTTTACTTAACCTTATTTGAATTTTTAAGTACTTCATAGTCATTTCTCCTTATGATTATGCTGTAATTGAAGAATGTCTCTAATTTTGAACAATTTCATTTTGAGTCTGATCACGATACCAATAATTTTTCAGTCTGGATCACAACGAACAAGTACTTTTTCTAGTAGAATATTCCTTGTGATAGTATCATGATTTATATGAGTATGATACTGAGATCAATGGATATATAAAAAGCAAACAAGTGTTCTTCTCTCTTCATCTTATACCCATTGATCTCATATCATATTCTTATAAATCACGATAAGTGTTTTATTCATATGAAGTATCCATGTATATGAAGATGGAAATTAAAAGAGAAACAAAATTTATTCAAAGGAAAACAAAAGAATGATTGTTGAGAAGTAATGAGGTTTGAGGAATGACATATAGAGATGTATATATAGATAACTAAAGTGAGAAGAGAGAAAGCATTTTAGAAGATAAATGAGGATGCATTTAATAGGATCAAGTATGTTGATTTAAAATTTTTAGAAAGACAATAATGTCATTAAATAATTTCATTTTTCATATTTGGACATCTTTCTAAAATCAAAATTTGGTTAATTATTTATTGTTTTAGCAGGTATATAAATTGTCAGAATACCCGCAGTGAATTATTAAAATACCAAACTGCCCTTATATAGTTGAACGACCAATACGCAGCTCACCGCGGAACAAGGGCAGTAACACTGCCTTGGTGTGCGTTGGTGCACCTTTTTGTTTAGAGATCAGTGTGTCCTCCTTTATATAAGGTTGGAAAGGTATTTCAAAGGAATACAATGTTTATGTTTTATGTTTTCTCAAATTCTCAATGTATTTTCACTTAAACTTGTTGGAAGACAAACCTATCATAAACTTAGTTGATTTTATCAAATCTTATGCACCTCACTATTTGTCTTGATTCTGAAATAACTATTTTCACCAAAACTCATCTTGTTAGCACTTCACATGTTTAACTGTCACCTTCATACTCATTTAACACATCCACACCTAATCAGAATTTAAAGAATGTTATAACTCATTATTTTTGTACACACACTACACTTGCAACATCCTTTAGTGTGCCGACTCTATTCCTAGCACGCAGTGGAGATCGATATGGTGTCGGCCATTGAGGAGGGCGTTCGAATGATTCGGGGTGAGCCATCTTTGTGATTCATGGCACTGAATCCTCCCATCTATCCTTTACTTTCTGTATTTTCATATTCTGATAGCTTATGTATTTTCGGAATATATTGCCAGACTTGTATTCCTTTCTAGTTAGTTCTTGTCACAATAAAGATTGTTGAGGACTTGTAGTATTTTCGTATTATTTATATTATAAGACTTATTTAAGACTGAAATTGAATTTCCTTAACTATTCCTGAACTTTTTTCTTTAAATATTTTGGATTAAGTGATTGTGGTCGGCTTACTGACCCTGGTGGTTTGTGCCATCACGGCTCAGTAAATTGGGTCGTGTCACCAGACGTACTAAAATAAAAATAATTAATGTGTGTCTAAAGAATTAATGAAACAGACAATAAACATTTAAAAGTTGGTTAGTGTTACTCTCTTTAAGCTTGAAACAATAATATTTTCACCATATATAATTAGGTCATATAGAGAAAATATTGCAAATATTAAGATATTTAATTAAATTTATATTAATTAGATTCTTGTAATTTTGCATTATTATTGAAATTGATTCAACGATACACATATCCGAAGCCACGTAGGAATTCATAACTAGTTCCTTCAGGAATATTCAATAAAATTGGAATGATAAAAAATCGCTAACTACAATTTGTCATTATTTTTAGTTTAATAGAAATGAAAATTACATTTTTTTTTAGATATAATGAAATTCTATAAATTGATAAAAATGAAAACAAAATCGGGTAAAAAAAAGTTAAGCAACAATTTTTTTCATAAACATGATTCTTTTGAGTAATCATATTTCTAACGTAGATATAAAACTAAGTCTTTCCTCTATATTATTATTATTTTTAAATTATTTGAGGACAAAATCCAAATGTCACCGACACCAAGTGCAAATAAATTGTGTTTCTCTTTTATTTTTTATTTTTGTGTATATATGGCAACTTCGTACGAATAAAACACTTGTCGTGAATTTATATATGGTGAATTTTGATACAAAGAGAGAAGAGTCTATAATATGTTTTCGTTAAAATTTATCGATCAGTGT
Source organism: Przewalskia tangutica (assembly GCA_029844215.1). Lineage (NCBI taxonomy): Eukaryota > Viridiplantae > Streptophyta > Magnoliopsida > Solanales > Solanaceae > Przewalskia > Przewalskia tangutica. The sequence goes on from CM056719.1 coordinate 133,299,229, forward strand.
GATTTTACCTATAGGTGAATTGTTTTACTTGTTGCGATATATGATTATGGATGGCGCAAGGTTCACTTAACCTTATTTGAATTTTTAAGTACTTCATAGTCATTTCTCCTTATGATTATGCTGTAATTGAAGAATGTCTCAAATTTTGAACAATTTCATTTTGAGTCTGATCACGATAACAATAATTTTTCAGTCTGGATCACAACGAACAAGTGCTTTTTCTAGTAGAATATTCCTTGTGATAGTATCATGATTTATATGAGTATGATACTGAGATCAATGGATATATAAAAAGCAAACAAGTGTTCTTCTCTCTTCATCTTATACCCATTGATCTCATATCATATTCTTATAAATCACGATAAGTGTTTTATTCATATGAAGTATCCATGTATATGAAGATGGAAATTAAAAGAGAAACAAAATTTATTCAAAGGAAAACAAAAGAATGACTGTTGAGAAGTAATGAGGTTTGAGAAATGACATATAGAGATGTATATATAGATAACTAAAGTGAGAAGAGAGAAAGCATTTTAGAAGATAAATGAGGATGCATTTAATAGGATCAGGTATGTTGATTTAAGATTTTTAGAAAGACAATAATGTCATTAAATAATTTCATTTTTCATATTTGGACATCTTTCTAAAATCAAAATTTGGTTAATTATTTATTGTTTTAGCAGGTATATAAATTGTCAGAATTCCCGCAGTAAATTATTAAAATACCAAACTGCCCTTATATAGTTGAACGACCAATACGTGACATCATGGAACAAGGCGATGCTGCTGCCTTGGTGTGCGTTGGTGCACCTTTTTATTTAGAGATCAGTGTGTCCTCCTTTATATAAGGTTGGAAAGGTATTTCAAAGGAATACAATGTTTATGTTTTATGTTTTCTCAAATTCTCAATGTATTTTCACTTAAACTTGTTGGAAGACAAACCTATCATAAACTTAGTTGATTTTATCAAATCTTATGCACCTCACTATTTGTCTTGATTCTGAAATAACTATTTTCACCAAAACTCATCTTGTTAGCACTTCACATGTTTAACTGTCACCTTCATACTCATTTAACACATCCACACCTAATCAGAATTTAAAGAATGTTATAACTCATTATTTTTGTACACACACTACACTTGCAACATCCTTTAGTGTGCCGACTCTATTCCTAGCACAGTGGAGATCGATATGGTGTCGGCCATTGAGAGGGCGCTCGAATGATTCGGGGTGAGCCATCTTTGTGATTCATGGCACTGAATCCACCCATCTATCCTTTACTTTCTGTCTTTTCATATTCTGATAGCTTATGTATTTTCGGAATATATTGCCAGACTTGTATTCCTTTCTAGTTGGTTCTTGATCTTGGCGACAACGATTGAGGAGTTGTAGTATTTTCGTATTATTTATATTATAAGACTTATTTAAGACCGAAATTGAATTTCCTTAACTATTCTGAACTTTTTCTTTAAATATTTTGGATTAAGTGATTGTGGTGACTTCATCGACCACGTGGTTTGTGCCATCACGGCTCAAGAAATTGGGTCGTGTCACGGGCGTACTAAAATAAAAATAATTAATGTGTGTCTAAAGAATTAATGAACAGCATAATAAACATTTAAAAGTTGGTTAGTGTTACTCTCTTTAAGGTTGAAACAATAATTTTTTTACCATATATAATTAGGTCATATAGAGAAAATATTGCAAATATTAAGATATTTAATTAAATTTATATTAATTAGATTCTTGTAATTTTGCATTATTATTGAAATTGATTCAACGATACACATATCCGAAGCCACGTAAGAATTCATAACTAGTTCCTTCAGGAATATTCAATAAAATTGGAATGATAAAAAATCGCTAACTACAATTTGTCATTATTTTTAGTTTAATAGAAATGAAAATTACATTTTTTTTAGATATAATGAAATTCTATAAATTGATAAAAATGAAAACAAAATCGGGTAAAAAAGTTAAGCAACAATTTTTTCATAAACATGATTCTTTTGAGTAATCATATTTCTAACATAGATATAAAACTAAGTCTTTCCTCTATATTATTATTTTTTTAAAATTATTTGAGGACAAAATCCAAATGTAACCGACACCAAGTGCAAATAAATTGTGTTTCTCTTTTAATTTTTATTTTTGTGTATATATGGCTACTTCGTACGAATAAAACACTTGTCGTGAATTTATATATGGTGAATTTTGATACAAAGAGAGAAGAGTCTATAATATCTTTTAGTTAAAATTTATCGATCAGTGTGATTTTATCTATAGGTGAATTTTTTTACTTGTTGCGATATATGATTATGGATGGCGCAAGGTTTACTTAACCTTATTTGAATTTTTAAGTACTTCATAGTCATTTCTCCTTATGATTATGCTGTAATTGAAGAATGTCTCAAATTTTGAACAATTTCATTTTGAGTCTGATCACGATACCAATAATTTTTGATGCGGATCACAACGAACAAGTGTTTTTTCTAGTAGAATATTCCTTGTGATAGTATCATGATTTATATGAGTATGATACTGAGATCAATGGATATATAAAAAGCAAACAAGTGTTCTTCTCTCTTCATCTTATACCCATTGATCTCATATCATATTCTTATAAATCACGATAAGTGTTTTATTCATATGAAGTATCCATGTATATGAAGATGGAAATTAAAAGAGAAACAAAATTTATTCAAAGGAAAACAAAAGAATGATTGTTGAGAAGTAATGAGGTTTGAGGAATGACATATAGAGATGTATATATAGATAACTAAAGTGAGAAGAGAGAAAGCATTTTAGAAGATAAATGAGGATGCATTTAATAGGATCAGGTATGTTGATTTATGATTTTTAGAAAGACAAAAATGTCATTAAATAATTTCATTTTTCATATTTGGACATCTTTCTAAAATCAAAATTTGGTTAATTATTTATTGTTTTAGCAGGTATATAAATTGTCAGAATTCCCGCAGTAAATTATTAAAATACCAAACTGCCCTTATATAGTTGAATGACCAATACGCAGCTCACCGCGGAACAAGGGAAGTAACACTGCCTTGGTGTGCGTTGGTGCACCTTTTTGTTTAGAGATCAGTGTGTCCTCCTTTATATAAGGTTGGAAAGGTATTTCAAAGGAATACAATGTTTATGTTTTATGTTTTCTCAAATTCTCAATGTATTTTCACTTAAACTTGTTGGAAGACAAACCTATCATAAACTTAGTTGATTTTATCAAATCTTATGCACCTCACTATTTGTCTTGATTCTGAAATAACTATTTTCACCAAAACTCATCTTGTTAGCACTTCACATGTTTAACTGTCACCTTCATACTCATTTAACACATCCACACCTAATCAGAATTTAAAGAATGTTATAACTCATTATTTTTGTACACACACTACACTTGCAACATCCTTTAGTGTGCCGACTCTATTCCTAGCACGAGTGGAGATCGATATGGTGTCGGTCATTGAGAGGGCGTTACGAATGATTCGGGGTGAGCCATCTTTGTGATTCATGGCACTGAATCCACCCATCTATCCTTTACTTTCTGTCTTTTCATATTCTGATAGCTTATGTATTTTCGGAATATATTGCCAGACTTGTATTCCTTTCTAGTTGGTTCTTGTACTGGCGACAACAGTATTGAGGAGTTGTAGTATTTTCGTATTATTTATATTATAAGACTTATTTAAGACTGAAATTGAATTTCCTTAACTATTCCTGAACTTTTTTCTTTAAATATTTTGGATTAAGTGATTGTGGTGAAACTACGACCACAGTGGTTTGTGCCATCACGGCTCAGTAAATTGGGTCGTGTCACCAGACGTACTAAAATAAAAATAATTAATGTGTGTCTAAAGAATTAATGAAACAGACAATAAACATTTAAAAGTTGGTTAGTGTTACTCTCTTTAAGCTTGAAACAATAATTTTTTTACCATATATAATTAGGTCATATAGAGAAAATATTGCAAATATTAAGATATTTAATTAAATTTATATTAATTAGATTCTTGTAATTTTGCATTATTATTGAAATTGATTCAACGATACACATATCCGAAGCCACGTAGGAATTCATAACTAGTTCCTTCAGGAATATTCAATAAAATTGGAATGATAAAAAATCGCTAACTACAATTTGTCATTATTTTTAGTTTAATAGAAATGAAAATTACATTTTTTTTAGATATAATGAAATTCTATAAATTGATAAAAATGAAAACAAAATCGGGTAAAAAAAAGTTAAGCAACAATTTTTTTCATAAACATGATTCTTTTGAGTAATCATATTTCTAACATAGATATAAAACTAAGTCTTTCCTCTATATTATTATTTTTTTAAAATTATTTGAGGACAAAATCCAAATGTAACCGACACCAAGTGCAAATAAATTGTGTTTCTCTTTTAATTTTTATTTTTGTGTATATATGGCTACTTCGTACGAATAAAACACTTGTCGTGAATTTATATATGGTGAATTTTGATACAAAGAGAGAAGAGTCTATAATATTTTTTCGTTAAAATTTATCGATCAGTGTGATTTTATCTATAGGTGAATTTTTTTACTTGTTGCGATATATGATTATGGATGGCGCAAGGTTTACTTAACCTTATTTGAATTTTTAAGTACTTCATAGTCATTTCTCCTTATGATTATGTTGTAATTGAAGATTGTCTCACATTTTGAACAATTTCATTTTGAGTCTGATCACGATACCAATAATTTTTCAGTCTGGATCACAACGAAATTGTGTTTTTTCTAGTAGAATATTCCTTGTGATAGTATCATGATTTATATGAGTATGATACTGAGATCAATGGATATATAAAAAGCAAATAAGTGCTCTTCTCTCTTCATCTTATACCCATTGATCTCATATCATATTCTTATAAATCACGATAAGTGTTTTATTCATATGAAGTATCCATGTATATGAAGATGGGAATTAAAAGAGAAACAAAATTTATTCAAAGGAAAACAAAAGAATGATTGTTGAGAAGTAATGAGGTTTGAGGAATGACATATAGAGATGTATATATAGATAACTAAAGTGAGAAGAGAGAAAGCATTTTAGAAGATAAATGAGGATGCATTTAATAGGATCAGGTATGTTGATTTAAGATTTTTAGAAAGATAATAATGTCATTAAATAATTTCATTTTTCATATTTGGACATTGATCGGTGTATTTTATATACACCTTTTGAGTCAGTCTAGTTAGTCTTTTGTCCCGTTTTGTACATACAAAGTGTCGTATTAGGATAGATTTTCTTTCTTTTGAGTCAAAGTGGCTAAAGTGGCCAAATGGCGGAAAAACAGGAGGTACTAGAGCTGAAAACGGAGAAAGTGGCAAACGAGGCTGAAATCCAGACCTGCGCGGCCTCCTGCGATCGAAGCGGGGCTGGCGCCTATTATTGAAAAAGCTGCGAAGATTCAGCGCTGGCCTCGAAGACGAAAGCGAGCCGCGGCGCTAAACATCAGAAAGCCACGGGAGTTGCGTGCCATGGCTCGCCGCAGCCAGATATCGGGCGGCGCCAAAACACCCGTATTGCAGAACTTTAGGCGCGCGCTATCCTGCAGCGGCGCCAGCGGAAAAAATTAGGTCTTTGACGGATTTTTGGGCGAACTGCGAGGAAAAGAGGAGACGTTTTAAACCTATAAAGGAGAACCCTAGCGCTTTTCAAGGTTCCCTTTCTTGCCAAACACAAGGTTTTCTTGCCTAGAGATTGGAGACCTAAACATTAGTAATTTCTTTTCTTTTTCTTTTCTTTAATTCAGTTTTACATGATGAACTTTGAATTAGTTCTTGTCATATTCATGGCTAGGAACTAATTCTCTTATAGGGCTTTCTATGTTGAATTCTTGAACCTTATGTTATAAAGTAATGCATGCTTATGGTTATTATTCTTATTGAGAGATCTATCCAATAATTGAGTTGAATTCTTGGTAGCTAATTGACAACTAGTTATCACTATATGATTTCTAATCGATTACGAAAAGGAGGATTGTGAATATCTTGTAAGTTGGGTGACGGTCTTGAATTGGGGATGAAAATACCTCAATTAGATTTGTAAGCGTTGATGAGAGGCTTAACAACCCTAATTTTGCGCATTGTGCGTGACGGTCAACTAGGTTTTGTGCTTAATCCTCCTATAGCGTTACCACTTATCGTGAAAGTTAGGTAAGGAACAATACTGGGGTTGAGTGTTTATATAACCCTAACGGGAGTATAAAACGATTTCGTAAACCTGCTTTCTCCAAAAGAAGAATACCATAAGTAATGCATTAGTAAGTAACATAAGCGGATAGTAAGGATACATAGAAGCCCTATTCTCATCACATCTGAATTAAATCTTTATATTTAATTAGCTTTTATAATTCTTAGTCATAAACAACCAATCATTCATTAATTCACCAAATAGATACTAGAAAATAGACAATTGGTACTTGAACCCTAATCCCAGAGGACGATATTCGGTCTTATCTAAGACTATACTACTTGATACGATAACGTGCACTTGCGTTTAAAAGTGTGTGCATATATATCGCGCATCAAGTTTTTGGCGCCGTTGCCGGGGATTAGGCAATAGTTCAATATCAAATTTATCTATTTTTAATTTCTAATTTGGTTGTATGTATAGTTTTTTTTTTAATTTTGTTTATTTTATGTATTTATTGTGTGAAAACAAGGGTGCCGTGATTCTTTGTTGGTTTTGATGCATCTCAGGGATCTTGAAGATATGGATTTCTCATCAATATGATCGAGCTCAACCATAGAGGAAGAGAGGAGGAATTACGAGAAACTCTACTCGGTCTCACGAGGTCCCAAACTCGGTTCATGGGCGAAATGAGGTTGGGTATAAAGAGTTTGAAGCAAATAGCGTAACTCGCGATCATATTCAACGTAACAGCAAGTTGAGGAGCACGAATCACACCCAACTATTGAGGAATTTGGTGAGATAGGCGGTGTAGAGAAGGAAAAGATTGCGAAATCCAATTATTCACCTTCTTGGATTACGTGGAAATTCTTTTTCATGCACCTATCACAGAAGAAACACCACTAGCTATCACGAATGACTCCCAATTAGGAATTGCATACCATCAAGGGCAACCCCCAGAGTCAAGAGATGTAGAGAATTTCACGGTTTCCTACAAAATAAGAAGCCTAAAGACAAACTCATCTTGTGTGCTTGGGGATACTTGTATGTTTAAGGCCCTGTTTGAACAAATAGTTATAGGAAATTGAGACCTATAGCAATAAATCATGGATTGCAAGCGGTTCGCGAAGTATCCAATGGGCACTCAGAAAGGTTAATTGCGTCCGGCTAAAAGACGTAAAAGACAGCTTGTTGGGAGGCAACCAACGTTTTCAATTATGTTATTTTAATTTCAGTCTTTAGTTTATTTTATTTTGTCTAGAACAATCTCACGGTCATGGGGTCTTGTGTTTGAGCTGTGATTGATAGGTCTGAGGAATGAATCAAGGCGAAAAGCGAAAAAAGTCGATTTCGAAAAGCGGGTAGCCATGGCTGTAAGCAGTGCCAAAAGAAAGAGCTGAGAATTTAGGCGCCGCGTGGTAGAATTCGAAAGTTTGCGAAATTTAGCGCGCGGCGCCAGAGCGGCGCGGCTCGAAAGTCCCGAAGGCGCAGATGTTTGGCGCGCTGGCTAAAAGCGAACGCTGCTGAGGCGAGAATCGAGAAAACGCCTAAAAGCAGACCCGCCCCAGCGACGGACGGAGAGCACCACCAGCAGCAGAGGCCGCCATGGATGAAGATGAGCCTGAAATAGGGGCTCAATATGAGGCAGGACCCAGCCACCGGCCAACCACTAGAGCAGAACCTTCAGAGCCCACAATAGGGCAATTGTACCAACACCAGAAGGAGATGATGCAGACCTTGCAAACAGTAGTACAAGGACAACAAGAAACAAGGCAACAAATCGACGAGCTGAGTGCCTTGTTCAACCAATGGTCGATGCATTATCCACCGCCACCACCACCATTTTAGCCAAAGTTTGTAAGTGTCGTTTTCTTTTACTGTCTTTGAGTCTACACATTGGGGACAATGTGTGATTTAAGTTTGGGGGTGTGTTTTTGTGTTTTTAGTTTTTATTTGTGTGTCATGTTATGTTTTATTTAAATTTTTCTATTTGTTTTATGTTTATTTTGAGTCACCAAAAATTTTTTCTTTCTTGAGTCATAATTGCCTGTCAAAGATCATGTATGCTGTAGTTGCTAGAAACACCTAATGAAGTAAGGTGGAATAATGTAAAGGAATTGAAGCAACTATCTAAACACTTAGGTTAGATATGCCAAAAGCTCACATAATCTGTCTATTTGGAGTTTCTTGCGTAAGTTATGCATGCTAAATGATAAATGCTTATGTGTTATGAGTGCTTGCTATTTGAGGCGAAATAGTTAGGATATGCATGTTAGGGAGATGACTCAGGCATTTCGTTGATAGCCAATTCTTACCATTCTTTTCTATCCCGTACTTTAAAAATATCACTAGTTAGCCCCATTGAGCCTAAAATTTGAAACTTCTTCTTTGACACCCTATATTCCCACAAAGTGTACCATAAGTGAAATTATGAAACAGTAGGAGTACATTGTGTTAAAAAGAAAACAAAAAGAATGAATAAAGTCTGTTGCACCCCAATACAAAAGTAATAAGAAATAGGCAAAAGCCTAAGTTTGGGTGCTTGTCATTATTATATACTTCATTCTTCCAACACAAAAGAGGAAGGATAGAATTGAAGTGAAGTAAAGAATCAAAAGAAAAAGGGAAAAATTGAAAAGCCAAAGAGCTTAGTGCAGAAAAATGAGCCTAAATGCCTATCTTTACCAACCCCTACCTAAGCCTACATTACAACCCCAAAGTCTGAAGATCTCTTCTATGTATATCCAGAATTAGTGGAGAATAGCAAGTAAGCATGCCATAGGAATTTTTGAATTTATATGCATACTTGAGTACTGCGACTTCCATTTAAGCATGATAAGTATGAGTTTGCGAAATATCTAGCTCAATGTGTTGAAATTCCATGCTATATGTTCCTGCATATTATTACGCTAACCTTCATGTTTTTCTAGTTAACATCTATGCAACAAAAGTGATTAATGATGTGGAGTCCTTTATTTTTCATTCTTTTGAGTCTTTTATTGTATTTCTTTCTATCTTTGCTCGAGGCGAGCAAAGGTTAAGTTGAGGGTATTTGATCGGTGTATTTTATATACACCTTTGAGTCGATCTAGTTAGTCTTTTGTCCCGTTTGTACATACAAAGTGTCGTATTAGGATAGATTTTCTTTCTTTTGAGTCAAAGTGGCTAAAGTGGCCAAATGGCGGAAAAGGAGCGAAAAGAGGAAAAGAGGAGGTACTAGAGTGAAACGGAGAAAGTGGCAAACGAGGCTGAAATCCAGAACTGCGCGGCTCCTGCGATCGAAGCGGGCATGGCGCTATTATTGAAAAGTGCAGAAGATTCAGCGCGGCCTCGAGACCGAAAGCGAGCGCGGCGCTAAACATCCGAGAAGCCACAGGAGTTGCGTGCCATGGCTCTCGCAGCAGATATCGGGCGCGGCGCAAAACACCAGTATTGCAGAACTTTAGGCGCTGGCCATCTGCGAGCCGCGGCGACGCGGAAAAATTAGGTCTTTTGGATTTTTGGGCAGCTGCAGGGAAAAGATTGGAGTAGTTTTAAACCTATCAAAGGAGTAACCTAGGCAGTTTTCAAGGGTTCCCTTTCTTGCCAAACACAAGGTTTTCTTGCCTAGGAGATTGGAGACCTAAACATTAGTAATTTCTTTTCTTTTTCTTTTCTTTAATTCAGTTTTTGCATGATGAACTTTGAATTAGTTCTTGTCATATTCATGGCTAGGAACTAATTCTCTTATATGGATTTCTATGTTGAATTCTTGAACCTTATGTTATAAAGTAATGCATGCTTATGGTTATTATTCTTATTGAGAGATCTATCCAATAATTGAGTTGAATTCTTGGTAGCTAATTGACAACTAGTTATCACTATATGATTTCTAATCAGATTCTGAAAAAGAGGGATTGTGAATATGCTGTAAGTTGGGTAGACGGTCTTGAATTGGGGATGAAAATACCTCAATTAGATTTGTAGCGTTGATGAGAGGCTTAACAACCCTAATTTTGCGCATTGTGCGTGACAGTCAACTAGGTTTTTGTGCTTAATCCTCCTATAGCGTTACCCTTATCAGCGAAAGTTAGGTAAGGAACAATACTGGGGTTGAGTGTTTATATAACCCTAACGGGAGTATAAAACGATTTCGTAAACCTGCTTTCTCCAAAAGAAGAATACCATAAGTAATGCATTAGTAAGTAACATAAGCGGATAGTAAGGATACATAGAAGCCCTATTCTCATCACATCTGAATTAAATCTTTATATTTAATTAGCTTTTATAATTCTTAGTCATAAACAACCAATCATTCATTAATTCACCAAATAGATACTAGAAAATAGACAATTGGTACTTGAACCCTAATCCCAGAGGACGATATTCGGTCTTATCTAAGACTATACTACTTGATACGATAACGTGCACTTGCGTTTAAAAGTGTGTGCATATATATCGCGCATCAGACATCTTTCTAAAATCAAAATTTGGTTAATTATTTATTGTTTTAGCAGGTATATAAATTGTCAGAATACCCGCAGTGAATTATTAAAATACCAAACTGCCCTTATATAGTTGAACGACGATACACATTTCATGCGGAATAAGAGCGTGCTTGCCTTGGTGTGCGTTGGTGCACCTTTTTGTTTAGAGATCAGTGTGTCCTCCTTTATATAAGGTTGGAAAGGTATTTCAAAGGAATACAATGTTTATGTTTTATGTTTTCTCAAATTCTCAATGTATTTTCACTTAAACTTGTTGGAAGACAAACCTATCATAAACTTAGTTGATTTTATCAAATCTTATGCACCTCACTATTTGTCTTGATTCTGAAATAACTATTTTCACCAAAACTCATCTTGTTATCACTTCACATGTTTAACTGTCACCTTTATACTCATTTAACACATCCACACCTAATCAGAATTTAAAGAATGTTATAACTCATTATTTTTGTACACACACTACACTTGCAACATCCTTTAGTGTGTCGACTCTATTCCTAGCACGAGTGGAGATTGATATGGTGTCGGTCATTGAGGAGGACGTTCTGAATGATTCGGGGTGAGCCATCTTTGTGATTCATGGCACTGAATCCTCTCATCTATCCTTTACTTTCTGTCTTTTCATATTCTGATAGCTTATGTATTTTCGGAATATATTGCCAGACTTGTATTCCTTTCTAGTTAGTTCTTGTACTGGCGACAACAGTATTGAGGAGTTGTAGTATTTTAGTATTATTTATATTATAAGACTTATTTAAGACTAAAATTGAATTTCCTTAACTATTCCTGAACTTTTTTCTTTAAATATTTTGGATTAAGTGATTGTGGTGACTTCGACACGGTGGTTTGTGCCATCACAGCTCAGTAAATTGGGTCGTGTCACCAGACGTACTAAAATAAAAATAATTAATGTGTGTCTAAAGAATTAATGAAACAGACAATAAACATTTAAAAGTTGGTTAGTGTTACTCTCTTTAGGCTTGAAACAATAATTTTTTTACCATATATAATTAGGTCATATAGAGAAAATATTGCAAATATTAAGATATTTAATTAAATTTATATTAATTAGATTCTTGTAATTTTGCATTATTATTGAAATTGATTCAACGATACACATATCCGAAGCCACGTAAGAATTCATAACTAGTTCCTTCAGGAATATTCAATAAAATTGGAATGATAAAAAGTCGCTAACTACAATTTGTCATTATTTTTAGTTTAATAGAAATGAAAATTACATTTTTTTTTAGATATAATGAAATTCTATAAATTGATAAAAATGAAAACAAAATCGGGTAAAAAAAAGTTAAGCAACAATTTTTTTCATAAACATGATTCTTTTGAGTAATCATATTTCTAACATAGATATAAAACAAAGTCTTTCCTCTATATTATTATTTTTTTAAAATTATTTGCGGACAAAATCCAAATGTAACCGACACCAAGTGCAAATAAATTGTGTTTCTCTTTTAATTTTTATTTTTGTGTATATATGGCTACTTCGTACGAATAAAACACTTGTCGTGAATTTATATATGGTGAATTTTGATACAAAGAGAGAAGAGTCTATAATATTTTTTCGTTAAAATTTATCGATCAGTGTAATTTTATCTATAGGTGAATTTTTTTACTTGTTGCAATATATGATTATGGATGGCGCAAGGTTTACTTAACCTTATTTGAATTTTTAAGTACTTCATAGTCATTTCTCCTTATGATTATCTCAGTAATTGAAGATCTCACATTTTGAACAATTTCATTTTGAGTCGATCACGATACCAATAATTTTTCACGGATCACGAACAAGTGCTTTTTCTAGTAGAATATTCCTTGTGATAGTATCATGATTTATATGAGTATGATACTGAGATCAATGGATATATAAAAAGCAAACAAGTGCTCTTCTCTCTTCATCTTATACCCATTGATCTCATATCATATTCTTATAAATCACGATAAGTGTTTTATTCATATGAAGTATCCATGTATATGAAGATGGAAATTAAAAGAGAAACAAAATTTATTCAAAGGAAAACAAAAGAATGATTGTTGAGAAGTAATGAGGTTTGAGGAATGACATATAGAGATGTATATATAGATAACTAAAGTGAGAAGAGAGAAAGCATTTTAGAAGATAAATGAGGATGCATTTAATAGGATCAGATATGTTGATTTAAGATTTTTAGAAAGATAATAATGTCATTAAATAATTTCATTTTTCATATTTGGACATCTTTCTAAAATCAAAATTTGGTTAATTATTTATTGTTTTAGCAGGTATATAAATTGTCATAATACATGATGAATTATTAAAATACCAAACCGCCTCTTATATAGTTGAGCGACCAATACACACCATCATGAACAAGGGCGTGCATCGCCTTGGTGTGCGTTGGTGCACCTTTTTATTTAGAGATCAGTGTGTCCTCCTTTATATAAGGTTGGAAAGGTATTTCAAAGGAATACAATGTTTATGTTTTATGTTTTCTCAAATTCTCAATGTATTTTCACTTAAACTTGTTGGAAGACAAACCTATCATAAACTTAGTTGATTTTATCAAATCTTATGCACCTCACTATTTGTCTTGATTCTGAAATAACTATTTTCACCAAAACTCATCTTGTTAGCACTTCACATGTTTAACTGTCACCTTCATAGTCATTTAACACATCCACACCTAATCAGAATTTAAAGAATGTTATAACTCATTATTTTTGTACACACACTACACTTGCAACATCCTTTAGTGTGTCGACTCTATTCCTAGCACGAGTGTAGATCGATATGGTGTCGGTCATTGAGGAGGACGTTCTGAATGATTCGGGGTGAGCCATCTTTGTGATTCATGGCACTGAATCCTCCCATCTATCCTTTACTTTCTGTCTTTTCATATTCTGATAGCTTATGTATTTTCGGAATATATTGCCAGTCTTGTATTCCTTTCTAGTTAGTTCTTGTACTGGCGACAAAGATTGAGAGTTGTAGTATTTTCGTATTATTTATATTATAAGACTTATTTAAGAGAAATTGAATTTCCTTAACTATTCTGAACTTTTTCTTTAAATATTTTGGATTAAGTGATTGTGGTCGGCTTACTGACCCTGGTGGTTTGTGCCATCACGGCTCAGTAAATTGGGTCGTGTCACCAGACGTACTAAAATAAAAATAATTAATGTGTGTCTAAAGAATTAATGAAACAGACAATAAACATTTAAAAGTTGATTAGTGTTACTCTCTTTAGGCTTGAACCAATAATTTTTTTACCATATATAATTAGGTCATATAGAGAAAATATTGCAAATATTAAGATATTTAATTAAATTTATATTAATTAGATTCTTGTAATTTTGCATTATTATTGAAATTGATTCAACGATACACATATCCGAAGCCACGTAAGAATTCATAACTAGTTCCTTCAGAAATATTCAATAAAATTGGAATGATAAAAAATCGCTAACTACAATTTGTCATTATTTTTAGTTTAATAGAAATGAAAATTACATTTTTTTAGATATAATGAAATTCTTTAAATTGATAAAAATGAAAACAAAATCGGGTAAAAAAAAGTTAAGCAACAATTTTTTTCATAAACATGATTCTTTTGAGTAATTATATTGATAGAATATTTTCCTCAAAAGACTTTATTGTATTAGGTAAGAATATATACATCTTTATCCTAACTAGGAAGAATATAGAATAATCCTAAAAATATTTCTATACATTAAACTACTTACCATATAATATGGGATACTACATTAATACAAGATACTACACAATATTACTATATTAATTGTATTAATTCTAGAATATTCTATTCTAGAATATTCTAACACTCCTCGATTAAAGTCGAGGCTAGAATCTTGAGGCGTCGAAATTCTTCAAATAAAATCAGCGGAAGCCCTTTCGTGAAGATATCGACGATTTGATGACGCGTTGGGAAATGTAGTACTCGCACTTGTCCGTGTGCCACTTTTTCACAGACAAAATGGATATCCAACTCTATATGTTTAGTGCGCTGATGATGTATTGGATTTGCAGAAAGATATATTGCACTAATGTTGTCACAGTAAACCATAGTAGCTTTCGAAATTTGGCAATGAAACTCTAGTAAAAGATTCGAATCCAGCATGAATCAGACACAACATTGGCAACGACACGGTATTCAGCTTCAGCACTGGAGCGCGATACTGTGGGTTGCCGTTTGGAAGACCATGAAACTAAATTATCACCGAGGAATACACAATACCCAGATGTGGAGCGTCTGGTGTCCGGACAGCCTGCCCAGTCTGCATCTGTATAAGTGACAAGTTTGGAGATGCAAGATGGGTAAAGATGTAATCCATATTCCTGAGTGCCCTTAATGTAGCGTACAATCCGTTTGAGTGCCTGCATATGTTCTTCCATTGGATTATGCATGAATAGGCACACTTGTTGTACGACATAGGTTATGTCTGGTCTGGTAAAAGTGAGATATTGCAACGCGCCTGCTAGGCTGCGGTACAATGTTGGATCAGCAAAAGGTTTGCTAGAGATGGCACTTAATTTGGACTTTGTATCCACCGGTGTTGCTGAGGGTTTGCAAGAGGCCATTCCAGCCCGTTCCACGATCTCAGATGCATACTTCTTCTGGGAGAGAAAGAGCCCACCTGCATGTCTTGTCACAGCAATTCCTAGAAAGAAGTGCAATGGACCAAGAATTTTCATAGCAAATTCTGAACCAAGCTGAGACATGATATTCTTGCGAAGAGAGTCTGAGAAAGCTGTCAGAATAATATCATCCACATACAATAGAAGATAAGCTGTATGATTACCCTGATGATAGATAAAAAGAGAATTATCGGACCGGCTGTGTGAAAACCCCATCTGTGATACAAAATCGCAAACCCGATACTGTGCCACAGGTGCTTGTTTGAGGCCATACAAAGACTTGTTTAGCAGGCATACATGATTGGGATATTTTGGATCTCTGTACCCCAATGGTTGGTGCATGTAAACAGTCTCATTTAGGTGACCATGGAGAAATGCATTTTTAACATCCAACTGGTGAAGTGACCATCCTCTGGAGAGAGACAAGCTGAGCACTGTTCTGATAGTAGCTGGTTTGACTACTGTACTGAATGTCTCTCCACAATCGATACCAACCTGCTGCGTCTTCCCATCACCTACAAGACGGGCCTTATGCCGCTCAAAAGAACCATCAGATTTTTCTTTATGGGTAAAAATCCACATAGACCGAATGATGTTAGCATTAGATGGACGGGGCACTAAATCCCATGTCCTATTTTTAATAAGAGCTTGATATTCATCATCCATGGCCATTTTCCAATTTGGGTCTTTCAGAGCAGACACAGGGTTACATGGTAAAGGTGATTTGGAAACTTGGGTGTGAATGCTGTATTTAGTGTTGGGTTTGACAATACCATGTTGACTACGGGTGACTGGACGTGTTGTCGGGCGATGGGTCGACGCCATCGCCAAATGTGGTATTTGTAAAGCTGGGCCTGGATCAGGGGCTTGGGTTGCATTAGGGGGCAGGTTGCTATTGGTAGGTGTCAAAGCACATGGGCCTGAATGTGTATCAGTGTCCAAGACAGTGGGTTGGGCGCCATTTGGTAAGGACACGGGTAATGGGTTAAAAGAATTTTGTCCATTAGCAGTAGCAGTGACCGAACTATGGGACAATGGTTGGGTAAAAATTGGGTGTATTCCAGCATCCAAAAACTCATAAGTGGGAGATTGTGACTCATTGATTTTTCTAAATGGGAATTGAGCTTCATCAAAGATAACATGACGACTAATAAAAATCCTATTGGAGGATAGGTTTACATTTGTATCCCCGATGATGGGATGGGTATCCCAAAAAAATGCATGAAGTAGATCTCGGTTGTAATTTATGGATGGTGGTGGATGGGAATAATGGAAAACACAAGCACCCAAAAACCCGGAGATGAGAGTATGTCGATTTTCGAAGGTATAGTAATTGAAGGGGTGTTTGGTGTGATGTATGTTTGTTTGGTAGTATATTCAACAAATAAGTAGCCATCTGAAGTGCATGATGCCAAAAGTTAGGGGGAAGTGAGGCATGATCAAGGGATGTCCTGACAATATTATTTATGGTTCGTATTTTGCGTTCCGCCTGTCCATTCTGAGAAGATGTGCGGGGGCATGAGAAACGAAAATTCAAACCATTTGTTTTGCAAAAATCCCAAAATTGTCTATTATCAAACTCCCATCCGTTATCACATTGGATGTTTTTGATATCCCGTTCAAACTGTTTTTGGATGAAAGCTCTAAAACTAAGGAATGTAGAAAACACTTGTGATTTTTTCGATATGGGAAATGTCCACAAGAATTTAGAGTAATCATCTAAAACAAGCAAATAATATCTATGCCCCGAAGAGCTCAAAACTGGGGATGTCCAAATATCACAATGTATAGTATCAAATGGCAAAAAAGTGCAATTAGAAGAAGACTCAAAAGGTAGTTGAATATGCTTACCCAAAGGACACGACTGACACTTATTAAGAGTTCGTGTACATGAAATTGAATTATTGCGTTTGAGAGAGTTTAAAACAGACTCTCCCGGATGTCCCAAACGTTCATGCCATAAATTGGAATTAAAAACAGCAAAATTAAAGTGTTTCTTGTCTGGTTGTAGTAGTGAAGTAACTGGATAAAGTTCTCCCTGGCTATCACATCTCATTAGCCGTGCCCCTGTCTGAAAATCACACACAGTAAAACCAAAAGGATCAAAAGCTACGGTAACCCAGTTATCTGAAGTAAACTTTCGAACGGAGATTAGGTTTTTGATTAATTGTGGTGCATGAATAACATTTTTCAAGGCTAATGGTGGATTTAGTTTGGACAATTTAGTAGAACCATAACCTTTTATTGGAATGGAATGGCCATTTCCGACAGTTATACCATTTGATTTGCTCAAATTAAAATAGGACGTAAGATTACCTTGGGATGACGTCATATGTGACGTTGCACCTGAGTCCATATACCAATTCGTGTCTGGTGGATTAAGCCCGAGCGTGTGCATGGCATGTTCAATGTCCGCCGATTGGCCCACTGTTGAGTGGGCCTCGTTCCACGCCTGAGGCCCAAAGATGGCTACTCATCATTGCCGCTTCCCGCTCTTGGCTGGCCCAAAGCTTCTTTGCTATCGCTCCATATTCTTCTTCCGCCCTCTTGGGCTGGCCCAAAGCTTGCTGCTGCTTTGCTCATGCTCGGCCTCACCGTTGGGCTCAGAATTCGGCCCAGCTGGCCGCAAGGCGAAGGAGTGGTGATTTCTTTGGGTATGGATAATTGGAATTGGGCCTGGCCCAGTTTGTGGTAGGGTAAGGACAAGGAGGTCGGCCCAAGTCCATTGTGGCGAGCCAGCTGCTTCTTTGCGCCGCCGCCGCCATACTACCCCATACCACGCGCCGAACCGCCAGTACCACCGTCGAATTCGTTCGCCGGAATTGCGATTATTCCCGTTTCTGTTGCGGTTTCCACCTTTTTTATTCCCATGCCGTCCTTTTTGACCCGGTTATTTCCATCATTGGTGACCATGTACGCCGATTCGGTTGTGTTAGCAACCTTTTTAGAGAAGCCTTGTTCTTCTAGGATTAACATAGATCTTGCTTTGTAGAATAACGGAAGCGGGTTACTTTGACGGATAACGGTGGCAACTCTGCTATATGCCTTGTTGACACCCAATTTTGACCCTCCCGTCCAGTCATTAACTATAAAATTACACTAATTTTGTAAAATAATTTTTATGATTTTTATAATAAAATACAGCTATAAAACATTAAATACGGACATAAATAAGTAATCTAATAATGGCACTGCGTCTTACGTAGAATGTTAAGCACTTAGAGTCCCGCGCCCGCATTTATTAATTTTAAGCTCTGTCATAACAATAAATAAATAAATACATTAATAATAAATACGCAATGACGTCGTGTTAAATAGCATAGTCACATTTATTAATACGCAAAGCAATTCCATAATTATTGTAGCGCCTAAAGTCATATTAAGATAATTCAGTCTTAGCTTAAATAATAATAAAATACGCATAATAAATAAGTTTTAATAACAACATCGCATTATAAAAATTAAGCACTAATTAAATAGCGCCGTATTTAAATTTAAACTTAGGCTAATAAAACACCTAAATGATTTAATCACAATTTAAATAATTTAATAATTAAAAACTAACCTAAAACTAATACCCCTAATTTAATACAACTAACTACCCTAACTAATTAAAACCAGTCCAGTTTCTTTGGCCCAATGCCCGCGACCCGAGGCCCAATCCATTTCCCCTTTATCAGAAGGCCCACGCGACCCCCAGCCTTATTTCCTTTTCCATGTCTTCCCCGTCTCTCCCGCAAACAAGCCCAGAACGAACCCTAAACCTAAAAGCCTTCGCCGCACCTCGCATCTTCCCCTCCCCATCGCAACACCATCACCCTAGCCCGGATTTCTCGCCGAAGAATCCGGGGTTTCCCTTTATCCACGCACCCCAGCCAGCTTTTCCATACCATATCCATCACCTGACTCCTTCAAATGGTTTACCTTGTCGAATCACTTCAAAATCAGCAAAATATCCTTCAAATCCTTCCAAAATCAGTTCCTTACCATAACCGTAAGATCCATACCAAACTTAGAACCAAATCGAGACTATAAATTGATCCTCTTATACATGCAATAGGGCATCGATCGTCCAGAGCTCAGGGAGGAGGGCAGTTCAATAGCAAGAATCGACGAGCATAGGAAGTTAGGGGGCTCAGCACCTAGGCTATAGCATCACAGGAACCGAAAATTCGAAACCCTTTTTCTCGATTTCAGCCAGGAAATCAGCAAACCAGCTTTACCCTTTTATTCACATTGCTAAACCAAAATCCGAGCGGACCGACGACTTGATACGCTGCCTCGGTTCGCTGCCCAGAGAAGGTAAACTCGAGCTCTTCTCATTTTTTTTAAGACTTTTTTTTTGTTTTTGCGTGTTTCATTACTGATTTAGCGGCAATGTAGTCTATTTATTTTGATGGGCTCAATTTTCGAACATGTTTAGTATATTAGTTGTTTTAGTGCTATTTATTTTTAGAAGTATGTTCGACTAATGATTAAAGTTGTTTAGAAGTGTCAGGACATGGATTAAGTCAATTGATTTACACTGATTGCTTCATTAATCTAGCTGATTGGGTTACTGATGCTTTCTACCCTCCACACAGCTAAAATCCACACGAAAAGAGGAAATATAAATACCGGATTCTCCGCAAGCTCGAATAGAGCTCATGATATGGAACTAGCTAAGTTTTAAGTTTCAGTATGTTTAAAGAAACTGGGGTTTGATTAGTTAAAATGCCTTATGACGTTTGCCTATTTAGCTGGCAGTTGATGCCTAAGTATGCCATGGTTGAGTTCATATTCAGGGTGATGTGATGTATATACTGTCTTGATATTGTTTTAATGAAGATCACGATATAAGTAATTGATATGATGGTTTATTTCGCTGTGGGGTCATGTTATATATAGTCATGTTCTGTATGTGTTGATTGCTGATGCGCGTTAAGATGCACACACTTTAAACGCAAGTGCACGTTATCGTATCAAGTAGTATAGTCTTAGATAAGACCGAATATCGTCCTCTAGGATTAGGGTTCAAGTACCAATTATCTATTTTCTAGTATCTATTTGGTGAATTAATGAGTGATTGGTTGTTTATGACTAAGAATTATAAAAGCTATTTAAAGTATAAAGATTTACTTCAGGAGTGATGAGAATAGGGCTTCTATGTATCCTCACTATCCGCTTATGCTACTTACTAATGCATTACTTATGGTATTCTTCTTTTGGAGAAAGCAGGTTTACGAAATCGTTTTATACTCCCGTTAGGGTTATATAAACACTCAACCCGATGTCGTTCCTTACCTACCTTTCGGTGATAAGGGTAACTTTATAGGAGGATTAAGAACAAAAACCTAGTTGACCGTCACGCACAATGCGCAAAATTAGGGTTGTTAAGCCTCTCATCAACGCTACATAACTAATTGAGGTATTTTCATCCCCAATTCAAGCATGTCTACCCAACTTACA
Organism: Przewalskia tangutica; assembly: GCA_029844215.1. NCBI lineage: Eukaryota > Viridiplantae > Streptophyta > Magnoliopsida > Solanales > Solanaceae > Przewalskia > Przewalskia tangutica. The sequence continues at coordinate 133,319,997 of CM056719.1, forward strand.
GCATATTCACAATCCCCCATTTTCAGAATCTGATTAGAAATCATATAGTGATAATTAGTTGTCAATTAATTACCAAGAATTCAACTCAATTATTGGATAGATCTCTCAATAAGAAAAACAACCATAAGCATGCATTAATTTATAGCATACGTTTCAAGCAATTCAACATAGAAAGTCCTATAAGAGAATTAGTTCCTAGCCATTGACATGACAAGAACTAATTCCATGTTCATCATACAAAACTGAAATAAAGTAAAGAAAAGGAAAAGAAATTACTAAATTAATGGTGTCCAATCTCCAAGCAAAAGTCTTGAGTTGTGCAAGAAGGGGAACCCTTAAAAACTGTCTAGGGTTCTCCTTTTATAGGCTGAAAACCGCCTCAACTTTTTCCCTGCAGGCTTGGCCCAAAATCCGTCTAAAAACCTATTTTTTTCGCGTCGGCGCCGCGCCTGAGCAGCGCGCCGCGCGCTATCTCGGCTGCGAGGCGCGCGCGCTATATCTTCTGTAGCTCCTCGGATGTTTAGCGCGCTGACCTGCATCTGCTCGAGCGCCCGCGCTGCCAGTCTTCGCCTCTGAATAGTGGGCGCGCGACCCGCTTTTAGGCTGCGGAGGCGCCAGTCTCGATTTCGCCTCGTTCGCCACTTTCTCTGTTTCGGCTCGCATCTCCTCTTTTGCCCTCTTTTTGCTCCTTTTCCGCCATTTGGCCATTTTAACCACTTTGACTCAAAAGAAAGAAAAACTATCCTAATACGACACTTATATGTGCAAAACGGGCCAAAAGACTAACTAAAACTGACTCAAAAGGTGTATATAAAATACACCGATCAAATCCCCTAAACTTAACCTTTGCTCGCCCTCGAGCAAAGATAGAAAGAAATAAAATAAAAGACTCAAAGAAATGAAAAATAAAAGACTCCCTGTCATTAATCACTTTTGCTGCATAAATGTTAACTAGAAAAACACGAAGGTTAGCAGAATAATATGCAGGAACATATAGCATGAAATTTTCAGCACACTAAACACATGAAGCTAAATATTTCGCAAACTCATATTCATCATGCTTAATGGAAGTCAATATACTAAATCATGCATATAAATTCAAGAATTCCTATGGCATGCTTACTTGCTATTCTCCACTAATTCTGGATATGCATAAAAGAGATCTTCAGGACTTTAAGGGTTGTAATGTAGGCTTAGGTAGGGGTTGGTAAAGATAGGCATTTAGGCTCATTTTTCTGTACCATAAGCTCTTTGGCTTTTCAATTTTTCCCTTTTTCTTTTGATTCTTTCCTTCACTTCAATTCTATTCTTCCCCTCTTTTGTTTTGGGAGAGTGAAGTGTATTATACAAATAGGCACCCCCAAACTTAGGCTTTTGCCTCTTTCTTATTACTTTTTCATTGGGGTGCATCAAACTTGTTCACTCTTTTTGTTTCTTCTTTTTAACACAATGTACTCCACTATTTCATATTTTCACTTATGGCACAATTTGTGGGAATATAAGGTGTCAAAGAAGAAGTTTCAAATTTAGGCTCAATGGGGCTGACTAGGGATATTTTTAAAGTACGGGATAGAAAAGAATGGTAAGAATTGGCTATCAAAGAAATGCCTGAGTCATCTCCCTAACATGCATATCCTAACTATTTCGCCTCAAATAGCAAGCAATCATAACACATAAGCATTTATCATTTAGCATGCATAACTCAAGCAAGAAACTCCAAATAGACAGATTCTGTGAGTTTTTGGCATATCTAACCTAAGTGTTTAGATAGTTGCTTCAATTCCTTTACATTATTCCACCTTTCTTCACTAGGTGTTTCTAGCAACTACAGCATACATGATCTTTGACAGGCAATTATGACTCAAAAAAGAAAAATTTTTGGTGACTCAAAATAAACATAAAACAAATAAAAAGACTTAAATAAAACATGACATGACACACAAATAAAACACCCCCAAACTTAAATCACACATTGTCCCCAATGTGTGTAAGACTCAAAGAAAATAAAAGAGATAAGACACTTACAAACTTTGGTTAAAATGGTGGTGGTGGCGGTGGATAATGCATCGACCATTGGTTGAACAAGGCACTCAGCTCGTCGATTTGTTGCCTTGTTTCTTGTCATCCTTGTACTCTGTTTGCAAGGTCTGCATCATCTCCTCGATGTTGGTACAATTGCCCCATTGTGGGCTCTGAGGGTTCTGCTATTGTGGTTGGCGGTGGCCGGGTCTCGCCATATTGAGCCCCTATTTCAGGCTCATCTTCATCCATGGCGGCCTCTGCTGCTGCTGCTGCTGGTGGTGGTTGTACTCTCCGTCTGGCTGCTGGGGGGCTGGGGTCTGGGAAAGAGTGCACTATCCCATAGGACACCGGCAGTTGGTTTCTTTAATTGTATCTGTGGGTAGTTGTGGGACCGCACTCATGTGGCATAGACTGGTAATAAGCGAGCCGTGTCCCAATCCACCTGTTGTCACCAACCTGCTGATTTCTTCAATGCTCTGCACTATTTCTTTCCCCACATCAATTGTCAGCCCCCTCATAATTCCATAAATCAACTTAATCCTATCTTCTGGCACTCTGGTGAAGTGCGTGGATGGAATCATGCGGGCACTGACAAAATACAGCCAAGCCTTGGTCGCTTTGTTAATTGGCACCGCCGCTTTCAGATCCATTTCTTCCTATCTCAAAAGCGATTTCTGTAGAAGCATCGTATGCTGACGGCATTCCAGTTGATGCTGTTGGTGCTCCTAGCCCATGTTCTAAAATGGTTCCAATCACTACTTTCTTCAACATCAACTGTTTCCACTTGTGCATTTACAGCTTCTCACATGCATACATAAACTACCTTACAAAGCACCCTTTCCACTCTCTGCGAAAGTTCGCATAAAATTTACGCACTATTTGTGTTTATCGTGCTATCTTCACCGGATTGACAAATCTCTTCCACCCCCTTAGCTCAATCATAGCCCGGATGGGCTCATAAACGTCTTCTTCCCCATATGACCCCCTCTGGTAGTCCATTCCCCTTTTTGGTATTAGGGGTCTGGTATCAAGCTTTTTGTATCTTTGGTAGGCTTAGTAGCTCACAAACCTATTTTCGTCGTATTGTGGGGTTGGGGTGGATGTGGAGCCTCTTCTCTTCCTGGTGGCCATGGTTTAAAATAGTTTCTGGATCTTTCAATTTAGTGGCACAAATGACTCCTACACAATCTACAACTAGCAGCGAACACAACACCCCCAAACTTCAACTTTTCTACTCAATACCCACAACCTCCTCTTCTACTCTTTTCTCCAACTTCACACTCACTTTTCGGCACCCAAACTACTCCAACTACAATACTCCTCCAAACTACTACCTCCTATGACTTCAGTAAAAGGATTCAAGAACAAAGAAAGGAATTACCTTTTTATGAGAGCTTCAAGCTGTTCTTGTTTCAATTGGTAGGTTGAGGGTATGGAATGGAGCTTCGTTGTTTGAAATAGTTGGGGTTTTGAGAATTTAAGAGTGTAGGTTGTGGTTGCTGGATTTGTGGAGGTTTTGTGGGCAAATTTCTCGAATTTCGTGGGTTTTGGAGAGGAAAGTTAGGTTTTGAAGTTGGAATTGGGAAAATCTGATTTTGGGCGTTTTAAGTTTCGATTCCCGCTTGCCGCGGCTCGCTTAGCCGCGCGCTAATCATCTGCGCTTCCGGGACTTTCGCGCGCCTCGTTTCAGCGCGCGGCGCTTAAACTTCAAAGACTCTTCAGATATTTTGGCGCCGCGCTCGCATCAGCCGCGCGCTTAAACTCGCAAACTTTACGGAATTCTACCGCTGCCTCGCTTCCCGAGCCGCGACTTTAAACTTCAGTGCTCGTTCTTCTTTCGCGGCCTCGCATCGAGCCGCGCGCTTACCCGCTTCGAAATCCTTGCTTTTCTTCAGTTTATTTCCTGCACTGCCAATCACAGCTCAAACACAAGACCCCAAGACCGTGAGATTGTTCTAGACAAAATGAAATAAACTAAAGACAGAAATTAAAATGACATAATTGAAAAACGTTGGGTTGCCTCCCAACTAGCGCTGTCTTTAACGTCTTTTAGCCGGACGCAAGTTCCTTAGCCTTAATAACCTTGGGGTGGATTAAGCCCCCAACCTATCCATTTCCTCCACATTTGGCGTTTCCTTTTTCTTCTTTTCTTTTTAGCATTATCAGTAAGGGGGAGTTCAGGAACACTTACCTCCTTTAGTGGCATTTCAGCAAACCATGCCTGCTTTCTTGGGCTCATCGCTCTTTGGTTGACTTGTAATGGCTCGCATGGGGGTTTGATGGTGCTGATTGCAAAGCACCTACTCATGGGTGGTGGTTCGATGACATGTTTAAACACCTTAAACACCATTTCTTCATTCTCCACCCTTAATGTCAACTCCCCTCTTTCAACATTAATCAAAGCTCTTCCCGTTGCTAGGAACGGCCTCCCTAATATGATAGGGATTTCCGCATCTTCTTCCATATCAAGAATGAGGAAATCTGCAGGAAAGAAGAATTTTCCTACCTTCACAATCACGTCCTCAATCTTGCCTCGTGGATGAACCACAGTCTGATGCGCGATATATATGCACACACTTTTAAACGCAAGTGCACGTTATCGTATCAAGTAGTATAGTCTTAGATAAGACCGAATATCGTCCTCTGGGATTAGGGTTCAAGTACCAATTGTCTATTTTCTAGTATCTATTTGGTGAATTAATGAGTGATTGGTTGTTTATGACTAAGAATTATAAAAGCTAATTAAATATAAAGATTTAATTCAGATGTGATGAGAATAGGGCTTCTATGTATCCTTACTATCCGCTTATGTTACTTACTAATGCATTACTTATGGTGTTCTTCTTTTGGAGAAAGCGAGTTCTGAAATCGTTTTATACTCCGTTAGGGTTATATAAACACTCAACCCGATTGTTCCTTACCTAACTTTCACGATAAGGGTAACTCTATAGGAGGATTAAGCACAAAACCTAGTTGACCGTCACACGCACAATGCGCAAAATTAGGTTGTTAAGCCTCTCATCAACGCTACAAATCTAATTGAGGTATTTTCATCCCCAATTCAAGACCGTCTACCCAACTTACAAAGATATTCACAATCCTCCTTTTCGTAACTGATTAGAAATCATATAGTGATAACTAGTTGTCAATTAGCTACCAAGAATTCAACTCAATTGTTGGATAGATCTCTCAATAAGAATAATAACCATAAGCATGCATTACTTTATAACATAAGGTTCAAGAATTCAACATAGAAAGTTTATAAGAGAATTAGTTCCTAGCCATGAATATGACAAGAACTAATTCAAAGTTCATCATGCAAAAGTGAATTAAAGAAAAGAAAAGAAAAGAAATTACTAATGTTTAGGTCTCCAATCTCCTAGGCAAGAAAACCTTGTGTTTGGCAAGAAAAAGGGAACCCCTGAAAACTGCCTAGGGTTCTCCTTTTATAGGTTTAAACGTCTCCTCTTTTTCCCGCAGTTGGCCCAAAAATCCGTCAAAAGACCTAATTTTTCCGCGCGCCTGCCTCGCATGTAGCGCGCGCCTAAAGTTCTGCAATACGGGTGTTTTGGCGCCGCCCCGATATTCGCTGCGAGAGCGCGCGCTGCAACTCTGTGGCTTCCGGATGTTTAGCGCCGCGCTCTCGTCTTCGAGCGGCGCTGAATCTTCGCAGCCTTCGAATAATAGCGCGCCCCGCTTCGATTGCAGGAGCCGCGGGCGCAGTCTGATTTCAGCCTCGTTTGCCACTTTCTCCGTTTCAGCTCTAGTACCTCCTCTTTTTCCCTCTTTTCGCTCCTTTTCCGCCATTTGGCCACTTTAGCCACTTTGACTCAAAAGAAAGAAAATCTATCCTAATACGACACTTTGTATGTACAAAACGGGACAAAAGACTAACTAGACTGTCTAAAAGGTGTATATAAAATACACCGATCAAATACCCCAAAAATTAACCTTTGCTCGCCCTAGAGCAAAGATAGAAAGAAATAAAATAAAATGACAGACTCAATAAATAAGAAAATCAACAAAGAAAATAAACAGACTCCCTGCCATTGATCACTTTTGTCGCATGAATGTTAACTAGAAAAACATGAAGGTTAGCGTAATAATATGCAGGAACATATAGCATGGAATTTCAACACATTGAGCTAGATATTTCGCAAACTCATACTTATCATGCTTAAATGGAAGTCAGTGTACTCAAGTATGCATATAAATTCAAAAATTCCTATGGCATGCTTACTTGCTATTCTCCACGAATTCTGGCTATACATAGAAGAGATCTTCGTGACTTTGGGGTTGTAATGTAGGCTTAGGTAGGGTTGGTAAAGATAGGCATTTAGGCTCATTTTTCTGTACTGAAGCTCTTTGGCTTTTCAATTTTTCCCTTTTTCTTTTGACTCTTTCCTTCACTTCAATTCTATCATTCCCCACTTTTGTTTTGGGAGAGTGAAGTGTATTATACAAATAGGCACCCCCAAACTTAGGCTTTTGCCTCTTTCTTATTACTTTTCCATTAGGGTGCCTCAAACTTGTTCACTCTTTTTGTTTCTTCTTTTAACACAATGTACTCCACTATTTCATATTTTCACTTATGGCACAATTTTGTGGGAATATGGGTGTCAAAGAAGAAGTTTCAAATTTAGGCTCAATGGGGCTGACTAGGGATATTTTTAAAGTACGGGATAGAAAAGAATGGTAAGAATTGGCTATCAAAGAAATGCCTGAGTCATCTCCCTAACATGCATATCCTAACTATTTCGCCTCAAATAGCAAGCAGTCATAACACACAAGCATTTATCATTTAGCATACATAACTCAAGCAAGAGACTCCAAATAGACAGATTCTGTGAGTTTTTGGCATCTCTAACCTAAGTGTTTAGATAGCTGCTTCCATTCCTTTACATTATTCCACCTTACTTCACTAGGTGTTTCTAGCAACTACAGCATACATGATCTTTGACAGGCAATTATGACTCAAAAAAGAAAAATTTTGGTGACTCAAAATAAACATGAAACAAATAAAAAGACTTAAATAAAACATAACATGACACACAAATAAAACTAAAACACAAAAACACACCCCCAAACTTAAATCACACATTGCCCCCAATGTGTGTAGACTCAAAGACAGTAAAAGAAAACGACACTTACAAACTTTGGCTAAAATGGTGGTGGTGGCGGTGGATAATGCATCGACCATTGGTTGAACAAGGCACTCAGCTCGTCGATTTGTTGCCTTGTTTCTTGCTGTCCTTGTACCATTTACAAGGTCTGCATCATCTCCTTCTCGTGTTGGTACAATTGCCCTATCAGGGCTCAAGGTTCGCTTGTGGTTGGCCGGCTAGGTCCTGCCTCATATTGAGCCCCTATTTCAGGCTCATCTTCATCCATGGTTGCCTCTGCTGCTGTTGTTGCGCTGCGGGTTGTACTCTTCGTCCGCCGCAAAGGGTGCAGTTTTAGGCGTTTCAAATTCTCGATTCCGCCGCCGCTGTTCGCTAGCCGCGCGGCAAACATCTCGCGCCTTCGGACTTTCGAGCCGCGTTCGCTTCGCAGGCGCTGCGGCGCTAAATTTCGCAAACTGAATTCTACCGCCGCGCCTCGCTTCTGGCCATGGCTAAATTTCGCGCTGTCAGCTCTTTTGGCGCCACTGCTTCGAGCCGGCGCTTACCCGCTTTTCTCGAAATCGACTTTCTTCGCCTTGATTCATTCCTCAGACCTATCAATCACAGCTCCAAACACAAGACCCCATGACCGTGAGATTGTTCTAGACAAAATAAAATAAACTAAAGACAGAAATTAAAATAACATAATTGAAAACGTTGGGTTGCCTCCCAACAAGCGCTGTGTTTTACGTCTTTTAGCCGGACGCAATTAACCTTTCTGAGTGCCCATTGATACTTCGCGAATCGCTTGCAATCCATGATTTATTGCTATAGGTCTCAATTTCCTATAACTATTTGTTCAAACAGGGCCTTAAACATACAAGTATCCCCAAGCACACAAGATGAGTTTGTCTTTTAGGCTTCTTATTTTGTAGAAACCGTGAAATTCTCTACATCTCTTGACTGGGGTTGCCTTGATGGTATGCAATTCCTAATTGGGAGTCATTCGTGATAGCTAGTGGTGTTTCTTCCGTGATAGGTGCATGAAAAGAATTTCCACGTAATCCAAGAAGGTGAATAATTGGATTTCGCAATCTTTTCCTTCTCTACACCAGCCTATCTCACCAAATTCCTCAATAGTTGGGTGATTCAGCTCCTCAATTTGTTGTTCGTTGAATATGATCGCGAGTTCTGCTATTTGCGTTTCCAACTTCTTTATACCCAACCTCATTTCGTCCATGAACCGAGTTTGGGACCTCGTGAGACTGAGTAGAGTTTCTCGTAATTCCTCCCTCTCTTCCTCTATGGTTGGAGCTCGATCATATTGACAGTAGAAATCCATATCTTCAGGATCCCTGAGATGCATCAAAACCAACAAAGAATCACGGCACCCTTGTTTGCACACAATAAATACATAAAATAAACAAAATTAAAAAAAACTATACATAAAACCAAATTAGAAATTAAAAATAGATAAATTTGATATTGAACTATTGCCTAATCCCCGGCAACGGCGCCAAAAACTTGATGCGCGATATATATGCACACACTTTTAAACGCAAGTGCACGTTATCGTATCAAGTAGTATAGTCTTAGATAAGACCGAATATCGTCCTCTAGGATTAGGGTTCAAGTACCAATTGTCTATTTTCTAGTATCTATTTGGTGAATTAATGAGTGATTGGTTGTTTATGACTAAGAATTATAAAAGCTAATTAAATATAAAGATTTAATTCAGATGTGATGAGAATAGGGCTTCTATGTATCCTTACTATCCGCTTATGTTACTTACTAATGCATTACTTATGGTGTTCTTCTTTTGGAGAAAGCAGTTTACTTAAATCGCTTTATACTCCGTTAGGGTTATATAAACACTCAACCCCGATTGTTCCTTACCTAACTTTCACGATAAGGGTAACTCTATAGGAGGATTAAGCACAAAAACCTAGTTGACCGTCACGCACAATGCGCAAAATTAGGGTTGTTAAGCCTCTCATCAACGCTACAAATCTAATTGAGGTATTTTCATCCCCAATTCAAGACCGTCACCCAACTTACAAAGATATTCACAATCCCTCCTTTTCGTAACTGATTAGAAATCATATAGTGATAACTAGTTGTCAATTAGCTACCAAGAATTCAACTCAATTATTGGATAGATCTCTCAATAAGAATAATAACCATAAGCATGCATTACTTTATAACATAAGGTTCAAGAATTCAACATAGAAAGCCTTATAAGAGAATTAGTTCCTAGCCATGAATATGACAAGAACTAATTCAAAGTTCATCATGCAAAAGTGAATTAAAGAAAAGAAAAGAAAAGAAATTACTAATGTTTAGGTCTCCAATCTCCTAGGCAAGAAAACCTTGTGTTTGGCAAGAAAGGGAACCCTTGAAACCGCCTAGGGTTCTCCTTTATAGGTTTAAAACGTCTCCTCTTTTTCCCGCAGCTGGCCCAAAAATCCGTCAAAAGACCTAATTTTTCCGCCGGGCGCTGCTCGCAGATGGAGCGCGCGCCTAAAGTTCTCGCAATACGTGTTTTGGCGCCGCGCCGATATTCGCTGCGAGCGCGCGGCGCAACTCCCGTGGCTTCTGATGTTTAGCGCGCGCCTCGCTTTCGTCTTCGAGGCGCGCACTGAATCTTCGCAGCTTCTTCAATAATAGCGCCACGCCGCTTCGATCGCAGGAGGCCGCGCAGTCCGGATTTCAGCCTCGTTTGCCACTTTCTCCGCTTTCACTCTAGTTCTCTTTTTCCTCTTTCGCTCCTTTTCCGCCATTTGGCCACTTTAGCCACTTTGACTCAAAAGAAAGAAAATCTATCCTAATACGACACTTTGTATGTACAAAACGGGACAAAAGACTAACTAGATCGACTCAAAAGGTGTATATAAAATACACCGATCACGATTGGCTAGTCATAGACTCATGGTTGGTTTAGCCTCTCCCAACTCCAATCTTTTGAAAACCGATAAGGGCATCGATTTATACTCGCCTAAATCGCATGTAGAGCTCACAGACGTCACCCGCCCATCGTAAGGTAGTGTGAAGCTCCCGGATCTTTTAGCTTTGGTGGCAACTTTTCTCGCAAGATAGCACTACATTCTTCCCGGTGCTACTATTTCAGATTCTCGCCTTCTTCTTCTTCCCAATATCTCCTTCATAAACTTGAAATAGAGGGCATCCGCCCAATGCTTCTATGAAAGGTATGTTGATATGCAGCTTTCTGAATGTCTCCAAAAATTTGGAGAATTGTTTATCAACCGCCTTTCGCTGTAGTCTCTGGGGGAAAGGAATTTTCTCTGTATACTCCTTCTCTGGAGTTTTCTCTACTGCTGGGCTAGGCTCAATCACCTTCTCTTTTTCTAACTCTGCTTTCTTCTCCACTACTGGCTGAGGTGGCTGCTGCTCCAATTGTCTTCCACTTCTCAACCGCATCGCTTACATTGCTCCTGATTTACCTCTGTATTGCTTGCAATGTCCCCTCGTGGCTCGATGTTTGCTCGCTGCTAGCTGTCCTACTTGTGTTTCCAAGTTTCTGAACGAGGATCTAGCTTCTGTCATGAATCGCGTCTGGCGTTGCAAGTGCCGCCATACCGCCACTCATCCGTTTTTCACAACCGGCATTGAATCGCTGAGCCGCTGGGCTTGAATGGCGGTCGCTGATTCGTTCTCTGCTCGTTACATCGCCCTATATCGATTCTCGCTGTCCTCGTATCGCTCGCCGCTCGCATCGCTTTCGCGCTTCGATCATCGGTTCTCACGCTTCGATATTGATTCTCGCCGCTTCGATCTCCTTTCCATGAGAAATTTGGGTGATTCTCCACTCGGATTATAAGTGTTTGAGTAGGGGTTGTTCGCTTGCTCGTAATTACTTCATCGCTGACACTCGCCGCTCCATTGGTATATTATTGGGATCCATTGAAGGGCACCTATCAAATGTATGTGGGCCACCACATATCTCATGACTTTTAGGCATCCAGACGCATTCACCGACATCAGATGTTCCGCAACTATTTCGCTAGAAGAGCCACTGGGCATTCAAGGCAATAGCATCTATCTCGTGGACTCACGCTTCTTCTCCCACTTGTCGCCTCTCTTCAAAGGATACGGTTGTTAGTGGCCATATCTTCTAATAACTCATGAGCATCGTGGGTCGCTTTTCCTATGAATGCTCCACTGGCCGCATCTATGATGGTCCCGGTTGTACCGCCACCGTTGTAGAAGATGTGGACCAAGTTCCACAACTCAATGCAATGGTGTGGGCACTTTCTTTGTAGATCCTTGAACCTTTCCCAAGCTTCATAAGGACTCTCCATCACCTTGGTAAAAGTTGTTCAACTCCTCTCGCTTTGCCGCTTACACGGGAAAGAACTTGGCTAGAAATTTCGCGCTACCGTGCCATGTGAATATCGAATCGGTGTGAATTCAACCATACTTTTGCTCTATCCCTGAGTGAAAAAGGAAAGAGCCTCAACCTGACGGCATCATCAGTAACGCCATTATATCTGAAAGTGGCACATAGCTCCAAGAAATTAGCTATGTGCATATGTGGATCCTCCGATGGTAGTCCTCCGAATTGCACTGCAGGCCGTACTCATGCTCGTAATCGCCGGTTTATTTCAAATTTTTGGCTCCTATCAGAGGAGCCTAATGCAAGTCTGTGCTCCATTCACTCTTGGCAGCACATAATCTCCCAAACTTCTTTCTGGCTGAATTTGGACTCTCTCTTCCACGTCTATTGGCGCTTGCCTAGGTATTCCTGGATGGGGATGATTCTCTTCTAACCCTTCTCCCATCCCGTTGTTGTGAGCACCGTCCATTTCTATCAACGTTGCAATTCGCTGATTCTTTCTGTTCTGTTTGCAAGCTTTCTCAATTTCTGGATTGAAGGGAACAAGAGTGTCAGCTCCTCTTCTCCTTCGCATAAACTGATTTCCTGAGAAAGATCAAAAACAAACAAAGAATCACGGCACCCTGATTTTTTCGAAAAATAACGAAAAACGTAAAAATTAAAATAAAATAAAAAGAATAAAAATTAAAGACCAAATTAGAAATTAAAAATAGATAATTTTGATATTGAACTAATGCCTAATCCCCGGCAACGGCGCCAAAAACTTGATGCGCGTTAAGATGCACACACTTTAAACGCAAGTGCACGTTATCGTATCAAGTAGTATAGTCTTAGATAAGACCGAATATCGTCCTCTAGGATTAGGGTTCAAGTATCAATTATCTATTTTCTAGTATCTATTTGGTGAATTAATGAGTGATTGGTTGTTTATGACTAAGAATTATAAAAGCTATTTAAAGTATAAAGATTTACTTCAGGAGTGATGAGAATAGGGCTTCTATGTATCCTCACTATCCGCTTATGCTACTTACTAATGCATTACTTATGGTATTCTTCTTTTGGAGAAAGCAGGTTTACGAAATCGTTTTATACTCCCGTTAGGGTTATATAAACACTCAACCCCAGTATCGTTCCTTACCTACCTTTCGGTGATAAGGGTAACTTTATAGGAGGATTAAGAACAAAAACCTAGTTGACCGTCACGCACAATGCGCAAAATTAGGGTTGTTAAGCCTCTCATCAACGCTACATAACTAATTGAGGTATTTTATTCCCCATTTAAAGATTTTCTACCCAACTTACAGAATTTTAACAATCCCCCTTTTTCTGATTCTGATTAGAAATCATATAGTGATAATTAGTTGTCAATTAATTACCAAGAATTCAACTCAATTATTGGATAGATCTCTCAATAAGAAAAACAACCATAAGCATGCATTAATTTATAGCATACGTTTCAAGCAATTCAACATAGAAAGTCCTATAAGAGAATTAGTTCCTAGCCATTGACATGACAAGAACTAATTCCATGTTCATCATACAAAACTGAAATAAAGTAAAGAAAAGGAAAAGAAATTACTAAATTAATGGTATCCAATCTCCAAGCAAAAGTCTTGAGTTGTAAGAAGCGGGAACCCTTAAAACCATCTAGGGTTCTCCTTTTATAGTGAAACCGCCTCAACTTTTTCCCTCGCAGTTCGCCCAAAATCCGTCTAAAACCTATTTTTTTCGCGTCGCCGCGTTCGCAGATAGCTGGCGCACGGAAGTTCTCGCAATCCGTCGGTGTTTTGGCGCCATACCGCTATTCGCTGCTCGGTAGCGCATGGCTGAGTCTTCGCCTCGAATAGTGGGCGCGCCCTCGCTGTCAGTGAGGCCGCGCGCTGGTCCGATTTCGCTGCTCGCCACTTTCTCTGCGGCTCGCATCTCCTCTTGCCCTCTTTTTGCTCCTTTTCCGCCATTTGGCCATTTTAACCACTTTGACTCAAAAGAAAGAAAAACTATCCTAATACGACACTTATATGTGCAAAACGGGCCAAAAGACTAACTAAAACTGACTCAAAAGGTGTATATAAAATACACCGATCAATTGCATCTTGATCTTGACCGGTCAGAACCTCATTACTAAAAAGCATTGTTTGCCTTGTGGGTATGGACATGTGTTAGTGTGAATTATTCATATGTTTCCCTGAGATTTAGGAGTAGTATGAGGCGGATTAGCTCTGAATATTCACTAGCATAAATCTGTATGATATAATTAATAAGAGTCTCATATGTGTCTAGTGGTTCTATTTGAATATGGTTGCTTAAGCTAAATAATGCTGAAGTATTTTGTCATGTTGAGTTCCTGTAACTAAGTGCAGTGGTGATTAGTTATTTGTAACCATTATTTGCCTTGGTAGTATACTCAACAATTATCCTAATCGAGTAACGCCCTATTTGCAATATTCATCCTACTATGTTGTTACCTTGTCTGTTCATATGAGTCTGTTGTTCATATCAGATTTCCACTAACTAAGCTATTTTTGTATCGTAATATGTCTGTTGGATTGTTTAGACAGTATCTGTGCAAACATCTTGTACTTATTTGAACTAGTTTATGCCATATTGGGTTATTATTGGTCTGCATCCCATATTTAACTCATGATCAGTTAATAAGCATAAAAAGGGTATGGTTTGGTACTGAAATAGTTTAAATCAGTAGGAAATCTTGGATATATGATCCGGAACATTAACTGTTCACGGATCACATGGTTTCTCCTCTTATACTACTTTATATCTTGAACAAACATGTATTATTTTCCACACCTCTTTCCTCGTTGGACTGGCTTTTCTATAACATATATAGATAAATGTTGCTTGACATATGTTTGTATAACTAGGAACTTGATAGTAATACAGTGATCATATATATATGTCTTTTGAGTTAATTACATCTACATCTTGAAGAGCTTTATGTCTGGGAGGAATGTGGGTCATTTGTAGTAAGAATTACTTAAAGCACTTTGATTTGTGTATGAGAAGTTTTGTCCTGAGTGAACCAATTACTTTGTGACTTGCTTTATGCTTGATACGCTATCGCCGCAAATTAAATGGGCCTTCCTTTTTGTATTCTGTTAAACATATAAATGCCCAACATTTCATGATTGGCCTATTTCTCTCATTATTGTCTATTCAAATGCTTCAATCAATTACGGGCCTATTTATTACGTGAATGCTTAAAATGAAGCAATTAATGCATGTTTAATGTGTTTCATATTAATGTTTGTTGTTTGTTAATAAAGTTTAAAATATTTTCTAATCCTTATCTTTTTCTTATATTTTACATGAAATGCACCGGAGCAAAATGAAGAGTCTCACGGCGAGACTCATCACGAGCTACTTCAAATGGCAACCCGCGTCCATGTACATTCATCCGCATTCTCGCTTCAGAAATTCCCTAAACAAAATAGTACAAGATGACGTCGTCATCCATCTCAACTCCTCCTACTCGTTAAATCTCGTTGCCTCATTTTATGTCCTTATTTGTTATTGCAATTTTATTATCTTAATATTGTAATTAATATGATACATGACTCTATTAGTCGTCGAATAGATTGGGAGGGTAGTTTAAAATATAAACCTATTTTTATTATTTGTTTTAGGTTCAACACATAGGTCTAGATTTAAAACACAATTTAAACCACTCTTTATTTATATTTCACATCATGTGATTAAGACTATTTTTACTAAATCCATAACAAAGAAATAATTTTCTCATACTCGTTATTAACAGTATATAATTTATCATTTTCCTATTATCAATAAACACTTTAGATATCAGGACATATATATATGTTAGTTAGAAAATCAATTTTGCAAATATAAGTACTGTTTTCAATAAATCAATCTTATACTTTTATAAACCCTGTCTACTTTATGTTTATTTTGTCCAAACCCGACCTTTGAGTTACATTTCACACTATTGCTATACGATATGTATTTTTAAACTTTACATAAACAAATCTTACAACTCCCTTATGTTTGTCAAAAAAATACATTTTTTATATACTTGCAATATCTTTTGACTTAAATATCTCTAAACATGCATTTTTTTCTAATACAATAATTAACCTAGGTTTGAACGGACAACCGCAAGTTAGCGGATCCTTTAGGGTGCCTAACCCCTTCCCTTCAGGATAATAAAGAACCCTTACCCAGAATCTCACATAGTTTCACAGACCTTTAAATGGAGATCACACTGCGATTTACTGCAATAAATCAAGTGTCCTAATTCACTATAATAATTAGGTGACGACTCCTTAAAATACATTCTAGGAATCAACCATACGTGGCACTCCCGTTTCGACTCCGGTTTAAAATGGGGTGTTACATGCCTCTGTCAATCCGGCAACAAGTTGTAGAACCAAACGGTTGTCGGAGAAGGGGGAACCAACATTTTTTAATTGATCCGCCAACACTTTGAGGCGTTGACAATAAGCGGACGCATTAGGAAAATCCTCCATATCAACACTGGAGAATTCTTGTTCCAAAGCAACTGCACGGGAATTTTGATTATCATAAAAAATGTCCCGTAATCGATTCCAAGCATCAATTGCCTTAGAATCTGTTTCCATGATCGTGTGCAATAAATCCGTGGATATTGTTGAATATATCCAACCAAGAACAGTGGCATCTAGGACATCCCACAATTCTTTGTCTTCATCCGTTGTCAAGACTTTTTCTTTGTCTTTTTCCGGGGAAATGATGTGGTGAAGAACCCGGTGAGAACGACAACATATTTTGAAAAGTTCCGCCCAGGAAGCATAATGCACATTCTCCATTTGTAAGATTATGGGAACATGAGTTTTGATATTGGAAACTGTGAGGGCTGGGTGATAAAACGATTTGGATTCAGACATGTTGATAATAATTGGATGAACAAACAACAGAAAAACACGATGAACAGGAACAAACAAATTCAAATTTTCGGTTTGGAGGAGCCGAAATTTGAAAAAAAAAAGAAATTTTGTTTGGTATTAGAAAGATGAATCTTTTCCTTAAGCTCTTGATACCATGATAGAATATTTTCCTCAAAAGACTCTATTGCATTAGGTAAGAATATATACATCTTTACCCTAACTAGGAAGAATATAGAATAATCCTAAAAATATTCCTATACATTAAACTACTTACCATATAATATGGGATACTACATTAATACAAGATACTACACAATATTACTATATTAATGGTATTAATTCTAGAATATTCTATTCTAGAATATTCTAACACATATTTCTAACATAGATATAAAACTAAGTCTTTCCTCTATATTATTATTTTTTTTAAAATTATTTGAGGACAAAATCCAAATGTAACCGACACCAAGTGCAAATAAATTGTGTTTCTCTTTTAATTTTTATTTTTGTGTATATATGACTACTTCGTACGAATAAAACACTTGTCGTGAATTTATATATGGTGAATTTTGATACAAAGAGAGAAGAGTCTATAATATTTTTTCGTTAAAATTTATCGATCAGTGTGATTTTACCTGTAGGTGAATTTTTTTACTTGTTGCGATATATGATTATGGATGGCGCAAGGTTTACTTAACCTTATTTGAATTTTTAAGTACTTCATAGTCATTTCTCCTTATGATTATGCTGTAATTGAAGAATGTCTCACATTTTGAATAATTTCATTTTGAGTCTGATCACGATACCAATAATTTTTGAGTCTGGATCACAACGAACAAGTGCTTTTTCTAGTAGAATATTCCTTGTGATAGTATCATGATTTATATGAGTATGATACTGAGATCAATGGATATATAAAAAGCAAACAAGTGCTCTTCTCTCTTCATCTTATACCCATTGATCTCATATCATATTCTTACAAATCACGATAAGTGTTTTATTCATATGAAGTATCCATGTATATGAAGATGGAAATTAAAAGAGAAACAAAATTTATTCAAAGGAAAACAAAAGAATGATTGTTGAGAAGTAATGAGGTTTGAGGAATGACATATAGAGATGTATATATAGATAACTAAAGTGAGAAGAGAGAAAGCATTTTAGAAGATAAATGAGGATGCATTTAATAGGATCAGATATGTTGATTTAAGATTTTTAGAAAGATAATAATGTCATTAAATAATTTCATTTTTCATATTTGGACATCTTTCTAAAATCAAAATTTGGTTAATTATTTATTGTTTTAGTGTATATAAATTGTCGTAATACATGATGAATTATTAAAATATCAAACTGCCCTTATATAGTTGAACGACCAATACGCAGCTCACCGCGGAACAAGGGCAGTAACACTGCCTTGGTGTGCGTTGGTGCACCTTTTTGTTTAGAGATCAGTGTGTCCTCCTTTATATAAGGTTGGAAAGGTATTTCAAAGGAATACAATGTTTATGTTTTATGTTTTCTCAAATTCTCAATGTATTTTCACTTGAACTTGTTGGAAGACAAACCTATCATAAACTTAGTTGATTTTATCAAATCTTATGCACCTCACTATTTGTCTTGATTCTGAAATAACTATTTTCACCAAAACTCATCTTGTTAGCACTTCACATGTTTAACTCTCACCTTCATACTCATTTAACACATCCACACCTAATCAGAATTTAAAGAATGTTATAACTCATTATTTTTGTACACACACTACACTTGCAACATCCTTTAGTGTGCCGACTCTATTCCTAGCACGAGTGGAGATCGATATGGTGGCGGTCATTGATGAGGACGTTCTGAATGATTCGGGGTGAGCCATCTTTGTGATTCATGGCACTGAATCCTTCCATCTATCCTTTACTTGCTGTCTTTTCATATTCTGATAGCTTATGTATTTTCGGAATATATTGCCAGACTTGTATTCCTTTCTAGTTAGTTCTTGTACTGGCGCAACAGTATTGAGGAGTTGTAGTATTTTCGTATTATTTATATTATAAGACTTATTTAAGACTGAAATTGAATTTCCTTAACTATTCCTGAACTTTTTTCTTTAAATATTTTGGATTAAGTGATTGTGGTCGCCATCGACTTCGTGGTTTGTGCCATCACGGCCAAGAAATTGGGTCGTGTCACCAGACGTACTAAAATAAAAATAATTAATGTGTGTCTAAAGAATTAATGAAACAGACAATAAACATTTAAAAGTTGGTTAGTGTTACTCTCTTTAGGCTTGAAACAATAATTTTTTACCATATATAATTAGGTCATATAGAGAAAATATTGCAAATATTAAGATATTTAATTAAATTTATATTAATTAGATTCTTGTAATTTTGCATTATTATTGAAATTGATTCAACGATACACATATCCGAAGCCACGTAAGAATTCATAACTAGTTCCTTCAGGAATATTCAATAAAATTGGAATGATAAAAAATCGCTAACTACAATTTGTCATTATTTTTAGTTTAATAGAAATGAAAATTACATTTTTTTTAAATATAATGAAATTCTATAAATTGATAAAAATGAAAACAAAATCGGGTAAAAAAAAGTTAAGCAACAATTTTTTTCATAAACATGATTCTTTTGAGTAATCATATTTCTAACATAGATATAAAACTAAGTCTTTCCTCTATATTATTATTTTTTTAAAATTATTTGAGGACAAAATCCAAATGTAACCGACACCAAGTGCAAATAAATTGTGTTTCTCTTTTAATTTTTATTTTTTGTATATATGGCTACTTCGTACGAATAAAACACTTGTCATGAATTTATATATGGTGAATTTTGATACAAAGAGATAAGAGTCTATAATATTTTTTCGTTAAAATTTATCGATCAGTGTGATTTTATCTATAGGTGAATTTTTTTACTTGTTGCGATATATGATTATGGATGGCGCAAGGTTTACTTAACCTTATTTGAATTTTTAAGTACTTCATAGTCATTTCTCCTTATGATTGTGCTGTAATTGAAGACTGTCTCACATTTTGAATAATTTCATTTTGAGTCTGATCACGATACCAATAATTTTTCTGTCTGGATCACAACGAACAAGTGCTTTTTCTAGTAGAATATTCCTTGTGATAGTATCATGATTTATATGAGTATGATACTGAGATCAATGGATATATAAAAAGCAAACAGGTGCTCTTCTCTCTTCATCTTATACCCATTGATCTCATATCATATTCTTATAAATCACGATAAGTGTTTTATTCATATGAAGTATCCATGTATATGAAGATGGAAATTAAAAGAGAAACAAAATTTATTCAAAGGAAAACAGAAGAATGATTGTTGAGAAGTAATGAGGTTTGAGGAATGACATATAGAGATGTATATATAGATAACTAAAGTGAGAAGAGAGAAAGCATTTTAGAAGATAAATGAGGGTGCATTTAATAGGATCAGGTATGTTGATTTAAGATTTTTAGAAAGATAATAATGTCATTAAATAATTTCATTTTTCATATTTGGACATCTTTCTAAAATCAAAATTTGGTTAATTATTTATTGTTTTAGCAGGTATATAAATTGTCAGAATACCCGCAGTGAATTATTAAAATACCAAACTGCCCTTTTATAGTTGAACGACCAATACGCAGCTCACCGCGGAACAAGGGCAGTAACACTGCCTTGGTGTGCGTTTGTGCACATTTTTGTTTAGAGATCAGTGTGTCCTCCTTTATATAAGGTTGGAAAGGTATTTCAAAGGAATACAATGTTTATGTTTTATGTTTTCTCAAATTCTCAATGTATTTTCACTTAAACTTGTTGGAAGACAAACCTATCATAAACTTAGTTGATTTTATCAAATCTTATGCACCTCACTTTTTGTCTTGATTCTGAAATAACTATTTTCACCAAAACTCATCTTGTTAGCACTTCACATGTTTAACTGTCACCTTCATACTCATTTAACACATCCACACTGATGCGCGAAAAGATGCACACACTTTAACGCAAGTGCACGTTATCGTGACAAGTAATATAGTCTTGGTAAGACCGAATATCGTCCACAAGGATTAGGGTTCAATTACCAACTATCTATCTTTTGGTATCTATTTGGTAACCAATATTTGATTTTGTGGTTTATAACTAACAATTATAAAAGCTAATTAACTATAAGTTTACTTCGCCAGTGATGAATAGGCTTCCATGTCTCCTCAACTATCCGCTTATGTTATTTATTAATGCAATGAATTATGGTTTTCTTCTCTCGGAGCTAGCAGGTTTACGAAATCGTTTTATATTCCCGTAAGGATATATAAACACTCAATCCCAGTATTGCTCCTTTCTACCTTTCGGTGATAAGGATTACTCTATAGGAGGATTAAGAACAAAAACCTAGTTAACCGTCACGCACCATGCGTAAAATTAGGGTTTTTAAGCCTCTCATTAACACTACATAAATAATTGAGGTATTTTCATCCCCAATCCAAAATATGTCTACCCAACTTACAGCATATTCACAACCTCCTCCTTTCGAAGTTTGATTAGAAATCATATAAATAATGATAATTAGTGATCAATTAATTACCAAGCATTCAAAGCAATTATTGGATAAATCTCAACAAGAAGAAGAATAACCATAGACATGCATTAATTCATAACATAAGTTTCTAGTGAATCAACATGGAAAGCCCTATAAAAGAATTAGTTCCTAGTCATTGACATGACAAGAACTAATTCAAGGTTCATCATACAAAACTGAAATAAAAGAAAAGAAAAGAAAGGAAAGTTACTAAATTATGGTCTTCAATCTTCAATCCAAGAAAACCTTGTGTTGTGCAAGAAAGGGAACCCTTTAAAATCTGCCTAGGGTTCTCCTTTTATAGGCTCAAAACCGCCTCTAACTTTTCCCTCTTCAGCCCGACCGTAAATTCGTCATTAAACTCGATTTTCAAGGCTGGCGCGGCGGAAGTCTCGCAGATTGGGTGATTTGGCGCCGTGGCCCCGATTCTCATCGTCGGAGCCGCGGCGCTGGAACCTCTGCAGCCTCTCTGATGATTAGGCGCCGCGCCTCGCTTCGATCGCAGGAGGCGCCGCTGTCTCTGGTTTCGCCTGCTCGCCACTTTCTCGTCTTTTAAGCTCTGGAACCTCCTCTTTTGCCCTCTTTTAGCTCTTTTTCCGCCATTTGGCCATTTTAACCACTTTGACTCAAAAGAAAGAAAATCTATCCTAATACGACACTTATTTGTACAAAAAGGGACAAAAAACTAACTAAAAATGACTCGACAAATGTATATAAAATACACCGATCAAATACCCCCAAACTTAACCTTTGCTCGCCCTCGAGCAAAGATAGAAAGAAAGAAATAAAGGACTCAAGAAAACGACAAATAAAAGACTCACTGACATTGATCACTTTTGCTGCATTGATGTTATCTAGAAAAACATGAAGGTTAGCAGAATAATATGCAGGAACATATAGCATGAAAGTTTTAGCACACTAAACACTTTAAGCTAGATATTTCGCAAACTCATTTTTATCATGCTTAATGGAAGTCAACATACTGAATCATGCTTGTAAAATTCAAAAATCCTATGGCATGTTTACTTGCTATTCTCCACTAATCCTGGATATGCATAAAAGAGATCTTCAGGACTTTAAGGGTTGTAATGTAGGCTTAGGTATAGGTAGGTAAAAATAGGCATTTAGGCTCATTTTTGTGTACCATAAGCTCTTTAGCTTTTCAGTGTTTCCCTTTTCTTTTGATTCTTTTCTTCACTTCAAATCAATCTTTCCCCTCTTTTGTTTTGGGAGAGTGAAGTGTATAATAATGACAAGCACCCCCAAACTTAGGCTTTTGCCTATTTCTTATTACTTTTTTATTGGGGTGCATCAAAGTTGTTCACTCTTTTTGTCTCTTTTTTAACACAATTTATTCCACTATTTCACATTTTTACTTATGGCACAATTTGTGGGAATATAGGGTGTCAAAGAAGAGGTTTCAATTTTTAGGCTCAATGGGGCTGACTAGGGATACTTTTAAAGTCCGGGATAGAAAAGAGTGGTAAGAATTGGCTATCAAAGAAATGCCTGAGTCATCTCCCTCACATGCATATCCTAACTATTTCGCCTCAAATAGCAAGCAATCATAACACATAGGTTTTCATCATTTAGCATACATAATTTAAGCAAGAAACTCCAAATAGACAGATTTTGTCAGTCTTTGGCATATCTAACCTATGTGTTTAGATAGTTGCTTCTAATTCCATTACATTATTCCACCTTACTTCACTAGGTGTTTCTAGTAACTACAACATACATGATCTTTTGACAGACAATTATGACTTAAAAGAAAAAAAATTGTGACTCAAAAATACACAAAAAAAAACAACAAAAAGACTTAACATACTTATAACAATAAGACACAAATAAAACACAAATAAAACACCCCCCAAACTTAAATCACACATTGTCCCCAATGTGTGTAGACTCAAAGACAATAAAAGAAATAAGACACTTACAGACTTGGCTAAAATGGTGGTGGTGGCGGTGGCATGGGATAGTGCATGGACCACTGACTGAACAAGGAACTCATCTCGTTGATTTGTTGCCTCGTTTCTTGTTGTCCTTGGATCACCGTGTCCAAACTCTGCATCATCCTCATCTGATTCTGAAGCAATTGCTCCATCATGGGCACTGAGGGTTCTGAATCTGTGGTAGGCTGGTGGCTAGGCCCTGCCGCATATTGAGCCTCTATTTCAGGCTCATCTTCGTCCATGGCGGCCTCTGCTGCTGCTGTGCTCTTCTTCTTGCTGCTGGGGGGCTTGGGTCTGGGAAAGAGTGCACTATCCCATAGGACACAGGCAGTTGGTTTCTCTCATTAGTATCAGTGGGTAGGACTGGGACCCCATTCATGTGGCATAAACTGGTGATAAGTGAGCCATGTCCCAATCCACCTGTTGTCACCAACCTGCTGATTTCTTCAATGCTCTGCACTATCTCTTTCCCCACATCAATCGTCATCCCCCTCATAATTCCATATATCAGTTTGATCCTATCTTCTGGCACTCTGGTGAAGTGCGTGGATGGAATCATGCGGGCGCTGACGAAATACAGCCAACCCTTGGCTGCTTTGTTGAACTGGCACCTGCTCAGTGCTCTTGACCCATTTCTCGCAATATCAAAAGCAGCCCCAGGGTAGCTCACTGTGTCTGCGACGGTATTCCAGTTGATGTTGTCGGTGCTCCTAGACCATGTTCTAAAATGGCTCCAATCACCAATTCCTCCTTCAACATCAACTGTTTTTAGAGACATATTTATTGCTTCTGCCGTCACAGGCATATATCTTCCCCTTACAAAGCATTCGTTGTCCACCCTCTCCGGAAAGTTAGCATAGAATTCACGCACCATTGTTGTGTTCATTGGTGCTATCTTCTCCGGATTTACAAATCTCCTCCACCCCATTATCTCAATCATTGCCCGAATGGGCTCATAAACATCCTCTTCCCCAAACGACTCCCTTTGATAGTCCATTCCCCTTTCAGGGATTAAGGGCCTAGTACTAAGCTTTTTGTATCTTTGGAAGGCTTGGTAGCTCACAAACCTAGTATCATCGTAATGTGGGGCTGAGGTGGATGTGGAGGCTCTTCTCTTTCTGGCGGACATGGTTAAAACACTTTCTGCAGCTTACAACTTATTAGCACAAATGTTCCCCAACACAATCAACAATTTAGCAGCTAAAACACAAACACCCCCAAACTTCAACTCTACTACCCAATACCCACACCCTCTTTGTCTACTCCTTCTCTAAACTTCACAACCAATTTTTCAGCACCCCAACTACTTCACAATGCAACACTTCTCCAAACTACTACCTTCTTTTAACTACTGAAAGCTTTCAAGAAAAGATGAAGATTACCTTTTTATGGTGTTCTTCAAGGTGTTCTTGCTTTTGATGGTGATTTGAAGCAATGGGATGAAGTTTTGTTAGTTGAGATAGCTAAGGGTTTTAGGAATTTAAGAGTTTTGGTTGTTGTTGGGTTTGATTTGTGGAGGATTTGTGGGTAAATTGTGGATTTTCGTGGGTTTTGTGGAGAAGGGGGTTAGGTTTTGGTTTTGAAATTGGGGAAAATCTGATTTCAGGGCGTCTTTTAATTTCTGGATTTCGCGCCAGCGTTCGCTTTTAGCGCCTGCGGCTAATGTTCGCACTCGCCGGAATTTCTGCGCCATTCTGAGGCTCGCGGCGCCTAGACTTGGCAATTTTTCTGCATTTTTGCCGCCGCGCGCTCGCAGCGCGCGCCGCTTAAACAGCGCCTCTTACATTCTTTTGGCGTCGCGGCCTCGCTCTGAAAGCGCGGCTACCCATTTTTCTGTAAATCCTGGCTTTTCTTTAGTTTTTCGCCCTTCAGTTTATTTGCCTACACCTGTAAATCACAACACAAACACTACCTCCGTGAGACCGTTCTTAATAAAAATTACTATATTAAAGCAAAATAAATCAAAAATACCTTGGGTTGTGATGCGAGAAAAGATGCACACACTTAAACGCAAGTGCACGTTATCGTGACAAGTAATATAGTCTTAGCAAGACCGAATATCGTCCACAAGGATTAGGGTTCAAGTACCAAATATCTATCTTTTGGTATCTATTTGGTAAATTGATATTTGATTTTGTGGTTTATAACTACGAATTATAAAGGCTAATTTAACTAATGAATTTACTTCAGTTGTGATGAGAATAGGGCTTCCACATTTCCTCACTATCCGCTTATGTTACTTATTAATGCAATAACTTATGGTCTTCTTCTTTTGGAGAAAGCAGGTTCACTAAATCATTTTATACTCCCGTTAGGGTTATATAAACACTCAACCCCAGTATTGCTCTTTTCTACCTTTCGGTGATAAGGATGACTCTATAGGAGGATTAAGACTAAGAACCTAGTTAACCGTCACGCACAATGCGTAAAATTAGGGTTGTTAAGCCTCTCGTTAACGCTACATAAATAATTGAGGTATTTTCATCCCCAATCCAAGAATGTCTACCCAACTTACAGCATATTCACAATCCCCTCCTTTCGGAGTCTGATTAGAAATCATATAGTGATAATTAGTTGTCAATTAACTACCAAGCATTCAATTTAATTATTGGATAGATCTCAACAAGAAGAAGAATAACCATAAGCATGCATTAAATCATAACATAAGTTTCTAGAGATTCAACATGGAAAGCCCTATAGAGGAATTAGTTCCTAGCCATTGACATGACAAGAACTAATTCCATGTTCTTCATAAAACTGAAATAAAAACAAGAAAAGGAAAGGAAATTTACTAAACTATGGTCTCCAATCTCCAAGCAAGAAAGCCTTGTGTTGTGCAAGAAGGGGAACCCTTAAAAACTGCCTAGGGTTCTCCTTTTATAGGCTCCTAACCGCCTCAACTTTTCCCTGCAGGCCTGGCCCAAAATCCGTCTGAAAACCTTATTTTTCCGCGGCGCCGGAAATTCTGCAATCCTTCGGGTGATTTGGCGCCGCGGCCCTGATCTCTGCTGTCTGTGGGCGCCGCGGCGCTGCAACTTCTGTAGCCTCTCGGATGTTTAGGCGCCGCGGCCCTGCACCTGCTGACATGAGGCGCCGCGGCGCTGGGTCTTCTGCAGCCTCTCTGGATAGTGGGCGCCGCGGCCCTGCTTCTGACTGCAGGAGGCGCCGCGACGCTGGTCTGGGTTTCAGCCTCGTTCGCCACTTTCTCTGTTTTTAGCTCTGGAATCTCCTCTTTTGCCCTCTTTTAGCTCCTTTTCCGCCATTTGGCCATTTTAACCACTTTGACTCAAAAGAAAGGAAAACTATCCTAATACGACACTTATATGTGTAAAAAGGGACAAAAGATTAACTAAAACTGACTCAAAAAGTGTATATAAAATACACCGATCAAATACCCCCAAACTTAACCTTTGCTCGCCCTCGAGCAAAGATAGAAAGAAAGAAATAAAAGACTCAAAGAAACGAAAAATAAAAGACTCACTGACATTGATCACTTTTGCTGCATTAGTGTTAACTAGAAAAACATGAAGGTTAGCAAAATAATATGCAGGAACATATAGCATGAAATTTCAGCACACTAAACACATGAAGCTAGATATTTCGCAAACTCATATTTATCATGCTTAATGGAAGTCAATATACTAAATCATGCATATAAATTCAAAAATCCTATGGCATGCTTACTTGTTATTCTCCACTAATCCTGGATATGCATAAAAGAGATCTTCAGGACTTTAAGGGTTGTAATGTAGGCTTAGGTATAGGTAGGTAAAAATAGGCATTTAGGCTCATTTCGTATACCATAAGCTCTTTAGCTTTTCTGTATTTCCCTTTTTCTTTTTGTTCTTTTCTTCATTTCAATTCTATATTTCCCCTCTTTTGTTTTGGGAGAGTGAAGTATATACTAATGACAAGCACCCCCAAACTTAGGCTTTTGCCTATTTCTTATTACTTTTTTATTGGGGTGCAACAAGCTCATTCACTCTTTTTGTCTCTTTTTTTTAACACAATTTTATTCCACAACTTCACATTTTTACTTATGGCATAATTTGTGGGAATATAGGGTGGTAAAGAAAGAGTTTCAATTTTTAGGCTCAATGGGGCTGACTGGGGATACTTTTTAAAGTCCGGGATAGAAAAGAATGGTAAGAATTGGCTATCAAAGAAATGTCTGAGTCATCTTCCTAACATGCATATCCTAACTATTTCGCCTCAAATAGCAAGTAATCATAACACATAAGTATTTATCATTTAGCATGCATAATTCAAGCAAGAAACTCCAAATAGACAGATTTTGTGAGTTTTTGGCATATCTAACCTAGGTGTTTAGATAGTTGCTTCTATTCCATTACATTATTCCACCTTACTTCACTAGGTGTTTCTAGCAACTACAGCATACATGATCTTTGACAGACAATTATGACTCAAAAAAAAAAATTGTGACTCAAAAATACATAAAACAATAAAAAGATTTAAATAAAACATAACAAGACACAAATAAAACACCCCCAAACTTAAATCACACATTGTCCCCAATGTGTGTAGACTCAAAGACAGTAAAAGAAATAAGACACTTACAAACTTCGGCTAAAATGGTGGTGGTGGCGGTGGATAATGCATCGACCATTGGTTGAACAGGGAACTCATCTCGTCATACTGCTGGTGCAACTGTTGTTGCTCCTGCCTCAATTCTTGTTGCCCTTGTCGCAACTCATGTTGTCCCTGTCTCAACTCATTTTGTCCTTGTATCATTGTGTCGAAATGTTGCATCATCATTCTCTGGTTCTGGAGCACTTGCTCTATCATAGGCACTGGAGGTTCTGCTTCTGTGGTTGGTGGTGCTAGGTCTCGCCTCATATTGAGCCCCTATTTCGTGCTCATCTTCGCTCATCGCGCCTCACGCCGCTGCTGGTTGTACTCTTCGTCTGGCTGCTGGGGGGCTTGGGTCTGGGAAAGAGTGCACTATCCCATAGGACACAGGCAGTTGGTTTCTCTCATTAGTATCAGTGGGTAGGATTGGGACCCCACTCATGTGACATAGCTTGGTGATAACTGAGTCATGTCCCAATCCACCTGTTGTTACCAACCTGCTGATTTCCTCAATGCTCTGCACTATTTCTTTCCCCATATCAATTGTTTTCCCCGTCATGATCCCATATATCAATTTGATCCTATCTTCCGCACTCGGTGAAGTGTGTTGATGGGATCGACGGCATCGATGAAATATAGCCAACCCTTGGTCGCTTTGTTGAACCGACACCGCCGACCCTCTTGACCCATTTCTTGCAAGATCAAATGCACCCGTGGTAGCTCATCGTATTCGCATGTTATTCCAGTCGATGTTGGAAGTGCTTCTAGACCATGTTCTAAAGAGGTTCCAATCATCACTTTCTTCAACATCAACCGTCTTCAGTTGTATATTTATATCTTCTGCCGTCACAGGCACATATTTTCCCCTTACAAAGCATCCCCTTTCCACCTTCTCCGGAAAGTTGGCATAGAATTCACGCACCATTGTTGTGTTCATTGGTGCTATTTTCTCCGGATTTACAAATCTCCTCCACCCCCTTAACTCAATCATTGCCCGAATGGGCTCATAAACATCCTCTTCCCCCAACGACTCCCTCTGATAGTCCATTCCCCTTTCAGGGATTAAGGGTCTGGTATCAAGCTTTTTGTATCTCTGGAAGGCTTGGTAGCTCACAAACCTAGTATTATCGTATTGTGGGGCTGGGGTGGATGTGGAGGCTCTTCTCTTTCTAGTGGACATGGTTAAAACAATTTCTGCAGCTTACAACTTAGTGGCACAAATGTTTCCCAACACACTCAACAACTAGCAGCTAACACAACACCCCCAAACTTCAACTCTTCTACCCAATACCCACACCCTCCTTTTCTACTCCTTCTCCAAACTTCACAATCAATTTTTCAGCACCCAAACTACTTCACAACTACAATACTCGTTCAAACTACTACCTCCTGTGACTTTAGTAAAGATCTCAAGAACAGAAAAAGATTACCTTTTTATGAGAAGATTCAAGCTGTTCTTGTTTCTAATGGTGGGTTGAGGCTATGGAATGGAGCTTTGTTGGTTGAGATAGCTAAGGGTTTTTAGGAATTTTAAGAGTTTTGGTTGTGGTTGGGTTGGATTTGTGGAGGAATTGTGGGTGGATTTTTGAATTTTCGTGTGTTTTTGGAGAAGAAGGGTTAGGTTTTTTGAAATTGGAATTGGGGAAAATCTGATTTCTGGGCGTTTTAAGTTTCTGGATTTCCGCCGGCTCATGCTGATTTTAGCCATGGCCTAATGTTCTCAGACTTCGGGTTTTTCTGCGCGCGGCCATTCTGGTATGCGCTAAACTTGGCAAATTTTTCGACTTCGCGCCGCGGTGCTAACGTTTTTCGAAAATCTGGATTTTCTTCGATTTCGCCCTTCAGTTTATTGGCCTGTACCTGTCAATCACAACACAAACGCTACAACCCAAGACCGTGAGACTGTTCTAGATAAAATAAAATAAACTAAAGATAGAAATTAAAATAACATAATTGAAAACGTTGGGTTGCCTCCCAACAAGCGCTGTCTTTAACGTCTTTTAGCCGGACGCAATTAACCGGTACGAGTGCCCATTGGATACTTCTGTGAACTGCTTGCAATCCACAGATTTATTGTTGTAGGTCTCAATTTCCCTACGACCATTTGTTCAATCAAGTGCCTTAAACATACAATTATCCCCCAAGTACACAAGACAGGCTTGTCTTTTATGCTTTCTATAATGTAGGACTCCGTGAAATTCTCTACATCTCTCGACTCTAGGGGGTACTCTTGATGATGTGGATTTCCTAATTGGGGATCAGCAGTGATAGCTGGTGGTGTTTCTTCTGTAATAGGTGCAAGAAAAAGAATTTCCACAGAATCCAAGAAGGTGAATAATTGGATTTCTGCAATCTTTTCCTTCTCTACACCAACTATCTCACCAGATTCCTCAATGGTTGGTTGTGGTTCAGGCTCCTCAATTTGTTGTTCACTGTTCAAAATGACTGCGAGTTCTCCTATTTGCAGTTCCAGCTTCTTTATGGCCAATCTCGTTTCGTCCATGAACTGAGCTTGATACCTAGCGAAACTGAGTATGGCTTCTCGTAACTCCTCCCTCTCTTCCTCTATGGTTGGAGCTCTATCATATTGACAGTAGAAATCCATGTCTAAAGGATCCCTGAGATGCATCAAAACCAACAACGGATCACGGCACCCTTGTTTTCACACAATAAATACATAAAACGAAAAAGAATAAAATAAAATAAAAAAATAAAAATTAACAAAGAATAAAAACCAAATTAGAAATTAAAAATAGATAAATTTGATATTGAACTATGCCTAATCCCCGGCAACGGCGCCAAAAACTTGATGCGAGAAAAGATGCACACACTTAAACGCAAGTGCACGTTATCGTGACAAGTAATATAGTCTTAGCAAGACCGAATATCGTCCACAAGGATTAGGGTTCAAGTACCAAATATCTATCTTTTGGTATCTATTTGGTAAATTGATATTTGATTTTGTGATTTATAACTACGAATTATAAAGGCTAATTTAACTAATGAATTTACTTCAGTTGTGATGAGAATAGGGCTTCCACGTTTCCTCACTATCCGCTTATGTTACTTATTAATGCAATAACTTATGGTCTTCTTCTTTTGAAGAAAGCAGGTTCACTAAATCGTTTTATACTCCCGTTAGGGTTATATAAACACTCAACCCCAGTATTGCTCTTTTCTACCTTTCGGTGATAAGGATGACTCTATAGGAGGATTAAGACTAAGAACCTAGTTAACCGTCACGCACAATGCGTAAAATTAGGGTTGTTAAGCCTCTCGTTAACGCTACATAAATAATTGAGGTATTTTCATCCCCAATCCAAGAATGTCTACCCAACTTACAGCATATTCACAATCCCCTCCTTTCGGAGTCTGATTAGAAATCATATAGTGATAATTAGTTGTCAATTAACTACCAAGCATTCAATTTAATTATTGGATAGATCTCAACAAGAAGAAGAATAACCATAAGCATGCATTAAATCATAACATAAGTTTCTAGAGATTCAACATGGAAAGCCCTATAGAGGAATTAGTTCCTAGCCATTGACATGACAAGAACTAATTCCATGTTCTTCATAAAACTGAAATAAAAACAAGAAAAGGAAAGGAAATTTACTAAACTATGGTCTCCAATCTCCAAGCAAGAAAGCCTTGTGTTGTGCAAGAAGGGGAACCCTTAAAAACTGCCTAGGGTTCTCCTTTTATAGGCTCCTAACCGCCTCAACTTTTCCCTGCAGGCCTGGCCCAAAATCCGTTTGAAAACCTTATTTTTCCGCGTCGGTGCCGCGGCTCTGCAGACAGGCGCCGCGGCGCCGGAAATTCTGCAATCCTTCGGGTGATTTGGCACTGCGGCCCTGATCTCTGCTGTCTGTGGGCGCCGCGGCGCTGCAACTTCTGTAGCCTCTCGGATGTTTAGGTGCCGCGACCCTGCACCTGCTGACATGAGGCGCCGCGGCGCTGGGTCTTCTGCAGCCTCTCTGGATAGTGGCGCGCGACTTACTGATCGCAGAAGAGGCACCGCGACGCTGGTCCGGTTTCACTGCTCGCCACTTTCTCTGTTTTTAGCTCTGGAATCTCCTCTTTAGCCCTCTTTTAGCTCATTTTCCGCCATTTGGCCATTTTAACCACTTTGACTCAAAAGAAAGAAAACTATCCTAATACGACACTTATATGTGTAAAAAGGGACAAAAGATTAACTAAAATTGACTCAAAAAGTGTATATAAAATACACCGATCAGGTTGCCTCCCAAGTAGCGCTGTCTTTAACGTCTTTTAGCCGGACGCAAGTTCCTTAATTTAATAAACGTGGGGTGGATCAACCCCACAACTAATCCATTTTCTCCACATTTTTCGTTTTCTTTTTCTTTTTCTCCTCTTAGCATTATCGTTAAGGGGAAGTTCAGGAACACATACCTGCTTCTGTGGAGGTTCGGCAAACCATGCCTGCTTTCGTGGGCTCATCTCCCTTTGTTCAACTTGTACGGGCTCACAGGGGGGGTTGATGGTGCTGATTGCAAAGCACCTACTCATGGTTGGTGGCTCAATGATGTGTTTAAAAACTTTAAACACCATTTCTTCCTTCTCCACCCTCAATGTCAACTCTCCTCTTTCTACATCGATCAAGGCTCTCCCCGTCGCTAGGAATGGTCTCCCCAATATGATAGGGATTTCTGCATCCTCTTCCATGTCAAGAATGAGGAAGTCCGCAGGAAAAAAGAATTTTCCTACTTTGACAATCACGTCCTCAATCTTCCCTCTTGGATGAACCACTGTCCTATCGGCTAGTTGCAGGCTCACAGTGGTTGGTTTTGCCTCACCCAACTCCAATCGTTTAAATACCGATAAGGGCATCAGATTTATACTTGCCCCTAAATCACACAGAGCCCTGTTGCATGTCACCCTGCCCACTGTGCAAGGTAGTGTAAAGCTCCCTGGGTCTTTTAGTTTTGGTGGCAACTTCTTCTGCAAGATAGCACTACACTCCTCCGTCAGTGCTACTATTTTGTACTCTGCCAGTTTCTTCTTCTTCCCCAAGATATCCTTCATGAACTTGAAATAGGAGGGCATCTTCTCCAAAGCCTCTATAAAAGGTATGTTGATATGCAACTGATCGATGTATTTTATATACACTTTTTGAGTTAGTTTTAGTTAATCTTTTGTCCCTTTTTACACATATAAGTGTCGTATTAGGATAGTTTTCCTTTCTTTTGAGTCAAAGTGGTTAAAATGGCCAAATGGCGGAAAAGGAGCTAAAAGAGGTCAAAAGAGGAGATTCCAGAGCTAAAAACAGAGAAAGTGGCGAACGAGGCTGAAACATAGACCAGCGCCGCGGCGCCCACTATCCAGAGAGGCTGCAGAAGACCCAGCGCCGCGGCGCCTCATGTCAGCAGGTGCAGGGCCGCAGCGCCTAAATATCCGAGAGGCTACAGAAGTTGCAGCGCCGCGGCGCCCACAGATAGCAGAGATCAGGGTCGCGACGCCAAATCACCCGAAGGATTGCAGAATTTCCGGCGCCACGACGCCTGTCTGCAGAGCCGCGGCGCCGACGCGGAAAAATAAGGTTTTCAGACGGATTTTGGGCCAGGCATGTTGAGGCGGTTAGGAGCCTATAAAAGGAGAACCCTAGGCAGTTTTTAAGGGTTCCCCTTCTTGCATAACACAAGGCTTTCTTGCTTGGAGATTGGAGACCATAGTTTAGTAAATTTCCTTTCCTTTTCTTGTTTTTATTTCAGTTTTATGAAGAACATGGAATTAGTTCTTGTCATGTCAATGGCTAGGAACTAATTCCTCTATAGGGCTTTCCATGTTGAATCTCTAGAAACTTATGTTATGATTTAATGCATGCTTATGGTTATTCTTCTTCTTGTTGAGATCTATCCAATAATTAAATTGAATGCTTGGTAGTTAATTGACAACTAATTATCACTATATGATTTCTAATCAGACTCCGAAAGGAGGGGATTGTGAATATGATGTAAGTTGGGTAGACATTCTTGGATTGGGGATGAAAATACCTCAATTATTTATGTAGCGTTAATGATGCGCGAAAAGATGCACACACTTAAACGCAAGTGCACGTTATTGTGACAAGTAATATAGTCTTAGCAAGACCGAATATCGTCCACAAGGATTAGGGTTCAAGTACCAAATATCTATCTTTTGGTTTCTGTTTGGTAAATTGATATTTGATTTTGTGGTTTATAACTACGAATTATAAAGGCTAATTTAACTAATGAGTTTACTTCAGTTGTGCTGAGAATAGGGCTTCCACGTCTCCTCACTATCCGCTTATGTCACTTATTAATGCAATAACATATGGTCTTCTTCTTTTGGATAAAGCAAGTTCACTAAATCGTTTTATACTCCCGTTAGGGTTATATAAACACTCAACCCCAGTATTGCACCTTACCTACCTTTCGGTGATAAGGATAACTCTATAGGAGGATTAAGACTAAGAACCTAGTTAACCGTCACGCACAATGCGTAAAATTAGGGTTGTTAAGTCTCTCGTTAACGCTACATAAATAATTGAGGTATTTTCATCCCCAATCCAAGAATGTCTACCCAACTTACAGCATATTCACAATCCCCTCCTTTCGGAGTCTGATTAGAAATCATATAATGATAATTAGTTGTCAATTAACTACCAAGCATTCAATTTAATTATTGGATATATCTCAACAAGAAGAAGAATAACCATAAACATGCATTAAATCATAACATAAGTTTCTAGAGATTCAACATGGAAATCCCTATAGAGGAATTAGTTCCTAGCCATTGACATGACAAGAACTAATTCCATGTTCTTCATAAAACTGAAATAAAAACAAGAAAAGGAAAGAAAATTTACTAAACTATGGTCTCCAATCTCCAAGCAAGAAAGCCTTGTGTTGTGCAAGAAGGGGAACCCTTAAAAACTGCCTAGGGTTCTCCTTTTATAGGCTGAAAACTACCTCTCTCTTTTCCTTCGTGCCCGCCTGCAATTTCGCTCAAAACTCGATTTTTCCGCGTCGGCGCCGCTGCTCGCTTAGCCGCGCGCCGAACTTCGTGGTCCTTCGGTGATTTGGCGCCGCGCCCCGATTCTCGTTGTGCAGCCGCGCGCTTACTTCTTCGTAGCCTCTTCGATGATTAGCGCCGCGCTCGCTATCGTTGGCATGGTAGCCGCGCTGGTCTTCGCAACCTCTTCAATGTTGGGCGCCGCGCCTCGCTTCGATCGCAGGAGGCCGCGGCCTGGTCCGGTTTCACTGCTCGCCACTTTCTCTGTTTTTAGCTCTGGAACCTCCTCTTTTGCCCTCTTTTAGCTCCTTTTCCGCTATTTGGCCATTTTAACCACTTTGACTCAAAAGAAAGGAAAACTATCCTAATACGACACTTATTTGTAAAAAAAGGGACAAAAGAGTAACTAAAACTGACTCAAAAGGTGTATATAAAATACACCGATCAGTTAACGAGAGGCTTAACAACCCTAATTTTACGCATTGTGCGTGACGGTTAACTAGGTTCTTAGTCTTAATCCTCCTATAGAGTCATCCTTATCACCGAAAGTTAGAAAGGAGCAATACTGGGGTTGAGTGTTAATATAACCCTAACGGGAGTATAAAACGATTTAGTGAACCTGCTTTCTCCAAAAGAAGAAGACCATAAGTTATTGCATTAATAAGTAACATAAGCGGATAGTGAGGAGACGTGGAAGCCTTATTCTCATCACAACTGAAGTAAATTCATTAGTTAAATTAGCCTTTATAATTCATAGTTATAAACCACAAAATCAAATATCAATTTACCAAATAGATACCAAAAGATAGATATTTGGTACTTGAACCCTAATCCTTGTGGACGATATTCGGTCTTGCTAAGACTATATTACTTGTCACGATAACGTGCACTTGTGTTTAAGTGTGTGCATCTTTTCGCACATCAGCAGCTTCCTGAATGTCTCCAAAAATTTGGAGAATTGTTTATCAACCGCCTTCCGCTGTAGTCTCTGGGGGAATGGGATCTTCTCTGTATACTCCTTCTCTGGAGTTTTCTCTACTACTGGGCTAGGTTCAACCACCTTCTCTTTTTCTATCTCTGCCCTTTGCTCAACTACTGGCTGAGGTGACTGCTGCTCCAACTGTTTGCCACTCCTCAATTGTACTGCCTGCCATTGCTCCCTTGGATTTACCTCTGTGTTGCTTGGCAGTGTACCCTGTGGCCTGCTGTTTGCCTGCTTTGCTAGCTGACCCACTTGTGTTTCCAAGTTCCTGAACGAGGATCTAGCTTCGCCACGAATCTGGTGCAGGCGTTGCGAAAAGCAACAAAGCCGCCTCACTGCTCGCTTTCACGAATCGGGTGCATCAAGCAGTTGAGGCCGCGGCTCGAGTAAAGCGGCCGCTGATTTTGGTTCTGGCTGGTTTGCATCGCCTCGATGATTCTCGCCGCTCGTCTCTCCATGAGAAATTTGGGCGATTCCTCCACCCTGGATTATAAGTGTTGGAGTATGGATTGTTTTGTGGCCTCTGATAGTTACCCACGGCCTGACACTCTGCCTGCTCTATTGGCATATTATTAGGATCAGCTGAAGGACACCTATCGAATGTATGTGGGCCTCCACAGATTTCACAGCTCTTTGGCATCCGTGACCGATTCATCGATATTGTATGTTCTCGCAATCGCTTTCGCCAAAAGGGCCACTTGGGCATTCAAGGCAGCAATGACATCTATTTCGTGGACTCCCACTGTTCTCCTCCCACTTGTCGACCTCTCTTCTGTGACATGGGTTTTGGTGGCTGATCGGTGTATTTTATATACACCTTTTGAGTCAGTTTTAGTTAGTCTTTTGTCCCGTTTTGCACATATAAGTGTCGTATTAGGATAGTTTTCCTTTCTTTTGAGTCAAAGTGGTTAAAATGGCCAAATGGCGGAAAAGGAGCTAAAAGAGGGCAAAAGAGGAGATTCCAGAGCTAAAAACAGAAAAAGTGGCGAACGAGGCTGAAACCGTGCAGCACGCGCCTCGCAATCGAAGGCCGCGACGCCACTATCCGCAGAGGTCAGAAGACTCAGCGCGCACCTCATGTCGGCAGTGCGGTCGCGCGCCTAAACATCCGAGAAGCTACAGAGTTGCAGTACGCGCGCCTCGCATGCCAGAATCGGGCGCGGCTCCAAATCATCCTACGGATTGCAGAAGTTCCGGCGCCGCGGCGCCTGTCTGCAGGGCCGCGGCGCCGACGCGGAAAAATAATGTTTTCAGACGGATTTTGGGCCAGCTCGCAGGAAAAGTTGAGGCGGTTTTCAGCCTATAAAAGGAGAACCCTAGGCAGTTTTTAAGGATTCCCCTTCTTGCACAACACAAGGCTTCTTGCTTGGAGATTGGAGACCATAGTTTAGTAATTTCTTTTCCTTTTCTTTTCTTTTATTTCAGTTTTTGTATGATAAACTCTGAATTAGTTCTTGTCATATTTATGGCTAGGAACTAATTCTCTTATAGGGCTTTCCATGTTAATTCTCTAGAAACTTATGTTATGATTTAATGCATATGTCTATGGTTATTCTTCTTTGAGAGATCTATCCAATAATTGTGTTGAACGCTTGGTAATTAATTGACAACTAATTATCACTATATGATTTCTAATCAGACTCCGAAAGGAGGGGATTGTGAATATGCTGTAAGTTGGGTAGACATTCTTGGATTGGGGATGAAAATACCTCAATTATTTATGTAGCGTTAATGAGAGGCTTAACAACCCTAATTTTGCGCATGGTGCGTGACGGTTAACTAGATTTTTGCTCTTAATCCTCCTATAGAGTTATCCTTATCACCGAAAGGTAGGTAAGGTGCGATACTGGGGTTGAGTGTTTATATAACCCTAACGGGAGTATAAAACAATTTCGTAAACCTGCTTTCTCCGAAAGAAGAAGACCATAGTTCGTTGCATTAATAAATAACATAAGCAGATAGTTGAAGAGACATGGAAGCCATATTCTCATCACCACTGAAGTAAACCCTTATAGTTAAATAGCTTTTATAATTCTTAGTTATAAACAACAAATCCAAATATCAATTTACCAAATAGATACCAAAAGATAGATAGTTGGTACTTGAACCCTAATCCTTGTGGACGATATTCGGTCTTACTAAGACTATATTACTTGTTACGATAACGTGCACTTGCGTTAAAGTGTGTGCATCTTACCGCGCATCAAGTTTTTGGCGCCGTTGCCGGGGATTAGGCATAGTTCAATATCAAATTTATCTATTTTTAATTTCTAATTTGGTTTTTATTTTTATTTCTGTACATTGTTTATTTTATTTTATTTTATTTTCTTTTGTACAAACAAGTGTGCCGTGATTCGTTGTTGGTTTTGGTTCATCTCAGGAATCCTTTAGATATGGATTTTTACTGTCAATATGATAGAGATCCAACCATAGAGGAAGAGAGGGAGGAATTACGAGAAGCCATACTCAGTTTCGCTAGGTATCAAAAACAGTTCATGGACGAAACGAGATTGGCCATAAAGAAGCTGGAACTGCAAATAGGAGAACTCGCAGTCATTTTTAACAGTGAACAGCAAACTGAGGAGCCTGAACCACACCCAACTATTGAGGAATCTGGTGAGATAGTTGGTGTAGAGAAGGAAAAGATTGCAGAAATCCAATTATTCACCTTCTTGGATTCTGTGGAAATCCTTTTTCTTGCACCTATTACTGAAGAAACACCACCAGCCATCACTGCTGATCCCCAATTAGGAAGCCCATACCATCAAGGGTACCCCCTAGAGTTGAGAGATGTAGTGAAGTTCACGGATTCCTACATTATAGAAAGCATAGAAGACAAGCCTGTCTTGTGTACTTGGGGGATAATTGTATGTTTAAGGCTCTTGTGTGGACAAATGGTCGTAGGGAAAGTGAGACCTACAACAATAAATCTGTGGATTGCAAGCAGTTCGCAGAAGGATCCAATGGGCACTCGTACCGGTTAATTGCGTCCGGCTAAAAGACGTTAAAGACAGCGCTTGTTGGGAGGCAACCCAACGTTTTCAATTATGTTATTTTAATTTCTGTCTTTAGTTTATTTTGTTTTGTCTAGAACAATCTCACGGTCTTGGGTTCTAGTGTTTGTGTTGTGATTAACAGGTATAGGAAAATACATTGAAGGGCGAAGAACTGAAGAAAAATGAGGATTTCCAGAAATGTAGGCCATGCGCTAAAAGAGTCAGAGGCGCTGAAGTTTAGCGCCAAGGCCGTGAGCAGGCGCGCATAAATCGTAAAAATGCCAAGTTTAGGCACCGCGGCCCTGCAAATGCGCGCGTAAAATCCCAAAGGAATGCAGAGATCAGCCGCGCGCTAAAAGCGTGGCGCGCGCCAAAGCGGAATCGAAACTTAAAACGCCTGTAAATCAGATTTTCCCCAATTCCAATTTCAAAAACCTAACCCTTCTTCTCCAAAAACACACGAAAATCCAAAAATCCACCCACAATTCCTCCACAAATCCAACCCAACCACAACCAAAACTCTTAAAATTCCTAAAAAAAAACCTTAGCTATCTCAACCAACAAAGCTCCATTCCATAGCCTCAACCCACCATTAGAAACAAGAACAGCTTGAATCTTCTCATAAAAAGGTAATCATTTTCTGTTCTTGAGTCCTTTACTGAAGTCACAGGAGGTAGTAGTTTGAAGGAGTATTGTAGTTGAAGTAGTTTGGGTACTGAAAAGTTGATTGTGAAGTTTGGAGAAAAGAGTAGAAAAGGAGTGTGGGTATTGGGTAGAAAAGTTGAAGTTTGGGGGTGTTGTGTTCGCTGCTAGTTGTTGATTGTGTAGGAAACATTTGTGCCAATAAGTTGTAAGCTGCAGAAAGTATTTTTAACCATGTCCGCCAGAAAAAGAAGAGCCTCCACGTTCACCTCAGCCCCACATTACGATGATACTAGGTTTGTGAGTTACGAAGCTTTCCAAAGATACAAGAGGCTTAGTACTAGGCCCTTAATCCCTGAAAGGGGAATGGACTATCAGAGGGAGTCGTTTGGGGAAGAGGATGTTTATGAGCCCATTCGGGCAATGATTGAGTTAAGGGAGTGGAGGAGATTTGTAAATCCGGAGAATATAGCACCAATGAACACAACAATGGTGCGTGAGTTCTATGCCAACTTTCCGGAGAAGGTGGAAAGGGGATGCTTTGTAAGGGGACATTATGTGCCTGTGACAGCAGAAGATATAAATACACAATTGAAAACAGTTGATGTTGAAGGAGGAATTGGTGATCGGAGCCATTTTAGAACATGGTCTAGGAGCACCGACAACATAAACTGGGATACTGTCCAGAACATCGTGAGCTACCCTGGGCTGCATTTGATATTGCAAGAAATGGGTCAAGAGG
Source organism: Przewalskia tangutica (assembly GCA_029844215.1). Taxonomy (NCBI): domain Eukaryota; kingdom Viridiplantae; phylum Streptophyta; class Magnoliopsida; order Solanales; family Solanaceae; genus Przewalskia; species Przewalskia tangutica. The sequence continues at coordinate 133,359,875 of CM056719.1, forward strand.
ACTGAGCAGGTGCCAGTTCAACAAAGCAGCCAAGGGTTGGCTGTATTTCGTCAGTGCCCGCATGATTCCATCCACGCACTTTACCAGAGTGCCAGAAGATAGGATTAAGCTGATATATGGAATTATGAGGGGGTTGACGATTGATGTGGGGAAAGAAATAGTGCAGAGCATTGAGGAAATCAGCAGGTTGGTAACAACAGGCGGATTGGGACATGGCTCAGTTATCACCAAGCTATGTCACATGAGTGGGGTCCCAATCCTACCCACTGATACTAATGAAAGAAACCAACTGTCTGTGTCCTATGGGATAGTGCACTCTTTCCTGCACTCCAAGCCCCCAAAGAGCGGAAGAAGAGTACAACCACCACGGCAGCAGCAGAGGCGCAATGAACGAAGATGAGCACGAAATAGGGCTCAATATGCTGCAGACCTAGCCACCACCAACCACGTAAGGTAACCTCCAAAGGCCCATGATGGAGCAATTGCTTCAGAATCAGATGAGGATGATGCAGAGTTTGGACACATTGATCTACGAACAACAAGAAACGAGGCAACAAATCAACGAGATGAGTTCCTTGTTCAGTCAGTGGTCCATGCACTATCTCATGCCACCGCCACCACCACCATTTTAGCCAAAGTTTGTAAGTGTCTTATTTCTTTTACTGTATTTGAGTCTACACACATTGAGGACAATGTGTGATTTAAGTTTGGGGGTGTTTTATTTGTGTCTTGTTTTATTTGTGTCTTGTTATGTTTTATTTAAGTCTTTTTGATTGTTTTATGTTTATTTTTTGAGTCACAATTGCCTGTCAAAGATCATGTATGTTGTAGTTGCTAGAAACACCTAGTGAAGGAAGGTAGAATAATGTAACGGAATTGAAGCAACTATCTAAACACCTAAGTTAGATATTCCAAAAACTCACAGAATCTGTCTATTTGGAGTTTCTTGCTTGAGTTATGCATGCTAAATGATAAATACTTATGTGTTATGATTGCTTGTTATTTGAGGCGAAATAGTTAGGATATGCATGTTAGGGAGATGACTCAGGCATTTCTTTGATAGCCAATTCTTACCATTCTTTTCTATCCCGGACTTTTAAAAGTATCCCTAGTCAGCCCCATTGAGCCTAAAAATTGAAACCTCTTCTTTGACACCCTATATTCCCACAGATTGTGCCATAAGTAAAAATGTGAAGTAGTGGAATCAACTGTGTTAAAAAAGAGACAAAAAGAGTGAATGAGCTTGTTGCACCCCAATAAAAAAGTAATAAGAAAGAGGCAAAAGCCTAAGTTTGGGGGTGCTTGTTATTATAATACTCTTCATTCTCCCAAAATAAAAGAGGGAAAAAGATAGAATTGAAGTGAAGAAAAGAACAAAAAGAAAAGGGAATTACTGAAAAGCTAAAGAGCTTATGGTACACAGAATGAGCCTAAAAAAGCCTATTTTTCCTACCTACACCTAAGCCTACATTACAACCCTTAAAGTCCTGAAGATCTCTTTTATGCATATCCAGAATTAGTGGAGAATAACAAGTAAGCATGCCATAGGATTTTTTTTTGAATTTTCATGCATGATTTAGTATATTGACTTCCATTAAGCATGATGAATATGAGTTTGCGAAATATCTAGCTTCATGTGTTTAGTGTGCTGAAATTTCATGCTATATGTTCCTGCATATTATTTTGCTAACCTTCATGTTTTTCTAGTTAACTCTAATGCAGCAAAAGTGATCAATGGCAGTGAGTCTTTTATTTTTCGTTTCTTTGAGTCTTTTATTTCTCTCTTTCTATCTTTGCTCGAGGGCGAGCAAAGGTTAAGTTTGGGGGTATTTGATCGGTGTATTTTATATACACCTTTTGAGTCAGTTTTAGTTAGTCTTTTGTCCCGTTTTGCACATATAAGTGTCGTATTAGGATAATTTTCCTTTCTTTTGAGTCAAAGTGGTTAAAATGGCCAAATGGCGGAAAAGGAGCTAAAAGAGGGCAAAAGAGGAGATTCCAGAGCTAAAAACAGAGAAAGTGGCGAACGAGGTGAAACTCAGTGCCGGCCGCGCGCCTCGCGATCGAAGCGGGCGCGGCACCCACTATCCAGAGAGGCTGCATAAGCCTCAGCGCCGCGCCGCCTCATGTCAAGGCAGTGCGCGCGCGCTAAACATCCGAAAGCTACGAGTTGCAGTGGCCGCGGCCAAATCATCCGGCGACCAGGTTCGCGCCATGGCGCTGTGCGCAGGGCCGCAGCGCCGACGCGGAAAAATAAGGTTTCCAGACGGATTTTGGGCCAGGCCTGCAGGGAAAAGTTGAGGCGGTTTTCAGCCTATAAAAGGAGAACCCTAGGCAGTTTTTAAGGGTTCCCCTTCTTGCACAACACAAGGCTTCTTGCTTGGAGATTGGAGACCATAGTTTAGTAATTTCTTTTCCTTTTCTTTTCTTTTATTTCAGTTTTTGTATGATGAACTCTGAATTAGTTCTTGTCATATTTATGGCTAGGAACTAATTCTCTTATAGGGCTTTCCATGTTAATTCTCTAGAAACTTATGTTATGATTTAATGCATATGTCTATGGTTATTCTTCTTTGAGAGATCTATCCAATAATTGTGTTGAACGCTTGGTAATTAATTGACAACTAATTATCACTATATGATTTCTAATCAGACTCCGAAAGGAGGGGATTGTGAATATGCTGTAAGTTGGGTAGACATTCTTGGATTGGGGATGAAAATACCTCAATTATTTATGTAGCGTTAATGAGAGGCTTAACAACCCTAATTTTGCGCATGGTGCGTGACGGGTAACTAGGTTTTTGCTCTTAATCCTCCTATAGAGTTATCCTTATCACCGAAAGGTAGGTAAGGTGCGATACTGGGGTTGAGTGTTTATATAACCCTAACGGGAGTATAAAACAATTTCGTAAACCTGCTTTCTCCGAAAGAAGAAGACCATAGTTCGTTGCATTAATAAATAACATAAGCAGATAGTTGAAGAGACATGGAAGCCCTATTCTCATCACCACTGAAGTAAACCCTTATAGTTAAATAGCTTTTATAATTCTTAGTTATAAACAACAAATCCAAATATCAATTTACCAAATAGATACCAAAAGATAGATAGTTGGTACTTGAACCCTAATCCTTGTGGACGATATTCGGTCTTACTAAGACTATATTACTTGTTACGATAACGTGCACTTGCGTTAAAGTGTGTGCATCTTACCGCGCATCAGTGACCATATCTTCTAATAACTCATGAGCGTCGTGGGCTGTTTTCCTCATGAATTCCCCACCTGCTGCTGCATCTATAATGGTTCTGGTTGTACTGCTCAGCCCGTTATAGAAGATGTGGACCAAGTTCCACAACTCAATGCAATGGTGTGGGCATTTTCTCTGCAAATCCTTGAACCTTTCCCAAGCTTCATATAAGGACTCTCCATCTGCTTGGTAGAAGTTATTCAACTCCCCTCTCAATTTTGCTGCTTTGCATGGGGGAAAGAATTTGGCCAAGAATTTCTGTGCCAGCTCTTGCCATGTAAAAATCGAATCGGCTGGCAGGGAATTCAACCATACTTTTGCTCTATCCCTGAGTGAGAAGGGAAAGAGCCTCAATCTGACGGCATCAAGAACGCCATATTCGAAAGTTGCACATAGCTCCAAGAAATTAGCTATGTGCATATGTGATCCTCGATGGCGATCCTCCAAATTGCATCATGTGTACCATGCTCAGAATCGCCGGTTTTATCTCAAAGTTGTTCGCTCCTATGGCAGGGAGCCTAATACAAGTCTGTGCTCCATTCACTCTCGGAAGCACATAGTCTCCCAAGCTTCTTTCTGCCTCGACTTGAACTCTTTCCTCGACATCCATAGGTACTTGCCGAGGTATTCCTGGATTGGGTTGATTTTCACCTAACCCTTCTCTCATCATGTTGTTGTTTTGAACACCGTCCATCTCTATCAAGGTCAATCCGATTCTTTCTCGCTTACATGTGTTTTCTCAATCTCTAGATTGAAGGGAACAAGAGTGTCTGCCCCTCTTCTCCTTCGCATAAACTGATTTCCTGAAATAGATCAAAAACAGACAACAAATCACGGCACCCTGATTTTTACCGAAAATAAAGAAAAACGTAAAAAAAAAAAAAATTAAAAACCAAATTAGAAATTAAAAATAGATAAATTTGATATTGAACTATGCCTAATCCCCGGCAACGGCGCCAAAAACTTGATGCGCGAAAAGATGCACAGACTTTAACGCAAGTGCACGTTATCGTGACAAGTAATATAGTCTTGGTAAGACCGAATATCGTCCACAAGGATTAGGGTTCAATTACCAACTATCTATCTTTTGGTATCTATTTGGTAACCAATATTTGATTTTGTGGTTTATAACTAACAATTATAAAAGCTAATTAACTATAAGTTTACTTCAGTTGTGATGGGAATAGGGCTTCCATGTCTCCTCAACTATCCGCTTATGTTATTTATTAATGCAATGAATTATGGTTTTCTTCTCTCGGAGCTAGCAGGTTTACGAAATCATTTTATATTCCCAAGTATGATATATAAACACTCAACCCGATGTTCCTTTCTACCTTTCGGTGATAAGGATGACTCTATAGGAGGATTAAGAACAAAAACCTAGTTAACCGTCACGCACCATGCGTAAAATTAGGGTTTTTAAGCCTCTCATTAACGCTACATAAATAATTGAGGTATTTTCATCCCCAATCCAAAATATGTCTACCCAACCTACAGCATATTCACAACCTCCTCCTTTCGAAGTTTGATTAGAAATCATATAAATAATGATAATTAGTGATCAATTAATTACCAAGCATTCAAAGCAATTCTTGGATAAATCTCAACAAGAAGAAGAATAACCATAGACATGCATTAATTCATAACATAAGTTTCTAGTGAATCAAAATGGAAAGCCCTATAAAAGAATTAGTTCCTAGTCATTGACATGACAAGAACTAATTCAAGGTTCATCATACAAAACTGAAATAAAAGAAGAGAAAAGAAAGGAAAGTTACTAAATTATGGTCTCCAATCTTCAATCCAAGAAAACCTTGTGTTGTGCAAGAAAGGGAACCCTTTAAAATCTGCCTAGGGTTCTCCTTTTATAGGCTCAAAACCGCCTCTAACTTTTCCCTTCAGGCCTGGCCCATAAATTCGTCATTAAACCTGATTTTCCCGCGTCGGCGCCATGCCTCGCTATCGGGCGCCATGGCGGAAGTCCTGCGGTACTTCGGGTGATTTGGCGCCGCGGCCCTGATCTCTGCTGTCTGTGGGCGCCGCGGCGCTGGAACCTCTGCAGCCTCTCTGATGATTAGGCGTCGCGGCCCTGCTTCTGACTGCAGGAGGCGCCGCGGCGCTGGTCCGGGTTTCTGCCTCGTTCGCCACTTTCTCGTCTTTTAAGCTCTGGAACCTCCTCTTTTGCCCTCTTTTAGCTCCTTTTCCGCCATTTGGCCATTTTAACCACTTTGACTCAAAAGAAAGAAAATATATCCTAATACGACACTTATTTAGTGTGCCGACTCTATTCCTAGCACGAGTGGAGATCGAGATGGTGTCGGTCATTGAGGAGGACGTTCTGAATGATTCGGGGTGAGCCATCTAGGTGATTCATGGCATTGAATCCTCCCAATCTATCCTCTACTTTCTGTCTTTTCATATTCTGATAGCTTATGTATATTCGGAATATATTGCCAGACTTGTATTCCTTTCTAGTTAGTTCTTGTACTGGCGACACCAGTATTGAGGAATTGTAGTATTTTCGTATTATTTATATTATAAGACTTATTTAAGACTGAATTGAATTTCCTTAACTATTCCTGAACTTTTTTCTTTAAATATTTTGGATTAAGTGATTGTGGTCGGCTTACTGACCCTGGTGGTCAGTGCCATCACGGCTCAGTAAATTGGGTCGTGTCACCAGACGTACTAAAATAAAAATAATTAATGTGTGTCTAAAGAATTAATGAAACAAACAATAAACATTTAAAAGTTGGTTAGTGTTACTTTCTTTAGGCTTGAAACAATAATTTTGTTACCATATATAATTAGGTCATATAGAGAAAATATTGCAAATATTAAGATATTTAATTAAATTTATATTAATTAGATTCTTGTAATTTTGCATTATTATTGAAATTGATTCAACGATACACATATCCGAAGCCACGTAAGAATTCATAAATAGTTCCTTCAGGAATATTCAATAAAACTGGAATGATAAAAAATCGCTAACTATAATTTGTCATTATTTTTAGTTTAATAGAAAGGAAAATTAAAGTTTATATTAGATATAATGAAATTCTATAAATTTATAAAAATAAAAACAAAATCGGGTAAAAAAAAGGTTAAGCAACAATTTTTTCATAAACATGATTCTTTTGAGTAATCGTATTTCTAACATAGATATAAAACTAAGTCTTTCCTCTATATTTTTTTAAAAAAAAATTATATGCGGACAAAATCCAAATGTCGCCGACACCAAGTGCAAATAAATTGTGTTTCTCTTTTTATTTTTATTTTTGTGTATATATGGCTACTTCGTACGAATAGAACACTTGTCGTGAATTTATATACGGTGAATTTTTATACAGAGAGAGAAGAGTCTATAATATTTTATCGTTAAAATTTATCGATCAGTGTGATTTTATCTATAGGTGAAATTTTTGACTTGTTGCGATGTATGATTATGGATGGCGCAAGGTTTACTTAACCTTATTTGAATTTTTAAGTACTTCATAGTCATTTCTCCTTATGATTATGTCAGAATTGAAGACTGTCTCACATTTTGAACAATTTCATTTTGAGTCTGATCACGATACCAATAATTTTTCAGTCTGGATCACAACGAACAAGTGCTTTTTCTAGTAGAATATTCCTTGTGATAGTATCACGATTTATATGAGTATGATACTGAGATCAATGGATATATAAAAGCAAACAAGTTCTCTTCTCTCTTCATCTTATACCCATTGATCTCATATCATACTCTTATAAATCACGATAAGTGTTTTATTCATATGAAGTATACATGTATATGAAGATGGAAATTAAAAGAGAAACAAAATTTATTCAAAGGAAAACACAAGAATGATTGTTGAGAAGTAATGAGGTTTGAGGAATGACATATAGAGATGTATATATAGATAACTAAAGTGAGAAGAGAGAAAACATTTTCGTAGATAAATGAGGATGCATTTAATAGGATCAGGTATGTTGATTTAATATTTTTAGAAAGATAATAATGTCATTAAATATTTCATTTTCCATATTTGGACATCTTTCTAAAATCAAAATTTGGTTAATTATTTATTGTTTTAGCAGGTATATAAATTGTCAGAATACATGATGAAATATTAAAATACCAAACTGCCCTTATATAGTTGAACAACCAATACACATCTCATCGCGGAACAAGGGCAGTAACACTGCCTTGGTGTGCGTTGGTGCACCTTTTTGTATAGATATCAGTGTGTCCTCCTTTATATAAGGTTGGAAAGGTATTTCAAAGGAATACAATATTTATGTTTATGTTTTCTCAAATTCTCAATGTATTTTCACTTAAACTTGTTGGAAGACAAACCTATCATAAACTTAGTCGATTTTATCAAATCTTATGCACCTCACTATTTGTCTTGATTCTGAAATAACTATTTTCACCAAAACTCATCTTGTTAGCACTTCACATGTTTAACTATCATATTCATACTCATTTAACACATCCACACCTAATCAAAATTTACAGAATGTTATAACTCATTATTTTTGTACACACACTACACTTGCAATATCCTTTAGTGTGCCGACTCTATTCCTAGCACGAGTGGAGATCGAGATGGTGTCGGTCATTGAGGAGGACGTTTTGAATGATTCGTGGTGAGCCATCTATGTGATTCATGGCACTGAATCCTCCCAATCTATCCTTTACTTTCTGTCTTTTCATATTCTGATAGCTTATGTATTTTCGGAATATATTGCCAGACTTGTATTCCTTTCTAGTTAGTTCTTGCATCGCGACACCAGTATTGAGGAATTGTAGTATTTTCGTATTATTTATATTATAAGACTTATTTAAGACTGAATTGAATTTCCTTAACTATTCCTGAACTTTTTTCTTTAAATATTTTGGATTAAGTGATTGTGGTCGCCATCGACTCGTGGTCGATGTCATCACGGCAAGAATTGGGTCGTGTCACCAGACGTACTAAAATAAAAATAATTAATGTGTGTCTAAAGAATTAATGAAACAGACAATAAACATTTAAAAGTTGGTTAGTGTTACTTTCTTTAGGCTTGAAACAATAATTTTGTTACCATATATAATTAGGTCATATAGAGAAAATATTGCAAATATTAAGATATTTAATTAAATTTATATTAATTAGATTCTTGTAATTTTGCATTATTATTGAAATTGATTCAACGATACACATATCCGAAGCCACGTAAGAATTCATAAATAGTTCCTTCAGAATATTCAATAAAGCTGAATGATAAAAATTGCTAACTATAATTTTTAATTATTTTTAGTTTAATAGAAAGGAAAATTAAAGTTTATATTAGATATAATGAAATTCTATAAATTTATAAAAATAAAAACAAAATCGGGTAAAAAAAAGTTAAGTAACAATTTTTTCATAAACATGATTCTTTTGAGTAATCGTATTTCTAACATAGATATAAAACTAAGTCTTTCCTCTATATTTTTTAAAAAAAAAATTATATGCGGACAAAATCCAAATGTCGCCGACACCAAGTGCAAATAAATTGTGTTTCTCTTTTTATTTTTATTTTTGTGTATGTATGGCTACTTCGTACGAATAGAACACTTGTCGTGAATTTATATATGGTGAATTTTTATACAAAGAGAGAAGAGTCTATAATATTTTATCGTTAAAATTTATCGATCAGTGTGATTTTATCTATAGGTGAAATTTTTGACTTGTTGCGATGTATGATTATGGATGGCGCAAGGTTTACTTAACCTTATTTGAATTTTTAAGTACTTCATAGTCATTTCTCCTTATGATTATGCTGTAATTGAAGATTGTCTCACATTTTGAACAATTTCATTTTGAGTCTGATCACGATACCAATAATTTTTCAGTCTGGATCACAACGAACAAGTGCTTTTTCTAGTAGAATATTCCTTGTGATAGTATCACGATTTATATGAGTATGATACTGAGATCAATGGATAGGTAAAAGCAAACAAGTTCTCTTCTCTCTTCATCTTATACCCATTGATCTCATATCATACTCTTATAAATCACGATAAGTGTTTTATTCATATGAAATATACATGTATATGAAGATGGAAATTAAAAGAGAAACAAAATTTATTCAAAGGAAAACACAAGAATGATTGTTGAGAAGTAATGAGGTTTGAGGAATGACATATAGAGATGTATATATAGATAACTAAAGTGAGAAGAGAGAAAACATTTTAGTAGATAAATGAGGATGCATTTAATAGGATCAGGTATGTTGATTTAAGATTTTTAGAAAGATAATAATGTCATTAAATATTTCATTTTCCATATTTGGACATCTTTCTAAAATCAAAATTTGGTTAATTATTTATTGTTTTAGCGGTATATAAATTGTCGTAATACATGATGAAATATTAAAATACCAAACTGCCTCTTATATAGTTGAACAACCAATACACATCTCATCATGAACAAGGGCGATATCTTGCCTTGGTGTGCGTTGGTGCACCTTTTTGTATAGATATCAGTGTGTCCTCCTTTATATAAGGTTGGAAAGGTATTTCAAAGGAATACAATGTTTATGTTTATGTTTTCTCAAATTCTCAATGTATTTTCACTTAAACTTGTTGGAAGACAAACCTATCATAAACTTAGTCGATTTTATCAAATCTTATGCACCTCACTATTTGTCTTGATTCTGAAATAACTATTTTCACCAAAACTCATCTTGTTAGCACTTCACATGTTTAACTATCATATTCATACTCATTTAACACATCCACACCTAATCAAAATTTACAGAATGTTATAACTCATTATTTTTGTACACACACTACACTTGCAATATCCTTTAGTGTGCCGACTCTATTCCTAGCACGAGTGGAGATCGAGATGGTGTCGGTCATTGAGGAGGACGTTCTGAATGATTCGGGGTGAGCCATCTATGTGATTCATGGCACTGAATCCTCCCAATCTATCCTTTACTTTCTGTCTTTTCATATTCTGATAGCTTATGTATTTTCGGAATATATTGCCAGACTTGTATTCCTTTCTAGTTAGTTCTTGTACTGGCGACACCAGTATTGAGGAATTGTAGTATTTTCGTATTATTTATATTATAAGACTTATTTAAGACTGAATTGAATTTCCTTAACTATTCCTGAACTTTTTTCTTTAAATATTTTGGATTAAGTGATTGTGGTGAAACTACTACGGTGGTCGATGTCATCACGGCCAAGAAATTGGGTCGTGTCACGGGCGTACTAAAATAAAAATAATTAATGTGTGTCTAAAGAATTAATGAAATGCATAATAAACATTTAAAAGGTGGTTAGTGTTACTTTCTTTAGGCTTGAAACAATAATTTTGTTACCATATATAATTAGGTCATATAGAGAAAATATTGCAAATATTAAGATATTTAATTAAATTTATATTAATTAGATTCTTGTAATTTTGCATTATTATTGAAATTGATTCAACGATACACATATCCGAAGCCACGTAAGAATTCATAAATAGTTCCTTCAGGAATATTCAATAAAACTGGAATGATAAAAAATTGCTAACTATAATTTGTCATTATTTTTAGTTTAATAGAAAGGAAAATTAAAGTTTATATTAGATATAATGAAATTCTATAAATTTATAAAAATAAAAACAAAATCGGGTAAAAAAAAGTTAAGCAACAATTTTTTCATAAACATGATTCTTTTGAGTAATCGTATTTCTAACATAGATATAAAACTAAGTCTTTCCTCTATATTTTTAAAAAAAAAAATTATATGCGGACAAAATCCAAATGTCACCGACACCAAGTGCAAATAAATTGTGTTTCTCTTTTTATTTTTATTTTTGTGTATGTATGGCTACTTCGTACGAATAGAACACTTGTCGTGAATTTATATATGGTGAATTTTTATACAAAGAGAGAAGAGTCTATAATATTTTATCGTTAAAATTTATCGATCAGTGTGATTTTATCTATAGGTGAAATTTTTGACTTGTTGCGATGTATGATTATGGATGGCGCAAGGTTTACTTAACCTTATTTGAATTTTTAAGTACTTCATAGTCATTTCTCCTTATGATTATGCTGTAATTGAAGACTGTCTCACATTTTGAACAATTTCATTTTGAGTCTGATCACGATACCAATAATCAGTCTGGATCACAACGAACAAGTGCTTTTTCTAGTAGAATATTCCTTGTGATAGTATCATGATTTATATGAGTATGATACTGAGATCAATGGATATATAAAATCAAACAAGTGCTCTTCTCTCTTCATCTTATACCCATTGATCTCATATCATACTCTTATAAATCACGATAAGTGTTTTATTCATATGAAGTATACATGTATATGAAGATGGAAATTAAAAGAGAAACAAAATTTATTCAAAGGAAAACACAAGAATGATTGTTGAGAAGTAATGAGGTTTGAGGAATGACATATAGAGATGTATATATAGATAACTAAAGTGAGAATAGAGAAAACATTTTAGAAGATAAATGAGGATGCATTTAATAGGATCAGGTATGTTGATTTAAGATTTTTAGAAAGATAATAATGTCATTAAATATTTCATTTTCCATATTTGGACATCTTTCTAAAATCAAAATTTGGTTAATTATTTATTGTTTTAGCAGGTATATAAATTGTCAGAATACCCGCAGTGAAATATTAAAATACCAAACTGCCCTTATATAGTTGAACAACCAATACACATCTCACCGCGGAACAAGGACAGTAACATTGCCTTGGTGTGCGTTGGTGCACCTTTTTGTATAGAGATCAGTGTGTCCTCCTTTATATAAGGTTGGAAAGGTATTTCAAAGGAATACAATGTTTATGTTTATGTTTTCTCAAATTCTCAATGTATTTTCACTTAAACTTGTTGGAAGACAAACCTATCATAAACTTAGTCGATTTTATCAAATCTTATGCACCTCACTATTTGTCTTGATTCTGAAATAACTATTTTCACCAAAACTCATCTTGTTAGCACTTCACATGTTTAACTATCACATTCATACTCATTTAACACATCCACACCTAATCAAAATTTACATAATGTTATAACTCATTATTTTTGTACACACACTACACTTGCAATATCCTTTAGTGTGCCGACTCTATTCCTAGATCGAGATGGTGTCGGTCATTGAGGAGGACGTTTTGAATGATTCGGGGTGAGCCATCTATGTGATTCATGGCACTGAATCCTCCCAGTCTATCCTTTACTTTCTGTCTTTTCATATTCTGATAGCTTATGTATTTTCGGAATATATTGCCAGACTTGTATTCCTTTCTAGTTAGTTCTTGTACTGGCGACACCAGTATTGAGGAATTGTAGTATTTTCGTATTATTTATATTATAAGACTTATTTAAGACTGAATTGAATTTCCTTAACTATTCCTGAACTTTTTTCTTTAAATATTTTGGATTAAGTGATTGTGGTCGGCTTACTGACCCTGGTGGTCAGTGCTATCACGGCTCAGTAAATTGGGTCGTGTCACCAGACGTACTAAAATAAAAATAATTAATGTGTGTCTAAAGAATTAATGAAACAGACAATAAACATTTAAAAGTTGGTTAGTGTTACTTTCTTTAGGCTTGAAACAATAATTTTTTACCATATATAATTAGGTCATATAGAGAAAATATTGCAAATATTAAGATATTTAATTAAATTTATATTAATTAGATTCTTGTAATTTTGCATTATTATTGAAATTGATTCAACGATACACATATCCGAAGCCACGTAAGAATTCATAAATAGTTCCTTCAGGAATATTCAATAAAACTGGAATGATAAAAAATCGCTAACTATAATTTGTCATTATTTTTAGTTTAATATAAAGGAAAATTAAAGTTTATATTAGATATAATGAAATTCTATAAATTTATAAAAATAAAAACAAAATCGGGTAAAAAAAAGTTAAGCAACAATTTTTTCATAAACATGATTCTTTTGAGTAATCGTATTTCTAACATAGATATAAAACTAAGTCTTTCCTCTATATTTTTTTAAAAAAAAATTATATGCGGACAAAATCCAAATGTCGCCGACATCAAGTGCAAATAAATTGTGTTTCTCTTTTTATTTTTATTTTTGTGTATATATGGCTACTTCGTACGAATAGAACACTTGTCGTGAATTTATATACGGTGAATTTTTATACAAAGAGAGAAGAGTCTATAATATTTTATCGTTAAAATTTATCGATCAGTGTGATTTTATCTATAGGTGAAATTTTTGACTTGTTGCGATGTATGATTATGGATGGCGCAAGGTTTACTTAACCTTATTTGAATTTTTAAGTACTTCATAGTCATTTCTCCTTATGATTATCTCAGAATTGAAGACTGTCTCACATTTTGAACAATTTCATTTTGAGTCTGATCACGATACCAATAATTTTTCAGTCTGGATCACAACGAACAAGTGCTTTTTCTAGTAGAATATTCCTTGTGATAGTATCATGATTTATATGAGTATGATACTGAGATCAATGGATATATAAAAGCAAACAAGTGCTCTTCTCTCTTCATCTTATACCCATTGATCTCATATCATACTCTTATAAATCACGATAAGTGTTTTATTCATATGAAATATACATGTATATGAAGATGGAAATTAAAAGAGAAACAAAATTTATTCAAAGGAAAACACAAGAATGATTGTTGAGAAGTAATGAGGTTTGAGGAATGACATATAGAGATGTATATATAGATAACTAAAGTGAGAAGAGAGAAAACATTTTAGAAGATAAATGAGGATGCATTTAATAGGATCAGGTATGTTGATTTAAGATTTTTAGAAAGATAATAATGTCATTAAATATTTCAGTTTCCATATTTGGACATCTTTCTAAAATCAAAATTTGGTTAATTATTTATTGTTTTAGCAGGTATATAAATTGTCAGAATACATGAGTGAAATATTAAAATACCAAACCGCCTCTTATATAGTTGAACAACCAATACACATCTCATCATGAACAAGGGCGTGAACTTCGCCTTGGTGTGCGTTGATGCACCTTTTTGTATAGAGATCAGTGTGTCCTCCTTTATATAAGGTTGGAAAGGTATTTCAAAGGAATACAATTTTTATGTTTATGTTTTCTCAAATTCTCAATGTATTTTCACTTAAACTTGTTGGAAGACAAACCTATCATAAACTTAGTCGATTTTATCAAATCTTATGCACCTCACTATTTGTCTTGATTCTGAAATAACTATTTTCACCAAAACTCATCTTGTTAGCACTTCACATGTTTAACTATCACATTCATACTCATTTAACACATCCACACCTAATCAAAATTTACAGAATGTTATAACTCATTATTTTTGTACACACACTACACTTGCAATATCCTTTAGTGTGCCGACTCTATTCCTAGATCGAGATGGTGTGGCCATCGTTGAGGAGGACGTTCTGAATGATTCGGGGTGAGCCATCTATGTGATTCATGGCACTGAATCCTCCCAATCTATCCTTTACTTTCTGTCTTTTCATATTCTGATAGCTTATGTATTTTCGGAATATATTGCCAGACTTGTATTCCTTTCTAGTTAGTTCTTGTACTGGCGACACGGATTGAGGAATTGTAGTATTTTCGTATTATTTATATTATAAGACTTATTTAAGACTGAATTGAATTTCCTTAACTATTCCTGAACTTTTTTCTTTAAATATTTTGGATTAAGTGATTGTGGTGGCCATCGACGGTGGTCGATGCCATCACGCTCGATAAATTGGGTCGTGTCACGGACGTACTAAAATAAAAATAATTAATGTGTGTCTAAAGAATTAATGAAACAGACAATAAACATTTAAAAGTTGGTTAGTGTTACTTTCTTTAGGCTTGAAACAATAATTTTTTACCATAAATAATTAGGTCATATAGAGAAAATATTGCAAATATTAAGATATTTAATTAAATTTATATTAATTAGATTCTTGTAATTTTGCATTATTATTGAAATTGATTCAACGATACACATATCCGAAGCCACGTAAGAATTCATAAATAGTTCCTTCAGGAATATTCAATAAAACTGGAATGATAAAAAATCGCTAACTATAATTTGTCATTATTTTTAGTTTAATATAAAGGAAAATTAAAGTTTATATTAGATATAATGAAATTCTATAAATTTATAAAAATAAAAACAAAATCGGGTAAAAAAAAGTTAAGCAACAATTTTTTCATAAACATGATTCTTTTGAGTAATCGTATTTCTAACATAGATATAAAACTAAGTCTTTCCTCTATATTTTAGAAAAAAAAAATTATATGCGGACAAAATCCAAATGTCGCCGACACCAAGTACAAATAAATTGTGTTTCTCTTTTTATTTTTATTTTGGTGTATATATGGCTACTTCGTACGAATAGAACACTTGTCGTGAATTTATATACGGTGAATTTTTATACAAAGAGAGAAGAGTCTATAATATTTTATCGTTAAAATTTATCGATCAGTGTGATTTTATCTATAGGTGAAATTTTTGACTTGTTGCGATGTATGATTATGGATGGCGCAAGGTTTACTTAACCTTATTTGAATTTTTAAGTACTTCATAATCATTTCTCCTTATGATTATGCTGTAATTGAAGACTGTCTCACATTTTGAACAATTTCATTTTGAGTCTGATCACGATACCAATAATTTTTCAGTCTGGACCACAACGAACAAGTGCTTTTTCTAGTAGAATATTCCTTGTGATAGTATCATGATTTATATGAGTATGATACTGAGATCAATGGATATATAAAAGCAAACAAGTGCTCTTCTCTCTTCATCTTATACCCATTGATCTCATATCATACTCTTATAAATCACGATAAGTGTTTTATTCATATGAAGTATACATGTATATGAAGATGGAAATTAAAAGAGAAACAAAATTTATTCAAAGGAAAACACAAGAATGATTGTTGAGAAGTAATGAGGTTTGAGGAATGACATATAGAGATGTATATATAGATAACTAAAGTTAGAAGAGAGAAAACATTTTAGAAGATAAATGAGGATGCATTTAATAGGATCAGGTATGTTGATATAAGATTTTTAGAAAGATAATAATGTCATTAAATATTTCAGTTTCCTAATTTGGACATCTTTCTAAAATCAAAATTTGGTTAATTATTTATTGTTTTAGCAGGTATATAAATTGTCAGAATACCCGCAGTGAAATATTAAAATACCAAACTGCCCTTATATAGTTGAACAACCAATACACATCTCACCGCGGAACAAGGGCGTGAACATCGCTTGGTGTGCGTTGGTGCACCTTTTTGTATAGATATCAGTGTGTCCTCCTTTATATAAGGTTGGAAAGGTATTTCAAAGGAATACAATGTTTATGTTTATGTTTTCTCAAATTCTCAATGTATTTTCACTTAAACTTGTTGGAAGACAAACCTATCATAAACTTAGTCGATTTTATCAAATCATATGCACCTCACTATTTGTCTTGATTCTGAAATAACTATTTTCACCAAAACTCATCTTGTTAGCACTTCACATGTTTAACTATCACATTCATACTCATTTAACACATCCACACCTAATCAAAATTTACAGAATGTTATAACTCATTATTTTTGTACACACACTACACTTGCAATATCCTTTAGTGTGCCGACTCTATTCCTAGATCGAGATGGTGTCGGTCATTGAGGAGGACGTTTTGAATGATTCGGGGTGATCCATCTATGTGATTCATGGCACTGAATCCTCCCAATCTATCCTTTACTTTCTGTCTTTTCATATTCTGATAGCTTATGTATTTTCGGAATATATTGCCAGACTTGTATTCCTTTCTAGTTAGTTCTTGTACTGGCGACACCAGTATTGAGGAATTGTAGTATTTTCGTATTATTTATATTATAAGACTTATTTAAGACTGAATTGAATTTCCTTAACTATTCCTGAACTTTTTTCTTTAAATATTTTGGATTAAGTGATTGTGGTCGGCTTACTGACCCTGGTGGTCAGTTCCATCACGGCTCAGTAAATTGGGTCGCGTCACCAGACGTACTAAAATAAAAATAATTAATGTGTGTCTAAAGAATTAATGAAACAGACAATAAACATTTAAAAGTTGGTTAGTGTTACTTTCTTTAGGCTTGAAACAATAATTTTTTACCATATATAATTAGGTCATATAGAGAAAATATTGCAAATATTAAGATATTTAATTAAATTTATATTAATTAGATTCTTGTAATTTTGCATTATTATTGAAATTGATTCAACGATACACATATCCGAAGCCACGTAAGAATTCATAAATAGTTCCTTCAGGAATATTCAATAAAACTGGAATGATAAAAAATCGCTAACTATAATTTGCATTATTTTTAGTTTAATATAAAGGAAAATTAAAGTTTATATTAGATATAATGAAATTCTATAAATTTATAAAAATAAAAACAAAATCGGGTAAAAAAAAGTTAAGCAACAATTTTTTCATAAACATGATTCTTTTGAGTAATCGTATTTCTAACATAGATATAAAACTAAGTCTTTCCTCTATATTTTTTTAAAAAAAAATTATATGCGGACAAAATCCAAATGTCGCCGACACCAAGTGCAAATAAATTGTGTTTCTCTTTTTATTTTTATTTTGGTGTATATATGGCTACTTCGTACGAATAGAACACTTGTCGTGAATTTATATACGGTGAATTTTTATACAAAGAGAGAAGAGTCTATAATATTTTATCGTTAAAATTTATCGATCAGTGTGATTTTATCTATAGGTGAAATTTTTGACTTGTTGCGATGTATGATTATGGATAGCGCAAGGTTTACTTAACCTTATTTGAATTTTTAAGTACTTCATAATCATTTCTCCTTATGATTATGTTGTAATTGAAGACTGTCTCACATTTTGAACAATTTCATTTTGAGTCTGATCACGATACCAATAATTTTTCAGTCTGGACCACAACGAACAAGTGCTTTTTCTAGTAGAATATTCCTTGTGATAGTATCATGATTTATATGAGTATGATACTGAGATCAATGGATATATAAAAGCAAAAAAGTGCTCTTCTCTCTTCATCTTATACCCATTGATCTCATATCATACTCTTATAAATCACGATAAGTGTTTTATTCATATGAAGTATACATGTATATGAAGATGGAAATTAAAAGAGAAACAAAATTTATTCAAAGGAAAACACAAGAATGATTGTTGAGAAGTAATGAGGTTTGAGGAATGACATATAGAGATGTATATATAGATAACTAAAGTTAGAAGAGAGAAAACATTTTAGAAGATAAATGAGGATGCATTTAATAGGATCAGGTATGTTGATTTAAGATTTTTAGAAAGATAATAATGTCATTAAATATTTCATTTTCCATATTTGGACATCTTTCTAAAATCAAAATTTGGTTAATTATTTATTGTTTTAGCAGGTATATAAATTGTCAGAATACCCGCAGTGAAATATTAAAATACCAAACTGCCCTTATATAGTTGAACAACCAATACACATCTCACCGCGGAACAAGGGCAGTAACACTGCCTTGGTGTGCGTTGGTGCACCTTTTTGTATAGATATCAGTGTGTCCTCCTTTATATAAGGTTGGAAAGGTATTTCAAAGGAATACAATGTTTATGTTTATGTTTTCTCAAATTCTCAATGTATTTTCACTTAAACTTGTTGGAAGACAAACCTATCATAAACTTAGTCGATTTTATCAAATCATATGCACCTCACTATTTGTCTTGATTCTGAAATAACTATTTTCACCAAAACTCATCTTGTTAGCACTTCACATGTTTAACTATCACATTCATACTCATTTAACACATCCACACCTAATCAAAATTTACAGAATGTTATAACTCATTATTTTTGTACACACACTACACTTGCAATATCCTTTAGTGTGCCGACTCTATTCCTAGATCGAGATGGTGTCGGTCATTGAGGAGGACGTTTTGAATGATTCGGGGTGATCCATCTATGTGATTCATGGCACTGAATCCTCCCAATCTATCCTTTACTTTCTGTCTTTTCATATTCTGATAGCTTATGTATTTTCGGAATATATTGCCAGACTTGTATTCCTTTCTAGTTAGTTCTTGCATCGCGACACCGATTGAGGAATTGTAGTATTTTCGTATTATTTATATTATAAGACTTATTTAAGACTGAATTGAATTTCCTTAACTATTCCTGAACTTTTTTCTTTAAATATTTTGGAATAAGTGATTGTGGTCGCCATCGACCACGTGGTCGATTCCATCACTTCGAAGAATTGGGTCACACGGGACGTACTAAAATAAAAATAATTAATGTGTGTCTAAAGAATTAATGAAACAGACAATAAACATTTAAAAGTTGGTTAGTGTTACTTTCTTTAGGCTTGAAACAATAATTTTTTACCATATATAATTAGGTCATATAGAGAAAATATTGCAAATATTAAGATATTTAATTAAATTTATATTAATTAGATTCTTGTAATTTTGCATTATTATTGAAATTGATTCAACGATACACATATCCGAAGCCACGTAAGAATTCATAAATAGTTCCTTCAGGAATATTCAATAAAACTGGAATGATAAAAAATCGCTAACTATAATTTGCATTATTTTTAGTTTAATATAAAGGAAAATTAAAGTTTATATTAGATATAATGAAATTCTATAAATTTATAAAAATAAAAACAAAATCGGGTAAAAAAAAGTTAAGCAACAATTTTTTCATAAACATGATTCTTTTGAGTAATCGTATTTCTAACATAGATATAAAACTAAGTCTTTCCTCTATATTTTTTTAAAAAAAAATTATATGCGGACAAAATCCAAATGTCGCCGACACCAAGTGCAAATAAATTGTGTTTCTCTTTTTATTTTTATTTTTGTGTATATATGGCTACTTCGTACGAATAGAACACTTGTCGTGAATTTATATACAGTGAATTTTTATACAAAGAGAGAAGAGTCTATAATATTTTATCGTTAAAATTTATCGATCAGTGTGATTTTATCTATAGGTGAAATTTTTGACTGGTTGCGATGTATGATTATGGATGGCGCAAGGTTTACTTAACCTTATTTGAATTTTTAAGTACTTCATAGTCATTTCTCCTTATGATTATCTCAGTAATTGAAGACTGTCTCACATTTTGAACAATTTTATTTTGAGTCTGATCACGATACCAATAATTTTTCAGTCTGGATCACAACGAACAAGTGTTTTTTCTAGTAGAATATTCCTTGTGATAGTATCATGATTTATATGAGTATTATACTGAGATCAATGGATATATAAAAGCAAACAAGTGCTCTTCTCTCTTCATCTTATACCCATTGATCTCATATCATACTCTTATAAATCACGATAAGTGTTTTATTCATATGAAGTATACATGTATATGAAGATGGAAATTAAAAGAGAAACAAAATTTATTCAAAGGAAAACACAAGAATGATTGTTGAGAAGTAATGAGGTTTGAGGAATGACATATAGAGATGTATATATAGATAACTAAAGTGAGAAGAGAGAAAACATTTTAGAAGATAAATGAGGATGCATTTAATAGGATCAGGTATGTTGATTTAATATTTTTAGAAAGATAATAATGTCATTAAATATTTCATTTTCCATATTTGGACATCTTTCTAAAATCAAAATTTTGTTAATTATTTATTGTTTTAGCAGGTATATAAATTGTCAGAATACCCGCAGTGAATAATAAAATACCAAACTGCCCTTATATAGTTGAACAACCAATACACATCTCACCGCGGAACAAGGGCAGAATATCGCCTTGGTGTGCGTTGCACCTTTTTGTATAGAGATCAGTGTGTCCTCCTTTATATAAGGTTGGAAAGGTATTTCAAAGGAATACAATGTTTATGTTTATGTTTTCTCAAATTCTCAATGTATTTTCACTTAAACTTGTTGGAAGACAAACCTATCATAAACTTAGTCGATTTTATCAAATCTTATACACCTCACTATTTGTCTTGATTCTGAAATAACCATTTTCACCAAAACTCATCTTGTTAGCACTTTACATGTTTAACTATCACATTCATACTCATTTAACACATCCACACCTAATCAAAATTTACAGAATGTTATAACTCATTATTTTTGTACACACACTACACTTGCAATATCCTTTAGTGTGCCGACTCTATTCCTAGCACGAGTGGAGATCGAGATGGTGTCGGTCATTGAGGAGGACGTTCTGAATGATTCGGGGTGAGCCATCTATGTTATTCATGGCATTGAATCCTCCCAATCTATCCTTTACTTTCTGTCTTTTCATATTCTGATAGCTTATGTATTTTCGGAATATATTGCCAGACTTGTATTCCTTTCTAGTTAGTTCTTGTACTGGCGACACCAGTATTGAGGAATTGTAGTATTTTCGTATTATTTATATTATAAGACTTATTTAAGACTGAATTGAATTTCCTTAACTATTCCTGAACTTTTTTCTTTAAATATTTTGGATTAAGTGATTGTGGTCGGCTTACTGACCCTGGTGGTCAGTGCCATCACGGCTCAGTAAATTGGGTCGTGTCACCAGACGTACTAAAATAAAAATAATTAATGTGTGTCTAAAGAATTAATGAAACAGACAATAAACATTTAAAAGTTGGTTAGTGTTACTTTCTTTAGGCTTGAAACAATAATTTTGTTACCATATATAATTAGGTCATATAGAGAAAATATTGCAAATATTAAGATATTTAATTAAATTTATATTAATTAGATTCTTGTAATTTTGCATTATTATTGAAATTGATTCAACGATACACATATCCGAAGCCACGTAAGAATTCATAAATAGTTCCTTCAGGAATATTCAATAAAACTGGAATGATAAAAAATCGCTAAATATAATTTGTCATTATTTTTAGTTTAATAGAAAGGAAAATTAAAGTTTATATTAGATATAATGAAATTCTATAAATTTATAAAAATAAAAACAAAATCGGGTAAAAAAAAGTTAAGCAACAATTTTTTCAAAAACGTGATTCTTTTGAGTAATCGTATTTCTAACATAGATATAAAACTAAGTCTTTCCTCTATATTTTTTTTAACAAAAATTATATGCGAACAAAATCCAAATGTCGCCGACACCAAGTGCAAATAAATTGTGTTTCTCTTTTTATTTTTATTTTTGTGTATATATGGCTACTTAAATTTAATAGAACACTTGTCGTGAATTTATATATGGTGAATTTTTATACAAAGAGAGAAGAGTCTATAATATTTTATCGTTAAAATTTATCGATCAGTGTGATTTTATCTATAGGTGAAATTTTTGACTTGTTGCGATGTATGATTATGGATGGCGCAAGGTTTACTTAACCTTATTTGAATTTTTAAGTACTTCATAGTCATTTCTCCTTATGATTATGCTGTAATTGAAGACTGTCTCACATTTTGAACAATTTCATTTTGAGTCTGATCACGATACCAATAATTTTTCAGTCTGGATCACAACGAACAAGTGTTTTTTCTAGTAGAATATTCCTTGTGATAGTATCATGATTTATATGAGTATGATACTGAGATCAATGGATATATAAAAGCAAACAAGTGCTCTTCTCTCTTCATCTTATACCCATTGATCTCATATCATACTCTTATAAATCACGATAAGTGTTTTATTCATATGAAGTATACATGTATATGAAGATGGAAATTAAAAGAGAAACAAAATTTATTCAAAGGAAAACACAAGAATGATTGTTGAGAAGTAATGAGGTTTGAGGAATGACATATAGAGATGTATATATAGATAACTAAAGTGAGAAGAGAGAAAACATTTTAGAAGATAAATGAGGATGCATTTAATAGGATCAGGTATGTTGATTTAAGATTTTTAGTAAGATAATAATGTCATTAAATATTTCATTTTCCATATTTGGACATCTTTCTAAAATCAAAATTTGGTTAATTATTTATTGTTTTAGCAGGTATATAAATTGTCAGAATACCCGCAGTGAAATATTAAAATACCAAACTGCCCTTATATAGTTGAACAACCAATACACATCTCACCGCGGAACAAGGGCAGTAACACTGCCTTGGTGTGCGTTGGTGCACCTTTTTGTATAGAGATCAGTGTGTCCTCCTTTATATAAGGTTGGAAAGGTATTTCAAAGGAATACAATGTTTATGTTTATGTTTTCTCAAATTCTCAATGTATTTTCACTTAAACTTGTTGGAAGACAAACCTATCATAAACTTAGTCGATTTTATCAAATCTTATGCACCTCACTATTTGTCTTGATTCTGAAATAACTATTTTCACCAAAACTCATGTTGTTAGCACTTCACATGTTTAACTATCACATTCATACTCATTTAACACATCCACACCTAATCAAAATTTACAGAATGTTATAACTCATTATTTTTGTACACACACTACACTTGCAATATCCTTTAGTGTGCCGACTCTATTCCTAGCACGAGTGGAGATCGAGATGGTGTCGGTCATTGAGGAATGACGTTCTGAATGATTCGGGGTGAGCCATCTAGGTGATTCATGGCATTGAATCCTCCCAATCTATCCTTTACTTTCTGTCTTTTCATATTCTGATAGCTTATGTATTTTCGGAATATATTGCCAGACTTGTATTCCTTTCTAGTTAGTTCTTGTACTGGCGACACCAGTATTGAGGAATTGTAGTATTTTCGTATTATTTATATTATAAGACTTATTTAAGACTGAATTGAATTTCCTTAACTATTCATGAACTTTTTTCTTAAAATATTTTGGATTAAGTGATCATCGACTTCACAGTGGTGGTGCCATCACACTCGATAAATTGGGTCGTGTCACCAGACGTACTAAAATAAAAATAATTAATGTGTGTCTAAAGAATTAATGAAACAAACAATAAACATTTAAAAGTTGGTTAGTGTTACTTTCTTTAGGCTTGAAACAATAATTTTGTTACCATATATAATTAGGTCATATAGAGAAAATATTGCAAATATTAAGATATTTAATTAAATTTATATTAATTAGATTCTTGTAATTTTGCATTATTATTGAAATTGATTCAACGATACACATATCCGAAGCCACGTAAGAATTCATAAATAGTTCCTTCAGGAATATTCAATAAAATTGGAATGATAAAAAATCGCTAAATATAATTTGTCATTATTTTTAGTTTAATAGAAAGGAAAATTAAAGTTTATATTAGATATAATGAAATTCTTTAAATTTATAAAAATAAAAACAAAATCGGGTAAAAAAAAGTTAAGCAACAATTTTTTCAAAAAATGATTCTTTTGAGTAATCGTATTTCTAACATAGATATAAAACTAAGTCTTTCCTCTATATTTTTTTAAAAAAAATTATATGCGGACAAAATCCAAATGTCGCCGACACCAAGTGCAAATAAATTGTGTTTCTCTTTTTATTTTTATTTTTGTGTATATATGGCTACTTCGTACGAATAGAACACTTGTCGTGAATTTATATACGGTGAATTTTTATACAAAGAGAGAAGAGTCTATAATATTTTATCGTTAAAATTTATCGATCAGTGTGATTTTATCTATAGGTGAAATTTTTGACTTGTTGCGATGTATGATTATGGATGGCGCAAGGTTTACTTAACCTTATTTTAATTTTTAAGTACTTCATAGTCATTTCTCCTTATGATTATGCTGTAATTGAAGACTGTCTCACATTTTGAACAATTTTATTTTGAGTCTGATCACGATACCAATAATTTTTCAGTCTGGATCACAACGAACAAGTGTTTTTTCTAGTAGAATATTCCTTGTGATAGTATCATGATTTATATGAGTATTATACTGAGATCAATGGATATATAAAAGCAAACAAGTGCTCTTCTCTCTTCATCTTATACCCATTGATCTCATATCATACTCTTATAAATCACGATAAGTGTTTTATTCATATGAAGTATACATGTATATGAAGATGGAAATTAAAAGAGAAACAAAATTTATTCAAAGGAAAACACAAGAATGATTGTTGAGAAGTAATGAGGTTTGAGGAATGACATATAGAGATGTATATATAGATAACTAAAGTGAGAAGAGAGAAAACATTTTAGAAGATAAATGAGGATGCATTTAATAGGATCAGGTATGTTGATTTAAGATTTTTAGAAAGATAATAATGTCATTAAATATTTCATTTTCCATATTTGGACATCTTTCTAAAATCAAAATTTTGTTAATTATTTATTGTTTTAGCAGGTATATAAATTGTCAGAATACCCGCAGTGAAATATTAAAATACCAAACTGCCCTTATATAGTTGAACACACACTACACTTGCAATATCCTTTAGTGTGCCGACTCTATTCCTAGCACGAGTGGAGATCGAGATGGTGTCGGTCATTGAGGAGGACGTTCTGAATGATTCGGGGTGAGCCATCTAGGTGATTCATGGCATTGAATCCTCCTAATCTATCCTTTACTTTCTGTCTTTTCATATTCTGATAGCTTATGTATTTTCGGAATATATTGCCAGACTTGTATTCCTTTCTAGTTAGTTCTTGTACTGGCGACACCAGTATTGAGGAATTGTAGTATTTTCGTATTATTTATATTATAAGACTTATTTAAGACTGAATTGAATTTCCTTAACTATTCCTGAACTTTTTTCTTTAAATATTTTGGATTAAGTGATTGTGGTCGGCTTACTGACCCTGGTGGTCAGTGCCATCACGGCTCAGTAAATTGGGTCGTGTCACCAGACGTACTAAAATAAAAATAATTAATGTGTGTCTAAAGAATTAATGAAACAGACAATAAACATTTAAAAGTTGGTTAGTGTTACTTTCTTTAGGCTTGAAACAATAATTTTGTTACCATATATAATTAGGTCATATAGAGAAAATATTGCAAATATTAAGATATTTAATATTAATTAGATTCTTTTAATTTTGCATTATTATTGAAATTGATTCAACGATACACATATCCAAAGCCACGTAAGAATTCATAAATAGTTCCTTCAGGAATATTCAATAAAACTGGAATGATAAAAAATCGCTAAATATAATTTGTCATTATTTTTTAGTTTAATAGAAAGGAAAATTAAAGTTTATATTAGATATAATGAAATTCTATAAATTTATAAAAATAAAAACAAAATCGGGTAAAAAAAAGTTAAGCAACAATTTTTTCAAAAACATGATTCTTTTGAGTAATCGTATTTCTAACATAGATATAAAACTAAGTCTTTCCTCTATATTTTTAAAAAAAAAAATTATATGCGGACAAAATCCAAATGTCGCCGACACCAAGTGCAAATAAATTGTGTTTCTCTTTTTATTTTTATTTTTGTGTATATATGGCTACTTCGTACGAATAGAACACTTGTCGTGAATTTATATACGGTGAATTTTTATACAAAGAGAGAAGAGTCTATAATATTTTATCGTTAAAATTTATCGATCAGTGTGATTTTATCTATAGGTGAAATTTTTGACTTGTTGCGATGTATGATTATGGATGGCGCAAGGTTTACTTAACCTTATTTGAATTTTTAAGTACTTCATAGTCATTTCTCCTTATGATTATGCTGTAATTGAAGACTGTCTCACATTTTGAACAATTTCATTTTGAGTCTGATCACGATACCAATAATTTTTCAGTCTGGATCACAACGAACAAGTGTTTTTTCTAGTAGAATATTCCTTGTGATAGTATCATGATTTATATGAGTATTATACTGAGATCAATGGATATATAAAAGCAAACAAGTGCTCTTCTCTCTTCATCTTATACCCATTGATCTCATATCATACTCTTATAAATCACGATAAGTGTTTTATTCATATGAAGTATACATGTATATGAAGATGGAAATTAAAAGAGAAACAAAATTTATTCAAAGGAAAACACAAGAATGATTGTTGAGAAGTAATGAGGTTTGAGGAATGACATATAGAGATGTATATATAGATAACTAAAGTGAGAAGAGAGAAAACATTTTAGAAGATAAATGAGGATGCATTTAATAGGATCAGGTATGTTGATTTAAGATTTTTAGAAAGATAATAATGTCATTAAATATTTCATTTTCCATATTTGGACATCTTTCTAAAATCAAAATTTTGTTAATTATTTATTGTTTTAGCAGGTATATAAATTGTCAGAATACCCGCAGTGAAATATTAAAATACCAAACTGCCCTTATATAGTTGAACAACCAATACACATCTCACCGCGGAACAAGGGCAGTAACACTGCCTTGGTGTGCGTTGGTGCACCTTTTTGTATAGAGATCAGTGTGTCCTCCTTTATATAAGGTTGGAAAGGTATTTCAAAGGAATACAATGTTTATGTTTATGTTTTCTCAAATTCTCAATGTATTTTCACTTAAACTTGTTGGAAGACAAACCTATCATAAACTTAGTCGATTTTATCAAATCTTATGCACCTCACTATTTGTCTTGATTCTGAAATAACCATTTTCACCAAAACTCATCTTGTTAGCACTTCACATGTTTAACTATCACATTCATACTCATTTAACACATCCACACCTAATCAAAATTTACAGAATGTTATGACTCATTATTTTTGTACACACACTACACTTGCAATATCCTTTAGTGTGCCGACTCTATTCCTAGCACGAGTGGAGATCGAGATGGTGTCGGTCATTGAGGAATGACGTTCTGAATGATTCGGGGTGAGCCATCTAGGTGATTCATGGCATTGAATCCTCCCAATCTATCCTTTACTTTCTGTCTTTTCATATTCTGATAGCTTATGTATTTTCGGAATATATTGCCAGACTTGTATTCCTTTCTAGTTAGTTCTTGTACTGGCGACACCAGTATTGAGGAATTGTAGTATTTTCGTATTATTTATATTATAAGACTTATTTAAGACTGAATTGAATTTCCTTAACTATTCATGAACTTTTTTCTTTAAATATTTTGGATTAAGTGACTGTGGCCGGCTTACTGACCCTGGTGGTCAGTGCCATCACGGCTCAGTAAATTGGGTCGTGTCACCAGACGTACTAAAATAAAAATAATTAATGTGTGTCTAAAGAATTAATGAAACACACAATAAACATTTAAAAGTTGGTTAGTGTTACTTTCTTTAGGCTTGAAACAATAATTTTGTTATCATATATAATTAGGTCATATAGAGAAAATATTGCAAATATTAAGATATTTAATTAAATTTATATTAATTAGATTCTTTTAATTTTGCATTATTATTGAAATTGATTCAACGATACACATATCCAAAGCCACGTAAGAATTCATAAATAGTTCCTTCAGGAATATTCAATAAAACTGGAATGATAAAAAATCGCTAAATATAATTTGTCATTATTTTTTAGTTTAATAGAAAGGAAAATTAAAGTTTATATTAGATATAATGAAATTCTATAAATTTATAAAAATAAAAACAAAATCGGGTAAAAAAAAGTTAAGCAACAATTTTTTCAAAAACATGATTCTTTTGAGTAATCGTATTTCTAACATAGATATAAAACTAAGTCTTTCCTCTATATTTTTTAAAAAAAAATTATATGCGGACAAAATCCAAATGTCGCCGACACCAAGTGCAAATAAATTGTGTTTCTCTTTTTATTTTTATTTTTGTGTATATATGGCTACTTCGTACGAATAGAACACTTGTCGTGAATTTATATACGGTGAATTTTTATACAAAGAGAGAAGAGTCTATAATATTTTATCGTTAAAATTTATCGATCAGTGTGATTTTATCTATAGGTGAAATTTTTGACTTGTTGCGATGTATGATTATGGATGGCGCAAGGTTTACTTAACCTTATTTGAATTTTTAAGTACTTCATAGTCATTTCTCCTTATGATTATCTCAGTAATTGAAGATCTCACATTTTGAACAATTTCATTTTGAGTCCGATCACGATACCAATAATTTTTCACGGATCACAACGAACAAGTGTTTTTCTAGTAGAATATTCCTTGTGATAGTATCATGATTTATATGAGTATTATCTGAGATCAATGGATATATAAAAGCAAACAAGTGCTCTTCTCTCTTCATCTTATACCCATTGATCTCATATCATACTCTTATAAATCACGATAAGTGTTTTATTCATATGAAGTATACATGTATATGAAGATGGAAATTAAAAGAGAAACAAAATTTATTCAAAGGAAAACACAAGAATGATTGTTGAGAAGTAATGAGGTTTGAGGAATGACATATAGAGATGTATATATAGATAACTAAAGTGAGAAGAGAGAAAACATTTTAGAAGATAAATGAGGATGCATTTAATAGGATCAGTATGTTGATTTAAGATTTTAGAAAGATAATAATGTCATTAAATATTTCATTTTCCATATTTGGACATCTTTCTAAAATCAAAATTTTGTTAATTATTTATTGTTTTAGCAGTATATAAATTGTCGAATACATGATGAAATATTAAAATACCAAACCGCCTCTTATATAGTTGAACAACCAATACACATCTCATCATGGAACAAGGGCGTGAACATCGCCTTGGTGTGCGTTAGTGCACCTTTTTGTATAGAGATCAGTGTGTCCTCCTTTATATAAGGTTGGAAAGGTATTTCAAAGGAATACAATGTTTATGTTTATGTTTTCTCAAATTCTCAATGTATTTTCACTTAAACTTGTTGGAAGACAAACCTATCATAAACTTAGTCGATTTTATCAAATCTTATGCACCTCACTATTTGTCTTGATTCTGAAATAACCATTTTCACCAAAACTCATCTTGTTAGCACTTCACATGTTTAACTATCACATTCATACTCATTTAACACATCCACACCTAATCAAAATTTACAGAATGTTATGACTCATTATTTTTGTACACACACTACACTTGCAATATCCTTTAGTGTGCCGACTCTATTCCTAGCACGAGTGGAGATCGAGATGGTGTCGGTCATTGAGGAGGACGTTCTGAATGATTCGGGGTGAGTGATCGGTGTATTTTATATACACTTTTTGAGTCAGTTTTAGTTAATCTTTTGTCTCTTTTTACACATATAAGTGTCGGATTAGGATAATTTTCCTTTCTTTTGAGTCAAAGTGGTTAAAATGGCCAAATGGCGGAAAATGAGCTAAAAGAGGGCAAAAGAGGAGATTCCAGAGCTAAAAACAGAGAAAGTGGCGAACGAGGCTGAAACCCAGAAGCAGGGCCGCGGCGCCCACTATCCAGAGAGGCTGCAGAAGATCCAGCGCCGCGGCGCCTCATGTCAGCAGGTGCAGGGCCGCGGCGCCTAAACATCCGAGAAGCTACAGAAGTTGCAGCGCCGCGGCGCCCACAGACAGCAGAGATCAGGGCCGCGGCGCCAAATCACCCGAAGGATTACAGAATTTCCGGCGCCGACGCGGAAAAATAAGGTTTTCAGACGGATTTTGGGCCAGGCCTGCAGGGAAAAGTTGAGGCGGTTTGGAGCCTATAAAAGGAGAACCCTAGGCAGTTTTTAAGGGTTCCCCTTCTTGCACAACACAAGGCTTTCTTGCTTGGAGATTGGAGACCATAGTTTAGTAAATTTCCTTTCCTTTTCTTGTTTTTATTTCAGTTTTATGAAGAACATGGAATTAGTTCTTGTCATGTCAATGGCTAGGAACTAATTCCTCTATAGGGCTTTCCATGTTGAATCTCTAGAAACTTATGTTATGATTTAATGCATGCTTATGGTTATTCTTCTTCTTGTTGAGATCTATCCAATAATTAAATTGAATGCTTGGTAGTTAATTGACAACTAATTATCACTATATGATTTCTAATCAGACTCCGAAAGGAGGG
Source organism: Przewalskia tangutica (assembly GCA_029844215.1). Taxonomy (NCBI): domain Eukaryota; kingdom Viridiplantae; phylum Streptophyta; class Magnoliopsida; order Solanales; family Solanaceae; genus Przewalskia; species Przewalskia tangutica. Next base: position 133,390,923 of record CM056719.1, read on the forward strand.
GATTGTGAATATGCTGTAAGTTGGGTAGACATTCTTGGATTGGGGATGAAAATACCTCAATTATTTATGTAGCGTTAACGAGAGGCTAAACAACCCTAATTTTACGCATGGGGCGTGACGGTTAACTAGGTTCTTAGTCTTAATCCTCCTATAGAGTTATCCTTATCACCGAAAGGTAGGTAAGGTGCAATCTTTGAGGTTGAGTGTTTATATAACCTAACGGGAGTATAAAACGATTTAGTGAACCTGCTTTCTCCAAAAGAAGAAGACCATAAGTTATTGCATTAATAAGTAACATAAGCGGATAGTGAGGAGACGTGGAAGCCCTATTCTCATCACAACTGAAGTAAACTCATTAGTTAAATTAGCCTTTATAATTCGTAGTTATAAACCACAAAATCAAGTATCAATTTACCAAATAGATACCAAAAGATAGATATTTGGTACTTGAACCCTAATCTGTGGGCGATATTCGGTCTTGCTAAGACTATATTACTTGTCACGATAACGTGCACTTGCGTTTAAGTGTGTGCATCTTTTCGCGCATCAAGTTTTTGGCGCCGTTGCCGGGGATTAGGCATAGTTCAATATCAAATTTATCTATTTTTTAATTTCTAATTTGGTTTTTTATTTTTTACGTTTTTTCGTAAAATTCGACGTACCGTGATTGGATGTGTGTTTTTGATCTATTTCAGGAAATCACTTTATGCGAAGGAGAAGAGGAGCAGACACTCTTGTTCCCTTCAATCCATAAATTGAGAAAACACGTGAAGCGTAAAGAATCAACGGATTGCAACTTTGATAGAGATGGACGGTGCTCAAAACAATAACATGATGAGAGAAGGGTTAGGTGAAAATCAACATAACCCAGGAATGCCTCGGCAAGTGCCAATAGACGTGGAGGAGAGAGTCCAAATCCAGCCAGAAAGAAGTTTGGGAGACTATGTGCTGCCAAGAGTGAATGGAGCACAGACATGCATTAGGCTCCCTGCAATAGGAGCCAACAACTTCGAGATAAAACCGGCGATTCTGAGCATGGTACAGCACACAGTGCAATTCGGAGGACTGCCATCGGAGGATCCACATATGCACATAGCTAATTTCTTGGAGCTATGTGCAACTTTCAGATATAACGGCGCATCGATGATGCCGTCAGATTGAGGCTCTTTCCCTTCTCACTCAGGGACAGAGCAAAAGTATGGTTGAACTCCCTGTCGGGCGATTCGATTTTTACATGGCACGAGCTGGCACAGAAATTCCTAGCCAAGTTCTTTCCCCCGTGTAAAGCAGCAAAACTGAGAGGGGAGTTGAACAACTTCTACCAAGCAGATGGAGAGTCCTTATATGAAGCTTGGGAAAGGTTCAAAGATCTACAGAGAAAGTGCCCACACCATTGCATTGAGTTGTGGAACTTGGTCCACATCTTCTACAACGGGCTGAGCAGTACAACCAGAACCATTATAGATGCAGCAGCAGGTGGAGCATTCATGAGGAAAACAGCCCACGACGCTCATGAGTTATTAGAAGATATGGCCACTAACAACCATGTCACAGAAGAGAGGTCGACAAGTGGGAGGAGAACAGTGGGAGTCCACGAAATAGATGCTATTGCTGCCTTGAATGCCCAAGTGGCCCTTTTGGCAAAACAGTTGCAAAGAACATACAAAGGTCCGTGAATGCGGTGCAGATGCCTAAAAGCTGTGAGATATGTGGTGGCCCACATACATTCGATAGGTGTCCTTCAGCTGATCCCAACAATATACCAATGGAGCAGGTGTCACGCCCTTTTTCGACCGCGACTTTTTTAAACAAAATAAAAATGGCTCCTGCTCAATAAAAGGTGTTAGAAAATAAAATAAATGATGTTAAAGTGCTAGACTGCTAAAAGTTTAAAAAATGCTAAAGGGGTTCGCGGAGTCGCCACCTAATTAATTTGGTGAATTAGGACACCTAAATGTCAACTTAGGTTAAAGTCAACACTAACTCCATTCTTTATGGTCTGCTAAACTTAGTGAGATTCTGGGTAAGGGTTCTTTATTAATCTAGAGGGAAGGGGTTAGGCATCCTCCAAGATCCGCTAACTTGCGGTTGTCCTGCCAAACCTAGGGTAATTATTATGTTTAAAAAATGCAAAATATAAGCTCCTCCTACTTAATAAAATGCTAAAATGTTAGAATGTTTAAAAGGTGCTTAAAGTATAAAAGGGGCAAAAGGTGTTATAAATAAATAAAAGAGCCAAATGCTAAATGCTTAAAAAGTGCTTAAAATACTGAAGGTTGCTAAAAGGTATTAAATGCTAGAAGGGTGCTAAAGGTGCTAAGAGGCGCTTAAAAGTGCTAAATGCTAAAGTGCTGAAAGTAGTGCTAATATGCTAAAGTACAAAAGAATGCTAGGAAGTGCTAAAATGTTGAGGACAAAATGTGCTAAAGATGCTAAATGCCAAAGGATGATTAAAAGTGCTAAAAGGGCTAGAAACGCTAAAGAATGCTAAGAGGGTGCTTTATGGACTAATTATGCAAAGGTTATTTACGGACTAGTTGTGTATACTGCCAGCTAAATTAATCTTGCTTAACCTGCGAACAATATGATATAAAAGGTGCTTTAAAGTGACTCTTGAGAGTTTATGAAGAAATCTGTTATGAGTTTTAATAAGAAACAAAATGTTTGATTTTATGATGCAAGTTAAATTGTTTAGATTATTTTGTCAGAATTTAGACATGCCTAACAATCCTAAAAGACAAATAAAGTAGAAGTGTATTCCTAAATGTAAATTACCTCCCATCTCATATGTTCAAAGACTAAATTCTCTACGTCTCCTATTAATTACAAAGTTAGATAACGAAATTACAATAACAAATAATAGACACAAAAATAGGGCAGGGAGATTAAGAGAGTAAAAGGAGTTGAGATGGATGACGACGTCATCTTGTCCTATTTTTGTTTTAGGAGTGCTGAGGCAGGAATGTGAATGCGGATGCACATAGATGCGGGTCTTCATTTGAAGTAGCTTCCTGATGAGTCTCGCAATGAGACTCTTCATTTTTTGCTCCAATGCATTTCATGTGAAAAATAAGAAAAAGATAAGGATTAGTATATGTTCAATTTTTTTTAACCAAGCAACTACCCAACCAACAGTATTAACATACACATTGATAAATAGACATGCATTGTTTTGCTTCAGTTAACACAAGACCAAACCAAGTATTCATTAACTAAATGGGCATCAGATACCATAGACATATGCAGGTAGCTTTATAGTATTAGCTTTGAACAGATACTCAAGCGGTCTATTCATGGCAAACAGGGGTATTGGACAAAGATTCACTTAGCATATAAGCATGTAAGTACAAAACATACACTTCAGTTCCTAATTTTCTTTGAATTTGAAACATGACATAAGCAGGCTACTCAAGCAGACTCTCAGTTGACATATAGAGAGGCAAACATGACTATGAACTAATGTCATTCAAGACATCTAATATAAGCATGAATATGTTTCACATAGGTAAAAGAAGATTCAGCACGCATGCAGGGTGTTCATGTTGAGGCTACCAGCTAACAATCCTAAAAATGGGCAGTCATAGACTTATGCAAGGTCAAAGATGCTTTGTGTATCCATCTAGGCTGACATATGTGGTAAATCATTCAGTATATTTGAAACATTCATGAATGAGGACAGGACAAAGTGGCATGTGACATAAACTACGATACATGTTATAAAACACTAACATTACAAGGCCTAATATAGCATATAAGTGATTTTATGAACTTAATAATATCTCAAGGGCCTCATGATTGGTAGATTCACAGACTAGCAGTCTATGATATGGAGTGACATAAAGGTGAAACTCTAAGGTTAACAGTAACAACAAACACATGCACATTAGTTACTAAAATCCGTGTAGACAAACTAGATTGACCTCAATAACTATATCAGACCGAAACTAGACTCAGATTGACAGGAATTGACACCAGACATTGTCAAATTTAACAAAACAACCAAACAATATGTATCTCTCATCAGGTTTTAACCCCTTTTGATCCTCAGGAAATAGAGACATCCACATAAAGTGCCAAGGTAAGCATACATAAACTCTAGTGAGAAAACAAACATATGGACATGATGGGTGGCTATCAACTGGAAGTTCAGCAATTATCAAACCTAGACTACTCCCTGAGAGGTGACAATATGCACACGAGCATCATATGGCCAAATATTGAAGCTAAACAGGTTATCAAAGATCATATTCAAACTATGTTATCCTGAACCAACATATTAGATGTAAAATAGGCTACAAGCATATTGGACAAACACTAATAGGTCTAGGTAAAGTTTACATCATTTTAAATCAACATGAATACTCAGTCATAAGCTAACACATGAAACTACAGTCTTGTAATACCCTTTTATGCTTAAGCTGATCAGTTATGAGCTTCTGATTCCAATAGATATATCACCAGCAATTCATTATCTTAGATTCAGAACAAATGACCATTTTAAATTCTTTTTACCTAAACTAGGAAGTTTGTCTACCAGTATACATACTTGAGTGAAATTGAATGCTTAATAACAGACAACAAGTCATCATGTTAACTACACATCCTATACATGACTGAAACAAACTTCAAACCAACACATCCTACAGGCCACGAAAATCCAAATCAGTAGAGAATGAGCGACGAGTTTACCTTCTCATGACAGCGAACCGGGGCAGCGTATCAAGTCATCGATCCAATCGACGGGTTTCGAGTTTTGGGTTTGCAATGCGAATGAAAGGGCAAGGTTTCGTTTGCTGGTTTTTGGCTGGAACTAAAAGGAAGGGATTCGAACCTTTATTCTTGCGATGCTAATTCTCTGGGCGCTGACTCCCTGACTCCCGACGCCTTGCTGTGTTCTCCCCGTCTATGCTCTGTGTTCGACTCACTGCTCTCTCGTGCTGTGCTCTGCCGTCTGTGCCTTTCGTATTGTGCTATCCACTGCCCCTCGAATCCCCCGACTCAGCCCTGCCCTCGAATGTCTATTGCATGTGCGTTATATAGCCTAACTCTAGGTTCTAATGTTGGTAAGTAAATAAAGGTTGATTCTGTGCTATTTCTAGGTGTGATTTGGTACTGATTCGATCGCGATTTAGGGATTTGGGTGATGAATATGGTAAGGAAAACTGGCTGGGGTGCGTGTGGGTAAAGGGAAAGGAAGGTGAGCCGGATTTTCAGCCGAAAATCCGGCGAGAATCGCGGCTAAAGGGCAGAGGACTGCGGCGGTTCTTTTTTAGGGTTGCTGAGGTTTCTTTTGTTTTCAGAGTTGTCGACGAGAGGGAAGGGAAGTGAAGGGCTGGGGGTTTGGGCCTCTGATAAGGAAAAAAAAGGCGTGGGCCGGGGCGACGGGTCGCGGGTTGGGCTGCGTTTTATGGGTCAATTAATTAGTGGGAGTTAAATAGGGAGTGGGCTGGGTTAGTTAATTGGGTATTAGTTTTAGGTTAGTGTTATAATTAGGAGTTAATTAATTAGTGATAAATTAATTAGGTAGAGTTTTAAGTGCTCGATTATTTAATTATTTTTAGCCTTTTAATTAGTGGTAAAAATTAATTGATTAAATTATTTAGGTGTTTTATTAATCTAATTGAGATAAAAATAAAGACGGACGCGCTACTTAATTAATGCTTAATACTTTAGACTGCGGTGCTATTATTTAAAATCTTATTATTATGCATTATTGCGAAGTTATATTAAAATTGAATTGAGTTTAGATTAAATTATTTAAATGCTAAATGCAAGTATGATATTTAAGAATCGTTTAAAGCTTTTTATAAATGCGATGCTATTAAATGCATGTATTAGATTAAATTGATTTTAAAATATAAATGATTATGAAATTCTCTGGCGTATTAATAAATGCGGCTATGCTACTTGACACGACGTCATTGCTAAATTATTTATTTATGTACTTATTATTAATTAAGAATAATGACAGGGATTAAAATTAATTAATGCGGGCGCGGGACTCTAAGTGCTTAAAACTCTACGTAAGACACGATGTCATTATTAAAATGTTTATTTATGTCTGTATTTATGTTTTATCGCTGTATTTTATTATAAAAAATCATAAAAATTATTTTACAAAATTAGTGTAATTTTATAGTTAATGACCGACGGAGGGTCAAAATTGGGTGTCAGCAGCAGTGAGTGTCGAAAAGAGGTAATTATCGAGGCAACAAAACAACCCCTACTCCAACACTTATAATCCGGTGGAGAATCACCCAAATTTTTCATGGAGGAGACCGAAGCGCAGAATCAATACTAGGGGCAGCAGAATCAATACAGGGTCGATGCAACCAGCAGAACTGTAATCGCACTCTTCATTCAAGCCCCACCTCAGCTCAATGCACCGCTCAAAGAAAAAAGCCGACGAGCTTAGCGGATAAAGACTTGCTAACGCCAGACGCAGCTTCATGACGAAGCTAGATCCTCATTCAGAACTTGGAAACACAAGTGGGTCACTAGCAAAGCAGCAAACAAAGAGTCGCAAGGTACATTGCCAAGCAATACAGAGGTAAATCCAGGGAGCGGTGTCAGCAAAGGCATTGAGAAGTGGAAGACGGTTGAGCAACAACACCTCACCAAGAAGTGAGAAGAAGGCAGAGATAGAAAAAGAGAAGGTGATTGAGCCTAGCCCGAGTAGAGAAAACTCCAGGAGAAGGAGTATACAGAGAAGATCCCTTTTCCCAGAGATTACAAATAAAGGCGGTTGATAAACAATTCTCCAAATTTTTGGAGACATTCAGAAGTGCATATCAACATACCTTTTATAGAGGCTTTGGAGCAGATGCCTTCCTATTTCAAGTTCATGAAGGAGATCTTGGGAAGAAGAAGAAGAAGCGACGAATACGAAATAGTAGCACCGATGAAGAGTGTAGTGCTATCTTGCGTAAAAGTTGCCACCAAAGCTAAAAGATCCAGGAGCTTTACACTACCTTGCACATGGTGGTGACATGCAATGCAGCTCATGCGATTTAGGGACAAGTATAAATCTGATGCCCTTATCAGTATTTAAAAGATTGGAGTTGGGAGAGGCCAAACCAACCACAGTAAGCCTGCAACTGGCCGACAGGACCGTGGTTCATCCAAGAGGCAAGATTGAGGACGTGATTGTGAAAGTAGGAAAATTCTTCGTTCCTGCAGACTTCCTCATTCTTGATATGGAAGAAGATGCGGAAATCCCTATCATATTGGGGAGACCATTCCTAGCAACGGGAAGAGCTTTGATTGATGTTGAAAGATGAGAGTTAACATTAAGGGTGGAGAATGAAGAAATGGTGTTTAAAGTTTTTAAACACGTCATTGAGCCACCAACCATGAGTGAGTGCTTTGCAATCAGCACCATCAAACCCCCCTGTTGACACCCAATTTTGACCCTCCCGTCCAGTCATTAACTATAAAATTACACTAATTTTAAAACAATTTTATAATAATAAAATACAACAATAATACATTAATACAGGCATAAATAAGCGATTTAATAATAGCGCCGCATTATAAACATTAAACACTAATTAAATAGCACACCCGCATTTGTTATTATAATAATTTAAATTTAAACTTAGACTAATAAAACACCTAAATAATTTAATCACAATTTAAATAATTTAATTTATAACTAATGACCCACTTAAAACTAATACCCCTAATTTAACTAACCCAATTCCCATCCCTTAATTAAATAATTATCAAGCCTCCCTTACCTTCTTTACCCACACGCACCCGCAGGCCCAACACCCAGGCCCCGTTCCCCTTTTCCCTTTATTTCCCTAAGCCCACAGCCCTCAGCCTTTTCCTCTTCTCTTCCTCGTCTCTCCCTCAAAACCTAGACAAGAAGAACCCTAGAAACCCTAAATTGCGTCGCGCCGCTGTCGTAATCGCTTTGAGAATCCGGCGACCTCTCCCTTACCTTCCTTACCCATGCACATCCATCCAGATCTCCCTACCAAATCCTTCAAATCATTTACATTATCGAATCACTTCAAAACCAGCAAGTATCCTTCAAATCCCTGAGCGATTTCCTTACCTTACCTGTTACATCGCGCAAAATCATACCAAAATCAGCACCCAAATGGCAGTCCAGCATAGTACCGATTGCTTACCAAACTTAGAACCTAGAGCTAGGCTATATAAGAACATGCAATAGACAAAACAAAAAGAAAACGACATTAGCAATTTAGGGCAGAGCATATACGAGAGAGGAGGGCAGGGCAGGAGACCCATAGCATCGATTCAGGGCATCAGTCGAACTCAGAGATTCAGAAATCGGGGAGCACCCAAAATCGATAGGCATTGATGTGCACCCCCTAGCAGCAGTCATTAATCGTCCAGGGCTCAGTAGGGAAGCAGTGAGAACAATCGAGTCTAAACCTCTTCTCCTCAGTCGCAAATCAGTAAGTATCCTCAATAAACAAGTTCTACCCCTTTCAATCGCATCGCAATAACCCATCGAGTGGACCGACGACTTGATATGCTGCCCCGGTTCGCTGTCCGAAAAAGGTAAAACCGAACTCTTCTTTCATTATACTTATTTATGTGATATGTGTGTTTATCGCAGTTCTGCTTGTTTTAACTATGTTAGCTCCTTTGTATTTTGGTTGATATAATTTGGTCTTGTAATGAAGTGGAATGTGCAGATTGAGTTTTCGGAACTTACAAACGATTAAACGATAGATTTGAATGGTTGTTTGCGTGTTCATCGTGTCGATTGCAACTGTCCTGTTTGTTTAAGTGTCGAAGCATGTCCATATAAGTATAGCATGGCCTCAATGGTTCTGTGTCTAGCTAAGTTAGACATACTCTTATATATAAGTTCTCTGTTAGGTGTATGTTACTCTTGATTCATTTATTCAAGATATATGTAAGAAGATGTTCATTATGCTTTAAATCTTTAAGTTGGTTCACGTGAGCATGTTTCTCCTTGAATCAACATGACTTGTCTCAATTCTGCTTATTAAGAAATAAAAAAGAATGGTTATCTCTTTGAATATTAACATTATTAATCTGGTCGTGTGCTTGAAATCCTGATAGCTCCATCTTATGTTTGTTGGATTCAAAAGTTGGTACGGAGTCATACATACTGCTTCTTATTGGGTTGTTAGGTAGTGTTATACAATTGTGGGATAAACTTCTTAGTTGGTGGGGTTATTTGGTTGCCATTCTATCAAAGAAATCTCAACTTGTACTAGCCCTAAAGGTGAAAGCATGATCACGTTTTCCTGCAGTTTTCTCTAGACCACTAATAGCCATGTTTCGCCTATTTTAAAGTGTCACCATGCTCAATGTAGTTTTAATGGTATAAATTTACAGTCCTATATACCTAAGAAATGTCATCTTGATTACTGTTTGCCTATTTCTATAACTGATATCCAACATAAAAAATGTCCCTGCATTCCCGTCCTATTCTCTAAGAAATCTGAGAACTATAAAATGCTAGGCCTGCTTTCTCGTCTCAGTTTTACCTGAAGCTGTATGTGTGGGCCAACAATACTTTCATAAGCTGGAATTTACTGTTTCGGCCCATTCTCTCTTGAAAGGAAACGATTTCAATGTGTTAAATCTTATATCAATGTGCATTTATTATTTGATAAAGTTTGATGCATATACTAATCCATATCTTTCTTCTTTTTTTTCGCATGAAATGCACCGGAGCAATAAAGAATCTCATAGCGAGACTCGTCGTGGCAAATGTGAAGACCCACATCTATGTGCATCCTCTCCGCATCAGAAATTCCAAAGCCATAGGCGAAAATGACCTCGCCATTCCTTAGAGTCTTTATTATTGCCCCCCTTTCTCTATTTGTTTATTGTAATTATTTGTCTAACATTACGCTACTACTAGAACATAATATTGAAGCAATAAATTAGAAGATAACGTCCTCCTTTAAGCTCTCGGAAACCATTTAATAATTTTCATTTGCATAAGTATTTAGATAGCTAATATGAGAAACCCATTTGCTATAAATCTTTATTAACATCCACGTAAGAAAAATTATTTAAATCATAGGTTGTTAGCATGAATCTATTTTATACCTTATCTCATAAATAAATATTTTGTCATAATAGATCTTGCACTATTACTTTTATTATATATAACACATGTCTAAAATGGTATTTAGGTATCCTAATCACATATTTTTTCAAAAACTAACTTTGTCTTTTATACACAAATCTTACAATTCCTATCCCTTTTATTTAAAACCCTTTAAAAAACATGCATTCTTTTAGCCATAATAATTAACCTAGGTTTGAACGGACAACCGCAAGTTAGCGGATCCTTTAGGGTGCCTAACCCCTTCCCTTTAGGATAATAAAGAACCCTTACCCAGAATCTCATTAAGTTTAGCAGACCATTAAATGGAGTTAATGTTTACTTTAAACTAGTTAACATTTAGGTGTCCTAATTCACCCAAATTAATTAGGTGGCGACTCCGCGAACCCTTTAGCATTTAGCAATTCTAGCCCTTTTTAACACTTTTTATATTTAAGCACCCTTTAGCCTTTTCCTCTTTAGCACCTTTTAAACACCTCTTTAACACTTTAACATTCCTTTTACTCCCTTAACATTATTTTTATTTATTTTTCTAACATTTTTACTTAAGCAGGGTTCGCTAGAATAAAGTCGCGGCCGAAAAAGGGCGTGACAGAATGGCGACTCCGCTGGGGAATTAAGGTTCTTAACCATAACAGACCTAGGGTTATTATTTGACATTACTTTTTGCATTTAAATTTTGTATGCTATATTCATTTTAATTGCTACCTGCTTTACTGCTTTCCTTAAACTGGCATTCCGCTCATATTTCTTCCATTCTGGAAAATTCACACTATCACACACTCACGCTACCGGTGTGCTTCACAAGACCGCAAATTTCTTTCAAAAATATCCAAATTTTAGGAGAGTTGGCGCCTGCGCGGAGTTAGATCGGTTCGTCTGATCAGCCGCGTAGCCTTCTCACTCGAGTTGTCCGCTCGGGAACCTTGCGTCTAGAAAAGCCAAATCTTAGAAACTTAAGATAGAGCTATACCACCCTTATTTTAGGGCATGCATGCATTTACCTTAGGTGGGTCGGTCCTTGGCATCGACACCACAATTAGGAAGACACCAAACTTGTCGACGGGTTTCTCAACCCAACGACCAACCAGCATATTATATGTAGCATGGCAGTGATAGACAAATCCAAACCTAATCATGTCATGCTGAAATTGGAAAAAGTGCACCGTCATTTGGTCGCCATTTCCAACAAAAGCATTACAGTTGGACGACTTGGACAAATCCATCATGACCTCGCATATGTGACGTTTAGGCCTACCTCTGGCATAAAGGGGTCCCCATGCATGTTAGGATTCGCTTGCAATGTGACAAACATGTACTTGCTAAATGTTTTTACACTTTTGCAAAATCACGTGCTTTACACTAACGCAGTTTGCTACATCTTGTCTAAAAAGGATTTATCACCTTCCCCAAAGGTCGATTTGTATTTGGCTAAGAAATAGCAGAGCATGAAGACCCAACCAGCCATGATGCAGAGCAAGAAGACGTATTGGTTGGATTTGCGCCCTTGTTCTGGTCCGCCTAGAGCCCGGATAAGAAAGAGCAATTTAGCTTAGCAGATTAATAAAAAGAAAAACTCGTATTTAAGCTTTAATAATGTTTTCTCTTGCTTGTATTTGGAACTACGTGTGACCTGATTCCCTTGGCGGATACGTAGGCGGCCACATCGGCTTCGGTCCCACCTTTTAGAAAATCCCAATTTCTCTTTTGCTTGTAATTGGAACTACGTGTGACCTGATTCCCTTGGCGGATACGTAGACAGCCATATCGGCTTCGGTCCCACCTTTAGACTTTTAATTTCACCCCAAAATTTGCTTGTAATGAACTACGTCATGACCTGATTCCCTCATGGGGATACGTAGGCGGCCTAAATCGGCTTCGGTCACACCATCAGGAAACTTTCCCTTCGTTCTGAAAATAACAAGAATACACATAACATACAAGCAACTCCATTGAGACCCCCTTAGGACAAACACCCTTTTCAAAACTGGGACAATGTAGGAAACCAGACAGGGGTTGCAAGTCCAAACAAGCCAGGCACACAAATGTCAAGGAACAAGGCGGCGAAGTCAAATACGAATCGACCACCCCCCAAAACTCACAAAATTTTCTTTGAGCGCAGGTCCTTCATATTAGCAGAAGATACAACAAAAGTTCTTCATATTAGCAAAAGCAGAAAGAAACAACATAAGCAGAGAGGGGCACCGACAATCAACAGTCAGAATTCAAAAGTCCACAACAAAGTCTAGCGCATCAGCTCGGGCATAAAGCACACAACAAAGGCATCATGGCAATCCGTCGGTTGCAAGGAAACATCTCAGGGAAGACATCTCTACCCATAAAATTGCACTTCTCATTTATTCTACAGGAGCAAAGAAGAACACGTCCGCACAACGGCGTTATCAAAGACAAAGAAGTCCGAAACGACGCCAAAGAAGAATATCGTCTGACGACGACGTTATCAGCACTATGTCCAGGCAACGACATATATCCGACCCGGGCCATACCAAAATCGGGATAATTTTTTAAGGATTTCGCCACGAAAAGACACCGACAAATATGATTCCATATGCTCGAAAGATCGACATAAACTGGGACGATTTTAAGGATTTTACTACAAATGACATCAATGGACATGGTTAATTCACGCTAAGGGTTCCATGTCCCAAAACTGGGACAAATTTTTAAAAGAGAGCCTGACGGCAGCGGAGCACCGAGAGTATGGGAGAATATACCGCCGATTTCGGATAAGGAAGTTTTGCTTTGTTTCACAACATGTCACTATTCAAATATCGACATAATTTCCTACTAGCACATATAAGTATATTTTCTCAAGATAGAATATTTTTCAACAAATGTTTTGACCGAGACTCGAAATCAGACAGGGGTTACATGTCCAGACAAGACAACGCGTGCAAGTATCAAGAGCCAACACAAATCGGCCGACCCCCTCCCCGAACTCACAATTTTTCTTTGAGTGAATTTTGCAGGACAACAGGAACAAGGAGGACAACAACATTCCAATACAACAGATCCGCTCACGAAGTCCAGCTGCAACAAGTCTACATCAAATACATCTCGCATCTTCGTTACTCAGGCTACATCATTTACACTTTAATTATTTCATCTAGCTTTGATTATGCATAACACGATTTTTATCTATGCCCTAGGAGGCGTCATATGCATTTCGTCCATAAAAGACGATAACGCCCATACAAGACGTTATTTGCATCTCGTCCATACAAGACGAGAACGCCCATACAAGGCGTCATTTGCATTTCGTCCATACAAGACGATAACGCCCATACAAGGCGTTATTTGCATCTCGTCCATACAAGACGAGAACGCCCATACAAGGCGTCATTTGCATTTCGTCCATACAAGACGATAACGCCCATACAAGGCGTTATTTGCATCTCGTCCATACAAGACGATAACGCCCATACAAGGCGTCATATGCATCTCGTCCATACAAGACGAGAACGCCCATACAAGGCGTCATTTGCATTTCGTCCATACGAGACGATAACGCCCATACAAGGCGTCATTTGTATCTCATCCATACAAGACGAGAACGCCCATACAAGGCGTCATTTGCATTTCGTCCATACAAGACGATAACGCCCATACAAGGCGTTATTTGCATCTCGTCCATACAAGACGAGAACGCCCATACAAGGCGTCATTTGCATTTCGTCCATACAAGACGATAACGCCCATACAAGGCGTTATTTGCATCTCGTCCATACAAGACGATAACGCCCATACAAGGCGTCATATGCATCTCGTCCATACAAGACGAGAACGCCCATACAAGGCGTCATTTGCATTTCGTCCATATGAGACGATAACGCCCATACAAGGCGTCATTTGCATCTCATCCATACAAGACGAGAACGCCCATACAAGGCGTCATTTGCATTTCGTCCATACGTGACGATAACGCCCATACAAGGCGTCATTTGCATCTCATCCATACAAGACGAGAACGCCCATACAAGGCGTCATTTGCATTTCGTCCATACAAGACGATAACGCCCATACAAGGCGTCACTTGCATCTCGTCCATACAAGACGATAACGCCCATACAAGGCGTCATATGCATCTCGTCCATACAAGACGAGAATGCCCATACAAGGCGTCATATGCACCTCGTCCATACAAGACGAGAACGCCCATACAAGGCGTCATATGCATCTCGTCCATACGAGACGATAACGCCCATACAAGGCGTCATTTGCATCCCATCCATACAAGACGATAACGCCCATACAAGGCGTTATTTGCATCTCGTCCATACAAGACGAGAACGCCCATACAAGGCGTCATTTGCATCTCGTCCATACAAGACGAGAACGCCCATACAAGGCGTCATATGCATCTCGTCCATACAAGACGAGAACGCCCATACCAGGCGTCATATGCACTCGCCCATACAAGACTAGAACGCCCATACAAGGCGTCATATGCATCTCGTCCATACAAGACGAGAACGCCCATACAAGGCGTCATATGCACCTCGTCCATACAAGACGAGAACGCCCATACAAGGCGTCATATGCATCTCGTCCATACAAGACGAGAACGCCCATACAAGGCATCATTTGTATTTCGTCCATACGAGACGATAACGCCCATACAAGGCGTCATATGCATCTCGTCCATACAAGACGATAACGCCCATACAAGGCGTCATATGCATCTCGTCCATACAAGACGAGAACGCCCATACAAGGCGTCATTTGCATTTCGTCCATACAAGACGATAACGCCCATACAAGGCGTCATTTGCATTTCGTCCATATGAGACGATAACGCCCATACAAGGCGTCATTTGCATCTCGTCCATACAAGACGAGAACGCCCATACAAGGCGTCATTTGCATTTCGTCCATACAAGACGATAACGCCCATACAAGGCGTCATTTGCATCTCATCCATACAAGACGAGAACGCCCATACAAGGCGTCATTTGCATTTCGTCCATACAAGACGATAACGCCCATACAAGGCGTCACTTGCATCTCGTCCATACAAGACGAGAACGCCCATACAAGGCGTCATATGCATCTCGTCCATACAAGACGAGAACGCCCATACAAGGCGTCATATGCACCTCGTCCATACAAGACGAGAACGCCCATAAAAGGCGTCATATGCATCTCGTCCATACGAGACGATAACGCCCATACAAGGCGTCATTTGCATCTCATCCATACAAGACGATAACGCCCATACAAGGCGTTATTTGCATCTCGTCCATACAAGACGATAACGCCCATACAAGGCGTCATATGCATCTCGTCCATACAAGACGATAACGCCCATACAAGGCGTCATTTGCATTTCGTCCATATGAGACGATAACGCCCATACAAGGCGTCATTTGCATCTCGTCCATACAAGACGAGAACGCCCATACAAGGCGTCATTTGCATTTCGTCCATACGAGACGATAACGCCCATACAAGGCGTCATTTGCATCTCATCCATACAAGACGAGAACGCCCATACAAGGCGTCATTTGCATTTCGTCCATACAAGACGATAACGCCCATACAAGGCGTCACTTGCATCTCGTCCATACAAGACGAGAACGCCCATACAAGGCGTCATATGCATCTCGTCCATACAAGACGAGAACGCCCATACAAGGCGTCATATGCACCTCGTCCATACAAGACGAGAACGCCCATACAAGGCGTCATATACATCTCGTCCATACGAGACGATAACGCCCATACAAGGCGTCATTTGCATCTCATCCATACAAGACAATAACGCTCATACAAGGCGTTATTTGCATCTCGTCCATACAAGACGAGAACGCCCATACAAGGCGTCATTTGCATCTCGTCCATACAAGACGAGAACGCCCATATAAGGCATCATATGCATCTCGTCCATACAAGACGAGAACGCCCATACAAGGCGTCATATGCACCTCGTCCATACAAGACGAGAACGCCCATACAAGGCGTCATATGCATCTCGTCCATACAAGACGAGAACGCCCATACAAGGCGTCATTTGCATTTCGTCCATACGAGACGATAACGCCCATACAAGGCGTCATATGCATCTCGTCCATACAAGACGATAACGCCCATACAAGGCGTCATATGCATATCGTCCATACAAGACGAGAACGCCCATACAAGGCGTCATTTGCATTTCGTCCATACAAGACGATAACGCTCATACAAGGCGTTATTTGCATCTCGCCCATACGAGACGATAACGCCATACAAGGCGTCATATGCACCTCGTCCATACAAGACGAGAACGTCCATACAAGGCGTCATTTGCATTTCGTCCATACAAGACGATAACGCCCATACAAGGCGTCACTTGCATCTCGTCCATACAAGACGACAACGCTCATACAAGGCGTCATTTGTATTTCGTCCATACAAGACGATATGCCCTAGGAGGCGTCATCTGCACCTCATCTGCACAAGACGGCGTATCATCACATCATGCCATATACGATTTGACTACAACCACAACACAAAATTTACATTCTTACATTATTTTGTTTTGACAGTTACGCACTAATGCTTCTATCTTAGCTTCAATCTACAGGAACTGCACAAGATGGAGCATAACGTGGATTTTCTCTTACAGCGAACCGGGGCAATTTGTTGGGGGGCCAACTTTCCCAATGAATGGCAGAAGCGGCCTCAAGCGTCGGTCCACTCGCTCCACATCACCATAAGCCATAGCGGTACACCCCAGGTTCAAGCCAGTTATTTTTATTTCTTTACTTTTTGCACCATAGCCCAGTGTCATCATAACTCGACACTGGGACAATTTTTGAGTCCGCGTTAGCCCGCCTTGGTGTTTTGACCATGGTAGCCCAGTGTCGTCATAACTCAACACTGGGATAATTTTTGAGTCCGCGTCAGCCTTGCCTAATTGCCCAACATTTCTAATTCTGAGGGTCGAGACAAAATTGGCTATGAGTCAACGTCTTTGTCCGAAGATTCTTCCATCATCTCCATACAAAGAGGGACAACTGTTGACACCCAATTTTGACCCTCCCGTCCAGTCATTAACTATAAAATTACACTAATTTTAAAACAATTTTATAATAATAAAATACAACAATAATACATTAATACTGGCATAAATAAGCGATTTAATAATAGCGCCGCATTATAAACATTAAACACTAATTAAATAGCACACCCGCATTTGTTATTATAATAATTTAAATTTAAACTTAGACTAATAAAACACCTAAATAATTTAATCACAATTTAAATAATTTAATTTATAACTAATGACCCACTTAAAACTAATACCCCTAATTTAACTAACCCAATTCCCATCCCTTAATTAAATAATTATCAAGCCTCCCTTACCTTCTTTACCCACACGCACCCGCAGGCCCAACACCCAGGCCCCGTTCCCTTTTTCCCTTTATTTCCCTAAGCCCATAGCCCTCAGCCTTTTCCTCTTCTCTTCCTAAACTCTCCCTCAAAACCTAGACAAGAAGAACCCTAGCAACCCTAAATTGCAGTCGCCGCCTTCGTCGCCGTGATTCTCGCCTGAGAATCCGGCGACCTCTCCCTTACCTTCCTTACCCATGCACATCCAGCCAGATCTCCCTACCAAATCCTTCAAATCATTTACATTATCGAATCACTTCAAAACCAGCAAGTATCCTTCAAATCCCTGAGCGATTTCCTTACCTTACCTGTTACATCGCGCAAAATCATACCAAAATCAGCACCCAAATGGCAGTCCAGCATAGTACCGATTGCTTACCAAACTTAGAACCTAGAGCTAGGCTATATAAGAACATGCAATAGACAAAACAAAAAGAAAACGACATTAGCAATTTAGGGCAGAACATATACGAGAGAGGAGGGCAGGGCAGGAGACCCATAGCATCGATTCAGGGCATCAGTCGAACTCAGAGATTCAGAAATCGGGGAGCACCCAAAATCGATAGGCATTGATGTGCACCCCCTAGCAGCAGTCATTAATCGTCCAGGGCTCAGTAGGGAAGCAGTGAGAACAATCGAGTCTAAACCTCTTCTTGTTATACCCCGTATTTCCAGAGTATGTACGTGAGGGCGTACGTATAAAAATTTGAGCCTTAAGTTAAGCAAGATTCGAAATTTGTACACAACACCCGATTAGAGTCGTTTTTCGACGAAACGTTTCCACAGCTTTCGTAGGAAAAATTCCGGCTATGTCATTTATTATTTTTGCGGATTTTTCCGAGAGACGAAGCATTTTGGACCAACGGGAGGGTGACATGTGTCACCCTCACATTGGAAGCTAGGGACGGCAAAGAGGACGACTTGGGCACGTTTTTTGTGCTAAAAAATGTGGTCAAGGGTTAGGTAGGATATTTTGGGTAGATGGATAAGGTAGCACATGGCTTAATCTTGGCCTTACACTTGCCTAACACTTGGATGAATCTTGGCCATTGGTTGGCCATTTCTTGACCTATAAATACCCCTCTAACTTGATGAACTTCTTCATCCAAAAATTGCCTAAGTCTTGAAATCCTTCCTCCCCTCTTGTGGTTCTCGCCCAACCTCGCCGAAACCCTCCCTTTGTGGTGTTTCACGAGGTACCCCCCCTAGCCTAGTTGTCTTCGTATAATACCCCCCTTTGTGGTATAGAAATACTCTCCTAGTATTGTTATAATGCCCAAATACCTTGGCCCAAATACCTTGTAGTATTCCCAAGGTTACACTTATACAAAAGCCAGTAAAATACTATTATACTTCCTCACCACAAAAACGAAACCCTAAGGAAAACCTTCATAGTCGGTTGAAGTATTAAGTAGAAGTTGGTTAGAACTTCTAAGGGTTGTTTGGAGCGGGTTGGAGCGCACGAGTAGAGCTAAACCTTGCTCGGATCGACATATAAACTCGGATAATTTTGGGCTTATCGAGGTAAACACTCTTGACCTTCTATTGTAATTGGAAATTACATGTTGTAGGAATATATAGTTGAAGTATACTATATATAGAACTGAACATTATAATTGTGCGGCAATGTCTTTTGACTTAAGCCTGAATAATACTTACGGCAATGTCTTGCGACTTAAGCTCAATTTTAAGAATCGAATCGAATCGTAATTACATAGGATCAGACATAAGAGACTTGTGTAGCATTACCGTAGTAGAATTGTACACGTCCGGTTAGACGTGTTAAACCCCCCCCCCCTGGTTGGCTTGGTAGCCGGCCTCGATAGTGAGGAGATTTACGCTGCCATGGGAGTGTGCGCGAATTTTCTCAGAATATTCTACGTCGGGATCTAAAGATATTAATAGGCGCCTTGTGGCCTCTATAGGTTGAAATACTACGTGTGGCGCGATCTACTCGGCAAGGTGCAAACGGTTTGAGGTACTGGAGCGCTTTTGCTATTAGTCGATAATCGTCGCGAGGTATGTGAACCTCTTCCTATCTTTTCTAGCATGATATGTGTGAGCTATGTAGTACGGTAGACGTACATGTGTTAACAGTATTTGGTTGTTTTAAAAACATAAGTGTTATACTAGCTTTATGGGGAGTTAGGTATAACGTCTTAAGGGTGGTAAAATGAATGGTTTATTAATTTCAAAAGTTAAGAGATTGGATCTTATAAGATAAGAGACTTAACTTAAATGAATTAATATGGATTTTGTGTGAAACCTCATTCGTGAGTAATGAGTACTTGGTTTTAAAAGGAATAACGCTTTCTCGATTTTGGAAATCGAATGTGTATCAATAAACCATCGCAAAGATTAATAAAGGAAAATGTATTGAATAACTAAGTATTATTAAAACCAAGAGAAACCTCCATCTGCATAGAAGCTAAGATGAGACAAAATGATATTACATTTTCTAGATCATGGCTGCTTAATAAGATTGATTATGAACAAGATTAACCTACTCACCTATGGCGTATGTTACTCTATTGTTTTAAAAAGAGGTTAAGACATTGAACTATGAAACTTTTCTAAAAAGAGACTTGCGTAATTGAAATTAGGCAAACTGGAACTCTTAGGGAAAAGAAAGGCATTGTGTTGTCTTAAAATGGTTTAAAACATAAAGTGTTACAACAGCTTTATGGGAAGTTGGTTATAACGACTTTATGAAAACAAAAGAAGGGTTTTATCATTTGTTTTAATGCGGTAACTTGACTTTTAAAAGAGAAGTATTTTGGTCCAAAGGAAGGCATGGTATTGCCTTAATTTGGTCTTAAAAAGGAAAGTATGAAAGTTGTTTTGGTTTACTTAAAAGATATAAGTCACACATTTTTATATACTACGGTTATCGGGTGACTTTTTGAAAAGGAATGAATCTCTTAAAAGGAATTTACGTACGTAGTACTTTAGGGTTAAAATCCGGACTTTGACATAAAATGAAAGTACCTTGAGTTGTGTGTAACTTGCTTATGCTTGTTGTTATGAAACTTGACCATGTTACGTGTGATAGCCTTGTTGTGCAAGTACTGTGTTCTACTCGACTACCGGTTCATCCGGGAATGTATTTCACTTGATGACCGGTTCATCCGGGAATGTATTTCACTTGACTACCGGTTCATCCGGGAATGTATTTCACTTGACTACCGGTTCATCCGGGAATGTATTTCACTTGATTACCGGTTCATCCGGGAATGTATTTCACTTGATGACCGGTTCATCCGGGAATGTATTTCACTTGACTACCGGTTCATCCGGGAATGTATTCCACTCGACTACCGGTTCATGGGATGAACCGGGAATGTATTCCACACGTTTCTATATTGGGTCCATAAGATGGGCCGAGACCTGTTATACGTATCACATGATTTGTACCTAGACTGCCGGCAGTGAGGAAGAAGTTCCACGGGCATGAGGGATGACTTTGAGGGCGTGAGTCCCTGACTTGACATGACTGCTTTTATGTTGTGAACTGTAGTTTGGTTATCATACATGTCTCCTGCTTTATATAGACTATTATGATTTCATTTACAGTATTTTACAGTTTCACATACTTGGTACTGTTATCGACCTCTCGGGGGCCGCGTTCATGCCGCAGTAAAAGGTACATCGATCGCCGATCCCCGCTTATAGGATCACATTTCAACGTATTGAAGCTCCGTTCCTTCGGAGGCTTATCTTTTGGTATGTTACCCTGAGTCTGTAGATTCTTATACATTCAGGGGTATGGCGGGGCCCTGTCCCGTCATAGCTGTTGTAAAAATCTTAGAGGTCTGTAGCACTGTTGTGGGCAGGGTTTGTAAAAAGGATAACTGTTCGGGTATTTATGTATATATGATGAAGGCAATCGCTTTTGGTTGGCCTGCTTTATTTATCTTTTCTCTTAATTCATGTTCATGTTTTTATTTCCGCTGATTTTCTCTCGATGTTGTATCACTAGGGTGCCCGGTAAGGCACCACCACGGCCCGGTTCGGTCGTGATAAAAGTGGTATCGAGCGATTAGTCCTCGGAAGGTGTCTATGCACCGTGTCAGTAGAGTCTTGATTATTGTGTTGTGCACCACATCTATAATCGTGAGGCTATAGGACATTTAGGATTGGTTTCCATTCTTCTCATTCGAGATCGTGCCCTAGAGTTGTGTGATAAGTTGGACCTCCGACGTATTCCTTTCCTTTACCGATGCCTCGCGTAAGGCAACCTGTGCCCAGAGGCAAGGCAATCGAGGAGTCGTTAGCGAGATACGAGGAGTACGAGCGCAGCCGGCCAAGACCGAGAGTGCTTCCGACGGCGGGTTTCGCGACGCCGCCAAAGACCAAAGAGTTTAGAGCCGCAGCATGGCTGCCGAGACTACAAGACTGAGCCTCCACCCCACACCGAGCAGATGAGACGGGTACAAGGAGATGGCGCCATCGCGTGGTCGTGGCGAGATATGAGGATAGGCCGACGCAGCCAGCCCAAGAGCACTGTAGTTCACCCCGAGCGCATTTGAGGCTACGTGACTTTACGAGTCAGAGCCCGCCGATGTTCTATGGATCGAGAGATGAGGACGACCGTGAGTTTATCCGACACCTACAATGCGGATCATGAGGGTGATCGAGTCTCGAGGCGTAGTCGGTGGTATTGTTCGCATCACCGCGTGATCCGCGATTGATCGTTTGATTCGCGAGCCGCCCGGGCAGAGCAGGCACGTCCAGCAGTTGGGGACGAGTTCTCGAGGGCATTTCTTGCACATTTCTTGCCTCCACAGATGAGGAGGGCTCGGGCCGACAGATTTTTGACGTTGAGGCAGGACGGGCGGACAGTTAGAGAGTACAATGTGGAGTTCGACTCATTAGCTCGGGATGTTCCCGTGGTAGCCGATATGGAGGATGAGTACACCGCCACGCCACCGGGCCGACGATTACTTGGCATAGGTTTGTACGTGTGTAGCTCTTAAGCCGGGCATGGACATTGACCGCTTGCAAACTCATGCACTAGGATGTGAGGCAAGGAGAGTTCGACGGAATGACCGAGATCAGCAGAAGAGGGCCAGAACAGCAGGGTCCTTTGGTAACTTTCGAGGCGGACCGCCTCAGCTAGCCTAGTTATGTACCTCCACGATGCAGTGGTCCCCGCGATCGTCGGGACGCTCAGTATTCGGGAGCTGGTCGAACTCCGTGGCTTCGTTCACGGATATACGGGTTCTAGCCGGGATTCATGTCCTCTTAATGCACGATGTGGCAAACATCATCCCGGGGAATGTCGTCTTTTCGCGGTGCTTGTTTCACTGCGGCCGTCGGGCCATGTGACGAGATCGGCTTATAGGAGAGGTACCGGCCATTTGGCGCTGCCACGGATCGTGGCAGTTCATCGCCTTCTACATGCATGCACTGGCAGGCGTGCCTATGATTAGAGTGGAGCGGTAGATTCAGGTATATCCCTAACCCTCTAGAGTTTTGTATGTATTGATGTTGTTGATGTGTTTAGCGTTATGATCGGATAGCTTTGTGCAAAAAATGTGATTTAGAAACCTGGTTTGTTGAAAGGATAAGTCCCTGGGTAGTGTGAGAGGGAAGTGGTAGCTTTCATGACGTAATTAGGTAAGATTGTTCGGATCGAGAAACAAGAGAGTTGGCGTGACGGAGGGTCGGGTTGAGGGCGTGTTGCGTGTCAACCCGTAGCCCGGAATGAGGTGGGGTCAGCTCTGGGTGGTCCCGCCAGGTGGTAGGGTCACCAGGGTGCTAGGCCCAAGTTTTGATGACCATCGTATGAGTTCGTGGATACGTTCGACCAGAAGTAGATCGTGAAGGCCGGGAATGGCCTTAAGGAAGATCGAGGCTAGTAAGATGACCAAGTTGGGAGGTAGTGACTCCAAGTTTCGGAAACTAAAGTGTGGTACGTATACTAGAAGAGTTCAAGTGTTCGAGAAGAGTACAACGAGTAAGGGTAGAGGCGGGCATGTATTGCGAGCATAGATATGATCATTTCTTGTGAAGGGAGAAGGTGCGAAAGATGTATATTTTAGACCTCAGGAATCGCATGCAGTCCGGTACTATTTGTTGGGTCGCCGGAGTGACACTAGAACCTCGCGGCAAAGTGACAAAAGTTTGTGATGTTAGAGGTGTTTCCTCGTGGACTTGGATGTAAGTATTTACGCGGGTGTTTGTGGCCATGTGTGGCAGTGGAAACTTGTTAGAAGAACTTCATCTTTATCCGCCTTGTGAAGGAACATTCGGGACGAATGTTTCTAAGGAGGGGAGAATGTTATACCCCGTATTTCCAGAGTATGTACGTGAGGGCGTACGTATAAAAATTTGAGCCTTAAGTTAAGCAAGATTCGAAATTTGTACACAACACCCGATTAGAGTCGTTTTTCGACGAAACGTTTCCACAGCTTTCGTAGGAAAAATTCCGGCTATGTCATTTATTATTTTTGCGGATTTTTCCGAGAGACGAAACATTTTGGACCAACGGGAGGGTGACATGTGTCACCCTCACATTGGAAGCTAGGGACGGCAAAGAGGACGACTTGGGCACGTTTTTTGTGCTAAAAAATGTGGTCAAGGGTTAGGTAGGATATTTTGGGTAGATGGATAAGGTAGCACATGGCTTAATCTTGGCCTTACACTTGCCTAACACTTGGATGAATCTTGGCCATTGGTTGGCCATTTCTTGACCTATAAATACCCCTCTAACTTGATGAACTTCTTCATCCAAAAATTGCCTAAGTCTTGAAATCCTTCCCTCCCCCCTTCTTGTGGTTCTCGTCCAACCAAGGCCGAAACCCCTCCCCTTTGTGGTGTTTTGCCGAGGGGTACCCCCCCCCCCCTAGCCTAGTTGTCTTCGTATAATACCCCCCTTTGTGGTATAGAAATACTCTCCTAGTATTGTTATAATGCCCAAATACCTTGGCCCAAATACCTTGTAGTATTCCCAAGGTTACACTTATACAAAAGCCCAGAAAATACTATTATACTTCCCTCAGTCACAAAAACGAAACCCTAAGGAAAACCTTCATAGTCGGTTGAAGTATTAAGTAGAAGTTGGTTAGAACTTCTAAGGGTTGTTTGGAGCGGGTTGGAGCGCACGGAGTAGGAGCTAAACCTTGCTCAGGATCGACATATAAACTCGGATAATTTTGGGCTTATCGAGGTAAACACTCTTGACCTTCTATTGTAATTGGAAATTACATGTTGTAGGAATATATAGTTGAAGTATACTATATATAGAACTGAACATTATAATTGTGCGGCAATGTCTTTTGACTTAAGCTCGAATAATACTTACGCAATGTCTTGCGACTTAAGCTGAATTTTAAGAATCGAATCGAATCTGTAATTACATAGTGTATCAGACATGAGACTTGTGTAGCATTACCGTAGTAGAATTGTACACGTCGGTTAGACGTGTTAAACCCCCGGTTGGCTTGGTAGCCACTTCGATAGAGAGGAGATTTACGCTGCGGGGAGAGTGCCGAATTTTCTGTAGAATATTCTACGTCGGGATCTAAAGATATTAATAGGCGCCGTGTGGCCTCTATAGGTTGAAATACTACGTGTGGCGCGATCTACTCGGCTTAAGGTGCAGCCGACGGTTTGAGGTACTTGGAGCGTTTTGCTATTAGTCGATAATCGTCGCGAGGTATGTGAACCTCTTCCTATCTTTTCTAGCATGATATGTGTGAGCTATGTAGTACGGTAGACGTACATGTGTTAATCAGATTTGGTTGTTTTAAAAACATAAGTGTTATACTAGCTTTATGGGGAGTTAGGTATAACGTCTTAAGGGTGGTAAAATGAATGGTTTATTAATTTCAAAAGTTAAGAGATTGGATCTTATAAGATAAGAGACTTAACTTAAATGAATTAATATGGATTTTGTGTGAAACCTCATTCGTGAGTAATGAGTACTTGGTTTTTAAAAAGGAATAACGTTTTACTGATTTTGGAAATCAGAATGTGTATCAATAAACCACCGCAAAGATTAATAAAGGAAAATGTATTGAATAACTAAGTATTATTAAAACCAGAGAAACCTCCATCCGCATAGAAGCTAAGATGAGACAAAATGATATTACATTTTCTAGATCATGGTCGCTTAATAAGATTGATTATGAACAAGATTAACCTACTCACCTATGGCGTATGTTACTCTATTGTTTTAAAAAGAGGTTAAGACATTGAACTATGAAACTTTTCTAAAAAGAGACTTGCGTAATTGAAATTAGGCAAACTGGAACTCTTAGGGAAAAGAAAGGCATTGTGTTGTCTTAAAATGGTTTAAAACATAAAGTGTTACAACATGACTTTATGGGAAGTTGGTTATAACGACTTTATGAAAACAAAGAAGGGTTTTATCATTTGTTTTAATGCGTAACTTGACTTTTAAAAGAGAAGTATTTTGTCCAAAGGAAGGCATGGTATTGCCTTAATTTGGTCTTAAAAGGAAAGTATGAAAGTTGTTTTGGTTTACTTAAAAGATATAAGTCACACATTTTTATATACTACGGTTATCGGGTGACTTTTTGAAAAGGAATGAATCTCTTAAAGGAATTTACGACGTAGTACTTTAGGGTTAAAATCGGACTTTGACATAAAATGAAAGTACCTTGAGTTGTGTGTAACTTGCTTATGCTTGTTGTTATGAAACTTGACCATGTTACGTGTGATAGCCTTGTTGTGCAAGTATTGTGTTCTACTCGATCACCGTTCATCCGAATGTATTTCACTTGATGACCGGTTCATCCGAATGTATTTCACTTGACTACCGGTTCATCCGAATGTATTTCACTTGACTCCGGTTCATCCGAATGTATTTCACTTGATTACCGTTCATCCGGAATGTATTTCACTTGATAACCGGTTCATCCGGAATGTATTTCACTTGACTACGGTTCATCCGAATGTATTCCACTCGACTACGGTTCATGGATGAACCGGGAATGTATACCACACGTTTCTATATTGGGTCCATAAGATGGGCCGAGACCTGTTATACGTATCAAATGATTTGTACCTAGATCGCGGTGAGGAAGAAGTTCCACGGGCGTGAGGATGACTTTGGCGTGAGTCACGACTTGACATGATCGCTTTTATGTTGTGAATCGTAGTTTGGTTATCATAAATGTCTCTGCTTTATATAGACTATTATGATTTCATTTCTGATTTTTCTGATTTCACATACTTGGTACTTGTCAGATCGACCTCCTTCGGGCCGCGTCATGCCGCAGTAAAAGGTACATCGATCGCCGATCCCCGCTTATAGGATCACATTTCAGCGTATTGAAGCTCCGTTCCTTGGAGGCTTATCTTTTGGTATGTTACCCTCGAGTCCAGATTCTTATACATTCGAGGTATGGCGCCCCGTCCGTCATAGCCATTGTAAAAATCTTAGAGTGCAGAGTAATGTTGTGGCGAGTTTGTAAAAGGATAACTGTTCGGGTATTTATGTATATATGATGAAGGCAACTGTTTTGGTTGGCCTGTTTATTTATCTTTTCTCTTAATTCATGTTCATGTTTTTATTTCCGCTGATTTTCTCTGATGTTGTATCACTAGGGTGCCCGGGGTAAGGCACCAGTCACGGGCCCGGGTTCGGGTCGTGACACTTCTCCTCAGTCGCAAATCAGTAAGAATCCTCAATAAACAAGTTCTACCCCTTTCAATCGCATCGCAATAACCCGTCGAGTGGACCGACGACTTGATATGCTGCCCCGGTTCGCTTTCCGGAAAAGGTAAAACCGAACTCTTATTTCATTATACTTATTTATGTGATATGTGTGTTTATCGCAGTTCTGCTTGTTTTAACTATGTTATCTCCTTTGTATTTCGGTTGATATAATTTGGTCTTGTAATGAAGTGGAATGTGCAGATTGAGTTTTTGGAACTTACAAACGATTAAACGATAGATTTGAATGGCTGTTTGCGTGTTCATCGTGTCGATTGCAACTGTCCTGTTTGTTTAAGTGTCGAAGCATGTCCATATAAGTATAGCATGGCCTCAATGGTTCTGTGTCTAGCTAAGTTAGACATACTCTTATATATAAGTTCTCTGTTAGGTGTATGTTACTCTTGATTCATTTATTCAAGATATATGTAAGAAGATGTTCATTATGCTTTAAATCTTTAAGTTGGTTCACGTGAGCATGTTTCTCCTTGAATCAACATGACTTGTCTCAATTCTGCTTATTAAGAAATAAAAAAGAATGGTTATCTCTTTGAATATTAACATTATTAATCTGGTCGTGTGCTTGAAATCCTGATAGCTCCATCTTATGTTTGTTGGATTCAAAAGTTGGTACGGAGTCATACATACTGCTTCTTATTGGGTTGTTAGGTAGTGTTATACAATTGTGGGATAAACTTCTTAGTTGGTGGGGTTATTTGGTTGCCATTCTATCAAAGAAATCTCAACTTGTACTAGCCCTAAAGGTGAAAGCATGATCACGTTTTCCTGCAGTTTTCTCTAGACCACTAATAGCCATGTTTCGCCTATTTTAAAGTGTCACCATGCTCAATGTAGTTTTAATGGTATAAATTTACAGTCCTATATACCTAAGAAATGTCATCTTGATTACTGTTTGCCTATTTCTATATCTGATATCCAACATAAAAAATGTCCCTGCATTCCCGTCCTATTCTCTAAGAAATCTGAGAACTATAAAATGCTAGGCCTGCTTTCTCGTCTCAGTTTTTACCTGAAGTTGTATGTGTGGGCCAACAATACTTTCATAAGCTGGAATTTACTGTTTCGGCCCATTCTCTCTTGAAAGGAAACGATTTCAATGTGTTAAATCTTATATCAATGTGCATTTATTATTTGATAAAGTTTGATGCATATACTAATCCATATCTTTCTTCTTCTTTTTTTCCGCATGAAATGCACCGGAGCAATAAAGAATCTCATAGCGAGACTCGTCGTGGCAAACGTGAAGACCCACATCTATGTGCATCCTCTCCGCATCAGAAATTCCAAAGCCATAGGCGAAAATGACCTCGCCATTCCTTAGAGTCTTTATTATTGCCTCCCCTTTCTCTATTTGTTTATTGTAATTATTTGTCTAACATTACGCTACTACTAGAACATAATATTGAAGCAATAAATTAGAAGATAACGTCCTCCTTTAAGCTCTAGGAAACCATTTAATAATTTTCATTTGCATAAGTATTTAGATAGCTAATATGAGAAACCCATTTGCTATAAATCTTTATTAACATCCACGTAAGAAAAATTATTTAAATCATAGGTTGTTAGCATGACTCTATTTTATACCTTATCTCATAAATAAATATTTTGTCATAATAGATCTTGCACTATTACTTTTATTATATATAACACATGTCTAAAATGGTATTTAGGTATCCTAATCACATATTTTTTCAAAAACTAACTTTGTCTTTTATACACAAATCTTACAATTCCTATCCCTTTTATTTAAAACCCTTTAAAAAACATGCATTCTTTTAGCCATAATAATTAACCTAGGTTTGAACGGACAACCGCAAGTTAGCGGATCCTTTAGGGTGTCTAACCCCTTCCCTTTAGGATAATAAAGAACCCTTACCCAGAATCTCATTAAGTTTAGCAGACCATTAAATGGAGTTAATGTTTACTTTAAACTAGTTAACATTTAGGTGTCCTAATTCACCCAAATTAATTAGGTGGCGACTCCGCGAACCCTTTAGCATTTAGCAATTCTAGCCCTTTTTAACACTTTTTATATTTAAGCACCCTTTAGCCTTTTCCTCTTTAGCACCTTTTAAACGCCTCTTTAACACTTTAACATTCCTTTTACTCCCTTAACATTATTTTTATTTATTTTTCTAACATTTTTACTTAAGCAGGGTTCGCTTTTAAAAAAGTCGCGGTCGAAATCGGGTGCGACACCCCCTGCGAGCCAATACAAGTCAACCAAAGGGAGATGAGCCCAAGAAAACAGACATGGTTTGCCGAAATTCCACTAAAGGAGGTATGTGTTCCTGAAACTTCGCTTGATGATAATGCTAAGAAGAGAAGAAGAAGAAGAAAAAGAAAACGAACAATGTGGAAAAAATGGATTTGTTGTGGGGTTAATACACCTCACATTTATTAAGCTAAGGAACTTGCGTCCGGCTAAAAGACGTTAAAGACAGCGCTAAGTGGGAGGCAACCCAACGTTTTCAATTATGTGATTTTAATTCCTGTCTTTAGTTTATTTTATTTTATCTAGAACAGTCTCACGGTCTTGGGTTGTAGCGTTTGTGTTGTGATTGACAGGGATAGGCAAATAAAGCGAGGGCGAAAGAAAGCGCCAGATTTCAGAAAAAGCGTTAGCGCGCACAAGAGCAGGGCTGCGGCGCTAAAAGAACGGTAGAGGTGCTGAAGTTTAAGCGCCGCAGCTTCGAGCAGGCCGCGCGAATTCGTAAAATTTGCCAAGTTTATGCGCGCGCTCAGAATGGCCGCGCAGAAAGTCCCGGCGAGTGCATCAGCCGCGCGGCTAAAAGCGTGGCCGCGCGCCAAGCGAAATCGAAACGAAACGCCTGTAAATCAGATTTTCCCCCAATTCCAATTTCAAAAACCTAACCCTTCTTTCCCAAAAACACACGAAAATCCAAAAATCTACCCACAATTCCTCCACAAATCCAACCCAACCACAACCAAAACTCTTAAATTCCTAAAAATCCTTAGCTATCTCAAACAACAAAGCTCCATTCCATAGCCTCAAACCACCATTAGAAACAAGAACAGCTTGAATTTTCTCATAAAAAGGTAATCTTTTTCTGTTCTTGAAATCTTTACTGAAGTCACAGGGGGTAGTAGTTTGAAGGAGTATTGTAGTTGTGAAGTAGTTTGGGTGCTGAAAAATCGATTGTGAAGTTTGGAGAAGGAGTAGAAAAAGAGAGTGTGGGTATTGGGTAGAAGAGTTGAAGTTTGGGGGTGTTGTGTTAGCTGCTAGTTGTTGATTGTGTTAGGAAACATTTGTGCCACTAAGTTGTAAGCTGCAGAAACTGTTTTAACCATGGCCACCAGGAAGAGAAGAGCCTCCACATCCACCCCAGCCCCACATTACGATGATACTAGGTTTGTGAGCTACCAAGCCTTCCAGAGATACAAGAAGCTTGATACCAGACCCTTAATCCCGGAAAGGGGAATGGACTACCAGAGGGAGTCATATGGGGAAGAAGATGTTTATGAGCTCATTCGGGCAATGATTGAGTTAAGGGGGTGGAGGAGATTTGTAAATCCGGAAAAGATAGCACCAGTGAACACAACAATGGTGCGTGAATTCTATGCCAACTTTCCGGAGAAGGTGGAAAGGGGATGCTTTGTAAGGGAGTTTATGTGTGACGATACAGAGAATGTAAATGCACAATTGAAGGCGGTTGATGTTGAAGAAAGAAGTGATTGGAATCACTTTAGAACATAGAACTGACCGACCACATCGACCGAATGCCGTGCAAAACACCGTGAGCTACCATGGGCTGCTTTTGACATTGGAAGAAATGGGTCAAGAGCTTGAGCAGTGCCAATTCAACAAGCGACCAAAGGTTGGCTATATTTAAATCGGCGCCGATGATTCCATCCACGCACTTCACGAGTGCGGAGGATAGGATTAAACTGATATATGGAATTATGAGGGGAATGACGATTGATGTGGGGAAAGAGATAGTGCAGAGCATTGAAGAAATCAGCAGGTTGGTGACAACAGGTGGATTGGGACACGGCTCACTTATCACTAATCTATGCGCCTTCCGAGGGGTCCCAACCCTACCCACTGACACTCATGAGAGAAACCAACTGCCGGTGTCCTGTGGGATAGTGCACTCTTTCCCAGACCCAAGCCCCCCAGCAGCCAGACGAAGAGTACAACCAGCAGCAGCAGCAGCAGAGGCCGCAATGAACGAAGATGAGCCTGAAATAGGGGCTCAATATGAGGCAGGACCTAGCCACCAGCCAACCACAGAATCAGAACCTCCAGTGCCTATGATGGAGCAAGTGCTCCAGAACCAGAGAATGATGATGCAACATTTCGACACAATGATACAAGGACAAAATGAGTTGAGACAGGGACAACATGAGTTGCGACAAGGGCAACAAGAATTGAGGCAGGAGCAACAACAGTTGCACCAGCAGTATGACGAGATGAGTTTCCTGTTCAACCAATGGTCGATGCATTATCCACTGCCACCACCACCATTTTAGCCGAAATTTGTAAGTGTCTTATTTCTTTTACTGTCTTTGAGTCTACACACATTGGGGACAATGTGTGATTTAAGTTTGGGGGTGTTTTATTTGTGTCTTGTTTTATTTGTGTCTTGTTATGTTTTATTTAAGTCTTTTTATTGTTTTTATGTATTTTTGGAGTCACCAAAAAAAAATTTCTTTTTGAGTCATAATTGCCTGTCAAAGATCATGTATGCTGTAGTTGCTAGAAACACCTAGTGAAGTAAGGTGGAATAATGTAACGGAATTGAAGCAACTCTCTAAACAATTAGGTTAGATATGCCAAAAACTCACAAAATCTGTCTATTTGGAGTTTCTTGATTGAATTATGCATGCTAAATGATAAATACTTATGAGTTATGATTGCTTGCTATTTGAGGCAAAATAGTTAGGATGTGCATGTTAGGGAGATGACTCAGGCATTTCTTTGATAGTCAATTCTTACCATTCTTTTTCTATCCCGGACTTTAAAAAAATATCCATAGTCAGCCCCATTGAGCCTAAACGTTGAAACTTCTTCTTTGACACCCTATATCCCCACAAATTGTGCCATAAGTAAAAATATGAAATAGTGGAATAAATTGTGTTAAAAAAGAGACAAAAAGAGTGAATGAGCTTGTTGCACCCCAATTAAAAGTAATAAGAAATAGGCAAAAGCCTAAGTTTGGGGGTGCTTGTCATTATTATATACTTCACTCTCCCAAAACAAAAGAGGGAAAAGATAGAATCAAAGTGAAGGAAAGAACAAAAAGAAAAGGAAAATACTGAAAAGCCAAAGAACTTATGGTACACAGAATGAGCCTAAATGCCTATTTTTACCTACCTATACCTAAGCCTACATTACAACCCTTAAAGTCCTGAAGATCTCTTTTATGCATATCCAGAATTAGTGGAGAATAGCAAGTAAGCATGCCATAGGATTTTTTTTGAATTTTCATGCATGATTTAGTATACTGACTTCCATTAAAGCATGATAAATATGAGTTTGCGAAATATCTAGCTCAATGTGTTCAGTGTGCTGAATTTTCATGCTATATATATTCCTGCATATTATTTTGCTAACCTTCATGTTTTTCTAGTTAACACTAATGCAGCAAAAGTGATCAATGTCAGTGAGTCTTTTATTTTCGTTTCTTGAGTCTTTTATTTTTTTCTTTCTATCTTTGCTCGAGGGCGAGCAAAGGTTAAGTTTGAGGGTATTTGATCGGTGTATTTTATATACACTTTTTGAGTCAGTTTTAGTTAATCTTTTGTCCCTTTTTACACATATAAGTGTCGGATTAGGATAGTTTTCCTTTCTTTTGAGTCAAAGTGGTTAAAATGGCCAAATGGCGGAAAAGGAGCTAAAAGAGGGCAAAAGAGGAGATTTCAGAGCTAAAGCAGAAAGTGGCGAACGAGGCTGAAACGAAGCGGCCACGCGCCCACTATCGAGAGGTCGCAGAAGATCCAGCGCGCGCTATGACGGCAGTGCGTGGTCGCGCGCCTAAACACCG
The DNA here is from genome assembly GCA_029844215.1 of Przewalskia tangutica. Classification (NCBI taxonomy): domain Eukaryota; kingdom Viridiplantae; phylum Streptophyta; class Magnoliopsida; order Solanales; family Solanaceae; genus Przewalskia; species Przewalskia tangutica. The sequence goes on from CM056719.1 coordinate 133,424,119, forward strand.
AGATTACAGTTGCAGGCCGCGCGCCTACGACAGCAGAGATCGTGGTCGTGGCGCCAAATCACCCGGCGATTACAGATTCCGTGCCGCGCGCTATTCGCAGAGCCGCGGCGCCGCCGAGGAAAAATAAGGTTTTCAGACGGATTTTGGGCCAGGCCTGCAGGGAAAAGTTGAGGCGGTTTGGAGTATATAAAAGGAGAACCCTATGCAGTTTTTAAGGGTTCCCCTTCTTGCACAACACAAGGCTTTCTTGCTTGGAGATTGGAGACCATAGTTTAGTAAATTTCCTTTCCTTTTCTTGTTTTTATTTTAGTTTTATGAAGAACATGGAATTAGTTCTTGTCATGTCAATGGCTAGGAACTAATTCCTCTATAGGGCTTTCCATGTTGAATCTCTAGAAACTTATGTTATGATTTAATGCATGTTTATGGTTATTCTTCTTCTTGTTGAGATCTATCCAATAATTAAATTGAATGCTTGGTAGTTAATTGACAACTAATTATCACTATATGATTTCTAATCAGACTCCGAAAGGAGGGGATTGTGAATATGATGTAAGTTGGGTAGACATTCTTGGATTGGGGATGAAAATACCTCAATTATTTATGTAGCGTTAACGAGAGGCTTAACAACCCTAATTTTACGCATGGGGCGTGACGGTTAACTAGGTTCTTAGTCTTAATCCTCCTATAGAGTTATCCTTATCACCGAAAGGTAGGTAAGGTGCAATACTGGGGTTGAGTGTTTATATAACCCTAACGGGAGTATAAAACGATTTAGTGAACCTGCTTTCTCCAAAAGAAGAAGACCATAAGTTATTGCATTAATAAGTAACATAAGCGGATAGTGAGGAGACGTGGAAGCCCTATTCTCATCACAACTGAAGTAAACTCATTAGTTAAATTAGCCTTTATAATTCGTAGTTATAAACCACAAAATCAAGTATCAATTTACCAAATAGATACCAAAAGATAGATATTTGGTACTTGAACCCTAATCCTTGTGGACGATATTCGGTCTTGCTAAGACTATATTACTTGTCACGATAACGTGCACTTGCGTTTAAGTGTGTGAATCTTTTCGCGCATCAGTGAGCCATCTAGGTGATTCATGGCATTGAATCCTCCCAATCTATCCTTTACTTTCTGTCTTTTCATATTCTGATAGCTTATGTATTTTCGGAATATATTGCCAGACTTGTATTCTTTTCTAGTTAGTTCTTGTACTGGCGACACCAGTATTGAGGAATTGTAGTATTTTCGTATTATTTATATTATAAGACTTATTTAAGACTGAATTAAATTTCCTTAACTATTCCTGAACTTTTTTCTTTAAATATTTTGGATTAAGTGATTGTGGTCGGCTTACTGACCCTGGTGGTCAGTTCCATCACGGCTCAGTAAATTGGGTCGTGTCACCAGACGTACTAAAATAAAAATAATTAATGTGTGTCTAAAGAATTAATGAAACGGACAATAAACATTTAAAAGTTGGTTAGTGTTACTTTCTTTAGGCTTGAAACAATAATTTTGTTACCATATATAATTAGGTCATATAGAGAAAATATTGCAAATATTAAGATATTTAATTAAATTTATATTAATTAGATTCTTGTAATTTTGCATTATTATTGAAATTGATTCAACGATACACATATCGGAAGCCACGTAAGAATTCATAAATAGTTCCTTCAGGAATATTCAATACACCTGGAATGATAAAAAATCGCTAACTATAATTTGTCATTATTTTTAGTTTAATAGAAAGGAAAATTAAAGTTTATATTAGATATAATGAAATTCTATAAATTTATAAAAATAAAAACAAAATCGGGTAAAAAAAAGTTAAGCAACAATTTTTTCATAAACATGATTCTTTTGAGTAATCGTATTTCTAACATAGATATAAAACTAAGTCTTTCCTCTATATTTTTTTTAAAAAAAATTATATGCGGACAAAATCCAAATGTCGCCGACACCAAGTGCAAATAAATTGTGTTTCTCTTTTTATTTTTATTTTTGTGTATATATGGCTACTTCGTACGAATAGAACACTTGTCGTGAATTTATATATGATGAATTTTTATACAAAGAGAGAAGAGTCAATAATATTTTATCGTTAAAATTTATCGATCAGTGTGATTTTATCTATAGGTGAAATTTTTGACTTGTTGCGATGTATGATTATGGATGGTGCAAGGTTTACTTAACCTTATTTGAATTTTTAAGTACTTCATAGTCATTTCTCCTTATGATTATGCTGTAATTGAAGACTGTCTCACATTTTGAACAATTTCATTTTGAGTCTGATCACGATACCAATAATTTTTCAGTCTGGATCACAACGAACAAGTGCTTTTTCTAGTAGAATATTCCTTGTGATAGTATCATGATTTATATGAGTATGATATTGAGATCAATGGATATATAAAAGCAAATAAGTGCTCTTCTCTTTTTATCTTATACCCATTGATCTCATATCATACTCTTATAAATCACGATAAGTGTTTTATTCATATGAAGTATACATGTATATGAAGATGGAAATTAAAAGAGAAACAAAATTTATTCAAAGGAAAACACAAGAATGATTGTTGAGAAGTAATGAGGTTTGAGGAATGACATATAAAGATGTATTTATAGATAACTAAAGTGAGAAGAGAGAAAACATTTTAGAAGATAAATGAGGATGCATTTAATAGGATCAGATATGTTGATTTAAGATTTTTAGAAAGATAATAATGTCATTAAATATTTCATTTTCCATATTTGGACATCTTTCTAAAATCAAAATTTGGTTAATTATTTATTGTTTTAGCAGGTATATAAATTGTCAGAATACATGATGAAATATTAAAATACCAAATCGCCTCTTATATAGTTGAACAACCAATACACATCTCGCATGGAACAAGGCGTGCTGCTGCCTTGGTGTGTGTTGGTGCACCTTTTTGTATAGAGATCAGTGTGTCCTCCTTTATATAAGGTTGGAAAGGTATTTCAAAGGAATACAATGTTTATGTTTATGTTTTCTCAAATTCTCAATGTAATTTCACTTAAACTTGTTGGAAGACAAACCTATCATAAACTTAGTCCATTTTATCAAATCTTATGCACCTCACTATTTGTCTTGATTCTGAAATAACTATTTTCACCAAAACTCATCTTGTTAGCACTTCACATGTTTAACTATCACATTCATACTCATTTAACACATCCACACCTAATCAAAATTTACAGAATGTTATAACTCATTATTTTTGTACACACACTACACTTGCAATATCCTTTAGTGTGCCGACTCTATTCCTAGCACGAGTGGAGACCGAGATGGTGTCGATCATTGAGGAGGACGTTCTGAATGATTCGGGGTGAGCCATCTAGGTGATTCATGGCATTGAATCCTCCCAATCTATCCTTTACTTTCTGTCTTTTCATATTCTGATAGCTTATGTATTTTCGGAATATATTGCCAGACTTGTATTCCTTTCTAGTTAGTTCTTATCGGCGACACGGTATTGAGGAATTGTAGTATTTTCGTATTATTTATATTATAAGACTTATTTAAAATCGAATTGAATTTCCTTAACTATTCACGAACTTTTTCTTTAAATATTTTGGATTAAGTGATTGTGGTCGCCATCGACTGGTGGTCATGCCATCACGGCTCAAGAATTGGGTCGTGACACGGGCGTACTAAAATAAAAATAATTAATGTGTGTCTAAAGAATTAATGAAACAGACAATAAACATTTAAAAGTTTGTTAGTGTTACTTTCTTTAGAGTTGAAACAATAACTTTTTTACCATATATAATTAGGTCATATAGAGAAAATATTGCAAATATTAAGATATTTAATTAAATTTATATTAATTAGATTCTTGTAATTTTGCATTATTATTGAAATTGATTCAACGATACACATATCCAAGCCGTAAGAATTCATAAATAGTTCCTTCAGGAATATTCAATAAAACTGGAATGATAAAAAATCACTAACTATAATTTGTCATTATTTTTAGTTTAATAGAAAGGAAAATTAAAGTTTATATTAGAAATAATGAAATTCTATAAATTTATAAAAATAAAAACAAAATCGGGTAAAAAAAAGTTAAGCAACAATTTTTTCATAAACTTGATTCTTTTGAGTAATCGTATTTCTAACATAGATATAAAACTAAGTCTTTCCTCTATATTTTTTTAAAAAAAAATTATATGCGGACAAAATCCAAATGTCGCCGACACCAAGTGCAAATAAATTGTGTTTCTCTTTTTATTTTTATTTTTGTGTATATATGGCTACTTCGTACGAATAGAACACTTGTCGTGAATTTATATATGGTGAATTTTTATACAAAGAGAGAAGAGTCTATAATATTTTATCGTTAAAATTTATCGATCAGTGTGATTTTATCTATAGGTGAAATTTTTGACTTGTTGCGATGTATGATTATGGATGGCGCAAGGTTTACTTAACCTTATTTGAATTTTTAAGTACTTCATAGTCATTTCTCCTTATGATTATGCTGTAATTGAAGACTGTCTCACATTTTGAACAATTTCATTTTGAGTCTGATCACGATACCAATAATTTTTCAGTTTGGATCACAACGAACAAGTGCTTTTTCTAGTAAAATATTCCTTGTGATAGTATCATGATTTATATGAGTATGATACTGAGATCAATGGATATATAAAAGCAAACAAGTGCTCTTCTCTCTTCATCTTATACCCATTGATCTCATATCATACTCTTATAAATCACGATAAGTGTTTTATTCATATGAAGTATACATGTATATGAAGATGGAAATTAAAAGAGAAACAAAATTTATTCAAAGGAAAACACAAGAATGATTGTTGAGAAGTAATGAGGTTTGAGGAATGACATATAAATATGTATATATAGATAACTAAAGTGAGAAGAGAGAAAACATTTTAGAAGATAAATGAGGATGCATTTAATAGGATCAGATATGTTGATTTAAGATTTTTAGAAAGATAATAATGTCATTAAATATTTCATTTTCCATATTTGGACATCTTTCTAAAATCAAAATTTGGTTAATTATTTATTGTTTTAGCAGGTATATAAATTGTCAGAATACCCGCAGTGAAATATTAAAATACCAAACTGCCCTTATATAGAGGAAAGACTTAGTTTTATATCTATGTTAGAAATATGATTACTCAAAAGAATCATGTTTATGAAAAAAATTGTTGCTTAACTTTTTTTTACCCGATTTTGTTTTCATTTTTATCAATTTATAGAATTTCATTATATCTAAAAAAAATGTAATTTTCATTTCTATTAAACTAAAAATAATGACAAATTGTAGTTAGCGATTTTTTATCATTCCAATTTTATTGAATATTCATGAAGGAACTAGTTATGAATTCTTACGTGGCTTCGGATATGTGTATCGTTGAATCAATTTCAATAATAATGTAAAATTACAAGAATCTAATTAATATAAATTTAATAAAATATCTTAATATTTGCAATATTTTATCTATATGACCTAATTATATATGGTAAAAAAATTATTGTTTCAAGCCTAAAGAGAGTAACACTAACCAACTTTTAAATGTTTATTGTCTGTTTCATTAATTCTTTAGACTCACATTAATTATTTTTATTTTAGTACGTCTGGTGACACGACCCAATTTACTGAGCTGTGATGGCACAAACCACCAGGATCAGTAAGCCGACCACAATCACTTAATCCAAAATATTTAAAGAAAAAGTTCAGGAATAGTTAAGTAAATTCAATTTCAGTATTAAATAAGTCTTATAATATAAATAATACGAAAATACTACAACTCCTCAATACTGTTGTCGCTAGTACAAGAACTAACTAGAAAGGAATAAAAGTCCGGCAATATATTTCGAAAATACACAAGCTATCAGAATATGAAAAGACAGAAAGTAAAGGATAGATGGGAGGATTTAGTGCCATGAATCACAAAGATGGCTCACCCCGAATCATTCAGAACGTCATCCTCAATGACCGACACCATATCGATTTCCACTCGTGCTAGGAATAGAGTCGGCACACTAAAGGATGTTGCAAGTGTAGTGTGTGTACAAAAATAATGAGTTATAACATTCTTTAAATTCTGATTAGGTGTGGATGTGTTAAATGAGTATGAAGGTGACAGTTAAACATGTGAAGTGCTAACAAGATGAGTTTTGGTGAAAATAGTTATTTCAGAATCAAGACAAATTGTGAGGTGCATAAAATTTGATAAAATCAACTAAGTTTATGATAGGTTTGTCTTCCAACAAGTTTAAGTGAAAATACATTGAGAATTTGAGAAAACATAAAACATAAACATTGTATTCCTTTGAAATACCTTTCCAACCTTATATAAAGGAGGACACACTGATCTCTAAACAAAAAGGTGCACCAACGCACACCAAGGCAGTGTTACTGCCCTTGTTCCGCGATGAGCTGCGTATTGGTCGTTCAACTATATAAGGGCAGTTTGGTATTTTAATAATTCATCATGTATTACGACAATTTATATACCTGCTAAAACAATAAATAATTAACCAAATTTTGATTTTAGAAAGATGTCCAAATATGGAAAATGAAATTATTTAATGACATTATTATCTTTCTAAAAATCTTAAATCAACATACCTGATCCTATTAAATGCATCCTCATTTATCTTCTAAAATGTTTTCTCTCTTCTCACTTTAGTTATCTATATATACATCTCTATATGTCATTCTTCAAAGCTCATTACTTCTCAACAATCATTCTTTTGTTGTCCTTTGAATAAATTTTGTTTCTCTTTTAATTTCCATCTTCATATACATGGATACTTCATATGAATAAAACACTTATCGTGATTTATAAGAATATGATATGAGATCAATGGGTATAAGATGAAGAGAGAAGAGCACTTGTTTGCTTTTTATATATCCATTGATCTCAGTATCATACTCATATAAATCATGATATTATCACAAGGAATATTCTACTAGAAAAAGCACTTGTTCGTTGTGATCCAGACTGAAAAATTATTGGTATCGTGATCAGACTCAAAATGAAATTGTTCAAAATGTGAGACAGTCTTCAATTACAGCATAATCATAAGGAGAAATGACTATGAAGTACTTAAAAATTCAAATAAGGTTAAGTAAACCTTGCGCCATCCATAATCATATATCGCAACAAGTAAAAAAATTCACCTATAGATAAAATCACACTGATCGATAAATTTTAACGAAAAAATATTATAGACTCTTCTCTCTTTGTATCAAAATTCACCATATATAAATTCACGACAAGTGTTTTATTCGTACGAAGTAGCCATATATACACAAAAAATAAAATTAAAAGTGAAACACAATTTATTTGCACTTGGTGTCGGTGACATTTGGATTTTGTCCTCAAATAATTTTTAAAAAATAATAATATAGAGGAAAGACTTAGTTTTATATCTATGTTAGAAATATGATTACTCAAAAGAATCATGTTTATGAAAAAAATTGTTGCTTAACTTTTTTTTACCCGATTTTGTTTTCATTTTTATCAATTTATAGAATTTCATTATATCTAAAAAAAATGTAATTTTCATTTCTATTAAACTAAAAATAATGACAAATTGTAGTTAGCGATTTTTTATCATTCCAATTTTATTGAATATTCATGAAGGAACTAGTTATGAATTCTTATGTGGCTTCGGATATGTGTATCGTTGAATCAATTTCAATAATAATGCAAAATTACAAGAATTAATTAATATAAATTTAATTAAATATCTTAATATTTGCAATATTTTATCTATATGACCTAATTATATATGGTAAAAAAATTATTGTTTCAAGCCTAAAGAGAGTAACACTAACCAACTTGTAAATGTTTATTGTCTGTTTCATTAATTCTTTAGACACACATTAATTATTTTTATTTTAGTACGTCGGGTGACACGACCCAATTTACTGAGCCGTGATGGCACAAACCACCAGGATCAGTAAGCCGACCACAATCACTTAATCCAAAATATTTAAAGAAAAAAGTTCAGGAATAGTTAAGGAAATTCAATTTTAGTCTTAAATAAGTCTTATAATATAAATAATACGAAAATACTACAACTCCTCAATATTGTTGTCGCCAGTACAAGAACTAACTAGAAAGGAATACAAGTCTGGCAATATATTCCGAAAATACAATAAGCTATCAGAATATGAAAAGACAGAAAGTAAAGGATAGATGGGAGGATTCAATGCCATGAATCACAAAGATGGCTCACCCCGAATCATTCAGAACGTCCTCCTCAGTGACCGACACCATATCGATCTCCACTCGTGCTAGGAATAGAGTCGGCACACTAAAGGATGTTGCAAGTGTAGTGTGTGTACAAAAATAATGAGTTATAACATTCTGTAAATTCTGATTAGGTGTGGATGTGTTAAATGAGTATGAATGTGACAGTTAAACATGTGAGGTGCTAACAAGATGAGTTTTGGTGAATATAGTTATTTCACAATCAAGACAAATAGTGAGGTGCATAAGATTTGATAAAATCAACTAAGTTTATGATAGGTTTGTCTTCCAACAAGTTTAAGTGAAAATACATTGAGAATTTGAGAAAACATAAAACATAAACATTGTATTCCTTTGAAATACCTTTCCAACCTTATATAAAGGAGGACACACTGATCTCTAAACAAAAAGGTGCACCAACGCACACCAAGGCAGTGTTACTGCCCTTGTTCCGCGGTGAGCTGCGTATTGGTCGTTCAACTATATAAGGGCAGTTTGGTATTTTAATAATTCACTGCGGGTATTCTGACAATTTATATACCTGCTAAAACAATAAATAATTAACCAAATTTTGATTTTAGAAAGATGTCCAAATATGGAAAATGAAATTATTTAATGACATTATTATCTTTCTAAAAATCTTAAATCAACATACCTGATCCTATTAAATGCATCCTCATTTATCTTCTAAAATGCTTTCTCTCTTCTCACTTTAGTTATCTATATATACATCTCTATATGTCATTCCTCAAACCTCATTACTTCTCAACAATCATTCTTTTGTTTTCCTTTGAATAAATTTTGTTTCTCTTTTAATTTCCATCTTCATATACATGGATACTTCATATGAATAAAACACTTATCGTGATTTATAAGAATATGATATGAGATCAATGGGTATAAGATGAAGAGAGAAGAGCACTTGTTTGCTTTTTATATATCCATTGATCTCAGTATCATACTCATATAAATCATGATACTATCACAAGGAATATTCTACTAGAAAAAACACTTGTTCGTTGTGATCTAGACTAAAAAATTATTGGTATCGTGATCAGACTCAAAATGAAATTGTTCAAAATGTGAGACAGTCTTCAAATACAGCATAATCATAAGGAGAAAAGACTATGAAGTACTTAAAAATTCAAATAAGGTTAAGTAAACCTTGCGCCATCCATAATCATATATCGCAACAAGTAAAAAAATTCACCTATAGATAAAATCACACTGATCGATAAATTTTAACGAAAAAATATTATAGACTCTTCTCTCTTTGCATCAAAATTCACCATATATAAATTCACGACAAGTGTTTTATTCGTACGAAGTAGCGATATATACACAAAAATTAAAATTAAAAGAGAAACACAATTTATTTGCACTTGGTGTCGGTGACATTTGGATTTTGTCCTCAAATAATTTTTAAAAAATAATAATATAGAGGAAAGACTTAGTTTTATATCTATGTTAGAAATATGATTACTCAAAAGAATCATGTTTATGAAAAAAATTGTTGCTTAACTTTTTTTTACCCGATTTTTTTTCATTTTTATCAATTTATAGAATTTCATTATATCTAAAAAAATGCAATTTTCATTTCTATTAAACTAAAAATAATGACAAATTGTAGTTAGCGATTTTTTATCATTCCAATTTTATTGAATATTCATGAAGGAACTAGTTATGAATTCTTACGTGGCTTCAGATATGTGTATCGTTGAATCAATTTCAATAATAATGCAAAATTACAAGAATCTAATTAATATAAATTTAATTAAATATCTTAATATTTGCAATATTTTATCTATATGACCTAATTATATATGGTAAAAAAATTATTGTTTCAAGCCTAAAGAGAGTAACACTAACCAACTTTTAAATGTTTATTGTCTATTTCATTAATTCTTTAGACTCACGTTAATTATTTTTATTTTAGTACGTCTGGTGACACGACCCAATTTACTGAGCTGTGATGGCACAAACCACCAGGATCAGTAAGCCGACCACAATCACTTAATCCATAATATTTAAGTAAAAAAGTTCCGGAATAGTTAAGTAAATTCAATTTCAGTCTTAAATAAGTCTTATAATATAAATAATACGAAAATACTACAACTCCTCAATACTGTTGTCGCTAGTACAAGAACTAACTAGAAAGGAATACAAGTCTGGCAATATATTTCGAAAATACATAAGCTATTAGAATATGAAAAGACAGAAAGTAAAGGATAGATGGGAGGATTTAGTGCCATGAATCACAAAGATGGCTCACCCGAATCATTCAGAACGTCCTCCTCAATGACCGACACCATATCGATCTCCACTCGTGCTAGGAATAGAGTCGGCACACTAAAGGATGTTGCAAGTGTAGTGTGTGTACAAAAATAATGAGTTATAACATTCTTTAAATTATGATTAGGTGTGGATGTGTTAAATGAGTATGAAGGTGACAGTTAAACATGTGAAGTGCTAACAAGATGAGTTTTGGTGAAAATAGTTATTTTAATCAAGACAAATAGTGAGGTGCATAAGATTTGATAAAATCAACTAAGTTTATGATAGGTTTGTCCTCCAACAAGTTTAAGTGAAAATACATTGAGAATTTGAGAAAACATAAAACATAAACATTGTATTCCTTTGAAATACCTTTCCAACCTTATATAAAGGAGGACACACTGATCTCTAAACAAAAAGGTGCACCAACGCACACCAAGGCAGCAGCACGCTCTTGTTCCGCATGATGAGTGCGTATTGGTCGTTCAACTATATAATGGCAGTTTGGTATTTTAATAATTCACTGCGGGTATTCTGACAATTTATATACCTGCTAAAACAATAAATAATTAACCAAATTTTGATTTTAGAAAGATGTCCAAATATGGAAAATGAAATTATTTAATGACATTATTATCTTTCTAAAAATCTTAAATCAACATACCTGATCCTATTAAATGCATCCTCATTTATCTTCTAAAATGTTTTCTCTCTTCTCACTTTAGTTATCTATATATACATCTCTATATGTCATTCCTCAAACCTCATTACTTCTCAACAATCATTCTTTTGTTTTCCTTTGAATAAATTTTGTTTCTCTTTTAATTTCCATCTTCATATACATGGATACTTCATATGAATAAAACACTTATCGTGATTTATAAGAATATGATATGAGATCAATGGGTATAAGATGAAGAGAGAAGAGCACTTGTTTTCTTTTTATATATCCATTGATTCCGTATCATACTAATATAAATCATGATACTATCACAAGGAATATTCTACTAGAAAAAGCACTTGTTCGTTGTGATCCAGACTGAAAAATTATTGGTATCGTGATCAGACTCAAAATGAAATTGTTCAAAATGTGAGACAGTCTTCAAATACAGCATAATCATAAGGAGAAATGACTATGAAGTAGTTAAAAATTCAAATAAGGTTAAGTAAACCTTGTGCCATCCATAATCATATATCGCAACAAGTAAAAAAATTCACCTATAGATAAAATCACACTGATCGATAAATTTTAACGAAAAAATATTATAGACTCTTCTCTCTTTGTATCAAAATTCACCATATATAAATTCACGACAAGTGTTTTATTCGTACGAATTAGCCATATATACACAAAAATTAAAATTAAAAGAGAAACACAATTTATTTGCACTTGGTGTCGGTGACATTTGGATTTTGTCCTCAAATAATTTTAAAAAAATAATAATATAGAGGAAAGACTTAGTTTTATATCTATGTTAGAAATATGATTACTCAAAAGAATCATGTTTATGAAAAAAATTGTTGCTTAACTTTTTTTTACCCGATTTTGTTTTCATTTTTATCAATTTATAGAATTTCATTATATCTAAAAAAATGTAATTTTCATTTCTATTAAACTAAAAATAATGACAAATTGTAGTTAGCGATTTTTTATCATTCCAATTTTATTGAATATTCATGAAGGAACTAGTTATGAATTCTTACGTGGCTTCGGATATGTGTATCGTTGAATCAATTTCAATAATAATGCAAAATTACAAGAATCTAATTAATATAAATTTAATTAAATATCTTAATATTTGCAATATTTTATCTATATGACCTAATTATATATGGTAAAAAAATTATTGTTTCAAGCCTAAAGAGAGTAACACTAACCAACTTTTAAATGTTTATTGTCTGTTTCATTAATTCTTTAGACTCACGTTAATTATTTTTATTTTAGTACGTCTGGTGATGATCGGTGTATTTTATATACACATTTTGAGTCAGTTTTAGTTAGTCTTTTGTCCCTTTTTGTACAAATAAGTGTCGTATTAGGATAGTTTTCCTTTCTTTTGAGTCAAAGTGGTTAAATTGGCCAAATGGCGGAAAAGGAGCTAAAAGAGGGCTAAAGAGGAGATTCCAGAGCTAAAAACAGAGAAAGTGGCGAGCAGTGAAAACCTGCACAGCGGCGCGCCTCCTGCAGAAGCGGGCGCGGCGCCACTATCGCAGAGGCTGCAGAAGACCCAGCGCCACGGCGCCTCATGTCAGCAGGTGCAGGGCCGCGGCGCCTAAACATCCGAGAGGCTACAGAGTTGCAGCCGCATGGCTGCCAGCAGACAGGTCGGCGCGCCAAATCACCCGGGATTGCAGAATTTCGGCGCGCGGCCACGCTGGAAAAAATAAGGTTTTCAGACGGATTTTGGGCCAGGACTGCAGGGAAAAGTTGAAGCGATTAGGAGCCTATAAAAGGAGAACCCTAGGCAGATTTTAAGGGTTCCCCTTCTTGCACAACACAAGGCTTTCTTGCTTGGAGATTGGAGACCATAGTTTTGTAAATTTCCTTTCCTTTTTCTTTTCTTTATTTCAGTTTTGTATGATGAACTTTGAATTAGTTCTTGTCATGTCAATGGCTAGGAACTAATTCCTCTATAGGGCTTTCCATGTTGAATCTCTAGAAACTTATGTTATGATTTAATGCATGCTTATGGTTATTCTTCTTCTTGTTGAGATCTATCCAATAATTGAATTGAATGCTTGGTAGTTAATTGACAACTAATTATCACTATATGATTTCTAATCAGACTCCGAAAGGAGGGGATTGTGAATATGCTGTAAGTTGGGTAGACATTCTTGGATTGGGGATGAAAATACCTCAATTATTTATGTAGCGTTAACGAGAGGCTTAACAACCCTAATTTTACGCATTGTGCGTGACGGTTAACTAGGTTCTTAGTCTTAATCCTCCTATAGAGTCATCCTTATCACCGAAAGGTAGAAAGGAGCAATACTGGGGTTGAGTGTTTATATAACCCTAACGGGAGTATAAAACGATTTAGTGAACCTGCTTTCTCCGAGAGAAGAAGACCATAATTCGTTGTATTAATAAATAACATAAGCGGATGGTTGAGGAGACATGGAAGCCCTATTCCCATCACAACTGAAGTAAACTCATTAGATAAATTAGTCTCTATAATTCTTTGTTATAAACAACAAAATCAAATATCAATTTACCAAATAGATATCAAAAGATAGATAGTTGGTACTTGAACCCTAATCCTTGTGGACGATATTCGGTCTTACCAGGACTATATTACTTGTCACGATAACGTGCATTTGCGTTAAAGTGTGTGCATCTTTTCGCGCATCAGGTGACACAACCCAATTTACTGAGCTGTGATGGCACAAACCACCAGGATCAGTAAGCCGACCACAATCACTTAATCCATAATATTTAAGTAAAAAAGTTCCGGAATAGTTAAGTAAATTCAATTTCAGTCTTAAATAAGTCTTATAATATAAATAATACGAAAATACTACAACTCCTCAATACTGTTGTCGCTAGTACAAGAACTAACTAGAAAGGAATACAAGTCTGGCAATATATTTCGAAAATACATAAGCTATTAGAATATGAAAAGACAGAAAGTAAAGGATAGATGGGAGGATTTAGTGCCATGAATCACAAAGATGGCTCACCCCGAATCATTCAGAACGTCCTCCTCAATGACCGACACCATATCGATCTCCACTCGTGCTAGGAATAGAGTCGGCACACTAAAGGATGTTGCAAGTGTAGCGTGTGTACAAAAATAATGAGTTATATCATTCTTTAAATTCTGATTAGGTGTGGATGTGTTAAATGAGTATGAAGGTGACAGTTAAACATGTGAAGTGCTAACAAGATGAGTTTTGGTGAAAATAGTTATTTCAGAATCAAGACAAATAGTGAGGTGCATAAGATTTGATAAAATCAACTAAGTTTATGATATGTTTGTCCTCCAACAAGTTTAAGTGAAAATACATTGAGAATTTGAGAAAACATAAAACATAAACATTGTATTCTTTTGAAATACCTTTCCAACCTTATATAAAGGAGGACACATTGATCTCTAAACAAAAAGGTGCACCAACGCACACCAAGGCAAGAGCACGCCTTGTTCATGATGGCTGCGTATTGGTCGTTCAACTATATAAGGGCAGTTTGGTATTTTAATAATTCACTGCGGGTATTCTGACAATTTATATACCTGCTAAAACAATAAATAATTAACCAAATTTTGATTTTAGAAAGATGTCCAAATATGGAAAATGAAATTATTTTTAATGACATTATTATCTTTCTAAAAATCTTAAATCAACATACCTGATCCTATTAAATGCATCCTCATTTATCTTCTAAAATGCTTTCTCTCTTATCACTTTAGTTATCTATATATACATCTCTATATGTCATTCCTCAAACCTCATTACTTCTCAACAATCATTCTTTTGTTTTCCTTTGAATAAATTTTGTTTCTCTTTTAATTTCCATCTTCATATACATGGATACTTCATATGAATAAAACACTTATCGTGATTTATAAGAATATGATATGAGATCAATGGGTATAAGATGAAGAGAGAAGAGCACTTGTTTGCTTTTTATATATCCTTTGATCTCAGTATCATACTAATATAAATCATGATACTATCACAAGGCAAAAACCCGGACCAGCGCGGCGGCGCCTCCTGCAGACAGAAGCAGGGCCGCGGCGCTGATCGGTGTAATTTATATACACCTTTTGAGTCTGTTTTAGTTAGTCTTTTGTCCCATTTTGCACATATAAATGTCGTATTAGGATAGTTTTTCTTTCTTTTGAGTCAAAGTGGTTAAAGTGGCCAAATGGCGGAAAGGGAGCTAAAAGAGAGCAAAAGAGGAGATGCCAGAGCTGAAAACAGAGAAAGTGGCGAACTAGGCCAAAATCGGACAGCGCGACGCCTCTGCGATCGAAGCGAGCGGCGCCATCATTCGAAGAAGCGCGAAGATCGAGCCGCGCGCTTAAATCCGGGCCGCGCGCCACTATTCAGAGGCGGAGACTCCGCAGCGGCTCCCTCAGACAGCAGATGCAGGGCCGCGGCGCCTAAACATCCGAGGAGCTACAGAAGTTACAGCGCCGCGGCGCCCTCAGACAGCAGATATCAGGGCCGCGGCGCCAAAACACCCGACGGATCGCAGAACTTCCGGCGCCGCGGCGCCGACGCGTAAAAATTAGGTCTTTTGACGGATTTTTGGGCCAGGCCTGCAGGGAAAAGAAGGGAGGCGTTTTAAACCTATATAAGGAGAACCCTAGGCAGTTTTTGAGGGTTCCCTTTCTTGCACAACTCAAGATTTTCTTGCTAGGAGATTGGAGACCTAAACATTAGTAATTTCTTTCCTTTTTCTTTTCTTTAATTCAGTTTTTGCATGATGAACTTTGAATTAGTTCTTGTCATATTCATGGCTAGGAACTAATTCTCTTATAGGGCTTTCTATGTTGAATTTCTTGAACCTTATGTTATAAATTAATGCATGCTTATGGTTATTATTCTTATTGAGAGATCTATCCAATAATTGAGTTGAATTCTTGGTAGCTAATTGACAACTAGTTATCACTATATGATTTCTAATCAGATTCTGAAAAGAGGGGATTGTGAATATGCTGTAAGTTGGGTAGACAGTCTTGAATTGGGGATGAAAATACCTCAATTAGATTTGTAGCGTTGATGAGAGGCTTAACAACCCTAATTTTGCGCATTGTGCGTGACGGTCAACTAGGTTTTTGTGCTTAATCCTCCTATAGCGTTACTTTATCAAAGTTAGGTAAGGAACAATCTGGGGTTGAGTGTTTATATAACCCTAACGGGAGTATAAAGCGATTTCAGAAACCTGCTTTCTCCAAAAGAAGAATACCATAAGTAATGCATTAGTAAGTAACATAAGCGGATAGTGAGGATACATAGAAGCCCTATTCTCATCACATCTGAAGTAATTCTTTATATTTACGTATCTTTCATAATTCTTAGTTCTAAACAACCCAATCAATTATTAATTCACCAAATAGATACAAAAAAATAGATAACTGGTACTTGGACCCTAATCCTAGAGGACGATATTCGGTCTTATCCAAGACTATACTACTTGATACGATAACGTGCACTTGCGTTTAAAAGTGTGTGCATCTAATCGCGCATCAAGTTTTTGGCGCCGTTGCCGGGGATTAGGAAATAGTTCAATATCAAATTATCTATTTTTAATTTCTAATTTGGTTTTAATTTTTTTTTATTTTTAGTTTTAGTTTTTACGAAAATTCAGGTTGCCGTGATTTGTTTTATGTTTTTGATCTATTTCAGGCAATCAGTTTATGCGAAGGAGAAGAGGAGCAGACACTCTTGTTCCCTTCAATCCTGAGATTGAGAAAACCTGCAAACAGAACAGAAAGAATCAACGAATTGCAACTTTGATAGAGATGGACGGTAATCTAAACAATAACAGGATGAGAGAAGGGTTAGGTGAAAATCAATTTAACCCAGGAGATCCTCAGCAAGTGCCAATAGATGTGGAGGATAGAGTCTGAATCCAGCCAGAAAGAAGTTTGGGAGATTATGTGCTACCAAGAGTGAATGGAGCATGATTGCATTAGGCTCCCGCAATAGAGCCAACAATTTTGAGATAAAGCCAGCACTCGAAAGCATGGTACAGACACCGCAATTCGAGGATCGCCATCGGAGGATCACACATGCACATAGCTAATTTCTTAGAGCTATGTGCCACTTTCGATATAATCGGCGTTCGATGATGCCGTCAGTTGAGGCTCTTTCCTTCTCACTCGGGGATAGAGCAAAAGTATGGTTGAATTCCACACCGATTCGATATTCACATGGCACGAAATGTACGTAAATTTCTAGCTAAGTTCTTTCCGCCTTGTAAAGCAAAGAAAATTGAGAGGAGTTGAACAACTTCTACCAAGCTGATGGAGAGTCCTTATATGAAGCATGGGAAAGGTTCAAGGATCTACAGAGGAAGTGTCCACACCATTGCATTGAGTTGTGGAACTTGGTCCACATCTTCTACAACGGGCTGAGCAGTACAACCAGAACCATCATAGATGCAGCAGCAGGTGGAGCATTCATGAGGAAAACAGCCCACGACGCTCATGAGTTATTAGAAGATATGGCCACTAACAACCATGTCACTGAAGAGAGGGAAACTAGTGGAAGAAGAACTGTGGGGGTCCACGAAGTAGATGCTATTGCTGCCTTGAATGCCCAAGTGGCTCTTCTAGCGAAAGCGGCAAAGATGTCGATGAATGCCGCATGATGCCCAAAAGCTGTGAGATATGTGGCGGCCCACATACATTTGATAGGTGTCCTTCAGCGGATCCCAACAATGTATCAATGGAGCAGGCAGAGTGTCAGGCAGTAAGTAATTATCAGAGGCAACAGAACAACCCCTACTCCAACACTTATAATCCAGGGTGGAGGAATCACCCAAACTTCTCATGGAAAGGAGATCAGGCAGAATCCGAACGATGCAGAATCCGCAGCGAGGACAACAGAACCAATATCGTGGCGCAGAATGATAGGGGCGATCGTAACCAGCAATACGAATCAATTTCTTCACTAAGCCCCACACCT
Organism: Przewalskia tangutica; assembly: GCA_029844215.1. Classification (NCBI taxonomy): domain Eukaryota; kingdom Viridiplantae; phylum Streptophyta; class Magnoliopsida; order Solanales; family Solanaceae; genus Przewalskia; species Przewalskia tangutica. The sequence goes on from CM056719.1 coordinate 133,442,308, forward strand.
CAACAGCAGAATGCGCGATTCAAAGAAGAATGCAGACGATCTGAAAGTAGTCAGAATAAAGATTGCCAACGCCAGACGCAGCTTTTAGCGAAGCTAGAGCCTGCTCGTAAATTTGAAACACAAGTAGGGCGGCTAGCAAAGCGCACAAACATCGAGCCACGAGGACATTGCCAAGCAATACAGAGGTAAATCCGAGGAGCGAGTGTAAGGCGATGCGGTTGAGAAGTGGAAAGCGATTGGAGCAAAGCACTTCAAAAGAGTTGAGGAGAAAGCAGAATTAGAAAAAGAGAAGGTGGCTGCCCCTAGCCCAGGGATAGAGAAAACTCCGGAGAAGGAGTATACAGAAAAGATTCCTTTTCCCCAGAGGTTACAGAGGAAAGTGGTGGATAAACAATTCTCCAAATTTTTGGAGGTATTCAAGAAGCTGCACATCAACATACCCTTCATAGAAGCATTAGAGCAGATGCCATCCTATTTCAAGTTTATGAAGGAGATATTGGGGAAAAAGAAGAAGCTGGCGGAATATGAGGTAGTAGCACTAACAGAGGAGTGTAGTGCTATTCTGCAAAAGAAGTTGCCACCAAAGCTTAAGGACCCTGGAAGCTTCACACTACCTTGCACAGTAGGCAGGGTGACTTGCAACAGAGCTCTATGCAATTTGGGGGCGAGTATAAATCTGATGCCCCTATCAGTTTTTAAAAGGTTGGAGTTGGGAGAGGCCAAACCAACCACTGTGAGTCTGCAACTAGCCGACAGGACAGTGGTTCATCCACGAGGCAAGATTGAGGACGTGATTGTGAAGGTAGGAAAATTCTTCTTTCCTGCAGATTTCCTCATTCTTGATATGGAAGAAGATGCAGACATCCCTATCATATTAGGGAGGCCATTCCTAGCAACAGGGAGAGCTTTGATTGATGTTGAAAAAGGGGAATTGACATTAAGGGTGGAGAATGAAGAAATGGTGTTTAAGGTGTTTAAACATGTCATCGAACCACCACCCATGAGTAGGTGTTTTGCAATCAACACCATCAAACCCCCATGCGAGCCCTTACAGTGCAACCAAAGAGTGATGAGCCCAAGAAAGCAGGCATGGTTTGCCGAAATGCCACTAAAGGAGGTAAGTGTTCCTGAAATCCCTACTACTGATAATGCTAAAAAGAAAAGAAGAAAAAGGAAATGCCAAATGTGGCGAAAATGGATTGGTTGGGGACTTAATCCACCCCAGGGCTATTAAGTCTAAGGAACTTGCGTCCGGCTAAAAGACGTAAAAGACAGCGCTTGTTGGGAGGCAACCCAATGTTTTCAATTATGTTATTTTAATTTCTGTCGTTATTTTATTTTAGTTTGTCTAAGAACAGTCTCACGGTATTGGATCTTGTTGTTGTGTGATTGACAGGTACAAGAAATTAAACCGGGGGACGAAATAAACTGAAGAAAAGCAAGGATTTCCAGAAAAGCGGGTAAGCGCCGCCGTCAAGAGCGCAGCGCCAAAAGAACCGAACAGCACGAAGTTTAAGAGCCGCGCCTGTGAGCAACGCGGCGCCAAAATATCTGAAGAGGTCTTTGAAGTTGCGCATGGCGCTGTGAGCAGGCGCGGCGCATAAAGTCCCGGGCGAGCGCAGATGATCAGCCGCGCTAAAAGCTGGGCGCCCGAAGCGGGAATCCAGAAACTTAAAACGCCCAAAAATTAGATTTTCCCCCAATTCCAACTTCAAAAAAAAAACCTAACCTTCCCTCTCCAAAAACCCACGAAATTTCAGAAACTTTCCCACAAATCCTCCACAAATCCAACCCAACCACAACCTAAACTCTTAAATTCCCAAAAACCCCCAACTATCTCAAACAACAAAGCTCCATTCCATAGCCTCAACCCACCAATTGAAACAAGAACAAGCTTGAATCGTCTCATCAAAAGGTAATCTCTATCTTTGTTCTTGAATCCTTTCACTGAAGTCATAGGAGGTAGTAGTTGGGAAGAGTATTGTAGTTGGAGTAGTTTGGGTACTGAAAAGTTGGTTGTGAAGTTGGAGAAAAGAGTAGAAAAGGAGGTTGTGGGCATTATTGAAGTTTGGGGGTGTTGTCGCTGCTAGTTGTTGAGTGTGTCGGAGACATTGTGCCACAAAAATTAGAAGCTGCAGATTTTGTTTAAAAATGGCCACCAGAAAGAGAAGAGGATCCACATCCACCCCAACCCCACAATACGATGAAAATAGATTTGTGAGTTACCAGGCCTTCCAAAGATACAAAAGGCTTGATACCAGACCCGTAATTTCAGAAAGGGGAATGGATTACCAAAGGGGATCATATGGGGAAGAAGACGTTTATGAGCCCATCCGGGCTATGATAGAGCTAAGGGGGTGGAAGAGATTTGTCAATCCAGCGAAGATAGCACCAGTCAACACAACAATGGTGCGTGAATTTTATGCGAACTTTCCAGAGAGAGTGGAAAGGGGGTGCTTTGTAAGGGGAGTTTATATGTCTGTGACAGCAGGAGCTGTAAATGCAGTGAGACAGCATTGATGTTGAAGAAAGTAGCGATTGGAACCATTTTAGAACATGGTCTAGGAACAAGAACAACATCGATCGAATAACATTGCGAACATGAGCTACCCCGGGCCGCTGAGATTGGAAGAAATGGAGCTAGAGCACCGAGCAAAGCACCAATTAACAAGGCGCCAAGGCTTGGCTATACTTCATCACCGCACGATTCCATCCACGCACTTCACCAGAGTGCCGTAAGGCAATTAAGCTAGTATATGGAATCAGCGACGGGAAAAATAATTGATGTGGGAAAGAGATAGTGCAGACCATTGAAGAAATCAACAGGTTGGTGACAACAGGTGGATTGGGACACGGCTCGCGTATTACCAGTCTATGCCACATGAGTGCGGTCCCACAACTACCCACAGATACACATGAAAGAAACCAACTGCCGGTGTCCCATGGGATAGTGCACGCTTTCCTGCACCCTAGCCCCCAAAGCGTGACGAAGAGTACAACCAAAGAAGGCAGCAGCAGAGGCCGCCATGGATGAAGATGAGCACAAACAGTGGCTCAATATGAGCAGGACCCACCACCGCCAACCACAAGAGCAGAACCTTCAGAGCCCACAATGGGGCAATTGTACCAACACCAGAGGGAGATGATGCAGACCTTGCAAACAGTAGTACAAGGACAACAAGAAACAAGGCAACAAATCGACGAGCTGAGTGCCTTGTTCAACCAATGGTCGATGCATTACTGATCGGTGTATTTTATATACACCTTTTGAGTCAGTCTAGTTAGTCTTTTGTCCCGTTTTGTACATACAAAGTGTCGTATTAGGATAGATTTTCTTTCTTTTGAGTCAAAGTGGCTAAAGTGGCCAAATGGCGGAAAAGGAGCGAAAAGGGGGAAAAAGAGGAGGTACTAGAGCTGAAAACGGAGAAAGTGGCAAACGAGGCTGAAATCAGACCGCTGGCCAGGCCTCCCGCAATCGAAGCAGGCCGCGCGCTATTATTCAAGAAGTCGCAGAAGATCCAGCGCGCGCCTCGAAGACCAGAAATAGGGGCGCGCCTAAACATCCGAGAAGCCACAGGAGTTGCAGTGGCCGCCTCGCACAGCGAATATCGGGCGCGCGCCAAAACACCCAAGTATTGCAGAACTTTAGGCCATGGCGCCGACATGGCCGCGCGCCGACGCTGAAAAATTAGGTCTTTTGACGGATTTTTGGGCCAGCCTGGAAGGAAAAGAAGTGAGACGTTTAAACCTATAAAGGAGAACCCCAGGCGCTTTTCAAGGTTCCCTTTCTTGCCAAACACAAGGTTTTCTTGCCTAGAGATCGAGACCCAAACATTAGTAATTTCTTTTTCTTTTTCTTTTACTTTATTTCAGTTTGCATGATGAACTTTGAATTAGTTCTTGTCATATTCATGGCTAGGAACTAATTCTCTTATAGGGCCTTCTATGTTGAATTCTTGAACCTTATGTTATAAAGTAATGCATGCTTATGGTTATTATTCTTATTGAGAGATCTATCCAATAATTGAGTTGAATTCTTGGTAGCTAATTGACAACTAGTTATCACTATATGATTTCTAATCAGATTCTGAAAAGGAGGGATTGTGAATATGCTGTAAGTTGGGTAGACGGTCTTGAATTGGGGATGAAAATACCTCAATTAGATTTGTAAGCGTTGATGAGAGGCTTAACAACCCTAATTTTGGCGCATTGTGCGTGACGGTCAACTAGGTTTTTGTGCTTAATCCTCCTATAGAGTTACCCTTATCAGCGAAAGTTAGGTAAGGAACAATACTGGGGTTGAGTGTTTATATAACCCTAACGGGAGTATAAAACGATTTCGTAAACCTGCTTTCTCCAAAAGAAGAACACCATAAGTAATGCATTAGTAAGTAACATAAGCGGATAGTAAGGATACATAGAAGCCCTATTCTCATCACATCTGAATTAAATCTTTATAATTAATTAGCTTTTATAATTCTTAGTCATAAACAACCAATCACTCATTAATTCACCAAATAGATACTAGAAAATAGACAATTGGTACTTGAACCCTAATCCCAGAGGACGATATTCGGTCTTATCTAAGACTATACTACTTGATACGATAACGTGCACTTGCGTTTAAAAGTGTGTGCATCTAATCGCGCATCAAGTTTTTGGCGCCGCTGCCGGGGATTAGGCAATAGTTCAATATCAAATTATCTATTTTTTTTTCTAATTTGGATTTAATTTTCATTTTTTTTATTTATTTTTAGTTTCTACGAAAATCAGGGTGCCGTGATTCTTTGTTTGTTTTTGATCTTTCTCAGGATATCAGTTTATGCGAAGGAGAAGAGGAGCTGACACTCTTGTTCCCTTCAATCCGGAAATTGAGAAAGCCTGCAAACAGAACAGAAAGAATCAGCGAATTGCAACGTTGATAGAAATGGACGGTGCTCCCAACAATAACAGGATGAGAGAAGGGTTAGGTGAAAATCAACTTAACCCAGGAGATCCTCAGCAAGTGCCAATAGATATGGAGGACAGGGTTCGAATCCAGCCAGAAAGAAGTCTGGGAGATTATGTGCTACCAAGAGTGAATGGAGCACAGACTTGCATTAGGCTCCCTACAATAGGAGCCAACAATTTCGAAATAAAACCAGCGATTCTGAGCATGGTGCAGCACACAGTGCAGTTCGGAGGACTGCCATCGGAGGATCCACATATGCACATAGCAAATTTCTTGGAGCTATGTGCCACTTTCAGATATAACGGCGTTACTGATGATGCCGTCAGATTGAGGCTCTTTCCCTTCTCACTCAGGGATAGAGCAAAAGTATGGTTGAATTCCCTGCCAGCTGATTCGATATTTACATGGCACGAAATGTACGTAAATTCCTAGCCAAGTTCTTTCCACCGTAGCAAAGAAATTAAGAGGGTAGTTGAACAACTTCTATCAAGCTGATGTAGAGTCCTTATATGAAGCATGGGAGAGATTCAAGGATCTACAGAGGAAGTGTCCACACCATTGCATTGAGTTGTGGAACTTGGTTCATATTTTCTACAACGGCCGAGCAAAGACAACTGTAACCATCATAGATGCGCAGCGGTGGGGCATTCATGAGGAAAGCGACCCACGCCCACGAGTTATTAGAAGATATGGCCACTAACAACCATGTCACTGAAGAGAGGGCAACCAGTGGGAGAAGAACTGTGGGGGTCCATGAAGTAGATGTTATTGCTGCTTTGAACGCACAAGTGGCTCTTCTAGCGAAACAATTGCAAAGAACATACGTGGTCGGTGAATCTTGTGCAGCTAAAAAATCGTGAGATATGTGGCCCACATACATTTGATAGGTGTCCTTCAGCGGATACCAACAACATCCCAATGGAGCAGGCAGAGTGTCAAGCAGTAGGTAACTACCAGAGGCAACAGAACAACCCCTACTCAAACACTTATAATCCAGGGTGGAGGAATCACCCAAACTTCTCATGGAGAGGAGATCGTACAGCAAAATCGCACGGGGCCAAAACCAATATCGTGGGCAGCAGAATCGGTGATAGGGCGATGCAGAACCAAAGCGACAGAATCAACAGCCCTTCACTCAAGCCCCCACCAATTTCAATGCACCAGGTCAGCAAGAAAAACCAGATGAGCTTAAAGCCCATGACAAAGACTTGCCAACGCCTGCGCAGCTTTATAACAGAATCTAGATCCTCGCTCGTAAACTTGGAAACACAGTAGACGGCTAGCAAAGCAGCAAACATCAAAGCCACAGGACATTGCCAAGCAATACCGAGGTAAATCCGAGGAGCAATGTAAGGCGGTCAGGTTGAGAAGTGGAAAACAATTGAGCAACAATGTACCCAATAGTTGAGAGGGAAGCAGAGTTAGAAAAAGATAAGGTGGCTGAACCTAGCCCAGTGATAGAGAAAACTCCGGAGAAGGAGTATACAGAAAAGATTCCTTTCCCCCAGAGATTACAAAGGAAGGCGGTCGATAAACAATTTTCCAAATTCTGAGGTATTCAGAAGTTGCACATCAACATACCGTTTATAGAGGCTTTGGAGCAGATGCCATCTTACTTCAAGTTCATGAAAGAAATCTTGGGGAAAAAGAGGAAACTGGCCGAATATGAGATAGTAGCACTAACAGAAGAGTGTAGTGCTATCTTACAAAAGAAATTGCCACCAAAGCTAAAGGACTCTGGAAGCTTTACACTACCATGCACAGCAAGTGGGGTGACTTGCAATGAGCCTTGTGTGATCTGGGCAGTATAAATTTGATGCCCTATCGCTTTCAAAAGATTGGAGTTAGGAGAAGTTAAACCCACCACCGTGAGTCCGCAACCAGCCGACAGACGGTGGTTCATCCACGAGGAAGATCGAGGATGTGATTGTGGGCGTAGGAAAATTTTTCTTTCCCCGCACTTCCTCATTCTCGGATATGGAAGAAGATGCAGTAAATCCCGATCATATTGGGAGGCCATTCCTAGCAACGCAGAGCCTTGATTGACGTTGAAAGAGGAGAGCTAACGCTAAGAGTGGAGAACGAAGAGATGGTGTTTAAAGTCTTTAAACACGTCATTGAGCCAAGAACTGTAAGTGGGTGTTTTGCAATCAACACCACCAAACCCCCATGCGAGCCATTGCAATGCAACCAAAGAATGATGAGCCCAAGAAAGCAAGCATGGTTTGCTGAGATGACACTAAATGAGGTAATTGTTCCGGAACTCCCTACTACCGATAATGCTAAAAAGAAAAGGAGAAAAAGGAAACGCCAAATGTGGCGGAAATGGATTGGTTGGGGACTTAATCCACCCCAGGGCTAGTAAGTCTAAGGAACTTGCGTCCGGCTAAAAGACGTTAAAGACAGCGCTTGTTGGGAGGCAACCCAACGTTTTTTTTTAATTATGTTATTTTAATTTCTGTCGTTATTTTATTTTAGTTTGTCTAAGAACAGTCTCACGGTATTGGATCTTGTTGTTTTGTGATTGACAGGTACAAGAAATTAAACCGGGGGACGAAATAAACTGAAGAAAAGCAAGGATTTCCAGAGAAGCGGGTAAGCGCCGCGGCGCCCAGGAGCAGGGCCGCGGCGCCAAAAGATCTGAACAGGTTCGGAAGTTTAAGAGCCGCGGCTCCCAGGAGCAGGGCCGCGGCGGTGGAATTCCAGAAAGTTGGCCGAGTTTAGGCGCCGCGGCGCCGAAGCGGAAAATCCAGAACTTAAAACGCCCAAAAATCAGATCTTTCCCAATTCCAACTTAAAAAAAAACTAACCTTCCCTCTCCAAAACCCACGAAATTTCAGAAACTCCCCCACAAATCCTCCACAAATCCAACCCAACCACAACCTAAACTCTTAAATTCCCAAAACCCCCCAACTATCTCAAACAACAAAGCTCCATTCCATAGCCTCAACCCACCAATTGAAACAAGAACAAGCTTGAGTCTTCTCATCAAAAGGTAATCCCTATCCTTGTTCTTGAATCCTTTTACTAAAAGTCATAGGAGGTAGTAGTTTGGAGAAGTATTGTAGTTGGAGTAGTTCGGAGGCTGAAAAGTGATTGTGAAGTTGGAGAAAGGAGTAGAAAAGAAGGTTGTGGGTATTGAGTAGAAAGATTGAAGTTTGGGGGTGTTGTTTTTCGCTGCTAGTTGTTGAGTGTGTAGGAGACGTTGTGCCACTAAGTTAAAAGCTCCAGAAACTGTTTTAACCATGGCCACCAGGAAGAGAAGAAGCTCCACATCCACCCCAACACCCCAATACGATGAAAATAGGTTTGTGAGTTACTGTGCCTACCAAAGATACAAAAGACTTGATACTAGACCCGTAATTCCAGAAAGGGGAATGGATTACCAAAGGGGATCCTATGGGGATGAAGACGTTTATGAGCCCATCCGGGCGATGATTGAGCTAAGGGGGTGGAAGAGATTTGTCAATCCGGAGAAGATAACACCAGTGAATACAACAATGGTGCGGGAATTTTATGCAAACTTTCCGGAGAAGACAGAAAGGGGGTGCTTTGTAAGGGGAAATTATATGCCTGTGACTGCAGAAGCAATAAATACAACGCTAAAAACAGTTGATGTTGAAGAAAGTAGCGATTGGAACCATTTTAGAACATGGTCGAGGAGCAGCAACAACATTGACTGGAATAATATTGCAGACACAGTGAGCTACCCTGGGGCTGCTTTTGAGATCTGGCGAATGGATCTAGAGCACCGAGCAAAGCATCAACAAGCGCACCAAGGCTTGGTCAGTATTTCGTTGCCGCATGATTCCATCTACGCACTTCACCAGAGTGCCAGAAGACAGGATTAAGTTGATTTATGGAATTATGAGGGGGCTGATAATTGATGTGGGAAAAGAGATAGTGCAGAGCATCGAAGAAATCAGCAGGTTGGTGACAACAGGTGGATTGGGACACGGCTCACTTATTACCAGTCTATGCCACATGAGTGCAGTCCCACAACTACCCACAGATACTCATGAAAGAAACCAATCCGGTGTCCTATGGGATAGTGCACTCTTTTCCGCACTCCTAGCCCCCAAAGAATGACGAAGAGTACAACCCAGCAGCAAAGAACAACAGCAGCAGAGGCAACCATGGATGAAGATGAGCACGAAATAGGGCTCACATGAGGCAGACCCACCACCGCCAACCACAAGAGCAGAACCTTCAGAGCCCACAATAGGGCAATTGTACCAACACCGTAAGGAGATGATGCAGACTTGCAAACAAGAGTACAAGGATACAAGAAACAAGGCAACAAATCGACGAGTGAGTGCCTTGTTCAACCAACGGTCGACGATTATCCACCGCCACCACCACCATTTTAGCCAAAGTTTGTAAGTCGCTTTTCTTTTCGTCTTTGAGTCTACACACATTGGGGCAATGTGTGATTTAAGTTTGGGGGTGTGTTTTTGTGTTTTAGTTTTATTTGTGTGTCATGTTATGTTTTATTTAAGTCTTTTTATTTGTTTCATGTTTATTTTGAGTCACCAAAATTTTTCTTTTTTGAGTCATAATTGCCTGTCAAAGATCATGTATGCTGTAGTTGCTAGAAACACCTAGTGAAGTAAGGTGGAATAATGTAAAGGAATGGAAGCAGCTATCTAAACACTTAGGTTAGAGATGCCAAAAACTCATGTAACTGTCTATTTGGAGTCTCTTGCTTGAGTTATGTATGCTAAATGATAAATGCTTATGTGTTATGACGCTTGCTATTTGAGGCTAAATAGTTAGGATATGCATGTTAGGGAGATGACTCAGGCATTTCTTTGATAGCCAATTCTTACCATTCTTTTCTATCCCGTACTTTAAAAATATCACTAGTTAGCCCCATTGAGCCTAAATTTGAAACTTCTTCTTTGACACCCCATATTCCCACAAAATTGTGCCATAAGTGAAAATATGAAATAGTGGAGTACATTGTGTTAAAAGAAGAAACAAAAAGAGTGAACAAGTTTGAGGCACCCTAATGGAAAAGTAATAAGAAAGAGGCAAAAGCCTAAGTTTGGGGGTGCCTATTTGTATAATACACTTCACTATCCCAAAACAAAAGAGGGGAATGATAGAATTGAAGTGAAGGAAAGAATCAAAAGAAAAAGGGAAAAATTGAAAAGCCAAAGAGCTTCGCAGAAAAATGAGCCTAAATGCCTATCTTTACCAACCCCTACCTAAGCCTACATTACAACCCCAAAGTCCTCAAGATCTCTTCTATGTATATCCGAATTAGTGGAGAATAGCAAGTAAGCATGCCATAGGAATTTTTGAATTTATATGCATACTTGAGTACACTGACTTCCATTTAAGCATGATAAGTATGAGTTTGCGAAATATCTAGCTCAATGTGTTGAAATTTCATGCTATATGTTCCTGCATATTATTCTGCTAACCTTCATGTTTTTCTAGTTAACATTCATGCAAAAAAGTGATCAATGGCAGGAGTCTTTATTTTCTTTGTTGATTTTCTTATTTATCGAGTCTGTCATTTTATTGTATTTCTTTCTATCTTTGCTCGAGGGCGAGCAAAGGTTAAGTTTGGGGGTATTTGATCGGTGTATTTTATATACACCTTTTGAGTCAGTCTAGTTAGTCTTTTGTCCCGTTTTGTACATACAAAGTGTCGTATTAGGATAGATTTTCTTTCTTTTGAGTCAAAGTGGCTAAAGTGGCCAAATGGCGGAAAAGGAGCGAAAAGGGGGAAAAAGAGGAGGTACTAGAGCTGAAAACGGAGAAAGTGGCAAACGAGGCTGAAATCAGACCTGCGCATGCGCGCCTCCTGCAGCGAAGGGCGCGCGCTATTATTCGCAGAAGTCAGAAGATCCAGCGCGCCTCGAAGACTGAGAAAATAGCGCGGCGCTAAACATCCGAGAAGCCACAGAGTTGCAGTGGCCGCGCGCCTGCACAGCAGATATCAGGGCCGCGGCGCCAAAACACCCGAAGTATTGCAGAACTTTAGGCGCCGCGGCGCCTGACAGCAGGGCCGCGGCGCCGACGCGGAAAAATTAGGTCTTTTGACGGATTTTTGGGCCAGGCCTGGAAGGAAAAGAAGGAGGCGTTTTAAACCTATAAAAGGAGAACCCTAGGCAGTTTTCAAGGGTTCCCTTTCTTGCCAACCACAAGGTTTTCTTGCCTAGGAGATTGGAGACCCAAACATTAGTAATTTCTTTTCTTTTTCTTTTCTTTAATTCAGTTTTTGCATGATGAACTTTGAATTAGTTCTTGTCATATTCATGGCTAGGAACTAATTCTCTTATAGGGCTTTCTATGTTGAATTCTTGAACCTTATGTTATAAAGTAATGCATGCTTATGGTTATTATTCTTATTGAGAGATCTATCCAATAATTGAGTTGAATTCTTGGTAGCTAATTGACAACTAGTTATCACTATATGATTTCTAATCGATTACGAAAAGGAGGATTGTGAATATCTTTGTAAGTTGGGTAGACGGTCTTGAATTGGGGATGAAAATACCTCAATTAGATTTGTAGCGTTGATGAGAGGCTTAACAACCCTAATTTTGCGCATTGTGCGTGACGGTCAACTAGGTTTTTGTGCTTAATCCTCCTATAGAGTTACCCTTATCAGCGAAAGTTAGGTAAGGAACAATACTGGGGTTGAGTGTTTATATAACCCTAACGGGAGTATAAAACGATTTCGTAAACCTGCTTTCTCCAAAAGAAGAACACCATAAGTAATGCATTAGTAAGTAACATAAGCGGATAGTAAGGATACATAGAAGCCCTATTCTCATCACATCTGAATTAAATCTTTATAATTAATTAGCTTTTATAATTCTTAGTCATAAACAACCAATCACTCATTAATTCACCAAATAGATACTAGAAAATAGACAATTGGTACTTGAACCCTAATCCCAGAGGACGATATTCGGTCTTATCTAAGACTATACTACTTGATACGATAACGTGCACTTGCGTTTAAAAGTGTGTGCATCTAATCGCGCATCAATTACCCGCCGCCACCACCACCATTTTAACCAAAGTTTGTAAGTGTCCTTTTCCTTTATTTTTCTTTGAGTCTTGCACACATTGGGGACAATGTGTGATTTAAGTTTGGGGGTGTGTTTGTGTTTTAGTTTTTATTTGTGTGTCATGTTATGTTTTATTTAAATCTTTTTATTTGTTTTATGTTTATTTTGAGTCACCAAAATTTTTTTTTTGAGTCATAATTGCCTGTCAAAGATCATGTATGCTGTAGTTGCTAGAAACACCTAGTGAAGTAAGGTGGAATAATGTAAAGGAATTGAAGCAACTATCTAAACACTTAGGTTAGATATGCCAAAAACTCACAGAATCTGTCTATTTGGAGTCTCTTGCTTGAGTTATGTATGCTAAATGATAAATGCTTATGTGTTATGATTGCTTGCTATTTGAGGCGAAATAGTTAGGAGATGCATATTAGGGAGATGACTCAGGCATTTCTTTGATAGCCAATTCTTACCATTCTTTTCTATCCCGTACTTTAAAAATATCCCTAGTCAGCCCCATTGAGCCTAAATTTGAAACTTATTTGACACCCCATATTCCCACAAAATTGTGCCATAAGTGAAAATATGAAATAGTGGAGTACATTGTGTTAAAAAGAAGAAGCAAAAAGAGTGAACGAGTTGATGCACCCCAATAGAAAAGTAATAAGAAAGAGGCAAAAGCCTAAGTTTGGGGGTGCCTATTAGTATAATACACTTCACTCTCCCAAAACAAAAGAGGGGAAGGATAGAATGGAAGTGAAGGAAAGAATCAAAAGAAAAAAAGGGAAAAATTGAAAAGCCAAAGAGCTTATGGTACAGAAAAATGAGCCTAAATGCCCATATTTACCAACCCCTAACTAAGCCTACATTACAACCCTCAAAGTCCTGAAGATCTCTTTTATGTATATCCAGAATTAGTGGAGAATAGCAAGTAAGCATGCCATAGGAATTTTTGAATTTATATGCATATTTGAGTATATTGACTTCCATTTAAGCATGATAAGTATGAGTTTGCGAAATATCTAGCTCAATGTGTTGAAATTCCATGCTATATGTCCCTGCATATTATTCTGCTAACCTTCATGTTTTTCTAGTTAACATGTATGCAGCAAAAGTGATTAATGACAGGGGAGTCTTTTATTTTTGTTTCTTTGAGTCTTTTAGTTTAATTCTTTCTATCTTTGCTCGAGGGCGAGCAAAGGTTAAGTTTGGGGGTATTTGATCGGTGTAATTTATATACACCTTTTGAGTCTGTTTTAGTTAGTCTCTTGTCCCATTTTGCACATATAAATGTCGTATTAGGATAGTTTTTCTTTCTTTTGAGTCAAAGTGGTTAAAGTGGCCAAATGGCGGAAAGGGAGCTAAAAGAGAGCAAAAGAGGAGATGCCAGAGAAATGCAGAAAGTGGCGAACAAGGCCAAAATCTGCACTAGCCGGCGCCTCGCACTGATCGAAGCGCGCGGCGCGCCTAAACATCCGAGGAGCTACAGATTACAGTGGCGCGCTCGCATGCCAGATATCGGGCGCGGCGCCACCACACCCGACGGATCGCAGAACTTCCGGCGCCGCGGCGCCTCTCTGCAGGGCCGCGCCGCCGACGCGGAAAATTTAGGTCTTTTGACGGATTTTTGGGCCAGGCCTGCAGGGAAAAGAAGGGAGACGTTTTAAACCTATAAAAGGAGAACCCTAGGCAGTTTTTGAGGGTTCCCTTTCTTGCACAACTCAAGATTTTCTTGCTAGGAGATTGGAGACCTAAACATTAGTAATTTCTTTCCTTTTTCTTTTCTTTAATTCAGTTTTTGCATGATGAACTTTGAATTAGTTCTTGTCATATTCATGGCTAGGAACTAATTCTCTTATAGGGCTTTCTATGTTGAATTTCTTGAACCTTATGTTATAAATTAATGCATGCTTATGGTTATTATTCTTATTGAGAGATCTATCCAATAATTGAGTTGAATTCTTGGTAGCTAATTGACAACTAGTTATCACTATATGATTTCTAATCAGATTCTGAAAAGGGGGGATTGTGAATATGCTGTAAGTTGGGTAGACAGTCTTGAATTGGGGATGAAAATACCTCAATTAGATTTGTAGCGTTGATGAGGCTTAACAACCCTAATTTTGCGCATTGCGCGACGGCCAACTAGGTTTTGTGCTTAATCCTCCTATAGCGTTACCCTTATCGGTGAAAGTCGTAAGGAACAATCGGGGTTGAGTGTTTATATAACCTAACGGAGTATAAAACGATTTCAGAAACCTGCTTTCTCCAAAAGAAGAATACCATAAGTAATGCATTAGTAAGTAACATAAGCGGATAGTGAGGATACATAGAAGCCCTATTCTCATCACATCTGAAGTAATTCTTTATATTTACGTATCTTTCATAATTCTTAGTTCTAAACAACCCAATCAATTATTAATTCACCAAATAGATACAAAAAAATAGATAACTGGTACTTGGACCCTAATCCTAGAGGACGATATTCGGTCTTATCCAAGACTATACTACTTGATACGATAACGTGCACTTGCGTTTAAAAGTGTGTGCATCTAATCGCGCATCAGGTGCCTAAACATCCGAGAGGCTACAGAAGTTGCAGCGCCATGAACAGAGATCGGGGCGGCGCCAAATCACCCGGATTGCAGAATTCCGGCGCGCTGTCGCAGAGCATGGCGCCGACGCGGAAAAATAAGGTTTTCAGACGGATTTTGGGCCAGGCCTGCAGGGAAAAGTTGAGGCGGTTAGGAGCCTATAAAAGGAGAACCCTAGGCAGTTTTTAAGGGTTCCCCTTCTTGCACAACACAAGACTTTCTTGCTTGGAGATTGGAGACCATAGTTTTGTAAATTTCCTTTCCTTTTTCTTTTCTTTATTTCAGTTTTGTATGATGAACTTTGAATTAGTTCTTGTCATGTCAATGGCTAGGAACTAATTCCTCTATAGGGCTTTCCATGTTGAATCTCTAGAAACTTATGTTATGATTTAATGCATGCTTATGGTTATTCTTCTTCTTGTTGAGATCTATCCAATAATTGAATTGAATGCTTGGTAGTTAATTGACAACTAATTATCACTATATGATTTCTAATCAGACTCCGAAAGGAGGGGATTGTGAATATGCTGTAAGTTGGGTAGACATTCTTGGATTGGGGATGAAAATACCTCAATTATTTATGTAGCGTTAACGAGAGGCTTAACAACCCTAATTTTACGCATTGTGCGTGACGGTTAACTAGGTTCTTAGTCTTAATCCTCCTATAGAGTCATCCTTATCACCGAAAGGTAGAAAGGAGCAATACTGGGGTTGAGTGTTTATATAACCCTAACGGGAGTATAAAACGATTTAGTGAATCTGCTTTCTCCGAGAGAAGAAGACCATAATTCGTTGTATTAATAAATAACATAAGCGGATGGTTGAGGAGACATGGAAGCCCTATTCCCATCACAACTGAAGTAAACTCATTAGATAAATTTGTCTCTATAATTCTTAGTTATAAACAACAAAATCAAATATCAATTTACCAAATAGATACCAAAAGATAGATAGTTGGTACTTGAACCCTAATCCTTGTGGACGATATTCGATCTTACCAGGACTATATTACTTATCACGATAACGTGCACTTGCGTTAAAGTGTGTGCATCTTTTCGCGCATCAGGTGACACGACCCAATTTACTGAGCTGTGATGGCACAAACCACCAGGATCAGTAAGCCGACCACAATCACTTAATCCATAATATTTAAGTAAAAAAGTTCCGGAATAGTTAAGTAAATTCAATTTCAATCTTAAATAAGTCTTATAATATAAATAATACGAAAATACTACAACTCCTCAATACTGTTGTCGCTAGTACAAGAACTAACTAGAAAGGAATACAAGTCTGGCAATATATTTCGAAAATACATAAGCTATTAGAATATGAAAAGACAGAAAGTAAAGGATAGATGGGAGGATTTAGTGCCATGAATCACAAAGATGGCTCACCCCGAATCATTCAGAACGTCCTTCTCAATGACCGACACCATATCGATCTCCACTCGTGCTAGGAATAGAGTCGGCACACTAAAGGATGTTGCAAGTGTAGTGTGTGTACAAAAATAATGAGTTATAACATTCTTTAAATTCTGATTAGGTGTGGATGTGTTAAATGAGTATGAAGGTGACAGTTAAACATGTGAAGTGCTAACAAGATGAGTTTTGGTGAAAATAGTTATTTCAGAATCAAGACAAATAGTGAGGTGCATAAGATTTGATAAAATCAACTAAGTTTATGATAGGTTTGTCTTCCAACAAGTTTAAGTGAAAATACATTGAGAATTTGAGAAAACATAAAACATAAACATTGTATTCCTTTGAAATACCTTTCCAACCTTATATAAAGGAGGACACACTGATCTCTAAACAAAAAGGTGCACCAACGCACACCAAGGCAATAGCACGCCTCTTGTTCACGCTGCGTACAGATTGGTCGTTCAACTATATAAGGCGCTTTGGTATTTTAATAATTCATCATGTATTCGACAATTTATATACCTGCTAAAACAATAAATAATTAACCAAATTTTGATTTTAGAAAGATGTCCAAATATGGAAAATGAAATTATTTAATGACATTATTATCTTTCTAAAAATCTTAAATCAACATATCTGATCCTATTAAATGCATCCTCATTTATCTTTTAAAATGCTTTCTCTCTTCTCACTTTAGTTATCTATATATACATCTCTATATGTCATTCCTCAAACCTCATTACTTCTCAACAATCATTCTTTTGTTTTCCTTTGAATAAATTTTGTTTCTCTTTTAATTTCCATCTTCATATACATGGATACTTTATATGAATAAAACACTTATCGTGATTTATAAGAATATGATATGAGATCAATGGGTATAAGATGAAGAGAGAAGAGCACTTGTTTGCTTTTTATATATCCATTGATTCCGTATCATACTAATATAAATCATGATACTATCACATGGAATATTCTACTAGAAAAAGCACTTGTTCGTGATCCGCATCAAAAATTATTGGTATCGTGATCAGACTCAAAATGAAATTGTTCAAAATGTGAGACAGTCTTCAAATACAGCATAATCATAAGGAGAAATGACTATGAAGTACTTAAAAATTCAAATAAGGTTAAGTAAACCTTGTGCCATCCATAATCATATATCGCAACAAGTAAACAATTTCACCTATAGATAATATCACACTGATGGATAAATTTTAACGATAAAATATTATATACTCTTCTCTCTTTGTATCAAGATTCACCATATATAAATTAACGACATGTGTTTTATTCGTACGAAGTAGCCATATATACACAAAAATAAAAATTAAAAGAGAAACACAATTTATTTGCACTTGGTGTCGGTGACATTTGGATTTTGTCCTCAAATAATTTAAAAAAAATAATAATATAGAGGAAAGACTTAGTTTTATATCTATGTTAGAAATATGATTACTCAAAAGAATCATGTTTATGAAAAAAATTGTTGCTTAACTTTTTTTTACCCGATTTTGTTTTCATTTTTATCAATTTATAGAATTTCATTATATCTAAAAAAAATGTAATTTTCATTTCTATTAAACTAAAAATAATGACAAATTGTAGTTAGCGATTTTTTATCATTCCAATTTTATTGAATATTCATGAAGGAACTAGTTATGAATTCTTACGTGGCTTCGGATATGTGTTTCGTTGAATCAATTTCAATAATAATGCAAAATTACAAGAATCTAATTAATATAAATTTAATTAAATATCTTAATATTTGCAATATTTTATCTATATGACCTAATTATATATGGTAAAAAAATTATTGTTTCAAGCCTAAAGAGAGTAACACTAACCAACTTTTAAATGTTTATTGTCTGTTTCATTAATTCTTTAGACTCACATTAATTATTTTTATTTTAGTACGTCTGGTGACACGACCCAATTTACTGAGCTGTGATGGCACAAACCACCAGGATCAGTAAGCCGACCACAATCACTTAATCCATAATATTTAAGTAAAAAAGTTCAGGAATAGTTAAGTAAATTCAATTTCAGTCTTAAATAAGTCTTATAATATAAATAATACGAAAATACTACAACTCCTCAATACTGTTGTCGCTAGTACAAGAACTAACTAGAAAGGAATACAAGTTTGGCAATATATTTCGAAAATACATAAGCTATCAGAATATGAAAAGACAGAAAGTAAAGGATAGATAGGAGGATTTAGTGTCATGAATCACAAAGATGGCTCACCCCGAATCATTCAGAACGTCCTCCTCAATGACCGACACCATATCGATCTCCACTCGTGCTAGGAATAGAGTCGGCACACTAAAGGATGTTGCAAGTGTAGTGTGTGTACAAAAATAATGAGTTATAACATTCTTTAAATTCTGATTAGGTGTGGATGTGTTAAATGAGTATGAAGGTGACAGTTAAACATGTGAAGTGCTAACAAATGAGTTTTGGTGAAAATAGTTATTTCAGAATCAAGACAAATAGTGAGGTGCATAAGATTTGATAAAATCAACTAAGTTTATGACATGTTTGTCCTCCAACAAGTTTAAGTGAAAATACATTGAGAATTTGAGAAAACATAAAACATAAACATTGTATTCCTTTGAAATACCTTTCCAACCTTATATAAAGGAGGACACATTGATCTCTAAACAAAAAGGTGCACCAACGCACACCAAGGCAGCACGCCTTGTTCATGATGAGTTGCGTATTGGTCGCTCAACTATATAAGGGCTTTTGGTATTTTAATAATTCACTGCGGGTATTCTGACAATTTATATACCTGCTAAAACAATAAATAATTAACCAAATTTTGATTTTAGAAAGATGTCCAAATATGGAAAATGAAATTATTTTTAATGACATTATTATCTTTCTAAAAATCTTAAATCAACATACCTGATCCTATTAAATGCATCCTCATTTATCTTCTAAAATGCTTTCTCTCTTATCACTTTAGTTATCTATATATACATCTCTATATGTCATTCCTCAAACCTCATTACTTCTCAACAATCATTCTTTTGTTTTCCTTTGAATAAATTTTGTTTCTCTTTTAATTTCCATCTTCATATACATGGATACTTCATATGAATAAAACACTTATTGTGATTTATAAGAATATGATATGAGATCAATGGGTATAAGATGAAGAGAGAAGAGCACTTGTTTGCTTTTTATATATCCATTGATCTCAGTATCATACTAATATAAATCATGATACTATCACAAGGAATATTCTACTAGAAAAAGCACTTGTTCGTTGTGATCCAGACTGAAAAATTATTGGTATCGTGATCAGACTCAAAATGAAATTGTTCAAAATGTGAGACAGTCTTCAAATACAGCATAATCATAAGGAGAAATGACTATGAAGTACTTAAAAATTCAAATAAGGTTAAGTAAACCTTGTGCCATCCATAATCATATATCGCAACAAGTAAAAAATTTCACCTATAGATAAAATCACACTGATGGATAAATTTTAACGATAAAATATTATATACTCTTCTCTCTTTGAATCAAAATTCACCATATATAAATTAACGACATGTGTTTTATTCGTACGAAGTAGCCATATATACACAAAAATAAAAATTAAAAGAGAAACACAATTTATTTGCACTTGGTGTCGGTGACATTTGGATTTTGTCCTCAAATAATTTAAAAAAAAAAAAAATATAGAGGAAAGACTTAGTTTTATATCTATGTTAGAAATATGATTACTCAAAAGAATCATGTTTATGAAAAAAATTGTTGCTTAACTTTTTTTTACCCGATTTTGTTTTCATTTTTATCAATTTATAGAATTTCATTATATCTAAAAAAAATGTAATTTTCATTTCTATTAAACTAAAAATAATGACAAATTGTAGTTTGCGATTTTTTATCATTCGAATTTTATTGAATATTCATGAAGGAACTAGTTATGAATTCTTACGTGGCTTCGGATATGTGTATCGTTGAATCAATTTCAATAATAATGCAAAATTACAAGAATCTAATTAATATAAATTTAATCAAATATCTTAATATTTGCAATATTTTATCTATATGACCTAATTATATATGGTAAAAAAATTATTGTTTCAAGCCTAAAGAGAGTAACACTAACCAACTTTTAAATGTTTATTGTCTGTTTCATTAATTCTTTAGACTCACATTAATTATTTTTATTTTAGTACGTCTGGTGACACGACCCAATTTACTAAGCTGTGATGGCACAAACCACCAGGATCAGTAAGCCGTCCACAATCACTTAATCCATAATATTTAAGTAAAAAAGTTCAGGAATAGTTAAGTAAATTCAATTTCAGTCTTAATTAAGTCTTATAATATAAATAATACGAAAATACTACAACTCCTCAATACTGTTGTCGCTAGTACAAGAACTAACTAGAAAGGAATACATGTCTGGCAATATATTTCGAAAATACATAAGCTATCAGAATATGAAAAGACAGAAAGTAAAGGATAGATGGGAGGATTTAGTGCCATGAATCACAAAGATGGCTCACCCCGAATCATTCAGAACGTCCTCCTCAATGACCGACACCATATCGATCTCCACTCGTGCTAGGAATAGAGTCGGCACACTAAAGGATGTTGCAAGTGTAGTGTGTGTACAAAAATAATGAGTTATAACATTCTTTAAATTCTGATTAGGTGTGGATGTGTTAAATGAGTATGAAGGTGGCAGTTAAACATGTGAAGTGCTAACAAGATGAGTTTTGGTGAAAATAGTTATTTCAGAATCAAGACAAATAGTGAGGTGCATAAGATTTGATAAAATCAACTAAGTTTATGATAGGTTTGTCCTCCAACAAGTTTAAGTGAAAATACATTGAGAATTTGAGAAAACATAAAACATAAACACTGTATTCCTTTGAAATACCTTTCCAACCTTATATAAAGGAGGACACACTGATCTCTAAACAAAAAGGTGCACCAACGCACACCAAGACAGTGTTACTGCCCTTGTTCCGCGGTGAGTTGCGTATTGGTCGTTCAACTATATAAGGGCAGTTTGGTATTTTAATAATTCATCATGTATTCTGACAATTTATATACCTGCTAAAACAATAAATAATTAACCAAATTTTGATTTTAGAAAGATGTCCAAATATGGAAAATGAAATTATTTAATGACATTATTATCTTTCTAAAAATCTTAAATCAACATACCTGATCCTATTAAATGCATCCTCATTTATCTTCTAAAATGTTTTCTCTCTTCTCACTTTAGTTATCTATATATACATCTCTATATGTCATTCCTCAAACCTCATTACTTCTCACCAATCATTCTTTTGTTTTCCTTTGAATAAATATTGTTACTCTTTTAATTTCCATCTTCATATACATGGATACTTCATATGAATAAAACACTTATCGTGATTTATAAGAATATGATATGAGATCAATGGGTATAAGATGAAGAGAGAAGAGCACTTGTTTGCTTTTTATATATCCATTGATCTCAGTATCATACTCATATAAATCATGATACTATCACAAGGAATATTCTACTAGAAAAAGCACTTGTTCGTTGTGATCCAGACTGAAAAATTATTGGTATCGTGATCAGACTCAAAATGAAATTGTTCAAAATGTGAGACAATCTTCAAATACAGCATAATCATAAGGAGAAATGACTATGAAGTACTTAAAAATTCAAATAAGGTTAAGTAAACCTTGCGCCATCCATAATCATATATCGCAACAAGTAAAAAAATTCACCTATAGATAAAATCACACTGATCGATAAATTTTAACGAAAAAATATTATAGACTCTTCTCTCTTTGTATCAAAATTCACCATATATAAATTCACGACAAGTGTTTTATTCGTACGAAGTAGCCATATATACACAAAAATTAAAATTAAAAGAGAAACACAATTTATTTGCACTTGGTGTCGGTGACATTTGGATTTTGTCCTCAAATAATTTTAAAAAAATAATAATATAGAGGAAAGACTTAGTTTTATATCTATGTTAGAAATATGATTACTCAAAAGAATCATGTTTATGAAAAAAATTGTTGCTTAACTTTTTTTTACCCGATTTTGTTTTCATTTTTATCAATTTATAGAATTTCATTATATCTAAAAAAAATGTAATTTTCATTTCTATTAAACTAAAAATAATGACAAATTGTAGTTAGCGATTTTTTATCATTCCAATTTTATTGAATATTCATGAAGGAACTAGTTATGAATTCTTACGTGGCTTCGGATATGTGTATCGTTGAATCAATTTCAATAATAATGCAAAATTACAAGAATCTAATTAATATAAATTTAATTAAATATCTTAATATTTGCAATATTTTATCTATATGACCTAATTATATATGGTAAAAAAATTATTGTTTCAAGCCTAAAGAGAGTAACACTAACCAACTTTTAAATGTTTATTGTCTATTTCAATAATTCTTTAGACTCACATTAATTATTTTTATTTTAGTACGTCTGGTGACACGACCCAATTTACTGAGCTGTGATGGCACAAACCACCAGGATCAGTAAGCCGACCACAATCACTTAATTCAAAATATTTAAAGAAAAAAGTTCAGGAATAGTTAAGTAAATTCAATTTCAGTCTTAAATAAGTCTTATAATATAAATAATACGAAAATACTACAACTCCTCAATACTGTTGTCGCTAGTACAAGAACTAACTAGAAAGGAATACAAGTCTGGCAATATATTTCGAAAATACATAAGCTATCAGAATATGAAAAGACAGAAAGTAAAGGATAGATGGGAGGATTTAGTGCCATGAATCACAAATATGGCTCACCCCGAATCATTCAGAACGTCCTCCTCAATGACCGACACCATATCGATCTCCACTCGTGCTAGGAATAGAATCGGCACACTAAAGGATGTTGCAAGTGTAGTGTGTGTACAAAAATAATGAGTTATAACATTCTTTAAATTCTGATTAGGTGTGGATGTGTTAAATGAGTATGAAGGTGACAGTTAAACATGTGAAGTGCTAACAAGATGAGTTTTGGTGAAAATAGTTATTTCAGAATCAAGACAAATAGTGAGGTGCATAAGATTTGATAAAATCAACTAAGTTTATGATAGGTTTGTCTTCCAACAAGTTTAAGTGAAAATACATTGAGAATTTGATAAAACGTAAAACATAAACATTATATTCCTTTGAAATACCTTTCCAACCTTATATAAAGGAGGACACACTGATCTCTAAACAAAAAGGTGCACCAACGCACACCAAGGCAAGATATCGCCTTGTTCATGAAGTTGCGTATTGGTCGTTCAACTATATAAGGGCAGTTTGGTATTTTAATAATTCACTGCGGGTATTCTGACAATTTATATACCTGCTAAAACAATAAATAATTAACCAAATTTTGATTTTAGAAAGATGTCCAAATATGGAAAATGAAATTATTTAATGACATTATTATCTTTCTAAAAATCTTAAATCAACATACCTGATCCTATTAAATGCATCCTCATTTATCTTCTAAAATGCTTTCTCTCTTCTCACTTTAGTTATCTATATATACATCTCTATATGTCATTCCTCAAACCTCATTACTTCTCAACAATCATTCTTTTGTTTTCCTTTGAATAAATTTTGTTTCTCTTTTAATTTCCATCTTCATATACATGGATACTTCATATGAATAAAACACTTATCGTGATTTATAAGAATATGATATGAGATCAATGGGTATAAGATGAAGAGAGAAGAGCACTTGTTTGCTTTTTATATATCCATTGATCTCAGTATCTGATGCGCGAAAAGATGCACACACTTTAACGCAAGTGCACGTTATCGTGACAAGTTATATAGTCTTGGTAAGACCGAATATCTTAAACAAGGATTAGTGTTCAAGTACCAATTATCTATCTTTTGGTATCTATTTGGTAACCGATATTGATTTTTGTTGTTTATGACTAACAATTATAAAGGCTAATTAACTATAGGTTTACTTCAGTTGTGATGAGAATAGGGCTTCCACGTCTCCTCAACTATCCACTTATGTTACTTATTAATGCAATGAATTATGGTTCTTCTTCTCTCGGAGCTAGCAGGTTTACGAAATCGTTTTATACTCCCGTTAAGGCTATATAAACACTCAACCCCAGTATTGCTCCTTTCTACCTTTCGGTGATAAGGATGACTCTATAGGAGGATTAAGACCAAAAACCTAGTTAACCGTCACGCGTCATGCGTAAAATTAGGGTTGTTAGGCCTCTCATTAACGCTACATAAGTAATTGAGGTATTTTTATCCCCAATCCAAAATATGTCTACCCAACTTACAGCATATTCACAACCTCCTCCTTTCGAAGTTTGATTAGAAATCATATAAGTAATGATAATTAGTGATCAATTAATTACCAAGCATTCAAAACAATTATTGGATAAATCTCAACAAGAAGAAGAAAAACCATAACCATGCATTAATTCATAACATAAGTTTCTTGTGATTTAACATGGAAAGCCCTATAAAAGAATTAGTTCCTAGCCATTGACATGACAAGAACTAATTCAAAGTTCATCATAAAAACTGAAATAAAGGAAAGAAAAGAAAAGAAAATTACTAAGTTAAGGTCTCCAATCTTCAATCCAAGAATCCTTGTGTTGTGCAAGAAAGAGAACTCTTAAAAACTGCCTAGGGTTCTCCTTTTATACGCTCAAAACCGCCTCTAACTTTTCCCTTCAGGCCCGTAAAATCGTCATTAAACTCGATTTTCCAGCGTCGCGCCAGCTCGCTATCGGCGCCGCGACGCCTGAACTTCTGCGGTACTTCGGATGATTTGGCGCGCCGCGCTCTCTCGCTGTTCGAGGCGCGGCGCGCTGCAACTTCGCGCCTTCGATATTAGCGCCGCGCCCCAACTGTTGGCGGTGAGGCGCGCGCTGCTCGTGAGCCGCCTTGTTCGCCACTTTCTCTGTTTTTAAGCTCTGGAACCTCCACTTTTGCCCTCTTTTAGCTCCTTTTCCGCCATTTGGCCATTTTAACCACTTTGACTCAAAAGAAAGAAAATCTATCCTAATACGACACTTATTTGTACAAAAAGGGACAAAAGACTAACTAAAAATGACTCAAAAAGTATATATAAAATACACCGATCAAATACCCCCAAACTTAACCTTTGCTCGCCCTCGAGCAAAGATAAAAAGAAAGAAATAAAAGACTCAAGAAAAAGGAAAATAGACAGACCCAATGACATTGATCACTTTTGCTGCATTGATGTTACTTAGAAAAACATGAAGATTAGTAGAATAATATGCAGGAACCTATAGCATGAAATGTTAGCACACTAAACACATTAAGCTAGATATTTCGCAAACTCATTTTTATCATGCTTAATGGAAATCACGTACTGAATTATGCTTGTAAATTTCAAAATTTCTATGGCATGTTTACTTGCTATTCTCCACTAATCCTGGATATGCATAAAAAAGATCTTCAGGACTTTTAAGGGTTGTAATGTAGGCTTAGGTATAGGTAGGTAAAAATAGGCATTTAGGCTCATTTTTGTGTACCATAAGCTCTTTAGCTTTTCAGTGTTTCCCTTTTCTTTTGATTCTTTTCTTCACTTCAAATCTATCTTTCCCCTCTTTTGTTTTGGGAGAGTGAAGTGTATCATAATAACAGGCACCCCCAAACTTAGGCTTTTGCCTATTTCTTATTACTTTTTTATTGGGGTGCATCACTTTTGTTCACTCTTTTTTTTGTCTCTTTTTTAACACCATTTATTCCACTATTTCACATTTTTACTTATGGCACAATTTGTGGGAGTATAGGGTGTCAAAGAAGAAGTTTCAATTTTTAGGCTCAATGAGGATGACTAGGGATACTTTTAATGTCAGGGATAGAAAAGAGTGGTAAGAATTGACTATCAAAGAAACGCATGAGTCATCTCCCTAACATGCATATCCTAACTATTTCTCCTCAAATAGCAAGCAATCATAACACATAAGTTTTCATCATTTAGCATGCACAATTCAAGCAAGAACTCCAAATAGACAAATTTTGTGAGTTTTTGGCATATCAAACCTAAGTGTTTAGATAGTTGCTCTAATTCTGTTACATTATTTCACCTTACTTCACTAGGTGTTTCTAGTAACTACAACATACATGATCTTTTGACAGACAATTATGACTCAAAAGAAAAAAAAATTGTGACTCAAAAATACACAAAAACAACAAAAAGACTTAAACATACTTATAACAATAAGACACAAATAAAACACCCCCCAAACTTAAATCACACATTGTCCCCAATGTGTGTAGACTCAAAGACAATAAAAGAAAACAGGACACTTACAGACTTGGCTAAAATGGTGGTGGTGGCGGTGGCATTGGATAGTGCATGGACCACTGGTTGAACAAGGAACTCATCTCGTTGATTTGCTGCCTCGTTTCTTGTTGTCCTTGTATCACCGTGTCCAAACTCTGCATCATCCTCATCTGATTTTGGAGTAACTGCTCCATCATGGTCATTGAAGGTTCAGATTCTGTGGTTGGCTGGTGGCTAGGCCCTGCCGCATATTGAGCCTCTATTTCAGGCTCATTTTCGTTCATTGCGGCTTCTGCTGCTGCTGCTGGTGGTGGTTGTGCTCTTCTTCTTGCACGGGGCTTGGTGCGGGAAAGAGTGCACTATCCCATATGACACAGGCAGTTGGTTTCTCTCATTGGTGTCAGTGGGTAGGATTGGGACCCCATTCATGTGGCATAAATCAGTGATAAGTGAGTCATGTCCCAATCCACCGGTTGTTACCAACCTGCTGATTTCTTCAATGATCTGCAATATCTCTTTCCCCACATCAATTGTTTTCCCCGTCATGATTCCATTTATCAATTTAATCCTATCTTTTGGCACTCTGGTGAAGTGCGTTGATGGGATCAGACGGGCACTGATGAAATATAGCCAACCCTTGGCTGTTTTGTTGAACTGGCATCTGCTCAGTCCTCTTGACCCATTTCTTGCAATATCAAATGCAGCCCCAGGGTAGCTCACTGTGTCTGCAACGGCGTCCCAGTTGATGCTGGTGGTGCTTCTCGACCATGGTCTGAAATAGCTTCGGTCGTCACCCCTTTCTTCAACATCTGCTGTTTTTAGAGATATATTTATCACTCCTGCCGTCACAGGCATATATCTTCCCCTTACAAAGCATTTGTTGTCCACCCTTTCCGGAAAGTTAGCATAGAATTCACGCACCATCGCTGTGTTCATTGGTGCTATCTTGTCCGGGTTTACAAATCTCCTCCACCCCATCATCTCAATCATTGCCCGAATGGGCTCATAGACATCCTCTTCCCCAAGCGACTCCCTCTGATAGTCCATTCCCCTTTCAGGGATTAAAGGCCTAGTACTAAGCTTTTTGTATCTTGTATAAGCTTCGTGGCTAACGAACCTAGTATCATCGTGACACGGCCGAGGTGGATGTGAGGCTCTTCTTTTCTCGCGCATACGGTAGATAACTTTTTGCAGCTTATCCTTCGTATCCACACACTACCCAACATTATCACCCTCAAAAACTTCAATTTCTGCACAACTCCCACACCTCCAAACTTCAACTCCCGTACTACACAATACCCAACCCTCTTTGTATACTCTTCCTCACTTTTTCACAACCAATTTTTTCGACACCCCCAACTACTTGAACAATACAACACTCTTCCAACTACTACCTCCTTTGACTACTGAAAGCTTTCAAGAAAAGATGAAGATTACCTTTTTATGGTGTTCTTCAAGGTGTTCTTGCTTCTAATGGTGATTTGAGGCAATGGGATGGAGTTTTGTTGGTTAAGATGGCTAAGGGTTTTATGGATTTAAGAGTTTTGGTTGTGGTTGGGTTTGATTTGTGGAGGATTTATGGGTAAATTGTGGATTTTCGTGGGTTTTGTGGAGAAGGGGGGTTAGGTTTTGGTTTTGAAATTGGGGGAAATCTGATTTCTGGGCATTTTATCACTTTCAGGATTTCGCCGGCGCATGTTCGCATTTAGCCGCTACGCCAATGTTCTCAGATCGCTGGGAATTTCGCACCGCGGCATATTGGAAATACGCATAGACTTGGCAATTTTTTCTGGATTTTTGGCATCGCGTTCGCCTCAGCCATGGGCGCTTAAACTTCAGCGCCATTCGCTTTTCGGCGCCGCACTGCTTCCCAGCGCTTACCCATTTTTCTGGAAATCCTGGCTGTTCTTCAGTTTTTCGCCCTTCAATTTATTGGCCTATACCTGTCAATCACAACACAGACACTACCTCCGTGAGACCGTTCTTAATAAAGTAAACTACTATATTAAAGTAAAATAAATCAAAATACCTTGGGTTGCCTCCCAAGTAGCGCTGTCTTTAACGTCTTTTAGCCGGACGCAAGTTCCTTAACTCAATAAAATGTGGGGTGGATTAACCCCACAGCTAATCCATTTTCTCCACATTTTTCGTTTTCTTTTTCTTCTTCTCCTCTTAGCATTATCGTCAAGGGAAAGTTCAGGAACACATACCTGTTTTTGTGGAGGTTCGGCCATCCATAACTGCTTTCGTGGGCTCATCTCCCTTGGTTTGACTTGTACTGGCTCACAGGAGGGTTTGATGGTGCTGATTGCAAAGCACCTGCTCATGGTTGGTGGATGAATGATGTGTTTAAATACTTTAAACACCATTTCTTCCTTCTCCACCCTTAATGTCAGCTCTCCTCTTTCTACATCGATCAACGCTCTCCCTGTGATCGGTGTATTTTATATACACTTTTCGAGTCGTTTTTAGTTAGTCTTTTGTCCCTTTTTGTACAAATAAGTGTCGTATTAGGATAGATTTTCTTTCTTTTGAGTCAAAGTTGTTAAAATGGCCAAATGGCGGAAAATGAGCTAAAAGAGGGAAAAAGAGGAGGTTCCAGAGCTTAAAAGACGAGAAAGTGGCAAATGAGGCAGAAACCTGACCAGCACGCGCCTCGCAGCTGATAGGCGCGACGCCCAATCATCAGAGAGGCTGCAGAGGATCCAGCGCCGCGGCGCCTACAGACAGCAGAGATCAGGGCCGCGGCGCCAAATCACCCGGTGTCGCAGAGTTCCCGGCCGCGCCGAAGCTGGCCGCGGCGCCGACGCGGGAAAATCAGGTTAATTGACGAATTTCTGGGCCAGGCCTGAAGGGAAAAGTTAGAGGCGGTTTTCAGCCTATAAAAGGAGAACCCTAGGCAGATTTTAAGGGTTCCCTTTCTTGCACAACACAAGGTTTTCTTGGATTGAAGATTGGAGACCCTAAACTTAGTAATTTTCTTTTCTTTTCTTTCTTTTATTTCAGTTTTGTATGATGAACTTTGAATTAGTTCTTGTCATGTCAATGACTAGGAACTAATTCTTTTATAGGGCTTTCCATGTTGATTCACTAGAAACTTATGTTATGAATTAATGCATGTCTATGGTTATTCTTCTTCTTGTTGAGATTTATCCAATAATTGCTTTGAATGCTTGGTAATTAATTGACAACTAATTATCATTATATGATTTCTAATCAAACTTCGAAAGGAGGAGGTTGTGAATATGCTGTAAGTTGGGTAGACATATTTTGGATTGGGGATGAAAATACCTCAATTATTTATGTAGCGTTAATGAGAGGCTTAACAACCCTAATTTTACGCATGGTGCGTGACGGTTAACTAGGTTTTTGTGCTTAATCCTCCTATAAAGTTATCCTTATCACCGAAAGGTAGAAAGGTGCAATACTGGGGTTGAGTGTTTATATATCCTTAACGGGAATATAAAACGATTTCGTAAACCTGCTAGCTCCGAGAGAAGAAGACCATAATTCATTGCATTAATAAATGACATAAGCGGATAGTTGAGGAGACATGGAAGCCCTATTCCCATCACAACTGAAGTAAACTTATAGTTAATTAGCTTTTATAATTATTAGTTATAAACCACAAAATCAAATATCAATTGCCAAATAGATACCAAAAGATAGATAGTTGGTACTTGAACCCTAATCCTTGTGGACGATATTCGGTCTTACCAAGACTATATTACTTGTCACGATAACGTGCACTTGCGTTAAAGTGTGTGCATCTTTTCGCGCATCAAGTTTTTGGCGCCGTTGCCGGGGATTAGGCATAGTTCAATATCAAATTTATCTATTTTTAATTTCTAATTTGGTTTTTTTATTTTTTTATTTTTACGTTTTTTCTTTATTTTGGGTAAAAATCAGGGTGCCGTGATTTGTTGTCTGTTTTTGATCTATTTCAGGAAATCAGTTTATGCGAAGGAGAAGAGGGGCAGACACTCTTGTTCCCTTCAATCCAGAGATTGAGAAAACCTGTAAACAGAACAGAAAGAATCAGCGGATTGCAACCTTGATAGATATGGACGATGTTCAAAACAACAACATGATGAGAGAAGGGTTAGGTGAAAATCAACCCAATCCAGGAATACCTCGGCAAGTACCTATGGATGTCGAGGAAAGAGTTCAAGTCCAGGCAGAAAGAAGCTTGGGAGACTATGTGCTGCCGAGAGTGAATGGAGCACAGACTTGTATTAGGCTCCCTGCCATAGGAGCGAACAACTTTGAGATAAAACCGGTGATTCTGAGCATGGTACAGCACACAGTGCAATTTGGAGGACTACCATCGGAGGATCCACATATGTGATCGGTGTATTTTATATACACCTTTTGAGTCAGTTTTAGTTAGTCTTTTGTCCCGTTTTGCACATATAAGTGTCGTATTAGGATAGTTTTCCTTTCTTTTGAGTCAAAGTGGTTAAAATGGCCAAATGGCGGAAAAGGAGCTAAAAGAGGGCAAAAGAGGAGATCCCAGAGCCAAAAACAGAGAAAGTGGCGAACGAGGCTGAAACCCAGACCAGCGCCGCGGCGCCTCCTGCAGTCAGAAGCAGGGCCGCGGCGCCCACTATCCAGAGAAGTCAGAAGACTCAGCGCCGCGCTAAAAGGTGGCCGCGACGCTAAACACCCAAAAGTGTTACAGGCCATGCGCGCTCGCATAACATCAGAACTGGCCGCGCGCAAATCACCCGACGGATTGCAGAAGTTCCGGCGCCTGTCTGCAGGGCCGCGGCGCCGACGCGGAAAAATTAGGTTTCCAGACGGATTTTGGGCCAGGCCTGCAGGGAAAAGTTGAGGCGGTTTTCAGCCTATAAAAGGAGAACCCTAGGCGCTTTCTGGGTTCCCTTCTGGCACCATACAAGGCTTCTTGCATAGAGATTGGAGACCAGAGTCTAGTAATTTCTTGTCCTTTTCATTACTTTATTACAGTTTTGCATGATGAACCTAGCATTAGTTCTTGTCATCTTTATGGCTAGGAACTAATTCCTCTATAGGGCTTTTCATGTTGAATCTCTAGAAACTTATGTTATGATTTAATGCATGCTTATGGTTATTCTTCTTCTTGTTGAGATCTATCCAATATTTGAGTTGAATTCTTGGTAATTAATTGACAACTAATTATCACTATATGATTTCTAATCGATTAGAAAGGGGATTGTGAATATCTTTGTAAGTTGGGTAGACATTCTTGGATTGGGGATGAAAATACCTCAATTATTTATGTAAGCGTTAATGAGAGGCTTAAAACCCTAATTTTGCGCATTGTGCGTGACGGTTAACTAGGTTCTTGTTCTTAATCCTCCTATAGAGTTATCCTTATCACCGAAAGGTAGGTAAGGTGCAATACTGGGGTTGAGTGTTTATATAACCCTAACGGGAGTATAAAACGATTTAGTGAACCTGCTTTCTCCAAAAGAAGAAGACCATAAGTTATTGCATTAATAAGTAGCATAAGCGGATAGTGAGGAGACGTGGAAGCCCTATTCTCATCATCACTGAAGTAAACCCTTTTAGTTAAATAGCTTTTATAATCCTTAGTTATAAACAACAAATCTAAATATCAATTTACCAAATAGATACCAAAAAATAGATAGTTGGTAATTGAACCCTAATCCTTGAGGACGATATTCGGTCTTATCAAGACTATACTACTTGTCATGATAACGTGCACTTGCGTTTAAAGTGTGTGCATCTTACCGCGCATCAATATGCACATAGCTAATTTCTTGGAGCTATGTGCAACTTTCAGATATAACGGTGTTACTGATGATGCCGTCAGATTGAGGCTCTTTCCCTTCTCACTCAGGGATAGAGCAAAAATATGGTTGAATTCCCTGCCGGCCGATTCGATTTTTACATGGCAAGAGCTGGCACAGAAATTCCTAGCCAAGTTCTTTCCCCCATGCAAAGCAGCAAAATTGAGAGGGGAGTTGAACAACTTCTACCAAGCAGATGGAGAGTCCTTATATGAAGCTTGGGAAAAGTTCAAGGATTTAAAGAGAAAATGTCCACACCATTGCATTGAGTTGTGGAACTTGGTCCACATCTTCTATAACGGGCTGAGCAGTACAACCAGAACCATTATAGATGCAGCAGCAGGTGGGGCATTCATGAGGAAAACAGCCCACGACGCTCACGAGTTATTAGAAGATATGACCACCAACAACCATGTCACAGAAGAGAGGTCGACAAGTGGGAGGAGAACAGTGGGAGTCCACGAAATAGATGTCATTGCTGCCTTGAATACCCAAGTGGCCCTTTTGGCGAAATAGTTGCAGCAACATACAATGTCAGTGAATGAAGTGCAGATGCCTAAAAGTTGTGAGATATGTGGTGGCCCACATACATTCGATAAATGTCCTTCAGCTGATCCTAATAATATACCAATGGAGCAGGCAGAGTGTCAGGCCGTGGGTAACTATCAGAGGCCACAAAACAATCCATACTCCAACACTTATAATCCAGGGTGGAGGAATCACCCAAATTTCTCATGGAGAGGAGACCAGGGGCAGCAGAATCAATACGAGGCGATGCAAAACCAGCGAGAACCAGAATCAGCGACCACTTTACTCAGCCCCACGGCCTCAATTCAATGCACCGATTGTGAAAGCGGAGCTGAGAGCAGCTTTGTTGGCACTAACCAACGCCCAGACCCAGTTCGTGACAGAAGCTAGATCCTCGTTCAGGAACTTGGAAACACAAGTGGGTCAGCTAGCAAAGCAGGCAAACAGCAGGCCACAGGGTACATTGCCAAGCAACACAGAGGTGAATCCAAGGGAGCAATGCCAGGCAGTACAATTGAGAAGCGGCAAACAGTTGGAGCAGCAGTCACCTCAGCCAGTAGTTGAGAAAAGGGCAGAGATAGAAAAAGAGAAGGTGGCTGAACCTAGCCCAGTAGTAGAGAAAACTCCAGAGAAGGAGTATACAGAGAAGATCCCATTCCCCCAGAGATTACAGCGGAAGGCGGTTGATAAACAATTCTCCAAATTCTTGGAGACATTCAGGAAGCTGCATATCAACATCCCTTTTATAGAAGCATTAGAGCAGATGCCCTCCTATTTTAAGTTCATGAAGGAGATCTTGGGGAAGAAGAAGAAACTGGCAGAATACGAAATAGTAGCACTGACGGAGGAGTGTAGTGCTATCTTGCAAAAGAAGTTGCCACCAAAACTAAAAGACCCAGGGAGCTTTACACTACCTTGCACAGTGGGCAGGGTGACATGCAACAGGGCTTTGTGTGATTTAGGGGCAAGTATAAATCTGATGCCCTTATCGGTATTTAAACGATTGGAGTTGGGTGAGGCTAAACCAACCACAATGAGCCTGCAGCTGGCCGATAGGACAGTGGTTCATCCAAGGGGGAAGATTGAGGACGTGATTGTCAAAGTAGGAAAATTTTTCTTTCCCGCGGACTTCCTCATTCTTGACATGGAAGAAGATGCAGAAATCCCTATCATATTGGGGAGACCATTCCTAGCGACGGGGAAAGCCTTGATCGATGTAGAGAGAGGAGAGTTGACATTGAGGGTGGAGAAGGAAGAAATGGTGTTTAAAGTTTTTAAACACATCATTGAGCTACCAACCATGACTAGGTGCTTTGCAATCAGCACCATCAACAACCCCTGTGAGCCCGTACAAGTCAACAAAAGGGAGATGAGCCCACGAAAGCAGGCATGGTTTGCCAAACCCCCACTGAAGCAGGTATGTGTTCCTGAACTCCCCCTTAACGATAATGCTAAGAGGAGAAGAAGAAAAAGAAAACGCAAAATGTGGAGAAAATGGGTTAGTTGTGGGCTTGACCCACCCCACGTTTATTAAACTAAGGAACTTGCGTCCGGCTAAAAGACGTTAAAGACAGCGCTACTTGGGAGGTAACCCAAGGTATTTTTGAATTATTTTGCTTTAATATAATAATTTTTATTAAGAACGGTCTCACGGACGTAGTGTTTGTGCTGTGATTGACAGGTACATGCCAATAAATTGAAAGCGGCGAAAAGCGGGATTTCGGAAAAAGCGGGTAGTATGGCGCCAGAAACCGCAATGCGGCAAAAATAGAAAAATTGCCAAGTCTAGCGCGTACCAGAATGTGAGCATGGCAGAAAAACACGAAGGAGTGCAGAATATTGGCGCGCGGCTAAAAATGCAGTGGCGGAAATCCAGAATTTAAAAAACGCCCAAAAATCAGATTTTCCCCAAATTCAAACCAAAACCTAACATTCCTTCTCCACAAAAACCCACGAAAATTCAACCCTCACCCACAAATCATCCTTAAATCAAACCCTACCACAACCAAAACTCTTAAAATCCTTAAACCCTTAACCATTTCAACCATCAAACCCTAATCAAAGTGCCTCAAATCACCATTAGAAGCAAGAACACCTTGAAGAACACCATAAAAAGGTAATCTTTTTCTGTTCTTGAGATCTTTACTGTAGTTACATGAGGTGGTAGTTTGGAGGAATATTATATTGTTGAAGTAGTTGGGGCGCTGAAAAAGTAGTTGTGAAGTTTAGAGAAGGAGTATACAAGAAGGGTGTAGGTATTGTTGATGCGCGGTAAGATGCACACACTTTAAACGCAAGTGCACGTTATCGTGACAAGTAGTATAGTCTTGATAAGACCGAATATTATTCTGCTAACCTTCATGTTTTTCTAGATAACACTAATGCAGCAAAAGTGATCAATGTCAGTGAGTCTTTTATTTTTCGTTTTCTTGAGTCCTTTATTTCTTTCTTTCTATCTTTGCTCGAGGGCAGACAAAGGTTAAGTTTGGGGGTATTTGATCGGTGTATTTTATATACACTTTTCGAGTCGTTTTTAGTTAGTCTTTTGTCCCTTTTTGAACAAATAAGTGTCGTATTAGGATAGATTTTCTTTCTTTTGAGTCAAAGTGGTTAAAATGGCCAAATGGCGGAAAAGGAGCTAAAAGAGGGCAAAAGAGGAGGTTCCAGAGCTTAAAAGACGAGAAAGTGGCAAACGAGACAGAAACCCAGACCAGCGCATGGCCTCCTGCGATCGAAGCGGGGCGCGGCGCCAATCATCGAGAGAGGCTGCAGAGGATCTAGCGCGCGGCGCCTGAACAGCAGAGATCGGCGCGCCAAATCACCCGTCTTTGCGAAGTTCCGCGCGCCGAAGCGCTGGCTGGCGCCGACGCGGGAAAATCAGGTTAATTGACGAATTTCTGGGCCAGGCCTGAAGGGAAAAGTTAGAGGCGGTTTTCAGCCTATAAAAGGAGAACCCTAGGCAGATTTTAAGGGTTCCCTTTCTTGCACAACACAAGGTTTTCTTGGATTGAAGATTGGAGACCCTAAACTTAGTAATTTTCTTTTTTTTTCTTTCTTTTATTTCAGTTTTGTATGATGAACTTTGAATTAGTTCTTGTCATGTCAATGGCTAGGAACTAATTCTTTTATAGGGCTTTCCATGTTGATTAACTAGAAACTTATGTTATGAATTAATGCATGTTTATGGTTATTCTTCTTCTTGTTGAGATTTATCCAATAATTGCTTTGAATGCTTGGTAATTAATTGACAACTAATTATCATTATATGATTTCTAATCAAACTTCGAAAGGAGGAGGTTGTGAATATGCTGTAAGTTGGGTAGACATATTTTGGATTGGGGATGAAAATACCTCAATTATTTATGTAGCGTTAATGAGAGGCTTAACAACCCTAATTTTACGCATGGTGCGTGACGGTTAACTAGGTTTTTGTGCTTAATCCTCCTATAAAGTTATCCTTATCACCGAAAGGTAGAAAGGTGCAATACTGGGGTTGAGTGTTTATATATCCTTAACGGGAATATAAAACGATTTCGTAAACCTGCTAGCTCCGAGAGAAGAAGACCATAATTCATTGCATTAATAAATGACATAAACGGATAGTTGAGGAGACATGGAAGCCCTATTCCCATCACAACTGAAGTAAACTTATAGTTAATTAGCTTTTATAATTATTAGTTATAAACCACAAAATCAAATATCAATTGCCAAATAGATACCAAAAGATAGATAGTTGGTACTTGAACCCTAATCCTTGTGGACGATATTCGGTCTTACCAAGACTATATTACTTGTCACGATAACGTGCACTTGCGTTAAAGTGTGTGCATCTTTTCGCGCATCAAATTAACGACAAGTGTTTTATTCGTACGAAGTAGCCATATATACACAAAAATAAAAATTAAAAGAGAAACACAATTTATTTGCACTTGGTGTCGTCGACATTTGGATTTTGTCCTCATATAATTTTAAAAAAATAATAATATAGAGGGAAGACTTAGTTTTATATCTATGTTAGAAATATGATTACTCAAAAGAATCATGTTTATGAAAAAAATTGTTGCTTAACTTTTTTTTACCCGATTTTGTTTTCATTTTTATCAATTTATAGAATTTCATTATATCTAAAAAAATGTAATTTACATTTCTATTAAACTAAAAATAATGACAAATTGTAGTTAGCGATTTTTTATCATTCCGGTTTTATTGAATATTCCTGAAGGAACTAGTTATGAATTCTTCCGTGGCTTCGGATATGTGTATCGTTGAATCAATTTCAATAATAATGCAAAATTACAAGAATCTAATTAATATAAATTTAATTAAATATCTTAATATTTGCAATATTTTCTCTATATGACCTAATTATATATGGTAAAAAAATTATTGTTTCAAGCCTAAAGAGAGTAACACTAACCAACTTTTAAATGTTTATTGTCTGTTTCATTAATTCTTTAGACACATCTTATTTATTTTTATTTTAGTACGTCTGGTGACACGACCCAATTTACTGAGCCGTGATGGCACTGACCACCAGGGTCAGTAAGCCGACCACAATCACTTAATTCAAAATATTTAAAGAAAAAAGTTCAGGAATAGTTAAGGAAATTCAATTTCAGTCTTAAATAAGTCTTATAATATAAATAATACGAAAATACTACAACTCCTCAATACTGTTGTCGCCAGTACAAGAACTAACTAGAAAGGAATACAAGTCTGGCAATATATTTCGAAAATACATAAGCTAGCAGAATATGAAAAGACAGAAAGTAAAGGATGGATGGGAGGATTCAGTTCCATGAATCACAAAGATGGCTCACCCCGAATCATTCAGAATGTCCTCCTCAATGACCGCCACCATATCGATCTCCACTCGTGCTAGGAATAGAGTCGGCACACTAAAGGATGTTGCAAGTGTAGTGTGTGTACAAAAATAATGAGTTATAACATTCTGTAAATTCTGATTAGGTGTGGATGTGTTAAATGAGTATGAATGTGACAGTTAAACATGTGAAGTGCTAACAAGATGAGTTTTGGTGAAAATAGTTATTTCAGAATCAAGACAAATAGTGAGGTGCATAAGATTTGATAAAATCGACTAAGTTTATGATAGGTTTGTCTTCCAACAAGTTTAAGTGAAAATACATTGAGAATTTGAGAAAACATAAATCATAAACATTGTATTCCTTTGAAATACCTTTCCAACCTTATATAAAGGAGGACACACTGATCTCTATACAAAAAGGTGCACCAACGCACACCAAGCGATGTTCACGCCCTTGTTCATGATGGTGATGCGTATTGGTCGCTCAACTATATAAAGCGGTTTGGTATTTTAATATTTCATCAGTATTCTGACAATTTATATACCTGCTAAAACAATAAATAATTAACCAAATTTTGATTTTAGAAAGATGTCCAAATATGGAAAATGAAATTATTTAATGATATTATTATCTTTCTAAAAATCATAAATCAACATCATATTAAATGCATCCTCATTTATCTTCTAAAATGCTTTCTCTCTTCTCACGTTAGTTATCTATATATACATCACTATATGTCATTCTGATCGGTGTATTTTATATACACTTTTTGAGTCAGTTTTAGTTAGTATTTTGTTCCTTTTTGTACAAATAAGTGTCGTATTAGGATAGTTTTCCTTTCTTTTGAGTCAAAGTGGTTAAAATGGCCAAATGGCGAAAAAGGAGCTAAAAGAGGACAAAAGAGGAGGTTCCAGAGCTAAAAACAGAGAAAGTGGCGAACAAGGCAAAAGCTTGGACGGCCGCGGCCTCCTGCAGACGAAGCGAGGCGCGGCGCTAATCATCGAGAGAAGGCTGCAGAGGATCCAGCGCGCGCGCGCCACGCATGCAGAATCGGCGCGGCGCCAAATCACCCGAGTGCTTGAGTTCCGCGCTGGCTAAAGCGAAGCGCCGACGCGAAAAATCGAGTTTTGGGCGAAATTGCAGGCCAGCTGCGAGGAAAAGTTAATGGCGGTTTTCAGCCTATAAAAGGAGAACCCTAGGCATATTTTAAGGGTTCCCCTTCTTGCACAACACAAGGTTTTCTTGCTTGGACATTGGAGACCATAATTTAGTACTTTCTTTTCCTTTTTCTTTTCTTTATTTCAGTTTTTGTATGATGAACTTTGAATTAGTTCTTGTCATGTCAATGGCTAGGAACTAATTCTCTTATAGGGCTTTCCATGTTGATTCACTAGAAACTTATGTTATGAATTAATGCATATTTATGGTTATTATTCTTCTTTGAGAGATTTATCCAATAATTGCTTTGAATGCTTGGTAATTAATTGACAACTAATTATCCTTATATGATTTCTAATCAAACTTCGAAAGGAGGAGGTTGTGAATATGCTGTAAGTTGGGTAGACATTCTTGGATTGGGGATGAAAATACCTCAATTATTTATGTAGTGTTAATGAGAGGCTTAACAACCCTAATTTTGCGCATGGTGCGTGACGGTTAACTAGGTTTTTGTTCTTAATCCTCCTATAGAGTTATCCTTATCACCGAAAGGTAGGTAAGGTGCAATCTTTGAGGTTGAGTGTTTATATATCCTTAACGGGAATATAAAACGATTTCGTAAACCTGCTAGCTCCGAGAGAAGAAGACCATAATTCGTTGCATTAATAAATAACATAAGCGGATAGTTGAGGAGACATGGAAGCCCTATTCCCATCACAAATGAAGTAAACTCATTAGATAAATTAGTTTCTATAATTCTTAGTTATAAACAACAAAAATCAAATATCAATTACCAAATAAATACCAAAAAGATAGATAGTTGGTACTTGAACCCTAATCCTTGTGGACGATATTCGGTTTTACTAAGACTATATTACTTGTTACGATAACGTGCACTTGCGTTAAAGTGTGTGCATCAAGTTTTTGGCACCGTTGCCGGGGATTAGGCATAGTTTAATATCAAATTTATCTATTTTTAATTTCTAATTTGGTTTTTATTTTTTATTTTTTTAATTTTCACATTTATTTTTTTTATTTCAAAAATCAGGGTGCCGTGATTTGTTGTCTGTTTTTGATCTATTTCAGGAAATCAGTTTATGCGAAGGAGAAGAGGGGCAAACACTCTTGTTCCCTTCAATCCAGAGATTGAGAAACACATGTGAGCAGAAAGAATCAGCGGATTGCAACCTTGATAGAGATGGACGGCGTACAGAACAACAACATGATGAGAGAAGGGTTAGGTGAAAATCAACCTAATCCAGGAATACCTCGGCAAGTACCTATGGATGTCGAGGAAAGAGTTCAAGTCCAGGCAGAAAGAAGCTTGGGAGACTATGTCTTCTAGAGTGAATGGAGCAGACATGTATTAGGCTCCCGCCATAGGAGCAAACAACCGAGATAAAGCGGCGATTACGAGCATGGTACGGCACTGATGCAATTTGGAGGGCTGCCATCGGAGGATCCACATATGCACATAGCTAATTTCTTGGAGCTATGTGCAACTTTCAGATATAACGGCGTTACTGATGATGCCGTCAGATTGAGGCTCTTTCCCTTCTCACTCAGGGATAGAGCAAAAGTATGGTTGAATTCCCTGCCGGCCGATTCGATTTTTACATGGCACGAGCTGACACAGAAATTCCTAGCCAAGTTCTTTCCCCCATGCAAAGCAGCAAAATTGAGAGGGGAGTTGAACAACTTCTACCAAGCAGATGGAGAGTCCTTATATGAAGCTTGGGAAAGGTTCAAAGACTTGCAGAGAAAATGCCCACACCATTGCATTGAGTTGTGGAACTTGGTCCACATCTTCTATATGGCCGAGCAAGACAACCGAACCATCATAGATGCAGCAGCAGGTGGGGCATTCATGAGGAAAACAGCCCACGACGCTCACGAGTTATTAGAAGATATGGCCACCAACAACCATGTCATAGAAGAGGTCGACAAGTGGGAGGAGAAACGATGGGAGTCCACGAAATAGATGCCATTGCTGCCTTGAATGCCCAAGTGGCCCTTTTGGCAAAACAGTTGCAGCAACATACAGTGTCAGTGAATGCGGTCCAGATGCCTAAAAGTTGTGAAATATGTGGTGGCCCACATACATTCGATAGGTGCCGCACGGTGACCCAATAATATACCATGGAGCGGCGAGTGTCGGTAGTGGGTAATTATCGAGGCCACGAACAATCCATACTCCAACACTTATAATCCAGGGTGGAGAAATCACCCAATTTTCTCATGGAGAGAGACCAGGGCAGCGAGAATCAATACAGGCGAGATCAAACCAGCAGAACCAAAATCAGCGACCCTTTACTCGGGCCCAAAGATCCTCAGCGATTCAATGCAGGTTGGCAAGAAAAGCCGACGAGCTGAAGCGGTATGGCGACTTGCCAACGCCTGACTCGATTCATGGCGAAGCCAGATCCTCGTTCAGAACTTGGAAACACAAGTGGGTCAGCTAGCAAAGCAGACAAACAGCAGGCCACAGGGTACACTGCCAAGCAACACAGAGGTAAATCAGGGAAGCGATGTCAGCGATCTGATTGAGAAGTGGCAACGATTGGAAGCAGCGATCTCTTCACGTGATTGAGAAAAGGCGAGATAGAAAAAGAAGGTGGTTGAACCTAGCCCAGTGATAGAGAAAACTCCAGAGAAGGAGTATACAGAAAAGATCCCTTTCCCCCAGAGATTACAGCGGAAGGCGGTTGATAAACAATTCTCCAAATTCTTGGAGATATTCAGGAAACTGCATATCAACATACCTTTTATAGAGGCTTTGGAGCAGATGCCTTCCTATTTCAAGTTCATGAAGGAAATATTGGGGAAGAAGAAGAAGTTGGCGGAGTATGAGATAGTAGCACTAACGGAGGAGTGTAGTGCTATTTTGCAGAAGAAGTTGCCACCAAAACTAAAGGATCCAGGAAGCTTTACACTACCTTGCACAGTGGGCAGGGTGACTTGCAACA
This sequence comes from Przewalskia tangutica, assembly GCA_029844215.1. NCBI lineage: Eukaryota > Viridiplantae > Streptophyta > Magnoliopsida > Solanales > Solanaceae > Przewalskia > Przewalskia tangutica. The sequence continues at coordinate 133,483,880 of CM056719.1, forward strand.
AAGCTCTTCGTGATTTAGGGGAAAGTATAAATCTGATGCCCTTATCAGTATTTAAACGATTGGAGTTGGGTGAGGGCAAACCGACGGTGAGCTGCGGTGGCGATGGGGCGATGGTTCATCCAAGAGGGAAGATTGAGGATGTGATTGTTAAAGTAGGAAAATTCGTCTTTCATGCAGACTTCCTCATTCTTGACATGGAAGAAGATGCGGAAATCCCTATCATATTGGGGATACCATTCCTAGCAATAGGGAGAGCTTTTATTGATGTAGAAAGGGGAGAGCTAACATTAAGGGTGGAGAAGGAAGAAATGGTGTTTAAAGTTTTTAAACATGTCATCGAGCCACCAACCATGTGCAGGTGCTTTGCAATCAGCACCATCAAGCCCCCCTGTGAGCCATTACATGTCAACCAAAGGGAGATGAGCCAGCGAAGGCATGGTTTGCCAAACCCCACCGACGTATGTGTTCCTGAACTCCCCCTTACTGATAATGCTAAGAGGAAAAGAAGAAAAAGAAAATGCAAAATGTGGAGGAAATGGATTAGTTGGGGGGTTGATCCACCCCACGGTTATTAAAACTAAGGAACTTGCGTCCGGCTAAAAGACGTTAAAGACAGCGCTACTTGGGAGGCAACCCAAATTATTTTGATTTATTTTATTTTAATATAGTAGTTTTTATTAAGAACGGTCTCACGGAGGTAGTGTTTGTGCTGTGATTGACAGGTACAGGCCAATAAATTGAAGGGCGAAAACTTGAAAAGCGAGGATTTCGTAAGCGGGTAGCGCGCGCTGGAAGCGAACCACGGCGCCAAAAGATTTGAAAAGGCGCTGAAGTTTAAGCACCGCGGCGCCCAGGAGCAGGGCCGCGGCGCTAAAAATCCAGAAAAATGCCAAGTTTAGGCGCGCTGAGAAAATCGAAGGAATCTGAAGATCAGCGCGCGGCTAAAGCAGGTGCGGCGGCGGAAATCCAGAAACTTAAAAACGCCCAGAAATCAGATTTGCCCCAATTTTAAAACCAAAACCTAACCCCCTTCTCCAAAAACTCACGAAAAATCCACAAATTACCCACAAATCCTCCACAAATCAAGCCTAACCACAACCAAAATTCTTAAATTCCTAAAACCCTTAGCTATCTCAAACAACAAAGCTCCATTCCATAGCCTCAAATCAACATTAGAAGCAAGAACATCATGGAGAACACCATCAAAAAGGTAATCTTCACCTTTTCTTGAAAGTTGTTAGTAGTCAAAGGAGGTAGTAGTTGGAGAAGTGTTGCATTGTGAAGTAGTTTGGGTGCTGAAAAAAAATTGATTGTAAAGTTTGGAGAAGGAGTAGGCAAGGAGAGTGTGGATATTGGGTAGTAGAGTTGAAGTTTAGGGGTGTTTTTGTTTTAGCTGCTAGATTGTTGATTGTGTTGGGGAACACTTGTGCTAATAAAGTGTAAGCTGCAGAAACTATTTTAACCATGTCCACCAGAAAGAGAAGAGCCTCCACATCCACCCCAAATTTCACGATGATACTAGGTTTGTGAGTTACCAAGCCTTCCAAAGATACAAAAAGCTTGATACCAGACCCTTAATCCCTGAAAGGGGAATGGACTATCAGAGGGAGTCGTTTGGGGAAGAGGATGTTTATGAGCCCATTCAGGCAATGATTGAGTTGAGGGGGTGGAGTGATGCGCGGTAAGATGCACACACTTTAAACGCAAGTGCACATTATCGTGACAAGTAGTATAGTCTTGATAAGACCGAATATCGTCCTCTAGGATTAGGGTTCAAGTACCAACTATCTATTTTTTTGGTATCTATTTGGTAAATTGATAATTGATTTGGTTGTTTAGAACTAAGAATTATGAAAGCTATTTAGAGTATAAAGATTTACTTCAGGAGTGATGAGAATAGGGCTTCTATGTATCCTCACTATCCGCTTATGCTACTTACTAATGCATTACTTATGGTATTCTTCTTTTGGAGAAAGCAGGTTTGAAATCGTTTTATACTCCGTTAGGGTTATATAAACACTCAACCCGATGTCGTTACTTACCTACTTTTCGGTGATAAGGGTAACTTTATAGGAGGATTAAGAACAAAAACCTAGTTGACCGTCACGCACAATGCGCAAAATTAGGGTTGTTAAGCCTCTCATCAACGCTACATAAATAATTGAGGTATTTTCATCCCCAATCCAAGAATGTCTACCCAACTTACAGCATATTCACAATCCCCCCTTTTCAGAATCTGATTAGAAATCATATAGTGATAATTAGTTGTCAATTAATTACCAAGAATTCAACTCAATTATTGGATAGATCTCACAATAAGAACAATAACCATAAGCATGCATTAATTTATAACATAAGTTTCAAGCAATTCAACATAGAAAGCCCTATAAGAGAATTAGTTCCTAGCCATTGACATGACAAGAACTAATTCCATGTTCATCATACAAAACTGAAATAAAGTAAAGAAAGGGAAAAGAAATTACTAAATTAATGGTATCCAATCTCCAAGCAAAAGTCTTGAGTTGTGCAAGAAGGGGAACCCTCAAAAACTGCCTAGGGTTCTCCTTTTATAGGCTGCAAACCGCCTCCCTCTTTTCCTTCAGGCCTGGCCCAGAAATTCGTCCAAAAACCTAATTTTTCCGCGTCGGCGCCGCGGCCCTGCTGACAGCACGCGGCGCGGAAGTTCTGCAATCCGTCGGGTGTTTTGGCGCGCGCCACGCTATCTGCTGTTCGAGGCGCGCGGCCTGTATCTTCTGTAGCTCTCCGGATGTTTAGCGCGCGCGACCTGCATCTGGCATGCGAGGCGCGCGCGAGTCTTCGCTTATGAATTGTTGGCGCCGCGCCTCGCTTTGGCTGCGAGGCGCCCGTGTGCTGGTCTGGATTTCGCCCTCGTTCGCCACTTTCTCTGTTTTCGGCTCTGGCATCTCCTCTTTTGCCCTCTTTTTGCTCCTTTTACGCCATTTGGCCATTTTAACCACTTTGACTCAAAAGAAAGAAAAACTATCCTAATACGACACTTATATGTGCAAAACGGGACAAAAGACTAACTAAAACTGACTCAAAAGGTGTATATAAAATACACCGATCAAATACCCCCAAACTTAACCTTTGCTCGCCCTCGAGCATAGATAGAAAGAAATAAAATAAAAGACTCAAAGAACGAAAAATAAAAGACTCCCTGTCATTAATCACTTTTGCTGCATAAATGTTAACTAGAAAAACATGAAGGTTAGCAGAATAATATGCAGGAACATATAACATGAAATTTTCAGCACACTAAACACATGAAGCTAAATATTTCGCAAACTCATATTCATCATGCTTAATGGAAGTCAATATACTAAATCATGCATATAAATTCAAGAATTCCTATGGCATGCTTACTTGCTATTCTCCACTAATTTTGGATATGCATAAAAGAGATCTTCAGGACTTTGAGGGTTGTAATGTAGGCTTAGGTAGGGGTTGGTAAAGATAGGCATTTAGGCTCATTTTTCTGTACCATAAGCTCTTTGGCTTTTCAATTTTTCCCTTTTCCTTTGATTCTTTCCTTCGCTTCAATTCTATCCTTCCCCTCTTTTATTTTGGGAGAGTGAAGTGTATTATACTAATAGGCACCCCCAAACTTAGGATTTTGCCTCTTTCTTATTACTTTTCCATTGGGGTGCATCAAACTTGTTCACTCTTTTTGTTTCTTCTTTTTAACACAATGTACTCCACTATTTCATATTTTCACTTATGGCACAATTTGTGGGAATATAGGGTGTCAAAGAAGAAGTTTCAAATTTAGGCTCAATGGGGCTGACTAGACATATTTTTAAAGTACAGGATAGAAAAGAATGGTAAGAATTGGCTATCAAAGAAATGCCTGAGTCATCTCCCTAACATGCATATCCTAACTATTTCGCCTCAAATAGCAAGCAATCATAACACATAAGCATTTATCATTTAGCATGCATAACTCAAGCAGGAAACTCCAAATAGACAGTTACGTGAGTTTTGGCATATCTAACCTAAGTGTTTAGATAGTTGCTTCAATTCCTTTACATTATTCCACCTTACTTCACTAGGTGTTTCTAGCAACTACAGCATACATGATCTTTGACAGGCAATTATGACTCAAAAAGAAAAATTTTTGGTGACTCAAAATAGACATAAAACAAATAAAACGATTTAAATAAAACATAACATGACACACAAATAAAACACCCCCAAACTTAAATCACACATTGTCCCCAATGTGTGCAAGACTCAAATAAAATCAAGAAAAGACACTTACGGACTTTGGCTAAAATGGTGGTGGTGGCGGTGGATAATACTTTGAATTAGTGAGGAGGAGGAGCATTCTTGGTGTTTTGATTTGGCGATAGGGCCTTGGATCGTGGTGTCTTCAGTCGTTTTTTTTTTGTTGTGGCGCATGACCGCAAATGGAATGGCGCGCCAAACTCTGGCGTCTTCGATCATTTGGCGTCGCGGCCTGCGTTGGTGAGCGCGGCGTATTTTTACGGGTATCCTTGGCTTCTCTTCATTTTTCGCCTTCCACATCCTTGGTTTTCACCTGTCAACACAACATAGACACAAGAACCCAAGACCGTGAGACTGATCAAGACGAAATAAAATAAACTAAAAACATAGATTGAAATAACATAATTAAAAACATTGGGTTGCCTCCCAACAAGCGCTGTCTTTAACGTCTTTTAGCCGGACGCAGGTTCCTTATTATTTTAAGGTATGAGAAGTTACCAAGTTCATGTATTCCATTTCATTGATCAGGTAGGGTTTTAACCTCTGTCCGTTTACCTTGAAGTCAGCTCCTCTCTCCTTTTATTTCAATCGCCCATATGGGAATACTCTTTACCAGTGTATGGTCTGTCCAACGTGATTTTAACTTACACGAAACAATCTCAACCTTGAGTTAAATAACAGCACTTGTTGTCCTTCTTGAAAGTCTTTTGGTATCAAATTCTTATCGTGCCATGCTTTCGTTCGTTCCTTGTAGATCTTTGCATTCTCATAGGCATTGTGTCGGAATTCATCTAATTCGCTTAGCTGTAGTAGCCTCCTCTGTCCTGCTGCCGTGATATCCATGTTTAACTTCTTCATTGCCCAGTATGCTCTGTGTTCCAACTCTACTGGCAGATGACATGCTTTACCAAAGACTAATTTATAAGGTGACATACCAATTGGTGTTTTGAATGTTGTCCGGTATGCCCACAATGCGTCATCCAATTTGATAGACCAGTCTTTCCTTGAGCCGTTCACCGTCTTTTCCAATATGCTCTTTACTTCTCTATTTGATACTTCCGCTTGCCCATTAGCTTGAGGGTGGTAAGCAGTTGTAGTCGATGGTAAACTCCATATCGAAAGCAATGAATTCGGTATCTATTACGAAATGGCTCCTCCGTCACTGATGAGAGCTCTTGGGGTGCCGAACCTTGTGAAAATATTCTTTTGGAGGAATTTTTGAACAGTCTTACTGTCGTTTTCTTTGGTGGCCACTGCTTCTACCCATTTGGATACATAGTCAACTGCCAGAAGGATATATTGATTTCCAAAGGATGGCTGGAATGGCCCCATGAAATCGATTCCCCACACATCGAATAATTCTACTTCCAATATCCCTTGCGAAGGCATTTCGTTTCGTCTTGAGATGTTCCCTGTTCTCTGACAATTATCACATCTCTGCACAAAGGTATGGGCATCCTTAAAAAGTGTTGGCCAATAGAATCCGCATTGCAATACCTTTGCCGCTGTTCTTGATGCCCCAAAGTGTCCACCACATGATAAGGTGTGACAATGGGTGAGAACCTGGTGCATCTCTTCCTCTGGTATACATCGCCTGATGACTTGGTCGGCACAGTGTTTGTATAACATCGGTTCCTCCCAATAATAATGTTTTACTTCTGAATAAAACCTCTTCACTTGCTGTCGTGACAAGCCTGGGGGTAGCACTTTAGCTGCAAGAAAGTTAACAAAGTCAGCGTACCAAGGTAAATTAGAATTCATACTTACTCGAAACAGTTGTTCGTCTGGAAAGTGATCATTTATTTGCACATCCTTGGTGTTTTGGCTCTCTGTGTTTTCCAGCCTTGACAAGTGGTCTGCGACTGAATTCTCTGTTCCTTTCTTATCACGAATCTCTACGTCAAATTCTTGTAGAAGTAGGACCCATCGAATGAGGCGAGGCTTCTTTGTCATCAAGTACTTTATAGCAGAGTGGTCAGTGTATACTATCACTTTATTTCCAATCAAGTAGGGCCTGAATTTCTCAAACGCATATACTATAGCTAGTAATTCTTTTTCAGTAGTTGCATAATTTAATTGTGCGTCATTTAGAGTTTTACTAGCATAGTAAATGGATCTAAATACCTTGTCGATTCTCTGTCCAAGCACCGCTCCAACTGCATAGTCGCTTGCATCGCACATGAGTTCAAATGGGAGCTCCCAATTTGGTGCAATGACTATGGGTGCTGAGATGAGCTTCTCCTTGAGCGTTTTAAATGCGGATAAGCATTCTTTATTGAAGTCGAAGGCTACCCCCGTCATTAGCAATGTGGAAAGGGGCTTTGAGACCTTTGAAAAATCCTTGATGAATCTTCTATAGAAGCCTGCATGTCCAAGGAAACTTCTGACTCCTTTTGTTGATACTGGAGGTGGTAGATTTTCGATCACTGAAATCTTTGCTTTGTCTACCTCAATACCTTGGCTTGATATTTTATGCCCCAAGACGATTCCTTCTGTTACCATGAAGTGACACTTCTCCCAATTTAGCACAAGGTCAGATTCTTCACCGCTTAACATCGCTTCTAGATGCCTTAAACATTCATCAAATGATGCTCCAAAGACCGAAAAGTCATCCATAAAGATCTCTATAGTCCTCTCTACCATATCTGAGAAAATTGCCATCATACACCTTTGAAAAGTTGCAGGTGCATTGCAGAGTCCAAATGGCATTCTTCTAAATGCAAATGTGCCAAAAGGGCAAGTAAATGTTGTCTTTTCCTGATCTTCTGGGGCTATTGCAATCTGGCGATACCCTGAGTATCCATCCAAAAAGCAATAGTAGTTATGCCCTGCGAGTCTGTCCAACATTTGATCTAGGAATGGCAACGGGAAGTGGTTTTTTCTAGTTGCTTTATTCAACTTGCGATAGTCAATGCAGATTCTCCATCCGGTGACTGTTCTCGAGGGAATGAATTCGTTTCTTTCGTTAGCCACCACTGTTATTCCACCATTTTTCGGCACCACTTGTACTGGACTTACCCATGTGCTATCAGATATGGGGTAAATTACTCCTGCATCGAGCCATTTTAGGATTTCCTTCCTTACTACCTCCTTCATATTTGGGTTCAGTCGCCTTTGGGCTTCGATGGATGGTCTGCTCTCCTCATCTAGACGGATTTTATGCATTACCGTTGATGGACTTATCCCTTTTATGTCTGCTAATGTCCATCCAATAGCCCGCTTGTGATTCTTTAGTACTCTTAGCAGTTTATCAATCTCTTCGGTGGATAGGTGGCATGAAATGATCACTGGTAGGGTTTTTTCTTCACCTAAGTATTGGTATTGTAGATGATTGGGTAGGATTTTTAACTCTAACTCTGGGGCCTTCTCTGTGGATGGTAATGATCTTTCTGGTACCTGTCCCAGCTCTTCATACTTCCTTGTCCTTGTATCCCATTTTTCATAAGCATTCATCCAATTTGCATACTCCATCAGATCTGGATCGTTTCTACTATCATCATCCCATGTGGTCAGTACTTCTTCAAGCGTATCATCATATTCGAACTCTTTGTTTGACATTGTCTCTTCGATAAGATCAATGGCTGAGCAGTTATCTTTGGCCTCTGGAAAATTTGCTGTTTGAAGAACATTGAAAATCACCTCTTCTTCATCTACTCGAAGCTTCAATTCCCCTTTGTGAACATCAATGAGAGCCTGTCCTGTGGCTAAGAAGGGTCTGCCCAGTATGATGGGGATTCCATCGTTATCTTGTATGTCTAAGATAACGAAATCGGCGGGGAAGATGAACTTGTCCACTTTTACTAATACATCTTCGATGACTCCTCTCGGATGAACAATTGAGCGGTCAGCTAGCTGCAAGGTGATGTTTGTAGGTTTGATTTCTCCCATTTCTAGTTTGCAGAAAACTAGATAGGGCATCAGATTTATGCCTGCTCCCAGGTCGCACAGTGCCTTTTGACATTCAAACTTTCCAATCGTGCATGGGATGGTAAAGCTCCCAGGGTCTTGTAACTTCTGAGGCAGTTGTCTTTGTAGGATGACACTACATTCTTCAGTTAACATCACCATTTCGTAATCCTCTATCTTCCTCTTTTTGCTAAGCACATCCTTCATGAACTTGACGTAGCTCGGCATTTGTTCTAATGCTTCAGCAAACGGGATATTGAGTTGCAATTGTTTGAGGACCTCCACGAATCTGGAGAATTGCTTGTCAAGAGTGCATGTTTTTAACTTCTGGGGATATGGTATCATCACTTGGGGTGCAGTTGCCACCGCCCGCTTTCGATTTACAGGTTACGGCGCGCGGCACGCTCTTGGGCGCGCGGCCTCACTTTCTGCAGATCGCCTCGGATGCGAGATCCTTCGCTGCGTCTCAGATTGTCTCAGAACCTTCGGCGCCACAACCCTGCTCTTGGGCGCCGCGGCTCTGCTGCTGCGAACTCTCTATCTCCCTTGATTCGGCATCCTTCAAGTCAATTGCCTGACATTGTGTTTCCTCATTGCATACCCCAGGTGCAGATTGCTCTTCATATGTTTCGCTGTTGAATATGATCGCGAGCTCTGCTATTTGCGTTTCCAATTTCTGCATGGCCATTCTTGTTTCGTCTATGAACTGATTTTGGTACCTCGTGAGGCTGAGTATAGTTTCTCTTAATTCCTCCCTTTCTTCCTCTATGGTTGGTTCTCTGTCATATGGACAGTACAAATCCATATCTAAGAAATTCCTGAGATAAATCAAAACCAACAAAGAATCACGGCACCTCGAACTTTTCGAAACTATAAATAAAAACGAAGAAACGTAAAATTAAAAATTAAAAACCAAATTAGAAATTAAACATAGATCCTTTGATATTGAACTATGCCTAATCCCCGGCAACGGCGCCAAAAACTTGATGCGCGGTAAGATGCACACACTTTAAACGCAAGTGCACGTTATCGTGACAAGTAGTATAGTCTTGATAAGACCGAATATCGTCCTCTAGGATTAGGATTCAAGTACCAACTATCTATTTTTTGGTATCTATTTGGTAAATTAATAATTGATTTGGTTGTTTAGAACTAAGAATTATGAAAGCTATTTAGAGTATAAAGATTTACTTCAGGAGTGATGAGAATAGGGCTTCTATGTATCCTCACTATCCGCTTATGCTACTTACTAATGCATTACTTATGGTATTCTTCTTTTGGAGAAAACAGGTTCTTAAATCGTTTTATACTCCCGTTAGGGTTATATAAACACTCAACCCCAGTATCGTTCCTTACCTACCTTTCGGTGATAAGGGTAACTTTATAGGAGGATTAAGAACAAAAACCTAGTTGACCGTCACGCACAATGCGCAAAATTAGGGTTGTTAAGCCTCTCATCAACGCTACATAAATAATTGAGGTATTTTCATCCTCAATCCAAGAATGTCTACCCAACTTACAGCATATTTCACAATCCCCCCTTTTCGGAATCTGATTAGAAATCATATAGTGATAATTAGTTGTCAATTAATTACCAAGAATTCAACTCAATTATTGGATAGATCTCACAATAAGAACAATAACCATAAGCATGCATTAATTTATAACATAAGTTTCAAGCAATTCAACATAGAAAGCCCTATAAGAGAATTAGTTCCTAGCCATTGACATGACAAGAACTAATTCCATGTTCATCATACAAAATCGAAATAAAGTAAAGAAAAGGAAAAGAAATTACTAAACTAATGGTATCCAATCTCCAAGCAAAAGTCTTGAGTTGTGCAAGAAGGGGAACCCTCAAAAACTGCCTAGGGTTCTCCTTTTATAGGATGCAAACCGCCTCCCTCTTTTCCTTCAGCCCGCCCGTAAATTCGTCCAAAAACCTAATTTTTCCGCGTCGGCGCCGCGGCCCGGCAGACAGGCGCCGCGGCGCCAGAAGTTCTGCAATCCGTCGGGTGTTTTGGCGCGCAGCCCACGCTATCTGGCATGCGAGGCGCGCGTACAGTATCTTCGTAGCTCTCCGGATGTTTAGCGCGCGGCCTGCATCCGCTGTCGGAGCGCCGCGCTGAGTCTTCTCTACGAATAGTGGCGCGCGCTTTTAGGCTGCGAGGCGCGCATGCTGTCCGATTTCGCCCTCGTTCGTCACTTTCTCTGTTTTCGGCTCTGACATCTCCTCTTTTGCCATCTTTTTGCTCCTTTTCCGCCATTTGACCATTTTAACCACTTTGACTCAAAAGAAAGAAAAACTATCCTAATACGACACTTATATGTGCAAAACGGGACAAAAGACTAACTAAAACTGACTCAAAAGGTGTATATAAAATACACCGATCATGGAGGAGGTTTGTAAATCCGGAGAAGATAGCACCAGTGAACACAACAATGGTGCGTGAATTTTATGCTAACTTTCCGGAGAGGGTGGAAAGGGGATGCTTTGTGAGGGGAAGATATATGCCTGTGACGGCAGACGCGATAAATATGGCTCTAAAGACGGTTGATGTTGAAGAAAGTGATGATTGGAACCACTTTAGAACATGGTCTAGAAGCACCTTGGGGACAATGTGTGGTTAAAGTTTGGGGGTGTTTTAATTGTGTCTTGTTATGTTTTATTTAAGTCTTTTTATTGTTTTTATGGATTTTTGAGTCACAAATTTTTTTCTTTTTGAGTCATAATTGTCTGTCAAAAGATCATGTATGTTGTAGTTGCTAGAAACACCTAGTGAAGTAAGGTGGAATAATGTAATGGAATTGAAGCAACTATCTAAACATCTAGGTTAGATATGCCAAAAACTCACAAAATCTGTCTATTTGGAGTTTCTTGCTTAAATTGTGCATGCTAAATAATGAAAACCTATGTGTTATGACTGCTTGCTATTTGAGGCGAAATAGTTAGGATATGCATGATAGGGAGATGACTCAGGCATTTCTTTGATAGCCAATTCTTACCATTCTTTTCTATCCCGGACTTTAAAAATATATCCCTAGTTAGCCCCATTGAGCCTAAAAATTGAAACTTCTTCTTTGACACCCTATATTCCCACAGATTGTGCCATAAGTAAAAATGTGAAGTAGTGGAATCAATTGTGTTAAAAAAGAGAGAAAAAGAGTGAATGAGCTTGTTGCACCCCAATAAAAAAGTAATAAGAAAGAGGCAAAAGCCTAAGTTTGGGGGTGCTTGTTATTATTATACTATTCACTCTCCCAAAACAAAAGAGGGAAAAGATAGAATTGAAGTGAAGAAAAGAACCAAAAGAAAAGGGAAAAATGGAAAAGCTAAAGAGCTTATGGTACACAGAATGAGCCTAAAATGCATATTTTTACCTACCTATACCTAAGCCTACATTACAACCCCTAAAGTCCTGAAGATCTCTTTTATGCATATCCAGGATTAGTGGAGAATAGCAAGTAAGCATGCCATATTATTTTTGAATTTATATGCATGATTTAGTATATTGACTTCCATTAAATCATGATAAATATGAGTTTGCGAAATATCTAGCTCAATGTGTTTAGTGTGCTGAAAAATCTCATGCTACATGTTCCTGCATATTATTCTGCTAACCTTCATGTTTTTCTAGATAACACTAAATGCAGCAAAAGTGATCAATGTCAGTGAGTCTTTTATTTTTCGTTTCTTGAGTCCTTTATTTCTTTCTTTCTATCTTTGCTCGAGGGCGAGCAAAGGTTAAGTTTGGGGGTATTTGATCGGTGTATTTTATATACACTTTTTGAGTCAGTTTTAGTTAGTCTTTTGTTCCTTTTTGTACAAATAAGTGTCATATTAGGATAGTTTTCCTTTCTTTTGAGTCAAAGTGGTTAAAATGGCCAAATGGCGGAAAATGAGCTAAAAGAGGGCAAAAGAGGAGGTTCCAGAGCTAAAAACAGAGAAAGTGGCGAACGAGGCAAAAGCGGACGGTAGCGCGCGGCCTCCTGCAGAGCGAAGCGAGGCGCGACGCTAATCATCAGAGAGGCTGCAGAGGATCCAGCACCGCGGCGCCCACAGACAGCAGAAATCAGGGCCGCGGCGCCAAATCACCCGAAGTGCTTCAGAAGTTCCGGCGCTGCGGCGCCAAAAGCAGGGCCGCGGCGCCGACGCGGGAAAAATCAGGTTTTGGACGAAATTCTGGGCCAGGCCTGCAGGGAAAAGTTAAGGGCGGTTTTCAGCCTATAAAAGGAGAACCCTAGGCAAATTTTAAGGGTTCCCCTTCTTGCACAACACAAGGTTTTCTTTCTTGGAGATTGGAGACCATAATTTAGTACTTTCTTTTCCTTTTTCTTTTCTTTATTTCAGTTTTTGTATGATGAACTTTGAATTAGTTCTTGTCATGTCAATGGCTAGGAACTAATTCTCTTATAGGGCTTTCCATGTTGATTCACTAGAAACTTATGTTATGAATTAATGCATGTTTATGGTTATTATTCTTCTTTGAGAGATTTATCCAATAATTGCTTTGAATGCTTGGTAATTAATTGACAACTAATTATCCTTATATGATTTCTAATCAAACTTCGAAAGGAGGAGGTTGTGAATATGCTGTAAGTTGGGTAGACATTCTTGGATTGGGGATGAAAATACCTCAATTATTTATGTAGCGTTAATGAGAGGCTTAACAACCCTAATTTTGCGCATGGTGCGTGACGGTTAACTAGGTTTTTGTTCTTAATCCTCCTATAGAGTTATCCTTATCACCGAAAGGTAGGTAAGGTGCAATACTGGGGTTGAGTGTTTATATATCCTTAACGGGAATATAAAACGATTTCGTAAACCTGCTAGCTCCGAGAGAAGAAGACCATAATTTGTTGCATTAATAAATAACATAAGCGGATAGTTGAGGAGACATGGAAGCCCTATTCCCATCACAACTGAAGTAAACTCACTAGATAAATTAGTTTCTATAATTCTTAGTTATAAACAACAAAAATCAAATATCAATTACCAAATAAATACCAAAAAGATAGATAGTTGTTACTTGAACCCTAATCCTTGTGGACGATATTCGGTCTTACTAAGACTATATTACTTGTTACGATAACGTGCACTTGCGTTAAAGTGTGTGCATCTTTTCGCGAATCACATTCCTCAAACCTCATTACTTCTCAACAATCATTCTTGTTTTTTCCTTTGAATAAATTTTGTTTCTCTTTTAATTTCCATCTTCATATACATGGATACTTCATATGAAGAAAACACTTATCGTGATTTATAAGAGTATGATATGAGATCAATGGGTATAAGATGAAGAGAGAAGAACACTTGTTTGCTTTTATATATCCATTGATCTCAGTATCATACTCATATAAATCATGATACTATCACAAGGAGTATTCTACTAGAAAAAGCACTTGTTCGTTGAGATCTAGACTGAAAAATTATTGGTATCGTGATCAGACTCAAAATGAAATTATTCAAAATGTGAGACAGTCTTCAATTACAGCATAATCATAAGGAGGAATGACTATGAAGTACTTAAAAATTCAAATAAGGTTAAGTAAACCTTGCGCCATCCATAATCATATATCGCAACAAGTCAAAAATTTCACCTATAGATAAAATCACACTGATGGATAAATTTTAACTATAAAATATTATAGACTCTTCTCTCTTTGTATCAAAATTCACCATATATAAATTAACGACAAGTGTTTTATTCGCACGAAGTAGCCATATATACACAAAAATAAAAATTAAAAGAGAAACACAATTTATTTGCACTTGGTGTCGTCGACATTTGGATTTTGTCCTCATATAATTTAAAAAAAATAATAATATAGAGGGAAGACTTAGTTTTATATCTATGTTAGAAATATGATTACTCAAAAGAATCATGTTTATGAAAAAAATTGTTGCTTAACTTTTTTTTACCCGATTTTGTTTTCATTTTTATCAATTTACAGAATTTCATTATATCTAAAAAAATGCAATTTACATTTCTATTAAACTAAAAATAATGACAAATTGTAGTTAGCGATTTTTTATCATTCCGGTTTTATTGAATATTCCTGAAGGAACTAGTTATGAATTCTTACGTGGCTTCGGATATGTGTATCGTTGAATCAATTTCAATAATAATGCAAAATTACAAGAATCTAATTAATATAAATTTAATTAAATATCTTAATATTTGCAATATTTTCTCTATATGACCTAATTATATATGGTAAAAAAATTATTGTTTCAAGCCTAAACAGAGTAACACTAACCAACTTTTAAATGTTTATTGTCTGTTTCATTAATTCTTTAGACACATCTTATTTATTTTTATTTTAGTACGTCTGGTGACACGACTGGTGCGCGGTAAGATGCACACACTTTAACGCAAGTGCACGTTATCGTGACAAGTAGTATAGTCTTGATAAGACCGAATATCGTCCTCAAGGATTAGGGTTCAATTACCAACTATCTATTTTTTCGGTATCTATTTGGTAGATTGATATTTTGATTTGTTGTTTATAACTAAGAATAATAAAAGCTATTTCACTATAAGGGTTTACTTCAGTTGTGATGAGAATAAGGCTTCCACGTCTCCTCACTATCCGCTTATGTTACTTATTAATGCACTAACTTATGGTCTTCTTCTTTTGGAGAAAGCAGGTTCACTAAATCGTTTTATACTCCCGTTAGGGTTATATAAACACTCAACCCCAGTATTGCACCTTACCTACCTTTCGGTGATAAGGATAACTCTATAGGAGGATTAAGAACAAGAACCTAGTTAACCGTCACGCACAATGCGCAAAATTAGGGTTGTTAAGCCTCTCATTAACGCTACATAAATAATTGAGGTATTTTCATCCCCAATCCAAGAATGTCTACCCAACTTACAGCATATTCACAATCCCCCCCTTTCGGAATCTGATTAGAAATCATATATTGATAATTAGTTGTCAATTAACTACCAAGAATTCAACTCAAATATTGGATAGATCTCACAATAAGAAAATTAACCATAAGCATGCATTAACTCATAACAAAAGTTTCTAGAGATTTAACATGGAAAGCCCTATAGAGGAATTAGTTCCTAGTCATTGATATGACAAGAACTAATCCCATGTTCATCATACAAAAACTGAAATAAAGTAAAGAAAAGGAAAAGAAATTACTAAACTATGGTCTCCAATCTCCAAGCAAGAAGCCTTGTGTTGTGCAAGAAAGGGAACCCTTAAAAACTGCCTAGGGTTCTCCTTTTATAGGCTGAAAACCGCCTCCCTCTTTTCCTTCAGGCCTGGCCCAGAATTTCGTCCAAAAACCTAATTTTTCCGCGTCGGCGCCGCGGCCCTGCATACAGGCGCCGCGGCGCCGGAAGTTCTGCAATCCGTCGGGTGTTTTGGCGCCGCGGCCCTGATATCTGCTGTCTGAGGGCGCCGCGGCGCTGCAAATCCTGTAGCTTCTCGGATGTTTAGGCGCCGCGGCCCTGCATCTGGCTCGAGGCGCCGAGCTGGGTCTTCGCAGCCTCTCGAATAGTGGCGCCGCGCCGCTGATCGCAGGAGGCGCCGCGGTGCTGGTCTGGATTTCACCCTCGTTCGCCACTTTCTCTGTTTTCAGCTCTGGCGTCTCCTCTTTT
This sequence comes from Przewalskia tangutica, assembly GCA_029844215.1. Lineage (NCBI taxonomy): Eukaryota > Viridiplantae > Streptophyta > Magnoliopsida > Solanales > Solanaceae > Przewalskia > Przewalskia tangutica. The sequence goes on from CM056719.1 coordinate 133,499,653, forward strand.
GCTCTCTTTTAGCTCCTTTTCCGTCATTTGTCCATTTTAACCACTTTGACTCAACAGAAAGGAAAACTATCCTAATACGACACTTATATGTGCAAAACGGGACAAAAGACTAACTAAAAGTGACTCAAAAGGTGTATATAAAATACACCGATCAAATACCCCCAAACTTAACCTTTGCTCGCCCTCGAGCAAAGATAGAAAGAAAGAAAGAAATAAAAGACTCAAAGAACGAAAAATAAAAGACTCACTGACATTGATCACTTTTGCTGCATTAGTGTTAACTAGAAAAACATGAAGGTTAGCAAAATAATATGCAGGAACATATAGCATGACATTTCAGCACATTAAACTAGATATTTCGCAAACTCATATTCATCATGCTTAATGGAAGTTAATATATTAAATCATGCATATAAATTCAAGAATCCTATGGCATGCTTACTTGCTATTCTCCACTAATTCTGGATATGCATAAAAGAGATCTTCAGGACTTTAAGGGTTGTAATGTAGGCTTAGGTAGGGGTTGGTAAAAATAGGCATTTAGGCTCATTTTTGTGTACCATAAGCTCTTTAGCTTTTCAGTATTTCCCTTTTCTTTTTGTTCTTTTCTTCATTTCGATTCTATCTTTCCCCTCTTTTGTTTTGGGAGAGTGAAGTATCTAATAATGACAAGCACCCCCAAACTTAGGCTTTTGCCTATTTCTTATTACTTTTGTATTGGGGTGCAACAGACTTATTCACTCTTTTTGTCTCCTTTTTTTTTTAACACAATGTATTCCACTATTTCATATTTTCACGTATGGTACGATTTGTGGGAATATAGGGTGTCAAAGAAAAAGTTTCAAATTTAGGCTCAATGGGGCTGACTAGGGATATTTTTGAAGTACGGGATAGAAAAGAATGGTAAGAATTGGCTATCAAAGAAATGCCTGAGTCATCTCCCTAACATGCATATCCTAACTATTTCGCCTCAAATAGCAAGCAATCATAACACATAGGTTTTCATAATTTAGCATGCACAATTTAAGCAAGAAACTCCAAATAGACAGATTTTTGTGAGTTTTTGGCATATCTAACCTAGGTGTTTAGATAGTTGCTTCTAATTCCATTACATTATTCCACCTTCCTTCACTAGGTGTTTCTAGCAACTACAGCATACATGATCTTTGACAGGTCAATTATGAAAAAAAGAAAAAAATTTGGTGACTCAAAATAAACATAAAAACAATCAAAAAGACTTAAGTAAAACCTAACATGACACAAAGAAAATAAAACATAAATAAAACACCCTCAAACTTAAATCACACATTGTCCCCAATGTGTGCAAGACTCAAAGAAAAATAAAAGAAATAAAACTTACAGACTTTGGCTAAAATGGTGGTGGTGGCGGTGGATAATGCATCGACCATTGGTTGAACAAGGAACTCAACTCGTTGATTTGTTGCCTTGTTTCTTGCTGTCCTTATACTACTGTATCCAAGGTCTGCATCATCTTCATCTGATTTTGAAACAATTGCTCCATCGTGGGCGTTGGAGGTTCTGCTCCTGTGGTTGGCCGGTGGCTGGGTCCTGCCTCATATTGAGCCCCTATTTCAAGCTCATCTTCGTCCATGGCGGTCTCTGCTGCTGCTGCTGCTGGTACTCTCCGTCTGGCTGCTGGGGGGCTTGGGTCTGGGAAAGAGTGCACTATCCCACAGGACACCGGCAGTTGGTTTCTCTCATGAGTGTCAGTGGGTAGTTTTGGGACCGCACTCATGTGGCAAAGACTGGTAATGAGTGAACCGTGTCCCAATCCACCTGTTGTCACCAACCTGCTGATTTCTTCAATGCTCTGCACTATTTCTTTCCCCACATCAATCGTCATTCCCCTCATAATTCCATATATCAGTTTAATCCTATCCTCTGGCACTCTGGTGAAGTGCGTGGATGGAATCATGCGGGCGCTGACGAAATATAGCCAACCTTTGGCTACTTTGTTGAATTGGCACCTGTTCAGTGCTCTTGATCCATTTCTTCCAATATCAAAAACAGCCCCATGGTAGCTCACGGTGTCTGCAACGGCATTCCAGTCGATGCGGTCGGTGCTTCTAGACCATGTTCTAAAGTGATTCCAATCACTTCTTTCTTCAACATCAACCGTCTTCAATTGTGCATTTACATTCTCTGCTGTCACAGACACATAAACTCCCCTAACAAAGCATCCCCTTTCCACCTTCTCCGGAAAGTTGGCATAAAATTCACGCACCATTGTTGTGTTTACTGGTGCTATCTTCTCCGGATTTACGAATCTCCTCCACCCCCTTAACTCAATCATAGCCCGGATGGGCTCATAAACATCTTCCTCCCCATATGACTCCCTCTGGTAGTCCATTCTCCTTTCTGGTATTATGGGTCTGGTATCAAGCTTTTTGTATCTTTGGAAGGCTTCGTAGCTCACAAACCTAGTATTATCATAATGTGGGGTTGGGGTGGATGTGGAGCCTCTTCTCTTCCTGGTGGCCATGGTTTAAAATAGTTTCTGGAGCTTTTCAATTTAGTGGCACAAATGTTTCCTACACAATCTACAACTAGCAGCGAACACAACACCCCCAAACTTCAACTTTTCTACCCAATACCCACACTCCTTTTCTACTCTTTTCTCCAAACTTCACAATCAACTTTTCAGTACCCAACTACTTCAACTACAATACTCCTTCAAACTGCTACCTCCTGTGACTTCGGTAAAGGATTCAAGAACAGAAAAAAAAAAGATTACCTTGAGAAGATTCAAGCTGCTCTTGTTTCAATTGGTGGTTTGAGGCTATGGAATGGAGCTTTGTTATTTGAGATAACTAAGGGTTTTTAGGAATTTAAGAGTTTTGATTGTGGTTGGGTTGGATTTTATGGAGGATTTGTGGGCAAATTTTCGGATTTTCGTGGGTTTTGGAAAGGAAGGGTTAGGTTTTTGAAATTGGATTTGGGGAAAATCTGATTTCTGGGCGTTTTAAGTTCTGGATTCCCGCCGCGCAGCGCTTTTGGCGCGCGGCGCCAATCTTCTGCGCTCTTCGACTTTCTGCGCGCGACCATTGCAGGCGCGCGGCTAAACTTGGCAAATTTTACGGAATTTTGGCGCGCGCCTGCTCCTGGGCGCCGCGGCGCTTAAACTTCTGCGTCTGTTCAGTTCTTTTGGCGCCGCGGCCCTGCTCCTGGGCGTCGCGGCGCTTACCCGCTTTTCTTGAAATCCTGGCTTTCGTTCAGCTTTTCGTCCTTCAGTTTATTTGCCTATACCTGTCAATCACAACACAAATACAGGAATCCAAGACCGTGAGACTGTTCTTAGACAAAATAAAATAAACTAAAGACAGAAATTAAAATAACATAATTGAAAACGTTGGGTTGTCTCCCAAGTAGCGCTGTCTTTAACGTCTTTTAGCCGGACGCAAGTTCCTTAGCCTTAATGACCCTGGGGTGGATTAAGCCCCCATCCAATCCATTTCCTCCACATTTGGCGTTTTCTTTTTCTTCTTTTCTTCTTAGCATTATCAGTAAGGGGGAGTTCAGGAATACTTACCTCCTTTAGTGGCATTTCAGCAAACCATGCCTGCTTTCTTGGGCTCATCGCTCTTTGGTTGACTTGTATTGGCTCGCATGGGGGTTTGATGGTGCTGATTGCAAAGCACCCACTCATGGTTGGTGGCTCAATGACGTGTTTAAAAACTTTAAACACCATTTCTTCATTCTCCACCCTTAATGTTAACTCTCCTCTTTCAACATCAATCAAAGCTCTCCCCGTTGCTAGGAATGGCCTCCCCAATATGATAGGGATTTCCGCATCTTCTTCCATATCAAGAATGAGGAAGTCTGCAGGAAAGAAGAATTTTCCTACTTTCACAATCACGTCCTCGATCTTGCCTCTTGGATGAACCACTGTCCTGTCGGCCAGTTGCAGGCTTACTGTGGTTGGTTTGGCCTCACCCAACTCCAATCTTTTAAATACTGATAAGGGCATGAGATTTATACTTGCCCCTAAATCACATAGAGCTCTGTTGCAAGTTACCCTGCCCACTGTGCAAGGTAGTGTAAAGCTCTCTGGATCTTTTAGCTTTGGTGGCAACTTTTTCTGCAAGATAGCACTACACTCTTCTGTTAGTGCTACTATTTCGTACTCTGCCAGCTTTTTCTTCTTCCCCAAGATCTCCTTCATAAACTTAAAATAGGAGGGCATCTGCTCTAATGCTTCTATGAAAGGTATGTTGATATGCAGCTTCCTGAATGTCTCCAAAAATTTGGAGAATTGTTTATCAACCGCCTTTCGCTGTAGTCTCCGGGAAAAGGGATCTTTTACGTATACTCCTTCTGGAGTTTTCTCTACTCTGATTGGGCTCAATCACCTTCTCTTTTCTAACTCGCCTTCTTCTCAACTCTTGGGTGGTATTCTGCTCCAACCGTTTGCGCTTCTCGATTGCCTTTTTGGCATTGCTCCTTGGATTTACCTCTGTATTGCTTGGCAATGTCCTACGTGGCTCTTTGTTTGCACTGCTTTGCTAGTGACCCACTTGTGTCTCAAGTTCTGAATGAGGATCTAGCTTACATCATGAACTGGTGCAGGCATTGCAAGTCTTTATCCTGTTGCCAGCTCGTCTGGCTTTTCTTCTTTGAACGGTGCATTGAATTGTTGATCTTTGTGGGGCTTGAATGAAGGGCGCTAATGCAGTTCTGCTGGTTCGCATGCGGCCTGTATTGGATTCTGCTTCGGTATTGATTCTGTTGCCCTTGGTATTGATTCTGCAGGTTCTGGTGCTGGTTCTGCTGCCCCTGGTCTCCTCTCCATGAGAAATTTGGGTGGTTCCTCCACCCTGGATTATAAGTGTTGGAGTAGGGGTTGTTCTGTTGCCTCTGATAATTACCTATGGCCTGACACTCTGCCTGCTCCATTGGTATATTGTTTGGATCGGTGAAGGACACCTATCAAATGTATGTGGCCCACCATATCTCACGACTTTAGGCATCTGCACCGCATTTACTGACACTGTATGTTGCTGCAATTGTTTCGCTAAAAGGGCCACTTGGGCATTCAAGGCAGCAATAGCATCTATTTCGTGGACTCCCACTGTTCTTTTCCCACTTGTCGACCTCTCTTCAGTGACATGGTTGTTGGTGGCCATATCTTCTAATAGCTCATGAGCGTCGTGGGGTGTTTTCCTCATGAATGCTCCACATGCTGCTGCATCTATAATGGTTCTGGTTGTACTGATCAGCCCGTTGTAGAAGATGTGGACCAAGTTCCACAACTCAATGCAATGGTGTGGGCACTTTCTCTGTAGATCCTTGAACCTTTCCCAAGCTTCATATAAGGATTCTCCATCTGCTTGGTAGAAGTTGTTCAACTCCCCTCTTAGTTTTGCTGCTTTACACGGAGGAAAGAACTTGGCTAAGAATTTTTGTGCCAGCTCGTGCCATGTAAAAATCGAATCGGCCGGCAGTGAATTCAACCATACTTTTGCTCTATCCCTGAGTGAGAAGGGAAAGAGCCTCAATTTGACGGCATCATCAGTAACGCCGTTATATCTGAAAGTTGCACATAGCTCCAAGAAATTAGCTATGTGCATATGTGGATCCTCCGATGGCAGTCCTCCGAATTGCACTGTGTGCTGTACCATGCTCAGAATCGCCGGTTTTATCTCGAAGTTGTTGGCTCCTATTGCAGGGAGCCTAATGCATGTCTGTGCTCCATTCACTCTTGGCAGCACATAGTCCCCCAAACTTCTTTCTGGCTGGATTTGGACTCTCTCCTCCACGTCCATTGGTACTTGCCGAGGCATTCCTGGGTTATGTTGATTTTCACCTAACCCTTCTCTCATCATGTTATTGTTTTGAGCACCGTCCATTTCTATCAAAGTTGCAATCCGCTGATTCTTTCTGTTCTGTTTGCAGGTTTTCTCAATCTCTGGATTGAAGGGAACAAGAGTGTCTGCTCCTCTTCTCCTTCGCATAAACTGATTTCCTGAAATAGATCAAAAACAAACAACCAATCACGGTACCTCGAATTTTCCAAAAATAATAAAAAAAACGTAAAAATTAAAAATTAAAATTAAAATTAAAAACCAAATTAGAAATTAAAAATAGACAAATTTGATATTGAACTATGCCTAATCCCCGGCAACGGCGCCAAAAACTTGGTGCGCGGTAAGATGCACACACTTTAACGCAAGTGCACGTTATCGTGACAAGTAGTATAGTCTTGATAAGACCGAATATCGTCCTCAAGGATTAGGGTTCAATTACCAACTATCTATTTTTTTGGTATCTATTTGGTAGATTGATATTTTGATTTGTTGTTTATAACTAAGAATAATAAAAGCTATTTAACTATAAGGGTTTACTTCAGTTGTGATGAGAATAGGGCTTCCACGTCTCCTCACTATCCGCTTACGTTACTTATTAATGCACTAACTTATGGTCTTCTTCTTTTGGAGAAAGCAGGTTCACTAAATCGTTTTATACTCCCGTTAGGGTTATATAAACACTCAACCCCAGTATTGCACCTTACCTACCTTTCGGTGATAAGGATAACTCTATAGGAGGATTAAGAACAAGAACCTAGTTAACCGTCACGCACAATGCGCAAAATTAGGGTTGTTAAGCCTCTCATTAACGCTACATAAATAATTGAGGTATTTTCATCCCCAATCCAAGAATGTCTACCCAACTTACAGCATATTCACAATCCCCCCCTTTCGGAATCTGATTAGAAATCATATAGTGATAATTAGTTGTCAATTAACTACCAAGAATTCAACTCAAATATTGGATAGATCTCACAATAAGAAAATTAACCATAAGCATGCATTAACTCATAACAAAAGTTTCTAGAGATTTAACATGGAAAGCCCTATAGAGGAATTAGTTCCTAGTCATTGATATGACAAGAACGAATCCCATGTTCATCATACAAAAACTGAAATAAAGTAAAGAAAAGGAAAAAAAATTACTAAACTATGGTCTCCAATCTCCAAGCAAGAAGCCTTGTGTTGTGCAAGAAAGGGAACCCTAAAAACTGCCTAGGGTTCTCCTTTTATAGGCTGAAAACCGCCTCCCTCTTTTCCTTGGGCTGGCCTGAATTTCGTCAAAAACCTAATTTTTCAGCGTCGGCGCCGGCACGCATCTGAGCGCGCGGCGCCGGAAGTTCTGCAATCCGTCGGGTGTTTTGGAGCCGCGGCCCTGATATCTGCTGTCTGAGGCGCGCGGCCTGCAAATCTGTAGCTTCGGATGTTTAGCGCGCGCCCTGCATCTGGCATGCGAGCGCCGCGACCTGCATCTGTTGTCACGAGCGCGCGCTGGGTCTTCTCCGCGGCCCTGCTTTTGACTGCAGGAGGCGCCGCGGCGCTGGTCTGGATTTCACCCTCGTTCTCCACTTTCTCTGTTTTCAGCTCTGACGTCTCCTCTTTTGCCCTCTTTTAGCTCTTTTTCCGCCATTTGGCCATTTTAACCACTTTGACTCAACAGAAAGGAAAACTATCCTAATACGACACTTATATGTGCAAAACGGGACAAAAGACTAACTAAAACTGACTCAAAAGGTGTATATAAAATACACCGATCAACGACCCAATTTACTGAGCCGTGATGGCACTCACCACCAGGGTCAGTAAGCCGACCACAATCACTTAATCCAAAATATTTAAAGAAAAAAGTTCAGGAATAGTTAAGGAAATTCAATTTTAGTCTTAAATAAGTCTTATAATATAAATAATACAAAAATACTACAACTCCTCAATACTGTTGTCTCCAGTACAAGAACTAACTAGAAAGGAATTCAAGTCTGGCAATATATTCCGAAAATACATAAGCTAGCAGAATATGAAAAGACAGAAAGTAAAGGATAGATGGGAGAATTCAGTGCCATGAATCACAAAGATGGCTCACCCCGAATCATTCAGAACGTCCTCGCCGATGGCCACCATATCGATCTCCACTCGTGCTAGGAATAGAGTCGGCACACTAAAGGATATTGCAAGTGTAGTGTGTGTACAAAAATAATGAGTTATAACATTCTGTAAATTCTGATTAGGTGTGGATGTGTTAAATGAGTATGAATATGACAATTAAACATGTGAAGTGCTAACAAGATGAGTTTTGGTGAAAATAGTTATTTCAGAATTGATGCGCGATTTAATGCACACATTTTAACGCAAGTGCACGTTATCGTGACAAGTAATATAGTCTAGGTAAGACCGAATATCGTCCTCAAGGATTAGTGTTCAAGTACCAATTATCTATCTTTTGGTATCTATTTGGTAACCGATATTTGATTTTGTTGATTATAACTAACAATTATAAATACTAATTAACTATGTGTTTACTTCAGTAGTGATGGAAATAGGGCTTCCAAGTCTCCTCAACTATCCGCTTATATTACTTATTAATGCAATGAATTATGGTTCTTCTTCTTTTGGAGCTAGCAGGTTTACTAATTCGTTTTATACTCCCGTTAAGGCTATATAAACACTCAACCCCAGTAGCGCTCCTTTCTACCTTTCGGTGATAAGGATGACTCTATAGGAGGATTAAGACCAAAAACCTTGTTAATCGTCACGCGCCATGCGTGAAATTAGGTGTTTAAACCTCTTATTAACGCTACACAAGTAATTGAGGTATTTTCATCCCCAATCCAACCTATGTCTACCCAACTTACAGCATAGTCACAACCTCCTCCTTTCGAAGTTTGATTAGAAATCATATAAATAATGATAATTAGTGATCAATTAATTACCAAGCATTCAAAGCAATTATTGGGTAAATCTCAACAATAAGAAGAACAACCATAAACATGCATCAATTCATAACATAAGGTTCAAGTGATTTGACATGGAAAGCCCTATAATGGAATTAGTTCCTAGCCATTGACATGACAAGAACTAATTCAATATCCAACATAAAAACTGAAAGTAAAGTAAAGAAAAGAAAAGAAAATTACTAAGTAAAGGTCTCCAATCTTCAACTCCAAGAAGTCTTGTGTTTGTGCAAGAAAGGGAACCCTTGAAAACTGCCTAGGGTTCTCTTTTTATAGCCTCCAAACCGCCTTCAACTTTTCCCTTCAGGCTTGGCCTAAATCGCCTAAAACTCGATTTTCCAGCGTCGGCGCCAGCCTCGCTATCGGCGCGCGGTGCGAAACCTCGTATTGCTACGGTAATTAGGCGTCGCGGCCCTGCACTCTGCTGTCTAGAGGCGCCGCGGCTGTTATACCCCGTATTTCCAGAGTATGTACGCGGGGACGTACGTAGAAAAGTTTGTGCCTTAAAGTGCTTGGCCGAATTTTATTTGTGCATAACACCCGGTTAGAGTCGTTTTTCGACGAAACGTTTTCACAGCTTTCGTAGGGAAAATTCCGGCTATGTTATTTTTAATTTTTGCGGATTTTTCCGAGAGACGAAACATTTTGGACCAACGAGAGGGCGACACTTGTCACCCTCTCATTGATGGAGTGTGGGCGGTTGGCTTGGACGAATTGGTGACAATTTTGTCAAGTAGTAGGTAGGATATTTTGTGTGTTAGTTGGTTAGGGGCACTTGGCAAGATCTTGGCCCTACACTTGCTATGCACTTGGCTAGATCTTGGCCATTGGTTGGCCTTGGCTTGTGCTATAAATACCCCCCTTAGGATGACTTCTTCATCCATTCCAAATATGTTCCAAGTCTTGCTATCCTTCCCCTCCCCTCTTGTTTGACTCTCGTCCAAGAGTCCCCCCCTAGATAGGCCCTTGTGGCCGAGAGCCTCCCATCCCCTTTGTGGTGTGGCAGTGGGTACCCCTAGCCTAGTTGTTTCGTATAATACCCCTCTTGGTAGAAATACTCTCAAAAGTATTGTTATAATGCCCAAATTACCTTAGCCATATACCTTGTTGTATTCTAAGGTTATACCTATCTGAAAAGCCGGAAATACTATTATACTTACCGTCAGTCACCAAACCGAAACCCTAAGGAAAATCTCCATGGTTAGTTGGAGTTGTATGTAGAAGTTGGTTAGAACTTCTAAGGGTAGTTTGGAGCGGGTTGGAGCGCACGGAGTTGGAGCTAAACGATTGCCCAGGATCGACTTTAACTAGGATAATTATGGGCTTATCGAGGTAATTATCTTGTCCCTCTATTGTAATTGGAAATTGCATATTGTTAGAATATATAGTTGAAGTATACTATATATAGAACTGAGCGTAGTTATTGGCAATGTCTTTTGACTTAAGCCTGAATAATACTTACGGCAATGTCTTGCGACTTAAGCCTGAATTTAAAGAAGAATCTTGAATCAGAATTACATAGGGTGTATCAGATGAGACTTGTGTAGGAGTACCGTGGAGTATAATTGTACCCGTTTGGGTTAGCCGTATAACCCCCCCCTGGTTGGCTTGGTAGCCGGCCTCGATAGAGGAGGAGATTTACGCTGTTGCGGGGGGGGGGGGAGGTGCTGCCGAATTTTCTGTAGAATGTTCTCCGAGGGATCTAAATGTTAATAAGCGCCTTGTGGCCTTATAGGTTGAAGTACTACGTGTGGCGCGATCTTGGCTAAGGAGTAGCCGACGGTTTGAAGTACTTGGGCGTTTGCTATTAGTCGATACTGTCGCGAGGTATGTGAACCTCTTCCTATCTCTTCTAGCATGATATGTGTGAACTATGTAGTACGGTGAGCGTACGTATGCTAAATGTATTTGATTGGTTTAAAACATAAAGTGTTATAACGACTTTATGGGAAGTTGGTTATAACGACTTTATGTTGGTAAGAAAATACTTGTGGTTTTAAAAAGGTAATCGATTTGAACTATAATCTGGCGTGTTATGTGTTAATAAAGAACTTGAAGTATTTCAAAAGATTTTTGAATCATTTGAAAGAAGAAGTAATACTTGATTTGTTTTGAAAACTTAAGAGTTATGCTAGCTTTATGGAAAGTTAGGTATAACGTCTTAAGAATGTTTCTTGATTTTGGAAATCAGAATGTGTATCGACAAACCACTGCAGCGTTTATAAGAGGAAATGTTTTTAATAATTAAGTATTATTAAAACCAGTAGAAACTTCCATCTGCATAGAAGCTAAGATGAGACAAAATGATATTTCCTAGATCATGGCTGCTGTAATAAGATTGTTATAAACAAGAATATCCTACTCACATATAAGACTTATGTTTCTCAGATAGTTTAAAGGAGAATTATATTCTTAAATGAATAAGACTATGAACTACGAAACCTTTCTAAAATGAGAAACTTGAACATTGGAAATTAGGCAAACTTGATCATTGGAAAAGAATGTTGCTACTTTATTTTACAAAGAGAAGTAATTGATTTACTTTAAAAGGATAGTCACTCTATTTATACTACGGGTACTGTGTGACATTGTGAAAGTAACGTATCTTTTAAAGAGTTAATGTATGAAGTACTTTGGGGATAAAACCCCGAACTTGTTGGCATATAGTAAAAAGTACCTTGTGTGTATAACTTGATTGTGTTGGTTTGTGATAGCACAGTAATACTTTCTTGTTGATTGATAAGTAAACATGCTAGGATGCTACGTGTGTTAGTATCTTGTGATGTTGTGTAAAGGGGTTACCTTTGTTGTGCTTATGTTGCTTAACGATAAGCTGTTGTGTTAGTATTTTACATCACTCATCTCTTGAGATGATTCCGGTTAAGCGCCTCCGACGCGGGGTAGACTCAGCGGGTCGATGGACCTATGATTCGAGAATACCTCACGCAGTCCCGGGCCTACGCGAGCTACGAGAGTTCGTGTTAGTGTCGTCCTTTATGGGCATGCGGTCCATGTGGCCACGCGGTGCGAAGTCGGGGCGATGCGGGAGTAGCTACCCTCGATGCGGGAATACCTCATGCGGGCGATGAGATTGGCCTACGCGAGTCGCGGGAGTTCGAGGTTAGGCAGCGACATTGATCTGCGGGCAAGTGGCGGCTTTGATCATGTGACGGTCAGACAGATCTTATGATCTGATTCATGACCTTGTTGGTGCGTGGGTTTTTAGTAATCGGCTATGCCTTCGTACTTACCCGTGCAGTTTATTATGACACAGTGGGACTCGGTGTTCATGTGTTCCTTGGTGCTTTTATATCATAGGCTGGCGGTGAGGAAGGTATTCCACGGCATGATTGATGTTGTGGGCCCGAGACCCATTGTTATACTTGAGTGATGACTTGAGGCGTGAGTCACGACTTGACATGATTGCTTTGTTGTAAAGCGTAGTTTGGTTATCATACATGTCTCTCGCTTTATATCGCTATGATTTCATTTACGATATGTATTTTGATTTCACATACTCGGCACTGTTGTCTTGACCTCCTCGAAGTGCGTTCATGCCGCAGTTGAGGTACACGATCGTTGATCCTAGCTCTCGAGTCACGATTTGGCGTTTGGGAAGCTCCGTTTCTCGGAGGCTTATTCGTATAGTCCTGTTGTTGTAAGTGCTTACATTCAGGGGTATGACGGGGCCCTGTCCGTCGTTGTTGTCGTATCATTTCTTAGAGGTCTGTAGTACTGTTGTGGGCAGGGTTTGTAAAAAGGATTAAACCGTTTCTTTGTAAAAGTGGTTATTTATATACGAAAGGCAAGCTTTCCTCAGTTGCATTTTGTACTTCACTTGTTTCATGTATGTGTTTTATGTTCGTGATTACTACGATGTTGTGTCACTAGGGTGCCCGGGTAAGGCACGATCCACGCCCGGGTTTGGGTCGTGACAAAAGTGGTATCGAAGCGATTAATCCTCGGAAAATGTCTGCACCGTATCGATTCAGAGTCTTGATTATCGGTGTGTTGTGCACCACCAATAATCGTGAGGCTATAGGATATTTTAGGATTGGTTTCTATTCTTCTCACTCGAGATCGTGCCTTAGAGAGCCGTGTTGTAAGTTGGACCCTCGACGTATTTCTTTCCTTTACCGCTATGCCTCGCGTAGGGCAACCCGCCCGGGAGGGCAAAGCGGCAGGAGGCTGCGGTAAGTCTGAGAGAGGGTTACGTGGGCACAGGCCCAATCATCACCTGGGGTGGTGCTTCATTCGGGGAGTTTTGCGACGTCACTAGCCCCAGCAAAGTTTAGCACGGCGGCGGCAGTTCCTACTGCGGCCATGATATTTGGACCTTTAGTTCCACGACCAGGAACAGAGAATATGGATTGCAAAGAGGCGACCCTATTACTAGCTATGGATTTAACTACCAGAGAGTATACCGATGTACCGCGAATTTTGATGAATATCAACGAGAGGGTTGTGCAAGAGTAGTTCTTCAGTTAGGCTTGAGCATGGCCGGTGTACGAGCTTATACACAGCAGGCCGAGAAACGTAGAGATCGACGGGTTAACCAAGGACAGCAGAAGAGGGCCAGAACAGCAAGGTCCTTTGGTAACTTTCGAGGCAAGTCACCTCACCAGCAGATTTGATTATGCATATCCACAATGCAGAGTGGTCTTCCACGGATTTCAGGACGTTCGGGGTATGCAGGAGTTGGTTAGAACTCCAGGGCTTCCGGTTCACAGTTTGGCAGACGTCATCCTGGGGAATGTCGTCTTTTAGTTGGTACTTGTTGTACCTAGGACCGTCAGGGTCTGTTGTCGATAGAGTGTCCTTGTAGGAGGACTTTGCCTTCAGTACCGGTGGGTAGTTCGTCACCTCCAGCTTGCGCCTACAGGCGTGTTTGATTAGAACGACTAAGGGAGTGAAGCGATGAACATAGATCTATCCTTAACCCTCTAGAGTTTTGTATAGGTGATAAGGTGAGTATACCTTAGGTGCTATGTTCTGATAGCAGTGTGTTAGTTGTGATTTGAAATCATGGTTGTTTAACCGAGTAAGATTTTGGGGGATAGAGAAAGTGTGAGCCTTAGAGCTTTTTGCGTAGAGACCTTAGAGGTGAGGCCATCTCGAGAAAAGGTGTAGTGTTATGTTTGACCCTTATCGGAAGTGCATAGTGCACGTGAGTTATGTTTGGGATAGGTCCCTAGTAGTGTGGAATGAAAGGGGGTAGTTGAGCTAAGAAGACCGCTAGGTTTTCGTAACGTGATTAGTGAGAGTTTTCCTTCGGGGAGCTAATATTGTGCGCGTTGCCGGGTCGGGTTGAGGCCACGTTGCGGGTCAACCCGCGGCAGGTTTGGTGGTGGGGTCAGTTTGTGGTGGTCCCGCCTTGTGGTAGGGTCACGAGGGTGTTAGGCCCATGTTCAGTTAACTGCAGTCTGAGTTCGTGGACGTTCGACCGGTGGTCGGGTCGATGGGGGCAGCCCATCGTGTTCTTCGTTCGGGACCGTTTACTCGGCTGTGTTGAGTTATCTGAAGGGTTGAAAGGCTGCACGGGGTGCCTACCTTCACCTTATGTCAGACAAGTGAAGCCCAGGTTGTGGCTATTTTTCGTTTTCTGAAAGTTTACCAGGCAGGGTTAGGAACTCAGGTGAGTCTCAGAATCGCATTCTCCCTCGGGCCAGTGTTTGGATTTCAGGGATAGTTGTGGGGATTGTTGTCTCCTGTGGAGGTAGTGTTTGATCTACCATTTCAGTGTTCGGATGTCGCCTTTTGAGGCCTTGTAGGGGCGGATGTGTAAGTCGCCGGTCGAATGGTTCGATGTTGGCAAGGTTCAGACAGTTGGTTCAGGCTTGTTCCAGCAGACTGTGGATAGTGAGAAGCTTGTCTAGAAGAGGTTCTGGCAGCTCAGAGGAATCGTGCGGATAATCGGCGACGACGCTTAGAGTTCGAGTTGTGGTCGGTCTTCTTGAAAATACCACCCGGGTTGGGTGCGACGAGTTTTGGAAAACAGAGGAACTTAGCCCGAGTTACTTTGGGCCTTTTGAGTTCATGTGAAGAATAGGCGGGTTGCCTATATGTTAGCTTTGCCGTCCGACTTAGGAGGTCAGACGTCCGATCTTTCGTATTGTTATGATCGGAAAAGTATCGGAGATCCATCAGTGTTCCACTTAATGATGACCACGTTAGAGATAGTAGCCGAGTTTTGGAAAGCTGACGATCGAAATGTGGAAGAGTTCGAGTATCGACATCCTCGGGGATCGCATGCGGCCGGTACCATTTGTTGGTCGTCGGAGCAAGGCTCGCGACAAAGTGACAAAAGTGGTACCATTTGTTGGGTCGCCTGAGAAGGTTAATGCCTCAGGCAAAGTGACAAAGTGGTATCTACGACGAGTAAAGAGAGAAGCGAGCATGTATGGCGAGCATAGATGTGATCATTTCTTTTTGTAAAGAGAAGGTGCGAAGGAAGTATATTTTAGACCCCGGTGAGAAGTGTTTTGTGGTGATGATTAGAGGTGTTTTCCTCGTGGACTTAGATAGAAGTATGTGCGCGGGTGTTTCTGTGGCCAGGTGTGGCAGGATTGTTCTCGTAAGTATAGTAGTGAAGACTATACTGGCGCGCGTTTGTTTTGAGACTTAGAAGGAACATTCGGGACGAATGTTTCTAAGGAGGGGAGAATGTTATACCGTATTTCCAGTATGCAGCGGGGCGTGCGTAGAAAAGTTTGTGCCTTAAAGTGCTTGGCCGAATTTTATTTGTGCATAACACCCGGTTAGAGTCGTTTTTCGACGAAACGTTTTCACAGCTTTCGTAGGGAAAATTCCGGCTATGTTATTTTTAATTTTTGCGGATTTTTCCGAGAGACGAAACATTTTGGACCAACGAGAGGGCGACACTTGTCACCCTCTCATTGATGGAGTGTGGGCGGTTGGCTTGGACGAATTGGTGACAATTTTGTCAAGTAGTAGGTAGGATATTTTGTGTGTTAGTTGGTTAGGGGCACTTGGCAAGATCTTGGCCCTACACTTGCTATGCACTTGGCTAGATCTTGGCCATTGGTTGGCCTTGGCTTGTGCTATAAATACCCCCCTTAGGATGACTTCTTCATCCATTCCAAATATGTTCCAAGTCTTGCTATCCTTCCTCCTCTTGTTTGACTCTCGCCCAAGAGCCCTCCCTAGATAGGCCCTTGTGGCAGAGCCTCCCTCCCCTTTGTGGTGTGGCGGTAGGTACCCCTAGCCTAGTTGTTTTCGTATAATACCCCCCCCTCTTGGTAGAAATACTCTCAAAAGTATTGTTATAATGCCCAAATTACCTTAGCCATATACCTTGTTGTATTCTAAGGTTATACCTATACGAAAAGCCCAGAAATACTATTATACTTACCGTCAGTCACCAAACCGAAACCCTAAGGAAAATCTCCATGGTTAGTTGGAGTTGTATGTAGAAGTTGGTTAGAACTTCTAAGGGTAGTTTGGAGCGGGTTGGAGCGCACGGAGTTGGAGCTAAACGATTGCCCAGGATCGACTTTAACTAGGATAATTATGGGCTTATCGAGGTAATTATCTTGTCCCTCTATTGTAATTGGAAATTGCATATTGTTAGAATATATAGTTGAAGTATACTATATATAGAACTGAGCGTAGTTATTGGCAATGTCTTTTGACTTAAGCCTGAATAATACTTACGGCAATGTCTTGCGACTTAAGCCTGAATTTAAAGAAGAATACTGAATTGAACTGTAATTACATAGGACTGTATTCTGAGAGACTTGTGTAGTAATCTTGTGGAGTAGAATTGTACCGTTAGGGTTAGATGTATAACCCCGGTTGGCTTGGTAGCCGGCCTCGATAGAGGAGGAGATTTCTGTTGTTGCGGGGAGAGTCTTTGCCGAATTTTACGTAGAATGTTCTACGAAGGGATCTAAATGTTAATAAGCGCCTTGTGGCCTTATAGGTTGAAGTACTACGTATGGCGCGATCTACTGGCTAAGGAGTAGCCGACGGTTTGAAGTACTTGGAGCGTTTTGCTATTAGTCGATACTCGTCGCGAGGTATGTGAACCTCTTCCTATCTCTTCTAGCATGATATGTGTGAACTATGTAGTACGGTAGACGTACATGTGCTAAATGTATTTGATTGGTTTAAAACATAAAGTGTTATAATGACTTTATGGGAAGTTGGTTATAACAACTTTATGTTGGTAAGAAAATACTTGTGGTTTTTAAAAAGGTAACTGATTTGAACTATAACTGGCGTGTTATGTGTTAATAAAGAACTTGAAGTATTTCAAAAGATTTTTGAATCATTTCGAAAGAAGAAGTAATACTTGATTTGTTTTGAAAACTTAAGAGTTATGCTAGCTTTATGGAAAGTTAGGTATAACGTCTTAAGAATGTTTTACTGATTTTGGAAATCAGAATGTGTATCGACAAACCACTGCAGCGTTTATAAGAGGAAATGTTTTTAATAATTAAGTATTATTAAAACCAGTAGAAACTTCCATCTGCATAGAAGCTAAGATGAGACAAAATGATATTTCCTAGATCATGGCTGCTGTAATAAGATTGTTATAAACAAGAATATCTTACTCACATATAAGACTTATGTTTCTCAGATAGTTTAAAGGAGAATTATATTCTTAAATGAATAAGACTATGAACTACGAAACCTTTTGTCACGACCCGACCCCGGGGCCGCGACTAGTACCCTACTGGGGTACCCTGTCAGGTATATGTCAGAGAATAGCAGCGGAACATAACACAACACATAACTTCATAAAAAGGGTAAAACATAACTGGCCAGCCGATAAGGCTGCCTTCCATAAACATACTTAAACAAAGTATTTATAATACAACTGGTTCTTATAGCCCAAAATATATAGGTGGCCACGCACTTAAAGATAACGATCGTGGCGACAGGCCATACATACCCCTGGATGTACAAAATACCTATAGCATCAGGGAATATCCATACCAATAAATAAGCTTCCGGAGGAATGGAGCTTCTGACACCGGAATAGTGATCCTAAGAACGAGGATCCTCAATCTGCTTACCCTTACCTGCGGCATGAACGCAGCCCCCGGGGAAGGGGGTCAGTACACAATATGTACCAAATATGCAAAGCTGGGAAAATACTGTAATATGATATCATAAGTCTAAAAGCAAGCTGGAGTCATGGAAGACAATAAAATACCTTTTACTGTGCCTTACTAACAATGAGAGTGACAAGTATATATACATATATAATACTGCATAAAATAGGAGGCTCATGATCAAAACAGGGTACCTCGCCCGTAGTATCAAAAAGAAACCATCCTACTCCTGGGACTATTTCACCCGCATGGGTCCTGTGGACCCGCATGAGGTACTCCTCGCATCGGCTGTACCTGCCGGCATGGGACTATTTCACCCGCATAAGCCCATAAGGACTCGCATGAGGTATTCCTCGCATCATGGGTAGCAAATCCACGGAACAGGTGGTATAACGATCTTGGGGACTTTCCCCTCAGATATACTCTTACCCTGAAACAGATGGTATAACGATCTTGGGGCTGTACCTCAGATATACTCTTTGACTTGAGCAGATTGTATAACGTTATTGGGGGTTGCCGCCGGATATACTCTTATACTCGTGCGGATGGTATAACGATCTTGGATCGCCTCGGATATACTCTTACATCAAGGATGGTATGGCGATCTTGGTGGCCCGCCGGACATACTCTTACACTGAAGGAGGTGGTATGACGATCTTGGGGCTTGCCCCTCAGACATACTCTTACCCTATCACAAACTGTCATCATATCATAATAATAATAAGTTAAGAAAACTTATAACTTCTTTTTAGTCTTGTTCACATACTCTCTCTTTTTAGTTTACTTAAGGCACTTAACCATATCTTTAATAAAAGAACACCGGGAATTTAACCCAAGTACTACATACTTCAACTCTTTCAAAAGTGACTCTTCTTTATACATAAAAGCCTTTGGGCAATTGATGCCTTTAAATCAATTTGCCTCTTCATATAATTATCTTACTTAGAGTAAATCCCTTCTCATTAACCTTTTATGAAGCTAATAGACCAACTTCCCATAAAGTTGTTATATTAACTCTATACTTTAGTAAAAATCATACTTTTCCCTTAACCAAGGGACTTATACGTTCTTAAAACGAAAAGTCATTTTATACTCAAAACAAGTAAGAACACCAAATCTTGTACGTCTACCGTACTACATAGTTTCATCTATTCATGCTCAAGAGATAGGAAAGCTTCACATACCTCTTTGGTCAATCCACTTGCCAAGTCCAAACTACCGCAAGTAATATTTCAACCTATAATAGTCATGATACGTTTATTAACCTCTAATCTTAATGTAGAACAATCCAAGTTCAAAGTCACTAAATTCTAAGAAAAATCGGGCAGCATTTCCTTTGTTTCTACTCACTTTGCCACCTTTCTCAAGGCCGAAATTATCATCAAAACACCACATTTTAGGCTCAATCAATCCAACAATTCAAAGGGGATTTCACACCCAAAATTTCTGCCTCATAAGTTTACAACAAGTCACTTAACAATTCTAAGGTAGTTTTTAGGCTACAACAAGCTCATTTGTTCTTCTTAACCCATTCTTCATATCCAAACCACATTTACTTGCATGCAAAGACTCTAAGTGCATTACTTTACTACCACGAGATCTTGCTTTCTAAGCATGCAACACTAGAACTAAGTTTAAAGGAAGAAATGTTACCTTAAAGTTTTAGCCAAAACTTATTCCAAATATTGCTAGCTTCCTTGCCAAGAACACTACCACAACAATGCCAACAAGCTAGCTACAAGCTTCCTTTTCTTGTTCTTAACTTTCAGATTTTTCTAAGGGTTTTTAGAGAGAAGGGGGAGCAATTTGAGAGAGAGAGAGAAGATGAAAGATAGACAATGACCAAGTCTTGGTCAATATATTGCATGCAACAGAAAATCAGATGGGGGGGGACACTTGTCACCCTCCCATGGTCTCTTTTAAAACAAAAATCAGATTTTCTAAGTTTTTCCGCCCAAATTCCCCGCCTCGGCGCCGCGGCGCTGAAACCTCCGCAGGCTCTCTGAACTTTCGGCGCCGCGGCCCTGCTGTCCTGGCGCCGCGGCTACGCTTCTGCGACCTCTCGGTACTTTAGGCGCGCGTTCCTGCATCTGGCGCCGCGCCCGCCGCTTTGCTCGAACGCATTTCTGCCCGACTGCGCGCTGAACTTGTAACTCTCATAACTTTCTACTCCGATGCCCTATCGGCAAGCGGTTGGTTGCGTTGGAATCAAGACTCAAAGAACTACGTCATAGTCCTTTAAAATAATTAGGAACTCTAAACGAATCGCTTCATAAACAGCATCAAATTTGACTAAAAACAGTCCGGAAAGACCAGTCAACCTGTCATTCGGAAATTTTTAAGTCTTACATACTTTCGTACGTTTCCATACGTAGGGTCAGAACTACGGTATAACATTCTCCCCCTTAGAAACATTCGTCGACGTTCCTTCTAGGCTTACTCAAATCACAACATCGACATAGACCCTCTTAACTATTCATTCGTAATAAAGAAGCTCCACGAGCCACAACATGTCTGAGCGTAAATGCTAAATCAAAACTAACAAGCGGAAAGTAGGTTACCCGGAGGTATAGGGAATAAGTGAGGATACTTCTTCATCATGTCATCCTCTGCTTCCACGCCATTTCCTCCTGTTGCGTTCGCCATAGGACCTTGACGGAAGCCACGCGTCTTTCGTCCGACGCCGCCTAACCCGACGATCGAGTATCGCTATGGGACTCTCCTCATACGATAACTCCTCTACTTGGACATCTGAACCGGTGCACTCTAGATGGATCTCCAATACATTTCCGCAACATGGACACATGAAAATCGGATGCACCGCCCAAATCGGACGGAAGATCTAACTCATAGGCAACCTTGCCTACCCTACGGACAATCGATCTGACCCAATGTACCTTGGGCTAAGCTTCCTTTCTTTCCAAATCTCATCACGCCGCCGGGCGATACCTTTAGGAAAACCCAATCATCTATCTCAAATTCCAAGTGTCGACGCCGATGATCTGATACGACTTTTGCCGACTCGAGCGCCAACAACCGCTCTGGATAAGCTTCACTTATCCATCGCTGGACTAAGTCCGCCCGACTAATCGAACTTCTCCCACCTCGAACCATTTATCGGTGACTGCACTTCCTCCGTATAAGGCCTCATGGCGCCATCTCGAATCTGGAATGGTAGCTATTATTATAAGCAAACTCCGAGAGGTAAATGATCCTCCCACTACCCTCGAAATCAATAACACAAGACCGCGATATCCTCGAGTTATGCGGATAGTGCGCTCGGCTGTCCGTCCGTCCGAGGTGAAACGCCCGTCTTGAGACTCACTGTGTCCCTAATCCTTCACGAAAGGACCTCCGAAGTTAGCCGAACCTGGGCTCTCTATCCGATATAATCGACAGGGACTCGTGCGGTCTCACAATCTCTCTAATATATAATCGGGCATAGTCCTCACCAAAACGCTGCGTCGTTCGGGGAAGAAAATGGGCTGATTTCGTCACCGCCGACAATCGCCCAAATGGAATCATGCTTCCTCCGAGTGGTAGGTCGCCCTGTAATAAAATCCATATTTATCACCTCCCACTTCCACGTCGGAATATCAATGGCCTGCAATAGCCCTCCGGCTCGGTGCTCAATCTTAACTCGACAATTCGGGCGCGTGCCACGAACTCCGCAACGCCCTCTTTAGGCCATCCCACCAATACACGATCGAGGTCATGGTACATCTTAGTCGACCCGGATGAATAGAATAACGAGCACCGTGTGCCTCCCGAATCTGGCGAAGTCTGTCACATCGGGAACACACAACCGCCTCGAATCTTAGCACCCATCGCGCTACCTCAAATAGACTCTTCTCCTTCGGAGAGCTGCATCTCTGTACGTGCAAAATCGGATCCTCATCGCCGCCTCCTTACCTCCTCGATGATAGAAGACTCGGCAACCTCTCGAACCCGAATTCCCTCACTATCAGAACCAACCAAACGAACCCCAAGGCTCGCTAACTGATGTAACTCTCGGACCATATCCCTCTTCTCTGGCTGAACATCGCATGGACTACCCATCGATCTGCGACTAAGGGCATACGCCACCACATTGGCCTTCCCGGGTGGTATAGAATATCAACATCGTAATCCTTAAGTAGTTCCAACCACCGTCTCGCCGCAAGTTCACTCCTCTGGTGAAGATATCCGAGACTCTTGCGGTTGTAAATGTCCATGAACTCCATATAAATAATGTCTCCGATCTTTAAGGCATGAATCATCGCCGGCTCCAAGTCATGTGTGGGATAGTTCTTCTCATGTTTCCTAAGTCGGGATGCATGCTATAACCTTGCCGTCTGCATCAGACGCACTGCCAGACACCGACGCGTCACAATAAACCACATATCCATCTAAGCCCTCGGAAGAGTAAGAATCGGGCGGTTGTCAACTTCTCCTTTAGCAATGAAAACTTTCCTCACAAGTATCCGTCATCGGAACATAGCGCTTACGAGTCGCCTTAGTCAAATCTTTGAAATAGAAGCAAACTTCTCCACAAACCTCCGATAATAACTCTGAGGCCCAAAGGCTGCACCTCTGCCGGTGTAGTGGGTCTAGGCCAAGTCTTCGATCGCTTCAATCTTTCTTTGTATCAACCGAATACCATCGGCCCGATAACATGCCCTAAGAAAGCCACGACTTGACGAACTCGTGACTTCGAGAACTTGGCATACAATTGCGGTCTCGGAGGACTCCCAATACCGCCCTCAAATGACCGTATGCTCCGCTGCGTGCGCGAATACACCAAGATATCATCAATAAACACTATAACGAACATATCCAAGAATGGCACGAACACCTATTCATCAAATCCATGAATACTGCTGGGGCGTTGGTCAACCCGAAAGACATCACCCTGAACTCATAGTGCCCATACCGGGTCCTGAATGCAGTCTTTGGGATATCTACCTCTCTAACTCGTACCTGATGATAACCAGACCGTAGGTCTATCTTGGAAAAACACTTTGCACCCTGCAACTGGTCAAACAAATCGTCAATCCTGGGGAGGGGATATCTATTCTTGATAGTTACCTTGTTCAGCTGCCTGTAATCAATACACATACGCAGCGTCCCATCCTTCTTCTTTACAAATAACACTGGTGCTCCCCAAGGAGAAACACTTGGCCTAATAAAGCCTTTCTCCAGCAAATCTTTCAGCTGGTCCTTCAACTCCTTCAGCTCGGCAGGTGCCATCCTGTATGGCGGAATAGATATCGGCCGAGTATCTGGCGCCAAATCAATGCAAAACTCAATCTCCCTTTCGGGAGGGATACCCGGAAGCTCATCTGGGAATATGTCTGGAAACTCTCTAACGACCGGAACTGACTGAAGGTCCGGTACCTCAGCCTCAGTGTCGAATACCCGAACCATATGGTAGATATACCCTTTCCGCACCATCTTCCTAGCCTTGAGGTAAGAAATAAACTTACCCCTCGGCGATGCAGTATTCCCCTTCCACTCGATAACCGGCTCGCCGGGAAACTGGAACCGAACTAATCTCTCCCTACAGTCCACGTTGGCATAGCAAGATGCTAGCCAATCCATACCCATAATCACATCAAAGTCTGTCATATCCAACTCTATCAAGTCGGCTAAAGTCTGACGGCTATCTATAGTCACAGGGCAAGCCTTATACACTCGCTCAGCTACCACTGAATCACCTACTGGCGTAGCCACCTCAAAAGGTCTTATGGACTCGGGCTCTATCCCTATTCTACTGGCAATATGAGGAGATATGTAGGACAAGGTAGAACCTGGATCTATCAAAGCATATACATCACAGCAAGAAACCAATAATGTACCTGTGACGACATCTGGCGACGCCTCCTGGTCCTGCCGGCTGGACATAGCATAAATGCGGTTCTGAGGACCGCTAGAACTGGAACCCCTACCACGACCTGCCGCGGCTGCTGGCCCATAAGTACCACGCCTCCGGGCGTCTAACCATCAAGATGAAGATCCAAAGAATGCACCGTCGCTGAACCGTAAGGCTCCCGCCGCCTAAGGACGGACAATCCTTCTTCAGATGACCCTGCTGGCCGCAAGAGTAACATGATCTCGAACCCATACGGCACTCGCCCGGATGAGACCTACCGCATCGAACGCACCGAGAGGTAGGTGGTCTCGATTAGTCTTGGTCTCGCCTCACGAAAACTCGACGCCCCGGAGCCCGACCGCTCCGAATAACCTGTGATCGGACCTCCCGCGGAAAATCGTGAAGGAGCACTCGAGCTGGCCGAAGGTGGACTGTTCTGCTGAGGCCGCCTCGAATCGCTCTGAGAACCCGATGTCTCGGCCTCTTGGGTGGCCCAAATCTAGCCGATCTGCCTCTCTGCCTCGATCCCTGTGCGTATGCTCGCATCTCCGGCAATATCCATCCCGGCTGAAGTGCCACTCCTAAGCGATGTCGTGACGGTCTAGCCCCATCACGTATCTATGAACCCTGTCTGCCATATCAGCTACAATGGTGTGTGCATATCTGGCCAAGGAGTCAAACTCCAGGCTGTACTCCCTGATAGTCCTCCCGTCTCAAGGTCAAGAACCTATCTCACGCGGGCTCTCCTCACCTCGTGGAGGCAAGAAGTGGTCTAGAACGCCTCGTGAACTCCTCCCAATCAGTGGAAGAGCATCATCACCCTCGACAATACCCATGACTCAAACCGGTTCAACGCAATATCGCGTAACGGTAGAAAGCTAGTGTAATGACTCGATTCGATGCCCTAAGAACTCGCATGGTCCGCCAGAATCGTCGGACAAACTCCTGCGGATCCTCATCGAATCTCGAACCATAGAACTCGGGTGGGTGACAACCCAGGAAATCCCGAATCCGTAAACTGTCGGCTCTGGGTTGGCGCTTTGCTCTGTCGGCACGCCACCTTACTATCTTGGCCGATAAGAATCAATTCCCCCATAATCTTCGTACTCGAGGCCTGGAGCCTGGAGGCTCCGTCACGCGATCTCGATGGCGCGTCACGCCTCGAACTCTGAGGCTGGCGACGACGTGGAACTCGCCGCCCAAACATCATCTGGTAAGGATTGGGCTGTGCCCTCGTGATTCTCCGCGTCCCACTAGCAGCACCCTCAGCTGCCTTGCCCTTCTGGGCCGCGGTTGCCTTGCGTGGAGGCATAACTGATACATAAAGGAAAACATCAGGGGAGATTCAACCTATAACTCAGCTCTATTGCACGATCTTAGAGTGAAAGAATGGAAACCAATCCTAAATATCCTGCGACCTCACGATTATAGATGTGGTGCGACACACCGATAATCAAGACTCTACTAGACACGCGATGCGTGGACACTTTCCGAGGACTAATCGCTCGATACCACTTTTGTCACGACCGACCGGGCGCGACTAGTACCTCTTGGGGTACCTGTCGGTATATGTCGAGAGAATAGCAATGGAACATAACACAACACATAACTTCATAAAAGGGTAAAACATAATCGCCGGTAGATAAGGTCGCTTTCCATAAACATACTTAAACAAAGTATTTATAATACAACCGGTTCTTATAGCCCAAAATATATAGGTGGCCATGCACTTAAAGATAACGATCGTGGCGGGAGGCCCCGCCATACCCGATGTACAAAATACCTATAGTATCGGGAATATCCATACCAATAAATAAGCTTCCGAGGAATGGAGCTTCGACACCTAATAGTGATCCTAAGAACGAGGATCCTCAATCGCTTACCACTTACCGGCATGTAACGCAGCCCCGGGAAGGGTCGACACAATATGTACCAAGTATGTAAAGCTGGAAAATCGTAATATGATATCATAAGTCTAAAAGCAAGCTGAGTCATGGAAGACAATAAAATACCTTTTCGTGCCTTACTAACAATGAGAGTGACAAGTATATATACATATATAATCTGCATAAAATAGGAGGCTCATGATCAAAACAGGTACCTCGCCGTAGTATCAAAAAGAAACCATCCTACTCTCGGACTATTTCACCCGCACGGGTCCCGTGGACCCGCGTGAGGTACTCGATCGGGCCGGTACTGCCGCATGGGACTATTTCACCGCATAAGCCCATAAGGACTCGCATGAGGTATTCCTCGCATCATGGGTAGCAAATCCACGGGCAATTGGTATAACGATCTTGGGGACTTTCCGCCGGATATACTCTTACCACGAAAACAGATGGTATAACGATCTTGGGTACCTCGGATATACTCTTACACCGAGCAGATGGTATAACGATCTTGGGGCTTGCCCGCCGGATATACTCTTATCTTTAGTGCAGATGGTATAACGATCTTGGATCTGCCCCTCAGATATACTCTTACACTGAAGCAGATGGTATGACGATCTTGGGGCTGGCCCCTCAGACATACTCTTACACTGAAGGAGGTGGTATGACGATCTTGGGGCTTGCCCGCCATATACTCTTACCCTATCACAAACTGTCATCATATCATAATAATAATAAGTTAAGAAAACTTATAACTTCTTTTTAGTCTTGTTCACATACTCTCTCTTTTTAGTTTACTTAAGGCACTTAACCATATCTTTAATAAAAGAACACCGGGAATTTAACCCAAGTACTACATACTTCAACTCTTTCAAAAGTGACTCTTCTTTATACATAAAAGCCTTTGGGCAATTGATGCCTTTAAATCAATTTGCCTCTTCATATAATTATCTTACTTAGAGTAAATCCCTTCTCATTAACCTTTTATGAAGCTAATAGACCAACTTCCCATAAAGTTGTTATATTAACTCTATACTTTAGTAAAAATCATACTTTTCCCTTAACCAAGGGACTTATACGTTCTTAAAACGAAAAGTCATTTTATACTCAAAACAAGTAAGAACACCAAATCTTGTACGTCTACCGTACTACATAGTTTCATCTATTCATGCTCAAGAGATAGGAAAGCTTCACATACCTCTTTGGTCAATCCACTTGCCAAGTCCAAACTACCGCAAGTAATATTTCAACCTATAATAGTCATGATACGTTTATTAACCTCTAATCTTAATGTAGAACAATCCAAGTTCAAAGTCACTAAATTCTAAGAAAAATCGGGCAGCATTTCCTTTGTTTCTACTCACTTTGCCACCTTTCTCAAGGCCGAAATTATCATCAAAACACCACATTTTAGGCTCAATCAATCCAACAATTCAAAGGGATTTCACACCCAAAATTTCTGCCTCATAAGTTTACAACAAGTCACTTAACAATTCTAAGGTAGTTTTTAGGCTACAACAAGCTCATTTGTTCTTCTTAACCCATTCTTCATATCCAAACCACATTTACTTGCATGCAAAGACTCTAAGTGCATTACTTTACTACCACGAGATCTTGCTTTCTAAGCATGCAACACTAGAACTAAGTTTAAAGGAAGAAATGTTACCTTAAAGTTTTAGCCAAAACTTATTCCAAATATTGCTAGCTTCCTTGCCAAGAACACTACCACAACAATGCCAACAAGCTAGCTACAAGCTTCCTTTTCTTGTTCTTAACTTTCAGATTTTTCTAAGGGTTTTTAGAGAGAAGGGGGAGCAATTTGAGAGAGAGAGAGAAGATGAAAGATAGACAATGACCAAGTCTTGGTCAATATATTGCATGCAACAGAAAATCAGATGGGGGGGGACACTTGTCACCCTCCCATGGTCTCTTTTAAAACAAAAATCAGATTTTCTAAGTTTTTCCGCCCAAATTCCCCGCCTCGGCGCCGCGGCGCTGAAACCTCCGCAGGCTCTCTGAACTTTCGGCGCCGCGGCCCTGCTGTCCTGGCGCCGCGGCGCTGCAACTTCTGCGACCTCTCGATGCTTTAGCGCGCCACCTGCATCTGGCGCCGCGCTCGCCTTTGCCTGGAACGCATTTCTGCCCGACTGCGCGCTGAACTTGTAACTCTCATAACTTTCTACTCCGATGCCCTATCGACGAACGGTTGGTTGCGTTGGAATCAAGACTCAACGAACTACGTCCTAGGCCTTTAAAATACTTAGGAACTCTCAACGAATCGGGTCATAACCCGCCTCAAAGTTGACTAAAAACCGTCCGGAACGACCCGTCAACCTGTCCTTCGGAAATTTTTAAGTCTTACATACTTTCGTACGTTTCCATACGTAGGGTCAGAACTACGGGGTATAACACCTTTCTAAAATGAGAAACTTGAACATTGGAAATTAGGCAAACTTGATCATTGGAAAAGAATGTTGCTACTTTATTTTACAAAGAGAAGTAATTGATTTACTTTAAAAGGATAGTCACTCTATTTATACTACGGGTACTGTGTGACATTGTGAAAGTAACGTATCTTTTAAAGAGTTAATGTATGAAGTACTTTGGGGATAAAACCCCGAACTTGTTGGCATATAGTAGAAAGTACCTTGTGTGTATAACTTGATTGTGTTGGTTTGTGATAGCCTGGTAATACTTTCTTGTTGATTGATAAGTAAACATGCTAGGATGCTACGTGTGTTAGTATCTTGTGATGTTGTGTAAAGGGGTTACCTTTGTTGTGCTTATGTTGCTTAACGATAAGTCATTGTGTTAGTATTTTACATCACTCATCTCTTGAGATGATTCCGGGTTAAGCGCCTCCACGCGGGTAGACTCAGCGGGTCGATGGACCTATGATTCGAGAATACCTCACGCAGTCCCGGGCCTATGCGGAGCTACGAGTTCGAGTTAGTGTGCGTCCTTTACGGGCATGCGGTCCATGTGGCCATGCGGATGCGAAGTCGGTGACGATGTCGGAGTAGCTACCCTCGATGCGGGAATACCTCATGCGGGCCGATGAGATTGGCCTATGCGGGCTGCGGAGTTCCAGGTTAGGCAGCGTACATCGATCTGCGGGCAAGTGGCGGCTTTGATCATGTGACGGTCCAGACAGATCTTATGATCTGATTCATGACCTTGTTGGTGCGTGGGTTTTTAGTAGTCGGCTATGCCTTCTACTTACCCCGCATGTTTTATTATGACACGTGGGACCCGGTGTTCATGTGTGTTCCTTGGTGCTTTTATATCATAGATCAGCGGTGAGGAAGGTATTCCACGGGCATGATTGATGTTGTGGGCACGAGACCCATTGTTATACTTGAGTGATGACTTGAGGCGTGAGTCCACGACTTGACATGATTGCTTTGTTGTAAATCGTAGTTTGGTTATCATACATGTCTCTCGCTTTATATGGCTGCTATGATTTCATTTACTGATGTATTTTCAGTTTCACATACTCTGCACTGTTATCTTGACCTCGCCGGGCCGCGTTCATGCCGCAGTTGAGGTACACCGATCGTTGATCCTAGCTCTCGTGGTCACGATTTCAGCGTTGGGAAGCTCCGTTTCTCGGAGGCTTATTCGTATAGTCCCTGTTGTTGTAAGTGCTTACATTCGGGGTATGGCGACGGCCACTGTCCGTCGTTGTTGTCGTATCATTTCTTAGAGTGCAGTAATCTTTGTTGTGGCGGGGTTTGTAAAAAGGATTAAACCGTTCTTTTGTAAAAGTGGTTATTTATATATGCCGAAAGGCAAGCTTTCCCTCGATTGCTTTTTGTACTTCACTTGTTTCATGTATGTGTTTTATGTTCCGTGATTACTCGATGTTGTGTCACTAGGGTGCCCGGGTAAGACACGATCACGCCCGGGTTTGGGTCGTGACGTGGCGCAACTTCGAGACCTTCGGATATTGGCGGCGCGCTGGACTGTTGGTAGGAGGTGCCGCGACGCTGGCCCGTGTCCGTGCCTGGTTCGCCACTTTCTCGTCTTTTAATCTCTGGAACCTCCACTTTTGCCCTCTTTTCGCTCTGTTTCCGCCATTGGGCCATTTTAACCAACTTGACTCAAAAGAAAGAAAATCTATCCTAATACGACACATATTTGTACAAAAAGGGACAAAAGACTAACTAAAAACGACTCAAAAAGTGTATATAAAATACACTGATCAAATACCCCCAAACTTAACCTTTGCTCGCCCTCGAGCAAAGATAAAAAGAAAGAAATAAAGACTCAAGGAAAAGGAAAATAAAGGACTCAATGACATTGATCACTTTGCTGCGTTGGTGTTACTTTAGAAAAACATGAAGATTAGCAGAATAATATGCAGGAACCTATAACATGAAATTTTAGCACACTAAACACATTAAGCTAGATATTTCGCAAACTCATTTTTATCATGCTTAATGGAAATCACATACTGAATCATGCATGTTAATTTCAAAAATCCTATGGCATTTTTACTTGCTATTCTCCACTAATCATGGATATGCATAAAAGAGATCTTCAGGACTTTTAAGGGTTGTAATGTAGGCTTAGATATAGGTAGGTAAAAATAGGCATTTAGGCTCATTTTTGTGTGCCATAAGCTCTTTAGCTTTTCAGTGTTTCCCTTTTCTTTTGATTCTTTTCTTCACTTCAAATCTATCTTTCCCCTCTTTTGTTTTGAGAGCGTGAAGTGTATCATAATAGCAAGCTGATCGGTGTATTTTATATACACCTTTTGAGTCAGTTTTAGTTAGTCTTTTGTCCCGTTTTGCACATATAAGTGTCGTATTAGGATAATTTTTCTTTCTTTTGAGTCAAAGTGGTTAAAATGGCCAAATGGCGGAAAAGGAGCAAAAAGAGGGCAAAAGAGGAGATGCGAGCCAGCAGAGAAAGTGGCGAACGAGGGCAAAATCCAGACCAGCGGCGGCCTCCTGCACAGCGAGGCGCGGCGCCCACTATTCATGAGGCAAGACTGGCATGGCGCTCGCACAGCAGATGCAGGGCCGCGGCGCCTAAACATCCGAGGAACTACAGAAGATACAGCGCCGCGGCGCCCTCAGACAGCAGATAGCAGGGCCGCGGTGCCAAAACACCCGACGGATTGCAGAACTTCCGGCGCCGACGTGGAAAAATTAGGGTTTTGGACGAATTTCTGGGCCAGGCCTGAAGGAAAAGAGGGAGGCGGTTTGCAGCCTATAAAAGGAGAACCCTAGGCAGTTTTTGAGGGTTCCCCTTCTTGCACAACTCAAGACTTTTGCTTGGAGATTGGATACCATTAATTTAGTAATTTATTTTCCCTTTCTTTACTTTATTTCAGTTTTGTATGATGAACATGGAATTAGTTCTTGTCATGTCAATGGCTAGGAACTAATTCTCTTATAGGGCTTTCTATGTTGAATTGCTTGAAACTTATGTTATAAATTAATGCATGCTTATGGTTATTGTTCTTATTGTGAGATCTATCCAATAATTGAGTTGAATTCTTGGTAATTAATTGACAACTAATTATCACTATATGATTTCTAATCAGATTCTGAAAAGGGGGGATTGTGAATATGCTGTAAGTTGGGTAGACATTCTTGGATTGGGGATGAAAATACCTCAATTATTTATGTAGCGTTGATGAGAGGCTTAACAACCCTAATTTTGCGCATTGTGCGTGATACCAACTAGGTTTTGTTCTTAATCCTCCTATAAAGTTACCCTTATCAGAAAGGTAGGTAAGGAACGATCTGGGTTGAGTGTTTATATAACCCTAACGGGAGTATAAGACGATTTCGTAAACCTGCTTTCTCCAAAAGAAGAATACCATAAGTAATGCATTAGTAAGTAGCATAAGCGGATAGTGAGGATACATAGAAGCCCTATTCTCATCACTCCTGAAGTAAATCTTTATACTCTAAATAGCTTTCATAATTCTTAGTTCTAAACAACCAAATCAATTATCAATTTACCAAATAGATACCAAAAAATAGATAGTTGGTACTTGAACCCTAATCCTAGAGGACGATATTCGGTCTTATCAAGACTATACTACTTGTCACGATAACGTGCACTTGCGTTTAAAGTGTGTGCATCTTAACGCGCATCAAGTTTTTGGCGCCGTTGCCGGGGATTAGGCATAGTTCAATATCAAAGTTGTCTATTTTTAATTTCTAATTTGGTTTTTAACTTTTCTTTTAATTTTTAATTTTTACGTTTTTCTTTTGAAAATTCGAGGTGCCGTGATTTGTTGTCTGTTTTTGATATATTTCAGGAAGTCAGTTTATGCGAAGGAGAAGAGGAGCAGACACTCTCGTTCCCTTCAATCGAGAAATTGAGAAAACCTGCAAACAGAACAGAAAGAATCAGCGGATTGCAACCTTGTTAGAGATGAACGGCGTTCAAAACAACAACGGGATGGGAGAAGGGTTAGGTGAGAATCAACCCCATCCAGGAATACCTAGGCAAGCGCCAATAGACGTGGAAGAGAGAGTCCAAATCCAGCCAGAAAGAAGTTTGGGAGATTATGTGCTGCCAAGAGTGAATGGAGCACAGACTTGCATTAGGCTCCTACTGATAGAGCCAACAATTTCGAAATAAAACGGCGATTCGAGCATGATACAAAGACTGCGATGCAATTCGGAGGACTGCCATCGGAGGATCCACATATGCACATAGCTAATTTCTTGGAGCTATGTGCCACTTTCAGATATAACGGCGTTACTGATGATGCCGTCAGATTGAGGCTCTTTCCCTTCTCACTCAGGGATAGAGCAAAAGTATAGTTGAATTCCCTGCCAGCCGATTCGATATTCACATGGCACGGTAGCACGTAAATTCCTAGCCAAGTTCTTTCCCCCATGTAAAGCAGCAAAATTGCGAGGGGAGTTGAACAACTTCTACCAAGCTGATGGAGAGTCCTTATATGAAGCTTGGGAAAGGTTCAAGGATCTACAAAGGAAGTGTCCACACCATTGCATTGAGTTGTGGAACTTGGTCCACATCTTCTACAACGGGCTGAGCAGTACAACCAGAACCATCATAGATGCAGCAGCAGGTGGAGCATTCATGAGGAAAACAACCCACGACACTCATGAGTTATTAGAAGATATGGCCACTAACAACCATGTCACTGAAGAGAGGGCGACTAGTGGGAGAAGAACCGTGGGAGTCCACGAGGTAGATGTTATTGCTGCCTTGAATGCCCAAGTGGCTCTTCTAGCGAAACAGTTGCAGCAACATACAAATGTCGAGAAATGCCGCATGAGATGCCTAAAAGTCATGAGATATGTAGTGGCCCACATACATTTGATAGGTGTCCTTCGGATCCCAACAATATACGATGGAGCGGCAGAGTGTCAAGCGGAGGTAATTACGGAGGCAACAGAACAACCCCTACTTAAACACTTATAATCCAGGGTGGAGGAATCACCCAAATTTCTCATGGAAAGGAGATCAGGGCCAGCAGAATCAATATCGAGCGTGCAGAACCAGTGCGAGGGCGCAGAACCAATATCGAGCAGCGAGAATCGGTATAGGGGCGATGATCGTAACCAGCGATGCAGAATCAACAGTTTCTTCACTCAAGCCTGCGGCGTCAGCGATTCAATGCACGATTCAAAAGAAAAGCGACGAGTGAAGCGATTGTGACAACACTTGCCAATGCCCAGACCCAGTTCATGACAGAAGCTAGATCCTCATTCAGAACTTGGAAACTCAGTGGGTCAGCTCAAAGCAAGCAAACATCAGCCACGAGGCATTGCCAAGCAATCAGAGGTAAATCCGAGAAGCGGTGTCGAGCGGTGCGGTTGAGAAGTGGAAGACGATTGAGCAGCGATCACCTCAACCAAGAGTTGAGAAGCAGCGAGTTAGAAAAGAGAAGGTGATTGAGCCTAGCCCAACAAGAGAGAAAACTCTGGAGAAGGAGTATACAGAGAAGATCCCTTTCCCAGAGACTATAGCGAAGGCGGTTGATAAACAATTCTCCAAATTTTTGGAGACATTCAGAAAAAGATATCAACATACCTTTCATAAGCATTAGAGCAGATGCCCTCCTATTTCAAGTTTATGAAGGAGATTTTGGGGAAGAAGAAAAAGCTGGCAGAGTACGAAATAGTAGCACTAACAGAAGAGTGTAGTGCTATCTTGCAGAAGAAGTTGCCACCTAAGCTAAAAGATCCAGGGAGCTTCACACTACCTTGCACAGTGGGCAGGGTAACTTGCAACAGAGCGCTATGTGATTTAGGGGCAAGTATAAATCTAATGCCCCTATCAGTATTCAAGAGATTGGAGTTGGGTGAGGCCAAACCAACCACAGTAAGCCTGCAGCTAGCCGACAGGACAGTGGTTCATCCAAGAGGCAAGATCGAGGACGTAATTGTGAAAGTAGGGAAATTCTTCTTTCCTGCAGATTTCCTCATCCTCGATATGGAAGAAGACGCGGAAATCCCGATCTTATTGGGGAGACCATTCCTAGCAACGGGGAGAGCTTTGATTGATGTTGAAAGAGGGGAACTAACACTAAGGGTGGAGAATGAAGAAATGGTGTTTAAAGTTTTTAAACACATCATTGAGCCACCAACAATAAGTGGGTGCTTTGCAATCAGCACCATCAAACCCCCATGCCAGCCATTACAAGTCAACCAAAGAGCGATGAGCCCAAGAAAGCAGGCATGGTTTGCCGAAATGCCACTAAAGGAGGTAAGTGTTCCTGAACTCCCTATTACTGATAATGCTAAAAAGAAAAGAAGAAAAAGAAAACGCCAAATGTGGAGGAAATGGATAGGTTGGGGGCTTAATCCTTCCCAAGGTTATTAAGGCTAAGGAACTTGCGTCCGGCTAAAAGACGTTAAAGACAGCGCTAGTTGGGAGGCAACCCAACGTTTTTCAATTATGTCATTTTAATTTCTGTCTTTAGTTTATTTTATTTTGTCTAGAACAATCTCACGGTCTTGGGGGCTTGTGTTTGAGCTGTGATTGACAGGTACAGGGAAATAAACTGAAGACAAGCAAGGATTTCCAGAAAGCGGGTAGCGCTGCGGTGCCCGATGGCGGCAGCGCCAAAAGAATGAGCAGACATGAAGTTTAAAGCGCGGCGCCAGGGCGAGCGCGGTAGAATTCGAAGGTTTGCCGAAGCGCGCATGGCGCCAGAGCGAGGCGCGCGCAAAATATCGAAGAGTCTTTGAAGTTTAGCGCGCGGCGCCAGATGTGGCCGCGCGCGCGAAAGTCCGGCGAGCGCAGATGATTAGCCAGCTAGCCGCGGCGGGAAGCGAATCTAAACTTAAAACGCCCAAAAATCAGATTTTCCCCAATTCAAAAATCAAAAACCTAACTTTCCCTCTCCAAAAACCCACGAAATTCCAGAAATTTGCCCACAAATCCTCCACAAATCCAACACAACCACAACCTAAACTCTTAAATTCCTCAAAACCCCCAACTATCCCAAACAACAAAGCTCCATTCCATAGCCTCAACCTACCAATTGAAACAAGAACGACTAAGCTCTCGTAAAAGGTAATCCCTTTCTTTGTTCTTGAATCCTTTTACTGAAGTTATAGGAGGTAGTAGTTTGGAGGAGTATTGCAGTTGGAATAGTTTGGGTGCCGAAAAGTGATTGTGAAGTTGGAGAAAAGAGTAGAAGAGGAGGTTGTGGGTATTGAGTAGAAAAGTTGAAGTTTGGGGGTGTTGTGTTCGCTGCTAGTTGTAGATTGTGTAGGAGTCATTTGTGCCACTAAATTGAAAGATCCAGAAACTATTTTAAACCATGGCCACCAGGAAGAGAAGAGGCTCCACATCCACCCCAACCCCACAATACGACGAAAATAGGTTTGTGAGCTACCAAGCCTACCAAAGATACAAAAAGCTTGATACTGCACCCTAATACCGTAAAGGGAATGGACTACCAGAGGGGGTCATATGGGGAAGAAGACGTTTATGAGCCCATCCGGGCTATGATTGAGCTAAGGGGGTGGAAGAGATTTGTCAATCCGGCGAAGATAGCACCAGTAAACACAACAATGGTGCGTGAATTTTATGCGAACTTTCCAGAGAGAGTGGAAAGGGGGTGCTTTGTAAGGGGAGTTTATGTGTCTGTGACAGCAGGAGCTGTAAATGCACAAGTGGAGACGGTTGATGTTGAAGGAGGAATTGGTGATCGGAGCCATTTTAGAACATGGTCTAGGAGCACCGACAACATCAACTGGGATACCTGTCACACCCCGAACCCCGGGCCTGTGACTGGTGCCCTACCTGGGCACCCTTCTACCTTAACAACTAAGTACATTGCGGAAATTAATAACAGGTCCCTTTTTTTTTTAACAACCGTACGTGTAAGGCAAAGCCGACTAGGCTGCCATATAATATACATAAACAAAATACACTACACTGTACACGAGTCCAATCCCACATATGAATACAGACCTCTAGGAGTTAAACGGAAATATGACGGGACAAGGCCCCGCCGTACCCAAAACTGTACAAAGCATGTACTGAAGGATATATACCAAAAAGATAAACTCCTGGACAGAGGGAGCTATCCAAAAACTCTGAGCAGGGTCCTACACCTGCCGATCACCAAACTGCGTACCTAAACCTGCGGCATGAACGGCCACGAAGGAGGTCGACGAAGAATGTACCAAGTATGTGAGCGATGAAATCAGTAATGAAATCATAACAGTCTAAACAAAGCAGGAGACATGTATGATAGCCAACCTACAGTACACAATACATAAGCAGTCATATCAAGTCAGGGACGCAGGCCCTCAAAGTCACTACTCAAATATAACTATGGGTCTCACGCCCATAATATCAATCATGCCCGTGGAATCCTTCCTCACTGCCGGCAGTCCATGATATAACATAGCACCAATAGGCATACATGAACACCAAGTCCCACCTGTGTTCTAAAAACTGTACGGGCCAAGTAGGCAAACGAACAGGTGGTATAACGTCTTGGGGTTTACCCCTCATTTATACTCTGACCCTGAAGGAGGTGGTAAAGCAGGGGGTATAACGTCTTGGGGCTTGCCCCTCATTTATACTCTTACCCTGGAGAAGGTGGTATAACGTCTTGGGGTTTGCCCCTCATTTATACTCTTACCCTGGAGAAGGTGGTATAACGTCTTGGGGCTTGCCCCTCATTTATACTCCTACCCTATCTCAACCTACCAAACAACACATAAAGCGGGTGGTACAGTCTTGGGGTTTACCCTCACTTATACTCTTACCCTATCTCGATGACCATCAAACAAGACATAAGCACTACCATGTCTTCTATAAAATCCGGGAATTTAACCCAAGTACTACAAGTAACGGAAGCATACCCGTGGAATCCCACATCACCGCTTCAGACGTCCCAAGAACTTACAACAAGACGGTACCCTTCAACCGGAGTCGGCAACTTAATAAAACATAATACTTGCACTCAAAGGCTATTACCAGCACATATAGGCAAGTTCTCAATTAACCAAGCCAAAGTACTTATCAAGGCACACATAGGATAATTCTCATTTAACAAGCCAAAGTACTTATCAGGGCACAAATAGAATAAATTCTCATTTAACAAGCCAAAGTACTTATCAGGGCACAAATAGAATAAATTCTCATTTAACAAGCCAAAGTACTTATCAGGGCACAAATAGAATAAATTCTCATTTAACAAGCCAAAGTACTTATCAGGGCACACTTAGACAAATTCTCAATTTATCAAGCCAAAGTACTTATCAAGGCACACTTAGACAAATTCTCAATTTATCAAGCCAAAGTACTACGTACGTACATTCCTTTATAAAAGACTCCTTTCTATGTAAAGCCCCAAGATACTAACACCCGTAGTATCAAGGCGTGTCTATTTTTCAAAGTAAGTTACTACACTTTTAGAAAACTCATTTCAAAGCTTGAAATCAAGTAACTCTAAATTTTCACAATCTAGGCAACTTATGCCGATTAATCAAAATAGACAACTTTCAAAACCTTCCATAAAGCCGTTATAACCAACTTCCCATAAAGCCGTTATAACCCTTTATGGTTTTAGACGTATCCATTCCTTCAATAACCAAGAGACTTATACTATTAAAACCAAGTATCACATACTTACAATTCAAGTTCTTAACCTTCAAAATACCTCAAGTCTCTTAATAGTTAGAAAACAAGTTTTCTTCTACTTTTTAAACCTCAAGTAACTTCACCCTTAACACGAGTTACTTCTCTTAAATCATGTCATTTCTCCTCTTTTAAATCAAATAAGTAAATCACTCCTTTGACTCCCCTAAAGTCATTATAACGACCTTTAGGTTTTAGAACTAAGGCCCTAGCCAAAAGATTTGGAAACCACTTCCTTTTTAAGACTACATGTACTTTAAGTAAAAATACCTTCACTTTTAAGAATCCAAACTTCATCAAGAAAATGGATTCTACAACTTACAATCTAAACATCAAAGTACAATCAAGGAAGTACATAGAACAAATTCTATTTTAGGCAATCCAAATACAACCAAGGAATGAATCATTTAAGGAGTAGAACCTACTTTCTTTATCTTTAGGAATCATGCTAGAAGACGGGATAGTTCACATACCTTTTCGGCTAAATCCACAAGCTAAGCCGAATACGCCGTACGTAGAAGTGTCAACCTTTCCAAGCCCTTAAAATTTCCAAGATCCAAAGTCGCGCCTTAGAAATTCTTAGCTCCTTTCCTTAAGTTCCAATCCGCTCCAAGCACTCCTTAGAGGCCTATGAAGAACCCATCTTCAAGTTCCAACTTCAAAGTTGAAGAACTCCTTTAGTTTCCGCCTTGCGACTAACGTGAAAACTCCGTTTTTCCGAAATCTTTCTATTGAGATAACCTTATAATACCCTTAGGGACATTGGGTTAAAGTCTTGTGGCTAATGGATCAAAACTACAAAATTTTTGTCTTTGAAAGCTCCTTTGGCCGAGAGCACCTTTCTTGAACAAGACTAGTTCTTGAAATTTTTTACTAAGTATAGAATGCTCAAGTCTTGCACTACTAGTATACTTATAACACATTGGAGGGCCAAGATTATAACAATTGTGTGGCTTAGATGAAGATCACATGGATTAAGCCTAAGTGGCAAGTTGACTAGTCAACAAAATCAAGCTTAGAAGACTTATCATCTACATAGGTCAAATGACCATAACACCCTTGCAATATTTCGTCCAACATCATGGAGGGGGTGCCACGTGTCGCCCTCTCATTCGTCCATAAAAT
Organism: Przewalskia tangutica; assembly: GCA_029844215.1. Taxonomy (NCBI): domain Eukaryota; kingdom Viridiplantae; phylum Streptophyta; class Magnoliopsida; order Solanales; family Solanaceae; genus Przewalskia; species Przewalskia tangutica. The sequence continues at coordinate 133,538,476 of CM056719.1, forward strand.
TCCGTAACCCTCGTGGGCCCCACAAAAATGTAAAATTCCTCGGGTGGGCCCCACGTGACCAAATCCGTAAAAATAAATTTCCATAAGGTTAAAAGTTCCATACTCTTCAAATAATGCATTTTGAGAATCCAATTCTCAACAACGAACATTTTTCCTTTCCGACGTCCGGAAGATTTTCCGTCGAAAAAAACGATTCTTCCTTTCGTACTAATTTCTAAGTCTCTATTCCTTTCGTACATTCTCTTTTACATGTCCTGGACTTACGGGGTGTAACAATACCGTTGCAAACACCATCAGCTACCCTGGAGCTGCTTTTGAGATTGGAAGAAATGGATCTAGAGCACTGAGCAGGTGCCAATTCAACAAGGCAGCCAAGGCTTGGCTGTACTTCGTCAGTGCCCGCATGATTCCATCCACGCACTTCACCAGAGTGCCAGAAGATAGGATTAAGTTGATTTATGGAATTATGAGGGGGCTGACAATTGATGTGGGGAAAGAAATAGTGCAGAGCATTGAAGAAATCAGCAGGTTGGTGACAACAGGTGGATTGGGACACGGCTCGCTTATTACCAGTCTATGCCACATGAGTGCGGTCCCACAACTACCCACAGATACTCATGAAAGAAACCAACTGCCGGTGTCCTATGGGATAGTGCACTCTTTCCTGCACCTCACCCCGTGACCCAGGACGGAGTACAACCCCAAGAAGTGAAGCAGCAGAGGCCGCCATGGATGAAGATGAGCCTGAAATAGGGGCTCAATATGAGGCAGGACCCAGCCACCGGCCAACCACAAGAGCAGAACCTTCAGAGCCCACAATGGGGCAATTGTACCAACATCAGAGGGAGATGATGCAGACCTTGCAAACAGTAGTACAAGGACAGCAAGAAACAAGGCAACAAATCGACGAGCTGAGTGCCTTGTTCAACCAATGGTCGATGCATTATCCACCGCCACAACCACCATTCTAGCCAAAGTCTGTAAGTGTCTTTTTCTTTTATTTTCTTTGAGTCTTGCACACATTGGGGACAATGTGTGATTTAAGTTTGGGGGTGTTTTATTTGTGTGTCATGTTATGTTTTATTTAAATCGTTTTATTTGTTTTATGTCTATTTTGAGTCACCAAAATTTTTTCTTTTTGAGTCATAATTGCCTGTCAAAGATCATGTATGATGTAGTTGCTAGAAACACCTAGTGAAGTAAGGTGGAATAATGTAAAGGAATTGAAGCAACTATCTAAACACTTAGGTTAGATATGCCAAAACTCACGTAACTGCCTATTTGGAGTTTCTGCTGAGTTATGCATGCTAAATGATAAATGCTTATGTGTTATGATTGCTTGCTATTTGAGGCGAAATAGTTAGGATATGCATGTTAGGGAGATGACTCAGGCATTTCTTTGATAGCCAATTCTTACCATTCTTTTCTATCCTGTACTTTAAAAATATCCCTAGTCAGCCCCATTGAGCCTAAATTTGAAACTTCTTCTTTGACACCCTATATTCCCACAAATTGTGCCATAAGTGAAAATATGAAATAGTGGAGTACATTGTGTTAAAAAGAAGAAACAAAAAGAGTGAACAAGTTTGATGCACCCCAATGGAAAAGTAATAAGAAAGAGGCAAAAGCCTAAGTTTGGGGGTGCCTATTAGTATAATACACTTCACTCTCCCAAAACAAAAGAGGGGAAGGATAGAATTGAAGTGAAGGAAAGAATCAAAGGAAAAGGGAAAAATTGAAAAGCCAAAGAGCTTATGGTACAGAAAAATGAGCCTAAATGCCTATCTTTACTAACCCCTACCTAAGCCTACATTACAACCCTCAAAGTCCTGAAGATCTCTTTTATGCATATCCAAAATTAGTGGAGAATAGCAAGTAAGCATGCCATAGGAATTCTTGAATTTATATGCATGATTTAGTATATTGACTTCCATTAAGCATGATGAATATGAGTTTGCGAAATATTTAGCTTCATGTGTTTAGTGTGCTGAAAATTTCATGCTATATGTTCCTGCATATTATTCTGTTAACCTTCATGTTTTTCTAGTTAACATTTATGCAGCAAAAGTGATTAATGACAGGGAGTCTTTTATTTTTCGTTCTTTGAGTCTTTTATTTTATTTCTTTCTATCTTTGCTCGAGGGCGAGCAAAAGTTAAGTTTGGGGGTATTTGATCGATGTATTTTATATACACCTTTTGAGTCAGTTTTAGTTAGTCTTTTGTCCCGTTTTGCACATATAAGTGTCGTATTAGGATAGTTTTTCTTTCTTTTGAGTCAAAGTGGTTAAAATGGCCAAATGGCGGAAAAGGAGCAAAAAGAGGGCAAAGAGAGATGCGAGCCAGCAGAGAAAGTGGCGAACAGGGAAATCGGACCAGCGCCTGGCGCCTCTGCAGCCAAAGCGAGGCGCAGCGCCACTATTCGAGAGGCGAAGACTGGCGCGCGCCTCGAACGGCAGATGCAGGGGCGCGCGCTAAACATCCGAGGAACTACGAAGATCTGTGCGCGCGCTACCGACAGCGAGATAGCAGGCGCGCGCCAAAACACCGACGGATTGCAGAACTTCGGCCGCGGCGCTCATGCAGGGCGCCGACGCGGAAAAATTAGGGTTTTGGACGAATTTCTGGGCCAGGCCTGAAGGAAAAGAGGGAGGCGGTTTCAGCCTATAAAAGGAGAACCCTAGGCGCTTTGAGGTTCCCTCTGCACAACTCAAGACTTTGCTTGGAGATTGGATACCATTAATTTAGTAATTTATTTTCCTTTCTTTACTTTATTTCGCTTTTGTATGATGAACATGGAATTAGTTCTTGTCATGTCAATGACTAGGAACTAATTCTCTTATAGGGCTTTCTATGTTGAATTGCTTGAAACTTATGTTATAAATTAATGCATGCTTATGGTTATTGTTCTTATTGTGAGATCTATCCAATAATTGAGTTGAATTCTTGGTAATTAATTGACAACTAATTATCACTATATGATTTCTAATCAGTTACGAAAAGGGGATTGTGAATATCTTGTAAGTTGGGTAGACATTCTTGGATTGGGGATGAAAATACCTCAATTATTTATGTAAGCGTTGATGAGAGGCTTAACAACCCTAATTTTGCGCATTGTGCGTGACGGTCAACTATGTTTTGTTCTTAATCCTCCTATAAAGTTACCCTTATCACGAAAGGTAGGTAAGGAACGATACTGGGGTTGAGTGTTTATATAACCCTAACGGGAGTATAAAACGATTTCGTAAACCTGCTTTCTCCAAAAGAAGAATACCATAAGTAATGCATTAGTAAGTAGCATAAGCGGATAGTGAGGATACATAGAAGCCCTATTCTCATCACTCCTGAAGTAAATCTTTATACTCTAAATAGCTTTCATAATTCTTAGTTCTAAACAACCAAATCAATTATCAATTTACCAAATAGATACCAAAAAATAGATAGTTGGTACTTGAACCCTAATCCTAGAGGACGATATTCGGTCTTATCAAGACTATACTACTTGTCACGATAACGTGCACTTGCGTTTAAAGTGTGTGCATCTTACCGCGCATCACAAACACCCCCAAACTTAGGCTTTTGCCTATTTCTTATTACTTTTTAATTGGGGTGTGATGCGCGAAAAGATGCACACACTTTAACGCAAGTTCACGTTATCGTGACAAGTAATATAGTCTTGATAAGACCGAATATCGTCCACAAGGATTAGGGTTCAAGTACCAACTATCTATCTTTTGGTATCTATTTGGTAAATTAATATTTGATTTTGTTGTTTATAACTAAGAATTATAAAGACTAATTTATCTAATGAGTTTACTTCAGATGTGATGGGAATAGGGCTTCCATGTCTCCTCAACTATCCGCTTATGTAATTTATTAATACAACGAATTATGGTCTTCTTCTCTCGGAGCTAGCAGGTTTACGAAATCGTTTTATATTCCCGTATGATAAAACACTCAACCCCAGTATTGCACCTTACCTACCTTTCGGTGATAAGGATAACTCTATAGGAGGATTAAGAACAAAAACCTAGTTAACCGTCACGCACCATGCGCAAAATTAGGGTTTTTAAGCCTCTCATTAACGCTACATAAATAATTGAGGTATTTTCATCCCCAATCCAAGAATGTCTACCCAACTTACAGCATATTCACAATCTCTCCTTTCGAAGTAAATTAGAAATCATATAAGGATAATTAGTTGTCAATTAATTACCAAGCATTCAACGCAATTATTGGATAAATCTCTCAAAGAAGAATAATAACCATAAACATGCATTAATTCATAACATAAGTTTCTAGAGAATTAACATGGAAAGCCCTATAAGAGAATTAGTTTCTAGCCATAGATATGACAAGAACTAATTCAAAGTTCACCATGCAAAAACTGAAATAAAAGAAAGAAAAGAAAAGAAAATACTTAAGAACGAGACTCCAAGCCTTCTAGCATCCAAGGGTTGTGTTGTGGAATATTTACAAGATGGATTGGTGGGTGGATGGATGTAGAATGGTGAATGGTGGAATGGAGAATGAATAATTCTTCTAATGATGTAGAGTATTTATAGCCAAAGAATCCTTTTGGTGAAGGGTTAGGGATTTTGTAGGTAGGAAAAGTTATTAGAATCCTTTTAGGTAAGGGTTTTAAGGTAGGAAAAGTTATCGCTTTAGGTAGGAAAAGTTATCCCTTTAGGAAGGAAAAATTATCCCTTTAGGATTCTGAAAGCATGTCAAGTTCGGCCCAGCACTTCATAATTCCGCGTCGCGCGCAGCCATAGATCAGCCATGCGCTACAAAAATCGTAGATATTTGGGCGGCTTGGTCGGCGCTGCTGCCAAGCGCCGCGGCTCTGGTGACGGAATTCTTCCGTATTTTTCGTTTCTTCGTCCTTTGTTCGTCCGGTCTTCGTCTGATCTCCTCTATAATTTCCGGAACTTCTTAGACTTCCTTTCTTGGCCCTTTTTGTGTGCAATTCCATCTCAATTAAGCTCATTTTCTCTTCTTTTCGTTATTTCTCCATTTCTGACCGCTGTGACACAAAAGAAAAGAAAACGACCCTAATACTATACTAAACATAAACAAAATGAGTAAAATACTAACTAAAAAGGACTCAAAAGTGTATATAAAATACACCGATCAGGGTGCATCAATCTTGTTTGCTTTTTTTGACTCTTTTTTAACACACTCTATTCCAACTATTTCACATGTTTACTTTTGGCACAAGTATGAGAATATAGGGTGTCAAAGAAGTTTCATTGTTAGGCTCAACGGGGCTGACTAGGGATATTTTTAAAGTCAGAGATAGAAAAGAGTGGTAAGAATTAGCTAATCAAAGAAATGTCTGAGTCATCTCTCTTAACATGCATATCCTAACTATTTCGCCTCAAATAGCAAGCAATCATAACACATAGGTTCTAATCATTTATCATGCACAATTCAAGTAGAAAACTCCATATAGACAGATTTTGTGAGTTTTTGACATATCTAACCTAAGTGTTTAGATAGTTGCTTCTAGTTCCATTACATTATTCCACCTTACTTCACTAGGTGTTTCTAGTAACTACAACATGCATGATCTTTGACAGATAATTATGACTCAAAAAGAAAAAAAAATTATGACTAAAAAATACACAACAACAATAAAAAAGACTCAACATACTATAATAAGACACAAATAAAACACCCCCCAAACTTAAATCACACATTGTCCTCAATGTGTGCAAGACTCAAAGATAATAAAAGAAAATGACACTTACAAACTTGGTTAAAATGGTGGCGGTGGCGGTGGATAATGCATCGACTATTGGTTGAACAGGGAACTCATCTCGTCAAATTCTTTGGTGCAATCATTTGTTGCCACGCCTCAATCTTGTTGCCCTTGTCTCAACTCTTGTTGTCCTGGTATCACTGTGTCACAATGTTGCATCATCCTTCTCAGTTCGAGAAACCGCTCCATCATAGGCCGGAGGTTACGATTCGTGGTTGGTGGTGGTCGCTCCTGCCGCATATTGAGCCTCTATTTCAGGCTCATCTTCGTTCATTGTGGCCTCTGCTGCTGCTGCTGGTGGTGCTGATGCTCTTCTTCTTGCTGCTGGGGGGATTGGGTCTGGGAAGGAGTGCACTATCCCATATGACACAGGCAGTTGGTTTCTCTCATTAGTATCAGTGGGTAGGATTGGGACCCCATTCATGTGGCATAAATTAGTGATAAGTGAGCCATGTCCCAACCCACATGTTGTTACCAACCTGCTGATTTCTTCAATACTTTGCACTATCTCTTTCCCCACATCAATCGTCTTCCCCGTCATGATTCCATATATCAATTTGATCCTATCTTCTGGCACTCTGGTGAAGTGCGTTGATGGGATCAGACGCATCGACGAAATACTGACCAACCCGTCGCTTTGTTGAACCGACACCGCCACCTCTTGACCCATTTCTGGCAATATCAAATGCAGCCCCAGGGTAGCTCACTGTGTCTGCGACGGCATTCCAGTTGATGCTGGTGGTGCTTCTCGACCATGTTCTGAAGTAGCTTCGGTCATCACCTCTTTCTTCAACATCTGCTGTTTTTAGAGACACATTTATCACTTCTGCCATCACAGGCATATATCTTCCCCTTACAAAGCATTTATTATCCACCTTCTCCGGAAAGTTAGCATAGAATTCACGCACCATCGCTGTGTTCATTGGTGCTATCTTTTCCGGGTTTACAAATCTCTTTCACCCCATCATCTCAATCATTGCCCGAATGAGCTCATAGACATCCTCCTCCCCAAGCGAATCCCTTTGATAGTCCATTCCCCTTTCAGGGATTAAGGGCCTAGTACTAAGCTTTTTGTATCTTTCATAAGCTTGTTGGCTAATGAACCTAGTATCATCGTATTGCGGGGCTGAGGTGGATGTGGAGGCTCTTCTCTTTCTGGCAGACATGGTTAAATCACTTTTTGCAGCGTTTTCTTAGTATCACAAATGTTCCCCAACACAACAACTGGCAGCTACAACACTATCACCCCCAAACTCCAACTCCTGTACTACACAATACCCACACCCTCCTTGTATACTCCTCCTCTAAATTTCACAACCAATTTTTCAACACCCCAATGACTTCAACAATGCAACACTCCTCCAAACTATTACCTCATTTGACTACTGTAAAGCTTTCAAGAAAATATGAAGATTACCTTTTTGACGGTGTTCTTCAAGGTTTTCTTGCTTCTAATGGTGATTTGAGGCACTGGGATGAAGTTTTGTTGGTTGAAATGGTTAAGGGTTTAGGGACTTTAAGAGTTTTGGTTGTGTTTGGGTTTGATTTATGGAAGATTTGTGGGTGAGGTTTGAATTTTTGTGGGTTTTGTGGAGAAGAAAGGTTAGGTTTTGGTTTGAAATTGGGGAAAATCGGGTTTTTGGGCGTCTTTTAATTTCGGGATTTCCGCTTCAGCGCCGCGGCCCTACATTTGGCGCCGCGGCGCCCAACTTTCTGCACTACTTCGGGAATTTCTGCACATGTTCATACTGGCGCGGCTAGACTTGGCAATTTTTTCTGGATCTTTGGCGCCTCGGCGCTTAATCTTCAGCGCCTTTCTGCTCTGATGGCGCCGCGGCGCTCACCCATTTTTCTGGAAATCCTGGCTATTCTTCAGTTTTCGCCCTCCAATTTATTGGCCTACACCTGTCAATCACAACACAAACACTACCTCCGTGAGACTGTTCTTAATAAAAACTACTATATTAAAGTAAAATAAATCAAAATACCTTGGGTTGCCTCCCAAGTAGCACTGTTTTTAACGTCTTTTAGCCGGACGCAAGTTCCTTAACTCAAGAAGTGTGGGATATATTAATCCCACAACCAATCCATTTTCTCCACATTTTTCTTTTTCTTCTTCTTCTTTTTCTCTTCTTAAAATTATCGTCAAGGGGAGGTTCAGGAACACATACCTGCTTTGGCGGAGGTTCGGCATCACATACCTGCTTTTGTGGGCTTACTTCCCTTGTTTTGGCTTGCACTGGCTCACAGGGGGTTCTAATGGTGCTGATTGCAAAGCACCTGCTCATGACTGGTGGCTCAATCACGTGTTTAAATACTTTAAACACCATTTCTTCGCTCTCCACCCTCAACGTCAGCTCTCCTTTCTTTACATCAATCACTGCTCTCCCTGTAGCCAGGAATGGTCTCCCCAATATGATGGGGATCTCTGTATCCTCCTCCATGTCGAGAATGAGGAAGTCCGCAGGAAAAAAGAATTTTCCTACTTTAACAAGCACGTCCTCAATCTTTCCTATTGGGTGCACCACTGTCCTATCGGTTAGTTGCAGGCTCACCGTGGTTGGACTTGCCTCACCTAACTCCAACCGTTTAAATACTGACAAAGACATTAAATTTATACTTGCCCCTAAATCGCAAAGGGCCCTGTTGCATGTCACCTTGTCAACTGTGCAAGGTAATGTAAAGCTCCCTGGGTCTTTGATGCGCGAAAAGATGCACACACTTTAACGCAAGTGCACGTTATCGTGACAAGTAATATAGTCTTGATAAGACCGAATATCGTCCACAAGGATTAGAGTTCAAGTACCAACTATCTATCTTTTGGTATCTATTTGGCAATTGATATTTGATTTTGTGGTTTATAACTAATAATTATAAAAGCTAATTAACTATAAGTTTACTTCAGTTGTGATGGGAATAGGGCTTCCATGTCTCCTCAACTATCCGCTTATGTTATTTATTAATGCAATGAATTATGGTCTTCTTCTCTCGGAGCTAGCAGGTTTACGAAATCGTTTTATATTCCCGTTAAGGATATATAAACACTCAACCCCAGTATTGCACCTTATCTACCTTTCGGTGATAAGGATAACTCTATAGGAGGATTAAGAACAAAAACCTAGTTAACCGTCACGCACCATGCGCAAAATTAGGGTTGTTAAGCCTCTCATTAACGCTACATAAATAATTGAGGTATTTTCATCCCCAATCCAAAATATGTCTACCCAACTTACAGCATATTCACAACCTCTTCCTTTCGATGTTTGATTAGAAATCATATAATGATAATTAGTTGTCAATTAATTACCAAGCATTCAAAGCAATTATTGGATAAATCTCTCAAAGAAGAATAATAACCATAGACATGCATTAATTCATAACATAAGTTTCTAGTGAATCAACATGGAAAGCCCTATAAAAGAATTAGTTCCTAGCCATTGACATGACAAGAACTAATTCAAAGTTCATCATACAAAACTGAAATAAAAGAAAGAAAAGAAAAGAAATTACTAAGTTTAGGGTCTCCAATCTTCAATCCAAGAAAACCTTGTGTTGTGCAAGAAATGGAACTCTTTAGAATTGCCTAGGGTTACCCTTTTATAGGATGAAAACCTCCTCTAAATTTTCCTTCAAAGCCTGGCCCAGATAATCGACATTAACCTGATTTTTCCCGCGTCGGCGCCGCGGCGCCGAAACTTCTGCAGCACTTCGGGTGTTTTGGCGCCGCGGCCCTGATCTCTGCTGTCTGTGGGCGCCGCGGCGCTGGATCCTCTGCAGCCTCTCTGATGATTGGGCGCCGCGGCCAGCGATCGCAGGAGGCGCCGCGAGTCCGGTTTTACGCCTCGTTCGCCACTTTCTCTGCTTTTAGCTCTGGAACCTCCTCTTTTGCGCTCTTTTAGCTCCTTTTCCGCCATTTGGCCATTTTAACCGCTTTGATTCAAAAGAAAGGAAAACTATCCTAATACGACATTTGTACAAAAAAGGGACAAAAGACTAACTAAAACTGACTCAAAAAGTGTATATAAAATACACCGATCAGTCTTTTAGTTTAGGGGGCAACTTCTTCTGTAGGATAGCACTGCACTCCTCCGTCAGTGCTACCATCTCGTACTCTGCTAGTTTCTTCTTCTTCCCCAAAATATCCTTCATGAATTTGAAATAAGAAGGCATCTGCTCCAACGCCTCTATAAAGGGTATGTTGATATGCAGCTTTCTGAATGTCTCCAAAAATTTGAAGAATTGTTTATCAACTGCCTTCCTCTGCAATCTCTGTGGAAATGGGATCTTCTCAGTATACTCCTTCTCTGGAGTTTTCTCTACTACTGGGCGAGCTTCAACCACCTTCTCTTTCTCTATTTCTGCCCTTTGTTCAACTACCGGCTGAGGTGACTGCTGCTCCAACTGTTTACCACTTCTCAGCTGTACTGCCTGGCATTGTTCTCTCGGATTCATCTCTGTGTTGCTTGGCAGTGTACCCTGTGGCCTGCTGTTCGATTGCTTTGCTAGCTGACCCACTTGTGTTTCCAAGTTCCTGAACGAGGATCTAGTTTCTGTCACGAACTGGGTCTGGGCGTTGGTGAGTGCCAACAAAGCTGCTTTCAGCTCGTCTGGCTTTTCTGGCTGAACAGGTGCATTAAATTGTTGAGAAGGTGAGGCCTGAGTAAATGGCTGCTGATTTTGGTGCTGCTGGTTTTGGTACTGGCCTCTATATTGATTCTGCTGCCCCTGGTCTCCTCTCCACGAAAAATTTGGGTGATTCCTCCACCCTGGATTGTATGTGTTGGAGTATGGGTTATTCTGGGGCCTCTGATAGTTACCCACGGCCTGACACTCTGCCTGCTCGATTGGCATATTATTAGGATCAGCTGAAGGACATCTATCGAATGTATGTGGGCCACCACATATTTCACAGCTCTTTGGCATCTGCACTGCATTTACTGATACTGTATGTTGCTGCAGCTGTTTCGTCAAAAGGGCCACTTGGGCATTCAGGGCAGTGATGACATCTATCTCGTGAACTCCCACTGTTCTCCTACCACTCATTGGTCTATCTTCTGTGACATGGTTGTTGGTGGCCATATCTTCTAATAATTCATGAGCTTCATGAGCTGTTTTCCTCATAAATGTCCCACCTGCTGCTGCATCTATAATTGTTCTGGTTGTTCCGCTCAGCCCGTTATAGAAGATGTGGACCAAGTTCCACAACTCAATACAGTGGTGTGGGCACTTTCTCTGCAAATCCTTGAACCTCTCCCAAGCTTCGTATAATGACTCTCCATCTGCTTGGTAGAAATTATTCAGCTCCCCTCTCAATTTCGCTGCTTTGCACGGTGGAAAGAATTTGGCCAAAAATTTCTGTGTCAGCTCTTGCCATGTAAAAATCGAATCAGCTGGCAGGGAATTTAACCATACTTTTGCTCTATCCCTGAGCGAGAAGGGAAAGAGCCTCAATCTGACGGCATCATCAGTAACACCGTTATATCTGAAAGTTGCACACAGCTCCAAGAAATTAGCTATGTGCATGTGTGGATCCTCTGATGGCAACCCTCCAAACTGCACCGTGTTCTGCACCATGCTTAGAATTGCCGGTTTGATCTCAAAGTTGTTTGCTCCTATTGCAGGGAGCCTAATACATGTCTGTGCTCCGTTCACCCTCGGCAGCACGTAGTCTCCCAAGCTTCTTTCTGCCTGGACTTGAACTCTCTCCTCGACGTCCATTGGCACTCTCCGAGGCATTCCTGGGTTAGGTTGATTTTCACCTAACCCTTCTCTCATCACATTGTTGTTTTGGACGCCGTCCATCTCAATTAAAGGCCGCAATCCGGTTCTTTCTCGCTCACATGTTTTCTCAATCTCTGGATTGAAGGGAACAAGAGTGTCTGCACCTCTTCTCCTTCGCATAAACTGATTTCCTGAAACAGATCAAAAACAGACAAACAGATCACGACACCCTGATTTTTACCGAAATAAAAATTAAAAACGTAAAAATAAAATAAAAAAAATTAAAAACCAAATTAGAAATTAAAAATAGATAAAATTGATATTGAACTATGTCTAATCCCCGGCAACGACGCCAAAAACTTGATGCGCGATTTAATGCACACACTTTAACGCAAGTGCACGTTATCGTGACAAGTAATATAGTCTAGGTAAGACCGAATATCGTCCTCAAGGATTAGTGTTCAAGTACCAATTATCTATCTTTTGGTATCTATTTGGTAACCGATATTTGATTTTGTTGATTATAACTAACAATTATAAATACTAATTAACTATGTGTTTACTTCAGTAGTGATGGAAATAGGGCTTCCAAGTCTCCTCAACTATCCGCTTATATTACTTATTAATGCAATGAATTATGGTTCTTCTTCTTTTGGAGCTAGCAGGTTTACTAATTCGTTTTATACTCCCGTTAAGGCTATATAAACACTCAACCCCAGTAGCGCTCCTTTCTACCTTTCGGTGATAAGGATGACTCTATAGGAGGATTAAGACCAAAAACCTTGTTAATCGTCACGCGCCATGCGTGAAATTAGGTGTTTAAACCTCTTATTAACGCTACACAAGTAATTGAGGTATTTTCATCCCCAATCCAACCTATGTCTGCCCAACTTACAGCATAGTCACAACCTCCTCCTTTCGAAGTTTGATTAGAAATCATATAAATAATGATAATTAGTGATCAATTAATTACCAAGCATTCAAAGCAATTATTGGGTAAATCTCAACAATAAGAAGAACAACCATAAACATGCATCAATTCATAACATAAGGTTCAAGTGATTTGACATGGAAAGCCCTATAATGGAATTAGTTCCTAGCCATTGACATGACAAGAACTAATTCAATATCCAACATAAAAACTGAAAGTAAAGTAAAGAAAAGAAAAGAAAATTACTAAGTAAAGGTCTCCAATCTTCAACTCCAAGAAGTCTTGTGTTTGTGCAAGAAAGGGAACCCTTGAAAACTGCCTAGGGTTCTCTTTTTATAGCCTCCAAACCGCCCTTCAACTTTTCCCTTCAGGCCTGGCCCAGAAATCGTCTAAAAACCTGATTTTCCCGCGTCGGCGCCGCGGCCCTGCTATCGGCGCCGCGGCGCCGGAACTTCTGCGTTGTTCTGGTAATTAGGCGTCGCGCACTCGCTGTTTGCAGAGCGCGCGCACTGTAATTTCGAGACCTTCGGATATTGGCGCCGGCGCTGGACTGTTGGTAGGAGGTGCGCCGCCCGTGTCCGTGCCTGGTTCACCACTTTCTCGTCTTTTAAGCTCTGGAACCTCCACTTTTGCCCTCTTTTCGCTCCTTTTCCGCCATTGGGCCATTTTAACCAACTTGACTCAATAGAAAGAAAATATATCCTAATACGACACGTATTTGTACAAAAAGGGACAAAAGACTAACTAAAAACGACTCAAAAAATGTATATAAAATACACTGATCAAGAATCAAGACAAATAGTGAGGTGCATAAGATTTGATAAAATCGACTTAGTTTATGATAGGTTTGTCTTCCAACAAGTTTAAGTGAAAATACAATGAGAATTGTGAGGAAACATAAAACATAAACATTGTATTCCTTTGAAATACCTTTCCAACCGTATATAAAGGAGGACACACTGATCTCTATACAAAAAGGTGCACCAACGCACACCAAGGCAGTGTTATTGCCCTTGTTCCGCAGTGAGCTGCCCGATGGTCGTTCAACTATATAAAGGCAGTTTGGTATTTTAATATTTCACTGCGGGTATTCTGACAATTTATATACGTGCTAAAACAATAAATAATTAACCAAATTTTGATTTTAGAAAGATGTCCAAATATGGAAAATGAAATTATTTAATGACATTATTATCTATCTAAAAGTGTTAAATCAATATACCTGATCCTTTTAAATGCATCCTCATTTATCTTCTAAAATGCTTTCTCTCTTCTCACTTTAGTTATCTATATATACATCTCTATATGTCATTCCTCAAACATAATTACTTCTCAACAATCATTCTTGTGTTTTCCTTTGAATAAATTTTGTTTCTCTTTTAATTTCCATCTTCATATACATGGATACTTCATATGAATAAAACACTTATCGTGATTTATAAGAGTATGATATGAGATCAATGAGTATAAGATGAAGAGAGAAGAGCACTTGTTTGCTTTTATATATCCATTGATCAAAGTATCATACTCATATAAATCATGATACTATCTCAAGGAATATTCTACTAGAAAAAGCACTTGTTCGTTGTGATCCAGACTGAAAAATTATTGGTATCGTGATCAAACTCAAAATGAAATTGTTCAAAATGTGAGACAATCTTCAATTACAGCTTGCATAATCATAAGGTGAAATGACTATGAAGTACTTAAAAATTCAAATAAGGTTAAGTAAACCTTGCGCCATCCATAATCATATATCGCAACAAGTCAAAAATTTCACCTATAGATAAAATCACACTAATCGATAAATTTTAACGATAAAATATTATAGACTCTTCTCTCTTTGTATCAAAATTCACCATATATAAAATCACGACAAGTTTTTTATTCGTACGAAGTAGCCATATATACACAAAAATTAAAATTAAAAGAGAAACACAATTTATTTGCACTTGGTGTCGGCGACATTTGGATTTTGTCCTCATATAATTTTTTTTAAAATAATATAGAGGAAAGACTTAGTTTTATATCTATGTTAGAATATGATTACTCAAAAGAATCATGTTTATGAAAAAATTGTTGCTTAACTTTTTTTTACCCGATTTTGTTTTCATTTTTATCAATTTATAGAATTTCATTATATCTAAAAAAATGTAATTTTCATTTCTATTAATCTAAAAATAAAGACAAATTGTAGTTAGCGATTTTTTATCATTCCAGTTTTATTGAATATTCCTGAAGGAACTAGTTATGAATTCTTACGTGGCTTCGTATATGTGTATCGTTGAATCAATTTCAATAATAATGCAAAATTACAAGAATCTAATTAATATAAATTTAATTAAATATCTTAATATTTGCAATATTTTCTCTATATGACCTAATTATATATGGTAAAAAAAATATTGTTTCAAGCCTAAAGAGAGTAACACTAACCAACTTTTAAATGTTTATTGTCTGTTTCATTAATTCTTTAGACACACATTAATTATTTTTATTTTAGTACGTCTAGTGACACGACCCAATTTACTGAGCCGTGATGGCACTAACCACCAGGGTCAGTAAGCCGACCACAATCACTTAATCCAAAATATTTAAAGAAAAAAGTTCGGGAATAGTTAAGGAAATTCAATTTCAGTCTTAAATAAGTCTTATAATATAAATAATACGAAAATACTACAACTCCTCAATACTGTTGTCGCCAGTACAAGAACTAACTAGAAAGGAATACAAGTCTGGCAATATATTCCGAAAATACATAAGCTATCAGAATATGAAAAGATTGAAAGTAATGGATAGATGGGAGGATTCAGTGCCATGAATCACATAGATGGCTCACCCCGAATCATTCATAACGTCCTCCTCAATGATCGACACCATCTCGATCTCCACTCGTGCTAGGAATAGAGTCAGCACACTAAAGAATGTTGCAAGTGTAGTGTGAGTACAAAAATAATGAGTTATAACATTCTGTAATTCTGATTAGGTGTGGATGTGTTAAATAAGTATGAATGTGACATTTAAACATTTGAAGTGCTAACAAGATGAGTGTTGGTGAAAATAGTTATTTTAGAATCAAGACAAATAGTGAGGTGCATAAGATTCGATAAAATCGACTAAGTTTATGATAGGTTTGTCTTCCAATAAGTTTATGATAGGTTTGTCTTCCAACAAGTTTAAGTGAAAATACATTGAGAATTTGACAAAACATAAAATATAAACATTGTATTCCTTTGAAATACCTTTCCAACCGTATATAAAGGAGGACACACTGATCTCTATACAAAAAGGTGCACCAACGCACACCAAGGCAGTGTTACTGCCCTTGTTCGACGGTGAGTTGCACGATGGTCGTTCAACTATATAAGGGCAGTTTGGTATTATAATATTTCATTGCGAGTATTCTGACAATTTATATACATGCTAAAACAATAAATAATTAACCAAATTTTGATTTTAGAAAGATGTCCAAATATGGAAAATGAAATTATTTAATGACATTATTATCTTTCTAAAAGTGTTAAATCAACATACCTGATCCTATTAAATGCATCCTTATTTATCTTCTAAAATGCTTTCTCTCTTCTCACTTTAGTTATCTATATATACATCTCTATATGTCATTCCTCAAACCTCATTACTTCTCAACAATCATTCTTGTTGTTTTCCTTTGAATAAATTTTGTTTCTCTTTTAATTTCCATCTTCATATACATGGATACTTCATATGAATAAAACACTTATCGTGATTTATAAGAGTATGATATGAGATAAATGGGTATAAGATGAAGAGAGAAGAGCACATGTTTACTTTTATATATCCATTGATCTCAGTATCATACTCATATAAATCATGATACTATCACAAGGAATATTCTACTAGAAAAAGCACTTGTTCATTGTGATCCAAACTGAAAAATTATTGGTATCGTGATCAGACTCAAAATGAAATTGTTCAAAATGTTAGACAGTCTTCAATTACAGCTTGCATAATCATAAGGAGAAATGGCTATGAAATACTTAAAAATTCAAATAAGGTTAAGTAAACCTTGCGCCATCCATAATCATATATCGCAACAAGTCAAAAATTTCACCTATAGATAAAATCACACTAATCGATAAATTTTAACGATAAAATATTATAGACTCTTCTCTCTTTGTATCAAAATTCACCATATATAAATTCACGACAAGTATTTTATTCGTACGAAGTAGCCATATATAAATTCACGACAAGTGTTTTATTCGTACGAAGTAGCCATATATACACAAAAATAAAAATTAAAAGAGAAACACAATTTATTTGCACTTGGTGTCAGCAAAATTTGAATTTTTTCCTCATATAATTTTTTTTTAAAATAATATAGAGGAAAGACTTAGTTTTATATCTATGTTAGAAATATGAATACTTAAAAGAATCATGTTTATGAAAAAATTGTTGCTTAACTTTTTTTTACCCGATTTAGTTTTCATTTTTATCAATTTATAGAATTTCATTATATCTAAAAAAAATGTAATTTTCATTTCTATTAAACTAAAAATAATGACAAATTGTAGTTAGCGATTTTTTATCATTCCAGTTTTATTTAATATTCCTGAAGGAACTAGTTATGAATTATTACGTGGCTTCAGATATGTGTATCGTTGAATCAATTTCAATAATAATGCAAAATTACAAGAATCAAATTAATATAAATTTAATTAAATATCTTAATATTTGCAATATTTTCTCTATATGAGCTAATTATATATGGTAAAAAATTTATTGTTTCAAGCCTAAAGAAAGTAACACTAACCAACTTTTAAATGTTTATTGTCTCTTTCATTAATTCTTTTGACACACATTAATTATTTTATTTTAGTACGTCTGGTGTCACGCCCCAATTTACTGAGCCGTGATGGCACTAATTACCAGGGTCAGTAAGCCGAACACAATCACTTAATCCAAAATATTTAAAGAATAAAGTTCAGGAATAGTTAAGGCAATTCAATTTCAGTCTTAAATAAGTCTTATAATATAAATAATACGAAAATACTATAATTCCTCAATAGTGGTGTTTCCAGTACAAGGACTAACTAGAAAGGAATACAAGTCTGGCAATATATTCCGAAAATACATAAGCTAGCAGAATATGAAAAGACAGAAAGTAAAGTATGGATCATCCATGTTGTAGTTGCTAAAGATATTGAGTGGATAAAGTGGAATAATGTAATGAAATTAAAAGTGACAATCTGTGTGCTTAAGTTAGATATGCTAAAAATTCATGGCATCTAATTATTTGGGATATTTATGCTTAGCCTAGGTGTGTCAGTTATGGAAAGAAAGGTTGAAAAATGTCTAGAAAATCTGATTGCTTGTTATTTAATGCGAAATAATTAAGATGTACATGTTTAGGGAGATGATTCAGGCATTTCTTTGATAGCCCTTCTGACCATTCATTACCTACCCTGACATGAATTGTATCACTAGTCAGCCCTTTGAGCCAAAAATAAGATCTTTCTTTGACACCCTATGATTCCTTTGCAGTGTCATAAGTAATAAGTAGTAATGGAAAACTATTGGAATGAAAAATGTTGAAAAAGAAACAAGAAGAGAGTGATGCACCACAATGAAAATTATGCAAAAGCTTAAGTTTGGAGGTGCTTGTTATTTATATTGTGTCTCATTCTCTCAAAAGAAAAGAGGGGAAAATAGGTATGAGATTAAAAAGAAAGTCAAAAAGAAGGAAAAGGGAGTTGAATGAAAAATGTTTATGGTACGTAATTTAGCCTAAATGTCTACTTTTACCTACCCCTGCCTAAGCCTACATTACAACCCTTGAAAGTCCTGATGATCTTTAATATGTATATCTATGATTAGTGGAGAATTACAAGTAAACAGGTCTATAGCATTTTGGGAAAAGATGGAACGAAATTGACATGCATAGGTTAGGTGTTTGTATTCCCAGTGATTGTGATCTAAGTGAATTTGCGAAATATCTAACTTGAAATTCTAGATTGCTGAAGATTCATGCTATGTATGTTCTAACATATTATTCCAACTTTCATCCATGATTTTGAAGAAGTATTGATATGACTACTTGATCCATTTTATAGAGTCTTTGTTTTTGTTTTTGTTTACTGTTTAATGCTTTACTCGAGGGAGAGTAAAGTGTAAGTTTGGGGGTGTTTGTTAAGTGTATTTTGTATACACTTTTGAGTCCTTTTTAGTTAGTATTTTACTCATTTCTTTTGTGTTCAATAGAGTATTAGAGTTGTTTTTCTTTCTTTTTGAGTCACAGCGGTCCTAAAGGAGGAAATACATAATTGAGGATGAAATGAACTTAATTGAGATGAAATTGCACATTAAAAGACCAATAAATGAAGTCTAAGAAGTCCCGGGAAGTATAGAAGAAATCTGATGAAGCCCATATGAAAACGCATTTAAAATCCGGATGGACGCCAAATAGCCGCAGAGCCAACAGCCTCCGTACAATAATACTGCGTGGTCTGATTTTGGGGCAGGAGTTTCGACGCCGTGGCGCCAGCCTGCAGGGCCACGGCGCCGAGGCGGAAAACCTAATATTTGGGCAGAATTTCAGAGGGTTAAAAGGATCTGAAACGCAAATTTTCTCAAGTATAAAACCCTGCTCATTATGTCATACCATATATCATATTACAAATCATACTTTTGGGAGGCAAGAAGGAGGCTACAATTAGAGACTCTTGTTCAAGTTCTTTTTCTTTCCTTTACTTTATTTCAGTTTATGTTGGATTGTAATTTAGTTCTTGACATGACAATTTTTAGGAGCTAAATACTTTAGTAGGGTTTCCATCGAATCTTCTTGAAGCTCTTTCATATAGTTAATGCATTAGTTATTGATTTCTTCTTCAGCGTATTAAGATCTATTTAATATTGCTTTGATTGTTTGATGATTAACTAGCTATTAATTGTCATAACTTGTATGATTTCGAATCGAGATCCGAGAGGGGAGATTTGAATATGCTGTAGTTGTTTAGAAATAGGTTAAAATTGTGGACGAAAGTACCCCGATACTTGTGTAGTAATTAAGGTTACTGTTCTTAATCCTACTGTGTGGTAAAATCTATCATAGAAATATAGAAGGTTTCTGCACAAAGTTGAGCTCTCGTATGTCCTAACCGAAATATGATGACAGATTAGTTAACCTATTATATTAATAAGAAGAAGAGTCATTAACATTGCATTAACGCGTGAAAGAGTGGATAATTGAGGAGATTGAAATGCCCTATTTCCTTCATATCTGTTATAAATCCAAAGTATTATAATCTTTAGTTTAATTTCTACACTTAGTCATAATTCTTAGTTATAATTCTCAAACTAAAGAACGTCAACCAAATAGATACCATAGAATAGATAATGTGTACTTAATAAACCTACCGTGGACGATAAACTCGGTCTTACAGATCTTTATTACTTGAACGATATGTACACTTGCGTAAGCATCTACAAATATCACAACACTATGAAATACTTAAAAATTCAAATAAGGATAAGTAAACCATGTGCCATCCATAATCATATATCGCAACAAGTCAAAATTTCACCTATAGATAAAATCACACTGATCGATAAATTTTAACGTTAAAATATTATAGACTCTTCTCTCTTTGTATAAAAATTCACCATATATAAATTCACGACATGTGTTTTATTCGTACGAAGTAGCCATATATACATAAAAATAAAAATTAAAAGAGAAACACAATTTATTTGCACTTGGTGTCGACGACATTTGGATTTTGTCCTCATATAATTTTTTAAAAAAATAATATAGGGGAAACACTTAGTTGTATATCTATGTTAGAAATATGATTACTCAAAATAATTATGTTTATGAAAAAATTGTTGCTTAACTTTTTTTTACCCGATTTTTTATTTATTTATATCAATTTAGAGAATTTCATTATATCTAATAAAAACTGTAATTTTCATTCTATTAAATTAAAAATAATGACAAATTGTAGTTAGCAATTTTTTATCATTCCAGTTTTATTGAATATTCCTGAAGGAACTAGTTATGAATTCTTACGTGGCTTCGGATATGTGTATCGTTGAATCAATTTCAATAATAATGCAAAATTACAAGAATATAATTAATATAAATTTAATTAAATATCTTAATATTTGCAATATTTTCTCTATATGAGCTAACTATACATGGTAAAAAAATTATTGTTTCAAGTCTAAAGAAAGTAACACTAGCCAACTTTTAAATGTTTATTGTCTGTTTCATTAATTCTTTAGACACATTAATTATTTTTATTTTAGTACATCTGGTGTCACGACCCAATTTACAGACTAAAAATGAACGGACAACTTAATGACACAACACAACGGTCATAACGGAGGTCTGGGAGGAAATTCTTGAATTTGCACAGTATCTGGGCTCTATGAACTTCTGGTGCCGTGGCCCTGCATTTTGGCGCCACGGCGCCGTTCTCAATTTTCTGAATTTCAGCATTTTGACACCGTTTTCCTCAGAGTTAGCTTCCAGTCCACCTGTCATCCAAAAACAACATAAACATACCCTATCGTGAGACTGTTCAGGATAAAAAATAAACAAACTAAAACAAAAATTGAAATAACATAATTAAAAACTTTGGGTTGCCTCCCAAGTAGCGCTGTCTTTAACGTATTTTAGCCGAACGCAGTTTTCTTACTCAATCAAGGGGGTAGAGTATCCCCTCTGCATATCCATTTCAAAACCATTCTCTTTCTCTTTCTCCTCTTCTTTTTCGCAGGGCTGAGTTCAGAAGTCTTACTGATCGGTGTATGTTATATACACCTTTTGAGTCATTTTTAGTTAGTCTTTTGTCCATTTTTGTACAAATACGTGTCGTCTTAGGATAGATTTTCTTTCTATTGAGTCATATTGGTTTAAAGTGGCTCATTGGCGGAAAAGGAGAAAAAAGAGGGCAGAAACAGAGGTTCCAGAGCTCAAAAAGTGAGAAGGTTGGCGAACCGGGCACAAAACAGGGCAGATCCGCGGCGCCTCCAGCCAGCAGGGTCAGAGCGCCACGACGCCCAATATTCAGAGAGCTGCAGTAGTTCCGGCGCCGCGGCGCCAGTAGCAGGGCCGCGGCGGAAAAATTGGCAAATTCGAATGACAATGGGCCAAGGCCTGAAGGAAAACCTTCATCACGTTTTGGAGGCTATAAAAACAGCCTTTAGGTCAGGTTTAAGGGTTCCTCTTCTTGCCAAGTCACACAACTTTTGGAGATCAAGATTGGAGACCTATTCTTAGTAATTTCTTGTTTCTTGTTTTATTTCTTTACAATTTATGTTGGATATTAATTTAGTTCTTGTCATGTCTATGGCTAAGAACTAACTTAATCTAGGGATTTCCATGTCAATTCACTTGAAACTTATCTTTATGAATTAATGCATGTTTTGGTTCTTCTTGTTGTTGTTGAGATTTATTCAATATTTGTCTTGATTGCTTGGTAATTAATTGATCACTAATTATCATAATCCATATGATTTCTAATCGAAAGCCGAAAGGGGAGATTGTGAATATGCTATAGTTGAATAAACATAGGTTAAATCGTGGACGAAAGTACCCCGATACTTGTGTAGTATTAATAGGTTATTGATCTTAATCCTCTTTTATAGTCAATCTTATCACCGAAAGGTAGAAAGGTTCTATATGGGGGTTGAGTGTTTATATTACCTTAATGATCAGTGTATTTTATATACACTTTTCGAGTCATTTTTAGTTAGTCTTTTGTCCCTTTTTGTACAAATAAGCGTCGTATTAGGATATATTTTCTTTCTTTTGAGTCAAGATGGTTAAAATGGCCCAAGGGTGGAAAAGAAGCGAAAAGAGGGCAAAAACGGAGGTTCCAGAGCTTGAAATGCGAGAAAGTGGCGAACCAGGCAGAGACACAGTTGCAGCGCCGCGACGCCTCCAGCCAACAGGGCCAGCCGGCCGCCAATATCCAGAGACCTACAGAGCAGTAGGCCATGGCGCTCTAGACAGCAGAGTGGTCGCGCGCCTAATTACTGCAACACAGAAGTTCCTGGGCCAGGCGCCGATAGCAGGGTCGCGGCGCCGACGCGGGAAAAATCAGGTTTTTGACGAATTATGGGCCAGGCCTGAAGGGAAAACCTTAAGGGTGGTTTTGAAGCTATAAAAAGAGAACCCTATGCAGTTTTTAAGGGTTCCCTTTCTTGCAAAAACACAAGACTTCTTGGAGTTTAAGATTGGAGACCATTACTTAGTAATTTCTTTTCTTTCTTTTACTTTATTTCAGTTTTTATGTTGGATATTGAATTAGTTCTTGTCATGTCAATGGCTAGGAACTAATTCCATTATAGGGCTTTCCATGTCAATTCACTTGAACCTTATGTTATGAATTGATGCATGTTTATGGTTGTTCTTCTTATTGTTGAGATTTACCCAATAGTTGCTTTGAATGCTTGGTAATTAATTGATCACTAATTATCATTATTTATATGATTTCTAATCAAACTTCGAAAGGATGAGGTTGTGACTATGTTGTAAGTTGGGTAGACATAGGTCGGATTGGGGATGAAAATACCTCAATTACTTGTGTAGCGTTAATAGGGGTTTAAATACCTAAATTCACGCGAGTTGCGTGACGATTAACAAGGTTTTTGTTCTTAATCCTCCTATAGAGTCATCCTTATCACCGAAAGGTAGAAAGGAGCGCTACTGGGGTTGAGTGTTTATATAGCCTTAACGGGAGTATAAAACGAATTAGTAAACCTGCTATCTCCAAAAGAAGAAGAACCATAATTCATTGCATTAATAAGTAATATAAGCGGATAGTTGAGGAGACTTGGAAGCCCTGTTTCCATCATCACTGAAGTAAACACTTAGTTAATTAGTCTTTATAATTATTAGTCATAATCAACAACTCAAATATCGGTCACCAAATAGATACCAAAGAATAGAAGTTGGTACTTGAGCACTAATCCCTGAGGACGATAACTCGGTCTTCAAGACTATATTACTTGAGTCGACAACGTGCACTTGCGTTAAAGTGTGTGCATTAAATCGCGCATCAAGTTTTTGGCGCCGTTGCCGGGGATTAGGCATAGTTCAATATCAATTTTATCTTTTCTTAATTTCTAATTTGGTTTTTATTTATTTTTTAATTTCTTTAATTATTACGTTTTTTTTTGTGAGAATCAGTTGCCGTGATCCGTTTGTTGTTTTTGATCTATTTTCAGGCACTCAGTTTATGCGAAGGAGAAGAAGAGCAGACACTCTTGTTCCCTTCAATCCAGAGATTGAGAAAACCTGTAAACAGAACAGAAGGAACCATCGAATTTCAGCCTTAGTTGAGATGGACGGCGTACAAAACAACAACGTGCTGAGAGAAGGGTTAGGTGAAAATCAACCTAACCCAGGAATGCCTCGGAGAGTGCCAATGGACGTAGAGGAGAGAGTTCAAGTCCAGGCAGAAAGAAGCTTGGGAGACTACGTGCTGCCGAGGGTGAACGGAGCACAGACATGTATTAGGCTCCCTGCAATAGGAGCAAACAACTTTGAGATCAAACCGGCAATTCTAAGCATGGTGCAGAACACGGTGCAGTTTGGAGGGTTTCCATCAGAGGATCCACACATGCACATAGCTAATTTCTTGGAGCTATGTGCAACATTCAGATATAACGGCGTTACTGATGACGTCGTCATATTGAGGCTCTTTCCCTTCTCACTCAGGGAAAGAGCAAAAGTATGGTTAAATTCCTTACCAGCTGATTCGATTTTTACATGGCAAGAGCTGGCACAGAAATTTTTGGCAAAATTTTTCCCACCATGCAAAGCAGCAAAATTGAGAGGGGAGCTGAATAATTTCTACCAAGCAGATGGAGAGTCATTATACGAAGCGTGGGAAAGATTCAAGGACCTACAGAGGAAGTGTCCACACCACAGTATTGAGTTGTGGAACTTGGTCCACATCTTCTATAACGGGCTGAGTGGAACAACAAGAACAATTATCGATGCAGCAACAGGTGGGACCTTCATGAGGAAAACAGCCCATGAAGCTCACGACTTATTAGAAGACATGGCCACCAATAACCATGTCACAGAAGATAGACAAATGAGTGGAAGGAGAACAGTGGGAGTTCACGAGATAGATGCCATCACTGCCCTGAATGCCCAAGTTGCCCTTCTGACCAAACAGCTGCAGCAACATACAATATCCGTAAATGCAGTGCAGATGCCAAAGAGCTGTGAAATGTGTGGTGGTCCACATACATTCGATAGATGTCCTTCAGCTGATCCTAATAATATGCCAATCGAGCAAGCAGAGTGCCAAGTCAGGTAACTATCGAGGCCCTGAACAACCCATACTCCAACACATACAACCCAGGGTAGAGAAATCACCCAAATTTTTCATGGAGAGGAGAGCAGTAAGAAAATCAAGATAGAGGCGATGACTAAAACCAAAGAAAGACCAAAATCAGCACCATTTACTCAGCCCCACCTTCTCAACAATTCAATGCACTGCTCACTGAAAAGCCGAGCTGAAAGCAGCTTTGTTGGCACTCACCAACGCCCAGACCCCGTTCGTGGCAGAAACTAGATCTTCGTTCAGGAACTTGGAAACACAAGTGGGTAAACTAGCAAAGCTATCAAACAGCAGGCCACAGGGTACACTGCCAAGCAACACAGAGATGAATCCGAGAGAACAATGCCAGGCAGTACAGTTGAGAAGTGGTAAACAGTTGGAGCAGCATTCACCTCAGCCGGTAGTTGAACAAAGGGTAGAACCAGAGAAAGAGAAGGTGGTTGAAACTCGCCCAGTAATAGAGAAAGCTCCAGAGAAGGAGTATACTGAGAAGATCCCGTTCCCACAGAGATTGCAGAGGAAGGCAGTTGATAAACAATTCTCCAAGTTTTTGGAGACGTTCAGAAAGCTACATATCAACATACCCTTCATAGAGGCGTTGGAGCAAATGCCCTCTTATTTCAAATTCATGAAGGAGATTTTGGGGAAGAAGAAGAAACTAGCAGAGTATGAGATGGTAGCACTGACTGAGGAGTGCAGTGCTATCCTGCAGAAGAAGTTACCCCCTAAACTAAAAGACCCAGGGAGCTTTACATTGCCTTGCACAGTTGGCAAGGTGACATGCAATAGGGCCCTCTGTGATTTAGGGGCAAGCATAAATTTGATGCCTTTATCAGTATTTAAACGGTTGGAGCTAGGTGAGGCAAAACCAACCACGGTGAGCCTGCAACTAGCCGATAGAACAGTGGTGCACCCAAGGGGGAAGATTGAGGACGTGCTTGTTAAAGTAGGAAAATTCTTTTTTCCTGCGGATTTCCTCATTCTTGACATGGAGGAGGATGCAGAGATTTCCATAATATTGGGGAGACCATTCCTGGCTACAGGGAGAGCCTTGATTGATGTAGAGAAAGGAGAGCTGACGTTGAGGGTGGAGAGCGAAGAAATGGTGTTTAAAGTATTTAAACACGTTATTGAGCCACCAGTCATGAGCAGGTGCTTTGCAATCAGCACCATCAGAACCCCCTGTGAGCCAGTGGAAGCCAAACCAAGGGAAATAAGCCCACAAAAGCAAGTATGTGATGTCGAACCTCCGCCAAAGCAGGTATGTGTTCCTGAACCTTCCCTTGAAGATAATTTTAAGAAAAGAAGAAGAAAAAGAAAAACAAAAATGTGGAAAAAATGGATTGGTTGTGGGGTTAATTCACCCCACACTTACTGAGTTAAGGAACTTGCGTCCGGCTAAAAGACGTTAAAGACAGCTCTACTTGGGAGGCAACCCAAGGTATTTTGATTTATTTTAATTTTTACTAAGAACAGTCTCACGGAGGTAATGTTTGTGTTGTGTTGACAGGTGTAGGCCAACAATGTGGAAGGCGAAAAACTGAAGTTTAAACAAAGGTTTCCAGAAAATTGGGTTAGCGCCGCGGTGCCTAGGAGCACGGCCGCGGCGCCAAAAGAGCAGAAAGGAGCTGAAGTTAAAGCGCCGCGGCGCCCAGGAGCAGGGCCGCAGCGTCAAAAGATCAGAAGAAGCCCAGAAGTTTGAGCGCCGCGGCGCCCATTTGCAGGGCCGCGGCGCCACAACGGAAAAATCTGAATTTTGAAAGACGCCCTAATCCGAAGGCCCTGTCTCCAAATCAAAAATCCAGAGCTCTCCTCCCCTCACGGAATTCAAAGCACTATCCACCGCCACTGCCACCATTTTAACCAAGTCTGTAAGTGTCTTGTTTCTTTTATTGTCTTTGAGTCTACACACATTGGGGACAATGTGTGATTTAAGTTTGGGGGGTGTCTTATTTGTGTCTTATTGTTATAGTATATTTGAGTCTTTTTGATTGTTTTGTGTATATTTTGAGTCATAATTTTTTTTTCTTTTGAGTCATAATTGTCTGTCAAAGATCATGCATGCTGTAGTTACTAGAAACACCTAGTGAAGTAAGGTGGAATAATGTAATGGAATTAGAAGCGACTATCTAAACACATAGGTTAGATATGCCAAAAACTCATGAAATCTGTCTATTTGGAGTTTTTAATTGAATTGTGCATTGTAAATGATTAAAACCAACGTGTTATGATTGCTTGCTATTTGAGGCGAAATAGTTAGGATATGCATGTTAGGAGAGATGACTCAGGCATTTCTTTGTTAGCCAATTCTTACCACTCTTTTCTATCCCTGACACTAAAAATATCCCTAGTCATCCCCGTTGAGCCTAAACATGAAACTTTTTCTTTGACACCCTATATTCCCACAATTGTGCCATAAGTAGAAATGTGAAATAGTTGGAATAAATTGTGTTAAAAAAGAGACAAAAAGAGTGAACAAGTTTGATGCACCCCCAATAACAAAGTAATAAGAAATAGGCAAAAGCCTAAGTTTGGGGGTGCTTGTTATTATAATACACTTCACTCTCCTAAAACAAAAGAGGGGAAAGATAGATTTGAAGTGAAGAAAAGAAATCAAAAGAAAAGGGAAAAATTGAAAAGCTAAAGAGCTTATGGTACACAAAATGAGCCTAAATGCCTATTTTACCTACCCATGCCTAAGCCTACATTACAACCCTGAAAAGTCCTGAAGATCTCTTAGATGCATAGCCATGATTAGTGGAGAATAACAAGTAAACACGCCATAGGAATTTTGAAATTAACATGCATGATTCAGTATTTTGACTTCCATTAAGCATGATAAAAATGAGTTTGCGAAATATCTAGCTTAATGTGTTTAGAATGCTGAAATTTCAGGCTATATGTTCTTGCATATTATTCTACTAATCTTCATGTTTTTCTAAATAACATCAATGCAGCAAAGTGATCAATGTCATTGAGTCTTTCTATTTTCTTTTTCCTTGAGTCTTTAATTCTTTCTTTTGATCTTTGCTCGAGGGCGACCAAAGGTTAAGTTTGGGGGTATTTGATCAGTGTATTTTATATACACTTTTCGAGTCATTTTTAGTTACTCTTTTGTCCCTTTTTGTACAAATAAGCGTCGTATTAGGATAGATTTTCTTTCTTTTGAGTCAAGATGGTTAAAATGGCCCAAGGGCGGAAAAGAAGCGAAAAGAGGGCAAAAACTGAGGTTTCATAGCTTGAAATGCGAGAAAGTGGCGAACTAGGTAGAGACACAGTTGCAGTGCCGCGACGCCTCCAGCCAACAGGGCCAGGCGCCCCGTCGCCCAATATCCAGAGACCTGCAGAAGTTGCAGTGCCGCGGCGCCTCTAGACAGCAGAGTGCAAGGCCGCGGCGCCTAATTACCAAAACAACGCAGAAGTTCCGGCGCCGCGGCGCCGATAGCAGGGACGCGGCGCCGACGCAGGATAAATCAGGTTTTTGACGAATTAGGGCCAGGCCTGAAGGGAAAACCTTAAGGGCGGTTTTGAAGCTATAAAAAGAGAACCCTATGCAGTTTTTAAGGGTTCCCTTTCTTGCACAAACACAAGACTTCTTGGAGTTTAAGATTGGAGACCATTACTTAGTAATTTCTTTTCTTTCTTTTACTTTATTTCAGTTTTTATGTTGGATATTGAATTAGTTCTTGTCATGTCAATGGCTAGGAACTAATCCATTATAGGGCTTTCCATGTCAATTCACTTGAACCTTATGTTATGAATTGATGCATGTTTATGGTTGTTCTTCTTATTGTTGAGATTTACCCAATAGTTGCTTTGAATGCTTGGTAATTAATTGATCACTAATTATCATTATTTATATGATTTCTAATCAAACTTCGAAAGGAGGAGGTTGTGACTATGCTGTAAGTTGGGTAGACATAGGTCGGATTGGGGATGAAAATACCTCAATTACTTGTGTAGCGTTAATAGGGGTTTAAATACCTAAATTCATGCGAGTTGTGTGACGATTAACAAGGTTTTTGTTCTTAATCCTCCTATAGAGTCATCCTTATCACCGAAAGGTAGAAAGGAGCGCTACTGGGGTTGAGTGTTTATATAGCCTTAACAGGAGTATAAAACGAATTAGTAAACCTGCTATCTCCAAAAGAAGAAGAACCATAATTCATTGCATTAATAAGTAATATAAGCGGATAGTTGAGGAGACTTGGAAGCCCTATTTCCATCATCACTGAAGTAAAAACTTAGTTAATTAGTCTTTATAATTATTAGTCATAATCAACAACTCAAATATCGGTCACCAAATAGATACCAAAGAATAGAAGTTGGTACTTGAGCACTAATCCCTGAGGACGATAACTCGGTCTTCAAGACTATATTACTTGAGTCGACAACGTGCACTTGCGTTAAAGTGTGTGCATTAAATCGCGCATCACTTAACAGGAGTATAAAAGGGCTTAGCTAACCCGCTATCTCAAAATGTAAGAACCATAATTAATTGCATTAATAAGTTAAGCGGATAGTTGAGGAGATTTGGAAGCCCTATTTCCACCATTACTGAAGTAAAACAACGTAGTTTAATTAGATTTCATAATTATAGTCATAAACAACTTATCAATCATCGGTTACCAAATAGATACCATAGAATAGAATTTGAGCATTGAACACTAATCCCTGAGGACGATAACTCGGTTTTCTAGACTATATTACTTGACACGACACGTGCACTTGCGTTAGTGTGTGCATAAATCGCGCATCAAGTTTTTGGCGCCGTTGGCGGGGATTGGAGTAGTTCAATATCATTTTATCTATTCTTAATTTCTAATTTGGTTTTTATTTTTGTTTTTATTTATTTTTATTTTTATCTTTTATTTGTGAAAACCAGTGCGCCGTGATCCGTTTGTTGGTTTTGATTCATCTCAGGGATCCTGAAGACATGGATTACTACTATCAACAAGGTAATCCTCTGGCCCCACAAGAAGAGCAGGATGGGTTACGAGCAGCCATACTCAGGTTAACTAGGCACCAAACTCAGTTCATGGACGAAACGAGAGTGTCCTTGAAGAATTTAGAAACGCAAATAGGACAACTCGCGGGCATGCTGAGCAGCAGAATGCAAGAAAAGCACTCTGCACATATTGGAGGAAATATAAAAGAGCAATGTCAGGCGATTGACCTGAAAAATGCCGAATTAGTAGAAGCAGAAAATTCGCAGCAGCTGCAGCGCCGCGGCGCCAAAGATTCTGGGACTGTGCAGAACTTTAGGCGCCACGGCGCCGAATCATGCGCGCGCCCAGAGCCCGTGCTGAAATAAAGTGGAAAGGCTGTGAACGCACCCTGTGAAGATACTGCACTTCAGAGGCTAAAACATGTGCTCTTGACAAACAATTCTCTAAATTTGTGGAAATTCTCAAACAATTGCAACTCAATATCCCGTTTGCTGAAGCACTAGAGCAGATGCCAAACTATGTAAAGTTCATGAAGGACATTCTTAGCAAAAAGAGGAGGATAGAGGACTACGAAACAGTGGTGTTGACTGAAGAATGCAGTGCCATCCTACAGAGAAAACTACCTCAGAAATTAAAAGATCCTGGGAGCTTCACCATCCCATGCACTATTGGAAAGTTTGAATGTCAGAAGGCGTTGTGCGATCTGGGAGCAGGCATAAATTTGATGCCCTACCTAGTTTTTTGCAAACTTGGAATGGGAGAAGTCAAACCTACAAACATCACTTTGCAGTTAGATGACCGCTCCATAGTCCACCCTATAGGAGTCATCGAGGATGTATGGGTAAAGGTGGACAAGTTCATCTTTCCCGCTGATTTCGTCATCTTAGACATAAGAGATAACGACATAATCCCCATCATACTTGGCAGACCCTTCCTAGCTACAGGACATGCTCTCATCGATGTTCACAAAGGGGAGCTGAAACTTCGGGTGGAAGAAGAAGAGGTGATTTTCAATGTTTTTCGGGCAGCAACCTTCCCAGATGCAAGTGACAACTGTTCGGCCATTGACATAATCGAAGATGCAGTGTCAGAAAAAGGGTTCAGAAATGATGATACGCTTGAAGAAGTACTGACCAGATGGGATGATAGTAGTGGAAACGACCCAAGGCTGATGGAGTATGCAAATTGGATGAATTCTTATGAGAAATGTGATAAGAAGAGATATGAAGAGCTTGGGAAGATGCCAGAGAGATCAGTACCATCCACAGAAAAAAGGCTCCAGAGTTAGAGTTAAAAATTATACCCGATCATTTACAGTACCAATATCTAGGTGAAGATCAATCCTTACCAGTGATCATTGATGCGCGGTAAGATGCACACACTTAAACGCAAGTGCACGTTATCGTGACAAGTAGTATAGTCTTGATAAGACCGAATATCGTCCTCAAGGATTAGGGTTCAAGTACCAACTATCTATCTTTTGGTATCTATTTGGTGATTGATATTTGAGTTTGTGGTTTATAACTAGTAATTATAAAAGCTAATTTAACTATAGGTTTATTTCAGTTGTGATGGGAATAGGGCTTCCATGTCTCTTCAACTATCTGCTTATGTTATTTATTACTGCGACGAACTATGGTCTTCTTCTTTCGGAGAAAGCAGGTTTACGAAATCGTTTTATACTCCCGTTAGGGTTATATAAACACTCAACCCGATGTCGCACCTTACCTTTCGGTGATAAGGATAACTCTATAGGAGTATTAAGAGCAAAACCTAGTTAACCGTCACGCACTATGCGCAAAATTAGGGTTGTTAAGCCTCTCATTAACGCTACATAAATAATTGAGGTATTTTCATCCCCAATCCAGAATGTCTACCCAACTTACAACATATTCACAATCCCCTCCTTTCGGAGTCTGATTAGAAATCATATAGTGATAATTAGTTGTCAATTAATTACCAAGCATTCAACACAATTATTGGATAGATCTCTCAAAGAAGAATAACCATAGACATATGCATTAAATCATAACATAAGTTTCTAGAGAATTAACATGGAAAGCCCTATAAGAGAATTAGTTCCTAGTCATTGACATGACAAGAACTAATTCAAAGTTCATCATACAAAACTGAAATAAAGAAAAGAAAAGAAAAGAAAAATACTTAAGAACGAGTCTCAAGCCAAGCATCCAGGGTTGTGTGGTGGAATATTTACAAGATGGATTGGTGGAAGGATGGATGTAGAATGGTGAATGGTGGAATGGAGAATGAATAATTCTTCTAATGATGTAGAGTATTTATAGCCAAAGAATCCTTTTGGTGAAGGGTTAGGGATTTTGTAGGTAGGAAAAGTTATTAGAATCCTTTTAGGTAAGGGTTTTAAGGTAGGAAAAGTTATCCCTTTAGGTAGGAAAAGTTATCCCTTTAGGAAGGAAAAGTTATCCTTTTAGGATTCTGAAAACAAGTCAAATTCGGCCCAAGACATAATTCCAGCGTCGGCGGCGACATAGTGCGCGCATGGCTGAAGATCAGCAACTTTCGGACTTTCAGCATATTGGGCGCCGCGGCGCCGGTGACGTTTTTCTGGCAGATTCCGTTTCGTCGTCCTTTTTTTCGTCCGGACTTCGTCTGATCTCCTCTCTAATTTCCAGAACTTCTTAGACTTTATTTCTTGGCCCTTTTAGTGTGCAATTCCATCTTTTGTATGCTCATTTCATCTCCTTTTCGTCATTTCTCCATTTTTGACCGCTGTGACACAAAAGAAAGGAAAACGACCCTAATACTATACTAAACATAAATAAAATGAGTAAAATACTAACTAAAAATGACTCAAAAAGTGTATATAAAATACACCGATCAATCATCTCATGTCATCTATCCACAGTAGAGATTGATAAGCTGCTGAGAGTACTGAGGGCTCACAAGTGTGTCATTGGGTGGACATTAGCAGACATAAAGGGGATAAGTCCGTCAACAGTAATGCATAAGATCCGTCTAGATGAGGAGAGCAGACCCTCCATTGAGGCACAAAGGAGACTAAACCCAAACATGAAAGAGGTAGTCAGAAAAGAAATCATGAAATGGCTCGATGCTGGAGTAATTTATCCTATATCTGACAGCGCATGGGTGAGTCCAGTACAAGTGGTACCCAAAAAGGGTGGTATGACAGTAGTGACCAACGAAAGGAACAAGCTCATTCCTTCTAGAACAGTTACTGGGTGGAGAATCTGCATTGACTATCGCAAGTTGAACAAGGCGACCAGAAAAGACCACTTCCCGTTGCCATTTCTAGATCAGATGTTGCATAGTCTTGCGGGGCACAACTACTACTGCTTTTTGGATGGTTACTCAGGGTATCATCAGATTGCGATAGCGTCAGAAGATCAGGAAAAGACAACATTCACCTGCCCTTTTGGTACATTTGCATTCAGAAGGATGTTATTTGGGCTTTACAATACACCTGCGACCTTTCAGAGGTGCATGATGCGCGATTTAATGCACACACTTTAACGCAAGTGCACGTTATCGTGACAAGTAATATAGTCTAGGTAAGACCGAATATCGTCCTCAAGGATTAGTGTTCAAGTACCAATTATCTATCTTTTGTTATCTATTTGGTAACCGATATTGAGTTTGTTGATTATACTAACAATTATAAATACTAATTAACTATGTGTTTACTTCAGTAGTGATGGAAATAGGGCTTCCAAGTCTCCTCAACTATCCGCTTATAGTACTTATTAATGCACTGAATTATGGTTCTTCTTCTTTTGGAGCTAGCAGGTTTACTAATTCGTTTTATACTCCCGTTAAGGCTATATAAACACTCAACCCCAGTAGCGCTCCTTTCTACCTTTTGGTGATAAGGATGACTCTATAGGAGGATTAAGACCAAAAACCTTGTTAATCGTCAAGCGCCATGCGTGAAATTAGGTGTTTAAACCTCTTATTAACGCTACACAAGTAATTGAAGTATTTTCATCCCCAATCCAAAATATGTCTACCCAACTTACAGCATAGTCACAACCTCCTCCTTTCGAAGTTTGATTAGAAATCATATAAATAATGATAATTAGTGATCAATTAATTACCAAGCATTCAAAGCAATTATTGGGTAAATCTCAACAATAAGAAGAACAACCATAAACATGCATCAATTCATAACATAAGGTTCTAGTGATTTGACATGGAAAGCCCTATAATGGAATTAGTTCCTAGCCATTGATATGACAAGAACTAATTCAATATCCAACATAAAAACTGAAAGTAAAGTAAAGAAAAGAAAAGAAAATTACTAAGTAAAGGTCTCCAATCTTCAACTTCAAGAAGTCTTGTGTTTGTGCAAGAAAGGGAACCCTTGAAAACTGCCTAGGGTTCTCTTTTTATAGACTCCAAACCGCCCTTAACTTTTCCCTTCAGGCCTAGCCCAGAAAATCGTCTAAA
The DNA here is from genome assembly GCA_029844215.1 of Przewalskia tangutica. NCBI lineage: Eukaryota > Viridiplantae > Streptophyta > Magnoliopsida > Solanales > Solanaceae > Przewalskia > Przewalskia tangutica. The sequence goes on from CM056719.1 coordinate 133,572,626, forward strand.
ACCTAATTTTTCCCGCGTCGGCGCCGCGTCCCTGCTATCGGCGCCGCGGCTTCGGAACTTCTGCGCTGTTCTGGTAATTAGGTGTCGCGGCCCTGCACTCTGTTGTCTAGAGGCGCCGCGGCACTGCAACTTCGCAGTCTCACGGATAATGGCGGGGCGCTCGCTCTGATATTTGGGCGCCGCGCGCAACGGTGTTTCTGCCCGGCTCGCCACTTTCTCGCATTTCAAGCTCTGGAACCTCCGTTTTTTTCCTCTTTTCGCTTCTTTTCCGCCATTGGGCCATTTTAACCAACTTGACTCAAAATAAAGAAAATTTATCCTAATATGACACGTATTTGTACAAAAAGGGACAAAAGACTAACTAAAAACGACTCAAAAAGTGTATATAAAATACACTGATCAAATACCCCAAACTTAACCTTTGCTCGCCCTCGAGCAAAGATAAAAAGAAAGAAATAAAGACTCAAGGAAACGACAAATAAAAATACTTAATGACTTTGATCACTTTGCTGCATTAGTGTTACTTAGAAAAACACGAAGATTAGTAGAATAATATGCAAGAACATATAGCCTGAAATTTCAGCATTCTAAACACATTAAGTTAGATATTTCGCAAACTCATTTTTATCAAACTTAATGGAAGTCAAAATACTGAATCATGCCTGTAAAATTCAAAAATCCTATGGCATTTTCACTTGCTATTCTCCACTAATCATGGATATGTATCTAAGAGATCTTCAGGACTTTTAAGAGTTGTAATGTAGGCTTAGGCATGGGTAGGTAAAAATAGGCATTTAGGCTCATTTTGTGTACCATAATCTCTTTAGCTTTTCATTTTTCCCTTTTTCTTTTGATTTCTTTTCTTCACTTCAAATCTATCTTTCCCCTCTTTTGTTTTGAGAGCGTGAAGTGTATCATAATAGCAAGCACCCCCAAACTTAGACTTTTGTCTATTTCTTATTACTTTTTAATTGGGGTGCATCACTTTTGTTCACTCTTTTTGTCTCTTTTTTAACACAATTTATTCCAACTATTTCACATTTCTACTTATGGAACAATTGTGGGAATATAGGGTGTCAAAGAAAAAGTTCAATTTTTAGGCTCAATGGGGCTGACTAGGGATATTTTTAAAGTCAGGGATAGAAAAGAGTGGTAAGAATTGGCTAACAAAGAAATGTCTGAGTCATCTCTCCTAACATGCATATCCTAACTATTTCGCCTCAAATAGCAAGAAATCATAACACATAGGTTTTAATCATTTATCATGCATAATTCAAGCAAGAAACTCCAAATAGCCAGATTTTGTGAGTTTTTGGCATATCTAACCTAAGTGTTTTAGATAGTTGCTTCTAATTCCATTACATTATTCCACCTTACTTCACTAGGTGTTTCTAGTAACTACAGCATGCATGATCTTTGACAGACAATTATGACTCAAAAGAAAAAAACATTATGATTCAAAATATACACAAAACAATCAAAAAGACTCAAACATACTATAACAATAAGACACAAAATAAAACCCCCCCCCCCCCCCCAAACTTAAATCACACATTGTCCCCAATGTGTGCAAGACTCAAAGACAATAAAAGGAAAGGACACTTACAAACTTGGTTTAAAATGGTGGCGGTGGCGGTGGATAATTCATCGACCATTGGTTGAACAGGGAACTCATCTCGTCAAATTGTTGGTGCAACTGTTGTTGCCCCTGCCTCAATTCTTGTTGCCCTTGTCTCAACTCTTGTTGTCCTTGTATCATTGTGTCGAAATGTTGCATCATCCTTCTCTGGTTCTGGAGCAACTGCTCCATCATAGGCACTGGAGGTTTTGATTCTGTGGTTGGTTGGTGGCTGCTCCCTGCCGCATATTGAGCCTCTATTTCAGGCTCATCTTCGTTCATGGAGGCCTCTGCTGCTGCTGCTGGTGGTGCTGGTGCTCTTCTTCTTGCTGCTGGGGGGCTTGGGTTTGGGAAAGAGTGCACTATCCCATATGACACAGGCAGTTGGTTTCTCTCATTAGTATCAGTGGGTAGGATTGGAACCCCATTCATGTGGCATAAATTAGTGATAAGTGAGTCATGCCCCAACCCACCTGTTGTTACCAACCTGTTGATTTCTTCAATACTTTGCACTATCTCTTTCCCCACATCAATCGTCTTCCCCGTCATGATTCCATATATCAATTTGATCCTATCTTCTGGCACTCTGGTGAAGTGCGTTGATGGGATCAGACAGGCACTGACGAAATACAACCAACCCTTGGCTGCTTTGTTGAACTGGCACCTGCTCAGTCCTCTTGACCCATTTCTGGCAATATCAAATGCAGCCCCAGGGTAGCTTCAGTATCTGCGGCGGCATTCCGATTGATCTTGGTGGTGCTTCGACCATGTTCAAGTAACCCGGTCATCACCCTTTCTTCAACATCTGCTGTTTTTAGAGACACATTTATCACTTCTGCCGTCACAGGCATATATCTTCCCCTTACAAAGCATTTATTGTCCACCCTCTCCGGAAAGTTAGCATAGAATTCACGCACCATCGCTGTGTTCATTGGTGCTATCCTTTCCGGGTTTACAAATCTCTTCCACCCCATCATCTCAATCATTGCCCGAATGGGCTCATAGACATCCTCCTCCCCAAGCGAATCCCTCTGATAGTCCATTCCCCTTTCAGGGATTAAGGGCCTAGTACTAAGCTTTTTGTATCTTTCATAAGCTTGTTGGCTAACGAACCTAGTATCATCGTATTGCGGGGCTGAGGTGGATGTGGAGGCTCTTCTCTTTCTGGCGGACATGGTTAAATCACTTTTTGCAGCTTACAAACTTAGTATCACAAATGTTCCCCAACACTATCACACAACAACTAGCAGCTACAACACTATCACCCCCAAACTCCAACTCCTGTACTACACAATACCCACACCCTCCTTGTATACTCCTCCTCTAAATTTCACAACCAATTTTTCAACACCCCAACGACTTCAACAATGCAACACTCCTCCAAACTATTACCTCCTTTGACTACTGTAAAACTTTCAAGAAAAGATGAAGATTACCTTTTGTGGTGTTCTTCAGGTTTTCTTGCTTAATAGTGATTTGAGGCCTTTGGGATGAAGTTTTGTTGGTTGAAATGGTTAAGGGTTTAGGGACTTTAAGAGTTTTTGGTTGTGTTTGGGTTTGATTTATGGATGATTTGTGGGTGAGGTTTGAATTTTCGTGGGTTTTGTGGAGAAGAAAGGTTAGGTTTTGGTTTGAAATTGGGGAAAATCGGATTTCTGGGCGTCTTTTAATTTCTGGATTTCCGCCAGCGCCACTGCATTGGCGCGGCCATGCTCTGGTAGCCATGGCTAGACTTGGCAATTTTTCGGGTTTTGGCGCGCGGCTCTGGCGCCGGCGACGCGCTAAATCTTCGTCTTTCGCTCTTTTGCGCGTGACCTGCGCTTGGCGCGCTGGCCACCCGCTTTTTCCGAAATCCTGGCTATTCTTCAGTTTTCGTCCTCCAATTTATTGGCCTACACCTGTCAATCACAACACAAACACTACATCCGTGAGACTGTTCTTAATAAAAACTACTATATTAAAGTAAAATAAATCAAAATACCTTGGGTTGCCTCCCAAGTAGCGCTGTCTTTAACGTCTTTTAGCCGGACGCAAGTTCCTTAACTCAATAAGTGTGGGGTGGATTAACCCCACAACCAATCCATTTTCTCCATATTTTTCGTTTTTTTCTTCTTCTTCTCTTCTTAACATTATCTTCAAGGGAAGGTTCAGGAACACATACCTGCTTTTGTGGAGGTTCGGCATCACATACCTGCTTTTGTGGGCTCATCTCCCTTGGTTTGGCTTGTACTGGCTCACAGGGGGTTTTGATGGTGCTGATTGCAAAGCACCTGCTCATGATTGGTGGCTCAATGATGTGTTTAAATACTTTAAACACCATTTCTTCCTTCTCCACCCTCAACGTCGCCTCACTCTTTCTACATCGATCAGGGCTCTCCCTGTCGCCAGGAATGGTCTCCCCAATATGATGGGGATCTCTGCATCTTCTTCCATGTCGAGAATGAGGAAATCCGCGGGAAAAAAGAATTTTCCCACTTTAACAAGCACGTCCTCAATCTTCCCCCTTGGGTGCACCACTGTCCTATCGGCTAGTTGCAGGCTCACCGTGGTTGGTTTGGCTTCACCTAATTCCAACAGTTTAAACACCGATAAAGGCATCAAATTTATACTTTCCCCTAAATCGCAAAGAGCCCTGTTGCATGTCACCCTGCCAACTGTGCAAGGTAGTGTAAAGCTCCCTGGGTCTTTTAGTTTAGGGGGCAAATTCTTCTGCAGGATAGCACTGCACTCCTCCGTTAGTGCTACTATCTCATACTCTGCCAGTTTCTTCTTCTTCCCCAAGATCTCCTTCATGAATTTGAAATAGGATGACATCTGCCCCAACGCCTCTATAAAGGGTATGTTGATATGCAGTTTTCTGAACGTCTCCAAGAATTTGGAGAATTGTTTATCAACTGCCTTCCTCTGCAATCTCTGTGGGAATGGGATCTTCTCAGTATACTCCTTCTCTGGAGTTTTCTCTACTACTAGGCGAGCTTCAACCACCTTCTCTTTCTCTATCTCTGCCCTTTGTTCAACTACTGGTGAGGTGATTTCGCTCAATTGTTTACCACTTCTGTTGTATCTTTGGCATTGTTCTCTCGGATTCACCTCTGTGTTGCTTGGCAGTGTACCCTGTGGCCTGCTGTTCGATTGTTTTGCTAGTTGACCCACTTGTGTTTCCAAGTTTCTGAACGAGGATCTAGTTTCTGTCACGAACTGGGTCTGGGTGTTGGTGAGTGCCAACAAAGATGCTTTCAGCTCGTCTGGCTTTTCTGGCTGAACAGGTGCATTAAATTGTTGAGAAGGTGGGGCCTGAGTAAATGGCTGCTGATTCTGGTGCTGCTGGTTTTGGTACTGGCCTCTTTATTGATTCTGCTGCCCCTGGTCTCCACTCCATGAGAAATTTGGGTGATTCCTCCACCCTAGATTGTATGTGTTGGAGTATGGATTGTTTTGGGGCCTCTGATAGTTACCGACATCTTGGCACTCAGCCTGCTCGATTGGCATATTATTAGGATCAGCTGACGGACATCTATCGAATGTATGTGGGCCACCACATATTTCACAGCTCTTAGGCATCTGCACTGCATTTACTGATACTGTATGTTGCTGCAACTATTTCGTCAAAAGGGCCACTTGGGCATTCAGGGCAGCGATGGCATCTATCTCGTGAACTCCCACTGTTCTCCTGCCACTCATTGGTCTATCTTCTGTGACATGGTTGTTGGTGGCCATATCTTCTAATAATTCGTGAGCTTCGTGAGCTGTTTTCCTCATAAATGTCCCACCTGCAGCTGCATCTATAATTGTTCTGGTTGTTCCGCTCATCCCGTTATAGAAGATGTGGACCAAGTTCCACAACTCAATACAGTGGTATGGGCACTTTCTCTTCAAATCCTTGAACCTCTCCCAAGCTTCGTATAATGACTCTCCATCTGCTTGGTAGAAATTATTCAGCTCCCCCCTCAATTTTGCTGCTTTGCACGGTGGAAAGAATTTGGCCAAAAATTTTTGTGCCAGCTCTTGCCATGTAAAAATCGAATCAGTTGGCAGGGAATTTAACCATACTTTTGCTCTATCCCTGAGTGAGAAGGAAAAGAGCCTCAATCTGACGACATCATCAGTAACGCCGTTATATCTGAAAGTTGCACATAGCTCCAAGAAATTAGCTATGTGCATATGTGGATCCTCTGATGGCAGTCCTCCAAATTGCACTGTGTTCTGCACCATGCTTAGAATCGCCGGTTTGATCTCAAAGTTATTCGCTCCTATTGTTGGGAGCCTAATACATGTCTGTGCTCCGTTCACCCTCGGCAGCACGTAGTCTCCCAAGCTTCTTTCTGCCTGGACTTGAACTCTTTCCTCGACATCCATAGGTACTCGCCGAGGCATTCCTTGGTTAGGTTGATTTTCACCTAACCCTTCTCTCATCACATTGTTGTTTTGGACGCCGTCCATCTCAATTAAGGCTGCAATCCGCTGGTTCTTTCTGTTCTGTTTACAGGTTTTCTCAATCTCTGGATTGAAGGGAACAAGAGTGTCTGCCCCTCTTCTCCTTCGCATAAACTGATTTCCTGAAACAGATCAAAAACAGACAAACAGATCACGGCACCCTGATTTTTACCGAAATAAAAATTAAAAACGTAAATAGAAATAAAAACAGAAATAAAACCAAATTAAAAATTAAAAATAGATAAAATTGATATTGAACTATGCCTAATCCCCGGCAACGGCGCCAAAAACTTGATGCGCGATTTAATGCACACACTTTAACGCAAGTGCACGTTATCGTGACAAGTAATATAGTCTAGGTAAGACCGAATATCGTCCTCAAGGATTAGTGTTCAAGTACCAATTATCTATCTTTTGTTATCTATTTGGTAACCGATATTTGAGTTTGTTGATTATACTAACAATTATAAATACTAATTAACTATGTGTTTACTTCAGTAGTGATGGAAATAGGGCTTCCAAGTCTCCTCAACTATCCACTTATAGTACTTATTAATGCAATGAATTATGGTTCTTCTTCTTTTGGAGCTAGCAGGTTTACTAATTCGTTTTATACTCCCGTTAAGGCTATATAAACACTCAACCCCAGTAGCGCTCCTTTCTACCTTTCGGTGATAAGGATGACTCTATAGGAGGATTAAGACCAAAAACCTTGTTAATCGTCACGCGCCATGCGTGAAATTAGGTGTTTAAACCTCTTATTAACGCTACACAAGTAATTGAGGTATTTTCATCCCCAATCCAAAATATGTCTACCCAACTTACAAAGATAGTCACAACCTCCTCCTTTCGAAGTTTGATTAGAAATCATATAAATAATGATAATTAGTGATCAATTAATTACCAAGCATTCAAAGCAATTATTGGGTAAATCTCAACAATAAGAAGAACAACCATAAACATGCATCAATTCATAACATAAGGTTCTAGTGATTTGACATGGAAAGCCCTATAATGGAATTAGTTCCTAGCCATTGACATGACAAGAACTAATTCAATATCCAACATAAAAACTGAAAGTAAAGTAAAGAAAAGAAAAGAAAATTACTAAGTAAAGGTCTCCAATCTTCAACTTCAAGAAGTCTTGTGTTTGTGCAAGAAAGGGAACCCTTGAAAACTGCCTAGGGTTCTCTTTTTATAGCCTCCAAACCGCCCTTAACTTTTCCCTTCAGGCCTGGCCCAGAAAATCGTCTAAAACCTGATTTTTCTCGCGTCGGCGCCAGCGCTATCGGCGCGCGCCGGAACCTGCGTTGTTCGGTAATTAGCGCGCGCCACCGCACTCTTGTATAGAGCGCGCGGCTGCAACTCGCAGTCTCGATAATGGCGCCGGCGCTCGCTCTGTTAGCTGGAGGCGTCGCGGCGCTGCAACGGTGTTTCTGCCCGGCTCGCCACTTTCTCGCATTTCAAGCTCTGGAACCTTCGTTTTTGCCCTCTTTTCGCTTCTTTTCCGCCATTGGGCCATTTTAACCAACTTGACTCAAAAGAAAGAAAATTTATCCTAATACAACATGTATTTGTACAAAAAGGGACTAAAGACTAACTAAAAACGACTCAAAAAGTGTATATAAAATACACCGATCAGTGCATGATGGTAATTTTCTCTGACATGGTGGAAAGGACTATAGAGATTTTTATGGATGACTTCTTGGTCTTTGGAGCTTCGTTCGACGAATGTTTGAGGCACTTGGAAGCAATGTTAAAACGATGTGAAGAATCCAACCTTGTGCTAAACTGGGAGAAGTGTCATTTCATGGCAAAAGAAGGGATTGTCCTGGGACACAAAATATTGAACCAAGGTATTGAGGTGGACAAAGCAAAGATTTCAGTAATCGAAAATCTACCACCTCCAGTATCAACAAAAGGGGTCAGAAGTTTCCTTGGGCATGCCGGTTTTTATAGAAGATTCATCAAGGATTTCTCAAAGGTTTCAAAGCCCCTTTCCACCTTGCTAATGACAGGGGTTGCTTTTGAATTCAATAAGGAATGCATGACCGCTTTTCAGACACTCAAGAAGAAGCTTATCTCAGCACCCATAGTCATTGCACCAAACTGGGAGCTCCCATTTGAACTAATGTGTGATGCACGTGATTATGCAGTGGGGGCAGTGCTTGGGCAGAGAATCGATAAGGTATTTAGATCCATTTACTATGCTAGTAAGACTCTGAATGACGCACAGTTAAATTACGCGACTACAGAAAACGAATCGCTAGCAATAGTGTATGCATTTGAGAAATTCAGGCCATACTTAATTAGGAATAAGGTGATAGTATACACTGACCACTCTGCCATAAAGTATTTGATGACAAAGAAGGATGCAAAACCTCGCCTCATCCGATGGGTCCTGCTACTACAAGAATTCGACGTGGAGATTCGTGGCAAGAAGGGTCAGAGAACTCAGTTGCAGACCACTTGTCAAGACTTGAGAACACAGAAAGCTAGAACACCAAGGATGTGCAGATAAATGATCACTTCCCAGATGAGCAATTGTTTCAAGTAAGTGCGGTTTTTAAGTTACCTTGGTACGCTGATTTTGTTAATTTTCTTGCAGCTAAGGTAATACCCCCAGGATTGACAAGACAACAAGTGAAGAGGTTTTACTCCGAAGTAAAACACTACTATTCGGAGGAGCCGATGTTATACAAACACTGTGTCGATCAAGTCATCAGGCGATGTATACCAGAGGAGGAGATGCACCGGATTCTCACTCATTGTCATACCCTACAATGTGGTGGACACTTTGGGGCATCAAGAACGGCAAAATCGCAAAGCGGGTTCTATTGGCCAACACTTTTTAAGGATGCCCACGCCTTTGTGAAGAGGTGTGATCGTTGTCAAAGAACAGGGAACATATCAAGACGAAATGAAATGCCTTCGCATGGGATATTGGAAGTAGAACTATTTGATGTGTGGGGAATCGATTTCATGGGTCCATTCCCGTCGTCCTTTGGAAATCAGTATATCCTTCTGGCAGTGGATTATGTGTCCAAATGGGTAGAAGCAGTAGCCACTAAAGAAAATGATAGTAAGACTGTTCAAAGATTCCTTCAAAAGAATATATTCACAAGGTTTGGTACTCCGAGGGCCATCATCAGTGATGAAGGAAGTCACTTTTGCAACAGGCAGCTTAATACATTGCTTTCCCGATATGGAGTCTACCACCGCACCACACTTCCCTATCACCCTCAAGCGAATGGGCAAGCAGAAGTGTCAAATAGGGAAGTGAAGAGCATATTGGAAAAGACGGTGGATGGCTCAAGGAAAGATTGGTCTATCAAACTGGATGACGCACTGTGGGCATACAGAACAACATTCAAAACCCCAATTGGAATGTCACCATATAAGTTAGTTTTTGGTAAAGCATGTCATTTTCCAGTAGAGTTGGAACACAGAGCCTATTGGGCAATGAGGAAGCTGAACATGGATGCCAAGGCAGCAGGACAGAAGAGGCTGCTACAACTGAGCGAGTTGGATGAATTCAGACACAACGCCTATGAGAATGCAAAGATCTACAAGGAACGAACGAAAGTATGGCATGACAAGATGTTGATCCCGAAAGACTTCCAAGCAGGACAACAAGTGCTTTTATTCAACTCAAGGTTAAGGTTGTTTCCAGGCAAGCTAAAATCGCATTGGTCAGGACCATACACTGTGGTAAGAGCATTCCCCTATGGTGTAGTTGAAGTAAAAGGGAGAGAGGGAGCCCCCTTCAAGGTAAACGGACAGAGGTTAAAACCCTATTTGATCAATGAAATGGAATATATGAGCCTAGTAACCCATCTCACCCTAAAATAATAAGGAACTTGCGTCCGGCTAAAAGACGTTAAAGACAACGCTACCTGGGAGGCAACCCAAGGTTATTTTATTTTATTTTATTTAATGCAATTTAATTTTTACTTAGAACAGTCTCACGGAGGGTATTTTTTATATGTTGTGATGACAGGTGCAGAGCCAAAAATTTGGAGGACGAAACTGAAAGAAACCAAAAGAAAATCGGCTCAGCGCCGCGGTGCCGAATCAGAGCGCCACGGCGCAGAAAGTTCAGAGGAGCGCAGAAGTTTGGGCGCCGCGGCGCCACAACGGGAAATCTGAATTTTTGAAGAAGCCCTAATCCGATTGTTCTTTCTCCAAATCAAAAAATCCAGAGCCCTTCCCCTCTCACGGGATTCCTGATATTATCCGCCGCCACCGCCACCGCTTTAAACCAAGTCTGTAAGTTGTCCTGTTTTCTTTTATTTTCTTTGAGTCTTGCACACATTGGGGACAATGTGTGATTTAAGTTTTGGGGGTGTCTTATGTCTTATTGTTTTTGAGTCCTTTTAATTTGTTTTATGCATTTTTGAGTATTTTGAGTCATTAATTTTTTTTAAAAGATCAGGCATGCTGTAGTTACTGGAATCGCCTAGTGAAGTAAGATTGAATAATGTAATGGAATTAGAAGCAACCATCTAAACACTTTGGTTAGATATGCCAAAAATTCATGAAATCAGATTATTTAGAGTATCTTGCTTGACTTGTGCATTGTTTATGATTTAACCTATGTGTATGATTGCTTGCTATTTGAGGCGAAATAATTAGGATATGCATGTTAGGGAGATGACTCAGACATTTCTTTGTTAGCCCTTTCTTACCACTTTTACCTATCCCTGACATTCAAAATATCCCTAGTCAGCCCCTTTGAGCCTAAAAATTAAACTTTTTCTTTGACACCCTATAATTCCACACTTGTGCCATAAGTGAAAATGTGAAATTAGTGGAATAGAAAGTGTTAAAAAAAAGACAAAAAGAGTGAATAATTTTGATGCACCCCAATAAAAAAAAGTAATAAGAAATAGGCAAAAGCCTAAGTTTGGGGGTGCCTGTTATTCATAATACACTTCACTCTCTCAAAACAAAAGAGGGGAAAGATAGATATGAAGTGAAGAAAGAAAATCAAAAGAAAAAAGAAGAATTGAAAAGCAAAAGAGCTTATGGTACATAAAATGAGCCTAAATGCCTATTTTTACCTACTCATGCCTAAGCCTACATTACAACCCTGAAAAGTCCTGAAGATCTCTTACATGTGTATCCATAATTAGTGGAGAATAGCAAGTAGACATGCCATAGAATTTTGAAATTGATATGCATAATTCAGTATTCTGACTTCCATTAAGCATGATTAAAGTGAGTTTGCGAAATATCTAGCTTGATGTGTTTAGAATGCTAAAAATCCATGCTATATGTTCCTGCATATTATTTGGCTAATATTCATGCTTTTCTAAGTAACAGTGATGCAGCAAAGTGATTAATGTCTTTGAGTCATTCTATTTTCTTTTTACTTGTGTCTTTATTTCTTTCTTTTGATCTTTGCTCGAGGGCGAGCAAAGGTTAAGTTTGGGGGTGTTTGATCGGTGTATGTTATATACACCTTTTGAGTCATTTTTAGATAGTCTTTTGTCCATTTTTGTACAAATACGTATCGTCTTAGGATAGATTTTCTTTCTTTTGAGTCATATTGGTTTAAAGTGGCTCATTGGCGGAAAAGAAGCAAAAAGAAGGCAGAAACAGAGGTTCCAGAGCTCAAAAAGTGAGAAGGTTGTAAGCGGGCACAAAAGGCAGCGGCATGGCCTCGGCCAACAGGTCGGATCATCACGGTGCCCAATATTCAGAGAGCTGCGATAGTTCGCGCCGCGTGCCAGATGCGCGCCGAGGCGGAAAAATTGGCAAATTCGAATGACAATGGGCCAAGGCCTGAAGGAAAACATGCATCACGTTTTGGAGGCTATAAAAAGCAGCCTTTAGGTCAGGTTTAAGGGTTCCTCTTCTTGCCAAGTCACACAACTTTTGGAGATCAAGATTGGAGACCTATTCTTAGTAATTTCTTATTTCTTATTTTATTTCTTTACAGTTTATGTTGGATATTAATTTAGTTCTTGTCATGTCTATGGCTAGGAACTAACTTAATCTAGGGCTTTCCATGTCAATTCACTTGAAACTTATCTTTATGAATTAATGCATGTTTTGGTTCTTCTTGTTGTTGTTGAGATTTCTTCAATATTTGTCTTGATTGTTTGGTAATTAATTGATCACTAATTATCATAATCCATATGATTTCTAATCGAAAGCCGAAATGGGAGATTGTGAATATGCTATAGTTGAATAAACATAGGTTAAATCGTGGACGAAAGTACCCCGATACTTGTGTAGTATTAATAGGTTATTGATCTTAATCCTCCTTTATAGTCAATCTTATCACCGAAAGGTAGAAAGGTTCTATATTGGGGTTGAGTGTTTATATTACCTTAACAGGAGTATAAAACGGCTTAGCTAACCCGCTATCTCAAAATAGAATAAGAACCATAATTAATTGCATTAATAAGTTAAGCGGATAGTTGAGGAGATTTGGAAGCCTTATTTCCACCATTACTGAAGTAAAACAACGTAGTTTAATTAGCTTTCATAATTATAGTCATAAACAACTTATCAATCATCGGTTACCAAATAGATACCATAGAATAGAATTTGAGCATTGAACACTAATCCCTGAGGACGATAACTCGGTCTTCTAGACTATATTACTTGACACGACACGTGCACTTGCGTTAGTATGTGCATACATCGCGCATCACTTACCATCCAGTTCTTCATGCTGCTTTAATGTTACTTCACGAGCCTCAGTACTTGTGAGGCTTTTCTCAGAGATACCTTTGTCAACTATCCCAATGGAAAAACATCTATCATTGACTTGAGGTTCAGTGGGTGGCTTGAAAACTTTGAAAATCATCTCCTCATCTTGGACTCGGAGCTTCAATTCTCCCATTTCAACATCAATAAGCGCCCTCCCTGTGGCTAGGAATGGTCTCCCAAGGATGATGGACATATTTTCATCAGCTTCCATGTCTAAGATGATGAAGTCAGCAGGAAAGATGAATTTACCTACCTTCACCAATACATCTTCAATTATTCCTTGGAGATGCACGACTGAGTGATCAGCTAGCTGCAAGGTGACAGTGGTTGGCCTTGCTTCCCCCAAACCAAGTCTTTTAAACACAGATAGGAGTATCAGGTTGACGCTTGCCCCCAAATCATACAGAGCCTACTTGAATTTCACCTTTCCTACAGTGCAAGGTAATGTGAAACTCCCTGGATCTTTCAACTTTTGGGGAAGTTTCTTCTGCATAATAGCATTGCACTACTCTATCAGCACCATTGTCTCATAGTCTGCCAGCTTTCTTTTCTTAAAAAGGATATCTTTCATGAAAACATACGCTGACATCTGCTCCAAGACTTCAATGAAAGGAAGGTTCATGTGTAGTTTTTTAAATACCTCTAAAAATTTCAAAAACTGCTTATCCAAAGCCTTCTTCTGAAGTCTTTGAGGGTAGGGAATTTTATCTGTATATTTACTCATGACTGCTGGTGGAGATTTTTCTAAAATAGGGCGGTCATCAGTAACCCCTTTTTCTCTACATCAACTATCTTCTCCACTTCATTCTCATTTTCAACCACTGGTTGGGGTACAACCTGCTCTAACTGTTTACCACTTCTCAGGCTGATTACCTGACACTGCTCCATTGGGTTCATCACTGTGTTGCTAGGGAGGTTTCCTTGTGTTGCGATATTTCTAAGTGCTTACGCAAGTGTACGTATCGTTCAAGTAATAAAGATCTGTAAGACCGAGTTTATCGCCCATAGAGACTGGTTTATTAAGTACTGATTATCTATCCTATGGTATCTATTTGGAAATCGTTCTTTTGTTTGAGAATTATAACTAAGAATTATGACTAAGTGCAGGAAATAAACTAAAGATTATAAGAGTTTGGGTTTATAACAGTTATGAAGGAATTCGGGTTCCAATCTCCTCAACTATCCACTTTTTCACATGTTAATGCAATGCTAATAATTCTTCTTCTTTTTAAGATAGCAGGTTAACTAATTTGTCATTATATTATGGTTAGGACATACAAGAGCTCCACCTTGTGCAGAAACCTTCTATATTTCTATGATAAGTTTTACCACATAGGAGGATTAAGAACAATAACCTTAAATACTACACAAGTATCGGGGTACTTTCATCCATGATTTTAACCTATGTCTAGACAATTACAGCATATTCAAATCTCACCTTTCAGACTTTTGATTCGAAATCATATAAGTGATGACAATTAATAGCTAGTTAAATATCAAGCAATAATAACAATATTGAATAGATCTTAATATGATGAAGAAGAAATCAATAATCAATGCATTAAATATATGAAAGAGTTTCAAGAAGATTCGATGGAAACCCTACTAAAGTAATTAGCTCCTAAACATTGTCATATCAAGAACTAATTTTACAATCCAACATAATCTAAAATAAAGTAAGAGAAAGAAAATAACTTGAACAATGAGATATCTCCAATTGTGTCTTGCCTCATTTTCTCCTCTCCAAAGTTGAATGAAAAGTGATTAAAATCTGCCAGGGTTTAGGGACTTATAGTTGGGAAAAGTTGCCCTTTCGGACCCTGAAAACGTGTCAAATTCTGCCCAAAAAATAAGAAATCTCGCGTCGGCGCCGTGGCCCTGCCGGCTGGGGCCACGGCGCCGAAACTACTGCGACCAAATCAGAATTTCAGGACAAATAGCGCCGCGGCGCCTGTGGTGTTAATTTTCCGGTTTTCTATTTCTGTGTCCTTTTTTCGTCCGAACTTTGTCTGATTTTTTCTATACTTCCTGGGACTTATTAGGCTTTATTTCTTGGCCTTTTTAGTGTGTAAGTCCATCTCAATTAAGCTCATTTCATCCTCACAAGTAGTATCTTCTCCTTTATAACCGATGTGACACAAAATGAAAGAAAAACACACCTAACACTATACTAAACGCGAAATAAAAAAGTAAAATACTAACTAAAGAGGACTTAAAAGTGTATACAAATTACACATAACAAACACCCCCAAACAAACACTTTACTCGCCCTCGAGTAAAGCACTGAACAAAAATAAAAACAAAAACAAAAACTCTATGAAATGGATCAAGTAGTTATAGCAAAGCTTCTTCAAAATCATGGATGAAAGTTGGGATAATATGTTAGAACATACATAGCATGAATATTTAGCAATCTAGAATTTCAAGTTAGATATTTCGTAAATTCACTTAGATCATGATCAATTGGAAATACAAATACCTAACTATGCATGTCAATCTTATTCCATCTTTCCCAAAATGCTATAAACATGTTTACTTGCTATTCTCCACTAATCATAGACATACAAATTAAAGATCATCAGGACTTTCACTGATTGTAATGTAGGCTTAGGCAGGGGTATGTAAAAGTAGACATTTAGGCTCAAATTACGTACCATAAACATTTTTCATTCAACTCTTTTTCCTTCTTTTTGACTTTTTTTTTAATCTCATACCTATTTTTCCCTTCTTTTCTTTTGAGAGAATGAGATACATTATAAATAACAAGCACCCCCAAACTTAGATTTTTGCATATTTTTCATTAGGGTGCATCAAATTTTCTCTCTCTTTTTGTTTCTTTTTTAACACATTTTATTCCAAGAGTTTTAAATTATCACTTATGGCACAATCAGGAAATCGTAGGGTGTCAAAGAAAGATTTTATTTTAGGCTCAACGGAGCTGACTAGTGATACAATTTATGTCAGGATATGTAATGAATGGTCAGAAGAGCTATCAAAGAAATGCCTGAATCATCTCCCTAAACATGTAAATCTTAACTATTTCGCATCAAATAACAAGAAAACAGATTTTTTAAACATTTTTTTACCTTTCTTTCCATATTGACACAAATAGGCTATGAACAAATATCTCAAATAATTAGATGTCATGAATTTTTGGCATATCTAACTTAAGCACACATATTGTTGCTTTTAATTTCATTACATTATCTCACTTTATCCAGTCAATATCTTTAGCAACTACAACATGCATGATCCATATAAAAAAATTATGACTCAAAAACACACAAAACAACACAGAGACAATAAAAATGACTCAAAAACAAAACAATCAAACAAAATAAGACACCCCCAAACTTAATTGACACATTGTCCCTAATGTGTAAGGACTAAAAATAAAGAGACAACTTACTTACACAACATAGCGGTCATAACGGAGGTCTGGGAGGAAATATTCTGGAAATTGCACGACTTCTGAGCCCTCTGAAGTTTCAGCACCGTGGCCCTGCATTTTGGCACCACGGCGCTGTGCTCGATTTTCTGATTCCAGCATTTTTGATCATTTTTCTGCTCAGGGTCAGTTTCTAGTCCACCTGTCATCAAAACATAAGAAAAAACTCAAGACCGTGAGACTGTTCAAGACAAAATAAAACAACTAAAACAAGAATTAAAATAACATAATTAAAAACAGTGGGTTGCCTCCCAAGTAGCGTTGTCTTTAATGTCTTTTAGCCGGACGCATGTTACTTACTAGATCAAGGGGGTAGAGTGTCCCCTCCGCATATCCATTTTAGCACCATTCTCTTTCTCCTCATTCTCCTTTTCTTTTTCACAGAGCTCATTTCAGGAGGGTTTATTCCATTGTTCTCATCCACAACATCATTTATGGGTGAAGAATTCTTACCATCAAGGGCATCAGTACCCTTGGAACTTTCATGAGGAGCCTTTTTATCAACTATACCAATAGCAAAGCATCTAGCATCGACTTGAGGTTCAGTGGGCTGCTTGAAAACTTTGAATATCATTTCTTCACCTTGGACTCTGAGCTTTAACTCCCTCTTTTCAATATCAATGAGGGCTCTCCCAGTGGCTAGGAATGGTCTCCCAATGATCATGGGCATATTATCATCTTCCTCCATGTCTAAAATGAGGAAATCAGCAGGAAGGATGAATTTACCCACTTGTACCAACACATATTCAATAATTCCTTGGGGATGCACAACTGAACGATTAACTAGCAGAAAGGTGATTGTGGTTGGCCATGCCTCCTCCAAACCAAGTCTTCTGAACACATAGAGAGGCATTAGGTTGACACTTGCCCCCAAGTCACACTGGGCTTGCTTGTATGTCACATTCCCTATGGTGCAAGGTAGGGTGAAACTCCCTGGGTCTCTCAACTTAGGGGAAAGTTTCTTCTGTAATATAGTATTGCACTCCTCTGTCAGCACCACTGTCTCATAATCTGTCAGCTTTCTCTTTTTAAACAGGATGTCTTTCATGAATTTCGCATACGATGGCATCTACTCCAAAGCTTCATTGAAGGGAATGTTAATATGCAGTTTTTTAAATACCTCTAAAAATTTCGAAAACTGCTTATCCACAACCTTTTTCTGCAGTCTTTGAGGGTAAGGAATTTTGTCTGTATACTCCCTCATTACTGCGGGTAGAGCCTTCTCTAAAGTAGGGCAGTCATCAGTAATCCCCTCATTTTCTACCTCAACTGTCTTCCCCACATCCTTTTCTTCTTCAACCACTGGTCGGGGTGCCCTATGCTCTAACTGCTTCCCACTCCTCAAGCTAATTGCCTGACATTGCTCCCTTGGGTTCATCACTGTGTTGCTAGGGAGGTTTACTTACGGTCTAATGTTCATTGTGTGTGCCAGCTATCCCACCTGTGTTTCTAAATTTCTGATAGAAGACCTAGTCTCTGTCATGAACTGCTAAGTCTCTGTCATAAATTTTGTCTGAGTGTTGGCCAAGGATGAAATTGAGGACCTGGTTTCTGCCATGAATTGAGTCTGAGAGTTGGCCAAGGTCAACATTGCTGCTTTTATGTCATCTGGCTTCTCTTGTGGGTTTAGTGGGCTGAACTGCTGTGAGGATGATGCCTGAAATTATGGTTGTTGCCCTTGTTCATTCTTCCATAAAAAAATTGGGTGATTTCTCCACCCCGGATTATATGTGTTGGAGAATGCATTGTTGTAGGGCCTCTGAAAATTCCCTACTGCCTGAACCTGCTCCATGGGCACATTATTCGAGTCCACTGTTGTACACCTATCAAAAGTATGGGGACCCCCACAAATTTAGCAACTCACAGGTGTCTGAACCGCTTTAACTGACATGGTATTCTGCTGCATCTGCTTTGTCAAAGTGGCTACCTGTGCAGTCAATGCTATGATAGCATCCAACTCATGAATCCCAGCCATTTTCCTACAGTTCATTGCTCTCTCATCGGCCCCTGATGGTTGTTTGTGGTCATATCCTCTAGCAAATCATGTGCCTTATTGGCACTCTTTCTCATGAACGTACCTCCTCCTGCAACATCAATGATGGTACGAGTTGTACTACTCAGCCCATTGTAAATATGTGGACTAGCATCCACTTCTCAATCCCATGATGTGGGCACTTCCTCTGCAAATCTTTGAACTGCTCCCATGCATCATAGAGTGACTCTCCATCCATCTGATAGTAATTATTAAGCTCTCCTCTGAGCTTTGCTGCTTTGGATGGAGGGAAGAACTTGGCAAGGAACTTCTGGGCTAAGTATTGTCATGTAGTGATGGAGTTCGCCTGTCATGAATTCAACCAGCACTTTGCTCTCTCCCTGAGTGAGAATGGGAAGAGCCTCAACCCAATGACATCATCAGTAACGCCATTGAATTTAAATATTGCACACAGCTCCAGGAAGTTTGCTAGATGCAGATGGGGTCTTACATTTGGTAATCCTCGAATCGGGTGAATCTTGGACCATGTGCAAGATTGCTGGTTTGATTTCGAAATTATTGGCTTCAACAACTGGAAGCCTGATGCAAGTCTGCACCCCTGTAATAGTAGGCATCACATAGTCCCCCAAGATCCTTTCTGTAGGGACTTGTCTTAAGACATGCGGTAACTCATCATCCACTAAATTGTTATTTCGCTGATCTCCCATTGCTAAGGAATCAGCAATTCTCTTTTCTTTCATGTTCTGTCTACACAATCTCTCAATCTCAGGGTTCAGAGGGATAGGAATGTCAGCTCATCTCCTACTTCGCATAAACTAAGTTCCTGAGACTAATAAAAAAACAACAAACAGATCACGACAAACATCACTAAAGCAAAATAAAAAATAAAAAATAAAAAACTGAAAATAAAAAACCAAATTAGAAATAAGAATAGATAAATCGATATTAATAGTACGCCAGTACCCGGCAACGACGCCAAAAACTTGTTGCGATATTTCTAAGTGCTTACGCAAGTGTACGTATCGTTCAAGTAATAAAGATCTGTAAGACCGAGTTTATCGTCCATAGAGACTGATTTATTAAGTACCGATTATCTATCCTATGATATCTATTTGGAAATCGTTCTTTTGTTTGAGAATTATAACTAAGAATTATGACTAAGTGCAGGAAATAAACTAAAGATTATAAGACTTTGGGTTTATAACAGTTATGAAGGAAATAGGATTTCAATCTCCTCAACTATCCACTCTTTCACGTGTTAATGCAATGCTAATAATTTTTCTTCTTTTTAAGATATCAGGTTAACTAACTTGTCATTATATTTCGGTTAGGACATACGAAAGTTCAACCTTGTGCAGAAACCTTCTATATTTCTATGATAAGTTTTACCACACAGGAGGATTAAGAACAATAACCTTAAATACTACACAAGTATCGGGATACTTTCGTCCACGATTTTAACCTATGTCTAGACAATTACAGCATATTCAAATCTCACCTATCAGACTTTTGATTCGAAATCATATAAGTGATGAAAATTAATAGCTAGTTAATTATCAAGCAATCATAACAATATTGAATAGATCTTAATACGATGAAGAAGAAATCAATAATCAATGCATTAACTATATGAAAGAGTTTCAAGAAGATTCGATGGAAACCCTACTAAAGTAATTAACTCCTAAATATTTTCATGTCAAGAACTAATTTAAAATCCAACATAAACTGAAATAAAGTAAGAGAAAGAAAATAACTTGAACAATAAGATGTCTCCAATTGTGTCTTGCCTCCTTTTCTCCTCTCCAAATTTGAATGAAAAATGATTAAAATCTGCCAGGGTTTAGGGATTTATAGCTGGGAAAAGTTTCCCTTTCGGATCCTGAAAACGTGTCAAATTCGGCCAAAAAAATCAAAAATATCGCGTCGGCGCCGTGCCCTGCAGGCTGGCGCCACGGCGCCGAAACTACTGCGACCAAATCAGAAACTACTTAAAAATTCAAATAAGGTTAAGTAAACCTTGCACCATCCATAATCATATATCGCAACAAGTCAAAATTTATAATCGATAAATTTTAACGATAAAATATTATAGCCTCTTCTCTCTTTGTATCAAAATTCACCATATATAAATTCACGACAATTGTTTTATTCGTACGAAGTAGCCATATATACACAAAAATAAAAATTAAAAGAGAAACACAATTTATTTGCACTTGGTGTCGGCGACATTTGGATTTTGTTCTCATATAATTTAAAAAATAATAATAATATAGAGGAAAGACTTAGTTGTATATCTATGTTAGAAATATAATTACTCAAAAGAATCATGTTTATGAAAAAATTGTAGCTCAAATATTTTTTACCCGATTTTGTTTTTATTTTTATCAATTTATAGAATTTCATTATATCTAATAAAAAACTAATTTTCATTTCTATTAAACTAAAAGTAATGACAAATTGTAGTTAGCTATTTTTTATCATTCCAATTTTATTGAATATTCCTGAATGAACTAGTTATGAATTCTTAGGTGGCTTCGGATATGTGTATCGTTGAATCAATTTCAATAATAATGCAAAATTACAAGAATATAATTAATATAAATTTAATTAAATATATTAATATTTGCAATATTTTCTCTATATGACCTAATTATATATGGTAAAAAAGTTATTGTTTCAACTCTAAAGAAAGTAACACTAACAAACTTTTAAATGTTTATTGTCTGTTTCATTAATTCTTTAGACACACATTAATTATTTTTATTTTAGTAAATGCCCGTGTCACGATCCAATTTATTGGTAGTGATGGCACTAACCACAAGGGTCGATGGCACCACAATCACTTAATCCAAAATATTTAAAGAATAAAGTGCAGGAATAGTTAAGGCAATTCAATTTCAGTCTTAAATAAGTCTTATAATATAAATAATACGAAAATACTACAATTCCTCAAGACTGGTGTTACCATTACAAGAACTAACTATAAATGAATACAAGTCTGGGAATATATTCCGAAAATACATAAGCTATCAGAATATGAAAAGACCGAAAGTAAAGGATAGATGGGAGGATTCAGTGCCATGAATCACATAGATGGCTCACCCCAAATCATTTAGAATGTCCTCCTCAATGACCGACACCATCTCGATCTCCACTCATGCTAAGAATTGAGTCAGCACACAAAAGGATATTGCAAGTGTAGTGTGCGTACAAAAATAATGGGTTATAACATTCTGTAAATTCGGATTATATTGCAAGTGTAGTGTGTGTACAAAAATAATGGGTTATAACATTCTGTAAATTCAGATTACGTGTGGATGTGTTAAATGAGTATGAATGTGACATTTAACATGTGAAGTGCTAACAAGATGAGTTTTGGTGAAATAAGATATTTCAGAATCAAGACAAATAGTGAGGTGAATAAGATTCGATAAAACGACTAAGTTTATGATAGGGTTGCCTTCAAGCAAGTTTAAGTGAAAATACATTGAGAATTTGAGAAAACATAAAACATAAAAGTTATATCCCTTTTAAATACCTTTCGAACCGTATATAAAGGAGGACACACTGATCTCTATACAAAAAGGTGCACGAACGCACACCAAGGCAGTGTTACTGCCCTTGTTCATGATGAGCTACGATGGTTGTTCAACTATATAAGGCGATTTGGTATTTTAATATTTCATTGTGGGTATTCTGACAATTTATATACATGCTAAAACTATAAATAATTATCCAAATTTTGATTTTAGAAAGATGTCCAAATATGGAAAAAGAAATTATTTAATGACATTATTATCATTCTAAAAGTGTTAAATCAACATACATGATCCTATTAAATGCATCCTCGTGTATCTTCTGAAATGCTTCATCTCTTCTCACTTTAGTTATCTATATATACATCTCTATATGTCATTCCTCAAACCTCATTACTTCTCAACAATCATTCTTGTGTTTTTTCCTTTGAATAAATTTTGTTTCTCTTTTAATTTTCATCTTCATATATACATGGATACTTCATATGAATTAAACATTTATCGTGATTTATAAGAGTATGATATGAGATCAATGGATATAAGATGAAGAGAGAAGAGCAATGTTTGCTTTTATATATCCATTGATCACAATATCATACTCATATAAATCATGATACTATCACAAGGAATATTCTACTAGAAAAAACACTTGTCCGTTGTGATCCAGACTGAAAAATTATTCTTATCGTGATCAGAATCAAAATGAAATTGTTCAATATGTGAAACATTCGTCAATTACATTTTGCATAATCATAAAGAGAAATGACTATGAAATACTTAAAAATTCATATAAGGTTAAGTAAACCTTGCGCCACCCATAATCATATATCGGTACAAGTCAAAATTTCCCGTATAGATAAAATCACACTGATTGATAAATTTTAAGGATAAAATATTATAGACTCTTCTCACTTTGTATCAAAATTCACCATATATAAATTCACGACAAGTGTTTTATTCGTACGAAGTGGCCATATATACACAAATTAAAAATTTAAAGAGAAACACAATTTATTTGCACTTGGTGTCGGCGACATTTGGATTTTGTCGTCATATAATTTTTTTTTAAAAAATAATATAGAGGAAAGACTTAGTTGTATATATATGTTAGAAATATGATTACTCAAAAGAATCATGTTTATGAAAAAATTGTAGCTCAAATATTTTTTACCCGATTTTGTTTTTATTTTTATCAATTTATAGAATTTCATTATATCTAATAAAAAATTTAATTTTCATTTCTATTAATCTAAAAATAATGACAAATTGTAGTTAGCTATTTTTTATCATTCCAATTTTATTGAATATTCCTGAATGAACTAGTTATGAATTCTTACGTGGCTTCGGATATGTGTATCGTGGAATCAATTTCAATAATAATGCAAAATTACAGGAATATAATTAATATAAATTTAATTAAATAACTTAATATTAGCAATATTTTCTCTATATTACCTAATTATATGTAGTAAAAAAATATTGTTTAAAATTTAAAGAAAGTAACACTAACCAACTTTTAAATGTTTGTTGTATGTTTCATTAGTTCTTTAGACACAGATTAATTATTCTTATTTTAGTACGTCTAGTGTCACGACCCAATTTACTGAGCCATGGCACTAACCACAAGGGTCAGTAAGCCGACCACAATCACTTAATCCAAAATATTTAAAGAATAAAGTGCAAGAATAGTTAAGGCTATTCAATTTCAGTCTAAAATAAGTCTTATAATATAAATAATACGAAAATATTACAATTCCTTAAGACTGGTGTCACCATTACAAGAACTAACTAGAAAGAAATACAAGTCTGGGAATATATTCTGAAAATACATAAGCTATCAGAATATGAAAAGACAGAAATTAAAGGATAGATGGGAGGATTCAGTGCCATGAATCACATAGATGACTCACCCCGAATAATTTAGAATGTCCTCCTCAATGACCGACACCATCTCGATCTCCACTCATGCTAAGAATTGAATCAGCACACAAAAGGATATTGCAAGTGTAGTGTGAGTACAAAAATAATGGGTTATAACATTCTGTAAATTCGGATTACGTGTGGATGTGTTAAATGAGTATGAATGTGACATTTAACATGTGAAGTGCTAACAAGATGAGTTTTGGTGAAATAAGATATTTCAGAATCAAGACAAATAGTGAGGTGAATAAGATTTGATAAAACGACTAAGTTTATGATAGGTTTGCCTTCAAGCAAGTTTAAGTGAAAATACATTGAGAATTTGAGAAAACATAAAACATAAAAATTGTATCCCTTTTAAATACCTTTCCAACCGTATATAAAGGAGGACACACTGATCTCTATACAAAAAGGTGCACGAACGCACACCAAGCGGTGTTCGCCACTTGTTCATGAGCTACACGATGGTTGTTCAACTATATAAGGGCAGTTTGGTATTTTAATATTTCATTGTGGGTATTCTGACAATTTATATACATGCTAAAACTATAAATAATTATCCAAATTTTGATTTTAGAAAGATGTCCAAATATGGAAAAAGAAATTATTTAATGACATTATTATCTTTCTAAAAGTGTTAAATCAACATACATGATCCTATTAAATGCATCCTTGTGTATCTTCTAAAATGCTTCATCTCTTCTCACTTTAGTTATCTATATATACATCTCTATATGTCATTCCTCAAACCTCATTACTTCTCAACAATCATTCTTGTGTTTTTTCCTTTGAATAAATTTTGTTTCTCTTTTAATTTTCATGTTCATACATACATGGATACTTCATATGAATTAAACACTTATCGTGATTTATAAGAGTATGATATGAGATCAATGGATATAAGTGTTAAGATTCTAATTGTGACGATGCACTGTAGAAAATCTCCATGGATGAAGGAGCTACAGTGAAGAGGAACAACGAAGAAGACGAGAGAGACGAGAGAGAGAAGGCAACGTTTTGTGAAAGCTTTTCTAATTTCTTTTTATTTCAGTTAGCCAAATAGTATGCCAACTACAAGTATATAAAAGTGGAAGAATAAAAGATGGGCCTTACAATAATGGCCCAAAACGTAAACAATCATAACAGCATAACAGGCCTACTACTAGTGTACTACTAGTGTATATTACTAGTGTATATACTAGGTATCCTCAACACGCCCCCTCAAGCTAGGAACTAAAAACAAGTTGTTTTAAGTCCTAGCTTGGACAATAGATAATCATGTCGACCTTGTGTGAGCCCCTTTGTAGGAGCATCTGTATCACCATCTGTAATATTTAGCAGCGCCAGCATTAGAAAAAACGATCTCGCAAAGAAGAACCAATGCGCTAACATGAAACAACGGCGACTCAGAGCAAATCAGACGCAATGGCAGAAATTAGATTTCTACATTCACATTCACATCCACATTCTGATTTCTACAACCAGATTCATTGATGAACACGAAAGCATTCTCCCCTGCCATCAGCCTTCCAGTTACCTTCATTGCTCTTGATCGCAAAATCGACTTAGCAGAAGCATCACTAATAATCAGTGTCTTGTCAAAGAGACTAAAAGCTTCCTTGAACTCAGTGATCTGCTCCGCCGTTAGCTACTCATCCATTTTGAAAGGACCCTATGGCCAAGAACTGATTAATAAAGTCACAACATTCTGCAATACACAACAGCAACTTTACCAACAGCAGCTGGTCAGCTTCTTGTCCTCTGCAAATAGCAAGCAGCAGAGCACAACAGATGCAAACACCAGCATACTCATCCAGTAGATGCAGCAACTACAAAATTCCAGCAGCTTTCCTTTTGTTGTGACATGAATACTTGCAGCCACTTCATTGGTTCCTTGCATATTGGTTTTGCCAAGCATGTGTACTATTTGGTTGTATTGATCATTACTGAACCCCATAATACTCCTCTGCCTTGATTACTTTCTTGTCCAATATTAGATCTTTCATAACTGTCTTGACTTGTGTATCCTCCTTCATAGTTGAATGGACTGGTCGATTTCTCAGAGGTTCTTTGTCCATGTGTGTAATAATTTATAGTATCATCCACTACATTGTGAGCATGAAAGTTTCTCCTCTCAGAGGTGTTTATCCTCTCGTTATGATAACCTCATCCTCTGTTATTTTGATTATTTCCTCTTCTGTTTTGATAATTGACTCTATCTCCTTGATAAATTCTTTTCTTTCTCCCTTTGAAATCAGTTGGATCCAACAATTCGATAGCAAATCTCAATAATGTGATCTTTCTTTTTACACAGCTCACAAAATGCATTTGGATCATATCCATAACCGTTGTCTCTTTTCTGTCTATTTATAGCAACTACCTCATTTCTTATTGTCATTAGTGCAGTGACATCTGACTGACTTTGACTGATATTCATCTGACTTTCTCTCTCAATTAACATAGAATATACATTGTTTATGGAAGGCATCGATATCATCATAAGAGTTTGACCTCTGGCTTGTTCATATGACTCATTCAGGCCCATGAGAAATTGAAACAACTTCAAATTGTGCATAAGTGCAACAAAATCTCTAGATTTTTCACAATCACAACTATGAATTGGGGCTATACTATCAAATTCAACCCAGATATCTGTAACTTTGAGAAATACACTGAGACTAAACTGGTACCTTGAATGATGGTTGCAATATCTTTGTGCAGTTGAAATATCCTGGATCCATCGATTTTGTCAAATTGTTCTTTCAATTCATTCCAAGTATATTTATGCCCCTGGTGTGGTAATTCTATCAGCCCACACTCATCCATACAAGCTGCAAAATCCACAACCTCAGCCCAAGCTACAGGATTTATGTGATCATCTGTGCTGACATACTAATTGGCCTGACCAAATTGCATGTCAAAAGCCTCTTCTTCATCAGAATCTTTAGCATTATTGTCTCTATCCTCATCGATAGAGCTGTAGAGATTTTGTTGCTATGCTACCAGCATTATGCAACTCATAAGACGTCGACACAATAGAGACAAGACATTCAAAAACAGCAGAACAGAGTTTTACTTCGTGAGATATCTCCTCACACACGAAACCAAGTGTTTCCCAGGTTGCCTGTTTCACAGATGCAGGCAGTCCCGACAACTTTAGCAACAACTGCAGCTACGACATAGACACAACAGCAGTAGCCACGCATAGCAATCTCTTCTGCATCAGCAGTAGTAGGTCCAAAGAAGCAATAACCTGCGCAAAGATTGTGAGCACAAAGCAGGCAACCTCACTGCAGTAACACTCTTCCCTTTTCAACAAAACATCAGCACTGTCCACAACAGCATCAGGTGCATGAGCTTCTGTTGCACCTGATCTATAACATCTTTCCAGCAGCCATACAATCAGCAGCTACAGGCCTTTTTTATAAACTGAATCTCTCGGTTTCTAATTTGACAGAAACCACTGGATTCATCTTGACGGAGAACCCTCGTTCTCTAGTCTCACTCGGACTAGAGAATCTCTCGATTCTCTCTATGAATTTGTTCTGAACCAGTACCAGCAGACCCCAATCTTGACTCTGAACCAGCACCAGCAGAATTTGATAAGCGGCAAGAACCTCTTCGTTCTCTAGTCTCTCTTGGACTAGAGAATCTCCCGATTCTCATCACGCAAGGAATTTGATAGGCGGCAAGAACCTCTTCGTTCTCTAGTCATTCGGACTAGAGAATCTCTTGATTCTCATCACGCAATCTATTCTTTGAATTGAGCTTCAACTCAATCCATAACTAGTCTCCGACGAAGTATCTCTCGGTTCTCAGTCAATTTGTCGCTGAAAAACTCCTCGATCCTTCTATCGATCTATTGTTCTAGCCTTGTTCTTAGCCGACAAGGCAAGTAAAATATTTCTCGTAAAGCAACAGCAACAGTAACTCCATTATTTCTTTCACCAACTGCTTCAATACTAGAAACAGCAGCAGCGCAACAATAACCAACACACGAATAGAAACTAACACAAATCAGCGACTATTTCAGTCCCTGACCAATTCACCAACTCTGGAAGCCACATCAATAGCAAGCCAACACAGCAGCAATACCAGCTGTAGTTCATACTTCATACTAGTCCAGTTCCTTTTGCATAAGGGAACCAGTAACACTTATTACTACCACACAGAGCAGACAACAACATCTATCAACAACAACAACAAACTCGACACCTATCAACACCTTTTCTCCAATCTCACCAACCGTAAAACAGTAAGCCAACACATAACCAAAAACAACAAACAGTTTTCCTCCAATTCGTCGATTCACCAACACAAACTAACTGAAGTTGAGTTTCCAGAAGCTCGACTATCCTCGGCGATCTGCGACGTCGCAACGATAGCCAAAGGCGGAGTGTATCCGCATAAAACGATAATATCTCCATCCGACTAAATCGACAAATGCGATAATCGAAAAATAAGTAAAATAGAATGAATCGACTTTGATTCTCTGTCGATTCTGTTGTCACTCGCAACAAAAATCGATCGATGTACTATAGAGATTACCTCAATTTTCGATTCTCAGTTTTCGGAAGGACGCGATTTTTGTTCTTCAATCTTGAGTTTCTACTATTTCTCTGTTCTCCTGATTTTCCAGAAGAAATTGCTTATCGATTTCTGATCGATGCAATTACAATTCGCGATCGATTCCAATTTTCAAAAGAGAATTGCGATTTCGGCGATTCTGATTTTCCGGATTGATTTTGATTTCAGTTTCTTCAAACTCGTCTCTCGGATCTATCCGAACAGCTCAGAAGTTCGAATCCAAAGTTTTGATCTTCAATTCTGATTTTCAGAAATTTCTATCGGTTTCTTCAATTGATTTTGTGATACAAAGGTCCTACGAATCGGTAGGCTCTGATACCATGTTAAGATTCTAATTGTGACGATGCACTGTAGAAAATCTCCATGGATGAAGGAGCTACAGTGAAGAGGAACAACGAAGAAGACGAGAGAGACGAGAGAGAGAAGGCAACGTTTTGTGAAAGCTTTTCTAATTTCTTTTTATTTCAGTTGGCCAAATAGTATGCCAACTACAAGTATATAAAAGTGGAAGAATAAAAGATGGGCCTTACAATAATGGCCCAAAACGTAAACAATCATAACAGCATAACAGGCCTACTACTAGTGTACTACTAGTGTATATTACTAGTGTATATACTAGGTATCCTCAACAATAAGATGAAGAGAGAAGAGCAATGTTTGCTTTTATATATCCATTGATCACAATATCATACTCATATAAATCATGATACTATCACAAGGAATATTCTACTAGAAAAAGCACTTGTCCGTTGTGATCCAGACTGAAAAATTATTGGTATGGTGATCAGACTCAAAATGAAATTGTTTAATATGTGAGACATTCTTCAATTACATTTTGCATAATCATAAGGAGAAATGACTATGAAATACTTAAAAATCCATATAAGGTTAAGTAAACCTTGCGCCATCCATAATCATATATCGCTACAAGTCAAAATTTCCCGTATAGATAAAATCACACTGATCGATAAATTTTAAGGATAAAATATTATAGACTCTTCTCACTTTGTATCAAAATTCACCATATATAAATTCACGACAAGTGTTTTATTCGTACGAAGTAGCCATATATACACAAATTAAAAATTAAAAGAGAAACACAATTTATTTGCACTTGGTGTCGGCGACATTTGGATTTTGTCGTCATATAATTTTTTTTTTTTAAAATAATATAGAGGAAAGACTTAGTTGTATATCTATGTTAGAAATATGATTACTCAAAAGAATCATGTTTATGAAAAAATAGTAGCTCAAATATGTTTTACCCGATTTTGTTTTTATTTTTATAAATTTATAGAATTTCATTATATCTAATAAAAATTTAATTTTCATTTCTATTAAACTAAAAATAATGACAAATTGTAGTTAGCAATTTTTTATCATTCCAATTTTATTGAATATTCCTGAATGAACTAGTTATGAATTCTTACGTGGCTTCGGATATGTGTATCGTTGAATCAATTTCAATAATAATGCAAAATTATAAGAATATAATTAATATAAATTTAATGAAATAACTTAATATTAGCAATATTTTCTCTATATTACCTAATTATATATAGTAAAAAAAATATTGTTTAAAATCTAAAGAAAGTAACACTAACCAACTTTTAAATGTTTGTTGTTTGTTTCATTAGTTCTTTAGACACAGATTAATTATTCTTATTTTAGTACGTCTAGTGTCACGACCCGATTTACTGAGCCATGGCACTAACCACAAGGGTCAGTAAGCTGACCACAATCACTTAATCCAAAATATTTAACGAATAAAGTGCTAGAATAGTTAAGGCTATTCAATTTCAGTCTAAAATAAGTCTTATAATATAAATAATACGAAAATATTACAATTCCTTAAGACTGGTGTCACCATTACAAGAACTAACTAGAAATAAATACAAGTCTGGGAATATATTCTGAAAATACATAAGCTATCAGAATATGAAAAGACAGAAATTAAAGGATAGATGGGAGGATTCAGTGCCATGAATCACATAGATGGCTCACCCCGAATAATTTAGAATGTCCTCCTCAATGACCGACACCATCTCGATCTCCACTCATGCTAATAATTGAGTTAGCACACAAAAGGATATTGCAAGTGTAGTGTGAGTACAAAAATAATGGGTTATAACATTCTGTTAATTCGGATTACGTGTGGATGTGTAAAATGAGTATGAATGTGACATTTAACATGTGAAGTGCTAACAAGATGAGTTTTGGTGAAATAAGATATTTCAGAATCAAGACAAATAGTGAGGTGAATAAGATTCGATAAAACGACTAAGTTTATGATAGGGTTGCCTTCAAGCAAGTTTAAGTGAAAATACATTGAGAATTTGAGAAAACATAAAACATAAAAGTTATATCCCTTTTAAATACCTTTCGAACCGTATATAAAGGAGGACACACTGATCTCTATACAAAAAGGTGCACGAACGCACACCAAGGCAGTGTTATTGCCCTTGTTCCGCGGTGAGCTACACGATGGTTGTTCAACTATATAAGGGCAGTTTGGTATTTTAATATTTCATTGTGGGTATTCTGACAATTTATATACATGCTAAAACTATAAATAATTATCCAAATTTTTATTTTAGAAAGATGTCCAAATATGAAAAAAGAAATTATTTAATGACATTATTATCTTTCTAAAAGTGTTAAATCAACATACATGATCCTATTAAATGCATCCTCGTGTATCTTCTGAAATGCTTCATCTCTTCTCACTTTAGTTATCTATATATACATCTCTATATGTCATTCCTCAAACCTCATTACTTCTCAACAATCATTCTTGTGTTTTTTCCTTTGAATAAATTTTGTTTCCCTTTTAACTTTCATCTTCATATATACATGGATAATTCATATGAATTAAACACTTATCGTGATTTATAAGAGTATGATATGAGATCAATGGATATAAGATGAAGAGAGAAGAACAAAGTTTGCTTTTATATATTCATTGATCACAGTATCATACTCATATAAATCATGATACTATCACAAGGAATATAATACTAGAAAAAGCACTTGTCCGTTGTGATCCAGACTGAAAAATTATTGGTATCGTGATCAGACTCAAAATGAAATTGTTCAATATGTGAGACATTCTTCAATTACATTTTGCATAATCATAAGGAGAAATGACTATGAAATACTTAAAAATTCATATAAGGTTAAGTAAACCTTGCGCCATCCATAATCATATATCGCTACAAGTCAAAATTTCCCGTATAGATAAAATCACACTGATCGATAAATTTTAAGGATAAAATATTATAGACTCTTCTCACTTTGTATCAAAATTCACCATATATAAATTCACGACAAGTGTTTTATTCGTACGAAGTAGCCATATATACACAAATTAAAAATTTAAAGAGAAACACAATTTATTTGCACTTGGTGTCGGCGACATTTGGATTTTGTCGTCATATAATTTTTTTTTAAAATAATATAGAGGAAAGACTTAGTTGTATATCTATGTTAGAAATATGATTACTCAAAAGAATCATGTTTATGAAAAAATTGTACCTCAAATATTTTTTACCCGATTTTGTTTTTATTTTTATCAATTTATAGAATTTCATTATATCTAATAAAAAATTTAATTTTCATTTCTATTAAACTAAAAATAATGACAAATTGTAGTTAGCTATTTTTTATCATTCCAATTTTATTGAATATTCCTGAATGAACTAGTTATGAATTCTTATGTGGCTTCGGATATGTGTATCGTTGAATCAATTTCAATAATAATGCAAAATTAGAAGAATATAATTAATATATATTTAATTAAATAACTTAATATTAGCAATATTTTCTCTATATTACCTAATTATATATAGTAAAAAAAATATTGTTTAAAATCTAAAGAAAGTAACACTAACCAACTTTTAAATGTTTGTTGTCTGTTTCATTAGTTCTTTAGACACAGATTAATTATTCTTATTTTAGTACGTCTAGTGTCACGACCCAATTTACTGAGCCATGACACTAACCACAAGGGTCGATGGCACCACAATCACTTAATCCAAAATATTTAAAGAATAAAGTGCAAGAATAGTTAAGGCTATTCAATTTCAGTCTAAAATAAGTCTTATAATATAAATAATACGAAAATATTACAATTCATTAAGACTGGTGTCACCATTACAAGAACTAACTAGAAAGAAATACAAGTCTGGAAATATATTCTGAAAATACATAAGCTATCAGAATATGAAAAGACAGAAATGAAAGGATAGATGGGAGGATTCAGTGCCATGAATCACAAAGATGGCTCACCCCGAATAATTTAGAATGTCCTCCTCAATGACCGACACCATCTTGATCTCCACTCATGCTAAGAATTGAGTCAGCACACATAAGGATATTGCAAGTGTAGTGTGAGTACAAAAATAATGGGTTATAACATTCTGTAAATTCGGATTACGTGTGGATGTGTTAAATGAGTATGAATGTGACATTTAACATGTGAAGTGCTAACAAGATGAGTTTTGGTGAAATAAGATATTTCAGAATCAAGACAAATAGTGAGGTGAATAAGATTCGATAAAACGACTAAGTTTATGATAGGTTTGCCTTCAAGCAAGTTTAAGTGAAAATACATTGAGAATTTGAGAAAACATAAAACATAAAAGTTGTATCCCCTTTAAATACCTTTCCAACCGTATATAAAGGAGGACACACTAATCTCTATACAAAAAGGTGCACGAACGCACACCAAGGCAGTGTTACTGCCCTTGTTCCGCCGTGAGCTACGCGATGGTTGTTCAACTATATAAGGGCAGTTTGGTATTTTAATATTTCATTGTGGGTATTCTGACAATTTATATACATGCTAAAACTATAAATAATTATCCAAATTTTGATTTTAGAAAGATGTCCAAATATGGAAAAAGAAATTAGTTAATGACATTATTATCTTTCTTAAAGTGTTAAATCAACATACATTATCCTATTAAATGCATCCTCGTGTATCTTCTAAAATGCTTCATCTCTACATCTCTATATGTCATTCCTCAAACCTCATTACCTCTCAACAATCATTCTTGTGTTTTTTCCTTTGAATAAATTTTGTTTCTCTTTTAATTTTCATCTTCATATATACATGGATACTTCATATGAATTAAACAATTATCATGATTTATAATATGAGATCAATGGATATAGGATGAAGAGAGAAGATCAATGTTTGCTTTTATATATCCATTGATCACAGTATCATATTCATATAAATCATGATACTATCACAAAGAATATTCTACTAGAAAAAACACTTGTCCGTTGTGATCCAGACTGAAAAATTATTGATATCGTGCTCAGACTCAAAATGAAATTGTTCAATATGTGAGACATTCTTCAATTACATTTTGCATAATCATAAGGAGAAATGACTATGAAATACTTACAAAATCATATAAGGTTAAGTAAACCTTGCGCCATCCATAATCATATATCGCTACAAGTCAAAATTTCCCGTATAGATAAAATCACACTGATCGATAAATTTTAAGGATAAAATATTATAGACTCTTCTCACTTTGTATCAAAATTCACCATATATAAATTCACGACAAGTGTTTTATTCGTACGAAGTAGCCATATATACACAAATTAAAAATTAAAGAGAAACACAATTTATTTGCACTTGGTGTCATGACATTTGGATTTTGTCGTCATATAATTTTTTTTTTAAAATAATATAGAGGAAAGACTTAGTTGTATATCTATGTTAGAAATATGATTACTCAAAAGAATCATGTTTATGAAAAAATTGTAGCTCAAATATTTTTTACCCGATTTTGTTTTTATTTTTATCAATTTATAGAATTTCATTATATCTAATAAAAAATTTAATTTTCATTTCTATTAAACTAAAAACAATGACAAATTGTAGTTAGCTATTTTTTTTCATTCCAATTTTATTGAATATTCCTAAATGAACTAGTTATGAATTCTTACGCGGCTTCGGATATGTGTATCGTTGAATCAATTTCAATAATAATGCAAAATTACAAGAATATAATTAATATAAATTTAATTAAATAACTTAATATTAGCAATATTTTCTCTATATTACCTAATTATATATAGTAAAAAAATATTGTTTAAAATCTAAAGAAAGTAACACTAACCAACTTTTAAATGTTTGTTGTCTGTTTCATTAGTTCTTTTGACACAGATTAATTATTATTATTTTAGTACGTCTAGTGTCACGACCCAATTTACTGAGCCATGGCACTAACCACAAGGGTCAGTAAGCCGACCACAATCACTTAATCCAAAATATTTAAAGAATAAAGTGCAAGAATAGTTAAGGCTATTCAATTTCAGTCTAAAATAAGTCTTATAATATAAATAATACGAAAATATTACAATTCCTTAAGACTGGTGTCACCATGACAAGAACTAACTAGAAAGAAATACAAGTCTGGGAATATATTCTGAAAATACATAAGCTATCAGAATATGAAAAGACAAAAATTAAAGGATAGATGGGAGGATTCAGTGCCATGAATCACATAGATGGCTCACCCCGAATAATTTAGAATGTCCTCCTCAATGACCGACACCATCTCGATCTCCACTCATGCTAAGAATTGAGTCAGCACACAAAAGGATATTGCAAGTGTAGTGTGAGTACAAAAATAATGGGTTATAACATTACAGAAATTCGGATTACGTGTGGATATGTTAAATGAGTATGAATGTGACATTTAACATGTGAAGTGCTAACAAGATGAGTTTTGGTGAAATAAGATATTTCAGAATCAAGACAAATAGTGAGGTGAATAAGATTCGATAAAACGACTAAGTTTATGATAGGTTTGCCTTCAAGCAAGTTTAAGTGAAAATACATTGAGAATTTGAGAAAACATAAAACATAAAAGTTGTATCCCCTTTAAATACCTTTCCAACCGTATATAAAGGAGGACACACTGATCTCTATACAAAAAGGTGCACGAACGCACACCAGCGGTGTTCGCCGCTTGTTCCAAGTGAGCTACGCGATGGTTGTTCAACTATATAAGGGCAGTTTGGTATTTTAATATTTCATCGTGGGTATTCTGACAATTTTTATACATGCTAAAACTATAAATAATTATCCAAATTTTGATTTTAGAAAGATGTCCAAATATGGAAAAAGATATTATTTAATGACATTATTATCTTTCTAAAAGTGATAAATCAACATACATGATCCTATTAAATGCATCCTCGTGTATCTTCTAAAATGCTTCATCTCTTCTCACTTTAGTTATCTATATATACATCTCTATATGTCATTCCTCAAACCTCATTACCTCTCAACAATCATTCTTGTGTTTTTTCCTTTGAATAAATTTTGTTTCTCTTTTAATTTTCATCTTCATATATACATGGATACTTCATATGAATTAAACACTTATCGTGATTTATAATACGAGATCAATGGATATGGGATGAAGAGAGAAGAGCAATGTTTGCTTTTATATATCCATTGATCACAGTATCATACTCATATAAATCCTGATACCATCACAAGGAATATTCTACTAGAAAAAACACTTGTCCGTTGTGATCCAGACTGAAAAATTATTCTTATCGTGATCAGACTCAAAATTAAATTGTTCAATATGTGAGACATTCTTCAATTACATTTTGCATAATCATAAGGAGAAATGACTATGAAATACTTACAAAATCATATAAGGTTAAGTAAACCTTGCGCCATCCATAATCATATATCGCTACAAGTCAAAATTTCCCGTATAGATAAAATCACAATGATCGATAAATTTTAAGGATAAAATATTATAGACTCTTCTCACTTTGTATCAAAATTCACCATATATAAATTCACGACAAGTGTTTTATTCGTACGAAGTAGCCATATATACACAAATTAAAAATTAAAGAGAAACACAATTTATTTGCACTTGGTGTCGGCGACATTTGGATTTTGTCGTCATATAATTTTTTTTTTAAAATAATATAGAGGAAAGACTTAGTTGTATATCTATGTTAGAAATATGATTACTCAAAAGAATCATGTTTATGAAAAAATTGTAGCTCAAATATTTTTTACCCGATTTTGTTTTTATTTTTATCAATTTATAGAATTTCATTATATCTAATAAAAAATTTAATTTTCATTTCTATTAAACTAAAAACAATGACAAATTGTAGTTAGCTATTTTTTTTCATTCCAATTTTATTGAATATTCCTAAATGAACTAGTTATGAATTCTTACGCGGCTTCGGATATGTGTATCGTTGAATCAATTTCAATAATAATGCAAAATTACAAGAATATAATTAATATAAATTTAATTAAATAACTTAATATTAGCAATATTTTCTCTATATTACCTAATTATATATAGTAAAAAAATATTGTTTAAAATCTAAAGAAAGTAACACTAACCAACTTTTAAATGTTTGTTGTCTGTTTCATTAGTTCTTTTGACACAGATTAATTATTATTATTTTAGTACGTCTAGTGTCACGACCCAATTCTTGAGCCATGGCACTAACCACAAGGTCGATGGCACCACAATCACTTAATCCAAAATATTTAAAGAATAAAGTGCAAGAATAGTTAAGGCTATTCAATTTCAGTCTAAAATAAGTCTTATAATATAAATAATACGAAAATATTACAATTCCTTAAGACTGGTGTCACCATGACAAGAACTAACTAGAAAGAAATACAAGTCTGAGAATATATTCTGAAAATACATAAGCTATCAGAATATGAAAAGACAAAAATTAAAGGATAGATGGGAGGATTCAGTGCCATGAATCACATAGATGGCTCACCCCGAATAATTTAGAATGTCCTCCTCAATGACCGACACCATCTCGATCTCCACTCATGCTAAGAATTGAGTCAGCACACAAAAGGATATTGCAAGTGTAGTGTGAGTACAAAAATAATGGGTTATAACATTCTGTAAATTCGGATTACGTGTGGATATGTTAAATGAGTATGAATGTGACATTTAACATGTGAAGTGCTAACAAGATGAGTTTTGGTGAAATAAGATATTTCAGAATCAAGACAAATAGTGAGGTGAATAAGATTCGATAAAACGACTAAGTTTATGATAGGTTTGCCTTCAAGCAAGTTTAAGTGAAAATACATTGAGAATTTGAGAAAACATAAAACATAAAAGTTGTATCCCCTTTAAATACCTTTCCAACCGTATATAAAGGAGGACACACTGATCTCTATACAAAAAGGTGCACGAACGCACACCAAGGCAGTGTTACTGCCCTTGTTCCGCGGTGAGCTACGCGATGGTTGTTCAACTATATAAGGGCAGTTTGGTATTTTAATATTTCATTGTGGGTATTCTGACAATTTATATACATGCTAAAACTATAAATAATTATCCAAATTTTGATTTTAGAAAGATGTCCAAATATGGAAAAAGAAATTATTTAATGACATTATTATCTTTCTTAAAGTGTTAAATCAACATACATGATCCTATTAAATGCATCCTCGTGTATCTTCTAAAATGCTTCATCTCTTCTTACTTTAGTTATCTATATATACATCTCTATATGTCATTCCTCAAACCTCATTACCTCTCAACAATCATTCTTGTGTTTTTTCCTTTGAATAAATTTTGTTTCTCTTTTAATTTTCATCTTCATATATACATGGATACTTCATATGAATTAAACACTTATCATGATTTATAATATGAGATCAATGGATATAGGATGAAGAGAGAAGATCAATGTTTGCTTTTATATATCCATTGATCACATTATCATATTCATATAAATCATGATACTATCACAAAGAATATTCTACTAGAAAAAACACTTGTCCGTTGTGATCCAGACTGAAAAATTATTGGTATCGTGCTCAGACTCAAAATGAAATTGTTCAATATGTGAGACATTCTTCAATTACATTTTGCATAATCATAAGGAGAAATGACTATGAAATACTTACAAAATCATATAAGGTTAAGTAAACCTTGCGCCATCCATAATCATATATCGCTACAAGTCAAAATTTCCCGTATAGATAAAATCACAATGATCGATAAATTTTAAGGATAAAATATTATAGACTCTTCTCACTTTGTATCAAAATTCACCATATATAAATTCACGACAAGTGTTTTATTCGTACGAAGTAGCCATATATACACAAATTAAAAATTAAAGAGAAACACAATTTATTTGCACTTGGTGTCGGCGACATTTGGATTTTGTCGTCATATAATTTTTTTTTTAAAATAATATAGAGGAAAGACTTAGTTGTATATCTATGTTAGAAATATGATTACTCAAAAGAATCATGTTTATGAAAAAATTGTAGCTCAAATATTTTTTACCCGATTTTGTTTTTATTTTTATCAATTTATAGAATTTCATTATATCTAATAAAAAATTTAATTTTCATTTCTATTAAACTAAAAACAATGACAAATTGTAGTTAGCTATTTTTTTTCATTCCAATTTTATTGAATATTCCTAAATGAACTAGTTATGAATTCTTACGCGGCTTCGGATATGTGTATCGTTGAATCAATTTCAATAATAATGCAAAATTACAAGAATATAATTAATATAAATTTAATTAAATAACTTAATATTAGCAATATTTTCTCTATATTACCTAATTATATATAGTAAAAAAATATTGTTTAAAATCTAAAGAAAGTAACACTAACCAACTTTTAAATGTTTGTTGTGCATTTCATTAGTTCTTTTGACACATTAATTATTATTATTTTAGTACGTCTAGTGTCACGACCCAATTCTTGAGCCATGGCACTAACCACAAAGTCGATGGTTTCACCACAATCACTTAATCCAAAATATTTAAAGAATAAAGTGCAAGAATAGTTAAGGCTATTCAATTTCAGTCTAAAATAAGTCTTATAATATAAATAATACGAAAATATTACAATTCCTTAAGACTGGTGTCACCATGACAAGAACTAACTAGAAAGAAATACAAGTCTGAGAATATATTCTGAAAATACATAAGCTATCAGAATATGAAAAGACAAAAATTAAAGGATAGATGGGAGGATTCAGTGCCATGAATCACATAGATGGCTCACCGAATAATTTAGAATGTCCTCTCAATGACCGACACCATCTCGATCTCCACTCATGCTAAGAATTGAGTCGACACAAAAGGATATTGCAAGTGTAGTGTGAGTACAAAAATAATGGGTTATAACATTCTGTAAATTCGGATTACGTGTGGATATGTTAAATGAGTATGAATGTGACATTTAACATGTGAAGTGCTAACAAGATGAGTTTTGGTGAAATAAGATATTTCAGAATCAAGACAAATAGTGAGGTGAATAAGATTCGATAAAACGACTAAGTTTATGATAGGTTTGCCTTCAAGCAAGTTTAAGTGAAAATACATTGAGAATTTGAGAAAACATAAAACATAAAAGTTGTATCCCCTTTAAATACCTTTCCAACCGTATATAAAGGAGGACACACTGATCTCTATACAAAAAGGTGTCGAACGCACACCAAAGCGATTATTGCCGCTTGTTCATGATGAGCTACGCGATGGTTGTTCAACTATATAAGGCGGTTTGGTATTTTAATATTTCATTGTGGGTATTCTGACAATTTATATACATGCTAAAACTATAAATAATTATCCAAATTTTGATTTTAGAAAGATGTCCAAATATGGAAAAAGAAATTATTTAATGACATTATTATCTTTCTTAAAGTGTTAAATCAACATACATGATCCTATTAAATGCATCCTCGTGTATCTTCTAAAATGCTTCATCTCTTCTTACTTTAGTTATCTATATATACATCTCTATATGTCATTCCTCAAACCTCATTACCTCTCAACAATCATTCTTGTGTTTTTTCCTTTGAATAAATTTTGTTTCTCTTTTAATTTTCATCTTCATATATACATGGATACTTCATATGAATTAAACACTTATCATGATTTATAATATGAGATCAATGGATATAGGATGAAGAGAGAAGATCAATGTTTGCTTTTATATATCCATTGATCACATTATCATATTCATATAAATCATGATACTATCACAAAGAATATTCTACTAGAAAAAACACTTGTCCGTTGTGATCCAGACTGAAAAATTATTGGTATCGTGCTCAGACTCAAAATGAAATTGTTCAATATGTGAGACATTCTTCAATTACATTTTGCATAATCATAAGGAGAAATGACTATGAAATACTTACAAAATCATATAAGGTTAAGTAAACCTTGCGCCATCCATAATCATATATCGCTACAAGTCAAAATTTCC
The DNA here is from genome assembly GCA_029844215.1 of Przewalskia tangutica. Taxonomy (NCBI): domain Eukaryota; kingdom Viridiplantae; phylum Streptophyta; class Magnoliopsida; order Solanales; family Solanaceae; genus Przewalskia; species Przewalskia tangutica. Next base: position 133,613,175 of record CM056719.1, read on the forward strand.
CGTATAGATAAAATCACAATGATCGATAAATTTTAAGGATAAAATATTATAGACTCTTCTCACTTTGTATCAAAATTCACCATATATAAATTCACGACAAGTGTTTTATTAAATGCTGAAGTAGCCATATATACACAAATTAAAAATTAAAGAAACACAATTTATTTGCACTTGGTGTCGTGACATTTGGATTTTGTCGTCATATAATTTTTTTAAAATAATATAGAGGAAAGACTTAGTTGTATATCTATGTTAGAAATATGATTACTCAAAAGAATCATGTTTATGAAAAAATTGTAGCTCAAATATTTTTTACCCGATTTTGTTTTTATTTTTATCAATTTATAGAATTTCATTATATCTAATAAAAAATTTAATTTTCATTTCTATTAAACTAAAAATAATGACAAATTGTAGTTAGCTATTTTTTTTCATTCCAATTTTATTGAATATTCCTAAATGAACTAGTTATGAATTCTTACGCGGCTTCGGATATGTGTATCGTTGAATCAATTTCAATAATAATGCAAAATTACAAGAATATAATTAATATAAATTTAATTAAATAACTTAATATTAGCAATATTTTCTCTATATTACCTAATTATATATAGTAAAAAAATATTGTTTAAAATCTAAAGAAAGTAACACTAACCAACTTTTAAATGTTTGTTGTCTGTTTCATTAGTTCTTTTGACACAGATTAATTATTCTTATTTTAGTACGTCTAGTGTCACGACTCAATTTACTGAGCCATGGCACTAACCACAAGTCGATGGCGACCACAATCACTTAATCCAAAATATTTAAAGAATAAAGTGCAAGAATAGTTAAGGCTATTCAATTTCAGTCTAAAATAAGTCTTATAATATAAATAATACGAAAATATTATAATTCCTTAAGACTGGTGTCACCATTACAAGAACTAACTAGAAAGAAATACAAGTCTGGGAATATATTCTGAAAATACATAAGCTATCAGAATATGAAAAGACAAAAATTAAAGGATAGATGGGAGGATTCAGTGCCATGAATCACATAGATGGCTCACCCCGAATAATTTAGTATGTCCTCCTCAATGACCGACACCATCTCGATCTCCACTCATGCTAAGAATTGAGTCAGCACACAAAAGGAAATTGCAAGTGTAGTGTGAGTACAAAAATAATGGGTTATAACATTCTGTAAATTCGGATTACGTGTGGATGTTTTAAATGAGTATGAATGTGACATTTAACATGTGAAGTGCTAACAAGATGAGTTTTGGTGAAATAAGATATTTCAGAAACAAGACAAATAGTGAGGTGAATAAGATTCGATAAAACGACTAAGTTTATGATAGGTTTGCCTTCAAGCAAGTTTAAGTGAAAATACATTGAGAATTTGAGAAAACATAAAACATAAAAGTTGTATCCCTTTTAAATACATTTCCAACCGTATATAAAGGAGGACACACTGATCTCTATACAAAAAGGTGCACGAACGCACACCAAGGCAGGGTTACTGCCCTTGTTACTGATGAGCTCTGCGATGGTTGTTCAACTATATAAGGCGGTTTGGTATTTTAATATTTCATCGTGGTATTCGACAATTTTTATACATGCTAAAACTATAAATAATTATCCAAATTTTGATTTTAGAAAGATGTCCAAATATGGAAAAAGATATTATTTAATGACATTATTATCTTTCTAAAAGTGATAAATCAACATACATGATCCTATTAAATGCATCCTCGTGTATCTTCTAAAATGCTTCATCTCTTCTCACTTTAGTTATCTATATATACATCTCTATATGTCATTCCTCAAACCTCATTACCTCTCAACAATCATTCTTGTGTTTTTTCCTTTGAATAAATTTTGTTTCTCTTTTAATTTTCATCTTCATATATACATGGATACTTCATATGAATTAAACACTTATCGTGATTTATAATACGAGATCAATGGATATGGGATGAAGAGAGAAGAGCAATGTTTGCTTTTATATATCCATTGATCACAGTATCATACTCATATAAATCCTGATACCATCACAAGGAATATTCTACTAGAAAAAACACTTGTCCGTTGTGATCGGTGAAAAATTATTCTTATCGTGATCAGACTCAAAATGAAATTGTTCAATATGTGAGACATTCATCAATTACATTTTGCATAATCATAAGGAGAAATGAATATGAAATACTTAAAAATTCATATAAGGTTAAGTAAACCTTGCGCCATCCATAATCATATATCGCTACAAGTCAAAATTTCCCGTATAGATAAAATCACACTGATCGATAAATTTTAAGGATAAAAAATTATAGACTCTTCTCACTTTGTATCAAAATTCACCATATATAAATTCACGACAAGTGTTTTATTCGTACGAAGTAGCCATATATACACAAATTAAAAATTAAAAGAGAAACACAATTTATTTGCACTTGGTGTCGGCGACATTTGGATTTTGTCGTCATATAATTTTTTTTTTAAAATAATATAGAGGAAAGACTTAGTTGTATATCTATGTTAGAAATATGATTACTCAAAAGAATCATGTTTATGAAAAAATTGTAGCTCAAATATTTTTTACCCGATTTTGTTTTTATTTTTATCAATTTATAGAATTTCATTATATCTAATAAAAAAATTTAATTTTCATTTCTATTAAACTAAAAATAATGACAAATTGTAGTTAGCTATTTTTTTTCATTCCAATTTTATTGAATATTCCTGAATGAACTAGTTATGAATTATTACGTGGCTTCGGATATGTGTATCGTTGAATCAATTTCAATAATAATGCAAAATTACAAGAATATAATTAATATAAATTTAATTAAATAACTTAATATTAGCAATATTTTCTCTATATTACCTAATTATATATAGTAAAAAATTGTTGTTTAAAATCTAAAGAAAGTAACACTAACCAACTTTTAAATGTTTGTTGTCTGTTTCATTAGTTCTTTAGACACAAATTAATTATTCTTATTTTAGTACGTCTAGTGTCACGACCCAATTTACTGAGCCATGATGGCACTAACCACAAGGGTCAGTAAGCCGACCACAATCACTTAATCCAAAATATTTAAAGAATAAAGTGCAAGAATAGTTAAGGCTATTCAATTTCAGTCTAAAATAAGTCTTATAATATAAATAATATGAAAATATTACAATTCCTTAAGACTGGTGTCACCATTACAAGAACTAACTAGAAAGAAATACAAGTCTGGGAATATATTCTGAAAATACATAAGCTATTAGAATATGAAAAGACATAAATTAAAGGATAGATGGGAGGATTCAGTGCCATGAATCACATAGATGGCTCACCCCGAATAATTAAGAATGTCCTCTTCAATGACCAACACCATCTTGATCTCCACTCATGCTAAGAATTGAGTCAGCACACAAAAGGATATTGCAAGTGTAGTGTGAGTACAAAAATAATGGGTTATAACATTCTGTAAATTCGGATTACGTATGGATATGTTAAATGAGTATGAATGTGACATTTAACATGTGAAGTGCTAACAAGATGAGTTTTGGTGAAATAATATATTTCAGAATCAAGACAAATAGTGAGGTGCATAAGATTCGATAAAACGACTAAGTTTATGATAGGTTTTCCTTCAAGCAAGTTTAAGTGAAAATACATTGAGAATTTGAGAAAACATAAAACATAAAAGTTGTATCCCTTTTAAATATCTTTCCAACCGTATATAAAGGAGGACACATTGATCTCTATACAAAAAGGTGCACGAACGCACACCAAGGCAGTGTTACTGCTCTTGTTCTGCGGTGAGCTACGCGATGGTTGTTCAACTATATAAGGGCAGTTTGGTATTTTAATATTTCATTGTGGATATTCTGATAATTTATATACATGCTAAAACTATAAATAATTATCCAAATTTTGATTTTAGAAAGATGTCCAAATATGGAAAAAGAAATTATTTAATGACATTATTATCTTTCTAAAAGTGTTAAATCAACATACATGATCCTATTAAATGCATCCTCGTGTATCTTCTAAAATGCTCCATCTCTTCTCACTTTAGTTATCTATATATACATCTCTATATGTCATTCCTCAAACCTCATTACTTCTCAACAATCATTCTTGTGTTTTTTTCTTTGAATAAATTTTGTTTCTCTTTTAATTTTCATCTTCATATATACATGGATACTTCATATGAATTAAACACTTATCGTGATTTATAAGAGTATGATATGAGATCAATGGATATAAGATGAAGAGAGAAGAGCAATGTTTGCTTTTATATATCCATTGATCACAGTATCATACTCATATAAATCATGATACTATCACAAGGAATATTCTACTAGAAAAAGCACTTGTCCGTTGTGATCGGTGAAAAATTATTGGTATCGTGATCAGACTCAAAATTGAATTGTTCAATATGTGAGACATTCTTCAATTACATTTTGCATAATCATAAGGAGAAATGACTATGAAATACTTAAAAAATCATATAAGGGTAAGTAAACCTTGCGCCATCCATAATCATATATCGCTACAAGTCAAAATTTCCCGTATAGATAAAATCACACTGATCGATAAATTTTAAGGATAAAATATTATTGACTCTTCTCACTTTGTATCAAAATTCACCATATATAAATTCACGACAAGTGTTTTATTCGTACGAAGTAGCCATATATACAAAAAAATAAAAATTAAAAGAGAAACACAATTTATTTGCACTTGGAGTCGGCGACATTTGGATTTTGTCGTCATATAATTTTTTTTTAAAATAATATAGAGGAAAGACTTAGTTGTATATCTATGTTTAGAAATATGATTACTCAAAAGAATCATGTTTATGAAAAAATTGTAGTTCAAATATATTTTACCCGATTTTGTTTTTATTTTTATCAATTTATAGAATTTCATTATATCTAATAAAAAAATTAATTTTCATTTCTATTAAACTAAAAATAATGACAAATTGTAGTTAGCTATTTTTTATCATTCCAATTTTATTGAATATTCCTGAATGAACTAGTTATGAATTATTACGTGGCTTCGGATATGTGTATCGTTGAATCAATTTCAATAATAATGCAAAATTACAAGAATATAATTAATATAAATTTAATTAAATAACTTAATATTAGCAATATTTTCTCTATATTACCTAATTATATATAGTAAAAATTGTTGTTTAAAATCTAAAGAAAGTAACACTAACCAACTTTTAAATGTTTGTTATGCATTTCATTAGTTCTTTAGACACAAATTAATTATTCTTATTTTAGTACGTCTAGTGTCACGACCCAATTTACTGAGCCATGATGGCACTAACCACAAGGGTCAGTAAGCCGACCACAATCACTTAATCCAAAATATTTAAAGAATAAAGTGCAAGAATAGTTAAGGCTATTCAATTTCAGTCTAAAATAAGTCTTATAATATAAATAATATGAAAATATTACAATTCCTTAAGACTGGTGTCACCATTACAAGAACTAACTAGAAAGAAATACAAGTCTGGGAATATATTCTGAAAATACATAAGCTATTAGAATATGAAAATACATAAATTAAAGGATAGATGGGAGGATTCAGTGCCATGAATCACATAGATGGCTCACCCCGAATAATTAAGAATGTCCTCTTCAATGACCGACACCATCTTGATCTCCACTCATGCTAAGAATTGAGTCAGCACACAAAAGGATATTGCAAGTGTAGTGTGAGTACAAAAATAATGGGTTATAACATTCTGTAAATTCGGATTACGTATGGATATGTTAAATGAGTATGAATGTGACATTTAACATGTGAAGTGCTAACAAGATGAGTTTTGGTGAAATAATATATTTCAGAATCAAGACAAATAGTGAGGTGCATAAGATTCGATAAAACGACTAAGTTTATGATAGGTTTTCCTTCAAGCAAGTTTAAGTGAAAATACATTGAGAATTTGAGAAAACATAAAACATAAAAGTTGTATCCCTTTTAAATATCTTTCCAACCGTATATAAAGGAGGACACATTGATCTCTATACAAAAAGGTGCACGAACGCACACCAAAGCGATTCTTGCCCTTGTTCCGCGGTGAGCTACGCGATGGTTGTTCAACTATATAAGGGCAGTTTGGTATTTTAATATTTCATTGTGGATATTCTGATAATTTATATACATGCTAAAACTATAAATAATTATCCAAATTTTGATTTTAGAAAGATGTCCAAATATGGAAAAAGAAATTATTTAATGACATTATTATCTTTCTAAAAGTGTTAAATCAACATACATGATCCTATTAAATGCATCCTCGTGTATCTTCTAAAATGCTTCATCTCTTCTCACTTTAGTTATCTATATATACATCTCTATATGTCATTCCTCAAACCTCATTACTTCTCAACAATCATTCTTGTGTTTTTTTCTTTGAATAAATTTTGTTTCTCTTTTAATTTTCATCTTCATATATACATGGATACTTCATATGAATTAAACACTTATCGTGATTTATAAGTATGATATGAGATCAATGGATATAAGATGAAGAGAGAAGAGCAATGTTTGCTTTTATATATCCATTGATCACAGTATCATACTCATATAAATCATGATACTATCACAAGGAATATTCTACTAGAAAAAGCACTTGTCCGTTGTGATCCAGACTGAAAAATTATTGGTATCGTGATCAGACTCAAAATTGAATTGTTCAATTACATTTTGCATAATCATAAGGAGAAATGACTATGAAATACTTAAAAAATCATATAAGGGTAAGTAAACCTTGCGCCATCCATAATCATATATCGCTACAAGTCAAAATTTCCCGTATAGATAAAATCACACTGATCGATAAATTTTAAGGATAAAATATTATTGACTCTTCTCACTTTGTATCAAAATTCACCATATATAAATTCACGACAAGTATTTTATTCGTACGAAGTAGCCATATATACAAAAAAATAAAAATTAAAAGAGAAACACAATTTATTTGCACTTGGTGTCGGCGACATTTGGATTTTGTCGTCATATAATTTTTTTTTAAAATAATATAGAGGAAAGACTTAGTTGTATATCTATGTTTAGAAATATGATTACTCAAAAGAATCATGTTTATGAAAAAATTGTAGTTCAAATATATTTTACCCGATTTTGTTTTTATTTTTATCAATTTATAGAATTTCATTATATCTAATAAAAAAATTAATTTTCATTTCTATTAAACTAAAAATAATGACAAATTGTAGTTAGCTATTTTTTATCATTCCAATTTTATTGAATATTCCTGAATGAACTAGTTATGAATTCTTACGTGGCTTCGGATATGTGTATCGTTGAATCAATTTCAATAATAATGCAAAATTACAAGAATATAATTAATATAAATAACTTAATATTAGTAATATTTTCTCTATATTACCTAATTATATATAGTAAAAAATTATTGTTTAAAATCTAAAGAAAGTAACACTAACCAACTTTTAAATGTTTGTTGTCTGTTTCATTAGTTCTTTAGACACAGATTAATTATTCTTATTTTAGTACGTCTAGTGTCACGACCCAATTTACTGAGCCATGATGGCACTAACCACAAGGGTCAGTAAGCCGACCACAATCACTTAATCCAAAATATTTAAAGAATAAAGTGCAGGAATAGTTAAGGCTATTCAATTTCAGTCTAAAATAAGTCTTATAATATAAATAATACGAAAATATTACAATTCTTTAAGACTGATGTCACCATTACAAGAACTAACTAGAAAGAAATAAAAGTCTGGGAATATATTCTAAAAATACATAAGATATCAGAATATGAAAAGACAGAAATTAAAGGATAGATGGGAGGATTAAGTGCCATGAATCACATAGATGGCTCACCCCGAATAATTCAGAATGTCCTCCTCAATGACCGACACCATCTCGATCTCCACTCATGCTAGGAATAGAGTCAGCACACAAAAGGATGTTGCAAGTGTAGTGTGAGTACAAAAATAATTTGTTATAACATTCTGTAAATTCGGATTAGGTGTGGATGTGTTAAATGAGTGTGAATGTGACATTTAAACATGTGAAGTGCTATCAAGATGAGATTTGGTGAAAATAGTTATTTCAGAATCAAGACAAATAGTGAGGTGAATAAGATTCGATAAAATCGACTAACTTTATGATAGGTTTGCCTTCCAGCAAGTTCAAGTGAAAATACATTGAGAATTTGAGAAAACATAAAACATAAAAGTTGTATCCCTTTGAAATACCTTTCCAACCGTATATAAAGGAGGAAACACTGATCTCTATACAAAAAGGTGCACGAACACACACCAAGGCAGTGTTACTACCCTTGTTCCGCGGTGAGCTGCGCGATGGTCGTTCAACTATATAAGGACAGTTTGGTATTTTAATATTTCACTGTGGGTATTTTGACAATTTATATACAAGCTAAAACAATAAATAATTAACCAAATTTTGATTTTAGAAAGATGTCCAAATATGGAAAATGAAATTATTTAATGACATTATTATCTTTCTAAAAATGTTAAATCAACATACGTGATCCTGTTAAATGAATCCTCGTGTATCTTCTAAAATGCTTTCTCTCTTCTCACTTTAGTTATCTATATATACATATCTATATGTCATTCCTCAAACCTCATTACTTCTCAACAATCTTTCTTGTGTTTTCCTTGAATAAATTTTGTTTCTCTTTTAATTTTCATCTTCATATATACATGGATACTTCATATGAATTAAACACTTATCGTGATTTATAATATGAGATCAATGGATATGGGATGAAGAGAGAAGAGTAATGTTTGCTTTTATATATCCATTGATCACAGTATCATACTCATATAAATCATGATACTATCACAAGGAATATTCTACTAGAAAAAACACTTGTCCGTTGTGATCCAGACTGAAAAATTATTCTTATCGTGATCAGACTCAAAATGAAATTGTTCAATATGTGAGACATTCATCAATTACATTTTGCATAATCATAAGGAGAAATGACTCTGTGTAACGACCCGTTTGGTCGTTTAGCACTTTAAGACTACAAAAAAAGAGTATGAGACTATAAGGTATGAAATTATAGGAGTTTTAATATGCAATTCGTGCTTTAATTTAATTAAGTGGGCCAAGACCACTACCCTTTAGTAGGGCACGAATTGGGTACAAAAGAAAAGGGGGAGGGGGAAAACGGGAATGACAAAAGAAAAGGGAGGGGAGTAACGCAGCAGGCAGAAAAGAAAAGAAAGAAAATCCTATAAGCTAGAAGAGGGGAGAAACACGACATCAAGAAGGAGGGAAGGAAGAGAAAGAAACCCTAGTAACTGGAAGACTAGGAGGAAACGCTCAATTAAGTTCAGGTTAGATTCTATATTATATGGTTGAGTAATACATTCATGATTCTTGTAACAATGTATTGTAGAATGAAATCAAAATTCAAGAAATCATTGTACGGCTATTTCCACAATCAACTTGAATAAGAGAAACTTGAGGGATGTAACATGGCATAATGAACACATCAGCATATTAAAAGTGAAAACTGTATAAATCCGTAAAGAATATAAAAGTATAGGCTCAATGAAAGTTGTATATTATTCTGTTCCTGTCAGTTTAAGATCTTACGGAGATAAATTCGACTTATGGTTTGAAAGTTATGATTGTTTGTAGTTTCTGCCTCGTTTTACCAAAACCCAGGCGACGTGGCATATAACACATGAAAACTGTACAAATAAGTAAGGATATGAAAATATGGGCTGAAAGAAAGTTGTATATTACTCTGTTTCCGTCAGTTTGATATCTTACGAAGATAAATACGACTTATGGTTTGAAAGTTATGACTGTTTGAAGTTTCTGCCTTGTTCTACAAAAATTCTGGCGACACAGACTTCATAGGGTTGTTTCTTTCGTAAATTTACACCAACTACACTAAGTAATGTCATATGAGATTCGGTATAATAATAGATCCTAGTGTTGCCTTCGATGTGGTACAATAAACACCTTAATTGGAGTTACAAATTTAATGTTATATCCTTTACAAGCGGGAGATACGAGAAAGTTAAAAGAAAGGAATATTATTTGTTTGTCCTGAAATTATGCTAATATTTTTATAGGGGTATGAGCTTAGTCATACAATGGAAATGGTGAAGATCTTGTTAATATAAATATAGCAATATGGGTGTCCTTAGATTCGTATTGTATTGTAGTTCACATATTTTATAGATTTTAATCGTTCAGAGGCTCTTCGCAAGGGGAAGGCATTGGATTGATTGTTCGTGGCACCCGCTCGTCATTGAGGTAGGTTATGGTTTACTTTAGTTAGACTATGATTAGAGAATCGTATGTAGTCGTAAGAAGTGACGAGGATAACAAAATAGGTGATGCGCGATTTATGCACACACTAACGCAAGTGCACGTATCGTGACAAGTAATATAGTCTAGGTAAGACCGAATATCGTCCTCAGACACTGGTTTTCAAGTACCGATTATCTATCCTTTAGTTTCTATTTGGTTAACGTTAATTGAGTTGGAATTCTAAACTAATAATGCAGGAAATAAACTAATTATGAAAATACTTTGATTTAAATCAGTTATGATGGAGAATTAGGGCTTTCAAGATCATCAACTATCCACTCTATTCAATCCTTAATACAATTAGACTGACTTCTTCTTCTACGTTAAGATAGCAGGTTAACTAGACTGTTTTATACTCCTGTTAAGGTAATATAAACATTCAACCCCAATGGAGAACCCTTCTACCTTTCGGTGACAAGATTGACTACAAAGGAGGATTAAGAGCAATAACCTATTAAGCTACAGAAGTATCGGGGTACTTTCGTCCACGATTTAAACCTATGTTTATTCAACTATAACATATTCACAATCTCCCCTTTCGGCTTTCGATTAGAAATCATATAGATTATGATAATTATTGATCAATTAATTACCAAACATTCAAAACAACTATTGAATAAATCTTAAACAAGTGAAGAAGAAATCAACTAATATATTAATTCATGAATAGAGTTTCAAGTGAATCACAAGGAAATCCCTAATAAAGTAATTAGCTCCTAGCCATAGTCACGCTAAGAACTAATATAATCTCCATACATGAACTGAAATAAACAAAGCAAAAGAAAGAAAAGAAAAATACTCAAGAATAAGTCTCCAAGCCTTCTAGCATCCAAGGATTGTGTTGTGGAATATTTACAAGATGGAATGGAATGAAATGATGGATGGAGAGTGGAATGGAGGATGAAGAATGGAATGGGTGATTGATGGATTGTGGTATAGGATGAATTTTTCTAAAGATGTAGAGACAATTTATAGCCCAAGAATCCTTTAGGTAAAGGGTTAGGGATTATGTAGGTAGGAAAGGTTATGGAATCCTTTTAGGTAAAAGGTTAAGGAAAAGTTATGTAGGTAGGAAAAGTTATCCCTTTTGGACCCTAAAAACGTGTCAAATTCGGCCCAAAAACTCAGAAATCCCGCGTCGGCGCCGTGGCCCTGCACTCGGTGCCACGACGCCTGAAAATCAGTGGCTATTCAGCACATCTTCAGTGGTCGGCGCCGCGGCGCCGGTGACGGCATTCTTCCGGATTTTTCGTTTCTTCGTCCTTTGTTCGTCCGGTCTTCGTCTGATTTCTTCTATATTTCCCGGAACTTCTTAGGCTTCATTTATTGGCCCTTTTAGTGTGCAATTCCATCTCATTTATGCTCATTTCATCTCCTTTTCGCCATTTCTCCATTTCTGACCGTTGTGACACAAAAGAAAGGAAAACGACCCCAATACTATTCTAAACATAAATGAAATGAGTAAAATACTAACTAAAAATGACTCAAAAGGTGTATATAAAATACACCGATCAAACACCCCCAAACTTAACCTTTGCTCGCCCTCGAGCAAAGATAAAAAATATAAACAAAGACACGAAAGAAAATAAAATAACTCAAAGACACTGATCATTTTGCTGCACAATTGTTACTTAGAAAAGCATGAAGGTTAGTAAAATAATATGCAGGAATATATAGCATGGATTTTTAGCATTCTAAACACTTCAAGTCAGATATTTCGCAAATTCAATTTAATCATGCTCAATGGAAGTAAGAATACCTAACTATGCATGTCAATTTCAAAATCTCATGGCATGTTTACTTGCTATTCTCCACTAATGATGGATACACATATTAGAGATCTTCAGGGCTTTTCAGGGTTGTAATGTAGGCTTAGGCAGGGGTAGGTAAAAATAGGCATTTAGGCTCAATTTACGTACCATAAGCTCTTTTGATTTAAATTCTTCCCTTTTCTTTTGATTCTCTTTTTTCACTTCATACCTATCTTTCCCCTCTTTTGTTTTGAGAGAATGAGGTGTATGATGAATAACAGGCACCCCCAAACTTAGGCTTTTGCCTATTTATTATTACTTTTTCATTGGGGTGCATCAAAATTGTTCACTCTCTTTTGTCTCTTTTTTCAACACTTTATATTCCAAACATCTCAATTTTTTACTTATGGCACAAGTATGGAATTATAGGGTGTCAAAGAAAGGTCTTATTTTTTAGGCTCAAAGGGGCTGACTAGGGATATAATTTGAATGTCAGGGATAAGCAAAGAATGGTAAGAAAGGGCTAACAAAGAAATGCCTGAATCATATCCCTAACATGCATATCCTAACTATTTCGCCTCAAATAGCAAGCAAGCAGACACATAGGTTTAATCACTAACAATGCATAAATCAAGCAAGATACCCCAAATAGTTCGATTTCATGAATTTTTGGCATATCTAACCTAAGTGTTCAGATGGTTGCTTCTAATTCCATTACATTATTCTACTTTACTTCACTAGGCGTTTCAAGTAACTACAACATGCATGATCTTAAAAAAAAAAAAAAAATTAAGACTAAAAAAAAAACTCAAAAATACCAAAACAAATCAAAAAGACTCAAAAACAATAAAACATCCCCCCAAACTTAAATCACACATTGTCCCCAATGTGTGCAAGACTAAAAAAAAAATAGGGACAACTTACTGACACAACACAACGGTCATAACGGAGGTCTAGGAGGAAGAATTCTGGAATTTGCACGGAATATGGCTCTCTGAAGTTCCGGCGCCACGGCCCTGAGATTCGGCGCCGTGGCGCCCCAAGTACTGCGGCTCTCTGAATTTCCGGCGCCAGGACGCTGATTCTGGGCGCCGCGGCGCTGACGACGACTTTTCCTTTTTTTAGCGTTTTTGCTCCTTTTTCTGTTCGGGGTCTTCTCCTAGTCCACCTGTCATCCAACAACACAAAACAAGAACCCAAGACCATGAGACTGTTCAAGATAAAATAAAACAAACTAAAAATAGAAATTAAAATAACATAATTAATAAACATTGGGTTGCCTCCCAACAAGCGTTGTCTTTAACGTCTTTTAGCCGGACGCAATTAACCTTTACGAGTGCCCATTGGATCCTTCTGTGAACTACTTGCAATCCACATAGTTATTGTTGCAGGTCTCACTTTTCCTACAACACTCTTTTCAACTAAGGGCTTCAGATATAGGATTATCCCCCAAGTACACAAGACATGCTTGTTTTCTAAGCTCTCTATAATGTAGGGATCAGTGAGATTCCCACTATATCTCAACTCTAGGGGGTGCCCTTGAAGGTATGGACTTTCTATTTGGGGATCAACATTGACAGTTGGTGGTGTTCTTCTGCAATAGGTACAAGAAAAAGATTTTCCAAGGAATCCAAAAAGATGAATGATTGGATCTCAGTAACCTTTTCCTTCTCTCCACCAATTATCTCTCCAAATTCCTCACTAGCTGGATGTGGTTCAGGCTCCTCAATTTGCTTACCACCTCCCATAATGATGTCGCTAGGCATATTTTCTTGAAGTGTATCGCTCATCCTATCCATTAGTTGCCCTATTTATGTCTCCAAACTGAGGGACACTCTTGTCTCATTCATAAACTGAGCTTGACACTTGGTGAGCCTGAGTATGCCTGTCTGCAACTCATCTAGATCTTCCTCTAGAGCGTGTGGGTTAAGCTGATGTTGATGACTCCACTGTCTCTGATAGTAGTAGTTCATGTGGCCTGAATTTTAATTTTTTTTTTCGAATTTAACCTGCAAAATAAGAAAACAACAAAAGGTGATAAAAAGATGCTCGAAGAACAAGTTAGTTCTTGGAGCAACCAAATTAGAAATAAGAATAGATAAATCGATATTGAAAGGACGCCAATCCCCGGCAACGACGCCAAAAATTTGATGTGCGATTTATGCACACACTAACGCAAGTGCACGTATCGTGACAAGTAATATAGTCTAGGTAAGACCGAATATCGTCCTCAGAGACTGATTTTCAAGTACCGATTATCTATCCTTTAGTTTCTATTTGGTTAACGTTAATTGAGTTGGAATTCTAAACTAATAATGCAGGAAATAAACTAATTATGAAAATACTTTGATTTAAATCAGTTATGATGGAGAATTAGGGCTTCCAAGATCATCAACTATCCACTCTATTCAATCCTTAATATAATTAGACTGACTTCTTCTTCTACGTTAAGATAGCAGGTTAACTAGACCGTTTTATACTCCTGTTAAGGTAATATAAACACTCAACCCCAATGGAGAACCCTTCTACCTTTCGGTGACAAGATTGACTACAAAAGAGGATTAAGAGCAATAACCTATTAAGCTACACAAGTATCGGGGTACTTTCGTCCACGATTTAAACCTATGTTTATTCAACTATAACATATTCACAATCTCCCCTTTCGGCTTTCGATTAGAAATCATATAGATTATGATAATTAGTGACCAATTAATTACCAAACATTCAAAACAACTATTGAATAAATCTTAAACAAGTGAAGAAGAAATCAACTAATATATTAATTCATGAATAGAGTTTCAAGTGAATCACAAGAAAATCCCTAATAAAGTAATTAGCTCCTAGCCATAGTCACGCTAAGAACTAATATAATCTCCATACATGAACTGAAATAAACAAAGCAAAAGAAAGAAAAGAAAAATACTCAAGAATAAGTCTCCAAGCCTTCTAGCATCCAAGGATTGTGTTGTGGAATATTTACAAGATGGAATGGAATGGAATGGTGGATGGAGAGTGGAATGGAGGATGGAGAATGGAATGGGTGATTGATGGATTGTGGTATAGGATGAATTCTTCTAAAGATGTAGAGACTATTTATAGCCCAAGAATCCTTTAGGTAAAGGGTTAGGGATTATGTAGGTAGGAAAGGTTATGGAATCCTTTTAGGTAAAAGGTTAAGGAAAATTTATGTAGGTAGGAAAAGTTATCCCTTTTGGACCCTAAAAACGTGTCAAATTCGGCCCAAAAACTCAGATATCCCGCGTCGGCGCCGTGGCCCTGCACTCGGCGCCACGACGCCTGAAAATCAGAGGCTATTCAGCACATCTTCAGTGGTCGGCGTCGCGGCGCTGCTGCCAGGCGCCGGTGACGGCATTCTTCCGGATTTTTCGTTTCTTCGTCCTTTGTTCGTCCGGTCTTCGTCTGATTTCTTCTATATTTCCCGGAACTTCTTAGGCTTCATTTCTTGGCCCTTTTAGTGTGCAATTCCATCTCATTTATGCTCATTTCATCTCCTTTTCGCCATTTCTCCATTTCTTACCGCTGTGACACAAAAGAAAGGAAAACGACCCTAATACTATACTAAACATAAATGAAATGAGTAAAATACTAACTAAAATGACTCAAAAGGTGTATATAAAATACACGATCAATAGGCCTTCGGGCAGGAAGTGGAGATGAATTACTATTACGTTGGTTCCGTCAGCTGTAATGTGGGCTTGTCGCCATATGTGTTATTTTTCTGTCATTATCACCTGATTTGACTTGTACTTGTTGATTGTATATCGATGACACATGTTGAGACTTGATGTCATGCCTGGCATACTTTCCATATTATTTTGTGGTGATGGTGAGGTGAGAGACTGAGAGTGATTGATCGTCTCCGAGGTTTCAGCCGGAGATTGAGCGTGATTGATAGCCTTCGAGGTTTCTGTCGGAGAGCGGGAGTGAAAGCCTCCGAGATTTCTGCCGGAGAGTGGGAGTGATAGCCTCCGAGATTTCTGTCGGAGAGCGGGAGTGATAGCCTCCGAAGTTTCTGCCGGAGAGCGGGAGTGATAGCCTCCGAGGTTTCCGTCGGAGAGCGGGAGGGATAGCCTCCTGTGTTTATCTTGGAGAGTGAGTGATAGCCTCGAGGTTTCTGTGGAGCGGGAGTGATAGCCTCAGAGGTTTCTACCAAGAGCGGAAGGATAGCCTCGAGGTTTATCTTTGGAGAGCGGTAGTGATAGCCTCCGAGGTTTCTGCCGGAGAGCGGGATTGATAGCCTCTGAGGTTTCTACCAGAGAGCGGGAGTGATAGCCTCCGAGGTTTCTGCCAGAGAGCGGGAGTGAGAGAGGTGACATTGCAGTGCATTACATTTATCCACTCATATTTGGACTGATCATTTGGTGAATTATATCTGTATTGGTTGATTTCATGATGTCTTTACGCTTTACTTCTATATGATACTTGACCATGCCTGATTGCTCTATGTGCTACTTGTTGGTTTCAACTTCTTCATGCGTTATCTAATCACTGTCGGCCTATGATGCTTACCGGTACTAGTGTTGTACTGATACTACTCTTGATGTACTTTTGATGAGTGCAGAGTACGATCCAGGTTCTAGTTCTACGCCCCGTGGCTGATTCGCGAGGTGGACATCTTCTATCATTCAGGGTGAGCTACTTGGTCGTCCGTGGCCCCTGAAGGGCTTCTTAGTTAATTCAATTTTTCCTTGGTTATTGTGAATGATATGTAGCCTTGGACATTCTTTCGGACTTATTTTCAGACTTGTTAGTGATCTTGTACCCTTTTGACAAGATTTTGGGAAATTAAGTGTTTAAGACTCATAATTTCTTTTCCTTATTTATTTTTCCGCTGATTTACCTTGTTAATGAGAACGTAGTTCGCCTACTCGGGGGAATAGGGTAGGTGCCATCGTGACTCATGATTTGGGGTCGTGACAAAGTTGGTATCCGATCTTCTAGGTTAACCGGTCTAATGAGTACAAGAGCAATGTCTAGTAGAGTCTTGCAGATTGGTACGTTGTTAGACGTATTTTATATACACCTTTTGAGTCATTTTCAGTTATTCTTTGGCCTATTTTTTGTACAAATACGTTTTATGTTAGTATATATTTTCTTTCTTTTGAGTCACAGTAGTTTATAATGGCACATTGGCGAATAGAAGCAAAAAGAGGGCAGAAACAGAGGTTCCAGAGCCAAAAGAGACGAAAAATTGGCACCCCGGACTATGGACAGGGCGGCGCCGTGGCGCCACTCTATCAGCGAAAGCAGCGCCACGACGTCGAAAGATCTGACGAGTTGCAGGAATTTCAGCGCCACAGCGCCGGTCTCAGGGCCGTGGCGCCGACGCGGATTTTCAGCCAAATCCGAATGGAAATGGGCCAAGACCAAGAGGGAAAAGTTGGAAACGTTTTTGGAGGATATAAAATGGCCTTAGGGCAGATTTTTGAAGGGTTCCACAATCCCTAACTCTACACAACACATAGTTCTTGAAAGCTTCAAGATTGGAGGCTTGTTCTTGAGTAATTCTTTTTCTTACTTTATTTATTTTTCAGTTTATGTTGGATAATATTTTAGTTCATAGCATGTCTATGTCTAGGAGCTAAACTTTAATTAGGGCTTTCCATTCGAATCACTTGAACCTCGTTTTATGATTTAATGCATGGTTTTGGTTTCTTCTTTATATAGTTGAGATTTATTCAATAATTTCTTTGATTGGTTGGTAATTAATTGATCACTAATTATCATCACATATATGGTTTTTAATCGAGATCCGAAAGGGGAGATTGTGAATATGCTATAGTTGAATAAACATAGGTTAAAATCGTGGACGAAAGTACCCCGATACTTGTGTAGTTTGATAGGTTATTGTTCTTAATCCTCCTTTGTGGTAAATATTATCATCGAAAGATAGAAGGGTTCTGCATCGGGGTTGAGTGTTTATATATCCTAATCGGAATATAAAACGGCTTAGTTAACCTGCTATCTCAATATAGAAGAAGAACCTTTATCATTGCATTAAAGATTAAAGCGAACGAATAGTTGAGGAGATTGGAAGCCCTATTTCCACCATATCTGATTTAACTAAAGTAAATTAGTTAACTTTTATAATTATTTAGTAGTCATAGATATAAACAACCATCAAAATATCGATCACCAAATAGATACCATATGATAGAAATTGGTAATTGAACACTAATCCCTGAGGATGATATTCGGTCTTACCCACACTATATTACTTGTCACGATACGCGCATTTGCGTTAAGCGTGTGGATAAATCGCTAACAAGTTTTTGGCGCCGTTGTCGGGGATTGACGTAGTTCAATATCAATCTATCTATTCTTAATTTCTAATTTGGTTTTTATTTTCTTTTATTTATTTTATTTGTGGAACCGTGCGTCGTGATCCGTTTGTTGATTTTGATCTATTTCAGGTATCTAGTTTATGCGAAGAAGAAGAGGAGCAGATACACTTGTTCCCTTCAATCCTGAGATCGAGAAGACTTGCAAGCAGAATCGGCGAAATAAAAGAATCTTGGACTTAATAGCAATGGGGGATCGACAGAATAATAATGAGATGACTGACGAGATGGGTGATCACCAACCCAACCAAAGAATACCCCCAGGGTTGCAGAATGATGAAGAGGAAAGAGTTCAGGTCCAGGCAGAAAGGAGTCTGAGAGACTATGTGCTACCAAGAGTGAATGGAGCACAAACATGCATAAGGCTCCCAGCAATAGGAGCGAACAATTTTGAAATAAAGCCTGCGATCCTGAGCATGGTGCATCATACAGTTCAATTTGGAGGGTTACCATCTGAAGACCCACATATGCACATTGCAAATTTCTTGGAATTGTGTGCAACGTTCAAATATAATGGTGTTACTGATGACGCCATCCGGTTGAGGCTCTTTCCCTTCTCACTCAGGGATAGAGAAAAGGTTTGGTTGAATTCCCTGCCTACAGATTCTATATTTACATGGCAGGATCTGGCACATAAGTTTCTGGCAAAGTTCTTTCCACCTTCCAAAGCAGCCAAGCTGAGAGGAGAGCTGAACAATTTCTACCAGACTGATGGGGAGTCACTCTATGAGGCTTGGGAGAGATTTAAAGATCTGCAGAGAAAGTGTCTGCATCATAGCATTGAACTGTGGAATTTGGTCCATATTTTCTACAATGGGCTATGTGGGACAACAAGAACCATCATTGATGCAGCTGCAGGTGGAACCTTCATGAAGAAGACAACACATGAGGCCCATGATTTGCTAGAAGACATGGCCACTAATAACTATGTGCCAGATGATAGAGGGGTAAGTGGAAGGAGAGCGATAGGAGTTCATGAGATCGATGCCATTACAACGTTAAATGCACAGGTTGCTCTCTTGACCAAGCAACTTCAACAGAACACAGTGTCAGTGAATGCAGTTCAGATTCCAATGAATTGTGAGATGTGTGGGGGTCCTCATACATTTGATAGGTGCCCATCAGCAGACCCCAACAACATCCTTATTGAGCAAGCAGAATGTCAGGCAGTGGGAAATTACCAGAGGCCCCAGAACAACCCTTATTTAAACACTTACGATCGGGGTGGAGAATCACCCAAACTTCTCATGGAGGGTGACGAGGCAGCAAAATCAATACTGAGGCCAATACGAGAATCAACAACCATTTAATCGGGCCTCATCTTCACAGATTGATGCACCTTGCCGCAAGAAAATCCAGATGAATTGCGAGCAACCTTGTTGACACTTACAAATTCACAGACCCAGTTCATGGCAGAGACAAAGACATCCATAAGGAACTTGGAAACCCAAGTTGGACAGCTGGCAAAAATGGCAAATAACAGGCCACAGGACACTCTTCCCAGTAATACAAAGATAAATCCCGAGCGGTGTCGAGCGATGCGGTTGAGAAGTGGGAAGCAGTTAGAACCAGTTTCTCCTGAATCTGCAGTGGGGACTGAAAAGGAAGCTGAGATTGAGAAGGAGGGGGTTACTGATGAGCGCCCTTTTTTCGAGGAGGCTCCACGGTTCGATGAAGTACAGAGAAGATCCCCTATCCTCAGAGGCTTCAGAGAAAGACCCAAGATAAGCAATTCTTAAAGTTCCTAGAGGTTTTCAGGAAATTGCATATCAATATCCCCTTCATTGAAGCATTGGAACAATAGCCTACCTACTTCAAATTTATGAAGGAGATCCTTGGAAATAAGAGGAAACTAGTGGAATATGAGACCATAGAACTAACTGAAGAGTGTAGTGCCATTTTGTAGAAGAAGCTGCCCCCAAAGTTGAAAGATCTGGGGAGTTTCACCCTACCTTGCACGATAGGGAATGTGACTTGCAACAGGGCATTATGTGATCTAGGGGCTAGCATAAACTTGTCACCCCTATCTGTATTCAAGAAGCTGGGAATGGGAGTGATCAAGCCAACTACAGTGAATCTACAGCTAGCGGACAAATCAGTGGTGCATCCTTTAGGCATCATTGAAGACGTGCTCATCAAAGTGGGGAAGTTCTTCTTCCCAGCAGACTTTCTCATCCTCGACATGGAGGAAGACGATGAAATTCCCATTATTTTGGGACGGCCATTCCTCGCCACTGGGAGAGCATTGATTGATGTGGAAAAGGGCGAGCTAAAACTGAGAGTTGAGGACGAGGAGATGATATTTAAAGTATTTAAACCCTCCATTAAATCCTCAGTCATAAGCAAATGTCTCGTAGTCAGCACAAATGACACATTATTTGAGCCAACACAAGCCAAGACTAAGGAAAGCAGTCCGCCAGCACATGTAAGTATTTCTAAACATCCTCCAAATAAAAAAAAGAAAAATACAAATTGAAGGCTAAAAAGAAAGATGATCATGAAATGGATAGGCTGTGGGGTTAAATTACCCCAGGCTTCTTGATAAGGAACTTGCGTCCGGCTACAAGACGTTAAAGACAGCGCTACTTGGGAGGCAACCCAAGGTTTTAAATTTATGCATTTTTAGCTTAGTTAGAACAGTCTCACATTTGGTATTGTTGTTGATGTTTGATTCTAGGTACAAGGAAAAAACGTGGAGCACAAAACGAAAAGGGAGAAAAAATAGTGCAGCGCCACGGCGCCCAATCTCAGGGCTGTGGCGTCGGACAATCAGAGAGCCGCAGAAGTTTGGGCTCCACGGCGCCTAATCTCAGGGCCGTGGCACCGAGTTCTCAGACCTCGCAGTACTTTGGGCGCCACGGTGCCGACATGCAGGGCCGCGACGCCATCCTGAAATTATCTGCCATGCATTACCCGCCGCCACCGCCACCATTTTAAACTACAAGTTTGTAAGTTGTCTCGTCTTTCTTTTATTTTTGAGTCTTGCACATATTAGGGACAATGTGTGATTTAAGTTTGGGGGGGTTCTTAGTTTATTTTTAATAGTTTATTTTTTATTCTATTTTTGTGTGTTTGAGTCTTGTTATTGTTTATTTTTATGTTTTATATGAGTGTAATTTTCTTTTTATGATCATGCATGCTGTAGTTACTTAAAACGCTCAATGAAGTAAAGTGGGATAATGTAATGGAATTAGAAGCAGAAAATCTGAACGCTTAAGTTAGATATGCCAAGAATTCTTGAAATCAAATTATTTGGGGTATCTTGCTTGATTTATGCATTTGCTAATGATTAAGCCTATGTGTCTGCTTATTTGTTATTTGAGGCGAAATAGTTAGGATATACATGCTAGGGATATGACTCAGGCATTTATTTGTTAGTCCTTTCTTACCATTCATTGCCTATCCCTGACATTAAATTCTATCCCTAGTCAGCCCCTTTGAGCCAAAAATAAGATCTTTCTTTGACACCCTATAGTTCCATAATTATGTCATAAGTGGAAAATTAAGATGTTTGGAATGAAAAGTGTTGAAAAAGGACAAAAAGAGAAGTAAAAAAAAAATTTGATGCACCCCAATGAAAAAAAAAACTTAAGTTTGGGGGTGTCTGTTATTCACAATGCACCTCATTCTCTCTAAACAAAAAGAGGAGAACGTGTTACACCCCGTAACTCCAGGACATGTTTAAGAGAATGTACGTAAGGAACTCAAGACTTGAAATTGGTACGAAAGGAAGAATTGTTTTTCCGACGGAAAATCTTCCGAACGTCGGAAAGGAGAAATGTTCGTTGAGGAGAATGGATTCTCAAAATGCATTAATTAAGGATTATGGAATGTATTTTCATTATGGAAATTTATTTTACGGATTTGGTCGTGTGGGGCCCACCCGAGGAATTTTACGTTTTGTGGGGCCCACGAGGGTTACAGAATTTTATGGACGAATGGGAGGGCGACACGTGGCACCCCTCCCCCCTAATGGTATTGGATGAATTTATGCAAGGGCATTATGGTCATTGACCATGATAGAAGACTAAGTCTTGCAAGTAGAGCTTGACATTGTTGACTAAGTCAAGAGCCATTTGGCTTGATCCCATTCATCCAATTTTAACATGTGTTGTAATCTAGACCCTCCAATGTGTTATATATATCTTACTAGTGCAAGACTAGCTCATTTAACACTTAGAAAAATTTAGAAACTTTGTGTGTGTTCAAAGAAGCTCTCGGCCAAGGTGATTTCTTGAAGACAAAATTTTGCAATTGTGGATGATAATTCACAAGACTTAAACCCAAGGTTCCTAAGAGTATTGTAAGGTTATATCAATAGAAAGATTTCGGAAAAGTGGCGTTTTCGTATTAGTCGCAAGGCGGAAACCTAGGGAGTTCTTCAACTTTGAAGTTGGAACTTGAAGATGAGTTCTTCATAGGCTTCTAAGGAGTGCTTGGTGCGGATTGGAACATAAGGAAAGGAGCTAAGAATTGCTAAGGAGCGACTTTGAATCTTGGAAAGATTAAGGGCTTGTAAAGGTATAATTCTTGTCGTTTTAGTAATTAAGATTACTTATTGTTGTAGCTATGGATATTAGCAAGCATGAGGTATTTAGTATGAAGTTTTATAAGTGTATTGATTGATTGGAACCCTAATCCGAAAACTAGTATGTTAGCCCTTAAGATTTTAATGCAAGTTGGTTACTAGTTAAGTTGTCATATGTTATATAAAGAAGGAAATTGTAGTTGTTGAAGTTGTTTTTGACTATATAACATGTTGACCTAAGAACTTGGATTGAAAAGGAATTGGAAAGTTTGATAAGTTGTTGCACCTTTTGGCCGAAAATGGCATTGTATTGTGGACTAGTTTGATATCAATTGTGGGGCGGAATTTTACACGTCTTGTAGGCGTGTAATCCCCTATTGTTAACTACATTGTTGAGCCTTAAATGTGGTGTGTTTGGTTATTGTATTCGGCCTTGAAAAAGGTGGCAAAGTATGTAGAAACAAAGGAAGTGCTGTCCGATTTTCCGTAGAATTTAGTGACTTAGCACTTAGAATATTCTACGTTCGAAGCTAGAGGTTAATGGACGTATTATGTCCATTTTAGGTTGAAGTACTAAGTATAGCGGATTCTACTTGAAGGATGGAATAGCTATCAAGGTTGAAGTACTTCGGAGCATTTTGCTAATTGTCGACAATCGTCGCGAGGTATGTGAACCTCTTCCTTCTTTTGACATGATTTTATGTATGGAATATACATGTGGTATTATTTCATGATTTCCTTCTACTCTTAGAAGTTAAGAAATATGTATGTTGATTTACTCTACGTAAGGGTTATGTTTAGGTTATCCTAAGTTCTTGCCAAGTCTTATGGGGGATGTTGGTAAGAATCGTTAGGAGGTATTTGGAGTCAAGTTGACTCGGCTAAGTTACGGCACAAATGAGAATAAGTATCGAACAAGCCATTGCAGCGTTAATAAAGGAAAATGTAATGACGATAAATTATATTAAAACAAGTAGAATTCTCCATCTGCATAGAAGCTAAGATAAGACAATATGGTATTATATTTTCTAGATCATGGCTGCTTTAATGAGATCAGTATAAACAAGTATAACCTATTCACACATATAAGGCATATGTTGCTTAAATTAAAGAGTTTACGTTATGAAGTGTTAAGACTATGAACTACGAAACTTGATTCTAAAAGATAAGAGACTTGAAGTATTTTGAAAGTATAAGTCTCTTGGTTATAAAAAGAATGTATTTGCCTAAGGTATAAAGTTAGTATAACGACTTTATGGGAAGTGGGTTATAATAGCTTTATGGAAAGTTAAGAATGGTTTTCTTCAGTAATGTAAGTAAAGAAATGATTTGAAATAAAGAAGGGCAAATTGTTTTAAAGGTACCAATTGCTTAATGTTTTTAAGAAAGAAGTCGCTTGATTTAGAAGCCGGTAAATGTATTTCTAAAAAGGTATTGTGACTTGTCTTGAAAGGTAGATATGACTTGATACTACGGTTGTTAGTATCCGGGAAGTTTTATTTGAAAAAAAAGTCTTTCTAAAGGAGTAGAGGTGCGTAGTACTTTGGGTTAAATTCTCGGATTTTATACGACATTATCGCGTCCCAGTTTGGGCCGGGAAGTATACATGTATGGGCAGACTATATGACATTATCGCATCCCAGAAATGGGCCGGGAAGTATACCTTTATGGGCAGACTATATGACATTATCGCGTCCCAGAAATGGGTCGGGCAGTATACCTTTATGGGCAGACTATATGACATTATCGCGTTCCAGCAATGGGCCGGGCAGTATACCTTTATGGGCAGATTATACGACATTATCGCGTCCCAGAAATGGGCCGGGCAGTATACCTGTATGGGCAGACTATGTGACTTTATCGCGTCTCAGTTTGGATCGGGCAGTATAGGCGTCCCTCCGTAAAGGGCCGGATTATGTTACGAAAGATAAGTAAGTTAGATGGTAATGAACTTAATGACTTCTCCTAAGTATGTACGTAAGATATGGCTATAACTCTTAATGGAATGGAAAAGATAATGATGTGCAATTAAGTTCATAAGTGGTAATGACACGCGAGGATCCAGTATGTACTTTTATACTTGCCCTGTCATTTTTATCTGATTATGATCATTTCTTGTACTTTATTTACATTCCATATTAAATTTTGTTGCGACCCCGCCGAAGCTGCGTTCATGTCGCGAGTTTAGGTACGATTGTGGATCCGCGAGCTTAGGATCTGGTTGACATTTTGAGATGGCTCGATGTTCGGAGTTGTCATGACTATGTATATTCGAAGTGCAGCGGGGCCTTGTCCGTCATAGTATGTGTTCAAATCTTAGAGTGCAGTATTCACATGTAAATTTGGGTGGTTAGAGTTGTAATTACATTTTTGGATAGTGTAAGCCCTTTTTGGGTGATTTATATTACGGCAGCCTTATCGGCTTTGCCTTGGTTTTTTTTTTTTTAAAATGTGTTACTTATTTTCCGCAGCAGTTTATTATGTTGTATGATTATAAGGGTGCCCAGGTAGGGCACCAGTCGCGGCCCGGGGTCGGGTCGTGACAGAAAGATAGGTACGAGATTAAAGAGGAAATCAAAAAAAAAGGGAAGAGTTGAAAGAAAAAGAGCTTATGGCACGTAAGTTGAGCTTAAATGCCTATTTTTTTACCTACCCCTGCCTAAGCCTACATTATAACCCTGAAAAGTCCTGAAGATCTCTAGTATGAGTATCCATGATTAGTGGAGAATAGCAAGTAAACAGGCCATAGAATTTTGATGTTGACATGCATAGGTTAAGTGTTCTTACGTCCATTGAGAATGATTGAATTGAATTTGCGAAATATATGACTTAAGAGTTTTAGAATGATAAAAATTCATGCTATATGTTCCTGCATATTATCCTACTAACCTTCATGCTTTTCTAGTGGCAATTGTGCAACAGATTGATCAGTGTCTTTGAGTCCTTTTATTTTCTTTTCCTTCGTGTCTTTGTCTCTATTTCTGATCTTTACTCGAGGGCGAGCAAAGGTTAAGTTTGGGGGTGTTTGTTAGGCGTATTTTATATACACCTTTTGAGTCATTTTCAGTTAGTCTTTGGCCCATTTTTTGTACAAATACGTGTTATGTTAGTATATATTTTCTTTCTTTCGAGTCACAATGGTTTAAAATGGCACATTGGCGAATAGAAGCAAAAAGAGGGCAGAAACAGAGGTTCCAGAGCCAAAAGAGACGAAAAGTTGGCACCCCGGACTAAGGACAGGGCAGTACCGTGGCGCCACTCTATCAGCGAAATAAGCGCCACGAGGCCCAAATATCTGACGAGTTGCAGGAATTTTGGCCCAGCGGTCTCGGTAGTGGCCAGCAGCGGATTTTCAGCCAAATCCGAATGGGAATGGGCCAAGACCAAGAGGGAAAAGTTGGAAACATTTTTGGAGGATATAAAAAGGTCTTAGGGCAGATTTTTGAAGGGTTCTACAATCCCTAACTCTACACAACACATAGTTCTTGAAAGCTTCAAGATTGGAGGCTTGTTCTTGAGTAATTCTTTTTCTTACTTTATTTATTTTTTAGTTTATATTGGATAATCTTTTAGTTCTTAACATGTCTATGGCTAGGAGCTAAACTTTAATTAGGGCTTTCCATTCGAATCACTTGAACCTCGTTTTATGATTTAATGCATGGTTTTGGTTTCTTCTTTATATAGTTGAGATTTATTCAATAATTGCTTTGATTGCTTGGTAATTAATTGATCACTAATTATCATCACATATATGATTTCTAATCGAGATCCGAAAGGGGAGATTGTGAATATGCTATAGTTGAATAAACATAGGTTAAAATCGTGGACGAAAGTACCCCGATACTTGTGTAGTTTGATAGGTTATTGTTCTTAATCCTCCTTTGTGGTAAATATTATCATCGAAAGATAGAAGGATTCTGCATCGGGGTTGAGTGTTTATATATCCTAACCGAAATATAAAACGGCTTAGTTAACCTGATATCTCAATATAGAAGAAGAACCTTTATCATTGCATTAAAGATTAAAGCGAGCGGATAGTTGAGGAGATTGGAAGCCTTATTTCCACCATATCTGATTTAAGTCTGATAAATTAGTTAACTTTTATAATTATTTAGTAGTCATAGATACAAACAACCATCAAAATATCGATCACCAAATAGATACCATAGGATAGAAATTGGTAATTGAACACTAATCCCTGAGGAAGATATTCGGTTTTACCCAGACTATATTACTTGTCACGATACGTGCACTTGCGTTAAGCGTGTGGATAAATCGCTAACATACGTAGACGTCCGTACCCATCCTCGAGAGGCTATAGGACATTTAGGAAACACTTCACTTCTTTACTCCTTTCTTGCTAGTTCAATCCGATTGGTATCTGGTTCATTCTTTTCGTACGAAATTGTTCAGATTGGTATCTTAAACTCATTTCGATGTTCTCTCACAGGTGGTAGGACTTTTTATGTGATTCATATAGAGTATTTTCTCTCTATCTTATAGGTTGAGGTGTACTGACGAGAATCCAAATGGTTTATGTTTGGTGACAAAATAGTCATAATGGTAAAATATTCTTTTGATGGGAGCATGAGGTGTGCTTAGTTTGATATTGCGCGGGAGAACGAATGGCAAAGTTAAGTGTCAGAAATATGGGGTTGTGTGGGTTAAGAATAAGTTGTTTAGAGGTTCTCCAAGGAAATCGCTTCAGTCAAGGTGCAGTGGAAGCACCGTCCGGTTGAGGAGGCCACTTGGTAGACCGAGGTGGATATGCAGAGTAGATATCCTCAGTTGTTCGACAGTTCAACTTATCGCTCGAGGATGAGCGATTGTTTGATTGGTATCTAATGTAACGACCTGTTTAGTCGTTTAGCACTTTAAGACTACGAAAAAGAAGTATGAGACTATAGGGTATGAAATTATAGGAGTTTTAATATGCAATTCGTGCATGAATTTAATTAAGTAAGTGGGACAAGCCCACTACCCTTTGGTAGGGCATGGATTGGGTACAAAAGAAAAAGGGGAGAGGTAAAAACGGGAATGACAAAAGAAAAGGGAGGGGAGTAACACAGCAGGCAGAAAAGAAAAAAAAGAAAAAAAAGAAAACCTTAGAAGATAGAAGAGGGGAGAAACACGACAGCAAGAAGGATGGAAGGAAGAGAAAGGAAGGGAAAGAAACCCTATTAACTGGAAGACTAGGAAGAAGCGCTCAATTAAGTTCAGGTTAGATTCTATATTATATGGTTGAGTAATACATTCATGATTCTTATAACAATGTGTTGTAGAATGAAATAGGAATTCAAGAAGTCATTACACGGCTATTTCCACAATCCACTTGAATAAGAGAAACTTGAGGGATGTAACATGGCATAATGATTACAACAACATATTAAACGTGAAAACTGTATAAATACGTAAAGAATATAAAAGTATGGGGTGAATGAAAGTTATAGGTTACTCTGTTTCCGTCAGTTTAAGATCTTACGGAGATAAATCTGACTTATGGTTTGAAAGTTATGACTGTTTGTAGTTTCTGCCTCGTTTTACCGAAACCCAGGAGATATAGCATATAAAATGTGAAAACTGTACAAATCAGTAAGGAATATGAAAATATGGACTGAATGAAAGTTGTAGATTACTCTGTTTCAGTCAGTTTGATATCTTACGAAGATAAATCCGACTTATGGTTTAAAGTTATGACTATTTGAAGTTTCTGCCTTGTTCTACAAACATTCTGGCGACCTAGATTTCATAAGGTTGTTTCTTTCATAAATTTTCACCAACTACACTAAGTAATACCATATGAGATTCGGTATAATAATAGATCCTAGTGTTGCCTTCGATCTGGTATAATAAACACCTTAATTTGAGTTACGAATTTAATGTTATATCCTTTACAAGTGGGAGATACGAGAAAGTTAAAAGAAAGGAATATTATTTGTTTGTCCTGAAGTTATGCTAATATTTTTATAGGGGTATGAGTTTAGTCATACAATGGAAATGGTGAAGATCTTGTTAATATAAATATAGCAATATGGGTGTCCTTAGATTCATATTGTATTGTAGTTCACATATTTTATAGATTTTAATCGTTAAGAGGCTCTTCGCAAGGAGAATACATTGGTTTGATTGTTCGTGGAACCCGCTCGGCATTGAGGTAGGTTATGGTTTACCTTAGTTAGACTCTGATTAGAGAATCGTATGTAGTCGTAGGAAGTGACGGGGATAGCATGATAGGCCTTCGGGCAGGAAGTGGAGATGAATTACTATTACATTGGTTCTGTCAGCTGTTATGTGGGCTTGTCGCCATATGTGTTATTTTATGTAATTATCACCTGATTTGACTTGTACTTGTTGATTGTATATCGGTGACACGTGTTGAGACTTGATGTCATGCCTGACATACTTTCCATATTATTTTGTGGTGATGGTGAGGTGAGAGACTGAGAGTGATTGATCATCTCCGAGGTTTCAGCCGGAGATTGAGCGTGATTGATAGCCTCCGAGGTTTTTGCCGGAGAGCGGGAGTGATAGCCTCCGAGGTTTCTGCCGGAGAGCGGGAGTGATAGCCTCCGAGGTTTTTGCTGGAGAGCGGGAGTGATATTCTCCGAGGTTTCTGCCGGAGAGAGGGAGTGATAGCCTCTGAGGTTTCTGCCGGAGAGCGGGAGGGATAGCCTCCGAGGTTTCTGCCGGAGAGCGGGAGTGATAGCCTCCGAGGTTTCTGCCGGAGAGCGGGAGTGAGAGAGGTGACATTGCATTGCATTGCATTCATCCACTAGTATTTTGACTGATCATTTGGTGAATTATATATGTATCCTCGTGTATCTTCTAAAATACTTCATCTCTTTTCAGTTTAATTATCTATATATACATCTCTATATGTCATTACTCAAACATCATTACTTCTCAACAATCATTCTTGTGTTTTCCTTTGAATAAATTTTGTTTCTCTTTTAATTTTCATCTTCATATATACATGGATACTTCATATGAATTAAACA
Source organism: Przewalskia tangutica (assembly GCA_029844215.1). Taxonomy (NCBI): domain Eukaryota; kingdom Viridiplantae; phylum Streptophyta; class Magnoliopsida; order Solanales; family Solanaceae; genus Przewalskia; species Przewalskia tangutica. Next base: position 133,643,164 of record CM056719.1, read on the forward strand.
CTTATCGTGATTTATAATAGTATGATATGAGATCAATGGATATAAGATGAAGAGAGAAGAGCACATGTTTGCTTTTATATATCCATTGATCTCAGTATCATACTCATATAAATCATGATACTATCACAAGAAATTTTCTACTAGAAAAGCACTTGTTCGTTGTGATCCAGACTTGAAAAATTATTGGTATCGTGATCAGACTCAAAATGAAATTGTTCAATATGTGAGACATTATTCAATTACAGCTTGCATAATCATGAGGAGCAATGACTATGAAATACTTAAAAATTCAAATAAGGTTAAGTAAACCTTGCGCCATCCATAATCATATATCGCAACAAGTCAAAATTTCACCTATAGAAAAAATCACACTGATCGATAAATTTTAAGGATAAAATATTATAGACTCTTCTCTCTTTGTATCAAAATTCACCATATATAAATTCACGACAAGTGTTTTATTCGTACGAAGTAGCCATATATACACAAAAATAAAAATTAAAAGAGAAACACAATTTATTTGCACTTGGTGTCGGCGACATTTGGATTTTGTCGTCATATAATTTTTTTTTTAAATAATATAGAGGAAATACTTAGTTGTATATCTATGTTAGAAATATGATTACTCAAAAGAATCATGTTTATGAAAATATTGTTGCATAGCTTTTTTTACCCGATTTTGTTTTTAGTTTTATCAATTTATAGAATTTCATTATATCTAATAAAAACTGTAATTTTCATTTCTATTAAACTATAAATAAAGACAAATTGTAGTTAGCGACTTTTTATCATTCCAGTTATATTGAATATTCCTGAAGGAACTAGTTATGAATTCTTACATGGCTTCGGATATGTGTATCGTTAAATCAATTTCAATAATAATGCAAAATTACAAGAATCTAATTAATATAAATTTAATTAAATATCTTAGTATTAGCAATATTTTCTCTATATTACCTAATTATATATAATAAAAAATTATTATTTCAAGTCGAAAGAAAGTAACACTAACCAACTTTTAAATGTTTATTGTCTGTTTCATTAGTTCTTTAGACACACATTAATTATTTTTATTTTAGTACGTCTGGTGTCACAACCCAATTTACAGAGCCATGATGGAACTAACCACAAGGGTCAGTAAGCCGACCACAATCACTTAATCCAAAATATTTAAAGAATAAATTGCAGGAATAGTTAAGGCTATTCAATTTCAGTCTAAAATAATTCTTATAATATAAATAATACGAAAATATTACAATTCCTTAAGACTGGTGTCACCATTACATGAACTAACTAGAAAGAAATACAAGTCTGGGAATATATTCCAAAAATACATAAGCTATCAGAATATGAAAAGACAAAAATTAAAGGATAGATGGGAGGATTCAGTGCCACGAATCACATATATGGCTCACCCCGAATCATTCAGAATTTCCTCCTCAATGACTGACACCATCTCGATCTCCACTCATGCTAGGAATAAAGTCAGCACACAAAAGGATGTTGCAAGTGTAGTGTTAGTACAAAAATAATGGGTTATAACATTCTGTAAATTCGGATTAGGTGTGGATGTGCTAAATGAGTATGAATGTGCCATTTAAACATGTGAAGTGCTATCAAGATGAGTTTTGGTGAAAATAGTTATTTCAGAATCAAGACAAATAGTGAGGTGTATAAGATTCGATAAAATCGATTAAGTTTCTGATAGGTTCGCCTTCCAGCAAGTTCAAGTGAAAATACATTGAGAATTTGAGAAAACATAAAACATAAAAGTTGTATCCCTTTGAAATACCTTTCCAACCGTATATAAAGTAGGAAACACTGATCTCTATACAAAAAGGTGCACGAACGCACACCAAGTTGTTGCGCTTGTTCAGATTGTGAGTTGTGCGATGGTCATTCAACTATATAAGGACAGTTTGGTATTTTAATATTTCACTGTGGGTATTTTGACAATTTATATACATGCTAAAACAATAAATAATTAACCAAATTTTGATTTTAGAAAGATGTCCAAATATGGAAAATGAAATTATTTAATGACTGTATTATCTTTCTAAAAGTGTTAAATCAACATACGTGATCCTGTTAAATGCATCCTCGTGTATCTTCTAAAATGCTTTCTCTCTCCTCACTTTATTTATCTATATTTACATCTCTATATGTCATTCCTCAAACCTCATTACTTCTCAACAATCATTCTTGTGTTTTCCTTGAATACATTTTGTTTCTCTTTTAATTTCCATCTTCATTTATACATGGATACTTCATATGAATTAAACACTTATCATGATTTATAAGAGTATGATATGAGATCAATGGGTATAAGATGAAGAGAGAAGAGCACATGTTTGCTTTTATATATCTATTGATCTCAGTATCATACTCATATAAATCATGATACAATCACAAGGAATATTCTACTAGAAAAAGCACTTGTTCGTTGTGATCCAGACTGAAAAATTATTGGTATCGTGATCAGACTCAAAATGAAATTGTTCAAAATGTGAGACAGTCTTCAATTACAGCTTGCATAATCATAAGGAGAAATGACTATGAAATACTTAAAAATTCAAATAAGGTTAAGTAACCCTTGCGCCATCCATTATCATATATCGCAACAAGTCAAAATTTCACCTATAGATAAAATCGCACTGATCGATAAATTTTAACAATAAAATATTATAGCCTCTTTTCTCTTTGTATCAAAATTCGCCATATATAAATTTACGATAAGTGTTTTATTCGTACGAAGTAGCCATATATACACACACAAAAAAAAAAAGAGAAACACAATTTATTTGCACTTGGTGTCGGCGACATTTGGATTTTGTCGTCATATAATTTTTAAAAAATAATATAGAGGAAAGACTGAGTTGTATTTCTATGTTAGAAATATGATTACTCAAAAGAATCATGTTTATGAAAAAATTGTTGCTTAACTTTTTTTTTCCCCGATTTTGTTTTTATTTTTATCAATTTATTGAATTTCATTATATCTAATAAAAACTGTAATTTTCATTTCTATTAAACTAAAAATAATGACAAAATATAGTTAGCGATTTTTTATCATTCAAGTTTTATAGAATATTCCTGAAGGAACTAGTTATGAATTCTTATGTGGCTTCAGATATGTGTATCGTTAAATCAATTTCAATAATAATGAAAAATTGCAAGAATCTAATTAATATAAATTTAAATAAATATCTTAATATTTGCAATATTTTCTCTATATCACCTAATTATATATGGTAAAAAATTATTGTTTCAAGTCTAAAGAAAGTAACACTAACCGACTTTTAAATGTTTATTATCTGTTTCATTAATTCTTTAGACACACATTAATTATTCTTATTTAGTACGTCTGGTTTCACGACCCAATTTACAGAGCCATGATGGCACTAACCACAAGGGTCAGTAAGCCGACCACAATCACTTAATCCCAAATATCTAAAGAATAAAGTGCAGGAATAGTTAAGGCGATTCAATTTCAGTCTTAAATAAGTCTTATAATATAAATAACACGAAAATACTACAATTCCTCAAGACTGGTGTCACCATTACAAGAACTAACTAGAAAGGAATACAAGTCTGGGAATATATTCCGAAAATACATAAGCTATCAGAATATGAAAAGACCGAAAGTAAAGGATAGATGGGAGGATTCAGTGCCATGAATCTCATAGATGACTCACCCTGAATCATTTATAATGTCCTCCACATTGACCAACACCATCTCGATATCCACTCATGCTAAGAATTGAGTCAGCACACAAAAGGATATTGCAAGTGTAGTGTGAGTACAAAAATAATGGGTTATAACATTCTGTAAATTCGGATTAGGTGTGGATGTGTTAAATGAGTATGAATGTGACATTTAAACATGTGAAGTGCTAACAAGATGAGTTTTGGTGAAATAAGATATTTCAGAATCAAGACAAATAGTAAGGTGAATAAGATTCGATAAAACGACTAAGTTTATGATAGGTTTGCCTTCAAGCAAGTTCAAGTGAAAATACATTGAGAATTTGAGAAAATATAAAACATAAAAGTTGTATCCCTTTGAAATACCTTTCCAACCGTATATAAAGGAGGACACACTGATCTCTATACAAAAAGGTGCACGAACGCACACCAAGGCAGTGTTACTTGTAGAAGATACAAGTTAGTTAGTAGTTAGTTAGTAGTTAGTTGTGAAGTGGTTATAATTAGTCATGAGTTTGTTGGATTTTGTTAGAATTTAATTTTAATTAGTTTAACACAATTAAATGTGTTTAGGAACATTCTAGACTAGCTGGACTAAATGTGTATTTAAGTCCTGTATATTGTGGTGAAAGATAATTAATCAATTTGAGATATTTTTCCTCTTCTTCTCGCCGACTCTCTCATCTTTTCAACTCTCAACCACTTTCCTCTTTTCTTCTCCATTTCTGGTTCATCACAGGACACCTTGTTCACCTTTTTCTTTCTTCTTCTTCTTCCTTCTTCTTCCTTCTTTCTCTTCTACAACATTGGTACGAATACGTAGATTAATTACACATGTAGATTCTGCGCAGTTTCCTAGTTTTCACATGGTATCAGAGCCTCGATAGTAATTGGATGAATATCTTTCACTTGTTCGCATGCAATAAGAAATTTGAAAGGAATTGATGTCGATCGAAGGGATTCGTCTGTGGATGAAGTCGATCGAATAAATTTTGATGTTATTAAGGTCGGTGTCGGAGATCGATACTGATCTAGGAGATTTTCTTTACATACATAAAGAAATTCGAAAGATCTGCACATATTCTGGCGAGGATTAGTTAGAATAAAGACGGAATTATAGATTTTATAGACTGATTGTGCTTGCTGTATATTTTTCACTTCTGTCGAATATGGAAATCAGTGGAGAAGGATTATCAGGCGAAACCACGGCAACAACAATTAATATTGATCACAATCATCCATTATATCTATTCCCATATGATGCTCCATGATCTCTTTCAGTAGGAGTCACATTAAATGGGATGGATAACTATACGATATGCAGTAGAGCAATGAAGCTTGCTCTATTGGGGAAGAATAAGATAGGTTTTGTGGATGGAACAGTGAGAAGCGAGACTTATCATGGTGATTTAGAAAGGCTATGGGAAAGATGCAATGCAATTGTGGTCTCTTGGCTAATGGGGAACATAAACAGAAACTTGCTAAGTGGGATGCTGTTTAATTTAGATGCACATTCCATTTGGGAGGAACTGAGAGAAAGATTTGACAATATTACAGCTCAAGAGCTTTCCAGTTACACAAAGAGATTGTTTCTCTAAGGCAGGGAACCATGGCAGTTTCAGTTTATTACACAAAACTGAAACATCTTTGGGATGAATATGACTCAATCGTGCCACCACCTTCTTGTTGCCCCAAAGCAAATGAGTTTGTTAACCATCTGTATTATCAGAGAATGTTGCAGTTCTTGATGGGCTTGAATGAAAGTTATAATCAAACAAGGAGCCAAATAATAATGATACAGCAAATACCAAGTTTTAATCAAGTATATGCTATGGTAAACCAAGAGGAAAGTCAGAGGATGGTAGCAGGCAGCAGTAGGGTGTTGCAGGAGATTTTTGAACCATCTGTGATGTTCACAACTAAAAATAGGACATGAAGAGGAGGTAATGGAGTTCCAAGGCAGAGAAATACATACAATCCAAATGCACAATGTGACTATTGTCATGGAAGGGGACATTTCAAACAAGATTGCAATAAGTTGTTGAAATGTGATTACTGTCACAAGACAGGAAATGTGGAAGATGATTTCTATAGACTCATTGGATATCCAGAAAACTTCAAGACTAAAGGCAAAAAAGCGTATGCAGTGACTGGAAGGGATGTGGTTTTTGAAGATAAAGGAAAGGAGAATGAGTGCAGAGGATATTCATAGGCTGGGAATCCATATGCTACATCACCTCTTATGCAGTTGACACCTGCTCAGCAACAGCAACTCATCAGTATATTCAATGAGAAGGCATAAGCAAAATTTATGGCCAACCTGGCAGGTAATAGTACATTTGACACTAAAGCATTAGTGAAATGGATTATAGATTCAGGGGCAACAAATCACATGATTGGTGATCAAGATTTCTTACAAAATAAATGTTTGGCAGAGAATGTAGGAAAGGTGCACCTGCCAACAGGTGAATCTGCTAAGGTGTCTCATATTGGTGATCACCATCTATGAGAAGGTGATGTTTTAAAGAATGTCCTATGTGTGCCTGCATTCAAGTTTAATCTCATATCAATTTCAAAAGTGACTAGAAAATTAAACTGTAGTGTTAAATTCTTTCCCACATACTGTGTCTTTCAGGATCTCTCATCTGGGAAGGTGAGGGCGATTAGTAATGAAGAAGGAGGATTGTACATAGTAAGCTAGAATAAACAGAATAAAGAGATGAACCTGGTAAGGAGCATGGCAGCAGTTCAGCAGCAGGCTGATGCAGTAACATGGCACAAGAGGTTATGTCACATTCCTATGAGTGTATTGAGGAAAATTCCTTGTTTCAAATACAGTAAATCCTTTGTCTTACATGAGTGTGAAGTTTTTCCATTAGCTAGGCAAACTAGAATTCCATTTCCTATAAGTACAAGCAGAAAGACATGAGTTTTTCAGTTGCTTCATGTTGAAGTATGGAGTCCATATATGTTACACCCCGTAATTGCAGGACATGCCTTAAGTAAGTAAGTAAGAACTCACAAATGTTAAGGATTGGAGACTTGTAAAAACTTATCGGAAATTATGGAATTGTCGGATAATGTATTATTGTAACGAATGGGTGGGCGACACGTGTCACCCCCCTTTTAAGATGCCTTGGTCGAAATTGTGCAAGGGCATGAAGGTCATTGGACCTTTGTTGCAAGACTAGTCTTGCAACTTGTGTAGCTTGAGAAGGTTGACAAAGTCTTGGTCAATAAGTCTTGATATTTAGCAAGACTAGATCCCAACCAACCATTTGTTTGTATCCTAACCCTCCAAGGTGCTACTTATATTACTACTAGTAGAGAGGGAGCTCAACACTTAGAATTTTTACACAAAAAATTGGAAGAACATAGGCAAAGCTCTCGGGTTCACCTTGCACAAGAAGAAAAAATTTGTTCCTTGTTCTTTTAGTTCCCCACTTTAAACCAAGGTTCCTAGGTGTATTGTAAACACATCTCTATAGAAAAATCTTGGAAAAAGATTGTTTTCGGGTTAGTCGCAAACGAAAACCTAAGGGTCTTTCTAGGTTTTGCTTGGAGTTTTGAAGGATATTTGTTGGTATTGTTCTAAGGGTCTCAACAAGCGGATTGAGGTGTCTTGGAGAGGCTATAAACTACTAAGGAGCGACTTCGGATTGGAGTTGGTTTAAGAATCATTGAGGTATAATCTTGTTCTTTGAAAGTATTACAAGATTATTCATTTTGTTGTTGTTAGCTTTGTATGTTGCAAGCATGAAATTGTTATATTGAAGTTATAAAGATTATGGATTGATTATAGCCTTGGAAATCCGAAATGTAAGGTAATCCATTACTAAGTTGAATTACAATTTAATCGTTGTTAGAACCGTCGCATGTCATTGACTTAAGGCTTATGGTTATTATAATCAAATGCGACTTGATATCATGTTATGCTACAAATTTGGGTTGAAATATAAATTGTGAGCCAATTGGGGTCATTTAGTTAGTCATTTGTATTGGACTACTCGCTATATTGATTGTGAGCCAATTGGGGCTTTAGTTAGTCATTTGTATTGGACTACCTGCTATATAAATTGTGAGCCAATTGGGGCTGTTTGGTTATGGTATTTCGACCTTGGAAAAGGTGGCAAAGTAAGTAAAAACAAAGGAGGTGCTGTCCGATTTTCCGTAGAATTTAGAGACTTAACACTTATAATATTCTACGTTTGAAGTAAGGCTTTAATAGACGTATTGTGAATATTATAGGTTGACATAGTACGGGCGGGACTTCGTACTTGGCAAAGTGGTTTGACCCGACAAGGTATGTAGAACTTTTCCTATCTTTTGAGCATGACTAGTTAGCGTATGTAGTACGGTGGACGTACAAGCCTTTGACATTCTTTACTAGCCTTATGAAATGCCAAGTCGGGTGAGTTAGGAAGTTAACTCACTTCTTTGAAATATTAAGGATGTCTTAAGTCTTAGTAAAGTTAAGGGACTTGAAGAGATTTAAAGTATGTGATACTTGTGTCGTTTTAAATCGTATAAGTCCGTTTGATAGAAAAAATGTACTTGACTAAGGTATAAAGTGAATATAACGACTTTATGGGAGTTGGTTATATTGACTTTATGCAAAGGTAAATGGCTTGTGTTAACAAAAGGCAAATTGATTTTAAGGTATCAATTGCCCAAGGTTTAATAAGAAAGAGTCATTTGATTTAGAAACCTACTTTAATTCTAAAGGTATTGTGACTTGCCTTGAAATTTACTTTGGACTTTATACTATGGTTAATAGTGTCTTGGAAGCTTTCTACTAAAAAGAGTCATTTGTTTTTAAAAGATAGAAGTATGTAGTACTTTGGGTTAAATTCCCGGATTCTTATAAAAGACATGAAAGTGCCTTAAGTAAACTAAAATGAGAATGTAGATGAATAAGACTAATAAGAAGTTAGGGGGATTGCTAACTTGCTTAATTATTGTATGACGGCCGGTTTTGAGGTAGGGTAAGAGTATCAGTGAGGGGCAAACCCCCAAGACGCTATACCACCTTCTTCAGGATAAGAGTATAAATGAGGGGGAAGCCCCAAGACGTTATACCACCTGCGTTACTATCTTCTACAGGATAAGAGTATAAATGAGGGGCAAACCCCCAAGACGTTATACCACCTGCTTCAGGGTAAGAGTATAAATGAGGGGTAGACACCCCAAGACGTTATACCACCTGTTTTATGGGTTCGCTACCCATGGTATGATCGGAGATCGCTATTGTGATGTTATACGTATTCTCTTGATGTACTCCCATTGTTAGCAAGGCACTGTGTACTGTAATTTTGTTATCATACATGTCTCCGGCTTTCTTATAAACTTATGTTGTAATTACAGTACTTTCCAGTTTTACATACTTAGTACATATTGTGTACTGACCCCCTTCCTCGGGGGCTGCGTTCATGCCGCAGGAAAGGGTAAGCAGGTGGCAGATCCACATTCTTAGGATCGCTTATCAGACGTCGGAAGCTCCATTCTCCGGAGGCTTGTCTTTCTTTTGGTACAGTCTTGTCCCTGATGTTGTAGATTTTGTACATTCAGGGTATGGCGGGGCCCTGTCCCGCCACAGTTGTTATTCCTAGAGGTCTGTATTCACCTTTGTGGTTGGGCTGTAAGAACTGAGTTGTAAAGTTGTACTTTTGACTTTGTTTATATTATGGAAGGCGGCCTTATCGGCTAGCCTGTGTTGTTATATTATTTACACATGTGTTTATGTTGTGTATGTTCCGCTGCTATTCTCTGATGTATACCTGAACGGGGTGCCCAGGTAGGGCACCAGTCGCGGCCCGGGGTCGGGTCGTGACAAAAGTGGTATCAGAGCAGTTAGTCCTCGGAAAGTGTCTACAGACCGTGTCTAGTAGAGTCTTGATTATCGGTGTGTTATGCACCACATCTATAATCAGGAGGCTACAGGACATTTAGGATTGGTTTCCATTTTTCTCTCTCTGAGATCGTGCATTAGAGCTGTCTTATTAGGTTGAATCCTCTCTGACCTCTTCTTATGAAACAGCTATGCCTCCACGGAAAGCTACCAGGGCCCAGAAGGGCAAGGCAGCAGCAGGAGCTGCTAGCGGTACTCAGAGGGTCACACGGGCTCAGGCACAGACTATGCCTGAGGTAGTAGGCGGGTCGTTGAGTTCAGCCACGCCGACAGTATTAGAGGAGCCGAGGCGGCGGAGCTCGAGGTTTCGATACTGCACCCTCCATTCCACCGGCCGAGTATAGAGACTACGAGCGGATTCGGTTATTGACCAAGATAGTAGCCGGCAACGACAGAGCAGCACCCACCCTAGAGCCGACAGTTTGCGGATTAGGGATTTTCTGGGATGTAATCCACCTGAGTTTTATGGTTCAAGGTCTGACGAGGATCCGCAGGAGTTCGCTCGGCGATACAATGGACCATGCAGGTTCTTAGGGCTTCAGAGACAGAGTGCATTACACTAGCCTCTACCGGTTGCGCGATATTGCGTTGAACCGTTTGAGTCGTGGTTGCTTTCGAGAGGTGATGATGCTCTTCCAGCTGTTTGGGAGGAGTTTACAGAGGCCTTTATGGATCACTTTTTACCTCCCGAGATGAGGAGAGCCCGGGTAGATAGATTTTTGACCTTGCGAAGCGGGAGGACCGTTAGGAGTACACTGAGTTTGACTCTCGCCGTGCATGCTCACACTATTGTAGCTAGCATGGCGGATAGAGTTCATCGTTATGTGATGGGGCTAGACCGTCATATGATTACAGCATGCTTGGGGGTGGCTCTTCAGCCCGGTATGGACATCGCCCGGATGCAGGCCTATGCACAGGGGATAGAGGATAGAGAGAGGGAGGACCAGATTGACGCAGGCCAGCCCAAGAGGCCGTGACATCGGTCTCAGGGCGATTTCGAGGCGACGCCTCAGCAGAGTAGAGTCCACGCCCACCAAAGACAGAGTGCTCCATCACGGTTTTCTGGCAAGAGGTCTGACCACCAGCCGGTCGAGAGCAGTCGTGGCTCGGGACTACAGGATTTCGCGAGGCGAACCGTCACCGATCGGGACCACCCACACCTCAGTGTGCTCGATGCGGTAGGTTCCACCAGGGCGAGTGTCGCAGAGCTTCGGGAGCTTGTTACTCTTGTGGCCAGCTGGGCCATTTGAAGAGAGATTGTCCGTCTAGAGGCAGTATGGGTGGTACAACACAGCCGACGGGATCAGTTGTTGGGTCTTCTTCTCCTTCTGTGGTTATGCGCCCCGGAGGGCAGGGTACTCACGGACCGGCAGGCCGCGGTAGAGGTCGTGGTGGTGGTTCCAGTTCTAGCGGTCCCCAGAACCGCATATATTCTCTAGCCAACCGCCAGATCGTGAGGCTTCCCCGACGCCGCGGGTATATTCGATTTCAGGCTGTGATGTTTATGCATTGATAGATCCAGGTTCTACCTTGTCCTATGTGTCCCCTCTTATTGCGGGTAGAATCGGAGTAGAGCCGGTGTCGATAGAGCCGTTTGAGGTAGCTACGCCAGTTGGTGATTCGGTGTTAGCTGAGCGGGTGTATAGAGGTTGTCCGGTATTTATTTACAGTCGTCAGACCCTTGCAGACTTGATAGAGCTGGAGATGACAGATTTTGATGTCATTATGGGTATGGACTGGTTGGCCTCTTGTTATGCCAACGTTGACTGTAGGGACAGGTTGGTTCGGTTCCAGTTTCCTGGCGAGCCAGTTATCGAGTGGAGGGGCAACACAGCATCGCCGAGGGGTAGGTTTATTTCTTACCTCAAGGCTAGGAAGATGGTGCAGAAGGGGTACATCTATCATCTGGTTCGGGTATTCGATACAGAGGCTGAGGTGCCAGTTCTTCAGTCAGTGCCAGTGGTTAGGGAGTTTCCAGATGTGTTCCCAGATGATCTTCCAGGTATCCCTCCTGAGAGGGAGATCGAGTTTTGTATTGACACGTTGCCAGACACTCGACCTATTTCCATTCCGCCATACCGGATGGCACCTGCTGAGTTGAGGGAGCTGAAGGACCAGCTGAAAGACTTGCTAGAGAAAGGCTTTATCAGGCCTAGTGTATCTCCCTGGGGAGCGCCGGTGTTGTTTGTAAAGAAGAAGGATGGGACGCTGCGTATGTGTGTTGACTACAGGCAGCTGAATAAGGTAACCATTAAGAATAGGTACCCCCTCCCCAGGATTGATGATTTGTTTGACCAGTTGCGCGATGCGTGTTTCTCAAAGATAGACTGCGTGCAGTTATCATCAGGTTCGAGTTCGAGAGGCAGATATCCCAAAGACTGCATTCAGGACCCGGTATGGGCACTATGAGTTCAGGGTTATGTCTTTCGGTTTGACCAACGCTCCAGCGGTATTTATGGATTTGATGAACCGGGTGTTCAAGCCATTTTTGGATACATTTGTGATTGTATTCATTGATGACATCCTGGTGTATTCACGGACAGAGCAGGAGCATGCAGATCACTTAAGGACGGTACTTGGGATTCTCCGGAGCCGGCAGTTATTCGCCAAGTTCTCCAAGTGTGAGTTTTGGTTGGCCTCAGTGGCATTCCTGGGGCATATTATTAGGGGTGATGGTGTTCGGGTAGATACGGCAAAGATAGAGGCAGTCAAGTCTTGGCCGAGACCTACTACTCCGACCGAGGTGCGCAGTTTTTTAGGACTGGCAGGTTATTATCGCAGGTTTGTGGAGCGGTTGTTTCGATTTCAGACCGTTGACTAGGTGACTCGGGCAGCCAAGTTCCATGACGAGGCTTGCGAGAAGGGTTTCCATTGTTGAAGGAAAGGTTGACTACACTCCGTTCTTACTCTTAGGAGGGTTAGATGGGCACGTGATCTATTGTGATGCCTCGGGTATCGGGCTAGGGTGTGTTTTGATGCAGCACGGCAAGGTTATAGCCTATGCTTCCCGGCAGTTACGGAAGCATGAGAGGAATTACCCTACCCATGACTTAGAGTTGGCCGCAGTTATTCATGCCTTGAATATTTGGAGACATTATTTGTACGGAGTTCATGTGGATATTTATACACCACAAGAGCCTCCAAAGATATCTTGAGCAGGAGGAGTTGAACTTGAGACAGAGACGGTGGTTAGAATTGCTGAAAGATTATGATGTTGATATTCTATACCATCCGGGGAAGGCCAACGTAGTTGCTGATGCCTTGAGTCGTAGATCTATGGGGAGCCTATCAGAGGTACAGCCAGAGAGACAGGACATGGTCCGTCAGATCCACCAGTTAGCGAGCCTTGGGGTTCGATTGATCGATGCCGACGATAGTGGAGTACGGGTTCGTGAGGTTGCCGAGTCTTCCATCGTTGATGAGGTGAAGAGGCGACAGTTTGAGGACCCAGTGTTGGTACGGTACCGTGATGTAGCTCTTCGGGAGGAGAGGAGTCTATTCGAGGTAGCGCCTGATGGGGTGCTGAGATTTGAGGGCCGGTTGTGTGTTCCCGATGTGTTAGGACTTCGTCAGCAGATTCTGGGGGAGGCACACAGCGCTCGATATTCTATTCATCCGGGGTCGACCAAGATGTACCATGACCTCAGATGTTTGTATTGGTGGGATGGCCTGAAGAGGGACGTGGCAGGTTTTGTTGCCTGATGTCCTAATTGCCGCAGTCAAGGTCGAGCACCAGAGGCCCAGTGGTTTATTGCAGTCTATTGAGATTCCAACTTGGAAGTGGGAGATGATCAACATGGACTTTGTTACAGGGTTACCTCGTACTCAGAGGAAGTACGACTCCATTTGGGTTATTGTTGACAGTCGAAAATCAGCCCATTTCCTTCGATCGGACGACGTTTCAACCGAGGACTATGCGGATTGTACATCCGAGAGATAGTGAGGCCGCACGGTGTTCGGTGTCGATTATATCCGATAGGGAGCCAGTTCAGATAACTTCGAGGTCTTTCCGAAAGGTTTAGGGACACAGGTGAGTCTCAAGACAGATTTCACCCTCGATCGACGGCAGCAGAGCGCACTATCCGACACTTCGAGGATATGCTGCGAGCTGCGTGATAGATTTCAGTGGTAGCTGGGAGGATCATTTGCCTCTTGTGGAGTTTGCTTATAACAACAGCTACCATTCCAGCATACGGATGGCGCCATACGAGGCTTTATATGGGCGGAAATGCAGGTCGCCGATCGGTTGGTTCGGCGTGGGCGAGGTACGATTAGTTGGCGGACTTGGTACAGGGATGTGGATAAGGTGAAGCTTATCCAGAGAGATTAGCGGCTCGAGTCCGCAGAAGTCATACGCGGATAATCGGCGTCGACATTTGGAGTTTCGTGCAGCGATTGGGTCTTCTTGAAGGTGTCACCCATGGCGGTGTGATGAGATTCGGTAGAAGGAAACTTAGCCCAAGGTACATTGGGCCCTACCAGATCGTACGTAGAGTGGGACAGGTTGCTTATGAGTTGGATCTGCCATCAGAGTTAGAGGCGGTACATCCGGTCTTCCATGTTTCTATGTTGAGGAAGTGTATCGGTGATCCAGCGAGAGTTTTTCCTACTAGTGTGGTCCAAGTAACAGGGTTATCGTATGAGGAGAGTCCCATAGCGATACTCGATCGCTGTCAGCGATCATGCGGACCAAGGATGTAGCTTCCGTCAAAGTCCTGTGGAGAAATGATAACCGGGAGGAGATGACTTGGGAAGCGGAGGAGGACATGTTGAGGAGGTATCCTCACTTATTTCCTATACCTTCAGGTATTTCATTTTGCCCTTGCTTGTCAGGTTTTAATTGAAGTGTTTCTTTTGCTTAAATGCTTTTATGTGGCCATGAGTGGCATTTTTGGTATGTCGGGGCTGTGAAAGGAAACTATGTCGCTAATAGTAAGTGTGACTCCGAAAGAACATTCGGGGACGAATGTTTCTAAGGGGGGAAGAATGTTACACCCCGTAATTGCAGGACATGCCTTAAGTAAGTAAGTAAGAACTCACAAATGTTAAGGATTGGAGACTTGTAAAAACTTATCGGAAATTATGGAATTGTCGGATAATGTATTATTGTAACGAATGGGTGGGCGACACGTGTCACCCCCCTTTTAAGATGCCTTGGTCGAAATTGTGCAAGGGCATGAAGGTCATTGGACCTTTGTTGCAAGACTAGTCTTGCAACTTGTGTAGCTTGAGAAGGTTGACTAAGTCTTGGTCAATAAGTCTTGATATTTAGCAAGACTAGATCCCAACCAACCATTTGTTTGTATCCTAACCCTCCAAGGTGCTACTTATATTACTACTAGTAGAGAGGGAGCTCAACACTTAGAATTTTTACACAAAAAATTGGAAGAACATAGGCAAAGCTCTCGGGTTCACCTTGCAAAAAGAAGAAAAAAATTTGTTCCTTGTTCTTTTAGTTCCCCACTTTAAACCAAGGTTCCTAGGTGTATTGTAAACACATCTCTATAGAAAAATCTTGGAAAAAGATTGTTTTCGGGTTAGTCGCAAACGAAAACCTAAGGGTCTTTCTAGGTTTTGCTTGGAGTTTTGAAGGATATTTGTTGGTATTGTTCTAAGGGTCTCAACAAGCGGATTGAGGTGTCTTGGAGAGGCTATAAACTACTAAGGAGCGACTTCGGATTGGAGTTGGTTTAAGAATCCTTGAGGTATAATCTTGTTCTTTGAAAGTATTACAAGATTATTCATTTTGTTGTTGTTAGCTTTGTATGTTGCAAGCATGAAATTGTTATATTGAAGTTATAAAGATTATGGATTGATTATAGCCTTGGAAATCCGAAATGTAAGGTAATCCATTAGTAAGTTGAATTACAATTTAATCGTTGTTAGAACCGTCGCATGTCATTGACTTAAGGCTTATGGTTATTATAATCAAATGCGACTTGATATCATGTTATGCTACAAATTTGGGTTGAAATATAAATTGTGAGCCAATTGGGGCTGTTTAGTTAGTCATTTGTATTGGACTACCTGCTATATTGATTGTGAGCCAATTGGGGCTGTTTAGTTAGTCATTTGTATTGGACTACCTGCTATATAAATTGTGAGCCAATTGGGGCTGTTTGGTTATGGTATTTCGACCTTGGAAAAGGTGGCAAAGTAAGTAAAAACAAAGGAGGTGCTGTCCGATTTTCCGTAGAATTTAGAGACTTAACACTTATAATATTCTACGTTTGAAGTAAGGCTTTAATAGACGTATTGTGAATATTATAGGTTGACATAGTACGGGCGGGACTTCGTACTTGGCAAAGTGGTTTGACCCGACAAGGTATGTAGAACTTTTCCTATCTTTTGAGCATGACTAGTTAGCGTATGTAGTACGGTGGACGTACAAGCCTTTGACATTCTTTACTAGCCTTATGAAATGCCAAGTCGGGTGAGTTAGGAAGTTAACTCACTTCTTTGAAATATTAAGGATGTCTTAAGTCTTAGTAAAGTTAAGGGACTTGAAGAGATTTAAAGTATGTGATACTTGTGTCGTTTTAAATCGTATAAGTCCCTTGGATAGAAAAAAATGTACTTGACTAAGGTATAAAGTGAATATAACGACTTTATGGGGAGTTGGTTATATTGACTTTATGCAAAGGTAAATGGCTTGTGTTAACAAAAGGCAAATTGATTTTAAGGTATCAATTGCCCAAGGTTTAATAAGAAAGGAGTCATTTGATTTAGAAACCTACTTTAATTCTAAAGGTATTGTGACTTGCCTTGAAATGTACTTTGGACTTGATACTATGGTTAATAGTGTCTTGGAAGCTTTCTACTAAAAAGAATCATTTGTTTTTAAAAGAATAGAAGTATGTAGTACTTTGGGTTAAATTCCCGGATTCTTATAAAAGACATGAAAGTGCCTTAAGTAAACTAAAATGAGAATGTAGATGAATAAGACTAATAAGAAGTTAGGGGGATTGCTAACTTGCTTAATTATTGTATGACGGCCGGTTTTGAGGTAGGGTAAGAGTATCAGTGAGGGGCAAACCCCCAAGACGCTATACCACCTTCTTCAGGATAAGAGTATAAATGAGGGGGAAGCCCCCAAGACGTTATACCACCTGCGTTACTATCTTCTACAGGATAAGAGTATAAATGAGGGCAAACCCCAAGACGTTATACCACCTGCTTCAGGGTAAGAGTATAAATGAGGGGTAGACACCCCAAGACGTTATACCACCTGTTTTTATGGGTTCGCTACCCATGGTATGATCGGGAGACTGCTATTGTGATGTTATACGTATTCTCTTGATGTACTCCCATTGTTAGCAAGGCACTGTGTACTGTAATTTTGTTATCATACATGTCTCCGGCTTTCTTATAAACTTATGTTGTAATTAAAATTTCCAGTTTTACATACTTAGTACATATTGTGTAACGACCCTTCCTGGCCGCGTCACGCCGCAGAAAGTGGTAAGGGTGGCAGATCCACATTCTTAGGATCGCTTATCGACGCCTAAGCTCCATTCTCCGGAGGCTTGTCTTTCTTTTGGTACAGTCTTGTCCCTGATGTTGTAGATTTTGTACATTCAGGGTATGGCGGGGCCCTGTCCCGCCACAGTTGTTATTCCTAGAGGTCTGTATTCACCTTTGTGGTTGGGTCAGAAGAACCGAGTTGTAAAGTTGTACTTTGACTTTGTTTATATTATGGAAGCGCGCACTTATAGGCTAGTCTGTGTTGTTATATTATTTACACATGTGTTTATGTTGTGTATGTTCCGCTGCTATTCTCTGATGTATACAGAACGGGTGCCTGTGTAGGCACTACCGCCATGCCCGGGTCGTGACAATATAGAGTTGAATCATACAATGGAATGAAGTATTTTTTTACTATTGTGGATGACTTTTCTAGATGGACATGGATTTTCTTAATAAGGTTAAAATCTGATGTCATTGCAGTACTCAAAAACTTATTTGTTGAAGTTAATACTCATTTTAAAACTAAGATACAGAAAGTCAAGTCTGATAATGGAGGGGAGTTTTTCAGCACCAATTACAGGGAGTTGTTCACACAACATGGTGTAATACATGAGAGCTCATGTCCATACTCACCACAACAGAATGGTGTGGTCGAGAGGAAACCCAGGAACATCTTAGAAACAGCTAGGGCAATAAAATTTCAGTCTGGTTTACCAGATAGGTTCTGGAATTCTGTGTGGAAGGGGCTGTTTACATCATAAACTGAATACCTTCTACTGTCATTGACAATAAGACACCTTATGAGATGCTGTATAATAAAACACCTTCACTTTCACATCTAAGAGTGCTAGGATGTTTATGTTATGCAACAATTCTGGTTAGACATGACAAATTTGGTCCTAGAGCACTAAAAGTTGTGCTTCTTGGTTATGGTGCAGCACAGAAAGGATATAAGTTGTATGATATAGAAAACAAGACTCTATTCATGAGTAGAGATGTCATCTTTATGGAGAAAGTTTTTCCTTTCAAAACTGAAATTGAGGGTCCTATTGCACATATTAAGTCCTCTGAAGAATTTTGCTTTGATGATCTGGTTTATCCTCCTACAGTCAAGATATGACAGACCATACCACAAATTCATGTTGACATACCATCAGACATTCCACAATAAGGCACACAGAACATAGTTCAATATACAGTTGCTGAGATTGATCAACCCACGCCAGTTGAATCAGGATCACACACCAGAAGGTCTGTTAGGACCAGCAAACCACCAATCTGGCACAAGGATTATGTTCTTAAGCATGGGTCTTCACAGTGTCTCTATTCAATCTCAAAAGGAGTGGAATATGCTGCATTATCACCTCAATATCAGAGTTTCATAACACAACATTATGAAGTTGTTGGGCCATGTTCATATGCAGAAGCTGCTAAGGACAAGAGATGGCTTGAAGCAATGCAAGATGAAATCAAGGCTTTGGAAGACAATGGAACTTGGAAACTTGTTCCTCTTCCAAAAGGAAAAAAAGCAATAGGATGCAGGTGGGTGTATAAAGTCAAGTACAAAGCCACAAGAGAGGTGGAAAGGTATAAAGCAATACTTGTTGCGAAGGGATACAATAAAAAAAAAGGGTTGGATTATCAGGAGACATACTCCCCAGTAGTTAAAATGTCTATTATAAGATCTGTCATATCGATTGCAGTAGTAAAATAGTGGGTGATTCATCAAATGGATGTTTATAATGCATTTTTACAAGGAGATTTGTATGAGGAAGTTTATATGAACATACCAGAGGGTTTCAACACAGACACTGTGAAGAAACAGGTTTTTAGGCTGATGAAGTCTCTCTATGGCCTAAAACAAGCATCCAGACAATGGAATATTAAGCTCACTACAACCCTTCTTGATTCTGGTTTTCGACAAAGCAGTAGGGACTATTATTTGTTTACTAAACATGTTGGTGCCAGCATTGTTGTGATACTGGTATATGTGGATGATCTATTGATCACTGGAGACAATTTGGATCTTATCAAGTCCACAAAAGAAATCTTGAAGGTTGCATTCAAAATAAAGGACACAGGAGAGTTGCGATACTTTCTTGGCATTGAGTTTGCTAGAGTCCTCAAGGCATACTCATGCATCGGAGAGGTATGCCTTAGAACTCATCTCGCATACATGGCTTATCCGAGCTAAGCCCGCTTCTACACCAATGGATGCGAATATCAAGCTTACCACGCATCGCGTTTGATCACCATAAAAGACAACATCAACACTGCACCTTCCACAATCACAGATACTCCATTGTCGATCCCACCGCTTATAGGATATTGATTGGAATGTTGCTATATTTAACCAATACTGTGCCGACATTGCATTTTCACCCAATGTCCGAGTCAATTCATGCAATTTCCCAAGATATCTCATTGGGAGGTCGGTCTTCGACTTGTGAGATATATCAAACAGAACTGGTTTGGGTATCTTGATGGAAAGCTCCAGTTCACAACATTTCAGAGTATTCTATGACTCAGACTGGGCATCTTGCATCAATAGAAGACGGTCTGTGACTGGATTTCTAATATTTTTTGGATCTTCACTGGTGTCCTTGATCGGTGTATTTTATATACACTTTTTGAGTCGTTTTTAGTTAATCTTTTTTCCCCTTTTGTACAAGTAAGTGTCGTATTAGGATAGATTTTCTTTCTTTTGAGTCAAAGTGGTTAAAATGGCCAAATGGCGGAAAAGGAGCTAAAAGAGGGCAAAAGAGGAGGTTCCAGAGCTAAAAACAGAGAAAGTGGCGAACGAGGCAAAAACCTGGACCAGCGCCGCGGCGCCTCCTGCAGTCAAAAGCAGGACCGCGTCGCCTAATCATCAGAGAGGCTGCAGAGGATCCAGCGCCGCCTGGCTGCATGCCAGAAATCGTGGTCGCGCGCCAAATCACCCGAAGTGCTTGAGTTCCGGCCATGGCGCCAAAGCGGCGCGGGCCGACGCTGAAAATCAGGTTTTGGACGAAATTCTGGGCCAGGCCTGAAGGAAAAGAGAGAGGCGGTTTTCAGCCTATAAAAGGAGAACCCTAGGCAGATTTTAAGGGTTCCCTTTCTTGCACAACACAAGATTTCTTGGATTGAAGATTGGAGACCTAAACTTAGTAATTTCTTTCCTTTTTCTTTCTTTTATTTCAGTTTTTGTATGATGAACCTTGAATTAGTTCTTGTCATGTCTATGGCTAGGAACTAATTCTTTTATAGGGCTTTCCATGTTGATTCACTAGAAACTTATGTTATGAATTAATGCATGTCTATGGTTATTATTCTTCTTTGAGAGATTTATCCAATAATTGTTTTGAATGTTTGGTAATTAATTGACAACTAATTATCATTATATGATTTCTAATCAAACTTCGAAAGGAGGAGGTTGTGAATATGTTGTAAGTTGGGTAGACATATTTGGGTTGGGGATGAAAATACCTCAATTATTTATGTAGCGTTAATGAGAGGCTTAACAACCCTAATTTTACGCATGGTGCGTGACGGTTAACTAGGTTTTTGTTCTTAATCCTCCTATAGAGTTATCCTTATCACCGAAAGGTAGGTAAGGTGCAATACTGGGGTTGAGTGTTTATATATCTTTAACGGGAATATAAAATGATTTCGTAAACCTGCTAGCTCCGAGAGAAGAAGACCATAATTCATTGCATTAATAAATAACATAAGCGGATAGTTGAGGAGACATGGAAGCCCTATTCCCATCACAACTGAAGTAAACCTATAGTTAATTAGCTTTTATAATTATTAGTTATAAACCACAAAATCAAATATCAATTGCCAAATAGATACCAAAAGATAGATACTTGGTAATTGAACCCTAATCCTTGTGGACGATATTCGGTCTTATCAAGACTATATTACTTGTCACAATAACGTGCACTTTCGTTAAAGTGTGTGCATCTTTTCGCGCATCAGTCCTGGTGATCGGTGTATTTATATACACCTTTTGATTCATTTAGAGTTAGTATTTTACTCATTTCATTTATGTTTAGTATAGTATTAGGGTCGTTTTCCTTTCTTTTGTGTCACAGCGGTCAGAAATAGAGAAATGACAAAAAGGAGATGAAATGAGCATAAATGAGATGGAATTGCACACTAAAAGGTCCAAGAAATGAAGCCTAAGAAATTTCGGGAAGTATAGAAGAAATCAGACGTAGACCGGACGAAAAAAGGACGAAGAAACGAAAAATCCGGAAGAATGTCGTCACCGGCGCCACGGCGCCTGGTAGCAGCGCCGCGGCGCCGCCCTCTGAATTTTCCGAAATGCCTCTGATTTTCAAGCGTCGTGGCGCCCGACTACAGGGCCACGACGCCGACGCGGTATTTTTGACGTTTTGGGCCGAATTTGACACGTTTTCATTGTCCAAAAGGGATAACTTTTCCTACCTACATAATCCCTAACCTTTGACCTAAAGGATTTTTGGGCTATAAATAGTCTCTACATCATTAGGGGATTCATCCATCCATTGTACATACAACACAACTTAGGAGGCTAAGATTGGAGGCTTTTCAAGTATTTTCTTTTCTTTCTTTTTGCTTTGTTTATTTCAGTTCATGTATGGAGATTGTATTAGTTCTTAGCGTGACTATGGATAGGAGCTAATTACTTATTTTGGAATTTCCTTGTGATTTTCTTGAAACTCTTATTCATGAAGTAATACATTAGTTGATTTCTTCTTCACTTGTTTAAGATTTATTTAATAGTTGCTTTGATTCCTTGATAATTAATTGATCACTAGTTATCATCACTTATATGAGTTCTAATCGAAATCCGAAAGGGGATATTGTGAATATGCTATAATTGAATAAACATAGGTTTAAATCGTGGACGAAAGTACCCCGATACTTGTGTAGCTTAATAGGTTATTGCTCTTAATCCTCTTTTGTAGTCAATCTTGTCATCGAAAGATAGAAGGGTTCTCCATTGGGGTTGAGTTTTTATATTACCTTAACATGAGTATAAAACGGCTTAGTTAACCGGCTATCTTAACGTAGAAGAAGAAGTCAGTTTAATTATATTAAGGATTGAATAGAATGGATAGTTGATGATCTTGGAAGCCCTAATTCACCATCATAACTGATTTAATTCAAAGTATTTTCTTAATTAGTTTATTTTCTGCATTATTAGTCTAAAAATCCAAACCAATTAATGTAACCAAATAGAAACTAAAGCGTAGATAATCGGTACTTGAAAACCAGTCCCTAAGGACGATATTCGGTCTTACCTAGACTATATTACTTGTAACGATACGTGCACTTGCGTTAAGCGTGTGTATAAATCGCATATCAAGTTTTCGGCGTTGTTGCCGGGGACTGGCGTACTTTCAATATCGATTTATCTATTCTTATTTCTAATTTGGTTGCTCCAAGAAAAGCTAACTTGTTATGCGAGCATCTTTTTATCACTTTTTGTTGTTTTTTTTATTTTGCAGGTTAAATTCAAAAAAAAAAATATATATATATATATATATATACAGGTCCATGGACTATTACTTCTATCAGGGGCAGCAAATTCATCAACAACAGCTTAACCCACAGGTTCTGGAAGAAGATCTAGATGAGTTGCTGGCAGGCATACTCAGGCTCACCAAGTGCCAGTCTCAGTTCATGGATGATACAAGAGTGTCCCTCAGAAATTTGGAGACACAAATAGGGCAACTAATGGAAAGGATGAGCAATACACCTCAAGCAAATTTGCCTAGCAACACTATTGTGGGAAGTGATAAGAAAATTGAGGAGCCTGAACCACACCCAGCTGTTGAGGAATCTGGCGAGATAGTTGGTGTAGAGAAGGAAAAGATTACTGAGATCCAATTATTCACTTTTTTGGATTCTGTGGAAATTCTTTTTCCGTACCTATTGTAGAAGAAACACCACCATCTGTCACTGTTGATCCTCAAATAGGAAGTCCATACCATCAAGAGCAACCCCTAGATTTGAGAGAAGTTGGGAATCTCACTGATCCCTACATTATAGAGAGCCTAGAAGACAAGCATGTCTTGTGTACTTGGGGGATAATCTTATATCTGAAGCCCTTAGTTGAAAAGATTGTTGTAGGAAAAGTGAGACCTGCAACAATAACTATGCGGATTGCAAGCAGTTCGCAGAAGGATCCAATGGGCACTCGTAAAGGTTAACTTCGTCCGGCTAAAAGACGTTAAAGACATCGCTTGTTGGGAGGCAACCCAATGTTTTTAATTATGTTAGTTTGATTTTTGTCTTTAGTTTATTTTATTTTGTCTTGAACAGTCTCATGGTCTTGGGTTCTTGTTTTGTGTTGTTGGATGATAGGTGGATTGAAAGCTAACTATGAGGAAAAAGGAGCAAAAACGCTGAAAAAAAGGAAAAGTCGTCGTCAGCGCCACGGCACCCAGAATCAGCGTCGTGGCGCCGGAACTTCAGAGAGCCGCACTACTTGGGGCGCCACGGCGCCGAATCTCAGGGTCGTGGCGCCGAAGGTTCAAAGGCCCAGACGCAATGCAAATTCCAGAATTTTTCCTCTCAGACCTCCGTTATGACCGTTGTGTTGTTTCAGTAAGTTGTCCCTATTTTTAGTATTCACACATTGGGGACAATGTGTCGATTAAGTTTGGGGGGTGTCTTATTGTTTTTGAGTCTTTTTTATTTGTTTTGTGTGTTTTTGAGTATTTTTGAGTCATTATTTATTATTATTATTATTATTAATGATCAAGCATGTTGTAGTTACTTGAAACGCCTAATGAAGTAAAGTGGGATAATATAATAGAATTAGAAGCAGAAAATCTGAACACTTAGGATAGATATGCCAAAAATTCATGAAATCGAACTATTTGGGGTATCTTGCTTGATTTATGCATTGTTAGTGATTAAACCTATGTGTCTACTTGCTTACTATTTGAGGCAAAATAGCTAGGATATGCATGTTAGGGAGATGATTCGGGCATTTCTTTGTTAGCCCTTTCTTACCATTCTTTGTCTATCCCTGACATTACAATTGAATCCTTAACCAGCCCCTTTGAGCCTAAAATAAGATCTTTTCTTTGACACCCTATAATTCAATATTTGTGCCATAAGTGGAAAAATTGAGTTGTTTGGAATATAAAGTGTTGAAAAAAATACAAAAGAGAGTGAATAATTTTGATGCACCCCAATGAAAAAGTAACAATAAATAAGCAAAAGCCTAAGTTTGGGGGTGCATGTTATTCATCATACACCTCATTCTCTCAAAACAAAAGAGGGGAAAGATAGGTATGAAGTGAAAAAGAAAAGGGAAGAATTTAAAAGCAAAAAAGCTTATGGTACATAAATTGAGCCTAAATACCTATTTTTACCTACCCCTGCCTAAGCCTACATTACAACCCTGAAAAGCCCTGAAGATCTCTAATATGTGTATCCATGATTAGTGGAGAATAACAAGTGAACATGCCATAGGATTTTGAAATTGACATGCATAGTTAGATATTTTTACATCCAATGAGCATGATTGAATTGAATTAGCGAAATATCTGACTTGAATGTTTAGAATGCTAAAAATCCATGCTATATATTCCTGCATATTATCCTACTAACTTTCATGATTTTCTAAGAGACAATTGTGCAGCAAATTGATCAGTGTCTTTGAGTCATTTTATTTTATTTTCTTTCGTGACTTTATTTCTATCTTTTTGAGCTTTACTCGAGGACGAGCAAAGTTTAAGTTTGTGGGTGTTTGATCGGTGTATTTATATACACCTTTTGAGTCATTTAAAGTTAGTATTTTACTCATTTCATTTATGTTTAGTATAGTATTAGGGTCGTTTTCCTTTCTTTTGTGTCACATCGGTCAGAAATGGAGAAATGACAAAAAGGAGATGAAATGAACATAAATGAGATGGAATTGCACACTAAAAGGGCTAAGAAATGAAGCCTAAGAAGTTTCGGGAAGTATAGAAGAAATCAGACGAAGACCGGACGAAAAACAGACGAAGAAACGAAAAATCCGGAAGAATGCCGTCACCGGCGCCGCGGCGCCGCGGCGCCTGGCAGCAGCGCTGCCCTCTGAATTTTACGAAACGCCTTTGATTTTCAAGCGTCGTGGAGCCAGACTGCAGGGCCACGGCGCCGACGCGGTATTTTTGACGTTTTGGGCCGAATTTGACACGTTTTCAGGGTCCAAAACTTTTCCTACCTACATAATCCCTAACCTTTGACCTAAAGGATTCTTGAGCTATAAATAGTCTCTACATCATTAGGGGATTCATCCATCCATTGTACATACAACACAACTTAGGAGGCTAAGATTTGAGGCTTTTCAAGTATTTTCTTTTCTTTCTTTTTGCTTTGTTTGTTTCAGTTCATGTATGGAGATTGTATTAGTTCTTAGCGTGACTATGACTAGGAGCTAATTACTTATTTAGGGATTTCCTTGTGATTCTCTTGAAACTCTTATTCATGAAGTAATACATTAGTTGATTTCTTTTTCACTTGTCTAAGATTTATTCAATAGTTGCTTTGATTGTTTGATAATTAATTGATCACTAGTTATCATCACTTATATGTGTTCTAATCGAAATCCGAAAGGGGAGATTGTGAATATGCTATAGTTTAATAAACATAGGTTTAAATCGTGGACGAAAGTACCCCGATACTTGTGTAGCTTAATAGGTTATTGCTCTTAATCCTCCTTTGTAGTCAATCTTGTCATCGAAAGATAGAAGGGTTCTCCATTGGGGTTGAGTGTTTATATTACCTTAACAGGAGTATAAAATGACTTAGTTAACCGGCTATCTTAACGTAGAAGAAGAAGTCAGTTTAATTGTATTAAGGATTGAATAGAATGAATAGTTGATGATCTTGGAAGCCCTAATTCTCCATCATAACTGATTTAATTCAAAGTATTTTCTTAATTAGTTTATTTCCTGCATTATTAGTCTAAAAATCCAAACCAATTAACGTAACCAAATAGAACTAAAGCGTAGATAATCGGTACTTGAAAACCAGTCCCTGAGGACGATATTCGGTCTTACCTAGACTATATTACTTGTAACGATATGTGCACTTGCGTTAATCGTGTGTATAAATCGCATATCAAGTTTTTGGTACCGTTGCCGGAGACTGTCGTACTTTCAATATTGATTTATCTATTCTTATTTCTAATTTGGTTGCTCCAAGAAAAGCTAACTTGTTCTGCGAGCATCTTTTTATCACTTTTTTTTTGCAGGTTAAATTCAAAATATATATATATATATATATATATATATATATATATATAGGTCCATGGACTACTACTTCTTTCAAGGGCAGCAAATTCATCAACAACAGCTTAACCCACATGTTCTAGAAGAAGATCTAGATGAGTTGCAGGCAGACATACTCAGGCTCACCAAGTGCCAGTCTCAGTTCATGGATGAGACAAGAGTGTCCCCAGAAATTTGGAGACACAAATAGGGCAACTAATGGAAAGGATGAGCAATACACCTCAAGCAAATTTGCCTAGCGACACCATTGTTGGAAGTGATAAGCAAATTGAGGAGCCTGAACCACACCCAACTGTTGAGGAATCTGGTGAGATAGTTGATGTAGAGAAGGAAAAGATTACTGAGATCCAATTATTCACCTTTTTGGATTCTGTGGAAATTCTTTTTCCTCTACCTATTACAGAAGAAACACCACCTTATGTCATTGTTGATCCCCAAATAGGAAGTCCATACCATCAAGGGCAACCCTTAGAGTTGAGAGATGTTGGGAATCTCACTGATCCCTACATTATAGAGAGCCTAGAAGACAAGCATGTCTTATGTACTTGAGGGATAATCTTATATCTGAAGCCCTTAGTTGAAAAGATTGTTGTAGGAAAAGTGAGACCTGCAACAATAACTATGCGGATTGCAAGCAGTTCGTAGAAGGATCCAATGAGCACTCGTAAAGGTTAACTGCGTCCGGCTAAAATACGTTAAAGACATCCCTTGTTGGGAGGCAACCCAATGTTTTTAATTATGTTAGTTTGATTTTTGTCTTTAGTTTGTTTTATTTTGTCTTGAACAGTCTCACGGTCTTGGGTTCTTGTTTTGTGTTATTGGATGATAGGTGTACTGAAAGCTAACTCTGAGGAAAAAAGAGCAAAAACGCTGAAAAAAATGAAAATTCGTCGTCAGCGCCACGGCGCCCAGAATCAGCGTCGTGGTGCCGGAACTTCAGAGAGCCGCAATACTTGGGGCGCCGCGGCGCCGAAGGTTCAAAGGCCCAGACGCAATGCAAATTCCATAATTTTTCCTCCCAGACCTCCGTTATGACCGTTGTGTTGTGTCAGTAAGTTGTCCCTATTTTTAGTCTTCACATATTGGGGACAATGTGTCGATTAAGTTTGGGGGGGTGTCTTATTATTTTTGAGTCTTTTTAATTTGTTTTGTGTGTTTTTGAGTATTTTTTAGTCATTATTTTTTTATTATTATTATTAATGATCAAGCATGCTGTAGTTACTTGAAACGCCTAATGAAGTAAAGTGGGATAATATAATGGAATTAGAAGCAGAAAATCTGAACACTTAGGATAGATATGCCAA
Organism: Przewalskia tangutica; assembly: GCA_029844215.1. Lineage (NCBI taxonomy): Eukaryota > Viridiplantae > Streptophyta > Magnoliopsida > Solanales > Solanaceae > Przewalskia > Przewalskia tangutica. The sequence goes on from CM056719.1 coordinate 133,670,808, forward strand.
AAATTCATGAAATCGAACTATTTGGGGTATCTTGCTTTATTTATGCATTGTTAGTGATTAAACCTATGTGTCTACTTGCTTGCTATTTGAGGCGAAATAACTAGGATATGCATGTTAGGGAGATGATTCAGACATTTCTTTGTTAGCCCTTTCTTACCATTCTTTGCCTATCCCTGGCATTACAATTGAATCCCTAGTCAGCATCTTTGAGCCTAAAATAAGATCTTTTCTTTGACACCCTATAATTCCATATTTGTGCCATAAGTGGAAAAATTGAGTTGTTTGGAATATAAAGTGTTGAAAAAGAGACGAAAGAGAGTGAACAATTTTGATGCACCCCAATGAAAAGGTAATAATAAATAGACAAAAGCCTAAGTTTGGGGGTGCCTGCTATTCATCATACACCTCATTCTCTCAACACAAAAGAGGGGAAAAATAGGTATGAAGTGAAAAAGAGAATCAAAAGAAAAGGGAAGAATTTAAAAGCAAAAAAGCTTATGGTACATAAATTGAGCATAAATGCCCATTTTTATATACCTCTGCCTAAGTCTACATTACAACCCTGAAAAGCCCTGAAGATCTCTAATATGTGTATCCATGATTAATGAGAATAGCAAGTGAACATACCATAGGATTTTGAAATTGACATGCATAGTTAGGTATTTTTACATCTAATGAGCATGATTGAATTGAATTAGCGAAATATCTGACTTGAATGTTTAGAATGCTAAAAATCCATGCTATATGTTCCTGCATATTATCCTACTAACTTTTATGCTTTTCTAAGTGACAATTGTGCAGCAAATTGATCAGTTTCTTTGAGTCATTTTATTTTCTTTTCTTTCGTGTCTTTATTTCTATCTTTTTGAGCTTTACTCGAGGACGAGCAAAGTTTAAGATTGGGGGTGTTTGATCGGTGTATTTATATACACCTTTTGAGTCATTTAAAGTTAGTATTTTACTCATTTCATTTATGTTTAATATATTATTAGGATCGTTTTCCTTTCTTTTGTGTCACAGCGGTCAGAAATGGAGAAATGACAAAAAGGAGATGAAATGAGCATAAATGAGATGGAATTGCACACTAAAAGGACCAAGAAATGAAGCCTAAGAAGTTTCGAGAAGTATAGAAGAAATCAGACGAAGACCGGATGAAAAAAGGACGAAGAAACGAAAAATCCGGAAGAATCTCATCACCGGCGCCGCGGCGCCTGGAAGCAGCGCCGTGGCGCCTGGAAGCAGCGCCGTGGCGCCGCCCTCTGAATTTTCCAAAACGCCTCTGATTTTCATGCCTTGTGGCGCCCGACTGCAGGGCCACGGCGCCGACGCGATATTTTTGACGTTTTAGGCCGAATTTGACACGTTTTCAGGGTTCAAAACTTTTCCTACCTACATAATCCCTAACCTTTGACCTAAAGGATTCTTGGGCTATAAATAGTATCTACATCATTAGGGGATTCATCCATCCATTGTACATACAACACAACTTAGGAGGCTAACATTGGAGGCTTTTCAAGTATTTTCTTTTCTTTCTTTTTGCTTTGTTTATTTCAGTTCATGTATGGAGATTGTATTAGTTCTTAGCGTAACTATGACTTGCAGCTAATTACTTATTTAGGGATTTCCTTGTGATTCTCTTGAAACTCTTATTCATAAAGTAATACATTGGTTGATTTCTTCTTTACTTGTTTAAGATTTATTCAATAGTTGCTTTGATTGCTTGATAATTAATTGATCACTAGTTATCATCACTTATATGAGTTCTAATCGAAATCCGAAAGGGGAGATTGTGAATATGCTATAGTTGAATAAACATAGGTTTAAATCGTGGACGAAAGTACCCCGATACTTGTGTAGCTTAATAGGTTATTGCTCTTAATCCTCCTTTGTAGTCAATCTGGTCATCGAAAGATATAAGGGTTCTCCATTGGGGTTGAGTGTTTATATTACATTAACAGGAGTATAAAACGTCTTAGTTAACCGGCTATCTTAACGTAGAAGAAGAAGTCGGTTTAATTGTATTAAGGATTGAATAGAATGAATAGTTGATGATCTTGGAAGCCCTAATTCTCCATCATAACTGATTTAATTCAAAGTATTTTCTTAATTAGTTTATTTCCTGCATTATTAGTCTAAAAATCCAAACCAATTAACGTAACCAAATAGAAACTAAATCGTAGATAATCGGTACTTGAAAACCAGTCCCTGAGGACGATATTCGGTCTTACCTAGACTATATTACTTGTAACGATACGTGCACTTGCGTTAAGCGTGTGTATAAATAGCGCATCAAGTTTTTGCAGTCGGGTGCCACGATGCTTGAAAATCAGAGGCATTTCAGAAAATTCAGAGGGCGGCGCCGCGGCGCTGCTGCCAGACGCTGCGGCGCCGGTGATGGCATTCTTCCGGATTTTTCGTTTCTTCATCCTTTTTCCGTCCGGTCTTCGTTTGATTTCGTCTATACTTCCCGAAACTTCTTAGGCTTCATTTCTTGGCCCTTTTAGTATGCAATTCCATCTCATTTATGCTCATTTCATCTCCTTTTTGTCATTTCTCCATTTCTGACCGTTGTGACATAAAAGAAAGGAAAACGACCCTAATACTATACTAAACATAAATGAAATGACTAAAATACTAACTTTAAATGACTCAAAAGGTGTATATAAATACACCGATCACCTGGAAATCCAAGAAGCAGGACACTGTTTCCAGAAGCTCTGCTGAGGCAGAATATAGAGCAATAGAAACTTCAGTGGCAGATGTCATGTGGCTTACTGACCTTTATAATGAACTTGGAGTGGTTATTCAGACTCCAGTTCCTCTATATTCAGATAGTAAATCTGCTCTGCAGATTGCAGCCAACCCTGTGTTCCATGAACGTACTAAACACATCGACATTGACTGCCACTTTATCAGAGAACAAATACAGAAGAAGCTGGTCACGACTAATTTTCTCACTTCAGAGGAACAACCACCTGACTTGTTAACAAAATCTCTTAGTCGTCCTCAACACACACCAAGCTAGGAATGAAGAACATATTCATCACTCATAGCTTGAGGGGGTGTAGAAGATACAAGTTAGTTAGTAGTTAGTTGTGAAATGGTTATAATTAGTCATGAGTTTGTTGGAGTTTGTTAGATTTTAATTGTAATTAGTTTAACACAATTAAATGTGTATAGGAACATTCTAGACTAGCTGGACTAAATGTGTATATAAGTCCTGTATATTGTGGTGAAAGACAATTAATCAAATTGAGATATTTTTTCCTCTTCTTCTCGTCGACTCTCTCATCTTTTTAACTCTCAACCGCTTTTGTAACAACTCGTTGGTCGTTTAACACTTTAAAACTACGAAAGGAGTATGAGACTATAGGGTATTAAATTATAGGAGTTTTAATATACAATTTGTGCATGAATTTAATTAAGTGAGTGGGCCAAGCCCACTACCCCTTTTTGATAGGGCAAAAACGCAGAAAAAGAAAAAAAAAAGGAAAAGGGAAGGGAAAACGGGGGTGAACAGTAACCCGTCGTGAACAGTAATATCGACAATTTTTCGCCATTTCCAGCGAACTGAGTGATAGTCGATGGTAGTGGGGCACACCATTGTGACCACCGTCTCAAGGCGGTCATTTCCATACCAACGCCGCCGGTCATCTCGTCCGAAATCGTAGATCGATGTTTATAAACCCTAAACGCTGCCATGTCTTTTTCGGCCAACTGGGCAAGAGTTAAAGGTCAGGACTGGTACCACTATACTCCCCAGCGTCTCCCAGTCATTTTGATACCAAGCATTGACTACAACTCGTACTCAATCACCTCGTCGACCAATTTGTGTTTTCCGATCGGTGTTGGCCAAATTCCGATCGATTCAGGTACAATTGAAGGTCGTGGGTGGTGGCTCTGAGTTCGTGTTGATCTTAGCAATGATTTGCAACCAAGGTCGTGCCGTAATTATTAGTATTTCAGATTTCACCATTGCTGGGTGAAGAAGCTTCACTGCCGCCAATGCTTGATTTGAAAAATTGCGATCAAGAACTCGATCGCATAATGACTCAACAATACTCTCAGCAACCGCAGAAATTCCAGTCACCGAAAATTTTGCAACAAATGTGAGACCCATTTCTACCCAAAACAGTCACCCAACACCTCCGTTAGCACCGAAACAGATTTTAAGCATTCAGAGGTTCTACGCAAAGGGAAGGCATTAGTTGATTGTTCGTGGCACCCGCTCGGAATTGAGGTAGGTTATGGTTTACTTTAGTTAGACTCTGATTAGAGAATCGTATGTAGTCGTAGGAAGTGATGGGGATAGCATGATAGGCCTTCGGGCAGGAAGTGGAGATGAATTACTATTACGTTGGTTCCGTCAGCTGTTATGTGGGCTTGTCGCCATATGTGTTATTTTCTGTGATTATCACCTGATTTGACTTGTACTTGTTGATTTTATATTGGTGACACATGTTGAGACTTGATATCATGCCTGACATACTTTCCATATCATTTTGTGATGATGGCGAGGTGAGAGACTGAGAGTGAGTGATAGCCTCCGAGGTTTCTGCCGGAGAGCGGGAGTGATATCCTCCGATTTTTCTGCTGGAGAGCGGGAGTGATAGCCTCCGAGGTTTCTGCCGGAGAGCGGCAGTGATAGCCTCCGAGGTTTCTGCCGGAGAGCGGGAGTGATAGCCTCCGAGGTTTCTGCCGGAGAGCAGGAGTGAGATATGTGACATTGCAGTGCATTGCATTCATCCACTCATATTTTGACTGATCATTTGGTGAATTATATCTATCTTGGTTGATTTCATAATTTATTTACGCTTTACTTGTATATGATACGTGACCATGCCTGATTGCTCTATGTGCTACTTGTTGGTTTCAACTTCTTCATGCATTATCTATTCACTGTCGGCCTATGATGCTTACCGGTACTAGTGTTGTACTGATACTACTCTTGCTGCACTTTTGCTGAGTGTAGAGTACGATCCAGGTTCCAGTTCTACGCCCCGTGGCTGATTCGCGAGGTGGACATCTTCTAGTCATTCAGGGTGAGCTACTTGATCGTCCGTGGCCCCTGTAGGACTTCTTAGTTAATTCCATTTCTTAGTATGTAGGCTTTGGGCATTCTTTCAGACTTCTATTTTTCAGACTTGTTAGTGCTCTTGTATCCTTTTGACCAGATTTTGGGAAATTAAGTGTTTAAGACTCATAATTTCTTTTCCTTATTTATTTTTCCGCTGATTTACCTTGTTAATGAGAATGTGGCTTGCCTACTCGGGGGAATAGGGTAGGTGCCATCATGACTCATGATTTGGGCCGTGACAAAGTTGGTATCAGAGCTTTAGGTTAATCGGTCTAATGAGTACAAGGGCAATGTCTAGTAGAGTCTTACGGATTGGTACGTAGTCGTCCGTACCCATCCTCGAGAGGCTACAGTACATTTAGAAAACACTCCACTTCTTTTCTCTTTTCGTGCTAGTTCAATCTGATTGGTATCTGGTTCATTCTTTTCGCGTGAGTTCAATCCGATTGATATCTGGTTCATTTCTTTCGTGCTAGTTCAATCCGATTGGTATCTTAAACTCATTTCTATGTTCTCTCACAGGTGGTAGGACTCTTTATGTGATTCATATAAAGTATTTTCTCTCTATCTTATAGGTTGAGGTGTACTGACGAGAATCCAAATATTTTATGGTTGGTGACGAAATAATTATAATGGTAAAATATTCATTTGATGGGAGCATGAGATGTGCTTAGTTTGGTATTGCGTGGGAGAATAAATGGCAAATTTGAGTGTCGGCAAGATGGGAGTGTGTGGGTTAAGCACAAGTTGTTTAGATGTTCTTCAAGGAAATATCTATTGCCTTTACGTCAAGTGGGGAAATTTTTCCCTGGAGATTGAATTTTATGGGAAGGGGAGGTTGAAATATTTCAGTGAAGGGTGTGATGCAGCTATCACATGTATTATTTCGTGTTGTCACCGATCAGCTTCTGTCTTATTTGATCCAGGTTCTACTTTCTCTTATGTGTCCACCTATTTCTCTACGGGTTTGGATATGCTTTGTGACATGCTTGATGTACCTATTTGTGTCTCTACTCCAGTCGGAGATTCGGGGATATTAGGTCGAGTCTATAGGTCTTGTGTGGTCACGTTATGGGGTATGATACTTGGGAGACCGAGGCGGATATGCGGAGTAGATATCCTCAATTGTTCGACAGTTCAGGTACCTCTTTCGTCCACCCATACCTTGTCGCTCGAGGACAAGCGATTATTTGATTGGTATCTAATGTAACGACCCGTTGGTCGTTTAACACTTTAAAAATTGAAAGGAGTATGGGACTATAGGGTATTAAAATACAATTTGTGCATGAATTAAATTAAGTGAGTGGGCCAAGCCCACTACCCCTTTTTGGTAGGGCAAAAACACAGAAAAAGAAAAAAAAGAAAAGGGAAGAGAAAAAAGGGGGTGAACAGTAACCCGTCGTGAACAGTGAAATCAATGGTTTTTCGCCATTTCCGGCGAACTGAGTGATAGTCAATGGTAGTGGGGCACACCATTGTGACCGTCGTCTCAAGGCGGTCATTTCCATACCAACGTCGCCGGTCATCTCTTCCTAAATCGTAGATCGATGTTTATAAACCCTAAACGCCGCCATGCCTTTTTCGGCCAAGTGGGAAAGAGTTGAAGGCGGGGACTGGTACCACTACACTCCCCGTCATTTTAATACCACGCATCGACTAAAACTCGTACTCATTCACCTCGTCGACCAGTTTGTGTTTTCCGATCAGTGTTGGCCAAATTCCGATCGATTCAGGTATAATTGAAGGTCGTGGGTGGTGGCTCTGAGTTCGTGTTGATCTTAGCTACGATTTACAACCAACGTCGTGCCATAATTCTTAGTATTTCAGATTTCACCATTGTTGGGTGAAGAAGCTCCACTGCCGCTGATGTGCAATTTATCCACACGCTTAACGCAAGTGCATGTATCGTACAAGTAATATAGTCTGGGTAAGACCGAATATCATCCTCAGGGACTGGTTTTCAAGTATCGATTATCTATGTTTTAGTTTCTATTTGGTTAACGTTAATTGGTTTGGAATTCTAGACTAATAATGCAGGAAATAAACTAATTATGAAAATACTTTGATTTAAATAAGTTATGACGGAGAATTAGGGCTTTCAAGATCATCAACTATCCACTTTATTCAATCTTTAATACAATTAGACTGACTTCTTCTTTTACGTTAAGATAGCAGGTTAACTAGACTGTTTTATATTTTGGTTAGGATATATAAACACTCAACCCCAATGCAGAACCCTTCTATCTTTCGATGACATGATTTACCACAAAGGAGGATTAAGAACAATAACCTATAAAACTACACAAGTATCGGGGTACTTTCGTCCACGATATTAACCTATGTTTATTCTACTATAGCATATTCAGAATCTCCCCTTTCGAATTTCAATTCGAAATCATATAAGTGATGATAATTAGTAGCTAATTAACTATCAAGCAATCAAAACAACTATTGAATAAATCTTAATCAAGTGAAGAAGAAAACAAACTAATGCATTAATTCATGAATAAGAGTTTCAAGCGAATCACAAGGAAATCCCTAATAAAGTAATTAGCTCCTAGCCATAGTCACGCTAAGAACTAATACAATCTCCATACATGAACTGAAATAAACAAAGAAAAGAGAAAGAAAAAAAATACTTGAACTAGGTCTCAAATCTTCGCCTCCTAGAGTTGTGTTGTATGTACAATTGATAGAATGAATAATGATCAGGGTTTTAGGGATTATATAGGTTTTGTAGGTAGGAAAAATTATCCCCTTTTGGACTCTGAAAATGTGTCAAATTCGGCCCAAAATGTCAAAAAATCCCGCGTCGGCGCCATGGCGCCCAATCTCAAGGCCACGGCGCCGAAAAATCTGCAAGTTTTCGGAAAATTCGTACAAGGCGCATTGCCAGCGCCGGTGACGGTATTTTGGCAGATTTTTGTTTCGCTGCCCGATTTTCGTCAAGCCGTCTCGATCTCCTCTATACTTCCCGGAACTTCTTAGACTTCATTTGTTGGCCCTTTTAGTGTGCAATTCCATCTCAATTATGCTCATTTCGTCTTCTTCTCGCCATTTCTCCATTTCTGACCGCTGTGACACAAAAGGAAGAAAAATAACCCTAATATTATACTAAACATCAACAAAATGAGTAAAATACTAACTAAAAATGACTCAAAAAGTGTATATAAAATACACCGATCAAACACCCCCAAACTTAAACTTTGCTCGTTCTCGAGTAAAGCATCAAAAATACAATAAAAGACACGAAAAAAAAGAAAATAAAAGACTCAAGACTCTGATCAATCTGCTGCACAAATGTAACTAGAAAATATGAAGGTCAGTTGGATAATATGCAGGAACATGTATAGCATGAATTTTTAGTACTCTAAACTTTCAGATCAGATATTTCGCAAATTCATTACAATCATACTCAATGGAAGTAAGAGTACTTAACTGATGCGCGATTTATGCACACACTAACGCAAGTGCACGTGTCGTGTCAAGTAATATAGTCTAGAAGACCGAGTTATCGTCCTCAGGGATTAGTGTTCAATGCTCAAATTCTATTCTATGGTATCTATTTGGTAACCGATGATTGATAAGTTGTTTATGACTATAATTATGAAAGCTAATTAAACTACGTTGTTTTACTTCAGTAATGGTGGAAATAGGGCTTCCAAATCTCCTCAACTATCCGCTTAACTTACTTATTAATGCAATTAATTATGGTTCTTCTTCTATTTTGAGATAGCAGGTTAGCTAAGCCGTTTATACTCCTGTTAAGGTAATATAAACACTCAACCCCAATATAGAACCTTTCTACCTTTCGGTGATAAGATTGACTATAAAGGAGGATTAAGACCAATAACCTATTAATACTACACAAGTATCAGGGTACTTTCGTCCACGATTTAACCTATGTTTATTCAACTATAGCATATTCACAATCTCCCCTTTCGGCTTTCGATTAGAAATCATATGGATTATGATAATTAGTGATCAATTAATTACCAAGCAATCAAGACAAATATTGAATAAATCTCAACAACAACAAGAAGAACCAAAACATGCATTAATTCATAAAGATAAGTTTCAAGTGAATTGACATGGAAAGCCCTAGATTAAATTAGTTCCTAGCCATAGACATGACAAGAACTAAATTAATATCCAACATAAACTGTAAAGAAATAAAACAAGAAACGAGAAATTACTAAGAACAGGTCTCCAATCTTGATCTCCAAAAGTTGTGTGACTTGGCAAGAAGAGGAACCCTTAAACCTGACCTAAAGGCTGCTTTTTATAGCCTCCAAAATGTGATGCAGGTTTTCCTTCAGGCCTTGGCCCATTGTCATTCGAATTTGCCAATTTTTCCGCCTCGTCACGCTGCTCGCAGAATCAGCCTGGGCGCCGAATCATCGCAGCTACGAATATTGGGCGCCGTGGCGCTCGACTGGCTGGCCGAGGCGCCACGGCGGTGCTCGCTTTGTTCCTGCCGCCAACTTTCTCTTTTGAGCTCTGGAACCTCTGCCGCCTCCTTTGCTCCTTTTCCGCCAATGAGCCACTTTAAACCAATATGACTCAAAAGAAAGAAAATCTATCCTAAGACGACACGTATTTGTACAAAAATGGACAAAAGACTAACTAAAAATGACTCAAAAGGTGTATATAAAATACACCGATCATTAACCCCCAAACTTAACCTTTGCTCGCCCTCGAGCAAAGATCAAAAGAAAGAAATAAAGACACAAGGAAAAAGAAAATAGAATGACTCAAATACATTAATCACTTTGCTGCATCACTGTTACTTAGAAAAGCATGAATATTAGCCAAATAATATGCAGGAACATATAGCATTGATTTTTAGCATTCTAAACACATCAAGCTAGATATTTCGCAAACTTACTTTAATCATGCTTAATGGAAGTAAGAATACTGAATTATGCATGTCAATTTCAAAATCCTATGGCATGTCTACTTGCTATTCTCCACTAATCATGGATACACATGTAAGAGATCTTCAGGACTTTTCAGGGTTGTAATGTAGGCTTAGGCATGGGTAGGTAAAAATAGGCATTTAGGCTCATTTTATGTACCATAATCTCTTTTGATTTTCAATTCTTCATTTTTCTTTTGATTTTCTTTCTTCACTTCATATCTATCTTTCCCCTCTTTTGTTTTGAGAGAGTGAAGTGATTATGAATAACAGGCACCCCCAAACTTAGGCTTTTGCCTATTTATTATTACTTTTTCACTGGGGTGCATCAAAATTGTTCAATCTCTTCTTTTTTTTTTCAACACTTTATATTCCAAACAACTCAATTTTTCCACTTATGGCACAAATATGGAATTATAGGGTGTCAAAGAAAGGTCTTATTTTTAGGCTCAAAGGGGCTGACTAGGGATATAATTTGAATGTCAGGGATAGGCAAAAATGGTAATAAAGGGCTAACAAAGAAATGTCTGAATCATCTCCCTAACATGCATATCCTAACTATTTCGCCTCAAATAGCAAGCAAGCAGACACATAGGCTTAATCACTAACAATGCATAAATCAAGCAAGATATCCCAAATAGTTCAATTTCATGAATTGTTGGCAAATCTATCCTAAGTGTTCAAATAGTTGCTTCTAATTCCATTACATTATTCTACTTTACATCACAAGGCGTTTCAAGTAACTACAGCATGCATGATCTTAAAAAAAAAATGACTCAACAAAAAAAATACTCAAAAATACCAAAACAATTCAAAAAGACTCAAAAACAATAAAACATCCCCCCAAACTTAAATCACACATTGTCCCTAATGTGTGCAAGACTAAAAAAAAATAGGGACAACTTCATCGACACAACATGCGGTCATAACGGAGGTCTGGGAGGAAAAATTCTGGAATTTGCACGGAATATGGCTCTCTGAAGTTCCGCGCCATGCCTCGAGATTCAGGCGCGCGCGCCACAAATCTCGTGGCTCTCGAGTTCCGGCGACGACGCATCGCTTTTTCCTTTTTCAGCGTTTTTGCTCCTTTTTCCTCAGATTTAGCTTTCCGTCCACCTGTCATTCAACAACACAAAACAAGAACCCAAGACCGTGAGACTGTTATTAAAATAACATAATTAAAAACATTGGGTTGCCTCCCAACAAGCGTTGTCTTTAACGTCTTTTAGCCGGACGCAGTTAACCTTTATGAGTGCCCATTGGATCCTTCTGCGAACTGCTTGCAATCCGCATAGTTATTGTTGCAGGTCTCACTTTTCCTACAACATTCTTTTCAACTAAGGGCTTCAGATATAAGATTATCCCCCAAGTACACAAGACATGCTTGTCCTCTAAGCTCTCTATAATGTAGGGATCAATGAGATTTCCAACATATCTCAACTCTAGGGGGTGCCCTTGAAGGTATGGACTTTCTATTTGGGGATCAACAGTGACAGCTGGTGGTGTTTCTTCTCCAATAGGTACAAGAAAAAGATTTTCCAAGGAATCCAAAAAGATGAATGATTGAATCTCAGTAACCTTTTCATTCTCTACACCAATTATCTCTCCAAATTCCTCACTAGTTGGGTGTGGTTCATGCTCTTCAATTTGCTTATCACTTCCCACAATGGTGTCGCTAGGCAGATTTGCTTGAGGTGTATTGCTCATCTTATCCATCAGTTGCCCTATGTGTGTCTCCAAATTGCTGAGGGACACCCTTGTCTCAGCCATAAACTGAGCCTGACACTTGGTGAGCCTGAGTATGCCTGTCTGCAACTCATCTAGATCTTCCTCCAGAACCTGTGGGTTAGGCTGATGTTGATGAATTTGCTGCCCCTGATAGAAGTAGTAGTCCATGTGTACTGATTTTTTATTTATTTATTTTTCGTTTTTTTTTTATATATTTTTTTTATTTTTATAAAACACACGAACTTTACCTGCAAAATAATAAAATCAACAAAAGATGATAAAAAGATGCTCTCAGAACAAGTTAGAAACTTGTTCTTGGAGCAACCAAATTAGAAATAAGAATAGATAAATCGATATTGAAAGTACGCCAATCCCCGGCAACGGCGCCAAAAACTTGATGCGCGATTTATGCACACACTAACGCAAGTGCACGTTGATCGGTGTATTTTATATACACTTTTCGAGTCATTTTTAGTTAGTCTTTTGTCCCTTTTTGTACAAATATGTGTCGTATTAGGATAGATTTTCTTTCTTTTGAGTCAAAGTGGTTAAAATGGTCCAATGGCGGAAAAGGAGCGAAAAGAGGGCAAAAGTGGAGGTTTCAGAGCTTAAAATCAGAGAAAGTGGCGACCGAGGCACGGACACGCCGCACGCGCGCCCCGCAATCGTAACTGGGCCGCGGTGCCCAATATCCGGCGCGCAGAGTTGCAGGCCGCGCGCTCTATACAGCAGAGTGGTCGCGCGCCAAATCATCCAAACATCGCAGGTTCCGGCCGCGCCGATAGCAGGGCCGCAACGCCGACGCGGGAAAATCAGGTTTAATGACGATTTTCAGGCCAGCTGAAGGAAAAGTTAGAGGCGGTTTTGAGCCTATAAAAGGAGAACCCTAGGCAGTTTTTAAGGGTTCCCTTTCTTGCACAACACAAGGCTTCTTGGATTGAAGATTGGAGACCATAATTTAGTAACTTTCTTTTCTTTTCTTTTCTTTATTTCAGTTTTTATGATGAACATTGAATTAGTTCTTGTCATGTCAATGGCTAGGAACTAATTCCTTTATAGGGCTTTCCATGTTAAATCACTAGAACCTTATATTATGAATTGATGCATGTTTATGGTTATTCTTCTTATTGTTGAGATTTACCCAATAATTGGTTTGAATGCTTGATAATTAATTGATCACTAATTATCATTATTTATATGATTTCTAATCAAACTTCGAAAGGAGGAGGTTGTGAATATGATGTAAGTTGGGTAGACATATTTTGGATTGGAGATGAAAATACCTCAATTACTTATGTAGCGTTAATGAGAGGTTTAAACACCTAATTTTACGCATGGCGCGTGACGGTTAACTAGGTTTTTGGTCTTAATCATCCTATAGAGTCATCCTTATCACCGAAAGGTAGAAAGGAGCGATACTGGGGTTGAGTGTTTTTATAGCCTTAACGGGAGTATAAAACGATTTAGTAAACCTGCTAGCTCCAAAAGAAGAAGAACCATAATTCATTGCATTAATAAGTAATATAAGCGGATAGTTGAGGAGACGTGGAAGCCCTATTCCCATCACTACTGAAGTAAACACATTAGTTAAATTAGTATTTATAATTGTTAGTTATAAACAACAAAATCAAATATCGGTTACCAAATAGATACCAAAAGATAGATAATTGGTACTTGAACACTAATCCTTGTGGACGATATTCGGTCTTACAAAGACTATATTACTTGTCACGATAACGTGCACTTGCGTTAAAGTGTGTGCATCTTTTCGCGCATCAAGTTTTTGGCGCCGTTGCCGGGGATTAGGCATAGTTCAATATCAATTTTATATATTTTTAATTTCTAATTTGGTTTTTAATTTTTATTTATTTCGGTAAAAATCAGGGTGCCGTGATCTGTTGTTTGTTTTTGATCTGTTTCAGGAAATCAGTTTATGCGAAGGAGAAGAGGGGCAGACACTCTTGTTCCCTTCAATCCAGAGATTGAGAAAACCTGTAAACAGAATAGAAGGAACCAGCGAATTTCAGCCTTGATAGAGATGAACGGTGTTCAAAACAATAATGTGATGAGAGAAGGGTTAGGTGAAAATCAACCTAACCCAGGAATGCCTCAGAGAGTGCCAATGGACGTCGAAGAGAGAGTGCAAGTCCAGGCAGAAAGAAGCTTGGGAGACTACGTGCTACCGAGGGTGAACGGAGCACATACATGTATTAGGCTCCCTGCAATAGGAGCAAACAACTTTGAGATAAAACCGACGATTCTGAGCATGGTGCAGAACACAGTGCAATTTGGAGGACTGCCATCAGAGGATCCACATATGCACATAGCTAATTTCTTGGAGCTATGTGCAACTTTCAGATATAACGGCGTTACTGATGATGCCGTCAGATTGAGGCTCTTTCCCTTCTCACTCAGGGATAGAGCAAAAGTATGGTAAAATTCCCTACCAGCTGATTCGATTTTTACATGGCAAGAGCTGGCACAAAAATTTCTAGCCAAATTCTTTCCCCCGTGCAAAGCAGTGAAATTAAGAGGGGAGCTGAATAATTTCTACCAAGCAGATGGAGAATCATTATACGAAGCTTGGGAGAGGTTCAAGGATTTACAGAGAAAGTGCCCACACCATTGTATTGAGTTATGGAACCTGGTCCACATCTTCTATAACGGGCTGAGCGGTACAACCAGAACAATTATAGATGCAGCAGCAGGTGGGACATTCATGAGGAAAACAGCCCACGAAGCTCACGAATTATTAGAAGATATAGCCACCAACAACCATGTCACAGAAGAGAGATCAATCAGTGGTAGGAGAACAGTGGGAGTTCACGAGATAGATGTCATTGCTGCCTTGAATGCCTAAGTGGCCCTTTTGACGGAAACGATTGAAAGAACATACAAGATCGGTGAATGCGGGCAGATGCCAAAGAGTCTGGAAATGCATGAGGCCCACATACATCTGATAGGTGTCCTTCACTGATCCTAATAATATGCCAATCGAGCAGCGTAATGTCAGGCCGTGGGTAACTATCAGAGGCCACAAAACAATCCATACTCCAACACATATAATTCAGGGTGGAGGAATCACCCAAATTTCTCATGGAGAGGAGACCAGGGGCAGCAGAATCAATATAGGCGATGACAAACCCAAAGAAGACTGTAATCAGCAGCCTTTACTCAAGCCTCACCTTTCTCAACAATTTAATACACTGCTCACCGTAAAAGCCGACGAGCCGAGAGCACTTTGTTGGCACTCACCAACGCCTGCACTCCGGGCCATGACAGGCTAGATCCTCGTTCAGGAACTTGGAAACACAAGTGGGTCAGCTAGCAAAACAATCGAACAGCAGGCAACAGGTACACTGCCAAGCAACACAGAGATGAATCCGAAAGAACAATGTCAGCAAGACAATGAGAAGTTGGTAAACATGGAGCAAGAATACCTCACCAAGAGTTGAACAACGCAGGATATAACAAGAGAAGGTGGTTGAATCTCGCCCAGTAGTAGAGAAAACTCCAGAGAATGAGTATACAGAGAAGATCCCATTCCCCCAGAGATTACAGCGGAAGGCAGTTGATAAACAATTCTCCAAATTCTTGGAGACATTCAGAAAGCTGCATATCAACATACCTTTTATAGAGGTGTTGGAGCAAATGCCCTCCTATTTCAAATTCATGAAGGAGATCTTGGGGAAGAAGAAGAAACTGACGGAGTATGAGATGGTAGCACTAACGGAGGAGTGCAGTGCTATCTTGCAGAAGAAGTTGCCCCCTAAACTAAAAGACCCAGGGAGCTTTACACTACCTTGCACACAAGTGGTGACATGCAATGTGGCTCTGTGATTTAGGGGAAAGTATAAATCTGATGCCTTTATCGGTATTTAAACGATTGGAGTTGGGTGAGGCCAAACCAACCACGGTGAGCCTGCAGCTGGCCGATAGGACAGTGGTTCATCCAAGAGGGAAGATTGAGGACGTGATTGTTAAAGTAGGAATTTTTTTTTTCCTGCGGACTTCCTCATTCTTGACATGGAAGAGGATGCAGAAATCCCTATCATATTGGGGAGACCATTCCTGGCGACAGGGAGAGCCTTGATCGATGTAGAAAGAGGAGAGCTGACATTGAGGGTGGAGAAGGAAGAAATGGTGTTTAAAGTATTTAAACACATCATTGAGCCACCAACCATGAGCAGGTGCTTTGCAATCAGCACCATCAAACCCCCCTGTGAGCCAGTACAAGTCAAACCAAGGGAGATGAGCCCACAAAAGCAGGTATGTGATGCCGAACCTCCACAAAAGCAGGTATGTGTTCCTGAACCTTCCCTTGACGATAATGCTAAGAGGAGAAGAAGAAGAAGAAAACGAAAAATGTGGAGAAAATGGATTGGTTGTGGGGTTAATCCACCCCACATTTATTGAGTTAAGGAACTTGCGTCCGGCTAAAAGACGTTAAAGACATCGCTACTTGGGAGACAACCCAAGGTAATTTGATTTATTTTACTTTAATATAGTAGTTTTTATTAAGAACGGTCTAACGGAGGTAGTGTTTGTGTTGTGATTGACAGGTATAGGCCAATAAATTAAAGGGCGAAAAACTGAAGAACAGCAGGGATTTCCAAAAAAAAAAAACGGCGAAAGGCCGCGGCGCCAGAGCAGTGGTCGCGCGCGAAAGAGCGTAAAGATGTCAAGATTAAGCGTCGCGGCGCCAAAAACCCAGAAAAATTGCCAAGTCTAGCCGCGCATACCAGAGCAGGGCCGCCACAGAAATTCCCGGCAAAGAAGAGTCAGCCACGCTAAATGCAGGCCGCATGTCCGGCCGAAATCCAGAAATTAAAAGACGCCCAGAAATACGATTTTCCCCAATTTCAAACCAAAAACCTAACCTTTCTTCTCCACAAAACCCACGAAAATCCACAATTTACCCACAAATCAAACCCTACCACAACCAAAACTCTTAAAATCCCTAAACCCTTAGCCATATCAACCAACAAAACTTCATCCCATTGCCTCAAATCGCCATTAGAAGCAAGAACACCTTGAAGAACACCATAAAAAAGTAATTTTTTTCTGTTCTTGAGAGCCTTACTGTAGGCAAGGGAGGTAGTATTTTGGAGGAGTATTGTAGTGTTGAAGTTGTGGGGTGTTGAAAAAAAAAATTGGTTGTGAAAAAGTGAGGAAGAGTATACAAAGAGGGTGTGGGTATTGTGGAGTACAGGAGTTGAAATTTTGGGGTGATAGTGTTGTAGCTGCCAGTTGTTGTGTGATTGTGTTGGGGGAACATTTGTGATACTAAGTTTGTAAGCTGCAAAAAGTGATTTAACCATGTCCGCCAGAAAGAGAAGAGCCTCCACATCCACCTCAGCCCCGCAATACGATGATACTAGGTTCGTTAGCCAACAAGCTTACCAAAGATACAAAAAGCTTAGTACTAGGCCCTTAATCCCTGAAAGGGGAATGGACTATCAGAGGGAGTCGCTTGGGGAGGAGGATATCTATGAGCCCATTCCGGCAATGATTGAGATGATGGGGTGGAGGAGATTTGTAAACCCGGAAAAGATAGCGTTAATGAACACAGCGATGGTGCGTGAGTTCTATGCTAACTTTCCGGAGATGGTGGAAAATAAATGCTTTGTAAGGGGAAGATATATGCCTGTGACGGCAGAAGTGATAAATATGTCTCTAAAAACAGCAGATGTTGAAGAAAGGGGTGATGACCGAAGCTACTTCAGAACATGGTCGAAGCACCACCAAAGATCAATCGGGACGCCGTCGCAGCATACAATGAGCTACTCGGGCTGCATTTGATATTGCGAGAATGGGCAAGAGGACCGGCAGTGTCGGTTCAACAAAGCGACGGTGGTTGGTCAGATTTCGATGTTCGTCCGATCCCATCAACGCACTTCACCAGAGTGCCAGAAGATAGGATTAAATTGATATATGGAATCATGACGGGGAAGACGATTGATGTGGGGAAAGAGATAGTGCAAAGCATTGAAGAAATCAGCAGGTTGGTAACAACAGGTGGATTGGGACATGGCTCACTTATCACTAATTTATTCCACATGAATTGGGTCCCAGTCCTACCCACTGATACTAATGAGAGAAACCAACAGCCTGTGACATATGGGATAGTGCACTCTTTCCTGCACCCAAGCCCCAAAGAAGAAGCAGAAGAGCAAAGACCACCACCAGCAGCAACAGCAGAGGCCGCAATGAACGAAGATGAGCCTGAAATAGAGGCTCAATATGCGGCAGAGCGACCACCACCAACCACGTAATCGTAACCTTCAGCCCATGATGGAGCAAGCATCTAATCAGATGAGGATGATGCAGAGTTTGGACACGGTGATACAAGGACAACAAGAAACGAGGCAGCAAATTAACGAGATGAGTTCCTTGTTCAACCAGTGGTCCATGCACTATCCAATGCCACCGCCACCACCACCATTTTAGCCAAGTCTGTAAGTGTCTTGTTTTCTTTTATTATCTTTGAGTCTACACACATTGGGGACAATGTGTGATTTAAGTTTGGGGGGTGTATTATCTGTGTTTTATTGTTATAGTATGTTTAAGTCTTTTTGTTGTTTCTGTGTATTTTTTAGTCATAATTAATTATTTTTTTTGAGTCATAATTGTCTGTCAAAGATCATGTATGCTGTAGTTACTAGAAACACCTAGTGAAGTAAGGTGGAATAATGTAACGGAATAAAAGCAACTATCTAAACACTTAGGTTAGATATGCCAAAAACTCACAAATCTGTCTATTTGGAGTTTCTTGCTTGAATTGTGCATGCTAAATGATTAAAACCTATGTGTTATGATTGCTTGCTATTTGAGGCGAACTAGTTAGAATATGCATGTTAGGAGAGATGACTCAGGCGTTTCTTTGATAGCCAATTCTTACCACTCTTTTCTATCCCTGACACTAAAAATATCCCTAGTCAGCCCCATTGAGCCTAAAAGTTGAACTTTTTCTTTGACACCCTATATTCCCACAATTGTGCCATAAGTAGAAATGTGAAATAGTTGGAATAAGTGTGTTAAAAAAGAGACAAAAAGAGTGAACAAAAGTGATGCACCCCAATAAAAAAGTAATGAGAAATAGGCAAAAGCCTAAGTTTGGGGGTGCTTGTTATTATAATACACTTCACTCTCCCAAAACAAAAGAGGGGAAAGATAAATTTGAAGTGAAGAAAAGAATCAAAAGAAAAGGGAAACACTGAAAAGCTAAAAGAGCTTATGGTACACAAAAATGAGCCTAAATGCCTATTTTTACCTACCCGTGCCTAAGCCTACATTACAACCCTTAAAAGTCCTGAAGATCTCTTAGATGCGTAGTCATGATTAGTGGAGAATAGCAAGTAAACATGCCACAGGAATTTTGAAATTAACATGCATGATTCAGTATTTGACTTCCATTAAGCATGATAAAAATGAGTTTGCGAAATATCTAGCCTAATGTGTTTAGAATGCTGAAATTTCAGGCTATATGTTCTTGCATATTATTCTGCTAACCTTCATGTTTTTCTAAGTAATACCAATGCAGCAAAGTGATCAATGTCAGTGAGTCTTTTATTTTCGTTGCCTTGAGTCTTTATTTCTTTCTTTTTATCTTTGCTCGAGGGCGAGCAAAGGTTAAGTTTGGGGGTATTTGATCGGTGTATTTTATATACACTTTTCGAGTCATTTTTAGTTAGTCTTTTGTCCCTTTTTGTACAAATACGTGTCGTATTAGGATAGATTTTCTTTCTTTTGAGTCAAAGTGGTTAAAATGGTCCAATGGCGGAAAAGGAGCAAAAAGAGGGCAAAAGTGGAGGTTTCAGAGCTTAAAAGCAGAGAAAGTGGCGACCGAGACACGGACACGGGCCAGCGCCGCGCCCCGCAATGAACTGGCCGCGCGCCAATATCCGTAAGGCCGAAGTTGCAGCGGCCGCGCTCTATACAGAGTGCGTGGCGACGCCAAATCATCCGAAACATCGCAGGTTCCGCCGATAGCAAGCGGCGCCGACGCTGGAAAATCGAGTTTAATGACGATTTTCCGCCAGCCCGGCGGAAAAGTTAGAGGCGGTTTTGAGCCTATAAAAGGAGAACCCTAGGCGCTTTTGGGTTCCTTTCGCACAACACAAGTCTTCGATTGAAGATTGAGACCATAATTTAGTAACTTTCTTTTCTTTTCTTTATTTCGTTTTTATGATGAACATTGAATTAGTTCTTGTCATGTCAATGGCTAGGAACTAATTCCTTTATAGGGCTTTCCATGTTAAATCACTATAACCTTATATTATGAATTGATGCATGTTTATGGTTATTCTTCTTATTGTTGAGATTTACCCAATAATTGCTTTGAATGCTTGGTAATTAATTGATCACTAATTATCATTATTTATATGATTTCTAATCAAACTTCGAAAGGAGGAGGTTGTGAATATGCTGTAAGTTGGGTAGACATATTTTGGATTGGGGATGAAAATACCTCAATTACTTATGTAGCGTTAATGAGAGGTTTAAACACCTAATTTTACGCATGGCGCGTGACGGTTAACTAGGTTTTTGGTCTTAATCCTCCTATAGAGTCATCTTATCACGAAAAGGTAGAAAGGAGATATCGGGGTTGAGTGTTTATATAGTTTAACGAGTATAAAACGATTTAGTAAACCTGCTAGCTCCAAAAGAAGAAGAACCATAATTCATTGCATTAATAAGTAATATAAGCGGATAGTTGAGGAGACGTGGAAGCCCTATTCCCATCACTACTGAAGTAAACACATTAGTTAAATTAGTATTTATAATTGTTAGTTATAAACAACAAAATCAAATATCGGTTACCAAATAGATACCAAAAGATAGATAATTGGTACTTGAACACTAATCCTTGTGGACGATATTCGGTCTTACCAAGACTATATTACTTATCACGATAACGTGCACTTGCGTTAAAGTGTGTGTATCTTTTCGCGCATCACACGTGTCGTGTCAAGTAATATAGTCTAGAAGACCGAGTTATCGTCCTCAGGGATTAGTGTTCAATGCTCAAATTCTATTCTATGGTATCTATTTGGTAACCGATGATTGATAAGTTGTTTATGACTATAATTATGAAAGCTAATTAAACTACGTTGTTTTACTTCAGTAATGGTGGAAATAGGGCTTCCAAATCTCCTCAACTATCCGCTTAACTTACTTATTAATGCAATTAATTATGGTTCTTCTTCTGTTTTGAGATAGCAGGTTAGCTAAGCCGTTTTATACTCCTGTTAAGGTAATATAAACACTCAACCCCAATATAGAACCTTTCTACCTTTCGGTGATAAGATTGACTATAAAGGAGGATTAAGACCAATAACCTATTAATACTACACAAGTATCAGGGTACTTTCGTCCACGATTTAACCTATGTTTATTCAACTATAGCATATTCACAATCTCCCCTTTCGGCATTCGATTAGAAATCATATGGATTATGATAATTAGTGATCAATTAATTACCAAGCAATCAAGACAAATATTGAATAAATCTCAACAACAACAAGAAGAACCAAAACATGCATTAATTCATAAAAATAAGTTTCAAGTGAATTGACATGGAAAGCCCTAGAATAAATTAGTTCGTAGTCGTAGACATGACAAGAACTAAATTAATATCCAACATAAACTGTAAAGAAATAAACCAAGAAACAAGAAATTACTAAGAATAGGTCTCCAATCTTGATCTCCAAAAGTTGTGTGACTTGGCAAGAAGAAGAACCCTTAAACCTGACCTAAAGGCTGCTTTTTATAGCCTCCAAAACGTGATGCAGATTTTCCTTCAGGCCTTGGCCCATTGTCATTCGAATTTGCCAATTTTTCCGCCCCGGCACCGCGGCCCTGCAACTGGCGCCGCGGCGCCGAAACTACTGCAGCTCTCTGAATATTGGGCGCCGTGGCGCTCTGACCCTGCTGGCTGGAGGCCATGCACGCCGCCTGCTTTGCCGCTAACTTTCGCTTTTTGAGCTCGAACCTCTGCTTCGCCTCTTTGCTCCTTTTCCGCCAATGAGCCACTTTAAACCAATATGACTCAAAAGAAAGAAAATCTATCCTAAGACGACACGTATTTGTATAAAAATGGACAAAAGACTAACTAAAAATGACTCAAAAGGTGTATATAAAATACACCGATCATTAACCTATGCATGTCAAATTCTAAATTCTATGGCATGTTCACTTGCTATTCTCCACTAATCATAGATACACATGCTAAAGATCTTCAAGACTTTTCAGGGTTGTAATGTAGGCTTAGGTAGGGGTAGGTAAAAGTAGGTATTTAGGATCAATTTACGTACCATAAGCTCTTTTCATTCAACTCTTTTCCTTCTTTTTGATTTTTTTTCTTTAATCCCATACCTATCTTTCCTTTTTTTTGTTTTGAGAGAATGAGGTGCATTATGAATAACAGGCACCCCAAAACTTAGGCTTTTGCCTATTTATTTTTCATTGGGGTGCATAAATTTGTTCACTCTCTTTTTGTCTCTTTTTTCAACACTCTTCATTCCAAACATCTTTAATTTTTCACTTATGGCACAAACATGGAATTATAGGGTGTCAAAGAAAGATTTTATTTTTGGCTCAAAAGGGCTGACTAGGGATACATTTTATTGTTGTCAGGGATAGGCAGTGAATGGTAAGAAGGGCTACAAAGAAATGTCTGAGTCATCTCCCTAACATGTATATCTTAACTATTTCCCCTCAAATAACAAACAAGCAGACACATAAGCTTTATTTTTTAACAATGCATAAATCAAGCACAAATACCCCAAATAATTTAATTTCATGAATTCTTGGCATATCTAACTTAAGCGTTTAGATTTTCTGCTTCTAATTCCATTACATTATCCCACTTTACCTCACTAGGCGTTTCAAATAACTACAGTATGTATGATCATAAAAAAAATTATGACTCAAAAATACTCAAAAACACACAAAACAAATCAAAAAGACTCAAAAACAATAAGACACCCCCAAACTTAAATCACACATTGTCCCCAATGTGTGAAGACTAAAAATAGGGACAACTTACTTACACAACACATCGGTCATAACGGAGGGCTGGGAGGAAACATTCTGGAATTTGCACGGAATATGGCTCTCAGAACTTTCGGCGCCACGACCCTGAGATTAGGCGTCGTGGCACCCAAATTTCTGCGGGCTTTCTAAACTCTCGGCGCCACGGCCCTGATATTCGGCGTCGTGGCGCTGATGACGACTTTTTCTTATTTCAGCGTTTTTGCTCCTTTTTCCTCAGAGTTAGCTTTCAGTCCACCTGTCATCCTACAACACAAGACAACAACCCAAGATCGTGAGACTGTTCAAGACAAAATAAAACAACTAAAACAAAAACTAAAATAACATAATTAATAACATTGGGTTGCCTCCCAACAAGCGCTGTCTTTAACGTCTTTTAGCCGAACGCAGTTAACCTTTACTAGTGCCTGGCGGCTCCTTCTGCGAACTGCTTGCAATCTGCACAATTATTGTTGCATGTCTCACTTTTCCTACAACACCTTTGTCAAACAAGGGCCTCAGATCTAAAATTGTCCCCCAATTCCACAAGACACGCTTGTCTTTTAGGCTCTCTATAATGTAGGGATCAGTGAAATTCCCTACATCTCTCAACTTTTGGGGGTGCCCTTGAGGGTATGGACTTACTTTCTGGGGATCAACAGTGACATTTGGTGGTGTTTCTTCTGCAATAGGTACAGGAAAAAGGAACTCCAAGGAATCCAAAGAAGTGAAAAATTGGCTCTTAGTAACCTTTTCCTTCTCTACACCAACTATCTCTCTAGATTCCTCAACAGTTGGGTGTGGTTTATGTTCCTCAATTTGTTTACCACTTCCTACCATGGTGTCGCTAGGCAGAATTTCTTGAGGTGTATTGATCATCCAATCCATTAGCTGCCCTATTTGTGTCTCCAAATTTCTGAGGGACACCCTTGTCTCAGCCATAAACTGAGCTTGGCACTTGGTGAGCCTCAGTATGCCTGCCTGCACTCATCTAGATCTTCCTCTGAAACTTGTGGGTTAAGCTGTTGTTGATGACTCCACTGCCCCTGATAGTAGTAGTAGTCCATGTGTCCTGATTTTTTTTTTAAGAAAACAAACTAACTTTACCTGCAAAATAAGAAAAACACAAAAAATGCTCGCAGAAAAAGTTTCTGGAGCAACCAAATTAGAAATAAGAATAGATAATTCGATATTGAAAGTACGTCAGTCCCCGGCAACGGCGCCAAAAACTTGATGTGCGATTTATCCACACGCTTAACGCAAGTGCACGTATCGTACAAGTAATATAGTCTGGGTAAGACCGAATATCGTCCTCAGGGACTGGTTTTCAAGTACCGATTATCTATGCTTTAGTTTCTATTTGGTTAACGTTAATTGGTTTGGAATTCTAGACTAATAATGCAGGAAATAAACTAATTATGAAAATACATTAATTTAAATCAGTTATGACGGAGAATTAGGGCTTCCAAGATCATCAACAATCCACTCTATTCAATCCTTAATACAATTAGACTGACTTCTTCTTCTTCGTTAAGATAACAGGTTAACTAGACCGTTTTATATTCTAGTTAGGATATATAAACACTCAACCCCGATGCAGAACCCTTCTATCTTTCGATGACAGGATTTACCACAAATGAGGATTAAGAACAATAACCTATAAAACTACACAAGTATCGGGGTACTTTCATCCACGATTTTAACCTATGTTTATTCAACTATAGCATATTCAGAATCTCCACTTTCGGATTTCGATTCGAAATCATATAAGTGATGATAATTAGTAGCTAATTAACTATCAAACAATCAAAACAACTATTGAATAAATCTTAATCAAGTGAAGAAGAAAACAAACTAATGCATTAATTCATGAATAAGAGTTTCAAGTGAATCACAAAGAAATCCCTAATAAAGTAATTATCTCCTAGCCATAGTCACACTAAGAACTAATACAATCTCCATACATGAACTGAAATAAACAAAGAAAAGAGAAAGAAAAGAAAATACTTGAACTAGGTCTCAAATCTTTGCCTCCTAGTATTGTGTTGTATGTACAATGGATGGAATCAATAATGAGTAGGGTTTTAGGGATTATATAGGTTTTGTAGGTAGGAAAAATTATCCCTTTTGGACTCTGAAAACGTGTCAAATTCAGCCCAAAATGTCAAAAAATATCGTGTCGGCACCGTGGCCCTAAGATTGGGCGCCACGACGCCGAAAAATCTGGAAGTTTTCGGAAAATTCAGGGGCGGCACCGCGGCGCTGCTGCCAGGCGTCGCGGCGCCGGTGACGGTATTTTGGCAGATTTTTGTTTCGTCGTCCAGTTTTCGTCCGGGATTCGTTTGATCTCCTCTATACTTCCCGGGACTTCTTAGACTTCATTTATTGGTCCTTTTAGTGTGCAATTCCATCTCAATTATGCTCATTTCGTCTTCTTCTCGCCATTTCTCCATTTCTGACCGTTGTGACATAAAAGGCAGAAAAACGACCCTAATACTATACTAAACATCAACAAAATGAGTAAAATACTAACTAAAAATGACTCAAAAAGTCCAATGCAGATAGCTTGCAAAAATTGCAACAAGAACTCAAGAGTGCCATCTGCTCAATAATACTCTCAGGTAGTCCGGGTAGGAATTCCAGTCACCGGAAATTTTACAACAAATGTGGGCCCCACTTCTACCCAAAACAGTCACCCAACACATCCGTTAGCACCGAAAGAGATTTTAAGCATTCAGAGGTTCTACGTAAAGGAAAGACATTAGTTGATTATTCGTGGCACCCGCTCGGCATTGAGGTAGGTTATGGTTTACTTTAGTTAGACTCTGATTAGAGAATCGTATGTAGTCATAGGAAGTGACGGGGAGAGCATGATAGGCCTTCAGGCAGGAAGTGGAGATGAATTACTATTACGTTGGTTCTGTCAGCTGTTATGTGGGTTTGTCGCCATATGTGTTATTTTCTGTGATTATCACCTGATTTGACTTGTACTTGTTGATTGTATATTGGTGACACGTGTTGAGACTTGATATCATGCATGACATACTTTCCATATCATTTTGTGATGATGGTGAGGTGAGAGACTGAGAGTGAGAGATAGCCTCCGAGGTTTCTGTCGGAGAGCGGGAGTGATAGCCTCCGAGGTTTCTTCCGGAGAGCGATAGTGATAGCCTCCGAGATTTCTGACGGAGAGAGGGAGTGATAGCGTCCGAGGTTTCTACCGGAGAGCGGAAGTGATAGCCTCCGAGGTTTCTGCCGGAGATCGGGAGTGATAACCTCCGAGGTTTCTGCCGGAGAGCGGGAGTGATAGCCTAAGAGGTTTATCCCGAAGAGCGGGGGTGATAGCCTCCGAGGTTTATGCCGTAGAGCGGGAGTGAGAGAGGTGACATTGCAGTGCATTGCATTCATCCACTCATATTTTGACTGATCATTTGGTGAATTATATATGTCTTGGTTGATTTCATGATTTCTTTACGCTTTACTTGTATATGATACGTGACCATGCCTGATTGCTCTATGTGCTACTTGTTGGTTTCAACTTCTTCATGCGTTATCTAATCACTGTCCTTCTACGCCCCGTGGCTGATTCGCGAGGTGGACATCTTCTCGTCATTCAGGGTGAGCTACTGTCGTCCCGTGGCCCTCGGGCGGCTTCTTAGTTAATTCCATTTTTCTTTGGTTATTGTCAGACAGTATGTAGCCTCCGGGCATTCTTTCAGACTTCTATTTTTCAGACTTGTTAGTGTTTTTGTACCATTTTGACCAAATTTTGGAAAATTAAGTGTTTAATACTCATAATTTCATTTTCTTATTTATTTTTCCGCTGATTTACCTTGTTAATGAGAACGTGGTTCGTCTACTCGGGGGAATAGGGTAGGTTCCATCATGACTCGTGATTTGGGTCGTGACATAGTTGGTAAGATTTAGGTTAATCGGTCTAATGAGTACAAGAGCAATGTCTAGTAGAGTCTTGCAGATTGGTACGTAGACGTCTGTACCCATCCTCGAGAGGCTGTAGGACATTTAGGAAACACTCCACTTCTTCTCTCTTTTCGTGCTAGTTCAATCCGATTGGTTTCTAGTTCATTCTTTTCGTGCGAGTTCAATCTGATTGGTATCTGGTTCATTCCTTTCGTGCTAGTTCAATCCGATTGGTATCTTAAACTCACTTTTATGTTCTCTCACAGGTGGAAGAACTCTTTTTGTGATTCATATAAAGTATTTTCTCTCTATCCTATAGGTTGAGGTGTACTAACGAGAATCCAAATATTTTATGATTGGTGACGAAATAATCATAATGGTAAAATATTTGTTTGACGGGAGAATGAGGTGTGCTTAGTTTGGTATTGCGCGGGAGAATGAATGGCAAAGTTGAGTGTGGGCAAGATGGGAGTGTGTGGGTTAAGCACAAGTTGTTTAGAGGTTCTTCAAGGAAATATTTATTTCCTTTACATCAAGTGGGGAAATTTTCTCATGGATATTGAATTTTATGGGAAGGGGAGGTTGAAATCTTTCAGTGAAGGGTGTGATGCGGCTATCACAGGTATTATTTCGGATTGTCACCGATCAGCTTCTGTCTTATTTGATCCAGGTTCTACTTTCTCTTATGTGTCCACCTATTTCTCTATGGGTTTGGATATGATTTGTGACATGCTTGATGTACCTATTCGTGTCTCTACACCCGTCGGGGATTCGGGGATTGTGGTCACGTTATGGGGTATGATACTTGGGAGACTGAGGCGGATATGCGGAGTAGATATCCTCAGTTGTTCGACAGTTCAGGTACAGGTACCTCTTTCCTCCACCCATACCTTGTTGCTCGTGGACGAGCGATTGTTTGATTGGTATCTAATGTAACGACCCGTTGGTCGTTTAACACTTTAAAACTACGAAAGGAGTACGGGACTATAGGGTATTAAATTATAGGAGTTTTAATATACAATTTGTGCATGAATTTAATTAAGTGAGTGGGCCAAGCCCACTACCCATTTTTGGTAGGGCAAAAATGCAGAAAAAGAAAAAAAAAAGGGAAGGGAAAAACGGGGGTGAACAGTAACCCATCGTGAACAGTGAAATCGGCTATTTTTCGTCATTTCCGGTGAACTGAGTGATAGTCGACGGTAGTGTGGCACACCATTGTGACCGCTGTCTCAAGGCGGTCATTTCCATACCAACGCCGCCGGTCATCTCTTCCTAAATCGCAGATCGATGTTTATAAACCCTAAACACCGCCACACCTTTTCCGGCCAACTGGGCAAGAGTTGAAGGTCGGTACTGGTATCACTACACTCCCCATTATCTCCCCGTCATTTTGATACCACGTATCAACTACAACTCATACTCAATCACCTCGTCGACCAGTTTGTGTTTTCTGATCGGTGTTGGCCAAATTCCGATCGATTCAGGTACAATTGAAGGTCGTGGGTGGTGGCTCTGAGTTCGTGTTGATCTTAGCTACGATTTGCATCCAACTCCGTGCCGTAATTACTAGTATTTCGGATTTCACCATTGTTGGGTGAACAAGTTTCACTGCCGCCAGCGGTATAGTTACCGAAAATTGCAGTCAGCAAATTAGTAGCTGCTACAACGGCTCAACAATACTCTCAGGCAGTCCGGGCAGGAATTCTAGTCACCGGAAATTTTGCAACAAATGTGGGTCCCACGTCTACCCAAAACAGTCACCCAACACCTCCGTTAGCACCGAAAGAGATTTTAAGCATTCAGAGGTTCTACGCAAAGGGAAGACATTAGTTGATTGTTCATGGCACCCACTCGGCATTGAGGTAGGTTATGGTTTACTTTAGTTAGAATCTGATTAGAAAATCGTATGTAGTCGTAGAAAGTGACGGGGATAGCATGATAGGCCTTCGGGCAGGAAGTGGAGATGAATTACTATTATGTTGGTTCCATCAGCTGTTATGTGGGCTTGTCGTCATATGTGTTATTTTCTGTGATTATCACCTGATTTGAGTTGTACTTGTTGATTGTTTATCGGTGACACGTGTTGAGACTTGATGTCATGCCTGACATACTTTCCATATTATTTTGTGATGATGGTGAGGTGAGAGACTGAGAGTGATTGATCGTCTCCGAGGTTACAGCCGGAGATTGAGCGTGATTGATAGCCTCCGAGGCTTCTGTCGGAGAGCGGGAGTGATAGGCTCCGAGGTTTCTGCCGGAGAGCGGGAGTGATAGCCTCCGAGGTTTCTGCCGTAAGAGGGAGGCATAGCCTCCGAGGTTTCTGCCGGAGAGCGGGAGTGATATCCTCCGATGTTTATGCCGGAGAGCGGGAGTGATTGCCTCCGAGGTTTCTACCGGAGAGCCGGAGTGAGAGAGGTGACATTGCAGTGCATTGCATTCGTCCACTCATATTTTGACTGATCATTTGGTGAATTATATCTGTCTTGGTTGATTTCAAGATTTCTTTACGCTTTACTTGTATATGATACGTGACCATGCCTGATTGCTCTATGTGCTACTTATTGGTTTCAACTTCTTCATGCGTTATCTAATCACTGTCGGGCTATGATGCTTACCGGTACTAGTTTTGTACTGATACTACTCTTGCTGCACTTTTGTTGAGTGCAGAGTACGATCCAGGTTCCAGTTCTATGCCTCGTGGCTGATTCGCGAGATGGACATCTTCTAGTCATTCAGGGTGAGCTACTTGGTCGTCTGTTGACCCTGAAGGGTTTCTTAGTTAATTTCATTTTTCGTTGGTTATTAACAGACAATATATAGCCTTCGGGTATTCTTTCAGACTTCTATTTTTCAGACTTGTTAGTGCTCTTGTACCCTTTTGACCAGATTTTGGGAAATTAAGTGTTTAAGACTCATAATTTCTTTTCCTTATTTATTTTTCCGCGGATTTACCTTGTTAATGAGAACGTGGTTCGCCTACTCGGGGAAATAGGGCAGGTGCCATCACGACTCATGATTTGGGTCGTTACAACTTTCCTCTTCTCTTCTCCATTTCTGGTTCATCACATGATACCTTCTTCACCTCTTTCTTCTTCCTTCTTCTTCCTTCTTCTTCCTTCTTTCTCTTCTACAACATTGGTACGAATAGGTAGATTAATTACACAAGCAGATTCTGTGCAGTTTCCTAGTTTTCACATTACTGCCCTTGTTCCGCGGTGAGCTGCGCGATGGTCGTTCAACTATATAAAGGCAGTTTGGTATTTTAATATATCAATGTGGGTACTTTGACAATTTATATACATGCTAAAACTATAAATAATTAACCAAATTTTGATTTTAGAAAGATGTCCAAATATGGAAAATGAAATTATTTAATGACATTATTATCTTTCTAAAAGTCTTAAATCAACATACTTGATCCTATTAAATGCATCCTCGTGTATCTTCTAAAATGTTTTCTCTCTTCTCACTTTAATTATGTCTATATACATCTCTATATGTCATTCCTCAAACCTCATTACCTCTCAACAATCATTCATGTGTTTCCTTTGAATAAATTTTGTTTCTCTTTTAATTTTCATCTTCATATATACATGGATACTTCATATGAATTAAACAATTATCGTGATTTATTATAGTATGATATGAGATCAATGGATATAGATGAAGATAGAAGAGCACATATTTGGTTTTATATATCCATTGATCTCAGTATCATACTCATATAAATCATGATACTATCACAAGGAATATTCTACTTGAAAAAGCACTTGTTCATTGTGATCTGAAAAATTATTGGTATCGTGATCAGACTCAAAATGAAATTGTTCAAAATGTGAGACAGTCTTCAATTACAGCTTGCATAATCATACGGATCAATGACTATGAAATACTTACAAATTCAAATAAGGTTAAGTAAACCTTGCGCCATCCATAATCATATATCACAACAAGTCAAAATTACACCTATAGATAAAATCACACTGACCGATAAATTTTAACAATAAAATAGTGTTGCCTCTTCTCTCTTTGTATCCAAATTCACCATATATAAATTCACGACAAATGTTTTATTCATATGAAGTAGCCATATATACACAAAAATAAAAATTAAAAGAGAAACACAATTTATTTGCACTTGGGGTCGGCGACATTTGGATTTTGTCCTCATATAATTTTTTTTTAAAAATATAGAGGAAAGACTTAGTTGTATATGTATGTTAGAAATATTATTACTCAAAAGAATCATGTTTATGAAAAAATTGTTGCTTAACTTTTTTTACCCGATTTTGTTTTTATTTTTATCAATTTATAGAATTTCATTATATCTAATAAAAAAAAAATTCATTTCTATTATACTAAAAATAATGACAAATTGTAGTTAGCGATTTTTTGTCATTCCAGTTTTATTGAATATTCCTGACGGAACTAGTTATGAATTCTTACGTGGCTCCGGATATGTGTATCGTTGAATCAATTTCAATAATAATGCAAAATTACAAGAATCTAATTAATATAAATTTTATTAAATATCTTAATATTTGCAATATTTTCTCTATATGACCTAATCAGATATAGTAAAAAATTATTGTTTCAAGTCTAAAGAATGTAACACTAACCAACTTTTAAATGTTTATTGTCTGTTTTATTAATTCTTTAGACACACATTAATTATTCTTATTTTAGTACATCTGGTGTCACGACCCAATTTACAGAGCCATGGTGGCACTAACCACAAGGGTCAGTAAGCCGACCACAATCACTTAATCCAAAATATTTAAAAAATAAAGTGCAGGAATAGTTAGGGCAATTCAATTTCAGTCTTAAATAAGTCTTATAATATAAATAATACGAAAATACTACAGCTCCTCAAGACTGGTGTCACCAGTACAAGAACTAACCAGAAAGGAATACAAGTCGGGGAATATATTCCGAAAATACATA
The DNA here is from genome assembly GCA_029844215.1 of Przewalskia tangutica. Taxonomy (NCBI): domain Eukaryota; kingdom Viridiplantae; phylum Streptophyta; class Magnoliopsida; order Solanales; family Solanaceae; genus Przewalskia; species Przewalskia tangutica. Next base: position 133,702,430 of record CM056719.1, read on the forward strand.
AGCTATCAGAATATGAAAAGACATAAAGAAAAGGATAGATGGGAGGATACAGTGCCATGAATCACAGAGATGGCTCACCCCGAATCATTCAGAATGTCCTCCTCAATGACCGACACAATCTCGATCTCCACTCGTGCTAGGAATAGAGTCGGCACACAAAAGGATGTTGCAAGTGTAGTGTGAGTACAAAAATAATGGGTTATAACATTCTATAAATTCGGATTAGGTGTGGATGTGTTAAATGAGTATGGATGTGACATTTAAACATGTGAAGTGGTAACAAGATGAGTTTTGGTGAACATAGTTATTTCAGAATCAAGACAAATATTGAGGTGCATAAGATTCGATAAAATCGACTAAGTTTATGATAGGTTTGCCTTCCTGTAAGTTTAAGTGAAAATACATTGATGATTTGAGAAAACATAAAACATAAAAGTTGTATCCCTTTGAAATACCTTTCCAACCGTATATAAAGGAGGACACACTGATCTCTATACAAAAAGGTGCATGAATGCACACCAAGGCAATGTTACTGCCCTTGTTCCGCGGTGAGATGCGCGATGGTCGTTCAATAATATAAGAACAGTTTGGTATTTAATATTTCACTGTGGTTATTTTGACAATTTATATACATGCTAAAACAATAAATAATTAACCAAATTTTGATTTTAGAAAGATGTCTAAATAAGGAAACTGAAATTATTTAATGACATTATTATCTTTCTAAAAGTGTTAAATCAACATACATGATCATATTAAATGCATCCTCGTGTATCTTCTAGAATGCTTTCTCTCTTCTCACTTTAGTTATCTATATATACATCTCTATATGTCATTCCTCAAACCTCATTACTTCTCAACAATAATTCTTGTATTTTTCTTTAAATAAATTTTGTTTCTCTTTTAATTTCCATCTTCATATATACATGGATACTTCATATGAATTAAACACTAATCGTGATTTTATAAGAGTATGACATGAGATCAATGGGTATTAGATGATGAGAAAAGAGCACATGTTTGCTTTTATATATCCATTGATCTCAGTATCATACTCATATAAATCATGATACTATCACAAGGAATATTTTACTAAAAAAAGCACTTGTTCGTTGTGATCCAGACTAAAAAATTATTGGTATCGTGATCAGACTCAAAATGAAATTGTTCAAAATGTGAGACAGTCTTCAATTACAGCTTGCATAATCATAAGGAGCAATGACTATCAAATACATAAAAATTCAAATGAGGTTTAGCAAACCTTGCGCCATCCATAATCATATATCGTATCCAAATTCACCATATATAAATTCACGACAAGTGTTTTATTTGTACGAAGTAGCCATATATACATAAAAATTAAAATTAAAAGAGAAACATAATTTATTTGCACTTGGTGTCGGCGACATTTGTATTTTGCCCTCATATAATTTGTTTTAAATATAATATAGAGGAAAGACTTAGTTGTATATCTATGTTAGAAATATGATTACTCAAAAGAATCATGTTTATGAAAAAATTGTTGCTTAAATTTTCCGATTTTGTTTTTATTTTTATCAATTTATAGAATTTCATTATATCTAATAAAAATTGTAATTTTCATTTCTATTATACTAAAAATAATAACAAATTGTTGTTAGCGATTTTTTGTCATTCCAGTTTTAAAGAATATTCCTGAAGGAACTAGTTATGAATTCTTACGTGGCTTCGGATATGTGTATCGTTGAATCAATTTCAATAATAATGCAAAATTACAAGAATCTAATTAATATAAATTTAATTAAATATCTTAATATTTTCAATATTTTCTCTATATGACCTAATCAGATATGGTAAAAAATTATTGTTTCAAGTCTAAAGAATGTAACACTAACCAACTTTTAAATGTTTATTGTCTGTTTTATTAATTCTTTAGACACACATTAATTATTCTTATTTTAGTACATCTGGTGTCACAACCCAATTTACAGAGCCATGGTGGCACTAACCACAAGGGTCAGTAAGCCGACCACAATCACTTAATCCAAAATATTTAAAGAATAAAGTGCATGAATAGTTAAGGAAATTCAATTTCAGTATTAAATAAGTCTTATAATATAAATAATACGAAAATACTACAATTCCTCAAGACTGGTGTCACCATTACAAGAACTAACTAGAAAGGAATACAAGTCAGGGAATATATTTCGAAAATACATAAGCTATCAGAATATGAAAAGACAGAAATTAAAGGATAGATGGGAGGATTCAGAGCCATGAATCACATAGATGGCTCACCCCGTATAATTCAAAATGTCCTCCTCAATGACCGACACCATCTCGATCTCTACTCGTGCTAGGAATAGAGTCGGCACACAAAAGGATGTTGCAAGTATAGTGTGAGTACAAAAATAGTGGGTTATAACATTCTATAAATTCGGATTAGGTGTGGATGTGTTAAATGAGTATGGATGTGACATTTAAACAAGTGAAGTGCTAACAAGATGAGTTTTGGTGAAAATAGTTATTTCAGAATCAAGACAAATAGTGAGGTGTATAAAATTCGATAAAATCGACTAAGTTTATGATAGGTTTGCCTTCCAACAAGTTTAAGTGAAAATACATTTAGAATTTGAGAAAACATAAAACATTAAAGTTGTATCCCTTTGAAATACCTTTCCAACCGTATATAAAGGAGGACACACTGATCTCTATACAAAAAGGTGCACGAACGCACACCAAGCAAGAGCACGCCTTGTTCCATGAGTCGCGATGGTCATTCAACTATATAAGGGCAGTTTGGTATTTTAATATTTCACTGTGGGTATTCTGAATATTTATATACATGCTAAAACAATAAATGATTAACCAAATTTGATTTTAGAAAGATGTCCAATTATGAAAAATGAAATTATTTAATGACATTATTATCTTTCTAAAAGTGTTAAATCAACATACGTGATCCTATTAATTGCATCCTCGTGTATCTTTTAAAATGCTTTCTCTCTTCTCACTTTAGTTATTTATATATACATCTCTATATGTCATTTCTCAAACCGCATTACTTCTCAACAATCATTCTTGTGTTGTCCTTTGAATAAATATTTTTCCTCTTTTAATTTCCATCTTCATATATACATGGATACTTCATATGAATTAAACACTTAGCGTGATTTATACGAGTATGATATGAGATCAATGGGTATTAGATGAAGAGAGAAGAGCACATGTTTGATTTTATATATCCATTGATCTCAGTATCATACTCATATAAATCATGATACTATCACAAGGAATATTCTACTAGAAAAAGCATTTGTTCGTTGTGATCTGAAAAATTATTGGTATCGTGATCAGACTCAAAATGAAATTGTTCAAAATGTGACAGTCTTCAATTACAACTTGCATAATCATAAGGAGCAATGACTATGAAACACTTAAAAATTCAAAAGAGGTTAAGTAAATCTTGCGCCATCCATAATCATATATCGCAAGAAGTCAAAATTTCACCTATAGATAAAATCACACTGATCGATAAATTTTAACGATAAAATATTATAGCCTCTTCTCTCTTTGTATCCAATTCACGACAAGTGTTTTACTCGTACGAAGTATCCATATATACACAAAAATTAAAATTAAAAGAGAAACATAATTTATTTGCACTTGGTGTCGGCAACATTTGTATTTTGTCCTCATATAATATTGTTATAAAATAATATAAAGGAAAACTTAGTTGTATATGTATGTTAGAAATATTATTACTCAAAAGAATCATGTTAATGAAAAAATTGTTGCTTAACTTTTTTATACCCGATTTTGTTTTTATTTTTATCAATTTATAAAATTTCATTATATCTAATAAAAACTGTAATTTTCATTTCTATTAAACTAAAATTCATGACAAATTGTAGTTAGCGATTTTTTGTCATTCCAGTTTTATTGAATATTCTGGAAGGAACTACTTATGAATTCTTACTTGGCACCATCTCGATCAATGACCGACACCATCTCGATCTCCACTCGTGCTAGGAATAGAGTCGACACACAAAAGGATGTTGTTAAGATTCATAAATCTCAATTTGCATGTTTGATTCTGTTAGTGAATCAAACTGCATGGTAACGAAATCGATCAGGAAGAAGAAACGAGTTGAAGGTGAGGAAGACGAGTGAAAAGGAAGAGAAAGAGGTTTGAGAAATCTTTTCTACATTTTTGTATATTCAATCAATGCAAAACAGAAATACAAGTATTGGATATATTGACTCTATTAAAAATAGAAGCTACTAGAATGACTTAGCTAAACTAATAGGCCTATTGGACTGGTGGGCTGGGTCCTGTGTATTGGGCCTGATTTCAGTTATTTCATCACCTCCCCGCAAGCTAGGTGCTAAGAACAAATTTTTGACGCCTAGCTTGGACAACAAATAAGTGTGTTGCCCCTGCAGCAATCCTTTGGTGAGTAAATCTGCGGGCTGATTTGCTGTGTTGATGTGCATTGGTGATACCAAACCTCGTTGGACTTTTTCCCGAATGAAGTGACAATCAATGTCGATGTGTTTTGTGCGCTCGTGGAAGACTGGATTTGACGCAATTTGGATGGCCGGCTTGCTGTCACTATATACAGGAATGGGCAGTTGCACTGATGTATTCAGCTCATCGAATAACCCAGAAATCCATACAATTTCAGAAACCACAGACGCCATGCTTCTATATTCTGCCTCAGCCGAGCTTCGCGAAATGGTGTGTTGTTTCTTCGACTTCCAAGAGATAAGAGAGTCACCAAAGAATACCAAATACCCTGTAACTGATCTCCTAGTGTGAAGACACGAGGCCCAATCTGCATCGCAATAGCGATCATGACCCGTAGTGCTGTCTTTTTGGCATGAAAATGCCCACCACGTGCTCGCTGACGATTCGACCACCCTCTCAGCTGCTATCATATGAGAAGTCTTCGGTGTTTGCATAAATTGGCTGAGATTTTGAACTGCGAAAGCTATATCTGGTCTCGTGTTGGTCAGGTATAGTAACCTTCCAATCAGTCGACGATACTCAGGAGGATTGGTCAGAAGAGGATCAGGAGGCCCATCTGAGCTTGCTGCCTTATCTTGCAACTGCTGATCATACACAAAAGATGTTAATTTGGAATTCCACTCTATAGGAGATGCTGCTGGTTTGGCTCCTGCCAGCCCCATGTCAGCCACCAATTCCATAGAATACTTACGTTGATGCATTACTATCCCATTTTTGTTTCTAGCAAACTCAAAACCCAGAAAGTACCTTAAGTCACCCAGGTCTTTGATTTTGAAATGATTCTGCAGTGTAACCTTGGTCTCTGTAATCAGCAAAGCATCATCACCTGTGATGAGCAAGTCATCCACATACACCAATATCACCACTATTTTGCCATCCACCTTCTTTGTGAGAAGAGAATGATCCAGAGGACTCTGTTGAAAGCCATCAGATACTAATGCAGTGACAAGTTTTATGTTCCATTGTCTTGAGGCCTGTTTCAAGCCATAAAGTGATCTGGCAAGCTTGCAGACCTTCCCTTGTTTGTGTTCCACCCCCTGTGGAATACACATATAAACTTTCTCATGTAGATCACCTTGCAAAAATGCATTGAACACATCCATCTGTTGCACACTCCATCCCTTTGCTGCAGCAATTGAGACAACAGCTCTCATAGTGACCATTTTTACCACAGGTGAAAATGTGTCTTGATAGTCTATTCCTTCTCTTTGGTTATATCCTTTGGCAACCAATCTTTCCTTAAACCTTTCTATCTCCCCAGTGGCTCTATACTTGATTTTGTACACCCACTTGCAGCCAATAGCCTTCTTCCCAGCAGGTAAATCCACTATGTTCCAAGTATGATTGTCCTCCAGGGCTTTAATCTCTGCCTTCATGGCATCTATCCACCTCTTGTCTCCAGTTGCTTCAGAGTAGCTCTGTGGTTCATGATCCTCAGACAGCTTTGCTACACAGCTCTGGTAAGACAATGATAGTCCTGCATAACTAAGATAATTAGACAGTGGATACTTGACAGTGTCTGAGTGTGAGACAAAGTCTTTCATCCATGATGGTGGTCTTCTCAGTCTGGATGATCTCCAAGCTGTAACATGTGGTTCCCCAGTATCCTCCTGCACATCTGTGGTCTGTGTAATGGCATCTGAGAAGGAGAAAGGACTCTGAAGTCCTTCTGTTGTCTGAGCATTTTCAGCTGCATCAGGTCCCACTTGTGTATGGACATTTTCACCTGCATCAGTTGTAACAAACTCTTCAATGGGGTCAGGTATGTTAGATTGCCTTGAATTATCTCCAAGATCCTCAGTTGAGAGAAGTCCAGAGCCACCAGACAAACCAGAATCAAGCCCAGAATTGTCCAGTAGTGATCCTTCATTCCTGTCAGTTGTCTTGATTACCTCAAATGGAAATATATCTTCATGAAAGTTGACATCTCTACATACAAAGATACTCATACTGTCCAATGCCAACAGTCTATAACCTTTCTGATTAACAGCATAACCAATTAGAACTGCCTTGGTCACTCTACTATCAAACTTATCCTTCCTCAGTGGATTTGTTGCATAACATAAACATCCTATCACTCTCATGTGAGCTAAGGATGGGGTTTTGTTAAAAATTCTTTCATAAGGTGAGATGTTCCCAATTACCACTGAAGGTATTCTATTAATGACATATACTGCTGCCTTGATGCATTCCCCGTAACTCACGGTAAGTGCCCCTGGAACTTGATTGCTCTTGCAATCTCTAATATATGTCTGTGCCTTCTTTCAACCACCCCATTTTGCTGAGGAGTATAGACACAGGAACTTTGATGGATGATACCTAGATGGCTAAACAACTCAGAACAGGCAAGGTTGAAGAATTCTGTCCCATTATCAGTCCTTACACATTTAACAACCTTGTCAAACTGAGTTTTTATTTCTGTGAACAGGTTCTTAAGGATAGTAGACACATCAGATTTGACACAAAGCAAAAAAAACCCAAGTCCATCTGGAAAAATCATCTACAACAGTTAAGAAATATCTCATGCCATCATGAGTGGGAACCTTATAAGGCCCCCATACATCAAGGTGCATAAGCTGAAAAGGACACTCAGTTCTGCTTATGCTAATAGGAAATGGTTTCCTAGTCTGTCGAGCCCTAGGACATATATCACAATGTTGTAAAGTAAATCTGGACTTATTGTGAAACTCATCTATTTTTCTGAGCATAGACATTGGAACATGTCCCATCCTCTTGTGCCATAATGCTGCTTGTGTCTCCTCCAATGTATTTGTAACAGCTGAATGAACCTGTCCTGTCATCCCTCTTCTATATTGTAGTATGTAAAGGCCATCTACTTCTCTACCAATCTCCTTCACCTTCCCAGTGAGGAGATCCTGTAAAACAAAGAAATCAGGAAAAAACTTGGCACTGCAATGTAGTTCTCTGGTCAACTTCGAGACGCATGTAGTTGAAGTTGAAGCTTGGTATACATAGAACATTTTTAATTAGTTCACCTCCATTTAACCTGCAGCTACCAGTCTGTGTAATTGATGCCTTGTCACCTGTAGGCAGCTTTACATAACCTGTGTTGTCTGTAGTCTCAGGTTTGTCAATCAACTTGTTGTCAGTAACCATATGGTTAGTTGCACCAGAATCAACAATCCAATTATAAGTGTCCTTAGGGGTAGGAATACCTGCCATATGAGCTTTAGGAGATGAATTATTACCATAAGGTCGACCTGCTTGATGGTTGAGTATTGTAACCACTTGTTGATATTTCTCAGGAGAGCAGGACCTCAGCATGCTGTGAAGTTGTTCATGCTGCTCCTGAGATAATTGTGTCATTCCTGACTTATGGTTTGTCATATCTGGCTGCTGTCCAAACTGAGAACCTCTGTCCTGTGGATCCCCAACCATGGCTACATTTGCTGTCTTCCTGTTTCTGCTGTTGTTGTCATCTGGATAGCCATTGAGTTTATAACATTTTTCTTTAATGTGACCATTTTTCTTGCAATAGTCACAGTAGTATAGTAACTTGTAACATATCTCCCGATGATGTCCCTTCATTTTACAGAAATCGCAATATGACTTCGATTTATAGTTCTGTGGATAAGAGGCCTTACTGAGCATAGCAGAGTGTTCAGATATTTCACTCCCTGTATATTTCCCATTCAGCAGCCTCTGACTCTCATCTTGTGCTACCATCGCGTAGCACGGTTTACGCTGAACAGGTGTCATTAGGAGGATATGACTCCTAACCTGATTATATCCGTCATTTAAACCCATTAAGAACTCCAGCAACCTCTGGTGTCCTAGGTGAATTACATATTCCTTAGGACTCGTGCAATCACAAATTGGAACTGGAACGATAGAGTCGACTTCATCCCAGATATCCTGCATTCTGGAATAGTAAGTCGCCACAGGGGATACGCCTTGATGAAGCATTGCTAATTCTTTTCGCAGTTGATAAACACGAGATAAATTTATTTTATCAAATCGCTCACGCAGATCTTTCCAAACTGCAGATGCAGAGGATTTGTACAGAATTCCGCTAAGTAGATTTCTGTTGACATTTCGTATTATCCAAGACATGACCATCGCATCACAACGATCCCATTGCTGAGTCAAATCAGTACCATAAGTACCTCGCTTAATCGATCCATCAATAAATCCAATTTTGTTCTTAGTCAATAGGTTCAACCGCATCATTCTACTCCACAAAGTGTAATTCTCCATGCCTATCAGCTGTATTTCGATTTGCAAACCACCAGCTGAGTCGGATCCACTCAAAAACAGGGGATGATTATGATCTAATGGAATTGAAAGCAAAATTGGAGTTTCCTCCACATTAACTGTCGTAACAGGAGCCATCTGAAGATCTAGAATAAGGCTAGAAAAAAAATGTTGCAGAATTTGAGATCGATGAGATCGATAATTGCAAAAAAAAAAAAAAATGTTAATTGCGTAGACTCAATTCGCTACACCTGCTTTGATACCATATTAAGATTCATAAATCTCAATTTGCATGTTTGATTCTGTTAGTGAATCAAACTGCATGGTAACGAAATCGATCAGGAAGAAGAAACGAGTTGAAGGTGAGGAAGACGAGTGAAAAGGAAGAGAAAGAGGTTTGAGAAATCTTTTCTACATTTTTGTATATTCAATCAATGCAAAACAGAAATACAAGTATTGGATATATTGACTCTATTAAAAATAGAAGCTACTAGAATGACTTAGCTAAACTAATAGGCCTATTGGACTGGTGGGCTGGGTCCTGTGTATTGGGCCTGATTTCAGTTATTTCATCAGATGTTGCAAGTGTAGTGTGAGTACAAAAATAATGGGTTATAACATTCTATAAATTCGGATTAGGTGTGGGTGTGTTAAATGAGTATGAATGTGACATTTAAACATATGAAGTGCTAACAAGATGAGTTTTGGTGAAAATTGTTATTTCAGAATCAAGACAAATATTGAGGTGCATAAGATTCGATAAAATCGACTAAGTTTATGATAGGTTTGCCTTCCTGTAAGTTTAAGTGAAAATACATTGATGATTTGAGAAAACATAAAACATAAAAGTTGTATCCCTTTGAAATACCTTTCCAACCGTATATAAAGGAGGACACACTGATCTATACAAAAAGGTGCACGAACGCACACCAAGGCAAGCACGCCTTTGTTCCATGCAAAGTCACGCGATGATCAGAAACTAAATAAGGACAGTTTGGTATTTTAATATTTCACTGTGGGTATTCTGACAATTTATATACATGCTAAAACAATAAATAAAAAAAATTGATTTTAGAAAAATGTCCACATATGGAAAATGAAATTATTTAATGACATTATTATCTTTCTAAAAGTATTAAATCAACATACCTGGTCCTATTAAATGCATCCTCGTGTATCTTCTAAAATGTTTTCTCTCTTCTCACTTTAGTTATCTATATATACATCTATATATGTCATTCCTCAAACCTCATTACTTCTCAACAATCATTCTTGTGTTTCCTTTGAATAAATTTTGTTTCTCTTTTAATTTCCCTCTTCATATATACATGGATACTTCAGATGAATTAAACACTTATCGTGATTTATAAGAGTATGATATGAGATCAATGGGTATAAGATGAAGAGAGAAGCACATGTTTGTTTTATATATCCATTGATCTCAGTATCATACTCATATAAATCATGATACTATCACAAGGAATATTCTACTAGAAAAAGCACTTGTCTGTTGTGATCCAGACTGAAAAATTATTGGTATCGTGATCAGACTCAAAATGAAATTGTTCAAAATGTGAGACAGTCTTTAATTACAGCTTGCATAATCATAAGGAGCAATGACTATGAAATACTTACAAATTTAAATAAGGTTAAGTAAATCTTGCGACATCCATAAACATATATCGCAACAAGTCAAAATTTCACCTATAGATAAAATCACACTGATCGATAAATTTTAACGATAAAATAGTATAGCCACTTCTCTCTTTGTATCCAAATTCACGACAAGTGTTTTATTCGTACGAAGTAGCCATATATACACAAAAATTAAAATTAAAAGAGAAACACAATTTATTTGCACTTGGTGTCGGCAACATTTGGATTTGGTCCTCATATAATTTTTTTTTTAAATAATATAGAGGAAAACTTAGTTGTATATGTATGTTAGAAATATTATTACTCAAAAGAATCATGTTAATGAAAAAATTGTTGCTTAACTTTTTTATACCCTATTTTGTTTTTATCAATTTATAAAATTTCATTATATCTAATAAAAACTGTAATTTTCATTTCTATTAAACTAAAAATCATGACAAATTGTAGTTAGTGATTTTTTGTCATTCCAGTTTTATTGAATATTCTGGAAGGAACTACTTATGAATTCTTACGTGGCTTCGGATATGTGTATCGTTGAATCAATTTCAATAATAATGAAAAATTACAAGAATCTAATTAATATAAATTTAATTAAATATCTTAATATTTGCAATATTTTCTCTATATGACCTAATTATATATGGTAAAAAATTATTGTTTCAAGTCTAAAGAAAGTAACACTTGTTAGAATATTAGTTAGAATATTCTAGAATAGGGTCATTAATAGAATATTATGTGTATATCTTATATTAATGTAGATCTCTTCATATATGGTAGGCAATTATTGTATAGGGAATATTCCTAGCATTATCCTAAGAAAGACTTATTCTTCCTAATGATTGTAATTAGTGTATATATTGTTACCTAATGGAAGAAGAACATTTTGAGGAAAATAATCTCAAAGTCATACATGGTATCAAAAGTTTAAGGAAAAGATCTAATTTTCTCTCCACCAATTTTTTTTTTCGACCAACCCTAGCCTTGGCCGAAAATTGTCTTCCAAATTTATAGTTTCTTTTGCTTCATCCCTCCATTGTTGAACAATCTTCTTCTCAACCAAAATATGTCTGAATCAAAATCCTCTTTTCATCCTGCTCTAGCCTTTTCAAACATTAAGACACATATCCCTGTTAAACTGGAGATGGAAACCGTGCACTATGCTTCTTGGGCAGAATTGTTTAAGATATGTTGTAGGGCTCACAGTCCTTCATCATATCTGATCGGTGTATTTTATATACACCTTTTGAGTCATTTTTAGTTAGTATTCTACTCATTTCATTTATGTTTAGTATAGTATTAGGGTCGTTTTCCTTTCTTTTGTGTCACAGCGGTCAGAAATGGAGAAATGACAAAAAGGAGATGAAATGAGCATAAATAAGATGGAATTGCACACTAAAAGGGCCAAGAAATGAAGCATAAGAAGTTCCGGGAAGTATAGAAGAAATCAGACGAAGACCGGACGAAAAAGGACGATTTAAACGAAAAATCCGCGAAAACGCCTCGGCCAAGTACTGAATGTTCAGAAGATAATTTGATCAGTAGTTTTTCGCCGTGGCGCCGATGCGAATACCACGACGCGGGAGTTCTGATTTTTGGGCCGAATTTGACACATTTTCAGAGTCCAAAAGGGATAATTTTTCCTACCTACATATTCCTTAACCCTTTACCTAAAGGATTCCATAACTTTTCCTACCTACATAATCCCTAACCCTTTACCTAAAGGATTCTTGAGCTATAAATAGTCTCTACATCATTAGAAGAATTCATCCTACATTCCATCCCACACTTGACAAATTCCATTCTCCATCCACCATTCCATTCCATCCATCTTGTAAATATTTCACAACACAATCCTTGGATGCTAGAAGGCTTGGAGACTTGTTCTTGAGTATTTTTCTTTTCTTTCTTTTGCTTTGTTTATTTCTGTTCATGTATGGAGATTAATTAGTTCTTAGCGTGACTATGGCTAGGAGCTAATTACTTTATTAGGGATTTCCTTGTGATTCACTTGAAACTCTATTCATGAATTAATATATTAGTTTGGTTTCTTCTTCACTTGCTTAAGATTTATTAAATAATTGCTTTGATTGCTTGATAATTAATTGATCACTAGTTATCATCACTTATATGAGTTCTAATCGAAATCCGAAAGGGGAGATTGTGAATATGCTATAGTTGAATAAACATAGGTTTAAATCGTGGACGAAAGTACCTCGATACTTGTGTAGCTTAATAGGTTATTGCTCTTAATCCTCCTTTGTAGTCAATCTTGTCACCGAAAGGTAGAAGGGTTCTCCATTGGGGTTGAGTGTTTATATTACCTTAACAGGAGTATAAAACGACTTAGTTAACCTGTTATCTTAACGTAGAAGAAGAAGTCAGTCTAATTGTATTAAGGATTGAATAGAGTGGATAGTTGATGATCTTGGAAGCACTAATTCTCCATCATAACTGATTTAAATCAAAGTATTTTCATAATTAGTTTATTTCCTGTATTATTAGTTTAGAATTCCAATTCAATTAACGTTAACCAAATAGAAACTAAAGGATAGATAATTGGTACTTGAAAACCAGTCTCTGAGGACGATATTCGGTCTTACCTAGACTATATTACTTGTCACGACACGTGCACTTGCGTTTAGTGTGTGCATAAATCGCACATCAAGTTTTTGGCGCCGTTACCGGGGATTGACGTACTTTCAATATCGATTTATCTATTCTTATTTCTAATTTGGTTGCTCCAAGAACAAGTTTCTAACTTATTCTGCGAGCATCTTTTTATCACCTTTTGTTGTTTTCTTATTTTGCAGGTTAAAAAAAATTAAAATTCAGGACACATGAACTACTACTATCAGAGACAGTGGAGTCATCAACAACAGCTTAACCCACATGTTCTAGAGGAAGATCTAGATGAGTTACATGCAGGCATACTCAGGCTCACCAAGTGCCAGACTCAGTTTATGGTTGAGACAAGGGAGTCCCTCAAAAATTTGGAGACCCACATAGGGCAACTGATGGATAAGATGAGCAATACAACTCAAGAAAATCTGTCTAGCGACATCATTATGGGAGGTGGTAAGCAAATTGAGGAGCCTGAACCACACCCAGCTAGTGAGGAATTTGGAGAGATAATTGGTGTAGAGAAGGAAAAGGTTACTGAGATCCATTCATTCATCTTTTTGGATTCCTTGGAAAATCTTTTTCTTGTACCTATTGCAGAAGAAACACCACCAGCTGTCACTGTTGATCCCCAAATAAAAAGTCCATACCTTCAAGGGCACCCCTAGAGTTGAGAGATGTAGGGAATTTCACTGATCCCTATATTATAGAGAGCCTAAAAGACAAGTTTGTCTTGTGTACTTGGGGGATAATCTTATGTTTGAGGCCCTTGTTTGAACAGATGGTTGTAGGAAAAGTGAGACCTGCAACAATAACTATGCGGATTGCAAGAAGTTCGCAGAAGGATTCAATGGGCACTCGTAAAGGTTAACTGCGTCCGGCTAAAAGACGTTAAAGACAGCGCTTGTTGAGAGGCAACCCAATATTCTTAATTATGTTAGTTTGATTTTTGTTTTTAGTTTGTTTTATTTTGTCTTGAACAGTTTCACGGTCTTGGGTTCTTGTTTTGTGTTGTTGGATGACAGGTGGATTGAAAGTTATCTCTGAGGAAAAAGGAGCAAAAACGCTGAAAAAAAGGAAAAGCCGTCGTCAGCGCCACGGCGCCAAATCTCAGGGCCGTGGCGCCGAAAGTTCCGAGAGTCAGACGCAGTGCAAATTCCAGAATTTTTCCTCCCAGACCTCAGTTATGACCGCTGTGTTTTGTCAGTAAGTTGTCCCTATTTTTAGTCTTCACACATTGGGGACAATGTGTCGATTAAGTTTGGGGGGTGTTTTATTATTTTTGAGTCTTTTTGATTTGTTTTTGTGTGTTTTTGAGTCATTATTATTTTTATTTTTATTTTTATTATTATTATTATTATTATTTTATTTATTTATTTTTTGATTTGATGGATCATGCATGTTGTAGTTGCTAAAGATATTGAGTGGATAAAGTGGAATAATGTAATAGAATTAAAAGCGACAATTTGTGTGCTTAAGTTAGATATACCAAAATTCCTGACATCTAATTATTTGGAATATTTGTGCTTAGCTTATGTGTGTCAGTTATGGAAAGAAGGTTGAAAAAATGTCTAGAAAATATGTTTGCTTGTTATTTGAGGCGAAATAGTTACGATGTACATGTTTAGGAAGATGATTCAGGCATTTCTTTGATAGCCCTTCTGACCATTCATTACCTACCCTGACATAAAATGTATCACTAGTCATCCCCTTTTGAGCCTAAAATAAAGATCTTTCTTTGACACCCTATGATTCATTTGTTGTGCCATAAGTAATAATGGAAAAGTATTGAAATGAAAAGTGTTGAAAAAGAAATAAAAAGAGAGTGAAAAAATTGATGCACCCCAATGAAAATATGCAAAAGCCTAACTTTGGGGGTGCCTGTTATTCATAATACATATCATTCTCTCAAAAGAAAAGTGGGGAGAAGGTGGGTACGAAACTAAAAAGAAAGCCAAAAAGAAGGAAAAATGAGTTGAATGAAAAATGCTTATGGTATGTAACTGAGCCTAAATGCCTATTTTTTACCTACCCCTGCCTAAGCCTACCTTACAACCCTTGAAAGTCATGATGATCTTTAATATGTATGTCTATGATTAGTGGAGAATAGCAAGTAAACAGGTCTATAGCATTTGGGAAAGATGGAATGAAATTGACATGCATAGGTTAGGTGTTTGTATTTGCATTGAACATGATCTAAGTAAATTTGCGAAATATCTAACTTGAAATTCTAGATTGCCGATTATTCATGCTATATATGTTCTAACATATTATCTCATCTTTCATCCATGATTTTGAAGAAGCAATATTATAACTACTTGATCAATCTCTTTGAGTCTTTGTTCGTTTTGTTTTATTTTTGTTTTGAGCTTTACTCGAGGACGAGCAAATTTTAAGTTTGGGGGTATTTGATCGGTGTATTTTATATACACCTTTTGAGTCATTTTTAGTAAGTATTCTACTCATTTCATTTATGTTTAGTATAGTATTAGGGTCGTTTTCCTTTCTTTTGTGTCACAGCGGTCAGAAATGGAGAAATGACAAAAAAGAGATGAAATGAGCATAAATGAGATGAAATTGCACACTAGAAGGGCCAAGAAATGAAGCCTAAGAAGTTCCGGGAAGTATAGAAGAAATCAGACGAAGACCGGACGAAAAAAGGACGACGAAACGAAAATCCGCCGTAAAACGCTTCAGCCATACTGAATTTTCAGAAAGATAATTTGACTGCAGGTTTTTCGGCGCCGTGGCGCCGGACTGCAGGACCACGGCGCCGACGCGGGATTTCTGAGTTTTGGGCCGAATTTGACACGTTTTCAGAGTCCAAAAGGGATAACTTTTCCTACCTACATATTCCTTAACCCTTTACCTAAAGGATTCCATAACTTTTCCTACCTACATAATCCCTAACCCTTTACCTAAAGGATTCTTGGGCTATAAATAGTCTCTAGAAGAATTCATCCTACATTCCATCCCACACTTGACATATTCCATTCTCCATCCACCATTCCATTCCATCCATCTTGTAAATATTCCACAACACAATTCTTGGATGCTAGAAGGCCTGGAGACTTGTTCTTGAGTATTTTTCTTTTCTTTCTTTTGATTTGTTTATTTCAGTTCATGTATGGAGATTATATTAGTTCTTAGCGTGACTATGGCTAGGAGCTAATTACTTTATTAGGGATTTTCTTGTGATTCACTTGAAACTCTATTCATGAATTAATATATTAGTTTGGTTTCTTCTTCACTTGCTTAAGATTTATTAAATAATTGCTTTGATTGCTTGATAATTAATTGATCACTAGTTATCATCACTTATATGAGTTCTAATCGAAATACGAAAGAGGAGATTGTGAATATGCTATAGTTGAATAAACATAGGTTTAAATAGTGGACGAAAGTACCCCGATACTTATGTAGCTTAATAGGTTATTGCTATTAATCCTCCTTTGTAGTCAATCTTGTCACCGGAAGGTAGAAGGGTTCTCCATTGGGGTTGAGTTTTTATATTACCTTAACAGGAGTATAAAACGTCTTAGTTAACCTGTTATCTTAACGTAGAAGAAGAAGTCAGTCTAATTGTATTAAGGATTGAATAGAGTGGATAGTTGATGATCTTGGAAGCTCTAATTCTCCATCATAACTGATTTAAATCAAAGTATTTTCATAATTAGTTTATTTCCTGCATTATTAGTTTAGAATTTCAATTCAATTAACGTTAACCAAATAGAAACTAAAGGATAGATAATCGGTACTTGAAAACCAGTCTCTGAGGACGATATTCGGTCTTACCTAGACTATATTACTTGTCACGACACGTGCACTTGCGTTTAGTGTGTGCATAAATCGCACATCAATACCATTCCACCAAAAGATGGAAAGGAAAAGGAGCCCACTGATGCAGACAAGGACTTGTGGGACACGCTTGATGCCACAGTCCTCTGTTGGATTTATGCAACAATTTCCACGGACTTGTTGCACACCATAATGGAGCCGGATTTGACAGCTATGGTGGCGTGGGACCGCTTGAGAGATATCTTTCAAGATAATCAAAACTCTCGCGCTGTTACACTTTAACAGGAATTCTCCACCGTTGACATGGCAGATTTTTCCAATGTTTTGGGTTATTTTCAACGCCTCAAAGTGTTGGCAGATCAGTTAAGGAACGTCGGTTCACCGGTTGCTAATAACCGGCTAGTGTTGCAATTGGTTGCTGGTCTCACAGAAGCGTATAGCGGAGTGGGAACTCTCATCCATCAGAGTAATCCTTTACCACAGTTTTATCAAGCAAGATCCATGCTTGTACTTGAAGAAGCAGGCTTGATGAAAAGGGCCTCAAATACGTCAAATTCCGCCTTCCTTGCCTCCCATTCGAATGATGGTAATTTTTTTTATCCTTCTCACCAAAATAAGGGAATAATAATAACAAAAATAAGGGTGGAAGTCGTGGAAATAAAAAAGGAGGAGGACATCGGAATTTCAGTGGCGGGAATGGCGGCACCACCAACTCCGGTGGTGGACAATGGCAGAATGGTGACAGAACTAGCGCGAGTGGTCGGATCGCGGGCAAGAGCCACGGACTAGCGAACTGGCTCGCAGCGGCGCCCAAAGGGCTGACTCCAGCGATGGCAGCAAGAACGCCATTGGGCCTCGCGATGGCGCCCGGGCCTCATCATCGCGCAGAACGGGCCACATTTCACCAGTGCCCAACACAGTGTGTATTTTTCAACAGCGCCCAAAGAATGAATCGGGCCTCACCACCCAGTGGCATGAGGCCCACTCAACCATGTCCCATCAAACAGATATTGAGTCCGCCATGCACACTCTTAGACTTAATCCACCCGATTCAAATTGGTACATGGACTCCGGGGCAACGTCACACATGACATCCTCCCAAGGTAATCTCACGTCCTATTTTAATTTGAGTAATGATAGTGGTATAATTGTCAGAAATAGTCATTCAATTCCAATCAAAGGGTATGGTTCTACTACATTGTCACCACCTAACCCACCACTGTCCCTAAATAATGTCCTACATGCTCTGAAACTAATCAAAAACTTGGTATCTGTTAGGAAGTTTACAACTGATAATTGGGTATCTGTTAATTTTGACCCCTTTGGATTTTTCGTGCGTGATTTTCAGACGGGAAGGATTCTCATGAGATGTGATAGCAAGGGGGAGCTCTATCCAATAAATTTTCCTAGTCATCAATCCAAGTTTTCTTCTACTTCTGCAGCTTTGGCACCATCCTTATGGCACCAACGTTTGGGACATCCGGGGGAGGCTGTTTTAGCTTCTCTTAAACAAAATAATCTTATTTCTTGTAACCAGACTCAGATTTTGAATAAGTTCAGTCTTGTGCACTTGGTAAACATGTGAAATTGTCATTTATTTCTTCTAATTCTTGCACTCTTATGCCTTTCGATATTATGCATTGTGATATTTGGACCTCTCCTGTTTTGAGTTCTTCTGGTCTAATTATCTATGGACATTTCCTCTAGCAAAGAAATCACAAGTGTTTTCCACATTCCTCATTTTTCGGGCATTCATCAAAACTCAATTTGAACGGGAGATTAAAAGTATTCAATGTGACAATGGGGGGGGGGGGGGGATTTGATAATAATCAGGTTTGAGATTTTTTCAAAACAAATGGTTTAAATTTTTGTCTATCTTGTCCTCACACCTCTTCACAGAATGGGAAGGCAGAACGCAAAATTAGAACCACCAATAATAGTGTTAGAACATCCCTTGCTCATGCATCCATACCCCCTATATTTTGGCATTATGCTCTTCAAATGACTACATATATGTTGAATATCCTTCCTCATAAACACATATCTTACCAAGCTCCACTAAAGATGCTTTACTTACGAGAGTCTTCATATCATCACCTAAGAGTGTTTGGTTATCTTTGCTACCCACTTTTTCCATCCACCACAATCACAAAACTACAAGCCCGGTGCACTCCATGTGTCTTCTTGGGATACCCTACTAATCATCGTGGTTACCTATGTTATGATATTTCTTCAAAAAGAATGTTTGTAAGTCGCCACGTTATTTTTGACGAAACGGTTTTTCCCTTTGCTAAAATACATGAAACTGGGAGCCATACCTATGATTTTTTGGATGATGATAAACTCTCGTATTTAACACATTTTATTAATTGCCCGGGACCCGCAGGTACACAACCAGTGGGCCCACTGGACCGCAAACAAGCAGCACCATCGGATCAAATCGTCGGCGCAGTGGGCCTGCTAACTCACAACCCAGTGGTGCATTGCTTCAGCAGATGGGCCAACCTCCAAATTCTCCAGGCCCACTGCCTACCCACCTCATCTCGGCCTCTTTCATGGACGTAGCAGTGGCGCCGGCCATCGATTCTATCGCGCTGGCATCCATCCATCGCCAAGCCTCTGCTCGTCACCCATACCAATATGGTATTGTTAAACCAAATACCAAATACAGCCTTCACACACAGGTTTCTAAATCACTTTTGCCTCGTAACCCAGTGTCGGCTCTCAAAGACCCGAATTGGAAAATGGCCATGGATGATGAATATCATGCTCTAATTAAAAATAGGACATGGGATTTAGTGCCTCGTCCATCTAATGCTAATATTATTCGGTCTATGTGGATTTTTAGCCATAAAGAAAAATTTGATGGTTCTTTTGAGCGGCATAAGGCCCATCTTGTAGGTGATGGGATGACCCAGCAGATTGGCATCGATTGTGGGGAGACGTTCAGCCCAGTAGTCAAACCAACTACCTTCCGAACAGTTCTAAGTCTGTCACTCTCAAGAGGATGATCACTTCATCAACTCGATGTCAAAAATGCCTTTCTTCATGGTCATCTGAATGAGACATTTTACATGCACCAACCCTTGGGGTACAGAGATCCTGCTTATCCCCATCATGTGTGCTTGCTGAATAAATCATTATATGGCCTCAAACAAGCCCCCAGGGCTTGGTATAAGCGGTATGCAGATTTTGTGTCACACATGGGTTTTACTCACAGCCGTTCTGACAATTCTCTGTTTACTTATCGTCAGTGTAATAACACTACTTATCTTCTTTTATATGTGGATGATATCATTCTTACAGCATCTTCAGATTCCCTACGCAAGAATATCATATCTCAGCTTGGGTCCTAATTTGCTATGAAAGATCTTGGTCCACTGCATTATTTTCTAGGCATTGTTGTGACACGACATGCAGGTGGCTTATTTCTCTCTCAAAAGAAGTATGCATCTGAGATTGTGGAACGAGCGGGAATGTCCTCATGTAAATCTTCGGCAACTCCGGTGGACACAAACTCGAAGTTGAGTGTTGTATCTAACAAACCCTATGTTGATCCTACATTATACCGCAACCTGACTGGAGCGTTGCAGTACCTCACATTCACCAGGACGGATATTACGTATGCAGTACAACAAGTGTGTCTATTCATGCATAATCTGATGAAAGAACATATGCATGCCCTCAAACGCATTGTGCGGTATATTCAGGGCACTCTGGAGTATGGATTACATCTATATCCTTCGTCCATCACCAAACTTGTCACTTACACAGATGCAAACTGGACAGGGTGTCCGGAAACCAGACGCTCCACTTTCGGCTATTGCGTCTTTCTTGGTGATAATTTGATCTCCTGGTCTTCTAAACGACAACCCACGATCACGCCGAGCGAAGTTGAATACCGTGGTTGCCAATGTAGTATCTGACTCATGCTGGGTTCGGAATCTGTTACTTGAGCTTCATTGCCCTATTCCGACAGCTACTGTGGTATACTGTGATAAAATTAGTGCAATTTATCTATTAGGGAATCCAATCCATCATCAACGCACTAAACATATTGAGTTAGATATTCATTTTGTCCGTGAAAAAGTGACTCGCAGACAAGTGCGAGTGTTACATGTTCCGACGCGACATCAGATTGCTGATATCTTCACAAAAGGACTTCCGCTGATATTATTTGAAGAATTTCGGGATAGTCTCAGCATTAGAATATTAGTTAGAATATTCTAGAATAGGGTCATTAATAGAATATTATGTGTATTTCTTATATTAATGTAGATCTCTTCATATATGGTAGGCAATTATTGTATAGAGAATATTCCTAGCATTATACTAAGGAAGACTTATTCTTCCTAATGATTGTAATTAGTGTATATATTGTTACCTAATGGAAGAAGAACATTTTGAGAAAAATAATCTCAAAGTATTACAACAACACTAACCAACTTTTAAATGTTTATTGTCTGTTTCATTAATTCTTTAGACACGCATTAATTATTCTTATTTTAGTACGTCTGGTGTCATGACCCAATTTACTGAGCCATGATGGCACTAACCACAAGGGTCAGTAAGCCGACCACAATCACTTAATCCAAATATTTAAAGAATAAAGTGCAGGAATAGTTAAGGAAATTCAATTTCAGTCTTAAATAAGTCTTATAACATAAATAATATGAAAATACTACAATTTCTCAAGACTGGTGTCACCATTACAAGAACTAACTAGAAAGGAATACAAGTCTGGGAATATATTCCGAAAATACATAAGTTATCAGATATGAAAAGACAGAAACTAAAGGATAGATGGGAGGATTCAGAGCCATGAATCACATAGATGGCTCACCCCGAATCATTCGGAATGTCCTCCTCAATGAACGACACCATCTCGATCTCCACTCGTGCTAGGAATAGAGTCAGTACACAAAAGGATGTTGCAAGTGTAGTGTGAGTACAAAAATAGGGGGTATTACATTCTGTAAATTCGGATTAGGTGATGCGCGAAAAGATGCACACACTTTAACGCAAGTGCACGTTATCGTGACAAGTAATATAGTCCTGGTAAGACCGAATATCGTCCACAAGGATTAGGGTTCAAGTACCAACTATCTATCTTTTGGTATCTATTTGGTAAATTGATATTTGATTTTGTTGTTTATAACTAAGAATTATAAAGACTAATTTATCTAATGAGTTTACTTCAGTTGTGATGGGAATAGGGCTTCCATGTCTCCTCAACTATCCGCTTATGTTATTTATTAATACAACGAATTATGGTCTTCTTCTCTCGGAGCTAGCAGGTTTACGAAATCGTTTTATATTCCCGTTAAGGATATATAAACACTCAACCCCAGTATTGCACCTTACCTACCTTTCGGTGATAAGGATAACTCTATAGGAGGATTAAGAACAAAAACCTAGTTAACCGTCACGCACCATGCACAAAATTAGGGTTGTTAAGCCTCTCATTAACGCTACATAAATAATTGAGGTATTTTCATCCCCAATCCAAGAATGTCTACCCAACTTACAGCATATTCACAATCTCTCCTTTCGAAGTAAATTAGAAATCATATAAGGATAATTAGTTGTCAATTAATTACCAAGCATTCAACGCAATTATTGGATAAATCTCTCAAAGAAGAATAATAACCATAAACATGTATTAATTCATAACATAAGTTTCTAGTGAATCAACATGGAAAGCCCTATAAGAGAATTAGTTCCTAGCCATTGACATGACAAGAACTAATTCAAAGTTCATCATACAAAACTGAAATAAAGAAAAGAAAAAGGAAAAGAAAGTACTAAATTATGGTCTCCAATCTCCAAGCAAGAAATCTTGAGTTGTGCAAGAAGGGGAACCCTTAAAATCTGCCTAGGGTTCTCCTTTTATAGGCTGAAAACCGCCCTTAACTTTTCCCTGCAGGCCTGGCCCAGAAAATCGTCAAAACCCTGATTTTTCCGCGTGCGCCGCGTATCGCGCTCGGGCCGAACTTCGTGGCACTGGTGATTTGGCGCCGCGCTCGTTCTTCGCTGTTCGAGTAGCCGCTGCAACTTCTGTAGCCTTTCTGCTGATTAGGCACCGCGGCCCTGCTCTCTGCTGACATGAGGCGCCGCGGCGCTGGGAATTCTGCAACCTCTATGGATATCGCGCCGCGCCGCTTCGATCAGCGAGCGCGCGCTGTCTGAGTTTTACCTTGTTCGCCACTTTCTCTGTTTTTAGCTCTGGAACCTCCTCTTTTGTCCTCTTTTAGCTCCTTTTCCGCCATTTGGCCATTTTAACCACTTTGACTCAAAAGAAAGAAAATATATTCTAATACGACACTTATTTATACAAAAAGGGACAAAAGATTAACTAAAAACGACTCAAAAAGTGTATATAAAATACACCGATCAAATACCCCCAAACTTAACCTTTGCTCGCCCTCGAGCAAAGATAGAAAGAAAGAAAATAAAGACTCAAAGAAATGAAAATAAAAGACTCACTGACATTGATCACTTTTGCTGCATTAGTGTTATCTAGAAAAACATGAAGGTTAGCAGAATAATATGCAGGAACATATAGCATGAAAATTCAGCACACTAAACACATTAAGCTAGATATTTCGCAAACTCATACTTATCATGCTTTAATGGAAGTCAATATACTAAATCATGCATATAAATTCAAAAATCCTATGGCATGCTTACTTGCTATTCTCCACTAATCCTGGATATGCATAAAAGAGATCTTCAGGACTTTAAGGGTTGTAATGTAGGCTTAGGTAGGGGTTGGTAAAAAATAGGCATTTAGGCTCATTTTTGTGTACCATAAGCTCTTTAGCTTTTCAGTATTTCCTTTTTCTTTTTGTTCTTTTCTTCACTTCAATTCTATCTTTTTCTCTCTTTTGTTTTGGGAGAATGAAGAGTAATATAATAACAAGCACCCCCAAACTTAGGCTTTTGCCTCTTTCTTATTACTTTTTTTTTATTGGGGTGCAACAAACTCATTCACTCTTTTTGTCTCTTTTTTAACACAATTGATTCCACTACTTCACATTTTACTTATGGCACAATTTGTGGGACTATAGGGTGTCAAAGAAGAAGTTTCAATTTTTAGGCTCAATGGGGCTGACTAGGGATATATTTAAAGTCCGGGATAGAAAAGAGTGGTAAGAATTGGCTATCAAAGAAATGCCTGAGTCATCTCCCTAACATGCATATCCTAACTATTTCGCCTCAAATAGCAAGCAATCATAACACATAGGTTTTCATTATTTAGCATGCACAATTTAAGCAAGAAACTCCAAATAGACAGATTTTGTGAGTTTTTGGCATATCTGATGCGCGGTAAGATGCACACACTTTAAACGCAAGTGCACGTTATCGTGACAAGTAGTATAGTCTTGATAAGACCGAATATCATCCTCAAGGATTAGGGTTCAATTATCAACTATCTATTTTTTGGTATCTATTTGGTAAATTGATATTTGGATTTGTTGTTTATAACTAAGAATTATAAAAGCTATTTTAACTATAAAGGTTTACTTCAGTTGTGATGAGAATAGGGCTTCCACGTCTCCTCACTATCCGCTTATGCTACTTATTAATGCAATAACTTATGGTCTTCTTCTTTTGGAGAAAGCAGGTTCACTAAATTGTTTTATACTCCCGTTAGGGTTATATAAACACTCAACCCCAGTATTGCACCTTACCTACCTTTCGGTGATAAGGATAACTCTATAGGAGGATTAAGAACAAGAACCTAGTTAACCGTCACGCACAATACGCAAAATTAGGGTTTTTAAGCCTCTCATTAACGCTACATAAATAATTGAGGTATTTTCATCCCCAATCCAAGAATGTCTACCCAACTTACAGCATATTCACAATCCCCCCCTTTCGGAGTCTGATTAGAAATCATATAGTGATAATTAGTTGTCAATTAACTACCAAGCATTCAATTCAATTATTGGATAGATCTCAACAAGAAGAAGAATAATCATAATCATGCATTAAATCATAACATAAGTTTCTAGAGATTCAACATGGAAAGCCCTATAGAGGAATTAGTTCCTAGCCATTGACATGACAAGAACTAATCCCATGTTCATCATACAAAAACTGAAATAAAGTAAAGAAAAGGAAAAGAAATTACTAAACTATGGTCTCCAATCTCCAAGCAAGAAGCCTTGTGTTGTGCAAGAAGGGGAACCCTTAAAAACTGCCTAGGGTTCTCCTTTTATAGGCTGAAAACCGCCTCAACTTTTCCCTGCAGGCCTGGCCCAAAATCCGTCTGAAAACCTTATTTTTCCGCGTCGGCGCGACTGTGACAGCGCGCGCCGGAACTTCGCAATCCGTCGGTGATTTACGCCGCGCCGATTGCTGTTCGAGAGCCGCTACGCAACTCTGTAGCACCGGGTGTTTAGCGCCGCGTTCGCTAGCGCCGGGCGCTGAAGTCTTCGCAGCCTCTCTCGATAGTGGCGCGCCCCGCTTCGATCGCAGGAGGGCCGCTACGTCCTGGTTTCAGCCTCGTTCGCCACTTTCTCTGTTTTTAGCTCTGGAATCTCCTCTTTTGCCCTCTTTTAGCTCCTTTTCCGCCATTTGGCCATTTTAACCACTTTGACTCAAAATAAAGGAAAACTATCCTAATACGACACTTATATGTGCAAAACGGGACAAAAGACTAACTAAAACTGACTCAAAAGGTGTATATAAAATACACCGATCAAATACCCCCAAACTTAACCTTTGCTCGCCCTCGAGCAAAGATAGAAAGAAAGAAATAAAAGACTCAAAGAACGAAAATAAAAGACTCACTGCCATTGATTACTTTTGCTGCATTAGTGTTAACTAGAAAAACATGAAGGTTACCAAAATAATATGCAGGAACATATAGCATGACATTTCAGCACATTAAGCTAGATATTTCGCAAACTCATATTCATCATGCTTTAATGGAAGTCAATATACTAAATCATGCATATAAATTCAAAAATCCTATGACATGCTTACTTGTTATTCTCCACTAATACTGGATATGCATAAAAGAGATCTTCAGGACTTTAAGGGTTGCAATGTAGGCTTAGGTATAGGTAGGTAAAAATAGGCAATTTAGGCTCATTTCGTGTACCATAAGCTCTTCAGCTTTTCAGTATTTCCCTTTTTCTTTTTGTTCTTTCCTTCACTTCGATTCTATCTTTTTCCTCTTTTGTTTTGGGAGAGTGAAGTATATGATGATGACAAATACCCCCAAACTTAGGCTTTTGCCTATTTCTTATTACTTTTGTATTGGGGTGCAACAGACTTATTCACTCTTTTTGTCTCTTTTTTTAACACAATGTATTCCACTATTTCATATTTTTACTTATGGCACAATTTGTGGGAATATAGGGTGTCAAAGAAGAAGTTTCAATTTTTAGGCTCAACGGGGCTGACTAGGGATACTTTTAAAGCCCGGGATAGAAAAGAATGGTAAGAATTGGCTATCAAAGAAATGCCTGAGTCATCTCCCTAACATGCATATCCTAACTATTTCGCCTCAAATAACAAGCAATCATAACACATAAGTATTTATCATTTAGCATGCATAATTCAAGCAAGAAACTCCAACTAGACAGATTCTGTGAGTTTTTGGCATATCTAACCTAAGTGTTTAGATAGTTGCTTCAATTCCGTTACATTATTCCACCTTACTTCACTAGGTGTTTCTAGCAACTACAACATACATGATCTTTGACAGACAATTATGACTCAAAAAGAAAAAAAATTGTGACTCAAAAATACATAAAAAAAAAAGAAGCTTAAATAAAACATAACATGACACAAATACAACAAGACACAAATAAAACACCCCCAAACTTAAATCACACATTGTCCCCAATGTGTGTAGACTCAAAGACAGTAAAAGAAATAAGACACTTACAAACTTTGGCTAAAATGGTGGTGGTGGCGGTGGATAATGCATCGACCATTGGTTGAACATGGAACTCATCTCGTCATACTGCTGGTGCAATCGCTTCGCCTCGCCTTCAATTGTTGCTCTTGTCGCAACTCATGCTGTCCCTGTCTCAACTCATTTTGGCCTTGTATCAATGTGCCGAAATATTTCATCATCATTCTCTGGTTCTGGAGCACTTGCTCCATCATCGCGACCGGAGGTTCTCGCTTACGTGGTTGGGTGGCTAGGTCCTGCCGCATATTGAGCCCCTATTTCAGGCTCATCCTCGTTCATTGCGGCCTCTGCTGCTGCTGGTTGTACTCTCCGTCTGGCTGCTGGGGGGCTTGGGTCTGGGAAAGAGTGCACTATCCCACAGGACACCGACAATTGGTTTCTCTCATGAGTGTCAGTGGGTAGTTTTGGGACCGCATTCATGTGGCAGAGACTGGTAATAAGTGAACCATGTCCCAATCCACCTGTTGTCACCAACCTGCTGATTTCTTCAATGCTCTGCACTATCTCTTTCCCCACATCAATCGTCATTCCCCTCATAATTCCATATATCAGTTTAATCCTATCCTCTGGCACTCTGGTGAAGTGCGTGGATGGAATCATGCGGGCGCTGACGAAATATAGCCAACATTTGGCTACTTTGTTGAATTGGCACATGTTCAGTGCTCTTGATCCATTTCTTCCAATATCAAAAATAGCCCCATGGTAGCTCACGGTGTCTGCAACGACATTCCAGTTGATGCGGTCGGTGCTTCTAGACCATGTTCTAAAGTGGTTCCAATCACTTCTTTCTTCAACATCAACCGTCTTCAATTGTGCATTTACATTCTCTGCTGTCACAGACACATAAGCTCCCCTAACAAAGCATCCCCTTTCCACCTTCTCCGGAAAGTTGGCATAAAATTCACGCACCATTGTTGTGTTCACTGGTGCTATCTTCTCCGGATTTACGAATCTCCTCCACCCCCTTAACTCAATCATAGCCCGGATGGGCTCATAAACATCTTCCTCCCCATATGACTCCCTCTGGTAGTCCATTCCCCTTTCTGGTATTATGGGTCTGGTATCAAGCTTTTTGTATCTTTGGAAGGCTTCGTAGCTCACAAACCTAGTATTATCGTAATGTGGGGTTGGGGTGGATGTGAAGCCTCTTCTCTTCCTGGTGGCCATGGTTTAAAATAGTTTCTGGAGCTTTCAATTTAGTGGCACAAATGTTTCCTACACAATCTACAACTAGCAGCGAACACAACACCCCCAAACTTCAATTCTTCTACCCAATACCCACACTCCTTTTCTACTCTTTTCTCCAAACTTCACAATCAACTTTTCAGTACCCAAACTACTTCAACTACAATACTCCTTCAAACTACTACCTCCTGTGACTTCAGTAAAGGACTCAAGAATGTAAAAAGATTACCTTTTTATGAGAAGATTCAAGTCGTTTCTTCTTTCAATTGGTGGTTTGAGGCTATGGAATGGAGCTTTGTTGTTTGAGATAGCTAAGGGTTTTTAGGAATTTAAGAGTTTTGGTTGTGGTTGGGTTGGGTTTGTGGAGGATTTGTGGGCAAGTTTTTGGAATTTCGTGGGTTTTTGGAGAGGGAGAGTTAGGTTTTTGAAATTGGAATTGGGGAAAGATATGGTTTCGGCTCTTACGCTTCGATTCCCGCTAGGCTACTGACGGTATTTTATATACACCTTTTGAGTCTGTTTTAGTTAGTCTTTTGTCCCATTTTGCACATATAAGTGTCGTATTAGGATAGTTTTTCTTTCTATTGAGTCAAAGTGGTTGAAATGGCCAAATGGCGGAAAAGGAGCAAAAAAAAAGGGCAAAAGAGGAGATGCCAGAGCTGAAAACAGAGAAAGTGGCGAAGGCTAAAATCCGCTAGCCATGGCGCCTCGCAGCTAAAAGCGCGCCACTATTCAGAGAGGCGAAGACTGGCCACGCGCCCTCGCACAACAGACTGGCCGCGCGCTAAACATCCGAGGAGCTACAGAAGATACAGCGGCCGGCGCCTCGCATGCCAGATATCGGCCGCGGCCAAAACACCCGACGGATCACAGAACCTCCGGCGGCGCGCCATTCGCAGGCGCGGCGCCGACGCTGAAAAATTAGGTCTTTGACGGATTTTTGGGCCAGCTGCAGGGAAAAGAAGGAGGCATTTTAAACCTATATAAGGAGAACCCTAGGCGCTTTTGAGGGTTCCTTTCGACAACACAAGATTTTCTTGCTAGAGATTGAGACCTAAACATTAGTAATTTCTTTCCTTTTTCTTTTCTTTAATTCAGTTTTGCATGATGAACTTTGAATTAGTTCTTGTCATATTCATGGCTAGGAACTAATTCTCTTATAGCTTTCTATGTTGAATTTCTTGAAACTTATGTTATAAATTAATGCACGCTTATGGTTATTTTTCTTATTGAGAGATCTATCCAATAATTGAGTTGAATTCTTGGTAACTAATTGACAACTAGTTATCACTATATGATTTCTAATCAATTCAAAAGGGGATTGTGAATATGTCGTAAGTTGGGTAGACAGCTTGAATTGGGGATGAAAATACCTCAATTAGCTTTCAGAGCGTTGATGAGAGGCTTAACAACCCTAATTTTGGCATTGTGCGTGACGGTCAACTAGGTTTTTATTCTTAATCCTCCTATAGAGTTACCCTTATCACCGAAAGGTAGGTAAGGAACAATCTGGGTTGAGTGTTTATATAACTCTAACGGAGTATAAAACGATTTCAGAAACCCGCTTTCTCCAAAGAAGAATACCATAAGTAATGCATTAATAAGTAGCATAAGCGGATAGTGAGGATACATAGAAGCCCTATTCTCATCACATCTGAAGTAATTCTTTATATTTACGTATCTTTAATAATTCTTAGTTATAAACCAAACAATCAATCATTAATTCACCAAATAGATACTAGAAAATAGATAGTTGGTACTTGAACCCTAATCCTAGAGGACGATATTCGGTCTTATCTAAGACTATACTACTTGATACGATAACGTGCACTTGCGTTTAAAAGTGTGTGCATATTACGCGCATCAAGTTTTTGGCGCCGTTGCCGGGGATTAGGCATTAGTTCAATATCAAAATTATCTATTTTTAATTTCTAATTTGGTCTTTAATTTTTAATTTTTATTTTAATTTTTACGTTTTTTGCTATTTTTCGAAAAATCAGGTTGCCGTGATTTGTTTTCTGTTTTTGATCTATTTCAGGCAATCAGTTTATGCGAAGGAGAAGAGGAGCAGACACTCTTGTTCCCTTCAATCCAGAGATCGAGAAAACTCGCAAAACGTAATGCAAAGAATCAACGGGTTGCAACTTTGATAGAGATGGACGGTAATCTAAACAATAACAGGATGAGAGAAGGGTTAGGTGAAAATCAACCTAACCCAGAAGATCCTCATCAAGTGCCAATAGATGTGGAGGATAGAGTCCGAATCCAGCCAGAAAGAAGTTTGGGAGATTATGTGCTGCCAAGAGTGAATGGAGCACAGACATGCATTAGGCTCCCCGCACAGAGCCAACAACTTTGAGATAAAACCAGCAATTTTGAGCATGGTACAAAGACAATCGCAATTCGAGGATCGCCATCGGAGGATCCACACATGCACATAGCTAATTTCTTGGAGCTATGTGCCACTTTCAGATATAACGGCGTTACTGATGATGCCGTCAGGTTGAGGCTCTTTCCCTTCTCACTCAGGGATAGAGCAAAAGTATGGTTGAATTCCCTGCCAGCCGATTCGATATTCACATGGCACGAGCTGGCACAGAAATTCCTAGCCAAGTTCTTTCCGCCTTGTAAAGCAGCAAAATTAAGAGGGGAGTTGAACAACTTCTACCAAGCTGATGGAGAGTCCTTATATGAAGCTTGGGAAAGGTTCAAGGATCTACAGAGGAAGTGTCCACACCATTGCATTGAGTTGTGGAACTTGGTCCACATCTTCTACAACGGGCTGAGCAGTACAACTAGGACCATCATAGATGCCGCAGCAGGTGGAGCATTCATGAGGAAAACAGCCCACGACGCTCATGAGTTATTAGAAGATATGGCCACTAACAACCATGTCACAGAAGAGAGGGCGACTAGTGGGAGAAGAACTGTGGGGGTCCACGAAGTAGATGCTATTGCTGCCTTGAATGCCCAAGTGGCCCTTCTAGCGAAACAGTTACAAAGAACATACAAGGTCTGAATGCGATGATGCCTAAAGTCATGAGATATGTGGTGGCCCACATACATTTGATAGGTGTCCTTCAGCGGATCCCAATAATATACCAATGGAGCAGGCGGAGTGTCAAGCAGTAGGTAATTACCAGAGGCAACAGAACAACCCCTACTCAAACACTTATAATCCAGGGTGGAGGAATCACCCAAATTTCTCATGGAAAGGAGATCAGGGCCAGCAGAATCAATATCAGGGACATCGTAATCCGCATGCGTAACCAGCAAAGATCGCATCGTGCGCAGAATCATTATAGGGGCCAATATCAGAACCAGCAGAACCAGAATCAGCAGCGCTTCATTCAAGCCCCACAATTTCAATACCAATGCACCGCTCAAGAAGAAAAGCCGATGAGCTTAAAGCGGCATGACAAAGACGCCAACGCCAGACGCAGCTTTATGACAGAAGCTAGATCCTCGTTCAGAAACTTGGAAACACAAGTAGATACCTAGCAAAGCAGTAAACATCGTGCCACGTGGCAATTGCCAAGCAATACAGAGGTAAATCCGATGGAGAAATGTAAGGCATTGCAGTTGAGAAGTGGAAGACAATTGGAGCAACAGCCACCTCAGCCAAGAGTTGAGAAGGAAGCAGAGTTAGAAAAAGAGAAGGTGGTGAACCTAGCCTGATGATAGAGAAAACTCCGAGAATGAGTATCTGAAAAGATTCCTTTCCCAGAGATTACAAAGGAAGGCGGTCGATAAACAATTTTCCAAATTCGAGGTATTCAGGAAGTTGCATATCAACATACCTTTTATAGAGGCTTTGGAGCAGATGCCGTCTTATTTCAAGTTCATGAAAGAAATCTTGGGGAAAAAGAGGAAACTGGCCGAATATGAGATAGTAGCACTA
Source organism: Przewalskia tangutica (assembly GCA_029844215.1). Lineage (NCBI taxonomy): Eukaryota > Viridiplantae > Streptophyta > Magnoliopsida > Solanales > Solanaceae > Przewalskia > Przewalskia tangutica. The sequence goes on from CM056719.1 coordinate 133,734,248, forward strand.
ACAGAAGAGTGTAGTGCTATCTTACAAAAGAAGTTGCCACCAAAGCTAAAGGACCCTGGAAGCTTTACACTACCATGCACAGTGGGCAGGGTGACGTGCAACAGAGCTCTATGCGATTTAGGGGCGAGTATAAATCACGCCTCTTATCAGTTTTCAAAAGATTGGAGTTGGGAGAGGCTAAACCAACCACTGTGAGTCTGCAACTAGCCGACAGGACAGTAGTTCATCCACGAGGCAAGATTGAGGACGTGATTGTGAAGGTAGGAAATTTTTTCTTTCCTGCAGATTTCCTCATTCTTGATATGGAAGAAGATGCGGAAATCCCTATCATATTAGGGAGGCCGTTCCTAGCAACGGGAAGAGCTTTGATTGATGTTGAAAGAGGGGAGTTGACATTAAGGGTGGAGAATGAAGAAATGGTGTTTAAAGTGTTTAAACATGTCATCGAACCACCACCAATGAGTAGGTGCTTTGCAATCAGCACCATCAAACCCCCATGCGAGCCATTACAAGTCAACCAAAGAGTGATGAGCCCAAGAAAGCAGGCATGGTTTGCCGAAGTGCCACTAAAGGAGGTAAGTGTTCCTGAACTCCCTATTACCGATAATGGTAAAAAGAAAAGGAGAAAAAGGAAACGCCAAATGTGGAGGAAATGGATAGGTTGGGGGCTTAATCCACCCCACGGTTATTAAGACTAAGGAACTTGCGTCCGGCTAAAAGACGTTAAAGACAGCGCTACTTGGGAGGCAACCCAACGTTTTCAATTATGTTAATTTCTGTCTTTAGTTTATTTCGTTTTGTCTAGAACAATCTCACGGTCTTGGGGTCTTGTGTTTGAGCTGTGATTGACAGGTACAGGGAAATAAACTGAAGAAAAGCAAGGATTTCCAGAAAAGCGGGTAAGCCATGGCGCCAAGAGTTAGGCCGCGCGCTAAAAGAGTGAACATGACTGAAGTTTAAGAGCCGCGCGCCAGAGTGGGCTGCGCGCCAAAATATCTGAAGAGGTGCTGAGTTTGCGCCGCGCGCCTGTGAAGAGGCGCGCGCAGACCTGCAAAATTTGCCGAAGTTTAGCCGCGGCGCCAAGATGTGGGCTGCGCGCATAAAGTCCCGGCGAGCACAGAGTTTAGGCCGCGCGCTAAAAGCTGGCTGCGCGCCGGGGAATCGAAACTTAAAACGCCCAAAAAATCAGATTTTCCCTAATTCCAACTTCAAAAACCTAACCTTCCCTCTCCAAAAACCCACGAAATTTCAGAAACTCTCCCATAAATCCTCCACAAATCCAACCCAACCACAGCCTAAACTCTTAAATTCCCAAAAACCCCCAACTATCTCAAACAACAAAGCTCCATTCCATAGCCTCAACCCACCAATTGAAACAAGAACAAGCTTGAATCTTCTCATCAAAAGGTAATCCCTATCTTTGTTCTTGAATCCTTTCACTGAAGTCATAGGAGGTAGTAGTTGGGAAGAGTATTGTAGTTGGAGTAGTTTGGGTACTAAAAATTTGGTTGTGAAGTTGGAGAAAAGAGTAGAAAAGGAGGTTGTGGGCATTGTTGAAGTTTGGGGGTGTTGTCGCTGCTAGTTGTTGAGTGTGTAGGAGACACTGTGCCACAAAAATTAGAAGCTGCAGATTTTGTTTAAAAATGGCCACCAGAAAGAGAAGAGGATCCACATCCACCCCAACCCCACAATACGATGAAAATAGATTTGTGAGTTACCAGGCCTTCCAAAGATACAAAAGGCTTGATACCAGACCCGTAATTCCAGAAAGGGGAATGGATTACCAAAGGGGATCATATGGGAAGAAGACGTTTATGAACCCATCCGGGCTATGATAGAGCTAAGGGGGTGGAAGAGATTTATCAATCCGGCGAAGATAGCACCAGTAAACACAACAATGGTGCGTGAATTTTATGCGAACTTTCCAGAGAGAGTGGAAAGGGGTGCTTGTAAGGGAGTTTATATATGCGTGACAGCAGGAGTCAGAAATGCACAAGTGGAGACATTGATGTTGAAGAAAGTAGCGATTGGAACCATTTTAGAACATACGGTCTAGAGCAAGAACAACATCGATCGAATAACATTGCATACAAATGAGCTACCCTGGGGCTGCTTTTGAGATTGGAAGAAATGGATCTAGAGCACTGAGCAGGTGCCAATTCAACAAGGCAGCCAATGCTTGGCTATACTTCATCAGCGCCCGCATGATTCCATCCACGCACTTCACCAGAGTGCCAGAAGACAGAATTAAGCTAGTATATGGAATCATGACGGGAAAAATAATTGATGTGGGGAAAGAGATAGTGCAGAGCATCGAAGAAATCAGCAGGTTGGTGACAACAGGTGGATTGGGACACGACTTGCTTATTACCAGTCTATGCCACATGAGTGCGGTCCCACAACTACCCACAGATACTCGTGAAAGAAACCAACTGCCAGTGTCCTATGGGATAGTGCACTCTTTCCTGCACTCCCACCAAAGAGCCTGTGACGAAGAGCACCACCAAGAAGCAGCAGCAGCAGAGGCAACCATGGATGAAGATGAGCACAAATAGGGCTCAATATGAGGCGTGACCTAGCCACCGCCAACCACAAGAGCAGAACCTTCAGAGCCCACAACGGGCAATTGTACCAACACCAGAGGGAGATGATGCGCACTTGCAAACAAAGAGTACAAGGACAAAGAAGAAACAAGGCAACAAATCGACGAGCTGAGTGCCTTGTTCAACCAATGGTCGATGCATTACCCACCGCCACCACCACCATTTTAGCCAAAGTCTGTAAGTGTCGTTTTCTTTTATTTTCTTTGAGTCTTGCACACATTGGGGACAATGTGTGATTTAAGTTTGGGGGTGTTTTATTTGTGTGTCATGTTATGTTTTAATTAAGTCTTTTTATTTGTTTTATGTTTATTTTGAGTCACCAAATTTTTTTTTCTTTTTGAGTCATAATTGCCTGTCAAAGATCATGTATGCTGTAGTTGCTAGAAACACCTAGTGAAGTAAGGTGGAATAATGTAAAGGAATTGAAGCAACTATCTAAACACTTAGGTTAGATGCCAAAAACTCACAGAATCTGTCTATTTGGAGTTTCTTGCTTAAGTCATGCATGCTAAATGATAAATGCTTATGTATTATGATTGCTTGCTATTTGAGGCGAAATAGTTAAGATATGTATGTTAGGGAGATGACTCAGGCATTTCTTTGATAGCCAATTCTTACCATTCTCTTCTACCCTGTACTTTAAAAATATCCCTAGTTAGCCCCATTGAGCTTAAATTTGAAACTTCTTCTTTGACACCCTATATTCCCACAAAATTGTGCCATAAGTGAAAATATGAAATAGTGGAGTACATTGTGTTAAAAAGAAGAAACAAAAAAGAGTGAACAAGTTTGATGCACCCCAATAGAAAAGTAATAAGAAAGAGGCAAAAGCCTAAGTTTGGGGGTGTCTATTAGTATAATACACTTCACTCTCCCAAAACAAAAGAGGGGAAGGATAGAATTGAAGTGAAGGAAAGAATCAAAAGAAAAAGGGAAAAATTGAAAAGCCAAAGAGCTTATGGTACAGAAAAATGAGCCTAAATGCATATCTTTACCAACCCCTACCTAAGCCTACATTACAACCCTCAAAGTCCTGAAGATCTCTTTTATGCATATCCAGAATTAGTGGAGAATAGCAAGTAAGCATGCCATAGAAATTCTTGAATTTATATGTATGATTTAGTATATTGACTTCCATTAAGCATGATGAATATGAGTTTGCGAAATATCTAGCTTCATGTGTTTAGTGTGCTGAAAATTTCATGCTATATGTTCCTGCATATTATTCTGCTAACCTTCATGTTTTTCTAGTTAACCTTTATGCAGCAAAAGTGATTAGTGACAGGGGAGTCTTTTATTTTTCGTTTCTTTGAGTCTTTTAGTTTATTTCTTTCTATCTTTGCTCGAGGGCGAGCAAAGGTTAAGTTTGGGATATTTGATCGGTGTATTTTATATACACCTTTTGAGTCTGTTTTAGTTAGTCTTTTGTCCCATTTTGCACATATAAGTGTCGTATTAGGATAGTTTTTCTTTCTATTGAGTCAAAGTGGTTGAAATGGCCAAATGACGGAAAAGGAGCAAAAAGAGGGCAAAAGAGGAGATGCCAGAGCTGAAAACAGAGAAAGTGGCGAACGAGGCTAAAATCCAGACCAGCGTCGCGGCGCCTCCTGCAGCCAAAAGCAGGGGCCGCGGCGCCCACTATTCAGAGGTAAGACTCACGCGGCCCTCGCACAACAGACTGGGCGCGGCGCCTAACCCTCCGAGGAGCTACAGAAGATACAGCGCCGCGGCGCCCTCAGACAGCAGATATCAGGGCCGCGGCGCCAAAACACCCGACGGATCGCAGAACTTCCGGCGCCGCCGACGCGGAAAAATTAGGTCTTTTGACGGATTTTTGGGCCAGGCCTGCAGGGAAAAGAAGAAGGCGTTTTTAAACCTATATAAGGAGAACCCTAGGTAGTTTTTGAGGGTTCCCTTTCTTGACAACACAAGATTTTCTTGCTAGGAGATTGGAGACCTAAACATTAGTAATTTCTTTCCTTTTTCTTTTCTTTAATTCAGTTTTTGCATGATGAACTTTGAATTAGTTCTTGTCATATTCATGGCTAGGAACTAATTCTCTTATAGGGCTTTCTATGTTGAATTTCTTGAAACTTATGTTATAAATTAATGCATGCTTATGGTTATTTTTCTTATTGAGAGATCTATCCAATAATTGAGTTGAATTCTTGGTAACTAATTGACAACTAGTTATCACTATATGATTTCTAATCAGATTCTGAAAAGGGGGGATTGTGAATATGCTGTAAGTTGGGTAGACAGGCTTGAATTGGGGATGAAAATACCTCAATTAGCTTTGTAGCGTTGATGAGAGGCTTAACAACCCTAATTTTGCGCATGCGTGACGGCCAACTAGGTTTTTGTTCTTAATCCTCCTATAGAGTTACCCTTATCACCGAAAGGTAGGTAAGGAACAATACACTGGGTTGAGTGTTTATATAACCTAACGGAGTATAAAACGATTTCAGAACCCGCTTTCTCCAAAAGAAGAATACCATAAGTTAATGCATTAATAAGTAGCATAAGCGGATAGTGAGGAGACGTGGAAGCCCTATTCTCATCATCACTGAAGTAATTCTTTATATTTACGTATCGTTAATAATTCTTAGTTATACACCAAACAATCAATCATTAATTCACCAAATAGATACTAGAAAATAGATAGTTGGTACTTGAACCCTAATCCTAGAGGACGATATTCGATCTTATCTAAGACTATACTACTTGATACGATAACGTGCACTTTGCTTAAAAGTGTGTGCATATTACGCAGATCGGGCCGCGCGCCAATCTTCTCGCAGACTCCTTCGACTTTCGCGCGCTCATACGGAAATACGCGCTAAACTTGGCACATTTTATGGATTTCGCCGCGCCTCGCCTCGGCACCGCGCGCTTGAACTGCGCTGCTCGCTTCTTTTAGCGCCGCTGCCGCCATGGATGCCGCGGCGCTACCCGCTTTCCGAAATCGCTTGCTCGCTTTTTCGCCCCGCTTTATTTGCCTGTACCTGTCAATAACACAAACACAAGAACCCAAGACCGTGAGACTGTTCTAGGAGAAATTAAAATAATCTAAAGACAAGAATTGAAATAACATAATTGAAAAACGTTGGGTTGCCTCCCAAGTAGCGCTGTCTTTAACGTCTTTTAGCCGGACGCAAGCTCCTTAGCTTAATAAATGTGAGGGTGATTAACCCCACAACAAATACATTTCCTCCACATTCTGCGTTTTCTTTTTCTTTTTTCTTCTTAGCATTATCGATGGGGAGTTCAGGAACACATACCTCCTTTAGTGGAATTTCGGCAAACCATGCCTGCTTTCTTGGGCTCATCTCTCTTTGGTTGACTTGTATTGGCTCGCAAGGGGGTTTGATGGTGCTGATTGCAAAGCACCCACTCATGGTTGGTGGCTCAATGACGTGTTTAAAAACTTTAAACACCATTTCTTCATTCTCCACCCTTAATGTTAACTCTCCTCTTTCAACATCAATCAAAGATCTCCCCGTTGCTAGGAATGGCCTCACCAATATGATAGGGATTTCCACATCTTCTTCCATATCAAGAATGAGGAAGTCTGCAGGAAAGAAGAATTTTCCTACTTTCACAATTACGTCCTCAATCTTGCCTCTTGGATGAACCATCGCCCCGTCACCAACAGCTATCGTGGTTGGTTTGGCCTCACCCAACTCCAATCTTTTAAATACTGACAAGGGCATCAGATTTATACTCGCCCCTAAATCACATAAAGCTCTGTTGCAAGTCACCCTGCCCACTGTGCAAGGTAGTGTAAAGCTTCCAGGATCCTTTAGTTTTGGTGGCAACTTCTTCTGCAAGATAGCACTACACTCTTCTGTTAGTGCTACTATCTCATATTCCGCCAGCTTCTTCTTTTTTCCCAAGATCTCCTTCATAGACTTGAAATAGGAGGGCATCTGCTCTAATGCTTCTATGAAAGGTACGTTGATATGCAGCTTCCTAAATGTCTCCAAAAATTTGGAGAATTGTTTATCAACCGCCTTTCGCTGTAGTCTCTGGGGGAAAGGGATCTTCTCTGTATACTCCTTCTCTGGAGTTTTCTACTACTTTGGCCGGGCTCAATCACCTTCTCTTTTCTAACTCGCTTCTTCTCAACCATCGGGCCGAGGTGATCGCGCTCCAATCGTCTTCCACTTCTCAACCGCATCGCTCGACATCGCTTCCCTGGATTTACCTCTGTATTGCTTGGCAATGTCCCCTGTGGCCTGCTGTTTGCCTGCTTTGCTAGCTGACCCACTTGTGTTTCCAAGTTCCTGAACGAGGATCTAGCTTATGTCATGAATCGGGCAGGCATTGGCAAGTGTCACATACCGCCACTGCCTCGCTTTTCTGCCGAACCGGCATTGAATCGCTGAGGCCGTGGGGCTTGAATGAAGCTGCTGATTCTCGTTCGCTGTTCTGCATCGCCTCGTATTGGTTTTGCTGCCCGTATTGATTTTGTTGCCCTTGGTATTGGTTCTGCAGTTCGCGCTGCGGTCTGCCTCTCTCCATGAGAAATTTGGGTAGTTCCTCCACCCTGAATTATAAGTGTTGGAGTAGGGGTTGTTCTGTTGCCTCTGATAATTACCTATGGCCTGACACTCTGCCTGCTCCATTGGTATATTGTTGGGTTCAGCTGAAGGACACCTATCAAATGTATGTGGTCCACCACATATCTCACAGCTTTTAGGCATCTGCACCGCATTTACTGACACTGTATGTTGCTGCAACTGTTTCGCTAAAAGGGCTACTTGGGCATTCAAGGCAGCAATAGCATCTATTTCGTGGACTTCCATTGTTCTTCTCCCACTTGTCGACCTCTCTTCTGTGACATGGTTGTTAGTGGCCATATCTTCTAATAACTCATGAACGTCGTGGGCTGTTTTCCTCATGAATGCTCCACCACTTTGCATCTATAATGGTTCGTCAGATCGCCACCGTTGTAGAAGATGTGGACCAAGTTCCACAACTCAATGCAATGGTGTGGCACTTTCTCAGTAGATCTTTGAACCTTTCCCAAGCTTCATATAAGGACTCTCCATCCGCTTGGTAGAAGTTGTTCAACTCCCTCTCGATTTCTCGCTTACACGGGGAAAAAACTTGGCTAGGAATTTCGTGTCACCATGCCATGTAAAAATCGACCGGCAGGAGTTCAACCATACTTTTGCTCTGCCCCGAGTGAGAAGGGAAAGAGCCTCAACTGACGCAAGATCATCGCGAACGCCGTTATATTCGAAAGTTGCACATAGCTCCAAGAAATTAGCTATGTGGATCCTCCACGGCGCCTCCGAATTGCACCGCGTGCCGTACCATGCTCGTAATCGTCGGTTTTATCTCGAAGTTGTTGGCTCCTATTGCAGGGAGCCTGATGCATGTCTGTGCTCCATTCACTCTTGGCAGCACATAGTCTCCCAAACTTCTTTCTGGCTGGATTTGGACTCTCTCCTCCATGTCTATTGGCACTTGCCGAGGCATTCCTGGGTTATGTTGATTTTCACCTAACCCTTCTCTCATCATGTTATTGTTTTGACCTCCGTCCATTTCTATCAAAGTTGCAATCCGATTCTTTCTCGCTCGCTTTGTGTTTTCTCAATCTCTGGATTGAAGGGAACAAGAGTGTCCGCTCCTCTTCTCCTTCGCATAAACCGATTTCTGAAATAGATCAAAACAAACAACCAATCACTTGCACCTCGAATTTTCCAAAAGTAATAAAAACGAAAAATTAAAAATAAAAATAAAATTAAAAACCAAACTAGAAATTAAAAATAGACAAATTTGATATTGAACTATGCCTAATCCGTCAAGAACGCGCCAAAAACTTGATGCGCGGTAAGATGCACACACTTTAAACGCAAGTGCACGTTATCGTGACAAGTAGTATAGTCTTGATAAGACCGAATATCGTCCTCAAGGATTAGGGTTCAATTACCAACTATCTATTTTTTGGTATCTATTTGGTAAATTGATATTTGGATTTGTTGTTTATAACTAAGAATTATAAAAGCTATTTTAACTATAAAGGTTTACTTTAGTTGTGATGAGAATAGGGCTTCCACGTCTCCTCACTATCCGCTTATGCTACTTATTAATGCAATAACTTATGTTCTTCTTCTTTTGGAGAAAGCAGGTTCACTAAATCGTTTTATACTCCCGTTAGGGTTATATAAACACTCAACCCCAGTATTGCACCTTACCTACCTTTCGGTAATAAGGATAACTCTATAGGAGGATTAAGAACAAGAACCTAGTTAACCGTCACGCACAATGCGCAAAAATTAGGTTTTAAGCCTCTCATTAACGCTTACATAAATAATTGAGGTATTTTCATCCCCAATCCAAGAATGTCTACCCAACTTACAGCATATTCACAATCCCCCCCTTTCGGAGTCTGATTAGAAATCATATAGTGATAATTAGTTGTCAATTAACTACCAAGCATTCAATTCAATTATTGGATAGATCTCAACAAGAAGAAGAATAACCATAAGCATGCATTAAATCATAACATAAGTTTCTAGAGATTCAACATGGAAAGCCCTATAGAGGAATTAGTTCCTAGCCATTGACATGACAAGAACTAATCCCATGTTCATCATACAAAAACTGAAATAAAGTAAAGAAAAGGAAAAGAAATTACTAAATTATGGTCTCCAATCTCCAAGCAAGAAGCCTTGTGTTGTGCAAGAAGGGGATCCCTTAAAACCGCTAGGTTCTCCTTTTATAAGTGAAAACCGCCTCAACTTTTCTCGCAGTTCGACCCAAAATCCGTCAAAACCTTATTTTTCCGCTGCGCTGCCGCGCGCATAGCGCGCGCCGGAACTTCGCAATCCGTCGGTGATTTGGCGTCGCGCCTGATTCGCTGCTCGGTAGCCGCGGCCGCAACTTCTGTGAGCTTCCGGGTGTTTAGCGCGCCGCGTTCGCGAGCCGCGCTACGAAGTCTTCGCAGCCTCTCCGATAGTGGCGCCGCGCTCGCTTCGATCGCAGGAGGCGCTACCGGGTCCGGTTTCACTGCTTCCACTTTCTCTGCTTTTAGCTCTGGAATCTCCTCTTGCCCTCTTTAGCTCCTTTTCCGCCATTTGGCCATTTTAACCACTTTGACTCAAAAGAAAGGAAAACTATCCTAATACGACACTTATATGTGCAAAACGGGACAAAAGACTAACTAAAACTGACTCAAAATGTGTATATAAAATACACCGATCAAATACCCCCAAACTTAACCTTTGCTCGCCCTCGAGCAAAGATAGAAAGAAAGAAATAAAAGACTCAAAGAACGAAAATAAAAGACTCACTGCCATTGATTACTTTTGCTGCATTAGTGTTAACTAGAAAAACATGAAGGTTAGCAAAATAATATGCAGGAACATATAGCATGACATTTCAGCACATTAAGCTAGATATTTCGCAAACTCATATTCATCATGCTTTAATGGAAGTCAATATACTAAATCATGCATATAAATTCAAAAATCCTATGGCATGCTTACTTGTTATTCTCCACTAATCCTGGATATGCATAAAAGAGATCTTCAGGACTTTAAGGGTTGCAATGTAGGCTTAGGTATAGGTAGGTAAAAATAGGCAATTTAGGCTCATTTCGTGTACCATAAGCTCTTCAGCTTTTCAGTATTTCCCTTTTTCTTTTTGTTCTTTCCTTCACTTCGATTCTATCTTTTCCCTCTTTTGTTTTGGGAGAGTGAAGTATATAATGATGACAAATACCCCCAAACTTAGGCTTTTGCCTATTTCTTATTACTTTTGTATTGGGGTGCAACAGACTTATTCACTCTTTTTGTCTCTTTTTTTAACACAATGTATTCCACTATTTCATATTTTTACTTATGGCACAATTTGTGGGAATATAGGGTGTCAAAGAAAAAGTTTCAATTTTTAGGCTCAACGGGGCTGACTAGGGATACTTTTAAAGTCCGAGATATAAAGAATGGTAAGAATTGGCTATCAAAGAAATGCCTGAGTCATCTCCCTAACATGCATATCCTAACTATTTCGCCTCAAATAGCAAGCAATCATAACACATAAGTATTTATCATTTAGCATGCATAATTCAAGCAAGAAACTCCAACTAGACAGATTCTGTGAGTTTTTGGCATATCTAACCTAAGTGTTTAGATAGTTGCTTCAATTCTGTTACATTATTCCACCTTACTTCACTAGGTGTTTCTAGCAACTACAGCATACATGATCTTTGACAGACAATTATGACTCAAAAAGAAAAAAATTTGTGACTCAAAAATACATTAAAAAAAAAACTTAAATAAAACATAACATGACACAAATACAACAAGACACAAATAAAACACCCCAAACTTAAATCACACATTGTCCCCAATGTGTGTAGACTCAAAGACAGTAAAAGAAATAAGACACTTACAAACTTTGGCTAAAATGGTGGTGGTGGCGGTGGATAATGCATCGACCATTGGTTGAACAGGGAACTCATCTCGTCATACTGCTGGTGCAACTGTTGCTGCTTCTGCCTCAATTCTTGTTGCTCTTGTTGCAACTCATGTTGTCCCTGTCTCAACTCATTTTGTCCTTGTATCAATGTGCCGAAATGTTGCATCATCATTCTCTGGTTCTGGAGCACTTGCTCCATCATCGACCGAAGGTTCTCGCTTCGCGTTGGTGGTGGCTAGGTCTCGCCGCATATCGAGCCCCTATTTCGTGCTCATCCTCGCTCATTGCGCTTCGCCGCTGGTTGTACTCTCCGTCCGTCACGGGGGCTTGGGTCTAGGAAAGAGTGCACTATCCCACAGGACACCGACAATTGGTTTCTCTCATGAGTGTCAGTGGGTAGTTTTGGGACCGCATTCATGTGGCAGAGACTGGTAATAAGTGAACCATGTCTCAATCCACCTGTTGTCACCAACCTGCTGATTTCTTCAATGCTCTGCACTATCTCTTTCCCCACATCAATCGTCATTCCCCTCATAATTCCATATATCAGTTTAATCCTATCCTCCGCACTCGTGAATCGTGGATGAAATCACGCGCGCCGGCCACAAATATAGCCAACATTTGGCTACTTTGTTGAATTGGCACCTGTTCAGTGCTCTTGATCCATTTCATCCAATATCAAAAACAGCCCCATGGTAGCTCACGGTGTCTGCAACGGCATTCCAGTCGATACGGTCGGTGCTTCTAGACCATGTTCTAAAGTGATTTCAATCAATTCTTTCTTCAACATCAACCGTCTTCAATTGTGCATTTACATTCTCTGCTGTCACAGACACATAAGCTCCCCTAACAAAGCATCCCCTTTCCACATTCTCCGGAAAGTTGGCATAAAATTCACGCACCATTATTGTGTTCACTGGTGCTATCTTTTCCGGATTTACGAATCTCCTCCACCCCCTTAACTCAATCATAGCCCGGATGGGCTCATAAACATCTTCCTCCCCATATGACTCCCTCTGGTAGTCCATTCCCCTTTCTGGTATTATGGGTCTGGTATCAAGCTTTTTGTATCTTTAGAAGGCTTCGTAGCTCACAAACTTAGTATTATCGTAATGTGGGGTTGGGGTGGATGTGGAGCCTCTTCTCTTCCTGGTGGCCATGGTTTAAAATAGTTTCTGGAGCTTTCAATTTAGTGGCACAAATGTTTCCTACACAATCTACAACTAGCAGCGAACACAACACCCCCAAACTTCAATTCTTCTACCCAATACCCACACTCCTTTTCTACTCTTTTCTCCAAACTTCACAATCAACTTTTCAGTACCCAAACTACTTCAACTACAATACTCCTTCAAACTACTACCTCCTGTGACTTCAGTAAAGGACTCAAGAACGTAAAAGATTACCTTTTATGAGAAGATTCAAGTTGTTCTTCTTTCAATGGTGGTTTGAGGCTATGGAATGGAGCTTTGTTGTTTGAGATAGCTAAGGGTTTTTAGGAATTTAAGAGTTTTGGTGGTCAGGTTGGGTCATGGAGGATTTGTGGGCAAGTTTTTGGAATTTCGTGGGTTTTGGAGAGGAGAGTTAGGTTTTGAAATTGGAATTGGGAAAGATCCGCTTCGGCTCTTTACGCTTCGATTCCCGCCAGGCGCCGCGTTCGCTTTAGCCGCGGCCAATCTTCAGACTCTTCGGGACTTTCGCGCGCGCTTACATTGGCGCCGCGACGCCTAAACTTGGCACATTTTCTGGATTTCTGCCGCCGCGCCCGCCTCTGGCGCCGCGGCTTGAACTTCGCGCTGCTCGCTTCTTTGGCCCGCTGCCCGCTCCCGGCGCACGGCGCTACCCGCTTTTCGAAATCGGCTGCTCACTTTTCGCCCTTCGCTTATTTGCCTGCACTGCCAATAACACAAACACAAGAACCCAAGACCGTGAGACTGTTCTAGAGAAATTAGAATAATCTAAAGACAAGAATTGAAATAACATAATTGAAAACGTTGGGTTGCCTCCCAAGTAGCGCTTTTAACGCTTTAGCCGGACGCAAGCTCCTTAGCTTAATAAATGTGAGGGTGATTAACCCCACAACAAATCCATTTCCTCCATATTCTGCGTTTTCTTTTTCTTCTTTTCTTCTTAGCATTATCAGTAAGGGGGAGTTTGATGCGCGTAATATGCACACACTTTTAAACGCAAGTGCACGTTATCGTATCAAGTAGTATAGTCTTAGATAAGACCGAATATCGTCCTCTAGGATTAGGGTTCAAGTACCAACTATCTATTTTCTAGTATCTATTTGGTGAATTAATGATTGATTGTTTGGTTTATAACTAAGAATTATTAAAGATAAGTAAATATAAAGAATTACTTCAGATGTGATGAGAATAGGGCTTCTATGTATCCTTACTATCCGCTTATGCTACTTATTAATGCATTACTTATGGTATTCTTCTTTTGGAGAAAGCAGTTTATTTAAATCGCTTTATACTCCGTTAGGGTTATATAAACACTCAACCCCAGATTGTTCCTTACCTAACTTTCACGATAAGGGTAACTCTATAGAGGATTAAGAACAAAACCTAGTTGACCGTCACGCACAATGCGCAAAATTAGGGTTGTTAAGCCTCTTATCAACGCTTACAAAACTAATTGAGGTATTTTCATCCCCAATTCAAGCCTGCCTACCCAACTTACAAAGATATTCACAATCCCCTTTTCGTAACTGATTAGAAATCATATAGTGATAACTAGTTGTCAATTAGTTACCAAGAATTCAACTCAATTATTGGATAGATCTCTCAATAAGAAAAATAACCATAAGCATGCATTAATTTATAACATAAGTTTCAAGAAATTCAACATAGAAAGCCCTATAAGAGAATTAGTTCCTACCCATGAATATGACAAGAACTAATTCAAAGTTCATCATGCAAAAACTGAATTAAAGAAAAGAAAAAGGAAAGAAATTACTAATGTTTAGGTCTCCAATCTCCTAGCAAGAAAATCTTGTGTTGTCAAGAAAGGGAACCCTCAAAAACTGCCTAGGGTTCTCCTTAAATAGGTTTAAAACGCCTCCCTTCTTTTCCTCGCAGTTCGCCCAAAAATCCGTCAAAAGACCTAATTTTTCCGCGCCGAGCCGCTGCCTCGCAGATAAGCCGCGCGCCGGAAGTTCGCTTCGCCGGATGTTTTGGCGCCGCGCCCGATATTCGCTGTTCGGTAGCCGCGCGCCGCAATTCTCGTAGCATCTCGGATGTTGGCGCGCCGCGCCCGCTGCTGCTGCTCGAGGGCGCCGCGCTCGGTCTTCGCAGCCTCTCGACAGTGGCGCCGCGCCTCGCTGGCTGCAGGAGGCGCGACGCTGGTCCGGATTTTAGCCTCGCTCGCCACTTTCTGCTTTCACTCGCATCTCCTCTTTGCCCTCTTTTGCTCCTTTTCCGCCATTTGGCCATTTCAACCACTTTGACTCAATAGAAAGAAATACTATCCTAATACGACACTTATATGTGCAAATGGGACAAAAGACTAACTAAAACAGACTCAAAAGGTGTATATAAAATACACCGATCAAATACCCCCAAACTTAACCTTTGCTCGCCCTCGAGCAAAGATAGAAAGAAATAAACTAAAAGACTCAAAGAAACGAAAATGAAAGACTTCACATCAATCACTTTTCTCGCATAAATGTTAACTAGAAAACATGAAGGTTAGCGTAATAATACGCAGGAACATATAGCATGAAATTTTCAAAGACACTAAACACATGAAGCTAGATATTTCGCAAACTCATATTCATCATGCTTAATGGAAGTCAATATACTAAATCATGCATATAAATTCAAGAATTCCTATGGCATGCTTACTTGCTATTCTCCACTAATTCTGGATATGCATAAAAGAGATCTTCAGGACTTTGAGGGTTGTAATGTAGGCTTAGGTAGGGGTTGGTAAAGATAGACATTTAGGCTCATTTTTCTGTACCATAAGCTCTTTGGCTTTTCAATTTTTCCCTTTTTCTTTTGATTCTTTCCTTTACTTCAATTATATCCTTCCCCTCTTTTGTTTTGGGAGAGTGAAGTGTATTATACTAATAGGCACCCCCAAACTTAAGCTTTTGCCTCTTTCTTATTACTTTTCCATTGGGGTGCATCAAACTTGTTCACTCTTTTTGTTTCTTCTTTTTAACACAATGTATTCTACTATTTCATATTTTTACTTATGGCACAATTTTGTGGGAATATAGGGTGTCAAAGAAGAAGTTTCAAATTTAGGCTCAATGGGGCTGACTAGGGATATTTTTAAAGTACGGGATAGAAAAGAATGGTAAGAATTGGCTATCAAAGAAATGCCTGAGTCATCTCCCTAACATGCATATCCTAACTATTTCACCTCAAATAGCAAGCAATCATAACACATAAGCATTTATCATTTAGCATGCATAACTCAAGCAAGAAACTCCAAATAGACAGATTCTGTGAGTTTTTGGCATATCTAACCTAAGTGTTTAGATAGTTGCTTCAATTCCTTTACATTATTCCACCTTACTTCACTAGGTGTTTCTAGCAACTACAAAGATACATGATCTTTGACAGCAATTATGACTAAAAGAAAATTTTGGTGACTCAAAATAAACATAAAACAAATAAAAGACTTAAATAAAACATAACATGACACACAAATAAAACACCCCCAAACTTAAATCACACATTGTCCCCAATGTGCAAGACTCAAAGACAGAAAAGAAAACGACACTTACAAACTTTGGTTAAAGCGGTGGTGGTGGCGGTGGATAATGATCGACCATTGGTTGAACAGGAACTCAACTCGTCATATCACTGGTGCAAATTGCCGCTTCCCGCCACTTCTTGTTGCCCTTGTCGCAACTCCTGTTGTCCCTGTCTCAACTCATTTGGTCCTTGTAACAATGTGCCGAAGTGTTGTATCATCATCCTCTGGTTCTGGAGCACTTGCTCCATCATTGGCACTGAGGGTCCTGCTTCGTGGTTGGCCGTGGCTAGGTCTCGCTCATATCGAGCCCCTATTTCGTGCTCATCTTCATCCATGGTTGCCTCTGCCGCCGCCGCTGGTGGTGCTCTCCGTCTGTCACGCTGGTGGGGTCCGGGAAAGAGTGCACTATCCCATGTGACACCGCGCTGGTTTCTTTCACGAGTATTCGCGGTAGTTGGGACCGCACTCATGTGGCATAGATCGCGGTAATAAGCGAGCCGTGTTCCAATCCACCGTTGTCACCAACTCCGCTGATTTCTTCGATGCTCGCACTATCTCTTTCCCCACATCAATTATTTTTCCCGCCGCGATTCCATATACTAGCTTAATTGCCTTCCGCACTCTGGTGAAGTGCGTGGATGGAATCACGCGCGCCGATGAAGTATAGCCAAGCCTCGTCGCCTTTGTTGAATTGGCACCGCCGCTCTAGCTCCACATTTCTTCCAATCTCAAAAGCATCCCCAGTGTAGCTAACTGTGTCTGCAATGTTATTCCAGTAGATGTTGTTGCTGTTCCTAGACCATGTTCTAAAATGGTTCCAATCGCTACATTCTTCAACATAAAATGTCTCCACTTGTGCATTTACAAATTTCCCGCCACATATATAACTCCCTTATAAAGCACCCTTTCCACTCTCCGAAAGTTCGCATAAAATTCACGCACTATCATTGTTGTGTTTATCGTGCTATCTTCACGGATTGACAAATCTCTTCCACCCCCTTAGCTCTATCATAGCCCGGATGGGCTCATAAACGTCTTCTTCCCCATATGATCCCCTTTGGTAATCCATTCCCCTTTCTGGAATTATGGGTCTGGTATCAAGCCTTTTGTATCTTTGGAAGGCCTGGTAACTCACAAATCTATTTTCATCGTATTGTGGGGTTGGGGTGGATGTGGATCCTCTTCTCTTTCTGGTGGCCATTTTTTAAACAAAATCTGCAGCTTCTAATTTTTGTGGCACAATGTCTACTACACACTTAACAACTAGCAGCGACAACACCCCCAAACTTCAACAATGCCCACAACCTCCTTTTCTACTCTTTTCTCCAACTTCACAACCAACTTTTCAGTACCCAAACTACTCCAACTACAATACTCTTCCCAACTACTACCTCCTATGACTTCAGTAAAAGGATTCAAGAACAAAGATAGGGATTACCTTTTGATGAGAAGATTCAAGCTTGTTCTTGTTTCAATTGGTGGGTTGAGGCTATGGAATGGAGCTTTGTTGTTTGAGATAGTTGGGGGTTTTTGGGAATTTAAGAGTTTAGGTTGTGGTTGAGTTGGATTTGTGGAGGATTTGTGGGAGAGTTTCTGAAATTTCGTGGGTTTTTGGAGTGGGAAGGTTAGGTTTTTGAAGTTGGAATTGGGGAAAATCTGATTTTTGGGCGTTTTAAGTTTCTGGATTCCCGCCGCGCCGCTTCGCTTTAGCCGCGCGCTTAAAATCCGCGCCTTCGGGATTTTGGCGCCATGTCTCGCATTGGCGCCGCGGCACTTAATCTTCAGCACCTTTTCAGATATTTCGCGCCGCTCATGCATCGGGCGCCATTTAAACTTCAAAGCATGTTCAGCTCTTTTCAGCCGCGCTTACCCGCTTTTTCGAAATTTGCTTTTCTTCGCTTTATTTCCAGCACTGCCAATCACACCAAACACAAGACTCCAAGACCGTGAGATTGTTCTAGACAAAATAAAATAAACTAAAGATGTAAATTAAAATAACATAATTGAAAACGCTGGGTCAGATCCCAACAAGCGATGTCTTTACGCCTTTTAGCCTGACGCAATTAACCTTTCCGAGTGCCCATCGATACTTCGCGAACCGCTTGCAATCCATGATTTATTGCTATAGGTCTCAATTTCCTATAACTATTTGTTCAAACAGGGCCTCAAACATACAAGTATCCCCAAGCACACAAGATGAGTTTGTCTTTAGGCTTCTATTTTGTAGAAACCGTGAAATTCTCTACATCTCTTGACTCTGGGGTTGCCTTGTTGGTATGCAATTCCTAATTGGGAGTCATTCTTGATAGCTAGTGGTGTTTCTTCCGTGATAGGTGCATGAAAAGAATTTCCACGTAATCCAAGAAGGTGAATAATTGATTTCGCAATCTTTTCCTTTCTACACCAACTATCTCACCAAATTCCTCAATAGTTGTGATTCGTGCTCTCAACTTGCTGTTCGCTGTTGAATATGATCGCGAAGTTCTCGCTATTTGCTTTCCAACTTCTTTATACCCAACCTCATTTCGTCCCATGAATCGAGCTTGGGACCTCGTAAGATCGAGTAGAGTTTCTCGTAATTCCTCCTCTCTTCCTCTATGGTTGAGCTCGATCATATTGACGAGTAATCCATATCTTCAGGATCCCTGAGATGCATCAAAACCAACAAAGAATCACGGCACCATTGTTTTCACACAATAAATACATAAAACAAACAAAATTAAAAAAAACTATACATAAAACCAAATTAGAAATTAAAAATAGATAAATTTGATATTGAACTATGCCTAATCCTAAGAACTACGCCAAAACTTGATGCGCGTAATATGCACACACTTTTAAACGCAAGTGCACGTTATCGTATCAAGTAGTATAGTCTTAGATAAGACCGAATATCGTCCTCTAGGATTAGGGTTCAAGTACCAACTATCTATTTTCTAGTATCTATTTGGTGAATTAATGATTGATTGTTTGGTTTATAACTAATAATTATTAAAGATAAGTAAATATAAAGAATTACTTCAGATGTGATGAGAATAGGGCTTCTATGTATCCTTACTATCCGCTTATGCTACTTATTAATGCATTACTTATGGTATTCTTCTTTTGGAGAAAGCAGGTTTACGAAATCGTTTTATACTCCCGTTAGGGTTATATAAACACTCAACCCCGATTGTTCCTTACCTAACTTTCACGATAAGGGTAACTCTATAGGAGGATTAAGAACAAAAACCTAGTTGACCGTCACGCACAATGCGCAAAATTAGGTTGTTAAGCCTCTCATCAACGCTTACATAACTAATTGAGGTATTTTCATCCCCAATTCAAGCCTGTCTACCCAACTTACAAAGATATTCACAATCCCCTTTTCGTAACTGATTAGAAATCATATAGTGATAACTAGTTGTCAATTAGTTACCAAGAATTTAACTCAATTATTGGATAGATCTCTCAATAAGAAAAATAACCATAAGCATGCATTAATTTATAACATAAGTTTCAAGAAATTCAACATAGAAAGACCTATAAGAGAATTAGTTCCTAGCCATGAATATGACAAGAACTAATTCAAAGTTCATCATGCAAAAACTGAATTAAAGAAAAGAAAAAGGAAAGAAATTACTAATGTTTAGGTCTCCAATCTCCTAGCAAGAAAATCTTGTGTTGTCAAGAAAGGGAACCCTCAAAAACTGCCTAGGGTTCTCCTTATATAGGTTTAAAACGCCTCCCTTCTTTTCCTCGCAGTTCGCCCAAAAATCCGCAAAAGACCTAATTTTTCCGCCACGCGCCTCGCAGATAGCGCGCGCCGGAAGTTCTGCTTCGCCGATGTTTTGGCGCCGCGCTCGATATTCGCTGTTCGGTGGCGCCATGAGCCGCACTCGTAGCATCTCGGATGTTGAGGCGCCGCGCCTCGCTGTTGCTCGAGGGCGCCGCGGCTGGTCTTCGCATCCTTCGAATAGTGGCGCCGCGCTCGCTGCAGGAGGCGCCGCGGCGCTGGTCTGATTTTAGCCTCGTTCGCCACTTTCTCTGCTAGCCTGCATCTCTCTTTGCCCTCTTTTTGCTCCTTTTCCGCCATTTGGCCATTTCAACCACTTTGACTCAATAGAAAGAAAAACTATCCTAATACGACACTTATATGTGCAAAATGGGACAAAAGACTAACTAAAACAGACTCAAAAGGTGTATATAAAATACACCGATCAGAGTTCAGGAACACATACCTCCTTTAGTGGAATTTCGGCAAACCATGCCTGCTTTCTTGGGCTCATCTCTCTTTGGTTGACTTGTATTGGCTCGCAAGGGGGTTTGATGGTGCTGATTGCAAAGCACCCACTCATGGTTGGTGGCTCAATGACGTGTTTAAAAACTTTAAACACCATTTCTTCATTCTCCACCCTTAATGTTAACTCTCCTCTTTCAACATCAATCAAAGCTCTCCCCGTTGCTAGGAATGGCCTCCCCAATATGATAGGGATTTCCGCATCTTCTTCCATATCAAGAATGAGGAAGTCTGCAGAAAGAAGAATTTTCCTACTTTCACAATTACGCCCTCAATCTTGCCTTCGATGAACCATCGCCTGTCGGCCGATTGCAAAGCTTATCGTGGTTGGTTTGGCCTCACCCAACTCCAATCTTTTAAATACTGACGAGGGCATCAGATTTATACTCGCCCCTAAATCACATAAAGCTCTGTTGCAAGTCACCCTGCCCACTATGCAAGGTAGTGTAAAGCTTCCAGGATCCTTTAGTTTTGGTGGCAACTTCTTCTGCAAGATAGCACTACACTCTTCTGTTAGTGCTACTATCTCATATTCCGCCAGCTTCTTCTTTTTCCCCAAGATCTCCTTCATAAACTTGAAATAGGAGGGCATCTGCTCTAATGCTTCTATGAAAGGTATGTTGATATGCAGCTTCCTAAATGTCTCCAAAAATTTGGATAATTGTTTATCAACCGCCTTTCGCTGTAGTCTCTGGGGGAAAGGGATCTTCTCTGTATACTCCTTCTCTGGAGTTTTCTCTACTACTGGGCTGGGCTCAATCACCTTCTCTTTTTCTAACTCTGCCTTCTTTTTCACCTTCTCTTTATAGTATCTATTTGGTAAATTGATATTTGGATTTGTTGTTTATAACTAAGAATTATAAAAGCTATTTTAACTATAAAGGTTTACTTCAGTTGTGATGAGAATAGGGCTTCCACGTCTCCTCACTATCCGCTTATGCTACTTATTAATGCAATAACTTATGGTCTTCTTCTTTTGGAGAAAGCATGTTCACTAAATCGTTTTATACTCCCGTTAGGGTTATATAAACACTCAACCCCAGTATTGCACCTTACCTACCTTTCGGTGATAAGGATAACTCTATAGGAGGATTAAGAACAAGAACCTAGTTAACTGTAACGCACAATGCGCAAAATTAGGGTTTTTAAGCCTCTCATTAACTCTACATAAATAATTGAGGTATTTTCATCCCCAATCCAAGAATGTCTACCCAACTTACAGCATATTCACAATCCCCCCCTTTCGGAGTCTGATTAGAAATCATATAGTGATAATTAGTTGTCAATTAACTACCAAGCATTCAATTCAATTATTGGATAGATCTCAACAAGAAGAAGAATAACCATAAGCATGCATTAAATCATAACATAAGCTTCTAGAGATTCAACATGGAAACCCCGCATAGAGGAATTAGTTCCTAGCCATTGACATGACAAGAACTAATCCCATGTTAATCATACAAAAACTGAAATAAAGTAAAGAAAAGGAAAAGAAATTACTAAACTATGGTCTCCAATCTCCAAGCAAGAAGCCTTGTGTTGTGCAAGAAGGGGAACCCTTAAAAACTGCCTAGAGTTCTCATTTTATAGGCTGAAAACCGCCTCAACTTTTCCTCGCAGCTTCGCCCAAAATCCGTCTCAAAACCTTATTTTTCCGCTGGCGCTGCTGCGGCATGCGCGCCGCCTCGATTTCTGTTCGAGAGCCGCGCACGCAACTTCGTAGCTGGTGTTTAGCGCCGCGGCCTCGCTTTAGCCGCGCTCAATCTTCGCAGCCTTCTCGATAGTGGGCGCCGCGACCGCTTCGATCGCGGAGGCCGCGCTACGGTCCTGGTTTCACTGCTCGCCACTTTCTCTGTTTTTAGCTCTGGAATCTCCTCTTTTGCCCTCTTTTAGCTCCTTTTCCGCCATTTGGCCATTTTAACCACTTTGACTCAAAAGAAAGGAAAACTATCCTAATACGACACTTATATGTACAAAACGGGACAAAAGACTAACTAAAACTGACTCAAAAGGTGTATATAAAATACACCGATCAATATCTAACCTAGGTGTTTAGATAGTTGCTTCAATTCCATTACATTATTCCACCTTACTTCACTAGGTGTTTCTAGCAACTACAACATACATGATCTTTTGACAGACAATTATGACTCAAACAGAAAAAAATTTGTGACTCAAAAATACATAAAACAATAAAAAGACTTAAATAAAACATAACAAGACACAAATAAAATAAGACACAAATAAAACACCCCCAAACTTAAATCACACATTGTCCCCAATTTGTGTAGACTCAAAGACAATAAAAGAAATAAGACACTTACAGACTTTGGCTAAAATGGTGGTGGTGGCGGTGGATAATGCATCGACCATTGGTTGAACAGGGAACTCATCTCGTCAAACTATTGGTGTAACTGTTGTTGCCCCTGCCTCAATTCTTGTTGCCCTTGTCGCAACTCATGTTGTCCCTGTCTCAACTCATTTTGTTCTTGTATCATTGTGTCGAAATTTTGCTTCATCATTCTCTGGTTCTGGAGCACTTGCTCCATCATAGGCACTGGAGGTTACGATTCGCGTTGATGGTGGCTAGGTCCTGCCTCATATTGAGCCCCTATTTCAGGCTCATCTTCGTTCATTGCGGCCTCTGCTGCTGCTGCTGCTGGTTGTGCTCTTCTTCTGGCTGCTGGGGGGCTTGAGTCTGGGAAAGAGTGCACTATCCCATATGTCACAGGCAGTTGGTTTCTCTCCTTAGTATCCGTGGGTAGGATTGGGACCCCATTCATGTGGCATAAACTGGTGATAAGTGAGCCATGTCCCAATCCTCCTGCTGTCACCAACCTGCTGATTTCTTCAATGCTCTGCACTATCTCTTTCCCCACATCAATCGTCAATCCCCTCATAATTCCATATATCAGCTTAATCCTATCTTCTGGCACTCTGGTGAAGTGCGTGGATGGAATCACGCGCACCGACGAAATATAGCCAACCCTTGGTCGCTTTGTTGAATTGGCACCGCCGGTTCTTGACCCATTTCTCGCAATATCAAAAATTTGCCCCGTGGTAGCTCATCGTGTTTGTTCGCGACAGATCCCGCTGATGTTGTCGGTGCTCCTAGACCATGTTCTAAAATGGCTCCGATCACCAATTCCTCCTTCAACATCAACTGTTTTTAGAGTCATATTTATTTCTTCTGCCGTCACAGGCATATATCTTCCCCTCACAAAACAATTATTGTCCACCCTCTCCGGAAAGTTGGCATAGAATTCACGCACCATTGTTGTGTTCATTAGTGCTATCTTCTCCGAATTTACAAATCTCCTCCACCCCATTATCTCAATCATTGCCCGAATGGGCTCATAAACATTCCTTTCCTCAAATGACTCCCTCTGATAGTCCATTCCCCTTTCAGGGATTAAGGGCCTAGTACTAAGCTTTTTGTATCTTTAGAAGGCTTCGTAGCTCACAAACCTAGTATTATCGTAATATGGGGATGGGGTGGATGTGGAGGCTCTTCTCTTTCTGGTGGACATGGTTAAAATACTTTCTGTAGCTTACAACTTAGTAGCACCAATGTTTCCCAACACAATCAACAATCTAGCAGCTAAAACACAAACACCCCCAAACTTCAACTCTACTACCCAATACCCACACTCTCCTTGTCTACTCCTTCTCCAAACTTCACAATCAATTTTTCAGCACCCAAACTACTTCACAATGCAACACTTCTCCAACTACTACCTCCTTTGACTACTAACAACTTTCAAGAAAAGGTGAAGATTACCTTTTTGATGGTGTTCTCCACTATGTTCTTGCTTCTAATGTTGATTTGAGGCTATGGAATGGATCTTTGTTGTTTGAGATAGCTAAGGGTTTTAGGAATTTAAGAATTTTGGTTGTGGTTAGGTTTGATTTGTGGAGGATTTGTGGGTAATTTGTGGATTTTTCGTGAGTTTTTTGGAGAAGGGGGTTAGGTTTTGGTTTTGAAATTGGGGCAAATCTGATTTCTGGGCGTTTTTAAGTTTCTGGATTTACGCCTGGCCGCAGCTCTTTCTTTTAGCCGCGCCCAATATTCTGCACTCCTTCGGGAATTTCTGCGCCGCGGCGCCTAGACTTGGCATTTTTTTTTTTAGATATTTGGCGCCGCTGCCCTGCTCCTGGGCGCCGCGGCTCTTAAACTTCAATGCTTTTTCAGATCTTTTGGCGCCGCGGCGCTAACCCGTTTTTTTGGAAATCCTGACTTTTCTTTAGTTTTTCGCCTTCGCTTATTTGCTCTGCACTCACAATCACAAAGACAAACACAAGAACCCAAGACCGTGAGATTGTTCTAGACAAAATAAAATAAACTAAAGACATAAATTAAAATGACATAATTGAAAACGCTGGGTTGCCTCCCAACAAGCAATGCCTTTTAACGTCTTTTAGCCGACGCAATTAACCTGCAGACGAGTGCCCATTGATCCTTCTCGCGAACCGCTTGCAATCCACAGATTTATTGTTGTAGGTCTCAATTTCCTACGACCATTTGTTCAAACAAGAGCTTTAAACATACAATTATCCTCAAGTACACAAGCATGTGCTTGTCTTTTATGCTTTCTATAATGAAGGAATCCGTGAAATTCTCTACATCTCTCAACTCTAGGGGGTACTCTTGATGGTATGGGCTTCCTAATTGAGGATCAGCCGTGATAGCTAGTGGTGTTTCTTCTGTAATAGGTGCAAGAAAAAGAATTTCCACAGAATCCAAGAAGGTAAATAATTGATTTGCAATCTTTTCCTTCTACACCAACTATCTCACCAGATTCCTCAATAGTTGGGTGTGGTTCGTGCTCTCAATTTGTTGTTCATCGCTCAAAATGATCGCGAGCTCTCCTATTTGCGCTCCAGCTTTCTTCATGGCCAATCTCGTTTCGTCCATGAACTGAGCTTGATACCTAGCGAAATTGAGTATGGCTTCTCGTAATTCCTCCCTTTCTTCCTCTATGGTTGGAGCTCTATCATATTGACAGTAGAAATCCATGTCTTCAGGATCCCTGAGATGCATCAAAAACAACAACGGATCACGGCACCCTTGTTTTCACACAATAAATACATAAAACGGAAAAGAATAAAATAAAATAAAAAAAATAAAAATTAACAAAGAATAAAAACCAAATTAGAAATTAAAAATAGACAAATTTGATATTGAACTATGCCTAATCCCCGGCAACGGCGCCAAAAACTTGCTGCGCGAAAAGATGCACACACTTTAACGCAAGTGCACGTTATCGTGACAAGTAATATAGTCCTGGTAAGACCGAATATCGTCCACAAGGATTAGGGTTCAAGTACCAACTATCTATCTTTTGGTAAATTGATATTTGATTTTGTTGTTTATAACTAAGAATTATAAAGACTAATTTATCTAATGAGTTTACTTCAGTTGTGATGGGAATAGGGCTTTCATGTCTCCTCAACTATCCGCTTATGTTATTTATTAATACAACGAATTATGGTCTTCTTCTCTCGGAGCTAGCAGGTTTACGAAATCGTTTTATATTCGCGTTAAGGATATAAAAACACTCAACCCCAATATTGCACCTTACCTACCTTTCGGTGATAAGGATAACTCTATAGGAGGATTAAGAACAAAAACCTAGTTAACCGTCACGCACCATGCGCAAAATTAGGGTTGTTAAGTGTTACACCCCGTATTTTACAAGACATGTTTTAAGGTAGTACGTAAGAGCTCACAAGTGTTAAGATTTAAGACTTGTAAAAAAATTATCGGAATTATGGAATTGTCGGAAAAACGTAATATTGTGACTAATGGGAGGGCGACATGTGTCACCCCCCTTAATGTTGCCTTGGACGAAAAATAGCATGGCTAAGATGGTCATTGACCATAGTCTTGTATGACTAAAGTCTTCCAAGTTGTGAGCATGAGTTTCTTGACCAAGTCAATGGACCCACCTAGTCTTGATATTTAGTAAGACCACATCCTAACCACCCAATTGTGTGTATCTTGACCCTCCATGTCCCCATATTTATTACTAGTAGCAAGAGAGAGTTCCATACTTAGCCAAAAATCACAAAAAATTGGATGAACACAAGCTCAGTTTCTCGCCAAGCTCACTTCAAGAAGAGAAAATTTGTGTTCCTTGTCCAATAAGCTCCACACTTTAAACCAAGGTTCTTGAGTGTATCAAGCGTATCTCAATAGAAAAATCTTGGAAAAGATGGTTTACTGTTAGTCGCAAAGTGAAAACCTAGTGGCCTTCTAGGTTTTGGATTGGAAGTTGAAGTAAAGTTATTGGTGTGGTTCTAAGGGTCTCAACAAGAGGATTGAAGTGTCTTGGAGAGGCTCTAAACTACTAAGGAGCGACTTCGGATTTGGATTTGGATTAAGAATCGTTAAGGTATAATCTTGTCTTTTAAGGGTGTTACAAGATTATGTATTTATATTGTTGTTGTTAGCTTTACATGTTGATAGCATGAAGTTGGTATGTTGAAGTTTATAAGTATTATGGATTGCTTGTAGCTTAATCCGAAATGAAATGTAAGCCAAGTAAGTTGGATTACTATTTTAGTCGATTAGAATCGTCGCATGTTTTTGACTTGAGATTATAGTAATTGTAATCGTTGCGACTTGATATCATGTTAGGCTAACAATTTGGATTGAAATGGAAATTGGATAAGAATTGGTATTGTTGTATTCATTATGGCCGAAAATTGGACTTTTAGTTTGTTATTCATTTGCATTGGATTACTTTCTAAATTGTGAGCCAATTGGGGCTGTTTAGTTATTCATTTGTATTGGACTACCTTCTATATTGTTGTGATCCAATTGGGGCTGTTTGGTTATGGTATTTCGGCCTTGAAAAAGGTGGCAAAGTAAGTAAAAACAAAGGAGGTGCTGTCCGATTTTCTGTAGAATTTGGCGGCTTAGCACTTAGAATATTCTATGTTTGAAGTAAGAGGTTAATGGACGTATTGTGACCATGATAGGTTGAAGAAATATGTATAGCGTATCCTACTTGAAGAATGGAATAGCTCAAGGTTGAAGTACTTTGGAGCATTTTACTACTTGTCGACAATCGTCGCGAGGTATGTGAACCTCTTCTTTCTTTGTATGATCCTACGTATGAAATCTCCATGTGATAGTATTTCAAGATTCCTTCTACTCTTAGAAGTTGAAGTATTTACATTGTTGAATCTAAGTTAAGGGTATGTTTAAATTGTCCTAAGTCCTTACTAGGTCTTATGGGAGACGTTGGTAAGAACGGTTAGGAAGTTATGAGACTTGATTTAAAGGCTATGTGTCTTGATTTGTTTAAAGTAAGTAAGTGGATTTTATGTTCGAAAATGACTTGAAGTTATATGATTTTAAGGGAATAAATTACTTGGTTTTGGAAGGTATGGAACTTTATATGATTTTGTATAAGTAATTGGGCTTTAAAGGAAGTATGTTATGAAGTTTGAAGACTAAGAACTATGATTGTCTTTTAAGGATTATGAAGTTTTAAGCGATACGATTCTTTTTAAGTATGTATGTACGTAGTATCTTTTGATCCCGTTTTCCTAAGTGTTGTAAGAATAAAAATGTCTTAAGTTCTCTAAAATGAAAGGTTGTTATAACACTTTATGGGAAGTTGTTATGACGACTTATGAAGAAGTAATTATACGATGTAAAAGGTTATGTAAGGAAAATACACCGAGCCTACAAATAGGCCGGATTACGTTATGAAATACACCGAGCCTACAAATAGGCCGGATTACGCTATGAGATACACCGAGCCTACTCATAGGCCGGATTACGCCATATTACCCCGAGCCTACACATAGGCCGGGTTACGTCATCTTACACCGAGCTCCACAGGCGGGCCGGATTATGCTACATGATTCCACAGTACACCGAGCTCCACAGGCGGGCCGGATTATGCTACATGATTCCACAGTACACCGAGCCCCACAGGCGGGCCGGATTATGTCACATGATTCGTCAGTACACCGTGTCCCGCAAATGGGCCGGATTATGTTAAGTAAGATAAATAAGTTATGTGGAAAAACTTGATTAAACTCTTAAGTATGTATGTAAGAACATGTTGTTAAATCTTATTGAAAGAAGGAAAAGAACGGTTAATATACGATTGATTTCAGGAGTTTTTATGATATTCTTTTATGCAGTTATGATATGATTGTTGCACCTTATTTCTGTTCCATACTCTGCACTGTTGTAATCGACTTCTTCTGGGCCGCGTTCATGCCCGCAGGTATTAGGTGCACAGTTGGTGATCCTTGCTCTAGGATCTCGTTGATTTTGGGAGAAAGCTCCAATTGCTCCGAGGCTTATCTTGGGTACGGCTTTCCACGATGTGGTAGACTTATGTACATTCGTGGTATGGCGGCCCTGTCCCGCCACAGTTATTATGTTAAACTCTTAGAGGTCTGTAGTCACATGTCGTGGGTCGGTTTGTAAAAAGAAAGGGAGGTAATTTTTGTTGTTATGTATATGTATATGTGTCCAGGAAGGTAGCCTTATCGCTAACCTTGTGGTTTAATTTCTCGTTATTTTATTTTATAAGTTTCATGTATGTTCCGCCGCTATTCTCTCGAGGAATACCAACAGGTGCCTGTGTAGGCACGACCGTGCCCGGTCTGCCGTGACAAAGTGGTATCGAGCGCTTAGTCCTCGGAAAGTATCTACTGCACTGTGTCTAGTAGAGTCTTGATTATCGGTGTGTTGTGCACCACATCTATAATCGTGAGGTCGCAGGACATTTAGGATTGGTTTCATTCTTCTCACTCGAGATCGTGCAAGAGAGTCAGATTAATAGTTGATCCGTCTCGACGTATTCTTATGTATGTGAATCGGCTATGCCTCCACGGAAGGCACTCAGGCCTGGAGGGCAAGGCAGCAGCAGGAGCCGCCAGCGCAGAGAGTTACCAGAGTCGCACGCACTATGCCCGAGGTAGAGGCGGTCGGCGAGTTCACCCACGCCAAAGATAGAGAGCCGAGAGGCGGTAGCTCCAGAGGTTCCTGCACGAGCCCTCAGCCTGCACCAGGGGCGAGTTTAGGGATTATGGAGAGCGGTCGGGCTTTGACTAGCATAGTGGTAGGGCAACACGATGGAGCAGTGCAACTAACCCAGAGCGCATTTGAGGATACGGATTTTCTAGATGTCATCCACCGAGTTTTATGGTTCGAGGTCCATGAGGATCCGCAGGAGTTCATTCGGCAGCTACAATGACCACGCAGTTCTTAGGGCTTCAGAGACAGAGTTCGTTACGCTAGCCTCCTACCGTTACGCCGATATCGCGTTGAACCGGTTTGAGTCGTGGTTGCTTCGAGAGGTGATGATGCTCGCCCACGGTTTGGGATGAGTTTACTGAGGCCTTCATGAATCACTTTTGCCTCCCGAGATGAGGAGAGCCCGTGTTGATAGGTTCTTATCATTGAGGCGAATGGGAGGACCATCGTGAGTACACCCAGAGTTTGACTCGTTGGCTAGGTATGCGACACTATTGTGGCTAACATGGCCGATAGAGTCCATCGCTATGTTATGGGACTAGACCGTTATATGATCACCGCTGTTCGGGAGTGGCCCTTCACCAGAATGGATATTGCCGTGATGCAGACATATGCACAGTGGAGGATGAGGCGAGGAGAGAGGACCGACTGCAGAAGGCCAGCCCAAGAGGCCAAGACGGCAGGGTTCAGGTGATATTCGAGGCGAGAGCCTCAAAGAAGAGCTAGGTCTACGCTCACCCGACACGAGTGCTCCTTCCCGCTTTCTGCGGAGGTTAGATCAACCGGTAACTGGAGCCGGTCGAGCTCCAGTGGCTTTGATTCAGATACGTGATACGCACACGGGTTCTAGATGGCCCTCTTCCTCGATGTTCACAAGTGTGGCTGGCATCACCACGGGAATGTCGTGCCATCGTGCCTGCTTTTTACCCGTGGCCGCGGGCCATATGTTGAGGGATTGTCCTAGTAGGAGAGCTACGGGAGGATATCACGCCACCTGGATCGCCATGTTCGCCTCCTTGGGCTAGGCAGATGTTCATCCACGGCAGTCGGCAGGGTCGTGGTGGAAGTTCCCAGTTTTAGCGGTCCTTTGAACCGCCTATATGATTTCAGGTATATCTTCGACCCTTTAGAAATTTGTATGCATGATAAAGTTGTGGTATGTTTAAGTTTCATGAACAGACTGTATTGAGACTATGTACATGCTAGAAGTAAGTTGGAAGTACGAAAAGATAATCTTTTTAGGCCTTGAATGTGAGTATATAGTGATGATGCACACTATGGATTGTTTCCTCGTTTGGTTTGTGATGGATAAATATGCAAGTGCGGTATATTAGGGCCATATGTGGCATAATTAGGTTTTGCTAAGTGCAAGTTTATGAGACTATGCCAAGGGATGATAGATTGAGCTCCGAAAGAACATTCGGGGACGAATGTTTCTAAGGGGGGAAGAATGTTACACCCCGTATTTTACAAGACATGTTTTAAGGTAGTACGTAAGAGCTCACAAGTGTTAAGATTTGAGACTTGTAAAAAAATTATCGGAATTATGGAATTGTCGGAAAAACGTAATATTGTGACTAATGGGAGGGCGACATGTGTCACCCCCCTTAATGTTGCCTTGGACGAAAAATAGCATGGCTAAGATGGTCATTGACCATAGTCTTGTATGACTAAAGTCTTCCAAGTTGTGAGCATGAGTTTCTTGACCAAGTCAATGGACCCACCAAGTCTTGATATTTAGTAAGACCACATCCTAACCACCCAATTGTGTGTATCTTGACCCTCCATGTCCCCATATTTATTACTAGTAGCAAGAGAGAGTTCCATACTTAGCCAAAAATCACAAAAAATTGGATGAACACAAGCTTGAAGCTCTCGGCCAAGCTCACTTCAAGAAGAGAAAATTTTTGTTCCTTGTCCAATAAGCTCCACACTTTAAACCAAGGTTCTTGAGTGTATTGTAAGCGTATCTCAATAGAAAAATCTTGGAAAAAGATGGTTTACGGGTTAGTCGCAAAGTGAAAACCTAGTGGCCTTCTAGGTTTTGGATTGGAAGTTGAAGTAAAGTTATTGGTGTGGTTCTAAGGGTCTCAACAAGAGGATTGAAGTGTCTTGGAGAGGCTCTAAACTACTAAGGAGCGACTTCGGATTTGGATTTGGATTAAGAATCGTTAAGGTATAATCTTGTCTTTTAAGGGTGTTACAAGATTATGTATTTATATTGTTGTTGTTAGCTTTACATGTTGATAGCATGAAGTTGGTATGTTGAAGTTTATAAGTATTATGGATTGCTTGTAGCTTAATCCGAAATGAAATGTAAGCCATGTAAGTTGGATTACGATTTTAGTCGTATTAGAATCGTCGCATGTTTTTGACTTGGAGATTATAGTAATTGTAATCGTTTGCGACTTGATATCATGTTAGGCTAACAATTTGGATTGAAATGGAAATTGGATAAGAATTGGTATTGTTGTATTCATTATGGCCGAAAATTGGACTTTTAGTTTGTTATTCATTTGCATTGGATTACTTTCTAAATTGTGAGCCAATTGGGGCTGTTTAGTTATTCATTTGTATTGGACTACCTTCTATATTGTTGTGAGCCAATTGGGGCTGTTTGGTTATGGTATTTCGCCTTGAAAAAGGTGGCAAAGTAAGTAAAAACAAAGGAGGTGTCATCCGATTTTCCAGAGAATTTGGCGGCTTAACACTTAGAATATTCTATGTTTGAAGTAAGAGGTTAATGGACGTATTGTGACCATGATAGGTTGAAGAAATATGTATAGCGTATCCTACTTGAAGAATGGAATAGCTCAAGGTTGAAGTACTTTGGAGCATTTTACTACTTGTCGACAATCGTCGCGAGGTGTGTGAACCTCTTCTTTCTTTGGCATGATCCTACGTATGAAATCTCCATGTGATAGTATTTCAAGATTCCTTCTACTCTTAGAAGTTGAAGTATTTACATTGTTGAATCTAAGTTAAGGGTATGTTTAAATTGTCCTAAGTCCTTACTAGGTTTTATGGCAGACGTTGGTAAGAACGGTTAGGAAGTTATGAGACTTGATTTAAAGGCTATGTGTCTTGATTTGTTTAAAGTAAGTAAGTGGATTTTATGTTCGAAAATGACTTGAAGTTATATGATTTTAAGGGAATAAATTACTTGGTTTTGGAAGGTATGGAACTTTATATGATTTTGTATAAGTAATTGGGCTTTAAAGGAAGTATGTTATGAAGTTTGAAGACTAAGAACTATGATTGTCTTTTAAGGATTATGAAGTTTTAAGCGATACGATTCTTTTTAAGTATGTATGTACGTAGTATCTTTGGATCCCGTTTTCCTAAGTGTTGTAAGAATAAAAGTGTCTTAAGTTCTCTAAAATGAAAGGTTGTTATAACAGCTTTATGGGAAGTTGTTATGACGACTTAAGAAGAAGTAATTATACGATGTAAAAGGTTATGTAAGGAAAATACACCGAGCCTACAAATAGGCCGGATTACGTTATGAAATACACCGAGCCTACAAATAGGCCGGATTACGCTATGAGATACACCGAGCCTACTCATAGGCCGGATTACGCCATATTACCCCGAGCCTACACATAGGCCGGGTTACGTCATCTTACACCGAGCTCCACAGGCGGGCCGGATTATGCTACATGATTCCACAGTACACCGAGCTCCACAGGCGGGCCGGATTATGCTACATGATTCCACAGTACACCGAGCCCCACAGGCGGGCCGGATTATGTCACATGATTCGTCAGTACACCGTGTCCCGCAAATGGGCCGGATTATGTTAAGTAAGATAAATAAGTTATGTGGAAAAACTTGATTAAACTCTTAAGTATGTATGTAAGAACATGTTGTTAAATCTTATTGAAAGAAGGAAAGGAACGGTTAATATACGATTGATTTCAGGAGTTTTTATGATATTCTTTTATGCAGTTATGATATGATTGTTGCACCTTATTTCTGTTCCATACTGCACTGTTGTTATCGACTTTCTGGGCCGCGTCATGCCCGCAGTATTAGGTGCAGTTGGTGATCCTCGCTCTTAGGATCTCGGTTGCTTTTTGGGAGAAAGCTCCAATTGCTCCTGAGGCTTATCTTGTGGTACGCTTTCACTGATGTGGTAGACTTATGTACATTCAGGGGTATGGCGGGGCCCTGTCCCGCCACAGTTATTATGTTAAACTCTTAGAGGTCTGTAGTCACATGTCGTGGGTCGGTTTGTAAAAAGAAAGGGATGTAACTGTTGTTGTTATGTATATGTATATGTGTCCAGGAAGGTAGCCTTATCGGCTAACCTGTGGTTTAATTTCTCGTTATTTTATTTTATAAGTTTCATGTATGTTCACGCTATTCTCTCGAGGAATACTCAACAGGTGCCTGTAGGGGCAGGGCCATGCCCGGCCTGGGTCGTGACATTAAGCCTCTCATTAACGCTACATAAATAATTGAGGTATTTTCATCCCCAATCAAAGAATGTCTACCCAACTTACAACATATTCACAATCTCTCCTTTCGAAGTAAATTAGAAATCATATAAGGATAATTAGTTGTCAATTAATTACCAAGCATTCAACGCAATTATTGGATAAATCTCTCAAAGAAGAATAATAACCATAAACATGTATTAATTCATAACATAAGTTTCTAGTGAATCAACATGGAAAGTCCTATAAGAGAATTAGTTCCTAGCCATTGACATGACAAGAACTAATTCAAAGTTCATCATACAAAACTGAAATAAAGAAAAGAAAAGGAAAAGAAAGTACTAAATTATGGTCTGCAATATCCAAGCAAGAAATCTTGTGTTGTGCAAGAAGGGGAACCCTTAAAATCTGCCTAGGGTTCTCCTTTTATAGTCGAAAACCGCCTTAACTTTTCCTCGCAGTTCGGCCCGTAAAATCGTCAAAACCACGATTTTTCCAGCGCCGCCGCTGCGCGCTATCGGCCGCGCCGGTACTTCGTGGCACGGGTGATTTGGCGCCACTACCGCCTTCTCTGCTCGGTAGCCGCGCGCACTGCAACTCGTAGCCTTTCGCTGACAGGCGCCGCGCCCGCACTGTTGACATGAGGCGCCGTGGCGCTGGGACTTCTGCAGCCTCTCTGGATATTGGGCGCCGCGGCCTTGCTTCTGACTGCAGGAGGCGCCGCGGCGCTGGTCTGGGTTTTTGCCTTGTTCGCCACTTTCTCTGTTTTTAGCTCTGGAACCTCCTCTTTTGTCCTCTTTTAGCTCCTTTTCCGCCATTTGGCCATTTTAACCACTTTGACTCAAAAGAAAGAAAATCTATCCTAATACGACACTTATTTATACAAAAAAGGACAAAAGATTAACTAAAAACGACTCAAAAAGTGTATATAAAATACACCGATCATTAGGTGTGGATGTGTTAAATGAGTATGGATGTGACATTTAAACATGTGAAGTGCTAACAAGATGAGTTTTGGTGAAAATAATTATTTCAGAATCAAAACAAATAGTGAGGTACATAAGATTCGATAAAATCGACTAAGTTTATGATAGGTTTGCCTTCCAGCAAGTTTAAGTGAAAATACATTGAGAATTTGAGAAAACATAAAACATAAAAGTGGTATCCCTTTGAAATACCTTTCCAATCGTATATAAAGGAGGACACACTGATCTCTATACAAAAAGATGCACGAACGTACACCAAGGCAGTGTTACTGCCCTTGTTCCGCGGTGGGTTGTGCGATGGTCGTTCAACTATATAAGGGCAGTTTGGTATTTTAATATTTCATTGTGGGTATTCTAAAAATTTATAATCATGCTAAAACAATAAATAATTAACCAAATTTTGATTTTAGAAAGATGTCCAAATATGGAAAATGAAATTATTTAATGACATTATTATCTTTCTAAAAGTGTTAAATCAACATATCTGATCCTATTAAATGCATCCTCGTGTATCTTCTAAAATGCTTTCTCTCTTCTCACTTTAGTTATTTATATATACATCTCTATATGTCATTCCTCAAACCTCATTACTTCTCAACAATCATTCTTGTGTTTTCCTTTGAATACATTTTGTTTCTCTTTTAATTTCCATCTTCATATATACATGGATACTTCATATGAATTTAACACTTATCGTGATTTATAAGAGTATGATATGAGATCAATGGGTATAAGATGAAGAGAGAAGAGCACATGTTTGCTTTTATATATCCATTGATCTCAGTATCATACTCATATAAATCATGATACTATTACAAGGAATATTCTACTAGAAAAAACACTTGTTCGTTGTGATCCTGAAAAATTATTGGTATCGTGATCAGACACAAAATGAAATTGTTCAAAATGTGAGACAATATTCAATTAAAGCTTGCATAATCATAAGGATAAATGACCATGAAACACTTAAAAAATCAAATAATGTTAAGTAAACCTTGCGCCATCCATAATCATATATCGCAACAAGTCAAAATTTCACCTATAGATAAAATCACACTGATCGATAAATTTTAAAGATAAAATATTATAGCCTCTTCTCTCTTTGTATCCAAATTCACCATATATAAATTCACGACAAGTGTTTTATTCGTTCGAAGTAGCCATATATACCCAAAAATTAAAATTAAAAGAGAAACACAATTTATTTGCACTTGGTGTCGGCGACATTTGGATTTTGTCCTCATATTTTTTTTTAAAAATAATATAGAGGAAAGACTTAGTTGTATATCTATGTTAGAAATATGATTACTCAAAAGAATCATGTTTATGAAAAATTGTTGCTTACCTTTTTTATACTCGATTTTTTTATTATTTTTTATCAATTTATAGAATTTAATTATATCTAATAAAAACTGTAATTTTCATTTCTATTAAACTAAAAATAATGACAAATTGTAGTTAGCATTTTTTTATCATTCCAGTTTTATTGAATATTCCTGAAGGAACTAGTTATGAATTCTTACGTGGCTCCGGATATGTGTATCGTTGAATCAATTTCAATAATAATGCAAAATTACAAGAATCTAATTAATATAAATTTTATTAAATATCTTAATATTTGCAATATTTTCTCTATATGACCTAATCAGATATGGTAAAAATTTATTGTTTCAAGTCTAAAGAATGTAACACTAACCAACTTTTAAATGTTTATTGTCTGTTTTATTAATTCTTTAGACACACATTAATTATTCTTATTTTAGTACGTCTGGTGTCACGACCCAATTTACTCAGCCATGATGGCACTAACCACAAGGGTTAGTAAGCCGACCACAATCACTTAATCCAAAATATTTAAAGAATAAAGTGCAGGAATAGTTAAGGAAACTCAATTTCAGTCTTAAAAAGTCTTATAATATAAATAATACGAAAATAATACAATTCCTCAAGACTGGTGTCACTATTACAAGAACTAACTAGAAAGGAATACAAGTCTGGGAATATATTTCGAAAATACATAAGCTATCAGAATATGAAAAGACAGAAACTATAGGATAGATGGAAGGATTCAGTGCCATGAATCACATAGATGGCTCACCCCGAATCATTCAGAATGTCCTCCTCAATGACCGACACCATCTCGATCTCCACTCGTGCTAGGAATAGAGTCAGCAAACAAAAGGATGTTGCAAGTGTAGTGTTAGTACACAAATAATGGTTTATAACATTCTGTAAATTCAGATTAGGTGTGGATGTGTTAAATGAGTATGGATGTGACATTTAAACATGTGAAGTGCTAACAAGATGAATTTTGGTGAAAATAGTTATTTCAGAATCAAGACAAATAGTGAGATGCATAAGATTCGATAAAATCTACTTAGTTTATGATAGGTTTGCCTTCCAACAAGTTTAAGTGATAATACATTGAGAATTTGAGAAAACATAAAACATAAAAGTTGTATCCCTTTGAAATACCTTTCCAACCGTATATAAAGGAGGACACACTGATCACTATACAAAAAGGTGCACGAATGCACACCAAGGCAGTGTTACTGCCCTTATTTCGCGGTGAGCTGCGCGATGGTCGTTCAACTATATAAGGGCAATTCGGTATTTTAATATTTCACTGTGGGTATTCTGAAAATTTATATACATGCTAAAACAATAAATAATTAACCAAATTTTGATTTTAGAAAGATGTCCAAATATGGAAAATGAAATTATTTAATGACATTATTATCTTTCTAAAAGTGTTAAATCAGCATACCTGATCCTATTAAATGCATCCTCGTGTATCTTCTAAAATTCTTTCTCTCTTCTCACTTTAGTTATTTATATATACATCTCTATATGTCATTCCTCAAACCTAATTACTTCTCAACAATCATTCTTGTGTTTTCCTTTGAATAAATTTTGTTTCTCTTTTAATTTCCATCTTCTTATATACATGGATACTTCATATCAATTAAACACTTATCGTGATTTATAAGAGTGTGATATGAGATCAATGGGTATAAGATGAAGAGAGAAGAGCAAATGTTTGCTTTTATATATCCATTGATCTCAGTATCATACTCATATAAATCATGATATTATCACAAGGAATATTCTACTAGAAAAAGAACTTGTTCGTTGTGATCCTGAAAAATTATTGGTATCGTGATCAGACTAAAAATGAAATTGTTCAAAATGTGAGACAACCTTCAATTACAACTTGCATAATCATAAGGAGCAATGACTATGAAACACTTAAAAATTCAAATAAGGTTAAGTAAACCTTGCGCCATCCATAATCATATATCGCAACAAGTCAAAATTTCACCTATAGATAAAATCACATTGATCGATAAATTTTAATGATAAAATATTATGGCCTCTTCTCTCTTTGTATCAAATGACAATA
Organism: Przewalskia tangutica; assembly: GCA_029844215.1. Taxonomy (NCBI): domain Eukaryota; kingdom Viridiplantae; phylum Streptophyta; class Magnoliopsida; order Solanales; family Solanaceae; genus Przewalskia; species Przewalskia tangutica. The sequence goes on from CM056719.1 coordinate 133,772,111, forward strand.
TATATAAATTCATGACAATTGTTTTATTCATACGTGTAAGCGTTTATATTATAGAAATAATTGTATCCCTATCCATAATTAGAATATTTTCATATATTGTGTAAATATAATTATTGTAAGACTAGGATTCCTCTTTTGTATAGTCTTAGGATTCCTATTGTATAAGGGATGAATATTGTACTCTATATATACTTTGATATTTATGAGAAGACTTCATAAGGGAGATTAATATCATCTTACATGTTATCAGAGCCAAGTAGCCAAAAAAACCCTAGAAATTTTTGTCCAAAGCCACCGGCCTCACCCCTTTCTCTGTCGCGGTTCCTCCCAAAATTTCTTGGTTTTCTCCTACATTCCTCTATTCTCTAAATGGATACTCAGGATTACTCTTCTGATTCTGACGCTTCTACCTCCACAAATCCCACCACCACATCGTCATCTTCTTTTCATCCCGCCCTAACTGTTTCCAACATCAAGAATTATATTCCCATTCTTCTTGATCAAGAAAACAGTCAGTATTCTCCTTGGGTTGAACTGTTTCGTAATCACGTATGTCTCTATAATGTGCTTGGCCACATCGACGACACTATTCCATGCCCTCCGGAGGTTGATGAGTCTACTTGGTGTCGTCTAGACGCCGGCGTTAAACAGTGGATTTATGGTAGTATTTCTCAGGATCTTCTTTTTACTATCATGAAATCTGGCGCCACAGCCTGTGATTTATGGAACGGCTTGGAGGAAAACTTTCAAGATAACAAGCACACTCGTGCGGTGTATTTGGAGGAACAATTTAACAATACACGCCTTGAAAATATCTCCAACATGACTGAATACTGCAGACAGTTGAAACTATTGGCGGATCAACTCTACAACGTCGACACGCCTGTCTCGGACACTAAGATGGTGTTGCAATTGATTGCAGGCCTTCCCAAAGGCGACTATGATACGTTAGCCACCATGATTCAACAGGCAGATCCACTTCCCAGTTTTAACAAAGCTCGCTTGCAGTTATTGCTCGAAGAGACTCGACGTGCTAAGAAGGATGAGCACAATCAGAAGGCATTAGCTGTCGAAACGCGCCCTCAAGAGTCAACGCCGCCAGAATACTCTCAACCACAGTAGGGACGCGGTGGAAAGGGTGGCAAGGGCAGCGACAGAGGAGGACATGGTCGTGGCAAGGGTCGCGGACAGCAGAACCAAGAACAAAGAACAACATGGCCGGCAGACCGCTCAGCCGCGACGCCCAACAACCGCATAACGCCGCCACGGTTCCGGCAAAGAACCCTTCTACCAGTTCTCCTACCAAGGTGTGTTGGGCCCTGCTCCAGCCCCTCGGCACGTCCAGTACCCGCAGCAGGCCCACTTCATGCACGACCAGTTTCAGCAGCCCTCATCCAGCATGACACCCACTGAGTTAGGTCAGGCATTCAGCAGTCTCAACATGCAACAGCCTGACAACAACTGGTACATGGACTCCGGAGCCACTTCTCACCTCACCCGAACTGCAGGTATTTTTCCCAAACTGTTGGTTTAAAGCATCCTCAATTTGTGACAGTTGGTAGTGGTCACCGCATTCCAGTAAAGGGTTTTGGTACATCATACACACCACCTCCTAATCTATTCCCACTTCAAAATACCCTATATGCCATACATGTAATTATGAATCTAATCTATATCCGTAAATTCACTCGTAATAATTATGTATCTGTTGATTTTGACCCTTTTGGTTTCATTGTGAATTATCTTCATACGGGGACACCTCTTACAATATGCAATAGCATGGGGGATCTATATCTATTTACTCCCACCTTCGCTGCCAGATCTAGCTCTCCCGTCTCTCTAGCGACCATTTCTTCTTCAACATGGAATAATAGGCTTGGTCATCCAGGAGCTCCAGTTTTTAGTTTTCTTAGAGGCAATAATTTCATTACTTGTAATTGAAGGCTTGCCCAAAACTGTGTTTCTTGTTCTTTAGGCAAACATACTCGTCTTCCATTTAAATCATCTACTAGTGTTACTTTTGCACCTTTTGATATGGACATCATATGTTGCTAGTTCTCTCGGTCATAAATACTATCTTATCTTACTAGATGATTTTTCTCACTTTGTTTGGTTGTATCCTCTCAAATTTAAATCGGAAGTGTTTGCCAAATTTCTTGAGGTTCGAACATTTATTCAAACACAGTTTGAAAAAGGTATAAAATCTTTTCAGTGCGATAATGGTCGTGAATTCAATAACTCTATGTTTCATCGGTTTTGTACCAATAATGGCATGGTCTTTCGCTTCTCCTGCCCCCACACCTCCCCACAAAATGGTAAAGCTGAAAGAATCATCCGCACCATTAACAATATGATTCGCACTCTATTGATTCATGCCTCTCTATCTCTGTCCTTCTGGGTGTATGCTGCTAAAATGTCAGAATACGTTCTCAATATTCTCCCAACTATCACCCTTCACAATATGACCCCTACCGAAATCCTCTATCATAAAGTCCCCTCTTATGATCATCTCCGGATATTCGGTTGTCTATGCTATCCTAAACTTGCCTCTACTGTCCCTCACAAACTAGGCCCCCGATCCACTCCATGTGTCTACCTAGGCTTCCCGCCGAACCATATGGGCTATCTATGCTATGACTTGTCCACTCGTCAGATCCACATCTTCCGTCACGTCACATTCGACGAGACCACATTCCCGTTTTGGAATCTTAAATAGTTCCAAAAACTGGATTACTCTTTTCTTGACGAGCCTGCCATCTCTTCCATCATCCTCAGTCAACTAGAGCATAGAATTGCCACAAATTAGTGTCAGTGCCGCGGCCCCAAGGGTCAGTGCCGCGGTACCAAAACTTATGCGAACAGGTTCCTGCATCACCATCGACAGCGCCGCGCCGAAAGGCGGCTGCGCCAAAACTTCGCAGAGGTCCACGTCCTCCGACGCGGCCCTTAATCACAGTTCCACGGTGCCGCTGATGGCTCCTTCCAGCACCACGATCCTTGATCACAGCACTGCGGTGCCTCCTACGGCGCCAACCCCTCCTTCTCCATATCCAACAAATCCCTCCAACTTGGAGCCTCCCACTATCCCCACTCACCAAATGGAAACTCGTGCGAAGCATGGAATATTCAAACCCAAAGTCCAATTTAACTTGTCTGCCCAAACCATTTCACCAATTCCCAAGAACCCTATATTGGTCAAACAAGACCCTAATTGGAATACGGCTATGTCTGAGAAATTCAATGCTTTAACTAAATAGCATACATGAGATCTAGTACCTAGACCTGAGGGGGTGAATGTGATTCATAGTGTGGCTATTTCGTCACAAATTCAGAGACAGTGGAAATCTTAAGAGGTATAAGGCACGACTTGTGGCTAATGGCATAAATCAGCAAGAGGGCATTGATTGTGGTGAGACCTTCAGCCCGGTTGTCAAACCGGCTACCATCCGCACAATTTTGAGCATTGTCATGGGCAAACACTGGCCGATCCATCAGCTTGATGTGAAAAATGCATTCTTACATGGGGATCTGAGAGAGACAGTCTACATGCATCAGCCGCCAGGGTTCACCCATCCAGCAATTCCTCACTATGTGTGTCGTCTCCGTAAGTCACTATATGGCCTGAAACAGGCCCCCCGTTCGTGGTATGATCTATTTGCCAGGTATATCTTGCAGATTGGGTTTGTATGCAGCAAGAATGATATATCACACTTCATTTTTCATCAAGGTAGTAGCACAGCTTACTTATTACTTTACGTGGATGATATCGTTCTTACTGCCTCCTCCGACGGATTGAAAATGAGATTATTGCCTTGCTTAAGGCCGAATTTGTAATGACTGATTTAGGGAAGCTGAGTTACTTTTTGGGGATATCAGTGACCAGGTCTGCCAACCACATGTTCTTGTGTCAGCGTAAGTATGCAGAGGAGATTGTGTACAGGGCTAAGATGGCGAATTGCAAAGTTTCACCTACTCCAGTTGATTCGAAATCTAAGCTCAGTGCTATGGATGGTGCTCCAGTCTCTGATCTTACTCTGTATAGGAGCCTTGCAGGTGCACTTCAGTATCTCACATTCACAAGATATTCTGGCTATGGCGCCTAAAGAACAAAAAGAGAAAGTGTGAGGACAGTCGGAAAGGGCAGACATTGCTTATGATGTTCAGCAGGTATGTCTATTCATGCATGCCCCCAGAGAGTCTCATTTCAGTGCTCTTAAGCATATCATTCGATATATTAAGGGCACACTTGATTATGGTTTGCACCTATACCCCTCTGCACCAAACAGGTTGCTCTCTTATACGGATGCAGATTAGGCAGGGTGTCCGGACACGTGACACTCCACCTCCGACTTTTGTGTATTTTTAGGGGATAATCTGATTTCTTGGTCTACCAAGCGACAGACTACCCTATCTCGATCCAGTGTCGAGGCTGAGTACAGAGGCATTGCAAATGTGGTAGCTGAGATTTGTTGGCTCAGAAATTTACTGTTTGAACTTCATTGTCTTTTGCGTCAGGCATCTATTGTGTAATGTGATAACATCTCTGCCATCTATCTTTCTCATAATACGGTTCAACATCAGCGAACCAAGCATATTGAGATATACCTACACTTCGTTCGTGAGAGAATGTTGCGCTAGGCCATATCAGAGTGTTACATGTTCCATCATCCTATCAGTATGCAGACATATTCACCAAAGGACATCCCAGACAGTTTTTTCTTGACTTCAGATCCAGTCTCAGCGTCTGGCCTCCTCCCGCTCCGACTGAAGGGGTGTGTAAACGTGTATATTGTAGAAACAATTGTATCCCTACCTATAATTAGAATATTTCGATATATTGTGTAAATATAATTATGGTAAGACTAGGATTCCTATTTTGTATAGGCTTAGGATTCCTATTGTATAAGGGATGAATATTGTACTCTATATATACTTTGATATTAATGAGAAGACTCCCTAAGGGAGATTAATATCATCTTATAGTACGAAGTAGCCATATATACACAAAAATTAAAATTAAAAGAGAAACACAATTTATTTGCACTTGGTGTCGACGACATTTGGATTTTATCTTCATATAATTTTTAGAAAAATAATATTAAGGAAAGACTTAGTTGTATATCTATGTTAAAAATATGATTACTCAAAAGAATCATGTTTATGAAAAAATTGTTGCTTAACTTTTTTTAACCCGATTTTGTTTTTATTTTTATCGATTTATAGAATTTCATTATATCTAATGAAAACTGTAATTTTCATTTCTATTAAACTAAAAATAATGACAAATTGTAGTTATCTATTTTTTATCATTCCAGTTTTATTGAATATTCCTGAAGGAACTAGTTATGAATTCTTACGTGGCTTTGGATATGTGTATAATTGAATCAATTTCAATAATAATGCAAAATTACAAGAATCTAATTAATATAAATTTTATTAAATATCATAATATTTCAATATTTTCTTTATATGACCTAATAATATATTGTAAAAAATTATTGTTTCAAATCTAAAGAAAGTAACACTAACAAACTTTAAATGTTTATTGTCTGTTTCATTAATTCTTTAGACACGCATTAATTATTCTTATTTTAGTACGTCTGGTGTCACGACCCAATTTACTGAGCCATGATGGCACTAACCACAAGGGTCAGTAAGGTGACCACAATCACTTAATCCAAAATATTTAAAGAATAAAGTGCAGGAATAGTTAAGGCAATTCAATTTCAGTCTTAAATAAGTCTTATAATATAAATAATACGAAAATACTACAATTACTCAAGACTGGTGTCACCAGTACAAGAACTAACTAGAAAGGAATACAAGTCTGGGAATATATTCCGAAAATTTATAAGCTATCAAAATATGAAAAGACAGAAAGTAAAGGATAGATGGGAGGATTCAGTGCCATGAATCACATAGATGGATCACTCTGAATTATTCAGAATGTCCTCCTCAATGACCGACATCATCTCGATCTCCACTCGTGCTAGGAATAGAGTCGACACACAAAAGGATGTTGCAAGTGTAGTGTGAGTACACAAATAATGGGTTATAACATTCTGTAAATTCGAATTAGGTGTGGATGTGTTAAATGAGTATGAATGTGACATTTAAACATGTCAAGTGCTAACAAGATATGATTTGGTGAAAATAGTTATTTCAGAATCAAGACAAATAGTGAGGCGCATAAAATTCATTAAAATCGACTCTATTTATGATAGGTTTGCCTTCCAGCAAGTTAAGTGAAAATACATTGAGAATTTGAGAAAACATAAATCATAAAAGTTGTATCCCTTTGAAATACTTGTTCAACCGTATATAAAGGAGGACACACTGATCTCTATACAAAAAGGTGCACGAATGCACACCAAGGCAGTGTTACTTCCCTTGTTCCGAGGTGAGCTGCGCGATTGGGCTTTCAGCTGTGTGACCACACAATGAGAAAGGCTTTTTAAAAGCCCTACATCGTTCCCTACACCCCAAATACAAAAAACTTGCTCTAGAAATGGATGCTCTCAAGAACCCAACATCCTCCAAGGTCCCTCCTTTATCCAATGTAAGTTTTAATGATGATTTCAAGTTTATTCCAATTTTCCAACAGGTAATTAACACGGGCAAACCCTTCAAATCTATATATAATCGATTGAGACTTCGTGTTGGACGAAAGAACCCTAGAATCTGAATTCAAGAGAATTGAACGCCAAAAAAGTAAAACCTTCATCCTTTAATTGATTATAGCTTTGTATTGATGATTATAGACTCTAAGTTTATGAGATATGAGTCTATGGGTTTGATTGAAAAACATGAACAATTATAAGTTTGTGTTATTGATTGTTGATTAATGATTAAGGGTGTTGTTTATCTCATGGGCAATAAAGAATGATATTGATTACATCTAAATGAGATTTTAGAATCACTTAGAAGTCATATGATGAGAATTGGGTGAAGATAATACCATTAATGAAGGTTTTGGAGTTTTATGCCCACCAAGTGTTTGATAAAATGCTTAGATGATCAAAGCATAAGTTTTATTGCTAATATAGAATTCCCTTTACTTGTGTTGCTTTAGATTAAAGTTTAAAGGGGTTGAAGGACATTGTATTACGCTTAAGAGCAAGGAATTAAGGTATGTGAGGCTAACTCTCTACGTTTGGAAATGTTAATAATTCTCCCGGCACCACGTTCTTTTGTAATGCTACAAATTGCTCAGAAATATAGTCAAGATTAGTTCCTTGAATAGTTGCAGAACTTCTATTCTCCAGTTTCATAATTCGTTCATGACTTTCATTCCGAACATTGTGAGCTCAATACGTAATCAATATAGACTCGTGTTTGATACCCATGAATCTCAGTGTAGAATATTCAACATGTTTGTATACAATTTTAGAGCTTCAGTTCTCATAATTAGTCCGTGAATACACGTCCTAGCGAATCATTGCTCGGTATGTTAGTGTTATACCTTCCAGCATGATTCTCAATTCTTTTATTTTTATTATTTAATATTGAATACCTGTATTATGGGCCTGAGGCCACAAATATATATTGGAACTGATGCCACAGTTATATATACATATACTTATGCCAGAGGCCACATATTTGTGCACATATATTGGGCCTGATGCCACATTATTATTATTTCAGTTAAATATTGTTAGGCGTATTTTGTATACGCTTTTTGAGTCATTTTTAGTTAGTATTTTCCCATTTTCGTTCAAATAAGTGTCGTGTTAGGTTGTTTTTCTTTCTTTTGATTCATAGCGGTGCGAAAAAGAAAAATGGCGAAAAGAAGCGAGAATTGGGCAGAAAAGGTGCTCCCGAGGCAAAGAGGACGAAAGTTGGCAAATCAGGATGAAGGATTGTCAGCACCGTGGTGCCAATATGCAGAACTGCGGTGCCGTATGTACAAAGAAGCCACAGAATTTTTAGCACCGCGGTGCCGGTGCGGAAAATCTCAGTTCCGAAGAAGAATTGGCTAAGGTCAGATTGGTCCATAGGGCACGAAATTTGGAACTTATTTAAGCCCTAGGTATTAATTCTATGAGGAACGAGGTCATTCTACAACATAACACAACACAAGGCATGAATTGAAGGCTACAATTGGAGACTTAGTTCACAGTAATTTCCTTTCTTTCTTAATTCAGTTTATGTATGGACTTTGTGTTAGTTCTTAGCGTGACTATGGCTAGGAGCTAAACACTTTATTCGGGCTTTCCTTATTAATCGCTTGAGCTTCTATTCATGAAATAATGCAGTAGTTTGATTTATTCTTCACTTGATTAAGATTTAGTCAATAATTGGTATGAATGCTTGATAATTAATTGATCACTAATTATCATAATATATATGATTTCGAATCAAGAACCGAGAGGAGAGATTTTGATATGCTGTAATTGACTAGATATAGGTTAAAATCGCGGATGACAGTACCCCGATACTTGTGTAGCATTATAGGGTAATGTTCTTAATCCTCCTATGTGGTAAATCCTATCATAGAAATATAGAAGGGTTCTACACTGGGGTTGAGTGATTATATGTCCTAACCGGAATATAAGACAGTTTAGTTAACCGATATCTTAACGTAGAAGAAGAAGTCATTCTAGTTGCATTAAGGATTGGATAGAGTAGATAGTCGAGGATTTTGGAAGCCCTAATTCCTTCATAACTGATAACAACTTAAATATTATTTAATTCTTGCAATTATTCTAGTAGTTAAACAAAAACTCAACTTAAATATCGATTGTCAAATAGATAACATAAAATAGATGAACGGTACTTAGAAACCAGTCTCTGAGGACGATATTCGGTCTTATGAGACTATATTACTTGTCAACGATGCGTGCGCTTGCGCGAACATTCGAAATATCGCTAACAAGTTTTTGGCGCCGTTGCCGGGACTGGCGTACTTCTAATATTGATCCATCTATTTTTATTTCTAATTTGGCCTTATTTTTATTTTTATTTTTACTATTAGAACCCTGTTGCCTTGATTTTGTTTGTTGATTTTGGTCTATTTCTGAAATCTAGTGTATGCGAAGAAGGAGAGGAGTAAATACACTTGTTCCCTTCAACCCTGAAATCGAAAAATTGTGCAAGCAATACAGGCGTGAGAAAAGAATTGCTGATTTACTAGCCATGGAAAATCAGCAGAACAACAACGGGATACCTGATGAGGGGTTGAATAATGAGGTACCGGTTGCCATGGGACAAGTCCCACCACCTGCAGAAATGAGCTTGGGAGATTATGTTCTGCCCACGGTTACTAGTGTACAAACATGCATCAGGCTCCCAACAATAGGGGCAAATAACTTTGAGATCAAGTCAGCCATCCTGAGCATGGTCCAGAACACAGTTCAGTTTGGGGGATTGTCATCTGAAGACCCCCACATGCACATTGCCAACTTTCTGGAGTTGTGTGCCACTTTCAAGTACAATGGCGTTACTGATGATGCCATTAGACTGAGGCTCTTCCCGTTCTCACTTAGGGACAGAGCCAAGAGCTAGTTGAACTCACTACCTGCCAACTCTGTCACTACCTGGCAGGACCTAGCCCAAAAGTTTCTTGCAAAGTTCTTCCCACTTTAAAAAGCGACAAAGTTAAGGGGAGAGTTAAACAATTTTTACCAGGTGGATGGTGAGTCACTCTTTGATGCATGGGAGCGATTTAAGGATCTGCAAAGGAAATGTCCACATCATGGCATAGAGAAGTGGATGTTAGTCCATATTTTTTATAATGGGCTGAGTGGTACTACTCGTACCATCATTGATGCTGCAGCAGTGGGAGCCTTTATGAGAAAGAGTGTCAATGAGGCACATGAGTTACTGGAAGACATGGCTGCCAGCAATCGCTAAGGGACAGATGACAGGTCAACGAATAGCAGGAAGACTATGGGTATACATGAATTATATGTCATCACTTCCCTGAATGCACATGTATCCCTTCTGACGAAGCAACTGCAGCAGAAAACTATGTTTGTGAATACAGTCCAGATGCCAGTAAATTGTGAGATTTGTGGTGGACCGCACTCCTTTGACAGATGCACAGCGGTGGATCCCAATAATGTGCCAATAGAACAGGTTCAGGTAGTTGGAAACTTTCAGCGGCCTTATAATTCCAACACATACAACCCAGGGTGGAGAAATTACCCTAACTTTTTGTGGAGGAACGACCAGGCCCAGCAGCAACCATATCAAGGGAGTTACCAGAACTAGCAAGGACAAAATCAGGCTACCTCATCCCAGTAGTTTAGACCACCTACACAGCAGGAGAAGCCTGATGAACTAAGAGTTGCAATGCTTGCACTCACCAATTCGCAGAATCAGTTCATCTCTGAAACCAGGTCCTCTCTCAGGAATTTGGAAACATAGGTTGGGAAACTGGCAAAGATGGTAACCAACAGGCCGCAGGGTACCCTCCCAAGCAATACAGAGGTCAATCTGAGAGAGCAGTGTCAGGCAGTGTTGCTAAGGAGTGGAAAGAAGTTGGAGCAGGTTTCTCCCCAACCCGTAGTGGTTCATGAGAATGAGGGCGAGAAAATAGTTGAGGGAGAAAATGAGGGGATCACTGAGGACCACCCTACAGTTGAGAAAGCTCCACCAGTACCTTTGAGGGAATACACTGATAGAATCCCTTACCCTCAGAGGCTCCACAAGAAGGCCATAGACAAGAAATTCTCTAAATTCTTGGAGGTATTTAAGAAGCTGCACATTAATATCCCCTTCATTGAGGCATTAGAACAAATGCCCACATACTTCAAATTCATAAATGAGATACTTGGGAAGAAAAGAAGGTTGGTGGACTATGAGACAGTAGTGCTGACAGAGGAGTGCAGCGCCATCCTATAAAAGAAACTGACTCCTAAGTTGAAAGATCGAGAAAGCTTCACCCTGCCCTGCACTATTGGCAACGTAACATGCAATCGGGCGTTGTGTGACTTAGAGGCTAGTATCAATCTCATGCCTCTGTCTGTATTCAAGAGATTGGGTTTAGAGGAAGCTAAACCAACCACAGTTAATCTGCAACTAGCTGACCGAACTGTGGTGCACCCCAGAGGCATAGTTGAAGATGTGTTTGTCAAGGTGGGAAAGTTCTTCTTCCCATCAGACTTCCTCATTCTTTACATGGAGGAAGATGATGAAATACCCATCATTTTGGGGAGACCATTCCTTGCAACGGGCAGAGCTCTAATTGATGTGGAGAAGGGGGAATTGAGACTAAGGGTTCAGGAAGAAGAGATGGTATTCAGGGTGTTCAAATCCACCATTGAGTCCCAGGCTAGCAACAAGTGCTTCGCAGTAAGCACAACTGACACAGCAGATCAGCAAGCACAGACAAAAACTTTGGAGATCATTCCTACAGTTGTGAACCCACATGCTAGTTTGAAAGCTACAACAAAAGTTCATGACATGAAGGCTGTCAAACAGGTAAGTCCCACTGAACACAATGAAAAGAAAAGGAGAAATAAATTCAAGAGGAGGAAAATGATTTTTAAGTGGATAGGTTGTGGGATTAATTTACCCCAATGATTTGATAAAGAACTTGCGTCCGGCTACAAGACGTTAAAGATAATGCTACTTGGGAGGCAACCCAATTTTTAAATTATGTAATTTAGTTTAATTAGAACAGTCACACTTTTGGTATATTTTTGTTGTGTTGTGAAGCCAGGTGAAGGAATGGGACACTAAGCACGACGAAAAGGATGGAAAACACGGAATCAAGGAAGCACTATGGTGCCATTGTGCAGGACCGCGATGCTTAATGTTCAGAGAGGTCGCAGGAGTTTATGCACCGCGATGCCGAATAACTAGAGGGGCCACAGTACTTTCAGCACCGTGGTGCCATCAAGCAGTACCGCAGTGCCGGGATGGGATTTCTGAATTAAAAGCCCTAAATCCCCAAATCCTTTCCCACACAAATACAAACCTTTCCTCTCTCTACAAATTCTGAAATTCCTCTCCTTCTATCCACAAAAATTCCCATAAACTCCACCAAATTCTTCAAAAATCCCTACACACCACCCCATTAAGAACCCTCATATCTTACACCATCATCATTCTTTCCATTTGGATCAAGAAATTGGTGAAGAACGACTCTTCAAAAAGGTAATCTTTATCATTGTAACTTGCAAGTTTGGGGTTGGTATGTACTGTGGTAGTAGGGTGTTGTGTATTTGTGGGTGTTTGTTGCGGTGGTTGTTTGTTGTTTGTTATGTGGATTGAGGCGTATTGTGGTGTAGTTGTTAGGTATTGCTGCTGTGAACCGATTTTTGGTTGGTTATTGTTGATTGTGTGAGTGATAGTTGTTGGGAAACCTCAAAGAAACAAAGAAAACGCTGCCGAAAATTTTCCAACAATTCTCACAATGGCCTCTAGGAAACGAACTTCAAGAGCTTCCCCATCTTCATCAGCCCCAGAGTATGATGTGACTCGATTCATCAACAAATAGGCGGAGGATCGATATAACATGATTAGTACTAGGGCATTGATACTAGAAAGAGGCATGGACTACCAGGTCATGCCATTCGATGATGATGATGACTACGAGCCTATTAGGTCCATGATTAAGGAAAATGGGTGGAAAAGGTTCACCAATCTGGAGAGGATCCCACTTCAGAATTCTAGCCTTGTGAGGGAATCCTATGCGAATTATCCCGAGCAAAGGGATGAGAGATGCTTCGTTAGAGGGAAATATGTTCCCGTGAGTTCTGAAGTTGTGAATGCGCTACTGAGGACCTATGACGTTGAGGACTAAGGCGATAATTCATACCACTTCAGTTGTTGGTCAAGAAATGTCAACCACACCATGTGGAATGTAGTTGCGGAGACATTGTACTACCCAGGCGCTGAGTTTAATTTTGCTCGCAATGGATCCAGGAAACTTGCCCGGTGCCAATTTAACAGAACAGCCAGATGATGACTATATTTCGTAAGTGCACGCTTGATTCCGTCAACTTATTTTACCAATATGCCTACAGACAGAATCAAGCTCATCTATGGCATCATGACGGGCAAGATAATCGATGTTGGGAGAGAAATAGTGTATAGCATAAGGGTGATTAGGAGACTGACTACTATTGGCGGATTGGGACATGGGTCACTCATTTCTGCCTTATGTGATAGGCATGGAGTCCCAACATTCGCCACAGATATTCTTGAGAAGAGTCAGTCTCCTGTGACCTATAATTTAGTGCACTCTTTCCTTGACCCAAATCCAGGACCAGCAACAAAAAGGGGTCCAGCAGCAAGAAGGGGCCCAACAGCAGCAGACGCATCAGCCATGGATGATGAAGAGCCTGAGGCAGAGGCACACAATAAAGCAGGCGAAAACAGCCATCAACCTCCCCTGTCCTTGGAGCCTCCAATGCCAATGATGGAGCAGATGCTCTTGAACCAACAAAGGATGCTGAGAAATCAAGAGCAAATGATGCAAGATCATCAACACCTGACCCAGCGTGTTGATAATTTGAGTTTCATGTTCACCCAATGGTCAATGCAGTATCCGCCGCCACCACCACCATTTTGAGCCATTGTATGTCTGTAAGTCATCTCTTTTTAATTTTTAAGTCTTTTACACATTTGGGACAATGTGTAGTTTAAGTTTGGGGGAGTTCTTATTTTATTTTATTTTTGTGTCTATTTTTAAATTTTTTGTTTTGAGTCTTTTGTTTGTTTTTGTGTTTTATGTGAGTCAATTTTTTTTTATGATCATGCATGTTGTGTTTATTTGGAACGCCTAGTGAACTAAGTAGGATAATATAGTGAAATGAGAAGCTAAAATATGTGTGCTTAAGTTAGATATGCCAAAAAATTATGAAAATTTGATTATGTGGAATATTTGATGCTTAGCCTATGTGTTGTCAATTGAAAAATGTCTGTGAAGTCTGCTTGCTTACTATTTGAGGAGAAATAGTTAGAATGTACATGTTTAGGAAGATGATTCATGCATTTCTTTGTTAGCCCTTCTTACCATTCATTACCTACCTTGCAATAAATTATATCCCTAGTCAGCCTCGTTGAGCCTAAAATAAGTTATTTTCTTTGACACCCCATGATTCTTTCGTGTGCCATAAGCAATAGTTGAATAAAGAGATGAAAAAGAGTGAAAAGAAATACAAAAAGAGAGTGAAAAATTGATGCACCCCAATGAAAAAAGATGTAAAAGCTTAAAAGTTTGGGGGTGCCTAGGTGAATTATTTCATGCTCTCAAAAAGAGAAAGGGGATATAGGTATGAACTGAAAAGAATACCAAAAAGAAGGACAAAATGGTTGAGTAAGAAGAATGCTTATGGTACGTAAATTGAGCCTAAATGCCTAATCTTACCTACCTCTGCCTAAGCCTACATTATAACCCTGAAAAGTCCTGATGATCTCTAGAATGTATGTCTATGATTAGTGGAGAATAACAAATAAACAGGCCCATATAACTAAATAAAATTGATATGCATAGGTTAGGTATTCATGCTTCCATTACTTATGACTGAAATGAATTTGCGAAATATCTGACTTGAAATTCTAGATTGTTAAATTCATGCTATATTTGTTCCTACATATTATCCCAACTGACGTTCATGTGTTTCTAAGTAACCTTGTGCGGCTGCTTGATTTGAGTCTTTGAGTCTCTTTGATTTTGTTTCTTTTTTTTGTGTTTTGATCTTTGCTCGAGGGCGAGCAAAGGTTATGTTTGGGGGTGTTTTTAGGCGTATTTTGTATACGCCTTTTGAGTCATTTTTAGTTAGTATTTTCCCATTTTCGTTCAAATAAGTGTCGTGTTAGGTTGTTTTCCTTTCTTTTGAGTCAAAGCGGTGCAAAAAGGCAAAATGGCGGAGAAGCGAGAATTGGGCAGAAAAGGTGCTCCCGAGGCAAAAAGGACGCAAGTTGGAAAATCAGGACGAAGGATTGTCAGCACCGCGGTGCCAATATGCAGAATCGCGGTGCCATATGTACTGAGAAGCCACAGGATTTTTAGCACCGCGGTGCCAAAATGCAGAACAGCGGTGCCATTATTACTGAGAGATTGCAGGAGTTTCGGCACCGCGGTGCCGTTATGCAGAATCGCGGTGCCGGTGCGGAAAATCTCAGTTCCGATGAAGAATTGGCTAAGGGCAGATTGGTCCATAGGGCACGAAATTTGAAACATATTTAAGCCCTAGGGATTAATACTATGAGGAACGAGGTCATTCTACAACATAACACAACACAAGACACGGATTGAAGGCTACAATTGGAGACTTAGTTCGCAGTAATTTCCTTTCTTTCATTTTTAATTCAGTTTATGTATGAATTTTGTGTTAGTTCTTAGCGTGATTATGACTAGGAGCTAAACACTTTATTAGGGCTTTCCTTATGACTCACTTGAGCTTCTATTCATGAATTAATGCAGTAGTTTGATTTCTTCTTCACTTGATTAAGATTTAGTCAATAATTGGTATGAATGTTTGATAATTAATTGATCACTAATTATTATAACATATATGATTTTGAATCAAGAACCGAGATGAGAGATTTGGATATGATGTAATTGACTAGACATAGGTTAAAATCGCGGACGACAGTACCCTGATACTTATGTAGCATTATAAGTTACTGTTCTTAATCCTCCTATGTGGTAAATCCTATCATTGAAATATAGAAGGGTTCTCCACTGGGGTTGAGTGATTATATGTCCTAACCGGAATATAAGACAGTTTAGTTAACTGTTATCTCAACGTAGAAGAAGAAGTCATTCTAGTTGCATTAAGGATTGAATAGAGTGGATAGTCGAGGATTTTGGAAGCCCTAATTCCTTCATAACTGATCACAACTTAAGTAGTTAGTTAATTCTTGCAATTATTCTAGTAGTTAAACAAAAACCCAACTTAAATATGGATTGCCAAATAGATAACATAAAATAGATGAACGGTACTTAGTAACCAGTCTCTGAGGACGATATTCGGTCTTATCAGTCTATATTACTTGTCAACGATGTGTGCGATTGCGTGAGCATTCGAAATATCGCTAACAAATATGTGATTGTCAATATTCAGAAAAGGAAGTATTCACATTATTTACTTCTTTGTTCACTTCAATTATTAGTTATCAGTTCAGTTTCAACATTTACATTTCTTTCTTTATTTATTTTAGTTGTTTTACATACTAGTGCAATTCAAATGTACTAACTGATGACGGAAATTCCGTGGACTTAAATTTTCATCATGAGCCTAGATGAGACTTGTTAAGGGTGCCAATGGGTGCCCGTCAATATATGATAATATGCCTTAAATGTCATAGTAAATGGAGTGGAATTGGAGTTGTCATGTGAAGACTCGAGAATATATTTATGTTCAGCTTTGTATGTAGGTCTTGGCTGAAGACCATGTTTTCTTTTAGTTTATCTTTATTTCTTAGTTTAGCTTTTAAATCTTATTAGGACATAGTTAATGTAACATGTAATAACTAAATTAGGACATAGTTAATGTATCATGTAATAAGAGGACAAGACGAGAGGTCTTCCAAAGAAGGACAAGACCATGTTCAAGCCAAGATGGCACAGACAAGAAGGTGACAAGGCTGAGAAGGGACAAGGATTGACAAAGACAAAAATCATCTAGAAGTTAAGGCTTCTAAGATGATAATTTATGAACCAACTAGTTCATGAATTTGACTACCTTGAAGGCTCCAAATTCGGCAATGAGAAGTCCAAGAGGTGCATGAAATTTTCATCCAAGCAAGTTCAAGGAATGGAAGCTTTCATACCTATTCCAAGAAGATACCATTGGTGAAGATCTCAAGTTCATGCATTTTTCTACTTGGGACCCCCAAAGAGGTTGAAAGAATCAAGTTCATTGTTACATAGAAGACTTCACTTTCGGCTTAGAGAAGAGGAAGAGGTGGCCGAACACCTTGGTCACCAAGTCAATCCAAATGTGTTCACACTAGGTGTTAGTTTGTGTCTTTTCATTTGATTTCTAGAATAGTCTATTTTGTACTATAAATAGAGGCCTTAGGACTTGTAAAATATTCAGAGTTGATTAAGATATAAACTTAAGTTTTACTCATTCCACTAAGTGTTTCAATCCAGGATTGATATTCTTAGTTGGTGCTCCGGGAGTACATTTGGTTCTTGTGTGAGCCAAACCCCTTGGTGTAAGTTGAAGCTAGGACTTTGTGACCAGCTTAAACCCAAGCTAAGATTTCTCTTTAGTGTAACTCTTGATTAGGACTGGGTGACCTAATCAATACCCAAGCTCGAGGAACCCCCTTAGTGGTAAGTGAACATTGGACTATGTGGGCCAACCTAGCCTAAGCTTTGAGTTACTAAAAGGGTTTCTGATCACCCTCACTTAGCTAGTACATGGGCATTGCACTTAGCAAACCCCGATTTTGACCTTATGGAATTGGTCACCTTATCCTTGATGTCGAATCAGGTATTAGCGATTTATCCACACGCTTAACGCAAGTGCACGTATCGTGACAAGTAATATAGTCTGGGTAAGACTGAATATCGTCCTCAGGGATTAATGTTCAATTACTAATTTCTATCCTATGGTATCTATTTGGTGATCGATATTTTGATGGTTGTTTGTATCTATTACTACTAAATAATTATAAAAGTTAACTAAATTACTCTACTTAAATCAGATATGGTGGAAATAGGGCTTCCAATCTCCTCAACTATCCGCTCACTTTAATCTTTAATGCAATGATAAAGGTTCTTCTTCTATATTGAGATAGCAGGTTAACTAAGCCGTTTTATATTCCGGTTAGGATATATAAACACTCAACCCCGATGCAGAACTCTTCTATTTTTCGATGATAAGATTTACCACAAAGGAGGATTAAGAACAATAACCTATTAAACTACACAAGTATCGGGGTACTTTCGTCCACGATTTTAACCTATGTTTATTCAACTATAGCATATTCACAATCTCCCCTTTCGGATCTCGATTAGAAATCATAAATGTGATGATAATTAGTGATCAATTAATTACCAAGCAATCAAAGCAATTATTGAATAAATCTCAACTATATAAAGAAGAAACCAAAACCATGAATTAAATCATAAAACGAGGTTCAAGTGATTCGAATGGAAAACCCTAATTAAAGTTTAGCTCCTAGCCATATACATGTTAAGAACTAAATGATTATCCAAAATAAACTGAAAAATAAATAAAGTAAGAAAAAGAATTACTTAAGAACAAGCCTCCAATCTTGAAGCTTTCAAGAACTATGTGTTGTGTAGAGTTAGGGATTGTGGAACCCTTCAAAAATCTGCCCTAAGGACTTTTTATATCCTCCAAAAATGTTCTCGACTTTTCCCTCTTGGTCTTGGCCCATTCCCATTCGGATTTGGCTGAAAACCCGCGTCGGCGCCACTACCGAGGCCGCCGCGCATCAAACTCTGCACTGTCCCGGTGATCCGGCGCCGTGACCCTGCTTCTCCTGATGGATTGGCGCCACGCGCGCCTGCATTTTGCACAGGTGCCAGCTTTTCGTCTCTTTGTGCTCTGGAACCTCTATTTTTGCCCTCTTTTTGTTTCTTTTCGCCAATGTGTCATTTTAAACCACTGTGACTCAAAAGAAAGAAAATTTATCCTAACATGACACATATTTGTACAAAAATGGGCCAAAGACTAACTAAAAATGACTCAAAAGATGTATATAAAATACGCCTAACAAACACCCCCAAACTAAACCTTTGCTCGCCCTCGAGTAAAGATCAGAAATAGAGAGAAAGACGTGAAAGAAAAGAAAATAAAAGGACTCAAAGACACTGATCAATCGGCTGCACAATTGCCACTAGAAAAGCATGAAGGTTAGTAGGATAATATGCAGGAACATATAACATGGATTTTTAGCATCCTAAAACTCTTAAGTTAGATATTCCGCAAATTCAATTCAATCATTCTCAATGGACGTAAGAACACTTAACCTATGCATGTCAATATCAAAATTATATGGCATGTTTACTTGCTATTCTCCACTAATCATGGGTACACATACTAGAGATCTTCAGGACTTTTCAGGGTTGTAATGTAGGCTTAGGCAGAGGTAGGTAAAAAAATAGGCATTTAGGCTCAACTTACGTACCATAAGCTCTTTTTCTTTCAACTCTTCCCTTTTCTTTTAATTTCCTCTTTAATCTCGTACCTATCTTTTCCCTCTTTTTGTTTAGAGAGAACGAGGTGCATTGTGAATAACAGGCACCCCCAAACTTAAGCTTTTGCATTTTTTTATTGGGGTGCATCAAATTTTTTTCACTTCTCTTTTTGTCCTTTTTCAACACTTTTCATTCCAAACATCTTAATTTTCCACTTATGGCACAATTATGGAATTATAGGGTGTCAAATAAAGATCTTATTTTTGGCTCAAAGGAGCTGACTAGGGATACAATTTTAATGTCAGAGATAGACAATGAATGGTAAGAAAGGGCTAACAAAGAAATGCCTGAGTCATATCCATAACATGTATATCCTAACTATTTCGCCTCAAACAAGTAAGCAGACACATAGGCTTAATCATTAACAAATGCATAAATCAAGCAAGATACCCCAAATAATTTAATTTCAAGAATTCTTGGCATATCTAACTTAAGCGTTCATATTTTCTTCTTCTAATTCCATTACATTATCCCACTTTACTTCATTAGGCGTTTCATGTAACTACAACATTCATGATCATAAAAAAATTAGACTCATATAAGACATAAAAATAAACAATAACAAGACTCAAACATACAAAAATAGACTCAAAAATAAACTATCAAAAATAAAATAAGAACCCATCCCCCCAAACTTAAATCACACATTGTCCCTAATGTGTGCAAGACTCAAAAATAAAAGAAATACGGGACAACTTACAGACTTGTGGTTTAAAATAGTGGCGGTGGCGGTGGATAATGCATGGTCTACTGATTGAACCTGGAGCTCAAGTCGTCAATTCTTTGGTACAACTGTTGTTGATCCTGCCTTATATCCTGTTGACCTTGTATCACTGTGTCCAGGCTTTGCATCATCATCCGCTGGTTCATGAGCAATTGCTCCATCATAGGCACTGGAGGTTCCAGTTCCAAGGGTTGCTGGTGGCTGCTTCCTGCTTCATACTGAGCCTCTGTCTTAGGCTCGTCCTCATCTATGGCAACCTCTGCGGCTGGTACTGGAGCTCCTCTCCTCCTAGCTTCTGCTGGGGGGACTGACTCTGGGAAAGCGTACACTGCCCCATATGTCACAGGAGATTGGCCCTTCTCATATGTATCAGTAACTAAGGTTGGGACTCCATGTCTAGCACATAAAGTGCAAATAAGAGATCCATGTCCCAACCCACCTGTAGTGGTCAACTTGTTGATTTCTCTAATGCTCTGTACTATCTCTTTTCAGACGTCAATCGTCTTCCCCGTCATGATTCTATACACCATTTTTGTTCTATCTGTCGGCACTCTGGTGAAGTGCGTCGATGGAATCAGGCGGGCACTGACGAAGTACAACCAACCCTTGGTTGTTTTGTTGAACTGACATCTGCCCAGTCCCCTTGCTCCATTTCGTGCAATCTCATATTCAGCCCCTGGGTAGCATAATGTAGCTGCGACGGTATCCCAATCAATGTGGTTGGCATCTTTAGACCAACCTGTGAAATGGTTTCGGTTATAGCCTCATTCTTCAGCACCTACTGTCCTCAATATTTCGCTTACCACCTCAGCCGTCACAGGCACATACTGCCCTCTCACAAAACATCTACCATCTATCTGTTCTGGATAGTTGGCATAGAATTCTTTCACTATGATAGTGTTCTGCGGTACTATTCTCTCCGGATTGACGAATCTCTTCCACCCATTTGCCTCTATCGTCGCCCGAATCAGCTCATAGACATCGCCATCCTTAAATGGCTCCCTTGGGTACTCCATTCCTTTCTCAGTTATCAAGGTTCTAGTACTAATCTTATTATATCTGTCTTCTGCCTTTTTACTAGCGAACCTAGTGGTATCATATTGTGGAACGGAGGTGGATGCGGAATCTCTTCTTTTTCTGGCAGACATTCTTGAGAAATTTGGGCAGCATTTCTTTTGTTTTTGTGAGGTTGCCCAACAACTCTCAATCACACAATCAACACAGCAGCACAAACACAACAATACACAATACAATTCAACCCCCAACTACACCCCAATCACGAGTACAACACTCCACATCACTAAGTACAACTCCCCACAGCGACTGGCCAACAACAATCTCCCACACACAGCACAATACCCAACAATAAATTTCACACCCCCAAGCTTATGAATTATATTATACCCCGTAGTTCCAGGGTATGTATGTGAGGACGTACGTACGAGAATACGACAGAAATTTTGGAAAGAAAGAAAGGTGTGATTTTTCGACGGAAAAGTTTCCGGGTTTTGTGAAGGAAAAAGGTTCGTTAATGGGAATTGGATTCCCAGATTTGGTATTTGGGCTTCTTGGATTATATTAGAATTATGAGATTTTATTTTCGGAAATGGTCACGTGGGGCCCACGGGAGAAATTTACGGTTTTGTGGGGCCCGCTTTATTTTTGAGATTTTCGGTATTTTGAATATTTTCGGAAGACGAAATATTTTGGACGAGTCGGGGGGCTACACGTGTCACCCCCATGTGTCACCTTGGCGGGTGGAGGATGTTGGCTAGCCACTGTCCCTGGCCGAAATGGCCATGACACACTTGGAGCACCATTTCGTTGGCCATGTGGTGTGGGACCCACACACACATGGCCCAATCTTGACCACCCACTTGCTATGATCTTAACCCTTGAATTCTCTATAAATACCCCTTAAGTCAAGACTAAATTCATCCCACACTTGAATACTTTCCAAAGCAAATACTCCCTCCCTTTAGGCTTGTGTTTCGTCCCTCCCCCCACATGTGTAGAAAATACTTTGTGTATTGTTGTATAATCCCAAATACCTTAGCCTAGTATCCCTAGTAGTATTCCAAGTTATTTCAATACTAGGAGCCCGGAAATATTACTTTATTCCAATAGTCGCAAAGTGAAACCCTAGGAAAATCTTCCTAGCTTGGTTGAAGTGTTAAGAGAAGTTGTTTAGAAACTTCTAAGGGTCGCTTGAAGCGGGTTGGAGCGTAAGGAGTTGGAGCTAAACGTTGCTCAGGATCGACTTATAATCTTGGATAATTTTGGGCTTATCGAGGTAATGATCTATGTCCCCCTATTGTAATTGGATATTACATGTTGTAGTAGTTATACTTGAGTATATTATATGAGGATAGAAGATTGATAGAATTGAATTGTATTTACATTGGACTGTATTTACAGTAGACTTGTAGTATTATTGTGTAGTAGAATTGTACACGTCAGGTTAGGCGTGTAACCCCCTCGAGTTGTTGGCTTGTAGCGCCTTGATAGAGAGGAGATTTATGTGGTTGGGGAGGTGCTGCCGAATTTTCCGTAGAATATGGAGCCTTGTTCTTAGAAATGTTCTACGAAGAGATCGAGAAATTGATGGACGTTTTGTGGCCTTTATAGGGTGAAGTACTACGAGTAGCGTATTCTACTTGAAGGGTGGAAAAGGCTAGCAAGGTTATAGTACTTTGGAGCGTTTTGCTTATTGTCGATAATCGTCGTGAGGTATGTGAACCTCTTCTTATCTTTTCTAGCATGATTGTTGTGAACTATGTAGTACGGTAGACGTACGTGTGCTAAACGAGTTTTGGTTGGTTTTAAACATAAGGTGTTATAATAGCTTTATGGGAAGTTAGTTATAACGACTTTATGTAGGTAAAAGAATGGTTTATTGATTTTAGAAGTTAAGAGACTTGATCTTAAAAGATAAGAGACTTAACTTATAAATGACGTTTTATGAAATATTAAGGACTATGAGTTTTGTTAAAAAGTTGTGAAACCTCATTCGTGAGTAATGAGTACTTGGCTTTTAAAGAATAATGTTTTACTGATTTCGAAAATGAGAATAAGTATCGAACAAACCACTGCAGCGTTAATAAAGGAAAATGTATTGACTAATTAACTATATTAAAACCAGTAGAAACCTCCATCTGCATAGAAGCTAAGATAAGACAAAATTGTATTACATTTTCTAGATCATGGCTGCTTTAATAAGATTGTTATAAACAAGAATAACTACTCACACATAAGGCATATGTTACTCAATGGTTTTAAAAAGAGATTACGTTATTTGATTAAGACTATGAACTATGAAATCTTTTGAAAATAAGAGACTTGAGTATTTGAAATTAGGCAACTTGAACTTTTGGAAAAGAATGTTGTTACTTGACTTTAAAAGGGAAAGTGTTTTGGTTTAAAAGGAAGGCATGGTAGTGTCTTAATCTGTCTTAAAAGAGAGTTTAAACGTTATGGCCGATTTTTCCTCGAGTCCCATGGGATGGGCCGAGATATGTATTCCACCCGATTTTTCCTCGAGTCCCATGGGATGGGCCGAGATATGTATTCCACCCGATTTTTCCTCGAGTCCCATGGGATGGGCCGAGATATGTATTCCACCCGATTTTTCCTCGAGTCCCATGGGATGGGCCGAGATATGTATTCCACCCGATTCCACCTCGAGTCCCATGGGATGGGCCGAGACATGTTATACGTATCATACGATTTATACCTAGACTGCCGGCAGTGAGGAAGGAGTTCCACGGGAATGAGGGATGACTTTGAGGGCGTGAGTCCTCGCTCGACATGATCGCTTTTATGTTGTGAATCGTAGTTTGGTTATCATACATGTCTTTTGTTTTATATTAGTATCATGATTTCATTTACGTATTTTCGCTTTACATACTTGGTACTGTTATCGACTCCTTCGGGGCTGCGTTCACGCCGCAGTAGAGGTACATCGGTTGTGGATCCTCGCCATAGGATCACAGTCAATTTGGGAAGCTCCGTTTCTCCGAGGCTTATCTTTGTATAGTCCCTGTCATCAGAGGTACTTGTACATTCAGGGGTATGGCGGGGCCCTGTCTCGTCATAGTTGTTGTTACACTCTTAGAGGTCTGTAGTACTGTTGTGGGCAGGGTTTTAAGGATTGTAACTGTTCGGTTTTATGTATATACATGAAGGTAACCATTTTGGTTAGCCTGGTTTATTATGTTGTCTCTTGTTTCCTGTTTAAATTTTATTTTCGCTGATTTTCTCTGATGTTGTTATCACTAGGGTGCCCGGTAGGCACCGATCCACGCCCGAGATCGGGTCGTGACAAAAGTGGTATCAGAGCAGTTAGTCTTCGAAAAGTGTCTACAGACCGTATCTAGTAGAGTCTTTATTATCGGCGTGTTGTGCACCACATCTATAATCAGGAGGCTGCAGGATATCTAGGATTGGTTTCTATTCTTCTCACTCTGAGATCGTGCCTTAGAGCTGTGTTGAAAGTTGGACTCCCTCTGACGTATTCTTTTATGCCAGTTATGCCTTCACGCAAGGCAATCGTGGCCCGTGGCAAGGCCAGAGGAGGCTGCGAGTAGAATGCGGCGGTCTCACCGAGACCACAAGCACTGAGCCTCCACCCCACACCGGAGTAGAGGAGATGGGTTACAAGGAGATGGCCCAGTTATTGGTCAGGATAGTGGCAAGGCACGAGGACAGGCTGGATGCAGCAATTCCGGTACCAGTAGTACCCGTAGTTCACCCGAGATCGGATAGTTTGAGACTGCGGGATTTTCTGAGTTGCAGCCCGCCAGAGTTTTATGGGTCGAGGCCTGAGGATGATCCGCAGGAGTTCATCCGAAGCGATTCACGGATCATGAGAGTGATCAAGGCTTCGAGACCGAGTCCGTGGTCTTAGGTTCGCATCGCCGCGCGTGATCTGCAATGATCGGTTTGATTCGTGAGGCGTCCCGGGAGCACGCGCCTCGCTATTTGGGGACGAGTTCTCGAGGCATTTCGGCCCACTTCTAGCCTCCGCAGATGAGGAGGGCACGCCGGCGATTTACGATCCGAGAGCAGGCGACGGTTCGGGAATACAACGTGGAGTTCGACTCATTGGCTCGGTATGTCCCTGCGTTAGTAACTGATATGGAGGACAAAGTACACCGCTACGTCACCGGGCTCTATGACTACTTGGCGAGGCTTGTTGGTGTAGCTCTTGATCGAGCATGGACATTGCCCGCACGCAGCTTATGCACTTGGATGTGAGTGGATGGGTCGACGGAATGACCGAGATCGCAGAAGAGGCCGAACGGCAGGTCCTGGTAACTTTCAGGCGGACCGCCAAGAAGAGTTAGTTATGCACCTCCGCCAAGATGCAGTGGTCCTCCGCGCCTTCGTGACGTTCGGTATTCGGGAGCTGGTCGAGCTCGTGGCTTCGTTCCGGTATACATGGGTTCTAGCCAGCCGGGTTTATGGTTCCCTCAATGTGTGCGATGCGGCAAGCGTCATCCCGGGGAGTGTCATCTTTTTACTGGTGCTTGTTTCACCTGCGGCCGTCAGGTCCATATGACGAGAGACTGTCCTAGAAGGAGGGATACAGGTAGAATGACGCAGCCTACCGGGTCCATGGCAGGTTCATCGCCTTCTATAGCTATGCGCCCGGCAGGGCAGGATTATGATTAGAGCGACGAAGGGAAAATGAAGCAGTTGATACAGGTATATTCTTACCCCTCTAGAGACTAGTATGCGTTGATGATATGATGATGTGCTAAGTATTATGTCCAGATAGCATTATGTTAAATTGTGATTGAGAGGCCTGGTTAGTAAAGGGGAAGTTGGGTACATAGAATTGTGAGCCTTAGAATATTATACGTGGTGACCTTAGATGCGAGGCCGTCTTGAGTAAAAGATTTTGTTTACAATTGACCTTTGTCGGAGTGCATAGTTTTACGAGGGGTATAATTGTGTGATAAGTCCCTGAGTGGTGTGAATTATAAGAGGGTAGTTAAGCTAAGAAGACCACTAGATTTTCGTGACTTGATTAGTGAGATTGTTCCGGATCGGAGAACAATAGCTTGGCGCGATAGATGGGTCAGGTTGAGGCCAGATGCGGGTCAACCCGTAGCTCGGATTGAAGTAAGGGAAATTGGTGGTGGTCCCGCTTTGTGATAGGGTCACGAGGGTGCTAGGCCCAAGTTTAGGTAACCATCGTACGGGTTCGTGGATGCGTTCGACCAGAATCGGATCGTGAAGGCCGGGGATGGCCTTAGAGAAGTTTGAAGCTAGTGAGATGACCAAGTTTGGAGGTAGTGGCTCCAAAGTTTTGGAAACTGAAGCGATGACTGAAGTGTGGTACGTGAAATAGAAAGAGTTCAGGTGTACGAGAAGGGTACGAAGAGTAAGAGAAGAAGCGGACGCGTGTTATGAAAACGGAAGTGATCATTTCTTTTGAAAAGTAAAGATGCGAAGGGAGTATCCTTTAGACCATGGGTGGGAGCTTTTTGTGAGATTAGAGGCGATTCCTCGTTGGCTTGGATTTGAGTTTTTGCGCACATGTTATATTCTGGCCATTGGTGGCATGATCGGTTTTTGTAAGTGTAGTAGTGGAGGCTACACCGGCGCATGTATGTTTAGAGACTTAGAAGGAACATTCGGGACGAATGTTTCTAAGGGGGGAAGAATGTTATACCCCGTAGTTCCAGGGTATGTATGTGAGGACGTACGTACGAGAATACGACAGAAATTTTGGAAAAAAAGAAAGGTGTGATTTTTCGACGGAAAAGTTTCCGGGTTTTGTGAAGGAAAAAGGTTCGTTAATGGGAATTGGATTCCCAGATTTGGTATTTGGGATTCTTGGATTATATTAGAATTATGAGATTTTATTTTCGGAAATGGTCACGTGGGGCCCACGGGAGAAATTTACGGTTTTGTGGGGCCCGCTTTGTTTTTGAGATTTTCGATATTTTGGATATTTTCGGAAGACGAAATATTTTGGACGAGTCGGAGGGCGACACGTGTCACCCCCATGTGTCACCTTGGCCGAATTGGAGGGACAAGTGAATAGCCACTTGTCCCCTTGGTCGAAATGGCCATGACACTTGGAGCACCATTTCGTTGGTCATGTGGTGTGGTGGGACCCACACACACATGGCCCAATTTTGACCACCCACTTGCTATGATCTTAACCCTTGAATTCTCTATAAATACCCCCTTAAGTTGAAGACTAAATTCATCCCACACTTGAATACTTTCCAAAGCAAATACTCCCTCCCTTTTGGCTTTTTTTTCGTCCCCCCCCCCCCCCCCCCCACATGTGTAGAAAATACTTTGAGTATTGTTGTATAATCCCAAATACCTTAGCCTAGTATCCCTAGTAGTATTCCAAGTTATTTCAATACTAGGAGCCCGGAAATATTACTTTATTCCAATAGTCGAAAGTGAAACCCAGGAAAATCTTCCTAGCTTGGTTGAAGTGTTAAGAGAAGTTGTTTAGAAACTTCTAAGGTCGCTTGAGCGGGTTGAGCGTAAGAGTTGGAGCTAAACGTTGCTCAGGATCGACTTATAATCTTGGATAATTTTGGGCTTATCGAGGTAATGATCTATGTCCCCCTATTGTAATTGGATATTACATGTTGTAGTAGTTATACTTGAGTATATTATATGAGGATAGAAGATTGATAGAATTGAACTGTATTTACATTGGACTGTATTTACAGTAGACTTGTAGTATTATTGTGGAGTAGAATTGTACACGTCCGGTTAGACGTGTAACCCCCCCTTGGAGTTGTTGGCTTGGTAGCGGGACTTGATAGAGGAGGAGATTTATGTGGTTGCGGGGGGGGGAGGTGCTGCCGAATTTTCCGTAGAATATGGAGCCTTGTTCTTAGAAATGTTCTACGAAGAGATCGAGAAATTAATGGACGTTTTGTGGCCTTTATATGGTGAAGTACTACTAGTAGCGTATTCTACTTGAAGGGTGGAAAAGGCTAGCAAGGTTATAGTACTTTGGAGCATTTTGCTTATTGTCGATAATCGTCGCGAGGTATGTGAACCTCTTCCTATCTTTTCTAGCATGATTGTTGTGAACTATGTAGTACGGTAGACGTACGTG
Organism: Przewalskia tangutica; assembly: GCA_029844215.1. Classification (NCBI taxonomy): domain Eukaryota; kingdom Viridiplantae; phylum Streptophyta; class Magnoliopsida; order Solanales; family Solanaceae; genus Przewalskia; species Przewalskia tangutica. The sequence goes on from CM056719.1 coordinate 133,800,074, forward strand.
TGCTAAACGAGTTTTGGTTGGTTTAAAACATAAGGTGTTATAATAGCTTTATGGGAAGTTAGTTATAACGACTTTTTGTAGGTAAAAGAATGGTTTATTGATTTTAGAAGTTAAGAGACTTGATCTTAAAAGATAAGAGACTTAACTTATAAATGACGTTTTATGAAATATTAAGGACTATGAGTTTTGTTAAAAAGTTGTGAAACCTCATTCGTGAGTAATGAGTACTTGGCTTTTAAAAAATAATGTTTTCTCGATTTGGAAATGAGAATAAGTATCGAACAAACCATCGCAGGCGTTAATAAAGGAAAATGTATTGACTAATTAACTATATTAAAACCAGAGAAACCTCCATCTACATAGAAGCTAAGATAAGACAAAATTGTATTACATTTTCTAGATCATGGTCGCTTTAATAAGATTGTTATAAACAAGAATAACTACTCACACATAAGGCATATGTTACTCAATGGTTTTAAAAGAGATTACGTTATTTGATTAAGACTATGAACTATGAAATCTTTTGAAAATAAGAGACTTGAGTATTTGAAATTAGGCAACTTGAACTTTTGGAAAAGAATGTCATACTTGACTTTAAAAGTGGAAAGTGTTTTGCTTAAAAGGCATGGTAGTGTCTTAACTGCCTTAAAAGAGAGTTTAAACGTTATGGCCGATTTTCCTCGAGTCCCACGGATGGGCCGAGATATGTATTCCACCGATTTTTCCTCGAGTCCCGTGGATGGGCCGAGATATGTATTCCACCCGATTTTTCCTCGAGTCCCATGGACGGGCCGAGATATGTATTCCACCCTATTTTTCCTCGAGTCCCACGGATGGGCCAAGATATGTATTCCACCCGATTCCACCTCGAGTCCCCGGACGGGCCGAGACATGTTATACGATTATACGATTTATGCCTAGATCGCCGCAGCGGGCGAAGGAGTTCCACGCACGGTGGATGACTTTGAGGCGTGAGTCCCCGGCTTGATACGATCGCTTTTATGTTGTGAATCGTAGTTTGGTTATCATACATGTCTTTTGTTTTATATTAGATCGCATGATTTCATTTACTGATTTTCGCCACATACTTGGTACTGTTGCATCGACCTCCTTCGGGCCGCTCACGCCGCAGGTAGGTACACGGCCAGGATCCTCGCCATGGATCACAGTCACGGTTGGGAAGCTCCGTTTCTCCGAAGGCTTATCTTTTGGTATAGTCCCCTGTCATTGTAGGTACTTGTACATTCAGGGGTATGGCGGGGCCCTGTCTCGTCATAGTTGGTGTTACACTCTTAGAGGTCTGTAGTACTGTTGTGGGCAGGGTTGTAAGGATTTTAACTGTTCGGTTTTATGTATATACATGAAGGTAATCGTTTTGGTTAGCCTGGTTTATTATGATGTCTCTTGTTTCCTGTTTAAATTTTATTTCCGCTGATTTTCTCTGATGTTGTTATCACTAGGGTGTCCGGGGTAAGGCACCAGTCGCGGGCCCGAGATCGGGTCGTGACAAATTACCTCTCTTAATTGCTTTGAAATTTCAAGAAAAATTATGAATGTTACCTTGGAAAGTGTTCTTCACAACTTTTCTTGTTCCTAGTGATGGAATGAGGATTGTTATTTATAATGGTTATGGGTGCAAGGAATTGAAGGAATTGGTTGAGATTGGGTGTGGTTTATGGAAGATTTGAGTGGGAGAAGTTAATTTCGTGGGTTTTGGATAGTTTAGGTGTTTTGGGTTTTGTGTGGGAGAAGGCAATTCGACTTAGGGCTTTTATTTTTCAAAATTTTCATCGCGGTGCCACGTCCCTGAGATCGGCGCTGTGGCGCCCAAACTTCCGCAACTGTCTGAACTCTCGGCGCCATGGCCCCGAGATTCGAAGCCATGGCGCCCAAACTTCCGAGACTCTCTGGACTTTTCAGCGCCACGGCCCTGAGATTGGCACCGTGGCGTCTAAATTTTTGCGGCTCTCTGATTTTCCAACGTCATGGCCCTGAGTCTGGGCGTCGTGGCGCTGCACTCTTTTTCTCTCTTCTCGTTTTTTGCTCCACGTTTTCTCCTTGTATCTAGCATCACAACATCAAAAACAATACCAGACGTGACACTGTTCTAACTAAGCTAAAATGCATAAATTTAAAACCTTGGGTTGCCTCCAAAGTAGCGCTGTCTTTAACGTCTTGTAGCCGGACGCAAGTTCCTTATCAAGAAGCCTGGGGTAATTTAACCCCACAGCCTATCCATTTCATGATCATCTTTCTTTTTAGCCTTCTATTTGTATTTTTCTTTTTTTTCTCAAGAGGTTGTTTAGAAATACTTACCTGTACTGGCGGACTGCTCTCTTTGGTTTTGGCTTGTGTTGGATCAAATGATGTGTCAGTTGTGCTGACTGCGAGACATTTGCTTATGACTGAGGATTCAATGGAGGGTTTAAATACTTTAAATATCATCTCCTCATCCTCAACTCTCAGTTTTAGCTCGCCCTTTTCCACATCAATCAATGCTCTCCCAGTGGCGATGAATGGTCGTCCCAAAATAATGGGAATTTCATCTTCTTCCTCCATGTCGAGGATGAGAAAGTCTGCTGGGAAGAAGAACTTCCCCACTTTGATGAGCACATCTTCAATGATGCCTAAAGGATGCACCACTGATCTGTCCGCTAGCTGTAGATTCACTGTAGTTGGCTTGATCACTCCCAATCTCAGCTTCTTGAATACAGATAGGGGTAACAAGTTTATGCTAGCCCCTAGATCACATAATGCCCTGTTGGAAGTCATATTCCCTATCGTGCAAGGTAGGGTGAAACTCCCCAGATCTTTCAACTTTGGGGGAAGCTTCTTCTGCAAAATGGCACTACACTCCTCAGTTAGTGCTATGGTCTCATATTCCATTAGTTTCCTCTTCTTTCCAAGGATCTCCTTTATAAATTTGAAGTAGGTAGGCGATTGTTCCAACACTTCAATAAAGGGGATATTGATATGTAATTTCCTTAAAACCTCTAGGAACATTGAGAACTGTTTATCTTGGGTCTCTCTATGAAGCCTCTGAGGATAGGGGATCTTCTCTGTGTACTCCATCGAACTGCAGAGCCTCCTCTAAAATAAGCGGTCATCGAACCCCTCCTTCTCAATCTCAGCTTCCTTTTTAGTCCCCACTGCAGTTCAGGAGCAACTGGTTCTAACTGCTTCCCACTTCTCAACCGCATTTCCCGACATCGCTCGGGATTTATCTCTCAGACATCGGGTTCGTGAATTTGTAAGTGTCAACAGGGCTGCTTGCAACTCATCTGGTTTTTCTTGTGGGGAAGGTGCACTGAACTGTTGTGAAGATGAGGCTTGATTAAATGGTTGTTGATTCTGGTATTGGCCTCTGTATTGATTCTGATGCCCCTGGTCCCCCCCTCCATGAGAAGTTTGGGTGATTCCTCCACCCCGGATTGTAAGTGTTTGAATAAGGGTTGTTCTGGGGCCTCTGATAATTTCTCACTGTCTGACATTCTGCTTGCTCAATAGGGGTGTTGTTGGGGTCTGCTGATGGGCACCTATAAAAAGTATGAGGACCCCCACAAATCTCACAATTCATTGGCATCTGAACTGCATTCACCGAAACTGTGTTCTGCTGAAGTTGCTTGGTCAAGAGAGCAACCTGTGCATTTAACGTTGTAAGGGCATCGATCTCATGAATTCCTATCGCTCTCCTTCCACTTACCCCTCTATCATCTGGCACATGGTTATTAGTGGCCATGTCTTCTAGCAAATCATGGGTCTCATGTGCTGTCTTCTTCATGAATGTTCCACCTGCAGCTGCATCAATGATTGTTCTTGTTGTCCCACTTAGCCCATTGTAGAAAATATGGACCAAATTCCACAGTTCAATACTATGATGCAGACACTTTCTTTGCAGATCTTTAAATGTCTCCCAAGCCTCATAGAGTGACTCCCCATCAGTCTGGTAGAAATTGTTCAGCTCTCCTCTCAGCTTGGCTGCTTTGGAAGGTGGAAAGAACTTTGTTAGGAACTTCTGTGCCAGATCCTGCCATGTAAATATAGAATCTGTAGGCAGGGAATTCAACCAAACCTTTGCTCTATCCCTGAGTGAGAAGGGAAAGAGCCTCAACCGGATGGTGTCATCAGTAACACCATTATATTTGAACGTTGCACACAGTTCCAAGAAATTTGCAATGTGTATATGTGGGTCTTCAGATGGTAACCCTCCAAATTGAACTGTATGTTGCACCATGCTTAGGATCGCAGGCTTTATTTCAAAATTGTTCGCTCCTATTGCTGGGAGCCTTATGCATGTTTGTGCTCCATTCACTCTTGGTAGCACATAGTCTCTCGACTTTTCTCGCTCGACTGAACTCTTTCCTCTTCATCATTCTCGCAACCACGAGTATTCTCGTTGGGTTGGTGATCACCCATCTCTTCATTCATCTCATTATTATTCTGTCGATCCCCCATGACTATTAAGTCCAAGATTCTTTTGTTTCGCCGGTTCTGCTTGCAAGTCTTCTCGATCTCAGGGTTGAAGGGCACAAGTGTATATGCTCATCTTCTTCTTCGCATAAACTAGATACCTGAAATAGATCAAAATCAACAAACGGATCAAAATTAACAAACGGTTCCACAAATAAAATAAAATAAAATAAAATAAAAACTAAATTAGAAATTAAGAATAGATTGATTGATATTGAACTACGCCAATCCCCGGCAACGGCGCCAAAAACATGTTAGCGATTTATCCACACGCTTAACACAAGTGCACGTATCGTGACAAGTAATATAGTCTGGGTAAGACCGAATATCATCCTCAGGGATTAATGTTCAATTACCAATTTCTATCCTATGGTATCTATTTGGTGATCGATATTTTGATGGTTGTTTGTATCTATGACTACTAAATAATTATAAAAGTTAACTAAATTACTTTACTTAAATCAGATATAGTGGAAATAGGGCTTCCAATCTCCTCAACTATCCGTTCGCTTTAATCTTTAATGCAATGATAAAGGTTCTTCTTCTATATTGAGATAACAGGTTAACTAAGCCATTTTATATTCCAGTTAGGATATATAAACACTCAACCCCGATGCAGAACCATTCTATCTTTCGATGATAAGATTTACCACAAAGGAGGATTAAGAACAATAACCTATTAAACTACACAAGTATCGGGGTACTTTCGTCCACGATTTTAACCTATGTTTATTCAACTATAGCATATTCACAATCTCCCCTTTCGGATCTCGATTAGAAATCATATATGTGATGATAATTAGTGATCAATTAATTACCAAGCACAAAACAATTATTGAATAAATCTCAACTATATAAAGAAGAAACCAAAACCATGAATTAAATCATAAAACGAGGTTCAAGTGATTCGAATGGAAAGCCCTAATTAAATTTTAGCTCCTAGCCATATACATGCTAAGAACTAAAAGATTATCCAACATAAACTGAAAAATAAATAAAGTAAGAAAAAGAATTACTCACGAACAAACCTCCAATCTTGAAGCTTTCAAGAACTATGTGTTGTATAGAGTTGGGGATTGTGGAACCCTTCAAAAATCTACCCTAAGGCCTTTTTATATCCTCAAAAACGTTCCCAACTTTTTCCTCTTGGTCTTGGCCCATTCCCATTAGGATTTGGCTGAAAACCCGCGTCGGCGCCACGGCCCTGAGACCGGCGTCGAGGCACCGAAACTCTTGCTGCTGTCCAGCGATCTGGGCGTCGTGGCCCTGCTGCTCCTGATGGACTGTCTCCACGGAGCCGCCCTGTACTTTGCCTGGGGTTCCAGCTTTTCGTCTCTTTGTGCTCTGGAACCTCTGTTTTTGCCCTCTTTTTGCTTCTTTTCGCCAATGTGCCATTTTAAACAACTGTGACTCCAAAGAAAGAAAATATATCCTAACATGACACATATTTGTACAAAAATGGGCCAAATACTAACTAAAAATGACTCAAAAGGTGTATATAAAATACATCTAACACTCGGTCATATGCAGCTAGACACCGAGTGTCGTATTATGCCCAAGACATGGTTTGGTCCGTGAAAAAGCTTGATATCAGAGCACTAGGTTCAAATGTCGTAGTGAGTCTATCAAGTCTTATCTAGTGGGTATCTTTTATGAATGTGTGCACGCCTCATATGTAAACAGTTGACCAGCAAGACATTCGAGATTATTTCACTTCTTTCATATTTTAGATCGTGCAGTTAGAGTTGTACTTTCAGGAATTCTTATAACACGTGTGAATTACATATTTCAAAAATATTATCCAAAAAAAAGTACACTAAAAGTACTTTAGTTACTAGACAGAGAGCTACTAATAATGCTACTTAGGAGGAGGACACTCAGGCTTAGAGAGCCAATGTGGTACAAGACTTCACATGACACTAGATGGCATTCAGAGGTTTTACTACAGTTCCGCTGCCCAGTTCCACTGAATCAGATGTTAGGGGAGCTATTCAGATGCTTATACAAATTGTTGCTACACAAGCTCAATGTTAGGGAACCATTCCAAGCGCAGGTGCCAGTGGAGATTCGTATAGTTCCAAGACTTGAGAAGTTTTGTGTATAGAGCCTCTAGTGTTCACAGGCTCTAGCAAGGCGGAGGATCTGCAAAATTTCATTGACGACTGATCGGTGTATTTTATATACACTTTTTGAGTCATTTTTAGTTAGTCTTTTGTCCATTTTTGTACAAATATATGTCGTCTTAGGATAGATTTTCTTTCTTTTGAGTCATATTGGTTTAAAGTGGCTCATTGGCGGAAAAGGAGCAAAAAGAGGGCAGAAACAGAGGTTCCAGAGCTCAAAAAGCGAGAAAGTTGGTGAACCGGGCACAAAACAGGGCAGCGCCGCGGCGCCTCCAGCCAGCAGGGTCAGAGCGCCACGGCGCCCAATATTCAGAGAGCTGCAGTAGTTCCGGCGCCGCGGCGCCAGTTGCAGGGCCGCGGCGCCGAGGCGGAAAAATTGGCAAATTCGAATGACAATGGGCCAAGGCCTGAAGGAAAACCTGCATCACGTTTTGGAGGCTATAAAAAGCAGCCTTTAGGTCAGGTTTAAGGGTTCCTCTTCTTGCCAAGTCACACAACTTTTGGAGATCAAGATTGGAGACCTATTCTTAGTAATTTCTTGTTTCTTGTTTTATTTCTTTACAGTTTATGTTGGATATTAATTTAGTTCTTGTCATGTCTATGGCTAGGAACTAACTTAATCTAGGGCTTTCCATGTCAATTCACTTGAAACTTATCTTTATGAATTAATGCATGTTTTGGTTCTTCTTGTTGTTGTTGAGATTTATTCAATATTTGTCTTGATTGCTTGGTAATTAATTGACCACTAATTATCATAATCCATATGATTTCTAATCGAAAAAAGGAGATTGTGAATATGCTATAGTTGAATAAACATAGGTTAAATCGTGAACGAAAGTACCCCGATACTTGTGTAGTATTAATAGGTTATTGGTCTTAATCCTCCTTTATAGTCAATCTTATCACCGAAAGGTAGAAAGGTTCTATATTGAGGTTGAGTGTTTATATTACCTTAACAGGAGTATAAAACGGCTTAGCTAACCCGTTATCTCAAAACAGAAGAAGAACCATAATTAATTGCATTAATAAGTAAGTTAAGCGGATAGTTGAGGAGATTTGAAAGCCCTGTTTCCACCATTACTGAAGTAAAACAACGTAGTTTAATTAGCTTTCATAATTATAGTCATAAACAACTTATCAATCATCGGTTACCAAATAGATACCATAGAATAGAATTTGAGCATTGAACACTAATCCCTGAGGACGATAACTCGGTCTTCTAGACTATATTACTTGACACGACACATGCACTTGCGTTAGTGTGTGCATAAATCGTGCATCAAGTTTTTGGCACCATTGCCGGGGATTGGCGTAGTTCAATATCATTTTATCTATTCTTAATTTCTAATTTGTTTTTTTTTATCGTGTATTTGTAAAAATCAGTGCGCCGTGATCCGTTTGTTGAATTTGATCTGTTGCAGGCAGTTAGTTTATGCGAAGGAGTAGAGGAGCAGATACACTTGTTCCCTTCAACCAGGAAATCGAAAGGACGTGTAAACAGAACAGAAGGAACCAACGAGTCTTGGCCTTAATAGCGATGGGGGGATTACAGAACAACAATGAGATGAACGAAGGGTTATGTGATAATCAACCTAACCTAAGGATGCCCCGTAGATTGCCTGTGGATGTAGAAGAGAGGGTCCAGGTCCAAGCTGAGAGAAGCTTGGGAGATTATGTGCTGCCAAGGGTGAATGGAGCACAAACTTGCATCCGGCTCCCGGTAATAGGAGCAAATAGTTTTAAAATCAAGTCTGCGATCTTAAGTATGGTGCAGAATACTGTTCAGTTCGGAGGGTTGCCGTCGGAAGATCCTCACATGTACATAGCGAACTTCTTAGAGTTGTGTGCAACCTTCGAGTACAATGGCGTTACTGACGACGCCATCAGATTGAGGCTCTTTCCCTTCTCACTCAGGGATAGAGCGAAAGTTTGGTTAAACTCCTTGCCTACAGATTCGATATTCACATGGCAAGAGTTGGCACAGAAGTTTTTAGCTAAGTTCTTTCCACCATCCAAAGCCGCGAAGCTGAGAGGAGAGTTGAACATTTTTTATCAAGCTGATAGAGAGTCACTCTATGAAGCTTGGGAGAGATTCAAAGATTCGCAAAGAAAGTGTCCCCATCACAGCATTGAGTTGTGGAATTTGGTCCATATTTTCTATAATGGGCTAAGCAGGACTACCAGAACTATCATTGATGCAGCTGCATGTGGAACTTTTATGAGAAAAACAGCACACGAAACTCATGATTTATTGGAAGACATGGCCACCAATAATCATGTAACAGAGGACAGAGGGGTGAGTGGTAGAAGAGCAATAGGAGTCCATGAGATTGATGTTATCACAGCACTAAATGCACAAGTTGCTCTCCTGACCAAGCAACTGCAACAAAACACAGTGTCAGTGAATGCAGTCCAAATGTCATTAAGCTGTGAGATGTGTGGAGGTCCACATACCTTTGATAGGTGCCCATCAGCAGATCCTAACAACATCTCGATCGAGCAAGCAGAATGCCAAGCAGTATGGAATTATCAGAGGCCCCAGAACAACCCTTACTCAAATACCTACAATCCAGGGTGGAGAAATCACCCTAACTTTTCATGGAGGGGTGATCAAGGGCAGCAGAACCAATTTAGAGGCCAGTACCAAAATCAGCAACCATTCACTCAGGCCTCATCTTCGCAACAATTCAGTGCACCTGCTCAACAAGAGAAGCCAGATGAGTTGAGAGCAGCCATGTTGACACTCACCAACTCACAAACCAAGTTTATGGCAGAGACTAGATCCTCTATCAGGAATTTGGAGACACAGGTGGGGAAACTAGCGAAGATGGCAAACAACAGACCACATGGCACTTTGCCCAGCAATACAGAGATGAACCCCAGAGAACAGTGTCAAGCGGTGCAGCTGAAGAGTGGAAAACAGTTAGAACAGCTTACACCCCAGCCTGTGGTTGAACAAAGAGTAGATGCAGAGAGGGAGAGGGCTAATGAAGACCGCCCAGTATTAGAGAAAGCTTCAAAAGTCCCAGTAAAGGAGCACAATGAGAGGATTCCTTTCCCGCAGAGGTTGCAAAAGAAAGTGGTTGATAAGCAATTCTCCAAGTTTTTGGAGATATTCAGAAAGTTACACATCAAAATTTCGTTCATTGAGGCATTGGAGCAAATGCCTACTTACTTTAAATTCATGAAGGAAATTCTTGGGAAGAAGAAGAAGTTGGCGGAGTATGAGATGGTGGCACTGACAGAGGAATGTAGTACCATTTTGCAGAAGAAATTGCCCCCTAAACTCAAGGATCCAGGGGGCTTCACATTGCCTTGCACAGTTGGCAGGGTTACATGTAATAGGGCCATTTGTGACTTTGGGGCTAGCATAAATCTTATGCCCTTGTCTGTTTTTAAGAAGTTGGGGTTGGGTGAGGCCAAACCAGCCACTGTGAGCTTGCAGTTAGCAGATAGAACGGTGGTGTATCCCAGGGGAAAGATTGAAGATGTCTTAGTTAAGGTGGGAAAATTCTTCTTTCCTTCGGACTTCCTCATCCTGGATATGGAGGAAGATGATGAGATCCCAATCATATTGGAAAGACCATTTTTAGCAATCGGGAGAGCCCTAATTGATGTGGAGAAGGGTGAGCTGACACTTAGAGTGGAGAGTGAAGAGATGGTGTTCAAAGTGTTCAAACACATCATTGAACCCCCAGTCATGAGCAAGTGCTTTGCAATTAGCACTGTCAGCACATCGGTTGAGCTAGCGCAAACCACAGCAAGGGAAATAAGCCCGCCAAAACAGGTAAGTAATGCAAAACCTCCTCTTGAAATTAAAAAGGAAAAGAAAAACAGAAGGAGAAAGCGGAAAATGTTGATGAAATGGATAGGCTGTGGGGTTAATCTACCCCACGCCTCTTGATTAAAGAACTTGCGTCCGGCTAAAAGACGTTAAAGACAGCGCTACTTGGGAGGCAACCCAAGGTTATTTTAATTTATTCAATTTAATGCAGTTTAGTTTTTACTTAGAACAGTCTCACGGAGGTATTGTTTATATGTTGTGATGACAGGTGCAGAGCCAAGAATTTTGAGGATGAAAACTAAAAAGAAACCAAAAGAAAATTGGCTCAGCACCGCGGCGCCAGGAGCAGGGCCGCGGCGCCAAAAGATTAGAAGGGCGCAGAAGATTCAGCGCCGCGGCGCCAATTGCAGGGTCGCGGCGCCAATTGCAGGGCCGCGGCGTCAAAAGTCCAGAAAAATTCTGAAGTTTGGGCGCCGCGGCGCCAAATCAGAGCGCCACGGCGCTGGAAGTTCAGAGGATTGCAGAAGTTAGGGCGCCGCGGCGCCAGTTGCAGGGCCGCGGCGCCGCGACGGAAATCCTGAAGTTAAAGGAGCCCTAAATCCGATTTTCCTCTCTCCAATTCAAAACCCAAACCTTCCCTCTCCCCAAAACCCACGAAAGTTTACCCTTTTACCTAAAAATCTTCCATAAACTAAACCCAATCACAATCAAAGTTCTTAAATTCCTTAAACCCTTAACCATCTTAAACAACAATCCTCATCCAATTGCCTCAAAACATCATTAGGAGCAAGAAAATCTTGAAGAACACCGTCCAAGGTAACTTTTATCTTTTCTTGAAATCTTCAATATAATCAGAGGAGGTAGTAGGTTTGAGGAGGTGCTTTATCTGTGGAAGGTGTGTGGGGGTGTTGAAGTTAGGTGTGAGATTTCGAGGAAGATTATACGAAGTAAAGCGTGGGGTGTGCACCGGAGCTTTGAGTGAAGTGTGGGGGTTGATGAGTGTTGTAGCTACTGATTATTAATTGATAGTGTTGGGTAATATTGTTGAAACAAAGGAAATGCTGCCGAAGTTATCTAAAAATGTCTTCCAAGAAGAGGAGAGCTTCCACATCCACCTCCGCCCCTCAATATGATACTACTAGGTTTGTCAGCCAAAAAGCGGAGGATAGATATCAAAAACTTAGTACTAGGCCCTTGATCCCTGAAAGAGGAATGGATTACCAAAGGGAGTCATTTGAGGAGGGAGATGCCTATGAGCCTATTCGGGCGATGATAGAGGTTATAGGGTGGAAGAGATTTGTTAACCCAGAAAGAATAGCACCGCAGTAACACGATGACGAGAGAATTTTATGCTAACTTTCTTGAGAGGGTGGATGATAGATGCTTTGTGAGGGGACGGTATGTGGCTGTGACGGCAGAAGTGGTGAATGTGCTATTAAAAACAGCCGATGTTGAAGAAAGAGGTGATGATCGGAGTTATTTCAGAACGTGGTCTAGAGACACCAACAACATCTACTGGGATGTCGTCGCAAGCACAGTAAGTTACCCTGGGGCTGAGTATGATATTGCCAGAAATGGATCGAGGATCGAGCGATGTCGCTCAACAAAACAAGGGTTGGTTGTATTTACGTTCGCTTAATTCCATCGATGCACTTTACCAGAGTGCCAGCAGACAGAATAAAATTGATATATGGAATCATGTCAGGGAAGACGATTGATGTTGGGAAGGAAATAGTGCAAAACATTGGAGAAACCAGCAGGTTGGTAACGACAAGTGGGTTGGGACATGGCTCACTTATTAGCAGTTTATGCTCCAGACATGGGGTCCCAACCTTGCCCACTGATACATATGAGAAAGTCCAACTTCCTGTGTCATATGGGATAGTGCATTCCTTCCTGCACTAATCCTCCAGCAGAGCCACAAGGAGACCAACACCAAAGAAGAAGACCAAGAAAGACCAGCAGCAGAGGCTGCCATGGATGAAGATGAGCCTGAGACAGAGGCTCAGTATGAGGCAGGAAGCAGCCAACAACAACGCCTAATCGTAACCTCCAAAGGTATAATGGAGCGGCTTGCTCATGAACCGTAGGAGGATGATGCGAGCTTTGACATAATGATACAAGGTCAACAAGCGTATAACAGTTGCACCAAAGATTTGATGAGATGAGTTCCTTGCTCAACCAGTGGTCCATGCATTATCCGCCGCCACCGCCACCACTTTAAACCAAGTCTGTAAGTTGTCCTGTTTTCTTTTATTTTCTTTGAGTCTTGCACACATTGGGGACAATGTGTGATTTAAGTTTGGGGGGGTGTTTTATTTATGTCTTATTTGTCTTAGTGTTTTTGAGTCTTTTGATTTGTTTTGTGTATTTTTGAGTCATAATTTTAGATCATGCATGTTGTAGTTACTGGAATCGCCTAGTGAAATAAGGTTGAATAATGTAATGGAATTAGAAGCAACCATCTAAACACTTAGGTTAGATATGTCAAAAACTCATGAAATCTGTCTATTTGGGGTATCTTGCTTGATTTGTGCATTGTTAAATGATTAAACCTATGTGTATGATTGCTTGCTATTTGAGGCGAAATAGTTAGGATATGCATGTTAGGGAGATGACTCAGGCATTTCTTTGTTAGCTTTTCTTACCACTTTTACCTATCCCTGACATTCAAAATATCCCTAGTCAGCCCCTTTGAGCCTAAAAATTAAACTTTTTCTTTGACACCCTATAATTTCACACTTGTTCCATAAGTGAAAATGTGAAATGATTGGAATAGAAAGTGTTAAAAAAAGAGACAAAAAGAGTGAACAATTTTGATGCACCCCAATAAAAAAGTAATAAGAAATAGGCAAAAGCCTAAGTTTGGGGGTGCCTGTTATTCGTAATACACTTCACTCTCTCAAAACAAAAGAGGGGAAAGATAGATATGAAGTGAAGAAAGAAAATCAAAAGAAAAAGGAAGAATTGAAAAGCAAAAGAGCTTATGGTACATAAAATGAGCCTAAATGCATATTTTTACCTACCCATGCCTAAGCCTACATTACAACCCTGAAAAGTCCTGAAGATCTCTTACATGTGTATCCATGATTAGTCGAGAATAACAAGTAAACATGTCATAGGATTTTGAAATTGACATGCATAATTCACTATTCTTACTTCCATTAAGCATGATTAAAGTGAGTTTGCGAAATATCTAGCTTGATGTGTTTAGAATGCTAAAAATTCATGCTATATGTTCATGCATATTATTAGGCTAATATTCATGTTTTTCTAAGTAACAGTGATGCAGCAAAGTGATTAATATCTTTGAGTCATTCTATTTTCTTTTTCCTTGTGTCTTTATTTCTTTCTTTTGATCTTTGTTCGAGGGCGAGCAAAGGTTAAGTTTGGGGGTGTTTGATCGGTGTATTTTATATACACTTTTTTAGTCATTTTTAGTTAGTCTTTTGTCCATTTTTGTACAAATACGTGTCGTCTTAGGATAGATTTTCTTTCTTTTGAGTCATATTGGTTTAAAGTGGCTCATTGGCGGAAAAGGAGCAAAAAAAGGGCAGAAACAGAGGTTCCAGAGCTCAAAAAGCGAGAAAGTTAGCGAACCGGGCACAAACAGAGCGGCCACAAGGCCTCCAGCCAAATAGGTCTGAGCCACGGCGCCCAATATTCAGAGAGCTACAGTAGTTCCGGCCGCGCGCTGGGCAGGCCGCGGCCGAGGCGAAAAATTGGCAAATTCGAATGACAATGGGCCAAGGCACGAAGGAAAACTCGATCACGTTGAGGCTATAAAAGCGACCTTTAGGTCGTTTAAGGGTTCCTCTTCTTGCCAAGTCACACAACTTTTGGAGATCAAGATTGGAGACCTATTCTTAGTAATTTCTTGTTTCTTGTTTTATTTCTTTACAGTTTATGTTTGATATTAATTTAGTTCTTGTCATGTCTATGGCTAGGAACTAACTTAATCTAGGGCTTTCCATGTCAATTCACTTGAAACTTATCTTTATGAATTAATGCATGTTTTGGTTCTTCTTGTTGTTGTTGAGATTTATTCAATATTTGTCTTGATTGCTTGGTAATTAATTGACCACTAATTATCATAATCCATATGATTTCTAATCGAAAGCCGAAAGGGGAGATTGTGAATATGCTATAGTTGAATAAACATAGGTTAAATCGTGAACGAAAGTACCCCGATACTTGTGTAGTATTAATAGGTTATTGGTCTTAATCCTCCTTTATAGTCAATCTTATCACCGAAAGGTAGAAAAGTTCTATATTGAGGTTGAGTGTTTATATTACCTTAACAGGAGTATAAAACGGCTTAGCTAACCCGTTATCTCAAAACAGAAGAAGAACCATAATTAATTGCATTAATAAGTAAGTTAAGCGGATAGTTGAGGAGATTTGGAAGCCCTATTTCCACCATTACTGAAGTAAAACAACGTAGTTTAATTAGCTTTCATAATTATAGTCATAAATAACTTATCAATCATCGGTTACCAAATAGATACCATAGAATAGAATTTGAACATTGAACACTAATCCCTGAGGAAGATAACTCGGTCTTCTAGACTATATTACTTGACACGACACGTGCACTTGTGTTGGTGTGTGCATAAATCGCGCATCAACGACCTTCAAAAGATGTTTTGTGTAATTAATGCTACTGAGATAGAGGCAACAGAGTTGGGAGATTATCAGTTGAAGGATGTTGCTAGTGTTCGGTATGAGTCATGGGAATAGTCTCGAGGGGAAGGTACACCTCATGCGATAGGCGATGAATTTGCATATGCTTTCATTGAACGCTTCCAACCGTTAGAGGTCAGGGAGGCAAAGGCCTTCGAATTAGATAATCTCAAGAAGAATGGTAGGAATGTGAATGAGTACTACCTCAACTTTGTTTCTTTGGCTAAGTATGCTCCAGACATAGTTTTGGATATGAGGACCAGAGTTAGGTGCTTTATGTGGGGTCTTGACCCCCATTTGTTCGGTGATACTAAAATTGTTGCTCAGAATATAAAAATTACTATTACAGAAATAATTGCATTTGTACAATGCAACGTGAGTAGAATGAAGGGGGAAGAAGCACTTCAGAAAGAGAAAGATGAGGAATTTAATAAAAGAGATAAGTCTGTAGGCAACTTTAATTAGAGAGGATCTCAGGGAGGTGGAAATCATTGATTCTTCAAAATAGGTCATTTGGATTTGCTCCCTCTACAGGAAGCACCCCAGTCCTGAAATCTAAGTTTAATTAGAAAGGTCAGAACTTTAGAGAAGCATGCTCACAGACATGGGTCAGCGTGGGCCATAGGGGTTTCCAGCACCCTACTTGCAACATGTGTGGTAAGAAGCACTTAGGGGTGTATCGATCAGGCATGTATGGTTGCTTTGGGTGTGGTCAACATGGTCACTTTTTGAGGGATTTTCCATCAGCAAGGCAGAATATTCGCTAGATCCTACTATTCCTGATATTCCTACTGGATTTGACCATCAACAGCGGCGATAACATAAGACATGGAAGGCATATCGATTCATTTTATTCCCAAAGGCGAATCCTAACCGAAGCACGTGGCTTTGTCCACAAATTTAGCAGTTCCTCATAATAAGCCTAAGCAAGGCATGGTGCAGCAAAATTCAGTAATATGGGCAGAGGTCAGAATCACTTATGTGCACAAGTAAGTCATCAGGACACATAAGCTCGTACATATATTGTTACAGGTATGCTAACAATCTTCACTTTTGATGTTTATGCCTTCATAGATTCAGGATCCATCATATCTTATATAACCCTATTTATTTCTAATAAATTTGGTATAGAACCAAAAAATTACATGAGCCCTGTTCACTCCAGTTGGAGAGTTAGGTATAGATAGGCGTATGTATAAAGGTTTCCCAGTTAGAGTGTATCACCACATTATTGTAGAGGATTTAGTAGAGTTATAGATGGTAGAGTTTGATGTGATCATTGGCATGAATTGGTTGTCGTCATGTTATGCCACAGTAGGATGTAGAACCAAAATAGTGAATTTCGAATTTATTGGTGAACCAGTTCTATAATGGAAGGGTGATGTAGTGGTGCCAATGGGTAGGTTTATTTCCTATTCTAAGGTCAGATAGATGATATCTAAGGGGTACATTTATCACCTAATTCGAGTCAGGGATACAAACTCTCCAATCCCAACTCTGCCGTCAGTACCAAATGTTAGTGAGTTTCTAAAGGTATTTCTTGGAGATCTTCCTGGTGTTAATTCTGTTTGAGTACTATTTTAGAGTGTGTTTTAGAAGTCTTGTGTTAGTCTTTAAGTTTTTTTGTACCGTGTTACGCTTGTTTTTGTTTTGTTTTTTCAGCATAAAGCGATATAGAATGGAGGAGAGGCAAATTTAGAGAGAATAAAAGGATATTGAGGATAAATATGTTGGTTTAGTCAAATAAATGATTCAGGGAAGTCCTGGGAAGTTCGTGATGCAATTGAATATATCTTGGATAAGAAAATGACAAATGAGTCATGCACCTACTATAGAGTTGTGATAATCGAGGTTCCACGTAAACAATGATTCGAGCGAAGTGCCACAACACTCTCTCGATCACTACCGCAATGCTTATTGAAATTTGTAAATGAGCTGCAACGCCAGTGTCTTTACTGACACGAACTCGCTTTTCACAAGGGCAAAAGGTCTTTTCAAAGGAAAAAATTAGGGTTGCTTTAAAAGGATAGAGAAGGCAATTTCAGAAGTGGGGGAGCCAATATAGAGGAGGAAAAGAGAGAAATAAGTCTTGGAACCTTGGGGAGCCATTGGAGAACAATTCCTCTAGTTTTTTTTCCTTGTGTTGAATTATATTTATGTTAATTTTCAGTTTATTGTATTATCTTAGAATGACTATGAGCTAATTCTTCTATTAGGTATTTCAATTAAATTAGTCGAACGTCTATCATGAACTAATGCAAAGTTACATTGTCTTCTTCATCTATTAAGGTCTTTTCAATTAGTTGTTATTGAATGAGAATTGATTGGCCATTGGTTTTCGTTTATCTAAATGAGTTTAAATCAAAATCTGAAAAGTGAGATTTTAGTATGCTATAGTTGAATTGACATAGGCTTAATTTTGAACGTGCGTATCATGATTGCTTGTGTAGCTTTTAGGTTGTTGATCTTAATGCTTCCTAAGTGATGGAATTTATCATAGAAATATAGAAAATGTTCATTCATTTAAGAGAATTGAACGTCAAAAAGGTAAAACCTTCATCTTTTAATTGATTATAGCTTTGTATTAATGATTATAGACTCTAAGTTCATGAGATATGAGTTGATGGGTTTGATAGAAAAGTATGAACAATTATAGGTTTGGGTTATTGATTGTTGATTATTGATTAAAGGTATTGTTTATCTTATGGGTGATGAAGAATGATATTGATTACATCTATATGGGATTGTAGAAACACCTAGAAGTGATATGATGAGAATTGGGTGAAGAGAATACCATTAATGAAGGTTCTGAAGTTTTATGCCCACCAAGTGTTGTTGCGATATTTCTAAGTGCTTACGCAAGTGTACGTATCATTCAAGTAATAAAGATCTGTAAGACCGAATTTATCATCCACAGAGACAGGTTTATTAAGTACCGAATATTTATTCTATGGTATCTATTTGGTTGACGTTCTTTAGTTTGAGAATCATAACTACGCATTATGACTAATTGCAGGAAATAAACTAAAGATTATAAGCCTTTGGGTTTATAACAGTTATGAAGGAAATAGGGTTCCAATCTCCTCAACTATTCACTCTTTCACGTGTTAATGCAATGCTAATGCTCTTCTTCTTATTAAGATAGCAGGTTAACTAATTTGTCATCATATTCCGGTTAGAACATACAAGAGCTCAACCTTGTGCAGAAACCTTCTATATTTCTATGATAGATTTTACCACACAGGAGGATTAAGAAAAATAACCTTAATTACTACACAAGTATCGGGGTACTTTCGTCCACGATTTTAACCTATGTCTAGACAATTACAGCATATTCAAATCTCACCTTTAAGACTTTTGATTCAAAATCATATAAGTGATGACAATTAATAGCTAGTTAATTATCAAGCAATCATAACAATATTGAATAGATCTTAATATGCTGAAGAAGAATCAATAACTATGCATTAACTATATGAAATAGTTTCAAGAAGATTCGACGGAAAACCCTACTAAAGTAATTAGCTCCTAAACATTGTCATGTAAACTAAATTACAATCCAACATAAGCTGAAATAAAATAAGGGAAAGAAAATAACTTAAACAAGAAGATGTCTCTAATCTTGCTTCTAGACGTCGTTCCCTCCTCCAAAGTAGTATCCTTAATAATGACATGGTTTAGGGTATTTATATATCTGAGAGAAACCTTGCTTCGGACCCTTTTACCCTTGTCAAAACTCGACTCGGATTCTGATTTTTACGCGTCGGCACCGCGATGCTAATGGGCTGAAATCACTGGCAACTTACTGGAAACATGGCACCGCGGTTCCTCTTGCCTGGACCGTGGTGCCTTCGACGGTGTTTCAAT
The DNA here is from genome assembly GCA_029844215.1 of Przewalskia tangutica. Taxonomy (NCBI): domain Eukaryota; kingdom Viridiplantae; phylum Streptophyta; class Magnoliopsida; order Solanales; family Solanaceae; genus Przewalskia; species Przewalskia tangutica. The sequence continues at coordinate 133,819,001 of CM056719.1, forward strand.
TTTGGACTTTCTGGAAATTTTACGCCTCAGTGCTAATTTTCTTGACCGCAGTTCTATGGAATCGCGGTGCTACCTGGCCAGGAACCGCGGGGCCTCTCTGATTTTCGCCCGATCCCGCCTGATTTGTTCTATTCTTCGTGGCACTTCTTAGGATTCATTCCTTGGGTTGTGCTTGTGCAATTTTCATTTCAATTAAGCTCATTTCATCCTCAAAAGTGACATTTCTCCTTTATGACCGATGTGACTCAAAAAGAAAAAAAACACCTAACACTATACTAAACGCAAAATAAAAGAGTAAAATGCTAACTAAAAAGGACTTAAAAGAGTGTATAAAATACACAACAAACACCCCCAAACTTACACTTTACTCGCCCTCGAGTAAAGCACAAAACAAAAACAAAAATAAAAATAAAGACTCTATGAAATGAATCAAGCAATTATAGAAATGCTTTTTCAAAATCCTGGATGAAAGTTGAGATAATATGTTAGAACATATATAGCATGAATATTCAGCAATCTAGAATTTCAAGTTAGATATTTCGCTAATTCAATTAGATCACAATCACTAGAAATACAATCACCTAACCTATGCGTGTCAATTTCATTCCATCTTTTCCAAAATATTATAGACTTGTTTACTTGTTATTCTCCACTAATCATAGACATACACATTAAGGGTCTTCAGGACTTTCAAGGGTTGTAATGTAGGCTTAGGCAGGGGTAGGTAAAAGTTGGCATTTAGGCTAAAATTACGTACCATAAGCATTTTTCATTCGACTCATTTTTCCTTCTTTTTGACTTTCTCTTTAGTCTCATAACTATTTTCTCCTCTCTTTTCTTTTGAGAGAATGAGACATATTACAAATAACAAGCACCCCCAAACTTAGGCTTTTGCATATTTTTCATTGGGGTGCATCAAATTTTCACTATCTTTTTATTTCTTTTTCAACACTTTTTATCCCAAGAGTTTTCAATTCTCACTTATGGCACAACAAGGAATCATAGGGTGTCAACAAAGATATTATTTTAGGCTCAAAGGGGCTGACTAATGATACAAATTATGTCAGGGTAGTTAATGAACGGTCAGAAGGGCTATCAAAGAATGCTTGAATCATCTTCCTAAACATGTACATCTTAACTATTTTGCTTCAAATAATAAGCAAACAGATTTTCTAGACATTTTCAACCTTTCTTTCCATAATTTACAACACATAGGCTAAGCACACATATCCCAAATAATTAGATGTCATGAATTTTTGGCATATCTAACTTAAGCACACAGATTGTCGCTTTTAATTCCATTACATTCTCCCATTTTATCCACTCAATATCGTTAGAAACTACAACATGCATGATCCATTAAAAAAAATTATGACTCAAAAACACATAAAACAACACAAAGACAAATAAAAAAGACTCAAAAACAATAAGACAAAATAAGACACCCCCCTCCCCCAAACTTAATCGACACATTGTCCCCAATGTGTGAAGACTAAAAAATAAAGAGACAACTTACTGACACAACACAGCGGTTATGGTTTGGGATGAAGGACAAATTACTGTGCACATTGCCGAAGGAGGAACCGCGGTCCCTTGACCCTGCACCGCGGTCCCTTGACCCTGCACCGCGGTGCTGTTTCCAGAAAAATTTCAGTGTCCTCCAGTTTTCTGCATTGTGAAGCCTTCGCCCTTCGGAGTGAGCCTCTGCCTTTATCTGTCATCCAAAAACACTAACATATCAGATCGTGAGACTGTTCAAGACAAAATAAAATGGACTAAAACAAAATTGAAATAACATAATTAAAAATATTGGGTTGCCTCCCAAGTAGCGCTGTCTTTAACGTCTTGTAGCCGGATGCAGGTTGCTTACTAAATCAAGGGGGTAGAGTGTCCCCTCCGCATATCCATTTTAGCACCATTCTCTTTCTCCTCCTCCTCTTCTTTTTCACAGTTCTGATTTTAGAGGAGTTCAATTTTTTTTCATCAATAGCTAGTTCAGAAGTCTTACCATCAGGTTCTTCATGTCTGCTTTGGCGGTACCCCACGAGCATCAGTACTTGTGAGGCCTTTCTCAGGATCAACCTTGTCAACTACCCCAATAGCAAAACATATAGCATCGACTTGAGGTTCAGTGGGCTGCTTGAAGACTTTGAATACAATTTCCTCACCTTGGACTCTGAGTTTTAACTCCTCATTTTCAACATCAATGAGGGCTCTCCCTGTGGCTAGGAATGGTCTCCCAAGGATCATGGGCATATTTTCATCTTCATCCATGTCTAAAATGAGGAAATTAGCAGGAAGGATGAATTTACCCACTTGTGATGCACAATCGAGCGATCAGCTAGCTGCAGGGTAACTGTGGTTGGTCTCGCTTCCCCCAAACAAAGTCTTTTGAACACTAAGAGGGGCATAAGATTGATACTTGCCCCCAAATCACATAAAACCCTTTTGCATGTAACACTTCATATGGTGCAAGGTAAGGTGAAACTCCCTGGGTCTCTCAACTTAGGGGGAAGTTTCTTCTGCAATATAGCACTGCACTCCTCTGTTAGCACCATTGTCTCATAATCTTTCAGCTTCCTCTTCTTAAACAGGATGTCTTTCATGAATTTCACATAAGCTGGCATCTGCTCCAAAACTTTAATGAATGAAAGATTGATATGCAGTTTTTTGAATACCTCCAAAAATTTCGAAAACTGCTTATCCAAAGTCTTCTTCTGCAGTCTTTGAGGGTAAGAAATTTTGTATGTATACTCCCTCATCACCGCGGGTGGAGCCTTCTCTAAAATAGGGCGGTCATCAGTAACCCCCTCCTTTTCTACCTCAAATGTCTTCCCCACATCCTTCTCCTTTTCTACCTCAAATGTCTTCCCCACATCCTTCTCCTTTTCAACCACTGGTTGGGGTGTCCTCTGCTCTAACTGCTTCCCACTTCTCAAACTTATTTCTTGGCATTGCTCCCTTGGATTCATCACTGTATTACTAGAAAGGTTACATTGCTCTCTATTATTCAACGTGTTCGCCAGCTTTCCCACCTGTGTTTCCAAACTCCTGATGGATGACCTAGTCTCCGTCATGAACTGGGTGGTCTTCTTCATGAATTGAGTCTGGAATTTAGCCAAGGTCATCAGTGCTGCTCTTATTTCTCTTATTTCATCTGACTTCTGTTATGGGTCTGTTGGGCTGAACTACTGGGAGGAGGATGGCTGAAATTGTGGTAACTTCCCTTGTTCATTCTTCCATGAAAATTTTAGGTGATTTATCCACCCCGAATTATATGTGTTGGGGAATGCATTATTGTAGGGCCTCTGAAAATTCCCCACTGTCTGAACCTACTCCATGGGCATATTATTTGGGTCCACTGCTGTACACCTATCAAAGGTATGGGGACCCCCACAAATTTCGCATCTCACTGGTGTCTGAACTGCTTTAACTGTCATGGTACTCTGCTGCATCTGTTTTGTCAAAGTAGCTACCTGCGCAGTCAATGCAGTGTTAGCATCTAGCTCATGAATCCCAGCCATCTTTCTACTATTCATTTCTCTCTCATCGGCCCCCTAATGGTTGTTTGTGGCCATATCCTCTACCAAATCATGTGCCTCATTGGCACTCTTTCTCATGAATGTACCTCCTGCTGCAGCATCAATGATAGTACGAGTTGTACCACTCAGCCCATTGTAAAATATATGGACTAGTATCCACTTCTCAATCCCATGATGTGGGCACTTCCTCTGCAAATCTTTGAACCGCTCCCATGCATCATAGAGTGACTCTCCATCCATCAGATAGTAATTATTAAGCTCTCCTCTGAGCTTTGCTTCTTTGGATGGATGGAGAACCTGGCAATGAACTTCTAGGCTAAGTATTGCCATGTAGTGATGGAGTTCGCATGTAATGAATTCAACCAGCACTTTGCTCTCTCCCTGAGTGAGAATGGGAAGAGCCTCAACCGAATGGCATCATCAGTAACGCCATTATATTTAAATGTTGCACACAACTCCAGGAAGTTTGATAGATTCAAATGCGGATCTTCTGACGACAATTCCCCAAACTGAACTGAGCTTTGAACCATGTGCAATCTTGCTGGTTTGATCTCAAAATTATTGGCTTAAACAGCTGGAAGCCTGATGCAAGTTTTCACCCCTGTAATAGTTGGCATCACATAGTCCCCCAAGCTTCTTTCTGCAGGGACTTGTCTTATGACAGGTGGTAACTCATCATCCACCAAATTATTGTTTCGCTGATCTTCCATTGCTAACAAATCAGCTGCTCTTTTCTCTTTTCTGTTCTGTCTGCACAATCTCTCAATCTCAGGGTTCAGATGGATAGGAATGTCAGATCCTCTCCTACTTCGCATAAACTAAGTTCCTGAGATTAATCAAAAACAGCAAACAGATCATGACAATCAGCACTAAAACAAAATAAAAAAAACTGAAAATAAAAACCAAATTAGAAATAAAAATAGATAAATCGATATTAACAGTACACCAGTCCCCGGCAACGGCGCCAAAAACTTATTGCGATATTTCTAAGTGCTTACGCAAGTGTACGTATCGTTCAAGTAATAAAGATCTGTAAGACCGAGTTTATCGTCCACAGAGACTGGTTTATTAAGTACCGAATATCTATTCTATGATATATATTTTGTTGACGTTCTTTAGTTTGAGAATTATAACTACAAATTATGACTAATTGCAGAAAATAAACTAAAGATTATAAGCCTTTGGGTTTATAACAGTTATGAAGGAAATGGGTTCCAATCTCCTCAAATGTGGAAAAAGGTCAAAGTCCTGCAGCCCTTGATAGTGATATAGTCTGGTAAGACTGAATATCGTCCTCAGAGACTGGTTTCTAATTACTGAACATCTATTCTAGGTTATCTATTTGGCACACGATAAGTTGATTTGGTTTTTATCTTACACTAGTAGAGTAATTTCAAAAATTAAACTAAATTATTGAGGTTTAATCAGTTATGAAGGAACTAGGGCTTCCAATATCCTCAACTATCCACTCTTATCAATCCTTAATGCAACTAGAATGACTTCTTCTTCTACGTTAAGATATCGGTTAACTAGACTGTCTTATATTCCGATTAGGATATATAATCGCTCAACCCCAGTGCAGAAACCTTATATATTTATATGATAGGTTTTACCATATAGGAGGATTAAGAACAATAACCTATAATGCTACACAAGTATCGGGGTACTTTCATCCGTTATTTTAACCTATGTCTATTTAATTACAGCATATATAAATCTCTCCTCTCGGTTCTTGATTCGAATTCATATAGATTATGATAACTAGTGATCAATTAACTATCAAATATTCATACTAATATTGAATAAATCTTAATCAAGTGAAGAAGAAACCAACTAATACATTAATTCGTGAAAACGATTTTCAAGCGATTCAAAAGGAAAACCCTAATAAAGTTTTTAGCTCCTAGCCATATACATGCTAAGAACTAATACAAATCTCAACATTAACTGAATTGAAAACTAAAGAAAGAAAAACTACTTAGAACTAGGTCTCCAATTGTAGCCTCCAAATTTTCCTGTGTTGTCTTCTGTTTTGGAATCCCATCCCCTCTGTAGAATAATCCGTAGGGCTTAATTATGATGTTATTTTCGTGCCCCCTGGACCTTATTTACCCCTGGCCAATTTGTCCTCAGATCTGCAAAATTCCGCGCGCCGCATGGCCTCAGAGTCCAGCGCCGCGCTAAACTCGTGGAGAAGTTCGATCTTACGCGCCGCGGTCCTGCTTCTAGGAGCCACGGCGCTGCTTTGCCTTCGTTCGAATCTCCAATTTTCAACCTTTTTGCCTCGGGACCCTCCTTTTATGCCCGTTTTTCGCTCATTTTCGCCATTTTTCCTTTTTGAACCGTTGTGACTCAAAAGAAAGAAAAACGACCCTAACACTACACTTATTTAAACGAAAATGGGGAAAATACTAACTACAAATGACTCAAAAAACGTATACAAGATACGCCTAACAACATGATCAAGTTGCCTAAACAGCATCAAGTAACCATCAATAATAAGTGAAATTAATAACCCGAAAAATAAGATATATTATCTGTTATGAATTTGAGAAAAATGAGGGAGCGAGACTATATTAAACTTTAGATGAAATATTTGAAAACTATTTTAATAGATAGATTCAACGGTACGCCAGACAGTGTTGCCTTCACGTGAATCACTTCTGATGTTGAGCAGTCTCAATTTCACTACAGTAAATGTTGGGAGAAGTTTTAGGAGGGTTTTATAACTATTCATAAAATCACTTAATCATATTTATGTCATTAAATCTAGAAGTTATTCTATGTTTTGGGTAGAATGAACCTAGGGTTTATGTTGAGAATAAGAGGCCTAAAATCATGAAATTGGAGCCTAAGATTGTATCTTTATGCTATAATACTATAGATATAAGTTGGGTAATGGTGGTATGACCTATGACAATGCTCACTTGTTGATTTGATTTCATGAATTGTTAGGAAAATTTCTAGGGTTAGCCTAATTTGGGGATTTTAAGATTAAAAGGCAACTAAAGGCGTAAAAGGACTAAATTCTTAATTAACTTAAGGATATGACTTATTAGACCACTTTCATACTTTTAGAATGTTAAAGTTCTTATTTTATCCTTGTGGGTCCGGGGATGATTTTGGGGGTCGGGTAGTTGGTTTCTTTAAAAGGTTATTTCTTTATGTACATATTTAGAATAGTGTTGATGTAGACTCTATAATATTAGACTACGATCGATCGGAGACACTTCACAAGGGCAATGCCTTAGTTGAGGGATAGTTCATGGCTTCTGTTATGCTTCGAGGTAGGCCACGGTTTACTCTTTAGACTTAGATAGAAGCGTAACAACAACAACAACATACCCATTGAAATCCCACAATGTGGGGTCTGGGGAGGGTAGAATGTACATAGATCTCACCTCCACCTTAGTGGATGTGAAGAGCGCTTGAGTGGGTACCGGTGTTGAACAGTTTGGAAAATCATCCTTATGGTTGATTCCGACTTCTATTATCTGGGCTTGTCGCCATTATTGATACTACTTGTGAAATTACTCATCACATATGCCTTATAATATGAAAGATTGATTATGTGGAATTATGCGTTATTGATAATTCAGAGGCATGTCATATTCATCTTAAACTTGATTGCATCTCATACTTCATGACTACTTGTCTTATTATTGTTGAATTCATAAACTCATGATTATCTAATATTAAATTAGTGGTATGAAATGTTGTGGGTTCAATGAGACCCGAAGACAAAAGGTAATGGATAGACAAATGAGACTAGGCTCTAGCCAGATCTGGGTATTTTTGGCTAGTTGAGAGCGGCATATGGACTTCACGGGTCCCCCGTGTATTATTACTATATGGAAAATATATGTTAGAATGTGTATACCAATTTATTGAAAGGTACCTTTCATTCATCCATATACATTATATTCTTGATAATTGTACTTGATTTGGAGTTACTACTGTGATAAGGTGATAACGTGTTGGTTGTAGTTCCATGATTTTTTGTAGAACTAAGTGTTGAACCATACTTGTATTGGAATGTGACTTATGTGCTTATATCATATTTTGTAGGCCAGGGATTATCTGCGAGTTAACTTGAAATTTATGTATGTTATATGTATTCCCTCATTGTCAGCCTAATATGCTTACGGGATTACGTTGTGTATTCATACTACACTTGCTGTATTCTTGTTTTTTATATAGATACAACACTATCGACTAGCATCAGAACACATGGCTGAGTCCGAGCTTGGTACACTTGAGTATTCGGGGTGATACTGCACATCCTCACCCTGCACTAGATGCTTCTTCATTATCTTTTGTGTTTACTTGCATTTATGAGACATTTTCATACTTATTCAGACATTTCTCTTATTCTATTTTAGTGGATCTTGTACTGACTAGACTAGATCAATGGGAATGTAATAAGTAGATTTTGGTATTTTGTTACTCTTCTATTTATATCATCGAAATGGTTTAATTGCCGATTTCTTCTATTTTTTCATATTTTATTATTTATGTTGTTGGGTTGGAAAATGGTTCACTTATCGGGGGAAAGGTATAGGTTCCACCACGATGCATGGAAGTGGTCTTGACAAAGAGAGAGTCCCCTAGTTGGGCAAATCATCTGAGAAAATAGAAGAGTTGCATAGTGTAGGGCCAGAAACTGTCACTAAAGATAGGTTTTAAGCTCGATATGATGAGTTGTACAAGGTTTACTTGAGGGTATACTTGCAAAGAACCACCACTCTAGAATTGAACATATATCATTACGTCTAATAAAAGAGATTCCAAAGCACATCTTAAGATGCGCTTAATTCAGAGACAAGTCGATGATAGAGATGAGAAATATCGCCAAAGGATAACGGATGATGATAATACCATAGCCAACTGATTCACGAGTTAGGGATTCTAACCCAGTGTATGGAAGATATTGAAAATGGTATAAAAGATCAAATGCACACTATGAATCCATTAAGGGTACAAAGAAAGAGACAGTTGGTTGATGCCTTCGAACCATTATCAACCATTATCAGATTTAGACGACCTTAGTAAGACCAAGAGAGCTAGGATTGATGAAGGAACATCATCCTCTCCTCATTCATTTCTCCATTGTGTGGGCTTGATTTCTTATATATTTCCCTTCCATTTATTATGTAATGCCATAAGGAAACCTGATTCATTTATGAATATTTTATGGGGACAATGGAATGGTTTATATTTACCATATTCACCGTTCGATCACTAGGCCTACCTTGGCATAAAAATGTCTATGTTCTGAGCCAAACTATCGGGCCTCTGGTGCTCGGCTTTCATCTGCCGACAGTTTGAATACTTAGCCACAAAATCTGCAATATTCTTTTTCATATCATTCCACCAATGAATCTCTTTGAGGTCATGGTACATATTTGTGAATCATGGGTGAATATAATACATGGAATTGTGGGCTTCTAACATGATTCACTATCTTAGCCATATTACATTTGGGATACATAATCTGCCTCACTACCTCAAGGTACCAGCAACTCCCCCTTGTTCAAAAATCATCGTCTTATGCTTGTGAATTCCCTCCTTTAGTTGTACCAAGTAGGGATCATTAAACTACTTCTCCTTCACTTCGACTACTAAGAAGGATTCATCCCTGTTCTAAACAATAACACCACCATCTTTGGAGTTCAAAATTCGAACTCCTAGACAAGATAAACGGTGGACTGCTTTTACCATGGTCCTTTAATCTACCCCAATTTGAGCTAAGCTCCCCATGGAATACCGACTAAAAGCATCATCTACGATATTTGCCTTCCCTAGATAATAGAGAATATCCACGTCGTAATCCTTAAGCAATTTGAGCCGTCATCTCTATTTAGGATTCAACTCTATTTTCTTGAAAATATATTGAAGGCTTTTATGATTAGTTAAAATATCAATGTGAAACCCATATAAGTAGCGACACCAAATCTTCAGTGCGAACACCACTGCTGCTAACTCCAACTCATGAGTCAGATAATTCTTCTTGTGAGGTTTAAGCTGTCTGGATGCATAAGCTATCACTTTGACATGCTGCATTAAGACGCATCTGAGACCAACTCTTAAAGAATCACAATATTCTATGAATCCTTCGGTTCCCTCTAGTAGCATCAAAATGGAGCAAAAGTCAACCACTTCGTCAACTTTTCAAAAAAAATTCGCAAACATCTGACCATTGGAACTTGACTTTATTTTGAGTCAATCTAGTCAACGGAGCTGAGATGGAGAAAAAAACTTACACAAAATGTCTGTACTAGCCTGCTAGACCCAAGAAACTTCTTATGTCAGACATTGAGGTAGGTCTGGGCCGATTCTTTACTGTTTTAATTTTCAGAAAATCCACCTTCACATCCTCGCCTGAAATGACATGGCCTAGAAACGCTACTGATTTCAGCCAAAATTCACACTTCAAAAATTTCGCATAAATCTTGTGGTCTTGAAGTGCTTGTAAAACTATCCTAAGATTTTCTGCATGATCTGCCTCACTAGAATATTTCAGGATATAATCAATAAACACAATGACAAATAATTCAGATAAGGCTTAAAAACCCTGTTCATAAGAGCCATGAAAACTGCTAGTGTATTCTTCAACCCAAATGACATCACCAAAAATTTGAAATGTCCATAGCAAGTCCTGAAAGCTATTTTAGGAATATTAACTTCCTTAACCTTTAAATGATGGTACCCTGATTTGAGATCAACTTTGGAATAACATTGGGTGCCATGTAGTTGATCAAATAAGTCATCAATTATGGGAAGAGGATATTTGTTCTTGATAGTAACATTGTTCAATTGATGGTAATCAATGCACATCTGCAAGGACCCATCCTTCTTATGGACAAACAAGATCGGTGCACCCCTAAATGAGACACTTGGCCTATAAATCCCTTATCTAGAAGATCTTTCAACTGGACCTTTAGCTCTTTCAACTGGACCTTTAGCTCTTTCAACTCTAACATAGAGATTCTATATGGCGGAATAGATATTGGCTTAGTGCGGGGAAGATCTTTAGGAAACACCTCTAGAAACTAACTAACAATTAGTACTGATTGCAGAGTTGGGCTTTGAGAGTTTGTATCCCTGACGCGAACTAGGTGATAAATGTACCCCTTAGATATTATCTTTCTTGCCTTAGGATATGAAATAAACCTACCCCTAGGCTCCACCGCATCACCCTTCCATTTAGAACTGGTTCACCAAGATATTTGAAATTCATTATTTTGGTTCTACATCCTACTGTGGCATAATATGATGACAACCAATTCATGCCAATTATCATGTCAAACTCCACCATCTCTAACTCTACTAAATCTGCTACAATAATGTGGTGATACACTCTAACTGGGCAAACCTTATACACACGTCTGGATATAACTGACTCTCCAACTGGAGTGAACACTTCAAAGGGCTCATGTAATTTTTCTGGTTCTATCCTAAATTTATTAGAAATAAATGGGTCTATATAATATAGGATGGATCATTTATCCATAAGGACATAAACATCAAAGGTGAAGACTGATAGCATACTTGTGACAATATATGTACGAGCCTCTATGTCCTGATGACTTGCTAGTGCACACAACTGATTCTGACCTCTGCCTGTATTACTGAACTTTGTTTCGCCATGCCCTGCTTAGGCTTATTATGAGGAACTGCTAAATTTATAGACAGAGCCACGTTACCTCCAATATTCTACCTTGTTGATGGACAATCCCTCAAAAAGTGACCTAGTTGACCGCACCCAAAGCAACCATCCATTCCTGATCGACACATCCCTAAGTGTTTCTTACCACACATGTTGCAAGTAGGGTGTTGGTGTTATACCCCGTAGTTCTGACCCTACGTATGGAAACGTACGAAAGTATGTAAGACTTAAAAATTTCCGAAGGACAGGTTGACGGGTCGTTCCGGACGGTTTTTAGTCAACTTTGAGGCGGGTTATGACCCGATTCGTTGAGAGTTCCTAAGTATTTTAAAGGCCTAGGACGTAGTTCGTTGAGTCTTGATTCCAACGCAACCAACCGTTCGTCGATAGGGCATCGGAGTAGAAAGTTATGAGAGTTACAAGTTCAGCGCAATGGGCGTAAATGCGTTCGTGCAGCGCGGGCGCGGCGCAGTATGCAGGTCGCGCGCCTAAAGTACCGAGAGGTCGCAGCGTAGCCGCGCCAGATGCGCAGGCCGCGCACAAAGTTCGAGAGCTGCGGAGGTTCACACGCCACGCCGGCGTGGTGCGCGCCGAGGCGGGAATTTGGGCGAAAAACTTAGAAAATCTGATTTTTGTTTTAAAGAGACCATGGGAGGGTGACAAGTGTCCCCCCCCCTCTGATTTTCTGTTGCATGCAATATATTGACCAAGACTTGGTCATTGTCTCTCTTTCATCTTCTCTCTCTCTCTCAAATTGCTCCCCCTTCTCTCTAAAAACCCTTAGAAAAATCTGAAAGTTAAGAACAAGAAAAGGAAGCTTGTAGCTAGCTTGTTGGCATTGTTGTGGTAGTGTTCTTGGCAAGGAAGCTAGCAATATTTGGAATAAGTTTTGGCTAAAACTTTAAGGTAACATTTCTTCCTTTAAACTTAGTTCTAGTGTTGCACGCTTAGAAAGCAAGATCTCGTGGTAGTAAAGTAATGCACTTAGAGTCTTTGCATGCAAGTAAATGTGGTTTGGATATGAAGAATGGGTTAAGAAGAACAAATGAGCTTGTTGTAGCCTAAAACTACCTTAGAATTGTTAAGTGACTTGTTGTAAACTTATGAGGCGTAAATTTTGGGTGTGAAATCCCCTTTGAATTGTTGGATTGATTGAGCCTAAAATGTGGTGTTTTGATGATAATTTCGGCCTTGAGAAAGGTGGCAAAGTGAGTAGAAACAAAGGAAATGCTGCCCGATTTTTCTTAGAATTTAGTGACTTTGAACTTGGATTGTTCTACATTAAGATTAGAGGTTAATAAACGTATCATGACTATTATAGGTTGAAATATTACTCATGTAGTTTGGACTTGGCAAGTGGATTGACCAAAGAGGTATGTGAAGCTTTCCTATCTCTTGAGCATGAATAGATGAAACTATGTAGTACGGTAGACGTACAAGATTTGGTGTTCTTACTTGTTTTGAGTATAAAATGACTTTTCGTTTTAAGAACGTATAAGTCCCTTGGTTAAGGGAAAAGTATGATTTTTACTAAAGTATAGAGTTAATATAACAACTTTATGGGAAGTTGGTCTATTAGCTTCATAAAAGGTTAATGAGAAGGGATTTACTCTAAGTAAGATAATTATATGAAGAGGCAAATTGATTTAAAGGCATCAATTGCCCAAAGGCTTTTATGTATAAAGAAGAGTCACTTTTGAAAGAGTTGAAGTATGTAGTACTGGGGTTAAATTCCCGGTGTTCTTTTATTAAAGATATGGTTAAGTGCCTTAAGTAAACTAAAAAGAGAGAGTATGTGAACAAGACTAAAAAGAAGTTATAAGTTTTCTTAACTTATTATTATTATGATATGATGACAGTTTGTGATAGGGTAAGAGTATGTCTGAGGGGCAAGCCCCAAGATCGTCATACCACCTCCTTCAGCAAGAAGAGTATGTCCGGCGGGCCACCCCAAGATCGCCATACCATCCGCTTGGTAAGAGTATATCCGAGGCGATCCAAGATCGTTATACCATCCGCACGATAAGAGTATATCCGGCGGGCAAGCCCCAAGATCGTTATACCATCCGCTCAGCAAGAGTATATCTGAGGTACAGCCCCAAGATCGTTATACCATCTGTTTCATGGTAAGAGTATATCTGAGGGGAAAGTCCCCAAGATCGTTATACCAATTGCCCGTGGATTTGCTACCCATGACGCGAGGAATACCTACGCGAGTCCTTATGGGCTTACGCGGGTGAAATAGTCCCATGCCGGCAGTACACCGACGCGAGGAGTACCTCACGCGGTCCACAGACCCACGCGGTGAAATAGTCCCGCGAGTAGGATGGTTTCTTTTTGATACTACTGGCAGGTACCCTGCTTTGATCACGAGCCTCCTATTTTATGCAGATTATATATGTATATATACTTGTCACTCTCATTGTTAGTAAGGCACAAGAAAAGGTATTTTATTGTCTTCCATGACTCGGCTTGCTTTTAGACTTATGATATCATATTACAAGATTTTCCCACTTTACATACTTGGTACATATTGGTAATCGACCCCTTCCTGGGCCGCGTCACGCCGCACAGGTAAGTAGCGATTGAGGATCCTCGCTCTAGGATCACTATTCGGTGTCGAAGCTCCATTCCTCCTAAGCTTATTTATTGGTATGGATATTCCCGATACTATAGGTATTTTGTACATCCAGGTATGGCGGGCCCCGTCCCGCCACGCGTTATCTTTAAGTGCGTGGCCACCTATATATTTTGGGCTATAAGAACCAGTTGTATTATAAATACTTTGTTTAAGTATGTTTATGGAAAAATTTATCTGGCGATTATGTTTTACCCTTTTATGAAGTTATGTGTTGTGTTATGTTCCGCCGCTATTCTCTCGACATATACCGATGGTACCCCAAGAGGGTACTAGTCGCGCCCGGTCGGGTCGTGACAAAAGTGGTATCAAAGCGCTTAGTCCTCGGAAAGTGTCCACGCATCGTGTTCAGTAGAGTCTTGATTATCGGTGTCGTGGCACCACATCTATAATCGAGGTCGCAGGATATTTAGGATTGGTTTCCATTCTTTCACTCTAAGATCGCAACAGAGTGAGTTATAGGTTGAATCTCCGATGTTTTCCTTTATGTATCGCTTATGCCTCCACGCAAGGCAACCGCGACCCGTGGCGGCAAGGCACCGAGGGTGCCGCTAGTGGGACGCGGAGAATCACGAGGCACAGCCCAATCCTTACGAGATGATGTTTAGGCGGCGAAGTTCCACGCCGTCGCCAAATTTCGCAGAGTTCGAGGCGCGGACGCGCCATCGAGATCGCAGACGAGCCTCCACTCAATGTGGCCCGAGTACAGAGATTATGGGGAATGATTCTGCCATCGACCAAAGATAGTGGCGGCAGCGCCGACAGAGCGAGCAGCGCCAACCCAGAGCCGATAGCTTACGGATTCGGATTTCCGGTTGTCACCCACCCGAAGTTCTATGGTTCGAGATTCGATGAGGATCCGCAGAGTTTGTCCGAAGCCATTCCGGACCATGCAGTTCTTAGGGCATCGACATCGAGTCTGTTACACTAGCTTCTTACCGGTTACGCGATATTGCGTTGAACTGGTTTGAGTCATGGGTATTGTCGAGGGGTGATGATGCTCTTCCAGCTGATTGGGAGGAGTTCACAGAGGCGTTCCTAGACCACTTCTTGCCTCCTGAGGTGAGGAGAGCCCGCGTAGATAGGTTCTTGACCTTGAGACAGGACGGGAGGACTATCAGGGAGTACAGCCTGGAGTTTGACTCCTTGGCCCGATATGCACACACCATTGTAGGCGATATGGCGCATGTGGTTCATAGATACGTGATGGGCTGACCGTCACGACATCGCTTGCTTAGGAGTGGCACTTCAGCCATGGATGGATATTGCCAGGATGCAGGCATACGCACAGGGGATCGAGGACAGAGAGAGGCAGGATCAGCTAGATTTGGGCCAGCCCAAGAGGGCCAGGACATCGGGTTCTCAGAGCGCTTCGAGGCGGCGGCCTCGCAGCAGACCAGTCCACCTTCCACCATTTCGCTCAGTGCTCCTTCACGCTCGCGGGAGGTCCGATCGCAGGTTATTCGAGAGCGGTCGGGCTCGGGACGCCAGTTTTCGCGAGGCGAGACCAAGACTAATCGAGACCACCTACCTCTGCGTTCGATGCGGTAGGTCTCATCCGGCGAGTGCGTATGGGTTCGAGATCATGTTACTCTTGTGGCGCAGGCCATCCAAGAAGGATTGTCCGCCCCAGGCGGCGAGCATTACGGTTCAGCCGACGGTGCGCTGGTCGGATCTTCATCTTCACGGTTAGACGCCCGAGGCGTGGTACTTATGGGCCAGCAGCCGCGCAGCAGAGGTCGTGGTAGGGTTCTGTTCTAGCGGTCCTCGTAACCGCATCTATGCTATGTCCAATGACAGACCGTGAGGAGGCGCCGTCGCGGATGTCGCCACAGTACATTATTGGTTTCTTCGTGATGTATATGCTTTGATAGATCCAGGTTCTACCTTGTCCTACATATCTCCTCATATTGCCCGTAGAATAGGGATAGAGCCCGAGTCCATAAGACCTTTTGAGGTGGCTACGCCAGAGTGATTCGATGGTAGCCGGCGAGTGTATAAGGCTTGTCTGTGACTATAGATAGCCGTCGACTTCAGCCGACTTGATAGAGTTGGATATGACAGACTTTGATGTGATTATGGGTATGGATTGGCTAGCATCTTGCTATGCCAACGTGGACCTGAGGAGAGATTAGTTCGGTTCAGCTTTCCGAGCTGCTATCGAGTGGAAGGAATCGCATCGCCGTGGGTAAGTTTATTTCTTACCTCAAGGCTAGGAAGATGGTGCGGAAAGGGTATATCTACCATATGGTTCGGTATTCGACATCGAGGTCGAGGTACCGCACCTTCCGCCCGGCCGTTAGAGAGTTTCCGACATATTCCTGCATGAGCTCGCATCCTCCCGAAAGGGAGATTGAGTTTTGCATTGATTTGGCGCCAGATACTCGGCCGATATCTATTCCGCCATACAGGATGGCACCTGCCGAGCTGAAGGACCAGCTGAAAGATTTGCTGGAGAAAGGCTTTATTAGGCCAAGTGTTTCTCCTTGGGGAGCACCAGTGTTATTTGTAAAGAAGAAGGATGGGACGCTGCGTATGTGTATTGATTACAGTACCAACAAGGTAACTATCAAGAATAGATATCCTCCCGTGATTGACGATTTGTTTGACCAGTGCAGGTGCAAAGTGTTTTTCCAAGATAGACCTACGGTCCGTTATCATCAGTACGAGTTAGAGAGGTAGATATCCCAAAGATCGCATTCAGACCCAGATGGGCACTTATGAGTTCAGGGTGATGTCTTTCGGTTGACCAACGCCTGCCAGATTCATGGATTTGATGAATAGGTGTTCGAGCCATTCTTGGATATGTTCGTTATAGTGTTTATTGATGATATCTTGGTGTATTCGCGCACGAGTGAGCATACAGATCATTTGAGCGACGGTATCGAGTCCTCCGAGACCGCAATTGTATGCCAAGTTCTCGGCACGAAGTTCGCCAAGTCTGGCTTTCTTAGGGCATGTTATCGGGGCCGATGGTATTCGGGTTGATACAACAAAGATTGAAGCAGTCAAGACTTGGCCGAGACCCACTACACCGACAGAGGTGCGCAGCTTTGGGCCTCGTGTTATTATCGGAGGTTTGTGGAGAAGTTTGCTTCTATTTCAAAGACTTTGACTAAGTCGACTGTAAGCGGCTATGTTCCGGTGGACGGATACTTGTGAGGAAAGTTTTCAGTTGCTAAAGGAGAAGTTGACAACCGCCCCAGTTCTTACTCTTCCAGAGGGCTTAGATGGATATGTGGTTTATTGTGACGCGTCAGGTGTCGGGCTTGGGTGCGTGCTGATGCAGCACGGCAAGGTTATAGCTTATGCATCCCGACAGCTTAGGAAACATGAGAAGAACTATCCCACACATGACTTGGAGCTGGCAGCAGTGATTCATGCCTTAAAGATCTGGAGACATTATTTATATGGAGTTCATGTGGACATTTACACAGACCACAAGAGTCTCCAGTATATCTTCAGCCAGAGGGAGCTGAACTTGCGACAGAGACGGTGGTTGGAACTACTTAAGGATTACGATGTTGATATTCTATACCACCCAGGGAAGGCCAATGTGGTGGCAGATGCCCTTAGTCGCAGATCGATGGGTAGTCTGTGCGATGTTCACCAGAGAAGAGGATATGGTCCAGAGTTACATCGATTAGCGAGCCTTGGGGTTCGCTTTGGTTGATTCCCGATAGTGAGGAATTCGGGTTCGAGAGGTTGCCGAGTCTTCTATCATCGGCGAGGTAAGGAGGCGGAAGATGAGGATCCGATTTTGCACGCATCGAGACGCAGCTCTCCGTAGGAGAAGAGTCTATTTGAGGTAGCGCTGATGGGGTGCTAAGATTCGAGGCGGTTGTGTGTTCCCGATGTGGACAGACTTCGTCACAGATTCTCGTGAGGCACACAAAGTGCTCGTTATTCTATTCATCCGGGTCGACTAAGATGTACCATGACCTCGATGCGTGTATTGGTGGGATGGCCTAAAGAGGACGCCATGAGTTCGGCACGCGTGCGAATTGTCAGCAGGTTAAGATTGAGCACCAGAAGCCCGGAGGGCTATTGCAGGCCATTGATATTCCGACTTGGAAGTGGGAGGTGATAAATATGGATTTTATTACAGGGCTACCTACCACTCAGAGGAAGCATGATTCCATTTGGGCGATTGTCGACAGTCGATTTAAATCACCCATTTTCTTCCGTCGAACGACGTTCACCGAGGACTATGCCCGATTATATATTAGAGAGATTGTGAGACCGCACGAGTCGGTGTCGATTATATCAGATAGAGGAGCCCAGTTCTCGGCTAACTTCTGGAGGTCCTTTCAGAAGGGATTAGGGACACAGGTGAGTCTCAGTACGGCGTTTCACCCTCAGACGGACGGACAGGCCGAGCGCACTATCCAGACACTCGAGGATATGCTGCGGTCTTGTGTTATTGATTTCAGGGGTAGCTGGGAGGATCATTTACCTCTCGTGGAGTTTGCTTATAATAATAGCTACCATTCCAGTATTCAGATGGCGCCTTATGAGGCCTTATACGGGAGGAAGTGCAGGTCACCGATAGGCTGGTTCGAGGTGGGAGAAGTTCAGTTAGTCGGGCCAGACTTAGTCCAGCAGACAGTGGATAAGGTGAAGCTTATCCAGGAGCGGTTGTTGGCAGCTCAGAGTCGGCAAAAGTCGTATGCAGATCATCGGCGTCGACACTTGGAATTTGAGATAGATGATTGGGTTTTCCTAGCGTATCGCCATGAAGCGGCGTGATGAGATTTGGAAAGAAAGGGAAGCTTAGCCCAAGGTACATTGGGCCGTGACGATTGTCCGTAGGCAGGCAAGGTTGCCTATGAGTTAGATCTTCCGTCCGATTTGAGGCGGTGCATCGAGCTTTTTCATGTGTCCATGTTGCGGAAATGTATCGAGATCCATCTAGAGTGCACCCGTTCGGGATGTCCAAGTAATGCAGGAGTTATCGTATGAGGAGAGTCCCATAGCGATACTCGATCGTCGAGTTAGACGACGTCGACGAAAGACGTGGCTTCCGCAAGGTCCTATGGCGGAACGAAAACAGGGAGGAAATGACGTGGGAAGCAGAGGATGACATGATGAAGAAGTATCCTCACTTATTCCCTATACCTCCAGGTAACCTACTTTCCTGCTTGTTAGTTTTGATTTAGCATTTACGCTTCTGTATGTTGTGGCTCGTGGAGCTTCTTTATTACGAATGAATAGTTAAGAGGGTCTATGTCGATGTTGTGATTTGAGTAAGCCTAGAAGGAACGTTCGGGACGAATGTTTCTAAGGGGGGGAGAATGTTATACCCCGTAGTTCTGACCCTACGTATGGAAACGTACGAAAGTATGTAAGACTTAAAAATTTCCGGCGACAGTTGACGGTCGTTCCGACGGTTTTTAGTCAACTTTGAGGCGGTTATGACCCGATTCGTTGAGAGTTCCTAAGTATTTTAAAGGCCTAGGACGTAGTTCGTTGAGTCTTGATTCCAACGCAACCAACCGTTCGTCGATAGGGCATCGGAGTAGAAAGTTATGAGAGTTACAAGTTCAGCGCAATGGGCAGAAATGCGTTCGTGCAGCGCGGCGCCGCGCGCCAGATGCAGGTCGCGCGCTAAAGTAATCGAGAGGTCGCAGAAGTTGCAGCGCGCCGCGCCAGATGCAGGCGCGCGCGCGAAAGTTCAGAGCTGCGGAGGTTTACTGGCCATGGCCGCGGCGCGCCGAGGCGGGGAATTTGGGCGGAAAAACTTAGAAAATCTGATTTTTGTTTTAAAAGAGACCATGGGAGGGTGACAAGTGTCCCCCCCCATCTGATTTTCTGTTGCATGCAATATATTGACCAAGACTTGGTCATTGTCTCTCTTTCATCTTCTCTCTCTCTCTCAAATTGCTCCCCCTTCTCTCTAAAAACCCTTAGAAAAATCTGAAAGTTAAGAACAAGAAAAGGAAGCTTGTAGCTAGCTTGTTGGCATTGTTGTGGTAGTGTTCTTGGCAAGGAAGCTAGCAATATTTGGAATAAGTTTTGGCTAAAACTTTAAGGTAACATTTCTTCCTTTAAACTTAGTTCTAGTGTTGCATGCTTAGAAAGCAAGATCTCGTGGTAGTAAAGTAATGCACTTAGAGTCTTTGCATGCAAGTAAATGTGGTTTGGATATGAAGAATGGGTTAAGAAGAACAAATGAGCTTGTAGCCTAAAACTACCTTAGAATTGTTAAGTGACTTGTTGTAAACTTATGAGGCGTAAATTTTGGTGTGAAATACCCTTTGAATTGTTGGATTGATTGAGCCTAAAATGTGGTGTTTTGATGATAATTTCGGCCTTGAGAAAGGTGGCAAAGTGAGTAGAAACAAAGGAAATGCTGCCCGATTTTTCTTAGAATTTAGTGACTTTGAACTTGGATTGTTCTACATTAAGATTAGAGGTTAATAAACGTATCATGACTATTATAGGTTGAAATATTACTCATGTAGTTTGGACTTGGCAAGTGGATTGACCAAAGAGGTATGTGAAGCTTTCCTATCTCTTGAGCATGAATAGATGAAACTATGTAGTACGGTGAGACGACAAGATTTGGTGTTCTTACTTGTTTTGAGTATAAAATGACTTTTCGCTTTAAGAACGTATAAGTCCCTCGTTAAGGGAAAAGTATGATTTTTACTAAAGTATAGAGTTAATATAACAACTTTATGGGAAGTTGGTCTATTAGCTTCATAAAAGGTTAATGAGAAGGGATTTACTCTAAGTAAGATAATTATATGAAGAGGCAAATTGATTTAAAGGCATCAATTGCCCAAAGGCTTTATGTATAAAGAAGAGTCACTTTTGAAAGAGTTGAAGTATGTAGTACTGGGTTAAATTCAGTGTTCTTTATTAAAGATATGGTTAAGTGCCTTAAGTAAACTAAAAGAGAGTATGTGAACAAGACTAAAAAGAAGTTATAAGTTTTCTTAACTTATTATTATTATGATATGATGATTTGTGATAGGGTAAGAGTATGTCCGGCGGGCAAGCCTCAAGATCGCCATACCACCTCCTTCAGTAAGAGTATGTCCGGCGGGCCACCCCAAGATCGCCATACCATCCGCTTCAGCAAAGAGTATATCCGAGGCGCATCCAAGATCGTTATACCATCCGCACCAAGATAAGAGTATATCCGGCGGGCAAGCCCCAAGATCGTTATACCATCCGCTCCAGCAAAGAGTATATCCGAGGTACACCCAAGATCGTTATACCATCCGCTTTGTGGTAAGAGTATATCCGGCGGAAAGTCCCCAAGATCGTTATACCACCTGCCTCGTGGATTTGCTACCCATGATGCGAGGAATACCTCACGCGAGTCCTTATGGGCTTACGCGGGTGAAATAGTCCCATGCCGCAGTACACCGACGCGAGTGAGTACCTCACGCGGTCCACAGACCCGTGCGGGTGAAATAGTCCCGTGAGTAGGATGGTTTCTTTTTGATACTACTGCGAGATACCTGCTTTTGATCATGAGCCTCCTATTTTATGCAAGATTATATATGTATATATACTTGTCACTCATTGTTAGTAAGGCACAGTAAAAGGTATTTTATTGTCTTCCATGACTCCAGCTTGCTTTTAGACTTATGATATCATATTACAGTATTTTCCCAGCTTTACATACTTGGTACATATTGTGTACTGACCCCCTTCCCCGGGGGCTGCGTTCATGCCGCAGGTAAGGGTAAGCAGATTGAGGATCCTCGTTCTTAGGATCACTATTCCGGTGTCAGAAGCTCCATTCCTCCGGAAGCTTATTTATTGGTATGGATATTCCCTGATACTATAGGTATTTTGTACATCCAGGGGTATGGCGGGGCCCTGTCCCGCCACAGTCGTTATCTTTAGAGGTCTGTGGCCACCTATATATTTTGGGCTATAAGAACCAGTTGTATTATAAATACTTTGTTTAAGTATGTTTATGGAAGGCAGCCTTATCGGCTGGCCAGTTATGTTTTACCCTTTTTATGAAGTTATGTGTTGTGTTATGTTCCGCTGCTATTCTCTGACATATACCTGACAGGGTACCCCAGTAGGGTACTAGTCGCGGCCCCGGGGTCGGGTCGTGACAGTTGGAAACCCTTATGGCCCATGCTGACCCGTAACTGTGAGCCTGCTGCTCTTAAGTTCTGACCTTTCTAATTAAACTTAGACTTCGGGACTAGGGTGCTGGCTATAGAGGGAGCATGTCCAGATGTCATATTTTGAACAATCAATGATATCCATCTCCCTGAGATCCTCTCTTATTAAAGGTGCATGTGGACTTAGCTCTTTATTAAATTCCTCATCTTTCTCTTTCTGAAGTGCCTCTTCCCCCTTCATTCTACTCTCGTTGTCTTGTCCAAATGCAACCATTTTTGTAATATTCATTTTTCTATTCTGAGCAGCAATTTTAGTATCACCAAACAAATGGGGGTAAACACCCCACTTAAAGCACCTAACTCTGGTCCTCATATCCAGAACTATGTTTGGAGCATACTTAGCCAAAGAAACAAAGTTAAGGTAGTACTCATTCACACTCCTACCATTCTGCTTGAGATTCTCTAATTCAAAGGCCTTTGCCTCCCTGGCCTCTAGAGGTTGGAAGTGTTCAATGAAAGCATATGCAAATTCATCCTAAGTCGCATGAGGTGCACCTTCCCGTCAAGACTATTCCATGATTCATACCAATATTAGCAACATCCTGCAACTGATAAGCTCCCAACGTTGTTGCCTCTATCTCAGTAGCATGAATGACACAACATCTTTTGAAGGCCGTTAATGAAATTTTGCAGATCCTCCGCCTTGCTAGACCCTATGAACACTAGAGGCTATATACACAAAACTTCTCAAGTCTTGGAACTGGATGACTCAATACAAGCACCTGCGCTTGGAATGGTTCCCTAACATTGAGCTTGTGCGACAATAATTTGGGTAAGCAGCTGAATAGCTCCCCTAACATCTGAGTCAGTGGAACTGGGCAGCGGAACTATAGTAAAACCTCTGAAGGCCATCTAGTGTCATATGGGGTATTGTACCCACGTTAGCTCTCTAAGCCTGAGTGTCCTCCTCCTAAGTAGAATTATTAGTAGCTCTCTGTCTAGTAACTGAAGTCCTTTTAGTGTACTTTTTTCGGATAATGTTTTTGAAATATGTAATTCACACGTGTTATAAGAATTTCTGAAAGTACTAATCTAACTGCACGATCTAAAATATTAAAGAAGTGAAATAATCCTGAATATCTTGGTCAATCGCTTACATGTGTGTGTACACATTCATAAAAGAGACTCCACTAGACACGACTTCATAGACTTCAGACATTTGAACCTAGTGATCTGATACCAAGCTTCGTCACATCCAGAACCATGGCTTGGGCGTAACATGACACTAGGTTTCTAGTTGTATATGACAGAGCGAACCAACTGGTTAGCTATATCAATGTGTGGTATAACTGAAAGCAGAATATAAATACACAACACGCTAATATACTAATAAGTTTGCTGAGATATCACAAATGCGGAAATAATGAATAAGTTTGAATGTATAGATAAGTAGCCGACAAGGCTAACACAAAAGCATGCTAAATGCCTGACTGACTATGACTATAGTCTACGAAGCCTCTAAAGAGTACTAAAAATTGTTCACCAAGACAAGGCCCTGCTGCACCTTATTGACTAAAATATTATAAAGACTAAAATATGATAACATCCCGAAACACTGGGACTCACCAAATCAGTTGATACTGGACCCTAGCGGTTGAGCCATCAACCTATAAATATTTACCTGCATCACGAGATGCAGGGCCCGGACAAAAGGGATATTAGTACATTGGAATTGCACTATATATAAATCAACTAAAAGAAAGAAAGAAAGAATTGTAAATGTTGAAACTTAACTGATAACTGAAGTGAACAAAGAAGTAAATTATATGAATACTTCATGTTCTAAATATGGACAATCACTTGTTTAACTGGAATAATAAACTGTAACCTCAGGACCAATGTATGTGCACAAATATGTGGTATCTGATACAAGTATACATATACATAACTGTGGCATTAGATCCAATATATATTTGTGGCCTCGGGCCCAAATTATAGGTATTTAATATTAAACAATAAAAATAAAAGAATTGAGAATCATGCTGAAAGGTACAACACTGACATACTGAGCAATGATTCGCTAGGATATGTATTCATGGACTAATTATGAGAACTAAAGCTTTAACTTGTATAAAAACAAGTTGAGTATTCTAGACTGAGACTCATGAGTATCAAACACAAGTCTATATTGATTACGTACTGAGCTCACAATCTTCGGAATGAAAGTCATGAACGAATTACGAAACTAGAGAATAATAGTTCTGCAACTATTCAAGGAACTAATCTTGACTATGTTTCTGAGGCAATTTGTAGCATTGTAAAAGAATGTGGAGCAGGGAGAATTATTAACATTCCCAAACGTAGAAAGTTAGCCACACATACCTTAATTCCATGCTCTTGAGTATAATACACTGTCCTTCAATACCTTTCAACTTTAATCTAAAGCGACACAAGTAAAAGGGATTCTATATTAGCAATAAAACTTATTCTTTGATCATCTATTAATTTTATCAAACACTTGTTGAGTGTTTTTTATACACTCTTTTGAATCCTTTTTAGTTAGCATTTTACTCTTTTATTTTGCGTTTAGTATAGTGTTAGGTGTGTTTTTCTTTCTTTTTGAGTCACAGCGGTCATAAAGGAGAAATGCCACTTTTGAGGATGAAATGAGCTTAATTGAAATGAAAATTGCACAAGCACAGCCCAAGGAATGAAGCCTAAGAAGTGCCACAAAGAATAGAACAAATCAGGTGAGATCCGCGAAATCGAGAGGCACCACGCGCCAAAGCCGTAGCATCGCAGCGTTCGCCAGGTAGCACCGCGGTGCCATAGAACCGCGGTCAAGAAAATTAGCACCGAGGCGTAAAATTTCTAGAAAGTCCAAAATTGAAACACCATTGAAGGCACCGCGGTCCAGGCAAGAGGAACCGCGGTGCCATATTTCCAGTAAACTGCCAGTGATTTCATCCCATTAGCACCGCGGTGCCGGACAGCGGAACCGTGGTGCCGACGCGTAAAAATCAGAATCCGAGTCGAGTTTTGACAAGGGTAAAAGGGTCCGGAGCAAGGTTTTTCTCAGATATAAATACCCTAAACCCTGTCATTATTAAGGGTACTACTTTGGAGGAGGGAACGAAAGCAAGAAGCAAGATTAGAGACATCTTCATGTTCAAGTTATTTTATTTCCCTTATTTTATTTCAGCTTATGTTGGATTGTAATTTAGTTCTTGACATGACAATTTTTAGGAGCTAATTACTTTAGTAGGGTTCTCCGTTGAATTTTCTTGAAACTCTTTCATATAGTTAATGCATAGTTATTGATTCTTCTTCAGCATATTAAGATCTATTCAATGTTATTATGATTGCTTGATAATTAACTAGCTATTAATTGTCATCACTTATATGATTTCGAATCAAAAGTCTGAAAGGTGAGATTTGAATATGTTGTAATTGTCTAGACATATGTTAAATCGTGAACGAAAGTACCCCGATACTTGTGTGGTAATTAAGGTTATTGTTCTTAATCCCCATGTGTGGTAAAATCTATCATAGAAATATAGAAGGTTTCTGCACAAGGTTGAGCTCTTGTATGTCCTAACCGGAATATGATGACAGATTAGTTAACCTGCTATCTTAATAAGAAGAAGAGTCATTAGCATTGTATTAATACGTGAAAGAGTGGATAGGGACATTTAGCCCACAGGCTCCACAAGAGGGGCGAAATAAGCTGCAGGAAGCCTTACTCAGGCTTACCGAGAGCCAGAATACTCAAGGACTGACTCATCCGCCACAGAGTCAGGCCCCATCAGTAGAGCTAGATAACTTGGGAGCAGTTATTTGGGCACTCTCAAACGCCCAAACTTAGTTCATGGTGGAAACAAAATCATTCATCAGGAATCTAGAGATGCAGTTGGGACAACTAGCTAGCATGCTAAGGAAAGGTGGGAAAGGGAACCGCCCTAGCAATATTGGTGTAGACCCACAAGAGCAGTGCAAAACAGTTGACTGGAGGAGTGACAAAAAAATGGAGACAGGTTCACCCCCACTATGTCCAGAAAAAAAGGGTAAATCCAGTGAGGTGAATGATTCGGATGGGGCAGTAATCATAAAAGATCTTCCTGGGGACCAAAGATCACCTCCAGCAGTCGTTAACACACATCAGGCGAAGATATCATATCCCAGAGAATTAGAAAACATTCTCTTGACAAGCAGTTCTCTAAGTTTCTGGAGGTCTTTAAAAAAACTGCACATCAACATTCCATTTGCTGAAGCCTTAGAACAAATGCCGAGTTATGTAAAGTTCACGAAGGAGATCCTTTGCAAAAAGAGGAGGTTGGAGGAGTATGAAACAGTGTCATTGACTGAGGAATACAGTGCCATCCTACAGAGAATGTTACCTCAGAAGTTGAAAGAACCGGGAAGTTTCACCTGTCACGACCCGAACCCGGGCCCGTGACTGGTGCCTTACCCCGGGCACCCTAGTGATACAACATCAGAGAGAATCAGCGGAAAATAAAAACTTAAACATACAAATAGATATGGATCAAGATAAAAGAAAATAGGCCAACCAAAACGGTTGTCTTTCAGCATATATATATATATCGACCTTGAAAGCCATAATCCTTACAACCCCGCCACAACAAAGCATGCACTCTAAGATTTTTACAACAACTATGACGGACGGGCCCGCCATACCCCGAATGTATAAGAACTTACGGACTGTGGTAACATACCAAAAGATAAGCCTCCAAGGAACGGAGCTTCCAATACGTTGAAATGTGATCCTATAAGCGGGGATCGACATCCGATGTACCTCTACTGCGCATGAACGCAGCTTCGGGCGAGGTCGATAACAGTACCAAGTATGTGAAATCAGAAATACGTAAATGAAATCATAATAGTCTATATAAAGCGGAGACATGTATGATAACCAAACTACGCTCACAACATAAAGCGCCATGTCAAGTCGTGACTCACGCCTCAAAGTCATCCTCACGCCCGTGGAACTCCTTCCTCACCGCCAGCCTAGGTACAAACCATGTGATACGATAACATGTCTCGCCCATCTCATGGACCCGATAGAAACGTGTGGAATACATTCCCGCTCATCTCACGAACTCGGTGAGTCGGATGGAATACATTCTCGGCCCATCCTACGGACGCCAGAATGAGTGAATACATTCCGATTCATCCTACGAACGCGTAGTCGAGTGAAATACATTCCTGCTCATCCCATGAACGCGTAGTCGAGTGAAGTACATTCCTGCTCATCCTACGAACGCGTAGAATGGTGAAGTACATTCTGCTCATCCTATGAACGCGTAGTCGGTGGAATACATTCCTGCTCATCCTACGAACCTAGAGTCGAGTAAAATACGACTTGCACAACAAGGCTATCACATGCAAACATAGGCAAGTTACACACAACTTAAGGTACTATCATTTTATGCCAAAATCCTTGCTCGACCTAAAGTATTACATACATTAACTCTTTTAAAAAGATACGTTTCTTTCACAAAAGTCACACAATGTTCGTAGTATAAAATAGAGTGACTATATTTTAAGTAAACCAAAACACTTCCCTCGTAAAATCAAGTAACACATTATTTTCCAAACGTTCAAGTTTGCCTAATTTCAAATGCTCAAGTTTCTCATTTTCGAAAGGTTTCGTAGTTCATAGTTTTAATCACTTAAGAATATAATTCTCCTTTAAAACAAATTTGAGAAACATATGCCTTATGTGTGAGTAGGTTGTTCTTGTCTATTACAATCTTATAAAAGCAGCCATGATCTAGGAAATGTAATATCATTTTGTCTCATCTTAGCTTCTATGCAGATGGAGGTTTCTACTGGTTTTAATATAATTCATTAGTCAATACATTTTCCTTTATTAGCGCTGCAGTGGTTTGTTCGACCCTTATTCTCATTTCCGAAATCAGTAAAACATTATTTGTTAAAACCAAGTACTCATTACTCACGAATGAGGTTTCACAACTCTTTAACAAGATACATATCAAGTCAATTAAGTTAAGTCTCTTATCTTTCAAGATCAAGTCTCTTAACTTCTACAATCAATAAACCATTCTTTTACCTACATAGAGTCGTTATAACTAACTTCCCATAAAGTTATTATAACACCCTATGTTTTAAACCGACCAAATTCATTTAGCACATGTACGTCTACCGTACTACATAGTTTACAAACATATCATGCTAGAAAGGATAGGAAGAGGTTCACATACCTCGCGACGATTATCGACTAATAGCAAAACGCTCCAAGTACCTCAAACCGTCGGCTACTCCTTAAGCCAAGTAGATCACGCCACACGTAGTACTTCAACCTATAAAGGCCACGCGCGCATTAACATCTAGATCTCAACGTATAATATTCTACGTAAAATTCAAGAAGATTCCCCGCAAATCACAGTAAATCTCCTCTCTATCGAGGCCGCTACCAAGCCAACCGTGGGGTTTATACGCCTAACCTGACGTGTACAATTTACTACACAAGTCTCATCAGAATACACCCTATGTAATTACAGTTCAGTTCTCTTTCTTTAAATTCAGGCTTAAGTCAAAAGACATTGCCGCAAAACTATGTTCAGTTCTATATATAGTATACTTCAACTATATAATCCTACAACATGTAATATCCAATAACAACAGGGGGACAAGATTATTTACCTCGATAAGCCCAAAATTATCCGAGATAAAAGTCAATCCTGAGCAAGGTTTAGCTCCTACTCCGTGCGCTCCAATTCGCCCCAAGAAGCCTTAGAAGTTCTACACACTTCTACTAAGTACTCCAACCAATTATGGAGATTTTTCCAAAGGGTTTCGTTTAGTGACTGAAGGGAAGTATAATAGTATTTTCGGGCTCTACGTATAGAGGTAACTTTGGAAAATACTACAAGGTGTTTGGGCTAAAGTATTTGGGCATAGTAACAATACTAGGATACAATTTTTCTACCAAGGGAGGGGTAGTATTTCGAGAACAACTAGGCAAGGGGGAGGGGGGGTGTTTCTCGGCCGAGGGCTAGGGAAGGGGGAGGGTGCTCTCGGCTAGCTCACAAGAGGGGGGGAGAAAGGGATTTCAAGACTTGGAAAATGATTTTAGGATGAAGAAGTTCATCAACTTAGGGGGGTATTTATAGGTCAAGCAATGGCCAACCAATGGCCAAGATCCATCCAAGTGTTAGGCAAGTGTAGGGCTAGGATTTAACCATGTGTACCTTATCCATCTACCACACCAACTTGCACAAATATCCTACCAACTACAAGCCCCATTTCGTCCCCTTTACCGCCCACAATTCCTTCCAATGTGAGGGTGACACATGTCACCCTCCCGTTGGTCCAAAATGTTTCGTCTCTCGGAAAAATCCGCAAAAATTATAAATGACATAGCCGGAATTTTCCCTTCGCAAGTTTAGTAAAACGTTTCGTCGAAAAACGATTCTTTTCGGCACTTGTGCCCAAATTTTCGAACCTTGCCAAACCTTAAGGCTTAAATTTTATATGTACGCCCTCACGTACATACTCTGGAAATACGGGGTATAACATTCTTCCCCCCTTAGAAACATTCGTCCCGAATGTTCCTTCTAGGTCTCAAAACAAACAGCGCCAAAGATAGTCTTCACTGCCATACTTACGAAAACAACCATGCCACACCTGGCCACAAAATAACATGCGCGAACATACTTAAATCCAGGCCAACGAGGAATCACCTCGACGATGCAAAACAGTACCAACTCTCGCTCTTGGTCCAAGGAACACTCCCTTCGCACATTCATTTCACAAGAATGATCACTTCCATCTTTCAGCACAAGTTCACTTCTTTCTTTTCTCGTCGTACCCTTCTCGAACACTCGAACTCTTCCTAGTACACGTACCACACTCCAGTCAACGCTTCTGTTTCCAAAACTTTGGAGTCACTACCTCCAAACTTGGTCATCTAACTAGCTTCACTTTCCTCTAAGGCCATTCCCGGCCTTCACGAACCGATTTTGGTCGAACGCATCCACGAATTCATACGATGGTTACCTAAACTTGGGCCTAGCATCCTCGTGATCCTACCACCGCGACCACCTAACCGACCCCACCACAAACCGGCCGCGGGTTGACCCGCAAATGGTCCTCAACCCGACCCCATAACCGCGCCAAACTCTTGTTCCCCGATCCGGAACAATCTTACCTATTCAAGTCATGAAAGCTACCACTTCCATTTTACACAACCCAAGGAATTTTTTTCCCACAATTACTCCACGTATACTTATTCCTTCCGACAAGGATCACACGCAAAAAAAAAAAAAAAATCTTGACGCAAGCACTACTTTACATCTAAGGTCTCAATCAGAAATATCCTAAGGTTCACACTTTCCATGCCCCCACACTTATCCTTCCAACTAACCATGTTTTCTAACTTACAAATAACACAACGCTATCCGTACATAGCACACAATAATAAGATCATCATATCGCGCAAACAAAACTCTAGAGGGTTAAGGATATACCTGTATCTACCGCTTCACTCTAATCATAGGCATGCCTACAGGCGCATACCGTGAAGGCGATGAACCCGCCATCGATCCTAGGGTCGCGCTACGCCACGGCATTCTCCTATAAGCACGCTCGCCACATGGCCCGACGGCCGCAGTGAAACAAGCAACGAAAGACGACATTCCCGACGACGCCGCCACATCGTGCACACCGGCGGGACATGAATCCTGGCGCTAGAACTCACGTATACCGTGAACTAAGCCCCGAGCTCGACCAGCCCCGAATACCCCGAACGCCCCAAGATTGTGAAGGACCACTCAGATCGGGCGAGGTACATAACTAGCTCGCCGAGGCGCCTCGAAAGTTACCAAAGGACCCCGCTGCTCGCCTCTTCTCGCGATCCCGGTCATTCCGTCGACCTCTCCGTGCCTCACATCCTAGTGCATGAGCTTGCATGCGGCAATGTCCATGCCCGGCCAAGAGCTACACCCGCACAAGCCTCGCTAAGTAATCATCTAGCCCGTGACGTAGCGGTACTGGCCCTCCATATCGGCATTACACGGAACATACCGAGCTAATGAGTCGAACTCCACATTGTACTCTCTAACCGTCCGCCCGCCCCGCTCAACGTCAAAAATCTTTACCCGAGCCCTCCTCATCCGTGGGGGCAAGAAATGTGCAAGAAAAGCCCTTGAGAACTCGTCCCAAACGGTGGAAGTGCATGCTCTCCCGACAGCCTCCACGAATCAAACCCGATCGCAGATCACGCGGTGATGCGAACCCAATACCACCGACTCGCCTCGAGACTGGATCACTCATGATCCGTCAGAATGCTTGGATAAACTCCCGAGGTCATCCTCGCCTCTCGATCCATAGAACATCGCGGGCTACAACTCGTAAAGTTCCGTAGTCTCAAAATGTCCGCTCGGGGTGAACTACGGTGCTAATGGATCGAATCGCTGATCCAGCCTCTCTCATATTCGCCACGACTCGCCGAATCGCCATCTCTTGTACTTATCTCATCTCGCTCCAGCCGGGACCGAGGCTCGTATCAGAGTCTCGCAGCCATCGCCGCGGCTCTAAACTCGCTGGCACGCGGCGCCGCAAAACTCGCCGTCGGAAGCACTATCTCGTAACGATCGGGCCTTCGCCTCAGAACCTCCGTGTTTACTTCACGCCTCCTCGCCGCTTTGCCTTCGGCCGTTTTACGCGAGGCATAACTGGTAAAGGAAAGGAATACGTCAGAGGGGTCCAACTTATCACACGGCTCTAAGGCACGATCTCAGAATGAGAAGAATGGAAATCAATCCTAAATGTCCTATAGCCTCTTGATTATAGATGTGGTGCACAACACACCGATAATCAAGACTCTACTAGACACGGTCTGTAGACACTTTCCGAGGATTAACTGCTCTGATACCACTTTTGTCACGACCCGAACGGCCCGTGATCGTGCCTTACCCCGGGCACCCTAGTGATACAACATCAGAGAGAATCAGCGGAAAATAAAAACTTAAACATACAAATAGATATGGATCATGATAAAAGAAAATAGGCCAACCAAAACGGTTGCCTTTCAGCATATATATATATATCGACCTTGAACAGTTACAATCCTTACAACCCCGCCACAACAAAGGCTGCACTTCTAAGATTTTTACAACAACTATGACGGACAGGCCCCGCCATACCCGAATGTATAAGAACTTACAGACTGTGGGTAACATACCAAAAGATAAGCCTCAAGGAACGAGCTTCCCAATACGTTGAAATGTGATCCTATAAGCGGATCGACACTGATGTACCTCACCTGCGGATTGAACGCAGCCAGAAGGAGGTCGATAACAGTACCAAGTATGTGAAATCAGTAAAATACGTAAATGAAATCATAATAGTCTATATAAAGCGGAGACATGTATGATAACCAAACTACGCTCACAACATAAAAGCGATCATGTCAAGTCGAGGACTCACGCCTCAAAGTCATCCTCATGCCCGTGGAACTCCTTCCTCACCGCCAGCCTAGGTACAAACCATGTGATACGTATAACATGTCTCGCCCATCTCATGGACCCGATAGAAACGTGTGGAATACATTCCTGCTCATCTCATGAACTTCGGTAGTCGGATGGAATACATTCGGTCCATCACACGGACGCGTAGTCGAGTGAAATACATTCCCGCTCATCCTATGAACGCTTGAGTCGAGTGAAATACATTCGGTTCATCCCATGAACGCGTAGTCGAGTGAAGTACATTCGGCTCATCCTACGAACGCTAGTCGGGTGAAGACATTCCTGCTCATCCATAACGCGTAGTCGGGTGGAATACATTCGGTTCATCCCATGAACCGTAGTCGAGTAAAATACAAGATTGCACAACAAGGCTATCACACGCAAACATAGGCAAGTTACACACAACTTAAGGTACTATCATTTTATGCCAAAATCCGGTTCGAATTCTAAAGTATTACATACATTAACTCTTTTAAAAGATACGTTTCTTTCACAAAAGTCACACAATGTTCGTAGTATAAAATAGAGTGACTATATTTTAAGTAAACCAAAACACTTCCCTCGTAAAATCAAGTAACACATTATTTTCCAAACGTTCAAGTTTACCTAATTTCAAATGCTCAAGTTTCTCATTTTGAAAGGTTTCAGAGTTCATAGTTTTAATCACTTAAGAATATAATTCTCCTTTAAAACAAATTTGAGAAACATATGCCTTATGTGTGAGTAGGTTGTTCTTGTCTATTACAATCTTATAAAAGCAGCCATGATCTAGGAAATGTAATATCATTTTGTCTCATCTTAGCTTCTATGCAGATGGAGGTTTCTACTGGTTTTAATATAATTCATTAGTCAATACATTTTTCTTTATTAGCGCTGCAGTGGTTTGTTCGACCCTTATTCTCATTTCCGAAATCAGTAAAACATTATTTGTTAAAATCAAGTACTCATTACTCACGAATGAGGTTTCACAACTCTTTAACAAGATACATATCAAGTCAATTAAGTTAAGTCTCTTATCTTTCAAGATCAAGTCTCTTAACTTCTACAATCAATAAACCATTCTTTTACCTACGTAGAGTCGTTATAACTAACTTCCCATAAAGTTATTATAACACCCTATGTTTTAAACCGACCAAATTCATTTAGCACATGTACGTCTACCGTACTACATAGTTTACAAACATATCATGCTAGAAAGGATAGGAAGAGGTTCACATACCGCGACGATTATCGACTAATAGCAAAACGCTCCAAGTACCTTCAAACCGCTCTACTCCTTAAGCCAAGTAGATCACGCCACACGTAGTACTTCAACCTATAAAGGCCACAAGCGCGCTTTATTAACATCTAGATCTCAACGTAGAATATTCTACGTAAAATTAGGCAAAGACCTCCCCCCGCAAATCACAGAAATCTCCTCCTCTATCGAGGCCGGCTACCAAGCCAACCAGGGGGGGGGTTTATACGTCTAACCGGACGTGTACAATTCTACTACACAGTAATGCTACACAAGTCTACTGTAATGCAGTCCTATGTAATTACAGTTCAGTTCTCTTTCTTTAAATTCAGGCTTAAGTCAAAAGACATTGCCGCAAAACTATGTTCAGTTCTATATATAGTATACTTCAACTATATAATCCTACAACATGTAATATCCAATAACAACAGGGGGACAAGATTATTTACCTCGATAAGCCCAAAATTATCCGAGATAAAAGTCAATCCTGAGCAAGGTTTAGCTCCTACCTGCGCTCCACCCGCCCAAGAAGCCTTAGAAGTTCTACACACTTCTACTAAGTACTCCAACCAATTATGGAGATTTTTCCAAAGGGTTTCGTTTAGTGACTGAAGGGAAGTATAATAGTATTTTCGGGCTCTACGTATAGAGGTAACTTTGGAAAATACTACAAGGTGTTTGGGCTAAAGTATTTGGGCATAGTAACAATACTAGGATACAATTTTTCTACCAAGGGAGGGGTAGTATTTCGAGAACAACTAGGCAAGGGGAGGGTGTTTTCTCGAGGCTGGGAAGGAGGGTGCTCTCGGCTAGCTCACAAGAGTGGGGAG
The DNA here is from genome assembly GCA_029844215.1 of Przewalskia tangutica. Lineage (NCBI taxonomy): Eukaryota > Viridiplantae > Streptophyta > Magnoliopsida > Solanales > Solanaceae > Przewalskia > Przewalskia tangutica. The sequence continues at coordinate 133,853,524 of CM056719.1, forward strand.
AAAGGGATTTCAAGACTTGGAAAATGATTTTAGGATGAAGAAGTTCATCAACTTAGGGGGGTATTTATAGGTCAAGCAATGGCCAACCAATGGCCAAGATCCATCCAAGTGTTAGGCAAGTGTAGGGCTAGGATTTAACCATGTGTACCTTATCCATCTACCACACCAACTTGCACAAATATCCTACCAACTACAAGCCCCATTTCGTCCCCTTTACCGCCCACAATTCCTTCCAATGTGAGGGTGACACATGTCACCCTCCCGTTGGTCCAAAATGTTTCGTCTCTCGGAAAAATCCGCAAAAATTATAAATGACATAGCCGGAATTTTCCCTTCGCAAGTTTAGTAAAACGTTTCGTCGAAAAACGATTCTTTTCGGCACTTGTGCCCAAATTTTCGAACCTTGCCAAACCTTAAGGCTTAAATTTTATACGTACGCCCTCACGTACATACTCTGGAAATACGGGGTATAACATCACCATCCCTTGCACTATAGGGAAGTTTGAATGTCACAGGCCCTATGTGATTTAGGGGAAAGTATAAATTTGATGCCCTTTTCTGTGTTTTGCAAACTTGGAATGGGGGAAGCAAGACCTACAACCATCACCTTACAACTAGAAGATCACTCAATTGTCCACCCTAGAGGAATAATCGAGGATGTCTTGGTTAAGGTGGACAAGTTTATCTTCTCTGATGATTTCATCATCCTAGACATGGAAGAAGATGAAAAGATGCCCCTCATCCTTGGCAGGCCATTCTTAGCCACGGGACATGCACTCATTGATGTTTAGAAAGGTGAGCTGAGACTTCATGTTCAGGGAGAAGAAGTGATTTTCAATGTATTCAGAGCAACAACCTACCCAAGGGCAAGTGATAACTGCTATGCTATTGATGTGATTGATAAAGCAGTTTCTGAAAACGGGTTCAGGAGTGTTGATGCTCTTGAAGTGGTGATGACACAATGGGATGAGGATATTGGTACTGACACAGAATTGATGGAGTGAGCAAATTGGCTGGAGTCCCATGAGCCCTGCTATAAAAAAATTGAGGAGCTAAGAACAATGCCAGAGAGACCAGCGCCGTCCACAGAACAAGCTCCAGAACTAGAGTTGAAGACTCTGCCAGACCATTTGCAATATAAATTTCTAGGTGAAAACAAATCCTTACCAGTGATTGTATCGGCTCATCTATCTAAAGTGGAGGTTGAAAAACTGTTGAGAGTATTGAGGGCTCACAAGCTCGCGATTGGGTGGACGTTGGCTGACATTAGAGGGATAAGTCCTTCCATAGTAATGCACAAAATTTGTCTAGAAGTTGAGAGAAGACCTTCCATTGAGGCACAGAGGGGACTAAATCCAACCATGAAGGAGGTGGTGATAAAAGAGATCTGAAATGGCTAGATGCGGGGGTAATTTATCCTATCTCTGACAGTTCATGGGTAAGCCCTGTGCAAATGGTACCCAGAAAGGTGGCGTGACTGTGGTGACAAATGAAAATAATGTGCTTATTCCATCCAGAACAACTACAGGGTGGAGAATATGTATTGACTACCGCAAGTTGAACAAAGCAACCAGGAAGGATCATTTTACCTTGCCTTTTCTTGACCAAATACTTGACAGACTTGCATGACACAACTACTATTGCTTATTGGATGGTTATTCAGGGTATCATCAAATTGTCATAACTCTAGAAGATCAGGAGAAAACAACCTTCACATGCCCTTTTGGTACATTTACTTTCAGGAGAATGTCATTTGAGCTCTGCAATGCACCGGCCACCTTTCAGCGTTGTATTATGGCTATCTTTTTTGACATGGTGGAGAAGACCATAGAAATGTTCATGGATGATTTTTCTGTTTTTGGGTCCTCCTTTAATGAATGCTAAAGATTTAGAAGCGATCTTGCCGTGCAAAGACTCAAATCGTGTTGAATCGAGAAGTGTCATTTTATGGTGCAGGAAGGTATCGTTCTTGGCCACAAAATTTCCAACAAAGGCATTGAGGTAGACAAGGCTAAGGTTTCAGTGATTGAAAATCTGTCACCTCCAGTGTCGGTAAAAGGGATCAGAAGTTTCCTTGGGCACGCTAGTCTCTACATAAGGTTCATTAAGGATTTCTTGAAGATCTCTAAACCTCTGTCCACCTTGTCGATGAATGGGGTTGCTTTTGAACTCAATGAAGAATGTCTGAATGCCTTTCAGACCCTTAAGGAGAGGCTAATCTCAGCACCCATAGTCACTGCACCTGACTGGACACTCTCATTTGAATTGATGTGTGATACAAGCGACTATGCAGTGGGAGTAGTTCTTGGACAGAGAGTCGACAAGGTATTCAGGTCAATTTACTATGCTAACAAAACTCTAAATGATGCACAGCTGAATTATGCAACAACAGAAAAAGAGATGCTGGCTATAGTATACACATTTGAAAAATTCAGGCTATACCTCATTGGGAATAAGGTGATAGCGTACACTGATCACTCAGCCATCAACTATTTAATGACTAAGAAGGATGCAAAACCTCGACTTATACGATAGGTGCTACTGCTACAAGAATTTGACATAGAGATCCGTGATAAAAAGGGGACAGAGAACGTAGTTGCAGACCATTTTGTCAAGGCTTGAAGTGGAAGAGAGCCAGAACGCCAAAGATGTGGAAATAAATTACTACTTCCCAGACGAGAAACTGTTTCAGGTATGTACTAGTGTAAGTTTACCTTGGTTCGCTGACTTTGTTAATTTTCTTGCAGCAAAAATAGTGCCTTCAGAAATGACAAGACATCAGGTGAAAAAGTTCTATTCAGAGGTAAAACATTACTACTGGGAGGAACCAATTCTCTACAAGCACTGTGTTGATCAAGTCATTAGGAGGTGCGTACCATAGGATGACATGCACCAAATTCTCACTCATTGTCACACGCTGCAACATGGTGGGCATTTTGGGGCATCACGGACAGCAGCCAAGGTATTGCAGAGTGGATTCTATTGGCCAACCCTATTCAAGGATGCCAACACTTTCGTGAGGGGTTGTGATCATTGCCAAAGAACTGGGAACATATCAAGGCGAAATGAAATGCCCCTAATTGGGATTTTAGAAGTGGAGCTGTTTGACGTGTGGGGGATCGACTTCATGGGCCCGTTCCCAACGTCCTTTGGGAACCAATACATCCTTCTCGCAGTGGATTATGTGTCCAAATGGGTTGAGGTAGTAGCTACTAAAGAGAATGATAGTAAGACTGTCTTGAAATTCCTTCAGAAAAACATATTCACAAGGTTTGGCACTCCAAGGGCCCTCATCAGCGATGAAGGGAGTCACTTTTGCAACAAACAGCTTGACACTTTGTTGGCGCGTTACGGAGTCTACCACCGGACTGCTTTGCCATATCACCCTCAAGCTAATTGTGAAATTTCAAACAGGGCAGTGAAAAACATACTGGAGAAGACAGTGGATGGCTCAAGAAATAATTGGTCTACAAAGCTGGATGATGCACTTTGGGCCTACAAGATTGCTTTCAAAACTCCCATTAAGATATCACCATACAGGATAGTTTTCGGGAAGGTATGTCATCTGTCGGTGGAGTTGGAACACAGGGCGTTCTGGGCAATGAAAAAGTTGAACATGGATGCCGAAGTAGCGGGGCAGAAGAGGCTGCTATAACTGAATGAGCTAGATGAATTTCGGAACAACGCCTATGAAAATGCAAAAATCTATAAGGAAAGGGCCAAGGCATGGCATGACAAGAACTTGATCCTGAAAGAGCTACACCCTGGACAACAAGTACTCCTATTCAACTCAAGGCTGAGATTGCTCCCAGGCAAGTTGAAGTCCAGATGGTCAGGGCCATTCGTAGTGGAAAAATGTTCCCATATGGTGCAGTAGAAGTGAGAGGGAAAGAAGGCGTTCCATTCAACGTGAACGGACAGAGAGTGAAACCATACTTATTGAATGACATGGAACAAATCAACTCTACTATCCACTTCAAGCCACAGTAAAGAGGAATATGCGTCCGGCTAAAAGACGTTAAAGACAACGCTACTTGGGAGGCAACTCAATGTTTAAATTATGCAATTAATTTAAATAGAACAGTCTCACGTTTGGTATTTTTTTTGTTGTGTTGTGATGACAGGTGAAGGGAATTGGACATGAAGCACGGGAAAACACTGGAAACATGAAATCGGTGCAGCGTTGCGGTGCCTAGCAGCAGGGTCGCGACACTGAATGTTCTGAGAGATTGCAGGAATTTCAGCATCGCGGCGCCAGTTTGCAGGACCGCGACGCCTATTAATCAGTGAAGCTGCAGGGCCGCCGCGCCTCTGGGAAATTTTTCGACGAGCAGTATCCGCCGCCACCACCACCATTTTAAATCGCTATTGTCTGTAAGTCGTCCCTTTTATTTTTGAGTCTTACACATTTGGGACAATGTGTCATTTAAGTTTGGGGGGCGTTCTTATTTTATTTTATTTTTGTGTGTCTATTTTTGGAGTCTTTTTTATTATGTTTTTGTGTTATATGAGTCAATTTTTTTTATGATCATGCATGTTGTAGTTGTTGGAAACGCCTAGTGAATTAAGTGGGATAATGTAATGGAATTAGAGCTAAAATTTGTGTGCTTAAGTTAGATATGCCAAAGATTAATGAAAATCTAATTATTTGGGATATTTGTACTTAACATATGTGTTGTCAATTGTGGAAAGAATGATTGAAAAATGGCTATGAAGTCTGCTGGCTTGTTATTTGAGGCGAAATAGTTAAGATATACATGTTTAGGGAGATGATTCAGGCATTTTTTTGATAGTCCTTCTTACCATTCATTACCTACCCTGCAATAAATTGTATCCTTAGTCAGCCCCTTTGAGCCTAAAGTAAGTTATTTCTTTGACACCCCATGATTCTCTTGTGTGCCATAAGCAATAATTGAAAATATGGAGGAAAATGAGTGAAAAAGAAATATCAAAATAGAGTGAAAAATTGATGCACCCTAATGAAAAAAAATGTAAAAGCTTAAGTTTGGAGTGCCTATGTGAATGTGTTTCATGCTCTCAAAAAGAGAAGAGGGGAATGATAGGTATGAGCGGAAAAGAACACCAAAAAGAAGAACAAAATGGTTGAATGAGAAAAACGCTTATGGTACGTAGCCTAAATGCCAACTTTTATTTACCCCTGCCTAAACCTATGTCACGACCCGACCGGCCTGGATCGGTGCCCTACAGGCACCGCCGTGTATACATCAGAGAATAGCAGCGGAACATACATAACTGATAAAATGCTTAAACATAAAATAACAACAGGCTATCCGATAAGGCCACCTTCCGTAAACTATACAAATAAAACAGTACATTTTTTTTTCTTTACAACCCAAACCATAATGTGACTACAGACCTCTAAGAATAACAACTCTGGCGGGACAGGGCCCCGCCATACCCGTGAATGTACAACAACCAACCATACCAGGGATAGGCCTCCGGAGTAATGGAGATTCCCAACAGCTGAACAGTGATCCTAAGAGTGAGGATCAAGAATCAGTATACTCTACTCGGCATGAACGCAGCCCCGGGGAGGTCAAGATAACATGTACCAAATGTGTGAAATCAGCATCAGTAATGAAATCATAAGTCTATAATAAAACTGGAGACAGGTATGATAACTCAATTAACAGTACACTGTGCCTTACTAACAATGAGAGTAATCAAGAGTATACTTACAACATAAAAATAGGAAGCTCACGATCAAAGCAGGACCACCCGCCCGCAGTATCATTAAGCAATCCTACTCCTGGGACTATTTCACCCGCATAGGTCGTGTGGACCCGCATGAGGTATTCCTCGCATAGGCTGTACCCACCCGCATGGGACTATTTCACCCGCATAAGCCCATAAGGACTCGCATGAGGTATTCCTCGCATCATGGGTAGCAAATCCACGGAAACAGGTGGTATAACGTCTTGGGGGTTTACCCCTCATTTATACTCTTACCCTGAAGCAGGTGGTATAACGTCTTGGGGATTTACCCCTCATTTATACTCTTACCCTGGAGAAGGTGGTATAACGTCTTGGGGGTTTACCCCTCATTTATACTCTTACCCTAACTCAACCGGTCATCATACATAACATAAGTCATACCGGCTTATCATACATAACATAAGCACTACCGGCTTATCATACAATAAATAAGCAAGTTAAGAAATCCCCCTAACTTCTTATTAGTCTTATTCATATACACTCTCATTTTAGTTTACTTAAGGCACTAACATGTCATTATAAAATCCGGGAATTTAACCCAAAGTACTACGTACTTCTATTCTTTTAAAATGACTCCTTTTCATATAAAACTTCCAAGATACTAATAACCGTAGTATCAAGTCATAACTACATTTTAAGACAAGTCACAATACCTTTTTAGAAAATACATTTTCAGGCTTCTAAATCAAATGACTTCTTTCTTTTAAAACCTTAAGCAATTGATGCCTTTAAATCAATTTGTCTTTCGTTATTTCAAGTCATTTAACATACTTAAATTACTTAGAGTAAACCACTCTGTTTAACTTTCTATAAAGCTATTATACCAGCTTTATACTTTAGAAACTTACATACTTCTTTATAACCAAGAGACTTAAACTTTCCAACAAAACAAGTATCAACTATACTTTCAACATACTTAAAGTCTCTTAACTTTTGAAAACCAAGATATCCTTAATATTTAAACAAGTGAGTTAATTCCCTAACTCAATCAACTTGGACATTCTTAAAATAAGCCAAGGATATCAAATGGACCTAGATTGTCAAAATCTTGTACGTCTACCGTACTATACATTTACAACTTATTCATGCTCAAGAAATAAGAAAGTTCGACATACCTCAAATCCAAGCTTAACAACTCGAAATTGAGCTTAAAACTGAAACTTTAATCAACGTTGTTGCACTCGTATTACAGTGCTACGACTGCTTCATACTTACTCTTTCCTTTTCCAAATCAAGAAATGCTTGCAATTGAAATTTTACGAAGTGGCTACTGTTCGTATGTTTCCTAATATAAAATAAAATGGTTGGTCTCTTTTTCATTACAAAAGAAAAGGTTTGAAAGTTTTTGAAATAAGATATTGCAGAAGTGCTTGGGCGTTTGCTGAATGTCCCAAATAACTTCCAAGGCTAATATATAATCTCCCAAAAGAAATGGTCTCATGATGACCTATAATCATGATGTCTGCCACACACCCCTAATGTTAGTACATATTCTTATTAATGGAAAGTAGTAGAAATACTTAATGGTCATCCACCCAGCTGTACTCTCCTATTTCATTTAGGAGACTTCACTTGCACATTACACGTGCACAACTCCTCTCCCTCTTAATAATTAATTAATCCCATCATTAATCAATTATACACATAATTACATAAGTAAGACGAAGATTAATACCTTGTTAAGCCCAAATATAATCCAAAACCTAAAGTCGATCCTAGCAATTTTAGCTCATTTCTTTCATTCGTTCAAACTTAATATCGTATCTTCTCACGTTCATTCTCTTACACGTGTCACCGAACTCTGGGTGTAACATCCTCCCCTTAGAAACATTCGTCCCGAATGTTCTTACAAAGTTCCATCTAAACCGATATCGGCATAGTCCTATTTAACTATACCCAATCACCAATCAAATATGCCACACATGGCCACAATATAACACTTATGCAAAAATGTCAATCAAATCGACAAGTAGGGAGAATGGATTACCTGGAGGTATAAGGAATATAAGTGAGGATACTCAGATCATGCCAAACTCGATGGATCTCGATACACTCCGTAACATAGAAACATGGAAGAACGGATGTACTTGCCTCCAAGTCGGACGGCAGCTTAACTCATAGCCATACGGCCTACTCTACGACGATCCGTAAGGCCCAATGTACCTTGGGCTAAGTTTCTCCTTCATTCCAGATCTCATCACACCCTTCACGGGTGATACCTTCAAGAAGACCCAACCGTCTACCTGAAACTCCAAGTGTCGACGTCGATTATCTGCATACGACTTCTGTCGATTCTGAGCTGCTAATAACCTTTCCTGGATAAGCTTCACCTTATCCACAGCCTGCTGAATCAAGTCTGGAAACTGAACCTCGCCAACATCGAATCAACCGATCGGCGACCGACACTTCCGCCCATACCCGGCCTCATAAGGCGTCTTCCGAATACTGAAATGGTAGCTGTTATAATACGTAAACTCAACAAGAGGAAAAAGACCCTTCCAGCTACCCCTGAAAACAATAACACAGGCCCGCCATCCTAACCTCTAGTGTCTGGATAACATGTCCTGCCTGTCCGTCGGTCTGAGGGGGAAATGCAACACCGAGACTCACCTGTGTCCCTAACCCCTTCTGGAAAATCTTCCAGAAGTCAGCCGTAAACTGGGCTCATCTGTCTGTCATAAATAAATGTAGGAACCTCGTGCAGTCTCATAATCTGCCTGATATATAATCTCGCATAACCCCCAGCCAAGTAAAAAGTCCATACCGGAAGAAAAATGGGCTGACCATCGGCTTCTGTCTAGTATGACCCATAAGGAGTCGCACTACCTCTGAGTACGATGCAACCCTATAACAAAATCCATATCACACACCTCCCACTATCAAGTTGGGATCTCAATCGTCGATAACAGCCCACTGGGCTTCTGGTGCTCAACCTTGACCTGCTGACAATTAGGGCACTGAGCAACGAACTCTGCTATGTCCCTCTTCAGGCCATCCCACCAATATATACATTTGGGGTCATGACACATCTTAGTCGACCCTGAAAAAAATATAGTAACGAGCACCGTCTGCCTCCCCTAAAACCTGCTGACGAAGTCTTGCAACATCGGGTACCCACCACCGGTCCTCGTATCCTAGCACTCCATCAGGTGTTATCTCATACCGGCTTTTCTCCTCTCGGAGAGTCGTATCTCGATTCCGTACTAAAACTGGATCCTTATACTGTCACCTCTTCACCTCCTCAATGAAGGAAGACTCGGCAACCTCTCGGATCCAAACTTCATTAATCTGGGAAACAAATAATCGAACCCCCTAGGCTCGGTAGCTGATGAATCTCACGGACCACATCATGTTTATCTGGCTGCCCATCTGACAGACTACCCATAGATCCACGACTAAGAGTACATGTAACTGTCTTGGCTTTCCCCAGATGGTATAGGATATCGATATCACAATTCTTGGGTAACTCTAACCACCGTCTCTGTCGCAAATTTAACTGTCTCTGTCTGAAGATATACCGGAGGATCTTGTGGTCTGCACAAATATCCACATGAAGTCTATATATACGTCATGCCCCCAAATATTCAAGGCATGATTTAACTGCCGCCAGCTCTAAATCGTGAGTGGCGTAATTTCCTTTCTTGCTTCCCTAACTACCGGGAAAACATAGGCTTTATCCTTATTGGGTTGCGTCAGCACACAACCTAGCCCAACATCCAACGTGTTACCATAATAACCTAACCCTCTAGTCTTTCAAGAAGGGTTAGAATTGTAGTCGGGGTCAACCTATCTTCCAATAATTGGAAACCTTTCTCATTCTTGCGAAATATTCGGGTGTCCTTAATCTCAATTATGGTTCCTGCCAATCACAATTTAGGGGGAGATTTCCTTGATCCCATTAAGTAGCAATCCTATTATTCTCCCCAGCTCATAGAGCTTATAATCCGGTGTTCAACCTCAATTCATGGCCGTACATAATCCAATGGCTTGCCAAGATTTCTCACTTTTGTCACGATTTTGTCTCTCAGCGTTCGAGTGTCTACTCGTCTTACCTTTATTTTCCATTTCAAGTTGTCCTGGGGTCTCTTATCTCCCCGTATTTCATACTATCCTTCCCGTCATTACAGGCTTGCCACCCTTCATTTTACTAATTTATTAACTCGAAAAATTTCATTCTTGATCCTTGGTCACACGTTTACATTTATGCTTATTACCGGCATTCGTATCCTTACGACATGTCCTTGACTATTCCCTAATGTCGTCCTTAATTACCTCAACATAATACTTTTCCCACGATTACCTAAAATGGTAACCTATGGCATGACGACACTGAAGACCTTACCAGTCTCATATACATCGCCTAATCACATGGGTACACATAACCCCATAATACGTAAACCTATCCTTTTACGAGGGGGAGAGAACTTATCTCCCTTTCATAATCTTAATCATCAAGCGCCACCTTATAATCGTATAGATTTTCAAAACCTACCAACGATGTCTCCTGTTTTCCGCAGGCAGTACTCGCACTTATCGTATTCCTGCCTTGCGCATTTTCCTGAAACCATTCGGAATGTCGTGGCCCTGATTTCCACACTAAATCAATTCTAAGTACCCCCAAGGGCACTTAATGTGAACTTTTTCAATGATCGCACGTTTTTATCTCCGTCTCTTGACGTTCACATTCAAATCCATTACTTCCATAAAACAAGTCACACAGACTTACCAAAAAATCAAGTCACATAGACTTTTCAATTAACTATGTCAAAGAAGGAAGGATAATTCACTTGTTACAATCACTTCCCTTCCTTTTCACTCGATAATCGGCTCGCTGGGAAACTGGTATCAAACCAATCTCTCCCTATAGCCACCATTAGCATACAAGAAGTCAACGAGTCCATACTCATAATGACCTCAAATCCTGTCACGTAGCGGGACTACTACCAACTAATCCCATTCCATTTCAGGCTATGGGGCGACCCGTAATAGGTCCTCAACCCGACCCGGCGTCGTACTTAACTCTTATCCTTGGTCTGACTTAACTTATTGCCCACGAAGGCCTTATATATCTAAGGTCTCGATGGTTATCAATATTCTTAGGCTCGCAATACCCATGCTCCTAGCCTACCTTAACAGTCCCCCCGTAAACGGGTAAAATAGCTTCTCATAAGTTCTTAATCGTGTTGTCTTGATCACAACAACCATACTTACTTCATACGGGTCTCATCCGTACAATTCTCTTAAGCATACCACGTAGCTTAATTACTAACATAGTTTCCATTAAGTCCTTTAAACATGACTTCTTAAGGGTCCATTACCTCCTCAGACAGCTCATCATCTCCTAATTATTTCAAATTAGCACGTAAAACCTTGATTAGAGTTCTTTAACTGTTCATACCTTTCCGGTATCTATTTAGTCCTTACCAAATCCTGGTAATCTAAAATCATTCTAGTCAACACATATGTGACCCTCATACATAAATCCGTATAGTTGTATGTCATAATACCAACTATACTACAAATATTACCAACCTGGATACACAATCCACATAATCTTTCCTGGTCATCACGCTTTCTCGTAGCTGCAATCAACATAACTTGTTAGGGAGAGACGACCCTAACAACACAGCTCTATCGCACGATCTCAGAGTGAGAAGAATGGAAACCAATCCTAAATGTCATGCAGCCTCCTGATTATAGATGTGGTGCACAACACACCGATAATCAAGACTCTACTAGACACGGTCTGTAGACACTTTCCGAGGACTAATCGCTCGATACCACTTTTGTCACGACCCAACCCCGGCTCGTGGATCGGTGCCCTACCCGGGCACCCCGCTGTATACATCGAGAATAGCAATGAACATACATAACTGATAAAATGCTTAAACATAAAATAACAACAGGCTAGCCGATAAGGCCACCTTCCGTAAACTATACAAATAAAACAGTACATTTTTTTTTCTTTACAACCCAAACCACAATGTGACTACAGACCTTTAAGAATAACAACTCTGGCGGGACAAGGCCCCGCCATACCCCTGAATGTACAACAACCAACCATACCAGGGATAGGCCTCCGGAGTAATGGAGATTCCCAACAGCTGAACAGTGATCCTAAGAGTGAGGATCAAGAATCAGTATACTCTACTGCGCATTTAACGCACCCGCCGAAGGAGGTCAAGACAACATGTACCAAATGTGTGAAACCGAAAGATCAGAATGAAATCATAAGTCTATAATAAAATCGAGACAAGTATGATAACTCAATTAACGATAATCGTGCCTTACTAACAATGAGAGTAATCAAGAGTATACTTACAACATAAAAATAGGAAGCTCACGATCAGCGGGACCACCCGCGCGCAGATCATTAAGCAATCCTACTCGGGACTATTTCACCCGTGATAGTCGTGTGGACCCGCATGAGGTATTCCTCGTGATAGTCAGACTACCGCACGGGACTATTTCACCCGCATAAGCCCATAAGGACTCGCGTGAGGTATTCCTCGCATCATGGGTAGCAAATCCACTAAACAGTGGTATAACGTCTTGGGGTTTACCCTCATTTATACTCTTACCCCAAGCGGTGGTATAACGTCTTGGGATTTACCCTCATTTATACTCTTACCCCGAGAAGGTGGTATAACGTCTTGGGGTTTACCCTCATTTATACTCTTACCCTAACTCAACCTGGCCATCATACATAACATAAGTCATACCGCTTATCATACATAATCACACGACCACCCAAGCCTGGATGGTGCCTACAGGCACCCTTTACTGTAAACATCGTGAGATAATCGGAACATACATGAAACTTATAAAATAAAACAAATGAAATATCAACGAGTTAGCCGATAGTGGCTATCTTCCCGACATATATATATATAACCAAGCAGCTTGCCTTATTTCTTTACAAATGCACCCACAATATGTGACTACGCACTTAAGAATTTTAACATAACAATCGTGGCGGACAGGCCCCGCCATACCTGAATATACATGAGTCTTCTACCTCGTGGAAAACTGCATCAAGAGCTAAGCTCCGAGCAAATGGAGCTTTCTCAAAATCAACCGAGATCCTAAGAGCAAGGATCGCCAACCTGGGTACCTAAAACTGCGGCATTTAACGCACTCGGCGGGTCGATAACAAAAATTGCGAATATGGAATGTAAATAACGCACAAGAAACAGATCATAATCAGATAAAAGAATGACAGGACAAGTATAAAAGTACATACGGATCTGCCGTGTCATTACCACTTGTGAACTTAATCGTAGCTTATTATCTTTTCCCATTTTCAATAAAAGTTATAGTCACACTCTTATGCACATGATTAGGAAAATCATTAAGTTCATTACCATATAACTTACTTATCTTTCATAACACAATCCGGCCCTTTTATGGAGGGACGCATATACTACCCGGCCCAATCCAGGACGCGATCAAGTCACACAAAATAGCAAAGTGTGGCCGTGGAATCCCCCATCACTGCCGACAGCTATAAGTGTCAAATATAACCATGTGACGCGCCCGTGGCATCCCATCTCACTGTCGGCGTACACATACACAATACATATATATATATCTCCTGCCCGTGGAATCCCACATCACTGTCGACAGCTATGAGTGTAAAATATAACCATGGGTCTCACGCCCATAATATCAATCAAAACAGGTGGTATAACGTCTTGGGAGTTACCCCTCATTTATACTCTTACCCTGGAGCAGGGGGTAAAGCAGGTGGTATAGCATCTTGGGGGTTTACCCCTCACTTATACTCTTACCCTGGAGAAGGTGGTACAACGTCTTGGGCTTGCCTCATTTATACTCTTACCTTATCTCAATCGGCCGACAAACAACACATAAAGGTGGTACATGGCTCGGGGGTTTACCCTCACTTATACTCTTACCGGAGAAGGTGGTGCAGTCTTGGGCTTGCCTCACTTATACTCTTACCCTATCTCGACCGACCATCAAACAAGACATATGCACTACTATGTCTTTTATAAAACCGAATTTAACCCAAGTACTACAAATAACTAAGATACCCGTGGAATCCCACATCACCGTCGACGCCCAAGTAACTTACAAGACAAGGTACGCTTCCAACCGAGAGTCGCAAGAACATAATAAAACATAATACTTGTACTCAAAGGTTATCACCAGCACACATAGGTTAATTCTCAATTAACCAAGCCAAAGTACTTATCAAGGCACAAATAGAATAGTTCTCATTTAACAAGCCAAAGTACTTATCAGGGCGCAAATAGAATAATTCTCATTTTATCAAGCCAAAGTACTAATCAAGGCACACTTAGACAAATTCTCAATTTATCAAGCCAAAGTACTAATCAAGGCACACTTAGACAAATTCTCAATTTATCAAGCCAAAGTACTAATCAAGGCACACTTAGACAAATTCTCAATTTATCAAGCCAAAATACTAATCAAGGCACACTTAGACAAATTCTCAATTTATCAAGCCAAAGTACTAATCAAGGCACACTTAGACAAATTCTCAATTTATCAAGCCAAAGTACTAATCAAGGCACACTTAGACAAATTCTCAATTTATCAAGCCAAAGTACTAATCAAGGCATCACATAGAATTATTCTCAACTAAACAGGCCAAAGTACTACGTACGTACATTCCTTTCAAAAGACTATTTTCCAATTAAAACTTCCAAGATACTAACAACCATAGTATCAAGTCCTATCCACCTTTCAAGACAAGTCACAATACCTTTTTAGAAATACAATTACCGGCTTCTAAATCAAGTGACTTCTTTATTAAAAACCTTAAGCAATTGGTACCTTTAAACCAATTTGCCCTTCCTTAATACAAGTTATTCCTTTGATTACTTTACTAGAGAAAACCATTCTCTTAACCTTCCATAAAGCCGTTATAACCAACTTCCCATAAAGTCGTTATAACCCTTTATGGTTTAGACCAACACGTTCCTTTTATAACCAAGAGACTTCTACTTTTTGAAACCAAGTATTATATACTTTCAAATCAATTCTCTTAACCTTCAAAAATACAATTAGTCTCTTATCCTTTAGAAAACAAGTGACTCCTTTTATTACAAAACCTTAGGCAATTGATGCCTTAAAATCAAATTGTCTTTTCACTAAAATCAAGTCATTTGTCTTTCCATAAAGCAAATATAACCAACTCCCCCATAAAGTCGTTATATTCACTTTATACCTTAGCCAAATACAATTTCCTATCCAAGGGACTTATACGTTCAAAACGGAGCAAGTATCACATACTTTAAAACTCTTCAAGTCCCTTAACTTGAATACAACATTAGACATCCTTAATACTTTCGAAGAAGTGAGTTAATCTCCTAACTCACCCGGCTTGGCTATTCATAAAACTAGTAAGGGATATCAAGGTGTTGTACGTCTACCGTACTACATACGTGCAACAAGTCATGCTCAAAGATAGGAAAAGTTCTACATACAGTAAATCACACAACTACCTCTTAACTTCTAAGAGTAGAAGGAAACATGAAATGATACCACAAGTATATTCCATACATAGAATCATGCCAAAGGAAGGAAGAGGTTCACATACCTCGCGACGATTATCGACAAGTAGCAAAATGCTCCAAAGTACTTCAATCTTGATAGCTAATCCATCCTTCAAGTAGGATACGCTATACTTAGTACTTCAACCTATAATGGTCACCATACGTCCATTAACCTCTTATTTCAAACGTAGAATATTCTAAGTGCTAAGTCACTAAATTCTACGGAAAATCGGACAGCACCTCCTTTGTTTCTACTTACTTTGCCACCTTTTTCAAGGCCGAATACAATAACCAAACACGCCACATTTAAGGCCCAACCAAAGTAATCAACACAGGATTACACGCCTACTAGACGTGTAAAATTCCGCCCCACAACGATATCAAATTAAAACAACTTACTAGGCCAATTCGGCTAACTTGAAGTACTACAACATCAATTCTTATCCAAGGTCCATTTCAATCCAAGTTATTAGCCTAACATGATATCAAGTCGCAAACGATTATAACTACTATAATCTCCAAGTAATTAACATGCGACGATTCTAATAAACGACCAAATGTGATCCAACTTAACATGACTTACATTACATTTCGGATTTAAGCTACAAGTAATCCATAATACTTATAAACTTCAACTTAACAACTTCATGCAAGCAACATGTAAAGCTAACAACAACAATATAATTATATAATCTTGTAACACTTAAAAGACAAGATTATACCTCAAGAACTCTTAATCCAACTCCAATCTGAAATCGCTCCTTAGAAGATTAGAACCTCTCCAAGACACTTCAATCCTCTAGTTGAGACCCTTAGAACAACACCAACAATTGTCCTTCAACTCTCCAAACAAAACCTAGAAAGACAACTAGGTTTTCGTTTTGCGACTAACCCGTAAACTATCTTTTTCCAAGATTTTTCTATTGAGATATGCTTACACTACCCTCAAGAACCTTGGTTTAAAGTGTGGAGTTGAATGAACAAGAAACGAAAAAAATTCCCCTTCTTCCTAAGGTGAACCCGAGAGCTCACAATTGAGTTCTTCAATATTTTCAAGAAATATGGCTAAGTGTTGGCTCTCTCTTGCTACTAGTAGTGTAATAAAGGGTCATGGAGGGACAAGATGCAACCATTTGGGTGGCTAGGATGAAGTCTTTCCAAATATCAAGACTAGTTGTCTCCTTTGACTTAGTCAAAATTCTCAAGCTACACTTACAAGACTTTAGTCATCCAAGACTTATGGTAAATGACCATATTGGCCATGCCTAAATTCGACCAAGGCATTAATAAGGGGGGGTGACACGTGTCGCCCTCCCATTCGACACAATAAAATGTTTTCCGACAATTTCATAATTCCGACAAATTTTTACAAGTCTCAAATTTTACACTTGCGAGTTCTTACGTACGTTCTTAAAACATGTCCTGTAAATACGGGGTGTAACATTCTTCCCCCCTTAGAAACATTCGTCCCCGAATGTTCTTTCGGAGTCAATCTTTATAATTTGCGACATAGTTTCCTTTCACAACCCCGACATACTAATAATGCCACACATGGCCCTAATACCTCGCACACGCATACTTGTCCATCATAAGCCCAAAAGAGACTATCTTTTCGTACTTCCAACTCATACTAGCATACATACATAACTTCCATACCGATTCTGGCCTCAAATCTTTAGAGTCACTCTATAATACAATATTCGACTATTTCCGGCTTTCACGACCTAGTTCCGGTGGAACGCGTCCACGAACCCGTAAAACAATTAACTAGACTTGAGCCTTGCGCTGCGTGACTCGCGCCACGAGCTTTAACTACTACCAACCGATCCCACTCCATTCCAGGCCATGGGGAGACCCGTGAATAGTCCTCAACCACTCACGTGACTTAACTCTTATTCTTGGTCTATAATAAATCTTTCTACCCGAGAAGACCTTGTACATCTAAGGTCTCAGCGGTCAGCGATATTCTTAGGCTCGCAATTTCCATGCTCCAAGCCTACCTTATCAGTCCCCCCGTAAACGGGTACAAAAACTTCTCATAATACCATAACCATGTTGTCTCGATCACAACAACCACTGCTTACTCTATACAGACTTCATCCGTACAATTCTCTTAAGCTTACTACGCAGCTTAATCTATTAACATGACATTCCGTTAGGTTCCTTAACATGGCTTCTTAAGGGTTCACTACCCTATCAGACAGCTCATCCTTTTCCAATTATCTCAAAATAAAACACAAAACCTTGTCGAGAATTCATTAACTATTCTATACCTTCCCGGTATCTAGTTAGTCTTTACCAATCCCTGGAAATCTAAAATCATTCTAGGCAACACGCGTATGACCCTCATACATAACTCCGTATAGATGTATGTCACAATCCCAACTATACTATAATCATTACCAACCTGGATACGCAATCCACATAGTCCTTCCTGGTCATCACGCCTTTCTCGTAGAATGCAATCAACATAACTCGTTAGGGAGGACGACCCTAACAACACACTCATCGCACGATCTCTGAGTGAGAAGAATGGAAACCAATCCTAAATGTCCTGCACCTCACGATTATAGATGTGGTGCACAACACACCGATAATCAAGACTCTACTAGACACGTCGTAGACACTTTCCGAGGACTAATCGCTCGATACCACTTTTGTCACGACCAGACCGGCACGTGGATCGTGCCCTACACGGGCACCCTTACAGGTAAACATCAGAGATAATCAGCGGAACATACATGAAACTTATAAAATAAAACAACAGAAATATCAACAGGTTAGCCGATAGGGCTACCTTTCTGGACATATATATATATAACCGAAGCAGTTGCCTCATTTCTTTACAAACAGACCCACAATATGTGACTACTGCACTTCAAGAATTTTAACATAACAATCGTGACAGGGCCCCGCCATACCCCTGAATATACATGAGTCTTCTACCTCAGGGAAAACCGTACCAAGAGCTAAGCCTCCGGAGCAAATGGAGCTTTCTCTCAAAAACTGAACCGAGATCCTAAGAGCAAGGATCGCCAACCTGGGTACCTAAAACTGCGGCATGAACGCACTTCGGGCGGGGTCGATACAAAAATTTAATATGGAATGAAATAACGCATGCGAAATGTGATCATAATCAGATAAAAGAATGACAGGGACAAGTATAAAAAGTACATACCAGATCCTGCCGTGTCATTACCACTTGTGAACTTAATCATAGCTTATTATCTTTTCCCATTTTCAATAAAAGTTATAGTCACACTGTTATGCACATGATTAGGAAAATCATTAAGTTCATTACCATATAACTTACTTATCTTTCATAACACAATCCGCCTTTTATGAGGACGATATACTACCCTACCAATCCAGGACGCGATCAAGCCACACAAAATAGCAAAGTGTGGTCGTGGAATCCCCCATCACTGCCGACAGCTATAAGTGTCAAATATAACCATGTGACGCGCCCGTGGCATCCCATCTCACTGTCGGCGTACACATACACAATACATATATATATATCTCCTGCCCGTGGAATCCCACATCACTGTCGACAGCTATAAGTGTAAAATATAACCATGGGTCTCACGCCCATAATATCAATCAAAGCAGGTGGTATAACGTCTTGGGGGTTACCCCTCATTTATACTCTTACCCTGGAGCAGGGGGTAAAGCAGGTGGTATAGCATCTTGGGGGTTTACCCCTCACTTATACTCTTACCCTGGAGAAGGTGGTACAACGTCTTGGGGCTTGCCCCTCATTTATACTCTTACCCTATCTCAACCGGCCGACAAACAACACATAAAGCAGGTGGTACAGCGTCTTGGGGGTTTACCCCTCACTTATACTCTTACCCCGGAGAAGGTGCAGTCTTGGGGCT
Organism: Przewalskia tangutica; assembly: GCA_029844215.1. Lineage (NCBI taxonomy): Eukaryota > Viridiplantae > Streptophyta > Magnoliopsida > Solanales > Solanaceae > Przewalskia > Przewalskia tangutica. Next base: position 133,872,683 of record CM056719.1, read on the forward strand.
TGCCCCTCACTTATACTCTTACCCTATCTCGACCGACCATCAAACAAGACATATGCACTACTATGTCTTTTATAAAAATCCGGGAATTTAACCCTAGTACTACAAATAACGGAAGCATACCCGTGGAATCCCACATCACTGTCGGTACGTCCAAGTAACTTACAACAAGACAGCCGGCCTTCCAACCGAGAGTCGCGGCAACATAATAAAACATAATACTTGTACTCAAAGGCTATCACCAGCACACATAGGTTAATTCTCAATTAACCAAGCCAAAGTACTTATCAAGGCACAAATAGAATAGTTCTCATTTAACAAGCCAAAGTACTTATCAGGGCGCAAATAGAATAATTCTCATTTTATCAAGCCAAAGTACTAATCAAGGCACACTTAGACAAATTCTCAATTTATCAAGCCAAAGTACTAATCAAGGCACACTTAGACAAATTCTCAATTTATCAAGCCAAAGTACTAATCAAGGCACACTTAGACAAATTCTCAATTTATCAAGCCAAAATACTAATCAAGGCACACTTAGACAAATTCTCAATTTATCAAGCCAAAGTATTAATCAAGGCACACTTAGACAAATTCTCAATTTATCAAGCCAAAGTACTAATCAAGGCACACTTAGACAAATTCTCAATTTATCAAGCCAAAGTACTAATCAAGGCATCACATAGAATTATTCTCAACTAAACAGGCCAAAGTACTACGTACGTACATTCCTTTCAAAAGACTATTTTCCAATTAAAACTTCCAAGATACTAACAACCATAGTATCAAGTCCTATCCACCTTTCAAGACAAGTCACAATACCTTTTTAGAAATACAATTACCGGCTTCTAAATCAAGTGACTTCTTTATTAAAAACCTTAAGCAATTGGTACCTTTAAACCAATTTGCCCTTCCTTAATACAAGTTATTCCTTTGATTACTTTACTAGAGAAAACCATTCTCTTAACCTTCCATAAAGCCGTTATAACCAACTTCCCATAAAGCCGTTATAACCCTTTATGGTTTAGACCAACACGTTCCTTTTATAACCAAGAGACTTCTACTTTTTGAAACCAAGTATTATATACTTTCAAATCAATTCTCTTAACCTTCAAAAATACAATTAGTCTCTTATCCTTTAGAAAACAAGTGACTCCTTTTATTACAAAACCTTAGGCAATTGATGCCTTAAAATCAAATTGTCTTTTCACTAAAATCAAGTCATTTGTCTTTCCATAAAGCAAATATAACCAACTCCCCCATAAAGTCGTTATATTCACTTTATACCTTAGCCAAATACAATTTCCTATCCAAGGGACTTATACGTTCAAAACGGAGCAAGTATCACATACTTTAAAACTTTTCAAGTCCCTTAACTTGAATACAACATTAGACATCCTTAATACTTTCGAAGAAGTGAGTTAATCTCCTAACTCACCCGGCTTGGCTATTCATAAAACTAGTAAGGGATATCAAGGTGTTGTACGTCTACCGTACTACATACGTGCAACAAGTCATGCTCAAAGATAGGAAAAGTTCTACATACAGTAAATCACACAACTACCTCTTAACTTCTAAGAGTAGAAGGAAACATGAAATGATACCACAAGTATATTATCGACAAGTAGCAAAATGCTCCAAAGTACTTCAATCTTGATAGCTAATCCATCCTTCAAGTAGGATACGCTATACTTAGTACTTCAACCTATAATGGTCACCATACGTCCATTAACCTCTTATTTCAAACGTAGAATATTCTAAGTGCTAAGTCACTAAATTCTACGGAAAATCGGACAGCACCTCCTTTGTTTCTACTTACTTTGCCACCTTTTTCAAGGCCGAATACAATAACCAAACACGCCACATTTAAGGCCCAATCAAAGTAATCAACAATAGGGGATTACACGCCTACAAGACGTGTAAAATTCCGCCCCACAACGATATCAAATTAAAACAACTTACTAGGCCAATTCGGCTAACTTGAAGTACTACAACATCAATTCTTATCCAAGGTCCATTTCAATCCAAGTTATTAGCCTAACATGATATCAAGTCGCAAACGATTATAACTACTATAATCTCCAAGTAATTAACATGCGACGATTCTAATAAACGACCAAATGTGATCCAACTTAACATGACTTACATTACATTTCGGATTTAAGCTACAAGTAATCCATAATACTTATAAACTTCAACTTAACAACTTCATGCAAGCAACATGTAAAGCTAACAACAACAATATAATTATATAATCTTGTAACACTTAAAAGACAAGATTATACCTCAACAACTCTTAATCCAACTCCAATCCGAAATCGCTCCTTAGAAGATTAGAACCTCTCCAAGACACTTCAATCCTCTAGTTGAGACCCTTAGAAAAACACCAACAATTATCCTTCAACTCTCCAAACAAAACCTAGAAAGACAACTAGGTTTTTGTTTTGCGACTAACCCGTAAACTATCTTTTTCCAAGATTTTTCTATTGAGATATGCTTACACTACCCTCAAGAACCTTGGTTTAAAGTGTGGAGTTGAATGAACAAGAAACGAAAAAATTTCCCCTTCTTCCTAAGGTGAACCCGAGAGCTCACAATTGAGTTCTTCAATATTTTCAAGAAATATGGCTAAGTGTTGGCTCTCTCTTGCTACTAGTAGTGTAATAAAGGGTCATGGAGGGACAAGATGCAACCATTTGGGTGGCTAGGATGAAGTCTTTCCAAATATCAAGACTAGTTGTCTCCTTTGACTTAGTCAAAATTCTCAAGCTACACTTACAAGACTTTAGTCATCCAAGACTTATGGTAAATGACCATATTGGCCATGCCTAAATTCGACCAAGGCATTACTAAGGGGGGTGACACGTGTCGCCCTCCCATTCGACACAATAAAACGTTTTCCGACAATTTCATAATTCCGACAAATTTTTACAAGTCTCAAATTTTACACTTGTGAGTTCTTACGTACGTTCTTAAAACATGTCCTGTAAATACGGGGTGTAACAATAACATAAGCACTACCGGCTTATCATACAATAAATAAGCAAGTTAAGAAATCCCCCTAACTTCTTATTAGTCTTATTCATATACACTCTCATTTTAGTTTACTTAAGGCACTAACATGTCATTATAAAATCCTGGAATTTAACCCAAAGTACTACGTACTTCTATTCTTTTAAAATGACTCATTTTCATATAAAACTTCCAAGATACTAATAACCGTAGTATCAAGTCATAACTACATTTTAAGACAAGTCACAATACCTTTTTAGAAAATACATTTTCAGGCTTCTAAATCAAATGACTTCTTTCTTTTAAAACCTTAAGCAATTGATGCCTTTAAATCAATTTGCCTTTCGTTATTTCAAGTCATTTAACATACTTAAATTACTTAGAGTAAACCACTCTGTTTAACTTTCCATAAAGTTATTATACCAGCTTTATACTTTAGAAACTTACATACTTCTTTATAACCAAGAGACTTAAACTTTCCAACAAAACAAGTATCAACTATACTTTCAACATACTTAAAGTCTCTTAACTTTTGAAAACCAAGATATCCTTAATATTTAAACAAGTGAGTTAATTCCCTAACTCAATCAACTTGGACATTCTTAAAATAAGCCAAGGATATCAAATGGACCTAGATTGTCAAAATCTTGTACGTCTACCGTACTATACATTTACAACTTATTCATGCTCAAGAAATAAGAAAGTTCCACATACCTCAAATCCAAGCTTAACAACTCGAAATTGAGCTTAAAACTGAAACTTTAATCAACGTTATTGCACTCGTATTACAGTGCTACGACTGCTTCGTACTTACTCTTTCCTTTTCCAAATCAAGAAATGCTTCTAATTGAAATTTTACGAAGTGGCTACTGTTCGTATGTTTCCTAATATAAAATAAAATGGTTGGTCTCTTTTTCATTACAAAAGAAAAGGTTTGAAAGTTTTTGAAATAAGATATTGCAGAAGTGCTTGGGCGTTTGCTGAATGTCCCAAATAACTTCCAAGGCTAATATATAATCTCCCAAAAGAAATGGTCTCATGATGACCTATAATCATGATGTCTGCCACACACCCCTAATGTTAGTACATATTCTTATTAATGGAAAGTAGTAAAAATACTTAATGGTCATCCACCCAGTCGTACTCTACTATTTCATTTAGGAGACTTCACTTGCACATTACACGTGCACAACTCCTCTCCCTCTTAATAATTAATTAATCCCGTCATTAATCAATTATACACATAATTACATAAGTAAGACGAAGATTAATACCTTGTTAAGCCCAAATATAATCCAAAACCTAAAGTCGATCCTAGCAATTTTAGCTCATTTCTTTCATTCGTTCAAACTTAATATCGTATCTTCTCACGTTCATTCTCTTACACGTGTCCTGGAACTACGGGGTGTAACAACCTACATTACAACCCTGAAAAGTCCTGAAGATCTCTAGAATGTATGTCTATAATTAGTGGAGAATAGCAAGTAAACAGGCTCATAGAACTAAATAAAATTGACATGCATAGGTTAATGTTCATGTTTCCATTGAGTGTGATTGAAATGAATTTGCGAAATATCTGGCTTGAAATTCTAGATTGTTATATTCATGCTATATATGTTCCAGCATATTATCTCAACTGGCGTTCATGATTTTCTAAGTAACCTTGTGCAGCTGCTTGATTTGAGTCTTTGAGTCTTTTTTATTTTGTTTTGATCTTTTCTCGAGGGCAAGCAAAGGTTAAGTTTGGGGGTATTTGTTAGGCGTATTTTGTATACGCTTTTTGAGTCATTTTTAGTTAGTATTTTCCCTATTTTCGTTTAAATAAGTGTAGTGTTAGGGTCGTTTTTCTTTTTTTGAGTCACAGCGGTTCAAAATGGCGAAAAGGAGCGAAAAACGGGCATAAAAGGAGGTTTCCGAGGCAAAAAGGTTGAAAATTGGAGATTCAAACGAAGGCAAAGCAGCGCCGTGGCGCTTAGCAGCCGGACCGCGGCGCCAAAAGATCAAACTGCTCACAGAAGTTTAGGAACCGCGACGCTAGTCTGCAGGACCGCGGCGCTGACGCGGAATTTTGCAGATCCGAGGATAAATTGGCCAGGGGCAAATAGGGTCCACGGGGCACGAAAATAGCAGCATACTTAAGCCCTAGGGATTATTCTACAGAGGGGATGGTATTCCACAACAGAAGACAAGACATGAAAATTTGGAGGCTACAATTGGAGACCTAGTTCTAAGTAATTTTTCTTTCTTTAGTTTTCAATTCAGTTCATGTTGGGATTTGTATTAGTTCTTAGCATGTCTATGGCTAGGAGCTAAACACTTTATTATGACTTTCCTTTTGAATCGCTTAAAACTCGTTTTCATGAATTAATGCATTAGTTGGTTTCTTCTTCACTTGATTAAGATTTATTCAATATTGGTATGAATGTTTGATAGTTAATTGATCACTAATTATCATAATCTATATGATTTCGAATCAAGAACCGAGAGGAGAGATTTGGATATGCTGTAATTGAATAGACATAGGTTAAAATCGCGGACGAAAGTACCCCGATACTTGTGTAACATTATAGGTTATTGTTCTTAATCCTTCTATGTGGTTAAACCTATCATAGAAATATAGAAGGTTTCTGCACTGGGGTTGAGCGATTATATATCCTAACCGGAATATAAGACAGTCTAGTTAACCGCTATCTTAACGTAGAAGAAGAAGTCATTCTAGTTGCATTAAGGATTGATAAGAGTGGATAGTTGAGGATATTGGAAGCCCTAATTCCTTCATAACTGGTTAAACCTCAATAATTTAGTTTAATTCTTGAAATTACTCTATTAGTGTTAGATAAAAACCAAATCAACTTATCGTGTGTCAAATAGATAACCTAGAATAGATGTTCGGTAATTAGAAATCAGTCTCTGAGGACGATATCCGATCTTACCAGACTTACTTGTAACGATACGTACACTTGCGTGAGCAATTGAAAATCGGCCTAACACATGTAAACATTCTTTTAGATTTTAAACTGTTGCTAATATTTGAATAACCATATTTTAGGTATGTAATGCTACACGATACACCAGGATTTTATACTTACTCTATTGTTGAACGTTTAGCACAATTCCCCCCTACGATTATCCAACAACTCAATGTTGTGTTCAAGCTTCAAGAAAACATGTACGTTTTAATTCTATTTTTAAGTACAAAAGTTGGATATATATATCATATAGTATATTGAAATTTCATAAATTTATGAATAGGTTTCACTACATGGCTGTCTCGGATGAGAGGCACGTGTAATGCCAACGGCAATGGATAGAAAGAATGGCAAGGTGCTTGGTTACAAAGAAGTTGTTCACTTGACAAATCCTAGCAATCCAAATCTAAAAGGAGAGGTATATATATAATCCTGTCATGGTCATGTATGCATGTTTGAAAAAATTGTAACGTTGATAACGGAAAGCGGGGATGATAAGAGCGAGTCAAAGAGAAGGGCTGACAGGTTTCTAGATTGACAAGCTTCTGAAAAAAGGATGTATATAACACCATAGACAATATCACATAAAAATTGGAGAAGAGTGAAGTGCTATACAAAACAAATTATAAATTCACATGGTACACATATCATTAAGCTCGATGATGACGTAACCCCAAAGTTAATTTGTGAAGTCTATTAGACCAAAATACGTGTCATGAATAGGGGTTGTGATAAAATTAAAAGTTAACATCATAGTCTAGGCTACATATGTATGTTAGGGGCATAGGCAGATCGGAGAACGATGTTGTGTTATCCATAAATAGCTAACGGTTGAACTCAATAAAATTTGCCCTAGGCAAATCTCATATCAGAATAAGATAGAGAAAATTTGGGGCCCATAAGGAGAAGTTCAGGATTCTAACTATAGGGATTTTTTTATAGCTAAAGTCTATATTGGACAAACCTTTAGATCCAAAACCTTTTGAAGTAGCCCAAATAGGTCGGACCAACAAGGACATGAATGCCCCTATTTTTTCGGAGATAGTCTGGTCTGAGCTAGAACAATTTGTGAGCAAGAGCGTATTTCACATGTAAATTTCTTCCTAAAAAGAGGCATTCACAGGCTATTCATTATGCGTGGGTGTGAATATCTTGACTTCTGATTAAAAAGAAGGGTGACTCAACTTCTCATCTAGAGCCCAACTCTCTGAGAGAAAAGGAAAGAGCCTTCCCACCGAGAGAGAAAGCCAGCCTTCCGAGAAAGGCCAAATTTTTGAAATGAAAAATGCGCCATTTGATTCAATTCATGAATTAGCCCACTATGAATCCATTTTGTGGGCCGACCTATCATAATAGGATGTTGGACTATCAAGCCCAACGAGATTCTGTGATGAATGGGGGCAGAGTCCAAATGGATTCTCGGATGGTATTATCATGCAAAGAAAAGGGAAAAAAAGATTAGTATACATCCTACTTAGCAAACAACACATCATAAAAAATAAATAGAAACACACCCTTTATGATCATCAAACAACCTTGTATAACCCAGAATATAGAAGGGATATACACACTTGTATACTCAGTGATGTACAAAGTATACAAAGCATATATACTCACCCTTACTGTGACACAAACCCTTACTTTAAAAGTGGGTTATACAAAGCATGTCACAGCATGAGAGATAACATGTTTAAGAAGTATTCAAAGTATATTAGGTTGTATATATCCTCAACACAAAAGGAAAAGGAAGAAAGAGAAAAGAAAATGTCACTCGCCTTCACACTAATCTAAGAGATTTTCATTAAAAAATAAAATGAAAAAGAGAGAAAATAATATATCCTTTAAAAGGAAAAATGGTCGTTCATCTATATAAGGGCAGTTTGGTATTTTAATATTTCACTGTGGGTATTCTGACTTTTAACATTATATGATTATGAAAATCTAATATATTATATACATGCTAAAACAATAAATAATTAACCAAATTTTGATTTTAGAAAAATGTCCAAATATGGAAAATGAAATTATTTAATGACATTATTATCTTTCTAAAAGTGTTAAATCAACATACCTAATCTTATTAATTGCATCCTCGTATATCTTCTAAAATGCTTTCTCTCTTCTCACTTTAGTTATCTATATATACACCTTTATATGTCAATCCTCAAACCGCATTACTTCTCAACTATCAGTCTTGTGTTTTCCTTCGAATAAATTTTGTTTCTCTTTAATTCTCATCTTCATATATACATGGATACTTCATACGAATTAAACACTTGTTTGTTGTGATCCAAACTGAAAAATTATTGATATCGTCATCAGACACAAAATGAACTTGTTCAAAATGTGGAACACTCGTCAATTACAACTTGCATAATCATAAGGAGCAATAACTATGAAATACTTGAAAAATCAAATAAGGTTAAGTAAACTTTGTGTCATCCATATTATATATCACAACAGGTTTGTGCGCAGCGTGGTAGTGGTCTAACCTTTGAAATCAATTGAGTTACCATGATTAACTCCTTCACAATCTTGTCGTACCGGGGTGTGGGGGCTCCTGGGGTGGGAGATCCACCTTTTGAAAAAAAAAATATCACAACAGGTCAAAATTTCACCGATAGATAAAATCACACTGATCGATAAATTATGACAATAAAAAATTATAGCCTCTTCTCTCTTTGTATCAAAATTTCACCATATATAAATTCACGACAAATGTTTTATTCTTATGAAGTAGCCATGTATACACAAAAATAAAAAATATAAGTGATATCTTAAGTTAATTAAGAATCTAGTCCCTTTTAAGCCTTTAATTGCCATTTAATCTCAAAATTTCCAAATTAGGCTAACCCTAGAAATTCTCCCAACAATTCATGAAATCAAATTAATAATTGAACATTGTAATAGGTCATACCACCATAAACCCTAGGTTCATTCTACCCAAAGCATAGAATGACTCCTAAATTTAATGACATAGACAAGATTAAGTAATGGAAATGGGTTAGAATCTTATCCCAAAGATGAATAATGATAAAACCCTCCAAGAAAGGATTTCATAAGTCAGAAACAATATCACATGAAATAGGTTTTCAGTCACATTTAAATATGCATGGTGGTAATAGGTCGCCCGATTAGTTGGAATGTGAATTCGACCTTTCCAATGGTATATAAAGGAGGACACACGGATCTCTATACAAAAAGGTGCATGATCAAGACACCAAGCGATGTTCTTGCCACTTGTTTATGATGATGCTGTAGCGATTGGGCTTTCTATGTGATCAGCGCTTGCGGAAAAGGCTTTTTAAAAGCCCTACATCGTTCCCTACACCCCAAATACAAAAACTTGCTCTAGAAAGGGATGCTCTCAAGAACCCAACTTCCACCAAGGTCCCTCCATCATCCAATTAAGTTTAATGATGATTTCAAATTTATTCCAATTTTTCAACACCTTATTAACACGGGTAAACCCTTCAAATCTATAGATAATCGATTGAGACTTCGTGTTGGACGAAAGAACCCTATAATCTAAATTCAAGAGAATTGAACGCCAAAAAAGTAAAACCTTCATCCTTTAATTGACTATAGCTTTGTATTGATGATTATAGACTCTAAGTTCATGAGATATGAATTTATGGATTTGATAGAAAAATATGAACAATTATAGGTTTGGATTATTGATTAAGGGTGTTGTTTATCTCATGGGGATAAGGAATAGGAATGATACTGATTACATCTAAATGGGATTGTAGAATCACTTAGAAGTGATATGATGAGAATTGGGTGAAGAGAATACCATTAATGAAGGTTTTGGAGTTTTATTCTCACCAAGTGTTTGATAAAATTCTTAGATGATCAAAGTATAAGTTTTATTGCTAATATAGAATTCCCTTTACTTATGTTGCTTTAGATTAAGTTGAAAGGGGTTGAAGGATATTGTATTATACTTAAGAGCAGTGAATTAAGGTATGCGAGGCTACCCAGACTTTTTCGGATAAGTTCAGGATGTAAATTATGCTTTTTTCCTAAATTTAATAACAATACTTTAAAGTTAAGATAAAGAGAAATGGAAAAACCTGACTATCCTCACATGAACCATATATAAAATCAGGACAAGTGTTTTATTCGTATAAAGTTCAAGCCTTTTAAAGTTGGAGAAAGATAACTTTGGTTGTAACTATACAGAAGTTTTTCCAGAATTCTGAACATCACAAACTCTTGCATTGCTCCTAATTAATTTGTACATCTACTTTCTTGCTTTTAAAACATGAACCATATTAATTATGTATTAGCATGTGATAAACAATAGATAATGACAAGATCATAATTCAATTCACCTGCCTAACTTTCCCAGAGGAAATAAATTATGAGAAAAAGAAAATGTCACTCGCCTACACACTAATCTAAAGGCATTTTCATTAAAAAATAAAATGAAAAAGAGAGAAAATAATATATCCTTTAAAAAGAAAAATGGTTGTTCAACTATATAAGGGCAGTTTGGTATTTTAATATTTCACTGTGGGTATTCTGACTTTTAACATTATATGTTTATGAAAATCTAATATATTATATACATGCTAAAACAATAAATAATTAACCAAATTTTGATTTTAGAAAGATGTCCAAATATGGAAAATGAAATTATTTAATGACATTATTATCTTTCTAAAAGTGTTAAATCAACATACTTGATCCTATTAATTGCATCCTTTCTCACATCAAATCAATTGATGTTAGAGCATGGAGATCTGTCTCCGAAGGATATGTGGTCCCCAAATATCCAGCAGATGAGGATGGTGATGTTCTTACAAAGCCCGAGTCTGAATGGACCCAGGAAGAAGTCAACAACGCAAGCTATAATGAAAAGACCCTAAATGCTATTTTTGGATAGGTGGATCTGTATATGTTTAAACTCATCCAGAATTGTTCAACGACCAAGGATGCTTGAGAAACTTTGCAAACTCATTGTGAAGGTACATCAAGTGTCCGACGTACAAAGTTTCGCATGATCTTGAGCCAATACGAACGCTTAAGGATGGAAGAGTCTGATGACATAAAATCCTATTTTGAAAAGTTAATTGACATTGCTAATCAGTGTCAAGTGTTTGGGTCTCCTCTGACCAACACACAACTTGTGGATAAAGCCCTCAGATCTCTTCCTGAAAGATTTAATACTAAAATTTGTGCAATTGAAGAGGCCCATAATCTTGCTAATACGGATCTTCATGCCTTGATGAGCATCTTTCAAACCTATGAGATGAACATGAAGAGCCAACGAGACATGTATCAAGACAAGACTTTGGCACTCCAAGGTCAAACCTCGAGACCTGTAGAAGCCGATGAGGAGAACCTAGAAGAATTAGGGGATAGTGCTACTGTTTCCTTGCTCACTCGTCGATTCAATTCAATGATGAGGAAGATAAACAATGACCGCAACAAAGCAAAATACAAACAGCACCAAAATCCCCTCTTCAACAAACAGTCGAATAGACCACCTTCTGAAAACCGAAATAACAATTCACTGAGAAAATCCAACTTCGACAATACCAATTTCAATCTGAAACAACTCGAAGGTATGCAATGCCATGCGTGCTCGGGTTGGGAACACTATGTTAATGAGTGTGCAAACACCCTTAGGAAAATTGGTAAAGCCATGTGGGTTACTCTCAGTGACGATGAGGATGATAAGGAGGTAGAAAGTCAAGAAGAATAACCACAAGCAATGTTAGAAGCCATGTTCGAGCACTCACTGTCCGACTCTGAAGATGTTGTTGAAAATGTTGCCTCAACATCAAATGTTGTTGACAATGTTGCCTCAACATCAGGAATAACATAGGACGCTGGAAGGACTGCATCATCAGAGAGGTATGTTTTCTTTACTATTCTGATGTAAATTGTTTTAGTGGGTTTATTTCTTCATCTGAGGCTGTAAACTTGGATCTGGTTGACTCCAAAGAGGAAGTGATAAAAGAATTGCAAGACCTTTATAAAGCTCTAATCACTGAATCGAAACAACTAGATTCAAAGGCACAATCACTGGCTCTTGAGAATAAAAGTCTTAAAAGCACAATCAACCGCTTAGATGTAATGCTTACCAAGAGGGATCTTGAACTTGGTAAAATTCATACAAGACTAAACACAGTTGAGACCACTTTCCAAAGGCTCAACACGGTTCCTGAATCTCAATAATACTTCGAGATCAGGTCTTGGGTATAAATCACCAAGTAAACTCAATACTTCTAGGATCCATGCAAAAACTGAGGGGATAAAATTCATCAAAGAAAATACCAATAATGACTCTTATATCTCTATGATTGGATCAAAGTTTGTGTGATGTTTCTGTAAAAAGACAGGACATTTAACGCCCTAATGCTACAAACTTCGAAATTCTGCTCTCAGACCCATGCCTCAAGTGTTGCCAGAAATGTTGCCCAACATCACTGACAACATTCGAAGCACAAAGTATGAAAATAGAAGGAAGTATAGTTCTGAAAAGGTGTGGATATCGAAACTGAATCTGAAATGTAATGTGTGTATAACTGCCTTACGAACTAACATTACAGGATCATGGTATTTCGATAGTGGCTGCTCACGTCACATAACAGGTACCAAAAGTTTATTGAAGGATTTTTGAGCATTCAATGGAGGATACGTGACTTTTGGAGGAGGAAGTAAGAGTATGATTATCGGGAAAGGAACTCTCAATGTTCCGAATGTACCCACCGAAAGATGTTCTTCTCGTGGAAGGCTTAGTTGCTAATCTCCTAAGCATAAGTCAACTGTGTGACGATGACCTCGATGTGAAGTTTAACAAGCTTGGATGCAAGGTTACAGACTCTGCGAATAAATGTGTCATGTTAGGAACAAGGACTGGAGATAATTGCTATCTAGTAGGTGGACTAGAGGTGTACAATTCAACGAAGATAAGTAACTTGGCACTTTGGCACCAAAAGTTTGTACATGTCAATTACGGCACCTTGAAAAAGCTGATATCGTTCGAGGCTGCAAGATGCATCCCCAAACTGGATCCAAATGAGAAAACACTGTGCGAATATTGTTTAAAAGGGAAGCAGACCCGAGCCTCTCACAATGTTGCCCAACATGATGGCCAACATTCAGGTACGTCTCATTGTTTTCAATTGTTACATATGGATCTTATGGGTCCAATTGAAGTAGACAGCCTAGGTGGAATGAGATACTCGTATGTGATAGTTGATGATTTTTCCAGATTTACATGAATATATTTCTTAAAGGAAAAATCACAAGCCTTTGACATGTTCAAGGCGCTTCACTCTAGAATAAGAAACTTGTTTTGTTCTTCCATTTTCAGAATTCGTTCTGACCATGGAAAGAAATTTGAAAATCAAACCTTTGCAAAGTTTTATGAAAAGAAAGGCATATTTCATGAGTTTTTTTGGCACCAAAAACACCTCAATAAAATGGGGTTGCCGAAAGGAAGAACATAACTTTACAAAAAATGGCTAGAGCTATGTTAAGTTCTAAGCATTTGTCAAAAATATTTTGGGATGAAGCCTTGAATACAGCTTGTCACATATCAAATAGAGTATACCTTAGGCCAGGCACCAAGATGACACCCTATGAACTACTAAATAGAAAGAAACTCACCTTGTGTTACTTTCATGTATTTGGGTGTGTATGTTATATTCTTAATGACAGGGATCAACTGGTCAAGTTCGACTCCAATAGCGACAATGGTGTATTCGTTGACTACTCTCAGAATAGTCATGCTTACCGGGTATACAATCTTCGAACGAGAACCATATAGGAGTCTGTCAATGTTATTTTCGATGATATGCTGGATATATCTGGCAGATCGTCTGAAAACAACGTTATAGTTGCAGTGGAAGAGGAGCGACCCACTGAAGATGCATATGTTGTACCAAATGTTGACCCAACATCAGAAAACACATCTGACACTCAAGAGGAGAACACTGGGAATGAATTTGAGGAGGAATCTGACATTGAACTCAACGATCAAGTAAGAAGAGATCCTCCTTCGAGAATCAGAAGGAACCATCCGCCCGACCAGGTGATAGAGGGAGTGTTTGAGATGAGGCGCACAAGAGAGAAAGAATCAGTCAATTACCGAGAGATGGTAAGGTATGTGTGCATGTACACCATATACCAACAGGTTATTTTTTCTTGTTTTACATCTACACTAGAACTTAAGAATATTGGGGAAGCATTGAAAGATAATTTTTGGATATAAGCGATGCAAGAGGAACTTGAACAATTTTCCAGAAATGAGGTTTGGGACTTGGTACCACGACCCAAAAATACTAATGTTATTGGGACAAAATGGATATTCAAAAACAAATCGGATGAGTTAGGGAAAATTGTGAGAAATAAAGCAAGACTTGTTGCTCAAGGATATACACAAGTCGAAGGGATCGACTATGACGAGACCTTCGCCCATGTGGCTAGAATTGAGTCAATAAGACTACTACTTGTCATTGCTTGCTATCTAAGGATTACTTTGCAACAAATGGACGTTAAAAGTGTCTTTCTCAATGGATACTTGGATAAAGAAGTGTATCTTGAACAACCCAAGGGATTTGAAGATCCACACAATCCACAACATGTATACAAGCTCAAGAAAGCCTTGTATGGATTGAAGCAAGCACCACGAGCATGGTATGGTCGTTTAACTACCTTTCTTGTCGAATTTAGGTTCACCCGTGGAGAAGCCGATAGAACCTTGTTCATTAGAAGACACAGAGGAGATGTAATAACTTCTCAGATCTATGCCGATGACATTGTTTTTGGATCAACATCAGAGTCATTATTGAAGTCATTTGTCGAAGCAATGTCCACGATATTTGAAATGAGCATGATTAGAGAACTAACATTTTTCTTAGGCTTGCAGATTAAGAAAAATGAAGAGGGGATTTTTGTATCTCAAAGCAAATATGCCAAGAATTTTGTCAGAAAATTTGGTCTGGAAAATGCAAAACACATGAAGACTACAATGGGCTCTACGCAGCAGGTATGTAAAGACGATGTTAGACAAGATGTTGACCCAACATTGTACCGATCCATGATAGATAGTCTTTTGTACCTTACTTTCAGTCGCCCAGATATCATGTTTAGTGTGTGTGTCTGTGCACGGTTCCAAGCCTTCCCCAAGGAATCTCATCTTAATGTCGTGAAACGTATCATACGATATATTGTCGGTGCAAGTGACTTGGGTATATGGTATTCTAGAGACACTAATCATAATCTAATAGGGTATAATGACTCAGACTGGGTCGGTGATATAGACGATAGGAAGAGTACTAGTGGTGGATGTTTCTATCTTGGCAATAACCTAGTCTCATGGTACAGCCGTAAACAAAATTGTGTGTCACTTTCGACTGCCGAATCCGAATATGTGGCAGCCGGAAGTTGCTCTGCTCAACTGGTTTGGTTACGACATATGCTCGATGACTATGAGTTTTCTAACAACTCCATGATTTTATATTGTGATAATCGGAGTGCTATAAACATTTCCAAAAATCATGTACAATACTTACGTACCAAGCATATAGACATAAGGCATCATTTTTTGAGAGACTTAGTGGAAAAACAGCTAGTTCAAATCGAACATGTGGATATAGTATATCAACTAGCTGATATTTTTACCAAACCTTTAGATCATGAGAGATTCTCAAACTTGAAGAAATCTCTTGGTCTCTGTTTCCTCTGAAAGGCAAGCTGAGTAAGCAAATGTTGTCCTAACATTTTGGGTAACATTTGCTGGAAAAAATCAAAATACTGGATGTAAGTTGTGTTTATGTTGAACAATGTCTCAAAATAATCAGGCATGACTTTTCAAAGGATAAGTTCTTTAAATGTGATATCGTTCCCTGCGATAAATTGCATAAAACCATTGTGCATTTTATAAAAAAGAGTATCAACGAAAGGCAAAGCATTCAACAAAGATTTGGTTGTTCTGTTATTAAACATGAGCAAAGCTCCTAGGCTGGTATCGTTCATATTCTATAGGAATACCGCATGTTGTAAAAAGAAAATAGGCGAAAACACCTCAAGAAAATTGTATATGTTCAACTAAGTTGGTTAAGGACAATGGTAAAATGTTACATTAGTCCAGCGATCAATCTCATAGGGAACATACACAACTGTTTGTTTTTTTGCCAAATCAGTACATCCTTAAAATCTGATGTTGCCTGTTTAATTTGAAATGTTGCCACCATTCATCACAACATTGAAGTCTAGTACTTTGATTAGTGATTTTGCTTATCTTAATAACTGGTTTGTGTATTTTATTTAGTCTCGTTCTAAACAGAAAATCCCAAAAATATGGAAAACTATTTTTTAAATTTTTTTGAATGATGTCTTGTGCTATGTAAATTCATTTGTTTTAGGTGTGTAAAGAGTCCTTATTCTTTTACACTATCTAATTTTAAAAGAAAAGGAGGTGTATGGTTTTATATATTGCCATAATGAGCCCCCATTATTTTTATCTCTGTACCGTCCCGTCAAGATCATTGTACACACAATGCAGTCAAACCGATGGAATCCCATCAGTCTCCATTTTCTTTAAAACCCCAAATCTTCTCCAACACACCTCCATTTTCTAAACCCTCTCTTATGTTCATTTCTCCCAAATCCACAAACACTAAAGACTATTCTCCAATGTCGACCAGTCCAGCCAACAACAACAAGATGTACAAACACTATACAACAATAAATGAGTTGAAGCCTGATGAAGAAGATGCCTCACTGGCCATGATCTTGCTGGGTTCCGATGAACCCGTTGCAGTATGCTATCCTGGAGATGTCGAAAACCCTATAGATGTTGATACAACATCTGACTTTACAAATCTTGCGTCAAGGGAGATTTCCAATGAGAAGGTCTACTAGCGTTTTTGACAAGCAGTTCAGTGAAGAGAAATCTTCAAAAAGGTCAAGGGAAGAGTCGACTTTCCCAGTTGATTTTACTACTTCCACAAGCACCAACTCCTATTTCAATATGGAGAGTTAGTCCAGACCCTCTACTCCTTCAACTGCCGATCCAACTGTTGAAGCCGAGAAGGAAGGAGAAGAGAAGATATCTGATGATATTCCTCTTAGAAATTTCACGCCTAAGAGAGTACGAAGGACATACTGGAATCGTGGTGCAGATGTTGCCTCAACATCAAAGGCGACAAAGGAAAAAGAAGATGTTGATGCTGACTATGTTGCCCAACATCCGAGGCAACACCATCACCCACTCCACCTGAACAAGAAAATCCAGAATCCGAATTGGATTCTGAGGTAATGGCCTATTCCCCTATGTTTCACAGTAAATCATGTTCTAATAGATGGAGTTGGTACAAAAGTAGAGGAATTAGAGGTGAAAAAGTTGTAGATATGTCTTCATTTGCCGAATATGGGTTGATTGATTTCCTGAGAAGTCGTGGGATTCTGAATTCTGTGTCGAAAAAGAAGTCATATTGCGAGAAAGTAGTTAGGATGTTTTATGAAAATTTGACATACCTCATGAAGGATACCGCTTCAAAGAAATTTGGGAAAGTATATCTTTACGACAAGGTGTACAACTTCACACTATTAATAATACGACACTTGGAATCCAAATTGGTGAGACAACTTTTGAAGCAGCCCCCACTGCTGAAGAACTGGATGAGATGATTAAATACCTAACTGGAAATTTGATCACTTTTTGGGCTCCTCGCAGCCCAGTGTCTAAACTCACAGGCCTCTTTGCAACCTTACATAGAATAACAATATATAATTGGTTGTCATCCTTGAATGAAACAGTGGTCACTCTTGACCAAGAAGCATTGTTGTATAGAATTGGAAGAAATGAAAGGATTGATCTAGGTACATTAATCTTCAACCATGTGACTAACTTGGCTGAAAGACAATCCAATTCTGCTCTACCATACCCCTCACTGATCTACCAAGTACTGCTCAACCAAGGCTTTAAAATCCCTAAGGGGGGGGGAAGCTAAGTAAAGCCCTTGATGTCTATCTTGTTCAAAGAGCAATAGTTAACAGTAGAGACAGGGTAATAGACTTACCCTGGAAGGAGGAAACATGGGACACTGACCTATAACAGAATGTTACCACTGATGTTGCCACTAGTGTTGCCAATATTCAAGGCAACATCAAGGATACTATCCCCATGTCCAAAAATTGGATAAAGAAGCACATCTCAGAACTTGATAGGCAAATACAGGAACTTGTACCAGCCAAAAGCTACTTCGAGAACATGTTTTCTTCATAAAAAGGGGGAGAGAGTGATGTTGTTGCTGATGGTGAGAGAAGAAGCTCACATAAAGGGGGACATGCCTATCTAAGCACGTAGGGGGAGAGGACTGCTTGATGAAGATTGGCGATGGTGATGGGTGAGGTTGATCAACCACAGAAAGCGACTGGAAGCTCATGTGGTTAGGTTAATCATAGGAAATTTAAGTTTGTGTGTGGCTCATTTTGTTGAGGATTGGGACTAACAGACATTTGGTTATGTTTATTTGGTCTTGCACATATTTTTTAGATATTTTTGGTTAATGCGATGGATGGTTACTATGTATGATGTGTTATGAATGTTTACTGCATATCTGCTGTAAGTCATGATTAACTAGTCTTAAAAAAATTAATTTTTTTTTTGCTTGAAATCTACTACTGCAGGTTAAGGGGAGCACGACAATAATTTTACTGTCTCTTAGATTATCGAGGACTATATCTAGATTCAGTATCTTGGTCATTTTTGCAACGTATGGAGTTTTGTGAAGAAAGGCAAAAAGGGGGAGATTGTTGATATTGGAAGGATGTTGTGGCAATAACTGAAAATACTCAGGACAATATCTCTTGTGTGGACAAGAATGTTGCCTGCGATGTCGTGGCAACACTACAGCCAACATCTATGTAACAGTTTTGCCTATTCTTCCAGCCTAAGCAGGAGAAGTTACTGCGAGTAAAAAATGACACAGGCTAGCTGATCGGTGTATTTTATATACACCTTTTGAGTCATTTTTAGTTAGTATTTTACTCATTTCATTTATGTTTAGTATAGTATTAGGATCGTTTTCCTTTCTTTTGTGCCACAGCGGTCAGAAATGGAGAAATGGCAAAAAGAAGATGAAATAAGCTTAATTGAGATGGAATTGCACACTTAAAGGGGCCAATAAATGAAGTCTAAGAAGTCCCGGGAAGTATAGAAAAGATCGGTGGCTTGATGATGGCGGACGGCAAGCGAAGAACCGAACGCCACCGGCGTACGGCGCCGACCGCTGAAGTTGTCTGAAACTCTCTAATTTTCAGGCGTCGTGGCGCCTGTCTGCAGGGCCACGGCGCCGACGCGGGATTTCTGAGTTTTGGGCCGAATTTGACACATTTTCAGAGTCCAAAAGGGATAACTTTTCCTACCTACATAATCCCTAACCCTTGAGCTAAAGGATTCTTGGGCTATATATATTCTCTACATCATTCTCTAGAGGGGGATTCATCCATCCATTGTACATACAACACAACTTATGAGGCTAAGATTTGAGGCTTTTCAAGTATTTTCTTTTCTTTCCTTTGCTTTGTTTATTTCAGTTCATGTATGGAGATTATATTACTTCTTAGCGTGACTATGACTAGAAGCTAATTACTTTATTAGGGATTTCCTTGTGATTCACTTGACACTCTATTCATGAATTAATATATTAGTTTGGTTTCTTCTTCACTTATTTAAGATTTATTCAATAATTGCTTTGATTGCTTGATAATTAATTGATCACTAGTTATCATCACTTACATGAGTTCTAATCGAAATCTGAAAGGGGAGATTGTGAATATGCTATAGTTGAATAAACATAGGTTTAAATCGTGGACGAAAGTACCCCGATACTTGTGTAGCTTAATAGGTTATTGCTCTTAATCCCCCTTTGTAGTCAATCTTGTCATCGAAAGATAGAAGGGTTCTCCATTGGGGTTGAGTGTTTATATTACCTTAACAGGAGTATAAAATGGCTTAGTTAACTTGCTATCTTAACGTAGAAGAAGAAGTCAGTTTAATTGTATTAAGGATTGAATAGAGTGGATACTTGATGATCTTGGAAGCCCTAATTCTCCATCATAACTGATTTAAATCAAAGTATTTTTATAATTAGTTTACTTCCTGCATTATTAGTTTAGAATTCCAACCCAATTAACGTTAACCAAATAGAAACTAAAGCATAGATAATCGGTACTTGAAAACCAGTCCCTGAGGACGATATTCGGTCTTACCCAGACTATATTACTTGTAACGATACGTGCACTTGCGTTAAGCTTGTGTATAAATCGCACATCACTAGCTCACAAGTCTGATGTGTTTAAAACGTGGTGGAAAACTCAGTCAAAGCGTGTAGAGAAAGCAGAGGAAGACTCAGTCCAAAACGTGAGGATTTTCAGGAAGAAGTTGAGAATTTTCTGAAGGATGAATCGGTCAATGCTGCTGCCACATTTTACTCAACCTCCACAACAAGCAGTGAAGATTTCAAGGGAAGTTTCACACTATAAATAGAGGGGAACTTCAGTGCATTCGATATCCAGAATTACAACGACAATAAGTCAAGAGAGCTCTCAGATTTTATAATAGAAAACTGGATCAACAATTAACCTAAAGTTGTATTAACAACATCTTGTCCCATATTGCAATCACTATCTCTATTATAGATTAAGCTCATTGTTCAAGCGAGTGTAATGAAGATGTTGTATTTTATCTTTTAGAATTTGTGACTTTAGGCGAAGTCATCTACGACTTCATTTTGTTTGTAATTTCTTTTTCGTATTTTATGCTTTATCTTGTAAAAGAAATTTATTTGTAATTGTATATAATTTATACAATTCTTTTGGTCACCGACCATCAAGCGATATTAATATATACCCTTGAAAATATAAACCTTGTGTTCTTTTACTTTTCCACTGCATTTACTCTAACAAGGTTTATCTCGGTTTATCTCAATGTTGCCTCAAATGTTGATCCAATATTGAAGGCAACATCCAGAAACTGTTTCTAGTTTACTAAGCTGTCGATTTATTTTCTTACTCAAATTTACTTATCTGTAGCCTAGGACCCAACAACCCAATTTTGTTTTTATTTTTATCAATTTATACAATTTCATTATATCTAATTAAAACTGTAATTTTCATTTCTATTAAACTAAAAATAATGACAAATTGTAGTTAGTGACTTTTTATCATTCCAGTTTTATTGAATATTCCTGAGGAACTAGTTATGAATTCTTACGTGGCTTCGGATATGTGTATCATTGAATCAATTTCAATAATAATGCAAAATTACAAGAATCTAATTAATAGAAATTTAATTAAATATCTTAATATTTGAAATATTTTCTCTATATGACCTAATTATATATGGTAAAAAAATTATTGTTTAAAGTCTAAAGAAAGTAACACTAACCAACTTTTAAATGTTAATTTTCTCTTTCATTAATTCTTGAGACACACATTAATTATTCTTATTTTAGTATGTTTGGTGTCACGGCCCGATTTACCGAGCCATGATGGCGCTAACCACAAGGGCCAGTAAGCCGACCACAACCACTTAATCTGAAATATTTAATGAATAAAGTGCGGGAATAGTTAAAGTAATTCAATTTCAGTCTTAAATAAGTCTTATAATATAAATACTACGAAAATACTACAATTCATGTCACCAGTACAAGAACTAACTAGAAAGGAATAAATGTCCGGGAATACATCCCGAATACATAAGCTATCTGAATATGAAAAGACAGAAAGTAAAGGATAGATGGGAGGATTCAGTGCTATAGATCACATAGATGGCTCACCCCGAATCTTCCAGAATGGCCTCCTCATCGACCGACACCATCTCGAGCTCCACTCGTGCTAGTAATAGAGTCTGCACACAAAAGGATGCATCAAGTGTAGTGTGAGTACAAGAACAATGGGTTGTAACATTACGTAAATACGAATTAGGTGAGGATGTGTTAAATGAGTATTAATGTGATATTTAAACATGTGAAGTTCTATCAGGATGAGTTTGGGTGAAAATATATTTATTTTGGAATTATGACGAAAAGTGAGGTGCATAAGATTCGATAAAATTGACTAAGTTTATGGTAGGTCTGTCTTCCAACATGTTTAAATGAAAATCCATTGAGAATTTGAGAAAACTTAAAACATAAAAGTTATATCCCTTTGAAATATCTTTCCAACGGTATATAATGAAGGAAACACAGAGCTTTGTACAAAAAGGTGTGTGACCGCGCACCAAGGGCAGTGTTACTACCCTTGTTGTGATGTAAGTTGTGCGATTGGGCTTGCAGTTGTGCGACCGCGCACCGGGAAAGGCTTTTTAAAAGCCCTACATCATTCTCTACACCTCAAATACGAAAAATTGCTTTTGAAAGGGAAGCTCTCAAGAACACAACTTCCTCCAAGGTCCCTCCAACATCCAAGGTAAGTTTTAATGATGATTTTTTTTTTCAATTCTCCAACACCTTATTAACAGGGGTAAACCCTTCAAATCTATAGATAATCGATTGAGACTTCTTGTTGGACGAAAGAACTCTAGAATTTGAATTCAATAGAATTGAACGATAAAAAGGTAAAACCTTCATCCTTTAATTAATTATCTTTTCATAATTCCTTAAAATACAATTCACCTTTCAATACTTTCATATAAATCATTTTAACTTTAAACATCAAGATTTTCTTTAATCTTTGACATGCAATTAGTGACGATAATAACAACAACAACAATTGAATTCAATGTAATAAAAATAGTCTCAAAATAGGTAACAACAACCTCAACAAAAACCACATGCATTTTCTTACTTCCAATTCCTCTGAACACAAGTTCATCTCTTAACTACCACATCATATAACTCCAATTACACAAATAAGAAGAAGAAATCTTACCTTCAATTTGCTAAAACAGTCCTTGTTAGTCTCGGCACCCACTACACCATCTTGCATAATTTTCACCATTTCTTTAAGTCACAATAACATGCATGCATTCCATACAAGCTTGAAACCATCTTACTTACATGTTTTTCTTCCAAAATGTTCATCTCCAAGGCTTGAAGTTTTCTGGGCCATTCTCGGCCAGCACTGTATTGTGACTCACTGTTTTAGGAGCTTACCATTGCTTAGAAATTTGTAGAAGGGCTTAATCTTGTAAGGGGTTAATTTTAGTCTTTTCTTGGCTATGGAGTTGGAGAAAAATATGTTGGAGAAGAAAGAGGATATGAGGGATAAGGGAGGAGAGGTTTTCGAGCTAAAGGGGAGAGAAAAATGGAATTAATGTGTGAAAGTGAAGTCTTCAACTAAAGGTAGTAAAATATTGGTATTAGTGAGCATGTGGGCTGAAATAAAATGATGGTGTTGCCATCTTGTTCAACGTAAGGGGCACAAGTTCTCATAATTGTCCACTAGTCCCCACTTTTCATCCTCTCCACTAAATATTAGTCCCACACTTAACTAAAATTCTGAAATTCTCGAAATGGCCTCATATTCTCAATGTCAAGATTTTATTTTACACAACATAGTCCTTAACCCCATTGGGAAAAATTCAACCACTAGTATTAATTCTCTTCGTCGTATTTGTTGTATCCAAAATTATTCCGTATTAGCATATGTAAATATACTTTTCTTCCAACACTTGAATCTTATTTTCTTAATTACGTTCTCCATCTATTGTCCTAAAATTACGGGATGTAACAGAAAGTTGAGCGGCTTGACCTATCTAGAGGTTGAGTCAAGAAAAAGGTAGCCAAATGAGCTATATTAGTTATCAACGTATGAGGATACAAAGTTGGTACTATCAGCAAGAGAAGCCAATATTTGAGATAAATGGAAATGAAGCTCTTTAAAATCTAGGTCGATTATATGTTTCAAATCTGGCTAATTTACAATACAAGATTTGAGCAAAAGTGTATTATTACCGTTGCTTTACTCACCTTGGTTTGACGAATGTGTACCATGGTATAAGAGGTATGTATTGGCGTGATGATACGGCAAGGAAAAATTGCTATGCTTTAGCGTAATAATCCAATGGTCAACAAGCAAGGATATAGTATTTATACCCAGTGGGTCAATATGGAGAATGGATTTCCCCACATGGAAATAGAAAAAATGTCTAAAGGATAAAGTTCAAAATGAAATCACCCCGTTCTTATTGGAAATGTTACCCAGATGGTCATTGATCGACAGATTTAAAGGATGACCCATTTCTTGTCAAAATGAACCATCTGCACAGCTGAGGACTATGCAAGTAAAATATATTAAGAAGATCATATGAATGCTGGAAATTCTAATGTTTACCATCTCAGGTAAAGGGTCTTAACAGTTGTAAACATCAAGAGATTCTTCAAGGAAGATTTGGGGGCATTGAGAAATCATGTCATAGCATTATCTAGAATATGAGGTCAATCAAGGCGTGTGATTTAGATTCTCAATGACATACGGCTGGAAGGAGTGCTAAATTTTAAAGGAGATTGGGAGGATCTCTTATCCCACAAAGAGTTATATATTATGGTAGTTATCATTTAATCATCTAAATGGAGCCTCATAAACCTTGTACAAGTTGGGGGTACAGATCTTTTATCGATTGATTCTACATATGAAAATGAGAGTGTGTAGGCTGAAGTTGTCCACCAAATGGTAAAAGAAGTAAAGCCTATTGATGTGTGAAGATGAGACATAAGAAATGTCATTTATGATTAAGTATTTCTAAAGGTTCTTTTCCATAAAGCGTAATAATATTCGACCAGTAAAACAAACTTATCCCCAAAGATATCAGATTGTATAAGATTACTTATAGGACTGGCCTAGTGACCTATGAGATAGGATCACCTCCACGAGTTAAGAGTCATAATTAGTGTTCCACGTATTAATATTGCAGCAGAGCATAGGAAATTTATTTCACATGTCCCTCGTCGGGAATGTTTAGAGTACGAAGAATTGTCTTATGAATATACCTCAAGTTTTATGCTATATCATTGAGTCTGAAAATTGTGAATTAAAGATGATAGCCTCTAATAGAGTATTATAAAGGAAGTGATTTAAGAAGTTCAAAAAAACATGGAGACTAGGTACCTTTTATCTATTCCAGCAAATGATTATATCAACACTTGTGCGATACGATTTTTCCATTTCCTATTTTGTAGTAATAAAGTTTATCGCATATTCCTTGTATAGGCGATATTATCGTCAAAGAAGTAACAGATGTAATACCGACTATGACACTTGATAGTTGAGTTGAGTTATGATTAACCCTTTTGATTTTTGGATAGATGACAGTTGTGTGAGGCCGATATGTTATGTTATACCATCGTATAGCCTTGTGAGGTATTGGATATATTTTTTGGCTATTTAACAGGTTTGTATAGTCTTGTATACAAAGGAAACTCTACCAAAAAATTTAAGAATATGAATAATAAATTCTGAGAGTTCAATTAACTCAACATTCGACGACGAATGTTCTTAATGGGAGAATGATGTTACACCACGCATTTTTGCGCTCGTATGCGTCGTAAGTAAAGTAACGTAAAGTCCGGTGAGGTTAACATACATTTTTGTATGGAAACAATTTTAAACAAGTGTTACGTATGTTTCGTAAGAATTTGGGGTTAAACGGATCAAATAAATTATGCTCGTCAAAACTCGGTGAAAGACATGCAAAATTTCAGGACCAGATTTTTAACCTAATTTGTCGGGGGTATATCTCCTAGTATATAAGGAATTATGGAGTGCATACACTATCTAAATTCAAGTTCAGATAGTCTACTTTCTAATGGCGAAAGTTCGATGTCTGAAATGCGATTGGACAATACGGTTCGTACAAAAATGTACAGTCCGTCACATTTGGTTGTTGTTTTTCAGAGAGTCAGAAAATTCTAGCTTATATATTATATCCTATGCTCGACCCAAAATTCATTTCTCTTAATTTTCCAAGCCCTAAATAGTTTCCAAATCATTCCTAAATATCAAAGATAAACTACTCAAGTTCGACGTGGAGAATCCCGTGAATATCATTAATTTCTCTTTTTTCTTGCTGCGATGATTTCGGAGATATCTTGGTGTTGAAGTAAGATAAAGCACAGAGGGTTCTTGGTGTATTTGAGGTAAGTTCCATCTTCCCTAATATAATCTTAAACTTGTACAAGTATAGAGTTGAATTATGTTGGAGGATCATTGGAGAATCTAGCAACTATGAAACTCGGAGTAGGCTATATCGTGTAGGTTGTTTTTACATGATTTAAGCTACCAACTGAAATTGTAAAGATATGGATAGCATTGAGGGAATAATATGGAGTATGTATAAGGGTTGTTGTGTTAAAATATGTTGAGTTTGAACTATAAATGATCTTATGAAGTTGTGTACATAAGGTGTTCGATGGAATGTCCAAATGAGTTTCTTTATAGGTTTTGAATCCGATCTTGATGTAAATCATTCATATGAAGTAGATAATTATTCGTAAGGCATACGAAAACTTGTGGAACCCCGATATCCATGACGTCAATGTATGTAAGG
Organism: Przewalskia tangutica; assembly: GCA_029844215.1. Lineage (NCBI taxonomy): Eukaryota > Viridiplantae > Streptophyta > Magnoliopsida > Solanales > Solanaceae > Przewalskia > Przewalskia tangutica. The sequence goes on from CM056719.1 coordinate 133,899,176, forward strand.
TTTTTCCTTTCTTTGGCATGATCCTGTTTAGCCAAAAAGTAAAAGAAATGTCATCAAACGATCCCCTTCCAAGTAGCTTGGTTACCTAATTTATTTTCATTATCACTTATAATTCTAGTATATTTTTTGTTGGAACTCTCCTTCACATCTTATGATATTCCTTGTGATACTATTGATTCAGAACACTAGGGTTGGATTGTAACTTTCATTGTATATGATTCCATAATGATAGTCGGAGGATAACGACCATATGTCACTTCAACTCTATTCATGATGTCGTTTGAGGTATGTCCTGCATTGCACTTATATATATATATATATATATATATATATATATATATATATATATAAATTTATTTTCTTATAGAGTCATATTATAGTCGGTTACAACACTTATATGTGCACACCACTACAATTGATTTTGACGTTATCGGGTCTTTTCGAGGACGGGTACGACCGAGTTCTTTGGAGGCCTAGTACGCTATATGTGTTATGATTTTCCTTACATAGAGGTTGGTTACTAGATTATATGGCACCATTGAGTGGATTAATTTATACAAATATCAATTATTATGATAGAGTATGCCCTCACATGCCTTACATATTCAGTACATTATTCGTACTGACATCTCTTTTTCAGGTGACGTTGTGTTCATGCCTACAGGTGTAGATAGACAATTCGATGAGCCTCCTTGGTAGGGTCATTATTCAGCTTGAGTTGGAGCAATCATCTTCTTCCATAGTTGCTTTCTGAGTTTGGGTATGCATTTATGTACATATTATGAGAATGGAGGGGCCCTGTCCCATCATTATTGTTTTATGAATATTAAAGGCTTGAAGACTAGTGGGTTATGTGTTGTCATTCTGTAGAGCCTAGTTGGCCTTCTTGTCAGTCTGATATTACTATTGTTATGGACTTGCTAGCCTTCTGAGCTTAGTTGTGGCCTTGTCTACCTTATGATATATGTACACATATTGGTTTTGTTGTCACTCATTTAGGTTGCTATTTATAGTGTCTTTTGTGATTGTCATCCTGAGGCCTTATCAACCCAGATAGTTATATGTTCACGCTATGGTATACATGTGGTATGCTCAGGTCATTTCAAGCATCGCACGCCTACTTCCACGAAGGCGGGGTGTGACAAACTTGGTATCGAGGCGTATACGTATAATTGGGGATCTGAACCATACTTTTTCCTGCAATTTTCAGTTTCAGGTTTAGTTATATGGTCAAATTTATGGACCCTTGATGCGCGAAAAGATGCACACACTTTAACGCAAGTGCACGTTATCGTGACAAGTAATATAGTCTTGATAAGACCGAATATCTTCCACAAGGATTAGGGTTCAAGTACCAACTATCTATCTTTTGGTATCTATTTGGTAAATTGATATTTGATTTTGTTGTTTATAACTAAGAATTATAAAGACTAATTTAATTAATGAGTTTACTTCAGATGTGATGGGAATAGGGCTTCCATGTCTCATCAACTATCCGCTTATGTTATTTATTAATACAACGAATTATGGTCTTCTTCTCTCGGAGCTAGCAGGTTTACGAAATCGTTTTATATTCCCGTTAAGGATATATAAACACTCAACTCCAGTATTGCACCTTACCTACCTTTCGGTGATAAGGTTAACTCTATAGGAGGATTAAGAACAAAATCCTAGTTAACCGTCACGCACCATGCGCAAAATTAGGGTTTTTAAGTCTCTCATTAACGCTACATAAATAATTGAGGTATTTTCATCCCCAATCCAAGAATGTCTACCCAACTTACAGCATATTCACAATCTCTCCTTTCGAAGTAACTTAGAAATCATATAAGGATAATTAGTTGTCAATTAATTACCAAGCATTCAACGCAATTATTGGATAAATCTCTCAAAGAAGAATAATAACCATAAACATGTATTAATTCATAACATAAGTTTCTAGTGAATCAACATGGAAAGCCCTATAAAAGAATTAGTTCCTAGCCATAGACATGACAAGAACTAATTCAAGGTTCATCATACAAAAACTGAAATAAAAGAAAGAAAAGAAAATACTTAAGAATGAGTCTCCAAGCCTTCTAGCATCCAAGGGTTGTGTTGTGGAATATTTACAAGATGGATTGGTGGGTGGATGGATGTAGAATGGTGAATGGTGGAATGGAGAATGAGTAATTCTTCTAATGATGTAGAGTATTTATAGCCAAAGAATCCTTTTGGTGAAGGGTTAGGGATTTTGTAGGTAGGAAAAGTTATTAGAATCCTTTTAGGTAAGGGTTTTAAGGTAGGAAAAGTTATCCCTTTAGGAAGGAAAAGTTATCCCTTTAGGATTCTGAAAACATGTCAAATTCGGCCCAGCACTTCATAATTCCCGCGTCGCCATGCGACCTGCGCATGGCGCCTGAAAATCGAGATCTTTGGGACGACTTCAGTGGTGGCGCCGGCTCGTGTGAATTCTTCCGGATTTTTCGTTTCTTCGTCCTTTGTTCGTCCGGTCTTCGTCTGATCTCCTCTATAATTCCCGGAACTTCTTAGACTTCCTTTCTTGGCCCTTTTTGTGTGCAATTCCATCTCAATTAATCTCATTTTCTCTTCTTTTCGTCATTTCTCCATTTCTGACCGCTGTGACACAAAAGAAAGGAAAACGACCCTAATACTATACTAAACATAAACAAAATGAGTAAAATACTAACTAAAATTGACTCAAAAAGTGTATATAAAATACACCGATCAAATACCCCCAAACTTAACCTTTGCTCGCCCTCGAGCAAAGATAGAAAGAAATAAAGGACTCAAGAAAACGACAAATAAAAGACTCACTGACATTGATCACTTTTTCTGCATTGATGTTATCTAGAAAAACATGAAGGTTAGCAGAATAATATGCAGGAACATATAGCATGAGATTTTTAGCACACTAAACACATTAAGCTAGATATTTCGCAAACTCATTTTTATCATGCTTAATGGAAGTCAACATACTGAATCATGCTTGTAAAATTCAAAAATCCTATGACATGTTTACTTGCTATTCTCCACTAATCTTGGATATGCATAAAAGAGATCTTCAGGACTTTTAAGGGTTGTAATGTAGGCTTAGGTATAGGTAGGTAAAAATAGGCATTTAGGCTCATTTCGTGTACCATAAGCTCTTTGGCTTTTCCAATTTTTCCCTTTTCTTTTGATTCTTTCCTTCACTTTAAATCTATCTTTCCCCTCTTTTGTTTTGGGAGAGTGAAGTGTATCATAATAACAGGCACCCCCAAACTTAGGCTTTTGCCTATTTCTTATTATTCTTTTTATTGGGGTGCATCAAATTTGTTCACTCTTTTTGTCTCTTTTTTTAACACAATTTATTCCACTTTTTCACATTTTTACTTATGGCACAATTTGTGGGAATATAAGGTGTCAAAGAAGGAGTTTCAATGTTTAGGCTCAATGGGGCTGACTAGGGATACTTTTAAAGTCAGGGATAAAAAAAATGGTAAGAATTGGCTATCAAAGAAATGCCTGAGTCATCTCCCTAACATGCATATCCTAACTATTTCGCCTCAAATAGCAAGCAATCATAACACATAGGTTTAAGTCATTTAGCATGCACAATTCAAGCAAGAAACTCCAAATAGACAGATTATGTGAGTTTTTGGCATATCTAACCTAGGTGTTTAGATAGTTGCTTCTAATTCCATTACATTATTTCACCTTACTTCACTAGGTGTTTCTAGTAACTACAGCATACATGATCTTTTGACAGGCAATTATGACTCAAAAGAAAAAAAAATTGTGACTCAAAAATACACAAAAAACAACAAGAAAAACTTAACATACTTATAACAAGACACAAATAAAAAACAATAAAATATCTCCCCAAACTTAAATCACACATTGTCCCCAATGTGTGCAAGACTCAAAGAAAATAAAAGAAAAAAAAAAGACAACTTACTGACACAACACAGCGGTCATAACGGAGGTCTAGGAGGAAAAATTCTGGAATTTGCACGGAAATATAGCTCTCTGAAGTTCCGGCGCCGCGGCCCTGATAGTCGGCGCCGCGGCGCTGCTAGTACTGTGGCCCTCTGGAGTTCCGGCCATGCCCCGATTCGCGGCGGCGGCGATCGCTTCCTTTTTCAGCGTTTTTTGCTCCTTTTTCCTTGGTTTTAGCTTTCAGTCCACCTGTCATCCAACAACACAAAACAAGAACCCAAGACCGTGAGACTGTTCAAGACAAAATAAAATAAACTAAAGACAGAAATTAAAATAACATAATTGAAAACGTTGGGTTGCCTCCCAATGGCTATCTTTAACGTCTTTTAGCGGACGCAATTAACAGATGCAGTGCCCGTTGGATATACGTGAAGCTTTGCAATCCACATATTTATTGTTGTAGGTCTCAATTTCCCTACGACCATTTGTTCAACCAAGAACCTTAAACATACAATTATCCCCCAAGTACACAAGACAGACTTGTCTTTTATGCTTTCTATAATGTAGGACTCCGTGAAATTTTCTACATCTCTAGACTCTAGGGGGTACTCTTGATGATTTGGACTTCCTAATTGGGGATCAGCAGTGATAGCTGTTGACATCCAATTTTGACCCTCCCGTCCAGTCATTAACTATAAAATTACACTAATTTTCAACAATAATTCTAATAATTTTAATAATAATAAAATGCAACAATAATACATAAATACAGGCAATAAATAAGATTTTGAATAATAGCGCCGCATTCATAAATATTAAGCACTAATTAAATAGCACGCCCACATTTATCATTATAACAATTAGATTAATAGAGCACCTAAATTATTTTAATCACATTTGTTAATTTAAGTTATCACTAATTAATCTATCACTAATTTAATACTAATAACTCACTAATTAAAAGCCTAATTAAAACTAACCTAATCAGCCCACCTTTTAATAATACCCCAATCGCGATCGCAAGCCCACGATAATCGCGCGGCCCAACACCCTCTATACTCACCACGCCCGCCTCTGATTATACCTTATACCTCACTTGTTTGCCATTTCGTCTCATCCAGGTCGAAAACCTTCGCAGCCCTAAACGAAACCCTAAAAAATCTAAGTTTTTCAGTCGCCGCCATGCCCGGATTCTCGCCGGAGAATCCGGGAGCCTTCCTTACCCACGCACCCAAGCCAGCTTTTCCTTACCATATCCATCACCCCAAATCCTTCAAATCATTTACATGATCGAATCATTTGAAAACCAGCAAGTATCCTTCAAATCTCTCAACGATTCCTCACCATAACCTGCACAAAATCGCACTAGGAATATTACAAAATCAGCAACCCAAAGCAGCCTTTATAGCTTACCTAATGGGGAACCCAAACGAGGGCTATTTAAGCACATGCAATAGGCATTCGATGGAGGGGGCAGAGCGGAGCACAATAGAGCATACCCATAGCATAGAAATAGGGGGGAAGAGACACAAAAGCAGAGCTCAGGGAAGAGAAGCGATTCGGTAGCAAGAGGCAGCGAGTTCAAGGAAGCAGACGATAGGCAAGGGCAGACACAGAGCATCACTGGCAAGCACGAATAGGTAGTTCAAATCTTCTTCTTTCAATTCAAACCAAAAATCAGCAAACAAACCTTGCCCTTATTCGCATCGCAAACCCAAAACCCGTCGATTGGACCGACGACTTGATACGCTGCTCCGGGTCGCTGTCCGGAGAAGGTAAATCCTATCCTCTTTGTGAAATTCTGACTTCGTATTCGATTATGTGAAGTTTGTTTTATCCTGATTGCTGTTGTATCGGGTATATTCGTATTTGTTGTCTCAATATGTGGGTAATTCTGCCTTCTAAGCATTCGTCGAATGAAGGTCCGAAATATGATATAATGTATGCTTGGTTTAGTTATTAGGCTGTTTGCTAGAAGTACATGTCACTGTGCAGTTGCTGAATTTGTTCATATTAAAATTGCTTATCTGCTGTTTCCAAATGACATATAGGTTTGACATTGGATTTCCTACCCATCTCTGTTTCTATCTTTTGAGTTATGGCCCTGTTTGCATCCAATCTTGGTTTATACTCATGTTCTCGTATAGTAGACATGTATGGAAGCGATCGATATTGGAAACTACCTAAGTTAATAGAAGGGTCTAAGAAATGGTTTAAACTTAGGGATATGAAGGCCCTTGATTCTCATTGAGTCCTGCATTATCTATCTATGAGTGTGTATTGTCTTTCTTAGTATGCATCTGAATCATGTGTTGGTTTACTAAGCGTAAAGATAACAAGATGGGTTGCCTGAATCTCCTACTAAGTTGTACTATGAGGCATTATGTCAATCTTTAGGAAACTTATTTAATCGACCGTTAGAGGCGGTGCATTTGGCATAAACTGGCCAACTTAAGTCACTTAGGTATCATGCTAGGCCTATTATAAGAAATCAGTCTTTAGATAGTTTGAATCAGGAATTGGCTTGTCTTATTAAAGTCATGACTTAGAGTTCTGGAAAGGACAAACTCTAAACAGTTGTTCTTAGTGTACTGTCCTGATTTGTGCATCTGCTTGCCTGTACTCCCATTTGTCGTGTTAAAGTGTATGACTATATGGGAAATGAAATGTCTAGCATGTTTAGGCTAGTTTGTTAGGGAATCAGTCATGATAATGTGGTTAAAATTTCTTGTGTATTGTTCCGGTAAATCAGATCATAAAGCTTTGTTGTATGTGCACTAGTTCATCCATGAAATAGCATTTTGTGTCCTTGCTAGCATACACCCTGATATAATAAGTTTGATTTTCATATATGTTCAGTATATCTTCATAACTTGACATGAATCTGGAAATTTGACATTTTGATTGATAACCTCAGATGGATTAGATTTTGCCTATATTACTCTTGACTTATATGAAACCGATTGGGTTAGAAATATACCTGTTACATGTCATTCTTCCCTCCTTGTATAGATTTGGTAGTCTATCTAGGATTAAATGACCTTCTATTCTATATAGAGTATGTCCATGTCGATAGTAAGTTTAAATGTGTTATTCTTTCTTGTGAGGACTGCCTGTTTCTGTTTCCGCATGCTTTTTCATTCAGTGTATGGACTGATCATTTTCTCTAAATCTCAGTGCGCCGGTTGGGCTCGCCTCATGTTTTCTCTACTCTGTATACATTTTGAGGACTGGTTTGGGCCTAATACGGTTATTAAGGCCAAATCTGGATTATCCTTCAAAGTATTAGTATAAACCAGTTGGCCCAAATATGATTGTGTATGTTGGCCTTAAAATCTGAAACTCAACACGCTGCTGATGTTGGTTGCTGCCAGTTACCAAGGCCCAGTTTGGGCTGAATAACGTTGGGCCCTTAGTCAACTTCTATTATTTTTAGAGGGTAACTTAATTAAATGTTAGCTAGAATATGTACATGTCCATTTATATGGTTAGATTATATACTAATCCTTATCTTTCCTTTCTTGTTACATGAAATGCATCGGAGCAAAACGAAGAGTCTCACGGCGAGACTCATCGCGAGCCACTTCAAATGGCAACCCGCGTCTATGTGCACCCGCATTCGCATTCCCGCTTCACGGATTCCAAAACAAATAGGGCGGATTGATATTGTCATCCGGCACAATCCTCTTACTCTCTCGATCCCATCCGCTTAAAGTTTGTGTCTTTTATTTACTGTAATTTCATCACTAAATTTGTAATTAATAGAATACTTAGAATAGTCAAACCTTGAATCAATAAATAGAAATTAATTTAATTTTGCTTCCCTTAAGTTAATTACTTTAGGCACGCCATACATTGTTTAGCATTTATAATAAACCACTTAATAATCTTAACTTGCATAATTAATCATATGTAGCTATGATATTATTTTCAAGATTCTAACCCATTTGCTATAGCACCCATATAGAAACCTTATTTTTTATATATTAAGAAAACCCCCTTAAGCATGTGTTATACTAATCAAGGCAGGCAAATGTGTACATTTAGTCAAATGATCTATTTTGCATTATATATTATTTAAGGCATGCTTTAAACTTTACACGCATTTTATAGCACTAATCTTATTAATCTTTTGCCAAAAAATACTTTCTATTAAAATATCTTTCAAACATGCATTTTCAATAGCATAATAATTACCCTAGGTTTGGCAGGACAACCGCAAGTTAGCGGATCTTAGAGGGTGCCTAACCCCTTCCCTCTAGATTAATAAAGAACCCTTACCCAGAATCTCATTAAGTTTAGCAGACCATTAAAATGGAGTTAATATTTTACTTCAAACTAGTTAAACATTTAGGTGTCCTAATTCACCCAATTAATTAGGTGGCGACTCCGCGAACCCTTAGCATCCTAGCAACCCTTTAGCATTTAGCACCCTTTTAAACTTTAGCATCTTTTGCAATTTTAGCATCCTTTTAGCATTTTTAAAAAAACCTTTAAGCCTCTTAAACCTTTTTAGCACATTTTATTATTATTTTCTAACATTTGCATTTTGAGCAGGGTGCGCTATTATTTTAGAATGCCGCGGCCGAAAAAGGGCGCGACAGAAATGGCGACTCCACTGGGGATTTTAGGTTCTTAACCACAACAGACCTAGGGTTATTATTTGGCAATTATTTTGCATTTAATTTTTGTGTATTGTATTTTGTTTATTCTTGCTACCTGCTTTACTGCTTTCCTTAAACTGGCATTCCGCTCATATTTCTTCCATTCTGGAAAATTCACACAAATCACACACTCACGCGCTGGTGTGCTCCGCGCACCCGCAAATTTCTTTCAAAAAATATCCAAATTTTAGGAGAGTTGGCGCCTGCGCGGAGTTAGATCGATTAAATCGATCGGTAGCGTAGCCTTCTCACTCGAGTTGTCCGCTCGGGAACCTTGCGTCTAGAAAAGCCAAATCTTAGAAACTTAAGATAGAGCTATACCACCCCTATTTTAGGGCATGCATACATTTACCTTAGGTGGGTCGGTCCTTGGCATTGACACCACAATTAGGAAAACACCAAACTTGTCGACGGGTTTCTCAACCCAACGACCAACCAGCATATTATGTGTAGCGTGGCACTGACAGACAAATCCAAACCCAATCATGACATGCTGAAATTGGAAAAAGTGCACCGTCATTTGGTCGCCATTTCCAACAAAAGCATTACAGTTGGGCGACTTGGACAAATCCATCATAACCTCGCATATCTGGCGTTTAGGCCCACCTCTCGCACTAAAAGAGGTCCCAAACATGTTAGAACACGCACTTGATTTACAATTTGCTTATTAGTATATATTGTCTGCAACTTTTTGCATATTATACTAACTTGGTTTGCTTCATTTGTTAAAGGTTTATTTTTAGCTTATCCCCCGAAAGGTTGATTCGCGTTGACTGGTAGAAGCACAATCATCCACTAAATGACTAATCCAGAGGCACCGGAACGAAACAACTTAGGACTCGTTCCTGTAGAGCATCGCAGAGGCGTTAGAAAGGAGAAACACCAATGATCAACACCTCGCCAAACTATTGCAGCAAATGGAAATCATGCAGGCCGAAATAGAAAGTCTCCGAAGTATCACAAACCTGTCTACTAGCTTGAATGAACCACTCCCAGAGCAAGGGACAAATGCAATCGTGTCACAAGCCCTTGAGCCTCCACTTCCCCAAAGCTCCCCGCAGAGGCCGCAACATACCAGCTCACACCAAAATATCACTCGCCCGATCAATTTGCAAACCGGCCCACAAAATGATCCGTTTACCACATACGTATCTCAACCTCCACCTACTTATATCTCCTCACTCAATCCAAATTGCCAAACCACCCAATACGAGCAGATGACACACAAACAATATGAGGGATTAGCACATCCGATCGAAAGTCAACCATTTATTATGCATACATCCTCTCAAGAGACAGATCAATACAAGGAAATGGAGCGGCAAACTCGAGCTAGAGCTGATGAAAATGTGGCAAAAGAAATCCATGACTTGAAAGAGGCATTCAAAAGCATTCAAATGAACAAAGGGAGGAAGGTTTAGAGTATGAAAACTTATGCATGCACCGACGTTGAATTACCCAGGGTACAAGGTGCCCAAATTTGACATGTTCGATGGAAAGGGAATCCTCGAGCTCATCTAAGGTCATATTGCGATAAATTGATTGGAGTTGGTAAAAATCAAGCAATCATCATGAAGCTATTCATCGAGTCTAACGGAGAGGCGCTGGATGGTACACATGCCAAGACCTCCGAAAATGGGGCGGTTGGAATGCCATGGCACAAGATTTCATGGGCGGATTCAGGTTCAACATCGGTCTGGGCAGATTTTATCTTATGAAACTTGAAAAGAAATCCACGAAACTTTGGGAATACGCGAGGTGGCGGTCGAAGCGTGAGTCCAACCTCCAATGGCGAAGCGAAATGGCCACCTTGTTCGTGCGATCGTTAAGGGCGCGACATATTATGAAAGAATGATCGGTGTAATTGGCGAAGTTTTGCGAAGTCGTAGAATGGCGACCGTGGAAGAAGGCATTAAGACAGCGGGATTACAAACTTGGCGACCCTACAGGCAACTAGCGAGCGATGCGATCAAATTCCATCGGAGGTACCTCCGGAGGAGAAGAGATGATCACCTCCATCGTGGTCATTCGGGAGCATAGGCGAACAACATCGGTATATCAAAGCCGCGCGCCTTGCAAAACACTCGGAATCCACGGTCATATTATCGACCTGCGCCACCCCATATCTGTTTACCATACCCAACCAGCATATCCAAAATACTCACCTGATCACGAACTCGCACTCCAAGCGGACCCAACCCCGCGTAGATGCGAAGAAAACCAACAAAACCTATACACCTTTAGCGAGCCCATAGCTCAAGTGTATGAGAAAGCCGCAGAATACTCCATCCAATTCCCGGAAATACTCCTGTGCCTACTTCCCGAGGCACGATAAGACTAAACATTGTGCATACCACTCCGGTGCGAGAGGACACGACATCGAAATTGCTATACACTCGAGGGCGAGTAGAGGAATTAATCGAAGAAGAGTCATTCGGTGAAAGATGCTCCTCTCAATGCAAATAATAACTTTCTTCCGGTTCTGAAGACGCCCGTATGAGCATGATAGCTGAAAATGAAGAAGCGATGCGGAAGGGACTATTACGCCAGCCCGTAAAGGGAAGAAAGTTGAAACATCAACCAACCGCCATAGAAAAGGAGGTGCTCCTTGCCGGAGATTGTTTAACCATTGAATAAGTCATTCGTCTAGTTGTGTGCTGCAAGAGATGATCCTGCTGAAGACCCAGCCGTTGAAGACACAAAGCAAGAAGAAATGGACTCGTGCCCCTGCCTCGGCCAGCCGAGTCCTGAAATAATTAGTTTAATGCATTTTGCCTTTATATGTAATAATTGGAACTACGTTTGACCTGATTCCCTTGGTGGATACGTAGGCGGCCGTCTCGGCTTCGGTCCCACATCTAGAAATTTTAATTTTTACCCAAAATTCGCTTGTAATGAACTACGTTCGACCTGATTCCCTCATGTGGATACGTAGGCGGCCTAAATCGGCTTCGGTCACACCATTTGGAAACCTTCCCTTTGTTTTGAAAACAACGAGAGTACACATAACACACACGCAACTCCGTTGAGACCCACTTTAAGGCCAAACGCCTTTTGCATATTCAAAGCGGGACAAGGTAGGAAACTGTGCGGGGTGATGAGTCCAAACAAGACAGACATCCGAGCATCAAGAGTCTAAGGTCAACGCGGATCAACCGCCCCCCCAAAACTCACAAAACTTTCTTTGAGCGCAGGTCCTTCATATTAGCGGAGGATACAACAAAGGTTCTTCATATTAGCAGAAGCAAAATACAGCAAAAGCAGAAAGAAGCGAAAAGCGAAAAAGACATCGACAATCGATCAAAACTCAAAGTTCCGCAACAAAGCCGAACGATCGGCTGAACAAAGTCAAATTCGCACACAACGACATCTCAAAGGCACCACAACATCTCAACATTCACATATCGGGGCGACATCTCTACCCCAAATTGAACTTCTCATATATATTTATCATTTTGTTTAATCAGGTATACACTAACGTTTTCTCAAAAGGCTTGCAGGAGCATTTATTCTGCAGGAGCGGCTGCAACACGTCGAACAACGGCGTTATCGGCCGCAAGACTACGCTGATAGCGCCAACAACAACACGTCGAACGCGGCGTTATCGGCCTGATAAGTCCAAAACGGCGTCATCGTGACATATCACATCCACGCGAGGAAGATTTTCTCCGTTCTCGAAATGACATTTTTCTCATTTATGCTTTATTATTACGTCTTAATGATTATGCACTAACTCTTTCTTGAGCTTTAGCCTACGAGCGGCATGACAAGTCAGAAACGACGTCAAGTCCGAAAGCGACGCCAGGTCCAAAGCGACGCCAAGATCGAAAGCGGCGTCAAGTACGAAAACGGCGACAAGTCCAAAGCGACGCCAAGTCGAAAGCGGCGCCAAGTCAGGCGGCGCCAAGTCGAAAGCGACGCCAAGTCGAAAGCGCCAAGTCCGAAACGACGCCAAGTCCAAAGCGGCGCCAAGTCAGGAAACGGCGCCAAGTCAGAACGACGCCAAGTCAGAAACGACGCCAAGTCCAAAGCGGCGCCAAGTCCGAACGACGCCAAGTCGAAAGCGGCCAAGTCAGAAACGACGCCAAGTCGAAAGCGACGCCAAGTCCGAAACGACGCCAAGTCGAAAGCGACGCCAGGTCCGGCGACGCCAGGTCAGAAGCGCGGTCGCCAGCCGGTCAACGGCCGGTCAGCAGCGCGGTCGAAAACGACGCCAGTCCGGAACGACGCCAAGTCCGAAGCGAGCGACGAGTCGTCAAAGCGACAAGTCATATCTACGCAGGACGATTTCTATATTCTCAAAATTGCATTTTTCTCATTCATGCTTTATTATTCTGTCTTGCGATTTATGCTAACTCTTTCTTGAGCTTTAGTCTACGGGGCAATGCAGCAGGACAACGTATCCGCATTCACAATCGCAACACGTCCGTGCAAGGGCGAAATCACAGCATTTGCAGCATCGCATCAACACAGCAGGCATCATATTTTTGCAGGATAACCTTTTCTATTCACAGTTACATTGTTTTTAAAATTATTTTGTCTTAGCAGTTATGCATGCACTAACCGTTTGTTCAAGTCTTAGCATGCGTGGCGGAGCCTGGCGTGGATTTTCTCTTCTGACAGGGGCAATCTGTTGGGGTCAACCTTCCCAACGATTGGCGAGCGACCTCAGCGTCGGTCCACTCGCTCCGCATCACCGTAGAACCAGCGGCCATGCTAGACACCCGAGTTCAAGCGATTATATTCTTTTACTTTTTGCACCATAGCCCAGTGTCATCATAACTCGACACTGGGACAGCTTTAAGTCCGCGTTAGCCCGCCTTGGTGTTTTGACCATGGCAGCCCAGTGTCGTCATAACTCGACATTGGGGCGGCTCAAGTCGCGTTAGCCCGCAGTGTTTGACCATGGTAGCCCGATGTCGTCATAACTTCGACATCGGGGCGGTTTGATTTTGCGTCGGCCTTGTCTACCGCCAAGATTTACGCAGTCGAAGATCGAGACAAAATTGGCTATGAGTCAACGTCTTTGTCCGAAGATTCTTCCATCATCTCCATACAAAGAGGACATTTGTTGACACGATTTTGACCCTCCGTCGGTCATTAACTATAAAATTACACTAATTTTCAACAATAATTCTAATAATTTTAATAATAATAAAATGCAACAATAATACATAAATACAGGCAATAAATAAGATTTTGAATAATAGCGCCGCATTCATAAATATTAAGCACTAATTAAATAGCACGCTCACATTTATCATTATAACAATTAGATTAATAGAGCACCTAAATTATTTTAATCACATTTGTTAATTTAAGTTATCACTAATTAATCTATCACTAATTTAATACTAATAACTCACTAATTAAAATCCTAATTAAAACTAACCTAATCACCCACCTTTAATAATACTGACCCAATCGCATGACCAGCGGCCCAATCGCGCGACCCAACACCCCTGCCTCTATACTCATTACGCCCACCGCCTCTGATTATACCTCACTTGTTTGCCATTTCGTCTCATCCAGTCGAAAACCTTCGCGACCTAAACGAAACCCTAAAAATCTAAGTTTTTGATCGCGCCATGCGGATTCTCGTGGGAGAATCAGAGCCTCTTACCCACGCGCCAAGCGACTTTTCCTTACCATATCCATCACCCCAAATCCTTCAAATCATTTACATGATCGAATCATTTGAAAACCGGCAAGTATCCTTCAAATCTCTCAACGATTCTCACCATAACTGCCACAAAATCGCACTAGGAATATTACAAAATCAGCAACCCAAAGCAGCCTTTATAGCTTACCTAATGGGGAACCCAAACGAGGGCTATTTAAGCACATGCAATAGGCATTCGATGGAGCGAGCGGAGCACAATAGAGCATACCCATAGCATAGAAATAGGGGAAGAGACACAAAGCGAGCTCGGGGAAGAGAGCGATTCGGTAGCAAGAGGCAGCGAGTTCAAGGAAGCAGACGATAGGCAAGGGCAGACACAGAGCATCACTGGCAAGCACGAATAGGTAGTTCAAATCTTCTTCTTTCAATTCAAACCAAAAATCAGCAAACAAACCTTGCCCTTATTCGCATCGCAAACCCAAAATCCGTCGATTGGACCGACGACTTGATACGCTCGGGTCATTTGTCAGGAGAAGGTAAATCCTATCCTCTTTGTGAAATTCTGACTTCGTATTCGATTATGTGAAGTTTGTTTTATCCTGATTGCTGTTGTATCGGGTATATTCGTATTTGTTGTCTCAATATGTGGGTAATTCTGCCTTCTAAGCATTCGTCGAATGAAGGTCCGAAATATGATATAATGTATGCTTGGTTTAGTTATTAGGCTGTTTGCTAGAAGTACATGTCACTGTGCAGTTGCTGAATTTGTTCATATTAAAATTGCTTATCTGCTGTTTCCAAATGACATATAGGTTTGACATTGGATTTCCTACCCATCTCTGTTTCTATCTTTTGAGTTATGGCCCTGTTTGCATCCAATCTTGGTTTATACTCATGTTCTCGTATAGTAGACATGTATGGAAGGCAGTCTGATATTGGAAACTACCTAAGTTAATAGAAGGGTCTAAGAAATGGTTTAAACTTAGGGATATGAAGGCCCTTGATTCTCATTGAGTCCTGCATTATCTATCTATGAGTGTGTATTGTCTTTCTTAGTATGCATCTGAATCATGTGTTGGTTTACTAAGCGTAAAGATAACAAGATGGGTTGCCTGAATCTCCTACTAAGTTGTACTATGAGGCATTATGTCAATCTTTAGGAAACTTATTTAATCTGATCTGTTAGAGGGCAGGTCTGTTTGGCATAAACTGGCCAACTTAAGTCACTTAGGTATCATGCTAGGCCTATTATAAGAAATCAGTCTTTAGATAGTTTGAATCAGGAATTGGCTTGTCTTATTAAAGTCATGACTTAGAGTTCTGGAAAGGACAAACTCTAAACAGTTGTTCTTAGTGTACTGTCCTGATTTGTGCATCTGCTTGCCTGTACTCCCATTTGTCGTGTTAAAGTGTATGACTATATGGGAAATGAAATGTCTAGCATGTTTAGGCTAGTTTGTTAGGGAATCAGTCATGATAATGTGGTTAAAATTTCTTGTGTATTGTTCCGGTAAATCAGATCATAAAGCTTTGTTGTATGTGCACTAGTTCATCCATGAAATAGCATTTTGTGTCCTTGCTAGCATACACCCAGATATAATAAGTTTGATTTTCATATATGTTCAGTATATCTTCATAACTTGACATGAATCTGGAAATTTGACATTTTGATTGATAACCTCAGATGGATTAGATTTTGCCTATATTACTCTTGACTTATATGAAACCGATTGGGTTAGAAATATACCTGTTACATGTCATTCTTCCCTCCTTGTATAGATTTGGTAGTCTATCTAGGATTAAATGACCTTCTATTCTATATAGAGTATGTCCATGTCGATAGTAAGTTTAAATGTGTTATTCTTTCTTGTGAGGACTGCCTGTTGCTGTTTCCGCATGCTTTTTCATTCAGTGTATGGACTGATCTGTTTTTCTCTAAATCTCGGTAACTGCCAGTTGGGCCTGCCCCTCATGTTTTCTCTACTCTGTATACATTTTGAGGACTGGTTTGGGCCTAATACGGTTATTAAGGCCAAATCTGGATTATCCTTCAAAGTATTAGTATAAACCAGTTGGCCCAAATATGATTGTGTATGTTGGCCTTAAAATCTGAAACTCAACACGCTGCTGATGTTGGTTGCTGCCAGTTACCAAGGCCCAGTTTGGGCTGAATAACGTTGGGCCCTTAGTCAACTTCTATTATTTTTAGAGGGTAACTTAATTAAATGTTAGCTAGAATATGTACATGTCCATTTATATGGTTAGATTATATACTAATCCTTATCTTTCCTTTCTTGTTACATGAAATGCATCGGAGCAAAACGAAGAGTCTCACGGCGAGACTCATCGCGAGCCACTTCAAATGGCAACCCGCGTCTATGTGCACCCGCATTCGCATTCTCGCTTCACGGATTCCAAAACAAATAGGGCGAATTGATATTGTCATCCGGCACAATCCTCTTACTCTCTCGATCCCATCCGCTTAAAGTTTGTGTCTTTTATTTACTGTAATTTCATCACTAAATTTGTAATTAATAGAATACTTAGAATAGTCAAACCTTGAATCAATAAATAGAAATTAATTTAATTTTGCTTCCCTTAAGTTAATTACTTTAGGCACGACATACATTGTTTAGCATTTATAATAAACCACTCAATAATCTTAACTTTCATAATTAATCATATGTAGCTATGATATTATTTTCAAGATTTCTAACCCATTTGCTATAGCACCCATATAGAAACCTTATTTTTTATATATTAAGAAAACCCCCTTAAGCATGTGTTATACTAATCAAGGCAGGCAAATGTGTACATTTAGTCAAATGATCTATTTTGCATTATATATTATTTAAGGCATGCTTTAAACTTTACACGCATTTTATAGCACTAATCTTATTAATCTTTTGCCAAAAAATACTTTCTATTAAAATATCTTTCAAACATGCATTTTCAATAGCATAATAATTACCCTAGGTTTGGCAGGACAACCGCAAGTTAGCGGATCTTAGAGGGTGCCTAACCCTTCCTCTAGATTAATAAAGAACCACTACCAGAATCTCATTAAGTTTAGCAGACCATTAAAATGGAGTTAATGTTTTACTTCAAACTAGTTAAACATTTAGGTGTCCTAATTCACCCAATTAATTAGGTGGCGACTCCGCGAACCCTTAGCATCCTAGCAACCCTTTAGCATTTAGCACCCTTTTAAACTTTAGCATCTTTTGCAATTTTAGCATCCTTTTAGCATTTTTAAAAAAACCTTTAAGCCTCTTAAACCTTTTTAGCACATTTTATTATTATTTTCTAACATTTGCATTTTGAGCAGGGTGCGCTATTATTTTAGAATGCCGCGGCCGAAAAAGGGCGCGACAATAGCTGGTGGTGTTTCTTCTGTAATAGGTGCAAGAAAAAGAATTTCCACAGAATCCAAGAAGGTGAATAATTGGATTTCTGCAATCTTTTTCTTCTCTACACCAACTATATCACCAGATTCCTCAATGGTTATGTGTGGTTCAGGCTCCTCAATTTGCTGTTCACTGTTCAAAATGACTGCGAGTTCTCCTATTTGCAGTTCCAGCTTCTTTATGGTCAATCTCGTTTCGTCCATGAACTGAGCTTGATACCTAGCGAAACTGAGTATGGCTTCTCGTAACTCCTCCCTCTCTTCCTCTATGGTTGGAGCTCTATCATATTGACAGTAGAAATCCATGTCTAAAGGATCCCTGAGATGCATCAAAACCAACAACGGATCACGGCACCCTTGTTTTCACACAATAAATACATAAAACGAAAAAGAATAAAATAAAATAAAATAAATAAAAATTAACAAAGAATAAAAACCAAATTAGAAATTAAAAATAGATAAATTTGATATTGAACTATGCCTAATCCCCGGCAACGGCGCCAAAAACTTGATGCGCGAAAAGATGCACACACTTTAACGCAAGTGCACGTTATCGTGACAAGTAATATAGTCTTGATAAGACCGAATATCGTCCACAAGGATTAGGGTTCAAGTACCAACTATCTATCTTTTGGTATCTATTTGGTAAATTGATATTTGATTTTGTTGTTTATAACTAAGAATTATAAAGACTAATTTAACTAATGAGTTTACTTCAGATGTGATGGGAATAGGGCTTCCATGTCTCCTCAACTATCCGCTTATGTTATTTATTAATACAACGAATTATGGTCTTCTTCTCTCGGAGCTAGCAGGTTTACGAAATCGTTTTATATTCCCGTTAAGGATATATAAACACTCAACCCCAGTATTGCATCTTACCTTTCGGTGATAAGGATAACTCTATAGGAGGATTAAGAACAAAAACCTAGTTAACTGTCACGCACCATGCGCAAAATTAGGGTTTTTAAGCCTCTCATTAACGCTACATAAATAATTGAGGTATTTTCATCCCCAATCCAAGAATGTCTACCCAACTTACAGCATATTCACAATCTCTCCTTTCGAAGTAAATTAGAAATCATATAAGGATAATTAGTTGTCAATTAATTACCAAGCATTCAACGCAATTATTGGATAAATCTCTCAAAGAAGAATAATAACCATAAACATGTATTAATTCATAACATAAGTTTCTAGTGAATCAACATGGAAAGCCCTATAAAAGAATTAGTTCCTAGTCATAGACATGACAAGAACTAATTCAAGGTTCATCATACAAAAACTGAAATAAAAGAAAGAAAAGAAAAGAAAATACTTAAGAATGAGTCTCCAAGCCTTCTAGCATCCAAGGGTTGTGTTGTGGAATATTTACAAGATGGATTGGTGGGTGGATGGATGTAGAATGGTGAATGGTGGAATGGAGAATGAGTAATTCTTCTAATGATGTAGAGTATTTATAGCCAAAGAATCCTTTTGGTGAAGGGTTAGGGATTTTGTAGGTAGGAAAAGTTATTAGAATCCTTTCAGGTAAGGGTTTTAAGGTAGGAAAAGTTATCCCTTTAGGTATGAAAAGTTATCCCTTTAGGAAGGAAAAGTTATCCCTTTAGGATTCTGAAAACATGTCAAATTCGGCCCAGCACTTCATAATTCCCGCGTCGGCGCAGACTATGACAGCCATGGCTGAAAATCGAAGATCTTTGGGCGGCTTGAATTGGCGCCGGCTCTGGTGACGGAATTCTTTCGGATTTTTCGTTTCTTCGTCCTTTGTTCGTCCGGTCTTCGTCTGATCTCCTCTATAATTCCCGGAACTTCTTAGACTTCCTTTCTTGGCCCTTTTTGTGTGCAATTCCATCTCAATTAAGCTCATTTTCTTTTCTTTTCGTCATTTCTCCATTTCTGACCGCTGTGACACAAAAGAAAGGAAAACGACCCTAATACTATACTAAACATAAACAAAATGAGTAAAATACTAACTAAAATTGACTCAAAAAGTGTATATAAAATACACCGATCAACCCTACATAAATGTACGGACCGTACAATTGTACCATACGTCTGGGTAGTGGCCGACATTTAAGTCCTTACATCATTTATCATTTCCTACAATACTCCTTAAACTACTCCAAAGTTTCTTTAAGTGTTCATGGTGATTCAAGTAAAGTTTGGAAGTAGAACCACGTGACTCTCCCTAGGATCATCGTATGCCTAGCCTACTATTCCTCATCTCTTCTTGGTTTATTTGGAGGTTGTTTGGCGCAAGTTACGGGTGCTAAAAGAACTGACTTTAATTTCTAAAGATAAGATTCTTTCATCTCTTTGATGGGTTTGAACTTCTATAAGTTGTATTAGATTGTTTTGTTAAGAGCTTGTTGTTCAAATATTCTATACCAATATCTGGACTAAGGTAAGAAGTGAGATGGATAGTAAGGGAATGATACGAATATAAGCACCTGAACGAGTATGAGAAATGACTATGAGGTCTGAACGGTAAAATATTAACAGGATGTATCGATCAAATGATTTAGCTCTCTGGATCAAGATAAGCATTGATATTGGTAAGATTTCTCAGTTAGACAGAAAATGAGTTGGATATTCAAAAGATATTAAGAAGTTACTAGGTAAGTAATTAGACTGTAAAAGAAAAAATTGCAAATGAAAGGGGAATTGAGATAAGTTTCTCTTACAATAACCTCTGTATGCCTTTAGACAATAATAACTGAAATTCGGATGAGTTTCTCTTACCAAAAGTAAAGGCACCCTCTCAGACAAATCACGATGATATGAGTCCCTTAGAGGGAATAATGGTTTCTGGGATTAAAAAGTAAGTAAGGCGAGCCCAGATTGTATAATAAAGTATGGCCCTCGATGAGGAGGATATGGTTCACAAGCTGAATTACAATGGATAGAGCTACTAACCAGAACTCAGTAATAGCATTCTTAATGGTCGAAGTAAAAGAACAAAGGATAAAGAATTTTTGTTATAGTACAGTTTGAAAGGAGAGTTTAATATAACAGGACAATATCTTTTAAGGCAATTTAAGGTAAGAAAGTTGAGTGACTTAGCCTATCTAGAGGATGAGGAAAGAAAAAGGTAGTCAAATGAGCTTTATTAGTTAATGTGTCTAAGGGTTCAATTTCACGACTCCTGTGATAATAGGATCCTCATGCAGAAGTTATAAACGTATGAGGATACAAAACTGGTACTATCGGCTAGACAAGCTAGTATTCGAGATAAAGGGAGACGGAGCTCTTCGATACCTAGGTCGATTATATATTTCAGATCTGGCTAATTTACAGAACAAGATTTGAGTGGAAGTGTATTATTACCACTTATATACTCACCTTGGTTTGACGAAGGTATACCATGGTATGAGATGTATGTATTGACATGATGATGCGGTAAGGAAAAATTGCTAAGCTTTAGCATAATAATCCAATGGTCAACAAGCAAGGACAAAGTATCTAGACCCACTGGCCTAATATGGAGAATGGATTTGTCGGCCTGGCTGGCCTTATGATATATGTACACATATTGGTTTTGTTGTCACACATCCAGGTTGCTATTTACAGTGTCTATTGTGATTGTCATCTTGAGGCTTTGTTAGCTTATATAGTTATATGTGTACACTATGATATACATGTGGTACGTGTAGGCCACTCAGGTATCGGGTGTCAGCCACATCCTCTTAAGCTTGGGTGACAAAATGGGTAGACATGATGATGTTTTGATATAATGTTAGAAGAAAAGGTTTGAACCTATAAATCTTGGCTTATAGTATTGAGTGTAGTTTCCTTTTATTTAAAGATGTGGTGTTTCTATTTGTTCTTTGTTTAAATATGTAGTACATGTGAAAGTGTGATGTTTGTGAACTCATGGTACCTCAAAATGCATCTTCTCAACCGCTGCAGGTTTGTATGATGAGTATGATGGGGGTGTGGGGTTTGGTATCTAATAGCTATAGTTTCAATGTGTCCATCATATGCAAGATTGTGCACTATTTTCCTAGCCTCTGAATATGTTCAGAGTAGGGATGGTCCCAAGGGATCTTTAGCTTGTATTCATGAACTCTTTTAGATTTGATTAGTATTTGCTAGTTTAAATCATGACAACATGTTTGAAATATGTGGTTTGTGTGTAACTATGTAAGACATGCCTTGAATAACCTTTCACATGTCTTACATGATCTTGCCTATTTTTTTGTTCTGTTCTTAAGTTGTACTATCCAGTTTATGCATCAAAATCTTTCACTTCATCAATCTCTAGTATTAAATAAATTCTAAGTCATTTCTTGTGTTTTAAATCAACCAAATCTGTATCATGAATGTTTAGTTAGGTCTGTCTGCATCTCCTTATGAATGCCATGTTACCACTACCTATCTATGAGTTCATTCATCTGGCCTAAATGCATGTCTAAGTGAAGAACAAGGGCTCGGAATCAATAGTTGTCACATGTTACTTACAGCTTCAAAATAATAAAGTTAGGCTAATTTCCAGCATGTTAGTTTAAAGAGTTGACTCATAAAGTCCTTTAGACCTTTGTATGTTATTTAAGTCCAAATGCCTTGTTTTGTTTGCTTCTGTGTCTATGTCTGTTTTGAAAGTATATATGTCCTAGAAACAAACATTTTAGGAGCAAATGTACTTGAACACATTCATATTATTAATGAGATTAATATATTTGGCTTTAGCAATTATTGAATTATTATTTGATTGTTTATATTATTCATTAATGTGCATCCCTTGAACTTACATTGTCATTGATAGTGTGAGATATTAATGATAGAGTGTAGTTCTTAAAATAGCCTAGACTAATGATCATTGAGAATGGGATATCAATGATATGTTGTAAGTCGACATGTGGTCTGCATCACATTCTTAGAGAATGTAGTATATCTCACTTACTGCTAGCAATAGTTGCTAGTGATGGACACATGAATACTCTTAGAGGAGTATTGGCAAACCCTGCTGATAAACTATTTGTTATACATGTCTAGAGTATTATCAGCATGTGGGAGATAGAGGTCCTTAGACTTGAGGTCAATATCACCTTGTTTACGGAGTAATGCACTTTGATCCTGTCCTAAGCTCAAATGCCTTATAGGTTGAGACGCGGCTTGTGTTGGGTGCATTACGAAGTAGATTAAAGGTGGTAGTTGAGCCAAGAATAGGATTCATTCCTCGATTGGAATTTCGAGAGAACACTCAGCTTCTCAGAGATATTAAGTCGACCAAGTCATTGGCCAATGCAAAAGACATATCTAGGATATGGTCTAGTTGTCGACTAATATATAGATGAGATAAAGTGATCAAGCCATTTGGATAGACACTTGGCAAATCTTAAGCTTGATCGAGTGTGTCGCGAATGAAAGGAATTTATCATCTCACATAGAGGTCTGTTTACTTGAGTCTTGTAAACGTACTTCACACATTGGGTCCGTCACCGGCGCCGTCTAGGAGTTCCGTGTGAATCTTGATTTGATCAAGTGCCGATGTGTGGAGGCCTAAAGGGTCACACTAAGTCGATTGTCTTTTCGGTCTAAGGGTATATTGAGAGAATGTAAAATATCGGATTTAGAATCAGGATATTTTATTTAATAATAAATTATGGGATAATTTTCATTTGATGAAAATTATATAATTAAGTCAAAATTAAATCTTGGATTTAATTAGAACTAAAACGTGCAGAAAATAAATGGATGAGCCGCACAGCAGTGAACCCAGTTCGACTGGCCCACTGCGATTTGGATTTGGGTCAGGTCTTGAATCCTGATCCAAATCTGATTTGATTTAGGGTTTCCTCCACTATATATTTGGCACTTAACTCATAATTTCAGTTGCACTCACTTTCCACTTTCTGAACTCAGAGTTCAGAAAATAAAATTCTCAAACCTCTGCCAAGATTCCTAGCTTTCTTGGGCAAAATAATATACCGAAGCAAGGGTTGCACCCGGATTGGCAATCGCGTGCGCTCCCTTTAGTAAAGACTAACAAAGCTTAAACTGTAAGATTTCCTCCTGTCTTTGCAGATTTGAATTATCGCATAATCATACCAGAAACGTTTGTTGAGGCAAGTAAGTTTACTCAAAATTTTAAACTCCTGATGTGTCTTACTTGTGTGTTTTACACCCAACAAATCCCTTCAGTGGTATCAGAGCCCAGGCTGGTTTAATGATTATACGATAATCCTTAATAACGATACGTGGGATAATTAATTGTTTTATTTTTTGAAAACTGATTTTCGGGAAAAAAAATTGGGCAGTGAACAATAACCGACATTGTTCACTGCGTGAGCGATGACATGATTCTGTTCCGCGGTGTGGCTGATGAATTTCAGGATTTTTTCCGGTGATTCAATGTGTTCTAACACCGTCTCCACTATTATCGAGAAATCCACTTTTAAAGATGGTCGATAAAGGTGTTGAGAGGTAGCGGAACGCGATGAAGTCGCCGAAAAAGTCGCTGGAATTCCGCCAACGGCGGGACTGTTTCCGGCCACCACGGGCGACGAAATCATTAAGTAATAATACCATCGTGTTTGTCTCGATGAGAGGAATCTAATGGTGGTAGTGTTGCTCGACAACGATGACCGGAAAAGAAGCACCACCTACGGTTTTAGAAACCACCGGCGACGGCACCAATTCCGGCCACCGTGGGCCACCAAATCGGTGGTGATAACCACCGGTGAGTTCGTCCCGATGTGTGCCATTGTTTGATGGGTTTTAATTCCGTCAATTTCGCCCCAAAATCCGAATCTCAAATTTGATTTGGGGTTGGAATTGTTTTTGAAAATTTAAAATAGTTTGAGGACCTTTTTGCAATTAAAATTAGGGTTTTAAAATTGAAGATTGGTCCTTAAACAAATCTGAAAATATTTTAAGTTCTAAAAATTACAAATTAATCCCTGAGATATTTTCTGGAATTTTAAAAGTTTTTAAAATCAGTAGATTCAGTCCCTAGGTCAATCTGTAAATTTGAAGCGATTTGGTCCTGGGTAAATCAGTAAATATTTTAAGGTTCAAAATTACGAAATAATACGAAAATTAAATTTTAATTTCTGAATTATTAAGGGACTGTTTGGATGAGCAGAAAATTCCGAAATTGTAAATTGAGTTTGAATTTTGAATTTAAATATTTTCTAAATTGAAACAAATTAATTAACCCACAATTATTGTTATTTAGCATATTATTTGATAATGTGTGCACAAATTAATTGTTTCTTCTAATTGTTTAATTGATTGTCATTTAAATAATTAGAATAGAGTCCGCATATATATGTTTGGGTAGGCGGCACCCAGTATTTGTTAGTCCGCAATTATTGTCTGGGTAGGCGGCGCCCAGTAATTGTTTACTTTCAATGACCGCTATAATTGTCTGGGTAGACGGCGCCCAGTATGTGATTAAAACCATCTTATATCATGTCTATTGGGTTTGATGCTTTCCCATCTAAATGTGTTTAGAAATTGCATGATAGGATGTCATATGATGTATGATATAATAGTTGATCTTAGTCATAATCCTGAATTAAAATGTTCCCCAAATTTAATACAAGTCTCATTTAAAATGAATGCGTCGTCCGTTATAATTGATTGTGGTGCAAAATCTTTTTCGGTGAGATGAGTATTTATGCCCCAACATTTGCTCTAAGTCTACGAGGACTCATACCCTTTCATAGATGCATATAAATATTGTAGTAGGTGATAAACCTTCGTGAGTATTTACACCCCAGTGTTTGCTTAATGAAGGCTAAGCCCACTTAGATACATAATTGCAGTCGCATAACGGGGTTGACTTGCTAGGTTGTCTTAGCGCCCTAGTGTCGGACAGCCGAGGGACGCAGATCGAATTATTTAGAACATTCGGTCAACTAAGAGTTGCAAATTGTTTGCAATTGGTTTAGAGACCTACCAGATCGTGTTGTTGAAGTTATCAGCCTCAGCAAACGCGGAGACAACATGAGTTTGGATCTTGGCCCATTATGACCGTATTTGATATGAGTTTGTATTCTTTATGGGGTAAAAGAGTATGTTAAAATAGTGGGAGCTAATTAAACTAAAGACCATGTTAGTTAGTTAATGAATGTGTTCAATAGAAATTATATTAAAGTATTAATTTCAAGTTTATCTTTTCTTCAGTTACAATGTCGAATCTGTCACTTAAAATGTTGGTTGAAACGAACAAGTTGAATGGAGCCAATTTTCCTGACTGGTTAAGAAATCTGTGTTTGGTACTGCGATTAGAAAAGATTGAGTATGTATTGGATACAACACTCCCTACAGTCCCTGCTGAAGATTCTGAAGAGTATGCTCTGTTTGACAAAGCAGGCTATCAGAAATATCTTGATGATGTTGTTGCAGCACAATATGTTATGCTATCTTCTATGACTCCAGAGTTACAAAGACAGCATGAAAATATGGGCCCCAACGAGATGCTAGAACACTTGAAGAGTCTCTATGACTCACAGTCTCAGACAATGCAGTATGAACTGTTGAGAGATCTCTTTAAGTGTAAAAATGAAACGAAAGGTCAGGTGTCACAACATGTTTTGAAGATGATTGGATTAATTGAGAGGTTGGCTTCGATTGGAACGAAGTTGCCTGCAAATGTTTCTGTTAATCTAATATTGAACTCACTTCCTGGTTTTTTTGAGAACTTCATTGTGAATTACAACATGAATGGAACGAAAGCAAGGCTCCCAGAACTTCATAATATGTTGAAGACCTTCGAGTCGTCCACCTCCAAAGGTAAAGTTGTGCTCATGGTGGTCTCATCTAGCAAGTTCAAACCTAAGGGTAAGAATATGCAGAAGAAGGGTAAGGCGGTTGCCGCCAAACCCACAGCTATGAAACCTAAAGGAGTTGTTCGAAAGAAGGCCAAGATAGCTGCTGATGTTTGCCTCAATTGTAAGAGAAAGGGACATTGGAAGAAGGATTGTACAGCCCCAGGGGGAGACAAGGCACAAGGTGTTGGCCCTGCTGGACAAGGTATGTTTGTTATTGAAATAAATATGTCTATAACTAATTCTCACTGTTGGGTATTGAATACCGCTTGTGGCTCACACATTTGTAATAATGTGCAGGGGCTAATTGACAGTAGAAAGGTTGGACCTTGGGAAGTAGATCTACGCGTTGGCAATGGAGCTAGAGTTGATGCGGAACACATGGGGACTTATAGACTAGATTTACCTTCAGGCTTTTGTTTAGAACTTAATAATTGTTATTTTGTTCCGTCTTTGACGAGAAATATTATTTCTATCCCTATGTTAGACATTGAGGGGTTTTCCTCACATATTACCAATGGAAATTATGTTTTATCTTATGATGGTTTTATTTGTGGAAATGCTCCGCTTGTGGATGGATTGTATGTTCTAAACTGTAGCCATGAAATTTTCAATATACAAAATAAAAGAGCTAAAATAAGTAATCAAAGAAATCCCACCTACTTATGGCATTGCAGACTTGGTCACATCAATGAATCAAGGATAGCAAGATTGAGGAAATTAGATTACTTAGAACCATTTGACTTAGAGTCATATGGTGATTGCGAATCTTGCTTAAGAGGAAAGATGACAACCAAATCACTTTCTGGGAAAGGAGTACGTGCCAAAGAGGTGCTTGAGTTAGTCCATACCGATGTATGTGGGCCTTTTCCAACTCAAGCTAAGGGAGACTTTCTTTATTTCATCACTTTTATAAACGATTTCTCAAGATTTGGGCATGTGTATCTTATGAAATATAAGTCTGAAGCTTTTGAGAAATTCATGGAGTACAAGTCAGAAGTAGAGAAGAAACTTGAAATAAGTATTAAAACTCTTCGATCAGATCGAGGAGGTGAGTACTTAAGTAAAGAATTTCTAGATTACTTGAAGCTTCATGGAGTCCATTCAGAATGGACACCTCCCGGAACGCCACAAATGAATGGTATTGCTGAGAGGAGAAATCGTACCTTATTAGATATGGTTAGATCCATGATGAGCTTCTCAGCTCTACCAACATACCTATGGGGATATGCATTGCAAAGCTCAATCTATATTTTGAATAGAGTTCCATAAAAGTCAGTAGAGAAAACTCCATATGAGATATGGAATGGCAAGAAGCCAGCACTTAGACACATGCGACCCTAGGGGTGCCCTGCATATGTAAAGAAGTTGCTCACTGACAAATTGGAATCTAAAAGTGAGAAGTATTATTTTGTAGGGTATCGTAAGGAAACAAGAGGGTACTACTTCTATCTTCCTGAGGAACATAAAGTAATTGTTTCCAGAAATGCAACTTTCCTTGAAGAAGACTATGTCTACAAGAAACAGAGTTGCAACAAGATAGAACTTGAAGAAATTCAAGAAGTACAAATAATGTAGAGAATGACCTGATGCGCGATTTATGCACACACTTTTAAACGCAAGTGCACGTTATCGTATCAAGTAGTATAGTCTTAGATAAGACCGAATATCGTCCTCTGAGATTAGGGTTCAAGTATCAGTTATCTATTTTATAGTATCTATTTGGTGAATTAATATTTGATTGGTTGTTTATGACTAAGAATTATAAAAGATAAGTAAATATAAAGAATTACTTCAGATGTGATGAGAATAGGGCTTCTATGCATCCTTACTATCCGCTTATATTACTTGTTAATGCATTACTTATGGTGTTCTTCTTTTGGAGAAAGCAGGTTTACGAAATCGTTTTATACTCCCGTTAGGGTTATATAAACACTCAACCCGGTATTGTTCCTTACCTAACTTTCACGATAAGGGTAACTCTATAGGAGGATTAAGCACAAAAACCTAGTTGGCCGTCACGCAATGCAAAATTAGGGTTGTTAAGCCTCTCATCAACGCTACAAATCTAATTGAGGTATTTTCATCCCCAACTCGAGACCGTCTACCCAACTTACAGCATATTCACAATCCCTCCTTTTCAGAATCTGATTAGAAATCATATAGTGATAACTAGTTGTCAATTAGCTACCAAGAATTCAACTCAATTATTGGATAGATCTCTCAATAAGAATAATAACCATAAGCATGCATTAAGTTATAACATAAGGTTCAAGAAATTCAACATAGAAAGCCCTATAAGAGAATTAGTTCCTAGCCATGAATATGACAAGAACTAATTCAAAGTTCATCATGCAAAAACTGAAATAAATAAAGGAAAGGGAAAAGAAATTACTAAGCTAATGGTGTCCAATCTCCAAGTCAAGAATCTTGAGTTGTGCAAGAAAGGGGAACCCCCAAAAACTGCCTAGGGTTCTCCTTATATAGTTTTAAAACGCCTCCCTTCTTTTCCTTCCAGGCCTGGCCCAAAAATCCGTCAAAAGACCTAATTTTTCCGCGTCGGCGCCGCGGCCCTGCTGTCAGGCGCCGCGGCGCCTAAAGTTCTGCAATACTTCGGGTGTTTTGGCGCCGCGGCCCTGATATCTGGCATGCGAGGCGCGCGGCCTGCAACTCTGTGGCTTCTCGGATGTTTAGCGCGCGGCCATTCTGGTCTTCGAGCGCGCGGCACTGGATCTTCTGACTTCTACGAATAATAGCGCGCGCCAGCCATTGCGAGGCGCCGCGGCGCAGGTCTGGATTTCAGCCTCGTTCGCCACTTTCTCTGTTTTCAGCTCTGGCATCTCCTCTTTTGCCCTTTTTTTGCTCCTTTTCCGCCATTTGGCCATTTCACCCACTTTGACTCAATAGAAAGAAAAACTATCCTAATACGACACTTATATGTGCAAAATGGGACAAAAGACTAACTAAAACAGACTCAAAAGGTGTATATAAAATCCACCGATCAAATACCCCCAAACTTAACCTTTGCTCGCCCTCGAGCAAAGATAGAAAGAAATACAATAAAATGACAGACTCAATAAATAAGAAAATCAACAAAGAAAATAAACAGACTCCCTGCCATTGATCACTTTTGCTGCATGAAGGTTAACTAGAAAAACATGAAGGTTAGCAGAATAATATGCAGGAACATATAGCATGGAATTTCAACACATTGAGCTAGATATTTCGCAAACTCATACTTATCATGCTTAAATGGAAGTCAGTGTACTCAAGTATGCATATAAATTCAAAAATTCCTATGGCATGCTTACTTGCTATTCTCCACTAATTCTGGATATACATAGAAGAGATCTTCAGGACTTTGGGGGTTGTAATGTAGGCTTAGGTAGGGGTTGGTAAAGATAGGCATTTAGGCTCATTTTTCTGTACCATAAGCTCTTTGGCTTTTCAATTTTTCCCTTTTTCTTTTGATCCTTTCCTTCACTTCAATTCTATCATTCCCCTCTTTTGTTTTGGGAGAGTGAAGTGTATTATACAAATAGGCACCTCCAAACTTAGGCTTTTACCTCTTTCTTATTACTTTTCCATTGGGGTGCATAAAACTTGTTCACTCTTTTTGTTTCTTCTTTTTAACACAATGTACTCCTATTTCATATTTTCACTTATGGCACAATTTTGTGGGAATATGGGGTGTCAAGAAGAAGTTTCAAATTTAGGCTCAATAGAGTGACTAGGGATATTTTTAAAGTGCGGGATAGAAAAGAATGGTAAGAATTGGCTATCAAAGAAATGCAAGTCATCTCCTAACATGCATATCCTAACTATTTCGCCTCAAATAGCAAACAATCGTACACATAGGTTTTCAATCATTTAGTATGCACAATTCAAGCATGAAACTCCAAATAGACAGATTTTTGTGAGTTTTTGGCATATCTCACCTAAGTGTTTAGATTAGTTGCTTCAATTCCTTTACATTATTCCACATTACTTCACTAGGTGTTTCTAGCAACTACAAAGATACATGATCTTTGTGAGCAATTATGACTCGAAAGAAAAAATTTTGGTGACTCAAAATAAACATAAAACAAATAGAAAAATTTAAATAAGACATAACATGACACACAAATAAAAACTAAAACACAAAACACACCCCAAACTTAAATCACACATTGTCCCCAATGTGTGTAGACTCAAAGATGAAAGAAAACGACACTTACAAACTTTGGCTAAAATGGTGGTGGTGGCGGTGGATAATCATCGACCATTGGTTGAACAAGGCACTCGGCTCGTCGATTTGTTGCCTTGTTTCTTCTGTCCTTGTACTCTTGTTTTCAAGGTCTGCATCCTCTACTTCTGTTGTGGGTAAAATTGCCTCATTGTGGGATCTGAAAGTTCTGCTCTTGTGGTTGGCGGTGGTGGGTCTGCCTCATGTGAGCCCTATTTGGACTCATTTTCATCCATGGCGGCCTCTCTGTTCTGCCGCTGCCGGTGGTGCTCTCGTCTGCTTTCTTTGGGGCTAAGTGCGGAAAAGAGTGCACTATCCCATAGGACACCGGTTGGTTTCTTTCATGAGTATCGTGGGTAGTTGTGGGACCGCACTCATGTGGCATAGACTGGTAATAAGTGATCCGTGTCCCAATCCACCTGTTGTCACCAACCTGCTGATTTCTTCGATGCTCTGCACTATCTCTTTTCCCACATCAATTATCAGCCCCCTCATAATTCCATAAATCACCTTAATCACGTCTTACGGCACTCTGGTGAAGTCGTAGATGGAATCATGCGAACGACGAAATCTGACCAAGCCTTGGCGCTTGTTAGTGCACCG
This sequence comes from Przewalskia tangutica, assembly GCA_029844215.1. Classification (NCBI taxonomy): domain Eukaryota; kingdom Viridiplantae; phylum Streptophyta; class Magnoliopsida; order Solanales; family Solanaceae; genus Przewalskia; species Przewalskia tangutica. The sequence continues at coordinate 133,930,398 of CM056719.1, forward strand.
CTTTCGGTGCTCTAGATCCATTCCTTCCGATCTCAGCGGCCCGGGGTAGCTGCGTGTCCTGATATTATTCGATCAATCTTGTTCTTGCTCTGAACCATGTTCTAAAATGGTTCCAATCGCTACTTTCTTCAACATCAAGCTGTTTTTAGCGTTGTATTTATTATACTGCGATCACAGCATATAATTTCTCCTTACAAAGCACCCTTTCTGTCCTCTCGGAAAGTTTGCATAAAATTCGCACCATTGTTGTATTCACTGGTTTTATCTTCTCGGATTGACAAATCTCTTCCACCCTTAGCTCTATCATAGCCGGATGGGCTCATAAACGTCTTCCTCCCATAGGATCCCTTTGGTAATCCATTCCCTTCGGAATTACGGGTCTAGTATCAAGTCTTTTGTATCTTTGGTAGGCACAGTAACTCACAAACCTATTTTCATCGTATTGGGGTGTTGGGGTGTTTGTGGAGCCTATTATCTTCCTGGTGGCCATGGTTAAAACAGTTTCTGGAGCTTTTAACTTAGGGGCAACTTAGTGGCACAACGTCTCCTACACACTCAACAACTAGCAGCGAAAAAAAAAAAAAAAAACAACACCCCCAAACTTCATCTTTCTACTCAATACCCACAACCTTCTTTTCTACTCCTTTCTCAACTTCACAACCAACTTTTGGTACCCAAACTACTCCAACTACAATACTCTTCCCAACTACTACCTCCTATGACTTCAGTGAAAGGATTCAAGAACAAAGATAGGGATTACCTTTTGATGAGAAGACTCAAGCTTGTTCTTGTTTCAATTGGGGGGTTGAGGCTCTGGAAGGGAGCTGGGTGGTTTGTGATAGTTGAGGTTTTGGGAATTTAAGAGTTTAGGTTGTGGTTGGGTTGGATTTGTGGAGGTTTGTGGGCAAATTCTGGAATTTCGTGGGTTTTGGAGAGGGACGGTGAGGTTTTGGAAGTTGGAATTGGGGAAAATCTGATTTTGGGGCGTTTTAAATTTCTGGATTCCCGCTTCGGCGCCGCGGCCCTGCTTTTGGCGCCGCGGCGCCCAAACATCTGCGCTCCTTCGGGACTTTCTGCGCCGCGGCCCTGCTCCTGGGAGCCGCGGCGCCTAAACTCGGCCAACTGCTCGAATTCTACCGCGCGGCCTGCTCGGCGCGCGGCTCTTAACTCCGAGCACTGTTCAGATCTTTTGGCGCGACCCTGCTCTGGCGCGCGGCTACGCTCTCTGGAAATCCTTGCTTTTCTTCAGTTTATTTCGTCCCCCGGTTTAATTTCTTGTACCTGTTAATCACAAAACAACAAGATCCAATCCGTGAAGGCGTTCTTAGGCAAACTAAAATAAAATAACGGCGAAATTCAACTAACATAATTGAAAACATTGGGTTGCCTCCCAACAATGTCTTTAACGTCTTTTAGCGGACGAGTTCCTGAACTTACTAGTACAGGGTGGATTAAGTCCCCAACGATCCATTTCCGCCACATTTGGCGTTTCCTTTTCTCCTTTTCTTTTTAGCATTATCGGTAGTAGGAGTTAGGAACAATTACCTCATTTAGTGTCATCTCAAGAAACCATGCTTGCTTTCTTGGGCTCATCACTCTTTGGTTGCATTGCAATGGCTCGCGTGGGGTTTGGTGGTGTTGATTGCAAAACACCCACTTACGGTTCTTGGCTCGATGGCGTGTTTAAAGACTTTAAACACCATCTCTTCGTTCTCCACTCTTAGCGTTAGCTCTCCTCTTTCAACGTCAATCAAGGCTCTACGGTTGCTAGGAATGGCCTCCCAATATGATCGGGATTCTGCATCTTCTTCCATATCGAGAATGAAATCTGCGGGAAAGAAAAATTTTCCTACGCCACAATCACATCCTCGATCCTCGCCGTGGATGAACCAGCATCTGTCGGCTAGTTGCGGACTCACGGTGGTGGGTTTGCTTCTCCTAACTCCAATCTTTTGAAAGCGATAGGGGCATCAAATTTATACTCGCCCAGATCACACAAGGCTCTGTTGCAAGTCACCGCCCATTGCTGTGCATGGTAGTGTAAAGCTTCAGTCCTTTAGCTTTGGTGGCAATTTCTTTTGTAAGATAGCACTACACTCTTACATTAGTGCTACTATCTCATATTCGCCGGTTCCTCTTTTCCCCAAGATTTCTTTCATGAACTTGAAGTAAGATGGCATCTGCTCCAAAGCCTCTATAAGCGGTATGTTGATGTGCAACTTCACGAATACCTCAAGAATTTGGAAAATTGTTTATCGACCGCCTTCCTTTGTAATCTCTGGGGAAAGGAATCTTTTACGTATACTCCTTCTCAGGAGTTTTCTCTATCACTGGCTAGGTTCAGTGCCTTATCTTTTCTAACTCGCTTCCTCTCAACTATTGGTAGGCGGTGTTGCTCAATTGTTTTCCAACTTCTCAATCGCATCGCCTTACATTGCTCCTCGGATTTACCTCGGTATTGCTTGGCAATGTCACAATGGCTTTGATGTTTACCTTTGCTATTTGTCCTACTGTGTTTCCAAGTTTACGAGCGAGGATCTAGGTCTGTTATAAATTGCGTGCAGGCGTTGGCAAGTCTTTGTCATGCCATTGCTAAGCTCATCTGGTTTTCTTCTTGACACTGGTGCATTGGTATTGTTGGTGAGGCTTGAGTGAAGAGGCATTGATTCTGCAGTGCTTGGTTACAGTGCTGGCCCTATCACGATTCTGCGCACGATATTGGTTTCTTGGCCACAGATGCTGATTTTCTTGTACGATCTCCTCTCCATGAGAAGTTTGGGTGATTCCTCCACTGGATTATAAGTGTTTGAGTAGGGGTTGTTCTGTTGCCTCTGGTAGTTACCTCGCTTGACACTCTGCACTGCTCCATTGGGATGTTGTTGGGATCATTGAAGGACACCTATCAAATGTGTGTGGGCCGCATATCTCACGATTTTTGGCGGTTACGGCATTCATCGACACGGTATGTTCTGCAATTGTTTCGCTAGAAAGAGCCACTTGCGTTCAAGCGACAATAGCATCTACTTCGTGGACCCAGCGGTTCTTCTCCCACTGGTTGCCCTCTCTTGATGACATGGTTGTTAGTGGCCATATCTTCTAATAACTCGTGGGCGTCGTGGGCTGTTTCCTCATGAATGCCCGCTGCGGTGCATCTATGATGGTTACGGTGATGCTTGCTCGGCCGTTGTAGAAAATATGAACCAAGTTCCACAACTCAATGCAATGGTGTGGACACTTCCTCTGTAGATCCTTGAATCTCTCCCACGCCATATAAGGACTCTCCATGACTTGATAGAAGTTGTTCAACTCCTCTTAATTTTCTTTGCTACAGGTGGAAAGAACTTGGCTAGGAATTTACGTGCATTTCATGCCATGTAAATATCGAATCGGTGGCGAGAATTCAACCATACTTTTGCTCTATCCACGAGTGAGAAGGAAAGAGCCTCAATCTGACGGCATCATCGATGCGCCGTTATATTCGAAAGTGGCACATAGCTCCAAGAAATTTGCTATGTGCATATGTGGATCCTCAGATGGCGATCCTCGGCGCATGTGTCTGCACCATGCTCGAATCATTGGTTTTATTTGAAATTGTTGGCTCTATTGTAGGGAGCCTAATGCAATCTGTGCTCCATTCACTCTTGGTAGCACATAATCTCCTGGACTTCTTTACGGTGGATTCGAACCACGTCCTCCATATCTATTGGCACTTGAGGATCTCACAGGTTAAGTTGATTTTCACCTAACCCTTCTCATCCTCGTTATTGTTGGGCACCGTCCATTTCTATCAACGTTGCAATTATTGATTCTTTACATTACGTTTGCGAGCTTTCTCAATTCGGATTGAAGGGAACAAGAGTGTCGACTCCTCTTCTCCTTCGCATAAACCGATATCACGAGAAAGATCAAAAACAAACAAAGAATCACGGCACCCTGATTTTCGTAGAAACTAAAAATAAATAATAAAAAAAATGAAAATTAAATCCAAATTAGAAATTAAAAATAGATAATTTGATATTGAACTATTGCCTAATCCCCGGCAGCGGCGCCAAAAACTTGATGCGCGATTTATGCACACACTTTTAAACGCAAGTGCACGTTATCGTATCAAGTAGTATAGTCTTAGATAAGACCGAATATCGTCCTCTGAGATTAGGGTTCAAGTATCAGTTATCTATTTTATAGTATCTATTTGGTGAATTAATATTTGATTGGTTGTTTATGACTAAGAATTATAAAAGATAAGTAAATATAAAGAATTACTTCAGATGTGATGAGAATAGGGCTTCTATGCATCCTTACTATCCGCTTATATTACTTGTTAATGCATTACTTATGGTGTTCTTCTTTTGGAGAAAGCAGGTTCTGAAATCGTTTTATACTCCGTTAGGGTTATATAAACACTCAACCCGATATTGTTCCTTACCTAACTTTCGATAAGGGTAACTCTATAGGAGGATTAAGCACAAAAACCTAGTTGGCCGTCACGCACAATGCCAAAATTAGGGTTGTTAAGCCTCTCATCAACGCTACTGAATCTAATTGAGGTATTTTCATCCCCAACTCGAGACCGTCTACCCAACTTACAGCATATTCACAATCCCTCCTTTTCAGAATCTGATTAGAAATCATATAGTGATAACTAGTTGTCAATTAGCTACCAAGAATTCAACTCAATTATTGGATAGATCTCTCGATAAGAATAATAACCATAAGCATGCATTAAGTTATAACATAAGGTTCAAGAAATTCAACATAGAAAGCCTATAAGAGAATTAGTTCCTAGCCATGAATATGACAAGAACTAATTCAAAGTTCATCATGCAAAAGCGAAATAAATAAAGGAAAGGAAAAGAAATTACTAAGCTAATGGTGTCCAATCTCCAAGTCAAGAATCTTGAGTTGTGCAGAAAGGAACCCCAGCGCCTAGGGTTCTCCTTATATAGTTTTAAACGCCTCCTTCTTTTCCTTCCAGCTGGCCCAAAAATCCGTCAAAGACCTAATTTTCAGCGTCGGCGCGCGGCCCTGTCGGCGCGCGGCTAAAGTTCTGCAATACCCGGGTGTTTTGGCGCGCGGCCGATATCTGGCATGCGAGCGCGCGGCCACTGCGGCTCTGTGGCTTCTCGGATGTTTAGCGCGCGGCCTGTTTACAGTCTCTGAGCGCGCGGCTGAATCTTCTGCAGCTTCTCGAATAATAGCGCGCGCGACCCTCGCTTCAGCTGCGAGGCGCGTGCAGTCTGGATTTCAGCCTCGTTCGCCACTTTCTCTGTTTTCAGCTCTGGCATCTCCTCTTTTGCCCTTTTTTTGCTCCTTTTCCGCCATTTGGCCATTTCACCCACTTTGACTCAATAGAAAGAAAAACTATCCTAATACGACACTTATATGTGCAAAATGGGACAAAAGACTAACTAAAACAGACTCAAAAGGTGTATATAAAATCCACCGATCATGACCCCTTGTCAAATGACCTAGACAAGGATTCAGTGAGAGTATTTGATGATGATTGGGTACTTAGAGTACGCCTTGGCCCGATGGGAGTGTTGTGAGGATCTGCGAAATGCAAGACCCTCATGCACAACCAATGGTAGATGACACAATAGTTGTGCATCATCCTATTCAAAATGATATTCCTGAAAGTTCTCAAGGTGGTGGATTGTCCAACACACAAACATCTTCTCAAAATTAAAATACAACAAACACTGAAACGCAGAATGTTCAATTCCGTAGGACCACTAGGACTCATCGTGCACCTGAAAGACTTAATCTCCTTGTTGAAACACATAATGCGATAGATATTCCTAATGATGATGAGCCTGCTACCTACAGCGAAGCAATGCTAGACATTGATTCACAGAGATGGCAAGAAGTCATGAAATCCGAAATGGAGTCTATGTACATAAACCAAGTGTCACGACCCGATCCCGGGCCCGCGACTGGTGCCCTACCTGGGCACCCCTTACAGGTATACATCAGAGAATAGCAGCGGAACATACAAAACTCATAAAATACTTAAACAGTAAATATCAACAGGCTAGCCGATAAGGCCACCTTCCGAGAAATATACATAACCCAAAATAAAAACAGTTACATCTTTGTTCTTACAACCCAATCCACAAGATATGACTACAGACCTCTAAGAATAACAACTGTGACGGGACAGGACCCCGCCATACCCCTGAATGTACATAAATCTACAACATCAGGGACACCGTACTAAAAGACAAGCCTCCGGAGAAATGGAGCTTCTGACAACTGATCAGTAATCCTAAGAGTGAGGATCAACCACCTGCTTACCCCTACATGTGGCATGAACGCAGCCCCCCGAGGAAAGGGGGGTCAGTACACAATATGTACCAAGTATGTAAAACTGGAAAATACTGCAATTTACATCATAAGTCTAAAATAAAGCTGGAGACATGTATGATAATCAAATTAACAGTATATTGTGTCTTACTAACAATGAGAGTAAAATATACATTTCCGGTTCTTAAAAATAGGAAGCTGGTGATTAACCTAGGGCCATCCGCCCGTAGTATTATCACGTAATCCTACTCCTGGGACTATTTCACCCGCATAGGCCGTATGGACCCGCATGAGGTAACTTCCTCGCATAGGACTGGTCCGCCCCGCATAGGACTATTTCACCCGTATGAGTCATACGGACTCGCATGAGGTATTCCTCGCATCATGGGTAGCAAATCCATGAAATATGCAAATGTCACAAGCCTGGGGAATGACCTCGTAATGAACAATATATCACAAGCACAACCGGCTACTATAAATAACATAAACAAGTTAAGAAACCCCTTAACTTCTCATTTGACTTAATTAGCATACACTCTCATTTCTTTTAACTTAAGGCACTATCGTATCATAAAAGATCCGGAAATTTAACCCAAAGTACTACGTACTTCTATTCTTTTAAAATGACTCTTTTTCATATAAAACTCCAAGATACTAATAACCGTAGTATCATGTCATATTTACTTTTCAAGACAAGTCACAATACCTTTTAGAACTACATTTATAGGCTTCTAAATCAAGTGATTTTTTACTTTAAAACTTTAAGCAATTGATGCCTTCAAATCAATTTGTCTTTCTTCCTTTCAAGACATTTTATCTTTATTTACATTACTAGAGTAAACCATTCTTTTAACTTCCCATAAAGTTATTATAACCAACTTCCCATAAAGCTGTTATACTAACTTTATGCTTTAGACACAAAGGCATTCTTATCCTTTTTAAAACAAGTGAGTTAATTCTCTAACTCAACCAACTTGGACATTCTTAAAACAAGTCAAGGATACCAAATGAAACTGAATTCATTTAAAGCTCGTACGTCTACCGTACTATACATTTATAACTACTCATGCTCAAGAGATAAGAAAGTTCCACATACCTCTTTGGTTCAATCCACTTGTTAAGTCCAATATGTCGTACGTAGTATGTCAACCTATAATGACCATAATACGTCTATTAACTTCAAACGTAGAATATTCTAAGTGTAAAGTCACCAAATTCTACGGAAAATCGGACAGCACTTTCTTTGTTTCTACGTACTTTTCCACCTTTTTCAAGGCCCGAATTCAATAACCAAACATGCCACATTTAAGGCTCAACAATGTAGTTAACAATAGGGGATTACACGCCTAACAAGACGTGTAAAATTCTGCCCCACAATTGATATCAAAATAGTCCAAAACACAATGTCATTCTCGGCAATTGAGGTACAACAATACAAAGTCTTTTCCAATTCTTTTTCAATCCAATTTATTTAGTCTAACATGTTATATAGCCGCAATCGATTATAACAACTACAATCTTCAATTATATAACATGCGACGATTCTAATTATCGACCAAATTATATTTCAATTTCAAATGGCTAATAAGGTCATTTCGGATTTTAGGCTTCCAATATCCAAAACACTTATCAATCTTCAATACATATACTTCATGCTAGTTAAAATGTATAACCACAACAATATGTAATCTTATAACACTAAGAGAACAAGATTGTTACCTTGACAAGCCTTAATCCAACTCCAAGATCCGAAGTCGCTCCTTAGCAACTTAGCGCCTTTCCTTGACACTCCAATCCGCCACTTGAAGCCCTTAAAAGTTTACAAACAACTTTCCTTCAATTTCCAATCCAAATCTATGAAAGCGACTTAGGTTTTCACCTTGTGACTAATGCAAAAATGACACTTTTTGGGATCTTTCTATTGAGATACCCTTACAATACCCTTAGAAACCTTGGTTTAAAGTATGGAGATTATTGAACAACAAACGAAAATTTTTCTTGTTGGAACCCTAGCAAACCCGAGAGCTCCTTTAGACAAGCACAATATTTCTCTAAATTTTTCTAAGTATGGGAACTTGTCTTGCTAGTAGTATGCTTATATAACCATATGGAGGGTCAAGATTAGAACAATTGGGTGGCTTGGATGCATTTCACTTAAAGATCTAGTCAAGTGGCTCTTTGACTTAGTCAAATAAATCAAGCTCTTAGCTTGCAAGACTTGGTCATCTATACTTTGGTCAAATGACCATTAAACCCATGGTCTAATTCGACCAAGACCTTCCAAGGGGTGACACGTGTCGCCCTCCCATTCGTCGCAATATTTCGTTTCCCGACATTTCCATAATTCCGATAAATTTTTACTAGTCTCAAATCTTATCATTTTTGAGTTCTTACGTACGTTCTTATAAACATGTCCTGGAATTACGGGGTGTAACACCTACCGGCAGCAGCTCCCGCTGAAGCAATTGTAGCAGCTCCTGCGCCGATTCATTTTTCACCTTCTAATCTTACATAATAATAAAGAAACTTTAAAGAAAGTTATCTCTTTATTTGTTTATCTCGCCCTTCTTTCTTTTCTTCGATTTTAGATCGTAAAAAAGAGAATGGAATTTCCCGTTTATATGCTAGAGTGAATCGTTGGATTGGGTAGTGGCTTCTCCCTTAGAACAAAATCGACTAACAGAGAGGAAAAAATCCCTTTATGGCGTTCCCCTGGTCAAGGAATCGATCGAACATTCTCGATTTCAAAAATCCAAGGCAAACGAGACTCTTGAGGATATCTTATCCAATAAAAAAACAACTCTCGAAGATAGAGAAGAAGTATCTTCAGTTCGTGAAGCTGTAAAACTTCACTTTCACATCACAACAAAAGGAGAAGAATACTTCTTAATTAAACAGATGGAAGCAGAGGCGGAAGCGAGACGAGACGCAACTACTAATCTCGGGTGCCCGGACATGTCGTTACAGAGCACATGACAATTGGTTGACTTGCCAATAGGGGTTAGACCCATATGATGCAAGTGGGTCTTCAAGAAGAAGATTGATGCATATGGCAAAGTACAAAACTATAAAGCAAGATTGGTGACCAAAGGTTATAATCAACGACATGGGGTCGATTATGATGAAACATTTTCACCTGTTGCAAAGATTAGGTCCATTCGGATTTTGCTTGCAATAGCAACATACTATGATTATGATATTTGACAAATGGATGTTAAAATTGTCTTCCTCAATGGAAATCTGATTGAGGAGGTGTATATGATACAACCAGAGGGTTTTACATCCAAGACTCAGCCCAAAACAGTATGCAAGCTACAAAAGTCCATTTATGAACTTAAGCAAGCCTCAAGGAGTTGAAATATTTTTTTTGACAAAGCAGTCAAATCGTTTGACTTTGTTAGAAGCAAGGAAGATTTGTGCATTTATAGTAAACGCACAAATGAGAGCATTGTCTTCATTGTTATATATGTAGATGACATATTGATAATGGGAGACAATAAGGGTCTCATGTAATCAGTCAAAGAATGGTTATCGAACGCCGTGATGAAGGACTTGGGTGAAGCCTGCTACATTCTTGGAATTAGAATCTACAGAGATAGACCCAATAGATTGTTGGGGTTGTCACAGTCCGTATACATAGACAAAGTGCTAAAACGTTTCTCTATGGAAAATTCCAAGAAAGGGAATCTTCTTATGGGTCAAGACATCAAGTTGTCAATGAAGGATTGTCCTTCCACAGTTGCAGAACTTGAACGCATGAAGAGAATCCCATATGCTTCAGCTATATGATCAATCATGTATGTCATGACCTGTACAAGGCCAGATGTGGCCTATGCACTTAGCATGACTTGCAAATTCAGCGAGAATCACGGGAGGAACACCGAAGCGATCGAAGTATTCTTAAGTATCTTAGACGAACTAAAGAATACTTCTCAGTCTATGGCGGACAAGAAGAGCTAGTAGCTACTGGGTATACTGATGCTAGCTTCCAGACAGATCTTGATGACTTCAAATCTCAGTCTGGTTATGTCTTCATTTTAAATGGTGGAGTAGTTGGTTGGAAGAGTTCCAAGAAAGCTACTGATCGGTGTATTTTATATACACTTTTTGAGTTGTTTTTAGTGAGTCTTTTGTCCATTTTTGTACAAATACGTGTCGTCTTAGGATAAATTTTCTTTCTTTTGAGTCAAATTGGTTAAAATGGCTCATTGGCGTAAAAGGAGCAAAAAGAGGGCAAAAACGGAGGTTCCAGAGCTCGAAATACGAGAAAGTGGCGAACCAGGCACGGACACGGTAGCGGCCTCGGCCAGCGGGGCTGGCGCCCGGCGCTAATATTGAAAGCTTGAAGAAGTTCCAGCGCGCGGCTCTAGATAGCGAGTTGCGGCGCGTATTTAATCTTGAGCGTCACGAGAACTTAGCGCATGGCTGATGGCATGGCGCGCGGCGGGAAAAATTAGATTTCTGAACGAATTATGGGTCAGGCCTGAAGGAAAACCTTAATGACGGTTTGGAGGCTATAAAAAGAGAACCCTAGGTCAGAATTAAGGGTTCCCTTCTTGCCAATTCACATCACATCTTGGAGTTCAAGATTGGAGACCATTCTTTAGTAATTTCTTTTCTTTCTTTTACTTTATTTTCAGTTTTGATCGGTGTATTTTATATACACTTTTTGAGTCATTTTTAGTTAGTCTTTTGTCCCTTTTTGTACAAATAAATGTCGTATTAGGATAGATTTTATTTCTTTTGAGTCAAGTTAGTTAAAATGGTCCAATGGCGGAAAAGGAGCGAAAAGAGGGCAAAAGTGGAGGTTCCGGAGCTTAAAAGCAGAGAAAATGGCGAGCAGGCGGCACGAGAGCAGCGCCGGCTCTCCCATCAACAGTGCGGTGCGCGGCGCCCAATACCCGAAGGCGCGAAGTTGCGGCGCGCGCCCGAGCAGCGAAGGCGAGGCGCGGCGCCAAATCATCAATATCGCGAGAACTTCGCGCCATGGCCGATGGCGAAGCGGCGCCGGCAGCGGAAAATCGAGTTTAATGGCGATTTTACGGGCCGAACTGAAGGAAAAGTTAGGCGGTTTGAGCCTATAAAAGGAGAACCCTAGGCGGTTTTAAGGGTTCCCTTTCTTGCCTGACACAAGGCTTCTTGGATTGAAGATTGGAGACCATAATTTAATAACTACGTTTCTTTTCTTTTCTTTATTTCAGTTTTTATGATGAACATTGAATTAGTTCTTGTCATGTCAATGGCTAGGAACTAATTCTATTATAGGGTTTTCCATGTTAAATCACTAGAAACTTATGCTATGAATTGATGCATGGTTATGGTTATTCTTCTTCTTGTTGAGATTTATCCAATAATTGCTTTGAATGCTTGGTAATTAATTGATCACTAATTATCATTACTTATATGATTTCTAATCATTCTTCGAAAGGAGGATGTTGTGAATATGCTGTAAGTTGGGTAGACATATTTTGGATTGGGGATGAAAATACCTCAATTACTTGTGTAGCGTTAACGAGAGGTCTAAACACCTAATTTTACGCATGGCGCGTGACGGTTAACTAGGTTTTGAGTCTTAATCCTCCTATAGAGTCATCCTTATCACCGAAAGGTAGAAAGGAGCAATACTGGGGTTGAGTGTTTATATAGCCTTAACGGGAGTATAAAACGATTTAGTAAACCTGCTAGCTCCAAAAGAAGAAGAACCATAATTCATTGCATTAATAAGTAACATAAGCGGATAGTTGAGGAGACGTGGAAGCCCTATTCCCATCACTACTGAAGTAAACATATAGATAATTAGCCTTTATAATTGTTAGTTATAAACAACAAAATTAATATTGGTTACCAAATAGATACCAAAAGATAGATAATTGGTACTTGAACACTAATCCTTGTGGACGATATTCGGTCTTACCAAGACTATATTACTTGTCACGATAACGTGCACTTGCGTTAAAGTGTGTGCATCTTTTTCTCGCATCAAGTTTTGGCGCCGTTAGTTGATTAGGCATAGTTCAATATCAATTTTATCTATTTTAATTTCTAATTTGGTTTTTAATTTTTATTTTATTTTTACGTTTTATTTATTTATTTCGGTAAAAATCAGGGTGCCGTGATTTGTTGTCTGTTTTTTATCTGTTTCAGGAAATCAGTTTATGCGAAGGAGAAGAGGGGCAGACACTCTTGTTCCCTTCAATCCAGAGATTGAGAAAACTTGTAAACATAATAGAAGAAACCTGCGAATTTCAGCCTTGATAGAGATGAACGGTGTTCAAAACAATAATGTGATGAGAGAAGGGTTAGGTGAAAATCAACCTAACCCAGGAATGCCTCAGAGAGTGCCAATGGACGTCGAGGAGAGAGTGCAAGTCCAGGCAGAAAGAAGCTTGGGAGACTACGTGCTACCGAGGGTGAACGGAGCACAGACATGTATTAGGCTCCCTGCAATAGGAGCAAACAACTTTGAGATAAAACCGGCGATTCTGAGCATGGTGCAGAACACAGTGCAATTTGGAGGACTGCCATCAGAGGATCCACATATGCACATAGCTAATTTCTTGGAGCTATGTGCAACTTTCAGATATAACGGCGTTCGATGATCTTGTCAGTTGAGGCTTTTCCCTTCTCACTCGGGGATAGAGCAAAGTATGGTTAAATTCCTGCCGGTGATTCGATTTTTACATGGCAGAGGCGCACAAAAATTTCTAGCCAAATTCTTTCCCCCATGCAAAGCAGCAAAATTGAGAGGGGAGCTGAATAACTTCTACCAAGAAGATGGAGAGTCACTATACGAAGCTTGGGAGAGGTTCAAAGATTTGTAGAGAAAGTGCCCACACCACTGTATTGAGTTGTGGAACTTGGTCCACATCTTCTATAATGGGCTCAGCGGAACAACCAGAACCATTATAGATGCAGCAGCAGGTGGGACATTCATGAGGAAAACAGCCCACGACGCTCACGAATTGTTAGAAGATATGGCCACCAACAACCATGTCACAGAAGAGAGATCAATGAGTGGTAGGAGAATAGTGGGAGTTCACGAGATAGATGCCATTGCTGCCTTGAATGCCTAAATGGCCCTTTTGTGAAAGCGATTGCGACAATCTGATGTCGATGAATGCGGTCAGATGCCAAGAAATTGAAATATGTGGTGGCCCACATACATTCGATAGGTGTCCTTCAGCTGATCCTAATAATGTGCCAATCGAGCAGGCAGAGTGCCAGGCCTTGGGTAATTATCAGAGGCCACAGAACAACCCATACTCCAACACATATAAGGCAGAGTGGAGGAATCACCCAAATTTCTCATGGAGAGGAGACCGAGGCGGCGAGAATCAATATAGGTCGATGCAAAACGTGAGAACCAAAATCAGCATCCATTCACTCAGGCCTCACCTTCCAACAATTTAATACACTGTCGGCCGAAAAAGCGAGCGGCGAGAAGCAGCTTTGTTGGCACTCACCAACGCCCAGATCCAGTTCGTGACGGAAGCTAGATCCTCGTTCAGGAACTTGGAAACACAAGTGGGTCAGCTAGCAAAGCAGGCAAACATCAAGCCACAGGGTACACTGCCAAGCAACACAGAGGTGAATCCGAGGGAGCAATGTCAGGCAGTACAATTGAGAAGTGGCAAACAGTTGGAGCAGCAGTCACCCCAGCCAGTAGTTGAGCAAAGGGCAGAGATAGAAAAAGAGAAGGTGGTTGAATCTCGCCCAGTAGTAGAGAAAACTCCAGAGAAGGAGTATACAGAGAAGATCCCTTTCCCACAGAGATTGCAACGGAAGGCAGTTGATAAACAATTCTCCAAATTTTTGGAGACATTCAGAAAGCTGCATATCAACATACCTTTTATAGAGGCGTTGGAGCAGATGCCCTCCTATTTCAAATTCATGAAGGAGATCTTGGGGAAGAAGAAGAAACTGGCAGAGTATGAGATGGTAGCACTAACGGAGGAGTGCAGTGCTATCTTGCAGAAGAAGTGTCCCCCTAAACTAAAAGATCCAGGGAGCTTTACACTACCTTGCACAGTTGGCAGGGTAACATGCAACAAGGCTCTGTGCGATTTAGGAGCAAGTATAAATCTGATGTCGTTATCGGTATTTAAACGGTTGGAGTTGGGTGAGGCCAAACCAACCACGGTGAGCCTGTAGCTGGCCGATAGGACAGTGGTTCATCCAAGAGGGAAGATTGAGGACGTGATTGTTAAAGTAGGAAAATTCTTTTTTCCTGCGGACTTCCTCATTCTTGACATGGAAGAGGATGCAGAAATCTCTATCATATTGGGGAGACCATTCCTGGCGACAGGGAGAGCATTGATCGATGTAGAAAGAGGAGAGCTGACATTGAGGGTGGAGAAGGAATAAATGATGTTTAAAGTATTTAAACACATCATTGAGCCACCAACCATGAGCAGGTGCTTTGCAATCATCACCATCAAACCCCCCTGTGAGCCAACACCAGCCAAACCAAGGGAGATGAGCCCACAAAAGCAGGTATGTGACGCCGAACCTCCACAAAAGCAGGTATGTGTTCTGAGTCCGCGAAGATAATTCTAAGAAAAGAAGAATAAAAAGGAACCGAAAACAAAAAATGTGGAGAAAATGGATTGGTTGTGGGGTTAATCCACCCCACACTTATTGAGTTAAGGAACTTGCGTCCGGCTAAAAGACGTTAAGACAGCGCTACTTGGGAGGCAACCCAAGGTATTTTGATTTATCTTACGTTAATATAGTAGTTTTTATTAAGAACGGTCTCACGGAGGTAGTGTTTGTGTTTTGATTGACAGGTATAGGCCAATAAATTGAAGGCGAAAGCGAAGAAACGAAGGATTTCGAGAAAAAGCGGGTAAGCGCGCAGCAGGCGAGCGCGGCGCGAAAGAAGCGAAGGTCTTGAAGATTAAGCGTCGCGGCGCCCAGGAGCAGGGCCGCGGCGCCAAAAACCCAGAAAAATTGCCAAGTCTAGGCGTATTTCCATGCCAGAACGCGGTGCGAGAATTCCGGCGATTCAGAACATTGGGCGTCGCGGCGCCAAATGCAGGGCCGCGGCGCCGAAGCGGAAATCCAGAAAGTAATAAAACGCCCAAAAATCCGATTTTCCCCAATTCCAAACCAAAACCTAACCTTTCTTCTCCACAAAACCCACGAAAATTCAAACCTCACCCACAAATCTCCCACAAATCAAACCCTACCACAACCAAAACTCTTAAAATCCCTAAACCCTTAGCCATCTCAACCAACAAAAACTTCATCTCATTGCCTCAAATCACCATTAGAAGCAAGAACACCTTGAAGAACATCATAAAAAGGTAATCTTCATCTCTTCTTGAAAGCTTTCAGTAGTCAAGGGAGGTAGTAGTTTGGAGAAGTATTGCATTGTTGAAGTAGTTGGGGTGCTGAAAAATTGGTTGTGAAGTTTAGAGGAGGAGTATTGATGCACGTTAAGATGCACACACTTAAACGCAAGTGCACGTTATCGTATCAAGTAGTATAGTCTTAGATAAGACCGAATATCGTCCTCTGGGATTAGGGTTCAAGTACCAATTATCTATTTTCTAGTATCTATTTGGTGAATGTATGATTGATTGGTTGTTTATAACTACAAATTATAAAAGCTATTTAACTATAAAGGTTTACTTCAGTTGTGATGAGAATAGGACTTCTATGTATCCTCACTATCCGCCTATGCTACTTACTAATGCATTACTTATGGTATTCTTCTTTTGGAGAAAGCAGGTTTACGAAATCGTTTTATACTCCCGTTAGGGTTATATAAACACTCAACCCGATGTCGTTCCTTACCTAACTTTGATAAGGCAACTTTATAGGAGGATTAAGAACAAAAACCTAGTTGACCGTCACGCACAATGCGCAAAATTAGGGTTGTTAAGCCTCTCATCAACGCTACATAAATAATTGAGGTATTTTCATCCCCAATCCAAGAATGTCTACCCAACTTACAGCATATTCACAATCCCCCCTTTTCAGAATCTGATTAGAAATCATATAGTGATAATTAGTTGTCAATTAATTACCAAGAATTCAACTCAATTATTGGATAGATCTCACAATAAGAAAAATAACCATAAGCATGCATTAATTTATAACATAAGTTTCAAGAAGTTCAACATAGAAAGCCCTATAAGAGAATTAGTTCCTAGCCATAAAGATGACAAGAACTAATTCCATGTTCATCATGCAAAACTGAAATAAAGTAAAGAAAAGGAAAAGAAATTACTAAACTAATGGTGTCCAATCTCCAAGCCAAAAAGTCTTGTGTTGTGCAAGAAGGGGAACCCTCAAAAACTGCCTAGGGTTCTCCTTTTATAGGCTGCAAACCGCCTCCCTCTTTTCCTTCAGGCCTGGCCCAGAAATTCGTCCAAAAACCTAATTTTTCCGCGTCGGCGCCGCGCCACAGCGCCGCGGCCGGAAGTCTGCAATCCGTCCGGGTGTTTTGGCGCGCGCCACGCTGCTCTATGAGGCGCCGTAGCTGTATCTTCTGTAGCTCCTCGGATGTTTAAGCGCCGCGACCGCTGTATCTTATGCGAGCGCCCGTGCGCAGTCTTCGCCTCTGAATAGTGGCGCGCGGCCTCGCTTAGGCTGCGAGGAGCGTGGCTTGTCTGGATTTCGCCCTCGTTCGCCACTTTCTCTGTTTTCGGCTCTGGCATCTCCTCTTTTGCCCTCTTTTTGCTCCTTTTCCGCCATTTGGCCATTTTAACCACTTTGACTCAAAAGAAAGAAAAACTATCCTAATACAACACTTATATGTGCAAAACGGGACAAAAGACTAACTAAAACTGACTCAAAAGGTGTATATAAAATACACCGATCAAATACCCCCAAACTTAACCTTTGCTCGCCCTCGAGCAAAGATAGAAAGAAATAAAATAAAAGACTCAAAGAAACAAAAAATAAAAGACTCCCTGTCATTAATCACTTTTGCTGCATAAATGTTAACTAGAAAAACATGAAGGTTAGCAGAATAATATGCAGGAACATATAGCATGAAATTTTCAGCACACTAAACACATGAAGCTAAATATTTCGCAAACTCATATTCATCATGCTTAATGGAAGTCAATATACTAAATCATGCATATAAATTCAAGAATTCCTATGGCATGCTTACTTGCTATTCTCCACTAATTCTGGATATGCATAAAAGAGATCTTCAGGACTTTAAGGGTTGTAATGTAGGCTTAGGTAGGGGTTGGTAAAGATAGGTATTTAGGCTCATTTTTCTGTACCATAAGCTCTTTGGCTTTTCAATTTTTCCCTTTTTCTTTTGATTCTTTCCTTCACTTCAATTCTATCATTCCCCTCTTTTGTTTTGGGAGAGTGAAGTGTATTATACTAATAGGCACTGAACTTAGGCTTTTGCCTCTTTCTTATTACTTTTCCATTGGGGTGCATCAAACTTGTTCACTCTTTTTGTTTCTTCTTTTTAACACAATGTACTCCACTATTTCACATTTTTACTTATGGTACAATTTGTGGGAACATAGGGTGTCAAAGAAGAAGTTTCAAATTTAGGCTCAATCGGGCTGACTAGGGATATTTTTAAAGTACAGGATAGAAAAGAATGGTAAGAATTGGCTATCAAAGAAATGCCTGAGTCATCTCCCTAACATGCATATCCTAACTATTTCGCCTCAAATAGCAAGCAATCATAACACATAGGCATTTATCATTTAACATGCATAACTCAAGCAAGAAACTCCAATAGGCAGTTACGTGAGTTTTGGCATATCTAACTTAAGTGTTTTGATAGTTGCTTCAATTCCTTTACATTATTCCACCTTACTTCACTAGGTGTTTCTAGCAACTACAGCATACATGATCTTTGACAGGCAATTATGACTCAAAAAGAAAAAAATTTGGTGACTCAAAATAAACATAAAACAAATAAAAAGACTTAAATAAAACATAACATGACACACAAATAAAACACCCCCAAACTTAAATCACACATTGTCCCCAATGTGTGCAAGACTCAAAGAAAATAAAAGAAAAAAAAACTTACAGACTTTGGTTAAAAATGGTGGTGGTGATGGTGGATAATACTTTGAATTCCGTGAGGGGAGGAGCATTCTTGGTGTTTTGATTTGGCGATAGGGTCTTCGGATCAGGGTGTCTTCCAGAATTCGTTCTTTTCCGTTGTGGTGCCGCGGCCCTGCAAATGGCGCGCGCTAAACTCTGGCGTCTTACGATCATTCGTAGCGCCTGCGTTGAGCCGCGGCGCTATTGCGATTTTTCTGGGTATCCTTGGCTTCTCTTCATTTTTCGCCTTCCACATCCTTGGTTTTCACCTGTCAACACAACATAGACATACGAACCCAAGATCGTGAGACTGATCAAGACGAAATAAAATAAACTAAAAACATAGATTGAAATATCATAATTAAAAACGTTGGGTTGCCTCCCAACGAGCGTTGTCTTTAACGTCTTTTAGCCGGACGCAAGTTCCTTAGCCTTAATAACCTTGGGGAGGATTAAGCCCCCAACCTATCCATTTCCTCCACATTTGGCGTTTTCTTTTTCTTCTTTTCTTTTTGGCATTATCAGTAATAGGGAGTTCAGGAACACTTACCTCCTTTAGTGGCATTTCGGCAAACCATGCTTGCTTTCTTGGGCTCATCGCTCTTTGGTTGACTTGTAATGGCTGGCATGGGGGTTTGATGGTGCTGATTGCAAAGCACCCACTTATTGTTGGTGGCTCAATGATGTGTTTAAAAACTTTAAACACCATTTCTTCATTCTCCACCCTTAGTGTTAGTTCCCCTCTTTCAACATCAATCAAAGCTCTCCCCGTTGCTAGGAATGGCCTCCCCAATATGATCGGGATTTCTGCGTCTTCCATATCGAGGATGAGAAATCTGCGGGAAAGAAGAATTTCCTACTTTCACAATTACGTCCTCGATCTTGCCTCTTGGATGAACCATCTGTCACGGCTGGCTGCGGGCTCTTGTGGTTGGTTTGGCCTCACCCAACTCCAATCTCTTGAATCGATAGGGCATTAGATTTATACTTGCCCTAAATCACATAGCGCTCTGTTGCAAGTTACCACGCTTGTGCAAGGTAGTGTGAAGCTCACGGATCTTTAGCTTGGGTGGCAACTTCTTTGCAGGATAGCACTACACTCTTACATTAGTGCTACTATCTCATATTCATGACTTCTTCTTTTCCCCAAGATTTCTTTCATGAACTTGAAATAGGAAGGCATCGCTCTAAAGCCTCTATAAAAGGTATGTTGATATGCGAACTTCTGAATACTTCCAAAAATTTGGAAAATTGTTTATCGACCGCCTTCCTGTAATCTCTGGGGAAAGGGATCTTTCTGTATACTCCTTCTGCAGGTTTTCTCTATCACCGGGCTAGGCTCAATCACCTTCTCTTTTTCTAACTCGATTTCTTCTCAACTCTTCGGTGAGGTGGTTCTTTGCTCAATTGTCTTCCACTTCTCAACCGCTCGACACCGCTCCTCGGATTTACCTCTGTATTGCTTGGCAATGTCCTCGTGGCTCGATGTTTGCTGCTTAGCTATTGCCTACTGTGTCTCAAGTTTCGAATGAGGATCTAGCCTGTCATGAATCTGGTGCAGGCATTGGCAAGTCTTTATCGCGGTACTTCGGCTCGTCGGCTTTTCTTTACGAGCGTGCATTGAGCTGATCTTTGTGGGGCTTAGTGAAGAGTGATTATGAATGCTGCTTGGTTACGATCATCGCCTATCACGGTCTGTTGCCTCGATATTGGTTCTGCGCCTGAGTGCGGATTCTGCGCCCACGATATTGATTCTGGCGTACGATCTCCTTTCCATAGAAATTTGGGTGATTCCTCCACCTGGATTATAAGTGTTTGAGTAGGGGTTGTTCTGTTGCCTCGTAATTACCTCCGCTTGACACTCTGCTGCTCCATTGGTATATTGTTGGGATCATTTGAAGGACACCTATCAAATGTATGTGGGCCACCACATATCTCATGACTTTTAGGCATGCATGCGGCATTTATCGACATTTGTATGTTCTGCATTGTTTAAGCTAGAAGAGCCACTTGGGCATTCAAGGCAGCAATAGCATCTATCTCGTGGACTCCCACTGTTCTTCTCCCACTAGTCGCCCTCTCTTCAGTGACATGGTTGTTAGTGGCCATATCTTCTAATAACTCATGAGCGTCGTGGGTTGTTTTCCTCATGAAGGCTTCACCTGCTGCTGCATCTATGATGGTTACGGTTTGTCTTGCTCGGCCGTTGTAGAAGATGTGGACCAAGTTCCACAACTCAATGCAATGGTGTGGACACTTCCTTTGTAGATCCTTGAACCTTTCCCAAGCTTCATATAAGGACTCTCCATCAGCTTGGTAGAAGTTGTTCAACTCCCCTCGCAATTTTGCTGCTTTACATGGGGGAAAGAACTTGGCTAGGAATTTCTGTGCCAGCTCGTGCCATGTGAATATCGAATCGGCTGGCAGGGAATTCAACCATACTTTTGCTCTATCCCTGAGTGAGAAGGGAAAGAGCCTCAATCTGACGGCATCATCAGTAACGCCGTTATATCTGAAAGTGGCACATAGCTCCAAGAAATTAGCTATGTGCATATGTGGATCCTCCGATGGCAGTCCTCCGAATTGCACTGTGTGTTGTACCATGCTCAGAATCGCCGGTTTTATTTCGAAATTGTTGGCTCCTATTGTAGGGAGCCTAATGCAAGTCTGTGCTCCATTCACTCTTGGCAGCACATAATCTCCCAAACTTCTTTCTGGCTGGATTTGGACTCTCTCTTCCACGTCTATTGGCGCTTGCCTAGGTATTCCTGGATGGGGTTGATTCTCACCTAACCCTTCTCCCATCCCGTTGTTGTTTTGAACGCCGTTCATCTCTAACAAGGTTGCAATCCGCTGATTCTTTCTGTTCTGTTTGCAGGTTTTCTCAATTTCTGGATTGAAGGGAACAAGAGTGTCTGCTCCTCTTCTCCTTCGCATAAACTGACTTCCTGAAATAGATCAAAAACAGACAACAAATCACGGCACCTCGAATTTTCAAAAGAAAAATATAAAAATTAAAACTTAAAAGAAAAGTTAAAAACCAAATTAGAAATTAAAAATAGACAACTTTGATATTGAACTATGCCTAATCCCCGGCAACGGCGCCAAAAACTTGATGCACGTTAAGATGCACACACTTAAACGCAAGTGCACGTTATCGTATCAAGTAGTATAGTCTTAGATAAGACCGAATATCGTCCTCTGGGATTAGGGTTCAAGTACCAATTATCTATTTTCTAGTATCTATTTGGTGAATGTATGATTGATTGGTTGTTTATAACTACAAATTATAAAAGCTATTTAACTATAAAGGTTTACTTCAGTTGTGATGAGAATAGGGCTTCTATGTATCCTCACTATCCACCTATGCTACTTACTAATGCATTACTTATGGTATTCTTCTTTTGGAGAAAGCAGGTTTACGAAATCGTTTTATACTCCCGTTAGTGTTATATAAACACTCAACCCCAGTATCGTTCCTTACCTAACTTTCGCTGATAAGGGCAACTTTATAGGAGGATTAAGAACAAAAACCTAGTTGACCGTCACGCGATGCGCCAAAATTAGGGTTGTTAAGCCTCTCATCAACGCTACATAAATAATTGAGGTATTTTCATCCCCAATCCAAGAATGTATACCCAACTTACAGCATATTCACAATCCCCCCTTTTCAGAATCTGATTAGAAATCATATAGTGATAATTAGTTGTCAATTAATTACCAAGAATTCAACTCAATTATTGGATAGATCTCACAATAAGAAAAATAACCATAAGCATGCATTAATTTATAACATAAGTTTCAAGAAGTTCAACATAGAAAGCCCTATAAGAGAATTAGTTCCTAGCCATAAAGATGACAAGAACTAATTCCATGTTCATCATGCAAAACTTAAATAAAGTAAAGAAAAGGAAAAGAAATTACTAAACTAATGGTGTCCAATCTCCAAGCCAAAAAGTCTTGTGTTGTGCAAGAAGGGGAACTCTCAGCGCCTGAGTTCTCTTTTTATAGAGGCAAACCGCCTCCTCTTTTCCTTCAGCTGGCCAGAAATCGTCCAAAACCTAATTTTTCAGCGTCGGCGCCATGCTGCAGCGCGCGGCCGAAGTTCGCAATCCGTCGGGTGTTTTGGCGCGCGGCCTGCTATCTATCTGTCGAGCGGCGCCCAGTACTGTATCTTCTGTAGCTCCTCGGATGTTTAGCGCGCGGCCCATCTGCATGCTCGCGGCGCCGAAGTCTTCGCCTCTTCGAATAGTGGGCGCGCCCTCGCTTTAGGCTGCGAGGCCGTGCGCTTGTCTGGATTTCGCCCTCGTTCGCCACTTTCTCTGTTTTACGCTCTGGCATCTCCTCTTTTGCCCTCTTTTTGCTCCTTTTCCGCCTTTTGGCCATTTTAACCACTTTGACTCAAAAAAAAGAAAAACTATCCTAATACAACACTTATATGTGCAAAACGGGACAAAAGACTAACTAAAACTGACTCAAAATGTGTATATAAAATACACCGATCAAGTATACAAGGAGGGTGTGGATATTTTGTAGTACAGGAATTGGAGTTTGGGAGTGTTAGTATTGTAGCTGCTAATTGTTGATTGTGTTGGGGAACATTTGTAAGCTGCAAAAAGTAATTTAACCATGTCCGCCAGAAAGAGAAGAGCCTCTACATCCACCTCAGCCCCGCAATACGATGATACTAGGTTCGTTAGCCACGAAGCTTATACAAGATACAAAAAGCTTAGTACTAGGCCCTTAATCCCTGAAAGTGGAATGGACTACCATAGGGATTCGTTTGGGGAGGAGGATGTCTATGAGCTCATTCGGGCAATGATTGAGATGATGGGGTGGAAGAGATTTGTAAATCCGGACAAGATAGCACCAATGAACACAGCGATGGTGCGTGAATTCTATGCTAACTTTCCGAAGAGGGTGGAAAATAAATGTTTTGTGAGGGGAAGATATTTGCCTGTGACGGCAGCAGCGATAAATTTGATATTAAGAACAGTTGATGTCGAGGAAAGAGGTGATGACCGAAGCTACTTCAGATCTTGGTCTAGAAGCACCAACCGCATCGACTGGGATACCGTTGCATGCACAGTGAGCTACCCTGGGGTTGCGTTTGATATTGCAAGAAATGGGTTAAGAGGACTGAGCAGGTGCCAGTTCAACAAAACAGCCAATGGTTGGCTATATTTCATCAGTGCCCATCTGATCTCATCAACGCACTTCACCAGAGTGCCAGAAGATAGGATTAAATTGATATATGGAATCATGACGGGAAAGACGATTGATGTGGGGAAAGAGATAGTGCAAAGCATTGAAGAAATCAGCAGGTTGGTGACAACAGGAGGATTGGGACATGGCTCACTTATCACTAATTTATGCCACATGAATGAGGTCCCAGTCCTACCCACTGATACTAATGAGAGAAACCAACTGCCTGTATCATATGGGATAGTGCACTCTTTCCTGCACTCCAAGCCCTCCAAAGAAGCAGAAGAAGAGCACAACCACCACCAAGAAGCAGAGAGGCGCGATGGCGAAGATGAGCACGAAATAGAGGCTCAATATGCGGCAGGCGAGCCACCAACCAACCACGTAATCGAACCTTGATTGCCGTGATGGGCGGCTACTCCAGAATCAGATGAGGATGATGCAGAGTTTGGACACGGTGATACAAGGACAACAAGAAACGAGACAGCAAATTAACGAGATGAGTTCCTTGTTCAACCAGTGGTCCATGCACTATCCAATGTCACCACCACCACCACCACCATTTTAGCCAAGTCTGTAAGTGTCTTGTTTTCTTTTATTGTCTTTGAGTCTACACACATTGGGGACAATGTGTGATTTAAGTTTGGGGGGTGTTTTATTTGTGTCTTATTATTGTTTTATGTGAGTCTTTTTGATTGTTTTGTGTATTTTTGAGTCATAAATTTTTTTCTTTTTGAGTCATAATTGTCTGTCAAAATATCATGTATGCTGTAGTTACTAGAAACACCTAGTGAAGTAAGGTGGAATAATGTAACGAAATTAAAAGCAACTATCTAAACACTTAGGTTAGATATGTCAAAAACTCACAAAATCTGTCTATTTGGAGTCTCTTGCTTGAATTGTGCATGCTAAATGATTAAAACCTATGTGTTATGATTGCTTGCTATTTGAGGCGAAATAGTTAGGATATGCATGTTAGGAGAGATGACTCAGGCGTTTCTTTGATAGCCAATTCTTACCACTTTTTTCTATCCCTGACACTAAAAATATCCCTAGTAAGCCCCATTGAGCCTAAAAGTTGAACTTTTTCTTTGACACCCTATATTCCCACAATTGTGCCATAAGTAGAAATTTGAAATAGTTGGAATAAAATGTGTTAAAAAAGAGACAAAAAGAGTGAACAAAAGTGATGCACCCCAATAAAAAAGTAATAAGAACTAGGCAAAAGCCTAAGTTTGGGGGTGTCTGTTATTATGATACACTTCACTCTCCCAAAACAAAAGAGGGGAAAGATAGATTCGAAGTGAAGAAAAGAACCAAAAGAAAAGGGAAACAATGAAAAGCTAAAGAGCTTATGGTACACAAAAATGAGCCTAAATGCCTATTTTTACCTACCCATACCTAAGCCTACATTACAACCCTTAAAAGTCCTGAAGATCTCTTAGATGCATAGCCATGATTAGTGGAGAATAGCAAGTAAACATGCCATAAGATTTTTGAAATTAACATGCATGATTCAGTATTGTGATTGCCATTAAGCATGATAAAAATGAGTTTGCGAAATATCTAGCTTAATGTGTTTAGTGTACTAGAATTTCATGCTATAGGTTCCTGCATATTATTCTGCTAATCTTCATGTTTTTCTAAGTAACATCAATGCAGAAAAAGTGATCAATGTCATTGAGTCTGTTATTTTCCTCATTCTTGAGTCTTTTATTTCTTTCTTTTTATCTTTGCTCGAGGGCGAGCAAAGGTTAAGTTTGGGGGTATTTGATCGGTGTATTTTATATACACTTTTTGAGTCATTTTTAGTTAGTCTTTTGTCCCTTTTTGTACAAATAAATGTCGTATTAGGATAGATTTTCTTTCTTTTGAGTCAAGTTGGTTAAAATGGTCCAATGGCGGAAAAGGAGCGAAAAGAGGGCAAAAGTGGAGGTTCCAGAGCTTAAAAGCAGAGAAAATGGCGAACGGGGCAGAAACACGAGACAGCGCCGCGGCGCCTCCCATCAACAGGTGCGAGGCGCGGCGTAATACGAAGGCGCGAAGTTGCGCGCCGCGCTGAATAGCGAAGGCGGCGCGGCGCCAAATCATCCGGTATCGCGAACTTGGCCAGGGCGCCGATAGCGTGCGCTGGCGCGGGAAAATCAAGTTTAATGACGATTTTCTGGGCCAGGTGATCGGTGTATTTTATATACACTTTTTGAGTCAGTTTTAGTTAGTCTTTTGTCCCATTTTGCACATATAAGTGTCGTATTAGGATAGTTTTCTTTCTTTTGAGTCAAAGTGGTTAAAATGGCCAAATGGCGGAAAAAGAGCTAAAGAGGGCAAAGAGGAGATGCAGTGGAAAGCAGAGAAAGTGGCGAACGAATGAAAAATCAAGACCAGCGCGCGGCCTCCTGTGATCAGCGGGCGCGGCGCCACTATCCGAGAGGTCGAAGACTGGTAGCGCGGCTACCGAGCAACAAAATCGGGGCGGCGCCTAAACATCAGGAGCTCAGAAGATCTGGCGCGGCTACTCGAACAGCGAATATCGGGCGGCGCCAAACACTGACGGATTGCGAAATTTCGGCGCGCCCATGCCGAACGCGGCGTCGACGCTGAAAAATTAGGTCTTTGACGAAAATGCGGGCGAACGAAGGAAAGAGGGAGGCGGTTTGCAGCCTATAAAAGGAGAACCCTAGGCAGTTTTTAAGGGTTCCCCTTCTTGCACAACACAAGACTTTGGCTTGGAGATTGGATACCATTAGTTTAGTAATTTCTTTTCCTTTCCTTTACTTTATTTCAGTTTTTATGATACACTTTGAATTAGTTCTTGTCATATTTATGGCTAGGAACTAATTCTCTTATATGGCTTTCCATGTTGAATTGCTAGAAACTTATGTTATAAATTAATGCATGCTTATGGTTATTTTTCTTATTGTGAGATCTATCCAATAATTGAGTTGAATTCATGGTAATTAATTGACAACTAATTATCACTATATGATTTCTAATCAGATTCTGAGAAGGGGGGATTGTGAATATGCTGTAAGTTGGGTAGACATTCTTGGATTGGGGATGAAAATACCTCAATTATTTATGTAGCGTTGATGAGAGGCTTAACAACCCTAATTTTGCGCATTGTGCGTGACGGTCAACTAGGTTTTTGTTCTTAATCCTCCTATAAAGTTATCCTTATCACCGAGAGGTAGGTAAGGTGCGATACTGGGGTTGAGTGTTTATATAACCCTAGCGGGAGTATAAAACGATTTCGTAAACCTGCTTTCTCCTAAAGAAGAATACCATAAGTTAATGCATTAGTAAGTAGCATAAGCGGATAGTAAGGATACATGGAAGCCCTATTCTCATCACCACTGAAGTAAACCTTTACATTAAAATAGCCTGCATAATTCGTAGTTATAAACAACAAATCAATCATAAATTCACCAAATAGATACTAGAAAATAGATAGTTGGTAATTGAACCCTAATCCTTGTGGACGATATTCGGTCTTACTAAGACTATATTACTTGTCACGATAACGTGCACTTGCGTTTAAAGTGTGTGCATCTTACCGCGCATCAAGTTTTTGGCGCCGTTGCCGGGGATTAGGCATTAGTTCAATATCAAATTTGTCTATTTTTAATTTCTAATTTGGTTTTTATTTTAATTTTTAATTTTTACGTTTTTCTTTTGAAAATTCGAGGTGCCGTGATTTGTTGTCTGTTTTTGATCTATTTCAGGAAGTCAGTTTATGCGAAGGAGAAGAGGAGCAGACACTCTTGTTCCCTTCAATCCAGAAATTGAGAAAACCTGTAAACAGAACAGAAAGAATCAGCGGATTGCAACCTTGTTAGAGATGAACGGCGTTCAGAACAACAACGGGATGGGAGAAGGGTTAGGAGAGAATCAACCCCATCCAGGAATACCTAGGCAAGCGCCAATAGACGTGGAAGAGAGAGTCCAAGTCCAGCCAGAACGAAGTTTGGGAGACTATGTGCTACCAAGAGTGAATGGAGCACAAACATGCATTAGGCTCCCTGCAATAGGAGCCAACAACTTCGAGATAAAACCGGCGATTCTGAGCATGGTACAGCACACAGTGCAATTCGGAGGACTGCCATCGGAGGATCCACTTATGCACATAGCTAATTTCTTGGAGCTATGTGCACCTTTTAGATATAACGGCGTTACTGATGATGCCGTCAGATTGAGGCTCTTTCCCTTCTCACTCAGGGATAGAGCAAAAGTATGGTTGAATTCCCTGCCGGTCGATTCGATTTTCACATGGCACGAGCTGGCACAGAAATTCTTAGCCAAGTTATTTCCTCCGTGTAAAGCAGCAAAACTAAGAGGGGAGTTGAACAACTTTTACCAAGAAGATGGAGAGTCCTTATATGAAGCTTGGGAAAGGTTCAAAGATCTACAGAGAAAGTGCCCACACCATTGCATTGAGTTGTGGAACTTGGTCCACATCTTCTACAACGGCCGAGCAAGACAAGAACTATCATAGATGCGAATGGTGGAGCATTCATGAGGAAAACAGACCACGACGCTCATGAGTTATTAGAAGACATGGCCACTAACAACCATGTCACGGAAGAAGGTCGACAAATGGGAGAAGAAACGTGAGTCCATGAAATAGATGCCATTCTTTGCCTTGAATGCCCAGTGGCCCTCTGCGAAAACGATTGCGAGCAACATCTGATGTCGATGAATGCGATGCAGATGCCTAAAAGGCGCGAGATATGTGGTGGCCCACATACATTTGATAGGTGTCCAAATGGATCCCAATAATATACCAATGGATCATGCAGTGTCAAGCCATAGGTAATTATCGAGCAGCGAACAACCCCTACTCCACACTTATAATCCGGTGGAGGAACCACCCAAATTTCTCATGGAGAGGAGACGGGGCAGCGAGAATCGGCACGAACCAAAAAACCAATACCAAGGGCAACAAAACCGATGTCGAAGCGTGAGAACGATGTCGACGCGAGAATCGGTATAGAGGCGATGCGAATCGGCAGATCGAATCGGCAACCGCCATTCAAGCCCCACGGCCTCAGCGATTGATCGCGGTTGAAAAGAAAAGCGGATGAGTGGCGGTATGGCGGCACTTGCCAACGCCAGGACGCGATTCATGGCGAAGCTAGATCCTCGTTGAAACTTGGAGACACAGTGGGTCGGCTAGCAAAACAGCAAACAATGAGCCACGAGGACATTGCCAAGCAATCTGAGGTAAATCCGAGGGAAGTAGTGTCGAGCGATGCGGTTGAAAGTGGAAAAGCGATTGAGCGGCGATCACCTCAGCCAGTAGTTGAGAGGAAAGCAGAGTTAGAAAAAGAGAAGGTGATTGAGTCTAGCCCAACAGTAGAGAAAACTCTGGAGAAGGAGTATACGAGAGAAGATCCCTTTCCCAGAGACTACGTGAAAGTGTTGATAAACAATTCTCCAAATTTTTGGAGACATTGAAAATGCATATCAACATACCTTTCATAGAAGCATTAGAGCAGATGCCCTCCTATTTCAAGTTTATGAAGGAGATTTTGGGGAAGAAGAAAAAGCTGGCAGAGTATGAAATAGTAGCACTGACAAAAGAGTGTAGTGCTATCTTGTAGAAAAAGTTGCCACCAAAGCTAAAAGATCCAGGGAGCTTCACACTACCTTGCACAGTGGGCAGGGTGACTTGCAACAGAGCCTTGTGTGATTTAGGGGCGAGTATAAATCTGATGCCCTTATCAGTTTTTAAAAGATTAGAGTTGGGTGAGGCTAAACCAACCACAGTAAGCCTACAGCTGGCCGACAGGACAGTGGTTCATCCACGAGGCAAGATTGAAGACGTGATTGTGAAAGTAGGAAAATTCTTCTTTCCTGCAGATTTCCTCATTCTTGATATGGAAGAAGATGCGGAAATACCTATCATATTGGGGAGGCCATTCCTAGCAACGGGGAGCTTTGATTGATGTTGAAGAGGAGAATTAACACTAAGGGTGGAGTTCAAGAAATGGTGTTTAAAGTTTTTAAACACGTTATTGAGCCACCAACAAGAGTGGGTGCTTTGCAATCAGCACCATCAAACCCCATGCGAGCCAATACAAGTCAACCAAAGATCGATGAGCCAAAGAAAGCAAGCATAGTTTTCTGAAATTCCAATAAAGGAGGTAAGTATTCCTGAACTCCCCCTTACTGATAATTCTAAGAAGAAAAGAAGAAAAAGAAAACGCCAAATGTGGAGGAAATGGATAGGTTGGGGCTTAATCCATCCTGTGGTTGTTAAGGCTAAGGAACTGCGTCCAGGCTAAAAGACGTTAAAGACAGGCTACTTGGGAGGCAACAACGTTTTCAATTATGTTATTTTAATTTACATCTTTAGTTTATTTTATTTTGTTTAGAACAATCTCACGGTCTTGGGTTCTTGTGTTTGTCTTTGTGATTGATAGGTACAGGAATAAATCAAGGCGAAAAATCAAGAAAAGCAATTTCGAAAGCGGGTAAGCGCGCCAGTGAAGCGAAGCGAAAAAGAAGCGACAGCGCAGTTTAAGCGCCGCGGCCACAGAAGCGGCGCCAAAATCGAAAAATTTGCCAAGTTTAGCGCTATTTCAGAATGTGCCATGCGCAGAAAGTCGAAGGCCTTGAAGATCAGGCGCATGGCTAAAAACAGGCCGCGTGGCGGGAATCCAGAAACTTAAAAACGCCCAAAAATCAGATTTTCCCCAATTCCAAATTCAAAAACCTAACCTTCCCTCTCCAAAAACCCACGAAATTCTAGAAATTTGCCCACAAATCCTCCACAAATCCAACCCAACCACAACCTAAACTCTTAAATTCCCAAAAACCCTTAGCCATCTCAACCAACAAAGCTCCATTCCATAGCCTCAAAACCACCAATTGAAACAAGGACAAGCTTGAATCTTCTCCTAAAAAGGTAATCCTTTTCTGTTCTTGAATCCTTTTATTGAAGTCATAGGAGGTAGTAGTTTGGAGGAGTATTGTAGTTGGAGTAGTTTGGGTGCTGAAAAGTGATTGTGAAGTTTGGAGAAAAGAGTAGAAAAGGAGGTTGTGGGTAGTGAGTAGAAAGGTTGAAGTTTGGGGGTGTTGTATTCGCTGCTAGTGTTGAGTGTGTAGGAGACAGTTGTGCCACTAAAGTATAAGCTGCAGATTTTGTTTTAAACCATGGCCACCAGGAAGAGAAGAGGCTCCACATCCACCCCAACCCCACAATACGATGAAAATAGGTTTGTGAGCTACGAAGCCTCCCAAAGATACAAAAAGCTTGATACCAGACCCATAATACCAGAAAGGGGAATGGACTACCAGAGGGAGTCATATGGGGAAGAAGATGTTTATGAGCCCATTCGGGCGATGATTGAGTTAAGGGATTGGAGGAAATTTGTGAATCCGGAGAAGATAGCACCAGTAAACACAACAATGGTGCGTGAATTTTATGCCAATTTTCCGGAGAAGGTGGAAAGGGGATGCTTTGTAAGGGGCGCTATGTGCTGTGGCGAGAAGATATAAATATACAATTGAAAACAGTTGATGTTGAAGAAAGAAGTGATTGGAATCACTTTAGAACATGGTCTAGAAGCATTGACCACATCGACTGGAATGCCGTCGCAAACACCGTGAGCTACCAGGGAGTTGTTTTTGAGATTGGAAGAAATGGGTCAAGAGCACTGAACAGGTGCCAATTCAACAAAGTAGCCAAAGGTTGGCTATATTTCATCAGCGCCCGCATGATTCCATCCACGCACTTCACCAGAGTGCCAGAGGATAGGATCAGCGATATATGGAATTATGAGTGGGTTGACGATTGATGTGGGGAAAGAAATAGTGCAGAGCATTGAGGAAATCAGTAGGTTGGTAACAACAGGCGGATTGGGACATGGCTCAGTTATCACCAAGCTATGTCACATGAGTGCGGTTCCAAACCTACCCACTGACACTCATGAAAGACACCAACTGCCCGTGTCCTATGGGATAGTGCACTCTTTCCTGCACTCCAAGCCCCGTGACGGACGAAGAGTACCGGCCGAAGCAGCAAGTGCAGCAGAGGCCTCCATAGACGAAGATGAGCCTGAAATAGGGGCTCAATATGAGGCAGGACCTAGCCACAGGCCAACCACAGGAGCAGAACCTCCAATGCCCACAATGGAGCAATTGTATCAGAATCAGATGAGGATAATGCAGACCTTGGACACAGTAGTACAAGGACAGCAAGAAACAAGGCAACAAATCAACGAGCTGAGTTCCTTGTTCAACCAATGGTCGATGCATTATCCACCGCCACCACCACCATTTTAACCAAAGTTTGTAAGTGTCTATTTCTTTTACTGTCTTTGAGTCTACACACATTGGGGACAATGTGTGTTTTAAGTTTGGGGGTGTTTATTTGTGTTTTGTTTTATTTGTGTCATGTTATGTTTTATTTAAGTCTTTTTGATTGTTTTATGTTTATTTTGAGTCACCAAAATTTTTTCTTTTTGAGTCATAATTGCCTGTCAAAGATCATGAATGCTGTAGTTGCTAGAAACACCTAGTGAAGTAAGGTGAAATAATGTAAAGGAATTGAAGCAACTATCTAAACACCTAAGTTAGATATGCCAAAAACTCATAGAATCTGTCTATTTGGAGTTTCTTGCTTGAATTACGCATACTAAATGATAAATGTTTATGTGTTATGATTGCTTGCTATTTGAGGCGAAATAGTTAGGATATGCATGTTAGGGAGATGACTCAGACATTTCTTTGATAGCCAATTCTTACCATTCTTTTCTATCCCGTACTTTAAAAATATCCCTAGTCAGCCCCATTGAGCCTAAATTTGAAACTTCTTCTTTGACACCCTATATTCCCACAAAAATTGTACCATAAGTGAAAATATGAAATAGTGGAATATATGGTGTTAAAAAAAAAGACAAAAAGAGTGAATAACTCTGTTGCACCCCAATACAAAAATAATAAGAAATAGGCAAAAGCCTAAGTTTGGGGGTGCTTGTCATTATTATATATACTTCACTCTCCCAAAACAAAAGAGGGGAAAGATAGAATCGAAATGAAGAAAAGAACAAAAAGAAAAAGGGAAATACTGAAAAGCTGAAGAGCTTATGGTACACAAAAATGAGCCTAAATGCCTATTTTTACCAACCCCTACCTAAGCCTACATTACAACCCTTAAAGTCCTGAAGATCTCTTTTATGCATATCCAGAATTAGTGGAGAATAGCAAGTAAGCATGCCATAGGAATTCTTGAATTTACATGCATGATTTAGTATATTGACTTCCATTAAGCATGATAATATGAGTTTGCGAAATATCTAGCTTCATGTTCTTAGTGTGCTGAAATTTCATGCTATATGTTCCGGCATATTATTTTGTTAACCTTCATGTTTTTCTAGTTAACACTAATGCAGCAAAAGTGATCAATGGCAGTGAGTCTTTTTATTTTTTTGTTCTTTGAGTCTTTTATTTTATTTCTTTCTATCTTTGCTCGAGGGCGAGCAAAGGTTAAGTTTGGGGGTATTTGATCGGTGTATTTTATATACACTTTTTGAGTCAGTTTTAGTTAGTCTTTTGTCCCATTTTGCACATATAAGTGTCGTATTAGGATAGTTTTATTTCTTTTGAGTCAAAGTGGTTAAAATGGCCAAATGGCGGAAAAAGAGCTAAAAGAGGGCAAAAGAGGAGATGCCAGAGCTGGAAACAGAGAAAGTGGCGAACGAAGGAAAAATCAAGACCAGCGCCGCGGCGCCTGCGATCAGCGAGGTCGCGGCGCCACTATCCAGAGAGGTCAGAAGACTCAGTGCGCTGGCTACCGAACAAAAATAGGGCCGCGGCGCCTAAACATCCGAGGAGCTACAGAAGATCTGGCGCGCGGCTACCGCATGCGAATATCAGGGCCGCGGCGCCACAACACCCGAAGGACTGCAGAACTTCCGGCGCCGCGGCGCCGACGCGGAAAAATTAGGTCTTTTTGACGAAAATCTGGGCCAGGCCTGAAGGAAAAGAGGGAGGCGGTTTGCGGCTATAAAAAGGAGAACCACAGGCGCTTTTAAGGGTTCCCATTCTTGCACAACACAAGACTTTGTCTTGGAGATTGGATACCATTAGTTTAGTAATTTCTTTTCCTTTCCTTTACTTTATTTCAGTTTTTATGATGAACTTTGAATTAGTTCTTGTCATATTTATGGCTAGGAACTAATTCTCTTATAGGGCTTTCCATGTTGAATTGCTAGAAACTTATGTTATAAATTAATGCGTGCTTATGGTTATTTTTCTTATTGTGAGATCTATCCAATAATTGAGTTGAATTCTTGGTAATTAATTGACAACTAATTATCACTATATTATTTCTAATCAGATTCTGAGATGGGAGGATTGTGAATATACTGTAAGTTGGGTAGAAATTCTTGGATTGGGGATGAAAATACCTCAATTATTTATGTAGCGTTGATGAGAGGCTTAACAACCCTAATTTTGCGCATTGTGCGTGACGGTCAACTAGGTTTTTGTTCTTAATCCTCCTATAAAGTTATCCTTATCACCGATAGGTAGGTAAGGTGTGATACTGGGGTTGAGTGTTTATATAACCCTAGCGGGAGTATAAAACGATTTCGTAAACCTGCTTTCTCCTAAAGAAGAATACCATAAGTTAATGCATTAGTAAGTAGCATAAGCGGATAGTAAGGATACATGGAAGCCCTATACTCATCACCACTGAAGTAAATCTTTACATTAAAATAGCCTGCATAATTCGTAGTTATAAACAACAAATCAATCATAAATTCACCAAATAGATACTAGAAAATAGATTGTTGGTAATTGAACCCTAATCCTTGTGGACGATATTCGGTCTTACTAAGACTATATTACTTGTCATGATAACGTGCACTTGCGTTTAAAGTGTGTGCATCTTACCGTGCATCACCAGGCCTGAAGGGAAAAGTTAGAGGCGGTTTTGAGCCTATAAAAAGAGAACCCTAGGCAGTTTTTAAGGGTTCCCTTTCTTGCACAACACAAGGCTTCTTGGATTGAAGATTGGAGACCATAATTTAGTAACTTTCTGTTCTTTTCTTTTCTTTATTTCAGTTTTTATGATGAACATTGAATTAGTTCTTGTCATGTCAATGGCTAGGAACTAATTCTATTATAGGGCTTTCCATGTTAAATCACTAGAAACTTATGTTATGAATTGATGCATGGTTATGGTTATTCTTCTTCTTGTTGAGATTTATCCAATAATTGCTTTGAATGCTTGGTAATTAATTGATCACTAATTATCATTACTTATATGATTTCTAATCAAACTTCGAAAGGAGGAGGTTGTGAATATGTTGTAAGTTGGGTAGACATATTTTGGATTGGGGATGAAAATACCTTAATTACTTGTGTAGCGTTAACGAGAGGTCTAAACACCTAATTTTACGCATGGCGCGTGACGGTTAACTAGGTTTTTGGTCTTAATCCTCCTATAGAGTCATCCTTATCACCGAAAGGTATAAAGGAGCAATACTGGGGTTGAGTGTTTATATAGCCTTAACGGGAGTATAAAACGATTTAGTAAACCTGCTAGCTCCAAAAGAAGAAGAACCATAATTCATTGCATTAATAAGTAACATAAGCGGATAGTTGAGGAGACGTGGAAGCCTTATTCCCATCACTACTGAAGTAAACATATAGATAATTAGCCTTTATAATTGTTAGTTATAAACAACAAAATTAATATCGGTTACCAAATAGATACCAAAAGATAGATAATTGGTACTTGAACACTAATCCTTGTGGACGATATCCGGTCTTACCAAGACTATATTACTTGTCACGATAACGTGCACTTGTGTTAAAGTGTGTGCATCTTTTCGCGCATCAAGTTTTATGTTGGATATTGAATTAGTTTTTGTCATGCCTATGGCTAGGAACTAATTCTAATATAGGGCTTTCCATGTCAATTCACTTGAACTTTATATTTATGAATTAATGCATGATTGTGGTTTTTCTTCTTATTGTTGAGATTTATTCAATATATGTTTTGATTGTTTGGTAATTACTTGATCATTAATTATCATTACTTATATGATTTCTAACCGAAATTTGAAAGGGGATGTTGTGAATATGTTGTAGTTGGGTAGACATAGGTTGAATTGTGGATGAAAATACCTCAATTACTTGTGTAGCATTAATAGGGTTTTTGTTCTTAATCCTCCTCTAGAGTCAACCTTATCACCGAAAGGTAGAAAGGTGTTGTACTGGGGTTGAGTGTTTATATAACCTTAACAGGAGTATAAAATGGATTAGTAAACCTGCTATCTCCAAAAGAAGAAGAACCATAGTCAATTGCATTAATAAGTAATATAAGTGGATAGTTGAGGAGATTTGGAAGCCCTATTTTCATCATTACTGAAGTAAACAACATAGTTAATTAGTTTTTATAATTATTAGTCATAAACAACAAATCAATATTCGGTCACCAAATAGATAACAAAGAATAGAAATTGGTAATTGAGCACTAATCCCTGAGGACGATAACTCGGTCTTCCAAGACTATATTACTTGACTCGACACGTGCACTTGCGTAAGTGTGTGCATAAATCGCGCATCAAGTTTTTGACGCCGTTCCCGGGGATTGGCGTAGTTTGATGGCGAAAAGATGCACACACTTTAACGCAAGTGCACGTTGTCGACTCAAGTAATATAGTCTAGGTAAGACCGAATATCGTCCTCAAGGATTGGTTTTCAAGTACCGGTTATCTATCCTATGGTATCTATTTGGTTAACGTAATTGATTGGGATTTTAGACTAATAATGCAGGAAATAAACTAATTATAAATATACTTTGATTTAAATCAGTTATGATGGGGGATTAGGGCTTCCAAGGTCATCAACTATCCACTCTATTCAATCCTTAATATAATTAGACTGACTTCTTCTTCTACGTTAAGCTAGCAGGTTTAATAATTCGTTTTATACTCCCGTTAAGGCTATATAAACACTCAACCCCAGTATTGCTCCTTTCTACCTTTCAGTGATAAGGATGACTCTATAGGAGGATTAAGAACAAAAACCTAGTTAACCGTCACGCGCCATGCGTAAAATTAGGGTTTTTAAGCCTCTCATTAACGCTACGTAAATAATTGAGGTATTTTCATCCTCAATCCAAAATATGTCTACCCAACTTACAGCATATT
Source organism: Przewalskia tangutica (assembly GCA_029844215.1). NCBI lineage: Eukaryota > Viridiplantae > Streptophyta > Magnoliopsida > Solanales > Solanaceae > Przewalskia > Przewalskia tangutica. Next base: position 133,967,108 of record CM056719.1, read on the forward strand.
CACAACCTCCTCCTTTCGAAGTTTGATTAGAAATCATATAAGTAATGATAATTAGTGATCAATTAATTACCAAGCATGCAAAACAATTATTGGATAGATCTTAACTAAGTGAAGAAGAAATCAACTACTATATTAATTCATGAATAGAGTTTCAAGTGAATCACAAGGAAATCCCTAATAAAGTAATTAGCTCCTAGCCATAGTCACACTAAGAACTAATACAATCTCCATACAGGAACTGAAATAAATAAAGCAAAAAGAAGGAAAAGAAAAATACTCAAGAACGAGACTCCAAGCCCTACAGCATCCAGGTTGTGTTGTGGAATATTTACAAGATGGAGTGGTGGATGGATGGATGTAGAATGGTGAATGGTGGAATGGAGAATGGTTTCTTCTAATGATGTAGAGACTATTTATAGACCAAGAATCCTTTAGGTGAAGGGTTAAGGATTTATGTAGGTAGGAAAAGTTATTAGAATCCTTTTATGTAAGGGTTTTAAGGTAGGAAAAGTTATCCCTTTAGGTAGGAAAGGTTATCCTTTTAGGTAGGAAAAGTTATCCCTTTAGGATTTTGAAAACATGTCAAATTTCGCCCAGAACTTCATAAAATCCCGCGTCGGCGCCGCGGCGCCTGAAGATCAGCAACTTTCGGACTTCGCAGCACATTGGTAGCGCGGCTCATTCGGTAGCGCTGGCGGTGACATTTTTTCGCGAATTCTCATTTAAATCGTCTTTCTCGTCCGGACTTCGTCTGATTTCCTCTATAATTCCCGGAACTTCTTAGACTTCATTTCTTGGCCCTTTTTGTGTGCAATTCCATCTCAATTAAGCTCATTTTCTCTTTTTTTCGTCATTTCTCCATTTCTGACCGCTGTGACACAAAAGAAAGGAAAACGACCCTAATACTATACTAAACATAAACAAAATGAGTAAAATACTAACTAAAAATGACTCAAAAAGTGTATATAAAATACACCGATCAAATACCCCCAAACTTAACATTTGCTCGCCCTCGAGCAAAGATAAAAAAAAATATAAACAAAGACACGAAAGAAAGGACAATGCAATGACTCAAAGATACTGATCATTTTGCTGCACAATTGTTACCTAGAGAAGCATGAAGGTTAGTAGGATAATATGTAGGAACATATAGCATGGATTTTTAGCATTCTAAACACTTAAAGTCAGATATTTCGCAAATTCAATTTAATCATGCTAAATGGAAGTAAGAATACCTAACTATGCATGTCAATTTCAAAATCCTATGGCCTGTTCACTTGCTATTCTCCACTAATCATGGATACACATTTTAGAGATCTTCAGGACTTTTCAGGGTTGTAATGTAGGCTTAGGCAGGGGTAGGTAAAAATAGGCATTTAGGCTCATTGTATGTACCATAAGCTCTTTTGCTTTTCAATTTTTCCCTTTTCTTTTGATTTCCTTTCTTCACTTCTATCTTTCCCCTCTTTTGTTTTGAGAGAGTGAAGTGTATTATGAAAAACAAGCACCCCCAAACTTAGGCTTTTGCCTATTTATTATTACTTTTTTTTCATTGGGGTGCATCAAAATTGTTTACTCTCTTTTGTCTCTTTTTCAACACTTTTATATTCCAAACATCTCAATTTTTTCACTTATGGCACAAGTATGGAATTATAGGGTGTTAAAGAAAGGTCTTATTTTTAGGCTCAACGGGGCTGACTAGGGATATAATTTGACTGTCAGGGATAGACAAAGAATGGTAAGAAAGGGCTAACAAAGAAATGCCTGAGTCATCTCCCTAACATGCATATCCTAACTATTTCGCCTCAAATAGTAAGCAAGCAGACACATAGGTTTAATCACTAACAATGCATAAATCAAGCAAGATACCCCAAATAGTTCGATTTCATGAATTTTTGGCATCTCTAACCTAAGTATTTTAGAAAGTTGCTTCTAATTCCATTACATTATTCCACCTTGCTTCACTAGGCTATTCAAGTAACTACAACATGCATGATCTTAAAAAAAAAATTATGACTCGAAAATGACTCAAAAATTACTCAAAGATACACAAAACAATTCAAAAAACAATAAAACATCCCCCCAAACTTAAATCACACATTGTCCCCAATGTGTGCACGACTCAAAAAAATATGGACAACTTACTGACACAAATGGCCATGCGGAGTAAGAGGAAAAAAATGGAATTTGCACGGAATATGGCTCTGCGAAGTTGCGTATACCGAGATTCGGCGCAGCGCTGCTAATCTTGTGGCTCTCTGAGATTCTGGCGCAGCCCAGCGCCGCGCGCGGCGCAGCTTTCCTTTTTTTAGCATTTTTGCTCCTTTTTCCTCGGTTTTAGCTTTCAGTCCACCTGTCATCCAACAACACAAAACAAGAACCCAAGACCGTGAGACTGTTCAAGACAAAAATAAAACAAACTAAAGACATAAATTAAAATAACATAATTAAAAAAACATTGGGTTGCCTCCCAATGGCGTTGTCTTTAACGTCTTTTAGCGGACGATTAACCTTTACGAGTGCCCATTGGATCCTTCGCGAACTTGCAATCATGAGTTATTATTGCAGTCTCACTTCAACTCTGATAATTGCTTCAAACAAGGGCCTCAAATATATGATTATCCCCCAAGTACACAAGGCATGCTTGTCTTTTAGGCTTTCTCTAATGTAGGGATCAGTGAGATTACCAACATCTTTCAACTCTAGGGGGTGCCCTTGAAGGTATGGACTTTCTATTTGGAGATCAACGATGGCCAGTTGGTGGTATTTCTTTGCAATAGGTATAGGAAAAGAATTTCCAAAGAATCCAAAAAGGTGAATAATTGGATTTGATGTCTTTTCCTTCTCTACACCAACTACCTCGTCAGATTCCTCAACAGCTAGGTGTGGTTCAGTCTCCTCAATTTGATTGCCACATCCCATAATGATGTCGCTAGGCAGATTTGCTTGAGTTGTATTGCTCATCGTCCATCAATTGCCTATTTGTGTCTCGATTTTACGAGGACTCTCTTGTCTCAGCCATAAACTGAGTCTGACATTTGGCGAATATAAGTATGTCTTCTTGCAACTCATCTAGATCTTCCTCTGAATAATGTGGGTTAAGCTGCTGTTGATGACTCCACTGTCTCTGATAGTAGTAGTCCATGTGTCCTGATTTTGTTTTTTTTTTCGTTTTTTTTTTCGTTTTTTCTTTTCCGAATTTAACCTGCAAAATAAGAAAAACAAAAAAAATGATAAAAAAATGCTCGCAGAACAAGTTAGAAACTTGTTCTTGGAGCAACCAAATTAGAAATAAGAATAGATAAATCGATATTGAAAGTAAGTCAATCCCCGGCAACGGCGCCAAAAACTTGATGCGCGAAAATATGCACACACTTTAACGCAAGTGCACGTTGTCGACTCAAGTAATATAGTCTAGGTAAGACCGAATATCGTCCTCAATGATTGGTTTTCAAGTACCGGTTATCTATCCTATGGTATCTATTTGGTTAACGTAATTGATTGGGATTTTAGACTAATAATGCAGGAAATAAACTAATTATAAATATACTTTGATTTAAATCAGTTATGAGGGGGGATTAGGGCTTCCAAGGTCATCAACTATCCACTCTATTCAATCCTTAATATAATTAGACTGACTTCTTCTTCTACGTTAAGCTAGCAGGTTTACTAATTCGTTTTATACTCCCGTTAAGGCTATATAAATACTCAACCCCAGTATTGCTCCTTTCTACCTTTCGGTGATAAGGATGACTCTATAGGAGGATTAAGAACAAAAACATAGTTAATCGTCACGCGCCATGCGTAAAATTAGGGTTTATAAGCCTCTCATTAACGCTGCATAAATAATTGAGGTATTTTCATCCCCAATCCAAAATATGTCTACCCAACTTACAGCATATTCACAACCTCCTCCTTTCGAAGTTTGATTAGAAATCATATAAGTAATGATAATTAGTGATCAATTAATTACCAAGCATGCAAAACAATTATTGGATAGATCTTAACTAAGTGAAGAAGAAATCAACTACTATATTAATTCATGAATAGAGTTTCAAGTGAATCACAAGGAAATCCCTAATAAAGTAATTAGCTCCTAGCCATAGTCACACTAAGAACTAATACAATCTCCATACAGGAACTGAAATAAATAAAGCAAAAAGAAGGAAAAGAAAAATACTCAAGAACGAGACTCCAAGCCTTCTAGCATCCAAGGGTTGTGTTGTGGAATATTTACAAGATGGAGTGGTGGATGGATGGATGTAGAATGGTGAATGGTGGAATGGAGAATGGTTTCTTCTAATGATGTAGAGACTATTTATAGACCAAGAATCCTTTAGGTGAAGGGTTAAGGATTTATGTAGGTAGGAAAAGTTATTAGAATCCTTTTAGATAAGGGTTTTAAGGTAGGAAAAGTTATCCCTTTAGGTAGGAAAGGTTATACTTTTAGGTAGGAAAAGTTATCCCTTTAGGATTTTGAAAACATGTCAAATTTCGCCCAGAACTTCATAAAATCCCGCGTCGGCGCCGCGGCGCCTGAAGATCAGCAACTTTCGGACTTCGCAGCACATTGGGCGCCGCGGCGCCGGTGACATTTTTCTGGCGAATTCTCGTTTCGTCGTCTTTTTCTCGTCCGGACTTCGTCTGATTTCCTCTATAATTCCCGGAACTTCTTAGACTTCATTTCTTGGCCCTTTTTGTGTGCAATTCCATCTCAATTAAGCTCATTTTCTCTTCTTTTCGCCATTTCTCCATTTCTGACCGCTGTGACACAAAAGAAAGGAAAACGACCCTAATACTATACTAAACATAAACAAAATGAGTAAAATACTAACTAAAAATGACTCAAAAAGTGTATATAAAATACACCGATCATAGTTCAATATCAATTTTATCTATTCTTAATTTCTAATTTGGTTTTATTTTTGTTTTTAGTTATTACTTTTTACTTTTTATTTTGTGAAACCCAGTGCGCCGTGATCCGTTGTTGGTTTTGATTCATCTCAGGGATCCTGAAGACATGGATTACTACTATCAATATGATAAATCTCCAACCCCACAAGAAAAGAGGGAGGAGTTACGAGCAGCCATACTCAGTTTGACTAGGTACCAAACTCAGTTCATGGACGAAACGAGAGTGTCCTTGAAGAAGTTGGAAACGCAAATAGGACAACTCGCGGTCATGTTGAACAGCGAAATGCAAGAAAATCAATCTGCACATATGGGAGGAAATATGAAAGCACAATGTCAGGCGATTGACCTGAAGAATGCCGAATCAGTGGAGATGGAAAGTTCGCAGCGGCCCAGCCGTTGGCGAGGCGCGCGAAGATCTGGGACGATGCGAAGTTTGGCGTCGCGGCGCCGAGGCGAAGCGGCGCGCCCGAGCCAGGCGAAAAGGGTGGAAGATGTTGTGAACGCACCCCATATGAAGATACCATACCCCCAGAGGCTAAAAACATGTGCTCTTGACAAGCAATTCTCTAAATTTGTGGAAATTCTCAAACAATTGCAACTCAATATCCCGTTTGCTGAAGCACTAGAGCGAATCCGAGCTATGTAAAGTTCATGAAGAATATTCTTAGCAAAAGAGGAGGATGAGGAATACGAAGCGATGGTGTTGGTGAAGAATGTAGTGCCATCCTACGGAGAAAACTACCTCGAAATTACAAGATCCGGGAGCTTCACCATCCTACACCATTGGAAAGTTTGAATGTCGAAAGCGTTGTGCGATCCGGGAGCGAGCATAAATTTGATGCCTATATAGTTTTACGCAAACTTGGAATGGGAGAAGTCAAACCTACAAACATCACTGCGGTTAGTGACCGCTCAATAGTCCACCACAGAGGAGTCGAGGATGTGTTGGTAAAGGTAGACAAGTTCATCTTTCGTGATTTCGTTATCTTAGACATAAAAGATAACGACATAATCCCCATCATACTTGGCAGACCCTTCTTAGCCACAGGACAGGCTCTCATCGATGTTCACAAAGGGGAGTTGAAGCTTCGAGTGGAAGAAGAAGAGGTGATTTTCAATGTTTTTGAGCGTGACTTTTCGGATGCGGTGATAACTGTTCGGCCATTGATATTATCGAAGATGCAGTGACGGCCAAAGGGTTCAGAAATGATGATACACTTGAAGAAGTATTGACCAAATGGGATGATAGTAGTGGAAACGACCCAAGGCTGATGGAGTATGCAAATTGGATGAATGCTTATGAGAAATGGGATAGGAGCAGGTATGAAGAGCTTGGCGGATGCGGAAAGATCAATACCATCCACGGATAAGGCTCTAGAGTTAGAGTTAAAAATCCTACCCAATCATTTACAATACCAATATCTAGGTGAAGATCAATCCTTACGGTGATCATTTCGTACCACGTATCCACGATGAGGCGATAAGGCTTTGAGAGTGCGAGGGCTCATGGCGTGCCATTGGGTGGACATTAGCGGACATAAAGGGGATAAGTCCGTCAACGATAATGCATAAGATCCGTCTAGATGAGGAAGCGGACCATCCATCGAGGCCTGAAGGAGGCTTAACGAACATGAAAGAGGTAGTCGAGAAGGAAATCATGAAATGGCTCGATTTGGAGTAATTTATCCTATATCGGCGGCGCATGGGTGAGTCGATACAAGTGGTACCCAAAAAGGGTGGAATGACGGTAGTGACCAGCGAAAGAACGAGCTCATTCATACAGAGCGATTCTTGGGTGGAGAATCTGCATTGACTATCGCAAGTTGAACAAGGCAACCAGAAAAGACCACTTCCCGTTGCCATTTCTAGATAAGATGTTGGATAGACTTGCAGGGCACAACTACTATTGTTTTCTGAATGGTTACTCAGGGTATCATCAGATTGCAATAGCGCCAGAAGATCAGGAAAAGACAACATTCACCTACCCTTTTGGTACATTTGCATTCAGAAGGATGTCATTCGGGCTTTGCAATGCACCTGCGACCTTTCAGAGGTGTATGATGGCAATTTTCTCAGACATGGTGGAGAGGACTATAGAGATTTTTATGGAAGATTTTTTGGTCTTTGGGGCATCGTTCGACGAATGTTTGAGGCACTTGGAAGTAGTGTTAAACCGATGTGAAGAATCTAACCTTGTGCTAAACTGGGAGAAGTGTCATTTCATGGTAACAGAAGGGATTGTCCTGGGACACAAAATATCAAACCAAGGTATTGAGGTAGACAAAGCAAAGATTTGATGTCGAAAACCTACCACCTCCAGTATCAACGAAAGGAGTCAGAAGTTTCCTTGGGCATGCGGGTTTCTATAGAAGATTCATCAAGGATTTTTCAAAGGTTTCAAAGCCCCTTTCCACCTTGCTAATGACGGGGGTTGCTTTTGACTTCAATAAGGAATGTTTGACCGCTTTTCAGACACTCAAGGAGAAGCTTATTTCAGCACTCATAGTCATTGCACCAAACTGGGAGCTCCCATTTGAACTAATGTGTGATGCAAGTGATTATGCAGTGGGAGCAGTGCTTGGATAGAGAATCAACAAGGTATTTAGATCCATTTACTATGCTAGTAAAACTACGAATGGCCTTGATTAAATTCGCGACTACGAGAAAAGAATTGCTAGCAATAGTGTATTCATTTGAGAAATTCAGGTCATACTTGATTGGAAATAAGGTGATAGTATAAACTGACCATTCTGCCATAAAGTATTTGATGACAAAGAAGGATGCAAAACCTCGCCTCATTCGATGGGTCTTGCTACTACAAGAATTCGACGTGGAAATTCGTGACAAGAAAGGGACAGAGAATTGATTGCGGAACCACTTGTCAAGTGGAGAACACGAGAGCGAACACGAGGATGTGCAGATAAATGATCACTTTCCAGACGAGCAACTGTTTCAAGTAAGTGCGAATTTTAATTTACCTTGGTACGCTGATTTTGTTAATTTTCTTGTAGCTAAGGTAATACCCCCAGAATTGACAAGACAGCAAGTGAAGAGGTTTTACTCCGAAGTAAAGCACTACTATTGGGAGGAGCCGATGTTATACAAACACTGTGCCGATCAAGTCATCAGGCGATGTATACCAGAGGAGGAGATGCACCAGATTCTCACTCATTTTCATACCCTCCCATGTGGTGGACACTTTGGGGCATCAAGAACAGCAGCAAATGTACTGCAGAGCGGGTTCTATTGGCCAACACTTTTTAAAGACGCTCATACCTTTGTGAAGAGATGTGATAGTTGTCAGAGAACAGGGAACATTTCAAGACGAAATGAAATGCCTTCGCAAGGAATATTGGAAGTGGAACTATTTGATGTGTGGGGAATCGATTTCATGGATCCATGATCGGTGTATTTTATATACACCTTTTGAGTCATTTTTAGTTAGTATTTTAATCATTTCATTTATGTTTAGTATAGTATTAGGGTTGTTTTCCTTTCTTTTGTGTCACAGCGGTCAGAAATGGAGAAATGGCGAAAAGATGAGGAAATGAGCTTAATTGAGATAGAATTACACACAAAAGGGACAAGAATTGAAGTCTAAGAAGTTTCGGGAATTATAGAGTAGATCAGACGAAGTCCGGACGAAAAAAGGGCAAGCGGAATCACTTGAAAAAATGTCACCGCGCCATGGCTGGTTTTGCGCATGGCGCCGACGCGGGATTTATGAAGTTCTGGGCCGAATTTGACATGTTTTCAGAGTCCAAAGGGATAATTTTTCCTACCTAAAGGGATAACCTTTCCTACCTCAAAACCCTTACCTAAAAGGATTCTAATAATTTTTCCTACCTACATAATCCTTAACCCTTCACCTAAAGGATTCTTGGTCTATAAATAGTCTCTACATCATTAGAAGAATTCATTCTCCATTCCACCATTCACCATTCTACATCCATCCATCCACCATTCCATCTTGTAAATATTCCACAACACAATCTTTGGATGCTAGAAGGCTTGGAGACTCGTTCTTGAGTATTTTTCTTTTCTTTCTTTTACTTTATTTTCAATTTTATGTTGGATATTGAATTAGTTCTTGTCATGTCTATGGCTAGGAACTAATTCTAATATAGGGTTTTCCATGTCAATTCACTTGAACCTTATTTTATGAATTAATGCATGTTTATGGTTGTTCTTCTTATTATTGAGATTTATCCAATAGATGATTTGATTGCTTGGTAATTACTTGATCATATAATTATCATTATTTATATGATTTCTAACCGAAATCCGAAAGGGGAGGTTGTGACTATGTTGTAGTTGGGTAGACATAGGTCGAATTGGGGATGAAAATACCTCAATTACTTGTGTAGCATTAATAAGGGTTTTTGTTCTTAATCCTCCTCTAGAGTCATCCTTATCACAGAAAGGTAGAAAGGAGTTGTACTGGGGTTGAGTGTTTATATAGCCTTAACGGGAGTATAAAACGGATTAGTAAACCTGCTATCTCCAATAGAAGAAGAACCATAATTAATTGCATTAATAAGTAATATAAGCGGATAGTTGAGGAGATTTGGAAGCCCTATTTCCCTCATCACTGAAGTAAACAACATAGTTAATTAGTCTTTATAATTATTAGTCATAATCAACAACTCAAATATCGGTCACCAAATAGATAACAAAGAATAGAAGTTGATACTTGAACACCAATCCTTGAGGACGATATTCGGTCTTACCTAGACTATATTACTTGACACGACACGTGCACTTGCGTAAGTGTGTGCTTAAATCGCGCATCACGTTTTTGGCGCCGTTGCTGGGAATTGGCATAGTTCAATATCGATTTATCTATTCTTATGTCTAATTTGGTTGCTCCAAGTCTAACTTGTTCTGCGATCATTTTTTTATCACCTTTTGTTGTTTTTCTTATTTTGCAGGTTAAAATCGGAAAAAAAATATATATCAGGACACATGGACTACTACTATCAGAGACAGTGGAGTCATCAACAGCAGCTTAACCCACAGGTTCCAGAGGAAGATCGAAATGAGTTGCGGGCAGGCATACTTATGCTCACCAAGTGCGGACTCGGTTTATGGTGAGACGAGAGTCCCTAAAAAATTTGGAGACCCACATAGGGTAACTGATGGATGAGATGAGTAATACACCTCAAGTAAATCTGCCTAGCGACATCATTATGAGAGGTGGCAAGCAAATTGAGGAACCTGAACCACACCCAGCTATGGAGGACTCTGGCGAGATAGTTGGTGTAGAGAAGGAAAAGATCGCTGAGATCCAATTATTCACCTTTTGGATTCTGTGGAAATTCTTCTCCCTGCACCTATTACAGAAGAAACACCACAAGATATCACTGTTGATCCCCAAATAGAAAGTCCATACCATCAAGGGCACCCCCTAGAGTTGAGAGATATAGGGAATTTCACTGATCCCTACATTATAGAGAGCCTAAAAGAAAAGTCTGTCTTGTGTACTTGGGGGATAATTTTATGTTTGAGGCCCTTGTTTGAACAGATGGTTGTAGGGAAAGTGAGACCTACAACAATAACTCTGCGGATTGCAAGCAGTTCGCAGAAGGATCCAATGGGCACTCGTAAAGGTTAATTGCGTCCGGCTAAAAGACGTTAAAACGCAGCTTGTTGGGAGGCGACCCAATGTTTTTAATTATGTTATTTTAATTTCGGTCTTTAGTTTATTTTATTTTGTCTTGAACAGTCTCACGGTCTTGGGTTCTTGTTTTGTGTTGTTGGATGACAGGTGGACTGAAAGCTAAAACCAAGGAAAAAGGAGCAAAAACGCTGAAAAAAGGGAAAAAACCCGTCGTCAGCTTGGCTGAGAATCAGCACATGGCCTGAACTCAGAGAGCCACAGTACTAAGCTGGCTGAATCTCGAGGGCATGGCGGAACTCGAAACCAGTTAGTGCAAATTCGAATTTTCCTCCTACACCTCCGTTATGACCGCTGTGTTGTAAGTTGTCCATTTTTTTTGTGAGTCGTGCACACATTGGGGACAATGTGTGATTTAAGTTTGGGGGGATGTTCTATTGTTTTTGAGTCTTTTTGATTTGTTTTGTGTGTTTTTTGAGTATTTTTGAGTCATTATATTTTTTTATTATTATTATTATTATTATTATTTTTCAATTTTTTTTTGATTTAATGGATCATGTATGTTGTAGTTGCTAAAGATATTGAATGGATAAAGTGGGATAATGTAATAGAATTAAAAGCGACAATCTGTGTGCTTAAGTTAGATATACCAAAAATTCCTGACATCTAATTATTTGGAATATTTGTGCTTAGCTTATGTGTGTCAGTTATGGAAAGAAGGTTGAAAAAAAAATGTCTAGAAAATCTGTTTGCTTGTTATTTGAGGCGAAATAGTTAAGATGTACATGTTTAGGGAGATGATTCAGGCATTTCTATGATAGCCCTTCTGACCATTCATTACCTACCCTGACATAAAATGTATCACTAGTCAGCCCCTTTGAGCCTAAAATAAATATCTTTCTTTGACACCCTATGATTCCTTTGTTGTGCCATAAGTAATAATGGAAAAGTATTGGGATGAAAAGCGTGAAAAAGAAACAAAAAGAGAGTGAACAAATTTGATGCACCCCAATGAAAAATATGCAAAAGTCTAAGTTTGGGGGTGTCTGTTATTTATAATACATATCATTCTCTCAAAAGAAAAGAGGGGAGAAAGTGGGTACGGAACTAAAAAGGAAATCAAAAAGAAGGAAAAAGTGTTTGAATGAAAAGTGCTTATGGTACGTAATTGAGCCTAAATGCCTATTTTTACCTACCCACACTTTAAGCCTACCTTACAACCCTTGAAAGTCCTGATGATCTTTAATATGTATGTCTATGATTAGTGGAGAATAACAAGTAAACAGGTCTATAGCATTTGGGAAAGATGGAATGAAATTGACATGCATAGGTTAGGTGTTTGTATTTCCATTGAACATGATCTAAGTGAATTTGCGAAATATCTAACTTGAAATTCTAGATTGCTGATTATTCATGCTATATATGTTCTAACATATTATCTCATCTTTCATCCATGATTTTGAAGAAGCAATATTATAACTACTTGATTCATCTCTTTGAGTCTTTGTTCGTTGTGTTTATATTTTTTCTTTGCTCGAGGGCGAGAAAAGGTTAAGTTTGAGGGTATTTGATTGGTGTATTTTATATACACCTTTTGAGTCATTTTTAGTTAGTATTTTAATCATTTCATTCATGTTTAGTATAGTATTAGGGTTGTTTTCCTTTCTTTTGTGTCACAGCGGTCAGAAATGGAGAAATGGCGAAAAGAAGAGGAAATGAGCTTAATTGAGATGGAATTACACACAAAAGGGACAAGAATTGAAGTCTAAGAAGTTCCGGAAATTATAGAGGAGATCGGCAAGTCGGACGAAAAAAGGGCAAGCGGAATCATTGAGAAAAATGTCACCGCGCCATGTGGCTTCAGTGCGAGTTGCGGATTTATGAAGTTCTGGGCCAAATTTGACATGTTTTCAGAGTCCTAAAGGGATAACTTTTCCTACCTAAAGGGATAACTTTTCCTACCTCAAAACCCTTACCTAAAAGGATTCTAATAACTTTTCCTACCAACATAATCCTTAACCCTTCACCTAAAGGATTCTTGGTCTATAAATAGTCTCTACATCATTAGAAGAATTCATTCTCCATTCCACGATTCACCATGCTACATCCATCCATCCACCATTCCATCTTGTAAATATTCCACAACACAATCCTTGGATGCTAGAAGGTTTGGAGACTCGTTCTTGAGTATTTTTCTTTTCTTTCTTTTACTTTATTTTCAATTTTATGTTGGATATTGAATTAGTTCTTGTCATGTCTATGGCTAGGAACTAATTCTAATATAGGGCTTTCCATGTCAATTCACTTTAACCTTATTTTATGAATTAATGCATGTTTATGGTTGTTCTTCTTATTGTTGAGATTTATCCAATAGATGATTTGATTGCTTGGTAATTACTTGATCATTAATTATCATTATTTATATGATTTCTAACCGAAATCCGAAAGGGGAGGTTGTGACTATGTTGTAGTTGGGTAGACATAGGTCGAATTGGGGATGAAAATACCTCAATTACTTGTGTAGCATTAATAAGGGTTTTTGTTCTTAATCCTCCTCTAGAGTCATCCTTATCACCGAAAGGTAGAAAGGAGTTGTACTGGGGTTGAGTGTTTATATAGCCTTAACGGGAGTATAAAACGGATTAGTAAACATGTTATCTCCAATAGAAGAAGAACCATAATTAATTGCATTAATAAGTAATATAAGCGGATAGTTGAGGAGATTTGGAAGCTCTATTTCCCTCATCACTGAAGTAAACAACATAGTTAATTAGTCTTTATAATTATTAGTCATAATCAACAACTCAAATATCGGTTACCAAATAGATAACAAAGAATAGAAGTTGGTACTTGAACACCAATCCTTGAGGACGATATTCGGTCTTACCTAGACTATATTACTTGACACGACACGTGCACTTGCGTAAGTGTGTGCTTAAATCGCGCATCAGTCCATTCCCGCCGTCCTTTGGAAATCAATATATCCTTCTGGCAGTGGATTATGTGTCCAAATGGGTAGAAGAAATAGCCACAAAAGAAGACGACAGTAAGACTGTTCAACGATTCCTTCACAAGAATATTTTCACAAGGTTTGGTACTCCGAGGGCCATCATCAGTGATGAAGGAAGTCACTTTTGCAACAGGCAGCTGAATTCATTACTTTTCCGATATGGAGTCTACCACCGCACCACACTCGCTTACCACCCTCAAGCGAATGGGCAAGCAGAAGTGTCAAATAGGGAAGTGAAGAGCATATTGAAAAAGACAGTGGATGGCTCAAGGAAGGATTGGTCCATCAAACTGGATGATGCCACATGGTGACGAGCGACATTCAAAACACCAATTGGAATGTCACCATATAAGTTAGTTTTTGGTAAAGCGTGTCATTTGCCAGTAGAGTTGGAACATAGAGCTTATTGGGCAATGAGGAAGCTAAACATGGATGTCAAAACAGGCGAGAAAAAGGTGCTCTGGTGGCGAGTTGGATGGTCGGGCATAACGCCTATGAGAATGCAAAGATCTACAAGGAACGAACGAAAGTATGGCACGACAAGATGTTGATACCAAAAGACTTCCAAGAAGGACAACAAGTTCTTTTATTCAATTCAAGGTTAAGGTTGTTTCCAGGCAAGTTAAAATCGCGTTGGTCAGGACCATACACTGTAGTAAGAGTATTCCCCTATGGTGCAGTTGAAATAAAAGGGAGAGAGGGAGCTTCTTTCAAGGTAAACGGACAGAGGTTAAAATCCTATTTGATCAATGAAGTGGAATATATGAACCTAGCAACCTCTCTCACCCTAAAATGATAAGGAACTTGCGTCCGGCTAAAAAGCGTTAAAAACGGCGCTAATTGGGAGGCAACGAGGTATTTTAAATTATTTACTTTAATGCGATTAATTTTTTACTTAGAAACGATCTCACGGAGTAGTGTTATGTGTTGTGATGACAGTGCAAGGCCAAGAACTTGGAGGCGGCGAAGATAAGCCAAGATTTTGAGAAAATCGTGACCATGGCGCCAGAGGCGAGGCGCGCGTAAAAGATCGAAGAGTTGAAGTTTGGCGCGCGGCTGATTCTGAACGCGGCGCCACGGCGGAAAATCTGAATTTTGGGACGCCTGTCAAGCGGCCCTTTCTCCAAATCAAAAATCCTGAGTCCTTCCCCTCTCACGGGATTCAATGCACTATCCACCGCCACCGCCACTATTTTAAACCAAGTCTGTAAGTGTCCTGTTTCTTTTATTGTCTTTGAGTCTTGCACACATTGGGGACAATGTGTGATTTAAGTTTGGGGGGTGTCTTATTTGTGTCTTATTGATTTGAGTCTTTTTGAATTGTTGTGTGTATTTTTGAGTCATAATTTTTTTTTCTTTTTGAGTCATAATTGTCTGTCAAATATCATGCATGTTGTAGTTACTAGAAACACCTAGTGAAGTAAGGTGGAATAATGTAATGGAATTAGAAGCAACTATCTAAACACTTAGGTTAGATATGCCAAAAACTCATGAAATCTGTCTATTTGGGGTTTCTTGCTTGAATTGTGCATTGTTAAATGATTAAAACCTATGTGTATGATTGTTTGCTATTTCAGGCGAAATAGTTAGGATATGCATGTTAGGGAGATGACTCGGGAAATTCTTTGTTAGCCAATTTTTACCACTCTTTTCTATCCCGGACATTAAAAATATCCCTAGTCAGTCCCGTTGAGCCTAAATATTAAATTTTTTCTTTGACACCCTATATTTTCATACTTGTGTCATAAGTAAAAATGTGAAATAGTCGGAATATAAAGTGTTAAAAAAAGAGACAAAAAGAGTGAACAAGTTTGATGCACCCCAATAAAAAAGTAATAAGAAATAAGTAAAAGCCTAAGTTTGGGGGTGCCTGTGATTTATAATACACTTCACTCTCTCAAAACAAAAAGGGGAAAGATAGATATGAAGTGAAGGAAAGGAATCAAAAGAAAAGGGAAAAATTGAAAAGCTAAAGAGCTTATGGTACACAAAATGAGCCAAAATGCCTATTTTTACCTACCCATGCCTAAGCCTACATTACAACCCTGAAAAGTCCTGAAGATCTCTTATATGCATATCCATGATTAGTGAAGAACAGCAAGTAAAAATGTCATAGGATTTTTGAAATTGACATGCATAATTCAGTATTCTTACTTCCATTAAGTATGATTAAAACGAGTTTGCGAAATATCTAGCTTAATGTGTTTAGAATGCTAAAAATTTCATGTTATATGTTCCTGCATATTATTCTGCTAATCTTCATGTTTTTCTAAATAACACCAATGCAGCAAAGTGATCAATGTCATTGAGTCTTTCTATTTTCTTTTTCTTGGTGTCTTTATTTCTTTCTTTTGATCTTTGCTCGAGGGCGAGCAAAGGTTAAGTTTGGGGGTATTTGATCGGTGTATTTTATATACACTTTTTGAGTTGTTTTTAGTGAGTCTTTTGTCCATTTTTGTACAAATATGTGTCGTCTTAGGATAGATTTTCTTTCTTTTGAGTCAAATTGGTTAAAATGACTCATTGGCGGAAAAGGAGCAAAAAAAGGGCAAAAACGGAGGTTCCAGAGCTCGAAATGCGAGAAAGTGGCGAACCAGGCACGGACACAGGTCAGCGTCGCGGCGCCTCGGCCAGCGGGGCGAGCGCCCGGCGCCTAATATTCGAAGCTTGCGAAGTTCAGCGCCGCGGCTCTGAACAACGAGTTGCGGCGCATGGCTAATCTTGAGCGATCAGAACTTAGCCGCGGCGCGATGCGAGCGAGGCGCGAGCGGAAAAATTAGATTTACGAGCGAATTATGGGCGAACGAAGGAAAACCTTAATGACGGTTTGGAGGCTATAAAAAGAGAACCCTAGGTCAGAATTAAGGGTTCCCTTCTTGCCAATTCACATCACATCTTGGAGTTCAAGATTGGAGACCATTCTTTAGTAATTTTTTTTCTTTCTTTTACTTTATTTTCAGTTTTATGTTGGATATTGAATTAGTTTTTGTCATGTCTATGGCTAGGAACTAATTCTAATATAGAGCTTTCCATGTCAATTCACTTGAACCTTATATTTATGAATTAATGCATGATTGTGGTTTTTCTTCTTATTGTTGAGATTTATCCAATATATGTTTAGATTGCTTGGTAATTACTTGATCATTAATTATCATTACTTATATGATTTCTAACCGAAATCCGAAAGGGGAGGTTGTGAATATGTTGTAGTTGGGTAGACATAGGTTGAATTGTGGATGAAAATACATCAATTACTTGTGTAGCATTAATAGGGTTTTTGTTCTTAATCCTCCTCTAGAGTCAACCTTATCACCGAAAGGTAGAAAGGTGTTGTACTGGGGTTGAGTGTTTATATAACCTTAACAGGAGTATAAAATGGATTAGTAAACCTGCTATCTCCAAAAGAAGAAGAACCATAGTCAATTGCATTAATAAGTAATATAAGTGGATAGTTGAGGAGATTTGGAAGCCCTATTTTCATCATTACTGAAGTAAACAACATAGTTAATTAGTTTTTATAATTATTAGTCATAAACAACAAATCAATATTCGGTCACCAAATAGATAACAAAGAATAGAAATTGGTAATTGAGCACTAATCACGAGGGCGATAACTCGGTCTTCCAAGACTATATTACTTGACTCGACCGTGACTTGCGTAAGTGTGTGCATAAATCGCGCATCAAGTTTTTGGCCGTTCGAGGATTGGCGTAGTTTGATGGCGAAAGATGCACACACTTTAAGCAAGTGCGTTGTCGACTCAGTAATATAGTCTGTAAACGAATATCGTCCTCGAGTTGGTTTTCAAATGCGGTTATCTATCCTATGGTATCTATTTGGTTAACGTAATTGATTGGGATTTTAGACTAATAATGCAGGAAATAAACTAATTATAAATATACTTTGATTTAAATCAGTTATGATGGGGGATTAGGGCTTCCAAGGTCATCAACTATCCACTCTATTCAATCCTTAATATAATTAGACTGACTTCTTCTTCTACGTTAAGCTAGCAGGTTTAATAATTCGTTTTATACTCCCGTTAAGGCTATATAAACACTCAACCCCAGTATTGCTCCTTTCTACCTTTCAGTGATAAGGATGACTCTATAGGAGGATTAAGAACAAAAACCTAGTTAGCAAATCGCGCGCTGCGTAAAATTAGGGTTTTAAGCCTGCATTAACGCTACGTAAATAATTGAGGTATTTTCATCCCCAATCCAAAATATGTCTACCCAACTTACAGCATATTCACAACCTCCTCCTTTCGAAGTTTGATTAGAAATCATATAAGTAATGATAATTAGTGATCAATTAATTACCAAGCATGCAAAACAATTATTGGATAGATCTTAACTAAGTGAAGAAGAAATCAACTACTATATTAATTCATGAATATAGTTTCAAGTGAATCACAAGGAAATCCCTAATAAAGTAATTAGCTCCTAGCCATAGTCACACTAAGAACTAATACAATCTCCATCGAGGCTGAAATAAATAAAGCAAAAAGAAGGAAAAGAAAAATACTCAAGAACGAGACTCCAAGCCTTCTAGCATCCAAGGGTTGTGTTGTGGAATATTTACAAGATGGAGTGGTGGATGGATGGATGTAGAATGGTGAATGGTGGAATGGAGAATGGTTTCTTCTAATGATGTAGAGACTATTTATAGACCAAGAATCCTTTAGGTGAAGGGTTAAGGATTTATGTAGGTAGGAAAAGTTATTAGAATCCTTTTATGTAAGGGTTTTAAGGTAGGAAAAGTTATCCCTTTAGGTAGGAAAGGTTATCCTTTTACTGGGGTTGAGTGTTTATATAACCTTAACAGGAGTATAAAATGGATTAGTAAACCTGCTATCTCCAAAAGAAGAAGAACCATAGTCAATTGCATTAATAAGTAATATAAGTGGATAGTTGAGGAGATTTGGAAGCCCTATTTCCATCATTACTGAAGTAAACAACATAGTTAATTAGTTTTTATAATTATTAGTCATAAACAACAAATTAATATTCGGTCACCAAATAGATAACAAAGAATAGAAATTGGTAATTGAGCACTAATCTCTGAGGACGATAACTCGGTTTTCCAAGACTATATTACTTGACTCGACACGTGCACTTGCGTAAGTGTGTGCATAAATCGCGCATCAGCTACAACTTCCGATTCGACAATAGAAGCCGAGTACATTGCTGAATCGGAAGCTGGTAAAGAAGTTGTCGCGATATCCGAGTTCTTAAAGGAATTAGGGGTTGTTCCAAGTGTCATTTGTCCAATAACGATTTATTGTGACAACACTGGTGCGATTGCTCAAGCTAAGGAACCAAGATCAACGAATAGAAACAAGCATGTACCAATGAAATACCACATACTCAGGGAGATGGTGGAGACAGAAGAAATAAAGATAGACTACATTCCCACCGATAATAATCTAGAAGACCCATTTACTAAACCATTAAGCTTAGTCAAGCATAATGGTCATTTCGAAAATATGGGCATTAGATACATTGGTGATTGGCTCTAGGCCAAGTGGGAGATTGAAAGTATATATGTCCTAGAAACAATCATTTTAGGAGCAAATGTACTTGAACACATTCATATTATTAATGAGATTAATATATTTGGTTTTTGCAATTATTGAATTATTATTTGATTGTTTATATTATTCATTAATGTGCATCCCTTGAACTTACATTGTCATTGATAGTGTGAGATATTAATGATAGAGTGTAGTTTTTAAAATAGTCTAGACTAATTATCATTGAGAATGAGATATCAATGATATGTTGTAAGTCGACATGTGGTCTGCATCACATTCTTAGAGAATGTAGTATATCTCACTTACTACCAGCAATAGTTGCTAGTGATGGACACATGGATACTCTTAGAGGAGTATTGGCAAACCCTGCTGATAAACTATTTGTTATACATGTCTAGAGTATTATCAGCATGTGGGAGATAGAGGTCCTTATACTTGAGGTCAATATCACCTTGTTTACGGAGTAATGCACTTTGATCTTGTCCTAAGCTCAAATGTCTTATAGGTTGAGACGTGGCTTGTGTTGGGTGCATTACGAAGTAGATTAAAGGTGGTAGTTGAGCCAAGAATAGGATTCATTCCTCGATTGGAATTTCGAGAGAACACTCAGCTTCTAAGAGATATTAAGTCGACCAAGTCATTGGCCAATGCAAAAGACATATCTAGGATATGGTCTAGTTGTCAACTAATATATAGATGAGATAAAGTGATCAAGCCATTTGGATAGACACTTGGTAAATCTTAAGCTTGATCGAGTGTGTCGCGAATGAAAGGAATTTATCATCGCACATAGAGGTCTGTTTACTTGAGTCTTGTAAACGTATTTCACACATTGGGTCCGTCACCGGCGTCGTCTAGGAGTTCCGTGTGAACCTTGATTTGATCAAGTGCCGATGTGTGAAGGTCTAAAGGGTCACACTAAGTCGATTGTCTTTTCGGTCTAAGGGTATATTGAGAGAATGTAAAATATCGGATTTAGAATCAAGATATTTTATTTAATAATAAATTATGGGATAATTTTCATTTGATGAAAATTATATAATTAAGTCAAAATTAAATCTTGGATTTAATTAGAACTAAAACGTGCAGAAAATAAATGGAAGAGCCGCACAGCAGTGGGCACAGTTTGACTGATCCACTGCGATTTGGATTTGGGTCAGGTCTTGAAGCCTGATCCAAATTTGATTTGGTTTAGGGTTTCCTCCACTATATATTTGGCACTTAACCCATAATTTCAGTTGCACTCACTTTTCACTTTCTGAACTCAGAGTTCAGAAAATAAAATTCTCTCAAACCTCTGCCAAGATTTCCTAGCTTTCTTGGGCAAAGGAATATACCGAAGCAAGGCTTGCACCCGGATTGACAATCGTGTGCGCTCCCTTTAGTAAAGACTAACAAAGCTTAAACTGTAAGTTTTCTTCCTGTGTTTGCAGATTTGAATTATCGCATAATCATACCAGAAACGTTTGTTGGGACAAGTAAGTTTACTCAAAATTTTAAACTTCCGTTGTGTCTTACTTGTGTGTTTTAAACTCAACAAATCCCTTCATGTTTACATCTAAATCAGGTAAGATTGTCAATGCATCATAGTGAGTTAGCAAGATGAATGTGACATATATACTTGTGCATTTCTCTAGCATGAAATAGCTTTAGGATTTGACATGTAGTTTCATAGTCTGTATGAACCAGAACTAGCATTTTGTGTATCTTCTTGTATTCTCAATCGTGATAAACCTGATAACATTTTCCTTTCTATCCATCGTCGATGGGAATGCATCTTGGATCTGAGTGTGCATGACTACTTCTATCTTTTGTGTTAATTTGTCCTTAAATGAAACTGGCAACCTAGATTCAACTAGTATGAGTTTGGTGTTTGAGCATCTAGTGTCTAGGTCACTGACATGAAAGATAGAAATATGATAGCCTCGATTTGAATGTCTGCTTACTTCCCCTGTTCTCTATTTGTATTGTTGAGTCATTAGACTGCCTTGTGTGTTTAAATTATTTTGCATAATTATGTGATAAAATTTAGATACCTTCTAACATGGGCTTTTCTTTTCCCTGCTCTCTTCCTTTGTCGATGCATGTGAGGCGGCCCATGAGCTGTCACTTGTTGACCAGGTTGGGTGAGCCCAACTAATTATTTTGGTCGAGTCTGCATAACATGTAGATGTGCATCAAGGTCCAACTATGAGTGAAAATAGTTAACTGGTTGGCTTAGATATGCCCACCGGCCTAAACACATCCTTTTCAATACATATTTTTTTTATATATATATATATATATATATATATATATATATATATATATATATATATATATAAAATATACTTGTATAAAATACTTTATGTACATATTGAAATCACTTATGGTTACGACTTATGATAGGCAAACGATATGTACATCGTTTAATATAGAATCGAAAAACTATTTTGAAAAGATTAAAGAATTTGGAACTGTTTGGACTTTGATGATTAATTGGACTGTTTTGGGGCTTTAAGTCCAATAGGCTGAAATGCATTAAAATTGGACCATGTGTTCTTTTTCAAATGTGGACTTTATTTCACAAAAATGTTAAATGGGCTGATTTGAGAAACCGAAACTGATTTGTTAAATCCAAAACTGGCCTATTCGAAAATTGTTTCCAAAGTTAGAATTGGGCTGGTTTGCAATATATATTTGGACTGTTTTTGGGCTGAGCCCAACTAAAATGAATTCTTCAAAAAGAAAAAATCAAAATCATTCTTGGACTTGATTTGAGTTATGGGAGTTTGGTAAATTGTGGATACTTTGACTTTGGGAGAAATAGCATAAAGAAAAGCTTGTTTACTATTCTTTTTAAAACCAAAACTTGTCATTCCAAATGGATTATACTCTTTCCAATTTAAAAAGACTTTCAAAGTGTGCAAGTATATTGGATAATTTATTGGACTAATAGTGGAGTTCTACTCAAAGCAATCTTTAAGTGTTCTTAATCTGAAAATAAATTGACTAAATTACCCTTACACAAACCATTTTAGATAGAATTTAATTCTTTGATTTTTCAAAAATCTTTGAGTTTGAGATGAATGACTGACTTGAATTTTACAGGAATTTAAACACTTTTAAGCAATTTATAAAGTTTAAACATGCTATAGAATTCGAATGTCAACCGTATTCTACGAATTCTTAATATCGGGGTGTCTAACACCTTCTTCGAGAGATCATCAGAACTCTTATCTCGACTCTCGACTCTGGTTTAGAAATGATTTTCCCTGATTTTTTAATAAACTCTTTTAATTTGTTTTTTTAATTTACCTATAACTCTAAAAAATATTATCCGACTAAGAGCACTAACATCTTAATAGCTTTTATTCCTCCGCGTAAAAATAGACTGTAACAGACACTTGCTTGCGGTCATAAAGACGATAATCGGACCAGAGAGGTGGACGACGGAACAATGAATCTTTTCCCGAAATATGCAGCAATAATAATGTCGGCAAGGGTGATTGTAATATTTGGTAGGAAGAATGATATCCTACTGCAGATTGTTGCAAAAATCATGTATGTATGTAAATCTCTATTTTTGTATTGCATGTGTTTATGAACTTGAATTGAATTTTTTTAAAGTTGGAGAAATTGATAACTTTGGGTAAGAATGATATCCTTACCCAATTGTAAATCTCTATCGGGTATTTTACTGGATTACCGATCCGAATAATTTTTTGATACTCGTATCCGAACGGTTAACTTTTCGATCCAAAAATCGATCCGGATTTATCGGTCCGGTTCTTAAATAATTACCGAGACTATCCGGACCGTTAACCGCCCTAATTGTTACTATACAGAAGTTTTGTCCAGAATTCTGAGCATCACAAACTCTTGCATTGCTTCTAATTAATTTGTACATCTTCTTTCTTGCTTTTAAAACATGAACCATATTAATTATGTATTAGCATTTGGTAAACAATAGATAATGACAAGATCATAATTCAATTCACCTGCCTAACTTTTTCAGAGGAAATAAATGATGAGAGAAGAAAATGTCACTCGCCTACACACTAATCTAAATGATGGCAGTTTGGTATTTTAATTTCACTGTGGGTATTCTGACTTTTAATATTATATGATTATGAAAATCTAATATATTATATACATGCTAAAACAATAAATAATTAACCAAATTTTGATTTTAGAAAGATGTCCAAATATGGAAAATGAAATTATTTAATGACATTATTATCTTTCTAAAAGTGTTAAATCAACATACCTGATCCTATTAATTGCATCCTCGTGTATCTTTTAAAATGTTTTTCTCTTCTCACTTTAGTTATCTATATATACACCTCTATATGTCATTCCTCAAACCACATTACTTCTCAACTATCATTCTTGTGTTTTCCTTTAAATAAATTTTGTTTCTCTTTTAATTTCCATCTTCATATATACATGAATACTTCATATGAATTAAACACTTAAGTGATTTATACGAGTATGATATGAGATCAATGGGTATAAGATGAAGAGAGAAGAACACATGTTTTCTTTATATATCAATTGATCTCAGTATCATACTCATATAAATCATGATACTATCACAGGGAATATTCTACTAGAAAAAAGCACTTGTTCGTTGTCATCCAAACTGAAAAATTATTGGTATCGTCATCAGACACAAAATGAACTTGTTCAAAATGTGGGACACTCTTCAATTACAACTTGCATAATCATAAGGAGCAATAACTATGAAATACTTGAAAATTCAAATAACGTTAAGTAAACCTTGCGCCATCCATAATCATATATCACAACAGGTCAAAATTTCACCATATATAAATTCACGGCAAATGTTTTATTCGTATGAAGTAGCTATGTATACACCAAAATAAAAATTAAAAGAGAAACACAATTTATTTGCACTTGGTGTCAGCGGCATTTGGATTTTGTCCTCGTATAATTTTTAAAAAAAATAATATAGAGGAAAGACTAAGTTGTATATCTGGGTTAGAAATATGAATCCTCAAAAGAATCTTGTTTATGAAAAAATTGTTGCTTAACTTTTTTTTACCTGATTTTGTTTTTGTTTTTATTTTTATTTTTATCAATTTATACAATTTCATATATCTAATAAAAACGGTAATTTTCATTTCTATTAAACTAAAAATAATGACAAATTATAGTTCGCGACTTTTTATCATTCCAATTTTATTGAATATTACTGAAGGAAATAGTTATGAATTCTTATGTGGCTTCGGATATGTGTATCATTGAATCAATTTCAATAATAATGCAAAAGTACCAGAATCTAATTAATAGAAATTTAATTAAATATCTTAATATTTGAAATATTTTCTCTATATGACCTAATTATATATGGTAAAAAAATTATTGTTTCAAGTCTAAAAAAAGTAACACTAACCAACTTTTAAATGTTAATTTTCTCTTTCATTAATTCTTGAGACACACATTAATTATTCTTATTTTAGTATGTTTGGTGTCACGATCCGATTTACCGAGCCATGATGGCGCTAACCACAAGGGCCACTAAGCCGACCACAACCACTTAATCTGAAATATTTATTGAATAAAGTGTGGGAATAGTTAAAGTAATTCAATTTCAGTCTTAAATAAGTCTTATATTATAAATACTACGAAAATACTACAATTCCTATCACCAATACAAAAACTAACTAGAAAAGAATACATGTATGAGAATACATCCCGAAAATACATAAGCTATCAAAATATGAAAAGACAAAAAGTAAAGGATAAATGGAAGAATTGCAGTGTTATAGATCACATAGATGGCTCACCCCGAATCATCCAGAATGGCCTCCTCAACGACCGACAACATCTCGAGCTCCACTTGTTCTAGTAATAGAGTCTGCACAGAAAATGATGCATCAAGTGTAGTGTGAGTACAAAAATAACGGATTATAACATTTGATGCGCGGTAAGATGCACACACTTTAAACACAAGTGCACGTTATCGTGACAAGTAGTATAGTCTTGATAAGACCGAATATCGTCCTCTAGGATTAGGGTTCAAGTACCAACTATCTATTTTCTAGTATCTATTTGGTGAATTTATGATTGATTTGTTGTTTATAACTACGAATTATGCAAGCTATTTTAATATAAAGATTTACTTCAGTGATGATGAGAATAGGGCTTCCATGTATCCTTACTATCCGCTTATGCTACTTACTAATGCATTAACTTATGGTATTCTTCTTTAGGAGAAAGCGGGGTTTCTGAAATCGTTTTATACTCCGCTAGGGTTATATAAACACTCGACCCAAAGATGTCGCCTTACCTACCTTTGGTGATAAGGATAACTTTATAGGAGGATTAAGAACAAAAACCTAGTTGGTATCACGCACTGATCGCAAAATTAGGGTTGTTAAGCCTCATCAACGCTTACATAAATAATTGAGGTATTTTCATCCCCAATCCAAGAATGTCTACCCAACTTACAAAGATATTCACAATCCCTTTTGAGAATCGATTAGAATTCATATAGTGATAATTAGTTGTCAATTAATTATCAAGAATTCAACTCAATTATTGGATAGATCTCACAATAAAAAAATAACCATAAGCATGCATTAATTTATAACATAAGTTTCTAGCAATTCAACATGGAAAGCCTATAAGAGAATTAATTCCTAGCCATAAATATGACAAGAACTAATTCAAAGTTCATCATAAAAGCGAAATAAAGTAAAGAAAAGGAAAAGAAATTACTAAACTAATAGTATCCATCTCGATCAAAGTCTTGAGTTGTGCGAAGAGGGAACCCTTAAAAGCGCCTAGGGTTCTCCTTTTATAGAGTGCAAACCGCCTCCTCTTTTCCTTGGGCTGACCAGTTTTCGTCAAAGACCTAATTTTTCAGCGTCGGCGCGCTGCGAACGGCGCGCGGCCGGAAGTTCTGCAATCCGTCCGGGTGTTTTGGCGCGCGACCACGATATCGATGTCCGAGGGCGCGGCCCCGATTTTGCTTGCGAGCGCGCTGGCCCAGTCTTCGACCTCTGCGGATAGTGGGCGCGCGCCCGCTGACTACGGGAGGCGCGCGCTGGTCTTGATTTTCCCTCATTCGTCACATTCTGCGATTCGGCTCGGCATCTCCTCTTTTGCCCTCTTTTTGCTCTTTTTAGCCATTTGGCCATTTTAACCACTTTGACTCAAAAGAAAGAAAAATTATCCTAATACGACACTTATATGTGCAAAATGGGACAAAAGACTAACTAAAAACGACTCAAAAGTGTATATAAAATACAGATCAAATACCCCAAACTTAACCTTTGCTCGCCTCGAGCAAAGATAGAAAAGAAATAAAATAAAAGACTCAAAGAACAAAAATAAAAAGACTCACTACCATTGATCACTTTTCTGCATTAGTGTTAACTAGAAAAACATGAAGGTTAGCAAAATAATATGCGATAACATATAGCATGAAATTTCAAATACTAAACACGTAAAGCTAAATATTTATAAACTCATATTCATCATGCTTAATGGAAGTCAATATACTAAACCATGCATATAAATTCAAGAATTCCTATGACATGCTTACTTGCTATTCTCCACTAATTCTGGATATGCATAAAAGAGATCTTCAGCACTTTAAGGGTTGTAATGTAGTCTTAGGTATAGGTAGGTAAAAATAGGCAATTTAGGCTCATTTCGTGTACCATAAGCTCTTCAGCTTTTCAGTATTCCCTTTTTTTTTCTTTTTTTTCTTTTCTTCATTTCGATTCTATCTTTCCCCTCTTTTGTTTTGGGAGAGTGAAGTATCTAATAATGACAAGCACCCCCAAACTTAGGCTTTTGCCTATTTCTTATTACTTTTGTATTGGGGTGCAACAGACTTATTCACTATTTTTGTCTCTTTTTTAACACAATGTATTCCACTATTTCATATTTTTACTTATGGTACAATTTGTGAGAATATAGGGTGTCAAAGAAGAAGTTTCAAATTTAGGCTCAATGGGGCTGACTAGGGATATTTTTAAAGTACGGGATAGAAGAGAATGGTAAGAATTGGCTATCAAAGAAATGTCTGAGTCATCTCCCTAACATGCATATCCTAACTATTTCGCCTCAAATAGCAAGCAATCATAACACATAAGCATTTATCATTTAGTATGCATAACTTTCAAGAAACTCCAAATAGGCAGTTACGTGAGTTTTGGCATATCTAACTTAAGTGTTTAGATAGTTGCTTCAATTCCGTTACATTATTTCACCTTACTTCACTAGGTGTTTCTAGTAACTACAACAATTATGATCTTTGACAGACAATTATGACTCAACAAGAAAAAAAAAATTTGGTGACTCAAAATAAACATAAAAACAATCAAAAAGACTTAAATAAAACATAACATGACACAAATAAAACAAAACACAAATAAACACCCACAAACTTAAAACACACATTGTCCCCAATGTGTGTAGACTCAAAGACGATAAAGAAATGAATGACACAAACTTTGGTTAAAATGGTGGTGGTGGCGGTGGATAATGCATCGACCATTGGTTGAACAAGGAACTCAGCTCGTTGATTTGTTGCCTTGTTTCTTGCTGTCCTTGTACTACTGTGTCCAAGGTCTGCATCATCCTCATATGATTCTGATACAATTGCTCAATTGTGGGCGTTGGAGGTTCTGCTCCTGTGGTTGGCCTGTGGCTGGAGTCTCGCCTCATGTGAGCCCTATTTGAGCTCATCTTCGTCCATGGAGGCCTCTGCTGCTGCTGCTGCTGGTGGTTGTACTCTCCGTCTGGCTACTGGGGGGCTTGGGTCTGTGAAAGAGTGCACTATCCATAGGATACGGGTAGTTGGTTTCTTTCATGAGTGTCAGTGGGTAGGTTTGGAACCGCACTCATGTGACATAGCTTGGTGATAACTGAGCCATGTCCCAATCCGCCTGTTGTTACCAACCTGCTGATTTCTTCAATGCTCTGCACTATTTCTTTCCCTACATCAATCGTCAACCCCCTCATAATTCCATATATCAGTTTGATCCTATCATCTGGTACTCTGGTGAAGTGCGTGGATGGAATCATGCGGGCGCTGACGAAATATAGCCAACCTTTGGCTACTTTGTTGAATTGGCACCTGTTCAGTGCTCTTGACCCATTTCTTCCAATATCAAAAACAGCTCACGGTAGCTCGCGGTGTTTGCGGCGATATCCCGGTTTATGTTGTCGGTGCTCTAGACCGTGTTCTAAAATGGCTCCGATCACCATTCCTCCTTCAACATCAATCGCTTTCAATTGTATATTGATATCTTACAACATCGCAGCACATGGCGTCCTTACAAAGCATCCCTTTCCACCTTCCGGAAAATTGGCGTAAAATTCACGCGCCATTGTTGTGTTTCTTGGTGCTATCTTCTGCAGGTTCACAAATTTTCTCAATCCCTTAACTCAATCATCGCGAATGGGCTCATAAACATCTTCTTCCCCATATGACTCCTGCGGTAGTCCATTCCCTTACGGTATTATGGGTGCAGTATCGAGCTTTTGTATCTTTGGAAGGCTTGGTAGCTCACAAACCTATTTTCATCGTATTATGGGGTTGGGGTGGATGTGGAGCCTCTTCTTTTCCTGGTGGCCATGGTTAAAACAATTTCTGGGGCTTACAATTTAGTGGCACAAATGTTTCCTACACAATTGACAACTAGCAGCGAACACAACACCCCCAAACTTCAACTTTTCTACCCAATACCCACACCCCTTTTCTACTCTTTTCTCTAAACTTCACAATCAACTTTTCAGTACCCAATTGATTCAACTACAATACTCCTTCAAACTACTACCTCCTGTGACTTCAGTAAAGGATTCAAGAACATAAAAAGATTACCTTTTATGAGAAGATTCAAGCTTGTCCTTGTTTCAATTGGTGGTTTGAGGCTATGGAATGGAGTTTTGTTGGTAGAGATGGCTAAGGGTTTTTGGGAATTTAAGAGTTTAGGTTGTGGTTGGGTTTAACAAAGAGTAAATGGCCAAATTAGAATTTCGTGGGTTTTTGGAGAGGGAAGGTTAGGTTTTTGAATTTGGAATTGGGGAAAATCTGATTTTTGGGCGTTTTTAAGTTTCTGGATTCCCGCTTGCCGCACCTTTTAGCGCCGCGGCTGAACTCTGCGCTCGCCGGGACTTTCTGCGCGGCCATTCTGGTAGCGGCTAAACAACAAATTTTCAGGATTTTGGCGCCGCCTGCTCTGGCGCGCGGCGCTTAAACCTGCGCTGTTCGATTCTTTTGGCGCGCGCTGCTCTGGCGCGCTGACCCTTTCGAAATTGCGGCTTTTCTTGATTTTCGCCTTGATTTATTCCTCAGACCTATCACTCAAAGACAAACACAAGAATCCAAGACCGTGAGATTGTTCTAGACAAAATAAAATAAACTAAAAGTAAATTAAAATAACATAATTGAAAGCGTTGGGTTGCCTCCCAACAATTTATCTTTAACGTCTTTTAGCGGGCGTAAGTTCCTTAGCCTTAATAACCACAGGGTGGATTAAGCCCTCAACCTATCCATTTCTCCACATTTGGCGTTTTCTTTTTCTTTTCTTCTTAGCATTATCGATAAGGGAGTTCGGGAATACTTACCTCCTTTAGTGGCATTTCACAAACCATTACGCTTTCGTGGGCTCATCGCTCTTTAGTTGACTTGTATTGGCTCGCGTGGGGTTTGATGGTGCTGATTTCAAAGCACCACTCCTTGTTGGTGGCTCGATGGCGTGTTTAAAAACATTAAACACCATTTCTTCAGACTCCACCCTTAGTGTTAATTCTCCTCTTTCAACATCAATCAAAGCTCTCCCCGTTGCTAGGAATGGTCTCCCCAATATGATAGGGATTTCTGCGTCTTCTTCCATATCAAGGATGAGGAAGTCTGCAGGAAAGAAGAATTTTCCTACTTTCACAATAACGTCCTCGATCTTGCCTCTTGGATGAACCAGCATCTGCCGGCTAGTTGCGGACTTCGCGTGGTTGGTTTCACCCAACTCGATCTTTTAAATGCGATGAGGCGTTAGATTTATACTTGCCCCTAAATCACATAGAGCTCATTGCAGTTACCACGCCTGTGCAAGGTAATGTAAAGCTCACGGATTTTTAGCTTTGGTGGCAACTTTTCTCGCAAGATAGCACTACACTCTTACATCGGTTACTCTTATTTCGTATTCTGCCAGCTTCTTCTTTTTCCCCAAAATCTCCTTCATAAACTTGAAATAGGAGGGCATTTGCTCTAATGCTTCTATGAAAGGTATGTTGATATGTAGCTTTCTGAATGTCTCCAAAAATTTGGAGAATTGTTTATCAACCGCCTTTCGCTGTAGTCTCTGGGGGGAAATGGATCTTCTCTGTATACTCCTTTTCTGGAGTTTTCTCTACTGTTGGGCTAGGCTCAATCACCTTATCTTTTTCTAACTCTGCTTTTTTCTCAACTCTTGGTGAGGTATCGCTGCTCAATCGTCTTCCACTTCTCAACCGCATGTCGACCTTTGCCATTCGGATTTACCTCTGTATTGCTTGGCAATGTCCCGTGGCTTTCTTTGTTTACTGTTTGCTAGTGACCACTGTGTCTCAAGTTTACGAGCGAGGATCTAGCACATCATGAAGCTGCGTCTGGGCGTTGGCAAGTCTTTATCCTGTTGCTTCACTCATCGGCTTTCTTCTTTGAGCCGGTCATTGCTGCTGGTGTGGGGCTTGAATAAAGGGTTCTTGATTACAGCTCTGCGGTCATCTTGGCCTATCACGGTCTGCGCCCACGATCTCGGATTCTGCGCCCGTGAATGCGGTCTGTTGCCGCTTGGTATTGGTTCTGCTTTGGTTACGCTTTGGTCTCCTCTCCATGAGAAATTTGGGTGGTTCCTCCGCTGGATTATAAGTGTTGGAGTAGGGGTTGTTCTGTTGCCTCGATAATTACCATGACACTCGCTCTGCTGCTCCATTGGTATATTGTTGGGATCATTGAAGGACACCTATCAAATGTATGTGGGCCACGCATATCTCATGACTTTTAGGCATCTGATCGCATTCATCGACCTTTGTGTGTTCTTTGCATTTGTTTAGGAGGGCCACTTGGGCATTCAAGGCAGCAATAACATCTATTTCATGGACTCCCACTGTTCTTCTCCCGTTTGTCGACCTCTCTTCCGTGACATGGTTGTTAGTGGCCATGTCTTCTAATAACTCATGAGCGTCGTGGGCTGTTTTCCTCATGAATGCTCCACCCGCTGCTGCATCTATGATAGTTACGGTTGTCTTTGCTCGGCCGTTGTAGAAAATGTGGACTAAGTTCCACAACTCGATCTGATGGTGTGGGCATTTTCTCTGTAGATCTTTGAACCTTTCCCAAGCTTCGTATAAGGACTCTCATCCGCTTGGTAGAAGTTGTTCAACTCCTCTTAGTTTCTTTGCTTTACGGAGGAAAGAACTTGGCTAGAATTTACGTGTCATTTCGTGCCATGTGAAAATCGAATCGGCGTGAATTCAACCACACTTTTGCTCTATCCCTGAGTGAGAAGGGAAAGAGCCTCAATCTGACGGCATCATCAGTAACGCCGTTATATCTGAAAGTTGCACATAGCTCCAAGAAATTAGCTATGTGCATATGTGGATCCTCCGATGGCAGTCCTCCGAATTGCACTGTGTGCTGTACCATGCTCAGAATCGTCGGTTTTATCTCGAAGTTGTTGGCTCCTATTGCAGGGAGCCTAATGCATGTCTGTGCTCCATTCACTCTTGGTAGCACATAGTCTCCCAAACTCCTACGGTGGATTTGGGCTCTCTCTTCCACGTCTATGGGTGCTTGCCTAGGTATTCCTGGGTGGGGTTGATTCTCTCCTAACCCTTCTCCCATCCCGTTGTTGTTCTAAACGCCGTTCATCTCTAACAAGGTTGCAATCCGCTGATTCTTTGCATTTGCAGGTTTTCTCAATTTCTGGATTGAAGGGAACAAGAGTGTCTGCTCCTCTTCTCCTTCGCATAAACTGACTTCCTGAAATAGATAAAAAACAGACAACAAATCACGGCACCTCGAATTTTCAAAAGAAAAACGTAAAAATTAAAATAAAATAAAAACCAAATTAGAAATTAAAAATAGACAAATTTGATATTGAACTAATGCCTAATCCCCGGCAACGGCGCCAAAATCTTGATGCGCGGTAAGATGCACACACTTTAAACGCAAGTGCACGTTATCGTGACAAGTAGTATAGTCTTGATAAGACCGAATATCGTCCTCTAGGATTAGGGTTCAAGTACCAATTATCTATTTTCTAGTATCTATTTGGTGAATTTATGATTGATTTGTTGTTTATAACTACGAATTATGCAAGCTATTTTAATATAAAGATTTACTTCAGTGGTGATGAGAATAGGGCTTCCATGTATCCTTACTATCCGCTTATGCTACTTACTAATGCATTAACTTATGGTATTCTTCTTTAGGAGAAAGCAGGTTTACGAAATCGTTTTTTACTCCCGCTAGGGTTATATAAACACTCAACCCCAGTATCGCACCTTACCTACCTTTTGGTGATAAGGATAACTTTATAGGAGGATTAAGAACAAAAACCTAGTTGACCGTCACGCACAATGCGCAAAATTAGGGTTGTTAAGCCTCTCATCAACGCTACATAAATAATTGAGGTATTTTCATCCCCAATCCAAGAATGTCTACCCAACTTACAAAGATATTCACAATCCCCTTTTGAATCGATTAGAAATCATATAGTGATAATTAGTTGTCAATTAATTATCAAGAATTCAACTCAATTATTGGATAGATCTCACAATAAGAAAAATAACTATAAGCATGCATTAATTTATAACATAAGTTTCTAGCAATTCAACATGGAAAGCCCTATAAGAGAATTAGTTCCTAGCCATAAATATGACAAGAACTAATTCAAAGTTCATCATAAAAGCGAAATAAAGTAAAGAAAAGGAAAAGAAATTACTAAACTAATGGTATCCAATCTCCAGCCAAAGTCTTGAGTTGTGCGAAGGAACCCTTAAAAGCGCCTAGAGTTCTCCTTTTATAGCATGCAAACCGCCTCCCTTTTCCTTCAGCTGGCGATTTTCGTCAAAGACCTAATTTTTTCAGCGTCGGCGCCTGCGCAGCGCGCATGGCCCGCGGAAGTTCTGAATCCGTCGGGTGTTTTGGCGTCGCGGCCACGATATCGATGCTCGAGGCGCCGCGCGCTGTATCTTCTGTAGCTCGCCGGATGTTTAGCGCGCGGCCCGATTTTCTTATGCGAGGCGCCCGTGCTGAGTCTTCGACCTCTACGGATAGTGGGCGCGCGGCCCGCTGACTACGAGGCGCGTACGCTGGTCTTGATTTTTCCCTCGTTCGCCACTTTCTCTGATTCCAGCTCTGGCATCTCCTCTTTTGCCCTCTTTTTGCTTTTTTCCGCCATTTGGCCATTTTAACCACTTTGACTCAAAAGAAAGAAAAACTATCCTAATACGACACTTATATGTGCAAAATGGGAAAAAAGACTAACTAAAAACGACTCAAAAAGTGTATATAAAATACACCGATCAACATTCCGTAAATACTGAAAGAGTTAATCCCTTGATTATTCTTATTAATGAAAGACATATATATACAAGTTACAATAGGAGAATCATAATCCTACTTTATATCTAAAACTCTATTATATATGGAGACTAACTATACAATTATGGTAATAGTATACTCCTAATTTAGATACAAGACTAATATCTAAATATATACCATAATATACAAAACAGGCCTTGTCCGTGACTCACTGATTTGGGCCTTGTCTGTGATGGTCTTTAACACACACCCGCAGTCATAGTGGCTAGGAGCTAAACACTTTATTGAGACTGTCTCTAAAATCTTCAAAAAGGACAGAGGGAAGACCCTTTGTAAAGATGTCTGCAATTGATATCTGGAAGGGACATGACAGACGCGTGTTTGTCCTCTAGCTACCTTCTCTCTAACAAAGTGAATATCCATCTCTATGTGTTTAGTATGCCGGTGCTGAACTGGATTACCAGAAAGGTAGATGACACTTGTATTATCACAATACACTAAGGTAGCCTTCTGAATAGGATAATGAAGCTCTAAAAGTTTATTTTGTAACCAACATGACTCAGAAACCACATTGGCTACCTCTCGATACTCGGCCTCTGCACTTGAGCGTGATAGTGTGGACTGACGCTTGGCAAACCATGAGACCAAGTTATTACCTAAAAACATCAAATAGCGGGCGTGGGCGAATGCGGTGTCGATCTGACCGCTCAAGATCGGCAGATAGGAGACAAGTGTAGACGTCGATGAAGGATACAAATGCAAGCCAAAATCAAGTGTTCCCTAAATGTACCTAAGAATGTGTTTGAGCGCATTCATATGTTCAATCCTGGGATCATGCATAAAAAAACACACTTGGTGTACGACATATGTAATATCAGGTCGCGTGAACGTAAGATACTGAAGGGTGCCTGCAAGACTACGATAGCGGGTTGGATCCTCATAGAGAGCCAGCTAGAGCACCCAACTTGGGTTTAGTATCAAATGGAGTAGGAGTGGACTTACAGGATGACATCCCAGCCCTCTCAATGATCTCTGCAACATACTTCCTCTGTGATAAGAACAATCCACCTGCATGACGAGTGACAACAATCCCCAAAAAATAACTCATTGGGCCCAAATCTTTCATGACAAACTCAGAACTGAGCATTGTCATAATAGTCTTTCGCAAAGCATTAGAAGAGGCAGTTAAGATAATATCCTCTACATATAATAGTATATAAGTCATGGAAGAACCCCGATGATATATGAATAATGAATTATCAGACCTGCTGTGAGAGAAACCCAGAGTCGAAACATAGCAGCAAATTTCTTATACCAAGCCCGTGGTGACTACTTAAGCTCATACAAGGACTTCTTCAATAAACAAACATAATTAGGATATCTTGTATCCCTAAACTCCAAGGGCTGATGCATATACACTGTCTCTTTGAGATCATCATGTAGAAAATCATTCTTCACATTGTTGACACCCAATTTTGTCCCTCTCTTCTGATTATTTATCGTAATTAAACTATTTTTTATTAACACTGCAAAACAATTTTTAAATTCTAATAAATCATTTTTTATAACCACTATTCAAATATAACATCTAAAACAGCCCACCCGTAAAGCCCAAATTCCAACCCCATCCTTTATCCCCCCAAAATAAAACCCAACCCATATTTCTCAAAGCCCAAATCGTCCAACCCAAAAACCAGAAAACCTAAAGACTAAAATCCCTAACATAGAAAAAGAAAAGAACAAAAAAACGCTTTCTTGTCCAAACGAAAAACAGCCGCGGCTCCCGCCTCATCTCTCTTTCATTTTCGGATATAGCAACAAGACCTTTCAGCCATGGACAGAAATCGTACACTCCATTTTCGTGATAAAGATCATTTTCAATCACCCATGCAAGCCGCCCAACGTGAAGTATTTTTGAACGATTTTCTGGGACCCATTTCAAAATAAAAAACAACAAATCCCGCCCAAATCATTTTAGCTTCAGCAACCCTAAATTAGTGCTATAAAAAGCTAGCATTAAGGTCTATTTTCGGACACCCTGCAAGCCGCCGCCTTACCCCTTTTCAAAAACCCTATAATACTTTGCATTTCTTATTCAATCTTTGAGATAAGGTTTAAATCAAACTCAGTTTTTTTATTCAAGTTGGGCAAGATTCAAAAATAATCTGAGAGCCGCCGCTTGTTCTTCATCCCAGAAAATAATCTCCGGACTGCTTTTCATTCTTACTTTTTAAAACTACTCTTGCTATTTCCATAAGTTCTTAGTCAAACGATTCCGCTGGACCCGAGCCTCAGTTCATTGCACCCCAAAAAGGTTAGCAAACACATCCCCTTTCACCTTTATATTTTGGTGTTTTATTGTTTATTCATCTTAACAGTTAATATGTAGATTTGTTTGATTTAAATGAGTAATAGGCGTTGGTCTTGTTGGAAGCATGCTATCGTTGATCATTGTTTGAAATCCTCTGTTACTTTTATTATCATGTGAGTTTATTATGTTTCAAGTGCTTATGGTGGTCATTGTTAGTTTGGATTCTGGTCAAATTTTTTCGGGTCTGCTTTTATTTTCTGATAATTAGTAGTATTAGTATCAAGCCCTTTTTTGTGAATGGGGGAGTTCTATTTTGTTGGTGCCATGTCAATCATGTACATGTATCCAAACATGTGTTCGAAGCCATGTCAATCATTAATTGAGTTACTGGATTCTCTCCCTGTGATAGCACGTTGGACACTTGAATTGACTTAAATATCTTGCTAATGTTTTACTTGCTTAATTTAACCATGAGTAAGATATAAGTTTGCTAGATAGCTATTTGTTATCCTGGTTGTAATGTTATGTAAAAAACATGAAAGGTTATACTTGCTTATTTGATCAAAATGTTTGATTAAATAATCCATAGCTAAAACTCTAGGAAGTGGGTTAAATATTTATATGTTTGGCTATATTTTCGTATATTGCCTGGCATTTTTTAAGTTATATACTAATTCTTTTTCTTTTCTTTGTTTTACCTGAAATGCATTGGGAGCATATGAAGAGTCTCGATATGAGATTCAACACGACTATGACGAAAACGAAGATCCGCATCATGTCTTCAGAATTCCAAAACCAAATGGGCGGGATGACAATGTCATTCGCCCCAATCATTTCTTTTATCATTACTTTTTAATTCCGTCATTTTATTTTTCTTCTTGTTTAAATATGTAATCTTACATAGATATTGAAATGTGTATAATAGGTAGACTTAACACCAATAGATTAAAGGGGAGGGTAGCTTAAAAACGGAAATTTATGTTCATATCTCTAAAACATGCATTTTTAATAATGTCTTACAAGTGCATATTTTCATAAAACTTTAATTTTATACACAACATATAATTTTCAAACAAACTATTTTCCATACTTTTTAAAGTAAACCTCATGCAAAGTCATCAAAATATATAAATCTTTCAAATAAATATTTGCAATATCTTTTCTTAACTTTATGCTTTCCAAAACATGCATTTTTTAATACAATAATAGCAACTTAAGTTTGACCGGACAACCGCAAGTTAGCGGATCCTATAGGATGTCTAACTCCTTCCCTTTAGAATAATAAAGAACAATTACCTAGAATCTCACATAAGTTTTGCAGACCTTTTAAATGGAGTTAATATTGACCTTAGTTAACATTTAGGTGTCATAATTCACTTTAGAATAATTAAGTGGTTGTTAGGCCGATTTTCAATTGCTCACGCAAGTGTACTTATCGTTACAAGCAATATAGTCTAGTTAGACCGAATATCGTCCTCAGAGGCTGTTTTCTAATTATCGAACATCTATTCTAGGTTATCTATTTGGCAAACGATAAGTGATTTGGTTTTTATCTAACACTAGTAGAGTAATTGCAAGAATCAAACTAAATTATTGAGGTTTAATCAGTTATGAAGGAATTAGGACTTCCAATATCCTCAACTATCCACTTTTTTCAATTCTTAATGCAACTAGAATGTCGATTAATTAGACTAATCTTATATTTCGGTTAGGATATATAATCGCTCAATCTCAGTGCAGAAACCTTCTATATTTTTATGATAAGTTTTACTACATATGAGGATTAAGAACAATAACATATAATGTTACACAAGTATCGGGGTACTTTCGTCCGTGAGTTTAACCTATGTCTATTCAATTATAACATATCCAAATCTCTCATCTCGGTTTTTGATTTGAAATC
The DNA here is from genome assembly GCA_029844215.1 of Przewalskia tangutica. Lineage (NCBI taxonomy): Eukaryota > Viridiplantae > Streptophyta > Magnoliopsida > Solanales > Solanaceae > Przewalskia > Przewalskia tangutica. The sequence goes on from CM056719.1 coordinate 134,004,950, forward strand.
GTATAAATTATGATAATTATTGATCAATTAACTATCAAACATTCATACCAATATTGAATAAATCTTAATCAAGTGAAGAAGAAAATCAAACTAATGCATTAATTCATGAATAAGGGTTTCAAGCGATTCAATAGAAAAACTCTAATAAAGTGTTTAGCTCATAGCCATAGACATGCTAAGAACTAATACAAATCCAAACATGAACTGAATTACAATAGAGAAAAGAAAGAAAAATACTTAGAACTAGGTCTTCAGTTGTAGCCGCCAAGCGTTGTGTTGTGTTTTTCCCAAGAGAAGAAGATATCCCCATAAAATATGTCCCAATGGTTTATATATGATGTAAAAAACGTGTGCCTTGGACCCTTTTTCCCATTTCCAATTCTATTTCGGACTGGAAATTCCCGCATCGGCACCGCGGTCCTGCAGAATGGCACCGTGGTGCCGAAAGTATGAGCTTCTCGATTAATTATGCGCATGATCCTGCGAGAATGACCGCGATCCTGCGATCTTTTCGTCCGGATCTGCCAACTTTCGTCCTTTTTGCTTCGGGAGCTCCTTTTCTGCCAACTTTTAGCTTCTTTTTGTCATTTTGTCATTTAGAACCGTTGTGACTCAAAAAAAGAAAAACGACCCTAACACGACACTTATTTAAACGAAAATGGGAAAAATACTAACTAAAAATGACTTAAACGCGTATACAAAATACACCTAACAAATACCCCCAAACTTAACCTTTGTTCGCCCTCGAGCAAAGATCAAAACAAAATCAAAGAAACAAAAACAACAGCTCAAATACTCAAATCAAGCAGTTGCACAAGGTTACTTAGAAAAGCATGAATTTCAGTTGAGATAATATACTGGAACATATATAGCATGAATATAGAAATCTAGAATTTCAAGCCAGATATTTCGCAAATTCATTTCAATCACACTCAATGGAAACATGAACACTAACCTATGCATGTCAATTTCATTTAGTTTTATGGGCCTGTTTACTTGTTATTCTCCACTAATCATAGACATACACTCTAGAGATCTTCAGGACTTTTCAGGGTTGTAATGTAGGCTTAGACAGAGGTAGATAAAAGTTGGCATTTAGGCTCAAATTACGTACCATAAGCGTTTTTCTCATTCAACCATTTTATCCTTCTTTTTGGTATTCTTTTCCGTTCATACCTATTATTCCCCTCTTCTCTTTTTGAGAGCATGAAACACATTCACATAAGCACCCTCAAACTTAAGTTTTTACATATTTTTCATTGGGGTGCATCAATTTTTTCACTCTCTTTTGGTATTTCTTTTTCAATCTTTTTCATCCCTGTTTTTCCTTACTGCTTATGGCACACAAGAGAATTATGAGGTGTCAAAGAAACAACTTATTTTAGGCTCAAAGGGGCTGACTATGGACAATTTACTGAATGGTAGGTAACAAAAGGTAAAAAGGGCTAATAAAGAAATGTCTGAATCATCTCCCTAAACATGTACATCTTTAACTATTTCGCCTCAAATAACAAGCAAGCAGACTCATACATTTTTCATAATTGACAATACATAGGCTAAGCACAATTATCCCAAATAATTAGATTTTCATGAATTTTTGGCATATCTAACTTAAACACACAAATTTTTAGCTTCTAATTTCATTACATTATCCCACTTAATTCACTAGGTATCTTCGGCAACTACAACATGCATGATCATATAAAAAAATTGACACATATAGACACAATAAAAGACATAAAAACTCAATCAAAACGACTCAAAACAGAAACACAAAAATAAAATAAGTACCCCCCCCCCCCCCAAACTTAAACGACACATTGTCTCAAATGTGTAACGACTCAAAAATTAAAAAGGGACGACTTACAGACAATAGCGGTTCAAGATAGTGGCGATGGCGACAGATACTGTTGCTCATGGTTTACCCGGCAGTACAAGATTGTGAGACCATTCAAGAACGAAATTAACAAACTTCCTAAGATGTTGGGTTGTCTCCTAAGTAGCGTTGTCTTTAACGTCTTTTAGCCGGACGCAGTTAATCCTTACTAGTGCACAGTGGACCCTTCTGCGAACGACTTGCAATCCGCACAGTTATTGTTGTGGGTCTCACTTCACCTACAACACTTTTTTCAAACAAGAGCCTCATATTTAAGATTATCCGCCAATTACCCAAGGCAGGCTTGTCTTCTAGGCTCTCTATAATGTAGGGATCAGTGAAACTCCCTACATCTCTCAACTTTTGGGGGTACCCTTAAGGGTATGGACTTTCTGGTTGGGGCTCAGCAATGATAGTTGGTGGTGTCTTTTCTTCAACGGGTATAGAAAAAAGAAATTCTAAGGAATCCAAAAAGGTGAAAATTTGGATCTCGGTAACCTCTTCTTTCTCTACACCAACTATCTCTATCAATTCCTCATTATTCTCAACAGCTTGTTGTGGTTCAGGTTCCTCACTCTACTTATCACCCCCCACAACTGTGTCGCTAGGCAGATTTTCTTGCGGTACATTGATCACCATATCCATCAGCTACCCTATTTGTGTCTCCAAATTTTTGAGGGACACCTTTGTATCAGCCATAAACTGAGTCTGGCACTTGGTGAGCCTGAGTATGGCTGCCTGCAACTCATTTTGATCTTCCTGTGGAACCTGTGGGTTAAGCTGTTGTTGCTGATTCCACTGCCCCTGATAGTAGTAGTAGTCCATTTTTTTTCAACTTTACCTACAAATAAGAAAAATAACAAAAAGTGATAAAAAGATGCTCGCAGAACAAGTTAGAAACTTGTTCCTGGAGCAACCGAACTAGAAATAAAATAACATAACCGAATATATACAAACCAAATTAGAAATAAGAATAGATAATTCGATATTAAAAGTACGTCAGTCCCCGGCAACGGCGCCAAAAACTTGTTAGTCCGATTTCCAATTGCTCACGCAAGTGTACGTATCGTTACAAGTAATATAGTCTAGTAAAACCAAATATCGTTCTCAGAGACTGGTTTCTAATTACCGAACATCTATTCTAGGTTATCTATTTGGCAAACGATAAGTGATTTGGTTTTTATCTAACACTAGTAGAGTAATTGCAAGAATCAAACTAAATTATTGAGGTTTAATCAGTTATGAAGGAATTAGGGCTTCCAATATCCTCAACTATCCACTATTTTCAATCCTTAATGCAACTAGAATAACTTCTTCTTCTACGTTAAGATAACGGTTAACTAGACTATCTTATATTCCTGTTAGGATATATAATCGCTCAACCCCAGTGCAGAAACCTTATATATTTCTATGATAGGTTTTACCACATAGGAGGATTAAGAACAATAACCTATAATGTTACACAAGTATCGGTGTACTTTCATCCGCGAGTTTAATCTATGTCTATTCAATTACAACATATCCAAATCTCTCCTCTCGGTTCTTGATTCGAAATCATATAGATTATGATAATTAGTGATCAATTAACTATCAAACATTCATACCAATATTGAATAAATCTTAATCAAGTGAAGAAGAAAATCAAACTAATGCATTAATTCATGAATAAGAGTTTCAAGCGATTCAATAGGAAAGCCCTAATAAGGTGTTTAGCTCCTAGCTATAGACATGCTAAGAACTAATACAAATCCAAACATGAACTGAATTACAATAGAGAAAAGAAAGAAAAATACTTAGAACTAGGTCTCCAATTGTACCCGTCAAGCGTTGTGTTGTGTTTTTCCCAAGAGAAGAAGATATCCCCCTAAAATCTGTCCCAATGGTTTATATATGCTGTCAAAAATGTGTGCCTTGGACCCTTTTTCCCCTTTCCAATTCTATTTCGGACTAAAAATTCCCGCATAGGCACCGCGGTCCTGCAGAATGGCACCGTGGTGCAGAAAGTACTTCGGCTTCTCAGTAATTATGGCACCGCGGTCCTGCAGTCTTTCGTCCGGATCAGCCAACTTTCCTCCTTTTTGCTTTGGGAGCTCCTTTTCTACCCACTTTTAGCTTTTTTTTACCATTTTTTCATTTAGAATTGTTGTGGCTCAAAAGAAAGAAAAACGATCCTAACACGACACTTATTTAAACTAAAATGGGAAACGTATTAACTAAAAATGAATCAAACGCGTATACAAAATACACCTAACAGTGGCGACTCCTTAAAACATTGATTTAATTTAGGAATCACGCATACGTCGTATTCCGTTTCGACTCAGGTTAAAATGGGTGTGACACACATCTAGCTGATGAATGAGCAATGATTTAGAAAAAACCAAACTGAGCACAGTGCGAATGGTATCGACTTGACCACTGGGCTAAATGTATCACCACAATCCACCCCAATCTACTGAGTCTTACCATCACCTACAAGATGAGCCTTATCCCTTGCAAACGAACCGTCAGAATTTTCCTTATGGGAAAAAATCTACATAGACCGAATAATATTAACACCAGATGGATAAGGTACCAAATACCACGTCTTATTATCAATAAGAGCATTATATTCATCGGTCATGACAATTTTTCAATTAGGGTCATTTAAGGCAGACATAGAATTACGGGGTAAGGGTGACCTAAGAACATTAGAATTTAAATTAAAATGTCTTTTTGGTTTAAAAATACCCCGTTGACTGCGAGCGATTGGACCATGACTCTGGGCTGGATTGGGTGAATTTTGGAAATTTTCTGGAGACGGTACGGACTGGCCAGCAGTAAGTGGGCCTGTTGGCTCATTTTCATAAATTTCCGTCAGAGGTGCCGCGGCGCCTCCCTGAAGGGACGCGGCACTGACGACGATGTCAAAATATTTTGGTCACTGGATGGCAGGCGCCGCGACGCCTCCCCTAAGGGCCGCGACGCTAACGACGAATTTTGGGACAGATCCGAAAAATGCCGAAGAATATAGGGGGGGATATCATCATCTAAAAAATCATACGAACTTGGCACGAGTTTTTCTACTTTAGAAAACGGGAATTGGGACTCATCAAAGATAACATGGTGACTAATGATGATTCGTTTAGATGACAAATCAAAGCATTTATAACCACATTGATTTGACGGATAACCCAAGAACACACAAGGGGTAGAACATGTATGAAGTTTGTTGATTGTGGTGGATGGTAATAGTGGATAACATAAACATCTGAAGACCCTAAGATGAAAATACAAAGGAGTCTTATTGTATAAAACTTGAAGAGGGGATGAATATGCCAAACCTTTAGAAGGAAGAATATTAAGTAGATCTGTAGCCATTTGTAGAGCATGATGCCAAAACAACGGAGGGACGGAAGAATGAACCAATAAGGTGCAGATAATGTTATTAATGGCACAAATTTTTCGTTCAACTTTTCCATTTTGTGAAGATGTATTAGGACAAGAAAAACAAAAATGTATCCCATTTTGAGCACAAAACTTCCAAAATTCCTCATTGTCATACTCTTTGTCATTATCACATTGAATGTTCTTTATTTTCCATTCGAATTGAGTTCTTATGAAAGCTTTAAATTTTACGAAGATGAAAAAAACTTGATATTTTTTCACAATTGGAAACGTCCATAAAAATTTAGAATAATTAACCAAATTTTGATTTTAGAAAGATGACCAAATATGGAAAATGAAATTATTTAATAACATTATTATCTTTCTAAAATTGTTAAATCAGCATATATGATCCTGTTAATTGCATCCTCGTGTATCTTCTAAAACACTTTCTATTTTCTCACTTTAGTTATATGTATATATACATCTGTATGTCATTCCTCAAATCACATTACTTCTCAACTATCTTTCTTGTATTTTCCTTTGAATAAATTTTATTTCTCTTTTAATTTCCATCTTCATATATACATGGGTACTTCATATGAATTAAACACTTATCGTGATTTATACGAGTATGATTTGAGATCAATGGGTATAAGATGAAGAGATAAGAGCACATGTTTGATTTTATATATCATTTTATCTCTGTATCATACTCATATAAATCATGATACTATCGCATGAAATATTCTACTAGAAAAAGCACTTGTTCATTATGATCCATACAGAAAAATTATTAGTGTTGTCATCAGACTCAAAATGAAATTGTTCAAAATGTGGGACACTCTCAAATTACATCTTGCATAATCATAAGGAGCAATGACTATGAAATACTTGAAAATTCAAATAAGGTTAAGTAACTGCTGAACCATCCATAATCATATATCACAACGAGTCAAAATTTCACCGATAGATAAAATCACACTGATCGAGGAATTCTGACGGTCAAGAATTATAGCCTCTTCTTTCTTTGTATCAAAATTTCACCATATATAAAGTCACGACAAGTGTTTTATTTGTATGAAGTAGTCATGTATATATAAAAATGAAAATGAAAATTAAAATAGAAAGGCAATTTATTTACACTTGGTGCCGATGGCATTTGGATTTTGTCCTCGTATAATTTTCTTAAAAATTATATAGAGGAAAGACGAAGTTATATATCATTTGATCTCAGTATCATACTCATATAAATCATGATACTATCGCATGAAATATTCTACTAGAAAAAGCAAAATTATTAGTATCGTCATCAGACTCAAAATGAAATTGTTCAAAATGTTGGACACTCTCCAATTACAGCTTGCATAATCATAAGGAGCAATGACTATAAAATACTTGAAAATTCAAATAAGGTTAAGTAAACAATGCGCCATCCATAATCACATATCGCAACAAGTCAAAATTTCACCGATAGATAAAATCACACTGATCGATGAATTCTAACGATCAAGAATTATAGCCTCTTCTTTCTTTGTATCAAAATTTCACCATATATAAAGTCACGACAAGTATTTTATTCGTATGAAGTAGTCATGTATATATAAAAATGAAAATTAAAATAGAAACACAATTTATTTACACTTGGTGCCAGTGGCATTTGGATTTTGTCCTGATATAATTTTCTTAAAAGTAATATAGAGGAAAGACTATGTTATATATCTAAGTTAGAAATATGATTCCTCAAAAGAATCATGTTTATGAAAAAATTGTTGCTTAACTTTTATTTACCCGATTTTGTTTGTATTTTTATCAATTTATACAATTTCATTATATCTAATAAAACTGTAATTTCAGTTCTATTAAACTAAAAATAATGATAAATTGTAGTTAGCAATTTTTTATCGTTCCAGTTTTATTGAATATCCCCGAAGGAACAAGTTATGAATTCTTACGTGGCTTCGCATATGTGTATCGTTGAATCAATTTCATTAATAATGCAAAACTACAAGAATCTAATTAATAGAAATTTAATTAAATATATTAATATTTGCAATATTTTATCTATATGACCTAATTAAATATGGAAAGAAAATTATTGTTTCAAGTCTAAAGAAAGTAACACTAACCAACTTTTAAATGTTATTTTTCTCTTTTATTAATTTTTTAGACACACATTAATTATTCTTATTTTGGTATGTTTGGTGTCACAACCCAATTTACCGAGCCATGATGTCACTAACCATAAGGGTCAATAAGCTGACCACAATCGCTTAATCCAAAATAACTAATGAATAAAGTACGGAAATAGTTAAATCAATTCAATTTCAGTCTTAAATAAGTTTCATAATATAAATAATATCCGGAAACACCCGCTCTACCTACCAAGGTGGAGGTGAGGTTTGTGTACATTCTACTCTCCCCAGACCCCACATTGTGAAATTTCACTTGATATATTGTTGTTGTTGTTTTTGTAATATAAATAATACGAAAATACTACAATTCATCAAGACTGATGTCACTAGTACAAGAACAAACTAGAAAGGATTACAAATTTGGGAATACATCCCAAAAATACACAAGTTGTCCGAATATGAAAAGACATAAAGTAAATGATATATGGGAGGCTCTCGTGCCATGGATGTCATAGATGGGTCCTCTAAATCGTCCAGAATGGCCTCCTCGACGACCGACAGCGTCTCGAGCTCCACTCGTGCTAGGAATAGAGTCTGCACACATAAGGGTGCAACAAGTGTAGTGTGAGTACAAAAATAACAGATACTCATCATCATCATTGACCGATCCTAGATAAAATGAAGATGAGGATTGGACATACCAATACCACTTCTACACTAAATCGCTATTAGTCCGAAACAATAAAGTCAAATTGTACAAAATTCAAGCCTAAGTGCAAAAAATCTCAAATTGTCCAGATTCACCTCACGTAGTCACATAGCATGATATAAATGGTAAAATAAGAAGTTTAGGCAAATAAAGCAACAAAGAATGACAAGATGAAATGATATGCAAATGCTATGCAATGCAAGACCTTTCCATCACCGGTACACACACCTTCGAACATTAACGAATCGTGACCTATGGGCGCGAGGTTCATATACCATCCGAAATCATTCCCCTTCAAATTCCTTAGCTATCAATAGGCTCACAATGTATGTCTCTAGCCATACAAGCCTATAATCAATGCATCACTCCGTCCAGAACCATTTGCCCTCGGATCCACATATGTATCCTCAAATATATAACGCATGAGATACCATATGAAGCATGAATATGAAATGAACAATTAACAAGAAGCCAAGATATATCGTAAAGATTCAATCTTTGATCGACATAAGCCACAAAAGTCTGACCTTTAACCAGTTTCACAATAAAATTATAGTCTTTAGCTTCATTTCCACTTTTAATGAGTATTTAGGAGTGATGAGTAGCACAATATCATATAAGACATGCATATAAACATAAAGACTAAAAGTACGGTCTTCATACCCCAATCATAGATTCATAGAATCATATTATCTATCAGTTATTGCCCAAATCATGGCATTCACTACACATTTTAAATGGCTCAACTACCCATAATATGTCTCCGGTATCCGATAAAAGTGCTCGTCACATCACAAGTATCGAAATCCCCTTATTATCCCTGTTACATCTTCTTACTTAGTTTATTTTACCGATGCTTTAAATATGGTACAAGAGCTCAACTTGCCTGAAATAGAAGTCTGATAGTCACAACAAAACCTTTCCCTTTCGTAATGCCTATGAATAGTTCCAATCTAGTCAATTATGGAAAATACGTTAATACACGATTCTATAGACACTCATAATGCTATAAGTCATTTCGGACTCCAAAAGTTACCCAAAAATAAAATTTCGAGCCTTGAAGGGGAAAATGGGAAAACAATCCAAATATTAATTTATCCAAGTCCTATGGAGTTTACATACCAAAAATCAACTAAATACAACATCAATTTCACGATTAATTGAAGAATTCTCAAATTTCATCCTAGGGTTTTAAGATCCTAATTTCAAGTCTTAAATCATAAATCCTAGCATGAAAATCCTTAATAATCGTAAGAGAGTGATTATGAACTTACCCACTTAAAGAATCTTGACATTTCCCTTAAAATGCTCTCCAAACCGAAATCACAAGCTCAAAAATGATAATGAAATATTTCAGATTGTCTTTGGGGACTTTTAAAATGTTGAAGCAAAATCCACTTCGCGATCATAGCCCTAGTCCCACTATTGCGGTGCTCCGCTCTGACCTGTCCCACTCACTGGCCTTTGCAATCGTGACCAAGGCCTACACGGTTGTGAGGCTTGACTGCGAGACATGTCACGATCGCGACATGTGTCCTCGCGGTCACGATGAAAGAAACCAGAAAAATATAGTGTCCTCTGAAATTGGAATTGACCTCTCAAACTCATCCGAGGCCTCCCAGATGCAAACAAGTCCTAAAATATGTAATGAACCTGCTCGCGCAAAATGATCATACGAGGCTGTGTTGATCCGATGCTTACCAAGGTCAACTCCACATTCTTTAAAAACTGAATTCCCAACCAAGAGTCTAAAATACTCATGATTCCCTCGAGAATTGAACCAATAACTCAACTTAGTCATAATGATATTTTGGACCCAATGAAATCTACAAAACTTCAAAAAAGGCTCATTTACCCTCGATGATGACTTTAGTTACCAAAACTCATTTTTGACTTAAGAACTTTCTATAATCCCCAACCTTATCTGAATCACACCTAAATCACTCGGGAATCGTTCCAACTATCCACCTAAGTAAAACATCACGTTTCAGAGCTAAAGATGTCGTCGAAATTCAATTCCAAGTGCGTCTTACCAAAAGTCGACTTCTAGTCATACTTTCCAAACTTAAAACTTTCAAAACTCAAAACTTAGATTTTCTTCCATTGTTTTCACCCGATCGCCTCAAAAACCGCATCACCCATCCTCGCAAGTTAAAAACATAAAACAAAATCTAAGAGAAAGGTCATTTACAAGATCACAAGCAAAATATCCAAAATGACCTAACGAGTCGTTATATTTGGAGATTAGCATTTTCTCATATTTATTTGAAAAAATCTTATATACAGTTTATTTGTGTTGATTATTAAGAAGACGTTTTTATTTAAATACCTTTATGTTTTCTATAAACATGATTGTCAAAGTGAGGTGGAGATTAATAGTTATATATATTAGATATGAACAAATATAAAATTCATCGAATAAAATAAAAATTGTGGGTTAGCAAAAAGAAAAGTCACCCTTTAGTTTTGTCCATCTAGGCATTGTTGTATGTGGCAGAATGCTGGCCAATCAAGAACATCCGCATTCAGAAGATGAAGGTAGCGTAAATAAGGATGCTAAAATGGATATGTGGTCATAGTAGGAGAGATGATTATGAACGAAGTTATACATGACAAGGTTGGAGTGACCTTCATGGAGGACAAGATGAGAGAAACGAGACTGAGATGGTTCAGACATGTAAGAGGAGGTGTAGGATGTGTTTGGTAGGACGTGTGAGAGATTGGCAGTAGCAGGAGTTAGGAGAGGTAGAGGTAGGCTGGATAAGAACTTGGGGGAGGTGATTGCATAGGACATGGCACAAATTCAAATGACCGAGGACATGACGTTAGAATAGAAAATTTGGAGGTCTAGAATTAGGGTAGAAAGTTAGTGTGGGTAGTTGAGTTTTTGTTGCATTGTGTGGGGGAGGTAGAGGGCTAGTCTCTTCATCTCCTCTATTTACCTTTTCTTAGTAGTATTATTTAGGTATCACGTGCATTACTTTATTTTGCTTCATTTGTCTTGTATCTTGATATTTTATTGTCTTATTTTCGTTGCAATTCGGCATCGACTACTTTCCTTTTGAGCCAAGAGTCTATTGTAAAGAACATCTCTACCCCACAAGGTAGAGATGAAGTCTGCGTGCACATACCCTCCCTACACCTACTTTGTAGGATTACACTGAATATGTTGTTATTGTTGAGTGTGGAGTTAGAGGAAAGACATATATCGGACATTAGAGCTATATAACAATTCTACCATTGAATTTTGTTAGTATGTATATTAGGGGAAAATATTATTCTCGGTTCATTTTATGTGAGACTATTTCCTTACATTTCTATTAAGAAGAATGACACATGAATTTCTATTTATAAAAATAATGTAACTATAATTTATTTATTTTAATAGCAACAAAACGTTACCCTACTTTTTTATCATCAGTTGCAAAATGATGTTGGAATTATAATATTAGTAGTTAAATTTTTTAGAAGTATATTTTTTGTTATAATATTAGATAAATTAGTATTCTATATTACTTTTATATTTATTAATCTTTAAATAAAGATAAATTTTATATATTTAGATGTTGAAAAAATAAAGTCTTAATTATTAATATTCAAATCTAATAAAATTTTAATGTTCAGATATGTATTCAAATTCAGATGTCTTAATCTTAATAAAATCAATTGCCGCATTTGGTCTATTTAATTGTTTCTACTTAATGGATGGAGGTTACAATCTGAATAATTCAAATTTCAGTTCGTGATATGAATTTATTTTAGAAGAATTAACCTAAATAGGTTTCCACTCAATTGCTTAAAGTAAAATAACCAACAGATATTTAATATGTACAAGTCATATATAGTATATGTATAATTATATATCGATTAGAAAAACTAAACAGTAAACCTAGCCGGTTAATTATATAAAACTTCCTTAATTAATCTGTTCTTTTTGGAAGCACTTATTTGCTTTTAATGGATCTAAATCTTTCAATTATTGAAATAAACATTCACTTAAGAATTATGTCTTTTTACCACCAGCCTCTGGTGCCCAACCACCTCCACCGCCGTAGTGTACGATTCGACAGTTCTACTTTAGTTATTCCCAGCTACTACAATCACATGAATCAGTATATTAGAAATTGGTAAGTTGTCTCATGGACCTCTTGGGATAAACTTATGATTTGCTGATTAACGTTCATCTGAAAATATGAGAACTGTTGTGTGTGCTTCACACATTGAGCTTACACGCTTATCATTTGACAGATTCACTAACACAAGAGGTTTAAAAATGTTTCCTAGTTAGCTTTAGTCTGAACTAAAATGAAATGATTGCTTAAAATTTGAATATGAATTAGCTAAACAAAAATGATTGATAAACATTAGTCTACACCAAGATAATTGATTCCTAATTTGATTTAATATGCTCTAATCTTATGTTATCTTTCTTTATAAAATACAAAATACAGGTGACATTTGAAGCCCATAATGGTACCCTACAACTTTCATATCATTAAAATCTGCCAAAATAACTGATGAAATAGTGCAGACAGCGTTTAGGATCTTCTGAAAAAGAAAGTTTAATTTCTTCCAAATCATATATCTTTTATATATTTTGAATTCTCAATCATTGTAACTTATACTCCCTCCGTCTCAATTTGTTTGAGAGTTGACTAGTTTTGGAGTCAAACAACTCTTTCTTTCGCTATGATTTTATCAAACTATTTTCATATATTGTGAATTATTAATTATGTAGACTTATATTACTTTTATGTAGTTTTCAAATATGTAAGTTTTAGTATAAAATGCTCGAAGAATCTATGTATAAAATTAAGTCAAAGAAAAAAGTTGTTTAACCTCTAAACCGGTCAACCTTAAAACAAATTGGGACGAAGAGAGTAGTTTTTAAATATTTAATTTTATTTCAAAAATCTAAAGATTCCATGCAATCACGCTATCACTATCAAAATTAAATTGTTTGATGTATAAAATTCAAATTGTGTCACATAAATTGGAGGAGACAGTATTATTTTGGTTTCTACATTTAGTTAGTTGTGTTTAATTATATCAACTACCTGATCTCAATAAATAATTTGAAATATAACAAGTAAAAAAACAGTTTCAATAGTTAACGATCTGACGTTGACATGCCAAAAGCATACTCACCATATTAGATATATGAGCTGTCTCGGCTGCTAAGGCCGTAGCAGGTATTAGCTCCTATAATGATACAACTTGCACCTTGCAAAATAGATATAATTCTCAGAGCAGGTGACTGTTTCTATTTTTAATTCCAATAGCAGCCACGAAAGCAAGTAATAGTTAAGAGGCACAAAGAAAAGAACAAACACAACACTTCGTTTTTATGTGTGTGTATATGGTTTTGTCCGTGTCAAAAACAATTATTCTAGACGTGTGATGAAGTGGTAAGTACTCCTTCATCCTTACTCAGAGATCTCAGGTTGGATCATGTTGATATAAATCCGCCTTTGTTAGGAAGCGCTTTACCCCCAATGTGATATTTTTCGACACAAATTGAATTGATTTAGGCCCCATGTTAAAGATTAATTAGAAGTGTGTAAGGGTGATTAATTAAGTATGTAAGGGTGCAGATATTTTGTATAAGTAAAAGGGTAGAGTGGTCTTTTACTCTAAGGGGTAGGATTGTCCTTTACTATTAATATGTGGTATGTGATATTTATATACCCAATATACAGTTGTACTATGCATTATCAATTCTTATTTCTGAATAATCATGGAGAAGCTTCTTCTGTCTTCTCCCTTTTCTCTCTTTCGATGAACCTGCTCTCTCTCTCTCATTTGTGCCTCCATTTCCATTAAAGAGGAGGAACCTTTCTTCACTACCTTGTTCTTGACGCCGGTCTATGTCTCAACATGGTATCAGAGCTATGAAGATGACGATCTGATTCTCAATCGTCTTTTAGGGTTTCGCGGTCACAAGCCTTTTTTTGACTGGTCTCTTAGGGTTTTGCTCCCACTGAACCATACTTACAAGATATGTGAAGACCATGGGGTTTTCAACAAAGGATCTACACAGATCTGTTGAAGAACAACACATGCAGGGTGCGGGAAACTAATAGATCTGCGGATCTTGTTGGAAAACTCAGCCTGAAGATTAGATCCGTCGATTTCTGACTACTCAACGGTTATCTTCACTTTTTTTTTTCTTTCCTTGTGTTGATTTGTTATTGTCTGTTATTTTGTGATCCAAGCATGGGAAGCACAGTAGAAGAACATTCTGGAGAAACAAGTACAGCGGTGACTACTATCGACCACAATCATCCGCTGTATTTGTTTCCCTCAGATGCTCCTGGATCCCTGTCTGTTGGGATCACCTTAAATGTAATGGATAACTACACGTTATGGAGTAGAGCCATGAAGTTAGCCTTATTAGGAAAGAATAAGTTAGGGTTCATTGATGGAAGTGTGCGAAAAGAAAATCTGCATGGAAACTTGACACAAATATGAGAGCGATGTAATGCGATAGTCGTGTCTTGGCTAATGGGAAACGTGAATAAAAATCTAATAACTGGAATGCTGTATAACTCTGATTCTTACACTATCTGGGAAGAACTGAAAGAAAGATTTGACAAAGTGAATAGTTCTAGAACCTTCCAATTACACAAAGAAATAGTTTCTATGCGACAGGGACAACTGTCCATGTCATTGTATTACTCCAGACTCAAAGATCTGTGGGACGAATATGACTCCATCATGCCAGCTCCATCGTGTTGCCCAAAATCCAAAGAATTTGTGGATCACTCTCAACATCAAAGGCTGTTGCAATTTCTGATGGGAGTAGATGATAGCTATAGCCAAATAAGAAGCCAGATCCTCTTGATGCAACCAGTGCCCTCACTGAATCAAGTATATGCTATGATGAATCAAGAGGAAAGCCAGAGGATGATGCTTGGATCCAATAGTAGGGCAATCCATGAGTCAATGGAACTATCAGCCATGTTCACTTCTAAAAATGGGGTCAACAGAGGAGGTAATGGAACTGGAAAACAGAAGAAGGGCTACAATCCAAATGCCTTTTGTGATCATTGCAAGATCAAAGGCCACTTCAAGGTGGATTGCTATAAATTGATGAAGTGCGACTATTGCAAGAAGACTGGACATGTAGAAAATGATTGCTCTGATCTTGTGGGTATCCAGAGAACTTCAAAAGTAAAGGGAAAAAGGCTTATATAGTCACAGGAGGCAACACAATTCATGAGAACCAGACACATGGCCAGCCTGTTCACTCCAATTTTACTGAGGCAGTGCCATACAACCAGTTTACACCTGCACAACATCAGAAACTCCTTGCTATCTTTGGGCCATGAGGATCTTGACATCAATGCAAACATGGCAGGTAAGTATGTCTCTGACTCGAAAGAATTGATAAAATGGATAGTAGACACAGGAGCCACTAACCACATGATCACTGATCAAAGACACTTACATAATAATGTGTTGACAGAGGGATCAGGGAAGGTGCAGCTACCAACAGGAGATTCAGCCAAAATCTCAACTGTTGGGGAGTATCATTTGGGTGGAGGTGATATACTTAAAGGAGTCTTATGTGTACCATCCTTCAAGTTTAATCTCTTGTCCATATCAAAAATGACTAAAGACCTAAACTGTAGTGTCATTTTTTTTCCCAACTATTGTGTCTTTCAGGACCTCTCATCTGGCAAGGTGAGGGGGATTGGTAATGAGGAGAATGGTTTGTATACACTCTCTCTGGATGTACAGAATAAAGGAGGGGAGTTGAGGAGATGCATGTCAGCAGCAAAAGTTGATGCAGTGACTTGGCATCAGAGACTTTGCCATGTGCCCATGGCAGTCCTGAAGAAAATTGAATTTTTTAGAAAGAATGATCAATTTGTCCTTAACAACTGTGAAATTTGTCCTTTAGCAAGACAAACTAGGGTCCCTTTTAATACCAGTCACAATAGAGCTACTAAAGCATTTCAACTACTACACATGGATGTATGGGGTCCCTACAAAGTTGAAACTATCAATGGAATGAAATACTTTCTAACTATTGTGGATGATTACTCTAGATGGACCTGGATTTACTTAATAAGATTAAAATCTGATGTATTCTCAATAATCAGGGATTTTTTTCTTAAGGTCAACACACAGTTTGAAACCAAAGTTCAAAGGATTAGGTCTGATAATGGACTTGAATTCTTTAATCACAGTTGTAATAACCTTTTCTCACAGTTTGGTGTTGTTCATGAAAGTTCTTGTCCCTATACACCACAACAAAATGGTATAGTTGAAAGGAAACATAGACACATCCTTGAAACAGCCAGGGCCATTAAAATACAAGGAGGGTTCCCAGATAGATTTTGGGGATTCTGTGTGGAAAATGTTGTCTACATACTTAACAGAATACCTTCTACTGCCATAAAAGACAGGTCCCCTTTTGAGATGCTATATAATAGGACACCACAACTTGATCACCTTAGGGTATTAGGATGTTTGTGCTTTGCCACTGCCCTACCTAAATATGACAAGTTTAGCCCAAGAGCTGTGAGGTCCATACTTGTTGGTTACAGTTCCACTCAAAAGGGATACAAATTGTATAATATGGAAAACAATGTTTTTTTGTTAGCAGGGATGTGCGATTCATGGGCGATGTTTTCCATTCAAAGCAAAGACTTGTTGAGGAGATTAATCACATTACATCACAGGAGATGTTCTGTTATGAAGACTTGGCTTCTCACCATCAAACTACTTTGCATGATGATGTCCAGGACATCCATGGCCATGATCAGCATACAGTAGAACCACCAGGGCATGACACTACACTACCAACAATTCCTGAGGGTGCAAGGAAATCAGCAAGGACCAGCAGACCTCCTATATGGCACAAGGACTACATTACTACACTTAGTTCCTCTGCTTGCCTATACCCCATTTCTGACAATGTTTCTTATTCTAATTTGTCAACAGGATATCAGAACTTTGTTGCCAAAGTCTCCCTTGACACAGAACCGACCAACTATTCAGTGGCAGCCAAAGACCCAAGATGGGTTGAGGCAATGAAAGCAGAAATCAAGGCACTTGAAGACAATGGCACTTGGCAGTTGGTGACATTACCTGCAGGAAAGAGGGCCATAGGGTGTAGATGGGTGTACAAGATAAAGTACAAAGCAACTGGTGAAGTGGAAAGGTTCAAGGCCAGACTGGTAGCAAAAGGTTACAACCAGAAGGAGGGGATGGATTACCAAGAGACATTCTCACCAGTGGTGAAGATGGCCACTGTGAGAACTGTGATCTCTCTTGCATCAGCAAGATAATGGACAATCCATCAGATGGATGTCTACAATGCCTTTTTGCAAGGAGATCTCATTGAAGAAGTATATATGCAGATCCCAGATGGCTTTGATCACAACAATACAGACAGGAAGAGACAGGTGTGCAGATTGCAGAAATCTCTTTATGGCTTGAAGCAGGCATCAAGACAATGGAACATAAAGTTAACCACAGCTCTTGTCTCCTCTGGTTTCAAACAGAGCATCAGAGATTACTCTCTATTCACTAAGCAACAAAATGGTAGCATTGTGATAATCTTGATTTATGTGGATGACCTGTTAATTACGGGGAATGATTCAGCACTGATTCAAGACACAAAAGAAACACTGAAATCTACTTTCAAGGTCAAAGATCTGGGTGAGTTGAGATTTTTTCTTGGTATTGAGTTTGCAAGAAACTCACAAGGTATTCTCATGCATCAGAGGAAGTATGCTTTAGAGCTGATCTCTGACATGGGCCTTGCAGGTGCAAAACCTACACATTCCCCCATGGACATGAATCAGAAGTTTACAACACTTGAGTTTGATGAGCATATGGCATCAGCAGCAGAATCAACAAGACCTCAACCAGCCAGTGGTGATGATCTGTTGAGGGATCCCAGTATTTTCAGGAGGCTAATTGGTCGACTCCTATATTTGACCACCACTAGACCAGACATCACATTTGCAGTACACTGCCTCAGCCAATTTATGCATGCACCTAAAATGTCACATATGGAGGCTGGTTTGCGAGTTGTCAAGTATGTGAAGCAGGAACCAGGGCAAGGAATTTTCCTGTCCAGTTCCAGTTCCCCTCAGCTCAAGGTATTCTGTGATGCTGACTGGGGTTCTTGCGTGAACAGTCGAAGGTCAGTCACTGGTTACGTGGTTATGCATGACTCCTCACCTATCTCGTGGAAATCAAAAAAACAAGACACAGTTTCCCGGAGCTCCGCAGAGGCAGAATATAGGGCTATGGCAGCTTCAGTGGCAGAAGTAGTATGGCTCGCTGGACTATTTCAGGATCTTGGTGTTGAGATTCAGACACCAGTTTCGGTATACACAGACAGCAAGTCCGCTATTCAGATTGCTGCAAATCCAGTCTTCCACGAGAGGACTAAACACATCGACATAGATTGCCATTTCATTCGGGAAAAGATACGCACTGGCCTCATCAACACTGTGTACATACCTTCTGAACAGCAACCTGCTGACTTGCTTACCAAACCTCTTGGTCGACAGCAACATGCGATTCTGATTTCCAAGCTAGGAATGAAAAATATTTTCATAACTCCTAGCTTGAGGGGGGGTGTTAAAGATTAATTAATTTTTAGGTAAATGCAAATATTATTACTAGTAACGTAAAGAAAAGTGGCTACAATCAATCATTGAAGGTTCTCAATCCTCAACGTAATGCAAAGAAGAAGCGCGGGAGTAAGGGGTTGTCACTCAAAGATGCCATTACAAGAGGGGATAAAATCATAGAGAACTCTATAAGATGTTGTTTTAATCTTATTAATGACCTCTCTTGCCGGTAAGCTTGTGCCTTCAAAGAGCAATGTGTTTCTTGTCCTCCAAATCTCATAGACCACTATGCAAAGGGCAATCAAGGTAGCTTTTGTACGGATGCTTGTCCCGCGTTGGTCCTTTTTAATCCACTTGAGAGAACTTTCAATAGTAGTCATTTCTCTCCTAATACCCAACCAATCTCTTATGCTTTTCCAAATCAAGCTTGTGTAGGGGCATGTAAAGAAGAGGTGCTCCCTTGTCTCATTAGCTTGCTTGCAGAACCCACAATACTTATCCTCCAAGTTAAGGTAGGACAGAGTGTCCTTTGTAGCTAACCGCTTTCTACAATTTAGCCACACGGTGAACGAGAACTTAGGGGGAATGAATCCTTTCCAAATTTGTGACATCCAAGGCTTTTTATCTTGCGTAGTGCGCAAGATTTCATATACGAGGCTTGAATCAAATTTACCGTTGATACAACACTTTTCCAATCCTGCAATTGCAACTCCTTGGCTACCATAGATGGAAACAAGTTTGTCGCGTATCCCACAAATCTTTTTGAATGGGGGGGAGTCTCTAGGACGTATATCATAGTCCCAAAAAGAATCGCCTCTCAAATAAAAGTTGTTAATCCATTGGACCCAAAGTGAATCTGCCTCGGTGTGGGTTTGCCAAATAGTCCGGGATAGCAGGGCATGGTTCCATTCCTTGATGTTCAAAAGGCCTAGGCCTCCTTCGGATTGAGGCAGGCAAATGACATCCCATGCGACTCTTGGTGGTTTACCTCCCCATAAGAACTGAATACAAGCAGACCTTACCTTGTTGAGGACTGTGGCCGGAATAGGGAGTGCCCGGAACCAAAAGCTCTCAACCCCTTGGATAACTGACCTGATAAGTTCTAACTTGCCCGCATAAGAAAGCGTGTGGTGCCCCAATTTTTGAATGTAATTCGAAATTGCACTAGTGAAAGGAGCAAATTGATCCACCGAAACTGAAATTGGGGACAAAGGAATCCCCAAGTACCGAACCGGAAAGCTACCAATGCCGAATCCCACTCTGGACAAGATTAAGTCGCGAATAGCATCATGCACTCCCGCTAAGTAGACGGAGGATTTGGATGGGTTAAGAGTTAACCCTGAGACAGACTCCAATTCCTCCAGACAATTCATAAGAATCCCCACTGAAGATACATCACCTTTGGCAAAGAGCATGAGGTCATCCGCAAAGGCAAGATGAGTGATACCCAACCTTTTACACTTTGGATAATAAGAGAAAGCTCTTGCCTTAGCCTTCAAATTAAGCATCCTTGATAGGTATTCCATACACAAGATAAAGAGCGAAGGGGACATAGGATCACCTTGTCTTAGGTCGCGCTTACCCTTGAAGTAACCATGTAGCTCACCGTTGATAGAAAGAGAGAAGGAGGTTGAGCAAACACATTCCATGATCCATCTAACAAATCTGTTCGGAAAGTTGAGGCCTCTTAATACCGAATCAAGGAAACTCCAAGAGACCGTGTCAAAAGCTTTCCGAAGATCCACCATAAGCATACACCTTGGTGAGACTCTGGCTCTATTAAAACCTCTCACAAGCTCTTGTGCTACATAGACATTGTCCATCATGTTTCTGCCTTTCACAAAAGCCCCTTGTGATTTGTCAACGAGAGAAGGAAGAACCCTTGCCATTCTGTTAGCTAGAATCTTTGTAATGATCTTATAGACCACATTAGTTAATCCAATAGGCCTAAAATCAGTTACCTTAGGATCCCGATCAGTCTTGGGTAGTAGGGCAATGATGGTATGATTAACTTGCTTCAAAAGAACCCCAGTAGAGAAGAACTCTTGAACACTTCTTACTACGTCATGTCCCACATCTTTCCATCTATTCTTGAAGAAGGCAGCCGAATAACCATCCGGTCCAGGAGCCTTGTCATTTCCTATATCAGAAAGAGCTTCCCAAATCTCCTTTGGGGATATGAAATGCAAAAGATGTATACTATCCTCTTCACTTAGCTTCGGGCCAAATTTGCATACTTCAGGATCAAAGTTCGATGTCGATCGGGCTGTGCCTAAAAGATCCTTGTAAAACTCCGCAAGTAGCTCTCTTACTTCCCCGGGTGATGTAGTGATAGCACCATTGGTTTTGACAAGAAAGTTGATGGAGTTCTTGACATTACTTCTCTTGATCAAGCTATGGAAGTATTTAGAGCATTTATCGCTTCCAATCAAGTGTTTCTGCCTCGACTTTTGCCTTATGAAGTGTCTCTCGGCTTCCATTAAGGTGTTAGCTTTAACTCTTGAGGACTTAACCTTGGCTTTAAGTTCCTCATCAAAGGGATCTTCCATGTGCGCACTGATAGCCTCCTTAAACTCCATGTTAGCCTCATTTGCTCTTTGATCAATACTACCAAATTCACTTATATTCAATGCCCTCAATGGTTGTTTCAAGGCTTTCAATTTTGAGGCTAGGACGAATTGAGCCGTTCCCAATATGTCTTGTCTCCAGCATGAAGTCATAATGTTCTCGAAAGCGGGGTGAGAGAGCCACATATTCATGAACTTGAAAGGCCGCTTGCCAACATTATAGGATGCAATAACCGTAGCCATCACGGGACAATGGTCCGAAACAAGTTCCATAGGCAAGAAATTGGCCGTGCATTCTAAGGTCAAATCACTCCAATTTTGATTCATCATTACTCTATCAAGCTTAGACCAAATCGAACCATTGGTCCAAGTGTAGAATGAACCGGAAGAAGGAGTGTCCTCTAGTCCATGAGCATTCCTGAAATCTCCAAGGTCCTTAAGTGCATAAGGCGTCAGTGGAGGACCCCCCGCCTTATCATGAGGGTAGCAATAAGTGTTGAAATCTCCCATAATCATCCAAGGTCTAGTGATGCCAATGCCCAAGTGAGTAAGGTGATGTCAAAGCTTCCTCCTATCCGTGATGCTATAAACCGGGTACACAAATGTGGCAAGGAAAGACACTTGTGTTATCTTACAACTTGCCTGGACATGGATATGTTGAGAATCCATTCCAAGCAATTCACAACAGACCCTAGAGGGATCCCAAATTAGTAGCATTCTTCCGCCACCAATGAATTCTAGATTTGAGCAAAAGTTCCAAGCTTTGAATCTTTGAGTGGAGAAAGACTCAATCCTTTCCCTAGAGAGTTTTGTTTCCAAAAGACAAATCAATGCCACATCATGCTGTTTAGTGAGACTACACACTAGAGCTTGCGTGGCTGCCCTGTCCCTTAGTCCGCAAAGGCCACGGACATTCCAACAAAGTATTTTCATAAGGAAACAGAGGAGGTTTTGTTAGCACCTCCGCGCTTTGCTGCCTTAGTCTTCCCACTGCCTTTTGTCATGAACTTCTTCGGCATTACTTCTTTCCAACCATCTTCTATGTTGCTGGGAGCTATAGCCTATGTCTCAGCCAAGCTATGTTCCCCGCGTTCAAAGGTAACACTCCGAGACGCCAGCAACGATACCTCCGTTACACCCTTGTTTGTATTTCCATCCAAAGAGGGTTGCAGGTTCATAGGAACCTCAGAATCAGAATGCTTTGACTCATAACGCATCCTATCAAGTTGCACACTGCCATCCCGTGAAAGAGGCCTAGTGGACCTAGCTTGAGATTCCCGTAAAGATGATGGGCCAGTATGACCCAAAACCGAAGGACCCGCAGCATGCGAGGCTTCTTCCAAACAACCGGGACCAGGAGGTGTTGTGTGCTTGCTTACTTCAACTTCCATCAAGTCATCAGCATCTGCGGGATGTTGCGAAGTTGGTGGATAGGGGGGGAGGCATGGTTCCATCTGTACCTCTGTTGGCATTCGCACAAGTAAAATCTTCCTTGTTGTTAGGAGGTATCATTGTATTGCGCTTTTTAGGAGCTACTTCCGTGTTGGCATCATTCCCCAGTATCCTACACTTCAAGTGATTGTGTCCAAAAGCCGCACAATGATAGCAAAAGTCCGGATAATTTTCATAGTTTACCCTTTGAGTATACCTTCTGTTATCGGGAAGTTTGACAACAAACTCCCTTATTGGCTCCTTGCTGACATCCACTTCTACAAGAATCTAGCATAGTTCATTTTGGATCTTTCCTTAGTAAATTGGTCTGTGTAAAGAGGTTTTCCTACACGTGAAGCAATCTTACTAAGTCCCGTTGCACTCCAGATAGAGAGGGGAATGTCCAGAAATGTGACCCAAATAGGAATGTCCATGAATAACTCGTCCGTTATAAGAACTCCTTTATTGATAGCTTTGAGCATCATAGTCTTCCCGTAGACCATATAAGGGCCACCATGAAGTACATT
This sequence comes from Przewalskia tangutica, assembly GCA_029844215.1. Lineage (NCBI taxonomy): Eukaryota > Viridiplantae > Streptophyta > Magnoliopsida > Solanales > Solanaceae > Przewalskia > Przewalskia tangutica. The sequence goes on from CM056719.1 coordinate 134,028,156, forward strand.
AGTGCGCTCTTCATCCGTTATAAATTTGAACACCGTCCATCCTTTGCCATATGGTATAATACGGCATTTCACTCCCCATCTCTTCACAATGGTATTTAATGCTTCTCTTCCCGGGAAGGGACCCGTGAAGCAACCAATTAAGCAATAACCCCATGTTTCTATGAATGGAACTTCATCCTCAGCTTCTATGTCTACCTCCACCCCTTGTTGTTCAATATATTGTAACTTCATTCCTTTTGCTTCAATCCTAGTACCCGCAAAGACTCCCGCATAAGTCTTCTTGGGAGGGATGAGACCTTTGCCATGTTTCGGGGGATGATTAGTAAAAGTCGTACTATCAGGTGGAATTTGGTGTTGTTTAGAAGGTGCATTTGTGTGCGAATCATTGAGAGGTATTTCTGGAGGTATAGACAGAGGGGGATGGGTAGAAGGATTTGTGCTTGGGCCCGCAATAGGAGAGAGAATTCGTGTGCCATTTGGTAGGGTAGGGAATGAGTCATGGGTTTCGGGAGGTAAAGAAGGAAGGGATGATAGAAGAGGTGAGGCGTTGTGTAAATCAGGGAGTAGTGAGGAGGTGTTGGGTGAGAGAGGGTGTTTGTTTAAGACTTTGTTCGTGCCCAAGGAAGAGTTAAAGACGAAAGGTTTATTTTGGTTCTTGATATTTGCCCCACTAAGCACACTTGTTAAAGTGGGGAAGGCTTCATTAGTGACACTTAGATTCAGGGGTTGTTGTCTCATTGCACGAGAGGGCACTTTGGATCCCGCGTCATTTAAGTCATTTCCCTTGGCTCCCGCGTTATTTATGGTCGTGTAGTTCCTAGGCTCCTTGGAAATAGAATTCACTTTGTTTCCTACGACTGACTTCAATCCTTGCATAATGGGATTAATTGATGACCCATGGGTACCAGCCTGACCCGTCTTGGTATTCCGACCATCATAATGGCCCGTCATTGAAAGAGGCACGTTGGTACCCGCAGCCTTAAAGTGTGACGCCTCGGCTCCCACAATATTAATGTAAGGCTCCTTTCCCACAACTGACTTCGATCCTTGCATAACGGGGATAATAAATGTCCCATGGGCACCCTCCTGAACCGTCTTGGTATTCTGACCATCATAGTGACCCGTCATTGAGAGAGGCTCGTTGGTACCCGCAGCCTTAAAGTGTGACGCCTCGGTTCCCACATCATTAATGTAAGGCTCCTTTCCCACAACTGACTTCGATCCATGCATAACAGGGATAATCAATGTCCCATGGGTACCCTCCTGAACCGACTTGATATTCTGACCATCAAAAAGACCCGTCATTGAAAGAGGCTCGTTGGTACCCGCAGCCTTAAAGTGTGACGCCTCGGCTCCCGCAACATTAATGCAAGGCTCCTTGGGGATGGAGATATCCTCGAACCCACCATCTGGCCTAGATCCTATCATCATGGGTGTGATCCCAGTTGTATGGACTTTCGCCATATCCGCCTTAGCCTTCTGACCCACGCCCCGACCCCGAATGGGAGGGGTCACATTGCTTCCCGAGGCAATAGAGTTTGAAGCCTTGACTCCCGTGACAGGCTCTTTGGGAGTAAGAGTATCATCAATGCTATTAACTGACTTTGAATCATGCAATGAGTGATTAGCCTCAGACCCATTGACATCCGCGACCGTCTGAACACTGACCGCGCCCTTACCGGTTCGACGAGTAAGCCATCACTCCTCATTGCATCAAACGCAATGTCTGGCCCAGAATTTATCCCTTTTCCAGCTTGCCTTCGTAAATTACCAGGTAGTGTCGGGGTACTAATGCTGCCGTGACTGCCCTGTACCTCCGTGATAATCCCTGAATCAACCAGTTGGCCCGTGATAGGATCTACCACCATAGTAGCAAGTAGTTTCCCGCCTTCAAATACCCTTATATCCAAGTTTTCAGTATCTATACTTTTGCCCCATTCATGAATCTTTTGTAGCGTAGCATCATCTATTACATTCTCTAGAGGGATGCGTGAGTCTGGGGTGACATGAACCAACACAGATGGGTCTGAAACTGCCGGAATGAGATTTTCTTCGGCAATTATTGGACTACCTCCATTCTTTTTCTTTTTCCTTGTTCTAGCCTTCGTCGAACTTCCTGAACCTCCTGAATCATTACTGGAACGTGTGTAACGTTTAGATTTCTTCATATTGTGAACGGAAAACTTCAAACCATGGGGGAACAATCGAAAATCATAGAGGGGGGGGGGGGGGGGAGAAGAGGAAAAAAAGACCGAAGGAGCAACTAAGGGAAAACGTTGAGAGCGTTTTCCTTAGTGAGAGAAACTTCTCTCTAACTCCTTTTGTGATAGAATGTTGTTACTTTGTTAAAGATTAATTAGAAGTGTGTAAGGGTGATTAATTAAGTATGTAAGGGTGCAGATATTTTGTATAAGTAAAAGGGTAGAGTGGTCTTTTACTCTAAGGGGTAGGATTGTCCTTTACTATTAATATGTGGTATGGGATATTTATATACCCAATATACAGTTGTACTATGCATTATCAATTCTTATTTCTGAATAATCATCGAGAAGCTTCTCCTGTCTTCTCCCTTTTCTCTCTTTCGATGAACCTACTCTCTCTCTCTCATCTGTGCCTCCATTTCCATTAAAGAGGAGGAACCTTTCTTCACTACCTTGTTCTTGACGCCGGTCTATGTCTCAACACCCCATATGGGTATTGAAAATCGGGTGGAAAAAAAAATGTAGCCGGATATACAAAATTGTACAAAGTAGCGAGCGTTTTAAAAAAATATATACTACCCATTCAAAACATTAATTAACTTGCATACAACTTTTTGTTGTATAGGATTCGGTATACATACAACTTGCATATAATTATCTGGTTGTATTGTATTTTGTATGTCGTGTGTATGTCACTTTATGTCCAGCGTTACATTAAACATGAAAATAACTTACAAAAGACATACAACTTATTTATACATCGAGATCTGGAGAAAATAACATTATTCTTCTTTCTCTTCGAGTTTCAATATGAAATTCTAATAAGAACCAACTTAAATCACTACCAAGTCCCCCTTAAAATAGACTTATAATGTCACACCTCAACTATGGGAGGTGTGGCCGGCACCCAGCACCCGAAGGCCTGAGCGAACCCCTACAATATCTTAAATAGGTATGAAACTTGGACTGACAAGGCCGTCATATAACCATATAAGACAAGAATGTATGGCAACCTGCACGCAGAAGAGTCCCAAAATGATATATATACAGATAACCAAGGTCGACAAGGCCACAAGGAGAGTGCACTGTTGATAAAAAGGGCCGACAAGGCCACAACATTCATACACCCACTATACACAAGTCTACAAGCCTCTAATAGTGATATAATACATCCACAAGTTGGGACAGGGCCCCGCCATACCCGAAATACTAGTAACATATACAAATGTACCTAAAGACTCCTGTATATCAACTCCGAAAGAGTGGAGTGCGACAATCATAGCTGAACTGGTAACCTAATGAGGAGGAGTGATTCTCTGACTATTTGTACTTGCGGGCATGAATACAATTTTCCAAAAAGGGGGAATCATTACAAAAAATGTACTAATTATGTAAGGCATATAATAATTATAAACATAAGATATAACATAAGAGATAAGGGTACATAAGTCAACCTGAAACTCATAAGAAGCCTCTGAGGGCATACTATGTCACAAGTATGGATATATATGCATACCTGTAAAATTAAGCCACTCAATGGGGCTATATAGTATAGTATCAAGCCGCTCTGTGGGGAAATTCATGTCATAGTATATCGTACTCGACCTCGATAAGGACTCGGTGGTACTCCGCCCACATGTGAGACTTGGTAATATCAAAACAAACTATAGTGGTGTGCACATATAAGTGTCGTACCCCGCTGACCATAGTGTGACTCGGTAAGAAAATAGATACATATAGATAAGTGCAATGTAAGACAAACTTCAAAGGGCATCACAAGTAGATCTAGAGTGACCTATCATTTTACCATACAACTATTGTTATTGGCGCTACATTTATGAATATCAATATCATCGTTTTAGAACATACAGACTCTCAGAGATGTTTATGAATGGGGAATACATAAGGATTGTGATAGACTTTATCAGGGAAGGCATATCGCTAATTAATTACATGGGGTAGAACTCAATTTCAAGATAGTGTTTTGTCAAGTCATGCCAAGAAGGAAAATTTGTCTTACATACCTTACCGAGGAAGCTAGTTACACTCATTGAAGCCTCGTACGTGTTATGAATGACTATCTACATTATATAAAGGACTTGTATCAATATCAAGCTTAATCTTATAAAAGTTTTCATTTAGACAATTTATCGAACAACTTGTGTTCCATACTTCACAAGGTCATTTCTTGTTCAAGTTTAACATATCTCGGCCCAACAACCTTCATTCTGACTTCCACTCCGTCCTACAATGATATTGATACTTTTACAACTTCATTTAATAGCTCAAATCATGTGAAACAACCCATACAACATAGCTTAACCTCAAACATCATAGTAGCTAAGTTCTTTAAGAAATATCTTCAAAATCCATCTTAATACTCATATAAACTTGAACTTAGGTTTAAAAAGTTGAAACTTACCTTTAATACACTAAGGAGCCTCGGTTCTCAGCTTACTTCGACACCAAGTTATCTTCTAAGTCATTACAACGATCAAAGAGAGATGCTAACGATAGCCGCATGGTTCTTTACAATGATTTGGCTAGGTTCAGCCTTGGATTTGATCCCAAGTTAATGGAAACCCTTTGAGAGGAGTTTGAGAATGGTTTAGGGTTTGCAGGAAGGGAAAATGAAGACCAATGGTCGAGGGCTTCATATATATCTTAGAAAAAAATTACACATCTCATTTATACGGTCCAAATGTACGGTTCGTTCAATTTTATACGGCACATACATTTGGACTGTCATAATCAGTACTGAAGTCTGACATTCTTCTTTCTATCGTATGGTGGTTCAGTCCAATATGTACGGTCTGTACAAAATTATACGGTTCGTACATTTTGGCCGTCAAATTTGGAACCTTGACGATATCGTCAAATTGTATTTTCTTCAATCCGTTTAACTTCTATACACTCCAGTACTTCTATAAATAGGCTATAAACCTTCATTATCCTCCCGTAAGGTTGCACCTCTTTCCGAGATATTGCTATCAATTGAAAACCCGACGGAACATAAAACAACGAGGTGTAACATCCTTCCGCCCGTACGAACATTCATCTGCGACTGTTGAAAATATTCTTAATTCTCAAGTGTTCTAAAAAAATTGGCAGAGTTTTCCTTATAACTAAGACTATCCAAAACCTTCCATGCAGCCCAAACTCATATCCAACACCATACAGGGTAATATAACAACAATGTAACATCAAATTGGCTTCACACAATAGTTTGCGCTTATAATAATAAGAAAATGTCATCCATAACTCACCTCAACGTTCTCTTGCTAATACCTAAGATGCACATGTTATATTGGTCTCAATATCACCACCTAAACAAGATATATGGATCACGTTCGTTAAACAAGATAGGAATAGAAGAACCATACCGCATGAATATTAATATAAACCTGAAGTCTGAAATAGATGAGGGTATTTCGATTTCATATCTTCCTCGACTTTCCATGTCATCTCATCCACATTATTATTCCACCAAAGCACCTTTACTGAGGCTACATCTTTGGTCTATAGCTTACGAATTTGGCTATACAAGATAGCAACTGGAACTTCTTTGTATGATAGGTCCTCCATGACCTAAACATCCTTAATGGGGGTTATGCGAGAAGGATCACCTAAGCATTTGAAAATAGACTTATAATGTCACACCCCAACTATGGGAGGTGTGGCCGGCACCCAGCACCCGAAGACTTGAGCGAACCCCTACAATATCTTAAATCGGTATGAAACTTGGACTGACAAGGCCGTCATATAACCATATAAGACAAAAATGTATGGCAACCTGCACGCAGAAGAGTCCCAAAATGATATATATACAGATAACCAAGGTTGACACGGTCACAAGGAGAGTGAACTGCTGATAAAAAGGGCCGACAAGGCCACAACATTCATACACCCACTATACACAAGTCTACAAGCCTCTAATAGTGATATAATACATCCACAGGTCGGGACAGGGCCCCACCATATCCAAAATACTAGTAACACATACAAATATACCTAAAGACTCTTGTTTATCAACTCAGAGAGAGTGGAGTGCGTCAATCATAGCTGAACAGGTAACCTAATGAGGAGGAGTGCTTCTCTACCTATTTGTACTTGCGGGCATAAATACAATTTTCCAAAAAGGGGGCATCAGTACAAAAGATGTACTAAATATGTAAGGCTGATCGGTGTATTTTATATACACTTTTTGAGTCGTTTTTAGTTAGTCTTTTGTCTCTTTTTGTACAAATACGTGTCGTATTAGGATAAATTTTCTTTCTTTTGAGTCAAAGTGGTTAAAATGGTCCAATGGCGGAAAAGGAGCTAAAAGAGGGCAAAAGTGGAGGTTCCAGAGCTTAAAAGCAGAGAAAGTGGCGAACGAACGCGAGCACGGCGCCGCGGCTCACTGCCAGTCCAGCGCCCGGCGCAATATCCGTAAAGTCTCGAAGTTGCGGCGCGCTCTAGACAGCAGAGTGCAGGGCCGCGACGCCTAATTACCAGAACAACGCAGGTTCGGCGCGCGGCACCGATGCGCGGGCATGGCGCGCTGGAAAATCGTGTTTTAGACGATTTAGGCCAGCTGAAGGGAAAAGTTGAGGGCGGTTTGGAGGCTATAAAAAGAGAACCCTAGGCAGTTTTCAAGGGTTCCCTTTCTTGCACAAACACAAGATTTCTTGGAATTGAAGATTGGAGACCATAACTTAGTAATTTTCTTTTCTTTCTTTCTTTATTTCAGTTTTCATGTTGAATATTGAATTAGTTCTTGTCATGTCAATGGCTAGGAACTAATTCCATTATAGGGCTTTCCATGTCAATTCACTTGAACCTTATATTATGAATTGATGCATGTTTATGGTTGTTCTTCTTATTGTTGAGATTTACCCAATAGTTGCTTTGCATGCTTGATAATTAATTGATCACTAATTATCATTATTTATATGATTTCTAATCAAACTTCGAAAGGAGGAGGTTGTGACTATGTTGTAAGTTGGGTAGACATAAGTCGGATTGGGGATGAAAATACCTCAATTACTTGTGTAGCGTTAATAGGGGTTTAAATACTTATATTCACGCACGCGTGCAATTAATGTGGTTTTGTTCTTAATCCTCCTATAGAGTCATCCTTATCACCGAAAGGTAGAAAGGAGCGCTACTGGGGTTGAGTGTTTATATAGCCTTAACGGGAGTATAAAACGAATTAGCAAACCCGCTAGCTCCAAAAGAAGAAGAACCATAATTCCTTGCATTAATAAGTAATATAAGCGGATAGTTGAAGCGACTTGGAAGCCCTATTTCCATCACTACTGAAGTAAACACATAGTTAATTAGTATTTATAATTGTTAGTTATAATCAACAAAATCAAATATCGGTTACCAAAAAGATAACAAAAGATAGATAATTGGTACTTGAACATTAATCCTTGAGGACGATATTCGGTCTTACCTAGACTATATTACTTGTCACGATAACGTGCACTTGCGTTAAAGTGTGTGCATTAAATCGCGCATCAAGTTTTTGGCGCCGTTGCCGGGGATTAGGCATAGTGCAATATCAATTTTTTCTATTTTTAATTTCTAATTTGGTTTTTAATTTTTATTTTATTTTTACGTTTTTAATTTTTATTTCGGTAAAAATCAGGGTGTCGTGATCTGTTTGTCTGTTTTTTATCTGTTTCAGGAAATCAGTTTATGCGAAGGAGAAGAGGGGCAGACACTCTTGTTCCCTTCAATCCAGAGATTGAGAAAACCTGTAAACAGAACAGAAAGAACCAGCGGATTGCAGCCTTAATTGAGATGGACGGCGTCCAAAACAACAATGTGATGAGAGAAGGGTTAGGTGAAAATCAACCTAACCCAGGAATGCCTCGGAGAGTGCCAATGGACGTAGAGGAGAGAGTTCAAGTCCAGGCAGAAAGAAGCTTGGGAGACTACGTGCTGCCGAGGGTGAACGGAGCACAGACATGTATTAGGCTCCCTGCAATAGGAGCAAACAACTTTGAGATAAAACCGGCGATTCTAAGTATGGTGCAGAACACAGTGCAATTTGGAGGACTGCCATCAGAGGATCCACATATGCACATAGCTAATTTCTTGGAGCTATGTGCAACATTCAGATATAACGGCGTTACTGATGATGCCGTCAGATTGAGGCTCTTTCCCTTCTCACTCAGGGATAGAGCAAAAGTATGGTTAAATTATCTGCCAGCTGATTCGATTTTTACATGGCAAGAGCTGGCACAGAAATTTTTGGCCAAATTCTTTCCACCGTGCAAAGCAGCGAAATTGAGAGGGGAGCTGAATAATTTCTACCAAGCAGATGGAGAGTCATTATACGAAGCTTGGGAGAGGTTCAAGGATTTGCAGAGAAAGTGCCCACACCACTGTATTGAGTTGTGGAACTTGGTCCACATCTTCTATAACGGGCTGAGCGGAACAACCAAAATAATTATAGATGCAGCAGCAGGTGGGACATTTATGAGGAAAACAGCTCACGAAGCTCACGAATTATTAGAAGATATGACCACCAACAACCATGTCACAGAAGATAGACCAATGAGTGGTAGGATAACAGTGGGAGTTCACGAGATAGATGCCATCGCTGCCCTGAATGCCCAAGTGGCCCTTTTGACGAAACAGCTGCAGAACATACTGATGTCGAATGCGCGGTCAGATGCCAAAGAGCTGTGAAATATGTGGTGGCCCACATACATTCGATAGATGTCCTTCAGCTGATCCTAATAATATGTCAATCGAGCAGGCAGAGTGTCAGGCCGTGGGTAACTATCAGAGGCCCCAGAGCAACCCATACTCCAACACATACAACCCAAGGTGGAGGAATCACCCAAATTTTTCATGGAGAAGAGAGCAGGGGCAGCAGAATCAGTACAGAGGCCAGTACCAAAACCAGCAGCACCAAAATCAGCAGCCATTTACTCAGGCCCCACCGGCTCAACAATTCAATGCACCTGTTCACCGAAAAAGCTCGACGAGTGAGAGCGCTTGTTGCACTCACCAACGCCTAGAGTTCGTGACAGAAACTAGATCCTCGTTCAGAAACTTGGAAACACAAGTGGGTCAACTAGCAAAGCAATCGAACAGCAGGCCACAGGGTACACTGCCAAGCAACACAGAGATGAATCCGAGAGAACAATGCCAGGCAGTACAGTTGAGAAGTGGTAGACAGTTGGAGCAGCAGTCACCTCAGCTGGTAGTTGAACAAAGGGCAGAAATAGAGAAAGAGAAGGTGGTTGAAGATCGACCAGTAGTAGAGAAAACTCCAGAGAAGGAGTATACTGACAAGATCCCGTTCCCACAGAGATTGCAGAGGAAGGTAGTTGATAAACAATTCTCCAAATTTTTGGAGACGTTCAGAAAGCTACATATCAACATACCCTTCATAGAGGCGTTGGAGCAAATGCCCTCTTACTTCAAATTCATGAAGGAGATCTTGGGGAAGAAGAAGAAACTAGCAGAGTATGAGATGGTAGCACTGACTGAGGAGTGCAGTGCTATCCTGCAGAAGAAGTTACCCCATAAACTAAAAGACCCAGTGAGCTTTACATTGCCTTGCACAGTTGACAAAGTGACATGCAACAGGGCTCTTTGTGATTTAGGGGCAAGCATAAATTTGATGCCTTTGTCAGTATTTAAACGGTTGGAGTTAGGTGAGGCAAGACCAACTATGGTGAGCCTGCAACTAGCCGACATGGGGCGATGGTGCACGAGGGGAAGATTGAGGACGTGCTTGTCAAAGTAGGAAAATTCTTTTTCCCCGCGGATTTCCTCATTCTTGACATGGAGGAGGATGCAGAGATCCCCATCATATTAGGGAGACCATTCCTAGCGACAGGGAGAGCCCTAATCGATGTAGAAAAAGGAGAGCTGACGTTGAGGGTGGAGAAGGAAGAAATGGTGTTTAAAGTATTTAAACACATTATTGAGCCACCAATAATGAGCAAGTGCTTTGCAATCAGCACCATCAAAACCCCCTGTGAGCCAGTGCAAGCCAAACCAAGGGAGATGAGCCCACAAAAGCAGGTATGTGATGCCGAACCTCCGCCAAAGCAGGTATGTGTTCCTGAACCTCCCCTTGAAGATAATTTTAAGAAGAGAAGAAGAAGAAGAAAAAGAAAAATGTGGAGAAAATGGATTGGTTGTGGGGTTAATCCACCCCACACTTATTGAGTTAAAGAACTTGCGTCCGACTAAAAGACGTTAAAGACAACGCTACTTGGGAGATAACCCAAGGTATTTTGATTTATTTTACCTTAATATAGTAGTTTTTATTAAGAACGGTCTCACGGAGGTAGTGTTTGTAAAATGATTGACAGGTGTAGGCCAACAAATTTGAAGGGCGAAAAACTGAAGAATAGCCAGGATTTCCAGAAAAACGGGTGAGCGCCGCGGCGCCAAAAGAGCAGAAAGGCGCTGAAGATTAAGCGCCGCGGCTCCAAAAATCCAGAAAAATTGCCAAGTCTAGGCGCCGCGGCGCCCCGGAGCAGGGCCGCGACACAAAAATTCCCGAAGTAGTGCAGTAAGTTGGGCGCCGCGACACCAATTGCAGGGCCGCGGCGCCGAAGCGGAAATCCAGAAATTAAAAGACGCCCAAAAACCCGATTTTCCCCAATTTCAAACCAAAACCTAACCTTTCTTCTCCACAAAACCCACAAAAATTCAAACCTCACCCACAAATCTTCCATAAATCAAACCCAAACACAACCAAAAACTCTTAAAGTCCCTAAACCTTTAACCATTTCAACCAACAAAACTTCATCCCAGTACCTCAAATCACCATTAGAAGCAAGAAAACCTTGAAGAACACCGTCAAAAAGGTAATCTTCATCTTTTCTTGAAAGCTTTACAGTAGTCAAAGGAGGTAGTAGTTTGGAGGAGTGTTGCATTGTTGAAGTCGTTGGGGTGTTGAAAAATTGGTTGTGAAATTTAGAGGAGGAGTATACAAAGAGGGTGTGGGTATTGTGTAGTGCAGAAGTTGGAGTTTGGGGGTGATAGTGTTGTAGCTGCTAGTTGTTGTGTGATAGTGCTGGAGAACATTTGTGATACTAAGAAAACGCTGCAAAAAGTGATTTAACCATGTCTGCCAGAAAGAGAAGAGCTTTCACATCCACCTCAGCCTCTCAATACGATAATACTAGGTTCATTAGCCAACAAGCTCAAGATAGATACCAAAAGCTTAGTACTAGGCCCTTAATCCCTGAAAGAGGAATTGATTATCAAAGGGATTCGCTTGGGGAGAAGGATGTCTATGAGCCCATTCGGGCAATGATTGAGATGATGGGGTGGAAGAGATTTGTAAACCCGGAAAGGATAACACCAATGAACACAGTGATGGTGCGTGAATTCTATGCTAACTTTCCGGAGAAGGTGGACAATAAATGCTTTGTGAGGGGAATATATGTGCCTGTGACGACAAAAACGGTAAATGTGTTACTAAAAACAGCAGATGTTGAAGAAAGGGGTGATGACCGAAGCTACTTCCGAACATGGTCTAGGAGCGCCAACAACATCGACTGGAATAAAGTCGCAGACACAGTGAGCTACCCAGGGGCTGCATTTGATGTTGCCAGAAATGGGTCAAGAGGTGGCAGTGTCGATTCAACAAAGCGACGAGGTTGTTGTATTTCGTCTCGCCGTCCCGATTCCATCAACGCACTTTACCAGAGTGCCAGAAGATAGGATCAAATTGATATATGGAATTATGACGGGGAAGACGATTGATGTGGGAAAGGAGATAGTGCAAAGTATTGAAGAGACTAGCAGGTTGGTGACAATAGGTGGGTTGGGACATGGCTCATTTATTACAAATTTATGCGCCATAAATGGGGTCCCAACCCTACCCACTGATACTTATGAGAGAACCCAACTGCCTGTGTCATATGGGATAGTGCACGCCTTCCTGCACTCCAACCCTCCAGCGGCAAGAAGAAGAGCACCAAAGACCGCGCACAGCAGCAGAGGCCGCCATGAACGAAGATGAGCCTGAAATAGAGGCTCAATATGCGGCAGGGAGCAGCCACCAGCCAACCACAGAATCAGAACCTTCAATGCCCATGATGGAGCAGTTACTCCAGAATCAGATGAGGATGATGCAGAGTTTGGACACGGTGATACAAGGACAACAAGAAATGAGGCAGCAAATTAACGAGATGAGTTCCTTGTTCAACCAGTGGTCAATGCACTATCCAATGTCACCGCCACCACCACCATTTTAACCAAGTCTGTAAGTGTCTTGTTTCTTTTATTGTCTTTGAGTCTACACACATTGGGGACAATGTGTGATTTAAGTTTGGGGGGGTGTCTTATTTGTGTCTTATTGTTGTAGTATGTTGTGTTGAGTCTTTTTGAATTATTTTTGTGTATTTTTGAGTCATAATTTTTTTTTTGAGTCATAATTGTCTGTCAAAGATCATGCATGCTGTAGTTACTAGAAACACCTAGTGAAGTAAGGTGGAATAATGTAATGGAATTAGAAGCAACTATCTAAATGCATAGGTTAGATATTCCAAAAACTCATGAAATCTGCCTATTTGGAGTTTTTAATTGAATTGTGCATTGTAAAGGATTAAAACCTATGTGTTATGGTTGCTTGCTATTTGAGGCGAAATAGTTAGGATATGCATGTTAGGATAGATGACTCAGGTATTTCTTTGTTAGCCAATTCTTACCACTCTTTTCTATCCCTGACTTTAAAAATATCCCTAGTCAGCCCCATTGAGCCTAAAAATTGAAACCTCTTCTTTGACACCCTATATTCCCACAATTGTGCCATAAGTAAAAATATGAAATGTTGGAATAAATCGTGTTAAAAAAAGAGACAAAAAAAGTGAACAAGCTTGTTGCACCCCAATAATAAAGTAATAAGAAATAGGCAAAAGCCTAAGTTTGGGGGTGCTTGTTATTATAATACACTTCACTCTCCCAAAACAAAAGAGGGGAAAGATAGATTTGAAGTGAAGAAAAGAAATCAAAAGAAAAGGGAAAAATTGAAAAGCTAAAGAGCTTATGGTACACAAAATGAGCCTAAATGCCTATTTTACCTACCCATGTCTAAGCCTACATTACAACCCTTAAAAGTCCTGAAGATCTCTTAGATGCATAGCCATGATTAGCGGAGAATAGCAAGTAAACATGTCATAGGAATTATGAAATTAACATGCATGATTCAGTATTTTGACTTCCATTAAGCATGATAAAAATGAGTTTGCGAAATATTTAGCTTAATGTGTTTAGAGTGCTAAGATTTCATGCTATATGTTCTTGCATATTATTCTACTAAACTTCATGTTTTTCTAAGTAAAACTAATGCAGCAAAGTGATCAAAGTCATTGAGTCTTGCTATTTGTCTTTTTCCTTGAGTCTTTGTTTCTTTCTTTTTATCTTTGCTCGAGGGCGAGCAAAGGTTAAGTTTGGGGGTATTTGATCGGTGTATTTTATATACTTTTTGAGTCATTTTTAGTTAGTCTTTTGTCCCTTTTTGTACAAATACGTGTCGTATTAGGATATATTTTCTTTCTTTTGAGTCAAAGTGGTTAAAATGGCCCAATGGCGGAAAAGGAGCTAAAAGAGGGAAAAAGTGGAGGTTCCAGAGCTTAAAAGCAGAGAAAGTGGCGAACCAGGCACGGACACGGCGTGCGCGGCCTCGCCATCAGTCCAGCGCCCGCGCCAATATCCGTAAAGTCTCGAAGTTGCGGCGCGCTCTGCAAACAGCGAGTGCGGTCGCGGCGCTAATTACGTAACATCGCAGGTTCGGCGCCGGCGCCGATAGCAGGGCCGCGGCGCCGACGCGGGAAAATCAGGTTTTTAGACGATTTCTGGGCCAGGCCTGAAGGGAAAAGTTGAGGGAGGTTTGGAGGCTATAAAAAGAGAACCCTATGCAGTTTTCAAGGGTTCCCTTTCTTGCACAAACACAAGATTTCTTGGAATTGAAGATTGGAGACCATAACTTAGTAATTTTCTTTTCTTTCTTTCTTTATTTCAGTTTTCATGTTGAATATTGAATTAGTTCTTGTCATGTCAATGGCTAGGAACTAATTCCATTATAGGGTTTTCCATGTCAATTCACTTGAACCTTATATTATGAATTGATGCATGTTTATGGTTGTTCTTCTTATTGTTGAGATTTACCCAATAGTTGTTTTGCATGCTTGGTAATTAATTGATCACTAATTATCATTATTTATATGATTTCTAATCAAACTTCGAAAGGAGGAGGTTGTGACTATGCTGTAAGTTGGGTAGACATAAGTCGGATTGGGGATGAAAATACCTCAATTACTTGTGTAGCGTTAATAGGGGTTTAAATACTTATATTCACGCATGGTGCGTGGCAATTAACAGGGTTTTTATTCTTAATCATCCTATAGAGTCATCCTTATCACCGAAAGGTAGAAAGGAGCGCTACTGTGGTTGAGTGTTTATATAGCCTTAACGGGAGTATAAAACGAATTAGCAAACCCGCTAGCTCCAAAAGAAGAAGAACCATAATTCCTTGCATTAATAAGTAATATAAGCGGATAGTTGAAGCGACTTGGAAGCCCTATTTCCATCACTACTGAAGTAAACACATAGTTAATTAGTATTTATAATTGTTAGTTATAATCAACAAAATCAAATATCGGTTACCAAATAGATAACAAAAGATAGATAATTGGTACTTGAACACTAATCCTTGAGGACGATATTCGGTCTTACCTAGACTATATTACTTGTCACGATAACGTGTACTTGCGTTAAAGTGTGTGCATTAAATCGCGCATCAAAGGCATATAATAATTATAAATAGAAGATATAACATAAGAGATAAGGGTACATAAGTCAACCTGAAACTCATAAGAAGCCTATGAGGACATACTATGTCACAAGTATGGATATATATGTAAAATTAAGCCACTCAACGAGGCTATATAGTATAGTATCAAGCCGCTATGTGGGACAATTCATGTCATAGTATATCGTACTCGGTGGTACACCGCCCACATGTGGGACTTGGTAATATCAAAACAAACTATAGTGGTGTGCACATATAAGTTTCGTACCCCGCCGACCATAGTGCGGCTCAGTAAGAAAATAGATACATATAGATAAGTGCAATGTAAGACAAACTTCAAAGGGCATCACAAGTAGATCTAGAGTGACCTATCATTGTTACCCTCCAACTAGGGTTGGCCAGTGGGGCGGGGTCGGGGCGGGGCTAGCGGGGTCTTTCGCCGCCCTGATCCAGAAGTCGGGGTTGTGGTCGGGATGGGTCGGGGGTTGGTCATTTTTTTATTTTCCCTTAAAATAAATAAATAACACACACACAACAAGATAGTTTAATAAAAATATCTCAAGGCTATTTTTGTGCCTCTTATATTATTCGACTAGAAGTATTATTTATTTTTGGTAATACAATTACAAAATTGCAACTTCGTGATATTGAAAGTTGCAAATAAATAACATAGTAAAATTACAATTAAAAGAATTACATTTTAAGAAACATTTTTTCTAGTTTCTTTATAATTTCTTGTGGTTCTTCGGTTGGAATTGGTATATCTTGGTCAAATTGGTCGACGTCGCTTGCACATCCGTCAGATAAGATTTTGGTGTAGTTGTAGTATTCTTCTTCGTTGATCTCCGATTGGTTGCACCTCCTACGCTCCGCATTTAATCCGGACTACGAATAGAATCGCAATCTCAATGAGTCTCGCGCGATGAATGTACGTGCTCCTATTTAAAATCTTCTGCGACGCACTTTCAAATGTTGTTGATGACGCTTGAATGTTCAACACATCTCGAACCATCTTAGATAGTGTTGGAAAATTCTTTTCATTTTCCCTTCAGTATTTTAGCAAGTCTTCACGTCCCTATTCATTTTCAATTGATTGGTACGGTACAACACCCTACAAAATAAAACATCAAACTCACTAACTTGGTTAGAAGTGTTACCACTAAATATTCTATGTCTGAGGCTTTGAACACTAGCCGCAGAAACATCATGTCGTTTTTTAGGTTGTGTTGAAGAAGAAGAAGATGACATGAATGTCAGTTGGTTGCTAGCACTTTCTTGTTGGTAATGCGTATATACTTTTTTACATTCATCTTGTATGCTAGACAACACTTCTTCTCTAGTTTTTCAATAGGTAGTGGATCATTTGGATTTTTGGGAGATAGAGGTGGAAGTTTATCTATGCAATCATAAGTAGTTTCAATAAGTGTTTTACAACCGTCTATTTTAATAGCCGGATTTAATACAACACTAATCATATAAATTGGGGGAATAGGAATAAATTTTTATTTTATTTTTAGAAACATTTTTTTAATAGGTGTCTTATAAGCTGGTTTATCCATATATTCACTAAGTAATATAAAATTATAGCTATATAAAATAACATTGATGAAATAGTAGGATAATAAATACCAAAAAATTCTTTAGTAGCTAGATAAAATTTCTCTAAAAATGTAATAAGTTCTAAAATTGTATCCCAATCGGAATCTATAAGCATATCAGTAGGATTTCGATTACGGGCGTTCAAAAATAAAGTTATAGGTCCTCTATAATCATAAGCAACACGTAGTTGGTTGTATAAAGAATTACATCTAGTGCATACTTCTTCGGGAATTTTTCTGTAAGGTAGTTGGCAATCGTGACAAGTTTTTTTTTATATTCTTTTAGTCGTTGTATTCTATTATTTTAAAAATATAGTTTATAGCAAATTGTATTTTTCCAAGAATGTCTTCAAAAAGTGATATACCATCATTTACAACTAAATTATAAATATGACATACACATTTTATATGAAAATGATCTGGAAAAGATGGAGTTGAGACATTTTTTAATATTCTAATAGCAGAAATATTAGAAGAAGTGTTGTCTAATGTAATAGTCATGATTTTATCAGTTATGTCATAATAATCGCAAACAAAAGAAATATTTTCTTGAATAAAAATATCAGTGTGCATACTATCTATATATCTATATGCTAAAATACGTTTTTGCATACACCATTTATAAACTACCCAATGACATGTTACCGTTAAATAATCATGGTCGTTAGCACTACGACCTATATCAGATGTGATAGATATTTTTCTAGGGTAATGATATAAAAAATAACGTAAATATTGTTGATATTCGTGTGTAAATTTAAAAACATCTATCCTAACAGTTGATCTAGGAAAACCGTTATAAGCAGGATTGTATATTTCTCTTATATAATTAATAAAACCAGGAGATTCAGGAAATGAAAAAGGCAAACCCTCCACTGCAACTAATTTTGATAATGATTCCCTATCTTTATTTTTATCATATTTAGGGCCTATAACTGCCCCATCATAGGGTCAATTTGACCCTGTATCTGGTCCGGGACAGTATGTGAAGCTTGTCCCGACTGAGAGGGCGCTTGCACACCCTTTTTTTAGCCTTATATTCATCTCACCTAGCTTTGTGACGGTTATTCAAATGCGTAGTTAAACCTCTCGTACCGCTCTGACCTTTTCCCATTTTAAATTTATAAACAATTTACAAATTGTGCATCTAACAACTTCATTTTCTACGTCCCTATAAAAAAAATCTCATACATCTGATTTTAATTTTCGTTGAGGTGGGCCTCGTCTCATACTAGGGAGAATAAGAGGCGGTGCAGTTTGAGGTGCACTAATGAGCGTGTCATCTAGATTATCTTCTAAATTAAAATCTTGTTGAGTTTCAGAAAAAATATCCTCATCTAAATCTAATGGTACTTCATGAAATAATTCAGTATCAATGAAATCGTCCTGTCTAAGAGGATCTGGAGGAATAGGATGACTAGAAGAAGTACCATTGCCCTTATTACCCATACTAGTAGAAACACCCTTACCCTTAAACATACCACTTAATCCTTCCATTATAATTATGCAAATAAATAATTAAAGATAATAAAATTAAGTGCGTTAAATAAAATAAAGACACAATAATAATTTAATGAAGGAACGAATGTACCAAACATCGACGTAACGTCGACGTGTAATTGAGAGGTTGAAAATTAAAACTTTGCTCGATGGATGATCCTCAAGCTAGTTTCCAACTTCACTCCCAAATGAATAAATAAAATTGAATACTTAGTAGACAATGTAGAGAGAATGAGAGATAGATTCAGAGATTATTAGAGAGATTATAGGAAGATTTGTGAGAAAGAATGAAGAGAAATGGGGTATTTATAGTTGGAAAATTAGGTTAAAGTGTAAATATAATAACTTAAGGGTTAAAAATAAATATTATGGGGTTGGGGTAGGGGGGAGGGGGATTTGACCATTGCACAACGACCAAATTAGGCAAAGTCGTTGTGCAACGGCTAGAAGGGGTCAGGGGTATGTGGGAAGGGTCGGGGTCATGTGGGGTCGGGGTGGTGCGGGGTTGGGTCAGTGTCTTGGTCGAGAAAAATTCTCGACCCCGTACCGATACCGATATCGAATACCGGTACAGGGTCAGGTGAGTCGGGCGGGGTCGGTATGGGGTCGAGTCGGGGTAGGATAACCCCGCCCCGTTGAACAGACCTACCTCCAACTATTGTTATTGGCGCTACATTTATGAATATCAATATAATCGTTTTAGAACATACAGAGTCTCAGAGATGTTTATGAATGAGGAATACATAAGGATTGTGATAGACTTTATCAGGGAAGGCATATCTCTAATTACTTACATGAGGTAGAACTCAATTTCAAGATAGCGTTTTGTCAAGTCATGCCAAGAAGGAAAATTTGCCTTACATACCTTATCGAGGAAGCTAGTTACACTCCTTGAAGCCTCGTACGTGTTATGGATGGCTATCTACATTATATAAAGGACTTGTATCATTATCAAGCTTAATCTTATAAAAGTTTTCATTTAGACAATTTATCGAACAACTTGTGTTCCATACTTCACAAGGTCGTTTCTTGTTCAAGTTTAACATATCTCAGCCCAACAGCCTTCATTCTGTTTCACTCCGTCCTACCATGATATTGATACTTTTACAACTTCATTTAATAGCTCAAATCATGTGAAACAACCCATACAATATAGCTTAACCTCAAACATCATAGTCGCTAAATTCTTTAAGAAATATCTTCAAAAATCATCTTAATACTCATATCAACTTGAAATTAGGTTTAAAAGTTTACACTTACCTTTAATACACTAAGGAGCCTCGGTTCTCAGCTTACTTCGACACCAAGGTATCTTCTAAGTCATTACAACGATCAAAGAGAGATGCTAACGATTACCGCATGGTTCTTTACAATGATTTGGCTAGGTTCAGCCTTGGATTTGATCCCAAGTTAATGGAAACCCTTTGAGAGGAGTTTGAGAATGGTTTAGGGTTTGCAGGAAGGGAAAATGAAGACCCATGGTCAAGGGCTTCATATATATCTTAGAAAAAAATTATACCTTCCATTTATACGGTTCGTTCAATTTTGTACAGCTCATACATTTGGACTGTCAAAATCAGTACTGAAGCTTGACATTCTGCTTTCAATTCTATGGTGGTTCAGTCCAATATGTACGGTTTGTACAAAATTATACGGTCCGTACATTCTGGTCGTCAAATTTGGAACTCTTACGATATCGTCATATTGTATTTTCAACAACCCGTTTAACTTCTATGCACTCCAGTACTTCTATAAATAGGCTATAAACCTTCATTATCCTTCCGTAAGGTCGCACCTATTTTCGAGATATTAGTATCAATTGAAAACCCGATGGAACATAAAACAACGAGGTGTAACATCCTTCCGCCCGTACGAACATTCATCTGCGACTGTTGAAAATATTCTTAATTCTCAAGTGTTCTAAAAAATTTGGCAGAGTTTTCCTTATAAATAAGACTATCCAAAACCTTCCATGTAGCCCAAACATATATCCAACACCATACATGGAAATATAACAATAAGGTAACATCAAATTGGCTTCAAACGATAGTTTGCATTTATAATAATAAGAAAATGTCATCCATAACTCACCTCAACGTTCTGCTGCTAATACCTGAGATGCACATGTTATACTGGTCTCAATATTACCACCTAAACAAGATATATGGATCACGTTGGTTAAACAAGATAGGAATAGAAGAATCATACCGCATGAATATTAATATAAACCTGAAGTATGAAATAGATGAGGGTATTTTGATTCATATCTTCCTCGACTTTCCATGTCATCTCATCCACATTATTATTCCTCCAAAGCACTTTTACTGAGGCTACTTCTTTGGTCTATAGCTTACGGATTTGGCGATCCAAGATAGCAACTGGAACTTCTTTATATGATAGGTCATCCGTGACCTGAACATCCTTAATGGGGGTTATGCGAGAAGGATCACCTAAGCATTTGCAAAGCATCGATATGTGGAATACCAGGTGAACTGCTTCCAACTCTGGGTGTAACTCGAGCTTATAAGCCACTTGGCCGATTCTCTGAATAATTAGATATGGCCCAGCGTAACTGGGATTAAGCTTGCCCTTCTTAACGAATCTCATAATGCCCTTCATAGGCGATACCTTTAGGAATACCCAATCTCCCAGAGAAAACTATAAATAGTGACGTCGGTGATCTGAATAAGACTTTTGTCGACTCTATGTTGTCAACAATTGATCCTGAATTAACTTCACCTTTTATATAGCTTATTGTACCAAATCAGGTCCTAGTAGTTTTGTCTCGCCAACGTCAAACCAACCAATAGGATACCTGCATTTCCACTCGTATACTACCTCATATGGTGCCATCTGGATACTAAAATGGTAGTTGTTGTTATAAGTGACTCAATAAGTGGAAAATTGTCTTCCCAAATTCCTTTAAAGTCTAAAACACATGCTTGCAGCATATCTTCAAGCGTCTGAATAGTGCGTTTCTCCTGTCCATCGGTCTGCGGATGAAAAGTTGTATTAAGGTTAATTTGAGTACCTAAATCTTTTTGAAAGGACCTTCACAAGTTAGCTGTAAATTGAGAACCTTTGTCAGATATAATAGACATCGAAACTCCATGAAGTCGAACTATCTCTTAAATATAAATCCTGGCATAATCTTCAGCTGAGTAAGTGGTTCAGACCGATAGAAAATGAGTTGACCTCATGAGTCTATCTATGATAATTGTTAGGCGTATTTTATATACACCTTTTGAGTCATTTTTAGTTAGTCTTTGGCCCATTTTTGTATAAATACGTGTCATGTTAGTATATATTTTCTTTCTTTTGAGTCACATTGGTTTAAAATGGCACATTGGCAGAAAAAAGCAAAAAGAGGGCAGAAACAGAGGTTCCAGAGCCAAAAGAGACGAAAAGTTGGCACCCTGGACGAAGGACAGGGCGGCGCCATGGCGCCACTCAATCAGCGAAAGCAGCGCCACGGCGCCCAAAAATCTGACGAGTTGCAGGAGCTTTGGCGCCACGGCGCCGATCTCAGGGTCGTGGCGCCGACGCGGGTTTTCAGCCAAATCCGAATGGGAATGGGCCAAGACCAAGAGGAAAAAGTTGGAAACGTTTTTGGAGTATATAAAAAGGCCTTAGGGCAGATTTTTGAAGGGCTCCACAATCCCTAACTCTACACAACACATAGTTCTTGAAAGCTTCAAGATTGGAGGCTTGTTCTTGAGTAATTTTTTTCTTACTTTATTTATTTTTCAGTTTATGTTGGATAATCTTTTAGTTCTTAGCATTTCTATGGCTAGGAGCTAAACTTTAATTAGGGTTTTCCATTCGAATCACTTGAAACTCGTTTTATGATTTAATGCATGGTTTTGGTTTCTTCTTTATATAGTTGAGATTTATTCAGTAATTGCTTTGATTGCTTGGTAATTAATTGATCACTAATTATCATCACATATATGATTTCTAATCGAAATCCGAAAGGGGAGATTGTGAATATGCTATAGTTGAATAAACATAGGTTAAAATCGTGGACGAAAGTACCCCGATACTTGTGTAGTTTAATAGGTTATTATTCTTAATCCTCCTTTGTGGTAAATCTTATCATCGAAAGATAGAAGGGTTCTGCATCGGGGTTGAGTGTTTATATATCATAACCGGAATATAAAACGTCTTAGTTAACCTGCTATCTCAATATAGAAGAAGAACCTTTATCATTGCATTAAAGATTAAAGCGAGCGGATAGTTGAGGAGATTGGAAGCCATATTTCCACCATATCTGATTTAAGTAAAGTAATTTAGTTAACTTTTATAATTATTTAGTAGTCATAGATACAAACAACCATCAAAATATCGATCACCAAATAGATACCATAGGATATAAATTGGTAATTGAACACTAATCCCTGAGGATGATATTCGGTCTTACCCAGACTATATTACTTATCACGATACGTACACTTGCGTTAAGCGTGTGGATAAATCGCTAGAAAAAGTTTTTGGCGCCGTTGCCGGGGATTGGCGTAGTTCAATATCAATCTATTTATTCTTAATTTCTAATTTGGTTTTTATTTTATTTTATTTTCTCTGTGGAACCGTGCACCATGATCCGTTTGTTGATTTTGATCTATTTCAAGTATCTAGTTTATGCGAAGAAGAAGAGGAGCAGATACTGTTACACCCCGTAAATTCAAAAAGATAAGATAAGAACGTACCGGGGAAAATAAGATTTTTACATTTTGAAAGATAAGTTGACAACATGTGTTGGACGGATTTTGAGTCTACTTTGGAGTGTTGTACCCCAGTTATTAAGAATTGATAGGTGTTTAGCAAGCCTAGTATAAAGTTTGATGGGTCTAGTTTCCAACGCAACAAACCGCTCGTCGATAGGACATCGGAGCGGAGAGGTATGGGCGTTAGAAGTTCAGTGGGCAGGCGCGGAGGAAAGATTTTAGAATCAGGCGTCGCAGCGCCGCGGCGCCACAAATCCTGAAAATCCTCTGAGGTTGCGGCCGCGGCGCGGCGCAGCGGCGCCAAGCGGATTTTTTCCGCGGAAAGGGGAGAAATCAGGGGATATTTTCGAAAAAGGCCTTTGGGAGGGTGACATGTGTCCCTCCCATCTTTTTGACCAAGAAAAGGGTCCTATTTTAGGACCAAGTCTTGAAAGACTTGGTCATTTTCATCTTAGAACCATCCTAAGAGCTTCTCTCCTTTTCTCTCTAGATATTGAAGAAAACCTTGCCTAGAAAAAAATTGTTGGAGCGGCGGCAAGAAGGCAAAGAGTTGGTAAACTTGTAAGAAGCTCGCGTGGACAAGTTTGGCGGGAAACGAGTTGAAGAAAAATGGCTTTAGTGGGCTAATCCAAAAGGTAAAAGATTCCCTCTTCTCTTGGAAATAATTATAATCCTTGTTATAGTTGATATTGACCACGTGAATCATGTTTTAAAGATTGATATGTATTATGGATATTGAAAGCCATTTGAAATTGAAATACAAAGGAATCGATAGTTATAGTTAGTCACATTAGTGGTTTGGGCTGTAAGAACAGAGTTGTACGGTACTACTTTTGATTATGTATATTTTATGGAAGGCGGCCTTATCGGCTAGCCTGTGATGTATATTGTCTAAAACATGTTTATATGTTGTGTATGTTCCGCTGCTATTATCTGATGTATACCTGAACAGGGTGCCCATGTAGGGCACCAGTCGCGACCCGGGGTCGGGTCGTGACAAAAGTGGTATCAGAGCAGTTAGTCCTCGGAAAGTGTCTACAGACCGTGTCTAGTAGAGTCTTGATTATCGGTG
The DNA here is from genome assembly GCA_029844215.1 of Przewalskia tangutica. Lineage (NCBI taxonomy): Eukaryota > Viridiplantae > Streptophyta > Magnoliopsida > Solanales > Solanaceae > Przewalskia > Przewalskia tangutica. Next base: position 134,052,032 of record CM056719.1, read on the forward strand.
TGTTGTGCACCACATCTATAATCAGGAAGCTGCAGGACATTTATGATTGGTTTCCATTCTTCTCTGCGAGATCGCAAGAGAGCTGTCTTATTAGGTTGAATCCTCTCGACCTATTCTTATGTAATGATTATGCCTCGCGGAGCGACCAGGCCCGAGGCAAGGCAAAGCGGCGAGGCGCTAGCGGTACTCGAGAGGTTACCAGGACTCAGGCACGGACTATGCCTGAGGTAGTAGGCGGGTCGGCGAGTTCAGCCACGCTGGCAGTATTATAGGAGCCGAGAGCGGCAGTAGCTCCAGAGGTTCCGGCACGAGCCTCGATTCCGGCCGGGGCGAGTATAGAACTACGGAGCGGATCCGGTTATTGACCAAAGATAGTAGCGAGCGGCAACACCGATGCGAGCGGTGGCTAACCCAGAGCCGGTTTGCGGATTCGGGATTTTCCGGTTGTCATCCACCCGAGATCTATGGAACGAGTTCTGAGGAGGATCCGGAGTTTATTTGGCGATTCTGACGGACTATGCAGGTGCTTAGGGCCTCGCAGACAGAGTCAGTTATGCTAGCCTCTTACCGGTTACGCAATATTGCGTTGAACTGGTTTGAGTCATGGGAGCTGTCGAGAGGTGAGGATGCTCTTCCAGCTGTTTGGGAGGAGTTCACAGAGGCCTTCCTGGATCACTTTTTGCTTCCTGCGATGAGGAGAGCCCGCGTAGATAGATTCTTGACCTTGAGGCAGAATGGGAGGACTATCAGAGAATACAGCCTGGAGTTTGACTCTTTGGCCAGGTATGCGCACACCATTGTAGCTGACATGGAGGACATAGTTCATCGTTATGTGATGGGGCTAGACCGTCATATGATTACTGCATGCTTGGGGGTGGCTCTTCAGCCCGGTATGGATATTGCCAGGATGCAGGCGTATGCGCAGGGGATAGAGGATAGAGAGAGGGAGGATCGGCTGACGAGCGGCCCAAGAGGCGAGCGAGGTCTCGTGGCGATTGAGCGGGCGGCCTCGAGCGAACTAGGTCCACATTCGGCCCGGACGCGAGTGCTCCTTCACGGTTTCGGCGGGAGGTCCGATCGGCGGTCATTCAGAGCGGTCGTGGCTCCAGACTTCGGGTTTCATGGGCGAACCATCACCGATCGAGACCACCCACATCTCAATGTGCTCGATGCGGTAGGTCTAACCCGGGCGAGTGTCGTATGGCTTCGGGAGCTTGTTACTCTTGTGGCCAGCAGGGCCATTTGAGGAGAGATTGTCCGTCCAGAGGCAGCATGGGTGGTATGGTGCAGCCGACAGGATCAGTTGCTGGGTCTTCTTCTTCTGTGGTTATGCGCCCCGGAGGGCAGGGTGTTCACGGACCGGCAGGCCGCGGCAGAGGTCGTGGTGGTGGTTCCAGTTCTAGCGGTCCACAGAACCTCATATATTCCTTAGCCAACCGCCAGGATCAGGAGGCTTCCCCTGATGTAGTCACAGGTACATTATTGATTTCATGTTGTGACATATATGCTTTAATAGATCCAGGTTCTACCTTGTCCTATGTGTCCGCTCTTATTGTTGGTAGAATCGGGATAGAGCCGGTGTCGATAGAGCCTTTTGAGGTAGCTACGCCAGTGGGTGATTCGGTGTTAGCTGATCGGGTGTATAGAGGTTGTCCGGTGTTTATTCTGATCGTCGGACCACTTGCAGACTTGATAGAGTTGGAGATGATGATTTTGATGTCATTATGGGTATGGGTGGTTGGCTTCTTGTTATGCCAACGCCGATCGTAGGGACGAGTTGGTCCGGTTCGATTTCTGAGAGCCGATTATCGAGTGGAAGCGGCAACACATGGCGCCGTAGGGTAGGTTTATTTCTTACCTCAAGGCTAGGAAGATGGTGCGAGAAGGTACATCTATCATCCGTTCGGGTATTTGATACGAGTGAGGTTCGATTCTTGATCGGTGCGGTGGTTAGGGAGTTTCGGATGTGTTCCCAGACGATCTTGGGTATCCTCACGAGAGGGAGATTGAGTTTTGTATTGATACGTTGCCAGACACTCGACCTATATCTATTCTGCCATACAGGATGACACCTGCTTAGTTGAGGGAGCTGAAGGACCAGCTGAAAGATTTGCTGGAAAAAGGCTTTATCAGGCCTAGTGTTTCTCCACAGGGAGCGCGGTTTTGTTTGTGAAGAAGAAGGATGGGGCCAGCTGCGTATGTGTTGATTCTGAGCGGTGAATAAGGTAACCATCAAGAATAGGTACCCTCTCCCAAGATTGATGATTTGTTTGACGATTCTGAGTGCGAGTGTTTCTCAAGATAGACTGCGATGCGGTTATCATCAGGTGCGAGTGCGAGAGACAGATATCCCAAAGACTGCATTCAGGACCCGGTATGGGCACTATGAGTTCAGGGTGATGTATTTCGGTTTGACCAACGCTCCAGCGGTATTTATGGACTTGATGAACCGGGTGTTCAAGCCATTTTTGGATACATTTGTGATAGTATTCATTGATGACATCCTGGTTTATTCGCGTCTGAGCGAGCATCACGGATCACTCGAGGCGGTACTTGGGGTCCTCGGGCCGTGATTATTCGCCAAGTTCTCCAAGTGTGAGTTTTGGTTGGCCTCAGTGGCATTCCTAGGGCACATTATTGGGGCTGATGGTGTTCAGGTGGATACGGCAAAGATTGAGGCAGTCAAGTCTTGGCTGAGACCTACTACTCCGACCGAGGTGCGCAGTTTCTTAGGGCTAGCAGGTTATTATAGTAGGTTTGTGGAGCAGTTTGCTTCGATTTCAGCACCGTTGACTAGGATGACTCAGAAGGCAGCTAAGTTCCAGTGGACAGAGGCTTGCGAGAAGGGTTTCCAATTACTGAAGGAAAGGTTGACTACGACTCCAGTTCTAACTCTTCCTGAGGGGTTAGACAGGTACGTGATTTATTGTGATGCCTCGGGTATCGGGCTAGGGTGTGTTTTGATGCAGCACGACAAGGTTATAGCCTATGCTTCCCGACAGTTACGGAAGCATGAGAGGAATTACCCTACCCACGACTTAGAGTTGGCGCGATTATTCGGGCGCGAAGATTTGGAGACATTATTTGTATGGGGTTCATGTGGATGTTTATACAGACCACAAGAGCCTCCAGTATATCTTCAGGCAGAGGGAGCTAAACTTGCGACAGAGACGGTGGTTAGAGTTGTTGAAAGATTATGATGTTGATATTCTATACCATCCAGGGAAAGCCAACGTAGTTGCTGATGCCTTGAGTCGTAGATCGATGGGAGCCCGTCAGAGTGCGGCCGGAGAGACAGGACATGGTCCGTCAGATTCATCAGCTAGCGAGCCTTGGGGTTCGATTGATCGATACCGATGATAGTGGGGTACGGGTTTGTGAGGTTGTCGAGTCTTCCATCGTTGAGGAGGTGAAGAGGCGACAATATGAGGACCCAATATTGGTACGGTATCGAGATGTAGCTCTTCGGGAGGAAAAGAGTCTATTCGAGGTAGCACCTGATGGGGTGCTAAGATTTGAGGGTCGGTTGTGTGTTCCCAATGTGATAGGACTACGTCAGCAGATTCTGGGGGAGGCACACAGTGCTCGTTATTCTATTCATCTGGGGTCGACCAAGATGTACCATGACCTCAGATATATGTATTGGTGGGATGGCCTGAAGAGGGACGCGGCAGGTTTTGTTCCACAGTGTCTTAATTGCCAGCAGGTCAAGATCGAGCACCAGAGACCTGGTGGGCTATTGCAGGCTATTGAGATTCTGACATGGAAGTGGGAGGTGATCAACATGGACTTTGTTACAGGGTTACCTCGTACTCAGAGGAAGTACGACTCCATTTGGGTTATTGTTGACAGGCTGACGAAATCAGCCCATTTCCTTCCAGTCAGGACGACGTTTTCGGCTGAGGACTATGCCAGATTGTACATCAGAGAGATTGTGAGACTGCACAGAGTCCCTGTGTCGATTATATCAGATAGAGGAGCCCAGTTTATGGCTAACTTCTGGAGGTCTTTCCAGAAGGGATTAGGGACACAGGTGAGTCTCGATCTGCGTTTCATCCTCGGTGACGGCGAGGCAGGCGTACTATCCAGACGCTTGAGGATATGATGCGAGCCTGCGTGATTAATTTCAGGGGTAGCTGGGAGGATCATTTGCCTCTTGTGGAGTTTGCTTATAACAACAGCTACCATTCCAGTATACAGATGGCGCCATACGAGGCATTGTATGGGCGGAAATGCAGGTCGCCGATTGGTTGGTTCGACGTGGGCGAGGTGCAGTTAGTTGGCCCAGACTTGGTTCAGCAGGCTGTGGATAAGGTGAAGCTTATCCAGGAGATCATAGCGGCTCGAGTCGTGAAGTCATATGCGGATAATCAGCGTCGGCATTTGGAGTTTCAGGTAGACGATTGGGTCTTCTTGAAGGTATCACCCATGAAGGGTGTGATGAGATTCGGAAAGAAGGGAAAACTCAGCCCAAGGTACATTGGGCCCTACCAGATCATCCGTAGAGTAGGCAAGGTTGCCTATGAGTTGGATCTGCCATCAGAGTTAGAGGCGGTACATCCGGTCTTCCATGTTTCTATGTTGCGGAAGTGTATCAGAGATCCGTCTAGAGTTTCCCCAGCTAGTGAGGTCCAGGTCACTGAGGGGTTATCGTATGAGGAGAGTCCCATAGCGATACTCGATCGCCAGGTCAGGCGACTACGGACCAAGGATGTGGCTTCCGTCAAAGTCTTGTGGAGGAATGATAACCGGGAGGAGATGACTTGGGAAGCGGAGGAGGACATGATGATGAAGTATCCTCACTTATTCCCCACACCTTCAGGTAATTCTTTTTCCCTTACTTGTCAAGTTTTAATTGGAGCATTGTTGTTTAAGTGTTTTTATGTGGCCATGTGTGGCATCGCTGGTATGACGGGGCAGTAAAAGGAAACTATGTCGCTAATTTTAAGTTTGACCCCGAAAGAACATTCGGGGACGAATGTTTCTAAGGGGGGAAGAATGTTACACCCCGTAAATTTAAAAAGATAAGATAAGAACGTACCGGGGAAAATAAGATTTTTACATTTTGAAAGATAAGTTGACAACATGTGTTGGACGGATTTTGAGTCTACTTTGGAGTGTTGTACCCCAGTTATTAAGAATTGATAGGTGTTTAGCAAGCCTAATATAAAGTTTGATGAGTCTAGTTTCCAACGCAACAAACCGCTCGTCGATAGGACATCGGAGCGGAGACGTATGGGCGTTAGAAGTTCAGTGGGCAGGCGCGGAGGAAAGATTTTAGAATCAGGCGTCGTAGCGCCGCGGCGCCGTTAGCAGGGCTGCGACGCCACAAATCCTGAAAATCCTCTGAGGTTGCAGCGCCGCGGCGCCGGCGGCAGGGCCGCGACGCCAAGGCGGGATTTTTTTCCGCGGAAAGGGGAGAAATCAGGGGATATTTTCGAAAAAGGCCTAAGGGAGGGTGACATGTGTCCCTCCCATCTTTTTGACCAAGAAAAGGGTCCTATTTTAGGACCAAGTCTTGAAAGACTTGGTCATTTTCATCTTAGAACCATCCTAAGAGCTTCTCTCCTTTTCTCTCTAGATATTGAAGAAAACCTTGCCTAGAAAAAAATTGTTGGAGCGGCGGCAAGAAGGCAAAGTGTTGGTAAACTTGTAAGAAGCTCGCGTGGACAAGTTTGGCGGGAAACAAGTTGAAGAAAAAAGGCTTTAGTGGGCTAATCCAAAAGGTAAAAGATTCCCTCTTCTCTTGGAAATAATTATAATCCTTGTTATAGTTGATATTGACCACATGAATCATGTTTTAAAGATTGATATGTATTATGGATATTGAAAGCCATTTGAAATTGAAATACAAAGGAATCGATAGTTATAGTTAGTCACATTAGTGGTTTGGGCTGTAAGAACAGAGTTGTACGGTTCTACTTTTGATTATGTATATTTTATGGAAGGCGGCCTTATCGGCTAGCCTGTGATGTATATTGTCTAAAACATGTTTATATGTTGTGTATGTTCATTGCTATTCTCACGATGTATACAGGCAGGGTGCCCAGTAGGGCACGATCGCGGCCGAGTCGGTCGTGTGAGATACACTTGTTCTTCACCACGAGATCAAGAAGACTTGCAAGCGAGCCGTGAAACAAAAGAATCTTGGACTTAATAGCCACGGGGATCAGCGGAATAATAATGAGATGAATAAAGAGATGGGTGATCAACTGACGAAAGAATACCCGTGGTTCTGAGAATGATGAAGAGGAAAGAGTTCAGGTCTAGGCAGAAAGGAGTTTGGGAGACTATGTGTTACCAAGAGTGAATGGAGCACAAACATGCATAAGGCTCCCAGCAATAGGAGCGAACAATTTTGAAATAAAGTCTGCGATCCTGAGCATGGTGCAACATACAGTTCAATTTGGAGGGTTACCATCTGAAGATCCACATATGCACATTGTAAATTTCTTGGAACTGTGTGCAACGTCCAAATATAATGGTTGTTACTGATAACGCCATCCGGTTGAGGATCTTTCCCTTCTCACTCAGGGATAGAGCAAAGGTTTGGTTGAATTCCCTGCCTACAGATTCTATATTTACATGGAAGGATCTGGCACAGAAGTTCCTAGCAAAGTTATTTCCACCTTCCAAAGCAGCCAAGCTGAGAGGAGAGCTGAATAATTTCTACCAGACTGATGGGGAGTCACTCTATGAGACATGGGAGAGATTTAAAGATCTGCAGAGAAAGTGTCCGCATCATAGCATTGAACTGTGGAATTTGGTCCATATTTTCTACAATGTGCTAAGTGGGACAACAAGAACCATCATTGATGCATCTGCAGGTGGAACCTTCACGAAGAAGACAACACTGTCACGACCCGACCCTGGGCCCGCGACTGGTGCCCTACCTGGGCACCCTTACCGGTATACATCAGAGATAATCAGCGGAACATACATAAATTTAACAGGAAATAAATAACAGGCTAGCCGATAAGGCCACCTTCCAAAAATATACACGTAACCCAGCGATTATCTTTTTTTCTTTTTTCTTTACACAACCCAATCCACAAGATATGACTACAGACCTCTAAGAATTTTTGACATAACAACTGTGACGGGACAGGGCCCCGCCATACCCCTGAATGTACATAAATCTACAACCTCAGGGAACTGTAACAAAATACAAAGCCTCCGAAATAATGGAGCTTTCCAACCAGCGGAACAGTGATCCTAAGAATGAGGAGCAGTAAGCTATGTACCTCAACCTGTGGCATGAACGCAGCCCCCCGAAGGAGGTCAGTACGAAATATGTACCAAGTATGTGAAACTGAAAATACTGTAATGAAATCATAACAGTCTATAATAAAGCTGGAGACATGTATGATAACCAAAATAACAGTACATTGTGCCTTACCGAAGTGAAAGTAATGAAAGTCAGTTTTACCTTGTACAGACTATTTCAACACATGAACAATAGTCACACCAGGGCTATGGACACAAGCCCTCAAATATCATCACGATCCGATGGGGTCTCAAGCCCACAAATATCAAAGCGTGCGTGGAATCCCATCCTTGACAACCGTAAGTGTAAAATATAACCGTGTGGCCTTGTGGAATCCTACCTCTGTGGATCGCGTCTGTGAATACAATACATATATATATATATATATATATATATATATATATCTCTGCCGTGGAATCCCCATCACTTAAACGGTAGTAAGTGTAAAATATAACTACGTGACGCGTGGCATCCTACCTCATTTGTCGGCGTACACATATGCAATATATATATATATATCTCATGCCCGTGGAATCCCTCATCTCGGGTACATGAATTCATGGAGAGCTAATCCATGGGATAATAATCGTATATAACATGCCCGTGGAATCCCTCATCTCGGGTACATGTATTCATGGGGAGCTAATCCATGAAGTAATAATCGTATATAACATGGTCGCATGCCCCGGAATCCCTCATCGTATAAGCATGGCTATGGGGTAATAATCGTATAGAACATGCCCGTGGAATCCCTCATCTCGGGTACATGTCTTCATGGGGAACTAATCCATGGAGTAATAATCGTATATAACATGGTTGCATGCCCCGGAATCCCTCATCGTATAAGCATGGCCATGGGGTAATAAAATAAATCCGGGAATCTAACCCGTCTCCTGGTCGCATGCCCCGGAATCCCACATCATATAAGCATGTCCAAGGAGTAATAAAACAATCAGAATCTAACGCGTCACGGTCGCATGCCCCGGAATCCCACATCGTATAAGCATGTCCAAGGATCATTCACAATGGAAGCATACCCGTGGAAGCCTCCGTCACTGTCGGTACGTCCAAGTAAATTCACAACAAGACAATCGGCCCTCCAACTGAGAGTCACGGCAGCGTAAACATATAATACTTGCACTCAAGGCTATCACAAGCAAGCATAGGCAAGTTCATAAAATCTTTAGACTTTCATTTCATATACTCAAGGCACTTTTCGTTTCACATAAAAATCCGGGAATTTAACCCAAAGTACTACGTATTTCCATTCTTTTCAAAAGACTCCTTTTCATATAAAACCCCAAGATACTAACACCCGTAGTATCAAGACATGTCTACATTTCAAACAAGTCACTACATTTTTAGAAATACATTTCTAGGCTTCTAAATCAAGTGACCCTTTCTTTAAAACTTTAAGCAATAGATACCTTTAAATCAAATTGCCCTTCCTTATTTCAAGTCATTTCTTTGTTTACATTAATAGAGAAAACCATTCTTCTAACCTTCCATAAAGTTGTTATAACCAACTTCCCATAAAGCCGTTATACTAACTTTATGCCTTAGACTAATTCATTCCTTCTTTTATAACCAAGAGACTTATACTTTCAAATCAAGTTACATAGCTTTCAAAATACTTCAAGTCTCTTAACTTTAAGAAATCAAGTTTCTTAACTTAGAATATCAAGTTATCAATGCTTTTCCCAAACCAAGTATTCTATACTTTTAAATCAAGTCATTTCTTCCTTTAAGAATCAAGCCCCATAACTTGAAAAATAAAGTCTCTTAACCTTTTAAGAACAAGGTTCATAGTCTTAAAACTTCATAACGTAAACTCTTTAAATTAAGTACATATACTTTATGCGTTGTGAATAGGTTATACTCGTTTATAACGATCTTATTAAAGCAGCCATGATCTAGAAAATGTAATACAATTTTGTCTTATCTTAGTTTCTATGCAGATGGAAAATTCTACTCATTTTAATATAATTGATTGTCGATACATTTTCTTTTATTAACGCTGCAATGGCTTGTTCGATACTTATTCTCATTCGTGCAGTAAATTAGCAAAGTCAACTCGACTCCAAATACTCCCTAACGACTCTTACCAACATCCCCCATAATACTTGGTAAGAACTTAGGATAACTTAGACATAACTTTCACATAGAGTAAATCAACATACATACCTCTTAAATTTTAAGAGTAGAAGGAATCATGAAATAACACTACATGTATATTTCATACATAGAATCATGCCAAAAGGAGGAAGAGGTTCACATACCTCGTGACGATTATCGACAAGTAGCAAAATGCTCCAAAGTACTTCAACCTTGATAGTTATTCCATCCCTTAAGTAGAATACGCTACTCGTAGTACTTCAACCTATATTAATCATAACATGTCTATCAACTCCTCACCTTTTAACGTAGATTCATACTAAGTGTAAGGTCTCTTATTCTACGAAAAATCGGGCAGCACTTCCTTTGTTTCTACGTACTTTTCCACCTTTTTCAAGACCCAAAAATCAATAACCAAATGCCACATTTAAGGCCCAACAATTCAGAAATACAAAGGGGATTACACGCCTAATAGGACGTGTAAAATTCTGCCCCACAGTTATACAAAACAGTCCACAAATCCGCCCATAAAAACAGTCCGTAATCCAACAATAACGAGGGTAAAATGTGAGGCGTTTCAACACCTTTCCACACCCCTATTTCCTTAGGACATTCATTAGCAACTACTATACTTAAACATGCATATTAGGGGCTTAATTTCCAGCATTATACACGCCCAAAACAATCCATAAAATGATACGACAAAGTCTAACAGTTTTGGGCAGTTTTTCGGCTAAAACAACTACAATCTGATAACTCTTTTCTTAATCCATTTTATTCCAATTCGAGTTCCAACACTTCCATATATGACATACCAACTTATCAACAACCATATTACCATATTTTAACATGCGACAAGTGTGGATAACAACAACCATATAACAAACGAAACCAAGGGCACAAAATTGCCTCAAATCGGCCAACAACATATCTACCTCATACACATCTTATTTTCCATTTCTTCCTTAACATAAGTTCATCCCTTAAACATAACAATAAGTAATATCCAATTACTGTGGAGGAAGAAGAATTATTACCTCATTTTGAGCCAAGAAATCATCCAAAACAGCCCCTTAGGTTTTGGTCCGCAGTTTTCGTTTTGCTCCACTTCTTCAAGATCCAATCACATATATGTGACCTCTATGAGTTTATACACAACTTCACTTTGTATTTCAATTCCAAAAAGTTGATAAAACTTAGGGTTTCACCCTCTTTATTCTCGGCCAACACTTGATCTCGGGGGTTTAAGGGGTTATCCTTGCTTAGTATACCACTAGGGATCTTAGGCTTGAGTTTGAGGATTTATCATCAAATTTTGAAGGATTTTTGCTCTTGAAATGGGCCCTTGGCCGAAACTACATGGAAGAGGAAGAAAAAGATGAAATATTTTCTAAGTGTGGCTAAGTCTTGCAAGCCCTCTACCTTGAATATATACTATGTCCCTAAGTGTGGATGCTTGACAAGTGTATGACCTTATATGTAGCAAGACAAGTGGAGTGGGACCCACCTCCACTTGTCTCCAAAATATCTTCCAAGACCAAGTCTTCCAAGACCAAGTCAATAGTCAAAGGGGTGTGTCACGTGTCACCCTCTCATTGGTCTAAAAATATTTTCATCCTCCAAAATATTCATAATTGCTCAAAATATTGTGGGCCCCACAAAACCGTAAATTTTCCCGTGGGCCCCACGTGACCAAATCCGAATTTAAAAATCCATAATTCTAATATATTCCAAAAGTCTCAAATACCAAATTTGAGAACCAAATTCCAATTAACAAACATTTTCCTTCACAATTTCCCGATATTTCTCTTAAGAAAAAGTGTATCTTCTATCGTTTCACGATTTAAACCTTAACGTCTTACGTACGTTCTCTGATTCATGTGTTGGAACTACGGGGTGTAACAAACACATGAGGCCCATGATTTGCTAGAAGACATGACCACTAATAACTATGTGCCAGATGATAGAGGGGTAAGTGGAAGGAGAGCGATAGGAGTTCATGAGATCGATGTCATTACAGCGTTAAATGCACAGGTTGCTCTCTTGACCAAGCAACTTCAGCAGAACACATTGTCAGTGAATGCAGTTCAGATGCCAATAAATTGTGAGATTTGTGGGGGTCCTCATACTTTTGATAGGTTCCCATCAGCAGACCCCAACAACATCCCTATTGTGCAAGAAGAATGTCAGGCAGTGGGAAATTACCAGAGGCCCCAGAACAACCCTTATTCAAACACTTACAATCCGGGGTGTCACCCAAACTTCTCATAGAGGGGCGACTAGTGGCAGCAGAATCAATACAGAGGCCAATACCAGAATCATCAACCATTTAATCAGGCCTCATCTTCACAATTGATGCGCACGCCCACAAGAAAATCGGATGAATTGCGGCGCATTGACACTTACAAATTCACATACCCAGTTCATGGCAGAGACGAGGTCATCCATAAGGAACTTGGAAACCCAAGTTGGACAGCTGGCAAAAATGGAAAATAACGAGCCAGGACACTCTTCGATGTCTGAGAGATAAATCTCGAGCGATGTCGGGAAGTACAATTGAGAAGTGGGAAGCGATTAGAACCATTGCTCACGAACTGCAGTGGGACGAAGGAAGTGAGATTGAGAAGGAGGGTTCATGACCACCTTATTTTAGAGGAGGCTCCACCGATTCCGTAAGGAGTACAGAGAAGATCCCCTATCCTCAGAGGCTTCAGAGAAAGACCCAAGATAAACAGTTCTCAAAGTTCCTAGAGGTTTTCAGGAAATTACATATCAATATCCCCTTCATTGAAGCGTTGGAACAATCGCCTACATACTTCAAATTTATGAAGGAGATCCTTGGAAAGAAGAGGAAACTAGTGGAATATGAGACTATAGCACTAACTGAGGAGTGTAGTGCCATTTTGCAGAAGAAGCTGCCCCCAAAGTTGAAAGATCTGGGGAGTTTCACCCTACCTTGCACGATAGAGAATGTGACTTGCAACAGGGTATTATGTGATCTAGGGGCTAGCATAAACTTGTTACCCCTATCTGTATTCAAGAAGCTGGGATTGGGAGTGATCAAGCCAACTACAGTGAATCTACAGCTAGCGGACAGATCAGTGGTGCATCCTTTAGGCATCATTGAAGACGTGCTCATCAAAGTGGGGAAGTTCTTCTTCCCAGCAGATTTTCTCATCCTCGACATGGAGGAAGACAATGAAATTCCTATTATTTTAGGGCGGCCATTCCTCGCCACTGGGAGAGCATTAATTGATGTGGAAAATGACGAGCTAAAACTGAGAGTTGAGGACGAGGATATGTTATTTAAAGTATTTAAACCCTCCATTGAATCCTCAGTCATAAGCAAATGTCTCGCAGTCAGCACAACTGACATATCATTTGAGCCAACACAAGCCAAAACCAAGGAGAGCAGTCCGCCAGCACAGGTAAGTATTTCTAAACAACCTCCTGAGAAAAAAAAGAAAAATACAAATAGAAGGCTAAAAAAAGATGATCATGAAATGGATAGGTTGTGGGGTTAAATTACCTCAGGCTTCTTGATAAGAAACTTTCGTCCGGCTACAAGACGTTAAAGACACGCTACTTGGGAGGCAACCCAAGGTTTTAAATTTATGCATTTTTAGCTTAGTTAGAACAGTCTCACGTCTGGTATTGTTTTTAATGTTGTGATGCTAGGTACAAGGACAAAAATGTGGAGCACAAAACGAAAAGGGAGAAAAAGAGTGCAGCGCCACGGTGCCCAGACTCAGGGTCGTGGCGCCGGATAATCAGAAAGCCGCAGAAATTTGGGCGCCACGGCGCCAATCTCAAGGCCATGGCGCCGAGAGTTCAGACAGTTGTGGAAGTTTGAGCGCCACGGTGCCGGTTTCAGGGCTGGCGCCGCGACGGAAATTTTTTAAAAAATAAAAGCCCCAAGTCGAATTGCCTTCTCCCACACAAAACCCAAAACACCTAAACTCTCCAAAACCCACGAAATTAACTTCTCCAACTCAAATCTTCCATAAACCACACCCAATCTCAACCAAATTCCTTCAATTCCTTGCACTCATAACCATTATAAATAAATCCTCATTCCATTGCTTCATTCCATCACTAGGAACAAGAAAAGTTATGAAGAACACTTTCCAAGGTAACATTCATAATTTTTCTTGAAATTTCAAAGCAATTAAGAGAGGTAATTCATAAGCTTGGGGGTGTGAAATTTATTGTTGGGTATTGTGCTGTGTGTGGGAGATTGTTGTTGCCGATCAGTGGGGTGTTATGCGTAGTCTTTGTGGAGTGTTGTACTCGTGATTGGGGTGTAGTTGGGGGTTGAATTATATGGTGTATTATTGTGTTTGTGCTGCTGTGTTGATTGTGTGATTGAGAGTTTTTGGGCAACCTCACAAAAACAAAAGAAACGCTGCCCAAATTTCTCAAGAATGTCTGCCAGAAAAAGAAGAGCTTCCGCATCCACCTCTGTTCCACCATATGATACCACTAGGTTCGCTAGTAAAAAGGCAGAAGACAGATATAACAAGCTTAGTACTAGAACCTTGATACTTGAGAGAGGAATGAAGTACCAAATGGAGCCATTTGAGGATGACGATGTCTATGAGCCGATTCGGGCGACGATAGAGGCAAATGGGTGGAAGAGATTCGTCAATTCGGAGAGAATAGTACCGCAGAACACTATCATGGTGAAAGAATTCTATGCCAATTATCCAGAACAGACAGATGTTAGATGTTTTGTGAGAGGGCAGTATGTGCCTGTGACGGCTGAGGTGGTAAACGAAATATTGAGGACATCAGGTGCTGAAGAACGAGGCTATAACCGAAACCATTTCACTGGTTGGTCTAGAGATGCCAGCCACATCAATTGGGATACCGTCGCAGCCACATTATGCTACCCACGGGCTGAATATGAGATTTCACGAAATGGAGCAAGGGGACTGAGCAGATGTTAGTTCAACAAAACAGCCAAGGGTTGGTTGTACTTCATCAGTGCCCGTCTGATTCCATCGACGCACTTCACCAGAGTACCGACAGATAGAATAAAAATGGTGTATGGAATCATGACGGGGAAGACGATTGACGTCGGAAAAGAGATAGTGTAGAGCATTAGAGAAATCAGCAGGTTGACCACTACAGGTGGGTTGGGACATGGATCTCTCATTTGCACTTTATGTGCTAGAAATGGAGTCCCAACCTTAGTTACTGATACATATGAGAAGGGCCAATCTCCTGTGACATATGGGGTAGTGTACGATTTCCCAGAGCCAGTCCCCCAGCAGAAGCTAGGAGGAGAGGAGTTCCAACTCCAGCACCAGCAGCCATGGATGAACGAGCCTGAGACAGAGGCTCAGTATGAAGCAGGCAGCAGCCACCAGCAACCCTTGGAATTGGAACCTCCAGTGCCTATGATGGAGCAATTGCTCATGAACCAGCGGATAATGATGCAAAGCCTGGACACAGTGATACAATGTCAATAGGATATAAGGCAGGATCAACAACAGTTGTACCAAAAAGTTGACGACTTGAGCTCCAGGTTCAATCAGTGGACCATGCATTACCCGCCGCCACCGCCACCATTTTTAACCACAAGTCTGTAAGTTATCCCGTCTTTCTTTTATTTTTGAGTCTTGCACATATTAGGGATAATGTGTGATTTAAGTTTGGGGGGTTCTTAGTTTATTTTTGTTCTTAGTTTATTTTTGATAGTTTATTTTTGAGTCTATTTTTGTGTGTTTGAGGCTTGTTATTGTTCATTTTTATGTCTTATATGAGTCTATTTCTTTTATGATCATGCATGTTGTAGTTACTTGAAACGCCTAATGAAAAAAAGTGGGATAATGTAATGGAATTAGAAGCAGAAAATCTGAACGCTTAAGTTAGATATGCCAAGAATTCTTGAAATCAAATTATTTGGGGTATCTTGCTTGATTTATGCATTTGTTAATGATTAAGCCTATGTGTCTGCTTACTTGTTATTTGAGGCGAAATAGTTAGGATATGCATGTTAGGGATATGACTCAAGCATTTCTTTGTTAGTCTTTTCTTACCATTCATTGCCTATCCCTGACATTAAAATTGTATCCCTAGTCAGCCCCTTTGAGCCAAAAATAAGATATTTATTTGACATCCTATAATTCCATAATTGTGCCATAAGTGGAAAATTAAGATGTTTGGAATGAAAAGTGTTTAAAAAGGACAAAAAGAGAAGTGGAAAAAAAAATTGATGCACCCTAATGAAAAAAATGCAAAAGCTTAAGTTTGGGGGTGCCTGTTATTCACAATGCACCTCATTCTCTCTAAATAAAAAGAGGGGAAAGATAGGTACGAGATTAAAGAGGAAATCAAAAGAAAAGGAAAGAGTTGAAAGAAAAAAAGCTTATGGTACGTAAGTTGAGCCTAAATGCCTATTTTTTTACCTACCCCTGCCTAAGCCTACATTACAACCCTGAAAAGTCCTGAAGATCTCTAGTATGTGTACCCATGAATAGTGGAGAATAGCAAGTAAACAGGTCATAAAATTTTGATATTGACATGCATAGGTTAAGTGTTCTTACATCCATTGAGAATGATTGAATTGAATTTGCGAAATATCTGACTTAAGAGTTTTAGAATGCTAAAAATCTATGTTATATGTTCCTGCATATTATCCTACTAACCTTCATAATTTTCTAGTGGCAATTGTGCAGCCGGAAGGGAGAGGCTTTATACAGATAGCGAACTAGAGACTCAGAGAGAGATCAGAAGCAAAACTCGGCAAGGAGGTTCCACTAGCTAAGACCAAATTCTCACATGTCCCTTTCGTTATTACAACCTTCTTTTTTGATGTCAAAGACCAGAAGCTACGCGCAAATTCTCATTTATTTTCTTTTCTTTCATGTCTTTGTCTCTATTTCTGATTTTTACTCGAGGGCGCGCAAATGTTAAGTTTGGGGGTGTTTGTTAGGCGTATTTTATATACACTTTTGAGTCATTTTTAGTTAGTTTTTGGCCCATTTTTGTACAAATATGTGTCATGTTAGTATAGATTTTCTTTCTTTTGAGTCACAGTGATTTAAAATGGCACATTGGCGAAAAGAATCAAAAAGAGGGAAGAAACAGAGGTTCCAGAGCCAAAAGAGATGAAAAGTTGGCACCCCGGACGAAGGACAGGGCGGCGCCGTGGCGCCACTCTATCAGCAAAAGCAGCGCCACGGTGCCAAAAAAATCTGACGAGTTGTAGGAGTTTCGGCGCCACGACGCCGATCTCAGGGCCATGGCGCCGACGCGGGTTTTCAGCCAAATCCGAATGGGAATGGGCCAAGACCAAGAGGGAAAAGTTGGGAACGTTTTTGGAGGATATAAAAAGGCCTTAGAGCAGATTTTTGAAGGGTTCCACAATCCCTAACTCTACACAATACATAGTTCTTGAAAGCTTCAAGATTGGAGGCTTGTTCTTGAGTAATTCTTTTTCTTACTTTATTTATTTTTCGGTTTATGTTGGATAATCTTTTAGTTCTTAGCATGTCTATGGCTAGGAGCTAAACTTTAATTAGGGCTTTCCATTCGAATCACTTGAACCTCGTTTTATGATTTAATGCATGGTTTTGGTTTCTTCTTTATATAGTTGAGATTTATTCAGTAATTGCTTTGATTGCTTGGTAATTAATTGATCACTAATTATCATCACATATATGATTTCTAATCGAGATCCGAAAGGGGAGATTGTGAATATGCTATAGTTGAATAAACATAGGTTAAAATCATGGATGAAAGTACCCCGATACTTGTGTAGTTTAATAGGTTATTGTTCGTAATCCTCCTTTGTGGTAAATCTTATCATCGAAAGATAGAAGGGTTCTGCATCGGGGTTGAGTGTTTATATATTGTAACCGGAATATAAAACGGCTTAGTTAACCTGCTATCTCAATATAGAAGAAGAACATTTATCATTGCATTAAATATTAAAGCGAGCGGATAGTTGAGAAGATTGGAAGCCCTACTTCCACCATATCTGATTTAAGTAAAGTAATTTAGTTAACTTTTATAATTATTTAGTAGTCATAGATACAAACAACCATCAAAATATCGATCACCAAATAGATACCATAGGATAGAAATTGGTAATTGAACACTAATCCCTGAGGACGATATTTGGTCTTACCCATACTATATTATTTGTCATGATACGTGCACTTGCGTTAAGCGTGTGGATAAATCGATAACAATAATCCATATAGAATCAAACTTCCGACGAGAATTAGGTAGTCCTGTAATAAAATCCATATTAATCGCCTCTATTTCCATGTTGGAATCTCTATATTCTGGAGCAATCCTCTAAGTTTCTGATGTTCAGCCTTAATTTGTTGGCAATTCGGGCATTGAGCAACAAATTTTGCGATATTCTTCTTCATATCATTCCACCAATATAGTTGTTAAAGGTCATGATACATCTTAGTAGAACCAGGATGAATAGAATACATGGACTGATGAATCTGTTCCATGATCCACCCTCGAAGTCCTTCTATATCGGGTACACATAACCAACCCTTATACTTGAAAACTCCATCTCTGACAACTCAAGCAACTACTTATTTTGAAAGGGAATACCTTCTTTAATCCTTACCAGGTTTAGATCATCAAATTGTCGTGTCTTTACTTCTACCACTAAAGAAGACTCGGCGGTATCCTGAATCATAGCACATACATCTCCTGCATCTAGTAGTCGCATATTTAGACTGGCTAATCATTATAGATCTCTAGTCATCTCTAGCTTGTCACTTTCCAAATGTCTCAGGCTGCCCATCTATTTATGGTTTAATATGTCGGCTACAACGTTTGCCTTACTTAGTGGTATAAAATATCCATATCATATTCCTTTAGCAGTTCAAGCCATCTTCATTTCCTCAAGTCCAACTTTTTCTGCCTGAATATATTGCAAGATCTTTTGATCTGTAGATATATCAACATGAACTCCATACAAATAATGATGTCAAATATTTAGAGGAAATAAAGTAGCCGCAAATTATAGATCGTGAGTCGGGTAGTTCTACTCATGTTTACTTAATTACCTCAAAACATAGACAATGACTTTTCCATGCTGCATCAGAACACAACCCAACCGTACTCTAGAGGTATCACAATACACCACATAACCCTATGATCCCTCTTATAATGCTAACACATGTGTTGATGTTAATCTATTCTTTAACTCCTAAAAACTCTTCTCGAAAGTATCTGACCATTGAAACTTGGTTTCCTTATGCGTCAACTTTGTCAGTGAAGTGGTAATATAGATAATAGACAGCCAAGCCCAAGAAGCTATGCACCTCAATAGGAGTCTTGGGCCTTGGCAAATTCTTTACTGCCTCGATCTTCTGACCATCCACTTTAATTTCTTCATCTGATACTACATGACCCAGAAAAGCCATTGAGTTCAACCAGAACTCACATTTAGAAAACATAACGTACAATTGGTGATCCTGGAGTGTATGTAACACCAATCGCAAATGATCTATTTCTGATCGAGAGTATACCAGAATGTCATCGATAAACACTATTATAAAGATATTCAGGAATGGCTTGAATACCCAGTTCATCAAATCCATAAAAGTTGTTGGTGCATTGGTCAGACCAAAAGACATGACGGGAAATTCATAGTGGCCAAATCTAGTCTGGAAAGTATTCTTCAGAATGTTTTTCTCCTTAACTTGTAGCTGGTGATATCCAGACCTGAGATCAATCTTCAAGAAATACTTAGTGCCTTGCAACTGATCAAATAAATCATTGAATCTGGGGAGTGGATACTTGTTTTTAATATTCACCTTATTCAGTTGACGGTAATAAATACACATTCTTAATGAACCATCCTTCTAACGAACAAATAACACTAGTGCACCTCACGGGGGGAGTATTGGGCCTAATAAAGCCCTTCTACAGAAGATGTTTCAATTGAGCTTTCAATTCTTTTAACTCAGCAGGAGCCATGCGGTACAGTGGAATAGATATAGGTTGGGTATCTAGGAGCACGCCAATAGTGAAATTGATTGACCTTTCGGGAGGAATGCTAGGATGTTCATCAGAGAATATGTCATGAAATTCACTAACAACAAGAATTGATTAATTGTCTATAGGCTTTGCCTCCGCGTCCTGAACTTGCACGAGGTGATAGATATATCCTTTCGAGATCACATTTCGAGCCTTAAGGTAAGAAATAAGCCTACCCTTAGGTGTTGAAATATTACCCTTCCATTCAATGATGGGATTGCTTGGAAAATTAAAGTGAACGACTTTAGTCCAAAAATCTAACATTAGCATAGCAAGAAGCCAACCAATCCATGCTCATAATAACATCAAATTTCACCATTCCTAGCTCATTAAAGTCAACTACATTATGGCGATCATAGATTTTTATATCACAATTCCTATACATCCGCTTAATAACTACATGTTTACCCACATGCGTAGACACTTCAAATGACTTATGTAATAATTCAGGCTCTTTTACACACTTACCACCAACAAAGGGTGTAATAAATGACAAGGTGGAACCTCGATCTATCAAATCATATCCTCAAGATAAGAGACGGATAATATACTTATAACCACATCCAGAAATGACTTAAGGTCCTATCGACCTGACAAAGTATAGATGAAATTTTGGGGACCTCACGAACTAGATGTTGCTCCTCTTTCTCTGCCTCTACCAACCAATGTATGCATACCCTGGCTAGAAGGACGTATGGATGAAAAAGAACCTGCTACAGACCCTATCGGTTGTTCCATACCGCCATCACCTCTCGTCGAATAAAACTTCATAATATGACAAGGTTGGCCCTATAAATAACACACATCCAAACCCTAATAGAATTACCCGAAATGAGTCCTGCCACATTGACCACAATACATCGGTGGCCTCGCCTGACTGGACTGTCTTCTATACTGGGAGCCTGACACCCGTGAACTCTGACCTTGACCAGAATAAGTGGTTAGATCATGAAGCTGGCCCTAAAACTACGGTGGTGCACTAGTTGACAGATAATATGGGCTCTAGAAAACTGAGGCAAAAATCCACCTCAAAATTCCCCTGTATCACCTGAGGACTGAGCCTTCTTATGTTGGCCTCTATCATGATCAACCTTCTGCTGTCTCTTACAGTCTTCCAAGTTCTTTGTATAGGCCTAGATTGTTATACCCTGTAGTTCAGACCATGCGTATGAGGACGTACGAAAGCGTGTAAGACTTAAAGTAGGTTGACGAAAATTTCGGCCGGGAGCCCGCATGGCCGCGCGGATCGAGCGCGGCGCGGCGAGTAGTTCGAGGCGCGGCCGGAAAGCGAACGCGGCGCGGAAGTTCGAAAGTCATGAAGTTTCAGCGCCATGGCAGGCAGTGGCATGGCGTAGGCGGTTTTCTGGTAGTGGTGGGAAATTCTGCACTGTTTTGCTTTAAAAGAGGTCATGGGTGGGTGACAAGTGTCCCCCCCATCTGATTTTGCATGCCTTTTATATTGACCAAGTCTTGAAGACTTGGTCATCTTTCAAATCCTTCTCTCTCTCTCTAAGCTAGAGCTCTCACTTCTCTCTAGAATTCCAAGAGAAATTCAAAGCTTAAGGAAAATCTGAAAAAGTGTGGCAAGAAGGAAGCTTGTGGCTAGCTTGTAGGAGTTATTGTGGTGGTGTTCTTGGAAAGGAGGCTAGCAAAGCTGTTGGAATAATTTTGGCTAAAGCTCTAAGGTAACAATTCTTCTCTTGTAGCTAGTTATTTGTGTTGCGTGTGAAGAAGAAGGAATTTGTAGTAGTAAATAATGCTCTTAGATTCATTGCATGTAAGAAATATGGGTTGGATATGAAAGGATTGGTTAAAAAGGTTATGTGAGCATGTTGTAGCCTAAGTACTACTTTAAAATTGTTAAGTAAATTGTTGTACCTTATGGGGCAAAATTTTACACACCCAAGTTTAGGTGTGTAATCCCCTTTGAAATGTTTGGATTGTTGGACCTAAGATGTGGCATTTGGATGTTGAATTCGGCCTTGAAAAAGGTGGCAAAGTATGTAGAAACAAAGGAAATGCTGCCCAATTTTCCATAGAAATTAGTAACTTTGAACTTGGAAAAGTCTATGTTGAAACTAGAGGTTAATAAACGTATTATGGTCATTATAGGTTGACATATTACGTGCGGTATTTTGGACTTAGCAAGTGGATTGACCGAAGAGGTATGTGGAGCTTTCCTATCTCTTGAGCATGAGTAGTTGTATCTATGTAGTACGGTAGACGTACACGATTTGGTATTCTTACTTGTTTTAAGTATATAAAGACTTGTTCGTTTTAGAAAGTATAAGTCCCTTGGTTATGGGAAAAGTATAATTTTACTAAAGTATAGGGTTAATATAACAACTTTATGGGAAGTTGGTTTATTAGCTTTATGAAAGGATAATAAGAAGAGATTTACTTTAAGTAAAATGAGTACGGACAAATGACTTGATTTATGAAAGGCAAATTGATTTTAAGGTATCACTTGCCCAAAGGTTTTATACATGGAAAGGAGCCATTTTTAAAAGAGTAGAAGTATGTAGTACTTTGGGTTAAATTCCCGGATTTCTTTTATTAAAGATATGATTAAGTGCCTTAAGTAAACTAAAATGAGAGGGTATATGAACAAGACTAATAAGAAGTTATGAGCTTTTCTTAACTTATTTATGTTATGTATGATGGCCGGTTGAGCTAGGGTAAGAGTATAAATGAGGGGCAAGCCCCAAGATCGTCATACCACCTTCTCCAGGGTAAGAGTATGAATGAGGGGCAAGCCCCAAGACGTCATACCACCTTCTTCAGGATAAGAGTATAATTGAGGGGTAAACCCCCAAGATCGTTATACCACCTGCTTCAGGGTAAGAGTATAAATGAGGGGTAAATCCCCAAGATCGTTATACCATCTGTTCCGTGGATTTGCTACCCACGATGCGAGGAATACCTCATGTGAGTCCTTATGGGCTCATGCGGGTGAAATAGTCCCATGCGGGCGGGTACAGCCTATGCGAGGAATACCTCATGCGGGTCCACAGGACCCATGCGGGTGAAATAGTCCCAGGAGTAGGATTGTTTATTGATACTACGGGCGAGGGACCCTGTTTTGATCATGAGCCTCCTATTTTTATGCAGTAATATACGTATATACTTGTTACTCTCATTGTTAGTAAGGCACAGTACAAGGTAATTTGAGTTTTCATCCCTGACTCCAGCTTATTTTTAGACTTATGATATTATTACAGTATTTTCCAGTTTTACATACTTAGTACATATTGTGTACTGACCCCCTTCCTCGGGGGCTGCGTTCATGCCGCAGGTAAGGGTAAGCAGGTGGTGGATCCTCATTTTTAGGATCACAGGTCTGGTGTCAGAGGCTCCATTTCTCCGGAGGCTTGTTTTGTTGGTACGGATTTTCCCTGATGCTATAGGTATTTTGTACATTCAGGGGTATGGCGGGGCCCTGTCCCGCTACAGTTGTTATTCCTAGAGGTCGGTAGTCACATTTATGTTTGGGCTGTAAGAACAAGTTGTACTTTTGGGTTAAGTATATTTTTATGGAAAGCAGCCTTGTCGGCTTGCCAGTGATGTTTACTTTTTTTACAGGTTATGTGTTATGTTTGTTCCGCTGCTATTCTCTGATGTGTACCTGACAGGGTGCCCCGATAGGGCACCAGTCGCGGCCCCGGAAGTTAGTCCTCGGAAGTGTCTACAGACCGTATCTAGTAGAGTCTTGATTATCGGTGTGTTGTGCACCACATCTATAATCAGGAGGCTGTGGGATATTTAGGATTGGTTTCCATTCTTTCACTCTAAGATCGTGCCATAGAGCTGTGTTATAGGTTGAACTTCCTCTGATATTTTCCTTTATGTATCAGTTATGCCTCACGCAGGCAGCAGCGTGGCCCGAGAAGGGCAAGGCGGCGAGGAGGCTGCTAGTGGGATGCGGAGAGAGTCACGAGGCACGAGCCCGATCCTTACGAGAGATGATGTTTGGCGGCGAGTTCCACAGCGTCGCCCGGCCTCGTGAGTTTGAGGCGGCGGAGCGGCATCGAGACCGCGATGCGAGCCTCGGTCCCACGGCCGTGAGTATAAGATTAGAGCAGATCCGGTTATTGACCAGATAGTGGCGAGCGGCGCCACGGCGAGCGGCCCGACCCTATAGCCGGCGATTTACGGATTGGGATTTCCTAGGTTGTCATCCACGAGTTCTATGGTTCGAGATTCGGCGAGGATCGCGGGGAGTTTGTTCGGCGATTCTGACGGACCATGCAGTGCTTAGGTCCTCGGAGGCCGAGTTATGCTAGCTTACCGGTTCACGATATTGCGTTGAACTGGTTTGAGTCATGGGTGTTGTCGAGAGGTGAGGATGCTCTTCCGGTGTTTGGGAGGAGTTCACAGAGGCTTTCTGGATCACTTCTTACCTCCCGAGGTGAGAGAGCCAGCGTAGATAGGTTCTTGACCTTGAGGCGGGGCGAGAGGACTATCGAGAAATCTGACACAGGTTTGACTCCTTGGCGGTATCGCACACCATTGTAGGCGCGTGGCGAGCGGGGTTCATCGATATGTGATGGGATTAGACCGTCATATGATTCTGCATGCTTGGGGTGGCTCTTCACGAGGATGGATATTGCGGAGATGCAGCGTATGCGCGAGGATTGAGGCGAGAGCGGGATCGGCTAGATTTAGGCGGCCAAGAGGCGGGGCAGCGAGTCTCGGGCGATTTTCGAGGCGGCCTCGGCGGCGAACTAGGTCCACATTTCAACGGCCTGAGTGCTCCTTCTCGATTTTCGGCGGGAGTCGATCGGCCGGGTCATTTAGGCGGTCAAGGCTCGAGACTTGAGTTTCGAGGAGACGCCGTCTGTCGAGACCACCACATCTCGGTGCATTCGATGCGGTAGGTCTCATCCGGCGAGTCTGCCGTATGGGTTCGGGAGCTTGTTACTCTTGTGGCAGCGGGGGCCATGAAGAAGGATTGCCGTCCTTGGCGGCGGGAGTGTTATGGTTCGATCGGCGAAGTCGATTCTTTGGATCTTCGTTTTGGTGGTCGAGCGCCGGGCGAGGTGTTCACGCGGGCGAGCGCGGCGAGTCATGGTAGGGGTCAGTTCAGCGTTCCTCGAGCGCATATATGTTATGTCGGTAGTCAGGACCATGGCGTCACGGATGTCGCAGTACATTATTGATTTCTTCTTTGTGATGTATATGCTTTGATAGATCGAGTTCTACCTTGTCCTATATATCTCCTCATATTCTTTGGTAGAATAGGGATAGAGCGAGTCCATAAGACATTTTGAGGTGGCTACGCGATGGGTGATTCGGTGGTAGCTGAGCGGGTATATAAGGCTTGCCCTGTGACTATAGACAGTCGTCAGACTCTAGCCGACTTGATAGAGTTGGATATGACGAACTTTGATGTGATTATGGGTATGGATTGGCTAGTGTCTTGCTATGCCAATGTAGACTGTAGAGAGAGATTAGTTCGGTTTCATTTTCCTGGTGAGCCGGTTATCGAGTGGAAGGGGAATACTGCGTCGCCGAGGGGTATGTTTATTTCTTACCTCAAGGCTAGGAAGATGGTGCGGAAAGGGTATATCTACCATATGGTTCGGGTATTCGATCACGAGGTGAGATAGGACCTTGATCGATTCAGTCGTTAGAGAGTTTCAGGCGTATTTCGACGAGCAGGGTATCCTCACGAGAGGAGATTGAGTTTTGCATCGACTTGGCGCCAGACACTCAACCGATATCTATTCCACCATACAGGATGACACCTGCCGAGTTGAAGGAATTGAAAGACCAGCTGAAGGATTTGCTGGAGAAAGGCTTTATCAGGCCAAGTGTTTCTCCACAGGGAGCGCGGTGTTATTTGTAAAGAAGAATGATGGGGCAGCTGCGTATGTGTATTGATTACTGAGCGGTGAACAAGGTAACTATCAAGAAGCAGATATCCCTCCCAGGATTGATGATTTGTTTGACCAGTTGCAGGGTGCTAGGTGTTTTTCCAAGATAGACCTGCGATCTGGTTATCATCAGGTGCGAGTTAGAGGCGGACATCCGAAATCGCATTCAGGACCCGGTATGGGCATTATGAGTTCAGGGTGATGTCTTTCGGGTTGACCAACGCCCCGGCGGTATTCATGGATTTGATGAACCGGGTGTTCTAGCCATTCTTGGATATGTTCGTTATAGTATTTATTGATGATATCTTGGTTTATTCGCGCACAGAGCAGGAGCATACATATCATTTGAAGACGGTATTGGGAATCCTCTGGGACCGGCAGTTGTATGCCAAGTTCTCGAAATACGAGTTTTGGTTGGCCTCAGTGGCTTTCTTAGGGCATGTTATCGGGGACGATGGTATTCGGGTTGATACAGCGAATATTGAGGCAGTCAAGACTTGGCCCAGACCCACTACACCAACAGAGGTGCGCAACTTTTTGGGTCTTGCGGGTTATTATCGGAGGTTTGTGGAGAAGTTTGCTTCCATATCAGCACCGTTGACTAAGCTGACTCAGAAAGCAGCTATGTTCCGGTGGACGGATACTTGTGAGGAAAGTTTCCAGTTGCTAAAGGAGAAGTTGACGGCGCCCGGTTCTTACTCTTCCGGAGGTTTAGATGGATATGTGGTTTTATTGTGACGCGTCGGTGTCGGGCTTGGTTGCGTCTTTGATGCGGACGCAGCGAGTTATAACTACGCATCGGCGGCAGGAAGCATGAGAAGAACTATCCCACACATGACTTGGAATTGGCGGCGATGATTCATGCCTTGAAGATGCGGAGACATTATCGTATGGAGTTCGTGGATATTTACACGACCACGAAGTCTCGGTATATCTTGACGCAGAGTGAACTTGCGGCGAGGCGGTGGTTGGGCGCTTAAGGATTACGACGTTGATATACTATACCACGGGGAAGGCCAATGTAGTTGCGGATGCCCTTAGTCGCAGATCGATGGGTAGTGCATGCGATGTCTGACGAGAAAAGGGATATGGTCCGAGAGTTACATCAGCTAGCGAACCTTGGGGTTCGTTTGGTTGATTCTGATAGTGATGGAGTTCGGGTTCGAGAGGTTGTCGAGTATTCTATCATCGAGGAGGTGAAGAGGCGACAGTATGATGATCCGATTATGGTACGGTATCGAGATGCAGCTCTCCAGGAGGAGAAGAGTCTATTTGAGGTAGCACCTGATGGGGTGCTAAGATTCGAGGGTCGGTTGTGTGTTTCCGATGTGACAGGGCTTCGTCAGTAGATTCTGGGGGAGGCACACAGTGCTAGTTATTCTATTCATCCGGGGTCGACTAAGATGTACCATGACCTCAGATGTATGTATTGGTGGGATGTCCTGAAGAGGGACGTGGCAGGTTTTGTTGCCCAGTGCGAATTGTCGCCAGTCGAGTTGAGCACGAAGCGGTGGGCTATTACATGCTATTGATATTCCGATGTGGAAGTGGGAGGTGATCAACATGGACTTTATTACAGGGTTACCTACCACTCCGAGGAAGCATGATTCCATTTGGGTGATTGTCGGCGGTGGCGAAATCATCCCATTTTCTTCGATCGGGGCGACTTTTGTAGAGATTATGCTAGGCGTATATCATGGAGATTGTGAGACGCACGGAGTTCCTATATCGATTATTTCGAGAGAGCCCGATTCTGGCTAACTTACGGAGGTCTTTCGAGAAGGATTAGGGACAGGTGAGTCTCGATGCGGCGTTTCATCCTCGGGCCGATGGGCGGAGGCGCACTATCCGACAACGAGGATATCTTTGCGGGCTTGTGTTATTGATTTCAGGGGTAGCTGGGAGGATCATTTACCTCTTGTGGAGTTTGCTTATAACAACAGCTACCATTCTAGTATTCAGATGGCGCCTTATGAGGCTTTATACGGGAGAAAGTGCAGGTCACCGATAGGCTGGTTCGAGGTGGGAGAATTTGATTGATCGGGCGGTTGATTGATTCAATGAGCGATAAGGTGAAGCTTATCCGGAGCGGTTATTGTCACCAGTCGGCGAAGTCGTATCACAGATCATCGGCGTCGACACTTGGAGTTTGGGGTAGATGATTGGGTCTTTCTGAAGGTGTCACCCATGAAGGGCGTAATGAGATTTGGGAAGAAAGGGAAACTCAGCCCAAGGTATATTGGGCCTTATCAGATTGTCCGTAGGGTAGGCAAGGTTGCCTATGAGTTGGATCTGCCGTCCGATTTGGAGGCAGTACACCCAGTTTTTCACGTGTCTATGTTGCGGAAATGTATTGGAGATCCATCTAGAGTACACCCGATTCATGATGTCCAGGTGACAGAGGGGTTATCGTATGAGGAGAGTCCCATAGCGATACTCGATCGTCAGGTTAGACGACTTCGGACAAAGGATGTGGCTTCCGTCAAGATCTTATGGCGGAACGAGAACAAGGAGGAGATGACGTGGGAAGCAGAGGACGACATGATGAAGAAATATCCTCACTTATTCCCTACACCTCCAGGTAACCCACTTTCCTGCTTGTTAGTTTTGATTTAGCAATTATGCTTGGGTAATGCTGTGGCTATGTGGAGCGTTTTATTTGCAAAAGAATAGTTAAGAGGGTCTATGTTAAGGTTATGATTTGAGTAAGCCTAGAAGGAACATTCGGGATGAATGTTTCTAAGGGGGGGAGAATGTTATACCCCGTAGTTCAGACCATGCGTATGAGGACGTACGAAAGCGTGTAAGACTTAAAGTAGGTTGACGAAAATTTCGATCAGGGGCCTTGCGCGCGGCGCCGGATCGAGGCCGCGGCAAGCGGGTAGTTCGGGGCATGGCCGGAAGTTCGAAAGTCATGAGTTTCAGTGTGGCCAGTGCAGGGCGCGCGAGGTGGGTTTCTTGGTGAGTGGGAAATTCTGCACTATTTTGTTTTAAAAGAGGTCATGGGTGGGTGACAAGTGTCCCCCCCCCCCAATCTGATTTTGCATGCCTTTTATATTGACCAAGTCTTGAAGACTTGGTCATCTTTCAAATCCTTCTCTCTCTCTAAGCTAGAGCTCTCACTTCTCTCTAGAATTCCAAGAGAAATTCAAAGCTTAAGGGAAATCTGAAAAAGTGTGGCAAGAAGGAAGCTTGTGGCTAGCTTGTAGGAGTTATTGTGGTGGTGTTCTTGGAAAGGAGGCTAGCAAAGTTGTTGGAATAATTTTGGCTAAAGCTCTAAGGTAACAATTCTTCTCTTGTAGCTAGTTATTTGTGTTGCATGTGAAGAAGAAGAAGGAATTTGTAGTAGTAAATAATGCTCTTAGATTCATTGCATGTAAGAAATATGGGTTGGATATGAAAGGATTGGTTAAAAAGGTTATGTGAGCATGTTGTAGCCTAAGTACTACTTTAAAATTGTTAAGTAAATTGTTGTACCTTATGGGGCAGAATTTTACACACCCAAGTTTAGGTGTGTAATCCCCTTTGAAATGTTTGGATTGTTGGGCCTAAGATGTGGCGTTTGGATGTTGAATTCGGCCTTGAAAAAGGTGGCAAAGTATGTAGAAACAAAGGAAATGCTGCCCAATTTTCCATAGAAATTAGTAACTTTGAACTTTGAAAAGTCTATGTTGAAACTAGAGGTTAATAAACGTATTATGGTCATTATAGGTTGACATATTACGTGCGGTATTTTGGACTTAGCAAGTGGATTGACCGAAGAGGTATGTGGAGCTTTCCTATCTCTTGAGCATGAGTAGTTGTATCTATGTAGTACGGTAGACGTACAAGATTTGATATTCTTACTTGTTTTAAGTATATAAAGACTTGTTCGTTTTAGAAAGTATAAGTCCTTTGGTTATGGGAAAAGTATAATTTTACTAAAGTATAGGGTTAATATAACAACTTTATGGGAAGTTGGTTTATTAGCTTTATGAAAGGATAATAAGAAGAGATTTACTTTAAGTAAAATGAGTACGGACAAATGACTTGATTTATGAAAGGCAAATTGATTTTAAGGTATCACTTGCCCAAAGGTTTTATATATGGAAAGGAGCCATTTTTAAAAGAGTAGAAGTATGTAGTACTTTGGGTTAAATTCCCGGATTTCTTTTATTAAAGATATGATTAAGTGCCTTAAGTAAACTAAAATGAGAGGGTATATGAACAAGACTAATAAGAAGTTATGAGCTTTTCTTAACTTATTTATGTTATGTATGATGGCCGGTTGAGCTAGGGTAAGAGTATAAATGAGGGGCAAGCCCCAAGATCGTCATACCACCTTCTCCAGGGTAAGAGTATGAATGAGGGGCAAGCCCCAAGACGTCATACCACCTTCTTCAGGATAAGAGTATAATTGAGGTGTAAACCCCCAAGATCGTTATACCACCTGCTTCAGGGTAAGAGTATAAATGAGGGGTAAATCCCAAGATCGTTATACCATCTGTTCCGTGGATTTGCTACCCACGATGCGAGGAATACCTCGTGTGAGTCCATGGGCTCATGCGGGTGAAATAGTCCCGTGCGGTGAGTGCGACTATCACGAGGAATACCTCATGCGGGTCCGCGGGACCCGTGCGGGTGAAATAGTCCCGAGTAGGATTGCTTATTGATACTACAGGCGAGGACCTGTTTTGATCATGAGCCTCTATTTTTATGCGATAATATACGTATATACTTGTTACTCTCATTGTTAGTAAGGCACGAGACAAGGTAATTTGAGTTTTCATCACGACTCGGCTTATTTTTAGACTTATGATATTATTACAGTATTTTCGGTTTACATACTTAGTACATATGTGTCGGCCCACTTCCTGGCTGCGTTAAATCTGCGGTAAGGGTAAGCAGGTGGTGGATCCTCATTCTTAGGATCACAGGTCTGGTGTCAGAGGCTCCATTTCTCTGGAGGCTTGTTTTGTTGGTACGGATTTTCCCTGATGCTATAGGTATTTTGTACATTCAGGGATATGGCGGGGCCCTGTCCATTCTGATTGTTATTCTAGAGTGCGTAGTCACATTTGTGTTTGGGCTGTAAGAACAAGTTGTACTTTTGGTTAAGTATATTTTTATGGAAGGCAGCCTTGTCGGCTTGCCAGTGATGTTTACTTTTTACAGGTTATGTGTTATGTTTGTTCCGCTGCTATTCTCTGATGTGTACCTGACAGGGTGCCCCGATAGGGCACCAGTCGCGGCCCCGGGGTCGGGTCGTGACATAGATGCGGGAAAAATCCATATTAGATTTAAAAAAGTTGGTGTGCACTCATTCACCAAATATGGCCTCAAACCATTAACAAATTGATATACCTGGTCGCTCATATCAACAACTATTGTGGGAGCATACCTAGACAAGGAATTAAATTGCAAGATACACTCTTAGACGCTCATATTACCCTGCTCCAATTGTAAGTGATGTAAATCAACCCGCGAACTTAAACTCCCAACATAAGTCGAGAAGAGATTTTCTAAGAGTGACAACAATGGCACATTAGTATACACTTATATGCCTAACATGGCATGTAAAATGGAATAGAGTTGGAGTTGTTACATGAAGATCTAGGAAGCAAGTTCTATTCGGCCTTTGTATGTAGGTCTTGGCCGAAGACCATGTTTTCTTTTAGCTTGTCTTGATTTCTTAACTTAGCTTAGGACATAGTGTAACATATAAATAAGTCCTAGATCTCATTAGAACCCAATTAATATGCCATAGGAAAGGACAACTATGCCATGTAATGAGGTGTCAAACCCGAGAATGACAAGGTGGCAAGGACAAGATACATCTAGAAATTGGGTATTTCAAGGAGATACTTTATGAACTAACAAGTTCATGAAGTTGGCTATATTGAAAACTTCAAAATCGACCTAAGAAAGATCAAGAAGTGGCCGAAATGATTATCAAAACAAATACCAAAAAGAGAAGCTTCCAAGAAGATGAGGTTGTTGGAAGAAATTATGAGCTAATAAATTCATGAATATGGTTACATGGGAAACCTCAATCTCGGTCTAGAGAAGAGGAAGAGGTGGTCGAAACACCTTGGTCTCCATGTCACTCCAAATCCGTTCACATTAGGCCGAACTCCCAAGCAATTTATGTCATTTTGTTTTCTTCTAGAATAGTCCATTTTGTACTATAAATAGAGGCCTTAGGCCATTGTAAAATGCAGAGTTTGATGAATAAAAATACTTGAGTTTTTACTCATTTCTAAACGTATTCAACTCGGGGTTGTATACTTTACTCTATTCTCCGGGAGGACCTTGGTTCTTGTGTGATACTAACCCTTAGCGTAAGTTTAACTAAGACTGTGTGACTTAGTTGAATCTAAACTAAAGTTTCCCCTTTGGTGTAAGTTTGGCTAAGACTTTGTGACTTAACTAAACCCAAGCTTAAGGAATCCCTTTTGGTGCGAGTGGATGTTGGGACTGTGTGACTCCAACCAAACCCAAACCTAGGGTTTATCTTAAGGTTTCCGCCAACCGTACTTAGTTAGTATACATGCTTGTACTTAGCAACCCCAGACTGGTCCTTGTTAAATTGGTTAACCTCATCTTGGTGTCGGTTCAGACATTAAAAATCGCTTGTCATTATCCAAGCCATATCGACCGTACTATCACTTCACCAAGTTGACCATTCTTCACCCGAGCTTGCATCTTGCAACTCGCGGGCCATCCAACCCCAAGCCACTATATGTTGATCATCCTCACCCCCCACAACACATAATAAACACTTTCCTTAAAGGCCAACACCCGAAACCAAGTGTACTCTTCCGTCTAACCCAAACAACACCAAACCATCCTCTAAATACCCCTTTCTGATACCTTACTGTTTCAGGCCATCTCTGTCACCTTAGCACCACTAAACAACCAACATCGACCAGCAAAACAACCCTCTGGGTGTCCACAATAACCTCATAAAATTCCTTGACCCAACTCCCCTTGAATACACCCAAAATAACCTCTAAATATCCACTGCCTGACAATAGCCGAGAATCGAGAACCCCCACTTTGTGTCTTATTTTCGCGTCAACTTGTTCCCTGCCGAAATCAGCCTCACTCACCCTCTCTCACGCCTCTATACATACATCAGTAAGAACCTATCTCGTCTTGCTCATCGAAGTTTGATCGGTAGATACTGCTATAAAAATGCCTTGGAGAACTCTCTCTAGCCCATAGGTAGGGCTTGAGGTCCCCGAGTCTGCTCCCAAGTCTCAAACCATGTCACGTCTATGTCACACAACCTATAGGAAACCAACTCTACTGACTCAACATCTGTAACATGCATAACTCATAAGGTCTGTTGCATCCTATTCAGAAAATTTTGTGGGTCCATATTGGGATCTGTCCTTATAAATATGGGAGGGTCCATGTTAACAAAGTCCCAAACTCTCACACTTATAGCCCTATCAGCAACACCAGGAGTTTGATGCTAGACATAAGAGGCCACAAGTCAAGTCAATAGTTGCACCACACTCTACATATCTATATATTGATCAGGGGAAACCGAAAGAGGAACTGGAAGTACATAAGTTTCCCTCTGCCCCTATGGAGGTGTGGGGGAGAGTAGAGTCCTGGAGGCCTGAGATACAGCCTCATCCTGGTGCTCTTGTCTCCCTAGGTCAATGGGTGGTACCTGACTGGCACCCTCTCTCGCTTCTTCATCTAACCTCCGCAGAGCCTCCTGTTATCTAGTAGTAGCAGGCATAGCTAAGAACATAAACAAGATGAATATTAATAGTAAACATTTATGATTTAGCACTATCACACGATCTAGATCAGGAAGAAAATAAACCACCCTAAATATCTTGTAGCATCCTTCTTATAAGTGTGGTACACAACACACCCATAAATACGATTATATTAGATACAACTTGTATACTCCATAGGACAACCTACTCTGAAACCACGTGTGCCATACCCCAACCATGGGGGTATGGTTGCACCCAACCCCCGAAGGCCTGAGCAAACCCCTGTAGTAAATGAAATCGGTAATATGAAACTTGGGGCCGCCTTCATATAACCATATAAGAAAAGAATGTATGACAACTAGCACGCAGAAGAGTCCCAAAATGATATATATATATATATATATATATATATATATATATAGATAACCAAGGACGATAAGGCCACAAGGAGAGTACACTATTGACAAAAAGGGCCGACACATCCACAGGTTAGTACAGGGCCCCTCCATACCCAAAATATTAGTAACATATACAACAGTACCTAAATAATCCTGTATAGCAATCCGATAGAGGGGAGTGCGGGAATCACAACTGTATAGGCAACCTAATGAGGAAAAGTGTTGCTCTGTCTATCTGTACATGCAGACATGAACACAGTGTCCCAGAAAGGGGCATCAGTACGAAAGATGTAAGACAGATAACGATTATAAGCAGAAGTTATAACATAAGAGATAAGGGTACAAAAGTCAACTTAAAACTCATAAAAAGCCTCTAAGGGCATACTCTATCACAAGTATGGATATATATATGCATGTCTGTAAAATCAAGCCACTTAAGGGGCTATAAAGTAGAGTATCAAGCTGATCTATGAGGCAATTCATATAATAGTATATCGTACTTGGTCTCGATAAGGACTCGGTCATACCCGACCAAGATGTGGGACTGGATAATATCAAAACCAACTGCAGTGGTGTGCACGTATAAGTGTCGTACCCGAACAACTATAGCGTGACTTAATAAGAAAATATATACATATAGATAAGTGTAATGCAAGACATACTTCAAAGGGCATCACAAGCAGAGCTGGAGTGACATATCATTGTTACCGTCCGACTATTGTTATTGCCTATACGTTTATGAATATTAATATTATCATTTTAGAACATATATACTCTCAGAGATGTTTATGAATGGGGAATTCATAAGGATTGTGATCGACTTTATCAGGGAAGGCATATCGCTAATTAATTACACGGGGTAGAACTCTATTTCAAGATAGCATTTTGTCAAGTCATGCCAAAAAGGAAAATTTGCCTTACATACCTTATCGAGGAAGCTAGTTACACTCCTAGAAGCCTCGTGCGTGTTATGGATGATTATCTATATTATATAAAGGACTTATATCAATATCAAGTTTATTTTATAAAAGTTCTCATTTAGACAATTCGTCGAACAACTTGTATGTCATACTTCACAAGGTCATTTCTAGTTCAAATTTAACATTTCTCGGCCCAACGACCTTCATTCTTACTTCCACTCTCCTAGCATGATATTCACACTTTTACAACTCAATTTAATATCTCAAATCATATGAGACAACCCATATAATATAGCTTAACCTTAAACTTCATAGTCGCTAAGTTCTTTAAAAAATCTCTTCAAAATCCATATTAATACTCATATCAACTTGAACTTAGGTTAAAGAAGTTGAAACTTACCTTTAATACACTAAGGAGTCTCAGTTCTCAGCTTACTTTGATACCAAGAAACCTTCTAAGTCTTTCCAACGATCAAAGAGAGATGCTAACGATAGCCACATGGTTCTTTACGATTATTTGGCTAGGTTTGGCCTTGGATTTGATCCCAAGTTAATGAAGATCCTTTGGTAGGAGTTTGAGAATGATTTATGGCTTGCAAGAAGGGGAATGATTTAGGGTTTGTAGAATCGACACCAAGGTACCTTCGAAGGCTTCATATATATTTAGAAAACAAATCTGCACGACTCATTTATACGGTTCAAATATATGATCCGTACAATTTTGTATGACGCATACATTTGGACCGTTAAAATCAGAATTGAAGCCTGGCATTCTGCAGACAATTTTACGGTGGGTCAGTCCCACGATCCATACAAAATTGTACGATCCGTACATTTTGACCGTCAAATTCGGAACTCTGCTGATTTCGTCGAATTGTATTTTCTTCAATCCGTTTAACTTCTATACACACCGGTACTTCTATAAACCTGCTATAAATCATTATCCTTCCATAAGATCACACCTCTTCCCGGGATATCAGTATCAATTAATGACACGACGAAACGTGAAACTACGAGGCGTGACATATAAACTCCAAATGATATTCCAATCGCTTGCAACAACAATCAATCCAAATAAATAACAATTTTGCAAAACATATTCAAAGCTTTAAAGCTTTTAATGGTTGTTAATATAGCTTTTCTCGGCGTGGGTGTGCTTTGTGAGAAAGAGAGAAAACAAGGAAGATTATAACCTAAACTGAGGAAAATTGGAGCCTAATCTCTTACATTTGTTATAATTGGTAAAATATTGTTATATTTTGTAATTAAATAAAATACTATAAATAATGGTAATTAAATCTTAAAAGTAGTTTGCCATATGAAAGTTCAAAATAAAAAACAATTGTTCTACTTTTTCAATTTATTTGGCATCATTTGATCTGCAGAGTTAAGAAAGTAAGGATTTTTTTTTAATATTTCATAATATTTGTGTCCTATAAATTATTTGAAATTTATGATTTTAAATGTATGATAACATTAGTGCAGCTATAAAGTCTTGTAACTAAAGAGATATAAAAATTTGTCATTCCTTTTTAATGAACTAATAAGGAAATAATGTCAACTAAAGTGAACAAATAGAGTAATAGTTTTGTATGGCAGAAGTCATTTTCCAGAAACTAATTTTCCGAAAAATGACTTATCCGATATTTGGTTTAAAGGATGGAAAATAGTTTCTGAAATTTTAATTAAAAATTGATATGAATATTAGAAAATCATATAATATCTTAATTTAATAAAATCAAATAATTTAAACAGATGGGTGATTTAATCGAACAAAGAAACAAGGAGTTCTTATGCATAGAAAAGGAAAGGTCGGTCCATGTGATTACGAAATACGAATCTTACTGAACAAGTGCAACAAGGGACAGACTGTAACTAATTAACCCGCAAGGGTAGCCAAGTTGGTGTAGCAATAGAGCGCGGGACCGTAAGGTCACGATTTCGATCCCATAAACCTTCTTGGTTGAGTCTGTCACACATGACTTGCCAAGTGTGGTTAAACGGCTGTGCATGTTATTGCGTCAGAGATTTACTCAGAGTGCACTCGAAATAATAACGACTGCGAGTTTCTTCGTAAAGAAAAAGTTTGTAACTAATTAACTAAACTAACGAATAAAAAATAATGAGTAGTACTAAAATAAGTACATGTTAGTTAGCTTGTCAAGGCCTGAGTGCCTATAAATTTCCTTTGGAGTTGATGTGTGTCAAACACAAACACAAGAAAGAAAATAAATACTAGTAGTAAGTAGTACTACTATCTCTCTTGAAGATAAGAAACAAAATGGCTACATTTGGCTATTTGTGTCCTCTAATATTTATGTGTATCTTAGTGTCTTGCCATGCTCAGTTACAACCAAACTTCTATGCCAAGAGCTGCCCAAAAGCAGAGAAGATTATTTTAGACTATGTCCAGAAGCACATTCCAAATGCTCCATCTCTTCCTGCTGCCTTAATAAGAATGCATTTCCATGATTGCTTTGTCAGGGTAATTAATTACTACTGTTTTCAATTTACGTATCTTTCTTTTTTTCTTTTTAGTTTGTTTCAAAATTAATGTCATTTTTTATATTTAGTAGGAGTAACTTTTTAACTCCAACATCCCAATAACATATTAAGACCATAAAATTTAAGAATACTTTGATATATTACACACATTTTTAGTTAAATATAATTCAATAATTCTCTTTATTTTTTTTTTAAATTCTGTGTCTAGCCAAACTAAGAGATATAAAATGAAAAGAAGAGAGCACTATATATGTTTTGTGTTGTTTCACTTGAATATATATCATTTGACAATTTATTGCATTTTGATGTGATGCATTGTAGGGATGTGATGCATCTGTGCTCTTGAATTTCACTGCAAGTACAGGAAACCAAACTGAAAAATTGGGAATCCCAAATCTAACACTAAGAGGTTTCTCCTTCATTGATAATGTGAAGAAAGTAATTGAAGCTGAATGCCCTGGAGTAGTTTCTTGTGCTGATATTATTGCCTTGGTTGCTAGGGACTCTGTTGCGGTCACAGTAAGCCAAGAACACGAACCTTATTAATTTCCAACATAATTATTCCACCATTTTCTATTTGTTATGACCATTTAATTCTTGGGCATGACAGGGAGGTCCTTTCTGGAATGTACCATCTGGAAGAAGAGATGGGAGAATATCTAATGCTTCAGAGACCCTATCAGACATCCCAGCTCCAACCAGTAACTTATCCACCCTCCAGACTGATTTTGGTAGGAAGGGTCTTGACCTGAAAGACTTGGTCCTATTATCTGGTAAGCTAAAATTATTACTTTTTATGTTTCATTTTATATGACAAGCTTCAAAGTACGAAGGTCAAACTAAAAACCGTTTGACAGAAATTTGATCGGATATAAAATAGTCAATAAAAGTATAATTTGTATATAATGAGAAAATGATTTCCTATGTGCTCTTATAATTTGAATAAAAAAATAATCGTAAAAATATCT
Source organism: Przewalskia tangutica (assembly GCA_029844215.1). Classification (NCBI taxonomy): domain Eukaryota; kingdom Viridiplantae; phylum Streptophyta; class Magnoliopsida; order Solanales; family Solanaceae; genus Przewalskia; species Przewalskia tangutica. The sequence continues at coordinate 134,089,819 of CM056719.1, forward strand.
CTCGTGTTTTTCTTCAGGTGCTCATACCATTGGAGTCTCTCACTGCTCATCATTCTCAACACGTCTGTACAATTTTACTGGGACTTTTGGTACTCAAGATCCATTACTAGACAGTGAATATGCAGCTAACCTTAAGGCCAAAAAATGCAAATCTATCAACGATAACACAACAATAGTCGAAATGGACCCAGGTAGTTTCAGGACATTTGATCTTAGCTACTACAAGCTTTTACTCAAAAGGAGAGGCCTCTTCCAATCTGATGCAGCCTTGACAACAACTACTGCGACAAAGTCATACATCAACCAACTTGTCGAGGGATCACTTAAAGAGTTTTATGCTGAATTTGCTCAGTCAATGGAGAAAATGGGAAGGATTGAAGTTAAAACAGGATCTACTGGTGAAATTAGGAAGCATTGTGCGGTTGTGAATAGTTAGAAGGAGATTTTTTTTAGTTCCATGATTTTGAGTTGGTATTTGTACAAGCCTGCGTGAAGATGGTTTGGGAAACATGTATCATGTTCCTTTTACTTCTTTTTTTCTACATGATGTTTCATTGTAATTTGATGGTTGCTTAAATAAAGGCCGAATACATGTGAATACATTGAAATTGCAAACAATCAACTATTATAAAAAGTAAAAATTTCCTAGACAATCATCTATTTTAAAACGGATGAAGTATTGTTTTTTAACATGATATCATGTACTTTTTCTTACTAACTCTAAGAATGATATGATAAAATAAATCAAATTCAATTATCTTGATAGAATTGATTTATGTTTGGATGCAACAATGTAAAAGTGATTGTTATCAATTTATGATCTTTGGATAATTTTGATCAAAATTGCTTTTGAACGTATAATTATCAAAATAGACATAGTTAAATAGATAATAAAATTAAGAAGATTTACATTTATTTTTCTTAATTAAATATTTTTTTTCTATATTTTGATTAACTGAAGTAACATGATATCTCATTTATTAAATTCGAACAGACAATATATATTTTCAAATGGTTATACAAAGTTGAATCAAGATATTGTCCAAATCAAATATCATTATTTTGAAGTTACGCATTATATATTAAAAAAATATTATATTTAAATATAAAACTATACAATGATTGCTTTACTACACGTGTGAGGCATATACGCTAAAACTAGCACGAAGTCTCCTTAACGAAATGTCGGTCTAATTTTACTCTTTTAATAAAGTGCAATATATAATACTTAAATATTAGAATTTAAAGTATGTAAATAAAAATTGCAAACAGATAATAGAATTAAAAGTGCAATATAGTACTTAAATATTAGAATATAAAGTATGTAAATTTCAATCGTTCATTTTATCCCTTCAACAATTGCAAGCTACAAAAATAACAAAACTTGCAATGAAGGTGAATATTTGATTTTTTTTAGCAATTATTTCTAGATATTTAAAGAGGATAATGAAAGTTGTATATTTGAATTTTTTTAGTAATTATTTCTAGATATTTAGAAAGAGGATAATGAAAGTGGATAGAGTTGTTGATGAAAATTAAAGAGGGTAATAAAGGAAAAAGGTAAAATTTAAATTGAAATAAATGACAAAATTAATTTTGGAGAGCAGAATTAATTCTGGAACACGAAATCAAACATCTCAATTTTGTCTATTTTCATGAAAGTGAGTATTCAGAAGTGGAACCAAACACACACTTAGAAGAAAGGATATTTTGGGGCAATTTGGATAGTTGGAGGCTATTGTGAGCCAAAAATGTAACGGTGACGTATTTTTTAGCCAAAAAATATAATGAAGAATAAATTTGATCTATCTTGAATTGTTGAGGGGTATTTTTGACCCTTTACTTTAATAAAAAAATACAGTTGCCACTTGAGGCAGTAGGAGCTATAGTTGTACCGTACAAATTGTATTCGTCAGCAATATAATTGAAATAATGAAATCTGACTAGGGAAATAAAAGGGAGGAGAAAAATAACAAATTAACGTAACAAGGGACTTTATTCTTGCCTCAGTATCCCTGTTGAGGGCCACATCCCTATCCACATGCATGAACAATCTCAGTTCTCGAAACATGAAGGTGACTGCCCCTGTCCCATCTTCATCCCCACACTTGTTTACCACCAGTGCAACAAATCGATTCAAAGAGAGCGATTATAGGGTGGAATATCGTCTTCTTAGATTAAAGGGGGCAATTTTTAGTCGCTCTTCAAGTCGTCTTATTACGTCCGTTGTCTTAGATAAAAAAGGACGATTTTTCAAGTCGCCCCCTTTAGTGAGGACCAAATAGGGCGACCAGAAAATCGTCCTATTTGGTGTGGTTCAAATAGGGCAACTACAGTCGCCCTTTTTTATATATCTCAAAAATGGTCAGGGACTGTAGTCACCTTTTTTGATATGACTCAAAAAAGAAAAAAAATTAAATGCACCAACTGGAATTCGAACCCTGATCTGAACTGTGACACTGTACTATTCTACCACTATACCACCACTTATGCAATATTAATTGCCACAAATACACCCCCTGCCAAAGATCGAACCCGAGCCTCCTCTGTGTAACTTTGTCATTCTATCACTAAACCAGCCATCAATACTTGTTATATTTATGCTCCTCATAATCATAAATCCCTTGGTCGGTTCTAACTCTGCCTATTTTTTTTACACTTATGATTTATAATTTCGGATCGAATTCGGATTCGAATATTTCGGATATTCGCAATTTTCGGATAATTTCAGATCGGATTCGGATCCGAATATTTCGGATATCCAAAAAATCGGATATCCGCAATTTTCGAATCCGAATTTTGGATATTCAAAAAAATCGGATATCCGCAATTTTCGAATAATTTCGGATCCGAATATTTCGGATATTCAAAAAAATCGGATATCCGCAATATTCAGATAATTTCGGATCCGAATATTTCGGATATTAAAAAAATGGATATCCGCAATTTTCGGATAGGATTCGGATTCAAATATTTCGGATATCCGCAATTTTCGGAGCGAATATTTTGGATATTAAAAAAATCGGATATCCGCAATTTTTGGATAATTTTAGATAGGATTCGGATCCGCATATTTTGGATATTAAAAAAAATCAGATATCCGCAATTTTCGGATAATTTTGGATCGAATACTACACTTGCACCCCTATGAGGTGAGGTATATCTGTAACTAAATATATTAAAATATAATTTTTTTAAAAATAAAATAAAATTATCAAGAATAAGCTTTTATGCATTTATTTTATGAAATTTAGATAATATTTTTGAATATCTTTATTCATGTATTAGATTAAAATAAAGAATAAACATTTTGAAACATGTATCTCTCGAAACTTATTAACAAGAAATGAACACAACTTACTTAATAAGATGTACCGATTACTACTACTAATAATTTACTACAATTTATATATTTATTAATAGATATAAAAAAATAAATATTTGTTTACACATTTTAATTATTCCGTTACTTAATTTGTACAAAAATCAAATCTTTTGAATAAAACAAAATAAAATGAAAGTTAAAAGTGCAAGAATGAATGTCACGTGGAGATGGATGCAAATATGAATGCAACGTCTAAAATTGAAATGCCTAAAATATCCTTAATTTATATTTTAATACATTCAAAGGGGACGACTTTAAAAATCGCCCTCTTTCAGCACACCAAATAGGGCGACTTTTCTAACCAAATAGAGCGATTTTTAAAGTCGCCCTATTTGAGTATATTTTAAAATTAACCAATTGACTCTTACATTACAAATATATGTTGTAATAATGTAAAAAGTAAGTAATTAACTCTCTTAATATATATATATATATATATATATATATATATATATATATATATATATATATATTCAAATTGAAAATATATTCAAATTGACTTATTCTTAACCTTATATTACGTCCACCATGATTGATTTTCTTTTTTCTTTTTATTCTACTTATTTTTTTTTATCTTTAATAGTCCAATAAACTTATATATACAATTGTATTAGTATATTATTTTATGTTACCAAACTTATTATTACATTATTCTTCTAATTAAAAATACAATCTTTGTGGGATTTCTATAAACTATTATATTTTAAATGCTTGAATTAGTCATTCATGGACCTTTGAGATAAAATACTAATTGATGAATTTAATATTTAAAAATAGATTTCAAATTAAATTCTTGGACAAAAAAGGGCGATTTTAAAAATCGCCCTATTTGGTGTGCTCAAAGAGGGCGATTTTTAAAGTCGCCCTATTTGGTGTGCTCAAAGAGGGCGATTTTAAAGTCGCCCTATTTGAGTATATTTTAAAATTAACCAATTGACTCTCTTACATTACAAATATATGATGTTATAATGTGAAAAGTAAGTAATTAATTCTCTTAATACACACAAACAAACACACACACACACACACACACACACACACATATATATATATATATATATATATATATATATATATAGATATAGATATATATTCAAATTGACTTATTCTTAACCTTATATTACATCTATGACTGGTTTTAATTTTCCTTTTTATTCTACTTATTTTTTTATCTTTAATAGTCCAATAAACTGATATATACAATTGTATTAGTATATTCTTTTATGTTACCAAACTTATTATTACATTATTCTTCTAATTAAAAATACAATCTTTGTGGGATTTTTATAAACTATTGTATTTTAAATGCTTGAATTAGTCATTCGTGGACCTTTGAGACAAAATACTAATTGATGAATTTAATCTTTAAAAGTAGATTTCAAATTAAATTCTTGGACCAAAAAGGAAAACTTTAAAAATCGCCCTATTTGGTGTGCTCAAAGAGAACGATTTTTAAAGTCGTCCTATTTGGTGTTCTCAAAGAGGGCGATTTTAAAGTCTCTCTATTTGAGTATATTTTAAAATTAACCAATTGACTCTCTTACATTATAAATATATGATGTTATAATGTAAAAAGTAGAATATATATATATATTCAAATTGACTTATTCTTAACCTTATATTACGTCTATGACTGGTTTTAATTTTCTTTTTTATTCTACTTATTTATCTTTAATAGTCCAATAAACTGATATATACAATTGTATTATTATATTATTTTATGTTACCAAACTTATTATTACATTATTCTTCTAATTAAATTAATTAAAAATACAATCTTTGTGGGATTTTTATAAACTATTGTATTTTAAATGCTTGAATTAGTCATTCATGGACCTTTGAGACAAAATACTAATTGATGGATTTAATCTTTAAAAGTAGATTTCAAATTAAATTCTTGGACAAAAAAGGGAGACTTTAAAAATCGTCCTATTTGGTGTGCTCAAAGAGGGCGATTTTTAAAGTCGCCCTATTTGAGTATATTTTAAAATTAACCAATTGACTCTCTTACATTACAAATATATGATGTTATAATGTAAAAAGTAAGTAATTAACTCTCTTAATACACACACACACACACACACACACACACACATATATATATATATATATATATTCAAATTGACTTATTCTTAACCTTATATTACGTCTATGATTGATTTTAATTTCCCTTTTTATTCTACTTTTTTTTTTATCTTTAATAGTCCAATAAACTAATATATACAATTGTATTAGTATATTATTTTATGTTACCAAACTTATTATTACATTATTCTTCTAATTAAATTAATTAAAAATACAATCTTTGTGAGATTTTTATAAACTATTGTATTTTAAATGCTTGAATTAGTCATTCATGGACCTTTGAGACAAAATACTAATTGAAGGATTTAATATTTAAAAGTAGATTTCAAATTAAATTATTAGACAAAAAGGACGACTTTAAAAATCGCCCTATTTGATGTGTTCAAAGAAGGAGATTTTTAAAGTCGCCCTATTTGGTGTGTTCAAAGAAGGAGATTTTTAAAGTCGCCCTATTTGGTGTGCTCAAAGAGAACTATTTTTAAAGTCGCCCTATTTAAGTATATTTTAAAATTAACCAATTGACTCTCTTACATTACAAATATATGATGTTATAATATAAAAAGTAAGTAATTAACTCTCTTAATACACACACACACACACACACACACACACACATATATATATATATATATATATATATATTCAAATTGAAAATATATTCAAATTGACTTACTCTTAACCTTATATTACGTCCATGATTGATTTTAATTTCCCTTTTTATTCTACTTTTTTTTTTTTTTATCTTTAATAGTCCAATAAACTGATATATATAATTGTATTAGTATATTCTTTTATGTTACCAAACTTATTATTACATTATTCTTCTAATTAAAAATACAATCTTTGTGGGATTTTTATAAACTATTGTATTTTAAATGCTTAAATTAGTCATTCATGGACCTTTGAGACAAAATATTAATTGATGGATTTAATCTTTAAAAGTAGAATTCAAATTAAATTCTTGGACAAAAAATGACGACTTTAAAAATCGCCCTATTTGGTGTCTCAAAGAGGGCGATTTTTAGAGTCGGCCCCTTTGGTGATGATCAAAAAAGACAATTTTTCAAGTCGCCCACTTTGGTGAGGACCAAAAAGGGCGACTTTTTGAGTCGCCACCTTTGGTGAGGACGAAAAAAAACGATTTTTAAAGTCGCCCCTTTGGTGAGGACCAAAAAGGACGATTTTAGTGTCGCCTCCTTTGGTTATACCAAAAAGGGCGATTTGAAAAATCGTCTCTTTTGGTGAAATTAAATAGGAAGACTTTAAAGTCGCATTTTTTAGTATAAATCAGTCGCCCTCTTTGAGCCGATTTGTTGTAGTGAAGAAGGAAAATAAACTCTGCATTATTAACCACATGCATCATTTAATTATGATAATACGGTCAACCACTATCGCCTATCTGTCAGCAATTGCTTAATACAACCAATAAATTAATTAACTTCCCCTTCTTTTTCTTAAAAGCCAAGGCGCTGGCTTACCCTTTCTTCTGTAAAAAAAGAAAACTTCAGTCTAGCAGGTTTGAGTTTGAACCAAAGACTGTATATTTCATATCTAACAGTCCACGAAATTCATCTTTACTTAAAAGGACACAACCAGAAAAATGTGGAGAATTACCTTTCTATGTATTGTCTGACTAATTATCTACCTGCAGTAACCCCCCAAAAAAATATTTTAGGTAAGACACTGCTTGAAATTTCTTGTCCGAATCGGACTGTTTCTCTTGTCTTATCTTGCTTTGCTCGCTTCGTTGATGCTTATGATTTGTCTTGAGCCGTGGATCTTTCGGAAACAATCGTTCTACCACCAAAGTAGAAGTAAGGTTTGCGTACACTCTACCCTCCCCAGACCTCACTGTTAAACAGTGCCCACAAAATGGCCTTAGCGCCGCGACCCTTAGGGCACAGGGCCGCAGCGCCTACCAGAATTTTCAGAATCCGGGATTTACCTATTTTGTATATTGTATATTTAGTAGACTTAGTCTTATACCATACTTAGAATTATACTATTACCTTAGTTGTATAGAATAGAGTTTTAGATGTAAAGTAGGAATATGATTCTCTTATTGTAACTTGTATATATATGTCTTTCATTAATAAGAATAATCAAGGGATTATTTCTTTCATGGTATCAAGAGTCTAGGTTCTCTTTACCCTGCTTCCGCTCCTCAAAATTTCTTCTTCTTTCTCGAAATTTTGCCCTAAAATTCTCGATTTTTATTGTGTGTTCTTCCTCTTTCACAAAAACCGAGTTTTTTCTCTTCCAAAAACATTTCTCACATATTCCCTTCTCTGAATCTTGTTGTTCTATTCCCTATGGCTGATAAGAACACTTTGCCCTCACAGTTTCTAATATCAAGAGCGTTCTTCTTATCGTTCTTGACCTAGAAAACATTCAATATGGGACGTGGACGGAATTGTTTAAGATTCATGCTTTGACACATAAAGTTCTCCACCACATCATTCCTCCAACTCCTTCAAAGGAGGGTGATAAGGCGACTGCGTCTACGACGGTTGTGCCAGCTAAAGCGGTCGAATTATGGGTCATGCTTGATGTCAAGGTTCTCCAGTGGATTTATGTCGCTATCTCTTTGGATCTTTTACTGACGATTATGGAACCCAACTCCACAGCTATGAAAGAGTGGGATCGATTGCGAGACATATTCAAGATAACAGTCATTCTTGAATTGTAATCCTTGAGCATGTTTTTTCTCAGGTTTCTATGACGAATTTTCCAAACGTTTCTTCGTTGCAAATGCCTCAAGGACTTGGCAGACCAACTCAACAACGTTAGTTCTCCTGTTTCTAATAGTCATCTAGTTCTTCAGATGGTTGCAGGCCTGTCAGAGGCTTTTACTGGTGTTGCTTTGGTTATTTGTCAGAGTAACCCACTGCCAGGATTTTATCAAGTCCGTTCTATGCTTACTTTGAAAGAAGCCGAATTGGCTAAGAGAGTGGCGATTGGGGCCAGCCCTGTCGTCATGATGACTACTTCCAATTTTTCTCCTTCCAATCCAGCCAACGTGACTCAAAATCACAACAACGGGGGTGGTAAGAAGGGCCAGAATTGGAAGAATAATGGCAAGAATCGTGGCGGCAACAATGGAGGAAACCGTCGATGGCGGCGGTTACGGAGCCCGAGGCCCCCGGGCGATGGAAGTGGGTCCCAGTACCTAATAACGTCGTCGCTCGCGATACGGTGGCACGAGCGCGCGGTCAACTTACCAGTCGAGTCGGGCTTGGACGTCACAGACGCATCAACATCAGTCCAGTATACTTGGGCCCCGCCTCCATCAGGCCCACATTGAAGAAGCGATGCACACACTTGACTTGACTCAATCGGACCCTAATTGGTACATGGACACCGGCGCCACTACCCACATGACATCCGACCAAGGTACTCTCTCGTCTTATTCCAATTTGAACACTAATCGTGGTATAACTGTTGGTAATGACAATTCTATTCCAATTAGGGGTTATTGTCATAAAACTTTATCCCTTCCTCATCCACCACTTGTCCTGAGACATACTCTTCATGCCCCAAAATTGATTAAAAATCTGGTGTCTGTCCGTAAATTCACCACTAATAATTGAGTTTCTATTAATTTTGATCCGTTTGAATTTTCTGTGAAGGATTTCAAGACGGGGAGTCATCTCATGAGGTGCAACAGTAGGGGTGATCTTTATCTAATCACTCCAAGTCTCAGTGTCTCGCGTCAAGCTATGCCATCCACTTTTGCGGCTCTTGCTCCTTCCTTGTGGCATGCTCGTCTAGGTCATCCGGGATCGTCTATTTTATCTTCTTAATAGACATAAATTTATTTCTTGTAAGGGTACACATAATACTCCACTTATCAATCCTGTGCTTTGGGAAAAATTATTAAATTAACATTTGTAGCTTCGAATTCTAATACTTCAATGCCATTTGATATTATTCATAGTGATTTATGAATATCTTCGGTTCTCAGTTCTATGGGTCTCGTTATTATATTTTATTTTTAGATGACTATTATAAATATTTATGGACGTTTTCTATTGCGAAAAAATCTCAAGTTTTTTCCATTTTCATAAAATTTAGAGTTTTCATAAGAACACAATTCGAACGAGAAATAAAAAACATCTAATATGATAATGGCAAAGAGTATGACAATGGGAAATTTAGGGAGTTTTGTGCTCAAAATGAGATAAATTTTCATTTTTCTTGTCCTCATACGTCTTCACAAAATGGGAAAGATGAGCGAAAAATTCGTAATTAAGAATATTGTCCGCACTTTATTGGTTCATTCTTCCGTTCCTCCATTATTTTGGCATCATGCACTACAAATGACTACCGATCTCCTAAATATTCTTCCCTCTAAAGGTTTGACATATTCATCCACTCTCAAAGTGTTATATAATAAGTCTCCATCATATTCTCACCTTAGGGTGTTCGGATGCTTATGTTATCTACTGTTTCCATCCACTACGATCAATAAACTTCAGACACGTTTTACTCCTTGTGTGTTTTTGGGTTTTCCGTCAAATCACCGTGGTTATAAATGTTTTGATTTGTCCTCTAAACGAATCATCATTAGTCATCATGTTCTCTTTGATAAATCCCAATTTCCTTTTCCTAAAGTAGATAAATCTGTGCCTAATTCTTATGATTTTTTGGATGAGGATGTCCCCCTATATATTACGTCATTTTTTAGATTTGTCAGAAAAACCGTCGTCAGAGCCGCGACCCTGCACAAAGGAGTCGCAGCGCCAAAACTCCTGCTAGTCAGCGTCGCGACCCTGCACAGAGGCGCCACGACGCCAAAACTTCACCGAGCTCTGCAACTCTTCCAGCGCCGTGGCCCCTGCCCCTAGCGCCGCGACGCCTTCCACAGTAATTCCCGAAATTCCCGTAAATTCCCAAAATTCACCCAATCCAGCCCAGAGTCATGGTCCAGTCACTCGTAGTCAACAGGGTATTTTTAAATCTAAAAGACATTTTAATTTGAATTTTAATGTTCTTAAATCTCCCTTACCCCGTAATCCTGTGTCTGCCCTAAATGACCCTAATTGGAAAATTGGCATGACTGAAGAATATAATGCTCTTATTGATAATATGACGTGGAAGTTGGTACCCCGTCCATCTGGTGTTAATATTATTCGGTCTATGTGAATTTTTATTCATAAGGAAAATTCTGATGGTTCATTTGCAAGGCATAAGACTAGACTTGTAGGTGATGGTAAGACTCAGCAGGTTGGTGTGGATTGTGGTGAGACGCTTAGCCCGGTGGTCAAGCCGGCTACCATTCGCACTGTGCTCACCTTGGCTCTTTCAAAATCATGGCTCATTCATCAACTAGATGTGAAGAATGTTTTCCTACATGATGATCTTCAGGAGACAGTGTATATGCATCAGCCTTTGGGGTTCAGGAATACTAGATATTCTAATCATGTCTGTCTATTGAAGAAGTCCTTGTATGGGCTTAAGCAGTCTCCACAGACATGATATAAGAGGTTTGCTGATTTTGTTTCGACTATGGGTTTTTCTCACAGCAGGTCTGATAATTCATTGTTCATATATCGTCGAGGTTCTTCCATGGCTTATATATTGTTATATGTGGATGATATTATCTTGACTGCCTCTTCTGATTCTTTGAGAAAGTCTATTATGACAATGCTCAGTTCTGAGTTTGCCATGAAAGACTTGGGCCCCTTGAGCTATTTTTTAGGAATTGCAGTCACTCGTCATGCAGGTGGATTGTTCTTAACACCGAGGAAGTATGCAACAGAGATCATTGAGAGGACTGGGATGTCATCCTGTAAGTCCACTTCTACTCCAGTTGATACTAAACCCAAGTTGGGTGCTGCAGCTGACGCTCCGTATGAGGATCTGATCCGCTATCGTAGTCTTGAAGGCGCCCTTCAGTATCTTACGTTCACGCGACCAGACATTACATATGCAGTCCAGCAGGTGTGTTTATTTATGCATGATCCAGAGTTGAACATATGAATGCGCTCAAACGCATCCTTAGGTACATTCAAGGAACACTTGAGTATGGTTTGCATTTGTATCCTTCGTCGACGTCTACACTTATCTCATATACAGATGCCGATTGGGGTGGTTGTCCTGAAACCAGGTGGTCTACCTCTGGCTATTGTATGTTTTTGGGTAATAACTTGGTCTCATGGTCTGTCAATCGTCAATCCACGCTTTCACGTTCAAGTGCAGAGATCGAGTATCGAGGGGTAGCCAATGTGGTTTCCGAGTCATGTTGGTTACGAAATCTACTTTTAGAGCTTCATTGTCCTATTGAGAAGGCTACCTTGGTATATTGTGATAATATAATTGTCATCTACTTTTCTGGTAATCCAGTTCAGCACCAGCGTACTAAACACATAGAGATGGATATTCACTTTGTTAGAGAGAAGGTAGCCAAAGGACAAGTACGCGTCTGTCATGCCCCTTCAAGATATCAAATTGCAGACATCTTTACAAAGGGTCAACCCTCGGTCCTTTTTGAAGATTTTAGAGCGATCTCGTCACGAAGACCTCCGATGTATGCAAGGGTGTGTTAAACAGTGCCCACAAAATGGCCTTAAGCTGCGGCCAATAGAACGCTGTGCGACCCGGATTTTCAGAATCCGAGATTTACCTATTTTTTATATTGTATATTTGGTAGACTTAGTCTTATACCATACTTAGAATTATACTATTACCTTAGTTGTATAGAATAGGGTTTTAGATGTAAAGTTAGAATAAATTCTTCTATTATAACTTGTATATATATGTCTTTCATTAATAAGAATAATCAAGGGATTGTTTCTTTCACTCATATTGTGGGATTTCACTGGATATGTTGTTGTACTGAAGATACATAGAGAAATGTTATATTTGTGGACATAAAGACAGTTTTAAGATATTCTTTAAAAAATAATTTCTTTCAAATTTGTAATTAGAAGTTAGTTTCTGGTGAAGTTTCAATATACTGCCATGTTCCAATTTTTGAAAATAAAACTGTGTATTGACTTGCAAATAGTTTTATAGTTGTGCAATTTATATCAAAACCGTATCTCACTGATTAAATTGTTCAATAAAACAAGTAGCAGTCCTCTGGGGCATAGTCCAGTGGTAAAGCCTGAGCGCTATAAGGCGCTCTGACATGGACAACGTGGGTTCGATTCCCGCAAGCGCGAAGAAATTCTGCATGTTGGGGAATTTGACCTTGTCTCATTGATCAGTTGTACGCTCCCAGAAACTAGTCACTGGAATACATCCCGCGATTTACTGGTGATGTTGTTGAAGGACCGGTGTCATCATCTCGAGGGCGTGCGGGTATCTGAGTAAAATAGTCGACCTTGGCGAAGCGCCGATTATAAAAAATAAATAAAAAAGTAGCAAAGCAATAACGAATTGATGTAGACATGCCAAAGGCATATGAGAATATGAGTTGTCCTGGCTGCTATGGTAGCAGGTATTAGCTCCTATTACGGATACAACTTGGACCTCCCAAAACCAATATGTAAATGTGCACGAGCAGGTGACTTTTCCTATTTTTCAATTCCAACGACAGCCATAAAAAAGGCAAAGCCTAGTGCACAGTGTGCACTGAGCATCGCGCATTCACGTACGTAGGGTCAGAAAGGCATGCGCCCCTGAGGGGTGTGATGTAGAGTGATCAAGTGATAAACACAAAAATCATTTTTTAGGTGTATGTGCGCGAAAAACAAGTATATATATATAAACTCATGTAAAACATCTAAATTTAGGATTGGTCATGTTAGACATATGAAGAATACTGGAGAAGTTTTTTTTGTTCATTGGAAAAATAACAAACTACATAAAGTTCTGAAAACACTCATAAGCAACACGGCTTAAAGGCTCTGTGTTCATCACTTGCTAGAAAATCAGCACACCACACACTAATTGACTCCCTCCAAACATGTCTAATAGTAACCTTGTTAGCCAAGGAGTTAACTAATTGGGGAGTATTTAGGCATAGAAAAGGAAAGGAAAGATCGGTCCATGTGATTAAGAAATATGAATCTTACTGAGAAAGTACAACAAGAGACAGACTGTAACTAATTGGCCAAACAAACAAATAGAAAATGATGAGTATTGTACTAAAATAAGCACATGTTAGTTAGTGTTAATTTGAGTTAAATAAATCAACACAATACTTAGTCGACTAAGTGTAATCATTGTGTATATATACAAGATAATTCATCATTCAACACTAGGGCGAAGACCGTAATCTTTCGGATGGAATTATATCACCAACTCTTGGGCGAAGACTGGAAGCTTTCATCTAGAATTATATCACAGACTCTTAGGTGAATACTGCAACTTTTCGACTAGAATTATATCACTGACTCTTGGGTAAAGACCACAACCTTTCGACTGAAATTACATCACCGACTGTTGGAATGAAGACCACAATATTTCAGCTGAAATTACATCATTCTACTGGAGTGAAGACCAGAGACCCCTTCGGTGGGAATTACATCACTTGACTCTTGGGATGAAGACCATAACCTTTCAGCTGAAATTACATCACCTTATTCTTGGAATGAAGAGCGCAACCTATCGACTGAATTACATAATTCAACTCGAGTGAAAATTGTTGCCCCTTTCAGTTGGAATTACATCACCTACACTTGGAATGGAGACCGCAGCCCCTTTCGATTGGGATTACATCACCCGACTCTTGGAATGAAGACAACGAACTTATGGATGGAATTACATCATTCAACTGGAGTGAAGACCGCAACCCTATTCGGCTGGACTTACATCACCTTACTATTGGAATGAAGACCGCAACCTTTCGGTTGGAATTACATCATTTAACAGGAGTGAAGAGCGCAACCCCTTTTGGCTGGAATTACATCACCTGACTCTTGTAATGAAGACCACAACCTCTCAGCTGGAACTACATCATTCAGTTGGAGTGAAGAACACATCCCTTTTTCATTGGAATTACATCACTGGACTCTTGGAATGATGACCACGACCTTGTAGATGGAATTACATCATTCGACTGGAGAGAAGATCGCAACCCCTTTCAACTGGAAATACATCACCTAACTCTTGGAATGAAGACCATAACCTTTCGGCTGAAATTATATTATTTAACTAGAGTGAAGACCGCAACCCCTTTCGCCTGGAATTTCATCACATGACTCTTGGAATGAAGACCGTAACCTTAAGGCCGAAATTACATCATTCGACTAGAGTGAAGACCACAACCCATTTTGGCTAGAATTACATAACTCTTGGAATGAAGACCGCATCCTTTCGGCTGGAATTATATCATTCAATTAGATTTAATAATGCTACCCCTTATGCTGGAATTACATCATATGACTTTGGGAATGAAGACCACGACCTTTTGATTGGAATTATATCATTCGATAGGAGGGAAGACCGCAACCTCTTTCAGCTGGAATTACATCATCTGACTCTTGGAATGAAAACCACAATATTTTGACTGGAATCAACATGAGAGGAGACCGCAACCCCTTTCGGTTGGCATTACATTACATGACTCTTGGAATAAAGACCGCAACCTTTCGGTTGGAATTACATCATTCAGCTAGAGTGAAGACCGCAAACCCTTTTAGCTATTACTACATCACATGACTCTCTGAATGAAGATCATGACCTTTTTTGCTGGAATTACATCACCTGACTATTGGAATGGAGACAACAACTTATGGGCTGGAATTACATTATTCAACTAGAGTGAAGACTAAAACCCCTTTTAGCTAGAATTACATGACATGACTATTGGAATGAAGACCATAACCTCTTTCGGCTAGAATTACATCACCTGACTCTTGAAATAAAAATTGTAGCCTTTCGGCTGGAATTACATTATTCGACTAGATTAAAGATCGAAGCCCTTTTTGGTTGGAATTACATCACCTGACTCTGTGAATGAAGACCACAACCTTTCGACTGAAATTACATAATTCAACTGGAGTGAAGAACACATCCCCTTTTAACTAGAATTACATAACCTAATTCTTGGAATGAAGACTACGATCTTTCAGTTGGAATTACATCATTTGACTGGAGTGAAGATCGCAACCCCTTTTGGATGAAATTACATCATCTGACTCTTGGAATGTGTTACACTTCGTAATTTTAAGATGATAATTAAGAACGTCATTAAGGATTAGGATTCGAAATTTGGAATTAAAGTATATTTCTACATGCTAAATACAGAATAATTTTGATAATAGTTGTAGATATCCCGTTATGGATTAGTAATGTATATAAGTTACGACAACGAGAATACGAGGCTTTATGAAATTCTCGGGAAATTAAAGGAAACGGGAGTTAAAATTAGAAGAAGTGGAACCTAAGCTTTAATTAATACTTGGGGGACTAAGTTAATTATACAACTAGGGACCAAAGTGTAATATTAAGGTACCAAAGTGTTATTTTACAATTTCAGATTTTGGGTTAACTTAATAAACCTTTCATTCTCTCCATTCCATTTCATTTTCAAGAAACAACACTCTTCATCTCCCTCTCTTCTCTCCACCACAAACCAGTCGAGACCCCCCCCCCCCATTTCTGAAAAAAAAATAGAAGTTTAATACATATTCCTATATTACATTGCTCATCTACAAATTAGAAGCAAAATTTAGAACCCAAAACAGTGGGTTTTCTCGGGTCCAGCTGAATTTTAGGCCTGGAATTCTTCATATTTTGGACAAAATTTTGGGAAGAAAAACGTGTAAGGATGATGGGTTAACATTGTAAAACATATGCATGTCAATTTGAAGTTGAAAAGATGAAAATTTGGGCAAGAAATAGGGGCTAAAAATCGAAGCAGTTAACAGTTTTTTTAGGTTTCATTTTTAAGGTAAAATTATTCTTTTCATTGAATAATTGGAATTGCGTGTTGTTGTGATTCAAGAGATGAATTCATGTTAAGGAGGAAATTTGGAATTTAAGATAATGCATGTGATTGTTGTGTGTTGTAGCCGATTTTGGAACTAATTTTATTAATTGTGAAGTTGTCGTATTCGATTGTCGTGTTGATAAGTTTGTCGCTGCCTTGCATGTTGAAATTGAAAAGTAACCTTGATGAATATGAGGTAATTAGTTATATGGAAGTATTGAAATATGGAATTGGATTCTAATAATTAAGAGAAGAGTTTTGGAATTAACATGTGTTATGGCCGAAAATCTTATGGAAATTATTGAGCATGGGTATGACATATTAGGGGTTATTTAGTGCTTAAAATATAAGTTATAAACATGTATATATGTTGAGGTAGTTACCTATACATGTCTTGGAAAAATTAAAGTGTAGGAAAGTGTTAATCCACATTATTAAATTCGCAATATTGCTAGAAGAGTGGATTGCTTCCATGAACTATTTTAACGTAACTAAAGGATTGAATGAACATGATAAATAGGTGTGCTAATTACCTTGATTGTTAATGTTGTTGTCCTTCATGAATATAAAGAGAAAAGAGGTCGTATGATAGCGCATATGAAGTATATTGAGCCTAATTTGATTATATCTTGGAATTATGCTTGGTTATTGGTTGGTTGGCATGTGTTGAAAATTGTGGATGTACGTATAAACAGGGGAAGTGCTGCCCGAATTTTTATAGAATAAGAGATTCGTCTTTCAATATAACTCATGTTAGGAATCATAAAGTTGATGGACATGTTATTATGGTTATAGGTTGAAGTACTAGACGAGGCATATTCTAGCAGTTAGTTGGTTAGCTCGACTACAAGGTATGTGAGACTATCCTCTCTTCTTTGGCATGATTACTTTAGATTTTCCTTTCTTCTATTGGCATGACTTATATAAGTAAGAGTACGGCGGACGTACGTAAATTCCATGAAATCCAAATTCTTAGTGATATATAATATGATAATGCCTGAATTTCTAAATGATAGTTCATCTTAATTATTCCATTGATTTAAAATACATATGATTATTCTATTGAGTTTTATACGATGATTTGAAATGCATATGATTGTTCCATTGAGTCTCAGATGATGATGTGTATTGCATATGATTCTTCATGATATTCTACTTGTGTAAGTTGTGTATATGTTATATGGATGGTGTTAGGATGGACCGAGTCCCATAATGGGCCGGGTAGCTATATGTACTGAGTATGAGGTCCAAGTCCCAGAATGGGCTGGGTAGCTATATGTACGGAGTATGAGGACCGAGTCCCAGAATGGGTCGGGTAGCTATACGTACGGAGTATGAGGACCGAGTCAAAGAATGGGCCGGGTAGTTATATGTACGGAGGTGTCCTTGATTACGATGATTGTTAGACATGTATGGCTTTCTTTTTATATGGTACAGTTGCATTGGTATCTCTGATGTTTCATACATGTCTCAGGTTACCTTCTGGCTAGTTACGATCTCCTTTACAGTACTTTATGTTTTATATACTCAGTACATTATTTTGTCTCGACCCGCTTTCCTCGAAGTGCGTTAAATGCCGCAGTGCAGTGCTCGGTAGGTGACCCCGATTTAGGATGTCTATTCAGCTGTTGAAGAGCTCCATTGTTAGGCAGTCATTTTGTCAGAACCACTTATTACTTAGACTTGTGCTTATTTAGAAGTGCGGTGGGGCCTGTCGCCATATTTCATTGTCCTTCTATAGAAGTGCATGAAGCGATTGTGGATTGTATATGTTGGGTTGGTTTATATATGTTTTGTTCTGGTACTTTTGTATTTCTCTTTTGGGATGTTCTCTTATTTAGTAGCGGCGCAGCCTTGCTTTGTTTTATTATGTTGGTTAGTTGTGACTCCTCGGGGCGAGTACATCCTTATTTAAAGGTAGCATTGTCGGCTCGCCTATTCGGGCATATGTTATAGTTGCAGCGTTATCTTTGCGAATTTATATTGCCATAGTGTCGATTGGATTATATCGGCGAGTTAGTGTAATGGCGATACTAGGCGCCGGTCGCGATTCGTCGGGTCGTCGTGACAAAAGTGGTATCGAGCGATTAGTCCTCGGAATGTCTACAGACTGTGTCTAGTAGAGTCTTGTGTATGGGTATGTTGTGCACCATACTTATACGCAGGAGGTTGTCTGACATTTAGGATTGGTCTCTATTCTTTCATCTCTTAGATCGTGCAATAGAGCTGTGCTATTAGGATGATCCCTTTTTTGACGACTCATTATATTTACAGCTATGCCTCCGAAGAAGGCGACAGTGGCCCAGAGGGGCAAATTAGTAGCGGGGGATACTAGTCAGCTTCAGAGAGTTACCAGGTTCCTTACTCAATCTATGTCGAGGCGTACCTGGGCGACGAGCTGCGCACGTCGCAACCTCGAGAGCTTGGTCGAGGCGGCATCACTAGTTTAGAGGCCCCAACACGGGGCCTCAAGCTTACCGGCCGAGGCGAGAGGATAAAGCTATGAGAGATGTGGTACAGCTACTGACTAGGTTAGTGGCAGGCAGATCTACAGACAGGGACCAGGAGTTGACCCCAGATCAGATAGTTTGAGGGTCCGTGATTTCTTGAGCTGTAGCCCACCAAATTTTTTCGGGTTAAGGCCCGAGGATAATCCACAGGAGTTCATCCAACAGATACAACGTATGTTGAGGATGATAAAGGCTTCAGAGACTGAGTCTGTCGTATTGGCTTCTTATCGATTGTATGATGCGACTCTTAATTGGTATGAGTCATGGGAGATATCTAGGGGCGAGGATGCTCCTCCCGCAGTATGGGATAAGTTGACAGAGGCTTTCCTTGGCCACTTTCTGCCTTCAGAGATGAGAGCAGGCGAGTTGTGATTCCTACTGATTGAGCGGCGGCGAGGCGTGCGAGTATAGTTTGGAGTTTGATTCATTGGCTAGATATGCGCCTGCTATTGTGGCTGATATGGCGGATAGAGTGCATAGTTATGTGATGGGACTAGACCGCTACTTAATTGATGGATGCTTGGCAGTGTCTCTTCAGCCAGGCATGGATATTTCTCGAAATGCGAGCCTACGCATGGGTAGAAGGCCAAGCGCGGTGGCGTCGGCGAATAGAGACCATGACGGGGGCCATCATAAGAGGGCTAGATCGGCTGGATATTCTAGTGAGTTCCGAGGCGGACAACCTTAGCAGCATATTAGGTATTCCTCCCAGTCAGCACAGAGTGCACCTCCACAGTGTCCAGGTAGGAGATTTGATCGCACGGGGTATTCAGGAGCTGGTCAGAGCTCCAGGGCTTCAGGTTTACAAATGAACAGGGGTTCTACTCAGATGGGGACACCTTTGCCTCAGTGTTCCCAGTGTGGTAGGCATCACTTTGGGAGATGTCGTTCTACTTCAGCTGATTGTTTTTTTTTTGCGGCCGTTCAGGCCATATGATGAGGGAGTGTCCCTATAGAGTGGTCCGGGTGGTATGGCACAGTCTACAGGATCGATTGCTGATTCTTCATCATCCATAGCTATGCGCCCCACCGGGAAGAGTATTCAGATGCTAGCAGGTCGGGGTAGAGGCCGTGACGGAGTTTCTAGCTCTGGCGGTCCTTTGATCCGCATATATGCTTTGGCCGGTAGACGTGATCAGAAGGCGTCACCAGATGTCGTTACAAGTATATTATCGGTATTTCCTGTGATGTATGTGCTTTGATAGATCCAGGTTTCACCTTGTCCTACATATCCCCTCTTGTTGCTAGTAGAATAGGAATAAAACCTGAATCGATAGAACCACTTGAGGTAGCCACACCGATAGGGGATTCGGTTATAGCTAAACATGTATATAAATTGTGGTGGCCATATATAGCCATCATACCATAGCAGATTTGATAGAACTAGACATGACTAACTTAAATGTTATTTGAATAAAAAAGAAAAGATTGGAGGACTGCCTATTTCTCCTCAGGAATACAGAGATTTCTCCTTGTGTATAAACTATTGTGGATTATCTGAGATCAGTTATAAGGGTAGCCCTTTCACATAATGAAATGGTAGAGCTGATAATGAGTGTATATTCAAAATATTGGATGGGATTCTAGTTAAGGATATGTATCAGAACTGGTTTGGCCAATTGGAAGTTGAATGTGCACTACCTTCATGGAGTAAGCTGACTGGTGGGGATATTTTTAAACAACGCAACATCAGAGAGGACATTGTTAGAGTCAACGAACAATTATCTGAATAAGCTCCCTCATAAATAGATAGAATGATTAAAGAGCCTAAGCATAACTGAAGAGATACTTACACTATAAGGAGGAATTCTGGGGATAAAATTCAGGTCACAACTGTATTGCAGAAGGTGACATAAACATAAGATTATTTCATTTCTAGTAAGTGGTGGAAGGAAAATAACCAGGTTAAGAAAGAAAAAAAAGGGGTTGAGGGCAATAGGTTGGATGGTGTAGATGATCTTGCAACAGAAGTTAGTTCCTTTTATCAGAAATAATTTCACAAGAAGCATGATGTGGAGATTAATTCAGACATAAAGCCTATAAGTTTAAGCAACTTTATTAATAAGTGGCATCCAGAGTTCTTCATGACATGATGGATAGGGTGCTTCTTAAGTTAATATCTGCAAACTAATCTAGCTTTGTAAAGGGGAATAACATAATTGAGGATGTGTCTTGACATAAGAAATTGTTTTAATAACAAATTGAGAGGTAAACCAACAAGGTTGTCTTTAAACTTGACATGACCAAGACATATGATAGAGTGTCCTAGTTATTTCTCACTATAGTGATAAGGAGATTGAGTTTTGGAGAATTTTGCATTGATTTGATTTGGGATTGCTGGACAACAATTGGTATTCAATGCTTATCAATATGGAAAATTAAGAACGAAGATACAATGGAGCTAAGAACTGTGAGAGTAAGGATTCATTATGACTATCCTCCCTAAATATTATGGTGATTGTGAATAACAAGGTCATAGTGAAGAGGAATGATGGTACTTGCAGCCTGAATTAGCTTATCAGGGGTAAGAGATCAGTAACACTGATGAAGCTGATAATGTTGGGGAAGGAATTAGTTGGGATTAAAGATCCAACTGTCAAGGAGGGCAAACATGCTTGTTAAGAACAAAAGAAGAATACTTATCATAATAGAAGGAGATTCTGTCGAAATTTCTATGGAATAAGACCTATTATGAATATTCGAGGAAAAATGTTTCTAAGGGAGGGGGGGGGGGGGGAATGTTACACTTTGTAAGTTTAAGACGATAATTAAGAACGTCATTAAGAATTAGGATTCAAATTTTGGAATTAAAGTATATTTCTACATGCTAAATACGGAATAATTTTGGGTTACTACGTGTGACATGGGAGATTTAAAATAATAGTTGTAGATATCCCGTTATGGATTAGTAATGTATATAAGTTACGACAACGAAAATACGAGACGTTATGAAATTCTCGGAAAATTAAAGGAAACGGGAGTTAAAA
Source organism: Przewalskia tangutica (assembly GCA_029844215.1). Classification (NCBI taxonomy): domain Eukaryota; kingdom Viridiplantae; phylum Streptophyta; class Magnoliopsida; order Solanales; family Solanaceae; genus Przewalskia; species Przewalskia tangutica. Next base: position 134,111,668 of record CM056719.1, read on the forward strand.
TTAGAAGAAGTGGAACCTAAACTTTAATTAATACTTGGGGGACTAAGTTAATTATACAACTAGGGACCAAAGTGTAATATTAAGGGACCAAAGTGTTATATTACAATTTCAGATTTTGGGTTAACTTAATAAACCTTTCATTCTCTCTATTCCATTCATTTTCAAGAAACAACACTCTTCATCTCCCTCTCTTCTCTCCCCCACAAACCAGTCGAGACCCCCCCCCCATTTCTGGACAAAAATAGAAGTTTAATACCTCTTCCTATATTACATTGCTCATCTACAAATTAGAAGCAAAATTTAGAACCAAAAACAGTGGGTTTTCTCGGGTCCAGTTGCCGAATTTTAGGCTTGGAATTCTTCAGATTTTGGACAAAATTTTGGGAAGAAAAATGTGTAAGGATGATGGGTTAACATTGTAGAACATATGCATGTCAATTTAGAGTTGAAAAGGTGAAAATTTGGGCAAGAAATAGGGGCTAAAAACCGAAGCAGTTAGCTGTTTTTTTGGGTTTCATTTTTAAGGTAAAATTGTTCTTTTCATTGAATAATTGGAATTGCATGTTGTTGTGATTCAAGAGATGAATTCATGTTAAGGAGGAAATTTGGAATTTAAGATAATGCATGTGATTGTTGTGTGTTGTAGCCGATTTTGGAACTAATTTTATTAATTGTGAAGTTGTCGTATTCGATTGTCGTGTTGATAAGTTCGTCGCTGCCTTGCATGTTGAAATTGAAAAGTAACCTTGATGAATATGAGGTAATTAGTTATATGGAAGTATTGAAATATGGAATTGGATTCTAAGAATTAATAGAAGAGTTTTGGAATTAACATGTGTTATGGCCGAAAATTTTATGAAAATTATTGAGCATGGGTATGAGATATTAGGGGTTGTTTAGTGCTTAAAATATAAGTTATAAACATGTATATATGTTGAGGTAGTTACCTATACATGTCTTGGAAAAATTAAAGTGTAGGAAAGTGCTATTCCACATTCTTGAATTCGCAATATTGCTAGAAGAGTGGATTGCTTCCATGAACTATTTTAACGTAACTAAAGGATTGAATGAACATGATAAATAGGTGTGTTAATCACCTTGATTGTTAACGTTGTTGTCCTTCATGAATATAAAGAGAAAGGAGGTCGTATGATAGCGCATATGAAGTATATTGAACCTAATTTGATTATATCTTGGAATTATGCTTGGTTATTGGTTGGTTGGCATGTGTTGTAAATTGTGGATGTACGTATAAACAGGGGAAGTGCTGCCCGAATTTTTATAGAATAAGTGACTTCATTTCTTTTAAAACCTTAGGCAATTGATGCCTTAAAATCAATTTGCCTTTCACAAATTCAAATCTTTTATCCGTACTTATTTTACTTTGAGTAAATCTTTCTTTGTTAACCTTCCATAAAGCTAATATAACCAACTTCCCATAAAGTCGTTATATTAACGTTATACATTAGTCAAATACATTTTCCTATATCCAAGGGACTTATACTTTTAAAACGAAACAAGTATTATATACTTAAAACACTTCAAGTCCTTTAACTTTGAAAACTTAAGACATCCTTAATACTTTTTAAAGAAGTGAGTTAATCCCCTTACTCACCAAACTTGGCCACTCTTAAAACAAGTAAGGGACATCAAAGTCTTGTACGTCTACCGTACTATAAGTGCAACTACTCATGCTCAAGAGATATGAAAGTTCCACATACCTCTTCGGGTCAATCCACTCGCAAGTCCAATATACCGCACGTAGTATGTTAACCTATAATGACCATAATACGTTCATTAGCCTCTATCTTCAACGTAGAACATTCTAATTGAAAAGTCCCTTATTCCTACGGAAAATTGGACAGCACTTCCTTTGTTTCTACATACTTTGCCACCTTTTTCAAGGCCGAATTTAATAACCAAACATGCCACTTTTAAGGCTCAACAATGCAGTTAACAAATAGGGGATTACACGCCTACTAGACGTGTAAAATTCCGCCCCACAATTGATATCAAACTAGTACAAACTACAAGGTCCAATTCGGCAACTTTGAGGTATAACAACATAAATTCTTATCCAATTCCTTTTTAATCCAAATTCTTATCCAATTCCTACATGCAATATATCTAAAGACAATATTGACAACTACAAGTCCTTTCTTCCACACATGCAACACAATTTACTAGCAAAAGAGAAAGGATTGTTACCTTAGAGCTTACCCAAATTAGTCCAACAAATTCCACTTGCCTTCCTTCCACAATCACCTCCACAAACCTCCTACAAGCTTGTCAACATGTTTCCTTCTTGCCACATTTTCTGAAATTTCTCTAGGCTTTGGTTTCTTCTTGAATTTCTAGAGAGAAGGGAGACGAATTTTAGAGAGAAAGAAGAGAGATTTTTAGAGAGAAGGGAGTTCTTTCAAGAATGACCAAGTCTTCAAGACTTGGTCAATAAATAGGACATGCACAAAATCAGATGGGGGGGGGGGCACTTGTCACCCACCCATGGCCCCTTTTTTAAAAAAACAGTTCTGATTTTCCCCCAGATTCGCAGAAACCCGCCTCGGCGCCGCGGCGCTGAAACCTCTGCAAACTTTCAGCACTTCCGCGCCGCCGCTTCCGGGTCATGGCTGAAACTTCAGCGATTTTGGACTATCCGCCGCGACCCTGCATCCGCGCGTACTGCCCTCGAAGTTGCTTTTCTGCTCGACTTCGCACCGAACTTGTAACTTCCATAACTTTCTAATCCATATCCTATCGACGAACGATTTGTTGCGTTGGGAACTAGACTCAACGAACTACTGATCGGTGTATTTTATATACACTTTTTGAGTCATTTTTAGTTAGTATTTTACTCATTTCATTTATGTTTAGTACAGTATTAGGGTCGTTTTCCTTTCTTTTGTGTCACAGCGGTCAAAAATGGAGAAATGACAAAAAGGAGATGAAATGAGCATAAAAGAGATGAAATTGCACAAAAAAGGGCCAAGAAATGAAGTCTAAGAAGTTCCGGGAATTATAGAGAAAATCAGACGAAGTCCGGACGAGAAAAGACGGCAAAGCGAGTCGCGAGAAAAATATCACCTTGGCTACCAAATCTTGAAAGTCCGAGTTGCTGAATTTGAGCGCGCTGATCTATGCCAGCGGCCGACGCGGGATTTATGAAGTCTGGGCCGAATTTGACATGTTTTCAGAATCCCAAAGGGATAACTTTTCCTACCTAAAGGGATAACTTTTCCTACCTTAAAACCCTTACCTAGAAGGATTCTAATAACTTTTCCTTTCCTACAAATCCCTAACCCTTCACCAAAAGGATTCTTTGGCTATAAATACTCTACATCATTAGAAGAATTATTCATTCTCCATTCTACCATTCACCATTCTACATCCATCCATCCACCATTCCATCTTGTAAATATTCCACAACACAACCCTTGGATGCTAGGCTTGGAGTCTCGTTCTTAAGTAATTTTCTTTTCTTTCTTTTACTTTATTTCAGTTTTGATGTTGGATATTGAATTAGTTCTTGTCATATTTATGGCTAGGAACTAATTCTCTTATAGGGCTTTCTATGTTGAATTGCTTGAAAACTTATGTTATAAATTAATGCATGCTTATGGTTATTGTTCTTATTGAGAGATCTATCCAATAATTGAGTTGAATTCTTGGTAATTAATTGACAACTAATTATCACTATATGATTTCTAATCAGATTCTGAAAAGGGGGGATTGTGAATATGCTGTAAGTTGGGTAGACATTCTTGGATTGGGGATGAAAATACCTCAATTATTTATGTAGCGTTGATGAGAGTCTTAACAACCCTAATTTTGCGCATTGTGCGTGACGGTCAACTATGTTTTTGTTCTTAATCCTCCTATAAAGTTACCCTTATCACCGAAAGGTAGGTAAGAACGATCTGAGGTTGAGTGTTTATATAACCCTAACGGGAGTATAAAATGATTTAGTAAACCGCTTTCTCCAAAAGAAGAATACCATAAGTAATGCATTAGTAAGTGGCATAAGCGGATAGTGAGGATACATAGAAGCCCTATTCTCATCACTCCTGAAGTAAATCTTTATACTCTAAATAGCTTTTATAATTCTTAGTCATAAACAACCAATCAATCATTAATCCACCAAATAGATACTAGAAAATAGATAATTGGTACTTGAACCTAATCCTGAGGGGCGATATTCGGTCTTATCTAAGACTATACTACTTGATACGATAACGTGCACTTGCGTTTAAGTGTGTGCATCTTAACGCGCATCAAGTTTTTGGCGCCGTTGCCGGGGATTAGGCATAGTTCAATATCAAATTTATCTATTTTTAATTTCTAATTTGGTTTTTATTTTTGTTTCTTTAAATTATTTATTTTATTTTCTGTTGAAAAAAATAAAATAATAATAATTAAAAAAAAAAAAACAAGTGTGCCGTGATTCGTTGTTGGTTTTGATTCATCTCAGGGATCCTCAAGACATGGATTTCTACTGTCAATATGATCGAGCTCCAACCATAGAGGAAGAGAGAGAGGAATTGCGAAAAGTCATACTCAGTCTCACTAAGTATCAAGCGCAGTTCATGGACGAAATGAGATTGGCCATAAAGAAGTTGGAACTGCAAATAGGAGAACTCGCAGTCATTTTTAACAGCGAACAACAATTCGAGGAGCCTGAACCAAACCCAACTATTGAGGAATCTGGTGAGATAGTTGGTGTAGAAAAGGAAAAGATTGCAGAGATCCAATTATTTACCTTCTTGGACTCTGTAGAAATCCTTTTTCTTGCACCTATTACAGAAGAACCACCACTAGCTATCACGGCTGATCCCCAATTAGGAAGCCCATACCAGTGAGGTACCCACAGAGTTGAGAGATGTAGAGAATTTCACTGATTCTACGTTATAAAAAGCATAAAAGACAAGCATGTCTTGTGTACTTGGGGGATAATTGTATGTTTAAGGTTCTTGGTTGAGCAAATAGTTATAGGGAAATTGAGACCTATAGCAATAAATCTGCGAATTGCAAGTAGTTCGCAGAAGGATCCAATGGGCACTCGGAAAGGTTAATTGCGTCCGGCTAAAAGACGTTAAAGACAGCGCTTGTTGGGAGGCAACCCAATATTTTTAATTATGTTATTTTAATTTACATCTTTATTTTATTTTATTTTATTTTGTCTTGAAGCAGTCTCACGGTCTAGGGTTCTTGTTTTATGTTGTTGGATGGCGAGTGGACTAAAAGCTAAAGCAGGAAAAAGGCAAAACGCTGAAAAAAGGAAAAGCGATCGTCAGCGCATGGCTGAAATCGAGGCATGGCGCGTAACCTGAAGAGCCACAGTACTAGCGGCGCGCTGAATCTCGAGGGCAGCGCCCGAACCAGAGAGCCATATTTCCGCAAATTCGAATTTTCCTCCTAGACCTCCATTATGACCGCTGTGTTGTGTCAGTAAGTTGTCCATTTTTTTTTTTAGTATTGCACACATTGGGGACAATGTGTGATTTAAGTTTGGGGGTGTTTTATTTATGTCTTGTTATGTTTCAGTTAAGTCTTTTTTATTTTGTTTTGTGTTTATTTTTTGAGTCACAATTTTTTTCTTCTTCTTCTTTTTAAGTCATAATTGCCTGTCAAAGATCATGGATGTTGTAGTTGTTAGAAACACCTAGTGAAGGAAGGTAGAATAATGTAACGGAATTGAAGCAAATATCTAAACACTTAGGTTATATATGCCAAAAACTCACAAAATCTGTCTAATTGGACTTTCTTGCTTAAATTATGCATGCTAAATGATAAATACTTATGTGTTATGATTGCTTGCTATTTGAGGCGAAATAGTTAGGATATGCATGTTAGGGAGATGACTCAGGCATTTCTTTGATAGCCAATTCTTACCATTCTTTTCTATCCCGTACTTTAAAAAATATCCCTAGTCAGCCCCATTGAGCCTAAATTTGAAACTTCTTCTTTGACACCCTATATTCCCACAAATTGTACCATAAGTGAAAATATGAAATAGTGGAATACACTGTGTTAAAAAAAGAGACAAAAAGAGTAAATAAGTCTGTGCACCCCAATACAAAAGTAATAAGAAATAGGCAAAAGCCTAAGTTTGGGGGTGCTTGTCATTATTATATATTTCACTCTCCCAAAACAAAAGAGGGAAAAAATAGAATCGAAGTGAAGGAAAGAACAAAAAGAAAAAGGGAAATATTGAAAAGCTAAAGAGCTTATGGTACACGAAATGAGCCTAAATTGCCTATTTTTACCTACCTATACCTAAGCCTACATTACAACCCTTAAAGTCCTGAAGATCTCTTTTATGCATATCCAGGATTAGTGGAGAATAACAAGTACGCATGTCATAAGATTTTTGAATTTATATGCATGATTTAGTATATTGACTTCCATTAAAGCATGATAAATATGAGTTTGCGAAATATCTAGCTCAATGTGTTTAGTGTGCTGAAAAATTTCATGCTACATGTTCCTGCATATTATTCTACTAACCTTCATGTTTTTCTAGATAACACTAAATGCAGCAAAAGTGATCAATGTCAGTGAGTCTTTTATTTTTCGTTTTTTGAGTCTTTTGTTTCTTTATTTCTATCTTTGCTCGAGGGCGAGCAAAGGTTAAGTTTGGGGGTATTTGATCGGTGTATTTTATATACACTTTTTGAGTCATTTTTAGTTAGTATTTTACTCATTTCATTTATGTTTAGTACAGTATTAAGGTCGTTTTCCTTTCTTTTGTGTCACAGCGGTCAAAAATGGAGAAATGACGAAAAGGAGATGAAATAAGCATAAAAGAGATGAAATTGCACACAAAAGGGCCAAGAAATGAAGTCTAAGAAGTTCCGGGAATTATAGAGAAAATCGATTTAAGTCCGGACGAGAAAAAAGGCGAAAGCGGAAGTCGCGAGAAAAATATCACCGGCGCATTGTAGAAAGCAGCTGGCGCCCAAGTCTTGAAAGTCGAGAGTTGCTGAATTTCAGCGCGCGATCTGCGGTCTGCAGCATGGCGCCAGCGGGATTTATAATCTGGGCGGGTGACATGTTTTCAGAATCCTAAAGGGATTACTTTTCCTACCTAAAGGGATAACTTTTCCTACCTAAAGGGATAACTTTTCCTACCTTAAAACCCTTACCTAAAAGGATTCTAATAACTTTTCCTTTCCTACAAATCCCTAACCCTTCACCAAAAGGATTCTTTGGCTATAAATACTCTACATCATTAGAAGAATTATTCATTCTCCATTCTACCATTCACCATTCTACATCTATCCATCCACCATTCCATCTTGTAAATATTCCACAACACAACCCTTGGATGCTAGGCTTGGAGTCTCGTTCTTAAGTAATTTTCTTTTCTTTCTTTTACTTTATTTCAGTTTTGATGTTGGATATTGAATTAGTTCTTGTCATATTTATGCCTAGGAACTAATTCTCTTATAGGGCTTTCTATGTTGAATTGCTTGAAACTTATGTTATAAATTAATGCATGCTTATGGTTATTGTTCTTATTGAGAGATCTATCCAATAATTGAGTTGAATTCTTGGTAATTAATTGACAACTAATTATCACTATATGATTTCTAATGAGATTCTGAAAAGGGGGGATTGTGAATATTCTGTAAGTTGGGTAGACATTCTTGGATTGAGGATGAAAATACCTCAATTATTTATGTAGCGTTGATGAGAGGCTTAACAACCCTAATTTTGCGCATTGTGCGTGACGGTCAACTAGGTTTTTGTTCTTAATCCTCCTATAAAGTTACCCTTATCACCGAAAGGTAGGTAAGGAACGATACTGGGGTTGAGTGTTTATATAACCCTAACGGGAGTATAAAACGATTTCGTAAACCTGCTTTCTCCAAAAGAAGAATACCATAAGTAATGCATTAGTAAGTAGCATAAGCGGATATTGAGGATACATAGAAGCCCTATTCTCATCACTCCTGAAGTAAATCTTTATACTCTAAATAGCTTTTATAATTCTTAGTCATAAACAACCAATCAATCATTAATCCACCAAATAGATACTAGAAAATAGATAATTGGTACTTGAACCCTAATCCTAGAGGACGATATTCGGTCTTATCTAAGACTATACTACTTGATACGATAACGTGCACTTACGTTTAAGTGTGTGCATCTTAACGCGCATCAACTACATACTAGGCCTTTGAACCACCTAGGAACTCGTAATACAACTGAACATAAACCGCCTCAAAGTTGACTAAAAACCTGTCCGAAACATTCTGTCGACCTATCTTTCAAAAATTTAAAACTTAATTTCTTTCGTATATTCTCATAAGCATGACCTGAATTACGGGGTGTAACATTCTCCCCACTTTAGAAACATTCGTCCCGAATGTTCCTTCAATGCTTACTCAAATCACAGTATCGGCATAGACCCTCTTAACTATTCTTCTTGCAAAAAGAACGCTCTACACGGCCATAACAATACTTAAGCATAATTGGTAAAATAAAATAAAAACTAACAATCAGGAAAGTGGGTTACCTGGAGGTGTAGGGAACAAGTGAGGATACTTCTTCCTCATGTCCTCTTCTGCTTCCCATGTCATTTCCTCTCTGTTCTCATTCCTCCATAAGACCTTGACGGAAGCCACATCCTTTGTCCGTAGTCGTCTAACCTGACGATCGAGTATCGCTATGGGACTCTCCTCATATGCTAACCCCTCTGTCACCTGGACATCACAAATCGGGTGCACTCTAGATGGATCTCCAATACACTTTCGCAACATAGACACATGAAAAACTGGATGTACTGTCTCCAGATCGGACGGCAGATTCAACTCATAGGCAACCTTGCCTACCCTACGGATAATCTGGTAAGGCCCAATGTACCTTGGGATAAGTTTCCCCTTCTTCCCAAATCTCATCACGCCCTTCATGGGTGATACCTTCAGGAAGACCCAATCATCCACCTCAAACTCCAAGTGTCGACGCCGATGATCTACATACGACTTATGTCGACTCTGAGCTGACAATAACCGCTCCTGGATAAGCTTCACCTTATCCACTACCCGCTGAATCAAATCTGGCCCGACTAACTGGACTTCTCCCACCTCAAACCAACCTATCGGTGACCTGCACTTCCTCCCGTATAAGGCCTCATAAGGCGCCATCTGAATACTAGAATGGTAGCTGTTGTTATATGCAAACTCCACAAGAGGTAAATGATCCTCCCAGATACCCCTGAAATCAATAAAACAGGCCCGAAGCATATCTTCAAGTGTCTGGATAGTACGCTCGGCCTGTCCGTCGGTCTGAGGATGAAACGCAGTACTGAGACTCACCTGTGTCCCTAATCCCTTATAGAAAGACCTCCAGAAGTTAGCCGAGAATTGGGCTCCCCTATCTGAAATGATCGATATAGGAACTCCGTGCAGTCTCACAATCTCTCTGATATACAATCTAGCATAATCCTCGGCCGAAAAAATAGTCCTGACTGGAAGAAAATTGGCTGATTTCGTCAGCCTGTCGACAATAACACAGATGGAATCATGCTTCCTCTGAGTGTGAGGTAACCATGTAATAAAGTCCATATTGATCACCTCCCACTTCCATGTCGGAATCTCTATCATCTGCAATAACCCACGAGCACGGTGCTCCACTGACTGGCGACAATTCGGACACTGCGCCACAAAATCCGCAACGTCCCTCTTCAGGCCATCCCACCAATATATACACCTGAGGTCATGGTACATCTTAGTCCATCCCGGATGAATAGAGTAACGAGCACTATGTGCCTCCCCCAAAATCTGCTGACGAAGTCCTACTACATCGGGTATACATAACCTGCCCTCAAATCTTAGCACCCCATCAGGTGCTACCTCAAATAGACTCTTCTCCTCCCGAAGAGCCGTATCTCGATACCGTACCATAATCGGATCCTCATACTGTCGCCTCTTCACCTCCTCGATGATGGAAGACTCGGCAACCTCTTAAACCCGAACCCCATTGCTATCAGAATCAACCAAACGAACTCCAAGGTTCGCTAGCTGATGTAACTCGCGGACCATGCCCCTTTTCTCTGGCTGCACATCTGACAGACTACCCATCGATCTGCGACTAAGGGCATCTGCAACTACATTGGCCTTCCCTGGGTGGTATAGGATATCGACATCATAATCCTTAAGTAGCTCTAACCACCGCTCTGCCATGAGTTCAACTCCTCCGGTGAAGATATCTTTGGAGACTCTTGTGGTCTGTGTAAATATCCACATGAACTCCATACAAATAATGTCTCCAGATCTTCAAGGCATGAATCACTGCTGCCAACTATAAGTCATGTGTGGGATAGTTCTTCTCATGCTTCCTGAGTTTGTCGAGATCGTAGCTATAACTTTACCGTCTTTGTATCGACGCACTTGAGCCCGACACCAGACGCATCACAATAAACCACATATCCGTCTAAACCCTCTGGAAGAGTAAGAACTGGGGCGATCGTCAATTTCTCCTTCAGTAACTGGAAGCTCTCTTCACAAGCATCCGTCCACCGGAACGTAGCTGCTTTCTGAGTCAGCCTAGTCAAGGGTGCTGAAATGGAAGCAAACTTCTCCACAAATCTCCGTTAATAACCCGCAAGGCCCAAAAAGCTACGCACCTCCATTGGTGTAGTGGGTCTAGGCCAAGTCTTGACTGCCTCAATCTTTGCTGTATCAACCCGAATACCATCGGCCCCGATAACATGCCCAAAGAACACAACTGAAGCCAACCAAAACTCGCATTTTGAGAACTTGGCATACAACTGTCGGTCCCTGAGGACTCCCAATACCGCCCTCAAATGATCTGCATGCTTCTGCTCTGTGCGCGAATACACCAGGATATCATCGATGAATACTAAGTTTTAAATTTTTGAAAGATAGGTCGACAGAATGTTTCGGACGGGTTTTTAGTCAACTTTGAGGCGGTTTATGTCCAGTTGCATTACGAGTTCCTAGGTGGTTCAAAGGCCTAGTATGTAGTTCGTTGAGTCTAGTTCCCAACGCAACAAACCGTTCGTCGATAGGATATCGGAGTAGAAAGTTATGGAAGTTACAAGTTCGGTCGCGATGCGTGCGTAAAAGCAACCGGTCGAGGGCCGTGGCGCGCGGATCTGAGGCAGCGGCGCGGATAGTCTGAAAATCGCTGAAGTTGTAGCGCCGGAAAGCAGGGCCGCGGCGCCGGAAGTGCTGAAAGTTTGCAGAGGTTTCAGCGCCGCGGCGCCGGCTGCAGGGCCGAGGCGGGTTTCTGCGAATCTGGGGGGGAAATCAGAACTGTTTTTTTAAAAAAGGGGCCATGGGTGGGTGACAAGTGTCCCCCCCTCTATCTGATTTTGTGCATGGTCTTGAAGACTTGGTCATTCTTGAAAGAACCCCCTTCTCTCTAAAAATCTCTCTTCCTTCTCTCTAAAATTCCTCTCCCTTCTCTCTAGAAATTCAAGAAGAAACCAAAGCCTAGAGAAATTTCAGAAAAGGTGGCAAGAAGGAAACATGTTGACAAGCTTGTAGGAGGTTTGTGGAGGTGATTGTGGAAGGAAGGCAAGTGGAATTTGTTGGACTAATTTGGGTAAGCTCTAAGGTAACAATCCTTTCTCTTTTGCTAGTAAATTGTGTTGCATGTGTGGAAGAAAGGACTTGTAGTTGTCAATATTGCATTTAGATATATTGCATGTAGGAATTGGATAAGAATTTGGATTAAAAAGGAATTGGATAAGAATTTATGTTGTTATACCTCAAAGTTGCCGAATTGGACCTTGTAGTTTGTACTAGTTTGATATCAATTGTGGGGCGGAATTTTACACGTCTAGTAGGCGTGTAATCCCCTATTTGTTAACTGCATTGTTGAGCCTTAAAGGTGGCGTGTTTGGTTATTGAATTCGGCCTTGAAAAAGGTGGCAAAGTATGTAGAAACAAAGGAAGTGCTGTCCAATTTTCCGTAGGAATAAGGGACTTTTCAATTAGAATGTTCTACGTTGAAGATAGAGGCTAATGAACGTATTATGGTCATTATAGGTTAACATACTATGTGCGGTATATTGGACTTGCGAGTGGATTGACCCGAAGAGGTATGTGGAACTTTCCTATCTCTTGAGCATGAGTAGTTGCACTTATAGTACGGTAGACGTACAAGACTTTGATGTCCCTTACTTGTTTTAAGAGTGGCCAAGTTTGGTGAGTAAGGGGATTAACTCACTTCTTTAAAAAGTATTAAGGATGTCTTAAGTTTTCAAAGTTAAGGGACTTGAAGTGTTTTAAGTATATGATACTTGTTTCGTTTTAAAAGTATAAGTCCCGTGGATATAGGGAAATGTATTTGACTAATGTATAACGTTAATATAACGACTTTATGGGAAGTTGGTTATATTAGCTTTATGGAAGGTTAACAAAGAAAGATTTACTCAAAGTAAAATAAGTACGGATAAATGATTTGAATTTGTGAAAGGCAAATTGATTTTAAGGCATCAATTGCCTAAGGTTTTAAAAGAAATGAAATCACTTGATTTAGAAGCCTATAATATTTCTAAAAGGAAATGTGACTTGTCTTGAAAAGTAGTCGTGACTTGATACTACGGTTATTAGTATCTTGGAAGTTTTATATAAAAATGAGTCATTTCTTAAAAGGTTAGAGGTACGTGGTACTTGGGTTGAATTTCCGGATCTTCTCTTAAATGACATGTTAGTGCCTTAAGTAAACTAAAATGAGAGGATATATTACTAATGTTATTAAGAAGTTAGGGGATTTCTTAACTTGCTTATGTTATGATAAGCCGGTAGCGCTTATGTTATGTATGATAGCCGGTTGTGCTAGGTTATATATTATTACGGGGTAGACCCCGGGTTACTACTTATTCCATGGATTTGCTACCCATGATGCGAGTGCGGCGTTTGTACTCATGCGGGCCCACCGGGTCCATGCGGGTGAAATAGTCCCATGCGGGTGAAATAGTCCCATGCGAGGCGGATGACCTCATGCGGGTCCACAGGACCTATGCGGGTGAAATAGTCCCAGGAGTAGGATTGCTTAATGATACTACGGGCGAGGGACCCTGTTTTGATCATGAGCCTCCTATTTTTATGCAGTAAAATTTATACTTGTTACTCTCATTATTAGTAAGGCACAGTGCACTGAAATTTGATTATCATCCATATCTCCAGCTTTATTTAGACTTATGATATTATTACAGTATTTTCCAGTTTTACATACTTGATACATATTGTGTACTGACCCCCTTCCTCGGGGGCTGCGTTCATGCCGCAGGTAAGGGTAAGCAGGTGGTGGATCCTCATTCTTAGGATCTTTGATCAGGTGTCAGAAGCTCCATTTCTCCGGAGGCTTGACTTTTGGTACGGTTCTCCCTGATGTTATAGATATCATGTGCATTCAGGGGTATGACGGGGCCCTGTCCCGTCATAGTTGTTACAAACTCTTAGAGGCCTGTAGTCCTGTTATAAATTGGGTTGTTAAGGATGTAACTGTTCAGTTTTTGTTATAGTTATATTTACGGAAAGGTAGCCATTTGGGTTAGCCTGTTTCATTTTTTTATATTGTTTCTTGTTATGAGTTTACTTCCGCTGGTTTTCTCTGATGTTGTATCACAAGGGTGCCCGGGGTAAGGCACCAGTCACGGGCCCGAGGTCGGGTCGTGACAGAATATGTACAAGATACCTCCTTTAGGTCAGCCTCCTTCTCTTTTAAAGAAAACCCTAGGGCTTAAGTATGTTGCAGATTTTGTGCCCTATGGACCCTTTTGCCCTTGGCCAAATTAACTTCGGAACTGAAATTTTCGCGTCGGCGCTGCGGCGCCATAATTCCTTTGGCCTATCAGTTGTTCCGGCGCCGCGGCCCTGCTGTTCGGCGCCGTGGCGCTGCATGACTTTCGTCCGGATTGTCAATTTCTGTCTTTTTCTGCCCCAGATTCCTCCTTTTATGCCCATTTTTCGCTCCTTTTTACCATTTTGCCTTTTCGAAGCGATGTGACTCAAAAGAAAGAAAAACAACCCTAATACTATACTAAACACAACAAAAACGTTTAAAATACTAACTAAAAATAACTCAAAAAATGTATATAAAATATGCCTAACAAACCCCCAAACTTAACCTTTGCTCACCCCTCGAGCAAAGATCAAACAAAAATCAAAGAACAAAAACAAAAAAAGGACTCAAAGACGCAAATCAAGCAGCTGCACAAGGTTACTTAGAAACACATGAACGTTAGTTGAGATAATATGTTGGAACAGGTATAACATGAATTTAACAATCTAGAATTTTTAGTAAGATATTTCGCAAATTCATTTCAATCACAATCAATGGAAGCATGAACACCTAACATATGCATGTCAATTTCATTTTCATTTTTCTCAAAGTTTCATGAGTCTGTTTACTTGCTATTCTCCACTAATCATGGACATACATACTAGAGATCTTCAGGACTTTTCAGGGTTATATGTAGGCTTAGGCAGGGGTAGGTAAGATTAAGCATTTAGGCTCAATTTACATACCATAAGCGTTTTTCTCATTCAACTATTTCATCTCATTCTTTTTGGTATTCTTTTCAAGTTATACCTATCATTCCCCTCTTTTCTTTTTGGTTGAGAGCATGAAATACATTTACATAGGCACCCCCAAACTTAAACTTTTCCATTTTTCATTGGGGTGCATAACGTTTCACACTCTTTTTGTATTTCTTTTTCACTCTTTTCCTCACTATCTTCAATTACTGCTTATGGCACACAAGGGAACATAGGGTGTCAAAAAAATAACTTTTATTTTAGGCTAAAAAAGAATGACTAGGGATATATTTTAGTGCATGGTAGGTAATGAATGGTAAGAAGGGCTAACAAAGAAATGCATGAATCATCTCCCTAACATATACATCCTAACTATTTCGCATCAAATAACAAGTAAGCAGACTCATAGACGTTTATTTTCACAATTGATAACACATAGGCTAAGCACAAAATATTACAAATAATTAGACTTACATGAATCTTTGGCATATCTAACTTAAGCACACAGATTTTAGCTTCTCATTCCATTACATTATCCACTTAATTCACTAGGCGTTTCAAGTAAACACGTCATGCATGATCATAAAAACAAATTCTGACTCATATAAAACACAAAAAAACAAACAAAAAGACTCAAAAATAGACACATACAAATAAAATAAGAAACTCCCCCCCCCCCCCCAACTTAAACGACACATTGTCCCAAATGTGTAAGACTCAAAAATAAAAGGGACGACTTACAGACAATAGCGACTCAAAATGGTGGTGGTGGCGGCGGATACTGCATTAACGGAGAATTTCTCATTGGCGACGCGACACCTAATTTCCTGCAACCCTCTGATTAATCGGCACCGCGGCTCTGCATTATGGCGCCGCGACACTGCATTGATTTTTTTACTTTCCAGCATTTTTCCGGGCTTCATGTCCACTTTCCTCACCTGTCATCACAACACAAACAAAAATACCAAACATGTGACTGTTCAATTTAAAATAAAATAAACTAAAATGAAAAATTTAAATAACACAATTAAAACCTTGGGTTGCTGATGCGCGATTTATGCACACACTAACGCAAGTGCACGTATCGTGACAAGTAATATAGTCTAGGTAAGACCGAATATCGTCCTTAAGGACTGGTTTTCAAGTACCGATTATATATCCTATGGTATCTATTTGGTTAACGTCAATTGAATTGGAATTCTAAACTAATAATGCTGGAAATAAACTAATTATGAAAATACTTTGATTTAAATCAGTTATAATGGAGAATTAGGGCTTCCAAGATCATCAACTATCCACTCTATTCAATCATTAATACAATTAGACTAACTTCTTCTTCTACGTTAAGATAGCAGGTTAACTAAGACGTTTTATACTCCTGTTAATGTTATATAAACACTCAACCCCAGTATAGCACCTTTCTACCTTTCGGTGATAAGATTGACTATAGAGGAGGATTAAGACCAAAAACCTTATTAATACTACACAAGTATCGGGGTACTTTCGTCCACGATTTAACCTATGTTTATCCAACTACAACATATTCACAACCTCCCCTTTCGGATTTCGGTTAGAAATCATAAGAATTATGATAATTAGTGATCAATTAATTATCAAGCAATTGATGCGCGATTTAATGCACACACTTTAACGTAAGTGCACGTTGTCGAGTCAAGTAATATAGTCTTGAAGACCGAGTTATCGTTCTCAGGGATTAGTGTTCAAGTACCAACTTCTATTCTTTGTTATCTATTTGGTGACCGATATTTGAGTTGTTGATTATAACTAATAATTATAAAGACTAATTAACTATGTGTTTACTTCAGTGATGATGGAAATAGGGCTTCCAAGTCTCCTCAACTATCCGCTTATATTACTTATTAATGCAATAAATTATGGTTCTTCTTCTTTTGGAGATAGCAGGTTTACTAATCCGTTTTATACTCCCGTTAAGGCTATATAAACACTCAACCCCAGTAGCGCTCCTTTCTACCTTTCGGTGATAAGGATGACTCTATAGGAGGATTAAGAACAAAAACTCATGTTTAACGCTACACAAGTAATTGAGGTATTTTCATCCCCAATTCGACCTATGATTACCCAACTACAGCATAGTCACAACCTCCTCCTTTCGAAGTTTGATTAGAAATCATATAAATAATGATAATTAATGATCAAGTAATTACCAAGCATTCAAAACAACTATTGGATAAATCTCAACAATAAGAAGAACAACCATAAACATGCATTAATTCATAAAATAAGGTTCAAGTGAATTGACATGGAAAGCCCTATATTAGAATTAGTTCCTAGCCATAGACATGACAAAAACTACTTCAATATCCAAAATAAAAACTGAAATAAAGTAAAAGAAAGAAAAGAAATTACTAAGTAATGGTCTCCAATCTTGAACTCCAAGAATCTTGTGTTGTTGGCAAGAAGGGAACCCTTTAAAACTGCCTAGGGTTCTCTTTTTATAGCCTTCAAACCGCCCTTAAGGTTTTCCTTCAGGCCTGGCCCATAAAATCGTCTAAAACCTGATTTTTCCCGCGTCGGCGCCGCGGCGCCGGAAGTTTCGTGTTGTTCTGATGATTAGGCGCCGCGGCGCTGCACTCTGCTGTCTGGAGGCGTCACGGCGCTGGAACTTCTGCACGCCTCTGAATGTTGGGCGCCTGGTTCTGCTGGCTGGAGGCGCCGCGGCGCTGGCCCGTGTCCGTGCCTGGTTCGCCACTTTCTCGCATTTTAAGCTCTGGAACCTCCACTTTTGCCCTCTTTTCGCTCATTTTCCGCCAAAGAGCCACTTTAACCAATTTGACTCAAAAGAAAGAAAATTTATCCTAAGACGACACATATTTGTACAAAAAGGGACAAAAGACTCACTAAAAACGACTCAAAAAGTGTATATAAAATACACCGATCAAATACTCCCAAACTTAACCTTTGCTCGCCCTCGAGCAAAGATCAAAAAGAAAGAAATAAAGACTCAAGTAAAAGAAAAATAAAAGACTCAATGACATTGATCACTTTGCTGCATTGGTGTCACTTAGAAAAATATAAAGATTAGCAGAATAATATGCAGGAACATATAACATGAAATTTTAGCACTCTAAACACATTAAGCTAGATATTTCGCAAACTCATTTTTATCATGCTTAATGGAAGTCAAAATACTGAATCATGCATGTTAATTTTCAAAAATCCTATGACATTTTTACTTGCTATTCTCCACTAATCATGGATATGCATACAAGAGATCTTCAGGACTTTTCAGGGTTGTAATGTAGGCTTAGGCATGGGTAGGTAAAAATAGGCATTTAGGCTCATTTTGTGTACCATAAACTCTTTAGCTTTTCAATGTTTCCTTTTTCTTTTGATTTCTTTTCTTCACTTCAAATCTATATTTCCCCTCTTTTGTTTTGAGAGCATGAAATGTATTCTAATAACAAGCACCCCCAAACTTAGCCTTTTGCCTATTTCTTATTACTTTTTTATTGGGGTGCATCAACCTTGTTTGCTCTTTTTGTCTCTTTTTTAACACATTTTATTCCACTATTTCACATTTTTACTTATGGCACAAGTGTGGGAATATAGGGTGTCAAAGAAAAAATTTCATTTTTAGGCTCAATGGGGCTGACTAGTGATATTTTTAATGTCAGGGATAGAAAAGAGTGGTAAGAATTGACTAATCAAAGAAACGCCTGAGTCATCTCCCTAACATGCATATCCTAACTATTTCGTCTCAAATAGCAAGCAATCATAACACATAGGTTTTAATCATTTATCATGCATAGTTCAAGCAAGAAACCCCAAATAGACAGATTTCATGAGTTTTTGGCATATCTAACCTAAGTGTTTAGATAGTTGCTTTTAATTCCATTACATTATTCCACCTTACTTCACTAGGTGTTTCTAGTAACTACAGCATGCATGATCTTTGACAGACAATTATGACTCAAAAAGAAAAAAAATTATGACTCAAAAATACACAAAACAATAAAAAAGACTCAAACATACTACACAATAAGACACAAATAAGACACCCCCCCAAACTTAAATCACACATTGTCCCCAATGTGTGCAAGACTCAAAGAGAATAAAAGAAACAATACACTTACAAACTTGGTTTAAAATGGTGGTGGTGGCGGTGGCGGTGGATAGTGCATTGACCACTGGTTGAACAAGGAACTCATCTCATTAATTTGCTGCCTCATTTCTTGTTGTCCTTGTATCACCGTGTCCAAATTCTGCATCATCCTTATCTGATTAGATGCGCTCCATCATGGGCCTTGGAGGTTACGATTACGTGGGTGGTGGTCGCTTTCTTCGCCTCATAGTGAGCCTCTGTTTGTGCTCATCTTCATCCATGTAGCCTCTGCTTTTCTTCTTTGGTGGTCTTTGGTGCTCTTCTTCTTCTTTGAGGACTTGGAGTGCAGGAAGGAGTGCACTATCCCATATGACACAGGCAGTTGGTTTCTCTCACGAGTATCAGTGGGTAGGGTTGGGACCGCATTTATGGCGCATAAACTTGTAATAAGTGAGCCATGTCCCAACCCACCTGTTGTTACCAACCTGCTGGTCTCTTCAATACTTTGCACTATCTTCTTTCCCACATCAATCTTCTTCCCCGGCATGATTCCATATATCAATTTGATCCTGTCTTCTGGCACTCTGGTAAAGTGCGTTGATGGAATCAGGCGACGGCGAAATCTGACCAACCGCGCTGCTTTCTTGAACTGACACATGCTCAGTCCTCTTGATCCATTTATGGCAATATCAAATGCAGCCCCAGGGTAGCTCAATGTGCCTGCGACGGTATTCCAGTCGATGTTGTTAGTGTTTCTAGACCATGTTCTGAAGTAGCTTCGGTCTTCACCTCTTTCTTCAACATCAACTGTTTCCAATATCGCATTGACCTCTTCTGCCGTCACAGGCACATATTTTCCCCTCACAAAGCATCCATTGTCCACCTTCTCTGGAAGATTAGCATAAAATTCACGCACCATCACTGTGTTCATTGGTGCTATCTTTTGCGGGTTTACAAATATTTTCCACCCCATCATCTCAATCATCGCCCGAATTGGCTCATAGACATCCTCCTCCCCAAGCGAATCCCTTTGATAGTCCATTCCCCTTTCAGGGATTAAGGGCCTAGTACTAAGCTTTTTGTATCTTTCATGAGCTTGTTGGCTAATAAACCTAGTATCATCATATTGAGGGGCTGAGGTGGCTGTGGAGGCTCTTCTCTTTTTGGCAGACATGTTTAGATCACTTTTTGCAGCGTTTGCTTAGTATCACAAATGTTCCCTGATCGGTGTAATTTATATACACTTTTCGAGTCATTTTTAGTTAGTCTTTTGTCCCGTTTTGTACAAATAAGTGTCGTATTAGGATATATTTTCTTTCTTTTGAGTCAAAGTGGTTAAAATGGCCCAATGGCGGAAAAGGAGCCAAAAGAGGGCAAAAGTGGAGGTTCCAGAGCTTAAAAGACGAGAAAGTGGCGAGCAGCGTAACATGGGCGGCGCGCGGCGCCTCTGCAGTGCGGGGCGCGGCGCCCAATATCGAAGACGCGAAGTTAAAGCGCGCGGCTTCTAAACGGCCAGTGCGGGGCGCGGCGCAAATCATCGAAACATCGCGAAGCTTGCGCATGGCGCCGATAGCGAACGCGGCGCCAAATCATCAGAAACATCGCAGAAGTTTCGGCGCCGCGACGTCGATAGCAGGGCCGCGGCGCCTACGCGGAAAAATCAGGTTTAATGACCAGTGCAGGCGGGCTGAAGGAAAAGTTTGAGGCGGTTTGAGCACATAAAGGAGAACCCTAGGCAGTTTTTAAGGGTTCCCTTTCTTGCACAACACAAGGCTTCTTGGATTGAAGATTGGAGACCATAATTTAGTAATTTCTTTTCTTTTCTTTTCTTTATTTCAGTTTTTATGATGAACATTGAATTAGTTCTTGTCATGTCAATGGCTAGGAACTAATTCCATTATAGGGCTATCCATGTTAAATCACTAGAAACTTATGTTATGAATTGATGCATGGTTATGGTTATTCTTCTTCTTGTTGAGATTTATCCAATAATTGCTTTGAATGCTTGGTAATTAATTGATCACTAATTATCATTATTTATATGATTTCTAATCAAACTTCGAAAGGAGGAGGTTGTGAATATGCTGTAAGTTGGGTAGACATATTTTGGATTGGGGATGAAAATACCTCAATTACTTGTGTAGCATTAACGAGAGGTCTAAACACCTAATTTTACGCATGGCGCCTGACGGTTAACTAGGTTTTTGGTCTTAATCCTCCTATAGAGTCATCCTTATCACCGAAAGGTAGAAAGGAGCGATACTGGGGTTGAATGTTTATATAGCCTTAACGGGAGTATAAAACGATTTAGTAAACCTGCTAGCTCCAAAAGAAGAAGAACCATAATTCATTGCATTAATAAGTAACATAAGCGGATAGTTGAGGAGACTTGGAAGCCCTATTCCTATCACTACTGAAGTAAACACATAGTTAATTAATCTTTATAATTGTTAGTATAATCAACAAACTCAAATATCGGTTACCAAATAGATACCAAAAGATAGATAATTGGTACTTGAACACTAATCCTTGTGGACGATATTCGGTCTTACCTAGACTATATTACTTGTCACGATAACGTGCACTTGCGTTAAAGTGTGTGCATCTGTTCGCGCATCAAGTTTTTGGCGTGTAGTTGGGATCGGCATAGTTCAATATCAATTTTATCTATTTTTAATTTCTAATTTGGTTTTTATTTTTGTTTTATTATTTTCTTTAAATTATTTATTTTATTTTGTGAAAACAAGTGTGTCGTGATTCGTTATTGGTTTTGATTCATCTCAGGGATCCTGAAGACATGGATTTCTACTGTCAATATGATAGAGCTCCAACCATAGAGGAAGAGAGGAAGGAGTTACGAGAAGCCATACTCAGTTTCACTAGGTATCAAAATCAGTTCATGGACGAAATGAGAATGGCCATGAAGAAGTTGGAAACACAAATAGGAGAACTTGCGGTCATGCTGAACAGCGACACGCAAGAAGAGAAATCTGCACTTGTGGAAGGCAATATGGAAGCACAATGTCAGGAGATTGACCTGAAGAATGCCGAACCAGTGGAGATAGAAAGTTCGCGGCGGCCAGCCTTGGCGCGATGAAACGGGCATGGCGCGAAGATCTCGAGACAGGAAGGAGTTCGGCGCGGCTGAGCGAGCCAGAAAAGTCGGTAGAAGGCTGTGACGCACCCCAGGTGAAGGTACCATACCCCCAGAGGTTAAAAACATGTGCTCTTGACAAGCAATTCTCTAGATTTGTGGAAATTCTCAAACAATTGCAGCTCAATATCCCGTTTGCTGAAGCATTAGAGCAGATGCCGAGCTATGTGAAGTTCATGAAGGATGTTCTTAGCAAAAAGAGGAGGATAGAGGACTACGAAATAGTGGTGTTGACTGAGGAATGTAGTGCCATCCTACAGAGAAAACTACCTCAGAAATTACAAGATCCAGGGAGCTTCACCATCCCATACACCATTGGAAAGTTTGAATGTCAGAAAGCTTTGTGCGACTTGGGGGCAGACATAAATATGATGCCTTATCTAGTTTTCTGCAAACTTGGAATGGGAGAAGTCAAACCTACAAACATCACTTTGCAGTTAGCTGACCGCTCCATAGTTCATCCTAGAGGAGTCATCGAAGATGTATTAGTGAAGGTAAACAAGTTCATCTTTCCAGCTGACTTCGTTATCTTAGACATAAAAGATAACGATGGAATCCCCATCATACTTGGCAGACCCTTCTTAGCCACAGGACAGGCTCTCATTGATGTTCACAAAGGAGAGTTGAAGCTTCGGGTGGATGAAGAAGAAGTGACTTTCAATGTCTTTCGGGCAGCAACTTTTCCAGATGCCAATGATAACTGCTCCGCCATTGATTTTATCGAAGATGCAGTGTCAGTCAAAGGGTTCAGACATGATGATACGCTTGAAGAAGTACTGACCAAATGGGATGATAGTAGTAGAAACGACCCAGGGCTGATGGAGTATGCAAATTGGATGAAGGGTTATGAGAAATGGGATAAAAGGATATATGAAGAGCTTGGGCAGATGCCAGAAAGATCAATACCATCCATAGAGAAGGCTCCAGAGTTAGAGTTAAAAATCCTACCCAATTATTTATAATACCAATACCTAGGTGAAGATAAAACCCTACCAGTGATCATTTCACGCCACCTATCCACCGAAGAGATTGATAAACTGCTAAGAGTGTTGAGGGATCACAAGCGTGCCATTGGATGGACATTAGCAGACATAAAAGGGATAAGTCCATCGACGGTAATGCATAAGATCCGTCTAGATGAGGAGAGCAGACCATCCATCGAGGCACAAAGGCGACTAAACCCAAACATGAAAGAGGTAGTCAGAAAGGAAATCCTGAAATGGCTCGATGCATGAGTAATTTACCCTATATCTGACAGCGCATGGGTGAGTCCGGTACAAGTGGTGCCCAAAAAGGGTGGAATAAAAGTGGTGACCAACGAAAGGAACGAACTCATTCCTTCTAGAATAGTTACTGGGTGGAGAATCTGCATTGACTATCGCAAGTTGAACAAGGCAACCAGAAAAGACCATTTCCCTTTGCCATTTCTAGATCAAATATTCGATAGACTTGCAGGGCACAACTACTACTGCTTTTTGGATGGGTACTCAGGGTATCACCAGATTGCAATAGCACCAGAAGATCAGGAGAAGACAACATTCACTTGCCCTTTTGGTACATTTGCATTCAGAAGGATGCCATTCGGACTTTGCAATGCACCTGCAACCTTTCAGAGGTGTATGATGGCAATTTTCTAAGACATGGTGGAGAGGACTATAGAGATCTTTATGGATGATTTTTCGATCTTTGGAGCATCGTTCGATGAATGTTTGAGGCACTTAGAAGCAGTATTAAGCCGGTGTGAAGAATCTAACCTTGTGCTAAACTGGGAGAAATGTCACTTCATGGTAACAGAAGGAATTGTCCTGGGACACAAAATATCAAACCAAGGTATTGAGGTAGACAAACAAAGATTTCAGTAATCGAAAATCTCTCACCTCCAGTATCAACAAAAGGGGTCAGAAGCTTTCTTGGGCATGCAGGTTTCTATAGAAGATTCATCAAGGATTTTTCAAAGGTTTCAAAGCCTCTTTCCACATTGCTAATGACGGGGGTTGCCTTTGACTTCAATAAGGAATGCTTATCCGCTTTTCAGACACTCAAGGAGAAGCTTATTTCAGCACCCATAGTCATAGCACCAAACTGGGAGCTTCCATTTGAACTAATGTGCGTCTGGCGATTATCTGATAGAGATCGTGCTTGGACAGAGAATCGACAAGGTATTCAGATCCATTTACTATGCTAGTAAAACTCTAAATGACGCACAGTTAAATTACGCGACTACAGAAAAGGAATTGCTAACAATAGTGTATGCATTTGAGAAGTTCAGGCCATACTTGATTGGAAATAAGGTGATAGTATACACTGACCATTCTGCCATAAAGTACTTGATGACAAAGAAGGATGCAAAACCTTGCCTCATTCGATGGGCCTTGCTTCTACAAGAATTTGATGTGGAAATTCGTGACAAGAAAGGAACAGAGAATTCAGTTGCAGACAACTTGTCAAGACTGGAGAACACAGAGAGCCATAACACCAAGGATGTGCAGATAAATGATCACTTTCCAGACTAACAACTATTTCAAGTAAGTGCGAATCTTAATTTACCTTGGTACGCTGATTTTGTTAATTTTCTTGCGGCTAAGGTAATACCCATAGAATTGACAAGACAGCAAGTGAAGGGGTTTTACGCCGAAGTAAAGCACTACTATTGGGAGGAGCCTATGTTATACAAACACTGTGCCGATCAAGTCATCAGGCGATGTATACCAGATGAGGAGATGCACCAGGTTCTCACTCATTGCCACACCCTATCATGTGGTGGACACTTTGGGGCATCAAGAACATCGTAAAAGGTACTGCAAAGTGGATTCTATTGGCCAACACTTTTTAAGGATGCCCATGCCTTTGTGAAGAGATGTGATAGTTGTCAGAGAACAGGGAACATTTCAAGATGAAACGAAATGCCTTCGCAAGGAATATTGGAAGTGGAACTATTTGATGTGTGGGGAATCGATTTCATGGGACCATTCCCGCCATCCTTTGGAAATCAATATATCCTTCTGGCAGTGGACTATGTGTCCAAATGGGTAGAAGCGAGCCTGAAATAAAGCAGCAAAGATGTTCGTAAATTCCTTCAAAAGAATATTTTCACAAGGTTCGGCACTCCGAGAGCCATCATCAGTGACGAAGGAAGTCATTTTTGCAACAAGCAACTGAATTCATTGCTCTCCCGATATGGAGTCTACCACCGCACCACAACTGCCTACCACCCTCAAGCGAATGGGCAAGCAGAAGTGTCAAATAGGGAAGTGAAGATCATATTAGAAAAGACGGTGAACGGCTCAAGGAAGGACTGGTCTATCAAACTGGATGACACATTATGGGCATACCGGACAACATTCAAAACACCAATTGGTATGTCACCATATAAATTAGTTTTTGGTAAAGCATGTCATTTGCCAGTAGAGTTGGAACACAGAGCGTATTGGGCAATGAAGAAGTTAAACATGGGCCTTGGCGGCGGGACGAGAGGAGGCTACTACAGCTAAGCGAGTTAGATGAATTCAGGCACAATGCCTATGAGAATGCAAAGATCTACAAGGAACGAACGAAAGTATGGCACGACAAGAGGTTGATACCGAAAGACTTCCAAGAAAGACAACAAGTGCTTTTATTCAACTCAAGGTTGAAATTATTTCCAGGCAAGTTAAAATCACGTTGGACAGGACCATACATGGTGGTAAGAGTATTCCCATATGGTGCAATTGAAATAAAAGGGAGAGAGGGAGCTTCCTTCAAGGTAAACGGACAGAGCTTAAAACCCTATCTGATCAATGAAATGGAATACATGAACTTAGTAACCTCTCACACCCTAGAATAATAAGGAACTTGCGTCCGGCTAAAAGACGTTAAAAACAACGCTACTTGGGAGGCAACCCAAGGTATTTCAGTTATTTAGTTTAAATGCAATTAGTCTTTATTTAGAATAGTCTCACGGAGGTAGTGTCTGTGTTGTGTTGACAGGTGAAAGCCAAGAACTTGGAAGGCGAAAACTGAAGAGAAGCCAAGATTTCCAGAAAATCGCCAGAGCGCCGCGGCGCAGAAGATCCAGAAGAACGCAGGAATTTGGGCGCCGCGGAGCCAATTTGCAGAGCCGCGGCGCCTCAACAGAAAAATCTGAATTTTTTTTAGACGCCTCGATCCGAAGGCCCTGTCGCCAAATCAAAAATCCAGAGCTCTCCTCCCCTCACGGAATTCAAAGTACTATCCACCGCCACTGCCACCATTTTAACCAAGTTGTAAGTGTCTTGTTTTCTTTTATTGTCCTTGAGTCTTGCACACATTGGGGACAATGTGTGATTTAAGTTTGGGGGGGTGATTTAATTGTGTCTTATTGTTATAGTATGTTTAAGTCTTTTTGTTGTTTTTGTGTATTTTTGAGTCATAATTTTTTTTTCTTTTGAGTCATAATTGTCTGTCAAAGATCATGTATGCTGTAGTTACTAGAAACACCTAGTGAAGTAAGGTGGATAATGTAACGGAATAAAAGCAACTATCTAAACACTTAGGTTAGATATGCCAAAAACTCACAAAATCTGTCTATTTGGAGTTTCTTGCTTGAATTGTGCATGCTAAATGATGAAAACCTATGTGTTATGATTGCTTGTTATTTGAGGCGAAATAGTTAGGTTATGTATGTTAGGGAGATGACTCAGGCGTTTCTTTGTTAGCCAATTCTTACCACTCTTTTCTATCCCTGACATTAAAAGTATCTCTAGTCAACCCCATTGAGCCTAAAAATTGAACTTTTTCTTTGACACCCTATATTCTCATACTTGTGCCATAAGTAAACATGTGAAATAGTTGGAATAAATTGTGTTAAAAAAAAGAGACAAAAATAGTGAACAAAAGTGATGCACCCCAATAAAAAAGTAACGAGAAATAGGCAAAAGCCTAAGTTTGGGGGTGTTTGTTATTATAATACACTTCACTCTCCCAAAACAAAAGAGGGGAAAGATAGATTTGAAGTGAAGAAAAGAAATCAAAAGAAAAAGGGAAAAATTGAAAAGCTAAAGAGCTTATGGTACACAAAATGAGCCTAAATGCCTATTTTTACCTACCCGTGCCTAAGCCTACATTACAACCCTTAAAAGTCCTGAAGATCTCTTAGATGCATAGCCATGATTAGTGGAGAATAGCAAGTAAACATGTTATAGGAATTTTGAAATTAACATGCATGATTCAGTATTTGACTTCCATTAAGCATGATAAAAATGAGTTTGCGAAATATCTAGCTTAATGTGTTTAGAATGCTGAAATTTCAGGCTATATGTTCTTGCATATTATTCTGCTAACCTTCATGTTTTTCTAAGTAACACCAATACAGCAAAAGTGATCAATGTCATTGAGTCTGTTTATTTTCCTTTTTCCTTGAGTCTTTATTTCTTTCTTTTTATCTTTGCTCGAGGGCGAGCAAAGGTTAAGTTTGGGGGTATTTGATCGGTGTAATTTATATACACTTTTCGAGTCATTTTTAGTTAGTCTTTTGTCCCGTTTTGTACAAATAAGTGTCGTATTAGGATATATTTTCTTTCTTTTGAGTCAAAGTGGTTAAAATGACCCAATGGCGGAAAAGGAGCTAAAAGAGGGCAAAAGTGGAGGTTCCAGAGCTTAAAAGACGAGAAAATGGCGAGCAGCGGCTAAACACGGGCGGCGCGCGCTCCTACCAACAGTGCGGGCGCGGCGCCCAATATCGTAAGACGCGAAGTTGAAGCGCGCGGCTAGACAAACGAGAGTGCGGGCGCGGCAAATCATCGTAAACATCGCGAAGTTTGTGGCCGCGCCGACGTGAAAAATCGAGTTTAATGACGAATTGGGCGGGCACGAAGGAAAAGTTTGAGGCGGTTTTGAGCCTATAAAAGGAGAACCCTAGGCAGTTTTTAACGGTTCCCTTTCTTGCACAACACAAGGCTTCTTGGATTGAAGATTGGAGACCATAATTTAGTAAATTTCTTTTCTTTTCTTTTCTTTATTTCAGTTTTTATGATGAACATTGAATTAGTTCTTGTCATGTCAATGGCTAGGAACTAATTCCATTATAGGGCTTTCCATGTTAAATCACTAGAAACTTATGTTATGAATTGATGCATGGTTATGTTTATTCTTTCTTCTTGTTGAGATTTATCCAATAATTGCTTTGAATGCTTGGTAATTAATTGATCACTAATTATCATTATTTATATGATTTCTAATCAAACTTCGAAAGGAGAAGATTGTGAATATGCTGTAAGTTGGGTAGACATATTTTGGATTGGGGATGAAAATACCTCAATTACTTGTGTAGTGTTAACGAGAGGTCTAAACACCTAATTGTACGTATGGCGCGTGACGGTTAACTAGGTTTTTGGTCTTAATCCTCCTATAGAGTCATCCTTATCACCGAAAGGTAGAAAGGAGCGATACTGGGGTTAAATGTTTATATAGCCTTAACGGGAGTATAAAACGATTTAATAAACCTGCTAGCTCCAAAAGAAGAAGAACCATAATTCATTGCATTAATAAGTAACATAAGCGGATAGTTGAGGAGACTTGGAAGCCCTATTCCCATCACTACTGAAGTAAACACATAGTTAATTAATCTTTATAATTGTTAGTATAATCAACAAACTCAAATATCGGTTACCAAATAGATACCAAAAGATAGATAATTGGTACTTGAACACTAATCCTTGTGGACGATATTCGGTCTTACCTAGACTATATTACTTGTCACGATAACGTGCACTTGCGTTAAAGTGTGTGCATCTTTTCGCGCATCATTCCCCAACACTATCACCCAACACTAGCAGCTACAACACCTATTACCCCCAAACTTCACTTAAGAAGCTTCTACAGAACACCCACACCCTCCTTGTATAATCTTCCTCAAAATTTCACAACCAATTTTCAACACCCCACAACTTCAACAATACAACACTCCTCCAAACTACTACCTCCTCTGACTACAGTAATGCTATCAAGAAAATATAAAGATTACCTTTTGACGGTGTTCTTCAAGGTTTTATTGCTTCTAATGGTGATTCGAGGCAATGGGATGAGGTTTGTTGGTTGAGATGGTTAAGGATTTAGGGAATTTAAGAGCTTTGGTTGTGTTTGGTTTTGGTTTATGGAAGATTTTTAGGTAAAGTGTGGATTTTTGTGGGTTTTGTGGAGAAGAAGGTTTAGGTATCTATTTGGAATTTGGGGAAAAATCGGATTGGGGAGTCTTTTATTTCCTGGGTTTCCGCCTCGCGCGCACTTAGCCTTGCATGGCTACCAATTTAGCGCTTATTCAGAATTTCGCACCGCGGCCATTCTGGCGCATGGCTAGACTTGGCAATTTTTCTGGATTTTTGGCGCCGCGACTCTTAAACTTCAGCGCCTTTACGCTCTTTTAGCGCGCCACTGCTCTGGTGCTGGCGCTAACCCAATTTTCTGGAATTCCTGGCTATTCTTCCGTTTTCCCCCCTCCAAATTTGTTGGCCTGCACCTGTTAACACAACACAAACACTACTTCCGTGAGACTGTTCTTAGTAAAACGAACTACATTAAAATAAAATAAATCAAAATACTTTGGGTTGCCTCCCAAGTAGCGCTGTCTTTAACGTCTTTTAGCCGGACGCAACTTCCTTAACTCAAGAGGTGTGGGGTAGATTAACCCCACAACCAATCCATTTTTTCCACATTTTTCTTTTTCTTCTTCTGTTTCTCTTCTTAAAATTATTTTCAAGGGAAGGTTCAGGAACACATACCTGCTTTGGCGGAGGTTCGGCATCACGTACCTCCTTTGGTGGGCTTATCTCCCTTGGATTTGCTTGCACTGGTTCACAGGAGGTTCTGATGGTGCTGATTGCAAAGCACCTGCTCATGACCGGTGGCTCAATAATGTGTTTAAATACTTTAAACACCATTTCTTCGCTCTCTACCCTTAGCGTCAGCTCTCCCTTTTCTACATCAATCAGGGCTCTCCCTGTCGCCAAGAACGGTCTCCCCAATATGATGGGATCTCTGCATACTCCTCCATGTCGAGAATGAGGAAGTCCGCATGAAAAAAGAATTTTCCTACTTTAACAAGCACATCCTAAATCTTCCCCCTTGGGTGCACTACTGTTCTATCGGCTAGTTGCAGGCTCACCGTGGTTGGTTTTGCCTCACCTAACTCCAACCGTTTAAACACCGATAAAGGCATCAAATTTATACTTGCCCCTAAATCACAAAGGGCCCTATTGCATGTCACCTTGCCAACTGTGCAAGGCAATGTAAAGCTCCCTGGGTCTTTGAGTTTAGGGGGCAACTTCTTCTGCAGGATGGCACTGCACTCCTCAGTCAGCGCCACCATCTCATACTCTGCTAGTTTCTTCTTCTTCCCCAAAATCTCCTTCATAAATTTGAAATAAGAAGGCATTTGCTCCAACGCCTCTATAAAGGGTATGTTGATATGTAGTTTTCTGAACGTCTCCAAAAATTTGGAGAATTGTTTATCAACTGCATTCCTCTGCAATCGCTGTGGGAACGGAATCTTCTCAGTATGCTCCTTCTCTGGAGCGTTCTCTACTACTGGGCGAGCTTCAACCACCTTCTCTTTCTCTATTTCTGCCATTTGTTCAACTATCGGCTGAGGTGTATGCTGCTCCAACTGTTTACCACTTCTCAGCTGTACTGCCTGGCATTGTTCTCTAGGATTCATCTCTGTGTTGCTTGGCTGTGTACCCTGTGGCCTGTTGTTCGATAGCTTTGCTAATTGACCCACTTGTGTTTCCAAGTTCCTGAGCGAAGATCTGGTTTCTGCCATGAACTGGGTTTGAGAGTTGGTGAGTGTCAACAAAGCTGCTCTCAGCTCGTCTGACTTTTCTGGTTGGGCAGGGCCATTGAATTGTTGAGAAGATGAGGCCTGAGTGAATGACTGTTGGTTCTGATATTGGCCTCTGAACTGATTCTGCTGCCCCTGCTCTCCTCTCCATGAAAAATTTGGGTGATTCCTCCACCCTGGATTGTATGTGTTGGAGTATGGGTTGTTCTGGGGCCTCTGATAGTTACCCACAGCTTGGCACTCTGCTTGCTCGATTGGCATATTATTAGGATCAGCTGAAGGACATCTATCGAATGTATGTGGACCACCACACATTTCACAGCTCTTTGGCATCTGCACTGCATTTACGGATACTGTATGTTGCTGCAGCTGTTTGGTCAAAAGGGCAACTTGGGCATTCAGGGCAGTGATGGCATCTATCTCGTGAACTCCCACTGTTCTCCTTCCACTCATTTATCTATCTTCTGTGACATGGTTATTGGTAGCCATGTCTTCTAATAAGTCATGAGCTTCATGGGCTGTTTTCCTCATAAAGGTCCCATCTGCTGCTGCATCGATAATTGTTCTGGTTGTTCCGCTCAGCCCATTATAGAAGATGTGGACCAAGTTCCACAATTAAATACTGTGGTGTGGACACTTCCTCTGCAAGTCCTTGAACCTCTCCCAAGCTTCGTATAATGACTCCCCATCGGCTTGGTAGAAATTATTCAGCTCCCCTTTCAACTTAGCTGCTTTGCATGGTGGGAAGAATTTTGCCAAAAATTTCTGTGCCAGCTCTTGCCATGTAAAAATCGAATCAGCTGGTAAGGAATTTAACCATACTTTTGCTCTGTCCCTGAGTGAGAAGGGAAAGAGCCTCAATCTGACGGCGTCATCAGTAACGCCGTTATATCTGAATATTGCACACAGCTCCAAGAAATTACCTATGTGCATATGAGGATCCTCCGACGGCAGTCCTACAAACTGCACCGTGTTCTGCACCATACTTAGAATCGCCGGTTTGATCTCAAAGTTATTTTCTCCTATTGCTGGGAGCCTAATACATGTCTGTGCTCCGTTCACCCTCGGCAGCACGTAGTCTCCCAAACATCTTTCTGCCTGGACTTGAACTCTCTCCTCGACATCCATAGGTATTCTCCGAGGCATTCTTTGATTAGGCTGATGATCGCCTAACCCCTCATTCATATCGTTATTGTTTTGTGCGCCTTCCATCTCTTTTACAGCTGAAATCCGTTGGTTCCTTCTGTTCTGTTTACGGGTTTTCTCAATCTTTGGATTGAAGGGAACACGAGTGTCTGCTCCTCTCCTCTTTCGCATAAACTGAGTTCCTGAAACAGATCAAAAACAGACAAACGGATCACGACAACTGGTTCATACTAAAATAAAACTTAAAAAAAACGTAAAAAAGAAAAAAAAGAAAAATAAAAATAAAAACCAAATTAGAAATTAAGAATAGATAAAATTGATATTGAACTATGTCAATCCCCGGCAACGGCGCCAAAAACTTGATGCGCGATTTAATGCACACACTTTAACGCAAGTGCACGTTGTCGAGTCAAGTAATATAATCTTGAAGACCGAGTTATCGTCCTCAGGGATTAATGTTCAAGTACCAACTTCTATTATTTGTTATCTATTTGGTGACCGATATTTGAGTTGTTGATTATAACTAATAATTATAAAGACTAATTAACTATGTGTTTACTTCAGTGATGATGGAAATAGGGCTTCCAAGTCTCCTCAACTATCCACTTATATTACTTATTAATGCAATAAATTATGGTTCTTCTTCTTTTGGAGATAGCAGGTTTACTAATCCGTTTTATACTCCCGTTAAGGCTATATAAACACTCAACCCCAGTAGCGCTCCTTTCTACCTTTCGGTGATAAGGATGACTCTATAGGAGGATTAAGAACAAAAACTCATGTTTAACGCTACACAAGTAATTGAGGTATTTTCATCCCCAATTCGACCTATGATTACCCAACTACAGCATAGTCACAACCTCCTCCTTTCGAAGTTTGATTAGAAATCATATAAATAATGATAATTAATGATCAAGTAATTACCAAGCATTCAAAACAACTATTGGATAAATCTCAACAATAAGAAGAACAACCATAAACATGAATTAATTCATAAAATAAGGTTCAAGTGAATTGACATGGAAAGCCCTATATTAGAATTAGTTCCTAGTCATAGACATGACAAGAACTACTTCAATATACAACATAAAAACTGAAATAAAGTAAAAGAAAGAAAAGAAATTACTAAGTAATGGTCTCCAATCTTGAACTCCAAGAATCTTGTGTTGTTGGCAAGAAGGGAACCCTTTAAAACAGCCTAGGGTTCTCTTTTTATAGCCTCCAAACCGCCCTTAAGGTTTTCCTTCAGGCCTGACCCATAAAATCGTCTAAAACCTGATTTTTCCCGCGTCGGCCGTAATATGGCCCAGCGCAGTGCCGGAAGTCCGTCTTGTTCTAATGATTAGCGCCTTGTACTGCACTCTGTCTGCAGGCGCGCGTACTGGAACTTCTGCACGCCTCTGAATGTTGGGCGCCGGGGCGCCTGGTTCTGCTGGCTGGAGGCGCCGCGGCGCTGACCCATGTCCGTGCCTGGTTCGCCACTTTCTCGCATTTTAAGCTCTGGAACCTCCACTTTTGCCCTCTTTTCGCTCCTTTTCCGCCAAAAATCCACTTTAACCAATTTGACTCAAAAGAAAGAAAATCTATCCTAAGACGATACTTATTTGTACAAAAAGGGACAAAAGATTCACTAAAAATGACTCAAAAAGTGTATATAAAATACACCGATCAGCAATCAAAGCAATTATTGAATAAATCTTAAATAAGTGAAGAAGAAACCAAACTAATATATTAATTCATGAATAAGAGTTTCAAGAGAATCACAAGGAAATCCCTAATAAAGTAATTAGCTCCTAGCCATTGTCACGCTAAGAACTAACATAATCTCCATACATGAACTGAAATAAATAAAGCAAAAAGAAAGAAAAGAAAATACTCAAGAACGAGTCTCCAAGCCTTCTAGCATCCACGGATTGTGTTGTGGAATATTTACAAGATGGAATGGTGGGTGGAATGTAGGATGGTGGATTGTGGAATGAAGGATGGATGTAGAATGTAGAATTGGTGAATGAATTCTTCTAATGATGTAGAGACTATTTATAGACCAAGAATCCTTTAGGTGAAGGGTTAAGGATTATGTAGGTAGGAAAAGTTATTAGAATCCTTTTAGGTAAGGGTTTTAAGGTAGGAAAAGTTATCCCTTTAGGTAGGAAAAGTTATCCCTTTAGGACTCTGAAAACATGTCAAATTCGGCCCAGAACTTCATAAATCCCGCGTCGGCGCCGCGGCCCTGCAGACTGGCGCCGCGGCGCCGAAAAACCTGCAACTTTCTGAACTTCCAGCACATTGGGCGCCGCGGCGCTGCTGCCAGGCGCCGGTGACGTTTTTCTGGCGGATTTCCGTTTCGTCGTCCTTTTTTCGTCCGGACTTCGTCTGATCTCCTCTATAATTCCCGGAACTTGTTAGACTTCATTTCTTGGCCCTTTTAGTGTGCAATTCCATCTCATTTATGCTCATTTCATCTCCTTTTCGTCATTTCTCCATTTCTGACAGCTGTGACACAAAAAAGGAAAACGACCCTAATACTATACTAAACATAAATGAAATGAGTAAAATACTAACTAAAAATGACTCAAAAGGTGTATATAAAATACACCGATCAAATACACCCAAACTTAACTTTTGCTCGCCTCGAGCAAAGCTAAAAAAAAAACGAACAAAGACTCAAAGAGATGGATCAAGTAGTTATAATATTGCTTCTTCAAAATCATGGATGAAAGATGAGATAATATGTTAGAACATATATAGCATGAATACTCAGCAATCTAGAATTTCAAGTTAGATATTTCGCAAATTCACTTAGATGATGTTCAATGGAAATACAAACACCTAACATATGCATGTCAATTTCATTCCATCTTTCCCGAATGCTATAGACCTGTTTACTTGTTATTCTCCACTAATCATAGACATACATATTAAAGATCATCAGGACTTTCAAGGGTTGTAATTTAGGCTTAGGCAGGTGATCGGTGTATTTTATATACACTTTTCGAGTCGTTTTTAGTTAGTCTTTTGTCCCTTTTTGTACAAATAAGTGTCGTATTAGGATAGATTTTCTTTCTTTTGAGTCAAAGTGGTTAAAATGGCCAAATGGCGGAAAAAGAGCTAAACGAGGGCAAAAGTGGAAGTTCCCGAGCTTAAAAACAGAGAAAGTGGCGAGCAGAAGCGGCAGTCGTGTGCGCGCCTCATGCCAACAGTGCGGGGCGCGGCGCTAATCATCGAGAGGCTACTGAAGTTGCGTCGCGGCGCCTCGAGCAGCGACATCGGCCGCGGCGTAAATCACCGAAGTCGCGCGAAGTTCAGCCGACGCGGAAAATCGAGTTTAATGGCCAGTGCAGGCGAACTGAAGGGAAAAGGTTGAGGCGGTTTGGAGCCTATAAAAGGAGAACCCTAGGCAGTTTTTAAGGGTTCCCTTTCTTGCACAACACAAGGATTCTTGGATTGAAGATTGGAGACCATAATTTAGTAACTTTCTTTTCTTTTCTTTTATTTCAGTTTTGTATGATGAACCTTGAATTAGTTCTTGTCATGTCAATGACTAGGAACTAATTCTTTTATAGGGCTTTCCATGTTAATTCACTAGAAACTTATGTTATGAATTGATGCATGTTTATGGTTATTCTTCTTCTTGTTGAGATTTATCCAATAATTGCTTTGAATGCTTGGTAATTAATTGATCACTAATTATCATTATTTTTATGATTTCTAATCAAACTTCGAAAGGAGGAGGTTGTGAATATGTTGTAAGTTGGGTAGACATATTTTGGATTGGGGATGAAAATACCTCAATTATTTATGTAGCGTTAATGAGAGGCTTAACAACCCTAATTTTACGCATGGCGCGTGACGGTTAACTAGGTTTTTGGTCTTAATCCTCCTATAGAGTCATCCTTATCACCGAAAGGTAGAAAGGAGCAATACTGGGGTTGAGTGTTTATATAGCCTTAACGGGAGTATAAAACGATTTTGTAAACCTTCTAGCTCCAAAAAAAGAAGAACCATAATTCATTGCATTAATAAGTAACATAAGCGGATAGTTGAGGAGACATGGAAGCCCTATTTCCATCACAACTGAAGTAATCCTATAGTTAATTAGCCTTTATAATTATTAGTTATAAACAACAAAAAATCAATATCGGTTACCAAATAGATACCAAAAGATAGATAATTGGTACTTGAACACTAATCCTTGTGGACGATATTCGGTCTTACCAAGACTATATTACTTGTCACGATAACGTGCACTTGCGTTAAAGTGTGTGCATCTTTTCGCGCATCAAGTTTTTGGCGCCGTTGCCGGGGATTAGGCATAGTTCAATATCAAATTTATCTATTTTTAATTTCTAATTTGGTTTTATTTTTTATTTTTTTTAGATTATTTATTTTATTTTATTTTCTTTTGTAAGAACAAGTGTGCCGTGATTCGTTGTTGGTTATGATTCATCTCAGGGAACCTTTAGACATGGATTTCTACTGTCAATATGATAAAGCTCCAACCATAGAGGAAGAGAGGGAGGAATTACGAGAAGCCATACTCAGTTTTACTAGGTATCAAAATTAGTTCATGGACGAAACGAGAATGGCCATGAAGAAGTTGGAAACGCAAATAGGAGAACTCGCGATCATGTTGAACAACAAAACGCAAGAGGAGCAATCTGCACCTGGGGTAGGCAATATGGAAACACAATGTCAGGCAATTGACCTGAAGGATGCCGAATCAGGAGAGACAGGATGTTCGCAGCAGCAGCAGCGCCGCGGCGCCGAAGATTCTGAGACAGGGCAGGAGTTTGAGCGCCGCGGCGGCGATGGACAGGGCCGCGGCGCCTAGAATCCAGAAGCCGAAAAATCGGCAGAAGCTGTAGCAATCGCACCCTAGGTGAAGGTACCATATCCCCAGAAGTTAAAAACATGTACTCTTGACAAGCAATTCTAAAGATTCGTGGAGATTCTCAAACAATTGCAGCTTAATATCCCGTTTGCTGAAGCATTAGAGCAGATGCCGAGCTACGTAAAATTCATGAAGGATGTGCTTAACAAAAAGAGGAGGATAGAGGACTACGAAACAGTGGTGTTGACTGAGGAGTGTAGTGTCATCCTACAGAGGAAGCTACCTCAGAAGTTACAAGATCCAGGGAGCTTCACCATCCCATGCACCATTGGAAAGTTTGAATGTCAGAAAGCATTGTGCGACTTGGGAGCAGGCATAAATCTGATGCCTTATCTAGTTTTCTGCAAACTGGGAATGAGAGAAGTAAAACCTACAAACATCACTTTGCAGTTAGCTGACCGCTCTGTAGTTCATCCTAGAGGAGTCACCGAAGATGTATTAGTGAAGATGGACAAATTTATCTTTCTCGCTGACTTCGTTATCTTAGACATAACAGATAACGAGGGAATCCCCATCATACTTGGCAGACCCTTCTTAGCCACAGGACAGGCTCTCATTGATGTTCACAAAGGGGAGTTGAAGCTTCGGGTAGATGAAGAAGAGGTGATTTTCAATGTTTTCCGAGCAGCAACTTTTCCAGATGCCAAGGATAACTGCTCAGCCATTGACCTGATCGACGAAGCAGTGTCAGCCAAGGAGTTCGGACATGATGATACGCTTGAAGAAGTACTGACCAAATGGGATGATGATAGTAGAAACGATCCAGGTCTGATGGAGTATGCAAATTGGATGAATGTTTATGAAAAATGGGATAAAAGGAAGTATGAAGAGCTTGGCCAGATGCCAGAAAGATCATTACCATCCACAGAGAAGGCTCCAGAGTTAGAGTTAAAAATCCTACCCAATCATCTACAATACCAATACCTAGGTGAAGAGAAAACCTTACCAGTGATCATTTCAAGCCACCTATCCACCGAGGAGATTGATAAACTGCTAAGAGTACTGAGGAACCACAAGCGGGCCATTGGATGGACATTAGCAGACATAAAAGGGATAAGTCCGTAAACGGTAATGCATAAGATCCTTCTAGATGAGGAGAGCAGACCATCCATCGAAGCCCAAAGGCGACTAAACCCAAACATGAAAGAGGTAGTCATAAAGGAAATCCTGAAATGGCTCGTCGGGAAGTAATTTACCTATATCGGCCGGCACATGGGTGAGTCGGTACAAGTGGTGCCTAAAAAGGGTGGAATAACGGTGGTGACCAACGAAAGGCGAACTCATTCCTTCTAGACGATCGGCTGGATGGAGAATCTGCATTGACTATCGCAAGTTGAACAAGGCAACCAGAAAATACCACTTTCCGTTGCCATTTCTAGATCAAATGTTGGACAGACTTGCA
Organism: Przewalskia tangutica; assembly: GCA_029844215.1. Taxonomy (NCBI): domain Eukaryota; kingdom Viridiplantae; phylum Streptophyta; class Magnoliopsida; order Solanales; family Solanaceae; genus Przewalskia; species Przewalskia tangutica. The sequence goes on from CM056719.1 coordinate 134,149,649, forward strand.
GGGCATAACTACTACTGCTTTTTGGATGGATACTCAAGGTATCACCAGATTGCAATAGCACCAGAAGATCAGGAAAAGACAACATTCACTTGTCCTTTTGGTACATTTGCATTCAGAATGATGCCATTCGGACTCTGCAATGCACCTGCAACTTTTCAGAGGTGTATGATGGCAATTTTCTCAGACATGGTGGAGAGGACTATAGAGATCTTTATGGATGACTTTTCGGTCTTTGGAGCATCATTCGATGAATGTTTGAAGCACCTAGAAGCAGTGTTAAGCCGGTGTGAAGAGTCTAACCTTGTGCTAAACTGGGAGAAGTGTCACTTCATGGTAACAGATGGAATTATCTTGGGACACAAAATATCAAACCAGGGTATTGAGGTAGACAAAGCAAAGATTTCAGTGATCGAAAATCTACCGCCTCCAGTATCAACAAAAGGAGTCAGAACTTTTCTTGGGCATGCAGGTTTCTATAGAAGATTCATCAAGGATTTTTCAAAGGTTTCAAAACCTCTTTCCACATTGCTAATGACGGGGATTGCCTTCGACTTCAATAAAGAATGCTTATCCGCTTTTCAGACGCTCAAAGAGAAGCTTATTTCAGCACACATAGTCATTGCACCAAACTGGGAGCTCCCATTTGAACTGATGTGCGATGCAAACGATTATGCAGTAGGATCAGTGCTTGGACAGAGAATCGACAAGGTATTTAGATCCATTTACTATGCTAGTAAAACTCTAAATGATGCACAATTAAATTATGCAACTACCGAAAAGGAACTACTAGCAATAGTATATGCATTTGAGAAATTCAGGCCATACTTGATTGGGAATAAGGTGATAGTATACACTGACCACTCTTCCATAAAGTACCTAATGACAAAGAAGGATGCAAAACCTCGCCTCATTCGATGGGTCCTGCTACTACAAGAATTCGACGTGGAAATTCGTGATAAGAAAGGGACAGAGAATTCAGTTGCAGACCACTTGTCAAGACTGGAGAACACAGAAAGCCAGAACACCAGGGATGTGCAAATAAATGATCACTTTCCAGACGAACAACTATTTCAAGTAAGTATAAATTCTAATTTACCTTGGTACGCTGATTTTGTTAACTTTCTTGCAGCTAAGGTACTACCCCTAGAATAGACAAGACAACAAGTGAAGAGGTTTTACTCAGAAGTAAAGCATTACTATTGGGAGGAACCTATGTTATACAAATACTGTGCCGACCAAGTCATCAGGCGATGTATACCAGAGGAGGAGATGCACCAGGTTCTCACCCATTGCCACACCCTATCATGTGGTGGACACTTTGGAGCATCAAGAACAGCGGCAAAATGCTTTGCAATCACGGATTCTATTGGCGACACTTTTAAGGATGCCCATGCCTTTGTGAAGAGATGTGATAGTTGTCGAGAGCAGGAACATCTCAAGACGAAACGAAATGCCTTCGCAAGGGATATTGGAAGTGGAACTATTTGATGTGTGGGGAATCGATTTCATGGGACCATTCCCGCCATCCTTTGGAAATCAATATATCCTTCTAGCAGTGGACTATGTGTCCAAATGGGTAGAAGCGATGGCCTGGCAGCGATAAGACCGTTCAAAAATTCCTTCAAAGAATATTTTCACAAGGTTCGGCACTCAAGAGCCATCATCGATGTGAAGGAAGTCACTTTTGCAACAAGCGGTGAATTCATTGCTTTCCCGATATGGAGTCTACCACGCACCTGTTGCCTACCACCGCCGAGCTAATGGGCAGCGAAGTGTCAAATAGAAGTGAAGAGCATATTGGAAAAGGCGGTGAGCGGCTCGGGAAAGGACTGGTCTATCAAACTGGATGACGCATTGTGGGCATACCGGACAGCTTTCAAAACACCAATTGGTATGTCACCTTATAAACTAGTTTTTGGTAAAGCATGTCATTTGCCAGTAGAATTGGAACACAGATCATATTGGGCAATGAAGAAGTTAAACATGGGCCTTGGCGGCGGGGCGGAGGCTACTACGGTGGCGAGTTGGATGGTCGAGCCTGATGCATGAGAATGCAAAGATCTACAAAGAACGAACGAAAGTATGGCACGACAAGAGGTTGATAACGAAAACTTTCAAGAAGGACAACAAGTGTTGTTATTCAACTCAAGGTTGAAATTATTTCCAAGCAAGTTAAAATCACGTTGGACAGGACCATACACGGTGGTAAGAGTATTCCCATATGGTGCGATTGAGATAAAACGGAGAGAATGGGCTTCCTTCAAGGTAAACGGACAGAGGTTAAAACCCTATCTGATCAATGACATGGAATACATGAACTTAGTAACCTCTCACACCCTAGAATAATAAGGAACTTACGTCCGGCTAAAAGACGTTAAAGACAGCGCTACTTGGGAGGCAACGAGGTATTTGATTTATTTAGTTTAAATGCAATTAGTCTTTATTTAGAAACGATCTCACGGTGGTAGTTATGCGTGTTGTGTTGACAGGTGAAAGCCAAGAACTTGGAAGGCGAAAAATGAAGAGAAGCGAATTTCGAGAAAAATCGCCTTGCGCCTGAAACAGCGCGTCGCGAAGATTGAAACGAGAATTTGGCGCTGGCTGATTTGCAATCGCGGCGCCACAACGGAAAAATCTGAATTTTCTTTTAAGACGCCCCGATCCGAAGGCCCTGTCACCAAATCAAAAATCCAGAGCCCCTCTCCCCTCACGGAATTCAAAGTACTGCCACCACCACCACCACTATTTTAGCCAAGTCTGTAAGTGTCTTATTTTTCTTTTATTGTTTTTGAGTCTACACACATTGGGGACAATGTGTGATTTAAGTTTGGGGGGGTGTTTTATTTGTGTCTTAGTGTTATAATATGTTTGAGTCTTTTTGATTGCTTTGTGTATATTTTGAGTCACAAATTTTTTCTCTTTTGAGTCATAATTGCCTGTCAAAGATCATGTATGTTGTAGTTACTAGAAACACCTAGTGAAGTAAGGTGGAATAATGTAATGGAATTAGAAGCAACTATTTAAACACCTAGGTTAGATATGCCAAAAACTCACAAAATCTGTCTATTTGGAGTTTCTTGCTTAAATTATGCATGCTAAATGATGAAAACCTATGTGTTATGATTGCTTGCTATTTGAGGCGAAATAGTTAGGATGTGCATGTTAGGGAGATGACTCAGGCGTTTCTTTGATAGCCAATTCTTACCACTCTTTTCTATCCCTGACTTTAAAAAATATCCCTAGTCAGCCCCATTGAGCCTATAAATTGAAACTTTTTTCTTTGACACCCTATATTCCCACAAATTGTGCCATAAGTAAAAATGTGAATTAGTGGAATAAATTGTGTTAAAAAAAAGACAAAAAGAGTGAACAAGCTTGTTGCACCCCAATAAAAAGTAATAAGAAATAGGCAAAAGCCTAAGTTTGGAGGTGCTTGTCATTATTATACACTTCACTCTCCCAAAACAAAAGAGGGGAAAGATTGATTTGAAGTGAAGAAAAAAATCAAAAGAAAAAGGGAAACAATGAAAAGCTAAAGAGCTTATGGTACACAAAAATGAGCCTAAATGCCTATTTTTACCTACCTATACCTAAGCCTACATTACAACCCTTAAAGTCCTGGAGATCTCTTTTATGCATATCCAGGATTAGTGGAGAATAGCAAGTAAACATGCCATAGGATTTTTCTATTTTACAAGCATGATTCAGTATGATGACTTCCATTAAGCATGATAAAAATGAGTTTGCGAAATATCTAGCTTAATGTGTTTAGTGTGCTAAAATTTCATGCTATATGTTCCTGCATATTATTCTGCTAACCTTCATATTTTTCTACATAACATCAATGCAGCAAAAGTGATCAATGTCAGTGAGTCTTTTGTTTTTTTTCCTTTTTCTTGAGTCCGTTATTTCTTTCTTTCTATCTTTGCTCGAGGGCGAGCAAAGGTTAAGTTTGGGGGTATTTGATCGGTGTATTTTATATACACTTTTCGAGTCGTTTTTAGTTAATCTTTTGTCCCTTTTTGTACAAATAAGTGTCGTATTAGAATATATTTTCTTTATTTTGAGTCAAAGTTGTTAAAATGGCCAAATGGCGGAAAAGGAGCTAAACGAGGGCAAAAGTGGAAGTTCCAGAGCTTAAAAGCAGAGAAAGTGGCGAGCAGAGCAGCAGTCGTGTGGCCTCATACCAACAGTGCGGCGCGGCGCTAATCATCGAGAGGCTCTGAAGTTGCGGCGCTCTCGAACAACCAGACATCGGCGGCGCCAAATCACCAGTGTCGCGAAGTTCGTGCATGGCCGATAGCGAACAGCGGTGCCGAGGCGGAAAAATCAGGTTTAATGACGAATTATGGGCCAGACCTGAAGGGGAAAAGGTTGAGGCGGTTTGGAGCCTATAAAAGGAGAACCCTAGGCAGTTTTTAAGGGTTCCCTTTCTTGCACAACACAAGGATTCTTGGATTGAAGATTGGAGACCATAATTTAGTAACTTTCTTTTCTTTTCTTTTCTTTTATTTCAGTTTTGTATGATGAACCTTGAATTAGTTCTTGTCATGTCAATGGCTAGGAACTAATTCTTTTATAGGGCTTTCCATGTTAATTCACTAGAAACTTATGTTATGAATTGATGCATGTTTATGGTTATTCTTCTTCTTATTGAGATTTATCCAATAATTGCTTTGAATGCTTGGTAATTAATTGATCACTAATTATCATTATTTATATGATTTCTAATCAAACTTCGAAAGGAGGAGGTTGTGAATATGTTGTAAGTTGGGTAGACATATTTTGGATTGAGGATGAAAATACCTCAATTATTTATGTAGCGTTAATGAGAGGCTTAACAACCCTAATTTTACGCATAGCGCGTGACGGTTAACTAGGTTTTTGGTCTTAATCCTCCTATAGAGTCATCCTTATCACCGAAAGGTAGAAAGGAGCAATACTGGGGTTGAGTGTTTATATAGCCTTAACGGGAGTATAAAACAATTTCGTAAACCTGCTAGCTCCAAAAGAAGAAGAACCATAATTCATTGCATTAATAAGTAACATAAGCAGATAGTTGAGGAGACATGGAAGCCCTATTCCCATCACAACTGAAGTAATCCTATAGTTAATTAGCCTTTATAATTATTAGTTATAAACAACAAAAAATCAATATCGGTTACCAAATAGATACCAAAAGATAGATAATTGGTACTTGAACACTAATCCTTGTGGACGATATTCGGTCTTACCAAGACTATATTACTTGTCACGATAACGTGCACTTGCGTTAAAGTGTGTGTATCTTTTCGCGCATCAGCAGGGGTAGGTAAAAATAGACATTTTGGCTCAATTACGTACCATAAACACTTTTCATTCAAACTCTTTTTCCTTCGTTTTGATTTCCTTTTTAGTTTCGTACCCACTTTCTCCCCTCTTTTATTTTGAGAGAATGATATGTATTATAAATAACAGGCACCCCCAAACTTAGACTTTTGCATATTTTTCATTGGGGTGCATCAAATTTGTTCACTCTCTTTTTGTTTCTTTTTCACGCTTTTCATCCAAATACTTTTCTATTATTACTTATGGCACAACAAAGGAATCATAGGGTGTCAAAGAAAGATATTTATTTTAGGCTCAAAGGGGCTGACTAGTGATACATTTTATGTCAGGGTATGTAATGAATGGTCAGAAGGGCTATCAAAGAAATGCCTGAATCATCTCCCTAAACATGTACATCTTAACTATTTCGCCTCAAATAACAAGCAGACAGATTTTCTAGACAGTTTTTCAACCTTCTTTCCATAACTGACATACATAAGCTCAACACAAATATTCCAAATAATTAGATGTCAGGAATTTTTGGTATATCTAGCTTAAGCACACAGATTGTCGCTTTTAATTCTATTACATTATCCCACTTTATCCACTCAATATCTTTAGCAACTACAACATGCATGATCCATCAAATCAAAAAAAATAAAAAATAATAATAAATAAATAAATAAAATAATGACTCAAAAATACTAAAAAACAACACACAAAACAAATCAAAAAGACTCAAAAACAATAAAACATCCCCCCAAACTTAAATCACACATTGTCCCCAATGTGTGCAAGACTAAAAAAAAAATAGGGACAACTTACTGACACAACACAGCGGTCATAACGGAGGTCTAGGAGGAAAAATTCTGGAATTTGCACGGAATATGTGTCACGACCCGACCTCGGGCCCGTGACTGGTGCCTTACCCCGGGCACCCTTTTTATACAACATCAAAGAAAACCAGCGGAAGTAAACTCATAACAAGAAACAATATAAAAAAATGAAACAGGCTAACCCAAAATGGCTACCTTTCCGTAAATATAACTATAACAAAAACTGAACATTTACATCCTTAACAACCCAATTTATAACAGGACTACAGGCCTCTAAGAGTTTGTAACAACTATGACTGGACAGGGCCCCGTCATACCCCTGAATGTACATGGTATCTATAACATCAGGGAGAACCGTACCAAAAGTCAAGCCTCCGGAGAAGTGGAGCTTCTGACACCTGATCAAAGATCCTAAGAATGAGGATCCACCACCGCTTTCTTACCGCCTGCGTCGTGAGCGGCCAGGAAAGTCGATTACCTGATATGTACCAAGTATGTAAAACTGGAAAATACTGTAATAATATCATAAGTCTAAATAAAGCTGGAGATATGGATGATAATCAAATTTCAGTGCACTGTGCCTTACTAATAATGAGAGTAACAAGTATAAATTTTCTTTGCGTAAAAATAGGAGGCTCGTGATCAAAGCGAGTCCTCGCCTGTAGTATCATTAAGCAATCCTACTCGCGGGACTATTTCACCCGTAGGTCTGTGGACCGCGTGAGTCATCCGCCTCGCATGGGACTATTTCACCCGCATGGGACTATTTCACCCGCATGGACCCGGTGGGCCCGCATGAGTACAAACGTCGCACTCGCATCATGGGTAGCAAATCCATGGAATAAGTAGTAACCCGGGGTCTACCCCGTAATAATATATAACCTAGCACAACCGGCTATCATACATAACATAATTGCTACCGGCTTATCATAACATAAACAAGTTAAGAAATCCCCTAACTTCTTAATAACATTATTAATATATCCTCTCATTTTAGTTTACTTAAGGCACTAACATGTCATTTAAGAGAAGATCTGGGAATTCAACCCAAGTACCACGTACCTCTAACCTTTTAAGAAATGACTCATTTTTATATAAAACTTTCAAGATACTAATAACCGTAGTATCAAGTCACGACTACTTTTCAAGACAAGTCACATTTCCTTTTAGAAATATAATAGACTTCTAAATCAAGTGACTTCATTTCTTTTAAAACCTTAGGCAATTGATGCCTTAAAATCAATTTGCCTTTCACAAATTCAAATCATTTATCCGTACTTATTTTACTTTGAGTAAATCTTTCTTTGTTAATCTTCCATAAAGCTAATATAACCAACTTCCCATAAAGTCGTTATATTAACGTTATACATTAGTCAAATACATTTCCCTATATCCAAGGGACTTATACTTTTAAAACGAAACAAGTATCATATACTTAAAACACTTCAAGTCCCTTAACTTTGAAAACTTAAGACATCCTTAATACTTTTTAAAGAAGTGAGTTAATCCCCTTACTCACCAAACTTGGCCACTCTTAAAACAAGTAAGGGACATCAAAGTCTTGTACGTCTACCGTACTATAAGTGCAACTACTCATGCTCAAGAGATTGGAAAGTTCCACATACCTCTTCGGGTCAATCCACTCGCAAGTCCAATATACCGCACGTAGTATGTTAACCTATAATGACCATAATACGTTCATTAGCCTCTATCGTCAACGTAGAACATTCTAATTGAAAAGTCCCTTATTCCTACGGAAAATTAGACAGCACTTCCTTTGTTTCTACATACTTTGCCACTTTTTTCAAGGCCGAATTCAATAACTAAACACGCCACCTTTAAGGCTCAACAATGCAGTTAACAAATAGGGGATTACACGCCTACTAGACGTGTAAAATTCCGCCCCACAATTGATATCAAACTAGTACAAATTACAAGGTCCAATTCGGCAACTTTGAGGTATAACAACATAAATTCTTATCCAATTCCTTTTTAATCCAAATTCTTATCCAATTCCTACATGCAATATATCTAAAGGCAATATTGACAACTACAATTTCTTTTTTCCACACATGCAACACAATTTACTAGCAAAAGAGAAAGGATTGTTACCTTAGAGCTTACCCAAATTAGTCCAACAAATTCCACTTGCCTTCCTTCCACAATCACCTCCACAAACCTCCTACAAGCTTGTCAACATGTTTCCTTCTTGCCACCTTTTATGAAATTTCTCTAGGCTTTGGTTTCTTCTTGAATTTCTAGAGAGAAGGGAGAGGAATTTTAGAGAGAAGGAAGAGAGATTTTTAGAGAGAAGGGAGTTCTTTCAAGAATGACCAAGTCTTGAAGACTTGGTCAATAAATAGGACATGCACAAAATCAGATGGGGGACACTTGTCACCCACCCATGGCCCTTTTTAAAAAAGCGATTCTGATTTTCCCAGTTCGCAGAACCCGCCTCGGCCTGCGGCCGTGCGGTACTGAAACCTCTGCAAACTTTCGGCCTTAGGCGCGCGGCCTGCTTTCGGCGCGCGGCAGCTGCAACTTTAGTGATTTTCAGACAATCCCGCGCGGCGCTGCAACCGGTGATTTTGACTATCCGGCGCGGCTGCATCCGCGCGCGGCGCTCGGCCACGACCGAAGTTGCTTTTCTGCTCGACTGCGCACCGAACTTGTAACTTCCATAACTTTCTACTCCGATATCCTATCGACGAACGGTTTGTTGCGTTGGGAACTAGACTCAACGAACTACATACTAGGCCTTTGAACCACCTAGGAACTCGTAATGCAACTGGACATAAACCGCCTCAAAGTTGACTAAAAACCCGTCCGAAACATTCTGTCGACCTATCTTTCAAAAATTTAAAACTTAATTCCTTTCGTACGTTCTCATAAGCATGACCTGAATTACGGGGTGTAACAATACGGCTCTCTGAAGTTCCGGCGTCGCTGCGCTGCTAGTAATGTGGCTCTCTAAAGTTCCGGCGCCGCGGCGCTGATGACAGCTTTTCCTTTTTTCGGCGTTTTTTGCTCCTTTTCCCTCAGATTTGGCTTTCAATCCACCTATCATCCAACAGCACAAAACAAGAACCCAAGACCGTGAGACTGTTCAAGACAAAATAAAATAAACTAAAGACAGAAATTAAATTAACATAATTAAAATAAACATTGGGTTGCCTCCCAACAAACGCTGTCTTTAACGTCTTTTAGCCGGACGCATTTAACCTTTACGAGTGCCCATTGGATCCTTCTGCGAACTGCTTGCAATCCGCAAAGTTATTGTTACATGTCTCACTTCAACTACAACAATTGCTTCAAACAAGGGTCTCAGATATACGATTATCCCCCAAGTACACAAGACATGCTTGTCTTCTAAGCTCTCTATAATGTAGGGATCAGTGAGATTCCCAACATATCTCAACTCTAGGGGGTGCCCTTGAAGGTATGGACTTTCTATTTGGGGATCAACAGTGACAGCTGGTGGTGTTTCTTTTGCAATAGGTATAGGAAAAAGAATTTCCAAAGAATCCAAAAAGGTGAATAATTGGATCTCAGTAATCTTTTCCTTTTCTACACCAACTATCTCGCCAGATTCCTCAATAGCTGGGTGTGGTTCAAGTTCCTCGGTTGCTTACCACCTCCCATAATGATGTCATTTGGGCAGATTTTCTTGAATTGTATTGCTCATCCTATCCATTAGTTGCCTATTTGTGTCTCCAAATTTACGAGGGACACTCTTGTCTCATCCATGCGAGTTTGACACTTGGTGAGTTTGAGTATGCACACTGCAACTCATCTAGATCTTCCTACGGACCACATGGGTTAAGCTTTGTTGATGACTCCTTTGCCCACAGAAGAAGTAGTAGTCCATAGACCTGTCTATATATATATATATATCTATATATATATATATATATATATATATTTCGAATTTAACTTTGAAATAAGAAAAACAACAAAGGTGATAAAAGATGCTCGCGTGACCAAATTAGAAATAAGAATAGATAAATCGATATTGAAAATCGCGATCCGTAGCGGCGCCAAATCTTGATGCGCGATTTATGCACACACTAACGCAAGTGCACGTATCGTGACAAGTAATATAGTCTAGGTAAGACCGAATATCGTCCTCAAGGACTGGTTTTCAAGTATCGATTATCTATCCTATGGTATCTATTTGGTTAACGTCAATTGAATTGGAATTCTAAACTAATAATGCAGGAAATAAACTAATTATGAAAATACTTTGATTTAAATCAGTTATGATGGAGAATTAGGGCTTCCAAGATCATCAACTATCCACTCTATTCAATCCTTAATACAATTAGACTAACTTCTTCTTCTACGTTAAGATAGCAGGTTAACTAAGCCGTTTTATACTCCTGTTAAGGTTATATAAACACTCAACCCCAGTATAACACATTTCTACCTTTCGGTGATAAGATTGACTATAGAGGAGGATTAAGACCAAAAACCTTATTAATACTACACAAGTATCGGGGTACTTTCGTCCACGATTTAACCTATGTTTATCCAACTACAGCATATTCACAACATCCTCTTTCGGATTTCGGTTAGAAATCATAAGAATTATGATAATTAGTGATCAATTAATTATCAAGCAATCAAAGCAATTATTGAATAAATCTTAAATAAGTGTAGAAGAAACCAAACTAATATATTAATTCATGAATAAGAGTTTCAAGAGAATCACAAGGAAATCCCTAATAAAGTAATTAGCTCCTAGCCATTGTCACGCTAAGAACTAACATAATCTCCATACATGAACTGAAATAAATAAAACAAAAAAGAAAGAAAAGAAAATACTCAAGAACGGGTCTCCAAGCCTTCTAGCATCCAAGGATTGTGTTGTGGAATATTTACAAGATGGAATGGTGTATGGAATGTAGGATGGTGGATTGTGGAATGAAGGATGGATGTAGAATGTAGAATTGGTGAATGAATTCTTCTAATGATGTAGAGACTATTTATAGACCAAGAATCCTTTAGGTGAAGGGTTAAGGATTATGTAGGTAGGAAAAGTTATTAGAATCCTTTTAGGTAAGGGTTTTAAGGTAGGAAAAGTTATCCCTTTAGGTAGGAAAAGTTATCCCTTTAGGACTCTGAAAACATGTCAAATTCGGCCCAGAACTTCATAAATCCAGCGTCGGCGCGACATATGACTGGCGCCACGACGCTGAAAAACCTGCAACTTTCTGAACTTCCAGCACATTGGGCGCGCCACTGCTACGGCGCGGTGGCGTTTTTAGGCGGATTCCGTTTTCGATCCTTTCTTCGTCCGGACTTCGTCTGATCTCCTCTATAATTCCCGGAACTTGTTAGACTTCATTTCTTGGCCCTTTTAGTGTGCAATTCCATCTCATTTATGCTCATTTCATCTCCTTTTCGCCATTTCTCCATTTCTGACCGTTGTTACACAAAAAAAAAAGGAAAACGACCCTAATACTATACTAAACATAAATGAAATGAGTAAAACACTAACTAAAAATGACTCAAAAGGTGTATATAAAATACACCGATCAGTTGCCTCCCAAGTAGCGTTGTCTTTAACATCTTTTAGCAGGACGCAGTTAACCTTTACTAGTGTCCAGTGGATCATTCTGCGAACGGCTTACAATCCGAACAATTACTTTTGCCGGCCTCACTTCACTACACCATTTCTATAGAACACAGAAAATGGTAGTACTTTTATGCTTGCCCCCAAATCGCCCAATACTTACTTGCATTCGAAATTCCCTATAGTGCAAGTAATAATGAAGCTCCATGGATTTCTAGACTTCTGGGGGTTCTCTTGAGGGTATGGACTTTCTGTTTGGGGGTCAGCAAAGACATCTGGTGATGTTTCTTACGCGATTAGTGCAATGAGGACTCGAGGAATCCAAAAAGGTGAAAAATTGGATTCCAGTAACCCCTTCTTTCTCTACACCAACTACCTTTCTCAACTCCTCAACAGCTTGGTGTGGTTCAGGCTCCTCACTTTGCTTACCACTTCCCACAATGATATCGCTAGGCAGATTTTCTTGAGGTGTATTGATCACCATATCCATCAGTTTCCCTATTTGTGTCTCCAAATTTCTGAGTGACACGCTGGTCCCAGCCATAAACTGAGTCTGACACTTGGTGAGCTTGAGTATGGCTTCCTGCAGCTCATTTCGATCTTCCTGTGGAACCTGTGGGTTAAGCTGCTGTTGATGACTCCACTGCCCCTTATAGTAGTAGTAGTCCATATGTCCTTATTTTTTATTTTTTTTATTTTTTAATTTACTAACTTTACCTACAAAATAAGAAAAATAACAAAAAAAGATAAAAAGATGCTCGCTTGGAGAAACCAAATTAGAAATAAAATAACATGTCCAAACATATACAAACCAAATTAGACATAAGAATAGATAGTTCGATATTAAAAGTACGCCAGTCTCCGGCAACGGCGCCAAAAACATGTCAGGCGATTTCCACGCGCTTAACGCAAGTATACGTATCGTTCACAAGTAATATAGTCTGGTAAGACCGAATATCGTCCTCAGACACTGGTTTCTAATTACCGAACATCTATTCTAGGTTATCTATTTGGCAAACGATAATTGAATTGGATTTTTATCTAACTACTAGAATAATTGCAAGAAGTAAACTAATTTATTTGGGTTTTATCAGTATGAATGAATTATGGCTTCCAATATCCTCGACTATCCACTCTATTCAATCTTTAATGCAACTAGAATGACTTCTTCTTCTACGTTAAGATAACGGTTAACTAGACTGTCTTATATTCCGCTTAGGATATATAATCGCTCAACCAGTCTGAGAACCCTACATATTTCTATGATAGGATTTACTACATAAGAGTATTAAGAACAGTAACCTATAATGTTACACAAGTATCGGGGTACTTTCGTCGGCGATTTTAACCTATGTCTATTCAACTACAGCATATCCAAATCTCTCATCTCGGTTCTTGATTCGAAATCATATAGATTATGATAATTAGTGATCAATTAACTATCAAGCATTCATACCAATTATTGAATAAATCTTAAACAAGTCGAGAAGAAATCAAACTAATGTATTAATTCATGAATAAGAGTTTCTAGTGATTCAAAAGGAAAGCCCTAATAAAAAAATTAGCTCATAGCCATAGACATGCTAAGAACTAATTTAATATCCATACATGAACTGAATTAAAAACAAAGAAAAGGAAAGAAAATAACTGAACAGGTCTCCAATATTCTGCCTTAATTCCTATCTGAACGGTGTTGTGTGGTGTAGAATAGGGTTTTTAGAATATGTACAAGATGTCTCATTTAGGTCAGCCTCCTTCTCTTTTATAGCAAACCCTAGGGTTTAAGTATGTTGCAAATTTCGTGCCCCATGGAACCTTTTGCCCTTGGCCAAATTAACTTCGGAACTGAAATTTCCGCGTCGGCGCCGCGGCGCCATAATTCCTCTGGCCTCTCGGTATTCGTATGCGCCTAACATTTAGCGCTGCGTAGCTTCGTCAGGGTTGTTAATTTACGTCTTTCGCCTCAGTTCCTCCTTTTATGTCCATTTTCCGCTCCTTTTCGCCTTTTTGAACCGCTGTGACTCAAAAGAAAGAAAAACAACCCTAATACTATACTAAACACAACAAAAACGATTAAAATACTAACTAAAATGACTCAAAAAAGGTATATAAAATATGCCTAACACTCTCGAGGCCTGGTAGTATTTTTTCAGTGTTAGAATGACTTTTGTTGTACCTATTTTATTCATGAACAACAAGTTAGTAGGAAAACCTTCATTCCATCAACGACGTTCCGACGACCTACAATTAAAGAAAGATTCATTAGTTTCCTATGAATTTGATAGTCGTTCCAATCTCCCTCTGTGTTATTTCTCCTTTTATCGGTCTCGACCACGGTATAGTGAGAGAAAATATTTTGAGTAGAAATGTTTGAAATAATATTTTTTGAAAAAAATATCTCTAAAAGATTTTATATATAAAATAGTGTCAACTCATGTCATGACATTGTTCACTTGAGCATGATTTTTGTTTGCAGTTGTGCCTTTGGACCGACTGACTCTCAGGCCTATATATGTTTGCAGGAATTTTTGAGTTTCTCTAAAAATTCTACCCCAGTTTATAAGCTTTGACCGGTTGATCCTTTCAGCTTGATTGCTGATGGAATTTTGAGGTCTTCTCAAACATTCTGCCCCAGTTTTCAAGCTTTGACCGACTCATCTTTAGAGCCGCATTGTTGATGGAATTTTTTAGATCTTCTCAAAAATTCTGCCCCAGTTTGAGTTATGTGAAGTGATTATTTGATTTCTCGATATCTTTGAGGTTTTCTAGGTGTTAATTTGGATGTTTTGTATGGTACAACCGAGCTCGAATAGCACCTACATACTCCATCTTGGAAATTAGGTCAAAACATAGTTCAGAATAAATATGATTGATTTTTGTAATAATGTGACCGAGCTCGAAGAGAGCCTAAATATCCCTTTGACTCAGACCCAGCCCACGCCCCAGTTTGAGTTATGTGAAGTGATTATTTGATTTCTCGATATCTTTGAGGTTTTCTAGGTGTTAATTTGGATGTTTTGTATGGTACAACCGAGCTCGAATAGCACCTACGTACTCCATCTTGGAAATTAGGTCAAAACATAGTTCAGAATAAATATGATTGATTTTTGTAATAATGTGACCGAGCTCGAAGAGAGCCTACATATCCCTTTGACTCAGACCCAGCCCACGCCCCTAACAAGCGTGATACACCCCCCCCCCCCCCAAATCCTAATTTTGCGACATCGACAACGCCCTAAGCCTTGTTGCTCTCCTTTTCCATTTCCATAAGTGCCAAGGTCAACTTGCACGACCATTAGTATAGAGCTGCGTGGTAAAAAAATGGCAAGATCATTAATTTCTCTTGCCAATACCTCACCAAATTCCACCATACCCCAGCCTCCTAAAGTGAGGTCGCCCCTCCTATTTTTGCTTTCTTACTGTTACGATTATAATTGGCTTTGTCCATTTGTGATTTCAAACAATCGATTCCCATTGGTTGAGAATATTTTTAGAGGGATTTTCTCCCTAAAACTTGTTCTCCCATACCGATGGTAACTAGGTCGTTAGGGTTTGTGAAATCCTATAAATTGACCCTCTTTTCTCATTAATAGGGACCACAACTTGAATCTTTGGGATTTATATTTTTAGAGCATTTACAAGTTAAATCAACTAGTTGGATTCAAGCCCTTCGGTGGAACCCATTGTTACCCTAATTAGTTTGTCACAACTAAAACCCTTTTTATTTCATGTGTTTGGGGGTGATCAAGGTACAAAGTTGAAGAACATGACTTGTGTCATAACATATATTTGATTGGTAACGTGTTCTTGTGCATCTATGCTACAGTTGGTAATAAAAGGTTTAAATCATGAAGTTTTGGCACATGTTTAGGAATAAAACCTAGAATTCTAAGTTGTTAGGCTCTGTTCCTTATTAAGAAAAGAAAAGGAACTAGTCTCTAAAGCATGTATGTACATTCATGAACTAAAGCAAAAGGTTTAAAACCTTGTATGGTGTCTTTTCCTGACATAAGTGTTAACATGTTTTCTTGCAAAATCCTGAGAGTTCTTTATAGTATGCAAGTATGCAACTATATGCACCATGCCTAGATAATACTTATGAGTATTGTCTCTGTCTGAACCTAATAACATGATATCATGAGTGACTAGCCTAGTTTTAGCTATGTTGGTTTTGGGCTGTATGTGTGGAAGCTGCTGTGTGTGTACATGTTCTAAATGCTATGTATGTAGTCCCAAACCATGAGCTAAATGGGAAACATGATCATATTAGTATGAGTAGTCCCTTTGGGATAGCTATATTCTTGTATAAATACCTAATCAAGAACAACATGATTGTTAGGCCTAAGACTAGTCTGCTAAGTGTTTGAAATGAGTGAGCATATGAGTGAAATGATTTATCTCGTCCCTACATGTATATCCTGCATATTGTTAACCTGTTTGGATGTCACATCTTATTTTGAGCATGCTTAGTGTAGCTCTTACCATCCGGTTTAACTATGTATGACATAGTCCCTTGTGATCTTGCTACTATGACATGTTAATTTAAGTATGTGTGCTTGAAGTTTGGTACTTGGGATTATCCAGGCTTAGTATAAGTTGGATATCCATGAGATATACAAAGAGTATATTTCATATATACCAGTATACCAGGTATATCGGCCAAATATACTCTTGTGTATATCATCCAAACTTTCTTAATCATGAATCAATATTCCAAATGACCATGCTTTTATCGTTTTAAATTTAAAAAAGAATTTCGTGCTAGGATAGTGTTACTCTTTCTCTATCATTTCATGAATATTGCGCATATTAGTTTGGGCCAGCCCCATCTGTATTTCTCATATGAATAATTACATGTTGTTTTACTATGGATACATGGGCTCAGTCCTTTTCTATTATGCATAGGTTATCTCTATTTCATTAGGGCTGTGTTTTCCTTTCCTTTTCTGGGCTCAACCCATTTTTTATTTTAGTTCTGCCTAGTATTAAATGGATTGGTCTTGTGATTAACTACTAACAACCCATAAGAGGCAGTCTTGTATAGTTAACTTCTTTTAATCATGTGATAGTTTACATGCATTATTTAGATGAGTTTTGGGTGTTTTCTAACTTGGGCTTTCCTTTTCCCCTCCTCTTCTCCTCGGTCCATGTACGTGGGATGACCCCTTATGAACCACGACATTTCCTTCATCCGGTTGGGCCAAAGCCCACCAAATACATCTTTGCAAGTTAGTTTCTAGTAGCTGCACATGAAGGCCCAATCATGAGTGAAAATAGTAACTGGTGGTGGGCTTAGGTAGGCCCACTAGCCTAACTCATTTCTTTTAAATTTATTATATTATGTATTATATACATACTATTTGTGTAAAAATACTTTGAATTCATATTGGAATCTCTTATGGTGACGACTTCGGATAGGAAAATGATACATACATCATTTAGTTAGAATCACCATGAAAATGAATTTCAAAATGCTTAACTTCACATTTTCAAATTGAGGAGAAATCAGAACTGTTTTGGGTTTTCGAGATAAATTAGACCATTTTGAATCTTAAAAATTACTTGTATTGTTTTTCGGGCTAAGTTTTGAACAGAAACTGAACTATTACTCTAAAAAATGGGCTGAATAGGATTGGACAAAAATTTGACGGAACTGATTTGGAATGAAGCAAGAATTATAGACTGATTTTTGGATTTTGGACAAGTTGAAGAGTGTGGATTGACCTTTGGGAAATAGCATGTAAAGGAAGAAATTTATTTTCAATTTTCTTAAACCATAAACTTGTCATTTCAAAAGAATTACACTCTTTTTAACTTAAAAAATTTTCAAAAGACAAATGTATTAGGTTTATTGGACAGCCTATTAGACTAAACAATAGAGTTCTCTTCATATTAATTTTTGAGTGTACTTAGTCATAAAATAGGTTGACCAAATTACCCTTATCCAAATCATCTTTAGGCGGAATTTAACGCATTGATTTTTTTCAAAACCATTTGAATTTGAGATAAATGAATGACATGAAATTTTGCAGAAAATAAAATATTTTAAAGCAATTTATAAATATTAAACATGCTATAGAACTCGAAGGTCCATCGTATTCTATTGATTCTTAATACCAGTGTATCTAAGACCTTCTTCGGGGGATCACCAAAACTCTTACCTCGATTTTAGTATACAAAGGATTTTTCACGAATTTTTAGAATAAACCTTTTTTACTCAGTTTTACTAATTTACTTATAAATTAGGTAGCTACTCTAAAAACTATTATGTGACATAGAGCACCAACAACATCTTAATACCTTTTATTCCTCCACATAAAAGTGAATTGTAACAATGTTATGATGAGATTTTCCCATAGAGAGGCTTGATACTATAATATATGGCCCCATCGAGTGGCCTGATTTTACTTACATGCACATATTCATGGTTATGTCAGTTATGACATTAAGCGGTTTTACACTTTCTGTCGTATTGGGGGAATGGGCTACAGAAGTATTTCTTGTTTATCCACTGTTCTGAATAGTGAGAAAGAATGAAATTCGATCAAGAATGTACTGAATATGTAAAGCTGGTAAAACATATAGATAAGTAATATAACACAAGAGGAGGATACAAAAATCAATCTGAAACTCAAAAAAAAACATTGAGGGCATAACGCTGTGTTTCATGCCTACAAGTACAGGTAGGCAGATCGACATACCTCCATAGTAGGCTACTTGCTTTCAGTTGTTGATAGTCGCACTCCACATCTTCGGAGTTACTGTACAGAGTCGGTAGGCACTGTTGTATATATTTATAGTTATGTTGGGTATAGCGTGGCCCTGTCTCAACATGTTGGTGTGTGATAGTACTCTTAGAGGCTTGAAGACTGATAGTCAGTGTATATTCATTTTGCTTGGCCTTGTCATCCTCTTTGACAATTGTTGATACGCCTGTCACGACCTGGTCAGCCTCAGTTTATGTATATATATACATATATTGTATTTGGGCTTCTTCTGCGTGCATGATATTGTTGCATTATATCTTATCATTATTGTTTAAAGGTCTTGTCGGTCCAAGTCTCGTGTCGTATTCAGGTACTATGGTTGGTACGTTTGGGCCTTAGGGTGTCGGGTGCCGGCCATAACCCTTAAGGTTGGGGTGTGACAGTGTCTTATTTGAGCTACCTATGACTTCGAATGGAATAGAGAATCTAATGGCTCCAAACACCAAAGTTTATACGCCACTAAGCTTTATGCTTAGCGAAAGTTGTTTTCTATCATAGGTAATGTACGGGAAGAGATTTAAAGATGGTCATTTGGAGTAGAAATTTTTGGGGATTTTGTGAAGATCACACTCACATATGCATCTAGGTTTTGTCAAGTTTTTTTACTTGTACATGATCCATATGTCACACTTATGTATGTAATTTTAGAGGCTTGTTGTATCTCAAGATCGTAAGATTGTAACTTGATTTGGTAACTTGTGTTGTTGTTTTAGGGTGTGTTGATAACATAAGTCATTTAATATGCTAAATTTACATTTTGTCTTGTAAATATGTACAAAGGAGGAGACTAGTTTTCTTTTTATACTCGCAAGTTTGAGATTCATGTACAATATAAACTTGCAGTGATGTTGAATGAAAAATATAATTTCGTTAAGAAGTTGCTTCAATGTGTTGATTATTCAAGAGAGATGGTATCACATTAAATTAATACTTTGATATTGTATTTCATTTAAGAAATTTTACGAAGTGTATTTTAAAAAAGATATTGCACTTTGAAATCTTTCTCGCATGGGCCTATTTCCACTACTAAATTATTATGAATGTCTTTTTAAATTAATCTCTTCTGAATTTTGTACGTATTAAATTAGCTTTTGTTTCATAAGTGACATCCTCCCAAAGGGGTTGCTACAATAAATCCACTTAGTATTGATTTGACATCTATTATGGGGGCTATGATAGTCGTGTTTGATGCTTATTTATACTTTTTGATTCATATTACTATTGATCACCTTATATCCTGATAATACCATGAGAAAAGAATTATTCTCGGAATTGATATGCTAAAATAAGAAGATATGATGAATACCTACCTTTCAGTACCCATTTATATTATTGGCTTTTGACATTATACATGTCCATTCATTCATATGTATACTCTGTGTATATCATCTTTATTCATCCCATTTTACTATGTGGTTATGTAACTTGATTATAATGAAATTGATGAAAAAACTAAGCCTGAAACTTGTAAATATGAAAAGGTTGAATCTTTAGGTATGATTGTGATTAATACTTGATAATACCATGAGAAATGAGTTATTCTCATAATTGATATGCTAAAATGATATGATATGATGAATATTTACCTTTCCGTACCCATTGATATTATTACATTATACATGTCTATTCATTCATCCATATATTCTGTTAAGATACATTATAGATTTGAGGTACGGTATGGTCCGATGAGTTGAAAAAAGAGGTAAGATTGATGTTTGACAACCCGAATGGAATGATTTTGTGTTCTATGATGTGATTGCCATAAGGAAATTGTTAGGAGATAAGGCGCAACCATGTTCGAGGGATATACGTCAGATGATAGTGAGCGATATATCGACCTCTGTAGTCCCCCATGGGTCATAACTACGTGGTTAAAGGCCCGAGCATGTGTATACCATGTTTGATATTGTCCAATTGTATTGCATATCATCTTTATTCATCCCATTTTACTAACTAAGTGGTTACGTAACTTGATTGTAATGAAATTGATGAAACGACTAAGCCTGGAACTTGTAAATATGAAAAGGTTGAATCTTTAGGTATGATTGTGATTCATACATGATTTTAAGTGATTTACGGAAAAATTAACCTTAGGGTAATTTGTAAAGGAAAATATTAAGCTTCATAAATCATAACGAATTCGAATGTGTTTGTAATTGTAATGTTCTGATATGGTCTCACTTGTTTATTCTGTCAACTCTTATATTGTCTATACGTGTTTCATTCATTGTCGGTCTATGATGCCTACGAGTACTAGTGTTTTACTCATACTACTCTGATGCACTCTTGTGCAGGTAATGATCCATCCATCGATGGCGAGAGATTCTTCGAGACTTTCAGGGTGAGCTACTTCGCCATCCGCGACCCTTGAAACCCTTACTCTATCTTTACATTCTCTATTTGACTTACATACTATTGTTTTTCTATACGGAGCATGTATTCCGAATTTGGTATTTTAGAGCTCTTTTATATTCAGACCAGATTTTGGGGACATGTTTGGATTATTTTTCGGTAGTTATGTTATTTGAGACTTAAGATAAATTGTTCACTTATTATTTCTACTTTATTTTATAATTTGGCTTATGAAATTGGGGGATAGTTCACCTATCACTGGGTTAAGTATATGTGTCATCATGACTGCGATTTGGGTCATGACACGATTCGACAAGATATGGCGCAGTCCCAACTTACTGAGGACATCCTAGTTATCCTTCCATACTAGTAACCATTGTAGTACTCTTGTAACTATAGAAGGATAATTAGGACAATGCTCAACTACCTACTAACCGTCTACTCTTCGTGTCCTCCATAACCCCGATATAAGGTCATGTCCTCGGTAAATTGAGATTGCGTCATATCTTATCGAATCGTGTCATGACCCAAATCGCAGTTATGACCAATGTCTTTTCTTGTTCTTTGACTATTATTTTACTTTATGGTTGTTACTGCTCTTTTTTTATCGTTAATGATCTATTATGACCCATGACCTTATATCGGGGTTATGGACAACACGAAGAGTAGAAGGTTAGTAGGTAGTTGAGCATTGTCCTAGTTATCATTGCATACTAGTAATCGTAGTAGTACTCTTGTAAGTATGGAAGGATAACTAGGACAATGCTCAACTACCTACTAACCTTCTACTCTTCGTGTCCTCCATAACCCTGATATAAGGTCATGTCCTCGGTAAGTTAGGACTGAGCCATATCTTGTCGAATCGTGTCATGACCCATGTTGTTTCTTGTTCTTTGACTATTTTTTACTTTATGGTTGTTACTATTCCTTTTTGTGATCGTTAATGCTATATCATGGTTGTATAGTAGGCTACTGTCATACCCCTGAATTGATCCATGGAAATTCGGTATGACCCAAGGCCGAATGAACACAAGCTGGATCATGTTTGACAAAATGGTTCGTATGAGCGAACCAAGGGTATGACACAAGGTGACGGTTGATATTAAAAGGCTAAGGGGTTGCATGAGTTGAGGAAAGGTCAAAACGAGGGTTCAATACATCTAAGATATCGACGAATACACGACTAAGTGTATGCATGTGCATAGGGTGCCCAAATTGGTCTTACAAGTGTTATATGGGATATGTGTGAGTCACGGGAGGTCTGAAGCGTGTGCAAGGCATATGGCAGGGTAATATATGTTCATATGATGCATTATTATTAAGTCTAAGATATGAGTTCATGCACGGTTGGTTGACAAGGTTCAATGGAAGACAAATGAGGCCGAGAAATGCGGGACGTGTATTAATGCTTGCTGGGAAGTGGTTACATGTTCGTGCATGGGTGCGGGATTCATGAGTAGTGTCCCGAGGTCCCTTATGGTTCATATGGGTCAGTTAAGTCACGAGGTTGAGTGATGCTAAGGTTCGGACCGAACCATAGACATGTGCCAAGTCAAAGACGCAAGATTAACATCGTCCAGGTTCGGGTCACGATGGAGCACCGGGAAGCTTGGGTCAGGTTTGCGGATCTTCCTATAGGCTTACGGGACACGTGGCAAGAGGTATTAACTGATTGGTTGAGCATGGATTGTGCCAGCCTCCATGACTCAACGTGAGCAGATCGTGGTCTTCCAAGTTCCAGAAATGACGGAGTGTGTGTGTGTGACGAGCTGGACGTGGTACGAAGTGATGCGTGTTATGTGAGACATGGATGATGACTTGCGGTGCAGTCATGGGTCGTGTATGAAGCTGAAAGTGATCAACAAGACGTGCCCTTGAAATAAGGAGGACATGGGCGAGTTAAAGAGATGTGTTGGTCGTGTGTGATGTGTGGTGCGTGATGGACGAGGCGCGAAAGTTGTAACTTCCCAACTGATCTTGCACGACTCCCCTTTGTAAGGCGTGAATGCCATTCCCCTCCCATTATATATAGAATGAGATGGTAAGTCTTGCGGACGGACCATCTACTACACTACAACGGAAATAGAGTGAAACCCGAGAGCCAAGTTTAGAGAGTTCAATCGATCCTAAAGCTTAGAACAAGTGATTGTTCTTGTGAGTGTATTACCCTAAGTACTTAACTTGTTAGTGTGTGAGACTAGTGAGTTGAGTGTGAGTTTTGGACGTCTAGTTCCTTCATTGTGCTTGTAATTGCCGAGAGGCGCTCCTTTTTGTTTATTCGTGAGGAAATAAAAGAAAAGGTTGGGCATTCATTTGCCCGTAAACTCTTGGTGTTATTGTATGTTTGAATTGCCATTCTTAAACCTCTTTACTTGTGTTAGTTTGCTTCCGCAGTGCAAAGTTCTTTTACCTTGAAAGAACTTGGTGTTTCGGCTGAGGTTAGGTCGACGTGATCCGACTGCCATCACGGTCTTGTTTGCGAAACAATTATATTCGTTTGGCAAGGGTATGGCAGCTACCATGGTTTATTCGTCTTTATTATTTCTTTTTTTTTATACTACTTTGAATTGCTTTTTCTTATATCGAGGGTCTACAAAAAACAAACTCTCTACCTCCCAAGACAGGGGTATAGACTACGTACTCTACCTTCCTCAGATCTAAGTTTGCGTGTCACACCCCGACCTTGGAGGGGGTGTAGCCGACACCCAGTGCCCGAAGGCTTGAGCATACCACTATAGTATCCGAACCCTGAAATATGAAACGCAGGCCGACAAGGCCTCCAATTACCCATATATGACAAGACTAAAAGATAACCTGCACATAGAAGAGTCCAAGCATGATATATACATATGAACATCTATCCAAGGCCGACAATCCCACAATATGAGTGTACTAATAACAAAAAGGTCCTACAAGGCCACGACATACCAACATACATTATCCACAAGACTCGAAGAGTAACATGTACATACCAACAGGTCAGGACAAGCCCCATCCATACCCTAAAATGCTAGTAGCATATATAAAACAATACCTAAATACTCTTGTACCGCAACTCTGAGAGAAAGGAGTGCGATAATATCACTGGCCGAGTGATTACCTCATCGAGGAGGAGCGCCACACTGTCTATCTGTACCTGCAGGCATGAACGTAGTGCTCTAGAAGGGACATCAGTATGAAATATGTACTGAATATGTATGGCATAATCAACAGTAAATAAAGCAATAACGAGCCAAGAAAATTAGAGATACCACATGAAACTCATATTGTCAAAAATGCATCAAAATGTATATATCTGTATAATAATACCTCTGAGGGAAATATCATCAATGTCATATACATATAAGCTCTGTATATAATGCCATAGGCCTATGAGGGAAATATAAGTTCATTATATAAAGATATGTATGACAATCAACTGAAGGACATATCATGTTTACCTACCCCGATCGGAGTGACGTAAGGTCGTTATGCCTCTGATCAATATTATGAGACTAACATCATTATCATTACATGACTCTATAGAACTCACAAATCATGAATAAACTTTCTGGATGCAATATTTTATAATCATGAATCAACACGGAGGCCTCTAGTTATTTAGAGTGAAATAGTTATGGAGTAGCGTTGCGTTTACATCTCGTATATATAGATCATGCCAAAAGAAGAAAGAACTACATACATTGTCCTTGAAGTTATAATCTCGTTACAAGCCCTTGTACTCCTTACGGATAGTTATTTATAGCAAACAAAAGGGTCGATTATCAATAGCGAATCCACATTTCATAAAGAAACTTTATTTAGGTATCTTATCGACAATCTTAACACGAAGGGTTCTTAGATTCCTTAACAAATGGTACGTTGGTAATTTGATCTTACGATCTTCTGAAACTTTCTTCCTTAGTTCCATATAATCAACAATCAAATTACTTATCAATATCACTTCATAGTCCAAGCAAAAAAAACCACCAATCATATTCCCATGATTTCACATGTCTATGAGTTTTGATTACGAAAATCCTTTCATAACTTACTTTGAATCATCAATTAACCATAATTATAGATAAAGGAAGGTGAACTTTACCTCGATACATCCAAATCTTCTCAAAACAACACTTTGCCCCAATTCCAAGGGTTTCCAAAATCTATTCAACACGGAGACAATAATTATTGCGATTACTTTAGGAATTATTGCATCAATCTCGCGTATTCCATCTTGAATTTGGCCTAGGAATGTTAACTATGATGGAGAGGGTTTATAGAGAGTATATGAACTGGAATTGGGGGGAAAATGAGGTTCAAGACGTCCAACCCGTATTTAACCCAGAAAAAAGTCTTCACCGCCATACATTGATGGTAGGATCGACGGTCCGTCAATCCTGACTGTCGTTCTGCCACTTGAGATAAAAAATTGTCATGAATTTTATGGCTCCCCATTGTAGTTTGACGGTCCATCCCTTTGACGGTCCGTCAACTGTCTTGTCAAATTGTCCCAGTCCCCAATTTTGTTGAGATTTATTTTCTTCGATCCATTTAAATTTCAAATACTCCGGTACTTTCATAAACAATCCGTAAACTTCATTACTCCTTTGTAAAGTCGTACCTCTTTCCGGGATATCAATATTATCAATGATACGACGGGACAAAAACTACGGGGTGTAACATTACGGAATTTCACTGAATATGTTGTTGTATGTAAATTTAGATACATTTTCAACTTTTTTCAGTTAAAATTAAAAAAAGACTGTGTACATAGAAAAAGAAAATAATCACAATAATATATTAATAATACAAGATAATTAAATGGTGAGAGTTCCACATCTTTTCAATCTAAATGAGCAACGATTGAGGATCCCAACAAGTCATGTCCGTTGACGAACTATAACATTCGAATAAGAAATAAGCAGAGTTCAAACAGGTTTTGGGAGAGCAAAGGAAGTTTGGCACAACCCCCTACCAATCAAGTTTTCAACTTTAAATATTTGTTATATTTAATTGTTTGTTTTTTTTGTTGACGAAGGAACCCGCAGCCGCTACTCTTTCGAGTGCGCACAGGGTAAACCCCGGACTGACGCAGTAGCCTGCAAACCACGTCAGCCATGTAAACCACACTTGGCAAGCCATGTGTGGCAGACTCAACCAAGAAGGTTTATGCAGGGGATCGAACTCGTGACCTTGCGGTCCCGCGCTCTACTGCTACACCAACTTGGCTACCCTTGCGGGTATATTTAATTGTTTGTTGTTAGACCTATCAGATCAAAATAAAAATAAAAATAAAATTAGAATACATTAAAGAAAAAAGAGAATATTTTAATTTTCATGCAATTCCATGAGACGATAATAGAGAGTAAAAACCCAAAAAAAATGAAATTATCAAAAATATTATTCCACTTCATTAGATGTAAATATAGATCAATACATTTGGAGTAATCAATAATATCGATAACATAAACATTTGTTTAAGTTTCTTTGCATTACTTATGCTTTTACAACAACAACATCATAAGGTTTACATGTCTTTCTTAATGCAATATTTTGTTGAACATTCTCCCAAGCAACTTTTCATTAGCTTCAAATCTACATAAGATTCATCAAAATATGTCACAATGGTTTGTGATATTAATATAGAAAATTATTAAAATAAAGAAAGCTATCTAAAGAAAATTATACCTTCTTTAAATTTGGAGCAACGCTCAATTGAACAAGCAAGATTGCAATTCAGTTCTTCAGAAGAAATCTGAATATGACATTGTTTCATGCAATCGGACATGCAACCAGGAACTTTACTAATTATACATGAAAGTACACATTTAGCTTTGCATGATAATCCATTCTCACCAACAGCTTCAACATTTGCTAAAAGAGTCGCAATGAGAAAAAATGTGACTAGAACTTTAGTGAAGTTCATAATTCGTAATATTTTGTAGTTCCTTTTCTCAATTGAATATCTTTTTTTCTTTTGTATTTTGAATGTTTGGTGAAATCAAAGTAATGCTATTTATAATAACAAAAATTAGTTGAATTTAAGACACTTTAAATTATAATCTGGTCAAGAAAATTAGATTATATAGTCAAATTATAGATGAACATAATATACAATCTATAAATTGTATTATCTATTTTAACTGTCATAAATGGAAATCCAATTGTCAACTCATAAAAATTAATTTCTAACTTATCTTCGTCAACTGAAAACAAATCCAATAATTGCAATTAAAATTATCCTTCATAATACTTTTGGTTAGAGCTCTTATGAAATCAAGGATAAATGCGAGACATATTTCTAAGGGTGAAGTTATTAACATTATGATATTTTATATATTAAAAAAATATTTCCCTTAAAAGGTTATTTAATATTGAAGTGAAAAGAGTTTTCTATGTTTTAAGTACTTGAAACTTTATAAAATTATTTCAGCAATTACTATATATATATACTAGTAATAACAAATCTATAGTAGAAAATATCGTAAATGTATCTTAGAAATTTGTAATAATAGACTTAACAAATAGTAATACATTTCAATTAATATTTTCTGAAAACGTTGTTGGTCTGAATATCTTTTGATAGCTATAACAAAATGTTACAAAGAACATCTAATATAATACTTATAACATAAATCAGTTTAAAAAAATATTTTTAATGAGAATGTTTGTTATACAAGACTAATTCTTAGTTTTTAATGTCGGTAAGAAAATGGACGTGACTGTACTACTAACGCCTCCCTCTCCTAGCTATTACTGGTCCTTTCTCCCAGTAACTTTCTTATTCGCATGTATCATTAAGAATTAGATTCAATAATTTCCTTCCTTGAGAAAGCTCTCTCTAGTTTCTCTCACTAAAATCGATTAAGGCTTAACAAAGTTATAAGAGTGTTGGTTTGGATTTATTCAAGTGCTTTGTTCATGTTCTTAGATTAAAGGTGGAGAATACATTTTCGCGTTGGATTTCTCTGAAAATTGTTCGTGAGATTATGATTGTACTTCGGCTAAGTTGAACACTTGAAGCTCACGGATTCTTCTCCTTGATTAAATACGGAGTGCTCTGTAATTGTTGACAACTTCTTCTTACTCTCCGTGTTCATTTATGAGAGGTTTACTATATATGTTAAACTTTTAAGATTCTGTGAGGAATAACATTTATTGAAGCTTTTAAGTCTCAACCACCGGAGTCTCTTCTCCTCATTGCTATATATCTCTCTCGGGCCTCAAAGTTACAAGTTATAGTTCTCACCCCCTTGAGGGTGGAAAAAGTCCTTTTTGTTAGCATCATCTTGAGACGCAAACCTCAATAACTTCCATCGGAGCACAACAACTACAAAATCTGGAAGCAAAGGGAAACTCAAATCCGGGTGATTTCTTTACACTTTCCTTCTTCTTTACGTTTGTTTAGATTAGGATTTAAGCATTGGTATCTCTGGTTTTGTGTTCCTTGGTGCTTTCTCTTCCGTGTTATTGTTTGTTGATGCTAAGATTTAACTCCTCTTGTTCTTGCGATTCTAGATGTTTAACCTCCTACGGGTGTTTTACAAAGGATTCCTTACCTGGAACTACCTCGTCTGTGATTGTTAAGTTGCTGTATGTTAGCGATATTTCGAATGCTCACGCAAGCGCACGCATCGTTGACAAGTAATATAGTTTGATAAGACCGAATATCGTCCTCAGAGACTGGTTTCTAATTACCGTTCATCTATTTTATGTTATCTATTTGGCAATCGATATTTGAGTTGAGTTTTTGTTTAACTACTAGAATAATTGCAAGAATTACTGTACTATTTAAGTTGTAATAAATTATGAATGAATTAGGGCTTCCAAAATCCTCGACTATCCACTGTATTCAATCCTTAATGCAACTAGAATGACTTATTCTTCTACGTTAAGATAGCGGTTAACTAAACTGTATTATATTCCGGTTAGGACATATAATCACTAAACCCAGTGCAGAACCCTTCTATATTTCTATGATAGGATTTACCACACAGGAGGATTAAGAACAGTAACCTATAATGCTACACAAGTATCGGGGTACTGTCGTCCGCGATTTTAACCTATGTCTAGTCAATTACATCATATCCAAATCTCTCCTCTCGGTTCTTGATTCGAAATCATATATATTATGATAATTAGTGATCAATTAATTATCAAGCATTCATACCAATTATTGACTAAATCTTAATCAAGTGAAGAAGAAATCATACTACTGCATTAATTTATGAATATAAGTTTCAAGCGATTCATAAGGAAAACCCTAATAAAGTGTTTAGCTCCTAGCCATAGTCACGCTAAGAACTAACACAAAATCCATACATAAACTGAATTAAAAACGAAAGAAAAGAAATTACTGTGAACTAAGTCTCCAATTGTAGCCTCTCTTGTTGTCTTGTGTTCTGCTATGTTGTAGAATGACCAACCTCCCTTCCAAGAATAATCCCTAGGACTTTTGTATCTATCAAATTTCGTGCCCTATGGATCAATTTGTCCTTTATCAATTAAAACTCGGAACTGGATTTTCCGTACGGGCGCCGCGACGCCCAATCTTCGGTGGGTATTCTGCAGTTCCGGCGCCGTGACCCTGCTGACTGGCGCCGCGACGCTGCCTGGCTTTTGTCCGAGTCTTTATTTTATGTCCTTTCTTGCCTCAGATTCCTCCTTTTATGCCCCTTTTTCATTCCTTTTCGCCATTTTTCCATTTTGGACCATTGTGACTCAAAAGAAAGAAAAACAAGTCTAATACTATACTAAACACAACAAAAATGAGTAAAATACTAATTAAAATGACTCAAAAAGGGTATATAAAATATGTCTAACAAACCCCCAAACTTGAACTTTGCTCGCCCTCGAGCAAAGAACAAAACAAAACAAAGAAACAAAAATCAAAAGACTCAAAGACTCAAGTCAAGCAGCTGCACAATGTCACTTAGAAACACATGAACGTTAGTCAGGATAATATGCAGGAATAGAGGTAGCATGCATCTAACAATCTAAAATTTCAAGTTAGATATTTCGCAGATTCATTTCAGTCACAATCACTGGAAGCATGAATACCTAACATATGCATGCCAATTTCATTTCATTTTTCTCAAAGTTCTATGTGCCTGTTTACTTGTTATTCTCCACTAATCATGGACGTACATACCAGAGATCTTCAGGACTTTTCAGGGTTGTAATGTAGGCTTAGGCAAGGGTAGGTAAGATTAGACATTTAGGCTCAATTCACGTACCATAAGCGTTTTTCATTCAACTCTGTTTTCCTTCTTCTTTGATTTTTTTCTCATACCTATCATTTTCATCTTTTCTTTTTGGTTGAGAGCATGAAATGCATTCATATAGGCACCCCAAACTTAAGCTTTTACACACACACACACACACACATATATATATATATATTTCATTGGGATGCATCAATTTTTCACTCTCTTTTTGTATTTCTTTTTCACTCTTTTTCATCTCTGTTTTCAATTACTTCTTATGGTACACAAAAGAACATGGAGTGTCAAAGAAATAACTTCTATTTTAGGTTCAAAGGGGCTGACTAGGGATACAATTTATTGTCAGGGTAGGAAATGAAGGGTAAGAATGGTTAACAAAGTAATGCCTGAATCATTTTCCTAACATGTACATACTAACTATTTCGCCTCAAATAAAAAGCAGCAGACATCATAGATGTTTTTTCCAATTGACAATACACAGGCTAAGCACAGAATATTCCAAATAATCAAGTTTCCATGAATCTTTGACATATCTAACTTAAGCACACATATTTTAACTTCTCATTCCATTACATTATACCACTTAATTCATTACGCGTTCCAAGTGAACACAACATGCATGATCATAATTTTTTTTACTCATATAGAACACAAAAACAACAAAAAGACTCAAAACTGGATGGACACACAAAAATAGAATAAGATAGAACCCCCTCCCCCAAACCTAAATGACACATTATCCCAAATGTGTAATACTAAAAAATAAAAGGGACAACTTACAAACAATAGCGGTTCAAAATGGTGGTGGTGGCGGCGGAAAATGCGTTTCGGGCAAATTTCTCATTGGCGCCGCGACCCTGCTTTTCAGCGCTGCGGTGCCCAATTTCCTGCACTCCCTCTGATTAATCGGCGCCGCGGCTCTGTATTTTATTGCCGCGGCGCTGCAACTCCTGCACATGTCTGGACTTTCGGCGCCGCGGCCCTGCTTCTGGGCGCCGTGACGCTGCACCGATTTTCTTTCTTCCATATTTTTCCGTGTTTCGTGTCCCATTCCTTCACTTGTCATCACAACACCACAAAAATACCGCAAGTGAGACTGTTCAAATAAAACTAAATTGCATAAATTAAACCTTGGGTTGCCTCCCAAGTAGCGATGTCTTTAACGTCTTTTTGCCGGCCTCACTTCACCTACACCATTTCTATAGAACACAGAAAATGGTAGTACTTTTATGCTTGACCCCAAATTGCCCAATACTTGCTTGCATTCAAAATTCCCTATAGTGCAAGGAATAATGAAGCTCCATGGATTTCTAGACTTCTGGGGGTTCTCTTGAGGGTATGGACTTTCTGTTTAGGGGTCAGCAAAGACATCTGATGGTGTTTCTTATGCAATTGGTACAACAAAAAGGGACTCCAAGGAATCCAAAAACGTGAAAAATTGGATCCAGTAACCCCTTCTTTCTCTACACCAACTACCTCTCTCAACTCCTCAACAGCTTGGTGTGGTTCAGGCTCCTCACTTTGCTTACCACTTCCCACAATGGTGTCGCTAGGCAGATTTTCTTGAGGTGTATTGATCACCATATCCATCAGTTGCCCTATTTGTGTCTCCAAATTTCTGAGTGACACGCTGGTCTCAGCCATAAACTGAGTGACACTTGGTGAGCTTGAGTATGACTTCCTGCAGCTCATTTCGATCTTCCTGTGGAACTTGTGGGCTAAGCTGTTGTTGATGACTCAACTGCCCCTGATAGTAGTAGTAGTCCATGTGTCCTTTTTTTTAATTTACTAACTTTACCTACAAAATAAGAAAAACAAGAAAAAGTGATAAAACGATGTTCGCAGAACAAGTTAGAAACTTGTTCTTGGAGCAACCAAATTAGAAATAAAATAACATTTCCAAATATATACAAACCAAATTAGACATAAGAATAGATAGTTCGATATTAAAAGTACCTCAGTCCCCGGCAACGACGCCAAAAACTTGTTAGCAATATTTCGAATGCTCACGCAAGCGCACACATCGTTGACAAGTAATATAGTCTGATAAGACCGAATATCATCCTCAGAGACTGGTTTTTAATTACTGTTCTTCTATTTTATGTTATCTATTTGGCAATCGATATTTGAGTTGGATTTTAGTTTAACTACTAGAATAATTGCAAGAATTACTGAACTATTTAAGTTGTAATCAGTTATGAATGAATTAGGGCTTCCAAAATCCTCGACTATCCACTCTATTCAATCCTTAATGCAACTAGAATGACTTCTTCTTCTACGTTAAGATAACGGTTAACTAAACTGTCTTATATTCCGGTTAGGACATATAATCACTCAACTACAGTGCAGAACCCTTTTATATTTCTATGATAGGATTTACCATAGAGGAGGATTAAGAACAGTAACCTATAACGCTACACAAGTATTGGGGTACTGTCGTCCGCAATTTTAACCTATGTCTAGTCAATTACAACATATCCAAATCTCTCATCTCGGTTCTTGATTCGAAATCATATATATTATGATAATTAGTGATCAATTAATTATCAAGCATTCATACCAATTATTGACTAAATCTTAATCAAATGAAGAAGAAATCAAACTACCGCATTAATTCATGAATAGAAGTTTCAAGCGATTCATAAGGAAAACCCTAATAATGTGTTTAGCTCCTAGCCATAGTCACGCTAAGAACTAACACAAAATCCATACATAAACTGATTAAAAATGAAAGAAAAGAAATTACTACAAATTAAGTCTCCAATTGTAGCCTCCCTTGTTGTCTTGTGTTCTGCTATGTTGTAGAATGACCAACATCCCCTCCAAGAATAATCCCTAGGGCTTTTGTATCTATCAAATTTCGTGCCCTATAGACCAAATTGTCCTTTGTCAATTAAAACTCGGAATTGCATTTTCCGTACCGGCGCCGCGGCCCTGCTGACGGGCGTCGCGACGCCCAATCTTCTGTGGGTATTCTGCAGTTCCGGCGTCGCGGCCCTGCTGACTGGCGCTTCCTGGCTTTTTTCCGGGTCTTAATTTTCTATCCTTTCCTGCCTCAGATTCCTCCTTTTATGCCCCTTTTTCATTCCTTTTCGTCATTTTGCCATTTTGGACCGTTGTGACTCAAAAGAAAGAAAAACAAGCCTAATACTATACTAAACACAACAAAAACGAGTAAAATACTAATTAAAAATTACTCAAAAAGGGTATATAAAATATGTCTAACAGTGTAACACTGGTTTTTGCTTGCCTCACCGTAGATTTGTCTCTGTTCACCCGTGTTCTTGAGTTTCTTAGAATCACACCTTTAGGTATATTGAGTTTACGGGTGGTTACAGGTGACTCTCTGGGTAGGTCCTGCCTCTATTAGTGTTTATTTGGTGCTTATAGGCCTTGTTAACTTGCTACTTGAGGGTTATTTGAGTTTTTCTTACCGTTTTCTCATAATCCTATCATGTCTTGTTGATTAGCGTCTTTGAAGTTTAGTCATTATAATCTTGCTTGTTCTTCGTGTTCCTTGTGTTCATAGCATTATTATGCTTACTTAGATCCTAAGGACCCTTACTCTCTCTCTTGCATTGTGTTTCTCTATGCAAAAATTTGAATTTCTGCGCATTGTACCGCTTGACATTGACCCTTTGCCTTATTTTTGCAAGCATTCGCCTGCACGCACTGCCTAGCCCCTGCGCATTGCCATTTTTGGCCAAACGCGCTGAATATAGACTGCTGTGCAGTCCTTTTAGCCATTTTGGTGCTAGTGCTTTGACCGAGACCACCCTAGTATGCCTATAGGCTCATATAGACGCCTATTTGTATGCTATAACGGTCCCCCTTGAGAATAGTTTCGTTGGTTTTCCAATGTTTGCCTTTTTAGTGTTAGCCATTTAGGTTGACCAATCTTGCGTGTCTTGTCCCTTTTCATTCTCGGCTTTGCATCTCAATCCTTGTCACATTGCTTCTTCGAGACTCTGGCGAGGTGTGCTTTTCCTTGGAGGTTATTGGAAGGGTAAAACGAGCTTAATCGTGATAATTACCATACTTATTTGGTAACGGAAAAAGGATAGCTACAAGCACGCAGTAGCTCAGCGTCCTTATCTGTTCACAGATAAAACCGTTCGAACCAACGAGGCACGCGACAACGAGGCTTTGCTTTTGCAGATTATAGAAGAATAAGGCGGGTTGATGATCCATGAACTTTAGGGTGCGGCAATGCAGGCCTATTAGAAGTGTTCACGGGGTTACCCGTTCGAACCAACGGAGGCACGCGACAACGAGGTATTCCAATAACTTGCTTGTTTAGCATAACTACTGCCTTCATTTGAAGTATTTTACTATCTATACTCAATAGGCAAATCTAAGAGCATCGGTTGGCAAATACTAGGATTGTGCTTCTGAATTGTGAATTTGTAATTAAATACCGGGCCTGTCCGGACTTTACTCTTATTTCAAGATTTTATAATCAGGTGAAATCTTGTAATTCAAAACCGGGCCTGTCCGGAATTATTTATATATTTCCCTAACACTTTATTGTTTTAGGCAAGCATTTGTATAACTAGGTGAAGCGTTGTAATTCATAACCCGGGCATGTCCGAATTTAAAATTCCAGCATTGATCATTTGTTTCAATTTTCTTGTAATCGTTTATTGTAACCTCTTAGATGGCTAGGAAGAAGAAGAAGAGGAACCAAGAGAACTTCACGCCCCTACCCATCCGAATGGGGCAGGCTTCTATTGAGATAACCTCCGCAGTGGAGTTCCCCCCGATTGTTTGTGGTTCTACCTCAGCATGGCACCCTTCAACGCCCGGACTCGCAAGCAATGGTATTCAGGTGGGGGATACTCCCTGTCACGACCCGATCCCGGGCCCGTGACTGATGCCTTACCCCGGGCCCGTGACTGATGCCTTACCCCGGGCACCCTAGCGATACAACATCAGAGAAAATCAGCGGAAATAAAAACTTAAACATGAAACAAGAGATAAAGTATGAAACAAAGCAACTAAAACGGTCACCTTCCGAATATATACATATATATATCAACTCAACAGTTAAATCCTTTTACAAACCCCGCCACAACAAGATTACTGCACTTCTAAGAATGTAACCATAACTATGACGGACAGGCTCCCGCCATACCCCAATGTACAAGTAACTACACCGACAGGACTATACCAAAGATGAGCCTCCGAGAAACGGAGCTTCCTCGAACGCAATCGTGATCCTAAGAGCGAGGATCCACAACCGATGTACTCTACTGCGCAGATGAACGCATCCCCGGGCGAGGTCGATAACAGTACCAAGTATGTGAAATCAGAAATATCAGTAAATGAAATCATAATAGTCTATATAAAGCAGGAGACATGTATGATAACCAAACTACAGTCCACAATATATAAACAGTCATGTCAAGTCAGGGACTCACGCCCTCAAAGTCATTACTCAAATATAACAATGGGTCTCACGCCCACAACATCAATCATGCCCGTGGAATACCTTCCTCACTGCCGTCAGTCTATGATATAATAACACCAAGAAGTACACATGAACACCAGGTCCCACCTGTGTCATAAAAATCGTACGGGGAAAGTACGAAGGCTAACTACCAGATACCAAGCCGCATCCTCGACGGACCGGGGCAAGTACGAAAGCCAACTACCAGATACCAAGGCCGTACCAACAAATCTACATAACCATACCACGGCCGACCTGTGGCAAGCACGAAAGCCAACTACGGATACTAAGCTCGCGCCACGCAGCTGGCGCAAGGCACGAAGACTAACTACCAGATACCAAGCCGGAATCACGAGACTTCGTCACAAAACTGAACGGGGCAAGTACGAAGGCCAACTACCAGATACCAAGCCGAAACAGCCACGACTTCGGGGCAAGTACGAGAGCCAACTACCAGATACCAAGCCGAATCAGTAAAACCTCATGGAGAGCTAGTCCATGGAATAATAATCCTAATGGAACCATACCTGCCACCCAACGTGTCAGTAGGTCCATCAATCAAGAACAACATGACCGGCCCTCCATCGAGAGACGCGGTAACATAAGGATACAACACTTGCACAACAAGGCTATCACACGCAAACATAGGCAAGTTACACACAACTCAAGGTACTTTCATTTTATGACAAAGTCCAGGTTTTAATCCCCAAAGTACTACATACGTTAAATTCTTTTTAGAAGATCCATTTCTTTTACAAAAGTCACCCGATACCCGTAGTATCAAAATAAAGTGACTAACATTTTAATTAAACCAAAACAACTTCCAGACTTTCCTTTTTAAACCAAATTAAGACAATACCATGCCTTCTTTTTAGACCAAAACACTTCTCCTTTTAAAGTCAAGTTACCATTTTAAAACCAATGATAAAACCATTCCTTTGTTTTCATAAAGTCGTTATAACTAACTTCCCATAAAGCTGTTATAACACTTTATGTTCTAAACCAAAAACTCTTCAATTCCACAAGTCTCCTTTCTTTTAAAACAACAACAAGTATTCTTTTAAAACCCAAATAACTTACTCTTTTCAAAACAAGTAACCTATACTTAAAATCAAGTTACTTCTCTTTTTCCGAAAACAAGTCGTTATAAGTCAAGTCTCTTATCTTTCAAGATCAAGTCTCTTAACTTTCAAAATCAAGTCGTTTATAAGTCAAGTCTCTTATCTTTCAAGATCAAGTCTCTTAACTTTCAAAAACCAATAAACCATTCTTTTACCTACATAAAGCCGTTATAACTAACTTCCCATAAAGCTATTATAACACCTTATGTTTTAAACCAACCAATTCACTTAGCACATGTACGCTCACCGCACTACATAGTTCACAACAATCATGCTAGAAAAGATAGGAAGAGGTTCACATACCTCGCGACGATTATCGACAATTAGCAAAACGCTCCACAGTACTGTAACCCTGCTAGCCGTTTCCACTCTTCAAGTAGAATACGCTACTCGTAGTACTGCAACCTATAAAGGCCACAAACGCCTATCAACTCCTAGATCTCCTCATAGAATATTCTAAATGCAAGATTCCCTATTCTACAGAAAATTCGGCAGCACCTCCCCCCCCCGCTATCACATAAATCTCCTCCCCTATCAAGGCCCGCTACCGGGCCAACAACTCTCAGGGGAAATACACGTCTAACCGGACGTGTTCAAATCTGCTTCACAAAAATACTACACAAGTCTACTGTAAATACAATCCAATGTAAATACAGTTCAATCCTTTATAATCATCCTTCCAATATAATATACTCAAGTATAACTACTACAACATGTAATATCCAATTCTGATAGGGACATAGATCATTACCTCGATAAGCCCAAAATTATCCAAGTTTATAAGTCGATCCTGAGAAACGTTTAGCTCCAATTCCTTACGCTCCAACCCGCTCCAAGAGACCCTTAGAAGTTTCTAAACAACTTCTCTTAACATTTCAACCAAGCTTATGAAGATTTTCTAGGGTTTCTTTTTGCGACTTTTGGAAAAAAAATAGTATTTCCGGGCTCCTAGTATTAAAACAACTTTGGAATACTACTAGGGATACTAGGCCAAGGTATTTGGGATTATACAACAATACAAGAAGTATTTTCTACACAAGTGGGGAGAGAGGGACGAAACAAGGCTAAAAGGGAGGGAGTATTTTGCTTGAAAAAGCTCAAGTGTGGAATGAATTTTGTCATCAACATAAGGGGGTATTTATAGAGGATTCAAAGGTCAAGATCAAGTCAAGTGGGTGGTCAAGATTGGGCTATGTGTGTGTGGGTCCCACCACACCACATGGCCAACGATTTCACAAGACAAGTGGCTTGCCACTTGTTGGGCCATTTCGGCCAAGGGGACAAGTGGCTAGCCACTTGTCCCTCCAATTCGGCCAAGTGACACATGGGGGTGACACGTGTCTCCCCCCGACTCGTCCAAAATATTTCGTCTTCCGAAAATATCCAAAATACCAAAAATCTCAAAAACAAAGCGGGCCCCACAAAACCGTAAATTTCTCCCGTGGGCCCCACGTGACCATTTCCGAAAATAAAATCTCAAAATTCTAAAATAATCCAAGAAGTACAAATACCAAATCTGGGAATCCAATTCCCATTAACGAACCTTTTTCTTCATAAAAACCGGAAACTTTTCCGTCGAAAAATCACATCTTCCTTTCTTTCCAAAATTTCTGTCGTAATCTCGTACGTACATTCTCACATATATACCCTGAAACTACGGGGTATAACATTCTTCCCCCCTTAGAAACATTCGTCCCGAATGTTCCTTCTAAGTCCCCAAACACACATGCGCCGGTATAGTCTTCACTCCTATACTTACGAAACCAATCATGCCATCAATGACCATAGTATAACATACAATCCCAAGCCAACGAGGAATCACCTCTAACATCACAAAAAAAAACTCACACCCAAGGTCTAAAGGATACTCCCTTCGCATCTTCACCTCTCAAAAGAATAATCACTTCCGTTCTCATAACACATGTTCGCTTCTCTTCTTACTCGTCGTACCCTTCTCGTACACCCGAACTCTCTATAGTACACGTTCCACACTTCAGTTACCGCTTCAATTTCCACAACCCTGGAGTACCACCTCCAAACTTGGTCATCTTACTAGCCTCAAATTCCCTCAAGGCCATTCCCGGCCTTCACGATTCGATCCTGGTCGAACACATCCACGAACTCATACGATGGTTACCTAAACTTGGGCCTAGCACCCTCGTGACCCTATCACACAGCGGGACCACCTCGAACTGACCCCGCCTCACTCCGGGCTGCGGGTTGACCCGCGATCTGGCCTCAACCCGACCCGCTATCGCCCAAACTCTCTCGTTCCCCGATCCGGAACAATCTCACTAATCAAGTCACGAAAACCTAGTGGTCTTATTAGCTCAACTACCCTCTTATAACTCACACCACTCAGGGACTTATCACACAATTATACTCCACGTATACAATGTACTCTGACAAAGATCAAATCGTAAACAAAATCTTTTACCTAAGACGACCTTGCACCCAAGGTCCTAACTGTTATAAATTCTAAGGCTCATAATCGTCTCGTCTCCAGACTTACTCTTTCTCAACTGCCCATGTTTTCTAATTCACACTTAACACAATGCTATCCGTACATAGCACCTAACATGTACCCACCATAACAACATAAACAAGTCTCTTAAGGGCTAAAGATATCTCTGCAACTACTGCCTCACTTTCCCTTTGTCGCTCTAACCATAATCCCGCTTGCAGGCGCTAGCTATATAAGGCGATGAACCACCATCGATCCCGGCGCCGAGTCTCTACATCTGCTACCTGGCCGGACAAACTTCACCAAATGGCCCCGTTGGGCCGTAAGCATAAGCCGCCAAGCAAGACGACACTCCCACCACGACGCCTATCATAACGCCACACCGAAAGGGTGGCCTCTCCTGGCTAACACCCCTTCCTCTCCGAACCACTCAATCCGCAACTAACCCGGTAGGCTGAGTCCTCCTACCTATATCCCTCCTACTAGGACATCCTCCCATCAAATGGCCCTGACGGCCATAGGTATAATAATCTCCCAAACTAGCACGACACCATGAGGATCATCCTCAGCTCTCTATCCATAGAACTCTGGCGAACTGCAACTCAAGAAATCCGAAGTCTCGGACTATCGGATCTAGGTGAACCATCGTATCGCCGGAACCACCGGCTCCCGTCCGTCCTCATTCCCAGCCACCAACCTAGCTAGTAACCGGGCTATCTCCTTGAACTCATATCCTCGACTCCTGGCCGTGGATCTGGAGGCTCAGGTATCGTGGCCTCGAGAAATCGCTGCCGCTCTAAACTCTGCTGGGCTAGCGGCGTCATAAAACTCGTCGTCAAGTACTATCTCGTAATGACCGTGCTCGTGCCTCGCAACCTCTCGTGTTCAACTCGTAGCTCCTCTCGCCGCCTTGCCCATCTGCCCCTGGTTGCCTTCGCAGGCATAATCGTACAAACGAATACGTCCGAGGGAGTCCAATTTATAACACAGCTCTAAGGCACGATCTCAGAGTGAGAAGAATGGAAACTAATCCTAAATGTCATGCAACTTCCTGATTATAGATGTGGTGCACAACACACCGATAATCAAGACTCTACTAGACACGGTCTGTAGACACTTTCCGAGGACTAACTGCTCTGATACCACTTTTGTCACGACCCGATCCCGGGCCCGTGATCGTGCCTTACCCCGCACCTAGCGATACAACATCGAGAAAATCAGGAAATAAAAACTTAAACATGAAACAAGAGATAAAGTATGAAACAAAGCAACCAAAACGGTCACCTTCCGAATATATACATATATATATCAACTCGAGCAGCTTAAATCCTTTTACAAACCCCGCCACAACAAGATTTCTGCACCTCTAAGAATGTAACCATAACTATGACGGACAGTGGCCCCGCCATACCACGAATGTACAAGTAACTACACCGATACGGGACTATACCAAAGATGAGCCTCCGAGAAACGGAGCTTCCTCGAACGCTGAATCGTGATCCTAAGAGCGAGGATCCACAACCGATGTATTTCTACTCATGCAGATGAACACATCCTCAAGGAGGTCAAGACAACAGTACCAAGTATGTGAAATCAGAAATACTATAAATGAAATCATAATAGTCTATATAAAGGTGAGACATGTATGATAACCAAACTACACCCACAATATATAAACAAATATGTCAAGTCGTGGACTCACGCCTCAAAGTCATTACTCAAATATAACAATGGGTCTCACGCCCACAACATCAATCATGCGTGGAATACCTTCCTCACCGGCGATCTATGATATAATAACACCAAGAAGTACACATGAACACGTGTCCCACCTGTGTCATAAAACCGTGACGGCAAGTACGAAGGCTAACTACGGATACTGCCGCATCCTCGACGGACCGGGCAAGTACGAAAGCCAACTACCGATACCAAGGCCGTACTAATAAATCTACATAACCATACC
Source organism: Przewalskia tangutica (assembly GCA_029844215.1). NCBI lineage: Eukaryota > Viridiplantae > Streptophyta > Magnoliopsida > Solanales > Solanaceae > Przewalskia > Przewalskia tangutica. The sequence continues at coordinate 134,190,689 of CM056719.1, forward strand.
ACGAAGTTGACCCGGCAAGCACGAAGCCAACTACGGATACCAAGCTGCGCCACGCGGTGGTCGGGCAAGTACGAAGACTAACTACGGATACCGCCGGAATCACGAGACTTTGTCACAAACCGAACGGCAAGCACGAAGGCCAACTACGGATACTAAACAAACACCACGACTTCGGGCAAGTACGAGAGCCAACTACGGATACCAAGCCGAATCAAGAAACCTCATGGAGAGCTAGTCCATGGAATAATAATCCTAATGGAACCATACCCTGGCCACCCAACGTGTCGAGAGTCCATCAATCAAGAACAACATGTCCGGCCCTCCATCGAGAGACGCGGTAACATAAGGATACAACACTTGCACAACAAGGCTATCACACGCAAACATAGGAAAGTTACACACAACTCAAGGTACTTTCATTTTATGACAAAGTCCAGGTTTTAATCCCCAAAGTACTACGTACGTTGAATTCTTTTTAGAAGATCCATTTCTTTTATAAAAGTCACCCGATACCCGTAGTATCAAAATAAAGTGACTAACATTTTAATTAAACCAAAACAACTTCCAGACTTTTCTTTTTAAACCAAATTAAGACAATACCATGCCTTCTTTTTAGACCAAAACACTTCTCCTTTTAAAGTCAAGTTACCATTTTAAAACCAATGATAAAACCATTCCTTTGTTTTCATAAAGTCGTTATAACTAACTTCCCATAAAGCTGTTATAACACTTTATGTTCTAAACCAAAAACTCTTCAATTCCACAAGTCTCCTTTCTTTTAAAACAACAACAAGTATTCTTTTAAAACCCAAATAACTTACTCTTTTCAAAACAAGTAACCTATACTTAAAATCAAGTTACTTCTCTTTTTCCTAAAACAAGTCGTTATAAGTCAAGTCTCTTATCTTTCAAGATCAAGTCTCTTAACTTTCAAAATCAAGTCGTTTATAAGTCAAGTCTCTTATCTTTCAAGATCAAGTCTCTTAACTTTCAAAAACCAATAAACCATTCTTTTACCTACATAAAGCCGTTATAACTAACTTCCCATAAAGCTATTATAACACCTTATGTTTTAAACCAACCAATTCACTTAGCACATGTACGTCTACCGTACTACATAGTTCACAACAATCATGCTAGAAAAGATAGGAAGAGGTTCACATACCTCGCGACGATTATCGACAATTAGCAAAACGCTCCACAGTATTGTAACCCTGCTAGCCGTTTCCACTCTTCAAGTAGAATACGCTACTCGTAGTACTGCAACCTATAAAGGCCACAAACGCCCATCAACTCCTAGATCTCCTCGTAGAATATTCTAAATGCAAGATTCCCTATTCTACAGAAAATTCGGCAGCACTCGTAGTGGCGCAGGCTTGGTACTTGCCTCGACGGACCGGGGCAAGTACGAAAGCCAACTACCAGATACCAAGGCCGTACCAATAAATCTACATAACCATACCACGAAGTTGACCCAGGGCAAGTACGAAAGCCAACTACCAGATACCAAGCCTGCGCCACGCAGCTGGCCGGGGCAAGTACGAAGACTAACTACCAGATACCAAGCCGGAATCACGAGACTTTGTCACAAAACTGAACGGGGCAAGTACGAAGGCCAACTACGGATACTGCCGAAACAGCCACGACTTCGGGGCAAGTACGAGAGCCAACTACCAGATACCAAGCCGAATCAGTAAAACCTCATGGAGAGCTAGTCCATGGAATAATAATCCTAATGGAACCATACCCGTGGGCCACCCAACGTGTCAGTAGGTCCATCAATCAAGAACAACATGACCGGCCCTCTATCGAGAGACGCGGTAACATAAGGATACAACACTTGCACAACAAAGCTATCACACGCAAACATAGGCAAGTTACACACAACTCAAGGTACTTTCATTTTATGACAAAGTCCAGGTTTTAATCCCCAAAGTACTACATACGTTAAATTCTTTTTTAGAAGATCCATTTCTTTTACAAAAGTCACCCGATATCCGTAGTATCAAAATAAAGTGACTAACATTTTAATTAAACCAAAACAACTTCCAGACTTTCCTTTTTAAACCAAATTAAGACAATACCATGCCTTCTTTTTAGACCAAAACACTTCTCCTTTTAAAGTCAAGTTACCATTTTAAAACCAATGATAAAACCATTCCTTTGTTTTCATAAAGTCGTTATAACTAACTTCCCATAAAGCTGTTATAACACTTTATGTTCTAAACCAAAAACTCTTCAATTCCACAAGTCTCCTTTCTTTTAAAACAACAACAAGTATTCTTTTAAAACCCAAATAACTTACTCTTTTCAAAACAAGTAACCTATACTTAAAATCAAGTTACTTCTTTTCCAAAACAAGTCGTTATAAGTCAAGTCTCTTATCTTTCAAGATCAAGTCTCTTAACTTTCAAAATCAAGTCGTTTATAAGTCAAGTCTCTTATCTTTCAAGATCAAGTCTCTTAACTTTCAAAAACCAATAAACCATTCTTTTACCTACATAAAGCCGTTATAACTAACTTCCCATAAAGCTATTATAACACCTTATGTTTTAAACCAACCAATTCACTTAGCACATGTACGTCTACCGTACTACATAGTTCACAACAATCATGCTAGAAAAGATAGGAAGAGGTTCACATACCTCGCGACGATTATCGACAATTAGCAAAACGCTCCACAGTATTGTAACCCTGCTAGCCGTTTCCACTCTTCAAGTAGAATACGCTACTCGTAGTACTGCAACCTATAAAGGCCACAAACGCCCATCAACTCCTAGATCTCCTCGTAGAATATTCTAAATGCAAGATTCCCTATTCTACAGAAAATTCGGCAGCACCTCCCCCCCCGCTATCACATAAATCTCCTCCCCTATCAAGGCCCGCTACCGGGCCAACAACTCTCAGGGGATTACACGTCTAACCGGACGTGTTCAAATCTGTTTCGCAATAATACTACACAAGTTCATCAGAAATACAATCCAATGTAAATACAGTTCAATCCTTTATAATCATCCTTCCAATATAATATACTCAAGTATAACTACTACAACATGTAATATCCAATTACAATAGGGGGACATAGATCATTACCTCGATAAGCCCAAAATTATCCAAGTTTATAAGTCGATCCTGAGCAACGTTTAGCTCCAATTCCTTACGCTCCAACCCGCTCCAAGCGACCCTTAGAAGTTTCTAAACAACTTCTCTTAACACTTCAAGCAAGCTTATGAAGATTTTCTAGGGTTTCTTTTTGCGACTTTTGGAAAACAAATAGTATTTCCGGGCTCCTAGTATTAAAACAACTTTGGAATACTACTAGGGATACTAGGCCAAGGTATTTGGGATTATACAACAATACAAGAAGTATTTTCTACACAAGTGGGGAGAGGGGGACGAAACAAGGCTAAAAGGGAGGGAGTATTTTGCTTGAAAAAGCTCAAGTGTGGAATGAATTTTGTCATCAACATAAGGGGGTATTTATAGAGGATTCAAAGGTCAAGATCAAGTCAAGTGGGTGGTCAATATTGGGCCATGTGTGTGTGGGTCCCACCACACCACATGGCCAACGATTTCACAAGACAAGTGGCTTGCCACTTGTTGGGCCATTTCGGCCAAGGGGACAAGTGGCTAGCCACTTGTCCCTCCAATTCGGCCAAGTGACACGTGTCGCCCCCCGACTCGTCCAAAATATTTCGTCTTCCGAAAATATCCAAAATACCGAAAATCTCGAAAACAAAGCGGGCCCCACAAAACCGTAAATTTCTCCCGTGGGCCCCACGTGACCATTTCCGAAAATAAAATCTCAAAATTCTAAAATAATCCAAGAAGTCCAAATACCAAATCTGGGAATCCAATTCCCATTAACGAACATTTTTCTTCACAAAAACCGGAAACTTTTCCGTCGAAAAATCACATCTTCCTTTCTTTCCAAAATTTCTGTCGTAATCTCGTACGTACATTCTCACATATATACCCTGAAACTACGGGGTATAACACTCCCGCGGGTGACTACTCTCCTACAGATGAGGTGTATATTAATGAGGGTACTTGAGCTCTTCTTTTTCACGCACTGGTTCTCGTGGATACTGCGACGGCCGGATGGGAATGATCGTGATATTACAGTTGTGAACACCACGTATAACCATACTAAGGATCCTAATGGCCCCAACACAAAGAAGGCCTATGCGTCCATAGTTAAGGGCAACCGCGATGTGTCTAATGGAAAACAGTTGCATTTTGTTACTGATAGCCGTAATGTGGGACCTCTAGAACATCCTAGGGGTGACTTGGATGATATTACCAAAACTTTGAGACACCTCCTGGTTGGTTATTTTGCGGGGACTTATCCGAGGAGCTTGGCATTAAGGAAGCTATGTCGCTCATGGGGAGTTGCATACAAATTTAATGTTCATGCTTCGGGTTGGATTGTATTCAATTTCAATACTATGGCGGATAAAGAGAAAGTATTAGCTAATGGGCCACACTTTGTGTATAGCACGCCACTTCTTCTTAAGGATATGTCGTATTGCTTTACATTCGACAACCATGAGATTTGCACCATAGCGGTATGGGTAAGGCTCCCATCGCTCCCTTTGGAACTTTGGAATGAGAATGCCTTGAGCCGCATCCTGTCACGAGTTGGAAAGCCCATTAGTACCGATAAACTCACATGTGACAAAGAACAACTTTCATATGCACGGGCAATTGTTGAAATTGACCTCTCCAAAGGTACACTTGATGCCATTGAACTCAACCTTTGGGATGGCACCATTGTCGACCAGCGGATCATCTACGAGAAGCTATCGGACTTTTGCGGGAAATGTCATAGGATTGGGCACTCCACTACGGGTTGTGAGAACCACTACGCCGATACTATTAGACGGGTTCAAGGGAAGGGGGTTGCACACAATGCTAAGCCGCAAGGGGTGCACACCTATTTGGAATCTCCCGTGAAGGACGCGGGTACTGGTGGGAGTATTAGCCGTGATAACCAGCATGCCCATACCCAGATTACTCAAGATGGCTAGTCTTAAGGATCCCAAACCGAGGCTGGCAAAGGTCGGACTAAGCCTAGGATAGAAGGGGGAATGCCGGATGGATTTCGATCAGAAATGGGGGCCAGCCAGCGAGGATACAAACCGTGGCTGGCACAGGACTGCATATTGATATCGACGGTGTAGGACAACCCGCGGGCAGAGCGGGTAGTCCCAGTATTGCGGATATTGGTGGCCACGGGGACACAAACCGAAGTTGGCAAAAGGCTGCATTTGGATGACGGCAGTATAGGACAACCCGCGGGAAGAGCGGGTAATCCCAGTGTTGCGGATTTTGGTGTCCAGTCTTTGGGGACACAGACCGAGGTCGACAAAGGGCTGCATTTGGATGCCGCCAGAATAGGACAACCCGCGGGCAGAGCGGGTAGTCCTACAGTTACGGTTTTTGGTGGCCAGCCTTTTGGGACATAGATCGAGGTCGGCAAAGGGTTGCATTTGGATGCCGTCAGTGGAGGACAACCCGCAGGCAAAGCGGGGAGTCCAAATGATGAGGGAAAGTGTGTCCAGACTTCGAGGACACAGACCGAGATAGGCAATGGAATGCATAGGGACACCGACAGTAGAGGGCAATCCGCGGTTACTATGGGGAGTCCAAATAATGCGGGTGACCAACCTTCAAAACCACAAACCGAGGCTGGTAAGGGCGTGAAGGCAAAATTCGCCAATGTTAATGACCCGGGCACCATGAGCCCAGTCGTTAAACAATCCGCGATCTTCCGGAAGCTTGTGGACATGCACAGTAATATCTTGGTGCAAAATGCAACCGACGACAAAGCTAACCCATTGAGGCAGTCCTTACGCAAGTTTATGGTCTGTCTACTTTTTCAGATGAACACAAAGGAGGCCAGCCTTCAGGGCCACAAACATGGGCTGGCAAATGCAAGGGTGCTATGACGAATAATGGGTTCACAGAAGTAAAGAAGAGATGGAAGGTGAAAACTAGCACGGGGTCACAAACTGTGCCTAGTACAGGTCCGTAAACGAGAGCCCATTATCAGAATGAAGAAGGTCAAGCGGTGTACACCTATTTGAACTCTCTTGTGAAGGACGCGGGTACAACTGGGAGTTGTATCCGTGATGATCAGCCCATACATACTCAGATTCATGATCCTCAGACTCATGGTGGCCAGTCTTCGGGGCCCCAAACCGAGTCTGGCAAAGTCGGACTAAGCCTAGGATAGAAGGGGAAATGCCGGAGGGATTTCGATCAGAGATTGGGGCCCAGCCAGCGGGTATACAAACTGTGGCTGGCACATGACTGCCTTTTGATACTGAAGGTGTAGGACAACCCGCAGACAGAGCAGGTAGTCCAATGGTTGCGGATATTGGTGGCCAGCCTGCGGGGACATAGACCGAAGTTGGCGTGGGTCGGACAGATATGAAAGCTCAAACTTTCGGCCCATCGGCTAAAGTTGGGAAATGTGGGAACTCTGAAGGTACCAAAAAGGAAGAGGGGCACGTGGACGTGAGGACGAAGGCGAAAACTAAGGCTAACAATGGCGGGAAAAGCTTGACCATACCCTTGAGCAGAATGACGACCCTTCCCCCTAAAAAGAAGAGACCTTATAGTGGCACCAGCTCTATCAACACTAATGAAGATAGCACGAAGGGGACTATTCCCCCTCCGTTATCAAAATGATCATTGCTTCTTGGAATTTAAGGGGCATGCATCGCTCCTCCAAGCAAAATGAGATTTGCTTCGTGGTGCATGAGAACAACATTGACATTTTTGGTATCCTGGAATCGAAGCTCAACAACACGACGCTTGATCGTTTATGCTCTTCAAAATTTCACAACTGGGAGGTGTTGGATAACTTTGCCCATCATCCGGCGGGGAGGATATTTATTTTATTCAACCCGACCAAAGTCATTCTACAAGTGCTTGACATCAACCCGCAAGCCATTCATTGCGGTGTCACTTGTGCTATCTCCTCCAAGAGGCTTTATGATCCCTTCGTATACGGGCTCCACACGATTGTCGATAGATGGGGCTTATGGGAGAAGTTGAGGGAGTACGGGACCTCCATGACAGAGTAGTGGATAATACTTGGTGATTTCAACACGGTTATGAAGGAGGATGAGCGTTTCAACATGGCACCCATCTCCAGCTATGACACGAAGGATATTGTTGATTGTTGTCGGGATTTGAGCCTCACAGATTTGACCTCGACGGGTTGTGAGTTCACGTTCAGCCATAACAATACGTTGATCAAGCTCGATAGGGCCCTCATTAACGCCCATTGGTTATAAGCTGGTTGGTATGGCAATACACATTTCCATCGGTCTGGGCCCTTCTCGGACCATACACCGTGCATTGTCACTATTTTGGATCGTCCGAGAATGCATAATAGACCCTTCAAGTTATTCAACATGTGGGCTACCCACGAGAACTTCAGAAGGATTGTGGCGGATGCTTGGGAGCAGAATATTGATGGCAATGCTCAATTTGGGTTATGTCGGAAGTTACTTAGCCTTAAAGGACCCTTGAAGCAACTCAATGAGAAAGACTTCTCTCATATCTCTTCTCAGGTCAAAGGGCAAAAGAGGAGCTTGATATTGCTCATCAGGAGGCTTTGAGCAACCCGCATCTTGACCACTTACACACATGGGTTACCGAGCTCAGGCACAAGTCCATGGTTCTTATTGACGCGGAAATGAGTTTCCTTAGACAGCTTGCCAAATGTGAGCATCCCAAACACAGTGATAGGTGCACTAAGTTCTTTCATGGTATGGTCAAGCGCAACTCCAAAAGGAATTTCATTGTGGCCACTACCAAGAGTGATGGTTCTCTTACGAACTCCGGTGACTAAGTTGTGGCAGAATTCATCAATTACAATAAAGGTTTGCTTGGAACTAGGGACGCTTGTGAACCTATTGATATTGGTGTCATCTCCGGGGGAAATTGTCTTTCGACGAAATAAGGGGATGATCTCATTAGAAATGTCACGGACGCAGAGATTAAAGGGGCATTATTCGGTATTGGGGAAGACAAAGCTCCTGGTCCGGATGGCTACTCTTTGGGTTTCTTCAAAAAGGCTTGGAATATTATCGGCGGGGAGTTCTGTGCTGCGGTTAAAGAGTTCTTCAATTCGGGAAAACTTCTCAAATAGATCAATCACACTACAATTGCCCTTATTCCTAAATCTACCCACTGCTCAACGGTGGGCAACTACAGACCTATTTCGTGTTGCAACATCTTGTACAAGGTCATCACTAAGATTATTGCCCCACAGTTGGTTCCGGTTTTAGACTTTCTCATTGATCCAGCTCAGGCGGCTTTTGTCCACGGCAAAAGTATGTCTGACAACATACACCTAGCTCAAAAGCTTTTGAGGGGTTACAACCACAAGAGGGTCTCTAGTAGATACATGCTCAAAGTTGATCTCTGAAAGGCCTTCGACTCGGTGAATTGAGAATTCCTCACGGCTATTTTGATTGGTTTGAATTTTCCGGAAAGGCTGGTGGCTTGAATTATAGAGGAGTGCGTCTCCACGACTTCATATTCGATTTCTATCAACGGGAGCTTACACATCCATTTTAAGGGCCGAAAGGGGATCAAACAGGGGGATCCTCTCTCCCCTACCTTGTTTGTTATTTTCCTGGAATATCTCTCGAGGACGATCAACAAGAATACTCGGACACCAGTTTTCCACTACCACCCCAAGTGCAAAAGCTTAAGGATCACCCACCTTGCATTCGCTGATGATTTGCTTTTTATGTCGAGAGGGGACACTACTTCCATATGGATCCTCATGGAATGCCTTTGAGACTTTCAGAAATGCTCGGGTCTTAGTTCCAATGCCCTCAAATCCAGCTTGTACACAACTGGTATTACGGAACACAACCTTGATGATATTAATCAGATTACTAGTTTCGACACCGGCACTATGTCTTTCAAATATCTCGGCATTCCCCTAGCTGCGAAGAGGATGAGGCTGGTACACTATGACCCTTTTGTGAACAAAATTGCCTGGTACACTGACTCGTGGATGAGCGCTACTTTATCTTACGCGGGCAGGCTTGAGCTCATCAAGTCTGTCCTCCAAGGTGTGGAATGCTTCTGGTTATCTATGATGCCGGTGCCTGTTGCAGTTTGTAAGAAAGTTTACGGGCCTTGTAGGACCTTTCGTATGCGTTCAACCACCCTCAGAGCACTGGAAGGAGTGTACCAGGCCGAAAGCCGAGGGTGGCCTCGGAATCAGGGATCTCAAGGCCTGGAACCTTGCTTTGCTTGCTAAATGCCTTTGGAACATCCATCAAAAGAAGGACACACTCTGGATTAAATGGATCAATCACAAGTATCTTAGCAACAACAACAACATTTGGACGTGGGTTGCAAAGAAGGACGATTCACCTTTGATCAAGCGGCTTCTCATTATTCGTTACATCATTCTTGACCGTGAAGGGTCCCATGATCGGGCGGCTACTACCATGACGGCATAGTATATGGACTTCCGTAGCAATCACAGTGCCTATGATTACTTCAGGACACATGGGCAGCCGATGATTTGGGCAAATGACGTTTGGAGTGCCTGTATCATTCCAAAGAAGTCTTTCATTCTGTGGCTTTGTGCGAGGAAGAGATTACGAATGAAGGATAGAGTCACTTATATGGACATTGATAGAAGGTGCTCCCTTTGTGGCCATTCTGATGAGTCAATATCGTACTTATTCTTCAGTTGCACGGTCAGTAGTTACCTTTGGTCCAGGGTCAAGACATGGCTTGGCATCCGGAGGGCTATGACCACCATCGATAGCGCTTTGAAATATATTAAGAAAGAGGGGCATGGTACGGGCTGGCAAGCTAAAGCAAAGCGGGTTGGGCTGGCCATCACCGTCTACCACATTTGGACAGAGAGGAACAAAATTATTTTTGACGGGTCTAGACTCGATAGAGAAGCTATTCTTTTTAGGATCAAGACCAGCATCTATAAAATCTTGTTTGCTTTGTACCCCCTATTCCAAGACAACTTCGTTACTTTGGCCGCGGGCTAGGATACAGGATGATATGTATGTCTTGGTTAGTCTTGTGTAAATCTCCAGACTACCCGACTTGTGGGATCAACTGGAGTCTCCTGACCACCCGACATGTGGATTGGCGGGGGTTCTTCTTATTTTGTTGTACCGCGTGACTTTCCGGATTGTGGGTAAGCGCGAGAACTTAAGTCTTATAGGTCTTTGGTACTATGACGATTATCTTTTAGCAGCATAGCGTGACGAGGGTGGGCTCAGCCCATGTCTGAATAGGTACTCTTCCCTTGACCGTGAGTTTTTCCCTTTGGGTTTACCATGGCAATGGTTTAAGGAGGCCCACGGCTGCAACCTTATGGTTACATAAGGGAATTTCCATAGCTTAGGACTTTCTCATTGATCTCCTACATGCATCATATTTTTTGCACTCTCGACTACCCAGCTTGTGGGACTAGCTAAAGTTTTGTTATTGACGTGAATAAATCTAGTGTTGATCTGCCTAGCAGGGACGCGCTAGATTTATATCGTCATTGATTTCGTGGGTATGCCCATCGTACTTGTACATTTTGATGATTTTAATACACATTTACCTTTTCATCAAAAAAAAAACTTTCTTATTCGCACTTCATATTTAGACCAATTTAATGAATACATGACACATGTATTCATATACACCCTTATAACTAAACTCATATTTAATTAATTAATATATATTTTCCCCTTAATTTCCGACTTAATCATAGTGAATTGTAGTATAATTTGGTGTGGAAAGTTTTAACCATTTGTCACTCCCATAATATCGCATTTCTTAGAATGTCTAAATAGAATTGTTGACATATTTTTCATTTAAAAATCGTGTAATATTACCATCCCCTCTTTTCTTTAATTACGGCTTGATATGCTGGAAGAAGTTATTCAATTTTTAATTTTACCTCCTTGCAATTTCATGGTTTTTACCTGTTTTACATAACGAATGCCGAAAGTATGAAAGGAGTTGATGAATTTTTTTCCCCCTGATAGCATAATTCATTGTAAGGAGAAAGTTAATTTTTTATTGTTCAACGTGTTAAAATTAAACGCTTGAATTCCATTTAAAATAGTGAAACTGTAACGACCCACTTGGTCGTTTCAAGCTTTCGGACTTGTTTTACCCAAAATATCCTTCCTTATTTATGTGTCACGATTCAAAATCCCAATGTGCCGTGAGGACACCTACCCTAATCTTTAGGTGAACCCCAATCATTCAACATAATGAATAAGGACGTCTAGTCCCATCAAGTCTCACAACTCTACCTTAGTTATAAATCTCAAGTATTAGTATTTCCTGTATCAAGCTATAAGAACATATAGTTTATCAGAAAATAAACATTGAGTACACACAACATCAAATACATATCAAAATGAGAATGAATGCAATATAGATGATATGTATGTATACAATGACCATATGTACCCTGTATACACACATTATTGCAGTAGCTGTCACGTGACTCATGGGAGACTTATGAGGTCCATATACCCATCGAATCCCATCGGATACCAGCTCTATGGATGAAATGTCATCATCAGTCATCACTCTCATATCAAGTATCATATCCAATAACCAGCTTCCCAAGCCTCTTTTAGCAGTATCTCAATAGTTTCAATGCCAAGTATAAAATGTATGAATGAGATAAATATATGTACAACATGAAATCAGCATAATCAATATGATCAGTATTATAAGTGCATTTTCAAGCATTAAACGAAATGTATAGTGATGAATGCATGAGAAATCAAATCAATAACATAATATCAGACATGGCTACGAGCCCAAATAATCAGCAAATTATACCATATCGAAGCAGATTTATGCACCGCGGCTAAACATATATTCTCCTTCAAATATAACAAACTCATTCAATATTTACCCAAGTTCAGTTCACTAGTGCCCGTATTAGTGCTCGTCACCTCACTAATACAGAACCCCCAATTCCCCAATACTCACATTAGTTCATTAACATCATACCAACACATAACACTACACTAGAGTCTAGTAAGTCTCAACTTGACTGGATTGAAGCTGAAGAATCACGCAATAGTCTTACTTTTCCTTAGAGTCTCCTCACGAGCCCACTCTGATCAATCATATCAAATAAATAAGATTACGGGTCTAACGATATCCATAATGATAAATAAATCTAGAATCCCTAAGTCGAACTACAAAGGAACCCTGAGCCCATATTATTAAGACACGAACTTTATTACTCAACATAACATACTAGATAATCATAATATCATGTTAATTTGACAACTAAGTCCGAACGGATCCTAAATCTTAAGAATTAGCAAAAATCCCAATTTTAACCCTAGAAATTTCTCCAATCTCAAAAGAGTTTCTAATATGAAATTGATCAATTAAACATCACCTACTAGTCTAATACAACTCTAGTTTACAATATCAACAACAATAATTCAATAACCAATCCCCAAATCTCAAATATTACTCTCTTATTCTCAACAAGGCAATTCTCTTGTCTACCCAAGCTCCAATCCCAAGGAAAATGTTTTTGGGGGAAAGTGAATAACTTCTAGGTCATTAATCTCTTATAATATGAACAGTTATTCCGCTCCAGCAAAATCGACTTCGCTGGAGCGGACCCGCTTCAACGGAAAACCCATCCGCTGAGGTGAAGTCACTTAAAATTCCGAACCTACGCTGGGGAAGAGTAAAATTCGTAGAGGCACACCCGCCCCTGCGAGGAACTTGTTTACAGAAGTGGACCCTCAACACATGGTCAAGTCTCGCTTCATGAGCGGACCTCCGTGAGACACTCACTAAGTGGACACCAGCTCGTTAGTGTGAACACCAGACAACAACAGTAGTCCAAAACCCATCAATTCTCAGTCAAATATTTGAACACTCCCGGGACCTTCCAGATACAAACTAAACATACATTCCTATAAGAAACACATTCCAGACATTTGCGTGCACTTAAAATTCCCAAAAAGGTCTCTAAGGCTCGGGTTAGACTAAAGTCAACTCTTGAGTTATAATTTCACAATTTCACAACCAAACCCCCAAAATATGCCCGACTGCCTCGGGTAACAAAACAAAGGCGCGCCTACGTTATAAACATCATTCCAGATAATAGAACTGACAAAATTACGAAAAGAGCACATCTACCCAAAAGTCAATTGTGAGTCAAACTCCTCTATTCACTTAACATAACATTTTCCAAACTTATCAAAAAGGATTCGGAACATACCCGATCACTTCGAAAATCATGCCACCCATCCCCATAAGTCGCAAGCAAATAAAGACTTGAGAAGGGTAATTTAGGGGTTTCAAATCAAAATAAGCAAAATGACTTTTCAAATTATTACATTATGACTTGAGGGGATGGGTGGTGTAGTTTTCGAGGCAACCGAGTGACTTTTGGATCGAATATGGTGAAATTAGAAGCTCTTACGTTAAAGAAATGAATAAGTTTGATTAAAGACAACATCAGGTGTAAGTGCATCTTTTTAGAAGTTTTATCAATTCCATTAGGTCCTGAATGTCGATTCCATAGGTTGAGAAACTAGATAAGGATTTGGAGTTGACTTGGGAAATATTGGGTCAAGACGATCTCTTTTGGGTGTTTCGAGTCCACGAGCAGGTCCGTAACATGTTTTATGATCAGAATTCTTATATGGTTTGTGTTCGGCAGGTTCAAGATGAGTTTCGGGTGCTAAAACTAAGATTTTACAATTGTTGAATTTTCGGGTGCAATAATTTCAAAAATACCAATTTCCCTAATTTCATTCTTAAATTTCAGACTTTCATTAAGACTTCAAAATATCATATCTATCTCATTTTAAGGCCAAATTGGGTGATTCAAAAGGCTATTTTGGGTGAATTTTATTGGACTTGTCAAAAGTGATATTCTTGATCATCTAGCATCTTATTTGGGGCCGGACAACTGCTGCATTTTTTTGTTATTTCTTTCAGGACTTTTTCTCACAAGTTTGGGAGCTTGGATCGAGGCGATTTCTAGGTATTCTTCTCATATTTCCTTTGGGGTAAGAATATAACCCTTATTTCATGATACTGCATAGATTTTTTATATTATTTAGAGTTGATTTTCAGGTTGGGTGTTGGAAAATTGGATTGTTTTACCCTAGGTTGGATTTTGGGAGAATAAGAAATTGAAGGTCAAGTTGGAGTCTTTTTGACTTGGTTTTCTGAATTTAAGTTCTTTGAGTTGAGGGAAAACTATTTTGAAGGATTGAACTGTATTTACATTGGACTGTACTTACAGTAGACTTGTGTAGTATTATTGTGAAGCAGACGGAGCTCAGGGTTCCTTTTTTTTTTTGGATTTTTAAACCCCAAGTTAAATTATGAATTTCTTCAAATTAAAAATCTGATTGAAGTCGATTTTGAGTCATGTTCTAGATTTATACTCTATAGGTTACGGGTAAACCAATTTTGCAATAAAACTTCAATTTTTCCCTTGTGGAATTGTGGTTACCTTTTTGGGTTTTGAATAAAAAGTATAGCAATATGTGTATTATTGGACTCATTTAAATGCATAGAGTATTATTTCGATTAGATTTAACTCATTTGGTTAATTTGGATGCGGTAGAGCTTTCAGAAGACTTAATCTTTGCTCGGATGGAGATTTGCAGCTTTCGAAAATACTTCAGAAAGTAAAGGCGCTTCATTGGTTTGTTTCTCGGCCTTGATGTATGTTAAGATTTTCTACAATTCATTTGAGGAATATTTTTTGTAAGATTAAAAATAAAATAATAATAATGTGGTAAGGGCGTAACGGGGAGACCCTTATATGTGATGTGCCATACATTGGTACAAGTACTTGTGCCATGAGTTGGAAATTTGTATCGTATCCGAGTCATTATGTCTGCAGTCAGAATGCCAAAACATATGCACATTAGATGTTATGTGCAATATGTAGACTTGATTGTTGTTATATTTGACATCTCAAGAAACCTCGTACACTTGAAATAACATGTTAATTAATCGTCATTATTAAGTCCGGGTTTGTTGTTAGTGTTGACCCTTTGCCATATTAAGTCCAAATTTGAGATAATGAATGTTTTATGTGTTATAGCATAGACTTACATATGGTTGGCTCGGGTTGCACGCCTGCAACAGATTATATATGGTTGGTCGGGTTGGACGCATGCAATGATTATATGGACCTCGCGAGTCTCCCATGGGTTATAAACTCTCAAATATTACTGAGAAGTATAGAATTTGGTTGAGATATGCCATTGTATTGCCTTTGCGTAATATCATCATTCTTTCCTTGATTGAACACTTGTGTTGTTGCTCCTAATTAACTAATTGAGTTATTTTCCTTACTGATTGTTTATTATTCTGATTAACCGTCTGTTCTCGCCCCAAATTTTGTTCTCTGCCGTTTTATCGGCTGACAAAATCGGAAGACAAATTAACTCCCTAACATAAGCAATTTGGGCTGGAAACGGGACTCTAATTTTCAGCAATGAGTTTTCCAACTACTCCAGAAAGCATTAGGACGGTGGTATGAGTAAACTAAGAGGTAAGAAATACGAATGTAACTGACTACAGTAAGTAAATGATAAAGATAGATAAATATTGAGTTGTTTGATTGATTGATTGATTATGTCCTGTATGTAAAAATAATGTTCCTATTTATAGCCAAAAAAAAAAAAACATTGTATAACGTGACCCCCCCATGTCAACCATCAAGTAACCCACTAAGTTCAATGGCCGACTATGGGGGAGATGGTACCGATTTTCTCACCCTCTACTCCTCTTTCTTGGATAATGGCCGTTTCTTTTAGTTGTTGTTGTTGTTACCACTTCTAGGGGTTCGGAAACCCTTTTGACTTTGTCGTTGAGGCATTTGCATTTGAGTGGGTCCCAGTCGTACCTCTAACTGACAATTTGACTAAGATGTCTTAGTAGCCGATGAAGTTCTTGTAGTCGAGGGCTAGGATTAAATTCGGCTCTAGAACAATTCAGCTATCATTGAATTGGCTAGACACTTAAATTATTTTTGAGTGTTAACAATTGCCCCTACATAAACTTGAGTATGACTGTTGATTTGATATATTCGAAAGTAGCCGTTGTTTTAGTCTGACAGCCGCCCATATCACTTCAATCATCTCTTCTCCAGAGCATGCAATGATGATTTCTTTTGAATTGGGTTTCCCATTCAACCGAGGTGTCTTTATTAACATGAATAGGTTCCAATGTTGTTGTTTATTCACGCATGCCCTAAATCGAATGATAGTAATTTTTTAGATACTTTCCATTTACATTTATGTCCATTTCTTCATCGTGCATATTTATTAGTCAATATGCATTGTAGGCAATCCGTTGGCTTACTACGAAATGTCCTTTCCAATTTGGTGACCATTTGTCGAATTTATGAGCTTTCATCCCAGCTGGCAAAATGATTTTCCAAACTAAGTCTCCTTTGGTAAACCTCTTAGGCTTAACATGTTTTTTGTATGCTTTAGCCATTTTACATTTACCAGCTTCGATTTTCTCTAGGGTCATCAGTCGATCTTCATCTAGCTAGTCTAACTCCATTAGTATGGCATGTTGATATTCCTCTAAACTTGTAGAGTTCTTCTTGGCCACCCGTAAGGATTTGACATTAATTTCCAATGGCAACACTGCATCTTGGCCATAGGTTAGCCGATAAGGTGTCATCCCGGTGGCGGTAGATTTAGAATTCCTGATTTCTCAAACGACTTCATCCAGAGTGAGATGCCACATTCCTAGTTTATCCTCTATGTTCTTACTAATTATGTTCACAATAAATTTGTTAGATGCCTCAGCCTTTTCATTCATATGTGCATAATAAGGAAAATATGTGATCATCTTGATACCGAACTTCTCAGCAAGGGCTGCCACCTCAGAACCAATGAACATCATCCATTAATCGGTGAAAATCGTCTCAGGAATACCATATCTATATATGATCTGGTGTTGGATAAACTGAATGACATCTGTCTGATGGACCCTCTTCATCGGTTGCGCGTCCACTTATTTAGTGAAGTAATCGGTAGCCAGGATAATAAAATTGTGGCCTTTAGCTGATTGTGGGTGAATTTTGTTGATGAGGTCCATAGCCCATCCTCTGAAGGGCCCAATTTTTACGACTGGGTGTAGCAAATCGGCTGGTACCCATTGGATTGGTCCATGTTTCTAACATTCTCCGCATCATTTTGCATACTGGAAGCAGTCAGCTATGATATTAGGCCAATAATAGTTGTGGCGGTAGATCAACCACTTCATCGCTGGCCCCGTCTGTGTGATCCACATACTCCTTCATGGACCTCCCCGATGACCCTCAAGGCTACTTTGACAATACACTTGAGTAGTACTCTATTCATGCTCCTTTTATAGAGGTCATCGTCAACGATTACGTATTTCAAGGATCTTCTTTTAACCTTGAGGTCCTTGCATCTAGAGGGATCTTTTAGGTAGTCAATCAGTAACTAGCTCCATGAGTCGATTTGATCAACGGCTAACACTTTGGCTGGTAATTCATCGTGCTCTAGGGTGAGTAGAGACTTACTAAAACATAAAGCTTTTTGTCCTAATCGTTAGTCTCAACATTCATGCCTCTAGGAACATAACTTAACGTGGATGATATGAACTCACCAAGCAACCTGCTAGCCGTCCTGTGACGGGATAACAAATTTGGGTCTTTTCAGTCATATTCCCTGGCCAGCTATTTGATCAGCAG
The DNA here is from genome assembly GCA_029844215.1 of Przewalskia tangutica. Lineage (NCBI taxonomy): Eukaryota > Viridiplantae > Streptophyta > Magnoliopsida > Solanales > Solanaceae > Przewalskia > Przewalskia tangutica. The sequence goes on from CM056719.1 coordinate 134,208,450, forward strand.
CTGAGAGTCTCCTCGGATCTTGATGTACCTTGACTTCATAGAAACTAGGAGTTTGAGTCCCATGATGAGAGCATCGTATTCAGCTTGGTTATTTATCTATTCAGGATCTAGCCGGTAACCTCCATATTTTATCTCTCGGATTTGTTATCGTGACTCTGGCTCCAACTCCTTTCTGGGTTCTAGACCCGTCAAAGGTTAGTACCCACAACACGATGTTTATATATGCAGTATGAGGGGCGCATGGATCCTCCATGTCTACACAATGGTGTTTTGCCAAGAAATAGGCTACTGCTTGGCCTTTGACGACCCTGAGTAACTTATACTCGAGAGAGAATGCGTTAAGCTTGATGGCCTATTTCACTAATCGACCTTGGCAAGACAGGTCTATTTAGTAAGTACCAAATAATATCAACTTTGCACAAAACGTATATAATGTGAGGCATTAGATGATATTCGAGTTTTGTGCAAGCATAGAACAAAGATAGACAAATCTTCTCCAAATGAGTATATCTAGTTTCATCATCGTTGAGCATTTGGCTAACATAATAAACCACTCTTTTAGTTCCATCATCGACCTCCTGTGCTAGAAAACAGTTGATAGATAATTTAGCAGCCGAAATATATAATTTCAACAACTTTCCTAGTAGGGGAGGCACCAGTACAGGGGAATAACTAAGGCCTTTTAAATTTGAGCAAAGGCATCTTGCTGTTCCAGGCCCCATACCAGCTTTTCTAACTCTTTAAGTCTGAGCAAAGGTGAGAAAACCTTCATCTTTCTAGCCGAGTTAGATATGAACATCCTTAAGAAATTGATCTTTCCCAATAAGCTTTGTAACTCTTTCTTTGTCTTGTGTGGTAAAGATCCCATTATTGCATTGGATTTGTTATGATATATATCGCAGCTTTCTTGTGTACGAAAAGCCAAGGAAGTTGTCAGCCAATACACCGAACATGCACTTGACAAGATTCATTTTGAGATTATGAATCCTAATTATTTTCAATGCTTGTTCAAGATTGACTAAATGATCCTTGAAGTCCTTAGATTTCACTACTATATCATCGAAGTAAACCTCCATAGTCTTGCCCATCAAGTCATAGAAGATGGTGTTCATTGCCCTTTGATAAGTGGCGCCAGCATTCTTCATACCAAATGGCATAACTACTCACTCGTAATATCCAAAATTCTTGGATATCTGAAGAAGGTTTTTTAATATCATCCTCAGCTACTGATATCTGATTATAGTCAGAGTATCCATCCATGAAAGTCAATACACCATTAGTGGCTACTGAGTCGACTAGCATGTCGACTATCTGCATAACGTACTCATCATTAGAAGTGGCTAGATTTAGGTTCCTATAATCAATACATACCCGCACCTTAACATTCTTCTTCTTGACTGTTATGATGTTTCCCAACTATTCCATATACTTAGCCATTCTGATAAACATGGCTTTCAGCAGTCATTCGATCTCGACTTTGATTTGAGGCATCAACTAAAGGTGATACCTTCTGGGAGGCTGTTTGTGGGGTTTTAAACCCTCTTTGATATGCAATCTATGTTCCACCAAAGTACGTGTTAGCCCAGACATCTAATGGTAATCCTATACGAAATGGTCTTTATACTGCAATAAAAGGGTCGTTATGCCTTGTTTGTCTTCTTTCTTCAGCAAGACACTAATATGTGTTAGCCAAGGGATTTCTTCAGTTTCCAAGTTGATATCTTCTAAAGGATCCTGAGACTCAAAAGCATAGCCCTTCTTATGGGCAATTCAAGTTCCATCGGTAGCTCAACTTCATCGACTATAAGCGTTGGTTTGTTGTTATAGTTCCCTATCTGCGATGCCTCGTCTATCCTTGCCTCAGAACTTAGGGTGATCAGCCGATGCCACAGGTCACATGTGATTTGGGTTTCCTCAACCATTTAAATCCTCTAAGGTAGTCATGGTTCGACTAATTGTTTTATTTCAAACCCTCGCGAAGTGGAAGAGTTGACCGAGAACCACTCTATTGTGCAAAGAATGGAAACTTCTAAAATTATCCCAAGAAGATGAAGTCTAGAGAAGCCAAGTTCGTTCATCCTATTACTTGGTTACTACAATGGAAGTGTGAAGAAGATTGAGTTTATCCTTGTCTCCAAGAAAGACCAAACTCTTTCACACCATGCTCACAATGACCGAAGGGCGACTTGGTTCCAAAGCCAATCCATCCCCTTCGTTTGTTCCTATTTTAGTCGAATAACCTTGTGTTTGTGTTCTTTTATTTTCCTTTTAGAATGGTCTCCATGGTACTATAAATAGGGCATTAGTATATTGTAAATAATCAATTTGAATTTGAGTTAAATATAAACTTGTGTTTTTAACTTGTGTGTTGAAGCATATCCATCCTGTGTGGGTCACTCCTCCATTTAGTGTAAGTCTTGGTTAGGACTCTGTGACCTAATCAATACCTAAGCTGGAGGAACCCCCTTACTGGTAAGAGAATGTTGGAACTGTGTGGACCAACCTAGACTATGCTTTGGTTTACAAAAAGGGTTTCCGATCACCCTCACTTGGCTAGTTCACATGTATTGCACTTAGCAACCCCCGGTCTTGACCTTGTGGAATTGGTCACCTTATTCTTGGTGTCAAATCGGATAGTAAAATCCCCATGTCTCTATCCGTGGGCTCATGTAACACATCTCACTACAACCACAATAACTAAATACTTAAACCATATCAACCGAACCAACAATTAACCTAATCAACCATCATTCACTCGAGCTTTCATCTGGAAACTCATGTTCAATCATCACCCAAACTACTTGATCGGTGTATTTTATATACACATTTTGAGTCATTTTTAGTTAGTCTTTTGCCCATTTTTGTACAAATATGTGTCGTGTTAGGATATATTTTCTTTCTTTTGAGTCACAGTGGTTTAAAGTGACACATTGATGAGAAGGAGCGAAAAGAGGGCAGAAACAGAGGTTCCACAGCTCAAAAAGCTGAAAAGTTGGCAATCCGGGCGAGAATGTGGCGCGCGCGCGCTGCACCATCAGCAGCAGTGGAGCCACGACGCCCAAGAAACAGACCAGCCGCAGAAGTTTCGGCGCCGCGGCGCCGATTGCAGGGCCGTGGAGCCGACGCGGGAAATTTGACAGATCCGGATAGGATTGGGTCAAGACCAAAGAGGAAAAGATTTTGCACGTTTTTGGGGATATAAAAGGACCCTTTTAGGTCAGATTTGAAGGGTTGCACACCTTACCATTCATCACAACATTAGATCAAGATTGGAGACTTATTTTTGAGTAATTTCTTATTCTTTACTTTATTTCTTTCTAGTATATGTTGGATACTATTTTAGTTCTTGGCATATCTATGACTAGGAACTAACTTAATTTATTGCTTTCCTTGTCGAATCGCTTGAACCTCGTTTTATGAATTAATGCAAGATTTTGGTTTCTTCTTATTATTGTTGAGATTTATTCAATAATTGTTTTGATTGCTTGGTAATTAGTTGATCACTAATTATCATCACTTATATGATTTCTAATCGAAATCCGAAAGGGGAGATTGTGAATATGCTATAGTTGAATAAACATAGGTTGAAATCGTGGATGAAAGTACCCTGATACTTGTGTAGCTTAATAGGTTATTGCTCTTAATCCTCATTTGTAGTCAATCTTGTCATCAAAAGATAGAAGGGTTCTCCATTGGGGTTGAGTGTTTATATTACCTTAACAGGAGTATAAAACGTCTTAGTTAACCTGCTATCTCAACATAGAAGAAGAACCTTAATTATTTTCATTAACGAGTAAAGCTAGCGGATAGTCGAGGGGATTTGGAAGCCCTATTTCCACCATATCTGAAGTAAAGTAAAGTAATTTAGTAGCGTCTATAATCATAGCTATAAACAAACCATCAAATTATCGGTCACCAAATAGATACTATAGAATAGAGGTTGGTAATTGGATACTAATCCCTGAGGACGATAACTCGGTCTTCTAGACTATATTACTTGTCACGATACGTGCACTTGCGTTTAGCATGTGTATAAATCACGCATCAAGTTTTTGGCGCCGTTACCGGGGATTGACGTAGTTCAATATCATTCTATCTATTCTTAATTTCTAATTTGATTTTTATTTTTTATTTTTTTTGTATTGGTGGAACCGTGCGCCGTGATCCGTTTGTTGATTTTGATCTGTTGCAGGCATCTAGTTTATGTGAAGGAGAAGAGGAGCAGATACACTTGTTTCCTTCAACCCGGAGATTGAAAAGACTTGCAAGCAGAACCGGAGAAACAAACGAATCTTGGCCTTAAAAGCAATGGAAGGCTTGCAGAATAACAATGCGATGAACGAAGGGTTAGGTGATCATCAACCTAACCAGAGGGTGCCCCAGAGGTTACCAATGGATGTGGAAGAAAGGGTCCAGGTCCAAGCTGAGAGAAGCTTGGGAGATTATGCGCTGCCAATGGTGAATGGAGCACAGACTTGCATCAGGCTCCCAGCAATAGGAGCAAATAATTTCGAAATCAAGCCTGCGATCCTGAGTATGGTGCAGAATACAGTTCAATTTGGAGGATTGCCATCTGAAGACCCTCATATGCACATAACAAATTTCTTGGAGCTGTGTGCAACTTTCAAGTGTAATGGCGTTACTGACGCCGCCATCCGGTTGAGGCTCTTTCCCTTCTCACTCAGGGAAAGAGCAAAGGTTTGGTTGAATTCCCTGCCTACAGATTCTATATTCACATGGCAGGAGTTGGCACATAAGTTCTTGGCAAAGTTCTTTCCACCGTCCAAAACAGCTAAGCTGAGAGGAGAGCTGAAATTTTTTTACCAGGCTGATGGAGAATCACTCTATGATGCTTGGGAGAGATTTAAAGATCTGCAGAGAAAGTGTCCATATCATAGCATTGAGCTGTGGAATTTGGTCCATATTTTCTACAATGGGCTAAGTAGGACCACAAGAACCATAATTGACGCAGCTGCAGGTGGAACCTTCATGAAGAAGACAACACATGAGGCCCTTGATTTGCTAGAAGACATGACCACCAATAACCATGTGACAGATGATAGAGGGGTAAGTGGAAGGAGAACGATAGGAGTTCATGAGATTGATGCCATTACAGCGTTAAATGCACAGGTTGCTCTCTTGACCAAGCAACTACAGCAGAACACAGTGTCAGTGAATGCAGTTCAGATGCCAATGAACTGTGAGATGTGTGGGGGTCCTTATACTTTTGATAGGTGCCCATCAGCAGACCCCAACAACATCCCTATTGAGCAAGAAGAATGTCAGGCAGTGGGGAATTACCAAAGGCCCCAGAACAACCCCTATTCAAATACTTAAAATCCAGGGTAGAGGAATCACCCTAACTTTTCATGGAGGGGTGATCAAGGGCAACAGAACTAGTTCAGAGGCCAATACCAGAATCAACAACCATTTAACCAAGCCTAATCTTCCCAACAGTTCAGTACACCTACTCCACAAGAGAAGCCAGACGAATTGCGAGCAACCTTGTTGACATTTACGAATTCACAAACCCAGTTCATGGCAGAGACAAGGTCCTCTATAAGGAACTTGGAAACTCAGGTGGGACAGCTGGCAAAGATGGCAAATAATAGGCCGCAGGGCACTCTTCCTAGTAATACAGAGATGAGTCACAGAGAGCGATGTCGCAAGATACTGAGAAGGGAAGAACTAGAATACCACACCTCGGCTGTGGTAGAACAGAGAGTTGAGCAGAGAGTAGATACAGAGAAGGAGGGGGTTACTGAGGACCGCCTTATTTTAGAGAAGGCTCCAACAGTTCCAGTGAGGGAATACACAGAGAAGATTTCTTACCCTCAGATGTTGCAAAGGAAAACAGTTGATAAGCAATTCTCCAAGTTCTTGGAGGTATTTAGAAAGCTGCACATTAACATCCCCTTCATTGAGTCGTTGGAGCAAATGCCTACTTATTTCAAATTCATGAAGGAAATTCTTGGGAAGAAGAGGAAGCTAGTTGAGTATGAGACAATGGCATTGACAGAGGAATGCAGTGCTATCTTGCAAAAGAAACTGCCTCCCAAGCTTAAGGATCCAGGGAGCTTCACATTGCCTTGCACAATTGGTAGGGTGACATGTAACAGGGCCCTGTGTGATTTGGGGGCCAGCATAAATCTCATGCCCTTGTCCGTTTTCAAGAGGTTGGGTTTGAGGGAAGCCAAACCAACCACAGTGAACTTGCAGTTGGCGTATAGGACAGTGGTGCATCCCAGGGGAATAATTGAAGACGTATTGGTTAAGGTGGAGAAATTCTTCTTTCCTGCAGACTTCCCCATTCTTGATATGGAGGAAAATGATGAAATACCTATCATCTTAGGAAGACCATTCTTGGCAACTGGGAGAGCCTTGATTGATGTGGAAAAAGAAATAAAACCAGTCGAGGATGAAGAGATGGTGTTCAAAGTGTTTAAACACACCGTTGAACCCCCAGTCATAAGCAAGTGTTTTGCAGTCAGCACTGTTAGCACATCAGTTGAGCCAGCACAGACCAAAGAGAAGGAAATCAGTCCGCCAGTACAGGTGAGCAACGCTAAACCTTCTCTTGAGAAAAAAGAGAAAAAGAAAAATAGAAGGCGAAAGAGAAAAATGATTATGAAATGGGTAGGCTGCGGGGTTATATTGCCCCATACTTCCTGATAAGGAACCTGCGTCCGGCTAAAAGACGTTAAAGACATCGCTACTTGGGAGGTCAAGACTCTACTAGACACGGTCTGTAGACACTTTCCGAGGACTAACTGCTCTGATAATACTTTTGTCACGACCCGACCACGGACCCGCGACTGGTGCCCTACCTAGGCACCCTTATAGGTATACATCAGAGAAAATCAGCGGAACATACATAAAACTCATAACGTACATCAACATAAAAATAAATAACAGGCTAGCCGATGAGGCCAACTCTCTGGACATATATATACATATACATAACCAAAAGCAGTTACATTCCTTATTTTACAAACTGACCCACAAGAATGACTACAGACCTCTAAGAATTTTTACATAGCCACTGTGACGGGACAAGGCCCCGCCATACCCCTGAATGTACAAAAATCTACAACATCAGGGAAACCGTACCAAAAGACAAGCCTCCGAAGAAATGGAGCTTGATCACACGACCGAACCGGGCCCGTGGATCGTGCCTTACCCCGGCACCCTAGTGATACAACATCGAGAAAATCGTGGAAATAAAAACATGAACATGAATTTAGAGACAAAATAAATAAACATCTCAACCAATACAGTTGCCTTCATCGTATATACATAAATACCCGAACAGTTATCCTTTTTACAAACCCCGCCACAACAAAGGTTCTGCACTTAAGATTTACACAACAACTCTGACGGGACAGGGCCCCGCCATACCCCTGAATGTACACGACCTACTGCACTGTGGTAACATACCAAAGATAAGCCTCGAAGGAACGGAGCTTCCCAACACGAAAGGTGATCCTAAAATGGGATCGACAATGATGTACTTACTCATGCAGATGAACACAGCCCGAAGGAGGTCAAGACAACAGTACCAAGTATGTGAAATCAGAAAATATCAGAATCAAATCATAGTAGTCTATAAAAGCGGAGATGTATGATAACCAAACTACAAGACATACACATAACGATTATATCAATTCGTGGTCTTACGCCACAACATCAATCCCGCCATGAGTACCTTCCTCACCGGCCTTCATGATATGATAACAACAAGATAGAAATCCAAATGGAGCATACCCGCGCGCTACGATCGTGTCAGTATGTCCAAAGGGAACAAATAAGACAACATTCCAAATGGAAGCATACCCGTGCGCTACGCATCGTGTCAGTATGTCCAAAGGGAAACAATAAGACAACAAGGCGGTAATCAAAGTGGAAGCATACCCGTGCGCTACGCATCGTGTCAGTATGTCCAAAGTGATTTAACAAAAGTAACACTATCAACAGGAATGTACCCGTGGAATTTCTCCACATCACGCAAGACGCCCAAGTAAGTTCTCAACAAGTCAACCGACCCTCCATCGAGAGACGCCAGAGTATAAACACAATCTTTGCACAACAAAGGCTATCACAACAAGCATAGGCAAGTTTCACAACAACAAGCATAGGCAAGTTTCACATCAACAAGCATAGGCAAGTTATACACAACTCAAAGTACTTTCATTTTATGCCAACGTCCGGGTTTTAACCCTAAAGTACTACGTACGTTAAATTCCTTTTAAAGAGATCTAATCCTTTCTAAAAGTCACCCGATACGTAGTATAAAAATAGAGTGACTTATATCTTTTAAGTAAACCAAAACAACTTCCATACTTTCCTTTTTAAAACCAAATTAAGGCAACACCATGCCTTCTCTTTTCTGACCAAAACACTTTTCTTTTTAAAGTCAAGTTACCACATTAAAACCAATGATAAAACCTTTCTTTTGTTTTCATAAGGTCGTTATAACTAACTTCCCATAAAGTTGTTATACACCTTATGTTTTAAACCATTTTAAGACAACACAATGCCTTTCTTTTTCCTAAAGTTCCAGTTTGCCTAATTTCAAATACACAAGTCTTTTTTTTTGAAAAGTTCATAGTTCAATGTCTTAATCTCTTTTAAAACAATTGAGTAACATATGCCTTAGGCGAGTAGGTTATTCTTGTTCATAATCAATCTTATTAGCAGCCATGATCTAGAAATGTAATATCATTTTGTCTCATCTTAGCTTCATGCGGATGGAGGTTTCTACTGGTTTTAATAATACTTAATTATTCAATACATTTCCTTTATTAACGCCGCAGTTGGTTTGTCGATACACATTCGATTTCCAAATCAAGAAACATTATTCCTTCCAAAAACCAAGTACTCATTACTCACGAATGAGGTTTCACACAAACATCCATATTAAGTCAAGTCTCTTATCTTTTAAGAATAAGTCTCTTAACTTCTAAACCCTTAAACCATTCTTTTTATCTCTCTTAAGGCGTTACACCTAACTTCTCATAAAGCTGGTATAACTTTTATGTTTTCAAACCAAGTATACACTTCTTTCAAAAAGGTTTCTTAATCTTTTAGAATACTTCAAGATTCTTTTACATCAAGTCGGTTATAAGTCAAATCAGTTATCTTTTAAAAACCACAAAGCATTTCTCATTTACATAGAGCTGTTATAACCAACTTCCCATGAAGCCGTTATAACACTTTATGTTTAAAGACAATCAAATACATTTAACACATGTACGCTTCACCGTACTACATAGTTATACACATATCATGTCGAGCAGATAGGAAGAGGTTCACATACCTCGCGACGAGTATCGACTAATAGCAAAACGCCCAAGTACCTCAAACCGCTCACACTCTACCAAGCAGATCACTCCACACGTAGTACTACAACCTATAGAGGCCACAAAGCGCCTATTAATATCTTTAGATCTCAATGTAGAATATTCTACGTAAAATTCAAAGACTCTCCCGCAACAACAGAAATCTCTTCCTCTATCGAGGCCGGCTACCAAGCCACCCAGGGGGGGGGGGGTTAACACGTCTAACCGGACGCGTACAATTCTACTATACAGTAATGCTACACAGTCTATCGTAATACGCCCTATGTAATTACGATTCGCTTCTCTTCTTAAAATTCAGGCTTAAGTCGCAAGACATTGCCGTAAGTATTATTCAGGCTTAAGTCAAAAGACATTGCCGCACAACTATGTTCAATTCTATATATAGTATACCTTAACTATATATTCCAACAACATGTAACTTCCAATTACAACAGAAGGTCAAGGGTGTTTACCTCGTTAAGCCCAAAATTATCCGAGTTATAATGTCGATCCTGAGCAAGGTTTAGCTCCTACTCCGTGCGCTCCGACCCGCTCCAACCAACCCTTAGAAGTTCTAACCAACTTCTACTTATAACTTCAACTACGGGTGAAGATTTACTTAGGGTTTCGTTTTTGAGACTGAGGGAAGTATAATAGTATTTTCTGGGCTTCTGTATAAGTGTAACTTTGGGGATACTACAAGGTATTTGGGCCAAGGTATTTGGGCATTATAACACTACTAGGAGAGTATTTCTATACCACAAAAGGGGGGTATTTATACGAGACAACAAGGCTAGGGGGGTACCCTCGGCCAGTGGCACCACTGAGGAGGGGAAGCTCTCGGCCACGGGGCCTGTCCCAAAGGGGGGGAGGGGTGTGGTGGACGAGAGAACAAGAGGAGGAGTGTTTGAGACTTAGGTAGATTGCTCAGTGAGGATGAAGAAAGTCTTCAACTTAGAGGGTATTTATAGGTCAAGGAATGGCCAACCAATGGCCAAGATCCATCCAAGTGTTAGGCAAGTGTAAGGCCAAGATTAAGCCATGTGCTACCTTATCCATCTACACAAAATATCCTACCTAACCCTTGACCAAAATTTCAACACCAAAAACGTGCAAGACTAGCCCATTTCGTCCGTCCACTCCTTCTAATTAGAGGTGACAAGTGTCGCCTCTCGTTGGTCCAAAATGTTTCGTCTCTCGAAAAATCCGCAAAAATATAAATGACATAGCCGAATTTTCCTACGAAAGGTGGGAAACGCTTTCGTAAAAAACGACTCTAATCGTGTTGTGTACAAATTTGAAACTAGCCAACTTTAAGGCTCAAATTGTATACACGCCTCACGCATATACCGGAAATATGGGGTATAACATTCTCCCCTCCTTAGAAACATTCGTCCCGAATGTTCCTTCTCGAAACAGATAATGAAGAAGTTCCTTCCAACAAGTTGTCAACGCCACACCTGGCCACGTAATAACACACGTTCTCTTCTCTCCTTACTCGTCGTGCCCTTTGAACACTTGAACTCTTCTAGTATACGCATCACACTTCGTCATTGCTTGATTCCCAACACTTTGGAGTCACAACCTCCAAACTTGGTCATCTTACTAGCTTCACTCTCCTTAAGGCCATTCCTGCCTTCACGATCCGCTCGTCGAACATATCCACGAACTCATACGATGGTTATCTAATCACGGGCCTAGCGCCTCGTGACCCTACCACCGGCGGACCACCCGAGCTGACCCCACTTTGAAACCGGCCGCGGGTTGGCCCTCAACATGGCCCCAACCCGACCCACTTACGCATCACGCTCTTGTTCCCCGATCCGGAACAATCTTACCTCTACAGTCATGAAAGCTACCACTTCCATTTTTACACTACCCAAGGAAATTTCCCACAATTACTCTACGTATGATTATACATTCGACAAAGATCACCCGCAAGATCTTGTACTCAAGACGGCTTTACATCTAAGGTCTCAACCGTAATATTCTAAGGTTCATCATTTCTCACCCCAGTGCTTACCCTTTTCACTAACTGTGTTTCTAAATCACATTTTAGCACAAAGCTATCCGAACATAACACTAAACACATCATCACAACATCAATACATACAAAACTCTAGAGGGTTAAGGATATACCTGAAAATAGGCGATTCAGAGGACCGCTAAAACTGGGAACTTCCACCGCGACCTCTGTTACACCCCGTATTTACAGGATATGTTTTAAGAACGTACGTAAGAATTTGGGAATTTAATTTTAGAAATTTGGTCCCGTGGGACCACCCGAGAAATTTTGTATATGTTGGGGAGTTTGGGAAGGCAAAACGCAGAACAAAAATACCCAAAACGTGTATGAACAGTGAAAACCCGTCCATGAACAGTGTTGTTCGATGAACGATGTTGTTCGAAAACGCCATTTCCGCCAAACCAGAATCCGGGGCGAGACATATACCAAAAGCTTCGTCTCGTCGAGCCCGCCACGCCCATACCAACCGCCACCGTCGATTCTCCGGAATCGCGGCAGCTTTCAGATCGGGTTTCGGCCATCGCTCATCCATCTTCCCGCTCGATTTTTCCGATTTTTCGACCAACCGAGGTGCAATCGACGGAGTGGAGTATACCATCATAACCACCATCTCTTGCCGTCATTTCCATGTAAACCAGACCTCGATTCTTGCTCAAACTCGCCGTCGACTGATCGATTGCCGAAACCTCGCTGCCGACGAGCATTTTCCGCCACCACAGTGTAGAGTCGACGGCCGTGGCTAGTGTAGAAACATTCGTGGTGGAAAGGCCGACATTTTGGCACCACCCACGACCTCCAATTCAACCTGCATTGTCGTCAACCAAAACCCTTTTTCGATCGGTTGGAAGATTCCGATCGATTCGTCTGATTGAGGGCTAAGGCGTATACCGTTGTGTTCAGATTGATCTTAGCTACGTTTTGCAACCAATCCGAGCCTTAATTCTCGGTATTTGAATCCGCCATTGATGCCGCTGAGCTCGCCGGGCAGACCACCGCGAGCGCCGCAGACCACCAAAGACCTCCAAAATTGTTTTCCTCCATTAATTCATCCACGCAACAACAATTCGATGAATTCACTTCCAACAGATCAAAAATGGAATTTTCCGACGAACAATTCCGGCGACGGGTAGCGGCGCAGTGGGAATTCTGCCATAAATGGCGGTAGTTCAGGCTGCTTAACCACACAGAAATATTCCACAGTACTCTTGTTACACCCCGTATTTATAGGACATGGTGTAAGAACGTACGTAAGAACTCACAGTGTTAAGATTTGAGACTTGTAAAAATTTCTCGGAATTATGAAATTTTCGGAAAACGTACTATTGTGACGAATGGGAGGGCGACACGTGTCACCCCCCCTTAAATGGTGTCTTGGACGAAATTACAAGGACAAAAGGGTCATTTGACCCTTGTTAGATAACCAAGTCTTGCAAAGTAGTAGCTTGACAATTTTGACTTGGTCAATGGGACCACTTAGCATGATATTTTAAAGAGATGCATCCAAACCACACATATGTATTTATCTTAGCCTTCCATGTTGTTATATAAGGGTACTAGTAGCAAGACAAGAGTTCCACACTTAGCCAATATTACAACAAATTGAGGAGCAAGCTTTGAAGCCTCGGCCACCATCTAGGAAAAGAAAAAAAAATTCGTTGCTTGTCCATTAAGCTCCAAACTTTAACCCAAGGTTCATGAGTGTTATGTAAGTGTATCTCAATAGAAAAATCCTAAAAAGAGAGTTTTCAGATAGTCGCAAAGTGAAAACCTAGTGGCTTTTCTAGGTTTTGGATTGGAAGTTGAAGGAAATTTGTTAGTGTTGTTCTAAGGGTCTCAAGAGGCGGATTGAAGTGTCTTGAAGAGGCTCTAAGTTGCTAAGGATCAACTTCGGTTTTGAAGATTGGATTACAATTCGTTGAGGTATAATCTTGTTCTTTGAAAGTGTTACAAGATTATTTTTATTGTTGATTAGCTTTACTTGTTGCTAGCATGAAGGATATGTGATAAGGTTTATAAGGATTATGGATTGATTGTAGCCTTGGAAATCCGAAAATGTAATGTAAGCCATGTTAAGTTGGATTACTAATTGGTCGTTTATTAGAAATCGTCGCATGTTACTTACTTAAAGATTATGGTTGTTATAATCAAATACGACTTGATATCATGTTATGTTAACAATTTGGATTGAAATGGAAATTTGATAAGAATTGGTATGGTCGAACTCAAGGTGGCCGAATTTGGACTTTTAGTTTATTATTCATTTGTATTGGACTACTTTCTAAATTGTGAGCCAATTGGGGCTGTTTAGTTATGCATTTGTATTGGACTACTTTCTAAATTGTGAGCCAATTGGGGCTGTTTAGTTATGCATTTGTATTGGACTACCTTCCATATTGTTGTGAGCCAATTGGGGCTGTTTGGTTATTGTATTTCGGCCTTGAAAAAGGTGGCAAAGTAAGTAGAACAAAGGAGGTGCTGTCCGATTTTCCATAGAATTTAGTGACTTGGCACTTAGGAGATTCTACGTTTAAAGTATGAGGTTAATGGACGTATTGTGGCCATGATAGGTTGAAGTACTAAGTTTAGCGTATCCTACTTGAAGAATGGAATAGCTCAAGGTTGAAGTACTTTGGAGCATTTTGCTATTTGTCGCTAGTCGTCGCGAGGTATGTGAACCCCTTCTTTCTTTGGCATGATCCTACGTATGAAATATCCACGTGATAGTATTTCAAGATTTCTTCTACTCTTAGAAGTTAAGAAGTATTTACATTGTTGAATCTAAGTTAAGAGTATGTTTAAATTGTCCTAAGTCCTTACTAGGTCTTATGGGAGACGTTGGTAAGAACGGTTAGGAAGTTATGAGCTTTGATTTAAAGGCTATGTGTCTTGATTTGTTTAAAGTAAGTAAGTGGATTTTATGTTCGAAAATGACTAGAATTTATATGAGAAAAGGGGTTTTATTTTAAAAGTGAAAGTTATATGGTTTTAAGAGAAGAAGTTACTTGGTTTTGGAAGTGTATGGAACTTTGTATAGTTGTTTATAAGTATAAGTAAGTGGACTTTAAAGAATGTACGTTATAAGGTTTTAAGACTATGAACTTTGGTTGTCTTCTAAGGATTATGAAACTTTATTTTTTTTAATTGTGGACTTGATTTCTAAAGTATTGATGACATGATTTCAAAGAGTATGTGACTTGAAGTTTGATAATTCTTTTAAGTATGTATGTACGTAGTATGGTTGGGTTTAGTTTCCCTAATGTTGCAAGAATTAAGTGCCTTAAGTTCTCTAATATGAAAGAACGTTATAATAGCTTTATGGGAAGTTGTTATGACGACTTAAGAAGTAATAATACGATTTAAAAGATTATGTAAGGAAAATACACCGAGCCTACAAATAGGCCGGATTACGTTATGAAATACACCGAGCCTACGAATAGGCCGGATTACGTTATAAAATACACCGAGCCTACAAATAGGCCGGATTACGTTATGAAATACACCGAGCCTACGAATAGGCCGGATTACGTTATGAAATACACCGAGCCTACAAATAGGCCGGATTACGTTATGAAATACACCGAGCCTACAAATAGGCCGGATTACGTTATGAGATACACCGAGCCTACACATAGGCCGGATTACGCCATATTACCCCGAGCCTACACATAGGTCGGGTTACGTCACAGTACACCGAGCTCCACAGGAGGGCCGGATTATGCTACATGATTCCACAGTACACCGAGCTCCACAGGAGGGCCGGATTATGCTACATGATTCCACAGTACACCGAGCCCCACAGGCGGGCCGAATTATGTCACATGATTCGTCAGTACACCGTGTCCCGCAAATGGGCCGGATTATGTTATGTAAGATAAGTAAGTTATGTGGAAAAACTTGATTAACCTCTTAAGTACGTATGTAAGAATATGATGTTAAATCTTATGGAAAGAAGGAATGGAACGGTTAATATACGAGTGATTTCAGGAGTTAAAAATGGCATTCTTTTGTACAGTTATGATTTGATTCTTGCACGTTATTTCTGTTCCATATTCTGCACTGTTGTAATCGACTTCTTCGGGCCGCGTTCATGCCCGCAGTTTAGGTACACATGGTGGATCCGCAAGCTTAGATCCCTGCTCAAAGAAGTCGACGGCTCCAGTGTTCGGAGTTGTCACGCTTATGTTTATTCAGGCTACTACGGCGGCCTTGTCCCGCCACAGTTTTTATGTTAAAACTCTTAGAGGTCTGTAGTCACATATCATGGGTCGCTTTGTAAAAAGGAGGCAACCGCTTTATGTACAGACGCCCGTCGGAAGGTAGCCCTATCGGCTAACCTGTTGTTTTCTTCGTGTTGTTTTATTTTAATAAGTTTCATGTATGTTCCGCTGATTCTCTCTCGATGTATACCGTAGCGGTGCCTGTGTAGGGCACCGCCGCGCCCGTGGTCGGGTCGTGACAAAAGTGGTATCGAGCGCTTAGTCCTGAATGTGTCCGCAGACCGCGTGTCTAGTAGAGTCTTGATTATCGGTGTTGTGCACCACATCTATAATCGTGAGGCTACAGACATTTAGGATTGGTTTCATTCTTCTCACTCGAGATCGTGCGATAGAGTGTTGTTGTGGTCGTCTCTCCCTAACGAGTTATGTTGTTTGCAGCTACGAGAAAGGCAGCAGTGACCCAGGAAAGACTATGTGGATTGCGTATCCAGGTTGGTAATGATTATAGTATAGTTGGTATTGTGACATACATCTATACGGAGTTATGTATGAGGGTCAGACGCGTGTTGCCTAGAATGATTTTAGATTACCAGGAATTGGTAAAGACTAACTAGATACCGGGAAGGTATGGTATAGTTAATGAATTTTCGCCAAGGTTTTGTGTTTGTTTTGAGGTAATTGGGAAAGGATGAGCTGTCTGATAGGGTAGTGAACCCTTAAGAAGCCATATTAAGGAACCTAACGGAATGTCATGTTAATAGATTAAGCTGTGTAGTAAGCTTAAGAGAATTATACGGATGAGGTCTGGATAGAGTAAGCAATGGTTGTTGTGATCGAGACAACATGGTTTTGGTATTATGAGAAGTTTTTGTACCCTTCATCGGGGACCGTAAGGTAGGCGTGGAGCATGAAAATTGCGAGCCTAAGAATATTGATTACTGCCGAGACCTTAGGTATATAAGGTTTTCTCTGGAAATAAGATTTTAAGTCAGAACAAGGATAAGAGTTAAGTGCGACGCTGGGTCGGGTTGAGGACTTTACGGTCTCCCCATGGCCCGGAATGGAGTGGGATCGGTTGGTAGTGGTTCCGCCACGTGACAGTCACGGCGCGCAAGGCCCAAGTTTAGTTAATTGTTTTACGGGTTCGTGGACGCGTTCCACCGGAACCAGGTCATGAAAGCCGGAAATGGCCTTATATTGTTTTATAGAGTGACTCCAAAGATTTGAGGCCAGAATCGGTATGGAAGTTATGTATGTATGCTAGTATGAGTTGGAAGTACGAAAGGATAATCTCTTTGGGCTTATGATGGACAGTTATGCGTATGCGAGGTATTAGGGCCATGTGTGGCATTGTTGGTATGTCGGGATTGTGACAGGAAACTATGTCGATAATTATAAGTTTGACTCCGAAAGAACATTCGAGGACGAATGTTTCTAAGGGGGGAAGAATGTTACACCCCGTATTTACAGGACATGGTGTAAGAACGTACGTAAGAACTCACAGTGTTAAGATTTGAGACTTGTAAAAATTTCTCGGAATTATGAAATTTTCTAAAACGCATTATTGTGACGAATGGGAGGCGACACGTGTCACCCCTTAAATGGTGTCTTGGACGAAATTACAAGGACAAAAGGGTCATTTGACCCTTGTTAGATAACCAAGTCTTGCAAAGTAGTAGCTTGACAATTTTGACTTGGTCAATGGGACCACTTAGCATGATATTTTAAAGAGATTCATCCAAACCACACATATGTATTTATCTTAGCCCTCCATGTCATATATAAGGTACTAGTAGCAAGACAAGAGTTCCACACTTAGCCAATATTACAACAAATTGGAGGAGCAAGCTTTGAAGCTCCTGGCTTCACCATCTAGGAAAAGAAAAAATTCTGCTTGTCCATTAAGCTCCAAACTTTAACCCAAGGTTCATGAGTGTTATGTAAGTGTATCTCAATAGAAAAATCCCTAAAAAGAGAGTTTTCAGATTAGTCGCAAAGTGAAAACCTAGTGGCTTTTCTAGGTTTTGGATTGGAAGTTGAAGGAAATTTGTTAGTGTTGTTCTAAGGGTCTCAAGAGGCGGATTGAAGTGTCTTGAAGAGGCTCTAAGTTGCTAAGGATCAACTTCGGTTTTGAAGATTGGATTACAATTCGTTGAGGTATAATCTTGTTCTTTGAAAGTGTTACAAGATTATTTTTATTGTTGATTAGCTTTACTTGTTGCTAGCATGAAGGATATGTGTTAAGGTTTATAAGGATTATGGATTGATTGTAGCCTTGGAACCGAAAATGTAATGTAAGCCATGTTAAGTCGATTACTAATTGGTCGTTTATTAGAAATCGTCGCATGTTACTTACTTAAAGATTATGGTTGTTATAATCAAATACGACTTGATATCATGTTATGTTAACAATTTGGATTGAAATAGAAATTTGATAAGAATTGGTATGGTCGAACTCAAGGTGGCCGAATTTGGACTTTTAGTTTATTATTCATTTGTATTGGACTACTTTCTAAATTGTGAGCCAATTGGGGCTGTTTAGTTATGCATTTGTATTGGACTACTTTCTAAATTGTGAGCCAATTGGGGCTGTTTAGTTATGCATTTGTATCGACTACCTTCCATATTGTTGCGAGCCAATCGGGGCTGTTTGGTTATTGTATTTCGCCTTGAAAAAGGTGGCAAAGTAAGTAGAAAAAATGAGGTCGTCCGATTTTCCGTAGAATTTAGTGACTTGGCACTTAGGAGATTCTACGTTTAAAGTATGAGGTTAATGGACGTATTGTGGCCATGATAGGTTGAAGTACTAAGTTTAGCGTATCCTACTTGAAGAATGGAATAGCTCAAGGTTGAAGTACTTTGGAGCATTTTGCTATTTGTCGCTAGTCGTCGCGAGGTATGTGAACCCCTTCTTTCTTTGGCATGATCCTACGATGAAATATCCACGTGATAGTATTTCAAGATTTCTTCTACTCTTAGAAGTTAAGAAGTATTTACATTGTTGAATCTAAGTTAAGAGTATGTTTAAATTGTCCTAAGTCCTTACTAGGTCTTATGGGAGACGTTGGTAAGAACGGTTAGGAAGTTATGAGCTTTGATTTAAAGGCTATGTGTCTTGATTTGTTTAAAGTAAGTAAGTGGATTTTATGTTCGAAAATGACTAGAATTTATATGAGAAAAGGGGTTTTATTTTAAAAGTGAAAGTTATATGGTTTTAAGAGAAGAAGTTACTTGGTTTTGGAAGTGTATGGAACTTTGTATAGTTGTTTATAAGTATAAGTAAGTGGACTTTAAAGAATGTACGTTATAAGGTTTTAAGACTATGAACTTTGGTTGTCTTCTAAGGATTATGAAACTTTTTTTAAATTGTGGACTTGATTTCTAAAGTATTGATGACATGATTTCAAAGAGTATGTGACTTGAAGTTTGAAAATTCTTTTAAGTATGTAATGCACGTAGTATGGTTGGGTTTAGTTTCCTAATGTTGCAAGAATTAAGTGCCTTAAGTTCTCTAATATGAAAGAACGTTATAATAGCTTTACGGGAAGTTGTTATGACGACTTAAGTTAAGTAATAATACGATTTAAAAGATTATGTAAGGAAAATACACCGAGCCTACAACAGGCCTGGACACGTTATGAAATACACCGAGCCTACGAATAGGCGGACACGTTATAAATACACCGAGCCTACAAATAGGCGGATTACGTTATGAATACACCGAGCCTACGAATAGGCCGGACACGTTATGAAATACACCGAGCCTACAAATAGGCCTGACACGTTATGAAATACACCGAGCCTACAAATAGGCCGGACACGCATGAGATACACCGAGCCTACACATAGGCCGGATTATGCCATATTACCCCGAGCCTACACATAGGCCGTTACGCCACAAGACACCGAGCTCCACAGAGGGCGGATTATGCTACATGATTCCACAAGACAATCGAGCCCACGTGAGGTCTGATTATGCTACATGATTCCACAAGATACCGAGCCCCACAGCGGGCCTGGATTATGTCACATGATTCGTCAAGACACCGTGTCCCGCAAACGGGCCGGATTATGTTATGTAAGATAAGTAAGTTATGTGGAAAACTTGATTAACCTCTTAAGCACGTATGTAAGAATATGATGTTAAATCTTATGGAAAGAAGGAATGGAACGGTTAATATACGAGTGATTTCGTGAGTTAAAAATGGCATTCTTTGTACGCTTATGATTTGATTCTTGCACGTTATTTCGCTCCATATTCTGCACTGTTATCGACTTCTTCGGGGCCGCTCATGCCCGCAGTTTAGGTACACATGGTGGATCCGCGAGCTTAGGATCCCGCTCGAAGTCGAGATGGCTCCATGTTCGGAGTTGTCACGCTTATGTTTATTCAGTGCACGGGCCTTGTCCCGCCACGCTTGTTATGTTAAAACTCTTAGAGGTCCTGTAGTCACATATTGTGGGTCGCTTTGTAAAAAAGGAGGCAATCGCCGTTTATGTACAGACGTCTGCGAAGGTAGCCCTATCGGCTAACCTCGTTGTTTTATTATCATGTTGTTTTATTTTAATAAGTTTCATGTATGTTCACTGATTATCTCTCGATGTATACCTATAAGGGTGCCTGTAGTGGCACCGCATGCCTGTGGTCGGGTCGTGACAACTCTCAGGCAGTCCGGACAACAATTTTCCAATCACCGGCGTTGTCTACTTAGCGTGTGGATTAGCCGAAGAGGTATGTAAACTTCTTACTTCTTTTGACATGAATTTGATAAGTCTAGAGGACTGGAAGTACTTTGGTAAGTCTATGTGACTTGATTCTTGGAAGTAAGTAAATTGATTTTCAAGGTTATGGACGATTGTGACCATTATAGTTGAAGTACTAAGTATAGCGATCCCACCGGGAGAGTGGAATAGCTATCAAGGTTGAAGTACTTAGGAGCATTTTGTCGCGTGTCGATAATCGCCGCGAGGTATGTGAACCTCTTCCTTTCCTTTGGCATGATTCTATGTATGGAATATACTTGTGGTATCATTTCATGTTTCCTTCTACTCTTAGAAGTTAAGAGGTAGTTATGTGATTTACTCTATGTAGAACTTTTCCTATCTTTTGAGCATGACTAGTTGCACGATGTAGTACCAGAGACGACAAGACTATGATATTCTTTACTTGTTTTATGTAATGCCAAGTCGGGTGGGTTAGGAGATTAACTCACTTCTTTGAAAATAGTAAGGATGTCTTAAGTTGATTTTAAAGTTAAGGGACTTGAAGAGTTTTAAAGATGTGATACTTGTCCCGCTTTTAAACGTATAAGTCCCTTGGATAGGAAATTGTTTATGGCTAAGGTATAAAGTGGATATAACGGCTTTATGGGAAGTTAGTTATATTTGCCTTATGGAAAGATAAATGACTTGACTATGTAAAAAGGCAACTTGATTTTACTGCATCAATTGCCTGTGGTTTTATAATAAAAGGAGTCACTTGTTTTCTAATGGTTAAGAGACTAATTGTATTTTTGAAAGTTAAGAGAATTGATTTGAAAGTATTTAATACTTGGTTTCAAAAGTAGAAGTCTCTTGGTTATAAAAGGAATGAGTTGGTCTAAAACATAAAGCGGTTATAACGGCTTTATGGGAAGTTGGTTATAACGGCTTTATGGAAGGTTAAGAGAATGGTTTTCTAGTAAAGTAATCAAAGGAATAACTTGTATTAGGTAAGGGCAAATTGGTTTAAAGGTACCAATTGCTTAAGGTTTTAATAAAGAAGTCACTTGATTTAGAAGCGGTAATTGTATTTCTAAAAAGGTATTGTGACTTGTCTTGAAAGGTGGATAGGACTTGATACTACTTGGTTAGTATCGGGAAGTTTTATTTGGAAAGGAGTCTTTTGAAAAGAATGTACGACGTAGTACTTTGGCTCGTTAATTGAGATTTAGCCTATATGTCGGGTGATAGCCTTTGAGTGCAAGTATTATGTTTTATTACGCTGCCGCGACTTCTGGCCGAGGGTCACTGTCTTGTTATAAGTTACTCGACGCATCGACAGCGATGCTGGGGTTCCACTGTATGCTCGCTATTTGTAGCACTTGGGTTAAATTCCCTGATTTTATAAAAGACACGGTAGTGCTTATGTCTTGTCCGATGGTCACGAGATAGGGTAAGAGTATAAACGGCGGCAAGCCCCAAGACGTTATACCACCTTCTCCGGTAAGAGTATAAGTGAGGGTAAACCCCAAGACGCTGCACCACCCGCTTTATGTGTTGTTTGACGACCTACGAGATAGGTAAGAGAGTATAAACGGCGGCAAGCCCCAAGACGTTATACCCCGCTTACCACCTTCTCCGTGGTAAGAGTATAAATGGCGGCAAGCCCCAAGACGTTATACCACCTGCTTTGATTGATATTACGGGCGTGAGACCCATGGTTATGTTTTACACTTTTAGTCGCCGATGATGATGGGATTCCACGGCAAGATACCTTTACGGGTAGACTATATGACCTTATCGACCGTGAACGGGCCGGCAAAGATACCTTACGGGCGCACTATATGACATTATCGACCAGAACGGGCCGCAAAGATACCTTACGCGCACTATATGACATTATCGACCAGAACGGGCCGCAAGATACCTTACGCGCACTAGATGACGTTATCGACCCGTGATCGGGCCGCAAGATACCTTTACGTAGACTATGTGACCTTGATCGCGTCTAGATCGGGTCGTAGTATAGGTGCCCTCCCACAGTGGGTTATACCTATGAGAGATAAGTAAGTTATATAGTAATGAACTTAATGATTTTTCCTAATCATGCACGTAAGAACGTGGTTATAGCTTTTATAGAGAATGAAAAAGATAATAAGGTGCGATTAAGTTCATGTTGGTAATGACACTACAGGATCCGGTATGTATTTTTATACTTGTCCTTGTCATTCTTTTGTACGCTTATGATCCGCTTTCATCAGACGTTATTTCGCTCCATATTCTGCACTGTTGTAATCGACTTTCTGGGCCGCGCTCATGCCCGCAGTTTTAGGTACCTGTGTGGCGATCCTCGCTCTAGGATCTCGGTTCAGCTTTTTGAGAGAAAGCTCCATTTGCTCCGAGGCTTATCTCTTGGTACGCTTCGAGGTAGTAGATTCATGTATATTCAGTGGTATGGCGGGCCCTGTCCCGCCACGCTTGTTATTCCTAGAGGTCCGTATTCACATAGTGGGTCGCTTTGTAAAAGAATGAGGCAATCGCTTGGTTGTATTTATATATGTTCGGGAAGGTAGCCCTATCGCTAACCTGTTGCCTTACTCCGATGTTTATTTATAAGTTTCATGTATGTTCCGCTGATTTTCTCGATGTTTTCGTAGTGGTGCCTGTGTAGGCACCGCGTCCCGGTCGGGTCGTGACAAAAGTGGTATCGAGCGCTTAGTCCTCGGAAAGTGTCTACGCATCGTGTCAGTAGTCTTGATTATCGGTGTGTTGTGCACCACATCTATAATCGAGGTCGCAGGACATTTAGGATTGGTTTCCATTCTTCTCACTCTAAGATCGTGCGATAGAGCCGTGTTGTTAGTCGCCTCTCCCTAACGAGTTATGTTGATTGCAGCACGAGAAAGGCAAAGATGACCGTAGCGACCATGTGGATTGTGTATCCGTGTTGGTAATGATTATAGTATAGTTGGTATTGTGACATGCCATACTGAGTTATGTATGAGGTCGACGCGTGTTGCCTAGAATGGTTTTAGATTACCAAGAGTTGGTAAGGACTAACTAGATACCGGAAGGTATGGATCTGTTATTGAAATCTCATCAAGGTTTATGTACTACTTTGTTATAATTAGGGAAGGATGAGTCATTCGATAGGGTGATGAACCCTAAGAAGTCATGTTAAGGAACTTAATGGAATACCATGTTAAAATATTAAGCTTCGTGGTAGGCTTAAGAGAATTGTACTGACGGATGAGGTCCGATAGAGTAAGTAATGGTTGTTGTGATCGAGACAACATGGTTATGGTATTATGAGAAGTTTTGTACCGCACGGGACTAGTAAAGTAGGCTTGGAGCATGGAAATTGCGAGCCTAAGAATATTGATAATCGCCGAGACCTTAGATATATAAGGCTCTCTCGCCATAAGATTTTAAGTCACTCAAGGATAAGAGTTAAGCGACACGAGTCGGGCCGAGGACTGTTACGGTCTCCCCATGGCCCGGAATAGAGTGGGATCACTGGTAGTAGTTCCGCCACGAATGTGGTCACGAGGGTGCAATGCCCAAGTCTAGTTAATTGTTTTACGGGTTCGTGGACACGCTCCACCGAACCAGGCCGTGAAAGCGGAAATGATCGTATATTATTTTATAGAGTGACTCCAAAGATTAGAGGCCAGAGTCGGTATGGAAGTTATGTATGTATGCTAGTAAGAGTTGGAAGTACCAAGGAGTACGACCAAGAAGAAAGATAGAAACCAAGTGTAAAGGAATAGAGCCTAATGATCGCGAGTGTTTGGGGTGGTAGCCGGGTATATGAGATTGCCTGACGATGATACGAGCCGACACTAGTAGACCTAGTGGAGATGATTACTGCACTTTGTGGTCATTATGAGTATGGGCTAGTTGGCTTCGTGAGTGCCTGTGTTGACCTTTTAGTATAAGTATTGTTATGTGGCCATGGGTGGCATATGTTGTAAGTGGTGTAGTAAAGGAGACTATGTCGCTAATTAGAAAGATTGACTCCGAAAGAACATTCGGGGACGAATGTTTCTAAGGGGGGAAGAATGTTACACCCCGTATTTACAGGATATATTTTAAGAACGTACGTAAGAATTTGGGAATTTAATTTTAGAAATTTGGTCCCGTGGGACCACCCGAGAAATTTTGTATATGTTGGGGAGTTTGGGAAGGCAAAACGCAGAACAAAAATACCCAAAACGTATGAACAAGTGAAAACCCGCCCATGAACAAGGTTGTTCGATGAACGTTGTTCGAAAACGCCATTTCCGCCAAACCAGAATCACGGGGCAGACATATACCAAAAGCTTCGCCTCGCCGAGCCCGTCACGCCCATACCAACCGCCACCGTCGATTCTCCTAATCGCCGGCAGCTTTCAGATCGAAGTTTCGGCCATCGCTCATCCATCTTCCCGCTCGGTTTTTCTCGATTTTCCGACCAACCGAGGTGCAATCGACGGAGTGAGTATACCATCGTAACCACCATCTCCTGCCGTCATTTCCATGTAAACCAGACCTCGATTCTTGCTCAAACTCGCCGCCGACTGCATCGATTGCCGAAACCCTCGTCGCCGACGAGCATTTTCCGCCACCACAGTGCAGAGTCCACTGGCCGTGGCTAGTGTAGAAACATTCAGTGTGGTGGAAAGGCCGACATTTTGGCACCACCCACGACCTCCAATTCAACCTGCATCGTCGTCAACTAAAACCCTTTTTCGATCTAAGTTGGAAGATTCCGATCGATTCCGCAGATACTGAGGGCTAAGGTGTATACCGTTGTGTTCAGATTGATCTTAGCTACGTTTGCAACCAATCCCGAGCCTCAATTCGTGATTTGAATCCGCCATTGATGCCGCCTTGAGCTCGCCGGCGGCGGCGGTGCCGCCGCAGGACCACCAGCAGTGCCGCCGCAGGACCACCAGCAGACCTCCGAAAATTGTTTTCCCTCCATTAATTCATCCACGCAACAACAATTCGATGAATTCACTTCCAACAGATCAAAAATGGAATTTTCCGACGAACAATTCCGGCGACGGCAATGGCAATGGGGAATTTCCGCCATAAATGGCGGTAGTTCAGCCGCTTAACCACACGTAAATATTCCACAAGATTTCAGCAGTCCGACAACAATTTTCCAATCACCGGCGTTGTCTACTTAGCGTGGATTAGCCAAGAGGTATGTAAACTTCTTACTTCTTTTGACATGAATTTGATAAGTCTAGAGATGGAAGTACTTTGGTAAGTCTATGTGACTTGATTCTCGGAAGTAAGTAAATTGATTTTCAAGGTTATGGACGATTGTGACCATTATAGGTTGAAATACTAAGTATAGCGTATCCTACTGGGAGAGTGGAATAGCTATCAAGGTTGAAGTACTTAGGAGCATTTTGCTGCGTGTCGATAATCGTCGCGAGGTATGTGAACCTCTTCCTTTCCTTTGGCATGATTCTATGTATGGAATATACTTGTGGTATCATTTCATGTTTCCTTCTACTCTTAGAAGTTAAGAGGTAGTTATGTGATTTACTCTATGTAGAACTTTTCCTATCTTTCGAGCATGACTAGTTGCACGATGTAGTACGGTAGACGACAAGACTATGATATTCTTTACTTGTTTTATGTAATGCCAAGTCGGGTGGGTTAGAGATTAACTCACTTCTTTGAAAATAGTAAGGATGTCTTAAGTTGATTTTAAAGTTAAGGGACTTGAAGAGTTTTAAAGTATGTGATACTTGTCCCGCTTTAAACGTATAAGTCCCTTGGATAGGAAATTGTTTATGGCTAAGGTATAAAGTGGATATAACGGCTTTATGGGAAGTTAGTTATATTTGCCTTATGGAAAGATAAATGACTTGACTATGTAAAAGGCAACTTGATTTTACCAAGATCAATTGCCTAGGGTTTTATAATAAAAGCGAGTCACTTGTTTTCTAATGGTTAAGAGACTAATTGTATTTTTGAAAGTTAAGAGAATTGATTTGAAAGTATTTAATACTTGGTTTCAAAAAGTAGAAGTCTCTTGGTTATAAAAGGAATGAGTTGGTCTAAAACATAAAGGTTATAACGGCTTTATGGGAAGTTGGTTATAACGGCTTTATGGAAGGTTAAGAGAATGGTTTTCTAGTAAAGTAATCAAAGGAATAACTTGTATTAGGTAAGGGCAAATTGGTTTAAAGGTACCAATTGCTTAAGGTTTTAATAAAGAAGTCACTTGATTTAGAAGCGTAATTGTATTTCTAAAAGGTATTGTGACTTGTCTTGAAGGTGGATAGGACTTGATACTACGGTGGTTAGTATCGGGAAGTTTTATTTGGAAAGGAGTCTTTGAAAAGAATGTACGACGTAGTACTTTGGCTTAGTTAATTGAGATTTAGCCTATATGTGCTGGTGATAGCCTTTGAGTGCAAGTATTATGTTT
The DNA here is from genome assembly GCA_029844215.1 of Przewalskia tangutica. Lineage (NCBI taxonomy): Eukaryota > Viridiplantae > Streptophyta > Magnoliopsida > Solanales > Solanaceae > Przewalskia > Przewalskia tangutica. Next base: position 134,235,165 of record CM056719.1, read on the forward strand.
TATTACGCTGCCGCTCTACGAGGGTCACTGTCTTGTTATAAGTTACTTGACGCATCGACAAATGATGTGGGGTTCCACGTATGCTTCCGTTATTTGTAGCACTTGGGTTAAATTCGGATTTTATAAAAGACATGGTAGTGCTTATGTCTTGTCCGATGGTCACGAGATAGGTAAGAGTATAAATGGCGGGCAAGCCCCAAGACGTTATACCACCTTCTCCGTGGTAAGAGTATAAGTGGGTAAACCCCAAGACGCACCACCCGCTTTATGTGTTGTTTGACGACCGGCCGAGATAGGGTAAGAGTATAACAAGGGCAAGCCCCAAGACGTTATACCCCCGCTTACCACCTTCTCCGTAAGAATATAAACGGCGGCAAGCCCCAAGACGTTATACCACCTGTTTTGATTGATATTATGGGCGTGAGACCCATGGTTATGTTTTACACTTTTAGCTGTCGACAGTGATGTGGGATTCCACGGGCAGTATACCTTTATGGGTAGACTATATGACCTTATCGACCCGTGAACGGGCCGCAAAGATACCTTTACGGGCGCACTATATGACATTATCGACCAGTGAACGGGCCGCAAGATACCTTTACGCGCACTATATGACATTATCGACCCGTGAACGGGCCGGCAAGATACCTTACGCGCACTAGATGACGTTATCGACCCGTGATCGGGCCGGCAAGATACCTTTACGTAGACTATGTGACCTTGATCGCGCCCTAGATCGGGTAGTATAGTGCCCTCCTTACAGGCCGGGTTATACTTATGAGAGATAAGTAAGTTATATAGTAATGAACTTAATGATTTTTCCTAATCATGCACGTAAGAACGTGGTTATAGCTTTTTATAGAATGAAAAAGATAATAAGGTGCGATTAAGTTCATAAGTGGTAATGACACGGCAGGATCTGGTATGTATTTTTATACTTGTCCTTGTCATTCTTTTGTACAGTTATGATCCGCTTATCAGACGTTATTTCGCTCCATATTCGCACTGTTGTAATCGACTTTCTTCGGGCTGCGTTAAATGCCCGCAGGTTTTAGGTACCCAGGTTGGCGATCCTTGCTCTTAGGATCTCGGTTCAGTTTTTGAGAGAAAGCTCCATTTGCTCCGGAGGCTTATCTCTTGGTACAGTTTCCCTGAGGTAGTAGATTCATGTATATTCAGGGGTATGGCGGGGCCCTGTCCCGCCACAGTTGTTATTCCTAGAGGTCTGTATTCACATATTGTGGGTCAGTTTGTAAAAGAAAGGAGGCAACTGCTTCGGTTGTATTTATATATGTTCAGGAAGGTAGCCCTATCGGCTAACCTGTTGTCTTACTCCCGATGTTTATTTATAAGTTTCATGTATGTTCCGCTGATTTTCTCTGATGTTTACCTGTAAGGGTGCCCAGGTAGGGCACCAGTCGCGGTCCCGGGGTCGGGTCGTGACAACCTCTACCGTGGCCCGCCGGTGTATGAACATCCTGCCTGACTATGGAAGGTGAAGAACCCGCAACTGATCCCGTAGTCTGTGCTATCCTACCAGCGCTACCCCTGGTCGGACAATTTCTCCCAAAATGGCCCTGCTGGCCGCATGTAAAACAAACTCCCGGACTAGCACGACACTCCCCACCGTGGAGTCTACCACAGCGGTCACAACGAGGTAGGTGGCTTCACCGCTAACACCCCGCTTCTCGAAAATCAACCTCGAGCCCCGACCGCCCCGAATACTCTGGATGCTCAAGATTGTGGAGGACCACTGCATCGGGCGAGGCGCATAACTAGTTTTCCGAGGCGGTCCGCCTCGAAAGTCACCAAAGGACCTGTTGTTCGCCTCTTCACGACCTTGATTATTTCGCCGATTTCTCCGCCTCACCTCCAAGTGCATAAGTCGCATGCGGCAATGTCCATGCCCTACCAAGAGCTACACGAACAACTCTCTCGCTAGGTAATCATCGAGCCTCAGAACATATCGGTGCACTCGATCCTCCATACTAGCTACTAATGCGGGACGCATCGCCAATGAGTCGAACTCACATTGTACTCCCAACCGCACGCCTGCTCGCCGCAACACCAAAAATCTGTCGCCGAGCCCTCTCATCCGTGGAGGTAAGAAATGTGCAAGAAAGGCCTCGAGAACTCGTCCCCATAAAGCCGGAAGTGCATGCTCTCCCGACAGCTCCCACGAATCAAAACCGGCCGATCGCGGTATCACGCACCGATGCGAACCTAGGACCACCGACTCGGTCTCCGATGCCTTGATCACTCTCACGATCCACAGAATCGCCGGATGAACTCCTGCGGATCATCCTCGTGCCTCGACCCATAAAACTCGCGGGTTACACTCGTAAAATCCCGTAATCTCAAGCCATGCGCTCGGGGTGAACTACGGTGCTATTGGGCCGGAATCGCGATCGATCTATCCTCAAGTTCGCCACAACCTCGCCATTAATCGGGCCATCTCCTTGTAACCCATCTCTCCGCCTCACTGTAGGATCGAGGCTCGTGCATCGCGGTCTCAGAGACCGCCACGCTTTACTCGTATCTCCTTCGCCGCTTTGCCCTTCTCGGGCCCGGTTGCCTTGCGCGAGGCATAATCGTAAAACGAGATACGTCGAGGGTCTAACTTACAACACGCCTCTAAGGCACGATCTCGTAATGAGAAGAATGGAAACCAATCCTAAATGTCCTATAGCCTCACGATTATAGATGTGGTGCACAACACACCGATAATCAAGACTTACTAGACACGGTCTCAGACACTTTCCGAGGACTAATCGCTCGATACCACTTTTGTCACGACCAACCGGCCCGTGGATCGTGCCTTACCGGGCACCCTAGTGATACAACATCGAGAAAATCGTGAAATAAAAACATGAACATGAATTTAGAGACAAAATAAATAAACAAAGCAACCAAAACAGTTGCCTTCATCATATATACATAAATACCGAACAGTTATCCTTTTTACAAACCCCGCCACAACAAAGGTTATGCACTTAAGATTTACACAACAACTATGACGGACAGGCCCCGCCATACCCCGAATGTACACGGACCTACTGCACTGTGGTAACATACCAAAGATAAGCCTCCAAGGAACGGAGCTTCCCAACACGGAAAGGTGATCCTAAAATGGATCGACACCGATGACTCTACCTGCAGATGAACGCAGCCTCAAGGAGGTCGATAACAGTACTAAGTATGTGAAATCAGAAAATATCAGAATCGAAATCATAGTAGTCTATAAAAGCAGAGACGGTATGATAACCAAACTACAAGACATACACATAATGCTTATATCAATTCGTGGTCTCACGCCACAACATCAATCCCGCCATGAGTACCTTCCTCACCGCCGATCATGATATGATAACAACAAGATAGAAATCCAAATGGGAGCATACCCGTGCGTTACGCATCGTGTCAGTATGTCCAAAAGGAACAAATAAGACAACATTCCAAATGGAAGCATACCCGTGCGCTACGCATCGTGTCAGTAGGTCCAAAGGGAAACAATAAGACAAAGATTCCAAATGGAAGCATACCCGCGCTACGATCGTGTCAAGATGTCCAAAGGGAAACAATAAGACAACAAGGCGGTAATCAAAGTGGAAGCATACCCGCGCGCTACGATCGATCGTGTCGATGTCCAAAGTGATTTAACAAAAGTAACACTATCACCGAACGCACTGCGGAATTTCTCCGCCACCGCCAAGACGCCCAAGTAAGTTCTCAACAAGTCAACCGACCTCCATCGAGACGCCAGTAGTATAGAACACAATCTTTGCACAACAAAGGCTATCACAACAAGCATAGGCAAGTTTCACAACAACAAGCATAGGCAAGTTTCACATCAACAAGCATAGGCAAGTTATACACAACTCAAAGTACTTTCATTTTATGCCAACGTCCGGGTTTTAACCCTAAAGTACTACGTACGTTAAATTCCTTTTAAAGAGATCTAATCCTTTTCTAAAAGTCACCCGATACCCGTAGTATAAAAATAGAGTGACTTATATCTTTTAAGTAAACCAAAACAACTTCCATACTTTCCTTTTTAAAACCAAATTAAGGCAACACCATGCCTTCTCTTTTCTGACCAAAACACTTTTCTTTTTAAAGTCAAGTTACCACATTAAAACCAATGATAAAACCTTTCTTTTGTTTTCATAAGGTCGTTATAACTAACTTCCCATAAAGTTGTTATACACCTTATGTTTTAAACCATTTTAAGACAACACAATGCCTTTCTTTTTCCTAAAGTTCCAGTTTGCCTAATTTCAAATACACAAGTCTTTTTTTTGAAAAGTTCATAGTTCAATGTCTTAATCTCTTTTAAAACAATTGAGTAACATATGCCTTAGGCGAGTAGGTTATTCTTGTTCATAATCAATCTTATTAGCAGCCATGATCTAGAAATGTAATATCATTTTGTCTCATCTTAGCTTCTATGCAGATGGAGGTTTCTACTGGTTTTAATAATACTTAATTATTCAATACATTTCTTTATTAACGCCGCAGTTGGTTTGTCGATACACATTCGATTTCCAAATCAAGAAACATTATTCCTTCCAAAAACCAAGTACTCATTACTCACGAATGAGGTTTCACACAAACATCCATATTAAGTCAAGTCTCTTATCTTTTAAGAATAAGTCTCTTAACTTCTAAACCCTTAAACCATTCTTTTTATCTCTCTTAAGGCGTTACACCTAACTTCTCATAAAGCTGGTATAACTTTTATGTTTTCAAACCAAGTATACACTTCTTTCAAAAAGGTTTCTTAATCTTTTAGAATACTTCAAGATTCTTTTACATCAAGTCAAGTATAAGTCAAATCCGCTTATCTTTTAAAACCACAAAGCATTTCTCATTTACATAGAGTCGTTATAACCAACTTCCCATGAAGCCGTTATAACACTTTATGTTTAAAGACAATCAAATACATTTAACACACGTACGCTTCACCGTACTACATAGTTATACACATATCATGCTGGAACAGATAGGAAGAGGTTCACATACCTCGCGACGAGTATCGACTAATAGCAAAACGCTCCAAGTACCTCAAACCGTCTACTACACTCTCAGTCAAGCAGATCACTCCACACGTAATACTACAACCTATAGAGGCCACAAAGCGCCTATTAATATCTTTAGATCTCAATGTAGAATATTCTACAGAAAATTCAGCAGCACCTCCCCCCCCCCCGCAACAGCGTAAATCTCCTCCTCTATCGAGGCCGGCTACCAAGCCAACCAGGGGGGGGGGGGTTAACAAGTCTAACCGGACGTGTACAATTCTACTACATAGTAATGCTACCCAAGTCTACTGTAATACAGTCCTATGTAATTACAGTTCAGTTCTCTTCTTAAAATTCAGGCTTAAGTCGCAAGACATTGCCGTAAGTATTATTCAGGCTTAAGTCAAAAGACATTGCCGCACAACTATGTTCAATTCTATATATAGTATACCTTAACTATATATTCCAACAACATGTAACTTCCAATTACAACAGAAGGTCAAGGGTGTTTACCTCGTTAAGCCCAAAATTATCCGAGTTATAATGTCGATCCTGAGCAAGGTTTAGCTCCTACTCCGTGCGCTCCGACCCGCTCCAACCAACCCTTAGAAGTTCTAACCAACTTCTACTTATAACTTCAACTACGGGTGAAGATTTACTTAGGGTTTCGTTTTTGTGACTGAGGGAAGTATAATAGTATTTTCTGGGCTTTTGTATAAGTGTAACTTTGGGGATACTACAAGGTATTTGGGCCAAGGTATTTGGGCATTATAACACTACTAGGAGAGTATTTCTATACCACAAAAGGGGGGTATTTATACGAGACAACAAGGCTAGGGGGGGTACCCCTCGGCTAGGGCACCACAAAGGGGGAGGGGGAAGCTCTCGGCCAAGGGGCCTTTCTCAAAGGGGGAAGGGGTGTGGTGGACGAGAGAACAAGAGGGAGGGAGTGTTTGAGACTTAGGTAGATTGCTCAAGTGAGGATGAAGAAAGTCTTCAACTTAGAGGGGTATTTATAGGTCAAGGAATGGCCAACCAATGGCCAAGATCCATCCAAGTGTTAGGCAAGTGTAAGGCCAAGATTAAGCCATGTGCTACCTTATCCATCTACACAAAATATCCTACCTAACCCTTGACCAAAATTTCAACACCAAAAACGTGCAAGACTAGCCCATTTCGTCCGTCCACTCCTTCCAATTAGAGGGTGACAAGTGTCGCCCTCTCGTTGGTCCAAAATGTTTCGTCTCTCGAAAAAATCCGCAAAAAATATAAATGACATAGCCGGAATTCTCCCTACGAAAGCTGTGGAAACGTTTCGTCGAAAAACGACTCTAATCGGGTGTTGTGTACAAATTTCGAAACTAGCCAACTTTAAGGCTCAAATTGTATACGACGCCTCACGCATATACCGGAAATACGGTATAACATCGACAACCGACCGGTGATCCTAAGAGTGAGGATCCGCAACTCGCTACTCCTTACCGCGCATGAACGCAGCCCCCGAGGAAGGGGGTCAGTACAAAATATGTACCAAGTATGTGAAACTGAAAGTACTGAAATGAAATCATATAGTCTAAAATAAAGTTGGATACATGTATGATAACCAAAATAACAGTACATTGTGCCTTACTAATAATGAGAGTAACAAGAATAAACATTTCCGGCTCTTAAAATAGGAAGCATGTGATTAACCTAGGACCACCCGCCCGTAGTATTATCACTCAATCCTACTCCTGGGACTATTTCACCCGCATAGGCCGTGTGGACCCGCATGAGGTAATTTCCTCGCATAGGACTGGTCCGCCCCGCATGGGACTATTTCACCCGCATGAGCCCTACGGACTCGCATGAGGTAACTTCCTCGCATCGTGGGGAGCAAATCCACGAAATATGAAACATGCAACATGCCCGGGGAATGACCCCGTGAAGAATAATATAACACTAGCACAACCGGCTACCATAAATAATATAAGCAAGTTAAGAAATCCCTTAACCTCTTATTAGACTTAATTAGCATGCACTCTCATTTTATTTAACTTAAGGCACTAACATATCATGAAAAATACGGGAATTTAACCCAAAGTATTACGTACTTCTATCCCTTTAAAATGATTCTTTTTCATATAAAAACTCCAAGATACTAGCGCCCGTAGTATCAAGGCATATCTACTTTTTAAAACAAGTCACTACACCTTTAGAAATACATTTCAAGGCTTTTAAACCAAGTGACTTCTACTTCCAAAACTTAGGCAACTTATGCCTTTAAATCAAGTTGTCTTTCTTAAAACCAAGTCATTTATCTTTGTTTAAATCGTTTGAGTAAACCACTCATTTAACTTCCCATAAAGTCGTTATAATTAACTTCCCATAAAGTCATTATAACACTTTATGTCTTTCTAAACAAAGCATTACATTCTTTAAAATTTACATGAGATTAACTTTCCCGCTCAACCAAACTTACATACTTGAAATCAAGTCAATGATATCAAAATGAAACTGAATTCATTTAAAGTCCGTACGTTTACCGTACTATACATTTGTAAATCCTCATGCTCAAGAGATAGGGAAAGTTCCACATACATCTTCGGTTCAATCCACTTGCTAAGTCCAATATGCCACACGTAGGATGTCAACCTATAATGATCATAACACGTCTATCAACTTCTAGCTTTCTAACGTAGAATATTCTAAGTGTAAAGTCTCTTATTCTACGAAAAATTAGGCAGCACTTCCTGTGTTTCTACATACTTTTCCACCTTTTTCAAGGCCCGAAATCAATAACCAATATGCCACATTTAAGGCTCAACACATCAACTAATCAAAGGGGATTACACGCCTTACAGGACGTGTAAAATTCCGCCCCACAATTTATATAAAATAGTCCAATATTAAATGTCATTCTCGGCTACAATGTACAACCACATACAATCTTTTCCAATTCCTTTTCAATCCAAATTGTCATTCTAACATGTTATATAGTCGCAACCAATTTTATCAACTATAATCCCTTCTTTATATAACATGCGACGACTAAAACTAATAACTAAATTGAATCACAATCTTATGGCTAACATGCAACTTTCAGATTTTGCTTCCAAATATTCCATAACACTTATCAATCTTCATTATATATATCTCATGCTTGTGTATAAATATATCTACAACAACATGAAATTTTTAATCACTAAGACGACAAGATTGTTACCTTGATAAGCCCCAAATATAACTTCAAGATTCAAAGTCGCTCCTTAGCAACTTAGCTCATTTCCTTCACGCTCCAATCCGCTATTTGAAGCCCTTAGAAGTTCATAAATAACTCCCCTTTAATTTCCAACCAAAACGTATGAAAACACTTAGGTTTTCATCTTGCGACTAACGTAAAAACGTAGTTTTTCCGGGATCTTTGTATTGAGATATCCTTATAATACCTCTAGGAACCTTGGGTTTAAGTATTGTGAATTATGAACAACAAACGAAATTTTTTCTTGTTCTTAAATGAGCTTAGCCGAGAGCTCCTAAAAATGCACACAAGTTTCTTGAATTTTTTTCTAAGTGTGGAAGAAGTCTTGCTACTAGTGTAGTAATATACTACTTTCAAGGGCCAATATTAAAACACTTGTGTGGATTGGATGAAGGAAATTTAAATATCTAGTGTCAAGTGGGCTCATTGACTTGGTCAACAATGTCAAGCCTTGACTTGTTCAAGACTTGACCAATTGACCTTGTCAATTTCGTCCAAGCCCAAGTGTGGGGGTGACACGTGTCACCCTCCCATTCGTCCATAATGCTCCGTTTCCCGACATTCCCATAATTCCGATAAATTCTACAAGTCTCAAATCTTAAAGTCTTGTTTTCTTAAGTACGCTCTTAAATACATATCCTGGAACTACGGGGTGTAATATTTGTACACCTTCCTGTAGTTGATAGAGGTAGCATTGACCCTTCAGAGTACAGTTGGAAAGTGGTTATATTCTTTTCTTTATCTAATTACGTTTGTATATCAATTTGTTGCAGATGGAATTCTAGTTGTTGTGGTTGATGTGCTTCATATCACTCATGCAGCTATAACTACGGTAAGGAAGCATAGATACAGACAAAATGTTACTTTTTGGTGACAGATTAACTTCTCAAGTCCAAGTAGTTACTATGCATTTCTAGTTTCTTTTCGGAAGTTTAGAAACTCCAGAAAGTATCCACCTTGTCATATCTGTATATATCAGTGGAAAGTGAAAATGAAAAACACAATAAGCCCTATAGATTATTCACAAGCCAGTTATTTTAGTAATGCATCTATGGTGATTTATCATGCTTCGATCTTTGCATGGAGTGCCTATCAGGTAAATTTCCAAGAATCATGGCACTGAACGCACTCACAATTTATCATGTCTGGGAAAAGTTAAACTATGATATATTGGAAGTTGCAACTCTTAAATAAGTCAGCATGTTACAACTTGATTGAACAATGAAAGTACTAAAATATGAGATTGCAGTTAGTTTAATCTGATATTTTTAGGCATAGGACCTAAATGACATATAAATCACCAATTTTCTAATGAAGCAGTCCGTCCCTTCGGAGACATTCCATAAAAGTAGGAATTGTTTTGTTAAAGAAGCATATAATTGAAAAATGGGAAGAAGAATTATATTTTATAACCCAATAAGAATGACCACAAACGGATTTAAAGCATTCATTACAGGTACATGTGAACCCATTAGTTTTTACTTAAGATCCTGTATATATATTGAGAAACTTACTAAATATCATTAAATATTTGACGTGAACAAATTATGACTGTAGTTTTAACATGAGATTGTTGTAGGAACCCATAAACATAAAAAATTTAAACCGCCTCTGAAAACGACAACAACCTCTGTTTTTTTTTTTATTCCACTCCCCCCCCCCAAAGGAAAAAGACACAACAAAGAGAAAGTAAACCTTACAACAGTTTAACTACTTTGATGAGCATACCGTGTAATCATGTATGAAGTATGATGTTCTGTTAGTTTTTTTGTTCCTATGCGCGAATAGAAATTAATGGAGTTCATTTCACATTATGTTGAAATATATAATTAAGCATGTTCCTGATTCACCAATATTGTCTGCTTGAGTATAATATCAAATTTTGGTTTACATTTGGTACGTCCTCTAATCTAATCTACTCTGTTTTTTCTGCTGTTTTTTGCTACTGTTTTTGCAACTTTCTTTGCTGCAGTTTTTCTACTGATTTGTGGTGTTTCTATTGTAGCCTACTGCATGAGAAATACAATCAGCTAGGAAGAGAAAGAGTGAGACCTTTTGGGTTTGTACTACCTGCTTTGGTGTGTGCAAATATAAACGATAAAGGTAAACCAAACATTCCACCTGAGAAAAGGGCCGCAAGTTTATGTGACCGTTTGATGAAAGTAAAAGACGGTCAACACATCTTCATGCCATATAATCCTCAGTACGTCAATTCTATTTTCTTTATATGTATATATATTGCATCTAAAGTCTCTTTTATCTTAATTAGTTTGAGAAACACTAAATATACATGATTTGTAGGAATCATTGGGTAGTGGTTGTTTTTGATGTGTCAAAATTTGAGGTATACTACCTTGATTCACTTAATACTCCTCCCTCTCAAGACTTGGTCAAAATAATCACACAGTACGTATCGTTTACTTGTTATTATTGACTTTTTATTTTAATATTATTAGATATTATATTGGAAGAAAAATGACAAACATGTTCTAATTTTTGTCATGGTTTGTAGTGTTATGCTGATGTATACCGCTCAAAAAAGTAAGCAAAAATGGGCTTTTTCAAGAATTGTGAAAAACGTTAAGGTAATCTATTGTTTCAATCTTTTAATTGGTATGTAATGTTATAAATTCAAATTTGTTTGTTAAGTAATTTTTGGGTTTATTTTGTTTTAAGGTACCACAACAGCCTTTCGGATACGAGTGTGGATACTACATGCTTCGTATCATGAAAGACTTTATGAATGACTTATCTTTGTGTCAAAAAAATGTAAATATTATATTATCTAATATTACATATTCTTTATGTATTAATTTGTGTGGAATGACTTAATTATGATTAGAAAATTTAACTTATTTCTATTGTGTTTGATAGTATAATGGAAAAGAATATCTTTCACAAGATGAGCTGGATGAGATCCGGATGGAGTGGGCGGAGCACTTCTCAAAGATTCTTCGTGCAACATAATTGTTTGAAAGATATTTGTATTTGGGTTATTCAGACAATATTATGGTTTTTGATATTTATTTAGATAATATTATGTTATTTTGTTGAATTTGATAGCATTATTTGTACTTTTGTTATTAAATTTAGTGTATTTGAACAATTCTATAAAGTATGTACGTTGTTAGTTACAATGTGTATTCGAGAAATCTATTTAATTATCTATGTAATGACGTCATTTCATTTTAAGTCTATACAACGACTTCATCTATGTTTCGTCTATGCAACGATTTAACATCTCGTGATCGCGTCTACGCGTGACGTCATTTCATTTTAAGCCTATGCAATAGCTTCATCTATGTTTCTTCTATGCAACGACAAACATCTGCATCGCATCTATGCAACGACGTCATTTCATTTTAAGCCTATGCAACGACTTCATCTATATTTCGTCTATACAATGACGAATATCTGCATTGCGTCTATGCAACGACGCCATTTCATTTAAGCATATGTAACATATTCATCGTTGTTTCGTCTATGCAACAATGAGCATCTGCATCGCGTCTATGCAACGACGTCATTTCATTTAAGCCTATACAACGGCTTCATCTAAGTTTCGTTTATGCAACGACGAGCATCTGCATCGCGTCTATACAACGACGTCTTTTCATTTAAGTCTATGCAATGACTTCATCTATATTTTGTCTATGCAATGATGGACATCTGCATCGCGTTTATGCAATGACGTCTTTTAATCTAAGTCTATGTAACGGCTTCATCCATATTTCGTCTATGCAACGATGAGCATCTGCATCGAGTCTATGCAACGATGTCATTTCATTTAAACATATGCAACAGCTTCATCCATGTTTCGTCTATGCAACGATGAACATCTGCATCGCATCAATGCAACAACGCCATTTCATTTAAACCTATGCAACGACTTCATCTATATTTCGTTTATGCAACGACGAGAATCTGCATCGTGTCTATGCAACGACATCCTTTCATTTAAGCCTATGCAACGGCTTCATCTATGTTTCATCTATGAAACGATGGACATATGCATCGCGTCTATGCAACGACATCTTTTAATTTAAGTCTATGCAACGGCTTCATCCATGTTTCATCTATGAAATGATAAACATCTGCATCTCGTCTATGCAATGATGTCATTTCATTTAAACCTATGCAACAACTTCATCCATGTTTCGTCTATGTAACGACGTTTTTTCATTTAAGCCTATGCAACAGTTTTATCTATGTTTTATCTATGCAACGACGAACATCTGCATCGCGTCTATGCAACGACGCCCTTTCATTTAAGCCTATGCAACAGCTTTATCCATGTTTCGTCTATGCAACGACGAACATCTGTATCGCGTCTATGCAATGACGTCATTTCATTTAAGCATATGCGACGGCTTTATCTATTTTTCGTCTATGCAACGATGAACATCTGTATCGCGTCTATGCAACTACGTCATTTCATTTAAGCCTATATGCAACAACCTCATCTATGTTTTGTCTATGCAACGACGAACATATGCATCGCGTTACCATTTCATTTAAGTCTATGCAACGACTTAATCTATGATTCGTCTATGCAACGACGAACATCTGCATCACGTCTATGAAACGACGCCATTTCATTTAAGCCTATGCAATGACTTTATCCATGATTCGTCTATGCAATGACGAACATCTGCATTGCATCCAGAAACGACGCTGTCTTCGTCTAGAAATGACGAACATCAGCATTGCGTTCAGAAACGACGCCATCTTCGTTCAGAAATGACGAACATCCGCATTGTGTCCAGAAATGACGTCATCAACATCTGCAAACACCTTTTACATTTTTGACCTCGGGAAGAAACACCCTAGTGGCATTTCAGGAAATAAACACCCTGTCTTTTTCAGCATCACATCGTGACTGTAACCCATTGTCATCAAGATTTGACATTGGGACAGATTTTTGAATCGACATCCATCCGTCGTTAATTTTCTAGCATCGCAGCAACCCAGTGCCCTCATAATTCAACACTGAGACAAAATTTTGAATCTGTATCAGCTTTGCTTTTAATTCTTCTTAAAATTCCTCTTGCCCATGCATTTTCTCATCTTTATTCTAATTCTGATAATGGAGACAAAATTGGCTACAAGTCAACGTCTTTGTCCGAAAACTCTTTCATCGTCTTCATTCAAAGAGAGACAAGTTGTTGACACCTAATTTTGACCCATCTTTTGGTTATTTCTTGCAATTTTAAGCATTTCAGGACACCGCATTTTAATCATAATTTTGCATATTTTTACCTAATATTCTATATTTTATTTTTCACAAAATGACATTGCATCTTTTACTTTTAAATTAAGCATTAATAGTTGTTAATATTATATTTTTATTATTATTATTCAGTTAATTTAATAATTTTGCATCTTTTAATAACTTCTTTTAAATAATAAACCCTGTTGTATTTTTACTCAGGCCGATTTCATCAAACCAGCCCAATTCAGATTTGTCATCAACACCCATGCACTCCCCTCTTTTCATATTTTCAAACACTCTCCCCCATTTATTTGTCATCCTTTCCATTCTTCTACATCAATATACACATATATTCCCTCTTCCTTATCTTTCACACCACATATCCCTCATTCCCGTCACCCCCTTCCCATCACCCATCACCACTGTGAACACCAACACCACCGTGAATCCCGTTACCCCCACCGTCTGCCGATCGCAACCACTCTAACTCCTCTTTTTCTCTTCTCATCACTGCTATACGTCAAAATCAGAACCACCACCACTGGGCCACTCCGTCACTGTCAATTGCACCTTATATCATCTGGTGGCGTCGCTCTGGAGTACACCGCCGTGGAAGTAACGCCACCGACAGCGATGCTACTGTTGGGATCTTCCATTTTGTTGCTATTATGTTTTTTTTTTTTCTGTTGGACTGTTTTACTTCTCTAATTTTTTTACGGTCTTGCCAGAGTTTTAAGACTCCGGTGACCTTTGAACGGAATGATTTTGTGATTTTCTGTATTTGATGGTTGTTCTTGGTGGTGGGACTGATTTTAACCTGCTTATTTAAAACAAAACCACCGGTGAGGTTCTGAAATCTCTGGCGAACTATGTTACACCCCGTAGTTCGGGTCATGCTTAGGGGGACGTACGAAAGGAATTAAGTTTTAAATTTTGGAATGATGGGTTGTCGGAATGTTTCGGACGGGTTGTTGGTCAACGTTGAGGCGGGTTATGTCCCGTTATATTGAGAGTTCCTAGGTGTTTCAAAGGCCTAGTACGTAGTTCGTTGAGTCTAGTTTCCAACGCAACCAACCGTTCGTCGATAGGACATCGGAGTAGAAAGTTATGGAGGTTACAAGTTCGGCGCAATCGGCGTAAAAGCAACATCGGTCGTGGCGCCACGCAAGACCGACGGTCGCGCGCCGGATAACCTGGAGCATCGCTGAAGTTGCAGCGCCGCGGCGCCGGAAGTGCCGAGACCTTGCGGAGGTTTCAGCGCCGCGGCGCCGAGGCGGAGTTTTTGGCGGAAAACTGAGGAAAATCAGATATTTTCTTTTTAAAAGGCCATGGGAGGGTGACAAGTGTCCCCCCCATCTGATTTTTGCATGTCCTATTTATTGACCAAGTCTTGAAGACTTGGTCATTCTTCAAAGCTCTTTCTTCTCTCTAAAAAGGCTCTTCCCTCTCTCTAAAATTCCTCTCCCTTCTCTCTAAAAATTCAAGAAGAAACCTAAGCCTAGAGAAATTCTGAAAAGGTGGCAAGAAGGAAACATGTTGACAAGCTTGTACGAGGTTTGTAGAGGTGATTGGGGAAAGAAGACAAGTGGATTTTGTTGGACTAATTTGGGTAAGCTCTAAGGTAACAATCTTTTCTCTTTTGCTAGTAAATTGGATTGCATGTGTGGAAGAAATGACTTATAGTTGTCAATATTGCCTTTAGATGTATTGCATGTAGAAATTGGATAAGAATTTGGATTAAAAAGGAATTGGATAAGAAATTATGTTGTTATACCTCAAAAATTGCCAAATTGGACTTTGTAGTTTGTATTAGTTGTTGTATATAGTGGGGCAGAATTTTATACGTCCAAGTTAGGCGTGTAATCCCCATTGTGTTGATTGGATGGTTGAGCCTTAAAGGTGGCGTGTTTGGTTATTGAATTCGGCCTTGAAAAGGGTGGCAAAGGATGTAGAAACAAAGGAAGTGTTGCCCAATTTTCCGTAGAATAAGGAACTTTATGCTTAGAATATTCGACGAAGAAGTCTAGACGTTAATAGATGTATTTGATTATTATAGGTTGATACTCTACGCGCGACATATTGACTTGGCAAGTGGATTTAGCCGAGGAGGTATGTGATTCTTCCTATTCTCTTGAGCATGATTATTTGTGAAATATATAGTGCGGTAGACGCACGTGTCTTAAAGTAGTTTGATTTCCCTTTTTGTGCCTTGACTTGATATGAAGTGTAAAGGGCTTGATTGTGTTGAAAAGTGGTAAAACCTTATTTGTTAGTAATGGGTACTTGGTTGTTAAAGAATAAGCCCTCTTGGTCTCATAAATGCTTATAGTTGTATTTGGTCGGTGTTAAACATAAAGTGTTATAATAGCTTTATGGGAAGTTAGTTATAACGACTTTATGAAAACGAAGAAATGGTTTTATTATTGGCTTTAAAATGGTAACTTGACATTTGTTTTAAAAGGATGTGAGACATGATCTTCCCCCGTTATGGGATTTGGTTTAAAAGTAAGAGAATTGAGAATTTGAAGTTTGAAACTTATACTAGTTCGAGAAGTGATTTGATATAGAAAAGGGAAGACATGGCATTGTCTTGATTGGGTTTAAAAGGAAGACATGATATTGTCTTGGTTTATTTAAAAAGGAAATATGGAAATTGTTTTTGGTTTACTTCAAATAATAGTTACTCTATTTTGATACCATGGGTGTTAGTAGCATGTGACTTTTGTGAAAAAGAAATGGACTTTTTAAAGAGATAAAGGAAGAAGTACCTTGGGGTTAAAAACCCGGATTTTGGGCATAGAATGAAAGTACCTTGAGTGTGAATAACTTGCCTATGTTTGCTTGTGATAGTCTTGGTGTACAAGTATTGTATCCTTATGCTACCGCGTCTCTCGATGGAGGGTCGGTCATGTTATTCTCGATCATGTTGGACATACTGACACGTTGGGTGGCCCACGGGTATGCTTCCACGGTAAGTGCTATCTTGTTATTTCCTTTGGACATACTGACACGCTGGGGGGCCCACGGGTATTCTTCCACTAGCAGTGTTATCTTGTTATTTTGTTTGGACATACTGACACGTTGGGTAGCCCACGGGTATGCTTCCACGGTGAATGTTATCTCGTTATCTCCTTGGGACTTACTGACACGTTGGGGGGCCCACAGGTATGCTTTCACTAGGAGTGTTATCCTGTTATTTCGTTTGGACATACTGACACGCTGGGGGGCCCACGGGTATGCTTCCACTATGAATGTTATCTTGTTATTTCCTTTGGACATACTGACACGATGGATGATCCTCGGGTATGCGTCCATTAGGATGGTTCCATGGCCATGCTTATACCGAGGTAAGATCGCCGGCACGCGCCATCACATGCGTTAAATTTCCGGGTTATATTTGAGTGATGACTTTACGGGCGTGAGACCCTGACTTGACATGATTGCTAATATATATTGTGTACTATAGTTTGGTTATCACACGTGTCTCCTGTTTTATATAGACTGTTATGATTTCATTTACAATATTTTCAATTTCACATACTTGGTACCTGGCCAGATCGACCTCCTTCGGGCCGCGTTCATGCCGCAGTTGAGGTACATAGCTTGGTCGATCCGCACTCTAGGATCACCGCTCGATTCTGAAAGCTCTATTTCTCCGGAGGCTTGTCTTTTGGGACGGTTCCCTGAAGTTGTAGACTTTTATATATTCAGGGGTATGGCGGGGCCCTGTCCCGTCAGAGTTGTTATGTAAACTCTTAGAGGTTTGTAGTCATGTCTTGTGGGTCGCTTTATAAAAAAAATTGAGGTAACTGCTTTTGGATTTGTTTACATCCAGGGAGGTAGCCATATCGGCTAACCTATTATTTGTTAATTGTTAAGTTATGCTCACGACATTATCTCGATGTGTACTGCGGTGCCTGTAGTGGCACCGATCGCCCGCAATGGTCGTGACAAAAGTGGTATCGAGCGATTAGTCCTCGTAAAGTGTCTGCACCGTATCTAGTAGAGTCTTGATTATCGATGTGTTGTGCACCACACCTATAATCAGGAGGCTGCAGGATATTTAGGATTGGTTTCCATTCTTCTCACTCTAAGATCGTGCCTTAGAGCTGTGTTATAAGTTGGACTCCCTCTGACGTATTCTTTTTATACCAGTTATGCCTCCACGCAAGGCAACCAGAGCCTGGCGGAAAGACACGGAGGAGCTACTAGTAGGACGCAGAGGATTACGGGGGCACAGGCCCAGTCTTTACCTGAGGTGATGTTTCGGTCGGCGAGTTCCACGACGCCGCCAATTCCATCGAGAGTTCGGAGCAAAGAAGAGCTGCCATCGAGACCGCGCAGACTGAGCCTCCGCCATACATACCGAGCAGAGGATATGGGCTACAAGAGATGGCGATTATTAGCCGTGATAGTGGCGCAGGAGGACAAAGTGAGACAATGCGGTTTCGGTTGTACCCGTAGTTCACCCCAGATCTGATAGCTTGAAACTTCGGTACTTTTTGAGTTGCAGCCCACCAGAGTTCTATGGATCGAGGACTGAGGATGATCCTCAGGATTTTATCCGACAGTTGCAGCGGATCATGAGAGTGATCAAGGCCTCGGAGACAGAGTCGATAGTTTTGGGTTCACATCGACTGCGTGATACTGCAGTCGACTGGTTTGATTCATGAGAACTGTCTCGGGGGGAGCATGCACCTCCAGTTGGTTGGGACGAGTTCTCAGAGGTATTTCTTGCACACTTCTTGCCTTCGCAGGTGAGGAGAGGTCGGGCAGATAGATTTTTGATGTTGAGGTAGAGTGGGCGGACGGTCCCGGAGTACAACATAGAGTTTGACTCGTTGGCTTGGTATGTACCCGCTTTAGTAGCAGACATGGAGGACAGAGTGCACCGCTATGTCACAGGGCTCGATGATTACTTAGCAGAGAGTTGCACGGGGGTAGCTCTTCTGTCGGGCATGGACATTGCCCATATGCAGGCTTATGCACTTGGGTGTGAGGAGCGTAGAGGTCGACGGAATAACCAAGATCAGCAGAAGAGGGCCAAGACAGCAGGGTCCTTTGGTAACTTTCGAGGTGGACCGCCTCAAAGAAGAAAGAAGTTATGCGCCTCGACAAGACGGAGTACTCCACCACGCCTTCGTGGACGTTCGAGATTCAGAGCGGTCGTGGCTCCAAGGTTTCAGGTTTTCGGGGGAACAGGGATGTTAGTCAGATGGGGCCACCCCTACCTCGTTGTGGCCGTTGTGGTAGGCTCCACGATGGGGAGTGTCGTGCTAGTAGGGGAGTTTGTTTTACATGCGGCCAGCAGGGCCATTTTGCGAGGAACTGTCCGACCAGAGATAGCACGGATGTAGAGATTCAGCCTTCGGGATCAGTGGCTGGTTCATCGCCTTCTTTTGCTATGCGCCGTGCAGGGCAGGATCATGATTAGAACGACAAGGGGAAAGTGAAGCAATAGTTACAGGTATATCCTTAACCCTCTAACGATTAGTGGGTGTGATAAGATGGTTACATGTTAAGTGTTATGTGCGGGTAATTTTATGTAAATTGTGATTTTATAAAGCCTGGTTTGTAGAAGGGGTAAGTTTGGGGACATGGAAGTTGTGAGCCTTAGAATTCTGATAACCGTGGGAACCTTAGATACAGGGCCATTTTGAGTGAAAGATTCTACAGGGGACCTTTGTCGAGGAACATAGTATACGTGGGGTATACTTGGGTGATAAGTCCATGAGTAGTGTGAAATGATAGTGGGTAGCTAAGCTAAGGAAAACCACTAGGTTTTCGTGACTTGCATAGTAAGATTATCTCGGATCGGGAACAAGAGTGTGGTACGTATACTAGAAAGAGTTCGAGTGTGCAAGGAGGATACGACAAGTGGAAGAATAAGCGAACAGGTGTTAAGAGGATGGAAGTGATCATTTTGTGAGGAGAATACCCTTAGACCACAGATGAGAACTAATAAAGTTGTTATACGCTTTAGAGGTAATTCCTCGTTGGCTGGGAGGTAAGCTTTTGTGTGGTTAGTATATTAGGGCCATATGTGGCATAATTGGTTTTTTTTAGGTGTAGTAGTGAAGACTACACCGGCGCATGCGTTTTGGAGACGTAGAAGGAACATTCAGGACGAATGTTTCTAAGGGGGGGAGAATGTTACACCCCGTAGTTTGGGTCATGCTTAGGGGGACGTACGAAAGGAATTAAGTTTTAAATTTTGGAATGATGGGTTGACGGAATGTTTTAGACGGGTTGTTGGTCAACGTTGAGGCGGGTTATGTCCCGTTATATTTAGAGTTCCTAGGTGTTTCAAAGGTCTAGTACGTAGTTCGTTGAGTCTAGTTTCCAACGCAACCAACCGTTCATCGATAGGACATCGGAGTAGAAAGTTATGGAGGTTACAAATTCAGTGTGCAGTCGAGCAGAAAAGCAACATCGGTCACGGCCACAGTACGGCGCCGATTTGTGGTCGCGCGCGCCGATAATCTAGAGCATCGCTGAAGTTGCAGCGCCGCGCGAAAGCTGGTCGCGACGGAAGGCCGAGACTTTCATGAGAGCCACACGCCACGGCCGCAGGCGCGCGAGGCGGAGTTTTTGGCGGAAAACTGAGGAAAATCAGACATTTTCTTTTAAAAAGGCCATGGGAGGGTGACAAGTGTCCCCCCAATCTGATTTTTGCATGTCCTATTTATTGACCAAGTCTTGAAGACTTGGTCATTCTTCAAAGCTCTTTCTTCTCTCTAAAAAGGCTCTTCCCTCTCTCTAAAATTTCTCTCCCTTCTCTCTAAAAATTCAAGAAGAAACCTAAGCCTAGAGAAATTCTGAAAAGGTGGCAAGAAGGAAACATGTTGACAAGCTTGTAGGAGGTTTGTGGAGGTGATTGGGGAAAGAAGACAAGTGGATTTTGTTGGACTAATTTGGGTAAGCTCTAAGGTAACAATCCTTTCTCTTTTGCTAGTAAATTGGATTGCATGTGTGGAAGAAAGGACTTATAGTTGTCAATATTGCCTTTAGATGTATTGCATGTAGAAATTGGATAAGAATTTGGATTAAAAAGGAATTGGATAAGAAATTACGTTGTTATACCTCAAAAATTGCCAAATTGGACTTTGTAGTTTGTATTAGTTGTTGTATATAGTGGGGCAGAATTTTATACGTCCAAGTTAGACGTGTAATCCCCTTTGTGTTGATTGGATGGTTGAGCCTTAAAGGTGGCGTGTTTGGTTATTGAATTCGGCCTTGAAAAGGGTGGCAAATGATGTAGAAACAAAGGAAGTGCTGCCCAATTTTCCGTAGAATAAGGAACTTTATGCTTAGAATATTCGACGAAGAAGTCTAGACGTTAATAGACGTATTTGAT
The DNA here is from genome assembly GCA_029844215.1 of Przewalskia tangutica. Lineage (NCBI taxonomy): Eukaryota > Viridiplantae > Streptophyta > Magnoliopsida > Solanales > Solanaceae > Przewalskia > Przewalskia tangutica. The sequence continues at coordinate 134,255,996 of CM056719.1, forward strand.
TATTATAGGTTGATACTCTAGGCGCGGCATATTGACTTGGCAAGTGGATTTAGCCGAGGAGGTATGTGATTCTTCCTATTCTCTTGAGCATGATTATTTGTGAAATATATAGTGCGGTAGACGCACGTGTGTTAAAGTAGTTTGATTTCCCTTTTTGTGCCTTGACTTGATATGAAGTGTAAAGGGCTTGATTGTGTTGAAAAGTGGTAAAACCTTATTTGTTAGTAATGGGTACTTGGTTGTTAAAGAATAAGCCCTCTTGGTCTCATAAATGCTTATAGTTGTATTTGGTCGGTGTTAAACATAAAGTGTTATAATAGCTTTATGGGAAGTTAGTTATAACGACTTTATGAAAACGAAGAAATGGTTTTATTATTGGCTTTAAAATGGTAACTTGACAATTGTTTTAAAAGGATGCGAGACATGATCTTCCCCCGTTATGGGATTTGGTTTAAAAGTAAGAGACTTGAGAATTTGAAGTTTGAAACTTATACTAGTTCGAGAAGTGATTTGATATAGAAAAGGGAAGGCATGGAATTGTCTTGATTGGGTTTAAAAGGAAGACATGGTATTGTCTTGGTTTATTTGAAAAGGAAATATGGAAATTGTTTTTGGTTTACTTCAAATAATAGTTACTCTATTTTGATACCATGGGTGTTAGTAGCATGTGACTTTTGTGAAAAAGAAATGGACTTTTTAAAGAGATAAAGGAAGAAGTACCTTGGGGTTAAAAACCCGGATTTTGGGCATAGAATGAAAGTACCTTGAGTGTGAATAACTTGTCTATGTTTGCTTGTGATAGTCTTGGTGTACAAGTATTGTATCCTTATGCTACCGCGTATCTCGATGGAGGGCCGGTCATGTTATTCTCGATCATGTTGGACATACTGACACGTTGGGTGGCCCACGTACGCCTACACGTAAGTGCTATCTTGTTATTTCCTTTGGACATACTGACACGCTGGGGGGCCCACGGGTATGCTTCCACTAGCAGTGTTATCTTGTTATTTTGTTTGGACATACTGACACGTTGGGTGGCCCACGGGTATGCTTCCACGGTGAATGTTATCTCGTTATCTCCTTGGGACTTACTGACACGTTGGGGGGCCCACAGGTATGCTTTCACTAGGAGTGTTATCCTGTTATTTCGTTTGGACATACTGACACGCTGGGGGGCCCACGAGTATGCTTCCACTACGAATGTTATCTTGTTATTTCCTTTGGACATACTGACACGATGGATGGTCCTCGGGTATGCGTCCATTAGGATGGTTCCATGGCCATGCTTATACCGAGGTAAGATCTTTGGGTACGCGCCATCTTGGCGTTAAATTTCCGTTATATTTGAGTGATGACTTTACGCGCGAGACCGACTTGACATGATTGCTAATATATATCAGGTAATCGTAGTTTGGTTATCACACGCTTCTCCCGCTTTATATAGATCGTTATGATTTCATTTACAATATTTTCGCCACATACTTGGTACTTGCAGATCGACCTCGGGCCGCGTCATGCCGCAGGTTGAGGTACATAGCTTGCTGATCCGCACTCTTAGGATCAATGTTCAGTTCTCGGAAAGCTCCATTTCTCCGGAGGCTTGTCTTTTGGTACGGTTTCCTGAAGTTGTAGACTTTTGTATATTCAGGGGTATGGCGGGGCCCTGTCCCATCACAGTTGTTATGTAAACTCTTAGAGGTTTGTAGTCATGTCTTGTGGGTCGCTTTATAAAAAAAATTGAGGTAACTGCTTTTGAATTTGTTTACATCCAGGGAGGTAGCCATATCGGCTAACCTATTATTTGTTAATTGTTAAATTATGTATGTTCCGCTGATTATCTCTGATATGTACCTGTAAGGGTGCCCAAGTAGGGCACCAGTCGTGGGCCCGGGGTCGGGTCGTGACAAACTACTTGTGTTTGTTCCTACTATTATTGGTCGTATAATGGACTGATTTTTTATTATCTTTTCCCTTTATCTGAGTTTGCACCATTTTGGGTCGCTCTGGCGACATCCTGAATCTCCTGGTGACATAATTTCCGGCGACGTGGTGTATTTGCTCGTATTGTTTTGACCGTCTTATGCCTTTTGGTTGTTTGATCACTGGTTTACTACCGTGTCGGCTTGTTTTTTGGCAAATCAATGGACTCATTTCTTTGTTGCTTTTGCTGGAACTGATTTGAACAACTTGTTACACTTGGTGAAAGTCTCACTGCTTTGAACATGATACTACACTTTGGCCGATGAAGGAATCTCCGTCTGATTTCAAAGGTCTCCCCGATACAAAAGACGGGTTTATTTTTTGTCATTGATTTAGAATTATTCATTCTATTACTAACACTTATACTAAGGGTTTATACAGGTTTTCGGAGATGCATCTTGTGCAGAATGCCTAAAAAAGACTAAAAAAAGACAAAGATGTCCCGAAGTTTTATTTTATGTCGTTGTATTTAATTTTAGTTTTATTATTTTGTATTGCATTTTATTTTAATTGTCAATTATGAAAAATGCTTAGAATATGTAGAATAAAAGCCAATATATAATTAACCTAGGTTTGATCGGATAACCGCAAGTTAGCAGATCTTAAAGGATGTTTAATCCCTTCCCTTTAGGATAATAAAAAACCCTGATCCAGAATTTCATTAATTTCACAGACTAGTAAATGGATATTCATTGCAGTATTTTTATTGCAATAGTTCAAGTGTCCTAATTCACTTAACTAATTATGTGGCGACTCCTCAAAACAAGCATTTTGCTCCATCCAGGGAACCGCGCCAACGAGAGCAACGTTGCGGATACCGTTCAGACCCCGAGGTCAAAAACGAATTTGACAAGATTTTTTAAGAGAGGGAAGTTGAGTCTGAGGTATATCGGACCATTTTAGATTCCTCATAGGGTCGAAAAGGTGGAATATGAGTCTGCTTTGCCACCAGGCTTTTAAGGTGTTCATCCGGTATTTCATATTTATATGTTGAAGAAGTACCATGCTGAAGGGTCCTACAATATTCAATGGGACCCCATATTATTTTATTAGAATTGCTTCTGTGAAGGTGTAATGGAAGCATCGCCCTATTGAGGAGGCTACTTGGGAGACCGAAGATGATATACAGAGTAGATACCTTCATCTTTTTAAAGATTCCGATACGTTTTCCCTTTTGTTTTTCTCCATTCGAGGACAAACATTTATTTAATTATTATCTAATACAATGACCCTTCTAGTCGTTTTTCGCTAAAGACCTTTACTTGACAAAATTACCTTCTCGTAGACTCTATGTGGGGTTTGTGACTGTGAAGATATGTAGCACGATTCCCGAGGTGCATTAGAGATGAAAGAAAGCCCGCTGACTTAAACAATCAACCAAAGCCGAGAAGAGCTTTACTAAGGTTGCCAATAGTGGAACGTCATTCTACACTTATATGCCTAACATGGCTTGGAAATGGAATGGAGTTGGAGTTGTGACATGAATATTTAAAAGGTCTTGTATTTTCGGCCTTCTTGTTTGGTCTTGACCGAGATAGTGGCTCATGTTCTGCGTCGAGGTAGGATACGATTTTCTCTTTAGACTTTGATTGAAGCATGTCATTTATATAAGTATTGATGGGTATTGGGCATGTTAGGGGTCCCACCTTAGTGGTTGTAATGTGTGTTGGGGTGGGTACCGATGTTGAACTATTTGGGTAATCATCCTTAGGGTTGATTCCGACTATTGTTATATAGGATTGTAGCCATTACGTGGGCTTGTCGCCATTGTTACTATTACTTGTGAAATTAGTCATCATGTATGCCTTATGACATGAAAGACTGATTTGGTAGAATTATGTGCTATTGATAATTCTGATGCATGTGATATTCATCTCTTGAACTTGGTTGCATCTCATACTTCATGACTATTTGCCCTATTACTATTGCATTCATACATTCATGATTATTCTCATATTAAAATGCAGTGGTATGGAATATTGTGGGTCCAATGAGACCGGAAAGAAAGGTAATGATACTATTATGATATGGTTTGGAAATGCTGAGATGATGATTGATATGGCACGACAAATGAGTCTAGGCTCCAGCCAGATCCGAGGTATTTTCAGCTAGTTGAGAGTGGTATATGGACTTTGCAGGTCCCCCACGGGTCATTACTATATGAAAAAGATTTGTTAGAATATGTATACCGGATGATGGAAAGGTACTTTGCATTTCATTCATTCATAAACATTGTATTCTTGATAATTATACTTGATTTGGAGTTACTACTATGATAAGGTAATTACGTGTTGGTTGTAGTTCCATGATTTTTGAGTTGATCTAAGTGTTGAACCATACTTGTGTTGGAAGGTGACTTATGTGCTTATATCAGACTATGTAGGCTAGGGATTATCTGCGAGTCAACTTGATATTTATGTATGTTATGTATATTCCCTCATTATCCGCCTATGATGCTTACGGGATTATGTAGTGTACTCATACTACACTTATTGTATTCTTTTTTTATGTAGATACAGCGTCGTCGACTAGCACCAGATCATGTGGCTGAGTCCGAGCTTGGTAGACTTGAGTATTCGGGGTGAGACTGCACATCCTCAACCTACCCTGGATGCTTCTTCATTATCTTCTGTATTTACTTGAATTTAGGAGACAGTTTCAGACTTATTCAAATATTTCTCTTATTCTATTTTAGTGGCTTTTGTACTGACAAGACTAGATAAATAGGAATGTAATAAGTAGATTTTGGTATTTTGTTACTCTTCTATGTATATCGAGACGATTTAATTGACTATTTCTTCTATTTTTGCATATTTTATTATTTATGTTGATGGTTTGGAAACTGGTTTACCTACCGGGGGAAAGTGTAGGTGTCACCACGACGCCCGAAGGGTCGTGACAAAAAGAGAGTCCCCTAGTTGGGGAAATCATCTAAGAATAGAAGAGTTGCATAGTGTAGGGCCAGAAACCATCACTAAGGATATGTTTTAAGCGGGATATGATGAGTTGTACAAGGTTTGGTTGAGGGTAGACTTGCAAAGAACCACAACTCGCATCGAACATATATCATTGCGTCCAATAAAAGGGATTCCAAAGCGTAACTTAAGATGCGCTTAATTCAGAGTCAAGCTGATGATAGAGATGAGAAATATCACCAAAAGATAGCGGATGTGAGCAGACCATAGCCAACTGGATCACGAGTTAGGAATTCTAACCCAATGTATGAAAGATCTTGACAAGGGTATATAGGATCAAATGCACACTCTCAATCCATTAGGGGTAGAAAGAAAGGGATAGCTGGTTGATGTCTTCATGCCTTCGAACCATTATCATATTTAGACGGCCCTCAGTAAGGCCAAGAGAGCTAACACTACAAGAAAAATGACCTACTGTGACGGTTAGAAATCACATCGAAGTGCACGATGTGCTTATTCTAAGTGTCATTGTAGTCGGTGTCACCATAGGTCCTCCCTACGGTGACAGTTTAAATAACCATCACATACTGTGACGGACATAAACTGTCACACATTTCACGGTTTTTATTTTATTTTTTCCTGAGAATTTACAAATTTTAGCTATAAATATTTGAATTTTATTAATTTAATATATTTTTTGGCGGTAAATTTTAAATAAATTTTAATTTTATTAATTTTTTTTTTCAATAATAGTTAATTTGGAGAGAAAATAACATATTGTAACTAAAATGTAATTAATTAATCAAATCATTTTAATACACAATATTGAAACATTTATGAGTTGTTTTACAAAACAAAGTCCCAAAACAAAAGAAATGCATGGTCTCGGCCAAGACCAACAAGAAGGTCGAAAATACAATGTCTTCTTGAACCTTCACGTAATAACTTTTTGTTCCTGATATGGTATTATTTATCTGTGGTGTTCGAATTCTTCAATATTGACCTCATCCACTTCCTAACAATGAAAATCAACTAAGATCAGACACTTATACAATGTGTTGCAACCTTGAACACATGCTAAACAAGCAAAAATTAATACCTTTGGATTGGAAATAATCTCTATTGGTCCAAGCCTTGGTGGATAGAGCTGCCCGGTACCTATACTCTTGGGAAGTATCAGATACCCCGTGCAAATAGTCAATGCCCAAGCTTAATCAAACATCACGGTTGTAAAAAAAGGTGAGGACGATGAGAATAACTAAGAAGCATCAACACTACATAAAACTCGAGCAAATCTAAAATTGCCAAGAGAAAATCCGCATGATTCATATATACTCTGACAAAGAACATCCAAAATTGGGTCCTGAGCAAACTCACTATTGAATCGGTGAGATAGGAGCATGTCCTTTTGTAATTTGTATGATCAACGTGCTCGACTAAAAGATCAAGATATTCAACCTGAAATTATCAAAGAGATATATCACCAGCGACACACATGGAAACAATACATAAATTATGTAAAGAGATGTAGAGAAACAAATACCTCCATTAAAAGATCAACAAATTTCGTGTTCGCAAGTACGCATTGCAGAACAAGATATCAGTAAAAAATTGGTACCCTTTAACACAAAAGAAAGGACATGAAAAGAGATCTATGCTTCCGCATCAGAACAGGATAAAAGGATGGATACTTTTATAGCTCTATCCTGCAACTCAACTAATATTAAATCTGAAGAATGATACATTCATGTGAAAAGCTACAATTTGTTGCACAAGCTCCATTAGATCATCAATTGGGGCTTCTTCACTCTGAAATAGTTAACGCATCATAAGAATAGAAACATAAAAGTTGATTAAATTTTAGAAGTAATTGCACGGCGTAGATGTCAAAAGCATGTCGTAACATTCACAAGATAAATGTTGAAGAAGGCATGAAGCTGGTTGCTACTTTTTTATTTATAAACAATAATATTTTCGTAAATATTACAACCTTCAAGCAAAAGATTTGTACATATAAACCTATGTCCAGGTAAGAGAAATACTGACTTGTAAAAATATGATAATAGGTACATATGTACAATAGCAGTAAAGTTGCCCTGAATTGCTGATGTATAAAGTAACCAAACTCTGAATAAATCATGAACAACACAAACTATAGAAAAACACACAGTAATGTTCTTCTGAAACCTTACACAACAAGAAATGAAGGAAAACAAACCTGTCGTTTTCCATACTCTTGTGCAAGTTCCAGTAGAAACAATCAGTTAGCCAATACTTAGAGGGGCAAAATAGATTGGGCAAGGTTTTGGAAATGAAACACATGTATTCAGACACAAGGTAACGTGTATATAGCTACTATCTTAAAATTGAAATTGTAACACAAACAGAAATCCATCCCAAGCATTACAATGGATAACTAGCATAACATCACACAACAGTATAGATAAACGTCTTTGGATGACAGTAACGGTGATGTCCATGTCAGTTTGCATCAACCTGACTAATCCATTGGACAGCACACTAAATCCCATAGGCACAGGTGCAAGTTAATTCTGACACTAATGCTGGAGTAGATGGTGAAAGTATATGTATGTCCTAGAGACAATCAGTATTAGGACACATGTACTTTATACACATTCATATTTTTATATTAATGATAATTAATATTATGACATTTGCATTTGTTGAATTATTAGTTGATTGTTTATAATATTCTATAAATGCATCCCTAGAGGTTACGTGGTTATTAATGGAGTGAGAAATTAATATCATAATGTAACGCTCTTAAAATCGCCTCGACTAATGATCATCGAGATTGGGATATCAATGATATGTAATACGTCGACATGTGGTCTGCATCATATCCTTAGGGGATGTAGTATGTCTCACTTGCTACGAGTTATGACAACTCGTGATGGACACATGGATACTTGTTGAAGTATTGATATACCCTACTGATGCATTATTTGTTATATGTCTAAAGTGTCGTCGGTGTGTGGGAGATAGAAGTCCTTAGACTTGAGGTCGGTACGTACCTTATTCACGGAGTAATGTATTTTGATCCTGTCCTAAGCTCAAATACCTTATAGGTTGAGACGCGGCTTGTTTTTGGTACCTTACGAAGTGGATTAAAGGTGGTAGTTGAGTCAAGATTATGATTCATTCCTCGAATGCATCTTCGAGAGAACACTCAGATTCTCATAAGATATTAGGTTGACTAAGTTGTTGGCCAACACAGTGGACATGTCTTTGATATGGTCCTGTTGTCAACTAATATAGATGAGTTACTATGATCAAGCCATTTGGATAGACACTTGACAAATTCTAAACTTGATTGAGTGTTTCGTGAATGAAAGGATTTTATCTTCCCACATAGAGGTTCAGTTCACATGTTTCGTGTAGCTAAACATTGCATATTGAGGTTCGTCTTCTGGCGCAGTCTAGGAGTTCCTTGAAGATCCTAATGATATTAGTGTCAATATGTAGAGGCTTGAAGGGTAAACACTAATTCAAATGTTCCGTTGATTGAAGGATGTAATTAGAAAGAGATAATGTATATGTTCGGTTGATAACCGAGACATTAGAAATAGGAACAAGGCAGAAAATTAGGAAGGGACCGTGGTGCCTTTGATTCAGGGCTGCGGTGCCAAAACGCGTATAGGCATCGCGGTGCCACTTACTCAAGGGCCGCGGTGCTAATGTGTGTCCAGTGAATCCGACCGCCCGGGCCATCGACTTGTCTGTTTGGCCTGGCTCAAAGGAACCCTAAAAGCTCTTATTTTCTACTATAAATTAGAGGGTTGCCTCTCATTTCAATACACCACATCTAAGAGAGATTATCTCTTCTAAAACTCTGCAGAAATCCCTAGCATTTCTAAAGATAGAAAATTACATCAAAGTTCTAAGAACTTAGAACTTGCAAATCAAGGGATATTTGTGTGTGCACCCCAGACTACACAAAGCTTGAAGGTTTTGGATTGCTTGCTTCAAAATATAAGTTTTCTATCGAAGTATTACATTTGCTTTGTGTTTATTTTTACATTACATATTCATACTACAGTTTGACCGTCATGTCGGGTTTTGAAACATAAATTTTCCAATTCTGTTGCGTGTACGAACCTGACACATAAGCCTACAATGGTATCAGAGCTAGGTTGTTTCGTGTGATATGTAATGAATATTAATGATAATATGTGTTAGGATTTGTTTAGATCTGTATTTTATATTGTTAAGAGTTTTAAAATCCTAAATTTTAGAACACAAAGTCTTTGTGCCCAGATCTGTTAAAATAATTATGTATTCGAGGAAGTCAATCCAATAAATAACTCTTTCAAATTGATATGTGTTATCAGACTTAAAACATGGTGCATTGAAACGAAGAACGAGAATAAAATTGGATTAGATGGTCGATGAACATATTGTATTAATAGTGATAGAGATACAAGTGATACATCTGAGAATCTGACCCTAAACCAGTTTTAGGGGTTCGGATTTTCAAATTTTGTGATTCTGGAGGTAAGAAGTCACGACTCTGTTCTAGAGCACCGAGGTGCCTGCTAGGGTTTTGAGGCGGCATCGGGGTTTCATGATGGAGCACCGCGGTGCTGCCCAGATGAAGCCAGAAGCACCGCGGTTCTGTTCATAAGAGTCGCGGTTATGTTCATCAAGAAAGCTTAAAATTAATTTTTCGAACTTACTGTTTTCGAGGCACCGCGGTGCCAACGACGATAATTTACGGATCTGCTCTCTACTTCGGAGGTACCACGATGCTAATTAGTTTTTGTAGATCTAGTGACTCACTGCCTCTGAGGCACCGCGGTGCCGACGACGGTGATTTAAAAAAAATCGAAAATCAGAAACAGAAGTTTAAAGTTTCAGATTCTAAATCTGAAGTTTTAAAAATTTCAGTTTCTGAAAATAAGTTTTGAAATTAGACAAATTTGGTCCTTTAGGGCAAATTTGTAATTAAAGAAAGCTTTCTGAAAATTTGTTTTAAGTTTTGGAAATTACAAACAGGTCCCAAAAACTTGAAAATATTCTGAGGTTTAGAATTGCATTTTCTGAATTTATAAGGGTTCATAATTAAACTTTTAAATTCTTAAGGGACTGAATTGTAAATATTAAAAGTTTGCAGAATTCATGAAAATCAGAATTTTGAAATCAGAAAATATTTGAGGGTTGTTTGGCATAGACATAGATTATAGAGTTTAGACAAATAGAGTCATGATTATCATTAATGGTATATTATTGTATAATATACAAATATGCTAAGTGTTTTAAATGTGATGCATTTAAATTATTAGCATAGCGTCCGCAATTATTGTCTGGCTAGACGGCGCCCAGTAATTGTTTAATTTTAATAACCGTGATAACTGTCTGGATAGGCGACATCCAGTACTTGATTAAAACCATCTTATATCATGTCTATTGTGTTTGATGGTTTTCCATCTAAATGTGTTTAGAAATTGCATGATAGGATGTCCTATGATATTTGACACGTTGATCTTGATTGAAATTCCCAAAAACAGAAAATGTTCCCCAAACATTAAATACAAGTCTAATTATAAAGGATTTGCTCTAAGTCTACGAGGACCAAGACCTTTCATAGATGTATTAAAATGAAAGTAGATAATAAACTTTTGTAGGTATTTACACCAAAGTGTTTGCTTGCAAAGACTAAATTTACTTATAGGTATTTAAATGCAGTCGTGTAATGGGGTTGACTTGTTTAGATGAATCTTGACGCCAAAGTGTCGGACTAATCTAAAGACACATGATTAAAATGAAAGATATTTAATCAAACCAAGAGATGCAAATTTGGTTTTGTAATCGGTTGCAAACCTACCAAAGTGTGTTACTGAAGTTATCAGTCAAAGCAAATGCGGATATAACATATGTTTGGATCTTGGCCCACTATGACCTTAAAATGATTTAGTTCCGTTTTCTACCTTGGGGTCATAGAAGTATGCTAAAATAGTGGGAGTTAATTAAACAAAAGACCATGTTAAATTAGTCTATAATGTATGTGTATTATTGGGAGAATGAACTGTTGATTGCATTTTCCCGTTCTATCTATATCTTCAGATCTTCAGAAATGTCAAATTTTTCGTTGAAAATGCTTATGGAGTCCAACAGACTTACTGGATCAAACTTCATAGACTGGCTCAGGAATGTCAGAATTGTCCTGAGACAAGAACAGATTGAGTATACATTAGACAAAGTATTCCTCACCGCTCTGGCTGAGGACTCTGCTGAGTATGCGACCTTCGACAAGGCTGCTTACGAGAAACATTATCGGGATGCCACCTTAGCTCAATGCTTACTGTTGTCTTCTATGTCACCACCATTGCAAAGACAACATGAAACTATGGGGCCCAACGAAACGTTAGCACATTTTAGGAGTCTCTATGATTCGCAGTCTCAGATAATGGAGTATGACCTGCTCATAGAACTCTTCAAGTGTAAGCTAAATGAAGGGTGACAAGTTTCTCCTCACGTGTTGAGGATGATTGAGTTGATTGAGAGGTTGGACTCCATCGACATAAAGTTTCAAGACAGAGTCTCCACCACCGTCATTCTACACTCTCTTCCACGGTCATTCAAGAGTTTCATTATTAACTACAATATGAATGGAACTAAGGCGACATTGTCAGAACTGCACAATATGCTGAAGACCTTCGAGTCTTCGATCTCTAGGGGCAAAGCTGTCCTCATGGTGGGGTTTTCTTCTCAGTCCAAACTGAAAGGTAAGGGGAAGAAGAAAAAGAAGGGCAAAGCTGTCGCTTTGCCCAGAAGAACGGCCCCGCAGAGGGGGAAGAAGAAGGTGCTTCGAAAGGATGTGCAGAATCGCAATGCGGGCATCGGAAGTTTAAGTGCACCGCCTGCAGAGGAGGCAGGCACCGGTGCTCCAAGACCGCGACAAGGTATGTTTGTAATTGAAATAAATCTATCTATAAATGATTCTCACTCCTGGGTACTAAATACCGTTTGTGGCTTACATATTTGTACAAATGTGCAGGGGCTAACTGATAGCAGGAAGGTCGGGCCTCGCGAGGTGGACCTGCGTGTCGTAAATGGAGCACGAGTTGCTGCTGAGCGCGTGGAAACTTATAGGATAGATTTACCTTCTGGCAAAGTTTTGATGTTAAACAATTGTTATTATGTTACTTCTTTCACAAGGAACATTATTTTCATTCATGTACTTGACACTGAGGGCTTTTCCTCAAGCATTAATGATGACAATATGATTTTGGCTTTTGATAATGTTGTATATGGAATTGCGCCTCTTGTGAATGGATTATATACATTAAACTGCCGCAGGGAAATTTTCAATGTACAAAATAAAAGAGCTAAGTTAAATGAAAGAAATTCTGCCTACTTGTCGCATTGCAGACTTGGTCATATCAATCAAATGAGGATAGAACGGTTGAGGAAATTAAATTACCTCGAACTATTTGACTTACAATCTTATAGTAACTGTGAATCATATTTGAAGGGTAAGATGACCATTAAACCTCTTTCTGGAAAGGGGATCCGTGCCAAGGAGGTGCTTGAGTTGGTACATACGGACGCATGTGGACCATTTTCGACTCAAACTAGAGAAGGTTTCTCGTACTTCATTACTTTCACAGACGACTTGACGAGGTATGTGTATGTGTATCTTATGAGACACAAATTGGAGGCCTTCGAGAAGTTTAAGGAGTTTAAGTGTGAAGTTGAGAAACAACTCTCAAAGAGTATCAAGACTCTCTGATCTGATCGAGGGGGTGAATACTTGAGTAAAGAATTTCTTGACTACTTAAATCTTCATGGAGTTTATTCTGAATGGACACCTCCTGGAACACCACAGACGAATGGTGTTGCCGAGAGAAGAAACCGAAAATTGTTTGACATGGTTCGATCCATGATGAGCTTTTCCAGATCTTCCTACATACCTTTGGGGATATGCTATACAAACCTCGATATATATTCTGAACAAAGTTCCTTCGAAATCAGTTGAAAAGATGCCATATGAGGTATGGTGTGGCAAGAAGCCATCACTTAGACACATGAGGCCCTGGGGGTGTCCTGCATATGTCAAGAAGTTGATCTCTGATAAGTTGGAGTCTAGAAGTGAGAAATGTTACTTCGTTGGCTATCCAAAGGAAACTAAGGGATACTACTTCTATCTTCCTGGAGAACATAAGATAATTGTTTCCAGGAACGCAATTTTGCTTGAAGAGGAATATGTCTACAAGGAAGAGGGTTGCACAGAGATAGAACTTGAAGAAATTCAAGAACAAAGTAACATAGAGGTTGAAGACTTGCCGAGTGAACAAGGCAAGGATTCAGTGGGAGCTTATGGCGAAGAATGGGTATTTCGGATACATCATTCGGCCAATGGGAGTGCTACAAGGAATAATGCATAAATGCAAGATCCTCACGCACAGACCTTGGGAGCAAGTGCAGGGATTGCACATGTTCCCACTCAGGAAAGACATGAAAATAATATTCCTGAAAGCTCTAATATTGGTGGATCAACTAACACACATGAACCTTCTCACATTCAGAACATACCTGAAATTGTACTGCAGGACACACAACTCTGTAGGTCTTCTAGGACTCATCGTGCTCCGATAAGACTAAATCTGCTTGTGGAAACACAAAATGAGTTAGATTTCCAGATGACAATGAGCCTACAACCTATAACGAAGCAATGCAAGACATTGATTCGAAGAGATGACAAGAAGCTATGAAATCCGAAATGGAATCTATGTATATCAATCAAGTGTGGAACTTAGTTGATTTGCCGAGTAGGGTTAAACCCATAGGATACAAATGGGTCTTCAAGAAAAAGATTGATGCATCTGGCAAGATTCAGACTTATAAAGCTAGACTAGTGGCTAAAGGTTTTACTCAGCGTCCCGGTGTGGATTATGATGAGATTTTTTCACCCGTTGCTAATATTAAGTCTATTCGGATTTTGCTTGCGATAACTACACATTATGACTATGACATTTGGCAGATGGACGTCAAGACTGCATTCCTCAATGGTGATCTATACAACCCGAGGGTTTTTCATGCGAGTCCAGACCAAATGTTGTGTGCAGGCTACAGAAGTCCATTTATGGACTCAAGCAAGCCTCTATGAGTTGGAACATTTGTTTTGACAAGGCTATCAAATCTTTTGATTTCGTTAGAAGCAAAGAGTCTTGTGTTTATTTCAAACGCAAGGATGAGGGCATTGTCTTCATTATTATATATGTTGATGACATATTGATAATGAGAGACAATAGAGCCCTTATGCAGTCAATTAAAGATTGGTTGTCCAAGACCTTCATGATGAAGTATTTAGGTGAAGCCTGCTGCATTCTGAGAATTAGGATCTATAGAGATAGACCTAATAGATTGTTGGGGCTATCGTAGTCAATCTACAAAGACAAAGTGCTTAGCCGTTTTCAATGGAGAATTTCAAGAAAGACGGTCTTCTGATGGGTCAAAGCATCAAGTTATCTAAAATGGGTTGCCCTTCTAGTGATGTAGAACTTGAACGCATGAAAAGTATCTCGTATGCTTCGGCTATAGGATCAATCATGTATGTCATGACCTGTACTAGGTCAGATGTAACATTTGCACTTAGTATGACTTGCAAGTTCCAGCAGAATCTTGGTGAGGAACACTGGAAGACAGTCAAGAGTTTTCTCAAGTACCTCAGACGTACTAAAGATTACTTCTTAGTCTATGGTGGAAGTAATGAGTTGGTTGTGTTACACCCCGTAAGTCCAAGACATGTATAAGAGAATGTACGAAAGGAAACAAGACTTGGAAAAGGATACGAAAGGAAGAATTGTTTTTACGACGGAAAATGTTCCGAACGTCGGAAAGGAAAAATGTTCGTTGTTGGGAATTGGATTCTCAAAATGTATTATTTGAAGAGTATGGAACTTATTAATATTATGGAAATTTATTTTTACGGATTTGGTCACGTGGGGCCCACCCGAGGAATTTTACATTTTTGTGGGGCCCACGAGGGTTACGGAATTTTATGGACGAATGAGAGGGCGACACGTGGCACCCCTACATGGTCTTGGTCGAAATTATGGTAAGGGTAAAATGGTCATTGACCATCTTGGAAGATAAGTCTTGCAAGCTTGATATTGTTGACTTGTCAACTTGTCCACATAGGCTAAATCCAAGTGAAATTCATCCTAGCCTCACATTTGTTGTAATCTAAGCCCTCCAATGTGTTATAAATACATAACTAGTAGCAAGACAAGGTCTTCCAACACTTAGAAAATATCACACATTTCTTGTTCTTTCATGGTGCTCGCGGTTTGACATGTTGTGCACACAAAATTTTTGTAATTTTGATCCATTAGCCTCAAGACTTTAACCCAATGTCCCTAAGGGTATTGTAGGATATCTCAATAGAAAGATTTCGGAAAAACGTATTTTTACGTTAGTCGCAGCGGAAACTAAGGGAGTTCTTCAACTTTGAAGTTGGAACTTGAAGAAGGGTTCTTCATAGGCCTCTAAGGAATGCTTGAGCGGATTGGAACTTAAGGAAAGGAGCTAAGAATTGCTAAGGCGCGACTTTGGATCTTTGAAATTTTAAGGGCTTGGAAAGGTATAAATTTTGTCGGTTTAGTAGTTAAGACTTACTTATTGTTGTAGCTATGGACTTTAGCAAGCATGTGTTATATAGTATGAAGTTTGATAAGTATTTTGACTATTGGAACCCTAATCCAAATCTAGCATGTTTAGCTTTAAGATTGGAATTCAAGTTGATTATTAGTTTAAGCCGTCGACGTTGAATAAAGAAGGAAATTGTAGTTGTTGATGTTGTCTATGACTAAATAACATGTTGACCTAAGAACTTGGAATTTGGAAAAGGGTTGGAAAAGACTTAGTGTTGTTCTATATGTTGGCCGAGAATGGCTAGTGAACATTTAACTATTTCGTATGAATTGTGGGGCGGAATTTTACACGTAGTATAAGGCGTGTAATCCCCTTTGTTTGGTTGTTGTTTGGAGCCTTAAATGTGGCGTGTTGGTTATTGTATTCGACCTTGAAAAGGTGGCAAAGTGAGAAACAAAGGAAGTCTCGCCCGATTTTCCGTAGAATTAGAGACCAAATACTTAGTATTATTCTACATAGAGACTAGAAGTTGATAGCCTTGTTGTGACCATTATAGGTTGACACTTCTACGTATGGTGTATTCGGCTTAGCTTGTGGATTTAGCCGAAAAGGTATGTGAACTATCTCCTATTCTAGCATGATTCCTTAGAATAAAGAAAGTAAGTTCTACTCCTTGAATGATCCATTCCTTGCTTGTATTTGGTTTGCCTAAAATAGAATTTGTTCTATGTACTTCCTTGAGTGTACTTTGATGTTTAAATTGTAAGTAGTATAATCCATTTCCTTAGGGAAGTTTGGATTCTTAAAAGTGAAGGTATTTTTCTTAAAGTACATAGAGACTTGAAAAGGAAGTGGTTTCCAAATCTTTTGGCTAGTGCCTTAGTTCAAAAACCTAAAGGTCATTATAATGACTTTAGAAGTCAAAGGAGTGATTTACTTATTTGATTTAAAAGAGGAGAAATGACATGATTTAAGAGAAGTAACTTGCGTTAAGGGTGAAGTTACTTGAGGTTTAAAAAGTAAGAAAACTTGTTTTCTAACTATTAAGAGACTCAAGTATTTTGAAAGTTAAGAACTTGATTTGTAAGTATGTTATACTTGGTTTTAATAGCAAAAGTCTCTTGGTTATTAAAGGAATGGATCGTCTAAAACCATAAAGGGTTATAACGGCTTTATGGGAAGTTGGTTATAACGGCTTTATGGAAGGATTAGAAAGTTGTCTATTTTGATTGAATCGGCATAAGTTTCCTAGATTGTGAAAATTTGAAGTTACTTGATTTCAAGCTTTGAAATGAGCTTTCTAAAATTGTAGTAACTTACTTTGAAAAATAGACATACCTTGATACTACGGTGTTGGTATCTTGGGTTTACATAAAAGGAGTCTTTGGAAAAGAATGTACGTACGTAGTACTTTGGCTTGATAAATTGAGAATTTGTCTAAGTGTGCCTTGATAAGTACTTTGACTT
Source organism: Przewalskia tangutica (assembly GCA_029844215.1). NCBI lineage: Eukaryota > Viridiplantae > Streptophyta > Magnoliopsida > Solanales > Solanaceae > Przewalskia > Przewalskia tangutica. The sequence goes on from CM056719.1 coordinate 134,272,975, forward strand.
GTTAAAAGAGAATTATTCTATGTATGCCTTGATTAGTACTTTGGCTTGATAAATTGAGAATTTGTCTAAGTGTGCCTTGATAAGTACTTTGACTTGTTAAAGGAGAATTATTCTATGTATGCCTTGAATAGTACTTTGGCTTGATAAATTGAGAATTTGTCTAAGTGCCTTGATAAGTACTTTGACTTGTTAAAAGAGAATTATTCTATGTATGCCTTGATTAGTACTTTGGCTTGATAAATTGAGAATTTGTCTAAGTGTGCCTTGATAAGTACTTTGACTTGTTAAAAGAGAATTATTCTATGTATGCCTTGATTAGTACTTTGGCTTGATAAATTGAGAATTTGTCTAAGTGTGCCTTGATAAGTATTTTGACTTGTTAAAAGAGAATTATTCTATGTATGCCTTGAATAGTACTTTGGCTTGATAAATTGAGAATTTGTCTAAGTGTGCCTTGATAAGTACTTTGACTTGTTAAAAGAGAATTATTCTATGTATGCCTTGATTAGTACTTTGGCTTGATAAAATGAGAATTATCCTATGTGTGCCTTGATAAGTACTTTGGCTTGGTTAATTGAGAATTTGCCTATATGTGCTGGTAATAGCCTTTGAGTGCAAGTATTATGTTTTATTAAGTTGTCGCGACTCTGATGGCCTACCGTCTTGTCAGAAGTTACCGACGCATCAAGCGGATGTGGGATTCCACGCATGCTTCCTTTACTTGTAGTACTTGGGTTAAATTCCCGGATTTTTATAGAAGACATGGTAGTGCTTATGTCTTGCTTGATGGTCGGTCGAGATAGGGTAAGAGTATAAATGAGGGGCAAGCCCCAAGACGTTATACCACCTCCGTGGTAAGAGTATTAGTGAGGGTAAACCCCAAGACGTACCACCACCGCTTTATGTGTTGTTCGACGGTTGAGATAGGGTAAGAGTATAAATGAGGGGCAAGCCCCAAGACGTTATACCACCTCCTCCAGGGTAAGAGTATAAGTGAGGGGTAAACCCCCAAGACGCTATACCACCTGCTTTACCACCTTCTCCAGGGTAAGAGTATAAGTGAGGGGTAAACCCCCAAGATGCTATACCACCGTGGGACTTGATGTTATGTTATATCATGGATGCGGCAAGAGGAAGGATTCCACGCATGATTGATATTATGGGTGTGAGACCCATAGTTATATCCGAGTAGTGACCTTGAGGGTCGGCCCCGACTTGATATGATCGCTTATGTGTTATGTAATGTAGGTTGGATATCATACATGTCTCCCGTGTTATTTAGATTGCTATGATTTTATTACGCATTTCATCGCTCACATACTTGGTAAATTCTTCGTCGACCTCCCCGGCCGCGTCACGCCGCAGTTTAGGTACGCTGATTCGGTGATCGGCAGTGTAGGATCCTCGCCGTGGTTTTGGATAGCTCCTCGTCCGTGGAGTTTATCTTGTTGGTATATGTCCTTCAAGATGTGCTTTATGCTGGGTACGGCGGGGCCTTGTCCCATCATATTTCAGTTTAACTCCTAGAGGTCTGTAGTCATATGTGGGATTGTACTCATGTACGGTGTCGTGTCTTCTGTTTATGTATATTATGGCAGCCTTGTCGACTTTGCCCTTGCACGTATGTTGGTTTTAAAGAAAAAAAAATAAGTTGTTATTTAAATTCCGCAGTTTACTTATGTTGTTAAGGTAGAAGCGGTGCCTGTAGGCACCACCACGCCCGGGTTCGGGCGTGACAGAGTGGTATCGAGCGATCGTCCTGAATGTTTCTGACCGTGTCTAGTAGAGTCTTGATTATCGGTGTGTTGCGCGCCACACCCATAAACAGTGAGGCTACAGGACATTTAGAGTTGGTTTCTATTCTTCTCACTCTAAGATCGTGCATAGAGCCGTGTTAGTAAGAAAATTCCTCTCCGACGTATTGTTGTGTTACTGATTATGCCTCGAGAGGGCAACAAATACCGTATGGCAAAGGAATAGCAGGAGCTACTAGTCAGACTCAGAGAGTTGATAGGGCTTATGCCCAGGTTATACCGGATGTGGTTCCACAGTCGGCGAGTTCTTCTTCGCCAGGTTTTGAGGCCCCGCACTGCAGCCTCCAGTTTCGCCAGAGAAGACTATAGGGTCGCGAGGAAGCGATTATGCTTTTGACCAAGATAGCGGTGCTAGCGAATAGAAGTGTTAGTACCCCAGAGTTAGGGATACTTTGATTAGTAAAGTGAGAAGTAAGAATGTTGACAAGAATGATAAGTGAACTAAGACTATAGTTGTGTAGAGTTCACACGTAGTAATTGCCCCATGACAGTGTAAGACCAATAGGGAAGATTGTACAGTAGAAATACTTTGGCTTATGTGACGAACCTCTAGTGAATAGGGGATAGGGTAAGAAGTACCTTGAGATAAGAGAGAGTTTTATATCAGACTAAGAATGAGAAGTTAAGTGTGACGATGAGCCGGGTTATGGACTCATTTCGGGTCAGCCGGCAAGATAGACGGGTGATGTCAGTTAGAAATGGTCTCGCTGTGTGATAGGGTCCCGAGGATGCCAGGCCCAAGTTTAGTTAATCGTTGTACGAGTTTGTGGACGCGTTCCACCGGAACTAGGTCGTAAGGACCGAGAAAAGCCTTATCGGGAATGTAAGTAGCAATATGGCCAAGTTGGTTAGTAACTCCAAGGATTGGGGAACAGAAACAAAATTTGAGATTTTGTACGTGTACTAGATGAGTTTGAAGGTACGAGAAAGTATGACAAGTAAGGAAAGAAAGGAACCTCTAAGGATCCCGTGTTTGGGAAGACTGTAACCTTCGAGTTTTGTGAGAAGGGACCACGGACGGAAGGTCCATTATTATGTTTACGTATGTTATGTGGTGGCCATGGGTGGCATCGTTGGTCTTGTGCAGTTTTGATTGGTAGGCATAGTATAGAGTTTATGCCGGAGTTTGTATAGCTTGATAACCGACTAAGAACATTCGGGGACGAATGTTTCTAAGGGGGGAAGAATGTTACACCCCGTAAGTCCAAGACATGTATAAGAGAATGTACGAAAGGAAACAAGACTTGGAAAAGGATACGAAAGGAAGAATTGTTTTTACGACGGAAAATGTTCCGAACGTCGGAAAGGAAAAATGTTCGTTGTTGGGAATTGGATTCTCAAAATGTATTATTTGAAGAGTATGGAACTTATTAATATTATGGAAATTTATTTTTACGGATTTGGTCACGTGGGGCCCACCCGAGGAATTTTACATTTTTGTGGGGCCCACGAGGGTTACGGAATTTTATGGACGAATGAGAGGGCGACACGTGGCACCCCTACATGGTCTTGGTCGAAATTATGGTAAGGGTAAAATGGTCATTGACCATCTTGGAAGATAAGTCTTGCAAGCTTGATATTGTTGACTTGTCAACTTGTCCACATAGGCTAAATCCAAGTGAAATTCATCCTAGCCTCACATTTGTTGTAATCTAAGCCCTCCAATGTGTTATAAATACATAACTAGTAGCAAGACAAGGTCTTCCAACACTTAGAAAATATCACACATTTCTTGTTCTTCCATGGTGCTCACTGGTTGGACATGTTGTGCACACAAAATTTTTGTAATTTTGATCCATTAGCCTCAAGACTTTAACCCAATGTCCCTAAGGGTATTGTAGGGATATCTCAATAGAAAGATTTCGGAAAAAACGTATTTTTACGTTAGTCGCAAGGCGGAAACTAAGGGAGTTCTTCAACTTTGAAGTTGGAACTTGAAGAAGGGTTCTTCATAGGCCTCTAAGGAATGCTTGGAGCGGATTGGAACTTAAGGAAAGGAGCTAAGAATTGCTAAGGCGCGACTTTGGATCTTGGAAATTTTAAGGGCTTGGAAAGGTATAAATTTTGTCGTTTTAGTAGTTAAGACTTACTTATTATTGTAGCTATGGACTTTAGCAAGCATGTGTTATATAGTATGAAGTTAGATAAGTATTTTGACTATTGGAACACTAATCCCAAATCTAGAATGATTAGATATAAGAATGGAATTCAATTTGAGTATTAGTATAAGTCGCCGCGTGTTGAATAAAGAAGGAAATTGTAGTTGTTGATGTTTTCTATGAATAAATAACAGGTTGACCTAAGAACTTGGAATTTGGAAAAGGTTTGGAAAAGACTTATTGTTGTTCTATATTTTGGCAGAGAATGTCTAGTGAACATTTAACTATTTCGTATGAATTGTGGGGCGAATTTTACACGTAGTATAAGGCGTGTAATCCCCTTTGTTTGGTTGTTGTTTGGAGCCTTAAATGTGGCGTGTTGGTTATTGTATTCGACCTTGAAAAAGGTGGCAAAGTGAGTAGAAACAAAGGAAGTGCTGCCCGATTTTCCGTAGAATTAGAGACCAAATACTTAGTATTATTCTACATAGAGACTAGAAGTTGATAGCCTTGTTGTGACCATTATAGGTTGACACTTCTACGTATGGTGTATTCGGCTTAGCTTGTGGATTTAGCCGAAAAGGTATGTGAACTATCTCCTATTCTAGCATGATTCCTTAGAATAAAGAAAGTAAGTTCTACTCCTTGAATGATCCATTCCTTGCTTGTATTTGGTTTGCCTAAAATAGAATTTGTTCTATGTACTCGAGTGTACTTTGATGTTTAAATTGTAAGTAGTATAATCCATTTCCTTAGGGAAGTTTGGATTCTTAAAAGTGAAGGTATTTTTCTTAAAGTACATAGAGACTTGAAAAGGAAGTGGTTTCCAAATCTTTTGGCTAGTGCCTTAGTTCTAAAACCTAAAGGTCATTATAATGACTTTAGGGGAGTCAAAGGAGTGATTTACTTATTTGATTTAAAAGAGGAGAAATGACATGATTTAAGAGAAGTAACTTGCGTTAAGGGTGAAGTTACTTGAGGTTTAAAAAGTAGAAGAAAACTTGTTTTCTAACTATTAAGAGACTTGAAGTATTTTGAAAGTTAAGAACTTGATTTGTAAGTATGTGATACTTGGTTTTAATAGCAAAAGTCTCTTGGTTATTAAAGGAATGGATACGTCTAAAACCATAAAGGGTTATAACGGCTTTATGGGAAGTTGGTTATAACGGCTTTATGGAAGGATTAGAAAGTTGTCTATTTTGATTGAATCGGCATAAGTTTCCTAGATTGTGAAAATTTGAAGTTACTTGATTTCAAGCTTTGAAATGAGCTTTCTAAAAGTGTAGTAACTTACTTTGAAAAATAGACATGCCTTGATACTACGGGTGTTGGTATCTTGGGGTTTACATAAAAAGGAGTCTTTTGAAAAGAATGTACGTACGTAGTACTTTGGCTTGATAAATTGAGAATTTGTCTAAGTGTGCCTTGATAAGTACTTTGACTTGTTAAAAGAGAATTATTCTATGTATGCCTTGATTAGTACTTTGGCTTGATAAATTGAGAATTTGTCTAAGTGTGCCTTGATAAGTACTTTGACTTGTTAAAGGAGAATTATTCTATGTATGCCTTGAATAGTACTTTGGCTTGATAAATTGAGAATTTGTCTAAGTGTGCCTTGATAAGTACTTTGACTTGTTAAAAGAGAATTATTCTATGTATGCCTTGATTAGTACTTTGGCTTGATAAATTGAGAATTTGTCTAAGTGTGCCTTGATAAGTACTTTGACTTGTTAAAAGAGAATTATTCTATGTATGCCTTGATTAGTACTTTGGCTTGATAAATTGAGAATTTGTCTAAGTGTGCCTTGATAAGTATTTTGACTTGTTAAAAGAGAATTATTCTATGTATGCCTTGAATAGTACTTTGGCTTGATAAATTGAGAATTTGTCTAAGTGTGCCTTGATAAGTACTTTGACTTGTTAAAAGAGAATTATTCTATGTATGCCTTGATTAGTACTTTGGCTTGATAAAATGAGAATTATCCTATGTGTGCCTTGATTAGTACTTTGGCTTGATAAATTGAGAATTTGTCTATATGTCGGTAATAGCCTTTGAGTGCAAGTATTATGTTTTATTAAGTTGTCGCGACTCTCGGTTGAAGGGTCGGTTGTCTTGTTGTAAGTTACTGGGACGTACCGACAGTGATGTGGGATTCCACGGGTATGCTTCCTTTACTTGTAGTACTTGGGTTAAATTCCCGGATTTTTATAGAAGACATGGTAGTGCTTATGTCTTGCTTGATGGTCGGTCGAGATAGGGTAAGAGTATAAATGAGGGGCAAGCCCCAAGACGTTATACCACCTCCAGGGTAAGAGTATTAGTGAGGGGTAAACCCCCAAGACGCTGTACCACCTGCTTTATGTGTTGTTTGACGGCCGGTTGAGATAGGGTAAGAGTATAAATGAGGGGCAAGCCCCAAGACGTTATACCACCTCCTCCAGGGTAAGAGTATAAGTGAGGGGTAAACCCCCAAGATGCTATACCACCTGCTTTACCACCTTCTCCAGGGTAAGAGTATAAGTGAGGGGTAAACCCCCAAGATGCTATACCACCGGTGGGACTTGATGTTATGTTATATCATGGATCGCGGTGAAGGATTCCACGCATGATTGATATTATGGGTGTGAGACCCATAGTTATATCCGAGTAGTGACCTTGAGGCTTAGGCCCCCGACTTGATATGACCGCATGTGTTATGTAATGTAGGTTGGATATCATACATGTCTCCCGTGTTATTTAGATTGCTATGATTTTATTACGCATTTCATCGCTCACATACTTGGTAAATTCTTCGCATCGACCTCCTTGAAGTGCGTTCATGCCGCAGTTTAGACCTTGATTCGGTGATCGGCAGTGTAGGATCTGCTCGTGGTTTTGGATAGCTCCTCTGTCGGGAGTTTATCTTGTTGGTATATGTCCTTGAAGATGTGCTTTGTCTGATTTGGTACGGCGGGGCCTTGTCCCATCATATTTCAGTTTAACTCCTAGAGGTCTGTATTCATATGTGGGATTGGACTCATGTACGGTGTAGTGTCTTCTGTTTATGTATATTATGGCAGCCTTGTCGACTTTGCCCTTGCACGTATGTTGGTTTTAAAGAAAAAAAAAATGAGTTGTTATTTAAATTCCGCAGTTTACTTATGTTGTTAAGGTAGAAGGGTGCCCAGGTAGGGCACCAGTCACGGGCCCGGGGTTCGGGGCGTGACAGAGTGGTATCAGAGCAGTCAGTCCTCGGAATGTTTACAGACCGTGTCTAGTAGAGTCTTGATTATCGGTGTGTTGCGCGCCACACCCATAAACAGGAGGCTACAGGACATTTAGGAGTTGGTTTCTATTCTTCTCACTCTAAGATCGTGCCGTAGATGTGTTAGTAAGAAAATTCCTCTCGGCGTATTGTTGTGTTCTGATTATGCCTCGAGGAGAAGCGGCCTTGAGAAGGGCAAAGGAATAGCGAGAGCTACTAGTCGGACTCGAGAGTTGATAGGGCTTATGCCTGTGTTATACTGGATGTGGTTCCACAGTCGAGTTCTTCTTCGCAGTTTTGAGGCCGTGCAGAGCCTCCGGTTTCTCGATTAGGAGAAGACTATAGGAGTCATGAGGAAGCGATTATGCTTTTGACCAAGATAAGCGGTGCTAGCGATTGTAAGTGTTAGTACCGAGTTAGGGATACTTTGATTAGTAAATTGAGAAGTAAGTATGTTGACAAGAATGATAAGTGAACTAAGACTATAGTTGTGTAGAGTTCACACGTAGTAATTGCCCCATGAAAGTGTAAGACCAATAGGGAAGATTGTACAGTAGAAATACTTTGGCTTATGTGTGAACCTCTAGTGAATAGGGGATAGGGTAAGAAGTACCTTGAGATAAGAGAGTTTTATATCGGACTAAGAATGAGAAGTTAAGTGTGACGATGAGCGGGTTATGGACTCATTTCAGGTCAGCGGTATAGGATGGGGTGATGTCGGTTAGAAATGGTCTCATTGTGTGATAGGGTCAGGGATGCAGGCCCAGTTTAGTTAATCGTTATGCGAGTTTGTGGGCGCGTTCCACCGAACTAGTCGTAAGGACCGAGAAAAGCCTTATCGGGAATGTAAGTAGCAATATGGCCAAGTTGGTTAGTAACTCGAGTTGGGAACGAAACAAAATTTGAGATTTTATGCGTGTACTAGATGAGTTTGAAGTGCGAGAAAGTATGACAAGTAAGGAAAGAAAGGAACCTCTAAGGATCCGTGTTTGGGAAAATCTGTAACCGAGTTTTGTGAGAAGGGACCACGGACGGAAGGTCCATTATTATGTTTACGTATGTTATGTGGTGGCCATGGGTGGCATCGTTGGTCTTGTGCGATTTTGATTGGTAGGCATAGTATAGAGTTTATCTAGGAGTTTGTATAGCTTGATAATCGACTAAGAACATTCGGACGAATGTTTCTAAGGAAGAATGTTACACCAGTAAGTCCAAGACATGTATAAGAGAATGCGAAAGGAAACAAGACTTGGAAAAGGATACGAAAGGAAGAATTGTTTCTGACGGAAAATGTTAGAGCGTCGGAAAGGAAAAATGTTCGTTGTTGGGAATTGGATTCTCAAAATGTATTATTTGAAGAGTATGGAACTTATTAATATTATGGAAATTTATTTTTACTGGATTTGGTCACGTGGGGCCCACAGAAATTTTACATTTTGTGGGGCCATGAGGGTTCTGAATTTTATGGACGAATGAGAGAGGCGACACGTGGCACCCTACATGGTCTTGGTCGAAATTATGGTAAGGGTAAAATGGTCATTGACCATCTTGGAAGATAAGTCTTGCGAAGCTTGATATTGTTGACTTGTCAACTTGTCCACATAGGCTAAATCAAGTGAAATTCATCCTAGCCTCACATTTGTTGTAATCTAAGCCCTCCAATGTGTTATAAATACATAACTAGTAGCAAGACAAGGTCTTCCAACACTTAGAAAATATCACACATTTCTTGTTCTTCCATGGTGCTCACGGGTTTGACATGTTGTGCACACAAAATTTTTGTAATTTTGATCCATTAGCCTCAGACTTTAACCCAATGTCCCTAAGGGTATTGTAGGGATATCTCAATAGAAAGATTTGGAAAAACGTATTTTTACGTTAGTCGCAGCGGAAACTAAGGAGTTCTTGACTTTGAAGTTGGAACTTGAAGAAGGGTTCTTCATAGGCCTCAGGAATGCTTGGAGCGGATTGGAACTTAAGGAAAGGAGCTAAGAATTGCTAAGGCGCGACTTTGGATCTTGGAAATTTTAAGGGCTTGGAAAGGTATAAATTTTGTCGTTTTAGTAGTTAAGACTTACTTATTATTGTAGCTATGGACTTTAGCAAGCATGTGTTATATAGTATGAAGTTTGATAAGTATTTTGACTATTGGAACCCTAATCCGAAATCTAGCATGTTTAGCTTTAAGATTGGAATTCAAGTTGATTATTAGTTTAAGTCGTCGCATGTTGAATAAAGAAGGAAATTGTAGTTGTTGATGTTGTCTATGACTAAATAACATGTTGACCTAAGAACTTGGAATTTGGAAAAGGGTTGGAAAAGACTTAGTGTTGTTCTATATGTTGGCCGAGAATGGCTAGTGAACATTTAACTATTTCGTATGAATTGTGGGGCGGAATTTTACACGTAGTATAAGGCGTGTAATCCCTTTGTTTGGTTGTTGTTTGGAGCCTTAAATGTGGCGTGTTGGTTATTGTATTCGACCTTGAAAAAGGTGGCAAAGTGAGTAGAAACAAAGGAAGTGCTGCCCGATTTTCCGTAGAATTAGAGACCAAATACTTAGTATTATTCTACATAGAGACTAGAAGTTGATAGCCTTGTTGTGACCATTATAGGTTGACACTTCTACGTATGGTGTATTCGGCTTAGCTTGTGGATTTAGCCGAAAAGGTATGTGAACTATCTCCTATTCTAGCATGATTCCTTAGAATAAAGAAAGTAAGTTCTACTCTCGAATGATCCATTCCTTGCTTGTATTTGGTTTGCCTAAAATAGAATTTGTTATGTACTTCCTTGAGTGTACTTTGATGTTTAAATTGTAAGTAGTATAATCCATTTCCTTAGGGAAGTTTGGATTCTTAAAAGTGAAGGTATTTTTCTTAAAGTACATAGAGACTTGAAAAGGAAGTGGTTTCCAAATCTTTTGGCTAGTGCCTTAGTTCTAAAACCTAAAGGTCATTATAATGACTTTAGGGGAGTCAAAGGAGTGATTTACTTATTTGATTTAAAGAGGAGAAATGACATGATTTAAGAGAAGTAACTTGCGTTAAGGGTGAAGTTACTTGAGGTTTAAAAAGTAGAAGAAAACTTGTTTTCTAACTATTAGAGACTTGAAGTATTTTGAAAGTTAAGAACTTGATTTGTAAGTATGTGATACTTGGTTTTAATAGCAAAAGTCTCTTGGTTATTAAAGGAATGGATACGTCTAAAACCATAAAGGGTTATAACGGCTTTATGGGAAGTTGGTTATAACGGCTTTATGGAAGGATTAGAAAGTTGTCTATTTTGATTGAATCGGCATAAGTTTCCTAGATTGTGAAAATTTGAAGTTACTTGATTTCAAGCTTTGAAATGAGCTTTCTAAAAGTGTAGTAACTTACTTTGAAAAATAGACATGCCTTGATACTACGGGTGTTGGTATCTTGGGGTTTACATAAAAGGAGTCTTTTGAAAAGAATGCGTCACGTAGTACTTTGGCTTGATAAATTGAGAATTTGTCTAAGTGTGCCTTGATAAGTACTTTGACTTGTTAAAAGAGAATTATTCTATGTATGCCTTGATTAGTACTTTGGCTTGATAAATTGAGAATTTGTCTAAGTGTGCCTTGATAAGTACTTTGACTTGTTAAAGGAGAATTATTCTATGTATGCCTTGAATAGTACTTTGGCTTGATAAATTGAGAATTTGTCTAAGTGTGCCTTGATAAGTACTTTGACTTGTTAAAAGAGAATTATTCTATGTATGCCTTGATTAGTACTTTGGCTTGATAAATTGAGAATTTGTCTAAGTGTGCCTTGATAAGTACTTTGACTTGTTAAAGAGAATTATTCTATGTATGCCTTGATTAGTACTTTGGCTTGATAAATTGAGAATTTGTCTAAGTGTGCCTTGATAAGTATTTTGACTTGTTAAAAGAGAATTATTCTATGTATGCCTTGAATAGTACTTTGGCTTGATAAATTGAGAATTTGTCTAAGTGTGCCTTGATAAGTACTTTGACTTGTTAAAAGAGAATTATTCTATGTATGCCTTGATTAGTACTTTGGCTTGATAAAATGAGAATTATCCTATGTGTGCCTTGATAAGTACTTTGGCTTGGTTAATTGAGAATTTGCCTATATGTGCTGGTAATAGCCTTTGAGTGCAAGTATTATGTTTTATTAAGTTGTCGCGACTCTCGGTTGAAGGGTCTATGTCTTGTTGTAAGTTCTTGGGACGTCTGAAGCGGTGATGTGGGATTCCACGGGTATCCTTTACTTGTAGTACTTGGGTTAAATTCCCGGATTTTTATAGAAGACATGGTAGTGCTTATGTCTTGCTTGATGGTCGGTCGAGATAGGGTAAGAGTATAAATGAGGGGCAAGCCCCAAGACGTTATACCACCTCCTCCAGGGTAAGAGTATTAGTGAGGGGTAAACCCCAAGACTGTACCACACCGCTTTATGTGTTGTTTGTGGCCGGTTGAGATAGGGTAAGAGTATAAATGAGGCAAGCCCAGGCGTTATACCACCTCCTCCGGGGTAAGAGTATAAGTGAGGGTAAACCCCAAGATGCTATACCACCGCTTTACCACCTACTCCCGGGGTAAGAGTATAAGTGAGGGTAAACCCGAATCTTTATACCAGGTGGGACTTGATGTTATGTTATATCATGGATCTGGCAGTGAGGAAGGATTCCACGGGCATGATTGATATTATGGGTGTGAGACCCATAGTTATATCTGAGTAGTGACCTTGAGGGCTTGCGTCCCTGACTTGATATGACTGCTTATGTGTTATGTAATGTAGGTTGGATATCATACATGTCTCCTGTGTTATTTAGATTGCTATGATTTTATTACAGTACTTCATCGCTCACATACTGGTAAATTCTTCGTCGACCTCCCCGGGCTGCGTTCACGCCGAGTTTAGGTGCATGATTCGGTGATCGGCAGTGTAGGATCACCTTTCGGGGTTTTTGGATAGCTCCTCTGTCGAGTTTATCTTGTTGGTATATGTCCTTGATGCAGGCTTTATGCTGATTTGGAGTACTGGCGGGGCCTTGTCCCATCATATTTCGATTTAACTCTAGAGTGCTGTATTCATATGTGGGATTGGACTCGTATGCGGTGTAGTGTCTTGTTTATGTATATTATGGCGGCGCATCGACTTTGCCCTTGCACGTATGTTGGTTTTAAAGAAAAAAAAATGAGTTGTTATTTAAATTCGCGATTTACTTATGTTGTTAAGGTAGAAGGGTGCCTGGGTAGGGCACGATCCACGGGCGGGGTTCGGCGTGTGAGTGGTATCGAAGCGATCGATCCTCGGAATGTTTCTGAGCCGTGTCTAGTAAGTCTTGATTATCGGTGTGTTGCGCGCCACGCGTAAGCAGAGGCTACAGGACATTTAGGAGTTAGTTTCTATTCTTCTCACTCTAAGATCGTGCCATAGAGCTGTGTTAGTAAGAAAATTCCTCTCGGCGTATTGTTGTGTTCTGATTATGCCTCGAGGAGAACGGCGGCCTTGAAGGGCAAAGGAATAGCAGGAGCTACTAGTCGGACTCGAGAGAGTTGATAGGGCTTATGCCCAGGTTATACCGGATGTGGTTCCACAGTCGGCGAGTTCTTCTTCGCCAGGTTTTGAGGCCCCAGTACCAGAGCCTCCAGTTTCTCAGTTAGGAGAAGACTATAGGGTCATGAGGGAAGCAGTTATGCTTTTGACCAAGATAGCGGTGCTAGCAGTTGTAAGTGTTAGTACCCCAGAGTTAGGGATACTTTGATTAGTAAAGTGAGAAGTAAGAATGTTGACAAGAATGATAAGTGAACTAAGACTATAGTTGTGTAGAGTTCACACGTAGTAATTGCCCATGTGATGTAAGACCCGATAGGGAAGATTATGCAGTAGAAATACTTTGGCTTATGTGCGAACCTCTAGTGAATAGGGGATAGGGTAAGAAGTACCTTGAGATAAGAGAGAGTTTTATATCGGACTAAGAATGAGAAGTTAAGTGTGACGATGGTAGGGTTATGGACTCATTTCGGGTCAGTGGCGGTATAGGATGGGGTGATGTCGATTAGAAATGGTCTCTTGTGTGATAGGGTCAGGGATGCAGGGCCCAAGTTTAGTTAATCGTTATGCGAGTTTGTGGGCCAGCGTTCCGAACTAGGTCGTAAGGACCGAGAAAAGCCTTATCGGAATGTAAGTAGCAATATGGCCAAGTTGGTTAGTAACTCAGTTGGGAGCAGAAACAAAATTTGAGATTTTGACGTGTACTAGATGAGTTTGAAGATGCGAGAAAGTATGACAAGTAAGGAAAGAAAGGAACCTCTAAGGATCCGTGTTTGGGAAAAGTAACCTTCGAGTTTTGTGAGAAGGGACCACGGACGGAAGGTCCATTATTATGTTTACGTATGTTATGTGGTGGCCGTGGGTGGCATCGTTGGTCTTGTGCGATTTGATTGGTAGGCATAGTATAGAGTTTATCCGAGTTTGTATAGCTTGATAATCGACTAAGAACATTCGGGACGAATGTTTCTAAGGGGAAGAATGTTACACCAGTAAGTCCAAGACATGTATAAGAGAATGTACGAAAGGAAACAAGACTTGGAAAAGGATACGAAAGGAAGAATTGTTTCTGACGGAAAATGTTAGAAACGTCGGAAAGGAAAAATGTTCGTTGTTGGGAATTGGATTCTCAAAATGTATTATTTGAAGAGTATGGAACTTATTAATATTATGGAAATTTATTTTTACGGATTTGGTCACGTGGGGCCCAGAGAATTTTACATTTTTGTGGGGCCCACGAGGGTTCTGAATTTTATGGACGAATGAGAGGCGACACGTGGCACCCTACATGGTCTTGGTCGAAATTATGGTAAGGGTAAAATGGTCATTGACCATCTTGGAAGATAAGTCTTGCGAGCTTGATATTGACATTGACTTGTCCACATAAAGCTAAATCCAAGTGAAATTCATCCTAGCCTCACATTTGTTGTAATCTAAGCCCTCCATGTGTTATAAATACATAACTAGTAGCAAGACAAGGTCTTCCAACACTTAGAAAATATCACACATTTCTTGTTCTTCCATGGTGCTCATGGGTTTGACATGTTGTGCACAAAATTTTTGTAATTTTGATCCATTAGCCTCAAGACTTTAACCCAATGTCCCTAAGGGTATTGTAGGGATATCTCAATAGAAAGATTTGGAAAAAGCGTATTTTTACGTTAGTCGCAAGCGGAAACTAAGGGAGTTCTTGACTTTGAAGTTGGAACTTGAAGAAGGGTTCTTCATAGGCCTCTAAGGAATGCTTGGGCGGATTGGAACTTAAGGAAAGGAGCTAAGAATTGCTAAGCGCGACTTTGGATCTTGGAAATTTTAAGGGCTTGGAAAGGTATAAATTTTGTCGTTTTAGTAGTTAACACTTACTTATTATTGTAGCTATGGACTTTAGCAAGCATGTGTTATATAGTATGAAGTTTGATAAGTATTTTGACTATTGGAACCCTAATCAGAAATCTAGCATGTTTAGCTTTAAGATTGGAATTCAAGTTGATTATTAGTTTAAGTAAATCGCGTGTTGAATAAAGAAGGAAATTGTAGTTGTTGATGTTGTACATGACTAAATAACATGTTGACCTAAGAACTTGGAATTTGGAAAAGGGTTGGAAAAGACTTAGTGTTGTTCTATATGTTGGTCGAGAATGGCTAGTGAACATTTAACTATTTCATTATGAATTGTGGGCGGAATTTTACACGTAGTATAAGGCGTGTAATCCCCTTTGTTTGGTTGTTGTTTGGAGCCTTAAATGTAGGCGTGTTGGTTATTGTATTCGACCTTGAAAAATGTGGCAAAGTGAGTAGAAACAAAGGAAGTCTTTGCCGATTTTCCGTAGAATTAGAGACCAAATACTTAGTATTATTCTACATAGAGACTAGAAGTTGATAGCCTTGTTGTGACCATTATAGGTTGACAACTTCTACGTATGGTGTATTCGGCTTAGCTTGTGGATTTAGCGAAAAGGTATGTGAACTATCTCTGATTCAGCATGATTCCTTAGAATAAAGAAAGTAAGTTCTACTCCTCGAATGATCCATTCCTTGCTTGTATTTGGTTTGCCTAAAATAGAATTTGTTATGTACTTCCGAGTGTACTTTGATGTTTAAATTGTAAGTAGTATAATCCATTTCCTTAGGAAGTTTGGATTCTTAAAAGTGAAGGTATTTTCTTAAAGTACATAGAGACTTGAAAAGGAAGTGGTTTCCAAATCTTTTGGCTAGTGCCTTAGTTCTAAAACCTAAAGGTCATTATAATGACTTTAGAAGTCAAAGGAGTGATTTACTTATTTGATTTAAAGAGGAGAAATGACATGATTTAAGAGAAGTAACTTGCGTTAAGGGTGAAGTTACTTGAGGTTTAAAAGTAGAAGAAAACTTGTTTTCTAACTATTAGAGACTTGAAGTATTTTGAAAGTTAAGAACTTGATTTGTAAGTATGTGATACTTGGTTTTAATAGCAAAAGTCTCTTGGTTATTAAAGGAATGGATCGTCTAAAACCATAAAGGGTTATAACGGCTTTATGGGAAGTTGGTTATAACGGCTTTATGGAAGGATTAGAAAGTTGTCTATTTTGATTGAATCGGCATAAGTTGCCTAGATTGTGAAAATTTGAAGTTACTTGATTTCAAGCTTTGAAATGAGCTTTCTAAAAGTGTAGTAACCTACTTTGAAAAATAGACATGCCTTGATACTACGGTGTTGGTATCTTGGGGTTTACATAAAAGGAGTCTTTTGAAAAGAATGTCACGTAGTACTTTGGCTTGATAAATTGAGAATTTGTCTAAGTGTGCCTTGATAAGTACTTTGACTTGTTAAAAGAGAATTATTCTATGTATGCCTTGATTAGTACTTTGGCTTGATAAATTGAGAATTTGTCTAAGTGTGCCTTGATAAGTACTTTGACTTGTTAAAGGAGAATTATTCTATGTATGCCTTGAATAGTACTTTGGCTTGATAAATTGAGAATTTGTCTAAGTGTGCCTTGATAAGTACTTTGAGTTGTTAAAGAGAATAATTCTATGTATGCCTTGATTAGTACTTTGGCTTGATAAATTGAGAATTTGTCTAAGTGTGCCTTGATAAGTACTTTGACTTGTTAAAAGAGAATTATTCTATGTATGCCTTGATTAGTACTTTGGCTTGATAAATTGAGAATTTGTCTAAGTGTGCCTTGATAAGTATTTTGACTTGTTAAAAGAGAATTATTCTATGTATGCCTTGAATAGTACTTTGGCTTGATAAATTGAGAATTTGTCTAAGTGTGCCTTGATAAGTACTTTGACTTGTTAAAGAGAATTATTCTATGTATGCCTTGATTAGTACTTTGGCTTGATAAAATGAGAATTATCCTATGTGTGCCTTGATAAGTACTTTGGCTTGGTTAATTGAGAATTTGCCTATATGTGCTGGTAATAGCCTTTGAGTGCAAGTATTATGTTTTATTAAGTTGTCGCGACTCTCGGTTGAAGGAATTTGTCTTGTTGTAAGATTCTTGGGACGTCTGAAAGCGGTGATGTGGGATTCCACGGGTATGCTTCCTTTACTTGTAGTACTTAGGTTAAATTCGGATTTTTATAGAAGACATGGTAGTGCTTATGTCTTGCTTGATGGTCGGTCGAGATAGGGTAAGAGTATAAATGAGGGGCAAGCCCCAAGACGTTATACCACCTCCTCCAGGGTAAGAGTATTAGTGAGGGGTAAACCCCCAAGACGCTGTACCACCTGCTTTATGTGTTGTTTGCGGGAAGGTTGAGATCGGGTAAGAGTATAAATGAGGGCAAGCCCAGGGGTTATACCACCTCCTCCAGGGTAAGAGTATAAGTGAGGGGTAAACCCCCAAGATGCTATACCACCTGCTTTACCACCTTCTCCAGGGTAAGAGTATAAGTGAGGGGTAAACCCCCAAGATGCTATACCACCGGTGGGACTTGATGTTATGTTATATCATGGACTGCCGGCAGTGAGGAAGGATTCCACGGGCATGATTGATATTATGGGTGTGAGACCCATAGTTATATCTGAGTAGTGACCTTGAGGGCTTGCGTCCCTGACTTGATATGACTGCTTATGTGTTATGTAATGTAGGTTGGATATCATACATGTCTCCTGTGTTATTTAGATTGCTATGATTTTATTACAGTACTTACTGTTCACATACTTGGTAAATTCTGCATCTTGACCTCCGGCTGCGTTCATCTGCGCGAGTTTAGGTACCTTGATTCGGTGATCGGCAGTGTAGGATCCGCCATGGTTTTGGATAGCTCCTCTGTCGGGAGTTTATCTTGTTGGTATATGTCCTTGATGCAGGCTTTATGCAGTTTTGGGTGCGGGGCCTTGTCCCATCATATTTGATTTAACTCCTAAGTGCGTATTCATATGTAGGATTGGACTACGTATGCGGTGTAGTGTCTTCTGTTTATGTATATTATGGCAGCCTTGTCGGCTTTGCCCTTGCACGTATGTTGGTTTTAAAGAAAAAAAAAATGAGTTGTTATTTAAATTCCGCAGTTTACTTATGTTGTTAAGTTAGAAGGGTGCCCAGGTAGGGCACCAGTCACGGGCCCGGGGTTCGGGGCGTGACAGGTTGCCATTGGGTATACTGATGCTAGTTTCCAGATAGATGTTTATGATTTCAAATCTCAGTCTGGTTACACTTTTGTTTTCAACGGAGGAGCAGTGAGCTGAAAGAGTTCCAAACAGGCTACTACAGCAGACTCGACTACTGAAGCGGAGTACATTGCTGGAGTGGAAACTGCTAAGGAAGATGTCGCGATTTCTGAGTTCCTGAAGGAGCTAGGGATAGTTCCGAGTGCTAGTTGTCCAATAACCATTTATTGTGACAACACTGGTGCTATTGCACAGACAAATGAACCAAGATCAACGAACAGAAACAAGCATGTATCGAGAAAATACCATATCCTGAGAGAGATGGTGGAAGCTAAAGATATCAAGATATATTATATTCCCACATATAATAATCTAGCAGACCCGTTTACTAAACCATTAAGCTT
Organism: Przewalskia tangutica; assembly: GCA_029844215.1. Lineage (NCBI taxonomy): Eukaryota > Viridiplantae > Streptophyta > Magnoliopsida > Solanales > Solanaceae > Przewalskia > Przewalskia tangutica. The sequence continues at coordinate 134,291,181 of CM056719.1, forward strand.
GGTTAAGCATAATGGTCATTTTGAGAACATGGGTATTAGATATGTTGGTGATTGGCTCTAGGCCAAGTGGGAGATTGAAAGTATATGTATGTCCTATAGACAATCAGTATTAGGACACATGTACTTTATACACATTCATTTTTTTTATTAATGATGATTATTATTATGGCATTTGCATTTGTTGAATTATTAGATGATTGTTTATAATATTCTATAAATGCATCCCTAGAGGTTACGTGGTTATTAATGGAGTGAGAAATTAATATCATAGCGTAATGCTCTTAAAATCGCCTCGAGTAATGATCATCGAGACTGGATATCGATGATATGTAATACGTCGACATGTGGTCTACATCATATCCTTAGGGAATGTAGTATGTCTCAATTGCTATGAGTTATGGCAACTAGTGATGGACACATGGATACTTGTTGAAGTATTGGTATACCCTACTGATGCATTATTTGTTATATGTCTAAAGTGTCGTCGGTGTGTGGGAGATAGAAGTCCTTAGACTTGAGGTCGGTACGTACCTTATTCACGGAGTAATGTATTTTGATCCTGTCCTAAGCTCAAATACCTTATAGGTTGAGACGCGGCTTGTTTTGGGTACCTTACGAAGTAGATTAAAGGTGGTAGTTGAACCAAGATTATGATTCATTCCTCGAATGCATCTTCGAGAGAACACTCATATTCTCATAAGATATTAGGTTGACTAAGTCGTTGGCCAACGCAGTGGACATGTCTTTGATATGGTCATGTTGTCAACTAATATAGATGAGTTACTATGATCAAGCCATTTGGATAGACACTTGACAAATCCTAAGCTTGATTGAGTGTGTCGTGAATGAAAGGGTTTTATCTTCCCACATAGAGGTTCAGTTCACATGTTTCGTGTAGCTAAACTTTGCATATTGAGGTTCTTCTTCCGGCGCAGTCTAGGAGTTCTGTGAAGATCCTAATGATATTAGTGTCAATATGTAGATGCCTGAAGGGTAAACACTAAGTCAAATGTTCCGTTGATTGAAGGATGTAATTAGAAAGAGATAATGTATATGTTCGGTTGATAACCGGGACATTAGAAATGGGAACAAGACAGAAAATTAGGAAGGAACCGCGGTGCCTTTGATTCAGGGTCGCGATGCCAAAACGCGTGTAGGCACCGCAGTACCACTTACTCAAGGGCTGCGGTGCTAATGCGCATCCAGTGAATCCGGACTGGCCCAGTTTAATGACTTGTTTGCTTGGCCTGGCCCAAAGGAACCCTAAAAGCTCGAATTTTCTACTATAAATAAGAGGGTTGCCTCCCATTTCAATACACCACATCTAAGAGAGATTATCTTTTCTAAAACTCTGCAGAAATCCCTAGTATTTCTAAAGATATAAAATTACATCAAAGTTCTAAGAACTTAGAACTTGCAAATTGAGGGATATTTGTGTGTGCACCCCGGACTAAACAAAGCTTGAAGGTTTTGGATTGCTTGCTTCAAAATGTAAGTCTTCTATCGAAGTATTACATTTACTTCGTGTTTATTTTTACATTACATATTCATACTACAGTTTGACCGTCATGTCGGGTTTGAAACATAAATTTTCAAATTCCGCTGCGTGTACGAACCCGATACATAAGCCTACAGATGGGCTCCCACTGAATTTTGTAACAGGGATTCGAGATTGGAACTCCATATTGTTACTCCTCAATCAATGTGAGATACTTAAGACCTTCTCTCTTTATACGTTGTACAATGACTAGAGCGTAAACAACATAATTTGGTAATCAAAGAATTTGATTGAATTTGACTTTGTTATCATAAAGTAAACTAAGAAAATAAGCATTATGTTCAGCTCAACTCTAAAATTAGCTCATGCCATATAAGGAGATAACATATTCCCGTAATTAATGTGAGATACTTGACAATATAGAAAGATAGTTTACCATGTTTCTCAATAAGCTTGTAAGTAGTACAATCTAGCACTACAAATGATGTAAGTGCTAATTCATCCAGTATAACTCCCTCTTCTATTTCATGATCATGCTAATTAATATTCTCTCCCTAGTGGAAGGCATTATTGCATTAGTAAAATGTAAGGATAAAATAAATAAATGGCCTAGCATAACTTATTTTCTTTCTTTTTCTTTTACTTGATTGGGAAAAGGTTGAGTTGACTGTACTCCTGGTCAGTCCTCAGAATCATATATTTTGTATTCATTTAACAGAATATACCATTCTCACTCAACAATTTGTTTGTTTTTTCTTTTTCTTTTTCACCTTTTATAAAATCCTTGGATGCACAAATAAGAAAGAGGACATTAATTTCTGAACAACCAGTATCATGTCATACAAAGATATGTCACTTTTAATGACACCATCCATGTTCCTTCCACCACCTACTTTCCCACATGATCAAATTCAAATTATCATGTTCTTATCTAAGACCGCTAATTAAAGGGTCATCATTTGAGTTTTCTTCTTTCTCTATATCTATTTAGAGACACTGGATAGACATCCTCTGTGCACTACAGAAACCATTAGATTTTATTTTTTCAAATGATCTAATGGTTTTCTGTAGTGCCAACACATTAAAATTGTACACTTTACATAAAGTGTACTACAGAGGAGCCGGATCCAGAGACACTACTACTCCAGCATTCAATATATGCTGCACAAAAGAGAAAACAATAATAAAGATATTAATGCTCCCTATAGGAAAGTTTATCAGAAATTGAAGGGGTTTGCTGTTGATTAATGATCATCATGGCTTCATTCAATAAACTGAAAGTTGCTGGTAGATTATTTATTTTTGCCCTTTTATGTTATCTTCTAGTTACAGGTCAGTGTCAACTCTAAAAATATATATTTTTAGAGTTGACACTGACCTGACCTGTAACTAGAAGATAACATAAAAGGGCAAAGATATATATATATATATATATCAACTTCTATTTACATACATTTAATCCTTTCACACACACACCAGCTTTAGATATATATCATCATATAGGAAGAAATTAATTAAGTACATGGATGTTGTCCACAATATCACTAACTTTAGGTCCTCCACGTGAAACTCCCAGCAAGCTATCCCACGAAAGATGACATTTTGCATCACTTTCCTGGATAACTAAGAACAAAGCAGGTGGACAAAAATCACTAAAGCCCCTAACCTCATTATATAGAAATATATCCATTGTAGAATAATACCTTATCAGTAATAACCGTTTGAAGATTAAAGTTAGGCTTTTACACTTAATTCTGAATAACATAACTTAGATTTAAGGAGCATTTAGGCTGTTATAAGAGTTAAAGTAACTTACTAGAATCTCGGCTAAATCTTTTTCTAAAAATCCACGATATCCAAAAGGAATTCCCAAAATTTGTTTTACTCCATATATCTCAAGGGTTATCACTATCTGCGACCAATGAAAACAAAGAGAAGATGACGAACAACACCAGCGCAACAGTAATCAACTATATCCCTCAGAAATCAAAGAATCAAAACCAAGAAATAATAATACATGTAGCTCAGCAACGAAACCTGCAATTTTAAGGTTGTTGAGTGTATTGTATACACTCTTTTGAGTCATTTTTAGTTAAGTAGTTTCCTCTTTTCGTTTGTGTTTAGTTTAGGTTGTTGTTCTTTCTTTTGAGTCACAACGGTCCTAAAGAAGAAAATACCGAATTGAGGATGAAATTGCACAATCAAGGCCAAAGCAATCAATCAAAAAAGCCTTGAGAATCTCGGGAAGAAATTTAAATAAAATTACACTGTCAACGGCATGGGGTCTACAAGGTTAATTTGCAGAAGTTGCTCGGAGTTAGAGACGTGTTGCCCAGGTAGAAGGACCGCGGTGCCGCAGCACCGTGGTGCCAAAATGAAGCACCGCAGCGTAGGAATTACAGTGACTACCAGTTGTTTTAGGTTGATTAGGGTCGTGGTGCTTGGCATCAACACCGTGGTGCTGACGCGAATATTTTAGGTTTCTGGGCCGAATTTCAATAAGGGTAAGAGGGTCCGAAACAATGTTTTTCTCAGATATAAATACCCTAAACCCTGTCATATTTTATATCATACTTTGGAGAGGCAAAAAATGAGGCCACAAGCTACAATTGGAGACTCTTGTTCAAGTTCTTTCTCTTTCCTTTATTTTAATTTCAGTTTATGTTGGATTGTAAATTAGTTCTTGAAATGACAATGTTTAGGAACTAATTATTTTATTAGGGTTTATTGTCGAATTTTCTTGAAACTCTTTCAATTAATGCATAGTTATTGATTTCTTCTTCAGCTTTATTAAGATCTATTCAATATTTTAGTGATTGTTTGATAATTGACTGACCATTAATTGTCATAACTTATATGATTTCGAATCAAAATCTGAAAGGCGAGATTTAAATATGTTGTAGTTGTTTAGACATAGGTTACAATCGTGGACGAAAGTACCCTGATACTTGTGTAGTATTTAAGATTATTGTTCTTAATCCTTCTGTGTGGTAAAATCTATCATAGAAATATAGAAGGTTTCTGCATAAGGTTGAGTTTTATATATCATAACCAGAATATAAGACAGATTAGTTAATCTGCTATCTTAATAAGAAAAAAAATCATTAGCATTGCATTAACGCGTGAAAGAGTGGATAGTTTAGGAGATTTGAAGCCCTATTTCCTTCATAACTGTTTTAAACCCAAGTATTGTCATTCTTTGTTTAAATTCCTGCAATTTACTTTAATTATAGTTCTTAGTTATAAATCCAAACAAAATAACAATTACCAAATAGACACTCTAGATTAGATAATTGGTACTTGACAAACCAGTCTCCCTGGACGATAACTCGGTCTTACAGACTTTTTCACTTGAACGATACGTGCACTTGCGTAAGCATCTAGAAATATCGCAATAAGTTTTTGGTGCCGTTGTCGGGGACTGGCGTACTGTTAATATCGAATTATCTAATTTTATTTCTAATTTGGTTTTTATTTTCTGTCTTTTTATTATATTTATTTTAGAACATTTTGTCGTGATCTGTTTGCTTGTTTTTGATCGATTTCAAGAACTTAGTTTATGCGAAGTAGTATAGGAGCAGACACTCCTATCCATCTGAACCCTGAGATTGAAAGATTGTGTAGACAGAACAGGAAAGCTAAGAGAATTGATGATTTTTTAGCAATGGAAAATCAGCAAAACAACAACGTGGGGAATGATGAGTTACCGGCTGTGATGAGACAAGTCTCGCACCCTGCAGAAAGGAGCTTAGAGGACTATCTGATGTCGAAAATTACAGGGGTGCAGACTTGCATCAGGCTTCCAGCGGTTGAAGCTAATAATTTTGAAATCAAACTAGCAATCTTGCACATGGTTCAAGGTTCAGTTCAGTTTGGGGGATTACCATCTGAAGATCCCCATATGCATCTAGCAAATTTTCTGGAGCTTTGTGCAACTTCTAAGGACAATAGTGTTACTGATGATGACATTCGGTCGAGACTCTTTCCATTCTCACTCAGGGATAGAGCAAAGATATGGTTGAACTCATTGCAGGCGAACTCCATTACCACATGGCAAGACTTGGCCCAGAAGTTTTTTGCCAAATTCTTCCCTCCATCCAAAGCAGAAAGGCTCAGAGGAGAGTTGAATAACTTTTACCAGCTGTAGGGAGAATCACTATATGATGCATGAGAGCGGTTTAAAGACTTACAGAGGAAGTGCCCGCATCATGGGATTGAGAAGTGGATGTTAGTCAACATATTCTACAATGGGTTGTATGGTACAACTCGTACCATTATTGATGTTGTTGTATGGGGGACGTTCATGAGGAAGAGTGTCAATGAGGCACATGATTTGCTAGAGGACATGGCCACAAACAACCATCAGAGGGCCGATGAAAGATCAGCAAGCAACAGGAAAGTGGCTGGGGTTCATGAGCTAGATGTTATCACTGCATTGACTGCCCAAGTTGCAACTTTGACAAAGCAGTTGCAGCAGAGCACCATGTCCGTTAAAGCTGTCCAGACACCAGTAAGTTGTGAGATTTGTGGGGGTCCCCATACTTTTGATAGGTGCACAACAGTGAATCCAAATAATGTACCGATGGAGCAGGTTCAGGCAGTTGAGAATTTTCAGAGGCCCTATAATAACCCTTACTCCAACATATACAATCAGGGGTGGAGAAATCAACCAAAATTTTCATGGAGGAATGACCAAGGGCACCAAGCGCAGTTTCAGGGCCAACATCAGAACCATCAGCCACAGAATCAGGCCTCTTCATCTCATCAGCCACAAGAGAAGCCTGATGAATTTAGAGCAGCACTGTTAACACTCACAAATTCTCAGACCCAATTCATGATAAAGACTAGGTCATCTATCAGAAATTTGGAGACACAGGTGGGACAACTGGCGAACATGTTGAACAATAGAGAGCAAAAAAATCTTCCCAGTAATACTGTGGTAAACCCAAGGGAGCAGTGCCAGGAAATAAGTTTGAGGAGTGGGAAACAGTTAGAGCAGGTTGCACCCCAACCAGTGGTTAAAAAGGAGAATGAAGTGGAGAAGATAGTTGATGCAGAGAAAGAGGGTTCTTGATGGCCTTCTATTTTAGAAAAAGTTCCACCAGATCATGAGGAATATCTGAGACAAAATTCTTTACCCTCAAAGACTTCAGAAGAAGGCTCTGGACAAGCAGTTTTTGAAATTTTTAGAGGTATTTAAAAAACTGCACATTAATCTTCTTTTTATTGAAGCTTTGGAGCAAATGTCAGCATATGTGAAGTTCATGAAAGACATCCTTTTTAAAAAGAGAAAGTTGACGGACTATGTGACAGTGGTGCTGACAGAGGAGTACAGTGCAATCTTGCAGAAGAAACTTCCCCCAAAGTTGAGAGATCCAGAGAGTTTCACTTTACCTTGCACTATAGGGAAAGTGACATGCAAGCGGGCTTTGTGTGATTTGGGGGAAAGTATCACCATGATGCCCTTTTCTGTGTTTCAAAGACTTGGGTTGGGGGAATCAAAGCCAACAACAGTCAACTTACAGCTTGTTGATCGCTCAATCGTGCATCTCTGAGGTATAATTGAAGACGTATTAGTGAAAGTGGGCAAATTCATCCTCCCTGCTGATTTTCTCATTCTTGATATGGAGGAAGATGAAAATATGTCCATGATCCTTGGGAGACCATTCCTAGCTACAGAGGGATCCCTCATTGATGTTGAAAAAAAGGAGTTAAAGCTCAGAGTCCAAGATTAGCAAATGGTATTCAAAGTTTTCAGACTACCCATCGAGTCACAAGCAAGTGACAAATGCTTTGCTGTTAGTATACTTGATAAAGTTGCTCCTCATGAAAGCTTCAAGGGTACTGATGCACGTGAGACAACAGTAAAGTCGTGTGAAGAACTTGATGGTAAGAATTCTGAACTTATCCCTGTGAAAAAGAAAAGGAGAAGGAGGAAGGGAATGATAATAAAATAGTTATGATGTGGGGACACTCTACCCCCTTGATTGAGTAAGAAAATTGTGTCCGGCTAAAAGACGTTAAAGACAGCGCTACTTGGGAGGCAACTCAATGCTTTTAATTATGTTATTTCAATTTTTGTTTTAATAGTTTTATTTTGTCTTGAACAGTCTCACGGTCTCGTTTTTGGTGTGTTTTTGGATGACAGATAAAGGCAGGGACCGACTCCGAGGAGAAAATGGCGAAAAATGCTGAAAACTGGAAAAATCGAATTTTCAGAGAATTAGAGTCGCAGTGCCTGTTCAGAGAGCCGCGACGCAAGAGAGGAATTAGCTCCAGTAATTCTACCGAGCAATTAGGGTCGCGGTGCATGGTCCAAGTACCGCGGCGCCTCCTTCGACTTTGTGCACAGTGATTTTTTCCGAAAGTTCAGAGTTGTGCCACCTATGCAATTTCAAGAAATTTCTCTCAGACTTCCGTTATGACCGTTGTGTTATGTTAGTAAGTTGTCCCTTTATTCTTAGTCTTTACACATTGAGGACAATGTGTCGATTAAGTTATGGGGTGTCTTATTTTGTTTTGTTATTTTGTTTTGAGTCTTTTTGTTTGTTTTAGGTGTTTATGAGTCATAATTTTTTATGGATCATGTATGTTGTAGTTGCTAAAGATATTGAGTGGATAAAGTGAGATAATGTAATGGAACTAAAAGCAATAATCTGTGTTCTTGAGTTAGATATTCCAAAAATTCATGACATCTAATTAGTTGGGATATTTGTGCTTAGTCTATGTGTTGTCAATTATGAAAAGAAAGATTGAAATGTCTAGAACACCTGTTTGCTTGTTATTTGAGGCGAAATAGTTAAGATATACATGTTTAGGGAAATGATTAAGGCATTCTTTGATAGCCCTTCTGACCATTCATTACCTACCCTGATATAAATTATATCACTAGTCACCCCTTTTGAGCCTAAAATAATATCTTTGTTTAACACCCTATGATTCACTGATTGTGCCATGAGTGATAATTGAAAGTTATTGAGATGAAAAGTGTTGAAAAAGCAATAAAAAGAGTGTGAAACTTTGATGCACCCCACTAAGAAATATGCTAAAGCCTAAGTTTGGGGGTGCTTGTTATTTATAATGTGTCTCATTTTCTCAAAAAAAAGAGGGGAGAAAATAGGTATGCGACTAATAAGAAAGTCAAAAAGAAGAAAAAGGAGTTGAATGAAAAATGCTTATGGTACGTAATTTGAGCCTAAATGTCAATTTTTATCTACCCCTGCCTAAGCGTACATTACAACCCTTGAAAGTCCTGATGATCTCTAATGTGTATGTCTATAATTAGTGGAGAATAGCAAGTAAACAGGTCTATAGAATTTTGGGAAAGATGGAATGAAATTGACATGCATAGGTTAGGTGTTTGTATTTCCAGTGATCATGACATAATTAAATTTGTGAAATATCTAACTTGAAATTCTAGATTGCTAAATATTCATGTTATGTATGTTTTAACATATTATCCCAGTTTTCATCCATAATTTTGAGGAAGCATTGCTATAGCTACTTGATTCACTTCATTGAGTCTCTATTTGATTTTGTTTTTGTTTTTTGTTTAGTGCTTTACTCGAGGGCGAGTAAAATGTAAGTTTGGGGGTGTTTGTTAAGTGTATTGTATACACTCTTTTGAGTCCTTTTTAGTTAAGTATTTTCCTCTTTTCATTTGTGTTTAGTATAATATTAGGTTGTTCTTATTTCTTTTGAGTCACAGCGATCCTAAAGGAGCAAATACCGAATTGAGGATGAAATTGCACAATCAAGGCAAAAGCAATCAATCAAAGAAGTCTTGAGAATCTCGGAATGAAATTTAAACAAAATTACAATGTCAACCGCATGGGGTCTACAAGGCTAATTTGCAGAAGTTGCTCGGAGTTAGAGACGCGACTCCCAGGTAGAAGGACCGCGGTGCTTGGAGTGAAGCACCGTTGTTCCAAAATGAAGCACCGCGGCGTAGGAATTCTAGTGACTACCAGTTGTTTTCGGCTGAATTAGGGCCGCAGTGCTAGGCATCAGCACCGCGGTGCCGACGCGAATATTTTAGGTTTCTGGGCCGAATTTCAGTAAGGGTAAGAGGGTCCGAAGTAAGGTTTTTCTTAAATATAAATACTCTAAACCCTGTCATATTTTATATCATACTTTGGAGAGGCAAAGAAGGAGGCCACAAGCTACAATTGGAGACTCTTGTTCAAGTTCTTTCTCATTCATTTATTTTAATTTCAGTTTATGTTGGATTGTAAATTAGTTCTTGACATGAAAATGTTTAAGAGCTAATTACTTTATTTGGGTTTTCCGTCGAATTTTCTTGAAACTCTTTCATATAGTTAATGCATAGTTATTGATTTCTTCTTCAACTTTATTATGATCTACTCAATATTGTAGTGATTGTTTGATAATTGACTGACCATTAATTGTCATAACTTATATGATTTCGAATCAAAATCTGAAAGGCGAGATTTGAATATGTTGTAGTTGTTTAGACATAGGTTACAATCGTGGACGAAAGTACCCCGATACTTGTGTAGTATTTAAGGTTATTGTTCTTAATCCTCATGTGTGGTAAAATCTATCATAGAAATATATAAGGTTTCTGCATAAGGTTGAGTTTTTATATGTCCTAACCGGAATATAAGACAGATTAGTTAACCTGCTATCTTAATAAGAAGAAGAATCATTAGCATTGCATTAACACGTGAAAGAGTGGATAGTTGAGGAGATTGGAAGCCCTATTTCCTTCATAACTCTTTTAAACCCAAGTATTATCATTCTTAGTTTAAATTCCTCCAATTTACTTTAATTATAGTTCTTAGTTATAAATCCAAACAAAAGAACGGTTCCCAAATAGATACTCTAGATTAGATAATCGATACTTGACAAACTAGTGTATGTGGACGATAACTCGGTCTTACAGACTTTATTACTTGAACGATGCGTACACTTGCGTAAGCATCTAGAAATATCGCAACAAAGGCACACAATAATTTTTCTTAGCTCAGAACTATTTTAGGGCTCAGATTTCGATTTGCATGTACTCAGATTTTAGTTTGCACACAGTGAAAGTTTTAGGGCTCAAATTTAGGGCTAAGAACGAAAGAACCAAGGAAGAAAGTAAGATTTAGGGCTAAGAACGAAAGATAAACTCAGATTTCGGTTTGAAATATGTATGGAAGTTTAGTCGCAATGTGTTATGGACAGAATTAGGGCTCAAATTTTGGTTTGAAAGAAAGAGGCAGTCCCGGTTTATGCAAATAATTTGACCTAATGATTTATTTAGATGGGCTGATTTTAAAGGGTTGGGTCGGGTCGAGTCCAAAAAAAATGGGCGATGATAAAGCAAATCACCTGACGTGGCCAGTTCAAATAACTTGTCATATATGCATCGTAAATTTATGACAGTTTATATAACTGTCACACTTATGTCATATGTGTGTTGACCGCACACTATGTGACAGTTACAATAATCATCATAATATAACTGTCACCGTATGTCATTTTTCTCGTAGCGTAGAATTGATGAAGGACCGTCCTCCGCTCCTCATTCATTTCGCCCTTGCGTGGGATTGATTTTTTTTATATATTTCCCTTCTCTTTATTATGTACCGCACATTTTGACTATGTCTTGTAATTCCATAAGGGAACCTGATTAATTTGTGAATATTTTATGGGGACAATGGAATGGTTTATATTTTCCATATTCACCCTTCAATCAGTAGGCCTACCTTTGGCATAAAAAGGTCACATGCCTATAGAATGCGCTCTTTAAACCGTTTATGTGATATAATTATTTGTGTGTTATACCTGCTTTCATGAGTTTCGTCTAAATTATGATTAATCTGTGTTCTACTCCAAATATCTCTTTAGATCATTTTAAGCATATTCTTAAACAAAAACAAATCTCAAAGTCCTTCCAAATTAATCCAAGTTGCTTCTAAGTCTCTCAGAAAAGAGTATGGCCGTCGCCAAATTTGCGATGACCACAATCCATCCAACTGACCGTCATAATCCTAATCTTTTTTTCCTTCATAAAAGGTTGACTTGTTGACGTGGACGTTCAAGACACCCTTAGTTTCATAATTCCAGTAGTTGACCGGGTCAGTGATGAAGAAACTGAGGACACACTTCAGGAGAAGCTTGATAAGAAGAGAAATATGGTCAATAAAAAGCTCAAAGAGGATGATGAAGTACTAGCATAAGTCAGAAAACCACTCGATGGGGTCTAAAAAGTTTAGCATTACATCATGAATCTTTCTGACATTTGAAATCCTTTATTGTGTGATTATGTGATATTATTTGTGACTGAAATATCTTCTATGCATTGACCAATGCTATCACATATTCCCTTTCTCTTCTGGACACTTAAAGCTCTTTAAAACCAGTGGGCAATTTCTGAGATATGTTTTTCAACAAATAAAATGAGTTCAATTCTGTGCATTTTCCTTACCTATTGTTCTGGGTAGCTTAAACCTCTACTTGTGTCTTAAATGATCTTACTTCTCATTCATGTTCAACTAGAACAGTATAAATGAAAAGAATTTTGGTTGTAAGTCAGTATGATATCTTGTGTTACCTCTGTTAAGAAGGCTATTACTTGTCTTTTATTTTCTTTTATTTCCTGTGTGTAAGAGGATAACTTATTTTTTTCATACACTGTCTTGCTTGTTGAAACTGGTTCAGAGTCTCAAATATGTTTGTGGAGCACTGTGTTGTTCTTGTCTTGTTCAAGTTGAAAGTCTTCCCTGTTCAATTTTAGGATTACAGGTATGTTTGGATTACATTATTTCAAAGGTCATCATACATTGCATATGGGATTAGACAATAGGCTATGATAAGTTGCGGTCTTTGAAATAGTTCGATTTGTTGATTGTGTGCAGTATATTGATTATATACTGTGTATACTGCATTGCTTTGCTTAAATTTCACTCGTGTTGAATCATTACCCTTTATGTTTGTTGCTCAAACCATTTGAAGTAGTATGTTTGGGAAATCTGGACTTGTTACGTCTAGTTATCTTCTGCTACTCCTTTATATTAAGGGTGTATACATCCTATGTATTTCTCTGTACATGCTATGTATATTTGGACTGTTGATGACCTTTAAGATGGTATAAGTTGGTTTGTCCATTTTTACGCAAAATGCTTTGATTGTGTAATGAACATATGTAACCTCTTGGCCCCTTTTCATACCTGACTAGAAATGCCTCTTCTGATATTTACTCTCTAAATCTCTATGTTAGTTGATGTGATGAGCCTTTTTTTTCTTTCTTCCTTTCCCTTTTGTATGAGGATATATACAACCTAGTATACCTTGAATATTGCTAAGTCTACAAGGGTATATACACTCGGTATACTTTGTACATCACTGAGTGTACAAGTGTGTGTATTCTGAGTCATACAAGGTTGTTTAATGAAGTTAAAGGGTAAATGTGTTTATGTTTATTATGATGTGTTGTTTGATAAGTAGGATGTGTTGTTTGATAAGTAGGATGTATACAAATTCTTTTCTTGGTTTTTAAAAGTTGAATCAAACTTTTGGGAAAGCACAAATTCAAAACGATTTTCTATGTGTTTAAAGAGCTGAAACAATTGGATTTGGAAGATAAAAATTGGTTTCTGCTTTAGCAATACAATTTTCGATTTTCAAAAAGGCTTTAAGTGAAAAATCGATTTCAACTATGGTATTTTTCAATACCATGTTTGATTTTGAAATAAAGAATAATTTTGTAAAGTTTTTCCCTTATTTGGAAAGAATATGTGGCTTAAACAAACAGAAGAGATACACTTAAATTATTTTAGAATTAATTCAAGGAAAACAATTTGCATTATTTTGGGCCAAGTATAAGCAGAAATCTACTCAAAAGAAAATTTGAGTGTGTTTGGACTAAGAAAGTAATACAAGTGTTAAACCCCTCTGAGTTATTTGAGTCAAACTCAACCAATTTTCCCTAAAAATCAATGTGATTTTAACTTCTTTATTAAACATTTCTTTCAAATGAGCAATGGATAAACAAGTAGAGGCAAGACTTTACTTAAACTATTTTATATTTTATACATATCCCTTTTAAATTGTTTTTAAGCAACTATATACTCTTAGCCTCAAGTTGTAAAGCACATAGGTATACTACATTGTGAGGATCCCTTCTGAGTTGTCTAACACCTTCTTTGGGGAATCACTTGTCACGTCCCAAAATCATATTTGTGTCATGAGGGCACCTACCCTAAACCCATAGGCGAACCCCAAAACATGCAAGTTGAATATCTGCATAAAGTGCGAAAAAATCTGAGAAAATACCCCAGTACTTAAAGGGCCTTAATAACTTAACAAGAATAAGTCTACGTGCTTCTAAGTGCAGGCAGCTATTACAACCTTTGTTTGAAGTAAAAAAAAGACAAAAAATAAAAGGTAGAGAGGAATCCATTGCTGGGAAGACATCAACAACTCACCCTGGACTCCAAGATAGTGCTCTCCAACAGTCGTCCAGACCTCAACGCTCAACTCGCGCTCGGATCTGTACCTACACACAGAAGGTGAAGTAAGTGTAGAGTGAGTACAAAAAGCATGTGTACCCAACAACATTATTTATCAAACCTACCTATAGAGGTGGTCAGGGTTGGTACTTCCGATACTTCTTTTATTGCTTAGTTAGTCAAAATATATAGTTTATAAGCATTTAAATCTTGTAAGTAGAGATTCTATGACTAAGTCAACCACAAAATTCATCACTTTACAGAGAATTATCATAAAGTTTCTATCTTTAACTCAACAGGGAAGCGTATATCTATACAATTCTAACCTTTACTCAAATAGGGCATCTAAACACACAAAGGTTCCATCTTTTCATCATTTACATTAAAGAAGTCGTAAAGATTCTATCGATGTTTCCTTTATAAGCGAGTAAAACCATAAAGATTACACATTTATATCATTCGAGCACATATGGAATTATGTTCACATCAACAAGTATAAATGATATGAAATGCAAGATAAATATGTGTTATGCAATGGCCATATGCATCCGGTACACACACGTTTCTCTAGTAGGTTTCAATGAGGACACATGAGGTCTATATACCTACTCGGAATCATTTCTTATCGGGTCACAACTCTGAGGCTGTAATATCATCATTATCACTCTTTTCATGTACCATATCCAAATACCCGCCTTCAAGGCTCCTTTCATGTACCTCATCAATCATATGTCAATAATATTATGAATACATGTAATGGATATGCGTTGTTAGGGCGATTTCCAAATGCTCACGCAAGTGTACGTATCGTTACAAGTAATATAGTCTGTAAGACCGAATATCGTCCACAGAGACTGGTTTTCAATTACCGAACATCTACTCTATGTTATCTATTTGGCTAACAATAGTTTGTTTGGTTTTTTTATCTAACACTACTAGCTAGAGTAATTGCAAGAGTTAAACTAAGTAAGCTTTGTTTTAAATCAGTTATGGTGGAAATAGGGCTACCAATCTCCTCAACTATCCACTCTTTCACGTGTTAATGCAATTCTAATGATTCTTCTTCTTATTAAGATAGCAGGTTAACTAATCTGTCATCATATTCTGGTTAGGACATACGAGAGCTCAACCTTGTGCAGAAACCTTCTATATTTCTATGATAGATTTTACCACACAGGAAGATTAAGAACAATAACCTTAAATACTACACAAGTATCGGGGTACTTTCGTCCACGATTTTAACCTATGTCTAGACAACTACAACATATTCAAATCCCCCCTCTCAGATCTCGATTCAAAATCATATAAGTGATGACAATTAATGCCCAATTAATTATCAAGAAATCAAAACAATATTGAATAGATCTTAATTTGCTGAAGAAGAAATCAATAACTATGCATTAACTATATGAAAGAGTTTCAAGAATATTCAATTGGAAAACCCTACTAAAGTAATTAGCTCTTAAACATTGTCATGTCAAGAACTAATACAAAATCCAACATAAATTGAATTGAAATAAAAAAAGGAAAAGAACTTGAATGTAGTATCCAATTGTGTTCTCCAATTCTTGTCTTGTGATGTGTGTTATGAGATATGAGGTGTGTCCCTTATAAAATCTGTCCCAAGGGTTTAAATATGCTGCAAAAATTGTGTGCCCTGGACCCTTCTGCCCCTGGCCAATTTCGCCTCGGATCTGGAAAAACGCGCCGCGGCTCCGGAAAACCTGAGAACAAATCAGAGCACGCAGCACATTCAGCGTCGCGGCGCCGGCGACCTCCTTTGCCCGTTTTTCGGTTTTTCATCATTTTCTCGTCCGGACTTCGTCTGATTTCTTCTATACTTCCCGGGACTTCTTAGGCTTCATTTCTTGACCCTTTTAGTGTGCAATTTCATCTCAATTAAGTTCAATTCATCTTCTTTTTGGCATTTCTCCATTTGAGACCGTTGTGACTCAAAAGAAAGAAAAATAGACCTAATACTATACTAAACACAAACGAAATGAGTAAAAGACTAACTAAAAATGACTCAAAAAGTGTATATAAAATATGCCTAACAAATACCCAAAAACTTAACCTTTACTAGCACTCGAGTAAAGCACTAAATAAAAACAAAATCAAATAAAAGACTTAATGAAATGGATCAAGTAATCATAGCAATGCTTCTTCAAATTCATGAATGAAAGTTGGGATAATATGTTAGAATATTCATAGCATGAATATTTAGCAATCTAGAGTTCAAGTTAGATATTTCGCAAATTCACTTAGATCATGATCAATTGGAAATACAAACACCTAACCTATGCATGTCAATTTCATTCCATTTTCCCCAAAATGCTATAGATTTATTTACTTGCTATTCTCCACTAATCATAGACATACACATTAGAGATTATCAGGACTTTCAAGGGTTGTAATGTAGGCTTAGATAGGGGTAGATAAAAGTAGGCATTTAGACTCAAATTACGTACCATAAACATTTTTTCATTCAACTCCTTTTTTCTTCTTGTGATTTTCTTTTCAGTCTCATACCTATTTTATCCCCTCTTTTCTTTTGAGAGAATGAGACACATTATAAATAACAAGCACCCCCAAACTTAGGCTTTTGCATATTTTTCATTGGGGTGCATCAAATTTTTACTTTCTTTTTATTGCTTTCTTCAACACTTTTCATCCCAAGAATTTTCAACTTTTGACTTATGGCACAACTTAGGGAATCATAGGGTGTCAAACAAAGATATTATTTTAGGCTCAAAGGGGCTGACTAGTGATACAATTTATGTCAGGGTAGGTAATGAATGGTAAGAAGGGATATCAAAGAAATGTCTGAATCATCTTCCTAAACATGTATATCTCAACTATTTCGCCTCAAATAACAAGGAAAAAGAATTTCTAGACATTTTTTCAACCTTTCTTTCCATAACTGACACACATAGGCTAATCACAAATATCCCAAATAATTAGAAGTCATGAATTTTTGGCACATCTATCTTACACACACAGATTTTTGCTTTCTATTACATTACATTATCCCACTTAATCCATTAGATATCTTCAGCAACTACAACATGCTTGATCCATAAAAAAAATTACGACTTAAAAACACATAAACAAACAACCAAAAAGACAACGAAAAGACTCAAAACAAAAGACAAAGTAAGATACCCCCAAACTTGATTGACACATTGTCCCTAATGTGTAAAGACTGAAAATTAAAGGGACAACTTACAGACACAAAACAACGATCCACGGAGTGCAGGGAAGAATTTTTGAAATTGCACAACTTGGGACCCTCTGAACTTTTGGCGCCGCGGCCCAGCTTGTTGTCGCCGCGGCTCTGATGACGGGAATTATTCTCTAAAGTTCTGGAATCGCGGCCCTACATTTTGGCACCGCGACACTTGTGCCAGTTGTTTCTCATCCTGCATTTTTCTCAATCCCTGCTTTTATCTGTCATCCACAAACACTCAACATACCAGATCGTGAGACTGTTCAAGTCAATATAAAACAACTTAAAACAAAAATTGAAATAAAATAATTAAAACATTGGGTTGCCTCCCAAGTAGCGTTGTCTTTAACGTCTTTTAGCTGGACGCAGTTCACTTACTAAATCAAGGGGGTAGAGTATCCCCTCCACATAACCATCTTAGCACCAATCGTTTCATCTTCCTCCTCTTCTTTTTCACAGTGTTATTTTCAGAAGCATTTACCATCTTGGCATCTTTCACCATTTCCTTGGCCTTACTCATAGGTTCTACGTTTTGCTTTAATGGTATCCCACGAGCAACAGTACTCGTGTTGCTTTTCTCAGGCACAACCTTGTCAACTATCCCAATAACATAACATTTATCCATAACTTGAGGTTCAGTGGGTGGCTTGAAAACTTTGAAGGTCATATCTGGCTCAGGTGGTGACTTGAACACTTTAAAGGTCATATCTTCACCTTGAACTCTGAGTTTTAGCTCTCCTTTTTCAAAATCAATCAATGCCCTCCCCGTGGCTAGGAATGGTCTCCCAAGGATCATTGGTATTATCTCATCTTCCTCCATATCAAGAATGAGGAAGTCAGCAGGCAAGATGAATTTGCCCACCTTTACCAATACATCTTCAATTATTCTTCTAGGGTGCACAATAGAGCGATCAGCTAGCTGAAAGTGGATTTTTGTTGGCCTTGCTTCCCCCAAACTAAGTTTTTTAAACACAGAAAGGGGCATAAGGTTGACACCTGCCCCCAAGTCACACAGGGCTTGCTTGCATGTCACATTCCCTATGGTGCAAGGTAAGGTGAAACTCCCTGGATCTTTCAATTTAGGGGGAAGTTTCTTCTACAAGATAGCACTGCACTCCTCTGTAAGCGTTATTGTCTCATAGTCTGTCAGCTTCCTCTTCTTAAACAGGATGTCTTTCATGAACTTTACATAAGCTGACATTTGCTCCAAAGCTTCAATGAAAGTGAGATTGATATGAAACTTTTTGAAGATCTCTAAAAACTTGGAAAACTCCTTGTCTAAGGACTTCTTCTGCAGTCTTTTAGGGTAAGGAATTTTGTCTACATATTCCCTCATGACTACCAGTGGAGCCTTCTCTAAAATAGGGCAGTCATTTGTAACCCCCTCCTTCTCTACCTCGGTTATCTTCTCCGCCTCATTCCCCTTTTCTCTAACTGGTGGAGATCCAACCTGCTCTAATTGCTTTCCACTTCTCAAACTGATTATCTGGCATTACTCTCTTGGATTCATCACTATATCACTGGGAGAGCCCCCTGAGGTCTGTCATTCAACTTCTCTGCCAACTGCCCCATCTGAGTTTCCAAGTTCCTAATAGAGGATCTTGTTTATGTCATGAACTGCTTGGTCTCTGTCATAAATTATGTTTGGGTATTGGCCAAGGCTGAAATTAAGGACCTGGTTTCCGCCATGAATTGAGTCTGAGAGTTGTCTAAGGTCAACAGTGTTGCTTTTATGTCATCTGGCTTCTCTTGTGGGGCTGGTGGGCTGAACTACTGTGAAGATGAGGCCTGAAACTGTGGTTGCTGCCCTTGGTCATTCTTCCATGAAAAAATTAGGTGATTTCTCCACCCCTGATTATATGTATTGGAGAATGCATTGTTAGAGGGCCTCTGAAAATTTCCCACAGCCTGACATTGAGTCTGTTCCATTGGGATCAGTTGTTAGACATCTATCGAAGGTGTGTGGACCCCCATAAATCTCACAAACTGCTTGCATCTGGACCGTCTTTATGAACATGGTATTCTGCTGGAGCTGCTTAGTCAAGAGAGTAACTTGTGCATTCATTGCAGTGATGGAATCTAGCTCATGAACCCCAACTGCTCTTCTACTACCTGTTCCTCTATCATCTGGCAAGTGATTGTTCATGGCCATGTCTTCCAACATGTCATGGGCTTCATGTGTTGTTCTCTTCATGAAGGTGTCACTTGCAACTGCATCAATAATTGTCCTAGTAGTCCCACTTAGACCATTGTAGAAAATGTGCACCAAGTTCCACTGCTCAAGACCATGATGTGGACACTTCCTTTGTAAATCTTTAAATCGCTCCCAAGCATCATATAATGATTCTCCATCCATTTGATAGAAATTGTTCAATTCTCCCCTAAGCCTTGCTGCCTTAGCTTGGGGGAAGAACTTGGCAAGAAATTTTTGGGCTAAGTCTTGTCATGTAGTGATGGAGTTCGCTTGTAATGAGTTCAGCCAGCACTTTGCTCTATCCCTGAGTGAGAATGAGAAGAGTCTCAACCGAATGACGTCATCAGTAACACCATTGTATTTGAAGGTTGCACACAGCTCCAGAAAATTTGCTAGATGCAAATGAGGATCTTCAGACGGTAATCCCCTAAACTGAACTGAGCTTTCAACTGGTTTGATTTCAAAGTTATTAGCTTCAACAGCTGGAAGAATGATGCAAGTCTGCACCCCTGTAATAGTTGGCATCACATAATCCCTCAAGCTCCTTTCTGCAGGGACTTGTCTTAAGACTGGAGATAACTCATCATCCACCAAATTGTTGTTTCGCTGATCTCTCATTGCACAAAGGGTCCCTTGTCCTTCCTGCAAGTGATAAAAAACAAGAAAAACAGATCACGACAAAATGTTCTAAAATAAAGAAGTAAAAAAAACAAAGTAGAAATAACAATACATAGTTCGATATTGAAAGTACACAAGTCCCCGACAACGGTGCCAAAAACATGTTAGGACGATTTCCAAATGCTCACGCAAGTGTACGTATCGTTACAAGTAATATAGTCTGTAAGACCTAATATCGTCCACAGAGACAGATTTTCAATTAACGAACATCTACTCTATGTTATCTATTTGGCTAACGTTAGTTTGTTTGGTTTTTTTATCTAACACTACTAGCTAGAGTAATTGCAAGAGTTAAACTAAGTAAGCTTTGGTTTAAATCAGTTATGGTGGAAATAGGGCTTTCAACCTCCTCAACTATCCACTCTTTCACGTGTTAATGCAATTCTAATGATTCTTCTTCTTATTAAGATAACAGGTTAACTAATCTGTCATCATATTCCATTTAGGACATACGAGAGCTCAACCTTGTACAGAAACCTTCTATATTTCTATGATAGATTTTACCACACAGGAGGATTAAGAACTATAACCTTAAATACTACACAAGTATCGGGGTACTTTCGTCCACAATTTTAACCTATGTCTAGACAACTACAACATATTCAAATCTCCCCTCTCGGATCTCGATTCGAAATCATATAAGTGATGACAATTAATGGTCAGTTAATTATCAAGCAATCAAAACAATATTGAATAGATCTTAATCTGCTGAAGAAGAAATCAATAACTATGCATTAAATATATGAAAGAGTTTCAAGAAGATTCAATTGGAAAACCCTACTAAAGTAATTAGCTCCTAAACATTGTTATGTCAAGAACTAATACAAAATCCAACATAAACTGAATTGAAATAAAGAAAGGAAAAGAACTTGAATGTAGTCTCCAATTGTGTTCTCCAATGTTTGTCTTGTGATGTGTGTTATGAGATACGAGGTGTGTCCCTTATAAAATATGTCATGAGGTTTAAATATCTTGCAAAAATCGTGTGTCTGGACCATACGCTTGCCAATTTTGCCTCGAATCTGGAAAAACACGCCGCGGCTCCGAAAAACCTGAGAACAAATCAGAGCACGCAGCACATTCAGTGTCGCGGCGTCGGTGACCTCCTTTGCCAGTTTTTCTGTTTTTCATCATTTTCTCGTCCGGACTTCATCTGATTTCTTCTATACTTTCCGGGACTTCTTAGGCTTCATTTCTTGGCCCTTTTAGTGTGCAATTCCATCTCAATTAAGCTCATTTCATCTTCTTTTTGACATTTCTCCATTTGGAACCGCTGTGACTCAAAAGAAAGAAAAATAGACCTAATACTATACTAAACACAAATAAAATGAGTAAAATACTAACTAAAAATGACTCAAAAAGTGTATACAAATATGTCTAACATGCGTATACCATGTAGATGCCACAAACCAATTCAATTTATCAAGACAAGTCTTTTTTCATAACTTAGACGAGATGTATATTTATTAATGCATGACAAGTCATACATTAAGGAACCTATCAATCATGGCTAACATAGCCCATCTAAACAACAATCATACCAACCTAACTGGATTTATAAACCACTCTTTGAGGCTCGAAGGCTAAACAAATAGTCTCTGTCACAAGTATAACTACTTTCTATTTTAATTACCCTTTATATGTACATTGATACCCACACAAATACTCGTCACCTTACGAGTATGGGACCCCCAATTCCCCCATTATGCCCATTAATTAAATAAACCAACATAAAATACTACATAAGGGTCTAGTAAGTATCAATTTGTCTGAATCTGAAGCTGAAGAGTCACTCCACAGCCTTGCCTTTCCTTTAAGCTTCCAAATGAGCTCAATCTGTTCAATTATGATTTCTACATAAGAATACGAGTCTAACAACACTCATAAATCCTAAAAAGGATTTTGGGTCCAAAAAGCCTACCCAAAATCCAGTCCCAAACCCTAAAGCTCAAAATAATAATTTTATTGTGAAAATGAGTTCACCTTGGTCAAAATAGTATTGTACGAGGTCACACGAATCCAACTGCACCCATATTACTATGCTTTAGCCCGTAACTACAAATAAACCCAAAAATGTGATCTCGGGCCCACAAGGGTAGAACTGAAATTCAAGCCTAAAATCACCTTACTCATAGTCTAAAAAGTCCATATCCGAAAAATCATCAAATTCTAATCTCAATTGGACCTTCAATTTTGTAAAACTCATCAAACCCATTTTCATGAAAAAATCCTCCATTTACCACTCAAAAACCAATCATATAATCATAAACCAAGGAAAGAAATCAATGAAATCACTTAGATCATGGTTTAGATCTGTTACACCCCGTAAATCCAGGACATGTATAGGAGAATAGACGGGAGAACGCAAGACTTAAAAATTTGAACGAAAGAAAGAATTGTTTTCCAAAGGAAAAATCTTCCGAACCCCGGGAAGGAAAATTATTCGTTAAGGAGAATTGGATTCTCAAATTTGTTATTTAAGACTTTTAGAATTTATCGGAATTATGAAATTTTATTTTCAGAGTTGGATACGTGGGGCCCACCCGAGAAATTTTACGTTTTTGTGGGGCTCACTAGATTTCCGATATTTTGACCAATTATGGAAATTTCGAGAAACAAAATATTTTAGACCAATGGGAGGGCGACACGTGTCACCCTCCACATGGGCTTGTTGGATGAAGAAAAATGGACCAAGTCAAGGGTCAAGTTAGCTTGAGATAATTGACCACATCCTAGCCTTCCATTTGGATTAATCTTAGCCCTTGGATGCCTTATATAACTATACTAGTAGCAAGACAAGCACACAACACTTAGAGAAAAAAAAATCATTTCTTGTTCTTGAGAGAGAGCTCTCGGCTAGGGTCCTCTTTCCACACAAAAAAAATTGTTTGTTGTTCATAATTCACAATACTTAAACCCAAGGTTCCTAGAGGTATTATAAGGATATCTCAATACAAAAATCCCGGAAAAACTACGTTTTTACGTTAGTCGCAACATGAAAACCTAAGGGGGTTTTCATAGTTGGAGTTGATACTTGAAGAGGGGTTCTTCATAAGCTTCTAAGGGTTGCTTGGAGTGGATTGAGATGACAAAAAGAGGAGCTAAAGTTGCTAAGGATCGACTTGAAGTCTTGGATAATATTTGGGCTTATTGAGGTAAAACCTTCGTCTTCTTAATGTAATTGAAGATTACATGTTATAGTAGTTGATAGACGAGCATGTGATATATAGAATGAAGTTTGAAAAGATTTGGATCATGTTGAGATGTTAAACCAAAAATTGGCATGCTAGCCATTAAAGTTGTAAATCAATTCGGTTATTGGTTATAATCGTTACATGTTATATAAGGAAGAGAATATAGTTGTTTTAATTGATTGTGACTTATATAACATGTTGGAATAACGATTTGGATTAGAAAGGAAATGAAAAGACTATATGTTGTTACACATTATAGCCGAGAATGGCCATTGAATTATTGGACTGTTTTATACAATTGTGAGGCAGAATTTTACACGTCCTGTTAGGCGTGTAATCCCCTTTGATTAGTTGATTGGTTGAGCCTTAAATGTGGCATGTTGGTTATTGATTTCGGGCCTTGAAAAAGGTGGAAAAGTACGTAGAAACAAAGGAAGTGCTGCCCAATTTTCCGTAGAATAAGAGACTTTATACTTAGTAGAATTATTCTACGATAGAATGCTAGAAATTGATAGACGTATTATGGTCATTATAGGTTGACATCCTACGTGCGGCATATTGGACATAGCAAGTCCATTCTTTTGTACTCTTTAAAAGGTTTGCGAAAAATATGGGTATGAGTCCCTGTTACTCATACCATACTAAATACACCCACTTAAGTATAAACAACACCACTTAAATGAATTAAGTCACAACCCTAACATTCTTAATTTCGTGATACATTAACCATTAGTTAACTTGATAATTTGAATAGTTAAAATAAACAATCAAATAAACAAACAAACTTGGTTACCATAGAAGTAAGGTAATTAGTAAAGACATAATACAACGTGAATGGTATAATTTCTCATCGTATTTCTTGTGGGATTCGGCTCCAATCTAGTTGGGTTACTATATTTGACAATGGTCACGTTATGCCATTTTAAGGTGTAATTTGGGCGAGATCAAATTTTGGCGCCGTTGTTGGGGAATACGGTCTTGAAATTTTCTATTTATAGTATTATTACTTTGCTAAGAACTTTATTTCTAAATTTATATTTACTTATTGTTTTGTGTTGTAAGTAATATGGCGGAGTTATTCGATGATGAGGAAAACGTAGAGATTACCAGCTTTGCTAATATCATCCGGCCTCCCTAAATTCTGAGGAACACAAGTTTCCATATAACCTCCACCATGCTACACATGCTCAACAACAAGGGCCTATTTGGTGGATCAACATCCAACAACCCAAATAGGCACAATTCAATGAGTTGTGCATTGCATTTCATCATCCCAACGTGTCTGAGGAAGCCGTGAAGCTAAGGTTCTTCGCCTTTTCTTAAATGGAGGAGGCTACTATTTGATTGGATGAATTTCCTTTCGAGTCCATCAGTACATGTACCGAGTTGGTAGAGACATTCCTTGAGAGGTTCTTCCCGTCGGCTCGCATGCTCCAACTCTGAGATGAGATCTTGACGTTCCCTCAATTACCGGGTGAAGCCTTGCATGAAGCATGGCTGCAGGTTAAAAAAGAAGCTCAAACAGTACTACAATCATGGTTTAAGTGATGATGTCTTACTCCAAACATTCTATCAGACACTAGATTCGATCAATAAGTAGTGGCTAATAACATAGCGGATGATTTCTTAATGGATAATTCAATTACGGTAGTGAGTGAGCTTCTTGATAAGCTAACAAAGACAAATCATTCTTGGCATACGAGATTATCGGAGGTAGTTTGGGGTGGTCCCTCTAATGTGCTTTGTAGGGAGACGTTGAAGAAGAAGGAAGAGAGGGACGAGATAATGGACCCAAATGGTGGTCCTTACCAAACATGTAATGAAAAAGGAACTCAATAAAATGAATGTGGTTACTAGCATGGGTCCTAATCAAAGTGAAACTGAGGTGATACTCTATGATCATGAGGGGTACAATGAAAATGAAAAAGATGTGAACTTCATGAATAACTTGCAAGGGGTGGGTGGGTTCCTGCCCTAATTACCAAATATTGGGACAACCGTAGTGATCTAGTAATTAAGAGGGGAATCAAGGTTAGAGAAATGATCAAGGCGACTCTAATTGTAGAGAGATGAATGAAGGGGTTGAGAGAGAGCAACAACAATGGATACTAAAACCGTAACTCCAACCCTTACGTTTCACCAAGCAGGCAAGCTTACCAACAACCTACCCAACCTCCTCCTTACCACAATCGTGAGTCTACTTGCAATCCCGCTAGTTTAAAAATTGAAGAGATGCTATTAAGGGTGTTGAAAAATCAAGACAAGTTCGACCCAAATATTATTAAACGTATGGACGATATATTTTGCTATGCATATGTGCTACCAGATAGTAATGTTATAGTGTGCCTTACAGATGGTCTACCTTGCAACTCGTAAGATCAACTTTGTATTCTATCATTGGTCTAATGCACCACATATGATTACAGTTAAAACATATGTTTCAGACACAGAACATGAGATACTCATAACTTCACTTCTCTTGTTTATTTCAGTTATTTGTTACAGTTTCAGTATTTATTACCTGTTTATTTATTTGGGTTGCCCTTTTCCGAGCATCCCACTTATAGTTCTTTCTTTTAATTGCTTTACATACCAGTATAGTTCAAATATTTTACTTTGTTAAAAGTTAAGAAGCTTGATTAATTAATTATACAATGATTCGTCTTAATCAAATTTTAAAATTTGGTTAGATATCAAATCAAGGAAACAATAAAGGGTGCTAATGCCCGGAAACGTCCATCAAATGGCATGCAGGACAAACATAGTCATACAACCAAAATATTTTCCAAACAGCGCACAAACCCACTACAAAAACATCAACATTGAAAAGAGGGACGTTGATGGGGAACATTTGCCACCAGAAAAGCCAGCAGAAGCGTTGTAGGATAGGGGCGTCTCTTCACGCAGATCTTCGATATCAGCTTTAGCTGCCCCCAGATCCAACTTTGCACCAACGACGACCAAGGAATTGAATGTAACTATGAATAGAGATTTAGATGTAGAATAGGAAAAGAATTTTCCTATTGTACCTTATATAGGCATATATATGCCTTCAATCAATAAGAATAATCAAGGGATTATTTCATTCAGGTTTCTTGGTTGATGATTTTATTTTACACTTGTCGCTTAATTCTTAAAGCAATTATACGGCTGTATATTAAGACGTCGAGTTATGATCAATTTGCATGGCTATATACATTATTTGATGAATGATTACTTGATTCGTGATATGGCAAAATTTAAAAAGTTGTATACACGAGCATATATCATCATTTTAAAAGCACAGTTTGTAGGTCCAATACCTTTAATCAATTTATCAACCAAACGTCCATAAACGCAACAACTATCATCACTGATAGAATATACTATGTAAATTGATATACACGGTTTCCCCTACTATGTATACCGTGTATATATTTTCCATATATACACGGTTTTCGCTTTTACTATATTTGTAGAATTCTTGTACATGTGTAATTATGGTAGTAATTTTGTATTAGAAAATGTATTAGTCTTGTATTAGAAAAAAGGTAGATTTAATTTTCATAGTTAAATATTGTATATCATGTATGTATACCTTTGACATTAATGAAAATAATCAAGGGACTATTCTCTTTCATGGTATCATCAGTCTAGGGCAAACTTTTCCTTCTCCAAATATTCTCCCTTCCGCCGCCCTACTCTACCAATTGGCTGACGACCGACCCCCTTCCCATCCCTTGAAATTTTTTTCCAAACCCCTAATTCTTCTCTTGTTCTTTCAATATGTCTACTTCAAAGAAAACCTTTCATTTTGTCCGTGCAGTCACTACAACAAATCGCCTCAAAGAGGGCGACTGATTTATACCAACAAGGGCGACAAAAAAATGCCTTGTATAATTGCCCTTTTTAATTTCACCAAATAGGGCCCTTAAAATATATCGTCGTGGTTGAAAATGCAAATAGGGCGACTTTATGTGTCGCCTTTTTAATTTCACCAAAGGGCAAGTCGCCCTTTTTGGTCCTCACCAAAGGGGACGACTTGAAAAATCGTCCTTGTTGATCTAAGAATTTAATTTTTGTTCAATTTGAAATCTATTTTTAAAGATTAAATCCATCAATAAATATTTTGTCTCAAAGGTCCTTGAATGACTAATTCAAGCATTCAAAATACAATAGTGTTAATATGAATCCAACTACTCATATTCTTGAATAGTTATGTGTGTCACCTCGCTTAGGTTGTCATGATTAAGTAATATGTTCACTTCAATTATGATTAAATTATTTTATTTGTAAATCTATTTATTGGTTTTATAAATTATTGTACAGGCTATTAGATTTGATGAATTCGATCTTTAAAGATTCTTAGCATTAAGTCCATTGTACTTCTAAAATCATGATTCCGTTCAAGTATTTTTCAAAATTTTAGAGAGTTCTCACACACACGTACATATATAGTCAAGAGTATCAAATTCGGATGAATATGTCACATAAGATTTGTTATGGTTTGCCCCGAATTTCCTATCTTATTAAGATTCTACCACAATTGTGTTTTACTTTTAAAATAATTTCTTTGTGGTTTTTCTTGTAGAAAAGAACACTACCATATTTATCCCTTTTCTTGTAGGAGAGACATAACGCATAGCATGCACAATGTAGTCTTTTAGAGAATTTTGTTTATGGGGAGATTTTCCTCTCGTAGCTTTTATGTTTTCTTTCATATTAGTTTTTTTCATATGTAGGTCACTTGTCAAAATCATATCAAAGTATTAAGTGTCTTTAGTATATATTTCTTTGTCGTATGATTTACCGTCATTCAAGGTTTGCAATTATTAGTTTACGCATGACTCATTGATTATTTCAATCCCTAACATATGCATCCACCACCGGTAGGCTGTCATATGTACGACATTTCATGTAAATATATCCTGTAGTATAGTATACATATCTTATTTGTGTTGTATAATTGCCTTTATATCCATAAAATTGAGTTTTATATATATATATATATACAAACTTTTAAATCTCCTCCATGGCAAAGGTAGTTAAAAATGTTTTAAATTTAAATTTCAGGATTCCTTATTAAAATTTTTGGCATCGCCACTAATTATAAAATGTATAATTAGTAAGGGAGAGCAGTGGACACAGCAAACGCAGCAATCAAACAGGTTGTCCAAGTTACATCAAATCATATTTTCTAGAATACTACGCATTTTTTGTTGCCATGGTCAATTCACACTCTAGATTTGGAAATCTAGGGTGTTTTTTGATAGACTCTCGACTCAAGAAAAATATTTTCATTCTTGTAGGTAGGACTAGAAGACGATAAATTGTGGAAATCAAATGTGCAAGGTTAAAATAATGAAGGAACTAAAATTGAAAACATAGCTTAAATTAGCATTTTTGGAGGAAATATCAGTTTGCACATCACAAAGAGAAACATGATGTGCAAAACTATCATTCCTAAATTTTATGTACTCTACTCTACTACTAACAACTAAACTTAAACATTCATCAATGACTTGTTTCTGAATCTTGATCTGATCCAACCCCCTTTTTGTTGTGCTGTTGTTTAGATCTACTAAAAACTTGTCCGACAAAATATTAGACAGAGAAATAAAGTGCAGCAGCAACATTCTCTTCTTCTGCACCAGTTGTTCATTAGAGTGACAAACGTGGACATGACAAGAAGAAAGTGACACAGACATGGATTTAAAGGACAATGGCCCTCAAAAGCCATTTATATGGTGTTGTTTAATCTCTAGTAGCTAGCATATGTGATCATGTTTCCCATTTTCATCTATAACTAATGTGCTAGAATTGACATATTTAGTTCTATAAGTTATTCTTGCACTGTCTCCAGCTATATAATAAACAACTACACTATTTTGTTCAAGCAAACTAGCTGTAAGGATAGTTGTCTGCAGACTATGCACAACATTTCAAGTTGGATCTTAATAAAAATAATGCATAATTGGAATCAAGAGTCACACTTCCAACAGAGATGAACATTAATAATAGGCTGGCTTCACATCTAAAAGAACATGTCATTTTCCCTTAAAACCTGGCTTCACATCAGACAAACTCTGCAGAAGTTCATTGTTTTGTCTTAAGCAACTCACAACTTAAAATTAATGTAATTGATCTCCTAGATTATAACTTCAATCCTATAAAAAAAACATCTCTTTCGTTGTTACTATGATAAAAAGTTTAAAACTCATAGTATATTAGAAGCAATATGCACCTGGATTTTCAAAAGGCTTCACTGCTTGAGCTTTGTAGATATATGCTGCACCCTAATCTGTGGAGGTTGAAGCACTTTCACTCTCACTGGCATTGTTTACTCTTATGATATACGCCTCCAAAAGGAAGAAGAATATCAAGTAGGAGCCTCAAAATGATAAGATTTTCATTGCGTGTCAACAAAATCTTGTACAATTCGAAACAACATATTATTGGACAATGTTGCATCTCAACTTTTTTGAACATAGGGTAGAGTTGGGAATGTGAAATTTGAGCTAAAGATGTTCAATGACAAACTTTCAGACATCCTTATTCACCTTAAATTTTGTAGGACGTATCAAATGGAACAGGATTGCATCTCCATCCGCTAAGTCATGATCTATAGCAAACTTCTTCCATCCACCACTAAGTCCATTTTTTTGGGCCAAGTATACTGTTGGCCACTCTTCCCCCATTTCATCTATCAAAGTGAGAGTGTCATCCCTTCTTGGAAGGTTTTTCCTGCAGAAATTAGACGGGAGACTCTGCATCATAAGTTGCAAATGAGTTAGTTGTCCGCTTGTTCAACAACAATCAAGAAAGTCGGGTTATCGTCACTGTCCATGTTGTTCCATTTAAGCATAACCTTGTTTATTCTATTAATTTGATGATAAAATCGTTGTTTGGCAGTAAATACCTAACCACAACTACAGAAAAGAAAGTAAAAACCCTCCAAAGAGTGCAAACAGTATGCTAAACTCATTCTTGGGGCAATAGCATCCAGTTATCTCTAAGCAGGCTTTAGAGACATGAAGAGGAGCTCTCTAGACATAATATACATAGAAGAAGTTACCTAACTAGCTGTAACAAGAGGCAAGCTCTGTTACTCGACTAAAAAGGGAAAAGAGAAGGGAAAGGAGGAAGAAGTGTAATATTTTGTATATTGATATCCTCCAATAGAACAGTAAAGGCTTATAAGCCTTACAAGACTTCTCAATACTACTAAGAACTTAAGGGACTGTTATAACATAAACAAAACTTAGCAACTGAAATGTACTTTTGGACTATAAGTTACTACTTAACAACTTAAGGGGGTAATTTGTCACGCCCCGACTTTTCTCAAGTCTTTACTTAGGACGTGATGGCACCTGGATAATTATTCCTTTCCAGGAGCACCATCTAATTCTCTTTATTTTGAAATTCATACGTGTGTTTAAATGCTGAACTAGTAATCACTAATCACAATGGAAATAGAGAATTATGTTTATGAGTTTCATTAAAAACACAACGCGAGCCCACACTCGTGCAAATACTGCTTCTACTTAGACATAATGAGAGTGATTATTCCGGGTTTACAAAGAGATAATCCCACACGGGCATTTCCCGAGATACTGAATTCGAATCTTCTAACTACATATCAGACATGACAAGTACCAAGTCCGAAGCAATGGATTTGGTATGACAAAATGGCTACGGGACGCTCGCTAGCCTTGATGTGGAGTCTTTCCTCTATCACACTTTTCTGAAACATGTTAAATAAAGAGTCAGCCCTACCATCCGGGGCTGAGTGAGAACCTTACCCTGCAATTCAAAGTAACCTCACAATATTCTGAGTACAATTACATTATAACATAATAAGCATGTTGCAAAAACATATTAGGTTACAACACTTTTAAGTATGCAACAACTCCTTATAGGAAATTCTTAATTTAACTAACATTTTATTTTATCCCGTATTATACGTTAAGACATTCCCTTGCGTTTATACATTTGTTGCATTTACATATTTGTGCACACGTATTCACTCTCACTGGCATTGTTTACTCTTATGATATACGCCTCCAAAAGGAAGAAGAATATCAAGTAGGAGCCTCAAAATGATAAGATTTTCATTGCGTGTCAACAAAATCTTGTACAATTCGAAACAACATATTATTGGACAATGTTGCATCTCAACTTTTTTGAACATAGGGTAGAGTGGGGAACGTGAAATTTGAGTTAAAGATGTTCAATGACAAACTTTCAGACATCCTTATTCACCTTAAATTTTGTAGGACGTATCAAATGGAACAGGATTGCATCTCCATCCGCGACAGCAAACTTCTTCCATCCACCACTAAGTCCATTTTTTTGGGCCAAGTATATTGTTGGCCACTCTTCCCCCATTTCATCTATCAAAGTGATAGTGTTATCTCATCTTGGAAGGTTCTTCCTGCAGAAATTAGATGGGAGACCCTGCATCATAAGTTGCAAATGAGTTAGTTGTCCGCTTGTTCAACAACAATCAAGAAAATTGGGTTATCTTCACTGTCCATGTTGCCCCATTTAAGCATAACCTTGTTTATTCTATTAATTCGATGATAAAATCATTTTTTGGCAGTAAATACCTAACCACAACTACAGAAAAGAAAGTAAAAACCCTCCAAAGAGTGCAAACAGTATGCTAAACTCATTCTTGGGGCAATAGCATCCAGTTATCTCTAAGCAGGCTTTAGAGACATGAAGAGGAGCTCTCTAGACATAATATATATAGAAGAAGTTACCTAACTAGCTTCCACACCGCTTAAACTAAAAATAGTTCGCGGATGTATAATCTATGAATACCAACTAAGAAGTGTAAACAGAGAATCCTGCCGGCTATTTGTTAAAAATCCCTAAAATATAACTATGTTTTTGCAATAACCTTATCAAAATGGGGTGCTCTGTACTTTCTGAGGTTTACATTAACTTCTTTTGTTGAGGAGAAATCCATTCGTAACCAACCCTTTGAGCCAACCACAACCTTCGGAACTCGGGGACAATGGGCCCACCCCTCTACCCCTTATCCACTTAAATACTAGACTTGTTCACTAACCGCCTGCTTCGATGGTTGTTTCCCATTATTGTATTGTTTTCTATGAAATCATGTTTGTTTTCATTGTTTTTAAAATTATGTTGTATGGTGTTGTAAACCCAAACCATGAATAAACTCGGTTTTTATAACCACGGATTTGGTGGGTTTTGCGTGGTTATGTATTTCATTTTCCCATTATACCCCACCCCACCCACCCACCTCTATCACACCCAAATCCACCCACCTCCCACCTCCACCTCCATCACACCAAACCCACCAACCCCACCCCACACGACCACTCACCCCCCATCCCCCACCCCCATCCACCACTTATGTTTTAAAGTTCTCATTTTATCCTTTACCTTGATTTTATTAATATATAAAAACTACTTTATAATTAAGGGTTAAGAGTATTTTAGTAAATTTACATGTTACTTTATTATACGGTAACAGTCAAACCAAACAATAAAAATATCATTAAACCATAACAAACGATACAGTCTATCCAAACATTGTGTTCATTAATATAATATAATACAATACAACATCATAGTACACATACCATATTGTATATTAATAGAGGGTAAAGCGTAGGACCCGAACATGTGACCTAAAACACAAAGTCCCTCAACCTTTTGCAATTGAGCTAACCCCGTGGCACTAAGTGTGAACTTCTTTTGGCCGATAAAAAGTTAAACCTGATTTCTAAAGAGGACTATCAACCAAATACCAGTCAACCGTCTCAATTCCAAACTAGTTGAGATTGGTTATAATGTTTCACTTTATTTATACTGTATCATTTACTAACATTTAGGCAAAGATAAGACATTTGATTGAATAACTCACCAGCCAAAACCTCCAGAAACATGGGAGGGAAGCATTGATCTAACTAAAATAGGATAGTCTGATCCAAGACTTGCTTCAAGTTTCTCTGCTTTCTCTATCGAGCGACTTTAAATCGTCCGTAGCATATGCAAAATTCAACCTATCCCTCTTATTGGGCGTAGACACCCTATACAAACACATTATATAACATATAACATAAGCTAAGTATTTCATTTTCACCTACAGCAATAGTTTCAGCAAAGGAAAAAAAATCATCTTTTTTTGTGTTACCTTCTTGGTATCATCACTCTTTCAAAATAAACCACCTGCACTCCAAAATGAGTGAATGAAATTTATTAAAATTACCCCAAAAAATAACCATAAAGTACTTTAACTCGAATCCAAAATATAAAATAAAAAATCAGAAAAAGGGAAAAACATTACTTCTTTGTATTCAGGAGCAGGGTTTTTAGCAACACGAGGTGATCTTCGGACAGCAACTAGCTCTGTTCCGATAATCCGAGGTTTAGTCTTCTTCATCTATGATTTTCCAGAAAAAAAAGTATTAAGCAATAAATGAGTTAATCTACAACAACAACATACCCCGTGTAATCTCACAAGTAGCGTCTGGGGAGGGTAGAGATGTTGTTTCCGATACACCATCGGCTCAGAAGAAAGCAATAACAAAGCATGTCAAATAACAATAACTACAACAAAACAATATACTAAGCAAAGAACAAAAAAGGGTAAATAATAACAGTAAGCGAAGAGGAATGTAGAGGAGAAGGTTTAGGGGAAGTGGAATTTTTGAGAGCTTGTGAAAGCAAAGGAAAATTGAGGTCTTCCATTCTTTTCTTGTTTTCTTCTAATCTTTTCTGCCTTAACTCCTCATATTTCACCATTTTTTTGGTTTTCTTTTTGAGTATTAATATAAACAAAATGTGTTGTTTTGAAGAAAATAAAGAGAGCTATTGAGTAGAAGATATGAAGATTTAAAAAAAAAAGGTACCATTAGTCCATTCTTATAGATAGTAGAGAGCAAAGTTCACCGTTGGAATACCACTTCAGTCACGCACCCCCACCCACCCACCCACTCCCCTTGGTACCCGCACCATTAGGCCATTACTTCTTATTGAAGAAGTAAATATGAATAAGAAATGGTTAAATAAGTCTCACAACGTGGGGTCTTGAAAGGGTAAAATGTACACAGACCTCACCTCCACCTTTATAGGTAGAGCGGCTGCTTCCGGGAGACCCTCGGCTCAAGACAGAGCACAGTCACAGGCAAAGCAGTCAAAGCAGAGTAAAGTAAAGCAAGAGAAATGATCAGTGTCACGCCCTTTTTCGACCGCGACATTAATTCTCAGCGAATCCTGCCTATATGTTAGAAATAAAAGGTGCTAAATGCTAAAGGGGTTCACGGAGTCGCCACCTAATTAGTTTGGGTGAATTAGGACACTTAAATGTCAACTAAGTTAAAGTCAACATTAACTCCATTTTAATGGTCTGCAAAACTAGTGTGAGATTCTGGTTAAGGGTTCTTTATTAATCTAGAGGGAAGGGATTAGGCACCCTCTAAGATCCGCTATGTTACACCCCGTAAGTCCAGGACATGTATAAGAGAATAGACGCGAGAACACAAGACTTGAAATTGGTACGAAGGGAAGAATTGTTTTTCTGAAGGAAAATCTTCCGAACGTCGGAAAGGAAAAATGTTCGTTGAGGAGAATTGGATTCTCAAAATGCATTATTTGAGGAGTATGGGATGTATTATCATTATGAAAATTTATTTTTACGGATTTGGTCACGTGGGGCCCACCGGAGGAATTTTACATTTTGTGGGGCCCACGAGGGTTACGGAATTTTTATGGACGAATGGTAGGGCGACACGTGGCACACCCCACCCCCCCATATAGTCTTGGACGAAAATTGACAAGGGTATTATGGTCATTGACCAATGTAGAAGATCAAGTCTTGCTAGCTT
The DNA here is from genome assembly GCA_029844215.1 of Przewalskia tangutica. NCBI lineage: Eukaryota > Viridiplantae > Streptophyta > Magnoliopsida > Solanales > Solanaceae > Przewalskia > Przewalskia tangutica. The sequence goes on from CM056719.1 coordinate 134,326,272, forward strand.
GAGAAAATTGACCAAGTCAACTTGTCCACTTGGCTAATTATTAATTATTCTCCATCCAAACCACGCAAGTGTTGTGATCTAAGCCCTCCATTGTTTTATATATACACACTAGTGCAAGACCAAGTCTTCAACACTTAGAAAATATTAGAGAAACTTTGAGCTTAGCCAAGATAGCTCTCGGGTTTGGTCACTTTCCCACACAATTTTTTTGTAATTTTGGTTCTTTATTCACAAGACTTTAACCCAAGGCCCCTAAGGGTATTGTAAGGATATCTCAATAGAAAGATCTCGGAAAAACGACGTTTTCATGTTAGCCGCAAGGCGAAAACCTAAGTCGTTTTCATAGTTTTGGATTGGAAATGGAAGAGAAGTTGGTTGTGAACTTCTAAAGGCTTCAAATAGCGGATTGGAGCATAAAGGAAAGGAGCTAAGAATTGCTAAGGAGCGACTTTGAATCTTGGAATTTATAAGGACTTATAAAGGTAACAATTCTTGTCGTTTTGTTAATTAAGATTACTTATTGTTGTAGCTATGGATATTAGCAAACATGAGGTATATAGTATGAAGTTTGATAAGTGTATTGGCTATTGGAACCCTAATCCGAAACTAGCATGTTTAGCCTTTGAGATTACAATTCAATTTGATTATTAGTTTAAGTCGTCACATGTTATATAAAGAAGGAATTATAGTTGTTAAAGTTGTTTATGACTATATAACATGTTATACCTAAGAACTTGGATTGAAAAAAATTGGAAAGGACTTGTGTTGTTGTACATGTTAGCCGAGAATGGCTTTGAATATTGAAGTTACTTGGTATTAATTGTGGGGCAGAATTTTACACGTATTGTAAGGCATGTAATCCCCTTTGATTGGTTGATGTATTGAGCCTTAAATGTGGCATGTTGGTTATTGATTATCGGGCCTTGAAAAAGGTGGAAAAGTATGTAGAAACAAAGGAGGTGTTGTCCAATTTTCCGTAGAATAAGAGACCGTATACTTAGTATTATTCTACGTTAGAAGCTAGAAGTTGATAGTCATGTTGTGGCCATTACAGGTTGACAATTCTACGTGCGGCGTATTCGACTTAGCTTGTGGATTTAGCCGAAAAGGTATGTGAACCATCTCCTCTTCTTCTAGCATGATTCCTTATGATACAGAAAGTAAGTCTTACTCCTTAAATGATTCATTCCTTGATTGTACTTGGATTTCCTAATATAGAAGTTGTTCTATATACTTCCTTGATTGTACTTTGGATGATTAAGTTGTAAGTTGTTATAATCCATTCCCTTAATGAAGTTTGGATTCTCAAAAGTGAAAGTGTTTTACTTGAAGTACTTAGAGTCTTAAAAAGGAAGTGATTTCCAAATCTTTTGGCTAGTGCCTTAGTTTCAAAACCTAAAGGTTGTTATAATGACTTTAGGGGAGTCAAAGGAGTGATTTACTTAATTGATGTAAAAGAGGAGATATGACATGATTTAAAGAGAAGTAACTTGTTTTAAAGGTGTGAGTTACTTGGGATTTAAAAATATAAGCTACTTGATTTCTAAAGTTAGGAAACTTGATTTCTAAAGATTAAGAGACTTGAAGTATTTTGAAAGTTAAGAAACTTGATTTGAAAGTATGTGATACTTGGTTTTAAAAGTATAAGTCTTTTGGATATAAAAAGAATAAATTTGTCTAAAACCATAAAGGGTTATAACGGCTTTATGGGAAGTTAGTTATAACGGCTTTATGGAAGGTTAAGAAAATTGTCTATTTTGATTCATAGGCATGAGTTGCCTAGGTTGTGAAATTTAAAGTTACTTAGTTTCAAAGCCTTGAAATGAATTTCTAAAGGTGTAGTAACTTATTTTGAAAAATAGACATGTCTTGATACTACGGGTGTTAGTATCTTGGGGCTTTGTATAAAAATGAGTCTTTTGAAAAGAATGGACGTACGTAGTACTTTGGCTTGTTAAATGAGAATTATTCTATTTGTGCCTTCATAGTACTTTGGCTTGTTAAATGAGAATTATTCTATTTGTGCCTTGATAGTACTTTGGCTTGTTAAATGAGAATTATTCTATTTGTGTCTTGATAGTACTTTGGCTTGTTTAAATAAGGATTTTCTCTTGGTATATGTAAAAATAAGGCATGGTAATTGTCTTGGTTTATGTAAAAAGAAGGCATGGTAATTGTCTTGGTTTATGTAAAAAGAAGGCATGGTAATTGTCTTGGTTTATGTAAAAGGAAAGGCATGGTAATTGTCTTGGTTTATGTAAAAAGGAAAGACATGGTAATTGTCTTGGTTTGTATAAAGGCATGGTATTGTCTTGGTTTATGTGAAAAGTAAAAGGCATGGTGTTGTCTTGGTTTACTTACATATGGGTTGCTCATATAGATATTCGTGCAAGTTTCATATTTTCACATCTTTGTGTCCCTCCATAAAGGGCCGGCAACTTGTTTCAAGGATATCATGGAGTAGCTCCCCATGGTGGTGAGTGGTACACACTCACGGCGGGTCGGTATTTGACTTGGGCGGGTTAAATTCCCGGGATATATATAAGTCATGAATTAGCTATCTGTGATGCGAGTATCGTGTACCGATGACTCATTGCGAGTCCACATGACCTAAGCGGGTGAAATAATCTCTTGCGGGTGAAATAGTCCCATGATAGGTTGCATTATAACACAGAGGGTGGTTGACCCTGGCGCTGGCACGACCTTCATGTTTTGAAACGGTAGTGATTTCATTAATGAAATGGTGCAGTGTGTTTATGACTTAAAATGGAACAGTTGGTCTCATTGTTAAAAGCATAACTTAAAAGATAAAAAGGATTGCATTACTCTCATGATTGCAAGGTTCAGTGTGCTTACTGATGTTGTATTATATCATGGATGGCGATGAGGAAGGATTCCACGGGCATGATTGATATTATGGGCGTGAGACCCATGGTTATATTTGAGTAATGACTTTGAGGGCATGCGTCCCTGACTTGATATGATTGCTTATGTATTGTGTACTGTAGTTTGGCTATCATACATGTCTCCTGTTTTGTATATACTGTTATGATTTCGTTACAGTATTTACTGTTTCACATACTTGGTACATTCTTCGCGTCGACCTCGCCCGGCTGCATTCATGCCGCAGGTTTAGGTACGCAATTTGGTGATCTGCAGGTGTAGGACCTTGCTCAGAGTTTTTGGATAGCTCCATCTGTTCAGGAGTTTATCATTTTGGTATAGACCGCCCGATCATGTGTTTTATACGGTTATGGGTACGGCGGGGCCTTGTCCCGTCATAGTTCAATAAAACTCTTAGAGGTCTGTATTCATATGTGGGATTGGACTCATGTACAGTGTAGTACCTTTTATTATGTATATTATGTGGTAGCCTTGTCGGCTTTGCCCTTGCATGTTCGTTGGTTTTAAAAGAAAAAAACGAGGTGTTATTTAGTTCTGCGGTTTACTTGTGTCAGTTAGGTAGAAGGGTGCCCAGATAGGGCACCAGTCACGGGCCCGGGGTTCGGGGCGTGACACGCTAACTCACGGTTGTCCTGCCAAACCTAGGTTGATTATTATGTTAGAGAAAATTCATGTTTAAAAAGATGCTGCAAGTGTTTTATAAAAGAATGCATTTTTTATAAAAGATTCATAAGACTGGTGTTACAAAAAATATACATAAAGTTTAAAGGTATGTATTTATAAAAAATGATGCAAAGTTGATTTGTTGACTAAATGCATATATTTACTTGCCAACTTAATCTTGATTAACTTAAGTAAAAAATACTTAATTTTGCAATTGAGAAGAATCTATGCCTAAATTTCATGATTAGATATGCAAATTTAATTGTTAGACAAAAGTGCATGAGAAACCTAAGATAAGTAACTTAAGGGGAAGGCAAATTTCTAGTGTAGCCACTTTCTATTTATTGAGTCAGGGTTTAACTATTCTAAGTGTAATGTTAACAGTGCAATATCAAATAAATTAATTTACAACACATAAATGGGGCGGGATAGGGAGACAATAAAGGTGACTCGAAGGCATGACAATGTTATTCCGCCTATGGTTTGGAACTTCTGACGCGAATGCGGATGCGGGGTGCACATTGATGCGGGTCTTCGTATGCTGTAGCTGATTCTCACCATGAGACTCTTCATTTGTCTCCGATGCATTTCATGTAAAAGAAAAGATAAGGAAAAGGATTAGTACATGCCCTCAACTAGACGAACAATCATGTAAACTCAAAACAAGTCAAAAATAAAATGCACGATTTGTAGCAAGTAAACGAGATCAAACCAGAGACCTTTCTCAAGCCAAACTTTTTCAAAATTGCTGGAAATTTTAGGGATTCTCATCCATTGCAAAATTAGAAACAAGCACTGAGATATTATTTAAAATTATCATATTAGGAATTGAAGTCTTTTAGACTTAAGCTAGAACGTGATATTTGGTTTATTTTAACAGAAGCCAAATGAACATATTGATCCTTTTATCTACTTCTTTCAGCCAAAATATATTATGTAATTCATTAGCCAAAATACGCACTAATGTATTCAGCACTGATTTCAACAGGTAAGCATATATTTCAACCAAAGGTGAAGAAAAGAGATTGCAGCATTTCCCAAGGGCCATTTAGAGATGAATGTTCCAACAAGATACAAGACAGTATTGACATGTATTCATTTAATACAACACAAGACATGCTTCATAAAAATCCAAACACACTCTAAGTTCATTCACAGTTATTAAGATGCATTAACAATCACAGTCACGAACATTAATAGCTGTTAATATCAATTAAAACAGGTTCAGCAATCGAATTTAGGACACTTAAGCCATCGCAAGAAACATATATTACACGCATTAATATCAACTGAAGTCTAAGACTAGAAGGGTAAAATATTACCTTCTCCGGGCAACGAACCGAGGCAGCGTATCAAGTCGTCGATCCGCTTGGAAGATTTATTGCGATGCTATTGATCGGTGTATTTTATATACACTTTTTGAGTCTTTTTTAGTTAGTATTTTACTCATTTTGTTTATGTTTAGTATAGTATTAGGGTCGTTTTCCTTTCTTTTGTGTCACAGCGGTCAGAAATGGAGAAATGGCGAAAAGAAGAGAAAATGAGCTTAAGTGAGATGGAATTGCACACAAAAAGGGCCAAGAAATGAAGTCTAAGAAGTTCCGGGAATTATAGAGAAAATCAGACGAAGTCCGGACGAGAAAAGACGACGAAACGAAAATTCGCCAGAAAAATATCACCGGCGCCGGGAAGCAGAGCCGCGACGCCCAAAGTGCTGAAAGTCCCGAGAGTTGCTGAATTTCAGGCGCGCTGGCCTCACATCTGCGCCGACGCGGGAATTATGAAGTACTGGCCGAATTTGACATGTTTTTAGAATCCTAAAGGGATTATTTTTCCTACCTAAAGGGATAACTTTTCCTACCTTAAAACCCTTACCTAAAAGGATTCTAATAACTTTTCCTTTCCTACAAATCCCTAACCCTTCACCAAAAGGATTCTTTGGCTATAAATATTATACATCATTAGAAGAATTAACCATTCTCCATTCTACCATTCACCATTCTACATCCATCCATCCATCATTCCACCTTGTAAATATTCCACAACACAACCCTTGGATGCTTGGCTTGGAGACTCATTCTTAGTAATTTTCTTTTCTTTCTTTACTTTAATTCAGTTTTTGTATGATGAACATGGAATTAGTTCTTGTCATATTCATGGGCTAGAACTAAATTCTCTTATAGGGCTTTCTATGTTGAATTTCTTGAAACTTATGTTATAAATTAATGCATGCTTATGGTTATTTTTCTTATTGAGAGATCTATCCAATAATTGAGTTGAATTCTTGGTAGCTAATTGACAACTAGTTATCACTATATGATTTCTAATCAGATTCTGAAAAGGGGGGATTGTGAATATGCTGTAAGTTGGGTAGACAGGCTTGAATTGGGGATGAAAATACCTCAATTAGTTTTGTAGCGTTGATGAGAGGCTTAACAACCCTAATTTTGCGCATTGTGCGTGACGGTCAACTAGGTTTTTGTGCTTAATCCTCCTATAGAGTTACCCTTATCAGCGAAAGTTAGGTAAGGAACAATACTGGGATGAGTGTTTATATAACCCTAACGGAGTATAAAGCGATTTCAGAACCTGCTTTCTCCAAAAGAAGAATACCATAAGTAATGCATTAGTAAGTAACATAAGCGGATAGTGAGGATACATAGAAGCCCTATTCTCATCACATCTGAATTAAATCTTTATACTTTAAAATAACTTTTATAATTCTTAGTCATAAACAACCAATCACTCATTAATTCACCAAATAGATACTAGAAAATAGATAGTTGGTACTTGAACCCTAATCCCAGAGGACGATATTCGCTCTTATCTAAGACTATACTACTTGATACGATAACGTGCACTTGCGTTTAAAAAGTGTGTGCATATTACGCGCATCAAGTTTTTGGCGCCGTTGCCGGGGATTAGGCAATAGTTCAATATCAAATTATCTATTTTTAATTTCTAATTTGGTTTTAAATTTTTTATTTTTAGTTTTAGTTTTTAACAAAATTCGAGGTGCCGTGATCTTTTGTTGCCTTTGATTCGTTCAGGAACACTTTAGATATGGATTTTTACTGTCCATATGATAGAGAGCCAACCATAGAGGAACAGAGGGAGGAATTACGAGAAACTATACTCAGTCTCACGAGGTTCCAAGCTCAGTTCATGGACGAAATAAGGTCGGGCATAAAGAAGTTGGAAACGCAAATAGCAGAACTCGCAATCATATTCAACAACGAACAACAAATTGAGGAGCCCGAACCAAATCCAACTATTGAGGAATCTGGCAAGACAGTTGGTGTAGAGAAGGAGAAGAGTGCAGAGATCCAATTATTCACCTTCTTGGATTCCTTGGAAAATCTTTTTCTTGTACCTATTGCAGAAGAAACACCACCAGCTGTCAAAGTTGACTCCCAAACAGGAAGTCAATACCATCAAGGGCACCCCCTAGAGTTGAAAGATGTAGGGAATCTCACTGATCCCTACATTAGAGAGAACCTAAAAGACAAGCATGTCTTGTATACTTGGGGGATAATCGTATATTTGAGGCCCTTGTTTGAAGCAATTGTTGTAGTTGAAGTGAGACCTGCAACAATAACTCTGCGGATTGCAAGCAGTTCGCAGAAGGATCCAATGGGCACTCGGAAAGGTTAATTGCGTCCGGCTAAAAGACGTTAAAGACAGCGCTTGTTGGGAGGCAACCCAATGTTTTTAATTATGTTATTTTAATTTCTGTCTTTATTTTATGTTATTTTGCTTAGAACAGTCTCACGGTCTTGGGTTCTTGTTTTGTGTTGTTGGATGACAGGTGGACTGAAAGCTAAAACCGAGGAAAAAGGAGCAAAAACGCTGAAAAAAAGGAAAAGCAGTCGTCAGCTGGCGCTAAAATCTGGGCGCGCTTAACTTCGTAAGAGCCACAAGATTAGCAGCGCCATGGCGCGAATCTCGTGCATGGCGCTAGAACTTCGTAGAGCCATATTTCCGCAAATTCGAATTTTTCCTCCTAGACCTCCATTATGACCATTGTGTTGTCGTAAGTTGTCCATATTTTTTTAGTATTGCACACATTGGGGACAATGTGTGATTTAAGTTTGGGGGTGTTTTATTTGTGTCTTGTTATGTTTTATTTAAGTCTTTGTGATTGTTTTTGTGTTTATTTTGAGTCACCAAAATTATTATTTTTTTCTTTTTTGAGTCACAATTGCCTATCAAAGATCATGTATGCTGTAGTTGCTAGAAACACCTAGTGAAGTAAGGTGGAATAATGTAACGGAATAGAAGCAACTATCTAAACACCTAGGTTAGATATGCCAAAAACTCACAAAATCTGTCTATTTGGAGTTTCTTGCTTGAATTATGCATGCTAAATGATGAAAACCTATGTGTTATGATTGCTTGCTATTTGAGGCGAAATAAGTAGGATATGCATGTTAGGGAGATGACTCAGACATTTCTTTGATAGCCAATTCTTACCATTCTTTTCTATCCCGGACTTTAAAAGTATCCCTAGTCAGCCCCATTGAGCCTAAAAATTGAAACTTCTTCTTTGACACCCTATATTCCCACAAATTGTGCCATAAGTAAAAATATGAAGTAGTGGAATAAATTGTGTTAAAAAAGAGACAAAAAAAAAAGTGAATGAGCTTGTTGCACCCCAATAAAAAAGTAATAAGAAATAGGCAAAAGCCTAAGTTTGGGGGTGCTTGTCATTATAATACTCTTCACTCTCCCAAAACAAAGAGGGAAAGATAGAATCGAAATGAAGAAAAGAACAAAAGAACAGGGAAATATTGAAAAGCTAAAGAGCTTATGGTACACAAAAATGAGCCTAAATGCCTATTTTTACCAACCCCTACCTAAGCCTACATTACAACCCTTAAAGTCCTGAAGATCTCTTCTATGCATACCCAGGATTAGTGGAGAATAGCAAGTAAGCATGCCATAGGATTTTTGAATTTATATGCATGATTTAGTATATTGACTTCCATTAAAGCATGATGAATATGAGTTTGCGAAATATCTAGCTTAATATGCTGAAATGTCATGCTATATGTTCCTGCATATTATTTTGCTAACCTTCATGTTTTTCTAGTTAACACTAAATGCAGCAAAAGTAATCAATGGCAGTGAGTCTTTTATTTTCGTTCTTTGAGTCTTTTATTTCTTTCTTTCTATCTTTGCTCGAGGGCGAGCAAAGGTTAAGTTTGGGGTATTTGATCGGTGTATTTTATATACACTTTTTGAGTCTTTTTTAGTTAGTATTTTACTCATTTTGTTTATGTTTAGTATAGTATTAGGGTCGTTTTTCTTTCTTTTGTGTCACAGCGGTCAAAATGGAGAAATGACGAAAAGAAGAGAAAATGAGCTTAAGTGAGATGGAATTGCACACAAAAAGGGCCAAGAAATGAAGTCTAAGAAGTTCCGGGAATTATAGAGAAAATCAGACGAAGTCCGGACGAGAAAAAGACGACGAAACGAAAATTCGCCAGAAAAATGTCACCGCGCCTTGTGCCAGCAGCCGCGCGCCCAAAGTCTTGAAAGTCGAGAGTTCTTGAATTTCAGCCGCGCGCCAGTCGCATGGCATGGGCGCGGGAATTATAAAATCTTGGCGAATTTGACATGTTTTTAGAATCCTAAAGGGATTATTTTTCCTACCTAAAGGGATTATTTTTCCTACCTAAAGGGATAACTTTTCCTACCTTAAAACTCTTACCTAAAAGGATTCTAATAACTTTTCCTTTCCTACAAATCCCTAACCCTTCACCAAAAGGATTCTTTGGCTATAAATACTATACATCATTAGAAGAATTAACCATTCTCCATTCTACTATTCACCATTCTACATCCATCCATCCACCATTCCACCTTGTAAATATTCCACAACACAACCCTTGGATGATTGGCTTGGAGACTCATTCTTAGTAATTTTCTTTTCTTTCTTTACTTTAATTCAGTTTTTGTATGATGAACATGGAATTAGTTCTTGTCATATTCATGGCTAGGAACTAATTCTCTTATAGGGCTTTCTATGTTGAATTTCTTGAAACTTATGTTATAAATTAATGCATGCTTATGGTTATTTTTCTTATTGAGAGATCTATCCAATAATTGAGTTGAATTCTTGGTAGCTAATTGACAACTAGTTATCACTATATGATTTCTAATCAGATTCTGAAAAGGGGGGATTGTGAATATGCTATAAGTTGGGTAGACAGGCTTGAATTGGGGATGAAAATACCTCAATTAGTTTTGTAGCGTTGATGAGAGGCTTAACAACCCTAATTTTGCGCATTGTGCGTGACAGTCAACTAGGTTTTTGTGCTTAATCCTCCTATAGAGTTACCCTTATCAGCAAAAGTTAGGTAAGGAACAATACTGGGGTTGAGTGTTTATATAACCCTAACGGGAGTATAAAACGATTTCGTAAACCTGCTTTCTACAAAAGAAGAATACCATAAGTAATGCATTAGTAAGTAACATAAGCGGATAGTGAGGATACATAGAAGCCCTATTCTCATCACATCTGAATTAAATCTTTATACTTTAAAATAGCTTTTATAATTCTTAGTCATAAACAACCAATCACTCATTAATTCACCAAATAGATACTAGAAAATAGATAGTTGGTACTTGAACCCTAATCCCAGAGGACGATATTCGGTCTTATCTAAGACTATACTACTTGATACGATAACGTGCACTTGCGTTTAAAAAGTGTGTGCATATTACGCGCATCAGCTATTGAAAGGCACGAGATTACGGTATTCTCGACTGGTGGTTTGCGAGTGATTTTGCTCTTGCTTCTTAGACTCTAATTTTCGGATTTTTGCCAGTTTCTTATGACTGATTTCCTATGTTTTCTTGGATGCATTTGCATGTAACAATGGGCTCACTTATATAGCCTACGTTCGACTTTTGATTTTGGTAGCTTTTGGTACGATTTTTTGGCTAACTTTGGCACTAATTTGGTGCGATTTTTTGTTATGTTTGGTTATGGCAACTTAGATTTTGGGGTTGATTTATGGTAAGTTGAGATTTTGGGTGTTTGTTTTGGAAAGGTTTTGACCCGATTTTGGTTGTAATTAGATGGTACGATTTTTGGTATTGATTTGTGGAAGATTTGATATGGTAAACTTGGAAAGGAAACGTTGGATCTGTGCGTGATGGAGGCGGCGGCTCTCTTATGTGTAGGTTTTAGGTTAGGCATTAGTTTTGGTTTAGGTGATGGAGAGAATGGCTGAAAAAGGCTTGGGCAATTTGGGCTTATGGGTGTTGGGCTGATAATTTGAAAGGGGGTTGGGTTGTTCTGAATTTAAATGAAGAATTGGGCTTGTGATAAAATTTAGGTGTTAGTTTATTTTAAGTGTTAGTAAATGGGGTTTAAGTTATTATTAGATTATTTTAATATGGCTTTAGGTGCTTTATTAGTTTTAGCTTGGGTTTAAATTATTATAATAATAAATGTGGGCGTGCTATTTAATTAGTGTTTAATGTTTTAAAATGCGATGTCATTATTAAAATTTTATTTATTATGCATACTTTGCGATGTTAAATTAAGATTAAATTAATGATGGGTTTTCAATTGCTTATGAAATTGCTTTGGATATTAATAAATGTGGATATAATTTTAAGGAATGTTTGATGCGACGCTATTATTAAATTATTTATTTATTTATGTATTTATTATTATTAAAATGCAAAATGCGGACATAATATTTATGGAGCGCTTAATGCTTGGAATGTCATTATTGAATTACTCATTTATGTATTTATGTGTTTATGCATGTATTATTATTGTTAAAATTATTAAGATTATTCTAAAAATTAGTGTAATTTTATGATTAATGATTGGACGAGAGGGTCAAAATTGGGTGTCAACAACTTGTCCTTCTTTGTATGGAGATAATAGAAGAGTCTTCAGACAAAGACATTGACTTATAACCAATTCTGTCTCTATCCTCGGAATTAAAGTAAAGATTAAGAAAAACAAGGGCAAATGCCGACTCAAAATTGTCCCAGTGTCGCATTATGATGACACTGGGCTACCGTGGCGACTCTGGGTAAGGCAAGACTAGCAAGCGTGCTGACATAGACTCAAAAATTATCCCAGTGTTGAATTATGATGACACTGGGTTGCTATGGTGACACTCTCAAAACAAGGCTGGCGCTAAAAGAAAATTGTCTCAGTGTCGGGTTATGATGACACTGGCCACTGTGATAACACCGGGTTATGGGTGTCGGAATATTATGAAACGACTGACAAATAGGCTGACACAAAAAATTAAAATTTGTCCCAGTGTCGAGTTATGACGACACTAGGTTATGCGAGAGTGGATCGACGCTCGAGGCCGCTTCTGCCCTTTGTTGGGAAGACTGGCCCCTCAACAAATTGCCCCGGTTCGCTGTAAGAGAAAAATCTACGTTGTGCTCCTACTCCTGCATGCTAAAGCTCAAGAAAAAGTTAGTGCATAACTGTCAAGGCAAAGATGATAAAGCATGAATATATAAGCAATACGATTCTGAGAGTAGAGATGTTATCATGGGTTGCGTGTTGGTGATGCTGTTGACGGTGTCCTTGTGTTAATGTGATGTTGTCAATGCTGAGGTGTCATCCTTGCATAGACGTGTTGTCACTGCGAATGCAGATATGTCATCCTTGCCGCAACTACTCCTTTAGATTGAAGCTCTGTAGACTAAAGCTCAAGAAAAAGTTAGTGCGTAACTACTAAGACAAATTAATAAAGCATGAATATATAAGAAATGTAATTCTGAGAGTAGAGAAATCGTCCCTGCGCAGATGTGATATGTTGATGACGTCGACTTCAGACGTGGCGTCGTTTTTTGGACGGGCGTCGTTTCGGACTCGGCGTCATTTTCGGATTTGGCATCATTTTTAGACTTGGCGTCATTTTTGGACTTGGCGTCGTTTTGGACTTGGCGTCGTTTTCGGACTTGGGGTCATTTTCATACTTGGCGTCATTTTCGAACTTGGCGTCGTTTTCGGACTTGGCGTCATTTTCGGACATGGCGTCGTTTTCGGACATGGCGTCATTTTCGGACTTGGCATCATTTTCGGACTTGGCGTCGTGTTTGGACTTGGCGTCTGATGCGCGTTAAGATACACACACTTTAAACGCAAGTGCACGTTATCGTGACAAGTAGTATAGTCTTTGATAAGACCGAATATCGTCCACAAGGATTAGGGTCCAATTACCAACTATCTATTTTCTAGTATCTATTTGGTGAATTTATGATTGATTGGTTGTTTATAACTACGAATTATAAAAGCTATTTAACTATAAAGGTTTACTTCAGTTGTGATGAGAATAGGGCTTCCATGTATCCTTACTATCCGCTTATGCTACTTACTAATGCATTAACTCATGGTATTCTTCTTTAGAGAAAGCGGGTTCTGAAATCGTTTATACTCCCGTTAGGTTATATAAACACTCAACCCGATGTCGCACCTTACCTAACTTTCGGTGATAAGGATAACTTTATAGGAGGATTAAGAACAAAACCTAGTTGGCCGTCACGCACAATGCGCAAAATTAGGGTTGTTAAGCCTCTCATCAACGCTTACATAAATAATTGAGGTATTTTCATCCCCAATCCAAGAATGTCTACCCAACTTACAAAGATATTCACAATCCCCTTTTCGTAACTGATTAGAAATCATATAGTGATAATTAGTTGTCAATTAATTACCAAGAATTCAACTCAATTATTGGATAGATCTCTCAATAAGAAAAATAACCATAAGCATGCATTAATTTATAACATAACTTTCTAGTAATTCAACATGGAAAGCCCTATAAGAGAATTAGTTCCTAGCCATAAAGATGACAAGAACTAATTCAAAGTTCATCATGCAAAAACTGAAATAAAGTAAAGAAAAGGAAAAGAAAGTACTAAATTAATGGTATCCAATGTCAAGCCAAAAGTCTTGTGTTGTGCAAGAAGGGAACCCTTAAAAGCGCCTAGGGTTCTCCTTTTATAGTGAAAACCGCCTCAACTTTTCCCTCGCAGCTCGCCCAAAATCCGTCGAAAACCTATTATTTCGCGTCGGCGCGCCTCGCAGACAGCGCGCGCACCGGAAGTTCTGTACTCCGTCAGTTGTTTCGGCGCCGCGGCCCTGATATCTGTCTGGCAGCGCGCGCCACTGCATCTCATTTGGCTTCTCGGATGTGTAGCGCGCGCCCTGCTTTTGGTATGCGAGCGCCGCGGCTTATATCTTCATCTCTTCGATAGTGGCGCCGCGCCCTCCTTTTAGCTGCGAGGCGCCGCGGCGCCGGTCTTGATTTTTCCCTCGTTCGCCACTTTCTCTGTTTCCAGCTCTGGCGTCTCCTCTTTTGCCCTCTTTTTGCTCTTTTTCCGCCATTTGGCCATTTTAACCACTTTGACTCAAAAGAAAGAAAAACTATCCTAATACGACACTTATATGTGCAAAATGGGACAAAAGACTAACTAAAACTGACTCAAAAGGTGTATATAAACTACACCGATCAGCGTCGTTTCGGACTTGGCGTCATTTCAGACTTGGCATCGTTTTCGAACATGGCGTCGTTTTCGGACTTGGCATCGTTTTCGGACTTGGCGTCATTTTTGGACTTGGCGTCGTTTCGGACTTGGCGTCATTTTCGGACTTGGCGTCGTTTTCAGACTTGGGGTAGCGTCGTTTTCGGACCTGGCATCATTTTCGGACATGATGTTGTTACAGACCTGGCGTCATTTTCGGACCCGGCATCATTTTTGGACCTGACGTCATTTTCGGACGCGAAGTCGTTTTCGGACCTGGCTTCGTTTTCGGACCTGGCATCGTTTTCGGACTTGGAGTCATTTTCGGACTTGGAGTCGTTTTCGAACATGGCGTCGTTTTCGGACATGGCGTCATTTTCAGACATGACGTCGTTTTCGGACTTGGCATTGTTTTCGGACATGTCGTCGTTTTCGGACTTGGCATCGTTTTCGGACATGACATCGTTTTCGGACCTGACGTCATTTTCGAAAATGGCATCGTTTCAAACGTACTGTTGATAATGCCGATTTTGGACGTGATGTAGACGTCATTGACAATGTTGATGAAAGCGTCATTGTGTTGATGCTCCTGCTCCTGTGAATTAATGCTCATGCAAGTTAAGCTGAAGAAATAATTAGTGCATAATTGTTAAAACACAATGATGAATATATGAAAAATGTTATTCTGTGAGTAGAGATGTCGTCCCTGTATGATGTGTAGGACGTTGCGAATACTGATGTCGTCTCTGCACGGACTTGTTGGATGATGTGAATGCTGATGTCGTCTCTGCTGCACGGACTTGATGGATGCTACGAATGTTGATGTAATCTCTGCACGGACTTGCTGGATGTTGCGAATGCTGATGTCGTGTCTGCACGGACTTACTGGATGCTGCGAATATTGATGTCGTCTTTGCACGGACTTGCTGGATGCTGCGAATGTTTATGTCGTCTCTGCACGGACTTGATGGATGCTGATGTCGTCTCTGCACGGACTTGCTGGATGCTGTGAATGCTGATGTCATCTCTGCACAGACTTGCTGGATGATGTGAATGTTGATGTCGTCTCTGCACGAACTTGCTGCGAATACTGGTGTCGTCTCTGCACGGATTTGTTGGATGCTGCGAATGCTGAAATTGCTGAGATGATGTCCCTTGTTATTGAGTTGCAATGATGCCCTTATTCTGGATGATATGCGTCTGTGAACCGAATGTTACGTGTTTGTGGACAACATGAATTGCAACTTTATTCTATGACCGAGCTGATCCGCTGAACTTTGCTGCAAAATTTTGAACTTTAATTGTTGTTGGCTTTATGCTGCTTCGGTTGTGAAATTTGAACTTTGATTGTTGCTGAATTTTCTGCTTTTGCAATACTGAAGAATTTTTGTTGTATTCTCTGCTTCTGCTAATATGGACCTGCGCTCAAAGAAAAGTCGTTAGTTTGGAGGAACCTCCTAACGTCATTGTCCGGACGTTGTGCGCTTGTGAACGCCATGGATTTGTTGTTGCCCTCTTGACTTGAACTTTGATTGTTGCTGTCTTTCTGCTTCTGCTAAAGGGGAACCTGCGCTTAAAGAAAACTTATGAGTTTTTTTTGGGGGGGGGGTCGATTCGTATTGACTTTGCAGTTTTGAGGCTCAGGCGCCTGACTTGTTTGGATCTGCAACCCATGTCTTTTTTCAGGTCCCATTTTAGAACATCTCTATGCTCTGCATCCCAAATAATTAAATGTCCATCAGTCATCTACTAGGTGATTGTGCTTTTGATTTTGCGACGTACTTGTGTTCTGCCTTCTCTTAGTCAAATGCGAATCGACCTTAGGTTGGGGATAAAAAAAAGAATTAACACCTTTTGAAATGCAGCAGACTATGTTAGTATAAGGCATTGAAAAGGCACATGGCAAGCATATTGCACAAAACAACACATCAAAAATGCGTCCTAACATGTATGGAGCCTCTTTATGCCAGAGGTAGGCCTAAACGCCAGATATGCGAGATCATGATAGATTAGTTTAAGCCATTAAACTGTAATGCTTTATTGGAAATGGCGACCAAATGACGGTGCACTTTTTCCAATTTCGGCATGTCATGATTAGGCTTAGATTTTTCTATCATTGTCACGCTACACATAGAATGCTAATTGGTCGTTGGGTTGAGAAACCCGTCGACAAGTTTTGGTGTTTTTCTAACTGTGGTGTCAATACCAAGGATCGACAAGGTAAAGACATGCATGCCTTAAGATAAATGGCGGTATAGCTCTATCCTAAGTTTCTAAGATTTGGCTTTACTAGACACAAGGTTCCCGAGCGGACAACTCGAGTGAGAACGCTACGCGGCTGACCAGACGAACCGATCTAACTCCGCGCAAACGCCAACTCTCCTAAAATTTGAGTATTTTGAAAGAAATTTGCGGGTGCGCGAAGCACACCAACGCGTGTAGTGTGTGACAATGTGAATTTTCCAGAGTGGAAGAAATATGAGCGGAATGCCAGTTTAAGGAAAGCAGTAAAAGCAAATAGCAATTAAAATAGTTAAGCATACAAAATTAAAAGCAAGCAATTTTAAGAAAGGTTTTTTATTAATCTAGAGGAAAGGGATTAGGAACCCTCTAAGATCCGCTAACTCGCGATTGTCCTGCCAAACCTAAGTTGATTATTATGTTAGAGAAAATGAATGTTTAAAAAGATGCTGCAAGTGTTTTATAAAAGAATGCATTTTTTATAAAAGATTCATAAGACTAATGCTACAAAAAATACATAAAGTTTAAAGGTATGTATTTATAAAAAATGATGCAAAGTTGATTTGTTGACTAAATACATATATTTACTTGCTAACTTAATCTTGATTAACATAAGTAAAAAATACTTAATTTTGCAATTGAGAATAATCTATGCCTATATTTCATGATTAGATTTGCAAATTTAATTGTTAGACAAAAGTGCATGAGAAACCTAAGATAAGTAACTTAAGGGGAAGGCAAATTTCTAGTGTAGCCACTTTCTATTTATTGAGTCAGTGTTTAACTATTCTAAGTGTAATATTAATAGTGCAATATCAAATAAATTAATTTACAACACATAAATGGGGCAGGATAGGAAGACAATGAAGGTGACTCGAAGGCATGACGGTGTTATTCCGCCTATGATTTGGAACTTCTGACGCGAATGCGGATGCGGGGTGCACATTGATGTGGGTCTTCGTATGTGGTAGCTCGTGATGAATCTCACCATGAGACTCTTCATTTGCCTCCGATGCAATTCATGTAAAAGAAAAGATAAGGAAAAGGATTAGTACATGCCCTCAACTAGACGAACAATCATGTAAACTCAAACAAGTCAAAAATAAAATGCACGATTTGTAGCAAGTAAACGGGATCAAACCAGAGACCTTTCTCAAGCCAAACTTTTACAAAATTGCTGGAAATTTTAGGGATTCTCATCCATTGCAAAATTAGAAACAAGCACTGAGATATTATTTAAAATTATCATATTAGGAATTGAAGTCTTTTAGACTTAAGCTAGAACTTGATATTTGGTTTATTTTAGCAGAAGCCAAATGAACATATTGATCCTTTTATCTACTTCTTTCAGCCAAAATATATTATGTAATTCATTAGCCAAAATACGCACTAATGTATTCAACACTGATTTCAACAGGTAAGCATATATTTCAACCAAAGGTGAAGAAAAGAGATTGCAGCATTTCCCAAGGGCCATGTGATCGGTGTATTTTATATACACTTTTTGAGTCATTTTTAGTGAGTCTTTTGACCAATTTTGTACAAATACGTGTCGTCTTAGGATAGATTTTCTTTCTTTTGAGTCATATTGGTTAAAGTGGCCCATTGGCGGAAAAGGAGCAAAAAGAAGGCAAAAACGGAGGTTCCAGAGCTCGAAATGCGAGAAAGTGGCGAACCAGGCACAGACACAGGCCAGCGCCGCGGCGCCTCCAGCCAGCAGGGCCAGGCGCCACGGCGCCTAATTTCAGTATCTGCGAGTTCAGCGCTGGCGCTGCTGAAAAAATCAGATTTCGAAAGATAATGGGCCAGGCCTGAAGGAAAAACCCTGCATCACGTTTTGGAGGCTATAAAAAGAGAACCCTAGGTCAGAATTAAGGGTTCCTCTCTTGGCCAATTCACAATACTTTGAAGATCAAGATTGGAGACCTTCTTTTAGTAATTTTCTTGTTCTTGTTTACTTTATTTTCAGTTTATGTTGGATGTTAAATTAGTTCTTGTCATGTCTATGGCTAGGAACTAACTTTAATATATGGCTTTCCATGTCAATTCACTTGAACCTTTTCTTTATGAATTAATGCATGTTCTTGGTTCTTCTTCTTATTGTTGAGATTTATTCAATATATGTTTTTATTGCTTGGTAATTACCTGATCATTAATTATCATAATTCCTATGATTTCTAACCGAAATCCGAAAGGGGAGGTTGTGAATATGTTGTAGTTGGATAGACATAGGTTGAATCGTGGATGAAAATACCCCGATTACTTGTGTAGCATTAATAAGGTTTTTGTTCTTAATCCTCCTCTAGAGTCAACCTTATCACCGAAAGGTAGAAAGGTGTTGTACTGGGGTTGAGTGTTTATATAACCTTAACAGGAGTATAAAACGGCTTAGTAAACCTGCTATCTCAAATAGAAGAAGAACCATAGTCAATTGCATTAATAAGTAAGTTAAGCGGATAGTTGAGGAGATTTGGAAGCCCTATTTCCACATTACTGAAGTAAAACACATTAGTTTAATTAGTTTTCATAATTAGAATTATAAACAACATATCAATTTTCGGTCACAAAATAGATAACATAGAATATAATTTGGTACTTGAACACTAATCCCTGAGGACGATAACTCGGTCTTCTAAGACTATATTACTTGACACGACACGTGCACTTGCGTTTAAGTGTGTGCATTAAATCTCGCATCACCATGTAGAGCTAATGTTCCAACAAGATACAAGACAGTATTGACACTGTATTAATTTAATACACCACAAGACGTGCTTCATAAAAATCCAAACACACTCTAAGTTCAATCACAGTTATTAAGATGCATTAACAATCACAGTCGTGAACATTAATAGCAGTTAATATCAATTAAAACAGGTTCAGTAATCGAATTTAGGACACTTAAGCCATCGCAAGAAACACATATTACACGCATTAATATCAACTGAAGTCTAAGACTAGAAGGGTAAAATATTACCTTCTCCGGGCAACGAACCGAGGCAGCGTATCAAGTCGTCGATCCGCTTGGAAGATTTATTGCGATGCTATTGAAAGGCACGAGATTGCGGTATTCTCGACTGGTGGTTTGCGAGTGATTTTGCTCTTGCTTCTTAGACTCTAATTTTTGAATTTTTGGCCAGTTTTTGATGACTGATTTTCCTATGTTTTCTTGGATGCCTTTGCATGTAACAATGGGCTCACTTATATAGCCTACGTTCGACTTTTAATTTTGGTAGCTTTTGGTACGATTTTTTTGGCTAACTTTGGCACTAATTTGGTGCGATTTTTTGTTATGTTTGATTATGGCAACTTAGATTTTGGGGCTGATTTATGGTAAGTTGAGATTTTGGGTGTTTGTTTTGGAAAGGTTTTGACCCGATTTTGGGTGTAATTAGATGGTACGATTTTTGGTATTGATTTGTGGAAGATTTGATATGGTAAACTTGGAAAGGAAACGTTGGATCTGTGCGTGATGGAGGCGGCGACTCTCTTATGTGTAGGTTTTAGGTTAGGCATTAGTTTTGGTTTAGGTGATTGAGAGAACGGCTGAAAAAGGCTTGGACAATTTGGGCTTATGGGTGTTGGGCTGATAATTTGAAAGGGAGTTGGACTGTTCTGAATTTTAATGAAGAATTGGGCTTGTGATAAAATTTAGGTGTTAGTTTATTTTAAGTGTTAGTAAATGGGGTTTAAGTTATTATTAGATTATTTTAATATGGCTTTAGGTGTTTAGTTTTAGCTTGGGGTTAAATTATTATAATAATAAATGCGGGCGTGCTATTTAATTAGTGCTTAATGTTTTATACTGTGATGTCATTATTAAAATCGTATTTATTATGCATACTTTGCGATGTTAAATTAAGATTAAATTAATGATGAGGTTTCAATTACTTATGAAATTGCTTTGGATATTAGTAATTGTGGATATAATTTTAAGGAATGTTTGATGCGACGCTATTATTAAATTATTTATTTATGTATTTATTATTATTAAAATGCTAAATGCGAACATAATATTTATGGAGCGCCTAATGCTTGGAATGTCATTATTGAATTAATCATTTATGTATTTATGTGTTTATGCATGTATTATTATTGTTAAAATTATTAAGATTATTCTAAAAATTAGTGTAATTTTATGATTAATGATCGGAAGAGAGGGTCAAAATTGGGTGTCAACAGTCAGACTCAAACGAGAACGGGAAATTAAAACATTATGAACATACAAATAATAAAATCAAATACGTCATGATAGTGCATTCTAGCAATATGAAGCAGTAGTTAACCCAGCTAAATAAGATATATAAATTACATAAAAGCACACATAGTAGCATGAATTAAACTACCAGGCACTACAAGGAACTATAGAGCACTAATGCGCATGCGCCTATAAGTGTGATATGCTAATCGGGTCTACAATTATAACACTACCCTATCATTTTGTAAGCGTAAGTAGATCTACACTCGACTACCTACTACCCTTCTATCATAATTTGTGTCCTCCACAACCCCCTATCTAAGGTCATGTCCTCAGTAAGTTGCACATGCGTTATATCCCGTCTAATCACCTATCCCCAATACTTCTTCGGCCTACCTCTGTTCCTCCTGAACCCATCCATATCTAACCTCTCAAACCTACGCACCGGGGCATCCGTGTCTCTCCTCTGCACATGCCCGAACCATCTCAACCTCGCTTCCCGCATCTTATCCTCTATCGAGGTCACTCCCACTTTATTTCGGATATCCTCATTTCTAATCATATCCCTTCTTGTATACCCACACATCCATCTCAGCAGACAAAGAAAATACTTTTCTTCAAGCTATTCATACACCTACAATTCTTTGCATACGGGAATGTCGAACGGAAAAATAAACCCCAGGATTAGCCTGTCTTATATTCTACATCAACAAAGTGAGAAATTTTGTACAATCAGAGTAATGAAATAAATGAAATGAAAAACTTGGTAACAGTAAACTTAGTCAATTTATCTTTTTACACAGCAAACTCCATCCAAAATTTAGATTAACATTTGGCCGATTTATGTAATATACCTCCGAATTCCTGAGCGTTGTCCTTACTTCACCAACAAAATGAACACGCAAGCCTAGAGTCATTATAGTTTTCTTTTTCCATGGCATTCGCATGTCTCTGTATTCTTGATATCGTACAATCTTGAACGACAAATGCATTTCATAGGATTGAAAGGTGAATGTCTTCGTGTTGATGGAAATGATGTTTTCCTGAAAGTTGGTGATGACCCTGTGTCCCAGTCTTCAACAACTTTTGGGATACACACATCAAATAAAATTTGACCAAGGACACCATGAGCGTTGATTCTTGGTGGGCTTGAAAGGGGAATGTATTGTTCTTTCTGTTCATGCTGAACTGACCCAACAATACTTCCCTCGTGATACTCCACAGAGCTGGGAATAATGAATTGGTCATTCAACTCGAGAGCAATTCTCTGGAAGCTTTGATTTGCAGTAGAAGCGGGTTTTCTAAGATTACCTAAAGGCTCGGATATTTCATCATGTGACCTTTCCAACCCCATCTTATCCCCTTCAAGTTGACAAATTCTTTGAGAATAGATCATAGCAGCTTTTCCAAGAACCGCAGTCACTGTAGCCGTGTATTCAAGTGTGTGGTACCGATAGTGACCTGGGTGAGGCAAGTCACAATAGATAGAGTTTCATCAAAATCACATAATAGTGAAAAGCTGTAAAACCTGAATATGCAAAATAACCAGAAATGTATTATCTGATTCCAACTTGATGAATCCTAGTTTAAACTTTGTACGTCGGTGTGTCTAATAAAACATAGGCTTGATCTCAGAGAATGACAGAGAGACATAGATTGGGGTTTTTTTAAAAATATTTTTTTACAATGTCGGTGTCTGTGCCATCTTGCGCGCCCCTCAAGTATTTCACTACCTACTACCTCCCACCAGCACAGGTGCCGAGTAACTCTGCCCATCAAGACTTCAATAAATGAAAAGAAATCATCTAGTGTTTTTTGCTTTTGCTGAGATTTGAACCTGATACCTCATGGTTCTTCTCCACCCTTGATGACAACTATGCCACACCCTTGGTTACCGAGAGATATAGATTGGATTGCAATTGAAAATCGATGAGGGATGTCTACAAGACTTATTTTGAAATTGGGAAGTACAAAAAGAGAGACTGACTAAAGAAGTACAAGATTCTTGTGAATATATGTGACTCCAGTTCTTGCAACTAGGTCTTTCGGTCTTTACTCTTTCCTATGCTAGTAATCCGTGAAACTTATCAGTGTTAGCACGTCACCATCAACATCTAAAGGCCATTGCTAGATACTTAAATCCCATGTTCTATTCTTTCTCCTCCTTTAAGGTGTAAAAGATCAAATATCATGAGGATCAACTTCTGCCCTTCTACCGACAGTAATTTTCAGATCTAAATAGCAAATAAAGTAATATTATGAGTGTTTTTAAAAATTTCAGGAACATGAACCAAGAATGTTTCCACAGGATTAACGACATACCTACGTGAGGGGAGCTACTCCATTTTATTAGTTTGACATCAGAACCCAGATCTTTAAGTTGCTGAGCGAAATTACAAATAGTTTGGCAGTGAGCAAGATCATCATCTTCTGAGCACAATATGATATACGGAGCTCCCGTGCTTTGTGAGAAAAACATTACTTAGCCAAGCTGAAATATATATTGTGGGCATGTGTGTTTGGGGGGGGGGGGGGGGTGCGCAACAATAAGCAGAAGCAAAAGTTGAGATACACTCACAACAGAAGCATACAGAGTCTTCCAAAACTCAGCACGGTATGATTCAAATCTTGTAAGGAAGAGGGCATCCAGACAGGAAGCAATTCCATTTGCTATCCATGAGGCTAGGGGAGGAGGACGCGACATTCCAAGAATTGTTGGCTGAAGTATAAATCTAGTACCCAGATCACTAGTACCCAATCTTCACCAAATACTCTCACTGAAACCTTGACTAGGTCATTCGACATGTTCAACCTCTGTATTATATTGCGCTTCTTGAATTTCTTCAAGTTCTATCATATTGCAACTTTGTTCCTTGTAGACATAGTCTTCTTCAAGGAAAGTTGCATTTCTGGAAACAATGACCTTACGTTCTCAAGAAGCTATTTACATTTGGATCACGGTTTGAATCGATAGGCATGTGTAAAATCTTCTTATATCGGGATACCAACATAATGGATGTTACATTGGAGTATTTGTGTCTGTCCTCTGCATATGACCAAATTATCTCAACCCCGCTTCCCACATTTTATCCTCCACCGGGGCCACTCCCACTCTGTCCCAGATATCATCATTTATAATATTGTCCCTCCTTGTATGCCCACACATCCATCTCTGCAACTTTCATCATTTGAATGTGTGAGGTCTTGACTGGCAAGATATGTTTGTCATTAAAATAAATATGTCTATAACTAACTCTCACTGTTGGGTATTAGATACCGCTTGTGGCTCACACATTTGTAACAATGTGCAGGGGCTAACGGACAACAACAAGGTTGGACCGTGGGAGGTAGATCTGTGCGTTGGAAATGGAGCACGATTCGATGTTGAACGCGTGGAAACTTATAGACTAGATTTACCTTCTGGCTTTTGTTTAGAACTTAACAATTGTTATTTTGTCCCTCGTTGATGAGGAATATTATTTATGTCCCGATGTTAGACATTGAGGGGTTTTCCTCATTTATTACAAATGGCAATTATGTGCTATCTTTTAATGGTTTTATTTGTTGAAATGCACCATTTGTGGATGGATTGTATGTTCTAAACTGTAGTCGTAAATTTTTCAATGTACAAATAAACGAGCTAAAATAGATAATCCAAGAAATCACATCTACTTATGGCATTGTATACTTGGTCACATTAATGAATCAAGGATAACAAGATTGAGGAAGTTAGACTACCTAGAACCATTTGACTTAGAGTCCTATGGTAATTGTGAATCTTGCTTGAGCGGAAAGATGACAACCAAGACACTTTCTGGGAAGGGTGTACGTGCCAAAGAGGTGCTTGAGTTAGTCCATACCGATCTATGTGGGCCATTTTCAACTCAAGCTAAGAGAGGTTTCCCTTACTTCATTATATTTACAGACGATTTCACAAGATTTGGGCATGTGTTTCTTATGAAACACAAGTCCGAAGCCTTTGTGAAATTCAAGAAGTATAAAGCAGAAGTATAGAAGCAACTTAAAACAAGTATCAAGACTCTTCGATCTGACCGAGGAGGTGAATACTTAAGTGAAGAATTTCTAGATTACTTGAAGGTTCATGGGGTCCAATCACAATGGACACCTCCCGGAATGCCACAAATGAATGGTGTTACTGAAAGGAGAAATCGAACCATATTAGATATGGTTAGATCCATGATGAGATTCTCAGCTCTACCAACATACCTTTGGGGATATGCATTACAAAGCTCAATCTATATTCTGAACAGAGTTCCTTCAAAGTCAGTAGAGAAAACTCCATATGAGATATGGAACGGCAAAAAGCCAACACTTAAACACATGCGACCCTGGAGGTGCACTGCATATATAATGAAGTTGCTTACTGACAAGTTGGAATCCAAAAGTGAGAAGTATTATTTTTTGGGGTATCCAAAGTAAACTAGGGGATACTGTTTCTATCTTCCTGGAGAACGTAAGGTCATTGTTTCCAGAAATGCAACTTTCCTTGAAAAAGACTATGTCTACAAGGAACAAAGTTGCAATATGATAGAACTTAAAGAAATTCAAGAAGCGCAAGATAATACAGAGGTTGAACCCTTGTCGAATGACCTAGGCAAGGTTTCAGTGAGAGTATTTGGTGAAGATTGGGTACTTAGTGTACGCCCTTCAGCCAGTGGGAGTCCTGTGAGAGATAGTGTAGAAATGCAAGACTCTCATACACAACCAATGGAAGATGATACAATAGTTGTACATCATTCAAATGACATTCCTGAAGCTCTCAAGGTGGTGGATTGTCCAACACACAAACATCTTCTCACAATAAGAATAAAACAAACACTGAAACATAAAGTATTCAACTCCGTAGGACCACTAAAACTCATCGTACGCCTGAGAGACTTAATCTCCTTATTTAAACACACAATGAGATAGATATTCTTGACCTACAACCTACAACGAAGCTATGTTAGACATTGATTCGCAGAAATGGCAAGAAGGCATAAAATCTGATGGACTCGATGTACATCAATCAAGTATGGAACTTGGTTGATTTGCCAATAGGGGTTAGACCCATAGGATGCAAATGAGTCTTCAACAAGAAGATTGATGCATATGGCAAAGTACAAATTTATAAAGGAATATCAGTGGCTGAAAGTTATAATCAATGGCCTGGAGTCGATTATGATGAAACATTTTCACCTATTGCGAAGATTAACTCCATTCGAATTTTGCTTGCAACAGCTGCATACTATGACTATGATACTTGACAAATGGATATTAAAATTTCTTTCCTCAATGGTAATCTAATTGAGGAGGTGTATATGATACAACCAGAGGATTTTACATACGAGACTAGGCCCAAAGCAGTATGCAAACTACAGAAGTCTATTTATGGACTTAAGCAAGCCTCAAGGAGTTGGAATATTTGTTTTGATAAAGCAGTCAAACGTTTGACTTTGTTAGAAGCAAAGAAGATCCATGCATTTATAGTAAACACACGGATGGGAGTATTGTCTTCATTGTTATATATGTTGATGACATATTAATAATAAGAGATAATAAGACTCTCGTGCAATCAGTTAAGGAATGGTTATCGAGCACCTTCATGATGAAGGACTTAGGTAAAGCCTGCTACATTTTTGAAATTAAGATCTATAGAGATAGACCTAATAGATTGTTGGGGCTGTCACAATCCGTATACATAAAGTGCTAAGACGGTTCTCTATGGAAAATTCCAAGAAGAAAAGTCTTCATATAGGTCAAGGCATCAAGTTATCAAAGAAGTATAGTCCTTCTACTGTTGCAGAACTTGAACGCATGAAGATGATCTCATATGCTTCAGCTATAGGATCGATCATGTATGTCATGACCTGTACAAGGCCAGATGTTTCCTATGCACTTAGTATGACTTGCAAATTTCAGCAGAATCTTGGGGAGGAACACTGAAAAGCAATCAAGAGTATTCTAAAGTACCTTAGATGAACTAAAGAATATTTCTTAGTCTATGATGGACAATAAAAGCTAGTGGCTACTGGGTACACTGATGCTAGCTTCCAGACAGATCTTGATGACTTCATGTCTCAGTCTGGTTATACCTTCATTTTAAATGGTGGAGTAGTGAGTTGGAAAAGTTCAAAGCAAGCTACAACTGTTGATTCGACAACTGAAGTCGAGTACATTTTTGGATCGGAAGCTGGTAAGGAAGTTGTCGTGATATCTGAGTTCCTGAAGGGACTAGGGGTTGTTCTAAGTGTCACTTGTCTAATAACGATTTATTGTGACAACACTGGTGCAATTGCTCAAGCTAAGAAACCAAGATCAACAAACAGAAACAATCATGTACCAGAGAAATACCACATAATCAGAAAGATGGTGGAAACTGATGAAATAAGATTAGACTATGTTTCCACAGATGATAATCTAGCTGACCCATTTACTAAACCATTAAACTTAGTTATGCATAATGATCATTTTGAAAACATGGGCATTAGATACGTTGGAGATTGACTCTAGGCCAAGTGGGAGATTAAAAGTATGTATGTCCTAGAGACAACCATTTTAGGGACAAATGTACTTGAACACATTCGTATTATTAATATGATTAATATATTTTGGCATTTATAATTATTGGATTATTATTTGATTGCTTGTAATTATTCATTAATGTGCATCCCTTGAGCTTACATTGTCATTAATAAAGTGAGAGATTAATGATAAAGCGTAACTCTTAAAAAATAGTCTCGACTAATGATCATTGAGAATGAAATATCAATGATATGATATAAGTCGGTGGTGGTCTGCATCACATTCTTAGAGAATGTAGTATGTCTCACTTACTACTAGTAATGATTACTAGTGATGAACACATGGATACTCTTAGAGGGTATTGATATACTCTGCTGATAAACTATTTGTCATACATGTCTATAGTGTTATCAGCGTGTGGAAGATAGAAGTTTTTTAACTTGAGGTCAATACACACCTGATTTACAGAGTAATGTACTTTAACCATGTCCTAAGCTTAAATTCCTTATAGGATTAAACATGACTTGTGTTGGGTACATTGCGATGTAAACTAAGGTGGTAGTTGAGCCAAAAATATGATTTATTCCTCGATTGGATATTCGAGAGAGAACATTCAACTTCTCAGTGATATTAGGACGACCAAGTCATTGACCAATGCATTCGACATATTATGGTCTGGTTGTCGACTAGTATAGATGAGATAAAGTGATCGAGTCATTTGGATAGACACATGACAAATCCTAAGCTTGATCGAGTGTGTCGCAAATGAAAGGAATTTATCATCTCACATAAAAGTTATGTTTACAGCCAATCAATTGCATTAAAATGTGCTCATAACTTAGAGTATTGGGTTACTAATTAGTTGGAGGTATGTGATTAAGATATAGGAAAAATCTCAAAGTAAGAGCCAAATCACGAACATGAAATTTGTTGTGATTTTTAATATCTTCCCCTTATATCTTGGGGGCAAAAAGGCGAAATTCCTCGTCCACAGGGCCCCCACCCCCGATCCGATAGGGATTGGTGGAGGAGGTAAATCATGGTGACTCAGCGGCTCACTAGGTGGGAGGCATAGTGACTGGTGCCCACAAGGAGCCATCCCCCTCAAAGGAGGAATGAAACTCCCACATTGCGGCTGCCAAGGCTCGAACACTTAGGGGAAATTTGTCACCCTGGAACCAACTGAGCTACGCCCATGCGAGCATCTACCCCTTATATCTAACTTGAGTATACATATACAACTATATTGTTCATTTGACTAAATCAGCTACATTATTTAATTAAATAGGTGTCAACTTGTTGTGTGATATAAACTAACAACAAAGAGAAAACAAAATTAGCGAGAATGCAAATAGAAAAGTGAATAATCTCTGCTGGCGAGCATTTTTTTTAATGTCTTACATGACGAAATCTGAATTAGTCGGACCAGTGAGCTAGATCTAAGGATTAGGCAAGAAAAGAAAAAAATGAGAATGTAAAAGAGAAAAGTGAATAATCTCCTGTAGCAAGTGTTTCTATCTTTAATAGTTTTTATGCGATATTGTAAATCTGAATTAGTCAGACTAATGATGTCGGATACCAGATGACTATATAAAAAACAAGATGAGCACTATGGGACTGTATCCCATCATCATGAACTAGATCTAACGGTTAGTCATCAGATCCTGACTCATTCCATTAATTATCACTATGGAATGTGGTGGAATGGACTAGATCTCCCAAATATCATTAATCAGATATTTCAAATTCGAGCTCTCTAAAATGAAGAAACCTAACAGAGAATTCTTTCTTTAACGACCTTTACGTTGCACGAATTAATTCAAAACAAGACTCACCTGATCTGACCTATTTCTACTTGTTAATTTCAACTCCCATTTCAAATAAAATTCGGAAGAAATAATAACAAAATGGATCTTCTGAACAAAAAATCTTAAATAAGTAAAATTAAACATACTTACAAAGAGAAAACCTTGAAGAACCTCCTCAATCGGCCAAAGCCTCCTTAATAGAAGATATCACATATCATAAGCGTATTTAAATAAGAAGAAAACTCATTAGCATTAAATAACAAATGAGTCAATGAGAAAAGAGTACTGAATATTGATATGAATGAATTAAATTGGATTATATTCAGACAGGTTGTTATGATATTGAGATAGGTTTGTCATTAATAATGCTAGGCTTAGTATTTAATATCACTCTAATCTGTTACCGTTTCTCATCCCTTTTCTTAAGAGATGACTAATACTTTAATTTATATGTCTTTAATTATGAAATAGTATATCATAGTTATTGATGCAAATAGTTGAAAAGTTGCTTTCTAGGGTTTGTTGAAGTTCATGATATTTGGCTTTCTCATTTGTACTTTTTTTTTGGCTGAAAATAAATAAAATGTGGTAATTTGTATATTGAGAAATATAAAAGTTAAATCATATATTGAATAAACACATTTTAAATTGTTATACAATATTGTATAAACAAAATATTAAATTGGACAATGTATACCAAATGTAATTTGTCAAACCAAGCATCCAATATTAATAAGTGTAATCAATTAATAAGTCAGGTCCACTGCACCTCGGTTTTTGGGCCATGCTTAGAGCTCAACCCTAATCCAGTTTTAATAAAATTAATTATATATACAACACTAACCTCATTGATATTAGACTACTGATTCTATTAAACATTTCTAGATTTAGAGTTTAGAATAAAAAAATTCTCAAACCTCTGCCAAGATTTCCTGCCTTTTTTGACAAAGGAATACACTATAGCAAGGTGCTTGCAATCGAATAGAACAATCGTGTGTTCGCCCTTAGTAAAGAGAATCCATATTATATAACATGTAAGTGGTCTTGTTTAAGTTTTACTTTACAGGTTTCGATTGTCATATAACCATACCAGAAGACATTGTTGGGGTAAGTAAATAAAATTTTAAATTTGCGTTGTACCATACTTATATATTTTGAACCCAACAAAATCATTGTAATCTTAATGAAAATAAATTGGGCCTTAGTATAAACCCCTTAGAAGAACTTTTACCAATATTCATATGGAATATGTCCCATTTGTCCCGCCAAATACTACAAATTAGTCGTGCAATAAGATGGATGAAATTCCTTTCGATCTTAACCAGAAGTCTCAATTTTAAGCTTTGTAAAATTCCTAATAAGTAGATGTTTCCCTCTTTAAACAAGGCTACATAATATGAATCCGATCGAATTAACCTAAGGAAAAGTGAATTTTGAATGTCAAATGATTAGAAAGAAACAAATATCACAAACTACAAATAAGAAATAACAGAACATGTGACCATAATGCTCCAGTGCAGTTGTTATTTCTGTGATTTGTTCTTGTTATAGCGGAAGCAATTAAACAGAAGAAAGAATAATAATAATGAATGTAAATGATACAAACGATTTAACGTGGTTCACTAACAATGTGTTAGCTACGTCCACGGGCAGAAGAGATAAAAACTTTATTGATCTTGAGGAATACAATTTTTGAGATTTCTCTGGATTGTATTTCAGATTGCTTATTAGGTTATGACCTATGGGTTTATATGGAGTACCCCTTACACAGACTAAGGAAAGGTTTTCCAAACAAAAAAGGAAAAGGTTTTCCAAACAGAAAAGGAAAAGAATTCCTAAACATGGTATAAACCTAATATGCCCGGATTCAAGGCATATTTCAACAAATCTCCACCTTGACTTGAACCCACTCACAAATAGCAGATGTACCAGATGCACCATTATAGTGTCATATGTACTAGACTCCTTTTGCCCCAGATTTTGCCTTCAAGGGGCAATCAGCAACTCCTAACATTGAGCAAGTCCAAACAGTGTTGGAACTTGCTGTGTGGAACCGGCTTTGTGAATATATCAGCTGAGTTATCAGCAGTACCCACTTTGTTCACCTTGATTCTCTTCTCACTTCTCAGAAAATGATACATCACATCAATGTGCTTAGTCCACTCATGATGGACTTGATCCTTGGCTAAACAGATTGCACTGAGACTATCACAATACACTATGGCCTGATCCTGATGTAGACCCAGATCACTGATCAATCTTTTCAACCAGATTCCCTCCTTGGTTGCTTCTGTTAATGCCACGTACTCTGTTTTTGTAGTCGACAAAGTCAATGTATGCTGCAAAGTAGCTTTCCAACTGACAACTGAACCACCAAGAGTGAAAATATAACCAGTCATAGATCTTCTACTGCCAGCATAGTCGGAGTCTGAAAACCCTGTCACCAAACACTCTGTATCACCTCTATAAATGAGACCAACATCAGACGTACCTTTGAGGTACCGAAAAATCTTCTTCACATCTTGCCAATGCTCTTTGTCAGGCTCACTCATAAACCTGCTAACAACACTAACAGACTGTGCAAGATCAGGTCTAGTACAGACCATTGCATACATCAAGCTTCCTACTGCACTAGCATAGGGAACTCGAGACATGTACTCCTTCTCCTCAGCTGATTTAGGTGCAAAGGAAACAGACAGATGTGCATTTGCAGCACTGGGAGTATTTATAGGCTTTGTTGTAGACATGTCAAACCTTGACAAAATCTTCTGAATGTAGCCCTTCTGTGACAAGAAGAGCTTCTCTCTGCTTAGATCCCTATAGATTTCCATTCCCAGAATTTTTCGGGCTCCACCCAAATCCTTCATATCAAACTCAGCACTGAGAAGATCCTTCAACTTCTGGATATCAGACTTGTCCTTCGCAGCTATCAACATATCATCTACATACAGGACCAAGTAAATCAAAGAACTGTTTGCTGACCTGTTGTAGTAAACACAACAATCATATGGACTTCTGTTGTAGCCAATCTCTATCATATAGCTGTCGAACCTTTTGTACCACTGCCTCGGAGACTGCTTTAGCCCATACAAGGACTTCTTCAACTTGCAAACATAGTCCTCCTTACCAGGAACCTGAAACCCATCTGGCTGAGTCATGTATATTTCCTCCTCCAACTCTCCATGTAGGAAAGTTGTCTTCACATCTAGTTGTTCAAGTTCCAGATTCTGATGTGCAACTATTACTAGTAGCACCCTGATGGAAGTGTGTCTGACCACTGGAGAGAAAATCTTATTGTAATCTACCCCCCTCTCTCTGAGTGAACCCCCTAGCTACCACTCGAGCTTTATACTTGATACCCTCAACAGGTGTTCCTTCTTCTTGTAGATCCACTTGCAAGTGACAACTTTTCTGTCTCGCGGTCGCTTGGCTAATTTCCAAGTCTGATTCTTATGGAGTGACTCCATCTCCTCTCCCATAGTAGCAAGCCATTGGGAAGATTCAGTACATGTAACTGCTTCTTTGTAAGTAGATGGCTCATGTAAGTCAGGATCCACTTCTTCAGTAACCTGCAATGCATAAGCTACCATGTCTTCAAAACCATATTTTCTGGGAGGTATTCCATAATTTGCTCTCTTTGATCGATCAAGAGCCAAATTGTGCTTATTTGCTACTGGTAATGAAGATCCTGATGATTCTGCTTCTGACTGTGGCTGTTGGACTTCATATGATGGTTCACTCTCATCTGGAGTGACTTGTTGCTCCACATGTTTCCAAACACTGCCACCAACAATAGACTTTATAATAGGGTTAAACATAGAATTTTCATCAAAAACTACATTCCTGCTCAGTTTAACCCTCTTCTCAGACGGGGAACATATTCTGTAACCTTTAACACCATCCGCATAACCCACAAACACTCCCCTTTTAGCTCGTGGTTTTAATTTACCCTCATTCACATGATAATAAACATTACAACCAAAAGCTCTCAAGCCAGAGTAATCAGCAGGCTTACCAGACCATATCTCAAAAGGAGTTTTGAGATGTATACCTGTTTGAGGTCCACGATTTATCAGATAGCAAGTTGTACTATCCGTCTCTGCCCAGAATGTCCTAGTTAGTACAGTATTAGAGAGCATGCATCTAGCTCTCTCCAGAAGTGTCTGATTCATGCGTTCTGCTACACCGTTTTGCTGTGGCGTCTCCCTGACTGTATGATGCCTAGCAATCCCTTCTTTTCTGCAAAACTCAATGAATTCAGAACAACAAAATTCCAGACCATTATCAGTTCGCAGTCTTTTGATCTCTTTCCTGTTTGATTTTCCATTAATGTCTTCCATTGCTTGAAGTTCATGAAAGATTCACTTTTATGCTTCATAAAGAACACCCAATTCATCCTTGAGAAATCATCAATAATTGTCATAAAATATATGTGACCTCCTAGAGACTCCATCCGGGGAGGACCCCAACAATCAGAATGGATGTAATCAAGTGTGCCTTTTGTTCTGTGTATTGCTTTGGGAAACTTGTTGCGATGTAATTTCCCGAATACACAGTGTTCACAAAACTTAAGGTCCTCGACCTTGTGACCACAAAGAAGATCTCCTTTTGACAGAATTTGCATCCCTCTCTCGCTCATATGAGACCAAGCTTCATATGCCATAACTTGATCAAGTTTTCTTTATCAACCTCTGAGGATGCAACAGCAACAGAACCTGATAATGTAGAGCCTTGAAGGAAATATAAGGTACCACATTTTATGCCCTTCAGAACCACATTCGAATTCTTGCAGACATATAGAACTCCACCTCAAAATCTGAACCCCTTGTTATCTAACATGCTCAATGATATCAGATTCTTTGTCATAGATGGAACATGCCTGACGTTACTCAATGTGCAGAATTTACCATCATGTGTCCGAATTTTAATAGAGCTTATCCCAACCGTTTTGCAAACAGAACTGTCAGTCATAGAAACACTGTCACCATCCACTTGCTCATAGGTTGTAAACCACTCCCTGCGCGGACATATATGGTAAGATGCTGCTGAATCGAGGATCCACACATCATTGTGATGCGTGTACTCATTAGCAACTAGAGCAATATCATCTTCAGAGTTGGTATCTGCTACAGCGACAGTAACTGTCGGAATATTCTGTTGCCTCTTCTTCTTGGGACAATCAGATTTCCAGTGTCCCTTCTCCTTACAGTAATTACAGACATCATTTGGTTTTGGACCTTTAGAAAACGGTTTCTTGAACTTCTTCTCCCCAGGATTTCTATGTCCATGACTTCCACTGGCTACTAACCCTGCAGCTTGATTATATGTACCTATACCAGCCGTCTTATGGCGCAGCTCCCTAATATGGAGAGATGATTTCACCTCCTCTAGAGACACAGTATCTTTTCCAACAATGAACGACTGTACGAAATTTTCGTACGATAATGGTAAAGATACTAACAGAATCAATGCATCATCCTCATCCTCAACTTTCACATCAATATTACGCAACTCTAACAAGATTGTGTTTAGTTGATCTAAGTGATCTTGAAGAGGCATACCTTTCTGCATTCGTAGACTGAACAGACGTTGCTTCAAAAGCAACTTGTTGGTTAAGGACTTCGTCATATAAAGACTATCGAGCTTGACCCATAGACCCTGCGTTGTTTCCTTACACAGACTAAGGAAAGGTTTTCCAAACAGAAAAAAAGGAAAGGTTTTCCAAACAGAAAAAAAGAAAAGGTTTTCCAAACAGAGAAAAAAGGAAAAGGTTTTTCAAACAGAAAAAGAAAAGGTTTTTCAAACAGAAAAGGAAAATGATTCATAAACATGGTATAAACCTAATATTCCCGGATTCAACACATATTTCAACAGTTCTGCTTCAAAACTTCCCATACTACCAAAGCACAAAAACACTACAGACAAAGCTCGCTGCACATCCAACCACTTAATAATGCTTTTAGCTTCTGATATACTATTTTGACCATCACCATTTTCATTAAAACCAACTATTGGACCAACTGGATAATTTTTTTGAACCATCCTGGAATCCAGTATAGTCTGTTTGGTCTGAGGCTTATGGATAAGTAGTTAAGTAAGAATAAAAAACAATTAAACACTGGAACAAAGTGAAACAGTTTCTGAATGTTGTCTTCAGTGTTGTCTCAACACCTGAGACAACACTATGATAAAACAGTAATAAACTTTTAAATAGTAAATGCAGCGAAAAAGTAAAAGATACAAGATTTATATTTTTAAGGGTATATATTAATATAATCCTTGATGGTCAATGACCGAAGTAATGTATATATTGTATACCATTACAATTGAATTTCTTTTTACAATTTGTAGCACTGAAAACAAAAAGAAATTACAAATAAAAATAAAGTCGCAGATGATTTCAGCCTAAAGATAAAACATCTATAAAGAAATATACATCATCATCATTACAATTGCTTCAACAATAATCTCAATCTAGAATCTGGGCAGCAAAAGTAATGTTAGACTAAATGTTGTTATACTACTTTAGGCTAAGATGTTGATCCAGTTTTTAAGGTGAATATCTGAGAGCTCTCTTGGTGATTCTTTTCTTGAATTCTGGATATCGATACTCTGAAGTTCCCCCTCTATTTATAGTGTAAACCTTTCTTGAAATTCTTACTGATTGGTTGTGTAAGTTCAGAGAAAGAAGGCTGCAACCTGGACCGAGTCTTCCTCCATGAAAAACTCAACAATCTTGACTTGTTCTCCGCGTTATTTTTCTTCCAAGCTTGACTTCTTCTTTTTCCACGTTTTAAACACAGCTTCCTTGTTAGCTTGCCTAGGTCATTTTTCACTCACAATAACAAATACTATTTTGGCTGGAAGAATAGGCAAAATTATTTGCAGAGATGTTTTCTGTGATGTTATAACATTTCAGGCAATATCCTTATGTTCATAAGTGATGTTGTCCTGAACACTCACAGATGTTGTCACAATACTCATCCAACATCAACAATCTCCCCCTTTTTGTCTTTCTTCACAAAACTCCATACAATACTAAAAACTGACTAGGATATTGATTATCGATGTCGTCCTAACAATCTCAAAATCAGTAGGATCGGGGTCATGCTCCCCCTCAACCAACAGTTATGAATTTCAAGTAATATAGTATAAATGAGTAGGTTAGAAAGAGTTCATGTCCATTAGTTGTGAATTGCATACAGTATATTCGTAATCAGTCAACAACTAATATTCATAATATTTCCACAGTAGGCAAAATAATATCTGCATGAACTGACCAATATCCTGAAATATAAAATATTACAACTCAGCAAAAAATATAATCCAATGTATCAACATGTCAATTTACAGAACAAATTTCAGTAAATCATCATCAACCATAAACCTAACCACCACTCATGAAGTTAACACCATCAGCTAGATTGGTTGTGGCACAGTAGCTTCCAACCGCTTTCTATGACAAACCAATCTGTACAACACCATCATCATTCATCTCCATTCGGCACTGGTATCAGCAACAGTTTGATACCAGTCAATCCAGTCATTCCTCTCCCCCTGTTTCGTTGCTTGGCCCTGCAGTATCATCATCATATTCTCCCTTTTTTTGTGAAGAAAGAATGTCCTCATAGTAGTCTCTGGCTCGCACCAGCTCTTGGATCTGACTGTTCAATTTAGCAATGTGCCTTTGAAGCCATTCATTGGACATTGGGACCTTACCTTGTTCTGTGTTTCCTGGAATGTTGGTAACATCTGATGATATTTTTAAGTCCCAATCTTCCTTCTTCCAAGGCAGGTCAATTATTCTATCTCTGCTATTTAGTACCGCTCTTTGCACTGAGTATACCTCTAAGGCAGGACTCAGCTTCTCCCCTTTTGGGATTTTAAACGTTTGATTGAGGAAGATTTGGTAGATCAAGAAGGGGTATGGAAGGGCAGAGTTGCTCTTTCTTTCTGCCAAGTTGGCAACATGTTCAAATATTAAAGTTCCTAAGTCAACTCTTTCATTTCTCTCAATCTTAGAAAGCAATGATGCTTGCTATAGAGTTACTACTGTCTCATTAAAAGAAGGTAGCCAATTGAAATGGTAAGCTTGTGCAAGGTTGTAAATAGGGCAATGAGTTTAGACACATGATTACGAGGTGCCCAAACTGTGATCAAATTCTCCGTACGGTACTTGAGCATAGCATTAAGTTCCTCTGTAGTGGGATTGGATTGAGAGAGTCTTTCATTTATGGTTATCCCTAGAGTAGAGTTGATG
The DNA here is from genome assembly GCA_029844215.1 of Przewalskia tangutica. Lineage (NCBI taxonomy): Eukaryota > Viridiplantae > Streptophyta > Magnoliopsida > Solanales > Solanaceae > Przewalskia > Przewalskia tangutica. Next base: position 134,363,389 of record CM056719.1, read on the forward strand.
ATTTTAGGTGTGAATTTAAATACACTGTTGTATAGGTACACTTTCCCAAATTTCTTTGAGGTAGTGTCTTTAACAATAGGTTTCAAGTTCGCATAGAACACCCTAATTACTTTTTCACAATAAGGATTTTTTCTAGTTACTGAATTCAAGACATTTCTGTTGCTTAAAAAATCAACTAGGCCATAAGTGGAGAATGAGGTCAGGTCAATAAATTTCTCTCCCCTAATCACTCTATTCTTAAACTATTTCCAGTTATCAGCACATGATTTTGTTTAAAATAAAGGAAAGTGAGCCATTACCTTAGAATCTGATTCAGATTCTGTGTTGCTGTTATCTGATGGGGTTGATTCAGGTGTTGTCTCTGATGTTGTCTCTGATGTTGAGACAACATAATCTGGGTCAACTTCTGTGCATATTGTCTTTGATGTTGAGGCAACATTTCGATAAGTTCGTCTGACCCTTTTTGGTATAAAACTTCTCAGAGGTGTGTTGTCTGACACCTCATCTTCTTCCTTCTCAGGTTCATCTTGTGGAGTGGGTGTAGAAGGTGTTCCAGGAATGTTGTGTACACTGATATCAGTGTCAGTACTGCTGTTGATACTGCTAGAGTCAACAGGGAAAGTCGATTCTTCAACAGGGAAAGTCGACTCGACCCTTGACCTTTTAGCAGTCTGATTCTTACGAAATTGGTTTTCAAAAACCCTTTTGGACCTTCTCGATGAGAATGTCGATGAAGAATGTCGAGTAGCAAGGTTTGAGAAGTCCGATGATGTATCAACATCAATGGGATTTTCATTGTCACCTGGAAAGCTCATATGTAATGGTGCATCTGAACCGGACAGAATTGCCTGTGAAAAATCTTCCTGGATAGGTTTCAGATCATTAATTGGTGTATAATGTCTATACATCACTTAATCGTTTGATGGGCTGGTTGACATTGGAGTGTATTCTTTAGTGTTGGAAGATTTCGGGAAAATGGACATAAGAGAAGGTTTTGGAGAGTTTTGTGTGTTTGAGAAGATTTGTTTTTTAAAAATGTGTTAGTGGTGTTTGGGCCTCCATTGATTTGACTTACCCGGTTGATGTGACAATACAAAGACTAATGGGGATTATGACAATCTTTATACACTACAACTTCTTTTTCCTCATATTTAGGTAGTATAGAGAAGTTGAAACTCTTTACACCTAAAATATAAGGAGAAAACATTGCACACAACATCTTTTAGTTTTTGAAAAATTAAAACGGTAATCTCAATCGATATTCATTACGATTTGAAATTAAAATAGAGACGAAAAATTATAAAAATTAAACAAACAAAAAATTATCCATCAATATACTGGAAGATGATGTTGTTGGTGATGTTGGCAACATTTTTAATCAACTCAAATAGTATAAGACTCCAAGGATTTTCTGATTTGGTAAACATCTTCTGTACATGTTCCCTATGAATTTGATCTCTGGATCAATGTGACGTTTTCCATTGTCCTTAATCAACTTAATTGAACACAGAAATAATTATTGAAGTATTTTCAACCTTCTTTGAAGCACGTAGTACTCCTATGTAGAGGCTTTGCCTTCTTATGATACTCTTTTTTTATGATATACCTAATTGTTTTAGATATACCATCGCAGAGAACGACATCGCATTCAGTTCTTGTACTTATAGAGTCATGCTTGAGTAATTAAAAATATTATACAACATTGCCACAACTTTTACCGGGTATATTGATAAAACGGTAAATGTTATCCAGAATGTTGAGATAACATTGAGGACAACATCTACCTTGCTTGTTTTATTTTCAGAGAAAACATAGACTAAGAGATTTTTTCAAACTAGAAAACCTCTCATGATTGAGAGCTTTGGTAAAAATGTGAGCTAGTGGACAAAGAGTATTAACATGTTCGATTTGAACTAGCTGTTTTTCAACTAAGTCTCTTAAAAAATGATGTTGTATGTCTATGTGCTTTGTACGTGAATGCTGAACAGGGTTCTTGGAAATATTAATTGCACTCATATTATCAAAGTACAAATCATAGAGTTGCTTGAAAAGCCATAGTCATCTAGCATATGTCGTAACCAAATCAGTTGAGCACAACAACTTCCGGCTGCCACATATTCATATACGACAGTCGAAAGTGATACACAATTCTGTTTACGACTATACCATGAGACTAAATTATTGCCTAAATAGAAACACCCACCACTAGTACTCTTTCTATCGTCTACATCACCGACCCAGTCCGAGTCACTATATCATATTAGATTAGGATTAGCATCCTTGGTGTACCAAATACCCAACTCACTAGTGTCGGCGACATATCGAAGGATACGTTTAACAACATTTAGGTGAGATACCTTGGGACTGGCTTGGAACCTAGGACACACACACACTAAACATAATGTCACGACGACTAGCAATAAGATATAAAAGACTACCTATCATTGATCGGTACAATGTTGGGTCAATATTCTGTCCAACATCGTCTTTACATACTTGTTGTGTAGAGCTCATCGGTGTCTTCATATGTTTAGCATTTTGAAGACCAAATTTTCTAATAAGATTCTTGGCATACTTGCTTTGAGATACAAAGATCCCATCTTTTAATCTGCAAGCCTAAGAAAACAATTAGTTCTCCAATCATCTATTGGTCCCATCAATTCTAAAAATTTCTTTTTTTCATGTGTGAGTGTGAATCGAGTGAAGTCTAAGACCCAACCTCGACTCGGCTGCTACCACAAGAGGTCCCTGGGTCAATCTGTAAATTTCAGAAAAGCAGATTTGGTCCCTGGGTAAATCTGTAAATATTTTAAGGTTCTGAAAATTGCAGAAATACCCCTGAAAATTAAATTTTAATTTCTGAATTGTTAAGGGATTGTTTGGATGAGCAGAAAATTCCGAAAATTGAAAATTGAGTATAAATTTTGAATTTAAATATTTCCTAAATTGAAACAAAATTAATTAACCCATAATTATTGTTATTTGGCATATTATTTGATAATGTGTGCACAAATTAATTGTTTCTCCTAATTGTTTAATTGATTGTCATTTAAATAATTAGAATAGAGTCCGCAATTATTGTCTGGGTAGGCGGCGCCCAGTAATTGTTTACTTTCAATGACCACTATAATTGTCTGGGTAGACGGCGCCCAGTATATGATTAAAACCATCTTATATCATGCCTATTGGGTTTGATGGTTTCCCATCTAAATGTGTTTAGAAATTGCATGATAGGATGTCATATGATGTATGATATAATAGTTGATCTTGGTCATAACCCTGAATTAAAATGTTCCCCAAATTTAATACAAGTCTCATTTATAATGAACGCGTCGTCCGTTATAATTGATTGTGGTGCAAAATCCTTTTCGGTGAGATGAAAATTTATGCCCCAGCATTTGCTCTAAGTCTACGAGGACTCAGACCCTTTCATAGATGCATATAAATGTTGTAGTAGGTGATGAACCTTCGTGAGTATTTACACCCCAGTGTTTGCTTGATGAAGGCTAAGCCCACTTAGATACATAATTGCAGTCGCATAACGGGGTTGACTTGCTAGGCTGTCTTGGCGCCCCAGTGTCGGACAGCCGAGGGACGCATATCGAATTGTTTAGAACATTCGGTCAACCAAGAGTTGCAAATTGTTTGCAATTGGTTTAGAGACCTACCAGATCGTGTTGTTGAAGTTATCAGCCTCAGCAAACGCGGAGACAACATGAGTTTGGATCTTGGACCATTATGACCGTATTTGATATGAGTCCGTATTCTTTATGGGGTAAAAGAGTATGTTAAAATAGTGGGAGCTAATTAAACTAAAGACCATGTTAGTTAGTTAGCTAATGAATGTGTTCAATAGAAATTATATTAAAATAATAATTTCAAGTCTATCTTTTCTTCAGTTACAATGTCGAATCTGTCACTTAAAATGTTGGTTGAAACGAACAAGTTGAATGGAGCCAATTTTCCTGACTGGTTAAGAAATCTGTGTTTGGTACTGCGATTAGAAAAGATTGAGTATGTATTGGATACATCACTCCCTACAGTCCCTGTTGAAGATTCTGAAGAGTATGCTCTGTTTGACAAAGCAGCCTATCAGAAATATCTTGATGATGTTGTTGCAGCACAATGTGTTATGCTATCTTCTATGACTCCAGAGTTACAAAGACAACATGAAAATATGGACCCCAACGAGATGCTAGAACACTTGAAGAGTCTCTATGACTCACAGTCTCAGACAATGGAGTATGAACTGTTGAGAGATCTTTTTAAGTGTAAGCTAAACGAAGGGGGTCAAGTGTCACAACATGTTTTGAAGATGATTGGATTAATTGAGAGGTTGGCTTCGATTGGAACGAAGCTGCCTGTGAATGTTTCTGTTAATCTAATCTTGAACTCGCTTCCTGGTTTCTTTGAGAACTTCATTGTGAATTACAACATGAATGGAACGAAAGCAAGTCTCCCTGAACTTCATAATATGTTGAAGACCTTCGAGTCGTCCACCTCCAAAGGTAAAGTGCTCGTGGTGGGCTCATCTAGCAAGTTCAAACCTAAGGGTAAGAATATGCAGAAGAAGAAGAAGGGTAAAGCGGTTGCCGCCAAACCACAACTATGAAACCTAAAGGAGTTGTTCGAAAGAAGGCCAAGATAGGCTGGCGATGTGCGCCTCAATTGTAAGAGAAAGGGACATTGGAAGAAGGATTTATGCTGACCCGGGAGACAAGGCACAATGTCTTTGGCCTGTTTGGACAAGGTATGTTTGTTATTGAAATAAATATGTCTATAACTAATTCTCCTTTGTTGGGTATTGGATACCGCTTGTGGCTCGCACATTTGTAATAATGTGCGAGGCTAATGTGTGAAAGGTTGGACCTTGGGAAGTAGATCACGCGTTGGCAATGGAGTTAGAGTTGATGCGAGCAGCGTGGGGACTTATAGACTAGATTTACCTTGAGGCTTTTGTTTAGAACTTAATAATTGTTATTTTGTCCGTCTTTGACGAAATATTATTTCTATCCCTATGTTAGACATTGAGGGTTTTCCTCACATATTACCAATGGAAACTATGTTTTATCTTATAAAGGTTTTATTTGTGGAAATGCTCCGCATGTGGATAGATTGTATGTTCTAAATCAGAGCCATGAAATTTTCAATATACAAAATAAAAGAGCTAAAATAAGTAATCAAAGAAATCCCACCTACTTATGACATTGCAGACTTGGTCACATCAATGAATCAAGGATAGCAAGATTGAGGAAATTAGATTACTTAGAACCATTTGAATTAGAGTCATATGGTGATTGCGAATCTTGCTTAAGAGGAAAGATGACAACCAAATCACTTTACGGGAAAGGAGTGCGTGCCAAAGAGGTGCTTGAGTTAGTCCATACCGATGTATGTGGGCCTTTTCCAACTCAAGCTAAGGAGGCTTTCTTTATTTCATTCCTTTTCTGACGATTTCTCAAGGTTTGGGCATGTGTATCTTATGAAACATAAGTCCAAGCTTTTGAGAAATTCATGAGTACAAGTCAGTAGAGAAGCAACTTGAAACAAGTATTAAAACTCTTCGATCAGATCGAGGAGGTGAGTACTTAAGTAAAGAATTTCTAGATTACTTGAAGCTTCGTGAGTCCATTCAGAATGGACACCTCCCGGAATGCCACAAATGAATGGTGTTGCTGAGAGGAGAAATCGTACCTTATTAGATATGGTTAGATCCATGATGAGCTTCTCAGCTCTACCAACATACCTATGGGGATATGCATTGCAAAGCTCAATCTACATTTTGAATAGAGTTCCATCAAAGTCGGTTGAAAACTCCATATGAGATATGGAATGGCAAGAAGCGAGACTTAAACACATGCGACCACAGGGTGCCTGCATATGTAAAGAAGTTGCTCACTGACAAATTGGAATCTAAAAGTGAGAAGTATTATTTTGTAGGGTATCCTAAGGAAACAAGAGGGTACTACTTCTATCTTCCTGAGGAACATAAAGTAATTGTTTCCAGAAATGCAACTTTCCTTGAAGAAGACTATGTCTACAAGGAACAGAGTTGCAACAAGATAGAACTTGAAGAAATTCAAGAAGTACAAAATAATGTAGAGAGTGACCCCTTGTCAAATAACCTAGACAAGGATTCAGTGGGAGTATTTGATGATGATTGGGTACTTAGAGTACGCCTTTCAGCCAGTGGGAGTGTTGTGAGGGATACTGCAGAAATGCAAGACCCTCATGCACAACCAATTATAGATGACACAATAGTTGTGCATCATCCTATTCAAAATGATATTCCTGAAAGTTCTCAAGGTGGTGGATTGTCCAACACACAAACATCTTCTCAAAATCAAAATACAGCAAACACTGAAACGCAGAATGTTCAACTCCGTAGGACCACTAGGACTCATCGTGCACCTGAAAGACTTAATCTCCTTGTTGAAACACATAATGAGATAGATATTCCTGATGATGATGAGCCTACTACCTACAACGAAGCAATGTTAGACATTGATTCACAGAGATGGCAAGAAGCCATGAAATCCGAAATGGAGTCTATGTACATAAACCAAGTATGGAACTTGGTTGACTTGCCAACAAGGGTTAGACCCATAGGATGCAAATGGGTCTTCAAGAAGAAGATTGATGCATATGGCAAAATACATACTTATAAAGCAAGATTGGTGGCTAAAGGTTATAATCAACGGCCTGGGGTCGATTATGATGAAACATTTTCGCCTGTTGCAAAGATTAAGTCCATTCGGATTTTGCTTGCTATAGCTGTATACTATGATTATCATATTTGGCAAATGGATGTTAAAACTGTGTTCCTCAATGGTAATCTAATTGAGGAGGTGTATATGATACAACCAGAGGGTTTTACATCTAAGACTCAACCCAAAGCAGTATGCAAACTACAAAAGTCCATTTATGGACTGAAGCAAGCCTCAAGGAGTTGGAACATTTGTTTTGACAAAGCAATCAAATCGTTTGACTTTGTTAGAAGCAAGGAAGATCCGTGCGTTTATAGTAAACGCACAAATGAGAGCATTGTCTTCATTGTTATATATGTAGATGACATATTGATAATGAGAGACAATAAAGCTCTCATGCAATCAGTCAAAGAATGGTTATCCAGAACCTTCATGATGAAGGACTTGGGGTGAAGCCTGCTACATTCTTGGAATTAGAATCTACAAAGATAGACCTAATAGATTGTTGAGGCTGTCACAGTCCGTATACATAGACAAAGTGCTAAAACGTTTCTCTATGGAAAATTCCAAGAAAGGGAATCTTCCTATGGGTCAAGGCATCAAGTTGTCAAGGAAGGATTGTCCTTCCACAGTTGCAGAACTTGAACGCATGAAGAGAATCCCATATGCTTCAGCTATAGGATCAATCATGTATGCCATGACCTGTACAAGGCCAGATGTGGCCTATGCACTTAGCATGACTTGCAAATTCCAGCAGAATCCTGGGGAGGAACACTGGAAAGCAGTCAAGAGTATTCTTAAGTATCTTAGACGAACTAAAGAATACTTCTTAGTCTATGGCGGACAAGAAGAGCTAGTAGCTACTGGGTACACTGATGCTAGCTTCCAGACAGATCTTGATGACTTCAAATCTCAGTCTGGTTATGCCTTCATTTTAAATGGTGGAGTAGTTAGTTGGAAGAGTTCCAAGCAAGCTACAACTGCCGATTCGACAACAGAAGCCGAGTACATTGCTGGATCGGAAGCTGGTAAAGAAGTTGTCGCGATATCCGAGTTCTTAAAGGAATTAGGGGTTGTTCCAAGTACCAGTTGTCCAATAACGATTTATTGTGACAACACTGGTGCGATTGCTCAAGCTAAGGAACCAAGATCAACGAATAGAAACAAGCATGTACCAAGAAAATACCACATACTCAGGGAGATGGTGGAGACAGAAGAAATAAAGATAGACTATATTCCCACCGAAAATAATCTAGCAGACCCATTTACTAAACCATTAAGCTTGGTCAAGCATAATGGTCATTTCGAAAACATGGGCATTAGATACATTGGTGATTGGCTCTAGACCAAGTGGGAGATTGAAAGTATATATGTCCTAGAAACAATCATTTTAGGAGCACATGTACTTGAACACATTCATATTATTAATAAGATTAATATATACTTGGCATTTTCAATTATTGAATTATTATTTGATTGTTTATATTATTCATTAATATGCATCCCTTGAACTTACATTGTCATTAATAGTGTGAAATATTAATGATAGAGTGTAGTTCTTAAAATAGTCTAGACTAATGATCATTGAGAATGGGATATCAGTGATATGTTATAAGTCGACATGTGGTCTGCATCACATTCTTAGAGAATGTAGTATATCTCACTTACTGCTAGCAATAGTTGCTAGTGATGGACACATGGATACTCTTAGATGAGTATTGACATACCCTGCTGATAAACTATTTGTTATACATGTCTAGAGTATTATCAGCATGTGGGAGATAGAGGTCCTTAGACTTGAGGTCAATATCGTCTTGTTTATGGAGCAATGCACTTTGATCATGTCCTAAGCTCAAATGTCTTATAGGTTGAGACGCGGCTTGTATTGGGTGCATTACGAAGTAGATTGAAGGTGGTAGTTGAGCCAAGAATAGGATTCATTCCTCGATTGGAGTTTCGAGAGAACACTCAGCTTCTCAGAAATGTTAGGTCGACCAAGTCATTGACCAATGCAAAAGACATATCTAGGATATGGTCTAGTTGTCGACTAATATAGATGAGATAAAATGATCAAGCCATTTGGATAGACACTTGGCAAATCTTAAGCTTGATCGAGTGTGTCGCGAATGAAAGGAATTTATCATCTCACATAGAGGTTTGTTTACTTGAGTCTTGTAAACGTACTTCACATATTGGGTCGTCGTGGCGATCTAGGAGTTAGTGTGAACCTTGATTTGATCAAGTCTTGGGTGTGAAGGCCTAAAGGGTCACACTAAGTCGATTGTCCTTTCGGTCTAAGGGTATATTGAGAGAATGTAAAATATCGAATTTTGAATCAAGATATTTTATTTTATAATAAATTATGGGATAATTTTCATTTGATGAAAATTAATTAATTAAGTTAAAATTAAGTCTTGGATTTAATTGGAACTAAAACGTGCAGAAAATAAATAAATGAGCATGCATGATGGGCGGTTCGATCGCCCATGCAATTTGATTTGGGTCGGTCTTGGCTTTGATCCAAATCTGATTTGGTTTAGGGTTTCCTCCACTATATATTTGGCACCTAACCCATAATTGCAGTTGAACATATTTTTCCACTTTCTGAACTTAGAGTTCAGTAAATAAATTCTCTCAAACCTCTGCCAAGATTTCCTAGCTTTTTTGGGCAAAAGAATATACCGAAGCAAGACTTGCACCCGGATTGACAATCGCGTGCGCACCTTTTAGTAAAGAATGTATTAAAAGCATAAACTGTAAGTTTTTCTTTTATGTCTTTGCAGATTTGAATTATCGCATAATCATACCAGAAACGTTTGTTGGAGCAAGTAAGTTTACTCAAATTTTTAAACTTCCGCTGTGCCTTACTTGTATGTTTTACATCCAACAAAACCCTACAATTTTTTCATGTATCCGTTGGTTCTTATTTTCCTTGTGGATCGAAGAGTCGTTGTAATGTAACAAATTTTGGGTAGACCTATTACCTATACTACTTGCTTGACCTTCAAACTTGTGTATTTTATGCATCTTTCTTGATTTGAATTTACTTATAGAAGCTAATTATCCACCTTTGTTTTGTTGATGCTTTTGCAGGTATTCATGAAGTAAGCATCTATCTTTCTACATATTATTGTTCTTGTTTGGTATCTTTTGTTGATATAATTTTACTTAAAGATGATTTTTACATTGTTCTAATTGTTAATTTTCCTTGATAACAGGACATGTTGAAGGATGTGGTAAGAACTAAGTCTTACCAAAATGTGATCTATAAAAATATAGTTAAGTGATTTTAGTAAAAAAAAAAAATCATAGTTAAGTGACTTGTTGAGAAATTTACCGTGACATTTGGCTAGAAAATGATTAAAAAGACTCTTAAGGTTTGTCAACTTTGGTATTTAATGTTCACCACTTAACACAAATAACTCCCTATATATACAACTTTGGGACTTTTATTTTAAGAAAAACTTTCTTATGTTAGCACACAAGGTGTTGAGTAAACTCCAAAGAGAGATTTTATAGGAATGAATGTACAAAGATTATTTGTCTATATAACCATGAATGCTCCTATAATTGGTAATTATTTGCCTCTGAGACACCCATCTACAAAGATTGTTCCTTTTTTCTATTTCTCTTCTTGAATTGTTATGTTTTTAGGCATGATAGTATTAATGTATGTTGAAATACATATGATCTTAATGAACTTTTTCTTAGACCCCTCAGAAATAAAAGAAGAAACCCATTAATTTGTGGGGCATTTTTACCCCTTATGTTTACACTATGCTCCAATATATGTTGTAGCCTTTTATTCTGGGTTCTGAAGTAGATGTAGATATGCCTTTGCTTCATGATGATGCTTTTCCCTTTGGGTTTAAGTTCTTGATATATTAGCTATATTTCTTTCTTTTAAAAGAAGAGAAGGAAAACCCCATGTTAGCTTCAGCTAATTCTACCCAAGAACAAATACTCCTTAATTTTTCTTTTCTTATAATCTTTCATGTTTATTTTTTTGTTGAATTTTGATTAAGAATGAATGTAGGTGCACATACATAGGGATAAAGTTTAATTCTTTTCTTCTGTTTATTTTCTGCCGCTGTGTGTTTAAATCTCACATGTGCTTAAACCTTTATTTTTGGGTGCTTTTCTGGGATTAAGATCCATTGCAGGGGGATTTCCCTGAAGTTATAGAAGAGTATTTGGAGTATGGGATCATGAAATGCATAGCCTTTAATCGTCGTGGAACCCACTGTGAATAAGTCTTAATTGAACTTTCCCCCCTTTGATTGTGCTTTTGACACAATTAACATGAACTACGAAGGCTTGGGGTTCTTTGTTTGATACTGGTTCTGTTAAAAAAATACTTCCTTTTCTCATAGTTATGAATTGCATTTGCTTGGTGAGGGTTAGTAAATTCAGTGGCGGAGGGTACAAACTGATAGCTGAAAAAAACTTTTAAGAGAAGAATTGTATGCAAGTGTAATGTTGCTCTTTTGGGCATTGTGAAAGACCAGTTTTGATGCTTCCTCTAATCACAAAGGCTTTTGTTTAACAAATCATTCTTCCACTGTATCCTGCTTAACGTTCTTTCCTATTATTCTGTTCATTCATGTAGCTGTTTTGCTTTCATTCTGGTTTTGAGCCCTGTTCTCTCTTTTCACAGAATATATCAACATTAATGATATGTTGTTGAAGCATGCCACATACATTCTGAAGTTCAAAAGATTGTAGCTACAAAATTCTCAAGAACTATATTGTAGCAAATTTATGATTTCTGAGTATATTTATTTACATTGAATGTGTTCACTAGTAAATAAAGTTGATTTCTTGATTGTCTGCATTATTAAGCCTCAATTATAACCTTTGGTCTCTGTAGTATTTGCATATCTGAAACTGCTTGAGCATTGATAAAGGGTCCAACACATGATATGAATAGGTCCAGATTAGGGATGATAAAATGCCTTTGGTTCTTGCTAAATTTAAGCACATCTGTCCAGTTTGTTTACATATGAAAGTGTTAATTTTTTCTTGGTTTGATGAGTCTGCCTATGCAAGCATGTTTAGTATAGGACAAGTTGGAAATAACCATGTTCTCATTTTGATGCTACTGTCTAGCTTTTCCATGGTACATGTTAAAATAATATAAGTGTCTTAGATAAATCTCCCCTGTTTATATTCTTGCAGCGAGCCAAAGGTAGAATGTCTATCCCTCAATAATTTCTGTGATAGTGTTTTGTTAAACTCAGATTAAGGATGCCATGTTGTCCTAAGGTCAGAATAGACTTGATATAAATTCAGAATGTTTGGCTCTGTGTTAATAAATCAGGTTTTAGTTCATATCAGGGCCATTATGCATCTGACAGGTCATGGTTTACATTTAGTATGAGGACAAGTTGTTTTGTTGTTTATTTTGGCTCATTTTGTACTTTGTTTTGTGTATACTTTGTTGGTCTGCCTTGAGATACAATGTGATATAGTCATTGAGACTTGTACTAGTTTTATATGAGAAGCATGTTAGAAATTTGGATATACTTGTCTAGTATCTTTATGATTCAAAATCTATGTTGTGCTTGCCTAAAGCGAAATGATAGGATAACCCATATGAGAATTATTCATGTCTATGCTAGTATCGTTATTTACATATTTAGGCCAAATGATCACATGTATGCCTTAGTATGTCATTGCCTGCGTGTATGTTGTGTCTGCTAAGTGTCAGTCTATATGTTTAATCATAAAATCATAATTTTATGCCTTTCTTCAATGGGATGGTTTGTTTGTATATGGCCTTGCACTAGTCAAATCTTAACAATAAACTAGGTGTAATCCTACAAGATTGATGTATCCTGTATGCATACTTATGCAATTCACCTGAAACTGCTTGAGCCATTGATAAAGGGTCCAACACTTGATATGAATAGGTCCAGATTAGGGATGATAAAAGGCCTTTGGTTCTTGCTAAATTTAAGCACATCTGTCCAGTTTGTTTACATATGAAAGTGTTAATTTTTTCTTGGTTTGATGAGTCTGCCTATGCAAGCATGTTTAGTATAGGACAAGTTGGAAATAACCATGTTCTCATTTTGATGCTACTGTCTAGCTTTCCCATGGTACATGTTAAAATAATATAAGTGTCTTAGATAAATTTCCCTTGTTTATATTCTTGCAGCGAGCCAAAGGAAGTGTAACAAGTTCAAGTCTATCATCCAAGTCGAAGCCAATTAAGGGTCCTTCAACGGCTGAAATTGAGAACAGAGTTGTAATTGATGTTAAAGTAGATGAAGCTGAAGCTGAAAAAAGATACTTGATTAACAATATTTTAGTCTTTAATTAAATACTTTAATAATGCTTTGAATGATTATCCATTTTGGGAAGACTTTGTACAATAGATTCTAGCTATTCAATGTATATTTTTGGTGTTATTTAAATTTTTAGTCCATTTCATTGGTGCACTCAATTTGCAATATTAAAATTAAATTGCAAAAAAAATATCCTGCCAAATTTAATTTTCCCGCCATATTAAAATAAATTATTAATTTAATAAAAAATTAAAAAAAATCGAATCAAAATTTAAATTTACGTGACGGGTTATGTGACGGGTTTGAACCGTCATCTGTTTGTGACATATGTGTGACGGGTAAAAATCGTCACATGTCGTGTGACGGTTCCAGAACCGTCATCCGTTTGTGACAGTGGCAAAGATGACACTTACATGAATCGTCATCTTAGGGGTGTTAGATGACGGTTTTTACCTGTCATCGTAGGGTGTTTTTGTTGTAGTGATGGTAACCAAGTTTGTTTGTTTATTTGATTGTTTATTTTAACTATTCAAATTATCAAGTTAACTAATGGTTAATGTATCACGTAATTTAGAATGTTAGGGGTGTGACTTAATTCATGGAAGTGGTGTTGTTTATACTTAAGTGGGTGTATTTAGTATGATAAGTCAACCAAAAAGTAACAAAAAGAAGAGGAGGATCATGCTAGGTTAACGGCGAAAGATTGGGAAAGGACATAGACATCATGAGAGAAAACAGAATGAAATATACCAGATTGATATGTTCTTCACATTTGCCCTCGATTATCTGTGATCAATTGAAGAATAAAAAAAAGTTAGTTTTTCCAAGTAGAATACACTATAATGGAAAAAAAAATACTTCAACTTGTTGTATATACTGATGCACATACGGGTAACAATGATCATATTACATTTTCAAATAATTTTCGAAGAAATGTTGCTTACCTGGAGAACCTTGTACATGCATGATTTTGGTCCACCAGAAAAAGATGCAAAGACAACAGTGCATGGTCTAATTTTAGTTCCTACACATACAACATTAAATCAAAATGGCCGTTAGAAAATCATAACATGACAAATGGCTATAAATTTTTATATGATAATAACTAAGTCCTTTTTCATTCCGTTCAGTTACGTTAGCCAAAAGGATTTGAAGAAAACAAACTACAAGGTCTTGATGGAATATACAATCATACATTAGAGCTTGTATAATCATTTGCGAGTAAATGGGAAAAGGAAAAACGTCGATGCACGAAGTATCCCGCATTCGATGCGAGGGCTAGGAAGGTCACACCTCGAAAGGTGTAATGTAGGCAATCTACTATCTGGCAAGCATCGATCGGATTCCATGACTCGGACTTGTGACCTATTTATGCGAAGACAACTTTGCCGTTGCTCCAAGATTCAAAATGGAAAAGGGAAATATATAGAAAAGATAAGTCATCTTTAAGTTTGAGACTTTTATTAGATTACGTGATACATTAATGGAGTATTAATGGCTATCAGGTAAGGTACTTTATGAAGTAAGATACTTTAAAGAGGACACCGAACTGATGTGTTGCTTATTAGATAACAAGGTTACCAATATATGTTGTGGGATCCATATAGAACATGAATTGGCTCATTACCTGCAACTTAACCACACCTCCAAAGAAATTTCTGATGGAGCGCCCTCCTGATACATCAAAATAAGAAATTACGCGTCCATAAATAATCCAGCATCACTCAGGCACTTCACGTTAGTATGTGGGAGCAAATTGCTGAAGTCATCACAATGCATTATTGAAGCTAAACCACCAGCAGAACATCCAGAGAGAAGAGCCTACAAAGCAAGCCTCAAGCCTGAAGGAAAAGTTGGTCACATTATAGAATGGTTGTTTGGTCCCTCTAAGCCGATTTTAGAAACTTGGCCAAACAGGCTATTAGATTTGATGAATTCGATCTTTAAAGATTCTTAGCATTAAGTTCATTGTACTTCTAAAATCATGATTCCGTTCAAGTATTTGTCAAAATTTTAGAGAGTTCTCACACACACACATATATAGTCAAGAGTATCAAATTCGGATGAATCTGTCACCTAAGATCTGTTAGGGTTTGCCCTGGATTTTCTATCTTATTTGGATTCTACCACAATTGTGTTTACTTTAAAAATAATTTCTTTGTGGAAAAAGATTTCCTTGTAGAAAAGAACACTACCATATTTATCCCTTTCTTGTAGGAAGCATGCACAATGTAGTCTTTTAGAGAATTTTGTTTATGGGGAGATTTTCCTCGTAGCTTTTCTGTTTTCTTTCATATTAGTTTTTTTCATATGTAGGTCACTTGTCAAAATCATATCAAAGTATTATGTGTCTTTAGTATATATTTCTTTGTCGTATGATTTATCGTCATTCAAGGTTTGCAATTATTAGTTTACGCATGACTCATTGATTATTTCGATCCCAACATCTGCATCCACCACTACTGGTAGGCTGTCATATGTACGACATTTCATGTAAATATATCCTATAGTATACATATCTTATTTGTGTTGTATAATTGCCTTTATATCCATAAAATTGAGTTTTTTGTTTTCTTATATATATATATACACTTTTAAATCTCCTCCATGGCAAAAGTAGTTAAAAATGTTTTAAATTTAAATTTCAGGATTCCTTATTAAAAAATTTGGCATCGCCACTAATTATAAAATGTATAATTAGTAAGGGAGAGCAGTGGACACAGCAAACGCAGCAATCAAACAGGTCCTATTTACCATTGTACCAAAAAAAAAATCAAACAGGTTGTCCAAGTTACATCAAATCATATTTTCTAGAATACTACACATTTTTTTGTTGCCGTGGTCAATTCACACCCTAGATTTGGAAATTTAGACCTAACAACCCCCTTTGTCTTGGTCAAAATATTATTTTAATTTATATTTTCCTAGTATTTTGCAACTGTTTGTTTCTTACAGCTTAGCTGTTGCTACCGCGTGGATTGTGGTTCCACATGTCAGAAAATTATCTTACCAGTTACCCGCACTTAACACCAAACACATTAACATATATATTCGCGTAAGGTTAAATTATTTAATTTGGTATGTTGTGACTAAACATATTTACTTATATATGAGTTCACAACCAAACTAGTCCCTTATGTTTGCAAGTAAGTGCGTTTTTCTCAAATTCGTTTCATGTTAATGATTTTGTTAGAATTACTTGTTTCATTCCTATAGGATTTCAACAAGGTAAGATTGTTTGTTTTTGATAGACCCTCGACTCAAGAAAAACATTTTCATTCTTGTAGGTAGGACTAGAAGACGATAAATTGTGGAAATCAAATGTGCAAGGTTAAAATAATGAAGGAACTAAAAGTGATAACATAGCTTAAATTAGCATTTTTGGAGGAAATATCAGTTTGCACATCACAAAGAGAAACATGATGTGCAAAACTATCATTCCTAAATTTTATGTACTCTACTCTCTACTAACAACTAAACTTAAACATTCATCAATGACTTGTTTCTGAATCTTGATCTGATCCAACCCCCTTTTTGTTGTGCTGTTGTTTAGATCTACTAAAAACTTCTCCCACAAAATATTAGACAGAGAAACAAAGTGCAGCAGCAACATTCTCTTCTTCTGCACCAGTTGTTCATTAGAGTGACAAACGTGGACATGACAAGAAGAAAGTGACACAGACATGGATTTAAAGGACAATGGCTCTCAAAAGCCATTTATATGGTGTTGTTTAATCTCTAGTATAGCATATGTGATCATGTTTCCCATTTTCATCTATAACTAATGTGCTAGAATTGACATATTTAGTTCTATAAGTTATTCTTGCACTGTCTCCAGCTATATAATAAACAACTACACTATTTTGTTCAAGCAAACTAGCTGTAAGGATAGTTGTCTGCAGACTATGCACAACATTTCAAGTTGGATCTTAATAAAAATAATGCATAATTAGAATCAAGAGTCACACTTCCAACAGAGATGAACATTAATAATAGGCTGGCTTCACATCTAAAAGAAACTACATGTCATTTTCCCTTAAAACCTGGCTTCACATCAGACAAACTCTGCAGAAGTTCATTGTTTTGTCTTATGCAACTCACAACTTAAAATTAAGTCATGTTCAGTAGAAACTAGAAAGCAAGTGTAAAACATACTGTATATTAATGTAATTGATCTCCTAGATTATAACTTCAATCCTATAAAAAAAAACATCTCTTTCGTTGTTACTATGATAAAAAGTTTAAAACTCATAGTATATTAGAAGCAATATGCACCTGGATTTTCAAAAGGCTTCACTGCTTGAGCTTTGTAGATATATGCTGCACCCTAATCTGTGGAGGTTGAAGCACTTTCACTCTCACTGGCATTGTTTACTCTTATGATATACGCCTCCAAAAGGAAGAAGAATATCAAGTAGGAGCCTCAAAATGATAAGATTTTCATTGCCTGTCAACAAAATCTTGTACAATTCGAAACAACATATTATTGGACAATGTTGCATCTCAACTTTTTTGAACATAGGGTAGAGTGGGGAACGTGAAATTTGAGCTAAAGATGTTCAATGACAAACTTTCAGACATCCTTATTCACCTTAAACTTGGTAGGACGTATCAAATGGAACAGGATTGCATCTCCATCCGCTAAGTCATGATCTATAGCAAACTTCTTCCATCCACCACTAAGTCCATTTTTTTGGGCCAAGTATACTGTTGGCCACTCTTCCCCATTTCATCTATCAAAGTGATAGTGTCATCCCTTCTTGGAAGGTTTTTCCTGCAGAAATTAGACGGGAGACCCTGCATCATAAGTTGCAAATGAGTTAGTTGTCCGCTTGTTCAACAACAATCAAGAAAGTCGGGTTATCGTCACTGTCCATGTTGCTCCATTTAAGCATAACCTTGTTTATTCTATTAATTCGATGATAAAATCGTTGTTTGGCAGTAAATACCTAACCACAACTACAGAAAAGAAAGTAAAAACCCTCCAAAGAGTGCAAACAGTATGCTAAACCCATTCTTGGGGCAATAGCATCCTGCATCCAGTTATCTCTAAGCAGGCTTTCAGAGACATGAAGAGAAGCTCTCTAGACATAATATATATAGAAAAAGTTACCTAACTAGCTGTAACAAGAGGCAAGCTCTGTTACTCGACTAAAAAGGGAAAAGAGAAGGGAAAGGAGGAAGAAGAGTAATATTTTGTATATTGATATCCTCCAATAGAACAGTAAATTGGCTTATAAGCCTTACAAGACTTCTCAATACTACTAAGAACTTAAGGGACTGTTATAACATAAACAAAACTTAGCAACTGAAATGTACTTTTGGACTATAAGATACTACTTAACAACTTAAGGGGGTAATTTAAATAAAAATAATTCTAGTCACAATTGAGTATTGTGACATTCCATCCTTCTTCAAATTTAGCCTCTTCCTTCAAAATGCAGCAATCTCTGGAAATTGAGACTTAATGAATTGAAAATCTTCCCAAGTTGCTTCTTCTGGTAAAAGATTAGCCCACTGGACTAAGATTTGAGTGACTGCCTTATTCCCTTTCTTGATCATCCTCCTATCCAACACTGCCACTGGTTCTGTCATGATCTGTCCATCAACTAAGCACAAGGGAGGATCAATGGAAGGTGTAATTTGGGCTCCAATCTTCTTCTTAAGTTGAGAGATATGGAACACAGGATGTATCCCTGCAGTTGTAGGTAGTGCCAGCTTGTATGCCACTGATCCAACCCTTTGGATGATCTGATAAGGGCCATAAAATTTGGAAGATAGTTTGAGGTTTCTCCTGATTGCTATAGAGGTTTGTCTATAAGGCTGCGGCTTCAAGAACACCCAATCACCTTCTTGAAATTCTCTTTTTGTTCTCCTCTTGTAAGCATTGTATTCTTCAAATTCTCTTTCAAGATTCTAGCCACCAACTGTCTCTCCTTGAGTAGTTGATCCACAGTGTCAACTCTAGATTGAGCAATAAGTTCGAAAGTAGTTTGGGGAGGATCATAGCCATACAGTACCTTGAAAGGGGTCATTTTCAGTGATGTGTGATGTTGCTATTATACCAGTATTCTGCCTGCGACAACCATTTGTGTCACTCCTTTGGTTTGTGTCCAGTCATACACCTTAAATAATTCTCTAAACACCTGTTCAGCCTCTCAGCTTGACTATCAGTCTGTGGATGATAAGCAGAGTTGTAACAGAGTTGCACCTGTAGGAGCCTAAACATCTCATTCCAGAAATGGCTCAGGAATACCTTGTCTCTGTCAGACACTATACTCTTGGGTAGTCCATGTAGTTTGTAAATATTATCTAAGACCATTCTGGCTATTTGTGTGGCTGTAAAAGGATGAGCACAGCCTATGAAATGTGCATATTTACTGTACCTGTCAACAACCACCATTATGGTATCCTTCCCTTCAGATTTTGGCAAGCCTTCAATGAAATCCATGGAAATGTGATCCCATGCTCCTTCAGGAATGGGAAGAGGTTGTAGCAAGCCTGGATAGGCCACTTGTTCATCTTTACATCTCTGGCACACCTCACATACTCGTACTACAGCCTTTACATGTTCAATCATTGCAGGCCAGTAAAATATGGATTTAAGCCTTTGATAGGTAGCCCAAACCCCTGAGTGCCCCCTAGTGCATTGACAGAACCAGTTGTTGTCTTAAGGATCCATATTGTCCCACCCAAGCTTTACCCTTATACCTCAATACTCCTTGCTGCATTGAAAGATTCATTTCACTGTTATTACTAGTACTAATTGATGTTATTGCTTGTAATACTTCTGAATCTCCTTGATAGCTATTCAAAACCTCTACAATCCACTTGGGTTGTGCTTGAGTTATTACAGAACACTGTGTTGTGCTACCTTTTACTACTTGATCATGCTGAACTGTGGTCTTCCTGGACAAGGCATCAGCTACTAAGTTCTCAACCCCTTTCTTGTATTGGATCTCAAAACTCAACCCCATCAGTTTAGTCACTCTTTTATGTTGTAGAGATGTGGTTATCTTTTGGTCTTGTAGGAACTTTAAGCTAAAATGCTCTGTCTTGATGATGAAATGGTGTGGATGAAGGTAGTATCTCCACCTATCTACAGCTTGTAGTAAGGCTATTAATTCTTTCTCATATGTAGACATGCCTTGGTGTTTCATGCTCAACACCTGACTCATAAAAGCCAATGGTCTTTTGTCTTGCATCAAAACTGCCCCAATACCTGTGTTGCATGCATCCACTTCTAGTATAAATGGCTTGTTGAAGTCAGGTAGTGCTAGTACTGGTGTGCTGGACATAGCCATTTTTAACCGAGTGAAGGTTGTTTCAGGAATGGGAAGAGGTTGTAGCAAGCCTGGATAGGCCACTTGTTCATCTTTACATCTCTGGCACACCTCACATACTCGTACTACAGCCTTTACATGTTCAATCATTGCAGGCCAGTAAAATATGGATTTAAGCCTTTGATAGGTAGCCCAAACCCCTGAGTGCCCCCTAGTGCATTGACAGAACCAGTTGTTGTCTTAAGGATCCATATTGTCCCACCCAAGCTTTACCCTTATACCTCAATACTCCTTGCTGCATTGAAAGATTCATTTCACTGTTATTACTAGTACTAATTGATGTTATTGCTTGTAATACTTCTGAATCTCCTTGATAGCTATTCAAAACCTCTACAATCCACTTGGGTTGTGCTTGAGTTATTACAGAACACTGTGTTGTGCTACCTTTTACTACTTGATCATGCTGAACTGTGGTCTTCCTGGACAAGGCATCAGCTACTAAGTTCTCAACCCCTTTCTTGTATTGGATCTCAAAACTCAACCCCATCAGTTTAGTCACTCTTTTATGTTGTAGAGATGTGGTTATCTTTTGGTCTTGTAGGAACTTTAAGCTAAAATGCTCTGTCTTGATGATGAAATGGTGTGGATGAAGGTAGTATCTCCACCTATCTACAGCTTGTAGTAAGGCTATTAATTCTTTCTCATATGTAGACATGCCTTGGTGTTTCATGCTCAACACCTGACTCATAAAAGCCAATGGTCTTTTGTCTTGCATCAAAACTGCCCCAATACCTGTGTTGCATGCATCCACTTCTAGTATAAATGGCTTGTTGAAGTCAGGTAGTGCTAGTACTGGTGTGCTGGACATAGCCATTTTTAACCGAGTGAAGGTTGTTTCAGCTTCCTGATTCCACTGGAATTCCCCATTCTTCAACAAATTTGTCAATGGCTTGCTAATTTGTGCATATCCCTTCACAAATTTCCTATAGTATCCTGTTAACCCCAGGAAACCTCTCAGTTCCTTGACTGTTTTTGGACGGGGCCAATCTACCATTGCTATTACTTTATCAGGATCAGTGCTTACTCCCTTATCATATATAATGTGCCCCAAATACTCTACTTCAGACTGCCCAAACTTACATTTACTGAGCTTAGCAAATAGTTGATATTTCCTCAACAGTTTTAATACACACTCCAAGTGTCTCAAGTGATCCTCCATAGACTTACTATAGACTAGTATGTCATCAAAGAATACTAGGATAAATTTCCTTAAATGCTCCTTGAAGACACAATTCATAAGGGACTGAAAAGTTGCAGGTGCATTGGTTAAACCAAATGGCATTACCTTGAACTACCACAGCCCATGATGGGTTCTGAATGCAGTCTTGTGTTCTTCTCCCTCTTTCATTCTAACTTGATGATAACCAGCTCTCAGGTCTACTTTAGAGAATACCTTGGCTCCACGCAACTCATCTAGTAAGTCATCAATTATGGGAATAGGATACTTGTTCTTGACAATCAGTTGGTTCAACCTTCTGTAATCTACACATAACCTCCATGATGAGTCTTTCTTCCTAACAAATAAAGCAGGGGAAGCAAAAGAAGACATTCTAATCATGTCTGCAACAATAGACTCAATAGCATTCTTCTGATCATAAGAGTACCTATAAGGCCTCAAGTTGAAAGGTTGAGCTCCAGGTACCAAGTGAATCATGTGATCACAGTCTCTTTTAGGTGGTAATCCAGTAGGCTCCTGGAATAGGTGTTGGAACTCCTGTAATAATGTGTCAATGTCAGGGTGTGTAGTATGCTTACCCTTAGATGTTATCTCTGGTTTAATCATGGCTACTTCAGCAATTACTTCTCCAGTACCACAGTGCAACATTCTTTTTAGCTCTTCAGGATTCATAGTGGTTATGTTAATATCTTCTTGTTCTCCATATAGTGTAATCATCTTCCCTTTAAACATGAAACTCAGGCTATGGGGCCTGGTGTGTAATATCACAGGGGCTACAATGTCTATCCAATCCATACCCAAGATCATATCACATCCCCCAACTTTCATTAGCCTTAGTCTGAAACTAAAAGGCTCATTCTGCATCTTCCAGTGGAACAGTGGAACACAGGACTCTCTAAATGGCAGTCCATTTCTTGTCCATTGGCTACAAAAACTTTCATAGGTTTCTTCATAGGTTGTATTGGTAATCTCAACCTCTTGACATGAATGAGTGTGTAGACCCACTGTCAATCAGTACTGTCATAGATATTTTGTCAGGTTTGAGTTCTGGTTTCAGCCCACTCATAAAGCTGGAAATATAGTGGGTCTCATTGAGTGAGGGGTTAATTATGGTTATGTATCCTGTAAGCTCCTCGAACTTGTCTTGGTACTGATCAACAGTACCTGTTTGCATAATCTTATTGAACTCATCTACAATATCCTGAGGTCTAATGTTTCCAAACCTCCTACACACCTCATGACTGAATGTAGACCATGTCATTACTCCCTTATGAATAATGCAGCTATCAAACCATACATCTGCCTTCTCCCCAATATGAACAGAAGCATAACTAAGCTTCTCCTGCTCAGCAATGTTGTATAGTTCGAAAAATTTCTCGCATTTTCTAAGCCAACTCCTTGAATTATTGCCATCAAATTCTGAAAAGTTCATCTTAGGTTTGAAGGTTGTGTGATTAGTGTTGGTCTCAGAATTTTGGTTGATCGTATTAGGGGATGTTGGGGGTGTGAAAGGAACATTAGGATTACGATATACTGGTGGGCTTGATAATATTGGAGCAACTGGAGGGAATGTAAAACCTCTTCCTACACTCGTACCCGATGGCGTATAAGAAAGTGAGCTAGGGATTAGTGTTTCTACTACCTGAAGCTAAGTCGAAGACATAGTTTGGTGGAGTAGACTGCATATTTGTCGGGATAGATCCGAGAGTGATATTTGTAAGAGAGCCGCAATTCTTTGGTGGTCTTTGCGTTGCGATCGCATGTGGGACATTCCTTCCAAAATTAGTTCCAACTTTCGATTAACTTCGCTGATTTCATTTGTTTGCTTGTGTTCCACCGCCTCGATTCTCCGATTGGTTTCTTCCATGAACCTTGTTAGTTGTGTCTTTAGCAGTTGCATATCGTCGTGAATGGTTTGCATCTCCCAGACGCTAGCTCGTCGTCGGGCTAGCTCACGATACCATTTGTAACAAGAGGCAAGCTCATTACTCAACTAAAAGGAAAAAGAGGAAAGGAGGAAGAAGAGTAATATTACGTATATTGATATCCTCCAATAGACGATAAATTGGCTTATAAGCCTTACAAGACTTCTCAATACTACTAAGAACTTAAGGGTGATATAACATAAACAAAACTTAGCAATGAAATGTACTTTTGACAATAAGATACTACTTAACAACTTAAGGGGTAATTTAAATAAAGTAATTCTAGTCACAATAGAGTATTGTGACACTAGCCACCACACCGCTTAAACTAAAAATAGTTCGAGGATGTATAATCTATGAATACCAACTAAGAAGTGTAAACAGTTGTGTGACATCTTTCAAGATATGATCATTCTCGAATTATTATCCTTGAGCGGGAGTTTCGCATACCCTAACTTTATCATGTCATATTAAGGATCAATCTACAATTTCTTATTTTACCTCATTTTAAGTGTCGTCCAAATTCCTTATTTCAGACAGGTCACTCAAAGATATCTGAATCACCTTTAGGGCCAGGATGCATATCGTGAATATGAATCTTTGCTTGTCCAATTATGAGGATCTTGCCAAAAGTCTCTGATGAACTCTAGTCAATCTGGAGAAGCATAGTAAAGGAAAATCGTCCGTGAAGATGAAGGGCGGTCACAATTAACCACCGGTGAAGAGAGACTCTTAATTTGATTCTGCGCAAGTGCACAAAATTTGTATGAAGACAGTAATTGACCTGGACAGAAGATGTGCGGAAAAAGTTGAAAGTTTCACGTGCATCACTTCCCTTTAGTCTTGTGTCCTTTTTCACCTAGATTCTTTGTCTTGCCTTCGAAGGATCGATTCAGAAGTGTACCTATCCATTGAACATGATAACTATATAAGCTTTGGGTTACCTCCATAAGTATTGGGACAAGCACGATGGTGAGGATGTCCTCGCAGGCAACTCTTACCGCTCAATTTCTTTATTATCTAGCGGCAAAGGTAATCATGCTTTCACTTGTCTGGAATTTTCTTGTAACAAGATTAAATAAGAATAAGATATGAATAGGTTGGTTAAATAGGTTTGATGAGTAAAATAGAATTTTAATGTGATATATGACATGCTAATTAAGAGAGAATAATTTATGTATTTAATATATTTTCTAAACTAAACTGAGCGCCGCCTCAAAAGTCTCCTTCTCATGGCGCAACAACGGTGATTCCACGATCATTACCAAGCCATGAAACTCGTAAATTCTCCAATCTTCCGTTCAGTCTCTTCGAAATCATTCCCTGTATCGAACGAGGTCCTCAATATAATCGAAAAAGTGGATCCACTTGAACCAGCACTTGATAAACTAGCTCATTTCCTATGTCCTAATACTATATCTTCAATTCTTGAACAACAACGAAACAACCCTCAAATGGGTTTTCGATTTTCATCCGGCAAAAAGCGAGTCCGATTTCTCACTGGGTTTATAAAATTTAATAGTGGATATGCTTGTAAACGATAATGGTTTCGATTTATACTGGAATGTTCTTCATAAACTTAAAGGTTCTGGAATACCCATTCGTTCTAATGCTTTTGCAGCTTTGATTTGGGGTTATTGGAAGGTAGATAAGGCGGAAAAGGTTGTTGAAGCTTTTGTTAGAATGAAAGAATTTCATTGTAAACCTAATTTGTTTACTTATAATATGCTTCTTCATATTACGGTTCGTAAAGATGCGATTTTGTTAGCTTTAGCTGTGTATAATGTGATGTTGAAGTTGAATTCAATGCCTAATTGTTCCACTTTTAGCATTTTGATTGATGGCTTGTGTAAGAGTGGGAGGACTCATGATGCACTCAAACTGTTTGATGGAATGAGTGAAAAAGGTGTATTGCCTAGTAAGATCATGTATACGGTTATTCTATCGGGGTTATGTCAAAGAAAAAGCGATGATCACCACAGTCGCTTAATGTGATGAAGAGGAGAGGATGTATGCCGAATTTAGTTGCTTATAATGCGTTGCTTAATGGATTTTGTAAACTAGGTAGGATTGATGAAGCACGGACACTTCGTGTCTTTGAAAATGAAGGTTATTTAGTGGATATACATATACGATTGATGGGTTCGTTAGAACTAAGAGAATTGATGAAGCACAATCTGCCTTTAGAAGTTTGTTTGTGAATAATGTGGTTCCAGATGTTGTACACAATTATGATTCGGGTTTATCCGGAGCAGTAGGGTGAAAGAGGCATTGAGTTTGTTAAGAGATATGAGAGAGGTGGCAACCGGACTCAATGTTATAATACTCTAATAAAGGGATTTTGTGATATGGGACTCTTAGACCAAGCTCGGTCACTTGACTTAGAAATATCAGAAAATGATTGCTTTCAGACACTGTACTTTCTATTCTTATTTGTGATATGTGCGAGAATGAAGAAAAGGCTAGGCATATTTTCAAAGAGATGGAGAAGTTAGGCGCTTTCCTACGTTGTAACATTCAATACTCTCGTTGATGGACTTTGTAAAGTTTGGAGCTTGAGAGGCTCGGAATGTTTTATAAAATGGAGATAGGTAAAACCCTTCATTGTTTCTTCGCCTCTCACAAGTCTGACGAGTCCTTCGAAGGCAAGCAAAAAATGGTTGAGAAATTGTGTGAATCATGTAAGATTCTTAAAGCTACAAGCTTCTTATGCAATTGTCGATTGTGGAGTTACACCAAATATAGTTACATATAATATTTTGATCAATGGATTATGCAAATCGGAAAATGAATGGTGCTTT
The DNA here is from genome assembly GCA_029844215.1 of Przewalskia tangutica. Taxonomy (NCBI): domain Eukaryota; kingdom Viridiplantae; phylum Streptophyta; class Magnoliopsida; order Solanales; family Solanaceae; genus Przewalskia; species Przewalskia tangutica. Next base: position 134,389,632 of record CM056719.1, read on the forward strand.
TAAGCTTTTGAAGAGCTTCGTGTCAAGGGCATTCCCGATTCAATTACTTATGGGACACTTATCGACGGTCTCGAAAGGGTTGATAAGGAAGAGGAGGCTTTTAAACTCCTTGACCAAATGAGCAAGAATGGGTGTTTGCCGAGTGCAGGTCTGAGTCCCTTATGACTTGGTCATGCGAGGAGGACAAATCTCTACCTCGTTTAGCCTTAAGTTGAAGTATTTGAGAAACCAAGTTGTTCGAGATGGCGAAGTCTTAGGGTTAATGGAGGAACACTTAGAGAAAGGTGATTTGGAAAAAGTAGTTCGAGGATTACTTGAGATGGACCTAACACTGGAAGACTTTGATTCATCACCTTACAACATTTGGTTGATTGAGATGTGTCGGTATGCAAGCCGGATGAGGCTTTGAAGACTTTTTCCTTACTTGAGGAGTTTCATGTCATGATTTCAATTTCTGTGTAATGTTGATTCACAGTCTTTGCGAGGAAGGAAACTTGGATCAGGCGGTTGATGTTTTCCTATATACTGTGGAGAGAGGTGTCCGCTTGATGCCACGAATTTGCAACAGATTGCTTCAGTCCCTTCTCTGTTCTCAAGATAAAGCATATCATGTTGATCTTTTGGAAAGAATGAGGTCTGTGGGCTACAACTTAAATGACTATCTTCATAGTGGTACAAAATCTCTTTTTCAGCGATGGAACAGGAGGGAAACAAAAATTTTATCACCTGGATAAAATTTCTTCTCAGTTTTATGGTGCACTGATCTTGGCTTTTCCTTCCTGAACTTTCTCAGCCTGATCTGCGTTGCCGAGTGGATTTTGTTGTAAAGTTTGCAAGTGCCTCCACCTCTTACCTTCACTAACCCTGTTTTATTCCTTTTAAGCTGGATTAGAGAATTAGCCTAGAGATTTTACCGAAGCTACTCTAACCAGAACTCCAGGGAGGAAGAACTGGAGGGTTCATGGTAACTTTGCATTTTTACATAACATTCTTCGTAATTTCTGATCATTTTGGTCATGTAGAAAAAAATATGGTTCGTGTAATAAGGTTGTTTTGGCTGTTGTAGCTAGAAATGCATGTTTAACTCAAGATATGTTGCAGAGAAGGGGAATTCCTTTGCAGTGACTGCTTTTCTAAGAAAATTTTCAGGAATCTGCAGAACATATTTTTTTCGCATTGTAATCATGCAAAGCAGATGTAGGATCCGTTCCTAACTCTGAGTGGTGTGCAATGGGTGATGCCAAGGAATGTGAAAGATCTATTGATTTGTTGGCAGAATCAGAAAGTCAGGAAAAATACTAAGCAAATCTGGAAAACGGTACCTCTTTGCATCTTTTGGACCATTTGGTTGGAAAGGAATAAGAGATGTTTTGAGAATCGGAAGAATCATTTAGCTAGTGTTAAGAATAGATGTATTCTAAATCTTTACTTTGGTGTAGGGAAGTCTGTAAGTCTTAGATCAATACATTGATTTTATAGAAGTTTTGAGAATGTGATTCTTGTTTGTGTTGTAATTTGTATGCTTTTAGTACCTTCTGGTATATATTAATGAAATTTACTTTACCTATAAAAAAAGTTGATCTGCCGCTTCAGAGCCTTGTTAATTAATGCTAGCAGAGATATATTTTATGATAATCCAAGTTGCGAAATTCTTAATAGGCCAGTACTATAATAGGCATCTGCCAGTGTTTGGATTTGCCACTTTGCTTTAGGTGTTCTTCAAACAGTTCATTCAACAACATATAAGAAAACCATTTCATAAGCACTATATGCATTTGAAGTATGTGTTGATTTTTGCAGGGCAATTTGTACCATGAAGAGTGGAGAAAACACGCGCCTTTCTTAAGGTGAGTGAGATGATTCTCACTTGTGGAGGTTAAAGAGCTAGTTGATAAACTTAAAAGAGTTTACTCAAGCTTCAGTATTGAAAGGAGAGGTTGGAGGGTTACTGTGGGAGAATTATGATTATCTGAGTTGTTTGTCATGTGTGTTATTGATACTTTTAGTAACACCGGTTTTGCGAAATTAGCATTTTTATTCCACCTTAAGAGATGAAGCAATGCAAGCGGTGAGGTTCTCGCTTAATAGGTAAATCCACGAACTTGAAAGAGAGAAGTGCGCAAAAGTGATCCAAAAGAAAGCGATCGTTTTTCTATATCTCAAGAGGAATTGGATTAATATGGTACTATTGTATATCTGGTGTTGAAATTACTTATTTCAATTGGAGTTGGTTATCATAGCACTATATTCATATATGTTTAGTACTCCCTCCGAATAAAAAAGTGTGTTCACTTAGTCTTTATTTTTTTGGTTAAAAAAGAGTATCTATTTATCAAATCAATAATGAATTAACCTCACTTTTCCAAATTTGCTCTTACTTAGTGTTAGCTGATCAAATTCCAACCTATTTAATTAGGAGTATTTTAGTCAAATTATCGATTTTTGCTTAGAAGCTAAGTGGACACTCTAATTAGGAGTATTTTAGTCAGATTATCTATTTTGCTTAGAAGTTAGTATTTTATTAAGGGGTGTGCAAATGACTAGGTGAATATTTTTTTGGTTTCTCAAGGATTCTTTTCTTTTTATACTGTGTATGCTTTTCGCTTTTGAAACGCTGTTAAAAACATTTGTCAGCATAGTTTCTCCCTAACAATGAAGACCGTAGCTCATATATAAGGATCTTATTATTTTTTGGGGGTGGGGGTGGGAGAAACTATCTGAAGAGCCTTATTACATGATTGAGAAAGAAATGGTAGTTTATAAGTAGAGCTAATACCTTGTATTGGGAAAGGGCGTAGTACTTTCACTCTAAGTTTACATCAAATTTATAAATGCAATGCCATGCATTATTTTTCACTTAACTATAATCAAGTGATATGTATTTTTTTTTAATTTGTAACTTTTAGGTTTCGGAGAACCAATTCAGATATATGCTGGGGCGTTCGACAACAGAAGTCATTTACCTTTTGAGAAGGTTGGTCTAGCAGTATAGAAAGAGGAAGAGAGACTTGCACATGGTGTTCATTAACCTAAAAAGGCGTACGAAAAAGTTTCGAGGGAGGTGCTATGGAGATGTCGGGAAGCTATAGGTGTTCTTGTAGCCTACATTAGAGCGATTAAGGACATGTATGTGGAGTCAAGACCCGAGTGAGGTCGGTAGGAGGTGACTCTGAACACTTCCCTGTCGTGGTGGGTCTGCATCAAGGATCCGCTCTGAGTCATTTTCTGTTTGCCTTGGCGATAGACGCACTAACATGTCATATTCAAGGAGAGGTACCTTGGTGTATGTTATTTGCTGTGACATTGTACTGATTGACGAGACGTGAAGCGATGTTAACGCGAAGCTGGAGATTTGGAGACAGACCAGACCCTAGAGTCATTAGGTTTCAAATTGAGCAGAACTAAGATAGAGTACTTGGAGTGCAAGTTTAGCAGCAGAATTCATGTAGCGGACGAGGACATGCGGCTTGATACCCAGATCATCCTAAGAAAGAAAGTTTCAAGTACTTGGGGTCGATCATCCAAGGTCATGGCGAGATTGACGACGACACACCGTATTGGGGCGGGTTGGATGAAATGAAAGCTCGCATCAGGTGTGTTGTGCAATAAGAATGTGTCACCTACACTTAAGGGAAAGTTCTACAAAGTGGTGATCAGACCGACTATGCTATATGCGGCGGAGTGTTGACCAGTTAAGAAAGTTCATGCCCAGAAGATGAAGGTAGCTGAGATACGGATGCTGAAATGGATTTTCGGACATATCATGAGAGATATGATCTAGAATGAAGTGATTCAGGACAAGGTGAGAGTGACCCCCTTGGTGGACAAGATGTCGGAAGGAAAGTTGAGATGGTTCAGAGATGCGCACATGTCCCAGTAAAGGGGTGAGGTTGTCAGTCGTGGGCCTGAGAAGAGGGATGGATATGCCAAAAAAGTATTGGAGAGAGCTGATTAGGCAGGATATGACGCAATTTCAGTTTACCGAGGACATGACCCTTGATAGGAGGGTGTGGAGGTCGAGTATCAGGGTAAATGGCTAGTAAGTTTCCGTGAGTTTTTGTTTTGTACTAGGAGTAATACTGTCTATTATTATCGTTATATTTGTATCTTTTCTTGTGCCGAGGGTTTATCGACAACAACTTCCCAACCTCCACAAGGTAGGGATAAGGTCAATGTATGCTCTACCCTTCCAGACCCCACTTGAGAGGATTATACTAGGTATGTTTTTGTAACTTTTAGGGCTCGTTTGGTTGGGAATAAATTATTCTGGGATTATTATCACGGGATTAGTTATCCTGTGATTATTATCCCTTCCTTAATGTGAGATAAAAATAACACTATAATCCCGAGATAACTAATTCCGTTAATAGTTATCCGAAATTTTATCTCAATCAAAAGTGGATAAACTCATCTCAAATATAATCATCAGATTAATTATTCCTTATCCTTCAAAAGTCTCGCTACATGAATTATGCTGCTAAACTTGCACTCCAAGTACTCTATCTTAGTCCTGCTCAATTTGAAACCTAATGACTCTAGGGTCTGGTCTGTCTCCAAATCTCCAGCTTTGCGTTAACATCGCTTCATGTCTCGTCAATCAGTACAATGTCACAGCAAATAGCATACACCAAGGTACCTCCCCTTGAATATGACATGTTAGTGCGTCTATCGCCAAGGCAAACAGAAATGACTCAGAGCGGATCCTTGATGCAGACCCACCATGTCAGGGAAGTGTTCAGAGTCACCTCCTACCAACCTCACTCGGGTCTTGACTCCATCATACATGTCCTTAATCGCTCTAATGTAGGCTACAAAAACACCTATAGCTTCCGGACATCTCCATAGCACCCCCCCTTCGAAACTTTTTCGTACGCCTAGGTTAATGAACACCATGTGCAAGTCTCTCTTCCTCTTTCTATACTGCTAGACCAACCTTCTCAAAAGGTGAATGACTTCTGTTGTCGAACGCCCCGGCATATATCCGAATTGGTTCTCCGAAACCTAAAAGTTACAAATTAAAAAAAATACATATCACTTGATTACAGTTAAATGAAAAGTTCATGTAATAATGCATGACATTGCATTTATAAATTTGATGTAAACATAGAGTGAAAGTACTACGCCCTTTCCCAATACAAGGTATTAGCTCTACTTATAAACTACCATTTCTTTCTCAATCATGTAATAAGGCTCTTCAGATAGTTTCTCCCACCCCACCACCAAAAAATAATAAGATCCTTATATATGAGCTACGGTCTTCATTGTTAGGGAAAAACTTGCTTAACAACGTTTCAAAAGAGAAAAGCATACAAAGTATAAAAAGAAAAGAATCCTTGAGAATTGAAGCGAGAAGTGCAGCACCTGTTTCTTGAAGTAAAACGCAGAAATAATAAAATACTCCCGCGGGATCAAAAAACATATTCACTTAGGCATTTGCACACCCCTTAAGAAAATACTAACTTCTAAGCAAAATAGATAATCTGACTAAAACACCCCTAATTAGAGTGTCCACTTAGCTAATAAGCAAAAATCGATAATTTGACTAAAATACTCCTAATTAAATAGGTTGGATTTGATCAACTAACACTAAGTAAGAGCAAACTTGGAAAAGTGAGGTTAATTCATTATTGATTTGATAAATATATACTCTTTTTTAACCAAAAAACAAAGACTAAGTGAACACTCTTTTTTATTCGGAGGGAGTACAAAACATATATGAATATAGTGCTATGATAATGATCGGTGTATTTTATATACACCTTTTGAGTCAGTTTTAGTTAGTCTTTTGTCCCGTTTTGCACATATAAGTGTCGTATTAGGATAGTTTTTCTTTCTTTTGAGTCAAAGTGGTTAAAATGGCCAAATGGCGGAAAAGGAGCGAAAAGAGGGCTAAAGAGGAGGTGCCAGAGCTGAAAACAGAGAAAGTGGCAACCGAGGCTGAAATCGACGGCCAGCGCGGCCTCCTGCGATCAGCGCGGCGCCCACTATTCAGAGAGGTTGCAGAAGACTCAGCGCCGCGGCGCCCTCAGACAGCATATGCAGGGCCGCGACGCCTAAACATCCGAGGAACTACAGAAGATCCAGCGCGGCATGCCAGATATCGAGCGCGGCGCCAAAACCCACGACGGAGTGCAGAACGTCCGGCGCGCGCTGCGAAGCATGGCCGCGAAAAAATAGGTTTTCGACGGATTTTGGGCGAGCTGCGAGGAAAAGAAGGAGGCGGTTTCGGCTATAAAAGGAGAACCCTAGGCAGTTTTTAAGGGTTCCCTTTCTTGACAACACAAGATTTTCTTGCTAGGAGATTGGAGACCTAAACTTAGTAATTTCTTTCCTTTTTCTTCTCTTTAATTCAGTTTTTGCATGATGAACTTTGGATTAGTTTTTGTCATATTCATGGCTAGGAACTAATTCTCTTATAGGGCTTTCTATGTTGAATTGCTTGAAACTTATGTTATAAATTAATGCATGCTTATGGTTATTGTTCTTATTGTGAGATCTATCCAATAATTGAGTTGAATTCTTGGTAATTAATTGACAACTAATTATCACTATATGATTTCTAATCAGATTCCGAAATGGGGGGATTGTGAATATGCTGTAAGTTGGGTAGACATTCTTGGATTGGGGATGAAAATACCTCAATTAGTTATGTAGCGTTGATGAGAGGCTTAACAACCCTAATTTTGCGCATTGTGCGTGACGGTCAACTAGGTTTTTGTTCTTAATCCTCCTATAAAGTTACCCTTATCACCGAAAGGTATGTAAGAACGATCATTGGGGTTGAGTGTTTATATAACCCTAACGGGAGTATAAAACGATTTCGTAAACCTGCTTTCTCCAAAAGAAGAATACCATAAGTAATGCATTAGTAAGTAGCATAAGCGGATAGTGAGGATACATAGAAGCCCTATTCTCATCACATCTGAAGTAAATCTTTATATTTTAAATAGCTTTCATAATTCTTAGTTCTAAACAACCAAATCAATTATCAATTCGCCAAATAGATACTAGAAAATAGATAGTTGGTACTTGAACCCTAATCCTAGAGGACGATATTCGGTCTTATCAAAGACTATACTACTTGATACGATAACGTGCACTTGCGTTTAAAGTGTGTGCATCTTACCGCGCATCAAGTTTTTGGCGCCGTTGCCGGGGATTAGGCATAGTTCAATATCAATTTTATCTATTTTTAATTTCTAATTTGGTTTTATGTATAGTTTTTCTAATTTTATTTGTTTTATGTATTTATTGAGTGAAAACAAGGGTGCCGTGATCTTTTGTTGGTTTTGATGCATCTCAGGGATCCTGAAGATATGGATTACTACTGTCAATATGATCGAGCTCCAACCATAGAGGAAGAAAGGGAGGAATTGCGAGAAACCATACTCAGCCTCACTAAATCCCAAGCTCAGTTCATGGACGAAATGAGGTTGGCCATAAAGAAGTTGGAAACGCAAATAGCAGAACTCGCGATCATATTCAACAGCGAACAACAAGTTGAGGAGCCTGAATCACACCCAACTATTGAGGAATCTGGTGAGATAGTTGGTGTAGAGAAGGAAAAGATTGCAGAAATCCAATTATTCACCTTCTTGGATTCTGTGGAAATTCTTTTTCGTGCACCTATCACAGAAGAAACACCACCAGCTATCACGAATGACTCCCAATTAGGAATTGCATACCATCAAGGGCAACCCCCAGAGTCAAGAGATGTAGGGAAGTTCACGGATTCCTACATTATAGAAAGCATAGAAGACAAGCATGTCTTGTGTACTTGGGGGATAATTGTATGTGTAAGGCTCTTATTTGGACAAATGGTCGTAGGGAAAGTGAGACCGACAACAATAAGTCTGTGGATTGCAAGCAGTTCGCAGAAGGATCCAATGGGCACTCAGAAAGGTTAATTGCGTCCGGCTAAAAGACGTAAAAGACAGCGCTTGTTGGGAGGCAACCCAACGTTTTCAATTATGTTATTTTAATTTCTGTCGTTAGTTTATTTTATTTTGTCTAAGAACAGTCTCACGGTATTGTGGTCTTGTTGTTTGTGTGATTGACAGGTACAGGCAATTGAACCGGGGGACGAAAATCGAGCAAGCGGGATTTCGAGCGGAGTGCAGCGCGCTGGCAGAGCGAGCGCGGCAGAAATTCAGAAAATACGCTAAGTTTAGCGCCGTCGCGCCGTGAACATGCGCGTAAATTCCCGAAAGAGCGGGAGATTGGCGCGGCTAAAGCGAACGCGGCGCGGCGGAAATCCAGAAACTTAAAACGTCCAAAACCCAGATTTTCCCCAATTCCAACTTCAAAAACCTAACCCTTCCTCTTCAAAAACCCACGAAAATCCGAAAATTGCCCACAAAATCCTCCACAAATCCAACCCAACCACAATCAAAACTCTTAAATTCCTAAAAACCCTTAGCTATCTCAAACAACAAAGCTCCATTCCATAGCCTCAAACCACCATTTGAAACAAGAACAACTTGAGTCTTCAAAAAGGTAATCCTTTTTTCTATTCTTGAGTTCTTTATTGAAGTCACAGGGGGTAGTAGTTGAAGGAGTATTGCAGTTGCGAAGTAGTTTGGGTGCTAAAAAGTTGATTGTGAAGTTTGGAGAAAAGAGTAGAAAAGGAGTGTGGGTATTAGATAGAAAAGTTGAAGTTTGGGGGTGTTGTGCTCGCTGCTAGTTGTTGATTGTGTAGGAGACATTGTGCCACTAAATTGTAAATTCCAGAAACTGTTTTCTTACAATGGCCACCAGGAAGAGAAGAGGCTCCACATCCACCCCACCCCCACAATACGATGAAAATAGATTTGTAAGCTACCAAGCCTCCCAAAGATACAAAAGGCTTGACACCAGACCCGTAATACCAGAAAGGGGAATGGATTACCAAAGGGAATCATATGGGGAGGAAGACGTTTATGAGCCCATTCGGGCTATGATTGAGTTGAGGGGGTGGAAGAGATTTGTCAATCCGGAGAAGATAACACCAGTGAATACAACAATGGTGCGGGAATTTTATGCAAACTTTCCGGAGAGGGTAGAAAGGGGATGCTTTGTGAGGGGAAGGTATATGCCTGTAACGGCAACCGCGATAAATGCAGATCTAAAGACAGTTGATGTTGAAGAAGGAAGTGACTGGAATCACTGTAGAACATGGTCTAGAAGCACCAACCACATCGACTGGAATGCCGTTGCAAACACAGTAAGCTACCCCGGGGCTGCTTTTGAGATAGGAAGAAATGGATCCAGAGCACTGAGCAGGTGCCAATTCAACAAGGCTTGGCTGTATTTTGTCAGTGCCCGCATGATTCCATCCACGCACTTCACCAGAGTGCCAGAAGACAGGATTAAGTTGATTTATGGAATTATGAGGGGGCTGCAAATTGATGTTGGGAAAGAAATAGTGCAGAGCATTGAAGAAATCAGCAGGATGGTGACCACAGGTGGGTTGGGACATGGCTCACTTATCACAAATTTGTGCAGCGTAAATGGAGTCCAAATCCTACCCACTGACACTCATGAGAGAAACCAACTGCCGGTGTCCTATGGGATAGTGCACTCTTTCCTGCACTCCAAGCCCCAAAGAGCAGACGGAGTACAACCAGCAGCAGCAGCGGCGGCAGCAGAACCCGCCATGGAAGAAGATGAGCCTGAAACAGGGGCTCAATATGAGGCAGGACCTAGCCACCAGCCAACCACAGAAGCAGAACCTTCAGAGCCCACAATGGGGCAATTGTACCAACATCAGAGGAGGATGATGCAGACCTTGCAAACAGTAGTACAAGGACAGCAAGAAACAAGGCAACAAATCGACGAGCTGAGTGCCTTGTTCAACCAATGGTCAATGCATTATCCACCGCCACCACCACCATTTTAGCCAAAGTCTGTAAGTGTCTTATTTCTTTTATAGTCTTTGAGTCTTGCACACATTGGGGACAATGTGTGATTTAAGTTTGGGGGTGTTTTATTTGCGTCATGTTATGTTTTATTTTAGTTTTTTTTTTATTGTTTTATGTTTATTTTGAGTCACAAACAATTTTTTTTTCTTTTTTGAGTCATAATTGTCTGTCAAAGATCATGTATGCTGTAGTTGCTAGAAACACCTAGTGAAGTAAGGTGGAATAATGTAACGGAATAGAAGCAACTATCTAAACACTTAGGTTAGATATGCCAAAAACTCACAAAAATCTGTCTATTTGGAGTTTCTTGCTTGAATTATGCATGCTAAATGATGAATACTTATGTGTTATGATTGCTTGCTATTTGAGGCGAAATAGTTAGGATATGCATGTTAGGGAGATGACTCAGCCATTTCTTTGATAGCCAATTCTTACCATTCTTTTCTATCCTGTACTTTAAAAATATCCCTAGTCAGCCCCATTGAGCCTAAATTTGAAACTTTTTCTTTGACACCCTATATTCCCACAAATTGTACCATAAGTGAAAATATGAAATAGTAGAATACATTGTGTTAAAAAGAAGACAAAAAGAATGAATAAGTCTGTTGCACCCCAATACAAAAGTAATAAGAAATAGGCAAAAGCCTAAGTTTGGGGGTGCTTGTCATTATTGTACACTTCACTCCCCCAAAACAAAAGAGGGGAATGATAGAATTGAAGTGAAGGAAAGGATCAAAAGAAAAAGGGAAAACTTGAAAAGCCAAAGAGCTTATGGTACAGAAAAATGAGCCTAAATGCCTATCTTTACCAACCCCTACCTAAGCCTACATTACAACCCTTAAAGTCCTGAAGATCTCTTTTATGTATGTCCAGAATTAGTGGAGAATAGCAAGTAAGCATGCCATAGGAATTTTTGAATTTATATGCATAATTTAGTATATTGACTTCCATTAAAGCATGATAAATATGAGTTTGTGAAATATCTAACTTAATGTGCTGAAATTTTATGCTATATATTCCTGCATATTATTCTGCTAACCTTCATGTTTTTCTAGTTAACAGTTATGCAGCAAAAGTAATCAATGACAGTGAGTCTTTTATTTTGTTGTTCTTTGAGTCTTTTATTTTATTTCTTTCTATCTTTGCTCGAGGGCGAGCAAAGGTTAAGTTTGGGGGTATTTGATGGGTGTATTTTATATACACCTTTTGAGTCAGTTTTAGTTAGTCTTTTGTCCCGTTTTGCACATATAAGTGTCGTATTAGGATAGTTTTTCTTTCTTTTGAGTCAAAGTGGTTAAAATGGCCAAATGGCGGAAAAGGAGCGAAAAGAGGGCTAAAGAGGAGGTGCCAGAGCTGAAAACAGAGAAAGTGGCAACCGAGGCTGAAATCGACTGGCCAGCGGCTCCTGCGATCAGCGAGGCGCGGCGCCCACTATTCAGAGAGGCTGCAGAAGACTCAGCGCCGCAGCGCCCTCAGACAGCATATGCAGGGCCGCGGCGCCTAAACATCCGAGGAACTACAGAAGATCCAGCGCGGCTACCGAACAGCGAGATATCGTGGCGCCAAAACACCCGGAGTGCAGAACTTCCGGCGCGCCTGTCTGCGACACGCGCGGCGAAAAAATAGGTTTTCAGACGGATTTTGGGCCAGGCCTGCAGGGAAAAGAAGGAGGCGGTTTTCAGCCTATAAAAGGAGAACCCTAGGCAGTTTTTAAGGGTTCCCTTTCTTGACAACACAAGATTTTCTTGCTAGGAGATTGGAGACCTAAACTTAGTAATTTCTTTCCTTTTTCTTCTCTTTAATTCAGTTTTTGCATGATGAACTTTGGATTAGTTCTTGTCATATTCATGGCTAGGAACTAATTCTCTTATAGGGCTTTCTATGTTGAATTGCTTGAAACTTATGTTATAAATTAATGCATGCTTATGGTTATTGTTCTTATTGTGAGATCTATCCAATAATTGAGTTGAATTCTTGGTAATTAATTGACAACTAATTATCACTATATGATTTCTAATCAGATTCCGAAATGGGGGGATTGTGAATATGCTGTAAGTTGGGTAGACATTCTTGGATTGGGGATGAAAATACCTCAATTAGTTATGTAGCGTTGATGAGAGGCTTAACAACCCTAATTTTGCGCATTGTGCGTGACGGTCAACTAGGTTTTTGTTCTTAATCCTCCTATAAAGTTACCCTTATCACCGAAAGGTATGTAAGGAACGATACTGGGGTTGAGTGTTTATATAACCCTAACGGGAGTATAAAACGATTTCGTAAACCTGCTTTCTCCAAAAGAAGAATACCATAAGTAATGCATTAGTAAGTAGCATAAGCGGATAGTGAGGATACATAGAAGCTCTATTCTCATCACATCTGAAGTAAATCTTTATATTTTAAATAGCTTTCATAATTCTTAGTTCTAAACAACCAAATCAATTATCAATTCGCCAAATAGATACTAGAAAATAGATAGTTGGTACTTGAACCCTAATCCTAGAGGACGATATTCGGTCTTATCAAAGACTATACTACTTGATACGATAACGTGCACTTGCGTTTAAAGTGTGTGCATCTTACCGCGCATCAGATAACCAACTCCAATTGAAATAAGTAATTTCAACACCAGATATACAATAGTACCATATTAATCCAATTCCTCTAGAGATATAGAAAAACGATCGCTTTTCTTTTGGATCACTTTTGCGCACTTCTCTCTTTCAAGTTTGTGGATTTACCTATTAAGCAGTAACCTCACTGTTTGCATTGTTTCATCTCTTAAGGTGGAATAAAAAATGCTAATTCTGGCAAAACCAGTGTTACTAAAAGTATCAATAACACACATGACAAGCAACTGTATAATCATAATTCTCCCACAGTAACCCTCCAACCTCTCCTTTCAATACTGAAGCTTGAGTAAACTCTTTTAAGTTTATCAACTAGCTCTTTAACCTCCACAAGTGAGAATAACCTCACTCACCTTAAGAAAGGCGCGTGTTTTCTCCACTCTTCATCGTACAAATTGCCCTGCAAAAATCAACACATACTTCAAATGCATATAGTGCTTATGAAATGGTTTTCTTATATGTTGTTGAATGAACTGTTTGAAGAACACCTAAAGCAAAGTGGCAAATCCAAACACTGGCAGATGCCTATTATAGTACTGGCCTATTAAGAATTTCGCAACTTGGATTATCATAAAATATATCTCTGCTAGCATTAATTAACAAGGTTCTGAAGCGGCAGATCAACTTTTTTTATAGGTAAAGTAAATTTCATTAATAAATACCAAGAAGGTACTAAAATCATACAAATTACAGCACAGCTGCAACTGTTACATTCTCAAAACTTCTATAAAATCAATGTACTGATCTAAGACTTCTGTCGTACTTCCCCTACACCAAAGTAAAGATTTAGAATACACCTATTCTTAACACTAGCTAAATGATTCTTCCGATTCTCAAAACATCTCTTATTCCTTTCCAACCAAATGGTCCAAAAGATGCAAAGAGGTACCGTTTTCCAGATTTGCTTAGTATTTTTCCTGACTTTCTGATTCTGCCAACAAATCAATAGATCTTTCACATTCCTTGGCATCACCCATTGCACACCACTCAGAGTTAGGAACAGATCTTACATCTGCTTTGCATGATTACAATGCGAAAAAAATATGTTCTGCAGATTCCTGAGAATTTTCTTAGAAAAGCAGTCACTGCAAAGGAATTCCCCATCTCTGCAACATATCTTGAGTTAAACATGCATTTCTAGCTACAATCCAGCCAAAACAACCTTATTACACGAACCTTATTTTTTTCTACATGACCAAAATGATCAGAAATTACGAAGAATGTTATGTAAAAATACAAAGTTACCATGAACCTCCAGTTCTTCCTCCCTGGAGTTACTATGCTAATTCTCTAATCCAGCTTAAAAGGAATAAAACAGGGTTAGTGAAGGTAAGAGGTGGAGGAACCTGCAAACTTTACAACAAAATCCACTCAGCAACGCAGATCAGGCTGAGAAAGTTCAGGAAGGAAAAGCCAAGATCAGTGCGAGATGTAACTTTATCCAGGCGATAAACTTTCTGTTTCCCTCCTGTTCCATCGCTGAAAAAGAGATTTTGTACCACTATGAAGATAGTCATTTAAGTTGTAGCCCACAGACCTCATTCTTTCCAAAAGATCATGTGCTTTATCTTGAGAACAGAGAAGGGACAGAAGCAATCTGTTGCTAATTCGTGGCATCAAGTGGACACCTCTCTCCACAGTATATAGGAAAACATCAACCGCCTGATCCAAGTTTCCTTCCTTGCAAAGACTGAATCAACATTACACAGCTTGGGGCTGAAATCATGACATGAAACTCCTCAAGTAAGGAAAAAATCTTCAAAGCCTCATCTGGCTTGCATACCTGACACATCTCAATCAACCAAATGTTGTAAGGTGATGAATCAAAGTCTTCCAGTTTTAGGTCCATCTCAAGTAATCCTCGAACTACTTTTTCCAAATCACCTTTCTCTAAGTGTTCCTCCATTAACCCTAAGACTTCGCCATCTCGAACAACTTGGTTTCTCAAATACTTCAACTTAAGGCTAAACGAGGTAGAGATTTGTCCCCTCCTGCATGACCAAGTCATAAGGGACTTGTAGACCTCTGCACTCGGCAAACACCCATTCTTGCTCATTTGGTCAAGGAGTTTAAAAGCCTCCTCTTCCTTATCAACCCTTTCGAGACCGTCGATAAGTGTCCCATAAGTAATTGAATCGGGGGAATGCCCCTTGACATGAAGCTCTTCAAAAAGCTTAAAAGCACCATTCATTTTCCCGATTTGCATAATCCATTGATCAAAATATTATATGTAACTATATTTGGTATAACTCCATGATCGACCAATGCATAAGAAGCTTGTAAGCTTTAAGAATCTTACATGATTCACACAATTTCTCAACCATTTTTTGCACGCTTGCACTGTCAAGGACTCGATCAGCACCTTGTGAGAGACGAAGAAACAATGAAGGGTTTTTACCTATCTCCATTTTGTAAAACATTCCGAGCCTCCTCAAGCTCACCAGCCTTACAAAGTCCATCAATGAGAATATTGAATGTTACAACAGAAGGAAAGCGTCCTAGCTTCTCCATCTCTTTGAAAATATGCCTAGCCTTCTTCACGAGGCCATTTCTGCACATACCACAAATAAGAATAGAAGCAATCATTTTATGATATTTCTAGCTGAAGTGACCGAGCTTGGTCTAAGAGTCCCATATCACAAAATCCCTTTATTAGAGTATTATAACATTGAGTATCCGGTTGCACACCTCTCTCTGTCATATCTCTTAACAAACTCAATGCCTCTTTCACCCTACCTGCTCCAGATAAACCCCGAATCATAATTGTGTACAACACAACATCGGAAACCACATTATTCACAAACAAACTTCTAAAGGCAGATTTTGCTTCATCAATTCTCTTAGTTCTAACGAACCCATCAATCAGACATGTATATCCTTTTATATCCACTAAATAACCTTCATTTTCGAAAGACCTGAGAAGTGTCTGTGCTTCATCAATCCTACCTAGTTTACAAAATCCATTAAGCAACGCATTATAAGCAACGAAATTCGGTATACATCCTCTCTTCTTCATCACATTAAGCAGCCTATGTGCATCATCAGCTCTCTTGGCCTGACATAACCCCGATAGAATAACCGTATACATAATCTTACTAGGCAATACACCTTTTTCACTCATTTCATCAAACAGTTTGAGTGCATCATGAGTCCTCCCACTCTTACACAAGTCATCAATCAAAATGCTAAAAGTGGAACAATTATGCATTGAATTCAACTTCAACATCACATTATACACAGCTAAAGCTAACAAAATCGCATATTTACGAACCGTAATATGAAGAAGCATATTATAAGTAAACAAATTAGGTTTACAATGAAATTCTTTCATTCTACCAAAAGCTTCAACAGCCTTATCCGCCTTATCTACCTTCCAATAACCCCAAATCAAAGCTGCAAAAGCATTAGAACGAATGGGTATTCCAGAACCTTTAAGTTTATGAAGAACATTCCAGTATAAATCGAAACCATTATCGTTTACAAGCATATCCACTATTAAATTTTGCGAAACCCAGCCGAGAAATCGGACTCGTTTTGCAGCCCAGATAAAAATCGAAAACCCAGTTGAGGGTTGTTTCGTTGTTGTTCAAGAATTGAAGATATAGTATTAGGACATAGGAAATGAGCTAGTTTATCAAGTGCTGGTTCAAGTGGATCCACTTTTTCGATTATATTGAGGACCTCGTTCGATACAGGGAATGATTTCGAAGAGATTGAACGGAAGATTGGAGAATTTACGAGTTTCATGGCTTGGTAATGATCGTGGAATCATCGTTGTTGCGCCATGAGAAGGAGACTTTTGTGAGGGTGGCGGCGCTCAGTTTAGTTTAGAAAATATATTAAATACATAAATTATTCTCTCTTAATTAGCATGTCATATATCACATTAAAATTCTATTTTACTCATCAAACCTATTTAACCAACCAATTCATATCTTATTCTTATTTAATCTTGTTACAAGAAAATTCTAGACAAGTGAAAGCATGATTACCTTTGCCGCCAGATGATAAAGAAATTGAGCGGTAAGAGTTGCCCCGGGAGGGACATCCTCACCATCGTGATTGTCCCAATACTTATTGGAGGTAACCCAAAGCTTATAGAGTTATCATGTTCAATGGATAGGTACGCTTCAAGAATGATCCTTACGAAGGCAAGACAAAGAATCTAGGTGAAAAAGGACACAAGACTAAAGGAAGTGATGCTTGAAACTTTCAACTTTTTTCGCACATCTTCTGTCCGGTCAATTACACTGTCTTCATACAAATTTTGTGCACTTGCAGCAGAACTGAAATTAAGAGTCTCCTCTTCACTGGTGGTTAATTGTGACTGTCCTTCATCTTAAGCGGACGTACTTTCATTTACTGTGCTTTGTTCAGCATGACTAGAGTTCATCAGAGACTTTCTGGCAAGCTCCTCATAATCTTGGACAAGCAAAGATTCATATTCACGATATGTATCCGGTCCTAAAGGTGATTCAGGATATCTTTGAGTGACTATGCGAAATAAGGGAATTTGGACGTACACTTAAAATGAGGTAAAAATAAGAAATTGTAGATTGATCCTTAACATGACATGATAAAGTTAGGGTATGCGAAAACTCCTGCTCAAGGATAACAATTCGAGAATGACTGTTATCTTGAAAGATGTCACACAATCGATTCCACGCCGCCATAGCTGTGGAGTTGGGTTCACTAATCGTCTGTAAAAGATCCAAAGAGATAGCAGCATAAATCCATTGAAGAACCTTGACATCAAGCATGACTCATAAGTCTGGATCTGCTGCTTTGGTGGGCACAGTCGTTGTAATTGTAGACGATGTATCACCCCTTGTTGGAGGAGCTGGGGGATGATGTGGTGAAGAACTTTATGTGCCATAGCATGAATCTTAAACAATTCCGCCCATGTCCCATATTGGACGTTCTCTAGATCTAGAACAATAGGAATAACGCTCTTGATGTTAGAGACTGTGAGGGCAGGATGAAAAGTGATTTTATCAATCATGGTGAATAAAACACGAAGATTCGGAGAAGGGAATTTGTGAGAAAGGATTTTCTGGAGGAGAAGGGCCGCGGCGCTGGGTTAGAAAATCGATAAAAGAAAGAGAAATTTGAGGAGCCAAAGCAGGGTAAAGAAAACCTAGACTCTTGATACCATGAAAGAAATAATCCCTTGATTATTCTTATTGATTGAAGACATATATATACAAGTTACACTAGGAGAATCTTATTGCTACTTTACATCTAAAACCCTATTCTATATCAAGAATAATTATACACTTATGGTAATAATATAATTCTAATTATGGTACAAGTCTAATACTAAATACACAGAAAATAAATCACTGTACACTGACTAGGGCCGCGGCGCTGTACTGTTTAACAAAAAGTTCCCGGTTTTGCTATTGCGGTTATTATTGCTTTAGATTCTAAGCTCGGTGTCTTCTTGTGGCAGGGTGGAGGATGGTGTGTGATGTTAGAAGTTGTGTTTATCGCAAGAAAACAAGGCGAGGATCATCGAATTACATGGAAAAAGCGATTCCGTTCTTTGGAATTTTGAGTAACAAAGCCGAAGAAAATCCAGGTTCTTTTAGTTGATGATATGACACCATCTCCTATGAGTTGAGCATATTGCGTAGATTTCCTTACTGTTTTCTTTTTCTGTTTGCAGATTTGTATAATTGGAATAGAGTAAAAGTTCGCTACTGTGATGGTGCCTCATTTACTGGGGATAGTGAAGATAAGGTTTGTTAGATCATTTGCCCATTTCTCCTTTTAGTTTTCACTAATCATGCAAATGAGCTGTTTGTCTGAAAAAGTAAATGAGTGGAAACTAAAATAAAAACTGGAATATGTTACTTTTTCAATTTGCAACCACCATGATGGCTCCAGACTGTTATGCACTTTTTGACATGGCTTTATTTTATCATTTTGCTTCTTCACATTCTTCATGTTCCTGTAATCTTATTCCTTGTACTTTTTGATTTAGAGAGGCAGTGGGGGAAAGTGACTTACAAAAGTAATATTCTTCTTTTTCCGGAGGTTAGAAAAGGAAGATAGTAGCCCTTTTTATTTTTGCCTTTTGTCAAGGTGCTACCTGCTTCTAATTGTTGATAGACCTAAGCATTGTAATGCTTCAATTAACAGTGTAAGCATTCTGGACCATTTACAGATCCTAGTTGCAGGATTAATATAAGCTTAATCTAAACTGTTCAAATTTGATAACAGCCTCGTTGTGGCTCCTGCTATCATCTGACTAATGCTATGCTTAAAAAATTGACTACAGAGTAGAGACTAAAGAATTACTATATCTCTGCTTGATCCTGGTCTTCTGCAGCGAGGTGCCCCCTATATGAGATATCACAATTTGAAAATTGCTGTTTTACCTTATAACATGATGATTCCAGTACAACTCCGCTAAGAAGGCTAACCATCAGAAGTTGTTGCCTTCATATATCACAAATTTAAAGTCAAGAAAGAATGAGAGACATTTTCATGTGAAGTTATTAGGAGATGTGACCGCATGTAATGCATATGGTTTCACGGAAGCGATTGTTGGTTATCTGTTTGTCAGCAATAGTTGTGTTTGACTTAATGACATTTATCGCAAGGCTGCAGGGTTGCAATTTAGAGGCAAGCGCATATATCAAGCTGCAATGGATGAGTTAATGGCAAAAAGAATGCGATACGCCAAGCAGGTCGAATCACAATCTGCTCCTCTCATCTCATTTGCTTTCGTCATTCATGTTGTGATATCAGAATTTGTTTTGTAGGTCATTCTCTGGATGTTCTGCGTGGTTTAGCTTCGATGTGCATTGTGATAACTTGACAATTTGCTCACATCTGCGTGAAGTGCACGAGTGATCTTTGGATTATTTATGGGCCGTAATTTCTTATTTTATACCGCTTAGTACTTCGAACTAAAGATTCCGCCATTGACTCTTTTGCTAATTAATGAATTTATATAATGGCCTTTTACTTGAATTGATGTATCGAGGCGCTACGTCGAAATTTCTTTGGAGGTGTGGTTAAGTTGTTCATGTTATATTTGGTCAATTTCTTGAGTTACCACTTTTACGGTTTTAGTTGTGGAATGCTGTAAAGATCTGAAGAATTTGTTCGCAATAGTTAAAGGATAAAATGTTATCAATTTTCTAACAAGATTATGAAGATGCTTCATTTCTCATCCCAAATGATCAACCTTGGAGAAATTGGAAATGTCATTCTTGAAAAGAAATTTCAGCAAGATAGCTACTAATTGTTCCACGACAATAATGTTCCTTTACTGCCTAAATGGATCATTAAATGAAAGATATCTGTTAAAAGAGAACGCTTATGCATTGCTGCATATCCTTTCTTAAAGCCTTGCTCAGCCGAAAGTTGCATATTGTGCAAGTTCTTGGTAGCGTCTTCTGAAGACCCTGTTACAAAATATGCAACTTTCGGCTGAGCAAGGCTTTAAGAAAGGATAGCAAGCAATGCATAAGCGTTCTCTTTTAACATATCTTTCATTTAATGATCCATTTAGCGAAGAAGGAACCTTATTGACATGGAACAATTAGTAGCTTTCTTGCTGAAATTTCTTTTCAAGAATGACATTTCCAATTTCTCCAAGGTTGATCATTTGGGATGAGAAATGAAGCATCTTCATAATCTTGTTAGAAATTTGATAACATTTTATCCTTCAACTATAGCGAACAAGTTTTTCAGATCTTTACAGCATTCCACAATTAAAAGAAAAGTTGGTAACTCAAGAAATGACCAAATATAGAACATGAATGGCTCATTACCGCGCAACTCCACACCTCCAAAGAAATTTACGATGGGCGCCTCCGGATACATCAATTTTGTTAAAAGGCCATTATATCAATTCATTAATTAGCAAAAGAATCTTTAGTTCAAGAAGTACTCGGTATAAAATAAGAAATTACACGCCCATAAATAATCCAAGATCACTCGTGCACTTCACGTTATGTGGAGCAAATTGCTAAAGTCATCACAATGCATTATCAAGCTAAACGACCAGCGAACATCCAGAGAGAAGAGCCTACAAAGCAAGCCTCAAGCCTGAAGGAAAAGTTGGTCACATTATAGAATGACTGTTTGGTCCCTCTAAGCCGATTTTAGAAACTTGGCCAAACAGGCTATTAGATTTGATGAATTCGATCTTTAAAGATTCTTAGCATTAAGTTCATTGTACTTCTAAAATCATGATTCCGTTCAAGTATTTGTCAAAATTTTAGAGAGTTCTCACACACATACATATATAGTCAAGAGTATCAAATTCGGATGAATCTGTCACCTAAGATCTGATAGTGTTTGCCCTGAATTTCCTATCTTATTTGGATTCTACCACAATTGTGTTTTACTTTAAAAATAATTTCTCTGTGGAAAACGTTTTCCTTGTAGAAAAGAACACTACAATATTTATCCCTTTCATGTAGGAGAGACATAACGCATAGCATGCACAATGTAGTCTTTTAGAGAATTTTGTTTATGGGGAGATTTTCCTCTCGTAGCTTTTATGTTTTCTTTCATATTAGTTTTTTTCATACGTGGTCACTTGTCAAAATCATATCAAAGTGCTATGTGTTTTTAGTATATATCTCTTTGTCGTATGATTTATCCTCATTCAAGGTTTGCAATTATTAGTTTACGCATGACTCATTGATTATTTCGATCCCAACATCTGCATCCACCATTTGGTAGTGCCATATGTACAACATTTCATGTAAATATATCCTATAGTACAGTATACATATCTTATTTGTGTTGTATAATTGCCTTTATATCCATAAAATTGAGTTTTTTGTTTTCTTATATATATATATACACTTTTAAATCTCCTCCATGGCAAAAGTAGTTAAAAATGTTTTAAATTATTAGTTCAAATTTGAGGATTCCTTATTAAAAAAATTTGGCATCGCCACTAATTATAAAATGTATAATTAGTAAGGGAGAGCAGTGGACACAGCAAACGCAGCAATCAAACAGGTCCTATTTACCATTGTACCAAAAAAATCAAACAGGTTGTCCAAGTTACGTCCGCATGGGCAGCTCAACTGGTTCACAAGGGAATAATTGGAAAAAGGTTGTCCAAGTTACATCAAATCATATTTTCTAGAATACTATGCATTTTTTGTTGCCATGGTCAATTCACACCCTAGATTTGGAAATTTAGACCTAACAACCCCCTTTGTCTTGGTCAAAATATTATTTTAATTTATATTTTCCTAGTATTTTGCAACTGTTTGTTTCTTACTTAAATTTGTTGCTCTGCGTGGATTGTGGTTCCACATGTCAGAAAATTATCTTACCAGTTACCCGTACTTAACACCAAACACATTAACATATATATTCGCGTAAGGTTAAATTATTTAATTTGGTGTGTTGTGACTAAACATATTTACTTATATATGAGTTCACAACCAAACTAGTCCCTTATGTTTGCAAGTGCGTTTTTCTCCAATTCGTTTCATGTTAATGATTTTGTTAGAATTACTTCTTTCATTCCTATAGGATTTCAACAAGGTAAGATTGTTTTTTATAGACCCTCGACTCAAGAAAAACATTTTCATTCTTGTAGGTAGGACTAGAAGACGATAAATTGTGGAAATCAAATGTGCAAGGCTAAAATAATGGAGGAACTAAAAGTGAAAACATAGCTTAAATTAGCATTTTTGGAGGAAATGTCAGTTTGCACATCACAAAGAGAAACATGATGAGTTGCAAAACTATCATTCCTAAATTTTATGTACTCTACTCTACTACTAACAACTAAACTTAAACATTCATCAATGACTTGTTTCTGAATCTTGATCTGATCCAACCCCCTTTTTGTTGTGCTGTTGTTTAGATCTACTAAAACCTTCTCCCACAAAATATTAGACAGAGAAACAAAGTGCAGCAGCAACATTCTCTTCTGCTTCACCAGTTGTTCATTAGAGTGACAAACGTGGACATGACAAGAAGAAAGTGACACAGACATGGATTTAAAGGACAATGGCCCTCAAAAGCCATTTATATGGTGTTGTTTAATCTCTAGTAGCTAGCATATGTGATCATGTTTCCCATTTTCATCTATAACTAATGTGCTAGAATTGACATATTTAGTTCTATAAGTTATTCTTGCACTGTCTCCAGCTATATAACAAACAACTACACTATTTTGTTCAAGCAAACTAGCTGTAAGGATAGTTGTCTGCAGACTATGCACAACATTTCAAGTTGGATCTTAATAAAAATAATGCATAATTAGAATCAAGAGTCACACTTCCAACAGAGATGAACATTAATAATAGGCTGGCTTCACATCTAGAAGAAACTACATGTCATTTTCCCTTAAAACCCTGGTTTCACATCAGACAAACTCTGCAGAAGTTCATTGTTTTGTCTTATGCAACTCACAACTTAAAATTAAGTCATGTTCAGAAGAAACTAGAAAGCAAGTGTAAAACATACTGTATATTAATGTAATTGATCTCCTAGATTATAACTTCAATCCTATAAAAAACATCTCTTTCGTTGTTACTATGATAAAAAGTTTAAAACTCATAGTATATTAGAAGCAATATGCACCTGGATTTTCAAAAGGCTTCACTGCTTGAGCTTTGTAGATATATGTTGCACCCTAATCTGTGGAGGTTGAAGCACTTTCAGTCTCACTTGCATTGTTTACTCTTATGATATACTCCTACAAAAGGAAGAAGAATATCAAGTAGGAGCCTCAAAATGATAAAAATGATTTTCATTGTGTGTCAACAAAATCTTGTACAATTCGAAACAACATATTATTGGACAATGTTGCATCTCAACTTTTTTAAACATAGGGTAGAGTGGGGAACGTGAAATTTGAGCTAAAGATGTTCAATGACAAACTTTCAGACATCCTTATTCACCTTAAATTTTGTAGGACGTATCAAATGGAACAGGATTGCATCTCCATCCGCTAAGTCATGATCGACAGCAAACTTCTTCCATCCACCACTAAGTCCATTTTTTTGGGCCAAGTATACTGTTGGCCACTCTTCCCCCATTTCATCTATCAAAGTGATAGTGTCATCTCTTCTTGGAAGGTTCTTCCTGCAGAAATTAGACAGGAGGCCCTGCATCATAAGTTGCAAATGAGTTAGTTGTCCGCTTGTTCAACAACAATTAAGAAAGTCGGGTTATCATCACTGTCCATGTTGCTCCATTTAAGCATAACCTTATTTATTCTATTAATTCGATGATAAAATCGTTGTTTGGCAGTAAATACCTAACCACAACTACAGAAAAGAAAGTAAAAACACTCCAAAGAGTGCAAACAGTATGCTAAACTCATTCTTGGGGCAATAGCATCCTGCATCCAGTTATCTCTAAGCAGGCTTTCAGAGACATGAAGAGAAGCTCTCTAGACATAATATATATAGAAGAAGTTACCTAACTAGCCGCCACATCGCTTAAACTAAAAATAGTTCGCGGATGTATAATCTATGAATACCAACTAAGAAGTGTAAACAGAGAATCCTGCCGGCTATTTGTTAAAAATCCCTAAAATATAACTATGTTTTTGCAATAACCTTATCAAAATGGGGTGCTCTGTATGTACTTTCTGAGGTTTACATTAACTTCTTTTGTTGACGAAAAATCCATTTGTAACCAACCCTTTGGGCCAACCACAACCTTCAGAACTCGGGGACAATGGGCCCACCCCTCTACCCCTTATCCACTTAAATACTAGACTTGGTTCACTAACCGCCTGTTTGGATGGTTGTTTCCCATTATTGTATTGTTTTCTATGAAATCATGTTTGTTTTCATTGTTTTTAAAATTATGTTATATGGTGTTGTAAACCCGAACCATGAAAAAACTCGGTTTTTATAACCACGGATTTGGTGGTTTTTGTGTGGTTATGTATTTCATTTTCCCATTATACCACACCCCACCTCTATCACACCCAAATCCACCCACCCCCACACTACCACTCACCCCCCCGATACCACCCACTCCCCATCCACCACTTATGTTTTAAAGTTCTCATTTTATCCTTTACCCTGATTTTATTAATATATAAAAACTACTTTATAATTAAGGGTTAAGAGTATTTTAGTAAATTTACATGTTACTATATTATCTGATATGATCAAACCAAACAATAAAAATATCATTAAATCATAACAAACGATACAGTCTATCCAAACATTGTGTTCATTAATATAATATAATACAATACAACATCATAGTACACATACCATATTGTATATTAATAGAGGGTAAAGCGTAGGACCCCGAACTGTGACCTAAAACACAGTCCCTCAACCTTTTGCCAATTGAGCTAACCCCGTGGCACTAAGTGTGAACTTCTTTTGGCCGATAAAAAGTTAATACTGATTTCTAAAGAGGACTATCAACCAAATACCAGTCAACCGCCTCAATTCCAAACTAGTTGAGATTGGTTATAATGTTCACTTTATTCATACTGTATCATTACTAACATTTAGGCAAAGATAAGACATTTGATTGAATAACTCACCAGCCAAAAACCTCCAGAAACATGGGAGGGAAGCATTGATCTAACTAAAATAGGATAGTCTGATCCAAGACTTGCTTCAAGTTTCTCTGCTTTCTCTATCGAAGCAGCCCTTTCGTCGTCCGTAGCATATGCAAAATTCAACCTATCCCTCTTATTCGGCGTAGACACCCTATACAAACACATTACATAACATATAACATAAGCTAAGTAATTCGTTTTCACCTACAGCAATAGTTTCAGCAAAGGAAAAAAAATCATCTTTTTTTGTGTTACCTTCTTGATATCATCACTCTTTCATAATATACCACCTGTACTCCAAAATGAGTGAATAAAACTTATTACAATTACCCCAAAAAATAACGATAAAGTACTTTAACTTGAATCCAAAATATAAAAAATCAGAAAAAGGGAAAAACATTACTTCTTTGTATTCGGGAGCAGGGTTTTTAGCAACACGAGGTGATCTTCTGACAGCAACTAGCTCTGTTCCTATAATCCGAGGTTTAGTCTTCTTCATCTATGATTTTCCAGAAAAAAAAAGTATTAAGCAATAAATGAGTTAATCTACAACAACAACATACCCCGCATAATCCCACAAGTAGTGTCTGGGGAGGGTAGGGTTGTTTCCGATACACCATCGGCTCAGAAGAAAGCAATAACAAAGCATGTCAAATAACAGTAACTACAACAAAACAATATACTAAGCAAAGAACAAAAAAGGGTAAATAATAACAGTAAGCGAAGAGGAATGTACAGGAGAAGGTTTAGGGGAAGTGGAATTTTTGAGAGCTTGTGAAAGCAAAGGAAGATTGAGGTCTTCCATTCTTTTCTTGTTTTCTTCTAATCTTTGCTGCCTTAACTCCTCATATTTCACCATTTTTTTTGGTTTTCTTTTTGAGTATTGATATAAACAAAATTACACCTTAAAATGTTATAACGTGACCAATGTGAAAATCATATTGGCTAGTGTGTTCCTACTAGCTTTCAGTAGTACTAGTCATAGCCCGAATGACACATTGTTGTCTTCAATGAGTAGCAAAATTAATGACCATGTTCGTACTAACTAGGATCGAAGCAAAGGTGTCATAGGGACACAAGAACACACACCTGCATATAAATTCTCACTCAGCATATCCAGTAATTATTTTAATATGAACTGTTCACAACTGTAGTGAATCTCAATACCTTGTTATTAATCATTTGAGTATTGATATAAACAAAATGTGTTGTTTTGAAGAAAATAGAGAGAGCTATTGAGTAGAAGATATGAAGATTTAAACAAAAAGGTACCATTAGTCCATTCTTATAGATAGTAGAGAGCAAAGTTCACCGTTGGAATACCACTTCAGTCACGCACCCCCACCCTCCCCCCTTGGTACCCGCCCATTAGGCCATTACTTCTTATTGAAGAAGTAAATATGAATAAGAAATGGTTAAATAGGTTCACACTAATTTTCTCGAATAATTACTATGTCTCAATCCCAAATATATTAAATCAATTAAACGAATCATCAATATCCTATTTTGCTTCAATTGGACCATTTTGTATAGTAAAAGTTTCATACTAATTTTATTTCTGCTGACCATCAACACGAGTATGGAATCGACAATATGAACAAACTCACGGTCTAGACAGAGAAAATAAGAAAAGTCGAGGCACCGAGTCTAAACTCCATTAAGTTTACTCTTTCACCCTTCAAAGTTGACACAAAGTTGGATCTGGGGGCAGCTAAAGCTGATATCGAAGTCTGCGTGAAGAGACGCCCCTATCCTCCAACGCTTCTGCTCGCTTTTCTGGTGGCAATGATGCTCCCCATCAGCGTCCCTCTTTTCAATGTTGATGTTTTTGGAGTGGGTTTGTGCGCCGTTTGAAAAATATTTTGGTTGTATGACTATGTTTGTCCTGCATGCCATTTGATGGATGTTTCCGGGCATTAGCGCCCTTTACTGTTTCCTTCATTTGATATCAAACCAAATTTTAAAATTTGATTAAGACGAATCATTGGACAATTAATTAATCAAGCTTCTTAAATATTTGAATTATACTGGTATGTAAAGCAACTAAAAGAAAGAAAATAAAGTGGAGATTACCCTTAATTGAATTCCCTTCATAAAGATTGTGATAGTGAGAGGGATCATCGTAAGGTGTGCTAGAATTAACACTCAATTTCGGTTTTGTATCAATCGGAGTATGAGAGGACTTACAGGATGACATATCAGCTCTCTCAATAATCTTAGTCATATATTTTCTATGTGATAAAAATAGACCACCTGCATGTAAGATACTTAAGAGCCCATGCAAGACTACGATAGTGAGTGGGATCATCTTAAGGTGTGCTAGAATTAGCATTCAGTTTCATAACAAAGTTCCTGATCCGAATGTGGAGATTATCCTATAAATAGGCAACTTAATTAGAAAGTAATATACTTAAGGTCCGATATTACTTATGCAGTACAATAGGTGTGTTTATTTATGCATGATCCGAGGGACGAGCACATGCACGCTCTTAAACGCATTGTGTGTTACATTCAGGACATTCTTGATTATGATCTGCACTTATATCCATCCTCTGTATCTACTCTCGTATCTTATACTGATGCTGATTGGGGTGGATGTCTAGATACTTGTCGTTCGACATCTGGTTATTGTATGTTTCTTGGTGATAACTTGATCTTTTGGTCGGCTAAACGCTAGACTACTTTATAGCGATCCAGTGCGGAGGTCGAGTATCGAGTGGTAGCTAATGTGGTGTCCGAGCCATGTTGGTTGCGTAATCTCCTATTAGAGCTTTACTTTCCTATTTAGAAAGCTATCTTGGTCTACAACGATAATGTTAGTGCATTCTATCTCTTTGGAAATGCGGTCCAACATCAACACACTAAATATATCGGGATGAATATTCACTTTGTTCGCAAAAAGGTAGCTCGTGGACAGTACATGTCTTGCATGTCCCTTCACGGTACCAAATTGTTGACATCTTTACTAAGACTCTTCCCTTGGTTCTGTTTGAAGATTTTAGGGACAATCTTAGCGTACGACAGCCGCCCGTTATGACTGGGGGAGTGTGATAGAATATACCGTGTATATTGGACTCACTATACACAATTTTCCCTATTATATATACCGTGTATATATTTCCCATATATACACAATTTCCCCTCTTACCACATTTGTAGAATTCTTGTACATGTGTAATTATGGTAGTAGTCTTGTATTAGAAATGTATTAGTCTTGTATTAGAAAAAAATAGATTTAATTTCATAATTAAATATTGTATATCATGTATATATATACCTTTGACATTAATGGAAACAGTCAATGGATTATTCTCTTTCAAACTACAATTTTTAAATATCGTTTTCTACTTTAAAATAACTACTTAGCACTCTCACCGTTCCGAAAATATTGTCTTACTTTTTTTTATTAGTTTGTTAAAAAAACGTTTGGCAAATTTATATTTTTAGAAATAATTTTATAAGATGATTTACAATTACACAAACATTTAAGACCTATTTTAGGGTACACATTTCAAAGTTATAATTGTTTGGGACTGAGAGAGTACTATTTTTTTGAGTAAATTTCCTAAAAGATCACTCATATTTTGAGAATTACATACTAATATCACTTATGTTTTTTTTAGGAATAGAATATTTGGATAAATTACATGTGTTATATCTTTGAAAAACGAAATATTTCTTGTCTAAGACTATCTTTTTTTTTTGTGGTTAAATTATCTTGTTATAATAGATAATCTATATTATTTTTTTAATATTTTCTTAAATGTTCTTAATTAAGTTTTTTCTTTCATTATTAATGTATATAAATTAAAGACATGAATAACTCAGGTCAAAATTTAACTGTTTAAGTACACCGTCTTGTGAATGATTTCAATATAAATGGATATTTTATTACTGTTAATGAAAAAAAAACTGATTGTCAAATTAACTCCCAACAAAATTGATTTTCACAGGTCTAAGAAGAAAATTATAAGAAAGAAAGTCAGGTATAAAAATTAACTATTTTAATGTTTTCTAACCGAATTAAATGAGAATAAGATATGAGTTTGAGTTTGGGTGAAGAAATTATAAGAAAGAAAATCGCGTATAAAGTGAGCGCAGCCACCCGCTGCCACCCTCTCTCCACTAAACTGAGCGCTGCCACCCTCTCTCCACTAAACTGAGCGCTGCCACCCTCTCAAAGTCTCCTCCTCATGGCGCAGCAACGATAATTACACGATCATTACCAAGCCATGAAACTCGTAAATTCTCTAATCTTCCGTTCAATCTCTTCGAAATCATTCCCTGTATCGAACGAGGTCCTCAATATAATCGAAAAAGTGGATCCACTTGAACCAGCACTTGATAAACTAGCTCATTTCCTATGTCCTAATACTATATCTTCAATTCTTGAACAACAACGAAACAACCCTCAACTGGGTTTTCGATTTTTCATCTGGGCTGCAAAACGAGTCCGATTTCTCGGCTGGGTTTCGCAAAATTTAATAGTGGATATGCTTGTAAACGATAATGGTTTCGATTTATACTGGAATGTTCTTCATAAACTTAAAGGTTCTGGAATACCCATTCGTTCTAATGCTTTTGCAGCTTTGATTTGGGGTTATTGGAAGGTAGATAAGGCGGATAAGGCTGTTGAAGCTTTTGGTAGAATGAAAGAATTTCATTGTAAACCTAATTTGTTTACTTATAATATGCTTCTTCATATTACGGTTCGTAAATATGCGATTTTGTTAGCTTTAGTTGTGTATAATGTGATGTTGAAGTTGAATTCAATGCCTAATTGTTCCACTTTTAGCATTTTGATTGATGGCTTGTGTAAGAGTGGGAGGACTCATGATGCACTCAAACTGTTTGATGAAATGAGTGAAAAAGGTGTATTGCCTAGTAAGATTATGTATACGGTTATTCTATCGGGGTTATGTCAGGCTAAGAGAGCTGATGATGCACATAGGCTGCTTAATGTAATGAAGAGTAGAGGATGTATGCCGGATTTCATTGCTTATAATGCGTTGCTTAATGGATTTTGTAAACTAGGTAGGATTGATGAAGCACAGGCACTTCTCAGGTCTTTCGAAAATGAAGGTTATTTAGTGGATATAAAGGGATATACATGTCTGATTGATGGGTTCGTTAGAACTAAGAGAATTGATGAAGCACAATCTGTCTTTAGAAGTTTGTTTGAGAATAATGTGGTTCCCGATGTTGTGTTGTACACAATTATGATTCGGGGTTTATCTGGAGCAGGTAGGGTGAAAGAGGCATTGAGTTTGTTAAGAGATATGACAGGGAGAGGTGTGCAACCGGATACTCAATGTTATAATACTCTAATAAAGGGATTTTGTGATATGGGACTCTTAGACCAAGCTCGGTCACTTCAGCTAGAAATATCAGAAAATGATTGCTTTCCAGACACCTGTACTTACTCTATTCTTATTTGTGGTATGTGCAGAAATGGCCTCGTGAAGAAGGCTAGACATATTTTCAATGAGATGGAGAAGCTAGGACGCTTTCCTTCTGTTGTAACATTCAATACTCTCATTGATGGACTTTGTAAGGCTGGTGAGCTTAAGGAGGCTCGGCTAATGTTTTACAAAATGGAGATAGGTAAAAACCCTTCATTGTTTCTTCGTCTCTCTCAAGGTGCTGATCGAGTCCTTGACAGTGCAAGCCTGCAAAAAATGGTTGAGAAATTGTGTGAATCAGGTAAGATTCTTAAAGCTTACAAGCTTCTTATGCAGTTGGCTGACTGTGGAGTTACACCAAATATAGTTACATATAATATTTTGATCAATGGATTATGCAAATCGGGAAAAATGAATGGTGCTTTTAAGCTTTTTGAAGAGCTTCAAGTCAAGGGGCATTCCCCCGATTCAATTACTTATGGGACACTTATCGACGGTCTCCAAAGGGTTGATAAGGAAGAGGAGGCTTTTAAACTCCTTGACCAAATGAGCAAGAATGGGTGCATGCCGAGTGCAGAGGTCTACAAGTCCCTTATGACTTGGTCCTGCAGGAGGGGACAAATCTCTACCTCGTTTAGCCTTTGGTTGAAGTATTTGAGAAACCAAGTTGTTCGAGATGGCGAAGTATTAGGGTTAATGGAGGAACACTTACGGAAAGGTGATCTGGAAAAAGTAGTTCGAGGATTACTTGAGATGGACCTAAAACTGGAAGACTCTGATTCATCACCTTACAACATTTGGTTGATTGGGATGTGTCAGGTATGCAAGCCAGATGAGGCTTTGAAGATTTTTTCCTTACTTGAGGAGTTTCATGTCATGATTTCAGCCCCAAGCTGTGTAATGTTGATTCACAGTCTTTGCGAGGAAGGAAACTTGGATCAGGCGGTTGAGGTTTTCCTATATACCGTGGAGAGAGGTGTCCGCTTGATGCCACGAATTTGCAATAGATTGCTTCAGTCCCTTCTCCGTTCTCAAGATAAAGCACAGCATGCTGTTGATCTTTTGGAAAGAATGAGGTCTGTGGGCTACAACTTAAATGACTATCTTCATAGTGGTACAAAATCTCTTTTTCAGCGATGGAACAGGAGGTGAAAACTTAAACTGCAGTTCCAGTTTGGCAGTTGCAACGCAAGGAAGAACTCAACAACTAATTTGTGTGGCCTCTTTCCCTATCATGTGTGTTCCAAACTTTCAGTAGCAGGTATACAAAAATCACCTGGTTCATTTACGAGTGTTTAATTTTATTACTTCTGATTTTCACATTGGACTTTTTTTATTTTTAATGAAATCTGAGGATTTTTTCACATTTTCAAGATTTGTTGCCTATTTAATCAAATATTTATTTAGATAACCAATCCTCTCTTCGGGGTTTGGAAAACAAGTGTTAGGTATGAACTAAAAACTACAAAAATATAAAATAAAATAGGTGATACTGAAATATGAAACAAACCACATTGTTGGCCCAAGTAAATGGAGATATAAAACTAGCTCTTCATCGAGTTTTGTTTTACAATCCAATAAATTTGGGGTGGATACATAAGATGAGAAATAAATAACTTACCTTACTGTCTACAGTGAACTTTGTTACACTGATAAACATCTAAATTAATTGCAAGGGGTATATGACTATCAAGATGATAACATATTTCTGCTAAGTTGGAGCAGGAAAAGAATTTGATGGTATGGCTCACTTAAAGACCAAGTTGTGACATGTTCTGTCACATGGATATGCACAGTCGATCGCCTTGACACCACTTCGATCAAAGTACCAATCTCCAACTGCAAGTGCAATTGGCTGCAATCGTTTCCAATGTTCAATTTTTTACCAATGATTATTAGAATGTATATATAAAATCTTTAGCATAACCCGGAAAAAAAGAGAGAGGAAGGAAGCACTTAGGCATACCTTGTTATTAATCATGGGAGAATTGTCGGAAAACCATGTATCTTGCCTCTCAGATTGCTAGTGGGCAAAGCATGAGTTTATAAACAAACCATTTTTCCTTTGAAGCAGCGAATCTTTTAATTGAATTAAGCATATGAATCCTAAAACCTGCTCGATATGTATTTAGCGAGTTCCTGGTCTCCTGGTCTCAAAGTATTGGAAAAATTGTTAACAGATTGAGCAGCGGATACCTTGCAAAAAATAAATCTGAGAAGGGGAACATCTTTCATTATTGAGTGTACATTCGTGCCATAAGCCGTGAGGATCAGCTGTCTGAGGAGCTAAGCTTTCCTGAAGCTGTATGAATGCAAAAGAAAGAATTCCCATCACTATAGAAACAGTGACGACAACTGTAGTGTATGAAACTGGAACTAAAAAATCTTAAAAATTGTTTCCAGATAGAACTGTGAAAATAGATGAGAGTTAATTACTTACCTGCCAGGAATCATAGGCAGCATTCAGTAGAAAAGAGGGGTCCTGACGTTGCCAATCAAATTCTGAGGAAAGAAACACTGGAAAGGGAAAAAGATACAACTTTTATTAAGAAAATCAAGAAGCTTTCCAGATGTTATGAGAAATATTATTGGAAGGGACTTACTGAGGTTGCATCAAGGTGGTTGGTGCAAGTTCTTGGTAGCGTCTTCTGAAGACCCTGTTACAAAATATGCAACTTTCGGCTGAGCAAGGCTTTAAGAAAGGATATGCAGCAATGCATAAGCGTTCTCTTTTAACAGATATCTTTCATTTAATGATCCATTTAGGCAGTAAAGGAACATTATTGTCGTGGAACAATTAGTAGCCATCTTGCTGAAATTTCTTTTAAAGAATGACATTTCCAATTTCTCCAAGATTGATCATTTGGGATGAGAAATGAAGCATCTTCATAATCTTGTTAGAAAATTGATAACATTTTATCCTTCAACTATAGCGAACAAATTCTTCAGATCTTTACAGCATTCCACAATTAAAACCAGAAAAGTTGGTAACCTAAAGAAATTGACCAAATATAGAACATGAACAACTTAACCACACCTCCAAAGAAATTTCTGATGGAGCGCCCTCCAGATACATCAATTCTGTTAAAAAGGCCATTGTATCAATTCATTAATTAGCAAAAGAGTCGAAGCGCTGGCGGAATCTTTAGTTCAAGAAGTACTTGAAGGGTATAAAATGAGAAATTACGCGTCCATAAATAATCCAGCATCACTCAGGCACTTCACGTTAGTATGTGGGAGCAAATTGCTGAAGTTATCACAATGCATTATTGAAGCTAAACCACCAGCAGAACATCCAGAGAGAACAGCCTACAAAACAAATTCTGATATCACAACATGAATGACGAAAGAAAATGAGATGAGAGGTGAAGATTTTGATCCGACCTGCTTGGCGTATCGCATTCCTTTTGCCATTAACTCATCCATTGCAGCTTGATATATGCGCTTGCCTCTAAATTGCAACCCTGCAGTGTGGCGGCTAGTTAGGTAACTTCTTCTATATATATTATGTCTAGAGAGCTTCTCTTCATGTCTCTGAAAGCCTGCTTAGAGATAACTGGATGCAGGATGCTATTGCCCCAAGAATGAGTTTAGCATACTGTTTGCACTCTTTGGAGTGTTTTTACTTTCCTTTCTGTAGTTGTGGTTAGGTATTTACTGCCAAACAACGATTTTATCATCGAATTAATAGAATAAATAAGGTTATGCTTAAATGGAGCAACATGGACAGTGATGATAACCCGACTTTCTTGATTGTTGTTGAACAAGCGGACAACTAACTCATTTGCAACTTATGATGCAGGTCCTCCTGTCTAATTTCTGCAGGAAGAACCTTCCAAGGAGAGATGACACTATCACTTTGATAGATGAAATGGGGGAAGAGTGGCCAACAGTATACTTGGCCCAAAAAAATGGACTTAGTGGTGGATGGAGGAAGTTTTCTGTCGATCATGACTTAGCGGATGGAGATGCAATCCTGTTCCATTTGATACGTCCTACAAAATTTAAGGTGAATAAGGATGTCTGAAAGTTTGTCATTGAACATCTTTAGCTCAAATTTCACGTTCCCCACTCTACCCTATGTTCAAAAAAGTTGAGATGCAACATTGTCCAATAATATGTTGTTTCGAATTGTACAAGATTTTGTTGACACGCAATGAAAATCATTTTTATCATTTTGAGGCTCCTACTTGATATTCTTCTTCCTTTTGTAGGAGTATATCATAAGAGTAAACAATGCAAGTGAGAGTGAAAGTGCTTCAACCTCCACAGATTAGGGTGCAGCATATATCTACAAAGCTCAAGCAGTGAAGCCTTTTGAAAATCCAGGTGCATATTGCTTCTAATATACTATGAGTTTTAAACTTTTTATCATAGTAACAACGAAAGAGATGTTTTTTATAGGATTGAAGTTATAATCTAGGAGATCAATTACATTAATATACAGTATGTTTTACACTTGCTTTGTAGTTTCTTCTGAACATGACTTAATTTTAAGTTGTGAGTTGCATAAGACAAAACAATGAACTTCTGCAGAGTTTGTCTGATGTGAAACCAGGGTTTTAAGGGAAAATGAAATGTAGTTTCTTCTAGATGTGAAGCCAGCCTATTATTAATGTTCATCTCTGTTGGAAGTGTGACTCTTGATTCTAATTATGCATTATTTTTATTAAGATCCAACTTGAAATGTTGTGCATAGTCTGTAGACAACTATCCTTACAGCTAGTTTGCTTGAACAAAATAGTGTAGTTGTTTATTATATAGCTGGAGACAGTGCAAGAATAACTTATAGAACTAAATATGTCAATTCTAGCACATTAGTTATAGATGAAAATGGGAAACATGATCACATATGCTAGCTACTAGAGATTAAACAACACCATATAAATGGCTTTTGAGGGCCATTGTCCTTTAAATCCATGTCTGTGTCACTTTCTTCTTGTCATGTCCACGTTTGTCACTCTAATGAACAACTGGTGAAGCAGAAGAGAATGTTGCTGCTGCACTTTGTTTCTCTGTCTAATATTTTGTGGGAGAAGTTTTTAGTAGATCTAAACAACAGCACAACAAAAAGGGGGTTGGATCAGATCAAGATTCAGAAACAAGTCATTGATGAATGTTTAAGTTTAGTTGTTAGTAGTAGAGTAGAGTACATAAAATTTAGGAATGATAGTTTTGCAACTCATCATGTTTCTCTTTGTGATGTGCAAACTGACATTTCCTCCAAAAATGCTAATTTAAGCTATGTTTTCACTTTTAGTTCCTCCATTATTTTAACCTTGCACATTTGATTTCCACAATTTATCGTCTTCTAGTCCTACCTACAAGAATGAAAATGTTTTTCTTGAGTCGAGGGTCTATCAAAAACAATCTTACCTTGTTGAAATCCTATAGGAATGAAACAAGTAATTCTAACAAAATCATTAACATGAAACGAATTGGAGAAAAACGCACTTACTTGCAAACATAAGGGACTAGTTTGGTTGTGAACTCATATATAAGTAAATATGTTTAGTCACAACACACCAAATTAAATAATTTAACCTTACGCGAATATATATGTTAATGTGTTTGGTGTTAAGTGCGGGTAACTGGTAAGATAATTTTCTGGACATGTGGAACCACAATCCACGCGGTAGCAACAGCTAAGCTGTAAGAAACAAACAGTTGCAAAATACTAGGAAAATATAAATTAAAATAATATTTTGACCAAGACAAAGGGGGTTGTTAGGTCTAAATTTCCAAATCTAGGGTGTGAATTGACCATGGCAACAAAAAATGCGTAGTATTCTAGAAAATATGATTTGATGTAACTTGGACAACCTTTTTCCAATTATCCCCTTGAGAACCAGTTGAGCTGCCCATGCGTACGTAACTTGGACCACCTGTTTGATTTTTTTGGGTACAATGGTAAATAGGACCTGTTTGATTGATGCGTTAGTTGTGTCCACTGCTCTCCCTTACTATTATACATTTTATAATTAGTGGCGATGCCAATTTTTTTTAATAAGGAATCCTCATATTTGAACTAATAATTTAAAACATTTTTAACTACTTTTGCCATGGAGGAGATTTAAAAGTGTATATATATATAAGAAAACAAAAAACTCAATTTTATGGATATAAAGGCAATTATACAACACAAATAAGATATGTATACTATACTATAGGATATATTTACATGAAATGTTGTACATATGGCAGCCTACCGGTGGTGGATGCAGATGTTGGGATCGAAATAATCAATGAGTCATGCGTAAACTAATAATTGCAAACCTTGAATGAGGATAAATCATACGACAAAGAGATATATACTAAAGACACATAGCACTTTGATATGATTTTGACAAGTGACCACATATGAAAAAAACTAATATGAAAGAAAACATAAAAGCTACGAGAGGAAAATCTCCCCATAAACAAAATTCTCTAAAAGACTACATTGTGCATGCTATGCGTTATGTCTCTCCTACATGAAAGGGATAAATATTGTAGTGTTCTTTTCTACAAGGAAAACGTTTTCCACAGAGAAATTATTTTTAAAGTAAAACACAATTGTGGTAGAATCCAAATAAGATAGGAAATTTAGGGCAAACCCTATCAGATCTTAGGTGACAGATTCATCCAAATTTGATACTCTTGACTATATATGTATGTGTGTGTGTGAGAACTCTCTAAAATTTTGACAAATACTTGAACGGAATCATGATTTTAGAAGTACAATGAACTTAATGCTAAGAATCTTTAAAGATCGAATTCATCAAATCTAATAGCCTGTTTGGCCAAGTTTCTAAAATCGGCTTAGAGGGACCAAACAGTCATTCTATAATGTGACCAACTTTTCCTTCAGGCTTGAGGCTTGCTTTGTAGGCTCTTCTCTCTGGATGTTCTGCTGGTCGTTTAGCTTCAATAATGCATTGTGATGACTTTAGCAATTTGCTCCCACATACTAACGTGAAGTGCCTGAGTGATGCTGGATTATTTATGGACGTGTAATTTCTTATTTTATACCCTTCAAGTACTTCTTGAACTAAAGATTCTGCCAGCGCTTCGACTCTTTTGCTAATTAATGAATTGATATAATGGCCTTTTTAACAAAATTGATGTATCTGGAGGGCGCTCCATCAGAAATTTCTTTGGAGGTGTGGTTAAGTTGCAGGTAATGAGCCAATTCATGTTCTATATTTGGTCAATTTCTTCAGGTTACCAACTTTTCTGGTTTTAATTGTGGAATGCTGTAAAGATCTGAAAAACTTGTTCGCTATAGTTGAAGGATAAAATGTTATCAAATTTCTAACAAGATTATGAAGATGCTTCATTTCTCATCCCAAATGATCAACCTTGGAGAAATTGGAAATGTCATTCTTGAAAAGAAATTTCAGCAAGAAAGCTACTAATTGTTCCATGACAATAATGTTCCTTTACTGCCTAAATGGATCATTAAATGAAAGATATCTGTTAAAAGAGAACGCTTATGCATTGCTGCCTATCCTTTCTTAAAGCCTTGCTCAGCCGAAAGTTGCATATTTTGTAACAGGGTCTTCAGAAGACGCTACCAAGAACTTGCACAATATGCAACTTTCGGTCCGGTCTTTGGTCCCTGTGATTTGAGAATTCGGTTTACGGTCCGGTCCGGACCGATTTTTTTATTTTTTTATTTTTTATAATATATATAATATATATAATTCCTAATATATATAATTCCTAATATATATAATATATATAATTTATAATTTTCTAAATTCCTAATATATATAATTCCTAATTTTCTAAATTTCTAATATATAATATTATATAATTCCGGGTTTTTTTTTTTAAATTGAATTTCCAATACTGAAATTGACATTCTCGGACGCGGTGCCACGCAATTTTTACGTTGAAATCAATTGTACATCGCGAGATATTTAGATTTGAAAAGGGGAAAAACGTAACGATTTGGGGTAAAAGTGAAATTGAGGGACAAGACGGACGTTTTTGGAGAAATCGGAGGAATTATGCAGTTTGGCCACCCCCGTATCGAAAAAATACGCGAAATCAATTTTTTTTTTAAGTAAAACGGACGTCCGAGCGCAAAGTTATGACCGTATAGAGTTTGATCAATTTACAACCTATATTTCATATGTCAATACGTTGGGGGGTGGGGGTGAGGTGGTGAAATGGGGTGGGGGTTGGTGAAATTTGGGTTGGGGAAATTTGGGGTTGGGGAGGGGGGGACTGGGGGGCAAATTCGGTCCATTCGGTCCGAAAAACCGGATCGGACCGAAAATGACCGGACCGAACCTGGACCGGACCGAGAAGTTCGGTCCGGTCTTCGGTCCGGACAATCCTACTGTTCGGTCCTCGGTCCGGTCCGGTCATTTTTTATCCGGTCCGGTCCGGTTTTAACCCTTTGTGCACCCCTAATTGTGATAACGCCACTAGAGAGGAGTTGTCTAACGGTATTGTGTCTCAGTCGTATGTGACGAGATATTCTGTTATACATTACGCTCTCTACCCTACCTATTGGTGCTTGACTGTCACAATGTATACATATAGGAGCCAAAGGTTTGGGCCAGAATGGAATATCTTCTAAGAAATTCCGGAGCCATTCAGCTTCTTCACCGGCCTTGTCTAAAGCTATAAATTCTGATTCCATTGTAGACCGGGCGATCCATGTCTGTTTTGATGATTTCCAAGACACTGCTCCTCCGCCAACGGTGAAAACATATCCACTCGTGGATTTAACTTCAAACGATCCGGTGATCCAATTTGCATGTCTGCATCCCTCAAGTACTGCGCAATATTTATTATAATGCAAAACATAGTTTTGGGTGTGTTGTAAATATCCCAAGACTCGTTTCATTGCCATCCAATGAGTTTGATTGAGATTACTCGTGAATCGACTCAGCTTGCTTATAGCACATGCTATATCTGGTCGTGTACAATTCATAATATACATCAAACTTCCCAAAACTCGTGCAAAGTCCAATTGTGAGTCACTTTCACCTTCATTCTTTTGAAGTGCAAAACTTACATCAATTGAAGTCTTTGCAACATTGGAATTTAAATACTTGAACTTGTCAAGTACTTTTTCAATATAATGTGACTGTGATAGTGCTAGACCTTGTGGAGTTTTATGGATCCTAATTCCTAAGATCAAATCAGCAACCCCTAAGTCTTTCATGTCAAATTTGTTAGCGAGCATACGCTTCGTAACATTTATATCGACAATATTTTTACTCATTATCAACATGTCATCAACATACAAACAAACAATGACTTCATGATTTAGAGTATTTTTAATGTAAACACATTTGTCACACTCATTAATCTTGAATTCATTTGCCAACATTGTTTGGTCAAATTTCGCATGCCATTGTTTGAGTGCTTGTTTAAGTCCATAAAGTGACTTAACAAGTCTGCACACTTTCCTTTCTTTACCAGGAACCACAAAACCCTCAGGTTGTTCCATGTAAATTTCTTCCTCCAATTCTCCATTTAAGAAAGTTGTCTTGACATCCATTTGATGGATTTCAAGACCATATACGGCCGCCAGTGCCACTAACACCCGAATAGATGTTATTCTTGTTACCGGCGAGTATGTGTCAAAGTAATTAAGTCCTTCCTTTTGTCTATAACCTTTGACCACAAGTCTTGCCTTATATTTGTCAATAGTGTCATCAGCTTTCATTTTCCTTTTAAAGATCCATTTTGATCCTAAAGGTTTATTTCCAGGAGGAAGATCAACTAATTCTCATGTATGGTTATTTAAAATTGATTCAATCTCACTATTGACTGCTTCTTTCCAAAATGTTGAATCTGAAGATGACATTGCTGCTTTAAATGTTTGAGGCTCATTTTCAAGCAAGAATGTTACAAAATCTGGTCCAAATGAAGTAGATGTCTTTTGACGTTTGCTACGCCTTGAATCCTCTTTGCTTGGAATACTTTCCTTTGGTTCTTCCCGCGATTGTTTAGATCTTTCACTTGACGACTCACATTCAGTTTTATACGGATAGATGTTTTCAAAGAATTCAGTATTATCTGATTCAATTACCGTATTAACATGAATTTCGCGATTGTCCGATTTGTGAACCAAAAACCGACAAGCTTTGTTGTTTGTAGCATAGCCAATAAAAACACAATCCATAATTTTTGGTCCGATTTTTACCCTTTTGGGCAAAGGAACTTGGACCTTCGCTAAACACCCCCACACTTTGAAATATTTCAAGTTGGGTTTTCTTCCTTTCCATAGATCATATGGAATAGATTGTGTTTTGCTGTGGGGTACTCTGTTGAGTATTCGATTAGCTGTAAGGATAGCTTCCCCCCACAAGCTCTGCGGTAAACCGGAACTAATTAGTAAGGCATTCATCATTTCCTTTAATGTTCGGTTTTTCCTTTCCGCAATTCCATTTGATTGTGGTGTGTAAGGGGCAGTAGTTTGATGAATAATTTCATATTCCAAACATGTCTCTGCAAAAGAAGATTCGTACTCTCCACCCCTATCACTTCTAATCATTTTGATCTTTTTATTCAATTGATTTTCCACTTCGTTCTTGTATTGCTTAAATGCATTAATTGTTTCATCCTTACTATTAAGCAAATACACATAACAGTATCGAGTGCAATCGTCAATGAAAGTTATAAAATACTTTTTCCCACCACGAGATGATATTGACTTCATATCACATATATCTGTGTGAATTAAGTCTAAAGGATTTGAATTCCTATCAATAGACTTATATGGATGTTTAACAAACTTAGATTCAACACAAATTTCACATTTTGATTTGTTACACTCGAATTTAGGCAATACTTCTAAATTGATCAATTTTCGCAAGGTTTTGTAATTGACATGTCCTAAACGAACATGCCATAAATCATTTGACTCCAATAAGTAAGACGAAGCTGAATTTTCATTAATACTGTCAACAACCATTACATTGAATTTGAAAAGACCCTCGGTGAGGTAGCCCTTTCCTATGAACATATCATTCTTACTTATTACAATTTTCACACTAACCAACACGCACTTAAACCCGTTTTTTACGAGTAGTCCGGCTGAAACTAAATTCTTCCGAATTGTTGGAACGTGCAGAACATTGTTGAGAGTCAGGACCTTGCCGGAAGTCATCTTCAAAAGTATCTTCCCATATCCTTCAACCTTGGCTGTTGCAGTATTTCCCATAAACAGTACCTCTTCGGGTCCAGTGGGAGCATAGGTTGCAAATGCTTCTTTTGCAGCGCAAACATGTCGAGTGGCACCAGAATCCAGCCACCACTCCTTTGGGTTTCCAACCAAATTGCACTCTGACAGCATTGCACACAGATCATTCAGATCATCATTCATTTCCACCATATTGGCTTGTCTTTTTCCCTTGTCCTTTTTCGGGAGACGACAATCTGGGCTTTTGTGGCCAGCTTTCCCACAATTAAAGCAGTTGCCCTTGAACTTTTTCTTGTTAGAACCCTTCTCTTTTCCAGAAGGCCTCTTTCTTTTCTTGTTCATTTTCGGAGCAGCATCTTCAACGATGTTGGCCCCTTCAATTGGTGAACTCTTACGATACCTCTTCTCAGCGGTTTTGTTATCTTCCTCGATCTTGAGACGAATCACAAGATCCTCCAACTTCATTTCCTTTCTTTTGTGCTTAAGATAATTCTTGAAATCTTTCCACGAAGAAGGCAATTTCTCAATCATTGCAGCCACTTGGAATGCTTCATTCACTACCATACCTTCAGCAATAAGGTCATGGAAGATAAGTTGAAGCTCTTGAACTTGGGTTCCAACGGTTTTCCCATCAACCATTTTATAGTCTAGGAATTTGGCAACCACAAACTTCTTCAAGCAAGCATCTTCTGTCTTGTACTTCTTTTCAAGTGCACTCCATAGTTCTTTGGAAGTTTCTACTGCACTGTAGACATTGTACAAGTCATCTTCTAAGACACTTAAAATGTAGCCTTTGCACAAAAAATCAGCCTGTTTCCAAGCCTCAGTAACCATGAACTGCTGGTTGTCAGACATGTCGGCGACAGGCACGGGAGGGTCCTCACTGGTGAATTTTTGCAAACAAAGGGTGGTAAGCCAAAAGAACA
This sequence comes from Przewalskia tangutica, assembly GCA_029844215.1. Classification (NCBI taxonomy): domain Eukaryota; kingdom Viridiplantae; phylum Streptophyta; class Magnoliopsida; order Solanales; family Solanaceae; genus Przewalskia; species Przewalskia tangutica. The sequence continues at coordinate 134,432,164 of CM056719.1, forward strand.
TTCTTTGCTGCCATCCTTTAAAGTTGGCACCGGTGAACTTCGCACGTTTCTCAGCCGGTGGTACTACGGTACGAGTTGTAGTAGTAACCGCTGGTGCAGTATTTGCAGAGGTAGTTCCAGTTTCAATTGCCATTGGTTGTCACTGTCAAATCGACAAACTGTTTTAATTAATAAAACCAAAATAACAATTAATTCACAGACTTCAACGATGAAGATTTTATTTCTTCAAATCGCAGTCGAATTATATATTTAAACGATGAAGATTTTATTTCTTCAAATCGTAGTATAATTATGAAACTTTAGTATTTCAACGAAGTTTTTATATCTTCGAGTCAGAATACTAATATTCATATGGAGTAGAAAACTACACAAGTTTTAATCTCCTTAAACAGAACGATGAAGTTTTTATGTTCTTCAAATTGTTGCAACAAATATCATACACAACGGCGAAAATTTTATTTCTTCAAACCGAATCAATTTTGATAGCAACAAATATAATACACAACGGTGAAGATTTTATTTCTTCAAACCGAATCAAAATTGCTTGAAACGAAGTGTAGTAGATTGTATGTTATATACTTGATGAAGTTTTTATATCTTCAAATCAAGTACCCAAATGAGTAGAAAGTTATGAAAACTTTAATCTCAACCGGAGTAGAAAATCCGAAGATTTTAGTCTCCAAACAACATACAAGAAAAACACTTTTTTTTCCTTCTCTGAAAAAAACACCTTTTTTTTTCTTCTGGAAAACACTTTTTCCTGGACTTTAATATTCCAACGAAGTTTTTATATCTTCAAGTTAGAATATGAAATCTCATACGGAGTAGAAAACCACACAGGTTTTAATCTCCAAACCAGGATACATATTAAAATACAATAAACATAATTTCCTTAAGATTGTTCGTATAATAATCTGTATATGGCTAAATAATATTTCAACACAATCTGTTAATCACTTAGTGAAACAAATTACATGATATAAACATTACATAACAGTAAATTATGCATGAAACAATAAACGAAAAACAGAATCTGTTTTGGAAAATAATTTCAGAATGTAATCGAGCCCACTTAGTTCAAAGTGTGTCCTTAAGGAAATTATTCCCCTCACAGTACTCGAGGTTAACGGAATATCGATAGAACGATTATCTTACCAGAATAGTAGTACTCCAAATTTCGGTAGCAGCGAACCACTAATTAAAGAAACGTTTGTCCAAAAAGATTATCAATCAATCTTTTTCCAAATCCAAATCCAAATTCAAATCCAAAGCCAAAGCCGAGCGACGACGGCGCGAGAGGTCCTTGCCCTCTCAACTCTTTTAGCAGCTAAAAAAGGTGTAATGTAATATATACACCTCTCTTTCCTTACTTTTTTCGATGTGGGACAAAAGAACCTTTTACCCCTTTAATTTTCATCCAATCATTTCCCATTCACTAATATCAAAACCCAACAATCTTCACTATCCCCAGTAAATGAGGCACCATCATAGTAGCGAACTTTTACTCTATTCCAATTATACAAATCTGCAAACAGTAAGGAAATCTACGCAATATGCTCAACTCATATGAGATGGTGTCATATCATCAACTAAAAGAACCTGGATTTTCTTCGGCTTTGTTACTCAAAATTCCAGTAAAACAGAATCTGTTTTTCCATGTAATTCGATGATCCTCGCCTTGTTTTATTGCGATAAACACAACTTCTAACACTGTTACACCATCCTCCACCCTGCCACAAGAAGACACCGAGCTTAGAATCTAAAGCAATAATAACCGCAATAGCAAAACCGGGAACTTTTTGTTAAACAGTGCAGCGCCCTTGCCATCCAGAGATGCGGCCCTAGTCAGCGTACAGTGATTTATTTTCTGTATATTTAGTATTAGACTTGTACCATAATTAAAATTATATTATTACTATGTATAATTATTTTTGATATAGAATAGGGTTTTAGATGTAAAGTAGCAATAGTATTCTACAATATTTAATTATGAAAACTAAATTTATTTTTTTCTAATACAAGACTACTACCATAATTACACATGTACAAGAATTCTACAAATGTGTTAAGAGGGGAAATTGTGTATATATGGGAAATATATACACGGTATACATAGTAGGGAAAATTTTGTATAGTGAGTCCAATATACACGGTATATTCTATCACACTCCCGCAGTCATAACGGACGGTTGTCGTACGCTAAGACTGTCCCTAAAATCTTCAAACAGAACCAAGGGAAGACCCTTAGTAAAGATGTCATCCATTTGGTACCGTGAAGGGACATGCAAGACATGTACTTGTCACGAGCTATCTTTTCGCAAATAAAGTGAATATTCATCCCGATATGTTTAGTGCGCTGATGTTGGACCGCATTTTCAAAGAGATAGAATGCACTAACATTATCGTTGTAGACCAAGGTAGCTTTCTAAATAGGAAAGTAAAGCTCTAATAGGAGATTACACAACCAATATGACTCAGACATCATATTAGCTATCACTCGATACTCGACCTCCGCACTGGATCGCGATAAAGTAGTCTGGCGTTTAGCCGACCAAGAGTCCAAGTTATCACCAAGAAACATACAATAACCAGATGTCGAACGTCTGGTATCTGGACATCCACCCCAATCAGCATCAGTATAAGATACAAGAGTAGATACGGAGGATGGATATAAGTGCAGATCATAATCAAGAGTGTCCTGAATGTAACACACAGTGCGTTTAAGAGCATGGATGTGCTCGTCCCTCGGATCATGCATAAATAAACACACATGTTGCACTGCATAAGTAATATCGGACCCCGTGAAAGTAAGATACTTAAGAGCTCATGCAAAACTGCGATAGTGGGAGGGATCATCGTAAGGTGTGCTAGAATTAGCACTCAGTTTCAGTTTTGTATCAATCGGAGTAGGAGAGGACTTACAGGATGACATACCCGCTCTCTCAATAATCTCAGTCATATACTTCCTCTGTGATAAAAATAGACCACCTGCATGACGTGTCTCTCAGTAATCTCTGGGGAATAATAGTGTCTTATCCCAAATAACAACTTAACCTTAAGGGCTCGTTTGAAGGATAAGGAATAATTAATCTAATGATTAAATTTTGAGATGAGTTTATCCCACTTTTGATTGGGATAAAATTTCGGATAACTAATCACTGAATTAGTTATCTCGGGATTATAGTGTTATTTTTATCTCACATTAAGGAAGGGATAATAATCACATGATAACTAATCCCGTAATAATAATCCCAGAATTTTTTTCTCTTGTACCAGAACTGCACTTATCGCCACCTCTAAGGCCCTCCGATATATTAGTAGTTGCTCTTCGTCCTTTGATTTTGACATGAGCGAAGGACTGGATACGTAAGTTTTTAGATCTCGTAGAGCCTATTGACATTCAGGCGTTCAAACAAAATCGTTCTTCTTCTTTAGAAGTGAAAGAACTTGTGACCTTTTTCGGACGATCGGGATATAAACCTGCTCAAGGATGCCACTCTCCCAGTCAGCCATTATACTGCTTTCACATCTTTAAGCATGTCCGGTGTATCTTTGATTGCCTTTATCTTATCATGATCCCCCTCTGGGAGACTAAAAAAAGTAGAAACCTTCCGGAGCCCACCCCGAAAGCACACTTTTCGGGGCTTCATATTATACTTTCTCAGCACCTCAAAGGTTTCTACAAATGACTTAAATGGTCCTCTGTACGAATACTCTTAACAAATATATCATCTATATACACTTTCATTCTTTTACCTATTTGTTTTTTCAAATATCTTATTTACTAATCTTTGATACGTGACCAGGCATAACTTTATAACAATAGGTTCCAAAAGTAGTCAAAATATGTTTTCTCTTGGTCCTCCGAGTGCATCCTTATTTGATTATACCCGGAATACATATCGAGGAAACTCATTAACTCATGTCTGGTCGTAGCATTGATCATCTGATTAATATTTGGCAAAGGAAATGAGTCTTTAGGACATATTTTTATTCAAATCCTTATAATCAATATACATTCTAAATTTGTTTCTCTTTTTAGTTACCACAACTACGTTTGCTAATCAATCTAGGTATTTTACTTTCTGAATTAATTTTATATTAAGTAATCTAGCTACCTCTTCTTTAAAAACCTGTTGCGAAGTTCGATGATCGATCATTTTTTATATCGCACATTCAAAACATAGAGATTACCCTTCATAATTTTTTACTTTATTTAAATATGCAAGATGAGGTTGTCTTATGCTTACAAAACACCGTGTAATCTCCGTATGCAAGATGAGGTTGTTTTTTCTTAATTTTTCTAAAAGCTTAAAAATTGATTCAGACGTAATGGGTGGATATATGTATATTTCTTTTTTAATAAAGAATAATGGGTTGATGTAAGCAAGACATCAGGTAATTAACCAATATATATCAGGTAGTTATTATCGAATTAACCAACTATGAACATTATTAGGCTCATACTTTATAACAATAGGTTCCAAAAGTAGTCAAAATATGTTTTCTCTTGGTCTTCCGAGTGCATCCTTATTCGGTTATACCCGGAATACATATCGAGAAAACTCATTAATTCATGTCTGGTCGTAGCATTGATCATCTGATTAATATTTGGCAAAGGAAATGAGTCTTTAGGACATATTTTATTCAAATTCTTATAATCAATATACATTCTAATTTGTTTCTCTTTTTAGTTACCACGACTATGTTTGCTAACCAATCTAGGTATTTTACTTTCTGAATTAACCTTATATTAAGTAATCTAGCTACCTCTTCTTTAAAAATCTGTTGCGAAATTCGATGATCGGTCATTTTTTATATCGCACATTCAAAACGTAGAGATTGCCCTTCATACTTTTTTACTTTATTTAAATATGCAAGATGAGGTTGTCTTATGCTTACGAAACACCGTTTGCCGGTTTCAATTTGAGAATGACTGTTTAAGGGTAATCCCTTGTTATGAAAGTAAGATACTTACAGGTGGACTTTTCGCAAAACATGTAATATGAAAATAATCAAGGGATTACCCTTAATTGAATGTGAAGATTACCCTAAATATGCAAGATTTGGATTTCATTAATAAAAAGATATTTCGGACAATTTACATCACTTATATGAGTACAAAATAATGTTTGTCGTAGGTCGAGTATCCTTTTATCTTAGGCAGCTTCTTAGGGCGATCCCAAGGGTACGTTCTTGTGTCCCTACGACACCTTTGCTTCGATCCTAGTTAGTACGAACATGGTCATTAATTTTGCTACTCATTGAAGACAACAATGTGTCATTCTGGCTATGACTAGTACTACTGAAAGCTAGTAGGAACACAATAGCCAATATGATTCTTGGCATACTCTCGAAACAATACAAAAGATTAAGAAAATAATAGTGTTGATATGCAACACGTTGAGACTTTTGTTGATCCTGATTATTATTTGGCCCATTTGATATATAAGTGAATGACTGATTTGTTCATTTATTTCATTCAAATTCATCTCAATTCGTGCATTTGATACCCCTATTGTCAATGAGAAGTATGTTGCTATTCCTTAATATGTTGCCTATTGTTAGTGTTGAAGACTGTTGGAAATGTTACCTAGTGTGATTAAGTTTATTACGTCTTTAATGACTTGAACACAAGGGGTCCCGCATATCGGAAATACAATTTTCATACACATACATACGCCGTACAACGTCTAGCTAAATTTTACGTAGTGAAAGAGATGTTGGTACACATGTTAAAGTGTTCTTAAGTTAGGTAAGGATGGACGTTTAATTGACCAAATTAATATATCTCCCACGACGGTATACGAAAAGAAGAAATGTGCAAAATACGGAAAATGGGAAAGACGGGCCCGACGCCGCGGCGCCGAAAGTCCTGCGAGCTCTGATAGGTTCTTGGCGCCGCTGCGCTGACAGTCTAGTGAACCGAATTTTTGGAATCTTCCCATTCATGAATCCATTTGAAAGGCTAAAGATCATCCAACATTTGGAGAGATCAAGGTGACCTTTGATGGAATTCATGCAACTCCTTTATTGCATTCACATGACATGTGAATCATCATTTTGCAACTATAAATAGCACTCTAAATTTCAGATTTTAATCATTCATTCATAACACAAAATCTGAAATCTTTGAGAGTTTTATACTTCTTCTAGCAATCTTTTGTTCTTGTTCCCTCTACAAGGAATCTTAAGCATTTGGCTAGTGCTTGAGAAGTATTGTCGTTTTATCTTGGAAGACTATTACCATTTCACCGTAAGCCTTATATATACGGGTAATTTTTCCTTAAGGAAAGATTGTCTAACAATTGACTCGATAAACATTGCACAAAATTCTTTTCGTGTCTAACATTTGTTCTTCCATTTCCCTGTTCACACCTCACAAATTTTACAATAGCTTAAGGCAAAATTATACTATTGCAAAGAACTAAAGATGGTTAACGGGAAAGAACAAGTCTCTGCTTCCAACAATGCCACATCCTCTGGCACATCAACTCCAGGAAACACTCCGGTTGCTAACTTCAACTTTGGAACCATTGGCACCGCCATGGTCCCTCCCAATTTCCAAGCCGAAAGACCCGAAAAGTTTGTGGGCACAAATTTCAAACGATGGCAACAAAAGATGTGATTCTACCTTACCGTACTAGGTATGGTAAAATATCTCACTGAAGATCCTCCTACTGTTGGAGATGGAGATGATATAGACGTCCGAACCGATACTACGGTTGAGGCGGGCCAGGATACCCAGACTTCTGGTGGCCTGATGATGAAATTTGACTCATGGAGTCAAAATGAATACATGTGCAGGAACTACATCCTGAACTGTTTGTGTGACCCACTCTATACGGTTTATTGCACTATCAATACCGCAAAAGAGTTGTGGAATCAATTGGAGAAGAAGTACAGTACCCACGATGCGGGTGCTAAGAAATTTATAGTTGGTAAGTTTTTGAAGTACCAAATGGTGAATGACAAATCAGTCATGTCACAAGTACATGAGTTCCAGTTAATCATACATGACTTGGATCTTGAAGGAATGAAGCCCAATGAATCTTTCTTAGTCGCTGCACTCATTGAGAAGCTGCCTCCGTCGTGGGGTGAATTCACTAGCTACCTGAAACTCAAATCCAAGGAGATGAGTTTTGAAGAACTTGTCATCAAGCTTCATATACATGAAGACAATAAGAAGACTCTGCTCAAAGGCAAACAGATAGTTGATGTCAAGGCTAACCTAGTGGAAACTAAAGGGAACCCCAATAAGAAACGCAAGTTTCAGAGGGATGGAAAACTCAGACTATTGAGAAATTCAAGGGCGTTTGTCATCATTGTGGCAAAACAGGCCATATGATCAAAGACTGCCAGTTGAAACGTGAGCAGCAGGAGAAGGCCAAGGGAAAGAAGAAGGCCAAAGCAAACATGGTTGAAGACAAGATCCTCGGTGACTTGTGTGAAGACTTCTCAGCCGTTGTGCTGGAAGAAAATCTGGTTGAAAATTCAAAGCAGTGGTGGTTGGATACGGGTGCGACCCGTCACATATGCTCCGACCGAAACGCTTTCTCTACTTATGCTGCAGTTGAAGGTAAGAAGCTGTACATGAGAAACAATGCCTCTTCAGATGTGCTGGGAGAGGGTAATGTAGTACTCAAGATGTCATCTGGAAAGGACCTCAAGCGGAAGAACGTTATGCATGTCCTAGACATTAGGAAGAATTTAGTTTCTGGTCATGTTTTAGTTTAAGCCAATTTCCGAGTTTTGTTCGAATCTGGTAAATTTGTTATTACTAAAAATGGTGTTTTTGTTGGAAGGGGGTTCGCCTGTGAAGGCCTCTTCAAACTGAACGTCATGTTTGTATCTCGTAATATCAATGAAAGTGCATCTTCTTATTTGTTTGCGTTGTCTAATCTATGGCATCATAGACTGGGACACGTAAACTATCAGTCGATCCAACAATTGGTAAAGTTGGAGTTATTGTCGACTGACGCTGTAAACCCTCAATCTAAGTGTGAGGTATGTGTAGAGGCAAAACTTACCAAGTTGTTTTTCCGTTTCGTAGAACGAGATACCGCCCCTTTAGAACTATTTCAAACCAACATCTGTGATTTAAAGTTCGCTCAAACTAGAGGGGGGAACAAATACTTTGTGACTTTCATAGACGATAGTACAAGGTACTGTTACCTTTACTTACTCAAGAGTAAAAATGAAGCGTTTGATGCCTTTAAGCGCTAGGTTGAAAATCAACTAAGCCTACGAGTTAAAACCATTCATAGCGATAGAGGGGGAGAGTATGTAGCTCCGTTTGAAGAGTTTTGTGCCCAATCCGGCATAATTCACCAAACAACCGCACCATACTCTCATCAGTCAAACGATGTGGCGGAACGCAAGAACCATACACTAAAGGAAATGATGAACGCCTTACTTCTCAATTCCGATCTTGCACAAAATATGTGGGGAGATGCAGTTCTCACTGCTAACATGATTCTCTATAGAGTCCCTTACAGAGGCAAGGAGAAAACTCCATATGAATTGTGGAAAAGAAAGGTTCCCTCCTACAAATACCTAAGGGTATGGGGTTGTTTGGCTAAATCTGAGGTACCTAAATCAAAACAGGTCATGATAGGACCTAAAACTGTAGATTGTATATTCATTGGATATGCAAATAACAATAGTGCTTATCGATTTTTGGTACATAAATCAAACATACCAGATGTTCACGAGAGTATGATAATAGAGTCAAGGAATGCTGTATTCTTTGAGACAATCTTTCCTAAGAAGGAAAGTGAAATTACCTCGCGCAAAAGGAGTTATGATTCCCCGGGATCTGACGATTCTGACCAAATGGACAAAGATATGGATGAAAGTCCAACTGGTCCTGAGACAGAACCTAGGCGAAGTAAAAGGGCCAAGAAAGAGAAACCCTTTGGGCCAGAATTCCTAGCTTATTTGGTTGAGAATGAGCCACGGACAATTGCTGAGGCATTTTCGACTCCAGAAGCACCGCTCTGAAAAGAAGCTATGGAAAGTGAGATAGAGTTAGGGGTGTTATCGGTCTGGTCCGGACCGAGAACCGGACCGATAAGGTTTAGGTCCAGAGTCCAGATTCGGGACCGGACCGAAACCTTCTCGGTCCGATTCCGGGTCCGGGGCCCAAATTGTTTTTTTTAAAATTGAATTTTCAATACTGAAATTGACATTCTCGGACACATTACCACGAAATTTGTACGTTGAAATCTATTGTATATCGCGATATATTTAGCTTTGAAAAGGAAAAAAACGTAACGATTTGGGGAAAAGATGAAATTGATTGGCAAGACGAACATTTTTTGAGAAATCGGCAGCTCCAATTGTCCGGTCCTGTCTCGCAAAAATACGCGAAATCAAAAAAAATAAATAGGTCAAACAGACGTCTGAGCGCAAAGTTATGACCACTTAAAGTTTCACTAATTTGGTACTCGTATCCGACCGTTAACTATTCGGTCCGAGTATCAGTCCGGATTTACCGGTCCGGTTCTCTGGTAATTACCGGGAGTATCCGGACCGATAACAGCCCTAGATAGAGTCCATCATACATAATCACACCTGGGTGTTGGTTGATCTTCCTCCGGGAAATAAACCACTAGGTTGTAAGTGGGTACTTAAACGTAAGTACAAAGCCGATGGATCTATAGACAAATACAAGGCCAGGTTGGTAGCCAAAGGTTACCGAAAAACCGAAGGCCTTGATTACTTCGACACGTACTCTCCAGTATCGAGAATGACTTCCATAAGGGCGTTCGTTCCATTGCTGTCGCGATCTTTTTTTACCGCGACATTTTATTCCAGCAAATCCTGCTCATTAGAAATAAAATAAATAAAATAAAATATGCAGAAAAAGGTGCTAAAAATGCTAAAGATTTGCTAAAAGAGGTGCTAAGGAGTCGCCACCTAATTATTTGGGTGAATTAGGACACCTAAATGTCAACTAGGTTTAAGTCAACACTAACTCCATTTAATGATCTGCAAAACTTAATGAGATTCTGAATAAATGTTCTCTATTATCCTACAGGGAAGGGGCTAGGCACCCTAAAAGATCCGCTAACTTGCGGTTGTCCGTTTAAACCTAGGTTAATTAATGTGTTGGGATAAAATGCATGTTTGAAATTATTTAAGTGAAATATATTGCAAGTATTTTTTTAATAAAAGATGCATTTTGATAACATAAAAGATTAGTAAGACTTGTTCTATAAAAATATATGTAAAGCTAGTTTTAGAAGAAAGTATGCATTTGAAAGGCCTTGTAAAAAGTATATATATGTTGTATAGCATAGTATAAACTGCAATGCAAGAACTTAGTTTCGACAAAGTAAACATTTAGACGACATAAACTATCATGGCAAAGTGACGTATTAAATGTATACAGATATTTGCAAAGATTGTCTTTTTATTAAGCATAGTATAAAGAATGCTTATTTTTATAATAACTAGAAAAACGCAGACAACATTAATAAGGATTAATGAGAAAATTAATTTCTTGCGTTATAGATTTAATAAACCTAATGATATAAAACATAGATAAAGAAGGGTTGCATGATTTTTAAAAGCTTTAGACATATGTAACAAACCTAAAAAAATAAATAAATTAGAAGTGTATTTCAATTTTAAAACTACCCACCCAGTTCGTTTATTCAAGGACTAATTGTTATATGCTCCCTATTAGTTACAAGATTAGATAATAAAATTACAAATAAATAAAGGACACAAAGTTTAAGCGGATGAGATCAAAAGAGTAAGAAAGTATTTGGGCGCGGATGAGATCAAAAGAGTAAGAAAGTATTTGGGCCGGATGACAATGTCATCTCGACCTATTTTGTCTAGAGTGCTGATGCGGACGCGGATGTGGATCTTTCTTTTTGTCATGATGAGTCTCATAATGAAACTCTTCATTTGCTCCGGTGCAAATCATGTAAAAAGAGAAGAAAAGAAAAGGATTAGTAAATGCCTAAGCTTATTAACAATGCAAGTAAATGAGACATTCACATGAATTTATACTTATGTACATGATCTAATTACTATTTAATTTGTCGCAATCAAGAATAAAATATGCAGCCCAGGCAGTGATTCTCAAACTTTACCAGAAACTGGTTTTAAAACATGCACGAGATAGGAGTACATGATGTCACTTAATATGCTCAGCTTCAGCGAGTAATGGTGCAGTTTACTCCATGACCAAACAAGCACATACCAAAGTAAATAGGAGGCAAGCAATTCAAGCAAACATACACAAGCTGAATAAAAAAAGGGTCATGTAAACATGTTAGGAGAACTAACAGGATATGCATATAACTATTTACTATGGATATTTCACAAAGGTCACGAAATGAAGGTGATCGATTTTTCCATGCCCAGAATGTCATTTCTATTACTTCAAAAAAAAAATAACCAACTCTTATCTAAACACAGAAATGGGTAACCCAGCCTCTGCACATATTCAGAAATATTGTATAAAAATCAAAGAAGACCGGATCTCAATCGACTACAACACTTTAATAAGATATCGAAGGGAGGCTGGGCAGTAGCCACATGAAGTGGATAAGAAACCAGAATACTAACATTCCTTATGTTCAGTTATTCTAAAAGAAAAGAGAGAACATCTTAACACATTATACTGTATTTTAACTCAGGACAACAGGCAACCAGGCCAACATCGAATGAATACTAATTAAAATTGGACCTCAAGATGTATGCAAGGTTCAGTTTCAGATTTCTGTTTAAACATACTAAGCTGGACAGTCCTAGTACAATGCAAGGCTCCTAGATGATCATAACTACATTTTGGGACATGAATATTGGCTTACAGAGGACAGAGGCAACTCTTAGCTCCATAGAAATCTGCTCAAATCATTTACAAAAATTCTACTTATTTAATACCCTTTAAAGTCGGATCATATCCCTAACATGCTCATTACATAGGATTACAAACTAAAGATAAAAAATGCAAGCGGGGAATGAAATTGGACATGACACATATTGGTCAACATAGCATAGTATATTAAAGCGGACATCATTTAAGCATCGCAATGGACAAGGCATGATATGTGCTGGTTTAGCAAGAAGCAGAATAGTCCATACAACTATTATTTTGAACACCTTAGCAGATGGATATGATACATGATGGTTCAGAATATTTTCATGTCAATAAAGAGGTATCTTATCAGGACAACAACCCAAGCAAGTAAACAATCCATTTAATGAAACATATGGGCATTTTGTCCAGCAAAAGGCTTACTCAGATCATTTCTACTCAGACCCTTAGGCAGCCTCAATGTTAAACCAAATCTATACATGTTTGCATGAAAACAAGATTACAACTGGGTGTATGCAAATAGGGACTTATGGCTAACATGACACAGGATGGTTTCAGTAGACATGCTAAATAAATGGGAATTCAGTCAAATATGCACACCAATTGTTAAAAGGCTTAAGCCAATAGTTCTCGCACATTGAATTGAATTCTGATTTGGAGCTGGAAGGACAGGGTATGGACACATATAACAGGGCAACACCACGGTAGTGGTATGTCAGTAGCAGTAGCCATAACTGGTAAAACACAGTTATGCCTAATCAGTTCAAGAACTACGACACAGTGGACCATCTTACACTACATACTATACCCAAACCACCCTAATATGCATATTACTCATCCTACACACAACCAAACAGATCCATGAAGCATATATTCCACACAAAGATAAATAAAATGAAAACTTCAGATTATCACAAGAGATGATTAACGACGCAGATTGCGATCTCGACGAACAAACACCACATGACCTTAAACATATTAAGACAGTACAACAGATTCCAACATAACTCGAAACTAAACAACATGTATAGCTTACTATTTTAGATATGATCTAGTCGATATTAGTAACCCAAACATGAATCAGCCAAGTAAAGAAGATTTGACAGGTGAAATAATACTAACAAGTATAGCCAATGCATATATGACAGGACGCGCACAAATTCAAATAACGGGAGAAAAATTCAAAGGGGTTTTGATTTTACCTTCTTCGGGCAACGAACCGAGGCAGCGTATCAAGTCATCGAAGCCACTCGAAGATTTGTGTTTATAGGATAAAAGGGAATGAAGCTTTTTCTTTGAGAATACTCACTGGTTCGCGACTGATCTCTGCGACGAAGAAGAAAAAGTTTCGAATCGATGTTCTTGCCCTCGACTTCTCATTTTTTGGATGCTGATTGATAAAGAATGCTAATTTTCCCCCTCCCCTACTGTTTTTGGATTTTGACCCCCCTTCTTGCATGTGAAGAACTCGGTTTTATAGTCCTAATTGTGGGTTCCAATTTTGGTAAGCTTTTTGAGGCTTTTGGGCTGATTTTTGGGTAGTATTTTAGGGGTATTTTGGTTATGGTAAAGGAATGATTTTTGGGGCTCGATTTAGGGGAGCGTACGCCGGATTATCCGGCGAAAATCTTGGAACAACGACGGGTTTCGTGGCTTTGTTCTTGGGGCTGCGTTTGAATTTGTTATGGTAACCTTTATGATTTGGAGTTGATTTTATGCGATTTGATTATTCAGAAAGGTAAGCTTTTGGAGAATGATTTTCTGGGATTGTAATATGGGTATGATAAAAGGAAAGGGTGGGTACGCAATTGGTGCGCGATTTATGCACACACTAACGCAAGTGCACGTATCGTGTCAAGTAATATAGTCTAGAAGACCTAGTTATCGTCCTCATGGATTAGTGTTCAATGCTCAAATTCTACTCTATGGTATCTATTTGATTACCGATGATTGAAAAGTTGTTTATGACTATAATTATGAAAACTAATTAAACTACGTTGTTTTACTTCAGTAATGGTGGAAATAGGGCTTTCAAATCTCCTCAACTATCCGCTTAACTTACTTATTAATGCAATTAATTATGGTTCTTCTTCTATTTTGAGATAGCAAGTTAACTAAGCCGTTTTATACTCCTATTAAGGTAATATAAATACTCAACCCCAATATAGAACCCTTCTACCTTTCGGTGATAAGATTGACTATAAAGGAGGATTAAGAGCAATAACCTATTAATACTACACAAGTATCGGGGTACTTTCGTCCGCGATTTAACCTATGTTTATTCAACTACAACATATTCACAATCTCCCCTTTCGGCTTTCGATTAGAAATCATAAGGATTATGATAATTAGTGATCAATTAATTACCAAGCAATCAAGACAAATATTGAATAAATCTCAACAACAACAATAAGAACCAAAATATGCATTAATTCATAAAGATAAGTTTCAAGTGAATTGACATGGAAAGCCCTAGATTGATTTAGTTCCTAGCCATAGACATGACAATAACTAAATTAATATCCAACATAAACTGTAAAGAAATAAAACAAGAAACAAGAAATTACTAAGAATAGGTCTCCAATCTTGATCTCCAAAAGTTGTGTGATTTGGCAAGAAGAGGAACCCTTACATCTGACCTAAAGTCCTCTTTTTATAGTCTCCAAAACGTGATGCATGTTTTCCTTCAGGCCTTGGCCCATTGTCATTCAAATTTGCTGATTTTTCCGCCTCGCAATCCTGGCGCCAAAACTATCGCAGACTTCCGAACATTGGCCGCAGCTCGACTCGCCGAAGAAGCGCGTAGTGGCGCTCGCATTTTGTGTCCGGTTCGCCAACTTTCTCGCTTTTCAAGATCTGAAACCTCTGTTTCTGCCCTCTTTTTGCTCCTTTTCCGCCAATGAGCCACTTTAAACCAATATGACTCAAAAGAAAGAAAATCTATCCTAAGACGACACGTATTTGTACAAAAATGGACAAAAGACTAACTAAAAGTGACTCAAAAGGTGTATATAAAATATACCGATCAAACACCCCCAAACTTAACCTTTGCTCGCCCTCGAGCAAAGATCAAAAGAAAGAAATAAAGACACAAGGAAAAAGAAAATAGAATGACTCAAAGACATTAATCACTTTTCTGCATCACTGTTACTTAGAAACGCATGAATATTAGCCAAATAATATGCAGGAACATATATCATGAATTTTTAGCATCCTAAACACATCAAGCTAGATATTTCGCAAACTCACTTTAATCATGCTTAATGGAAGTAAGAATATTGAATTATGCATGTCAATTTCAAAATCCTATGGCATGTTTACTTGTTATTCTCCACTAATCATGGATACACATGTAAGAGATCTTCAGGACTTTTCAGGGTTGTAATGTAGGCTTAGACATGGGTAGGTAAAAATAGGCATTTAGGCTCATTTTATGTACCATAAGCTCTTTTGTTTTTCAATTCTTCCCTTTTCTTTTGATTTTCTTTCTTCACTTCATATCTATCTTTCCCTTCTTTTGTTTTGAGAGAGTGAAGTGTATTATGAATAACAGGCACCCCCAAACTTAGGCTTTTGCCTATTTCTTATTACTTTTTATTGAGGTGCATCAAAATTGTTCACTCTTTTTGTCTCTTTTTTAACACTTTCTATTCCAATCACCAAAATCTTCCACTTATGGCACAAGAGTGGAAATGTAGGGTGTCAAAGAAGAAGTTTAATTTTTAGGCTCAAAGGGGCTGACTAGGGATATTTTGAATGTCAGGGATAGGTAAAAGTGGTAAGAAAGACTAACAAAGAAATGCCTGAGTCATCTCCCTAACATGCATATCCTAACTATTTCGCCTCAAATAGCAAGCAATCATACACATAGGTTTAATCATTTAACAATGCACAAATCAAGCAAGATACCCCAAATAGACAGATTTCATGAGTTTTTGGCATATCTAACCTAAGTATTTAGATAGTTGCTTCTAATTCCATTACATTATTCAACCTTACTTCACTAAGCGATTCCAGTAACTACATCATGCATGATCTTTTAAAAAAAATTATGACTCAAAAATACTTTAAAAAAATACTTAAAACAAATCAAAAGACTCAAAAACAATAAGACATAAGACACCCCCCCAAACTTAAATCACATATTGTCCCCAATGTGTGCAAGACTAAAAAAGATAACAAAAATAAAAGAAAACAGGACAACTTACAAACTTGGTTTAAAGTGGTGGCGGTGGATAATGCATTGACCACTGGTTGAACAAGGAACTCATCTCATCAAATCTCTGGTGCAACTGTTGTTGCTCCTGCCTTAATTCCTGCTGTCCTTGCCTCAGGTCCTGTTGACCTTGTATCATCATGTCAAAATTCTGCATCATCCTTCTCTGGTTCATGAGCAACTGCTCCATTATGGGAACTGGAGGTTCAAATTTCGAGGGTTCTTTGATCGCTTCTCGCCTACGCCGAGCCACCGCCTCGTGCTCATCGTCATCCATGGCGCCTTCGCTGCCGCTTCTTGCCAGCCGGGTCTTCTTCGTGGCCGCTTCTTTGGAGGGAGTGGGTCTGGGAAGGAATGCACTAGCCCATATGACACAGGAAGTTGGACTTTCTCATATGTATCAGTGGGTAGGGTTGGGACCCTATGTCTGGAGCATAAGAAGCTAATAAGTGAGCCATGTCCCAACCCACATGTCGTTACCAACCTGCTGGTTTCTCCAATGTTTTGCACTATTTCCTTCCCAACGTCAATCGTCTTCCCTGACATGATTCCATATATCAATTTTATTCTCGTCGCCGCACTGCAAAAGTGCATCGATGGAATTAAGCGGGTACTGATGAAATACAACCAACCCTTGGCTGTTTTGTTGAACTGACATCTGCTCAGTTCTCTTGATCCATTTCTGGCAATATCATACTCAGCCCCAGGGTAGCTTACTGTGCTTGCGACGACATCTCAGTCGATGTTGTTGGTGCCTCTAGACCACTTTCTGAAATAGCTCCGATCGTCACCTCTTTCTTCAACATCGGCTGTTTTTAATAGTAAATTCACCACTTCTGCCGTCACAGGCACATACCGTCCCCTCACAAAGCATCTATCATCCACCCTCTCAGGAAAGTTAGCATAAAATTCTCTCACCATCACTGTGTTCATCGGTGCTATTCTTTCCGGGTTAACAAATCTCTTCCACCCCATGACCTCTATCATTGCCCGAATGGGCTCATAGGCATCTCCCTCCTCAAACGACTCCCTTTGGTAATCCATTCCTCTTTCAGGAATCAAGGGCCTAGTACTAAGTTTTTGATATCTACCATCCGCTTTTTGGCTGACAAACCTAGTAGTGTCATATTGAGGGACGGAAGTGGATGTGGAACCTCTCCTCTTCTTGGCAGGCATTTTTAGATAACTTGGCAGCGTTCCCTTTGTTCAACGATATTACCCAACACTATCAATCAACAATCAGCAGCTACAACACTTATCAACCCCCACACTTCACTCAAGAAGCTCCTGCACAACACCCCACACTCACTTCGTATACTCTTCCTCGAAATCTCACACCCAACTTCAACACCCCCACACACCTTCCACAGATAAAACACCTCCTCAGACCTACTACCTCCTCTGATTATATTGAGGATTTCAAGAAAAGATAAAGGTTACCTTGGACGGTGTTCTTTCAGATTTTCTTGCTCCTAATAATGTTTTGAGGCAATGGGATGAGGGTTGCTTTTTAAGATGGTTAAGGGTTTAAGGAATTTAAGAACTTTGGTTGTGATCGGGTTTAGTTTATGGAAGATTTTTAGGTAAAAGGGTAAATTTTCGTGGGTTTTGGGGAGAGGGAAGGTTTAGGTTTTGATTTGGAGTGAGGAAAATCGGATTTAGGGCTCCTTTAATTTTAGAATTTCCACACTACCCGAGGCCACTGAATCTGGCGCGCATGCCCAAACACGTGCATTCCTCAACTTCGGTCTTTGTGGCGCTCGATTTAGCCGCGGCCAACCTTCGTAATTTTTCTGGACTTTTGGCGTCGCGCCACAGAATCAGCCATGGCGCTGAATCTTCGCGCTTTTCGATCTTTTGGCGCGCGACTGCTTACAGCGGCGCTGAGCCGATTTTCTTATGGTTTCTTTTCAGTTTTTGTCCTCCCAATTCTTGGCTCTGCACTTGTCATCACAACATATAAACAATACCTCCGTGAGACTGTTCTAAGTAAAAACTAAACTGCATTAAATTGAATAAATTAAAATAACCTTGGGTTGCCTCCCAAGTAGCGCTGTCTTTAACATCTTTTAGCCGAATGCAAGTTCTTTAATCAAGAGGCGTGGGGTAGATTAACCCCACAACCAATCCACTTCATCAACAATTTCCGCTTTCTCCTTCTGTTTTTCTTTTTATATTTATTTTCAAGAGGAGGTTCAGTATCACTTACCTGTTTTGGCGGGCTTATCTCCCTTGCTGTGGCTTGCGCTGGCTCAAACGAAGTTCTGACAGTGCTAATTGCAAAGCACCTGCTCATGACTGGGGGTTCAATAATGTGTTTGAACACTTTGAACACCATCTCTTCACTTTCCACTCTAAGTGTCAGCTCCCCTTCTCTACGTCAATTAAAGCTCTCCATGTTGCCAAGAACGGTCTTCCCAATATGATGGGGATCTCCTCATCTTCCTCCATATCAAGGATGAGGAAGTCCGCAGGAAAGAAGAATTTTTCCACCTTAACTAGGACATCTTCGATCTTTCCCCTAGGATGCACCACCGTCCTATCTGCTAACTGCAAGCTCACAGTGGTTGGTTTGGCTTCACCTAACTCCAACCTTTTAAAAACAGACAAAGGCATAAGATTTATACTAGCCCCCAAGTCACAAAGGGCCCTATTACATGTTACCCTGCCAACTGTGCAAGGCAGTGTGAAGCTCCCTAGATCCTTGAGTTTAGGGGGAAATTTCTTCTGCAAGATGGCACTGCATTCCTCTGTCAGTGCCACCATCTCATACTCCGCCAACTTCTTCTTCTTTCCCAGAATTTCCTTCATAAATTTAAAGTAAGTGGGCATTTGCTCCAATGCCTCAATGAACGGAATGTTGATGTGTAACTTTCTGAATGTTTCCAAAAACTTGGAGAATTGCTTATCAACCACTTTCTTTTGCAATCTTTGGGGGAAAGGAATCCTCTCAGTGTACTCCTTCACTAGGACTGTTGGAGCTTTCTCTAATATCGGACGATCTTCAACAACCCTCTCTCTATCTGTTTCTACTGCTCAACCACGTGGGTGCAAGTCGTTTCTAATCGCTTTCCACTCTCGCCGCACCGCTGGCAATCGCTTCTCGGGTTCATCTCTGTATTGCTAGGCAAAGTACCCTGTGGTCTGTTGTTTGCCATCTTCGCTAATTGCCCCACCTGTGTCTCCAAATTCCTGATAGAGGATCTGGTCTCTGCCATGAACCGGGTCTGGGAGTTGGTGAGTGTCAACAGGGCTGCTCTCAGCTCATCTGGCTTCTCTTGTTGAACAGGTGCACTGAATTGTTGTGAAGATGAGGCCTGAGTGAATGGTTGCTGATTTTGGTACTGACCTCTAAATTGGTTCTGCTGCCCTTGCTCA
Organism: Przewalskia tangutica; assembly: GCA_029844215.1. Taxonomy (NCBI): domain Eukaryota; kingdom Viridiplantae; phylum Streptophyta; class Magnoliopsida; order Solanales; family Solanaceae; genus Przewalskia; species Przewalskia tangutica. The sequence continues at coordinate 134,451,597 of CM056719.1, forward strand.
CCCCTCCATGAAAAGTTAGGGTGATTCCTCCACCCTGGATTGTAGGTATTCGAATAGGGGTTGTTCTGGGGCCTTTGATAATTTCCTACTGCTTGACACTCTGATTGCTCGATCAAAATATTGTTAGGATCAGCTGATGGGCACCTATCAAAGATATGTGGACCTCCACACATTTCACAACTCAATGACATTTGCACTGCATTTACAGACACTGTATTTTGTTGCAGTTGCTTGGTCAAGAGAGCAACTTGGGCATTTTGTGTGCAGTGATGACATCAATCTCATGAACTCCTATTGTTCTTCTGCCACTCACCCCTCTGTCATCTGTTACATGATTATTGGTGGCCATGTCTTCCAATAAATCATGAGCTTCGTGTGCAGTTTTTCTCATGAAAGTTCCACATGCGGCTGCGTCAATGATCGTTCTGGTAGTCCCGCTTAGCCCATTATAAAAAATATGGACCAAATTCCACAACTCAATGCTGTGATGTGGACACTTTCTTTGCAAGTCCTTGAATCTCTCCCAAGCTTCATACAGTGACTCTCCATCAGCTTGATAAAAATTGTTCAACTCCCCTCTCAGCTTAGCGGCTTTGCATGGTGGAAAGAACTTTGCTAAAAATTTCTGTGCCAACTCTTGCCATGTGAATATCGAATCTGTAGGCAAGGAGTTTAACCAAACTTTCGCTCTATCCCTGAGTGAGAAGGGAAAAAGCCTCAATCTGATGACGTCGTCAGAAACGCCATTGTACTTGAAGGTTGCACACAACTCTAAGAAATTCGCTATATACATGTGAGGATCCTTCGACGGCAACCCTCCGAACTGAACAATATTTTGCACCAAGCTTAGGATCGCAGGCTTGATTTCAAAATTGTTTGCTCCTATTACTGGGAGCCTGATGCAAGTTTGTGCTCCATTCACCCTTGGCAGCACATAATCTCCCAAGCTTCTCTCAGCTTGGACCTGGACCCTCTCTTCTACATCCATCGGCAATCTCCGGGGCATCCTTTGGTTAGGTTGATGATCACCTAACCCTTCGTTCATCTCATTGTTGTTTTGTAAACCTCCCATCTCTATTAAGGCCGAAACTCGTTGGTTTCTCCTGTTCTGTTTGCACGTCTTTTCAATTTCCGGATTGAAAGGAACAAGTGTGTCTGCTCCTCTTCTCCTTCGCATAAACTGTATGTCTGCAACAGATAAAAAAAAAAACGAATCACGGCACACTGATTTTCACGAAAAAGAAAAAATAATAATAAATAAAAACAAAAATAAAAACCAAATTAGAAATTAAGAATAGGTAAAATGATATTGAACCACGCCAATCCCCGGCAACGGCGCCAAAAACTTGGTGCGCGATTTATGCACACACTAACGAAAGTGCACGTGTCGTGTCAAGTAATATAGTCTAGAAGACCGAGTTATCGTCCTCAATGATTAGTGTTCAATGCTCAAATGCTACTCTATGGTATCTATTTGGTAACCGATGATTGATAAGTTGTTTATGACTATAATTATGAAAACTAATTAAACTACGTTGTTTTACTTCAGTAATGGTGGAAATAGGGCTTCCAAATCTCCTCAACTATCCGCTTAACTTACTTATTAATGCAATTAATTATGGTTCTTATTCTATTTTGAGATAGCAGGTTAACTAAGCCGTTTTATACTCCTGTTAAGGTAATATAAACACTCAACCCCAATGTAGAACCCTTCTACCTTTCGGTGATAAGATTGACTATAAAGGAGGATTAAGAGAAATAACCTATTAATACTACACAAGTATCGGGGTACTTTCGTCCGCGATTTAACCTATGTTTATTCAACTACAACATATTCACAATCTCCCCTTTCGGCTTTCGATTAGAAATCATAAGGATTATGATAATTAGTGATCAATTAATTACCAAGCAATCAAGACAAATATTGAATAAATCTCAACAACAACAAGAAGAACCAAAATATGCATTAATTCATAAAGATAAGTTTCAAGTGAATTGACATGGAAAGCCCTAGATTGATTTAGTTCCTAGCCATAGACATGACAAGAACTAAATTAATATCCAACATAAACTGTAAAGAAATAAAACAAGAAACAAGAAATTACTAAGAATAGGTCTCCAATCTTGATCTCCAAAAGTTATTTGATTTGGCAAGAAGAGGAACCCTTACATCTGACCTAAAGTCCTCTTTTTATAGTCTCCAAAACGTGATGCAGGTTTTCCTTCAGGCCTTGGCCCATTGTCATTCGAATTTGCTGATTTTTCCGCCTCGGCGCTGCGCTCGCAGAATGGCGCCGAACTCTGCAGCTCTCTAAACATTGGCCGCGCGCTCGACTCGCTGGCTGGAGGCCGCTGCCGCTCGCTTTGTGCCCGGTTCGCCAACTTTCTCATTTTTCGAGCTCTGAAACCTCTGTTTCTGCCCTCTTTTTGCTCCTTTTCAGCCAATGAGCCACTTTAAACCAATATGACTCAAAAGAAAGAAAATCTATCCTAAGACGACACATATTTGTACAAAAATGGACAAAAGACTAACTAAAAGTGACTCAAAAGGTGTATATAAAATACACCGATCAGCAATGACGGATTCTCGCGAAGATTTGGGAGTGCGTTGTTGCGGCGGTTTCGTTTTCTAGGTTAAGTATTTTTTGTGTTGTATTATGAAGATGTTGGTTAAAGAGATGGGCACTTGGGCTGGGACAATGGATTTTAATGGGAATTGGGCTTGAAAAATGTTGAGCATTCTAATAATAAAGGAATTGGGCTGCGTTTTTCTTAATAAAAATGGGCTTGTAGAATTTATTTGTTTGGGTAGATTTTAAGTGTTGAGTTTTAATTAATGGGAAATAAGTGGGTTTAAAGTTATTTATAAAATTATTCTTTCTTAAAATAACAAATGCGGATATGATTTTTAAAGATTGCTTAATGCTTTTATAAATGTGACGCCATTATTAAAATTCTTATTTATGTATTATATGTTTATAAAATTATTTTACGTATTATTAAAATAACCAATGCAGACATAATATTTATAGAATGCTTAATGCTTTATATAAATGCGATGCCATTATTAAATTATTTATTTATGCATGTATTATTATTATTAAAAAATATTAAAATTATTTTAAAAGTTAATGTAATTATAGTTAATGATTGGAAGAGAGAGTCAAAATTGGGTGTCAACAATTGCAGCACTGCATAACCTTGAAATCCACCAAATGGATGTTAAGACAACCTTCCTAAATGGTGATTTGGAAGAAGAAATATACATGGAACAACCCGAGGGGTATGTAGTTCCGGGACAGGAGAAGAAAGTCTGTAGACTTATTAAATCTCTGTATGGGCTGAAACAAGCACTAAATCAATGACATGAAAAGTTTGACAGTACACTACTGTCAAAAGGTTTCTCCATTAATGAGTGTGATAAGTGTGTTTACGTGAAAGGAGACTCTGACTCATTCGTCATGATCTGCCTCTACGTGGATGACATGTTAATCACATGAAGTAGTCGAGCCTTGATCCTGAAAACAAAGAACATGTTGAAACAATGTTTTGACATGAATGACAGGGTATCGCAGATGTCATCTTAGGAATCAAGATTTCTAAGTCATCTGACGGACTAGTGTTGTCTCAGTCTCATTACATAGAGAGTGTCTTGAGAAAGTTTGAGATGTTTGACTGTTCGTCATTAAGATCACCGATGAATATGAGTCAAAGCATTGACAAGAATCACGGAGCACCCGTGCTCCAGGAGCGATATGCGCAGATAATCGATAGTCTGATGTATGTAACAAAATGTACCCGACCTGATATCGCTTATGCCGTCAATAAATTGGCGATATTTATACGCAATCCTAGACATGACCATTAGAAAGCGCTTAATTGAATACTCCGGTATTTGAAATACACAATGTCATACGAATTGCACTACTCAAGGTATCCAACCATACTAGAGAGGTACAATGATGCAAACTGGATATCCGATATAAGGAACACCATGTCCACCAGTGGGTATGTGTTTACAATTGGTGGTGGGGCTGTGTCCTGGAAGTCCTCCAAACAAAAGTGCATCGCCCGATCCACTATGGAATCGGAGTTCATCGCTTTAGTTAAAGCAAGTGAAGAAGATGAGTGGCTTCACGACTTCTTGGAGGATATCCCTTGCGGGGATAAACCCGTACCTTCGGTAATGATACACTGCGACAGTCAGTATTAGGAAGGGCACAAAGTAACATATACAACGACAAATCTCGGCACATACGTCGGAGACATAAGACCGTTAGGCAATTGATCTCCACAGGTATTATCTCCATTGATTACATAAAATCAAAGGAGAACATAGCTGACCCTTTGACTAAGAAATTACCCAATGATCAGATGTACTACCTGTCTAGGGGAATGAGCTTAAAACCCAAGAAATAAGGACCGATACGGTGGTAACCTAACCATACTGACTGGAGATCCCAGAAATTTGGTTCAATGGAAAAACTAAGCTGTAAAGGTTCAGTTGAGCGCTTACAAACAAGCAAGAGCACTTCGGATATTGATTCCTTATGGAAACACTAATCCAAAATCTTTCCGCGATAGACATTAAAAGTGCTACCTGCATGGTGGGTACATGTTAAGTATCAAGTCTTAGCATAACACTCGAGAGTCGAGGTTAAGGTAAAGATACTTTTAATGACTCATAACACTGACATAGTGGGATACTGCATGGTACTTTGTAGGAGGTCACCTATTTAAGTGCGAGGATAGACCGCCTCAAATGTACGCACTTAAGAATCCAAGTGTGTCCACGACCATAACGAACAGAACAATAAAAAGGAAATAAGAGATTGGACTGTTAATTGTGTCTCTATCATTGTCTTGACATATACTAAACACTGACGGTTCAAGACATCACCTTCACCGCGCAGTAAATATGTCCGATAGTAGTTGACTTGGAAAAGTTCAAAGCTGCGTGCTACCTCTTGCGATGTAATAAACTTCCACTACTAGATTGCTAATGGTTGGCACATCGCGTGCACTAACGCCTCTTTCAAGAGGGGATTGTTGGAAATGTTACCTAGTGAGATTAAGTTTATCCCGTCTTTAATGACTTGAACACAAGGGGCCCCGCATGTCGGAAATACAATTTCTATACACATGCATACGTCGTACAACGTCTAGCTAAATTTTACGTAGTGAGAGAGATGTTGATACACATGTTAAAGTGTTCTTAAGTTAGGTAAGGATGGACGTTTAATTGGTCAAATTAATATATCTCCCACAACGGTATACGAAAAGAAGAAATGTGCAAAATACAGAAAATATGAAAGACGGGTCCGGCGCCGCGGCGCCGAAAGTCCTGCGAGCTCTGACAAGTTCTTGCCATGCTACGACAAATCGATGAACCGAATTTTTGGAATCTTCCCATTCATGAATCCATTTAAAAGGCTAAAGTCCATCCAACATTTGGAGAGATCAAGGTGACCTTTGATGGAATTCATGCAACTCCTTTATTGCATTCACATGACACGTGAATCATCATTTTGCAACTATAAATAGCACTCTAAATTTCAGATTTTAATCATTCATTCATAACACAAAATCTGAAAACTTTGAGAGTTCTATACTTCTTCTAGCGATCTTTTGTTTTTGTTCCCTCTACAAGAAATCTCAAACATTTGGCTAGTGCTTGAGAAGTATTGTCATTTTATCTTGGGAGACTATTACCATTTCACTGTAAGCCTTATATATACGGGGTAATTTTGCCTTAAGGAGAGATTGTCTAACAATCGACTCGACAAACATTGCACAAAATTCTTTTCGTGTCTAACCTTTGTTCTTCCATTTCCCTGTTCACACCTCACAAATTTTACAATAAAGACCAGTTTCAATAACTTATGAATTCTTGCAACATTAAGCTTAGAGTTTCGTAAAAACTTCAACAGGTTGTTTGCATCCTTGCATTAGCTAGCTCGTCGACAAAAAAAACTTTTTTTTTTTGGATTTTCAATAAGCAAACTCTGTTCCTTCAAATTAAATAAATTTTGTTTTGAGTTCTTACAAATGAAAAAAGGGATCTAACAGTCCATTTGATGAGTTTATGATTTCTAAATTACGACCCCATGAGGAACCAACTAATCCAAATTTCAGATGATCTAATAAAAGTCTCAAACTTAAAGATGACTTATCTTTTCTATATATTTCCCTTTTCCATTTAGAATCTTCTAGCAACGGCAAAGTTGTCTTCGCATAAATAGGTCACAAGTCCGAGTCATGGAATCCGCCACTGAGGGTAGATTTCCTACATTACACCCCTTGAGGTGTGACCCTTCCCTAGCCCCTGCACGAATGCGGGATGTTTCGTGCATCGAACTACATGTTTTTCCCTTTCCCATTTACTCGCAAATGATTATACAAGTTCTAATGTATGATTGTATATTCCATCAAGACCTTGCAGTTTGTTTTCTTCAAATCTTTTTGGCTAACGTAACTGAACTGAATGAAAAAGGACTTGGTTATTATCATATACAAATTTATAGCCATTTGTCATGTTATGATTTTCTCACGGCCATTTTGTTTTAATGTTGTATGTGTAGGAACTAAAAGTTAGACCATGCCCTGTTGTCTTTGCATCTTTTTCTGGTGGACCAAAATCATGCATGTACAAGGTTCTCAAGGTAAGCAACATTTCTTCGAAAATTATTTGAAAATGTAATATGATCATTGTTACCCGTATGTACATCAGTATATACAACAAGTTAAAGTACTTTTTTTTCCCATTATAGTGTATTCTACTTGGAAAAACTAGTTTTTTTTTTATTCTTCAATTGATCACAGATAATCGAGGGAAAATGTGAAGAACATGTCAATCTGGTATATTCCATTTTGTTTTCTCTCATGATGTCTTTGTCCTTTCCCAATCTTTCGCCGTTAACCTAGCATAATCCTCCTCTTCTTTTTGTTACTTTTTGGTTGACTTATCATACTAAATACACCCACTTAAGTATAAACAACACCACTTCTATGAATTAAATCACACCCCTAACATTCTAAATTACGTGATACATTAACCATTAGTTAACTTGATAATTTGAATAGTTAAAATAAACAATCAAACAAACAAACAAACAAATTTGGTTACCACATAAATAAAGTAATTAGTAAAGACATAATACAACGTGAATGGTATCATTTCTCATCGTATTTCTTGTGGAATTAGACCCCAATCTAGTTGGGTTACTATATGTCACGACCCGACCCCGGGCCCGCGACTGGTGCCCTACCTGGGCACCCTTACATGTATACATCAGAGAAAATCAGCGGAACATTCATAAAACTCCTTAACGTACATCAACAGAAAAGAAAAAAAAACAGGCTAGCCGATAAGGCCACCTCCCTGGACATATATATATATACAAGTACATATCCAACAGCAGTTACATCCCATCTTTATACAAACTAACCCACAAGATATGACTACAGACCTCTAAGAATTTTGACATAATCACTGTGACGGGACAGGACCCCGCCATACCCCTGAATGTACATAAATCTACAACATCAGGGAAACCGTACCAAAAGACAAGCCTCCGGAGAAATGAAGCTTTCTGAAAACTGATCAGTGATCCTAAGAGTGAGGATCCACAACCTGCTTACCCCTACATGCGGCATGAACGTAGCCCCCGAGGAAGGGGGTCAGTACAACAGATGTACAAAGTATGTAAAACTGAAAGTACTGAAATGAAATCATATAGTCTAAAATAAAGCTGGAGACAGGTATGATAACCCAAATAACAATACACTGTGTCTTACTAATAATGAGAGTAAACAAGAGTATACTTTACTACGTAAAAATAGGAAGCTCATGATCAAAGTAGGGCCACCCGCCCGTAGTATCATTAAGCAATCCTACTCCTGGGACTATTTCACCCGCATAGGTCATGTGAACCCGCAATGGAGCAATTTGCTTCGCATGGGACTATTTCACCCGCATAGGACTATTTCACCCGCATGGGCCCGGTGGACCCGCAATGAGTACAAACGCCGCACTCGCATTGTGGGTAGCAAATCCACGGAATAAGAAGTAACCCGGGGGTTTACCCCGCAAAATTTACATAACACTAGCACTTCAGGCTACCATAAATATCATAAGCAAGTTAAGAAATCCCTTAACTTCTCATTAGACTTTAATTAGCATGCACTCTCATTTTTATTTAACTTAAGGCACTAACATGTCATGAAAAATCCGGAAATTTAACCCAAAGTACTACGTACCTTTATCCTTTTTAAAAATGACTCTTTCTCGTATAAAATCCCCAAGATACTAACACCCGTAGTATCAAGGCTTGTCTACATTTCAAACAAGTCACTACACTTTTAGAAATACATTTTTAGGCTTCTAAATCAAGTGACCATTACTTTAAAACTTTAAGCAATTGATGCCTTTAAATCAAATTGTCCTTCTTTATTTCAAGTCATTTATCTTTGTTTACATTACTAGAGGAAACCATTCCTTTAACTTTCCATAAAGTTGTTATAACCAACTTCCCATAAAGCTGTTATACTAACTTTATGCTTTAGAAACTAAGACATCTTTAACCTTTAAAACAAGTGACTTAATTCTCTAACTCAACCAACTTGGACATTCTTAAAACAAGTCAAGGATATCAGTTGAAACTGAATTCATTTAAATCTCGTACGCCTACCGTACTATACATTTATAACTACTCATGCTCAAAAGATAAGAAAGTTCCACATACCTCTTCGGTTCAATCCACTTGCTAAGTCCACTATGCCGCACGTAGTATGTCAACCTATAATGACCATAATACGTCTATCAACTTCTAGCTTTCTAACGTAGAATATTCTAAGTGCAAAGTCACTTATTCTACGGAAAATTGGACATCAATTCCTTTGTTTCTACGTACTTTTCCACCTTTTTCAAGGCCCGAATCAATAACCAATATGCCACATTTAAGGTTCAACACATCAACCAATCAAAGGGGATTACACGCCTTATAGGCCGTGTAAAATTTTGCCCCACAATTAATACCAAGTAGCTCAATAGTCAATGCCATTCTCGGCTAACATGCAACAACAATGTAAAGTCTTCTCCAATTCTTTTTCAATCCAAGTTGTTAAGTCTAACATGTTATATAGTCGTAAACAACTTTAACAACTATAATTCCTTCTTTATATAACATGCGACGACTAAACTAATAACCAAATTGAATTTCAATCTCAAAGGCTAAACATGCTAGTTTCGGATTAGTGGTTCCAATATCCATAACACTTATCAATATTCATAATATATATCTCATGCTTGTTTATATCCATAACTACAACAATAAGTAATCTTTAATCAATAAGACGACAAGATTGTTACCTTGATAAGCCCTTATATAACTCCAAGATTCAAAGTCGCTCCTTAGCCACTTAGCTCCTTTCCTTCACGCTCCAATCCGCTATTTGAAGCCCTTAGAAGTTCATAAACAACTTTCCTTTAATTTCCAATCAAAACCTATGAAAACAACTTAGGTTTTCATCTTGCGACTAATGTAAAAATGTAGCTTTTCCGTGATCTTTGTATTGAGATATCCTTACAATACCCCTAGGAACCTTGGGTTTAAGTATGGTGAATTATGGACAACAAACGAATTTTTTTTCTTCTTCTATATGAGCTTAGCCGAGAGCTCTCAATGTAGCACACAAGTTTCTTGAAATATTTTCTAAGTGTTGAGACGTGTCTTGCTATATGGGTGTATATATAATTAAATGGAGGGTCAAGATTAAAACATTTGTGGGGATATGATGAAGATGATTAAAATGTCAAGTGGGCTTATTGACTTGGTCAACAATGTCAAGCCTTGGCTTTCAAGACTTGACAAATTGGCCTTTTCTATTTCGTCCAAGCCCATAGAGTGGGGGTGACATCTGTCACCCTCCCATTCGTCCATAGTGTTTCGTTTCCCGATATTTCCATAATTCCGATAAATTCTACAAGTCTCAAATCTTAACGTCCTGATTTCTTACGTACGTTCTTATATACATGTCCTGGAATTACGGCGTGTAACATTCTTCCCCCCTTAGAAACATTCGTCCCCGAATGTTCTTTCGGAGTCAATCTAATTAGATAGCAACATAGTCTCCTTTAACTACACCCATCATACCGAAATATGCCACACATGGCCACATAATAGCACTTAAGCAAAAACGTCAATTAAGACTGATAAGTAAGGGAAAAGGATTACCTGGAGGTGTAGGGAATAAGTGAGAATACTTCTTCATCATGTCCTCCTCTGCTTCCCAAGTCATCTCTTCTCTATTATCATTCCGCCATAAGACTTTGACGGAAGCCACATCCTTGGTCCCCAGTCGCCTGACCTGGCGATCGAGTATCGCTGTGGGACTCTCCTCACACGATAATCCCTCTGTCACCTGGACATCACTAGTTGGGAAAACTCTCGATGGATCTCCGATACACTTCCACAACATAGAAACATGGAAGACCGGATGTACTACCTCCAATTCGGACGACAGTTCCAACTCATAGGCAACCTTGCCTACTCTACGGAGGATCTGATAAGGCCCAATGTACCTTGGGCTAAGTTTTCCCTTCTTTCTGAACCTCATCACACCTTTCATGGGTGATATCTTCAAGAAGACCCAATCGTCAACCTGAAATTCCAAGTGTCGACGCCGATTATCTGCATAAGACTTCTGCCGACTCTGAGCTGCTAAAAGTCTCTCCTGGATAAGCTTCACCTTATCCATAGCCTGCTGAATCAAGTCTGGGCCAACTAGCTGAACCTCGCCCACGTCAAACCAACCAATCGGCGACCTACACTTCTGCCCATACAAAGCCTCGTATGGCTCCATCTGAATACTAGAATGGTAGTTGTTATTATATGCAAACTCAACCAGAGGAAAATGATCCTCCCAGCTACCCCTGAAATCAATAACACAGACCCGCATCATATCCTCAAGTGTCTGGATAGTACGCTCTGCCTGTCCGTCGGTCTGAGGATGAAACGCGGTACTGAGACTCACATGTGTCCCTAACCCCTTCTGGAAAGACCTCCAGAAGTTAGCCATAAACTGGGCTCCTCTGTCCGATATAATAGATATAGGGACTCTGTGCAGTCTCACAATCTCCCTGATGTAAAGTCTAGCATAATCCTCAGCCGAATACGTAGTCATGACTGGAAGAAAGTGGGCTGATTTCATCAGCCTGTCTACAATAACCCAGATGGAATCACACTTCCTCTGAGTACGAGGTAACCTTGTAACAAAATCCATGTTGATCATCTCCCACTTCCATGTCGGAATATCAATCGCCTGCAATAGCCCACCGGTCTTCTGGTGCTCAACCTTGACCTGCTGACACTTCGGACACTGAGCAACAAACTCTGCTACGTCCTGCCAAAGCCCGTCCACCATACATACATCCGGTCATGGTACATCTTAGTCGACCTGGATGAATATAATGCGAACGCTATTTACCTCCCAAGAACTCCGGCGAAGTCCTGCAACATCGGGAACACACAATCTGCCCTCGTACCTTAGCACCCCATCAGGTGCTACCTCAAATAAACTCTTCTCCTCTCGAAGAGTCGTATCTTGATACCGTATCAGAACTGGATCCTCATACTGTCGCCTCTTCACCTTCTCAACTATGGAAGACTCGGCAACCTCTCGGACCCGTACCCCACTATCATCGATATCAACCAACCGAACCCCAAGGCTTGACAGCTGATGGATCTCACGGACCATGTCCGCCTATCACATGCATCTCCTGTACCTCTGAGCTGACTCCGCATCTGAACCACATTGGCTTTTCGGATGGTATAGGATATCAACATCATAATCCTTCAAAGACTCTAACCACCGTCTCTGCATGAGTTCACTCCTCCGCCTGAAAATGTACTGGAGGCTCTTGTGGTCTGTATAAATATCCACATGAACCCCGTATAAATAATGTCTCCAAATTTTCAAGGCATGAATAACTGCGGCCAACTCTAAGTCGTGAGTAGAGTAATTCCTCTCATGCTTCCGTAGCTGCCGGGAAGCATAGGCTATAACCTTGCCATGTTGCATCAATACACACCCTAGCCCGATACCCGAGGCATCACAATAAATCCCATAACCCTCTAATCCCCCGAGAAGTGTAAGAACTGGAGTCGTCGTCAACTTTTCCTTCAATAACTGGAAGCCCTTCTCACAAGCTTCCGTCCACTAGAACTTAGCCGCTTTCTAAGTCAGCCTAGTCAAAAGTGCTGATATCGAAGCGAACTGCTCCACAAACCTACGATAATAACCCGCCAGCCCTAAGAAGCTGCGCACCTCCGTCGGAGTAGTAGGTCTCGGCCAAGTCTTGACCGCCTCAATATTTACCGTATCAACCTGAACACCGTCGACCCCGATAATGTGCCCCAAGAATGCCTCTGAGGCCAACCAAACTCACACTTGGAGAACTTGGCGCATAATGCCGGCTCGGAGGACCCAATCACCGCCCTCGAGTGCGCATGCTCCTCGCGTGCGAGAATAAACCAGAATGTCATCAATGAATACTATAACAAACGTATCCAAAAATGGCTTGAACACCCGGTTCATCAAATACATAAATACCGCTGGAGCGTTAGTTGATCGGTGTATTTTATATACACTTTTTGAGTCGTTTTTAGTTAGTCTTTTGTCCCTTTTTGTACAAATACGTGTCGTCTTAGGATAAATTTTCTTTCTTTTGAGTCAAATTGGTTAAAATGACTATTTGGCGGAAAATGAGCTAAAAGAGGGCAAAAGTGGAGGTTCCAGAGCTTAAAAGCAGAGAAAGTGGCGAACCAGGCACAGACACGAGCCAGCGCCGCGGCGCCTCCTACCAACAGGTCCAGGCGCCCCAGCGCCCAATATCTAGAAGGTCTCAGAAGTTGCAGCGCGCGGCCGCCTCTGCAGCGAGTGCGGGCGCGGCGCTAATTACCGTAACAACACGAGTTCGGCCGCGGCGCTGATAAGCGTGGCCGTGGCGCTGAAAATCAGGTTTTTAGACGATTTCTGGGCCAGGCCTGAAGGGAAAAGTTGAGGGCGGTTTGGAGGCTATAAAAAGAGAACCCTAGGCAGTTTTCAAGAGTTCCCTTTCTTGCACAAACACAAGACTTCTTGGAGTTGAAGATTGGAGACCTTTACTTAGTAATTTTCTTTTCTTTTCTTTACTTTACTTTCAGTTTTTATGTTGGATATTGAATTAGTTCTTGTCATGTCAATGGCTAGGAACTAATTCCATTATAGGGTTTTCCATGTCAAATCACTTGAACCTTATGTTATGAATTGATGCATGTTTATGGTTGTTCTTCTTATTGTTGAGATTTACCCAATAATTGCTTTGAATGCTTGGTAATTAATTGATCACTAATTATCATTATTTATATGATTTCTAATCAAACTTCGAAAGGAGGAAGTTGTGACTATGTTGTAAGTTGGGTAGACATAGGTTGGATTGGGGATGAAAATACCTCAATTACCTGTGTAGCGTTAATAAGAGGTTTAAACACCTAATTTCACGCATGACGCGTGACGATTAACAAGGTTTTTGGTCTTAATCCTCCTATAGAGTCATCCTTATCACCGAAAGGTAGAAATGAGCGCTACTGGGGTTGAGTGTTTATATAGCCTTAACGGGAGTATAAAACGAATTAGTAAACCTGCTAGCTCCAAAAGAAGAAGAACCATAATTCATTGCATTAATAAGTAATATAAGCGGATAGTTGAGGAGACTTGGAAGCCCTATTTCCATCACTACTGAAGTAAACACATAGTTAATTAGTATTTATAATTGTTAGTTATAATCAACAAAATCAAATATCGGTTACCAAATAGATACCAAAAGATAGATAATTGGTACTTGAACACTAATCCTTGAGGACGATATTCGGTCTTACCTAGACTATATTACTTGTCACGATAACGTGCACTTGCGTTAAAATGTGTGCATTAAATCGAGCATCAAGTTTTTGGCGCCGTTGCCGGAGATTAGGCATAGTTCAATATCAATTTTACCTATTTTTAATTTCTAATTTGGGTTTTTTTTTTTTTTTTACGTTTTAAATTTTTATTTCGGTAAAAATCAGGGTGCCGTGATCTGTTTGTCTGTTTTTGATCTGTTTCAGAAAATCAGTTTATGCGAAGGAGAAGAGGGGCATACACTCTTGTTCCCTTCAATCCAGAGATTGAGAAAACCTGTAAACAGAACAGAAAGAACCAGCGGATTGCAACCTTAATTGAGATGGACGGCGTCCAAAACAACAATGTGATGAGAGAAGGGTTAGGTGAAAATCAACCTAACCCAGGAATGCCTCGGCGAGTACCTATGGATGTCGAGGAGAGAGTTCAAGTCCAGACAGAAAGAAGCTTGGGAGACTACGTGCTGCCGAGGGTGAACGGAGCACAGACATGTATTAGGCTCCCTGCAATAGGAGCAAACAACTTTGAGATAAAACCGGCGATTCTAAGTATGGTGCAGAACACAGTGCAATTTGGAGGACTGCCATCAGAGGATCCACATATGCACATAGCTAATTTCTTGGAGCTATGTGCAACATTCGAATAACTTGGCGTTCGATGATGCCGTCAGATTGAGGCTCTTTCCCTTCTCACTCAGGGACAGAGCAAAAGTATGGTTAAATTCCCTGCCAGCTGATTCGATTTTTACATGGCAAGAGCTGGCACAAAAATTTCTAGCAAAATTCTTCCCACCGTGCAAAGCAGCAAAATTGAGAGGGGAGCTGAATAATTTCTACCAAGCAGATGGAGAGTCATTATACGAAGCTTGGGAGAGGTTCAAGGATTTGCAGAGAAAGTGCCCACACCACTGTATTGAGTTGTGGAACTTGGTCCACATCTTCTATAACGGGCTGAGCGGAACAACAAGAACAATTATAGATGCAGCAGCAGGTGGGACATTTATGAGGAAAACAACTCACGAAGCTCACGAATTATTAGAAGATATGACCACCAACAACCATGTCACAGAAGATAGACCAATGAGTGGTAGGAGAACAGTGGGAGTTCACGAGATAGATGCCATCGCTGCCCTGAATGCCCAAGTGGCCCTTTTGACGAAAGTTTGCGACATACAAGATACCGGGAAGCGGCGCGCGGCCAAAAATCCGAAAAAATTGCCAAGTCTAGCGCGGCTTCATGCGAACATGGCGCCATGCGCAGCAGCGCCGCGCGCTCAGCATGGCGCCATGCGAGGCCGCGCGAAATTCCAGTAGTGAAGTAAGTTGGTAGTATGGCCACTGCGAAATCCAGAAATTAAAAGACGCCCAAAAACCCGATTTCCCCCAATTTCAAACCAAAACCTAACCTTTCTTCTCCACAAAACCCACAAAAATTCAAACCTCACCCACGAATCTTCCATAAATCAAACCCAAACACAACCAAAAACTCTTAAAGTCCCTAAACCCTTAACCATTTCAACCAACAAAACTTCATCCCAGTACCTCAAATCACCATTAGAAGCAAGAAAACCTTGAAGAACACCGTAAAAAAGGTAATCTTCATCTTTTCTTGAAAGCTTTACAATAGTCAAAGGAGGTAGTAGTTTGGAGGAGTGCTGCATTGTTGAAGTCGTTGGGGTGTTGAAAAATTGGTTGTGAAATTTAGAGGAGGAGTATACAAAGAGGGTGTGGGTATTGTGTAGTGCAGGAGTTGGAGTTTGGGGGTGAGAGTGTTGTAGCTGCCAGTTGTTGTGTTGGGGAACATTTGTGATACTAAGAAAACGCTGCAAAAAGTGATTTAACCATGTCTGCCAGAAAGAGAAGAGCCTCCACATCCACCTCAGCCCATCAATACGATGATACTAGGTTCATTAGCCAACAAGCTTATGAAAGATACAAAAAACTTAGTACTAGGCCCTGAATCTCTGAAATGGGAATGGACTATCAAAGGGATTCGCTTGGGGAAGAGGATGTTTATGAGCCCATTCGGGCAATGATTGAGATGATGGGGTGGAAGAAATTTGTAAACCCGGAAAAGATAGCACCAATGAACACAGCGATGGTGCGTGAATTCTATGCTAACTTTCCGGAGAAGGTGGATAATAAATGCTTTGTGAGGGGAAGATATATGCCTGTGACGGCAGAAGCGATAAATGCGACATTAAGAACAATTGATGTTGAGGAAAGAGGTGATGACCAAAGCTACTTCAGATCATGGTCTAGAAGCACCAACCGCATCGACCAGAATGTCGTCGCAGACACATTGAGCTACCCTGGGGATGCATTTGATATTGCCAGAAATGGGTCAAGAGGAATGAGCAGGTGTCAGTTCAACAGCGACGAGGTTGGTGTATTTACGTCGATGCGTTTGATCCCATCAACGCACTTCACCAGAGTGCCAGAAGATAGGATCAAATTGATATATAGAATCATGACGGGGAAGACGATTGATGTGGGGAAAGAGATAGTGCAAAGTATTGAAGAAATCAGCAGGTTGGTAACAACAGGTGGGTTGGGACATGACTCACTTATCACTAATTTATGCCACATGAATGGGGTCCCAATCCTACCCACTGATACTAATGAGAGAAACCAACTGCCTGTGTCATATGGGATAGTGCACTCCTTCCTGCACTCCAAGCCCCCAAAGCAAGAAGAGCACCAAAGCTAAAGAAGCAGCAGCAGAGGCCGCCATGAACGAAGATGAGCCTGAAATAGAGGCTCAATATGCGGCAGGGAGCAGCCACCAGCCAACCACAAAATCAGAACCTCCAGTGCCTATGATGGAGCAGTTGCTCCAGAACCAGAGAAGGATGATGCAACATTTCGACACAGTGATACAAGGACAACAAGAGTTGAGACAAGGGCAACAAGAATTGAGGCGAAGCAACACGGTTGCACCAGAGAATTGACGAGATGAGTTCCCTGTTCAACCAATGGTCGATGCATTATCCACCGCCACCGCCACCATTTTAAACCAAGTCTGTAAGTGTCTTGTTCTTTTATTGTCTTTGAGTCTTGCACACATTGGGGTCAATGTGTGATTTAAGTTTGGGGGGGTGTCTTATTTGTGTCTTATTGTTATAGTATGTTTAAGTCTTTTTGATTGTTTTTGTGTATTTTCGAGTCATAATTTTTTTTTCTTTTTGAGTCATAATTGTCTGTCAAAGATCATGCATGTTGTAGTTACTAGAAACACCTAGTGAAGTAAGGTGGAATAATGTAATGGAATTAGAAGCAACTATCTAAACACTTAGGTAAAATATGCCAAAAACTCATGAAATCTGTCTATTTGGGGTTTCTTGCTTAAATTGTGCATGCTAAATGATGAAAACTTATGTGTTATGATTGCTTGCTATTTGAGGCGAAATAGTTAGGATATGCATGTTAGGGAGATGACTCAGGCGTTTCTTTGTTAGCCAATTCTTACCACTCTTTTCTATCCCTGACATTAAAAATATCCCTAGTCAGCCCCATTGAGCCTAAAAATTGAACTTTTCTTTGACACCCTATATTTCCATACTTGTGCCATAAGTAAACATGTGAAATAGTTGGAATAGAGTGTGTTAAAAAAGAGACAAAAAGAGTGAACAAGTTTGATTCACCCCAATAACAAAGTAATAGGAAATAGGCAAAAGCCTAAGTTTGAGGGTGCTTGTTATTATAATACACTTCACTCTCCCAAAACAAAAGAGGGGAAAGATAGATTTGAAGTGAAGAAAAGAAATCAAAAGAAAAGGGAAACATTGAAAAGCTAAAGAGCTTATGGTACACATAATGAGCCTAAATGCCTATTTTATCTACCCATGCCTAAGCCTACATTACAACCCTTAAAAGTCCTGAAGATCTCTTAGATGCATATCCATGATTAGTGGAGAATAGCAAGTAAACATGTCATAGGAATTATGAAATTAACATGTATGATTCAGTGTTTTGACTTCCATTAAGCATGATAAAAATGAGTTTGCGAAATATCTAGCTTAATGTGTTTAGAATGCTGAAATTTCAGGCTATATGTTCTTGCATATTATTCTGCTAACCTTCATGTTTTTCTAAGTAACACCAATGCAGCAAAGTGATCAATGTCATTGAGTCTTTTATTTTCTTCTCTTTTGAGTCTTTGTTTCTTTCTTTTTATCTTTGCTCGAGGGCGAGCAAAGGTTAAGTTTGGGGGTATTTGATCGATGTATTTTATATACACTTTTTGAGTCGTTTTTAGTTAGTCTTTTGTCCCTTTTTGTACAAATACGTGTCGTCTTAGGATAGATTTTCTTTCTTTTGAGTCAAATTGGTTAAAATGGCTATTTGGCGGAAAAGGAGCTAAAAGAGGGCAAAAGTGGAGGTTCCAGAGCTTAAAAGCAGAGAAAGTGGCGAACCAGGCACGAACACGAGCCAAGGCGCGCGCCTCGCCATCAGTCCAGCGCCCGGCGCCAATATCGAAGGTCTCGAAGTTGCAGCGCGCGCTCTGCAAACGGCGAGAACGCGGTCGCGGCGCCTAATTACCAGAACAACGCAGAAGTTCCGGCGCCGCGGCGCCGATAGCAGGGTCGCGGCGCGGGAAAATCGTGTTTTAGACGATTTCGGGTCGGGCACGAAGGAAAAGTTGAGGCGGTTTGGAGGCTATAAAAAGAGAACCTAGGCACTTTTCAAGAGTTCCCTTTCTTGCACAAACACAAGACTTCTTGGAGTTGAAGATTGGAGACCTTTACTTAGTAATTTTCTTTTCTTTTCTTTACTTTACTTTCAGTTTTTATGTTGGATATTGAATTAGTTCTTGTCATGTCAATGGCTAGGAACTAATTCCATTATAGGGCTTTCCATGTCAAATCACTTGAACCTTATGTTATGAATTGATGCATGTTTATGGTTGTTCTTCTTATTGTTGAGATTTACCCAATAATTGCTTTGAATGCTTGGTAATTAATTGATCACTAATTATCATTATTTATATGATTTCTAATCAAACTTCGAAAGGAGGAGGTTGTGACTATGCTGTAAGTTGGGTAGACATAGGTTGGATTGGGGATGAAAATACCTCAATTACCTGTGTAGCGTTAATAAGAGGTTTAAACACCTAATTTCACGCATGACGCGTGACGATTAACAAGGTTTTTGGTCTTAATCCTCCTATAGAGTCATCCTTATCACCGAAAGGTAGAAAGGAACGCTACTGGGGTTGAGTGTTTATATAGCCTTAACGGGAGTATAAAACGAATTAGTAAACCTGCTAGCTCCAAAAGAAGAAGAACCATAATTCATTGCATTAATAAGTAATATAAGCGGATAGTTGAGGAGACTTGGAAGCCCTATTTCCATCAATACTGAAGTAAACACATAGTTAATTAGTATTTATAATTGTTAGTTATAATCAACAAAATCAAATATCGATTACCAAATAGATACCAAAAGATAGATAATTGGTACTTGAACACTAATCCTTGAGGACGATATTCGGTCTTACCTAGACTATATTACTTATCACGATAACGTGCACTTGCGTTAAAGTGTGTGCATTAAATCGCGCATCATTAGTCAAACCGAAAGACATCACCCTGAACTCATAATGCCCATACCGGGTCCTGAATGCAGTCTTCGGGATATCTGCCTCTCTAACTCGCACCTGATGATAACCGGACCGCAGGTCTATCTTGGAGAAACACCTCGCACCCTGCAACTGGTCAAACAAATCATCAATCCTGGGGAGGGGGTATCTATTCTTGATGGTTACCATATTCAGTTGTCTGTAGTCAACACACATACGCAGCGTCCCATCCTTCTTCTTTACAAACAAAACTGGCGCTCCCCATGGAGAAATACTAGGCCTAATAAAGCCTTTTTTCAGCAAATCTTTCAGCTGGTCCTTCAACTCCCTCAACTCAGCAGGTGCCATCCTGTACGGTGGAATAGATATAGGCTGAGTGTCTGGCAACATATCAATACAAAACTCAATCTCCCTCTCTGGAGGAATACCTGGGAGATCATCTGGGAATACATCCGGAAACTCTCTAACCACCGGAACTGACTGAAGAACTGGCACCTCAGCCTCTGTATCGAATACCCGAACCAAATGATAGATGTACCCTTTCTGAACCATCTTTCTAGCCTTGAGGTAAGAAATAAACCTACCCCTCGGCGACGCTGTATTACCCTTCCACTCAATAACCGGCTCTCCGGGAAACTGGAATCGGACCAACCTGTCTCTACAGTAAATGTTTGCATAACAAGAAGCCAACCAATCCATACCCATAATGACGTCAAAATCTGTCATCTCCAACTCTATCAAGTCTGCCAAGGTCTGACGACTGTATATGAACACCGGACAATTTTTTTACACCCGCTCAGCTAACACCGAATCACCCACTGGCGTAGCTACCTCAAAAGGCTCTATCGACACCGGCTCTATCCTTATTTTACCAGCAATACGAGGGGATAGATAGGACAAGGTAGAACCTGGATCTATCAAAGCATAAACGTCATAGCATGAAATCAATAATGTACCTGTGACGACATCCGGGGAAGCCTCCTGATCCTACCGGCTGGCTATGGAATATATGCGGTTCTGTGGACCGCTAGAACTAGGACCTCCACCACGACCTCTGCCGCGGCTGCCCAGTGAACACCACGCCTCGGGCGTACTACGTGAAGATGAAGACCCGACAACTGACCCTGTAGGCTAAATCATACTACCCATGCTGCCTCTGATCGGACAATCCCTCTTCAAATGGCCCTGCTGGCCGCAAGAGTAACAAGCTCTTGAAGGAACACGACACTCCCCCCGATGGGACCTACCACATCGACCACACCGAAGTAAAGGTAGCCTCATCTGACTAGGATCCTGATTCCCCTGGGAACCCGAAGCCCTGACCTGCTCCCGAATAACCTGGCTGATCAAACCTCCTGCCAGAAAACCGGGAAGGAGCACTCTGTGCCGGCTGAAATGTAGACCTACCTGCTGCTGAGGCTGTCCGCCTCGAAAGTTACCCTAAAACCCTGCCATCCTAGCCCTCTTGGGATGGCCTGGGTCTGGCTGGTCCTCTCTCTCTTTGTCCTCAATCCCCTGTGCATAAGCCTGCATCCTGGTAATATCCATACCTGGCTGAAGGGCCACTCCCAGGCATGCAGTAACCATGTAGCGGTCTAGCCCCATCACATAGCGATGAACTCTATCAGCCATGTCAGTCGCAATAGTGAGCGCATACCTGGCCAATGAGTCAAACTCCAGGTTGTACTCTCTGATGGTCCTCCCATTCTGTCTCAATATCAAGAACCTATCCATGTGGGCTCTCCTCATCTCAGGAGGCAAAAAGTGATCAAGAAAGACCTCTGTGAACTCATCCCAAACAGCTGGAAGAGCATCCACACCCCTAGACAGTTCACATGACTCAAACCAGTTCAACGCAATATCGCGCAACCGGTAAGAAGCTAGCACCACTGACTCGGTCTCCGAGGTCCTAAGTACCTGCATAGTCCGCTGTATCTGTCGAATGAACTCCTGAGGATCATCCTCGGATCTCGAACCATAGAACTCGGGTGGATTACAACCCAGAAAATCTCAAATCCTCAAACTGTCGGCTCTAGGGTTAGCTACCTGCTCCTGTCGGCGCTGCCCTGCCACTATGCTAGTCAATAACCTGATATGCTCTCCATAATCTCTATACTCTGCCCCTGGCTGCGGAACTAGAGGCTCAGGTATCGGAACCTCTGGAGCTGCGGCTGCTCTCGGCTCCTCTGTCTGCGTGGCGAAATCGCCGCTGGGCCTGACCTCAGGCATAGTCTGGGCCTGATTCCTAGTAACAATCTGCGTACCACTAGCAGCTCCTGCTGCTGCCTTGCCCTTCTGGGCCCTGGTCGCCTTCTGTGGAGGCATAACTGATACATAAGAATAAGTCAGAGAGGATTCAACCTAATAAGACAGCTCTACTGCACGATCTCAGAGAGAGAAAAATGAAAACCAAACCTAAATGTCCTGCAGCCTCCTGGTTATAGATGTGGTGCACAACACACCGATAACCAAGACTCTACTAGACACGGTCTGTAGACACTTTCTGAGGACTAACTGCTTTGATACCACTTTTGTCACGACCCGACCCCGGTCCCGCGATTGGTGCCCTACCTGGGCACCCTTACAGGTATATATCAGAGAAAATTAGCGGAACATACATAAAACTCCTAACGTACATCAACAGAAAAAAATAAATAACCGGCTAGCCGATAAAGCCACCTTCATGGACATATATATATATACAAGTACATATCCAACAACAGTTACATCCCATCTTTATACAAACTAACCCACAAGATATGACTACATACCTCTATGAATTTTGACATAATCACTGTGACGGGACAGGGCCCCGCCATACCCCTGAATGTACAAAAATCTACAACATCAGGGAAACCGTACCAAAAGACAAGCCTCTGGAGAAATGGAGCTTTCTGACAACTGATCAGTGATCCTAAGAGTGAGGATCCACAACCTGATTACCCCTACCTGCGGCATGAGCGGCCGAAAGAAATTCGATGCAATGATGTACCAAGTATGTAAAACTGAAAGTTCTGAAATGAAATCATATAGTCTAAAATAAAGCTGGAGACATGTATGATAACCCAAATAACAGTGCATTGTGTCTTACTAATAATGAGAGTAAACAAGAGTATACTTTACTGCGTAAAAATAGGAAGCTCATGATCAAAGTAGGGCCACCCGCCCGTAGTATCATTAAGCAATCCTACTCCTAGGACTATTTCACCCGCATAGGTCATGTGGACCGCAATGGAGCAATTTGCTCCGCATGGGACTATTTCACCCGCATAGGACTATTTCACCTGCATGGGCCCGGTGGACCCATAATGAGTACAAATGCCGCACTCGCACTGTGGGTAGCAAATCCACAGAATAAGAAGTAACCCGGGGGTTTACCCCGCAAAATTTACATAACACTAGCACTTCAGGCTACCATAAATATCATAAGCAAGTTGAGAAATCCCTTAACTTCTCATTAGACTTTAATTAGCATGCACTCTCATTTTTATTTAACTTAAGGCACTAACATGTCATGAAAAATCCGGGAATTTAACCCAAAGTACTACGTACCTTTATCCTTTTTAAAAATGACTCTTTCTCGTATAAAATTCTCAAGATACTAACACCCGTAGTATCAAGGCTTGTCTACATTTCAAACAAGTCACTACACTTTTAGAAATACATTTTAGGCTTCTAAATTAAGTGACCCTTACTTTAAAACTTTAAGCAATTGATGCCTTTAAATCAAATTGTCCTTCTTTATTTCAAGTCATTTATCTTTGTTTACATTACTAGAGGAAACCATTCCTTTAACTTTCCATAAAGTTGTTATAACCAACTTCTCATAAAGCCGTTATACTAACTTTATGCTTTAGAAACTAAGACATCTTTAACCTTTAAAACAAGTGACTTAATTCTCTAACTCAACCAACTTGGACATTCTTAAAACAAGTCAAGGATATCAGTTGAAACTGAATTCATTTAAATCTCGTACGTCTACCGTACTATACATTTATAACTACTCATGCTCAAGATATAAGAAAGTTCCACATACCTCTTCGGTTCAATCCACTTGCTAAGTCCAATATGCCGCGCGTAGTATGTCAACCTATAATGACCATAATACTGTTATACCCCGTATTTCCAGAGTATGTACGTGAGGACGTACGTAGAAAAGTTTAAGCCTTAAGGTTGGCAAGGTTCGAAATTTGTACACAAGTGCCAAAAAGAATCGTTTTTCGACGAAACGTTTTACAAGACTTGCGAAGGGAAAAATACGGCTATGTCATTTTTAATTTTTGCGGATTTTTCCGAGAGACGAAACATTTTGGACCAACGGGAGGGTGACAAGTGTCACCCTCACATTGGACGTAAGGTTGGGCGGCAAGTGGACGAAAGGGTGGGTCAAAGTTGGTAGGATATTTTGTGTAGTTGGTGTGGTAGATGGATAAGGTCCACATGGTTAAATCCTAGCCCTACACTTGCCTAACACTTGGATTGATCTTGGTCATTGGTTGGCCATTGCTTGACCTATAAATACCCACCTTAGTTGATGAACTTCTTCATCCAAAAATCATTTTCTAAGTGTTAAAATCCCTCCCCTCTTAGTGAGAGTTCTCGTCCAAAGTCCCCTCCCCCTTGTGAGGCCCTTGGCCGAGAGTACCCCCCCTTGCCTAGTGGTTCTAGCCGAACCTACCCCCCCTCCTAGTTGTGCTAGTTGAAATACACCC
This sequence comes from Przewalskia tangutica, assembly GCA_029844215.1. Taxonomy (NCBI): domain Eukaryota; kingdom Viridiplantae; phylum Streptophyta; class Magnoliopsida; order Solanales; family Solanaceae; genus Przewalskia; species Przewalskia tangutica. The sequence goes on from CM056719.1 coordinate 134,475,830, forward strand.
CCCCTTTGTGGTATAGAAATACTTCTCCAAGTATTGTTATAATGCCCAAATACCTTGGCCCAAATACCTTGTAGTATTCCCAAGGTTACCTCTATCTGGCAGAAAAATACCATTATACTTCCTTTAGCCACTAAACGAAACCCTAAGGAAAACCTTCATAGTCGGTTGAAGTGTTAAGTAGAAGTTGCGTAGAGCTTCTAAGGGTTGTTTGGAACGGATTGGAGCACTCGGAGTGGGAGCTAAACGTCGCTCAGGATCGACATATATACTTGGATAATTTTGGGCTTATCGAGGTAAATACTACTGTCCTTCTATTGTAATTGGAAATTACATCGTAGTTGTATAGAAATGAATATAAGATTCATAGAAGAGAATTGAAGCGTAATAGAAGGATATTACGAATAGACTTGAATGAAATCACATCGGAAGAATATTAGAGTAGAAGATTAAATCGTACTTACATAGGATCGTATTTACGATGAACTTATAACCTTTATTGGTTGGTATTGCGAGTAGCATGAACTACTTGGAAGGTGGACAAGGCTAGCCGGGTTATAGCCATGGAGCGTTTTGCTTATAGTCGATAATCGTCGCGAGGTATGTGATTCTTCCTATACTCTTGAGCATGATATTTTAAAGGAATATATACATAGTACGGTAGACGTACGGGTGTTAACTGAACGTAGTTTTACGGCAATGTCTTTGACTTAAGCCTGAATAATATATATATAGTACGGTAGACGTACGTGTGCTAACTGAACGTAGTTGTACGGCAATGTCTTTTGACTTAAGCCTGAATAATAAGAATCTTGAAGTATTTCAAAAGAATTAAGAAACCTTTTTTTTTTAAAGAAGAGTAATGTTTGGTTTTAAAAGCTTAAGAGTTATACTAGCTTTATGGGGAGTTAGGTATAACGACTTAAGAAAGATAAAAAGGATGGTTTATTAATTTTAGAAGTTAAGAGACTTGATCTTAAAAGATAAGAGACTTGACTTAAATGAATTAATATGAATTTTGTGTGAAACCTCATTCGTGAGTAATGAGTACTTGGTTTTAAAAGGAATAACGTTTCTTGATTTGAAATCGAATAAGTATCGAACAAATCACTGCAGCGCTAATAAAGGGAAATGTATTGAATAATGAAGTATTATTAAAACCAGTAGAAACCTCCATCTGCATAGAAGCTAAGATGAGACAAAATGATATTACATTTTCTAGATCATGTTTGCTTTAATAAGATTGATTATGAACAAGAATAACCTACTCACATATAAGGCATATGTTTCTCAAAGCTTAAAAGAGAATTATATTCTTAAGGGATTAAAACTATGAACTACGAAACCTTTTCGAAAATGAGAAACTTGAGCATTTGAAATTAGGCAAACTTGAACGTTTGGAAAATAATGTTGTTACTTGATTTTACAAAGGGAAGTGTTTTAGTTTACTTAACAATGTTAGTCACTCTATTTTTATACTACGTATCGGGTGACCTTTGTAAAAGAAATGGATCTTTAAAAGGAATTTAACGTCGTAGTACTTTAGGAGTTAAAACAGGACTTTGACATAAAATGAAAGTACCTTGAGTTGTGTATAACTTGCCTATGCTTGTTGTTGTGAAACTTGTCTATGCTTATTGTGATAGCCTTTGTTGTGCAAGATTTGTGTTTCTATACTACGCGTCTCTCGATGGAGGCGGTTGACTTGTTGAGAACTTACTTGGGCGTCTGGCGGTGACGGAAGATTCCACGGTATGCTTCCATTATTATTGTTACATGGGCATGTCTACACCGATGATGGATTACGTGGGCGTGTGACCATTATGGTTATTTATGGCGAAGTATCGTGACTTACGGTGGTGGTGGTCGTAGCTTTGTTTACTTGCCCCGTCGCCACGTGGCGCGGTGGATCTGGTATAGGTTATTGCATTTGCCACGTGTCGCTTCACGGCCGATATCGTGACTTACGGTTGTGATCGGTGCTTAGCCGATTCACTTGCCCCGTCGGCCTACGTGGCGCGAGGAGGAGGCGGTGGAGGCTAGTGCACGCCCGCGTGTCGACCGGTCGGTGTTTGGATGGAGCCGTGACTTACGGTTGTGATGCAGTGCGTGGCGATTCACTTGCCCCGTCGCCATTGGCGCGGGGAGGAGCTGGTGGAGGCTATTGCTTGCCACGTGTCGCCTTCATGATATGGTTGTACAATATTATTAGTGCGATGCGATATGGTAGTTATACTTGCCGTCACGGTTTTACGACACGGTGGGACTGGTGTTCATGTATACTCCTTGGTGTTGTTATATCATAGGCTGCCGTGGTGAGGAAGGAATTCCACGGGCACGAGTGAGGATTTGGAGGGCGTGAGTCCCTGACTTGATATGACTGGTTATATGTTGTGTACTGTAGTTTGGTTATCATACATGTCTCCTGCTTTTTATAGACTATTATGATTTCATTTACAGTATTTTCAGTTTCACATACTTGGTACTGTTATCGACCTCCTTGGGGCTGCGTTCATGCCGCAGTAAGTACATCTGTCGATCCGCTTATAGGATCACATTTGGCGTATTGAAGCTCCGTTCCTCGGAGGCTTATCTTTGGTATGTTACCACAGTGCAGAGTTCTTGTACATTCGGGGTATGGCGGGCCTGTCGTCATAGTTGTTGTAAAAATCTTAAGTGCATGCTTGTTGTGGGCAGGGTTGTAAGGATTGTAACTGTTCAAATGTCTATATATATATATATGTGTTGAAAGGCAACCGTTTTGGTTGGCCTATTTTCTTTTATCTTGATCCATATCTAAATTGTATGTTTAAGTTTTTATTTCCGCTGGTTTTTCTCTGATGTTGTATCACTAGGGTGCCCGGGGTAAGGCACCAGTCACGGGCCCGGGTTCGGGTCGTGACAAAAGTGGTATCAGAGCAGTTAGTCCTCGGAAAGTGTCTACAGACCGTGTCTAGTAGAGTCTTGATTATCGATGTGTTGTGCACCACATCTATAATCCGGAGAGGCCGCAGGCGTTTAGGATTAGTTTCCATTCTTCTCATTACGAGATCGTGCCTTAGAGGTGTGATAAGTTGGACCCCTCGGCGTATTTCGTTTTACGATTATGCCTCGCCAAGGCAACGGGCGAAGGGCAAAGCGGCGAGGAGGCTGCGAGTAAAGCGGCGATCTCTGAGACCACGATACTGAGCCTCGGTCCGCGATGCAGGCGAGAGAGATGGGTTACAAGGAGTTGGCCCGATTATTGGCGAGGTTGTGGCGAACATGAGGATAGGCTGGCGCGGCGATTCGATAACACGATGGTTCACCCCAGATCGGATAGTTTGAGACTACGGGATTTTCTGAGTTGTAGCCCGCCAACGTTTTATGGGTCGAGGCCTGAGGATGATCCGAGGAGTTCATCCAAAGCGATTCTGACGGATCATGAGAGTGATCAAGGCATCGGAGACCGAGTCGGTGGTCCTAGGTTCGCATCGGGCTGCGTGATACCGCAATGATCGTGGTTTGATTCGTGGGAGCTGTCGGGGAGAGAATGCACTTCCGCTATATGGGATGAGTTCTCGAGGCATTTCTTGCACATTTCTTGCCTCGCGGATGAGGAGGGCTCGGTGACGATTTTTGGTGTTGCGGCGAAGCGACGTGCGGTTGGGAGTACAATGTGAGTTCGACTCATTGGCGATGCGTCCGCGTTAGTAGCTAGTATGGAGGATCGAGTGCACCGATATGTTCTGAGGCTCGATGATTACCTAGCGAAAGTTGTTGGTGTAGCTCTTCAGGGAATGGACATTGCCGCATGCGAGCTTATGCACTTGGATGTGAGGCGGAGAATCGGCGGAATGACCGAGATCGGCGAAGAGGCGAGAACAGCGAGGTTCTTTGGTGACTTCGAGGCGGACCGCCTCGGCCAGACCGATTATGCGCCTCCGCGATGCAAGTGGTCCCCCACCGTCGTCGGGACGTTTGGGATATTCAGGAGCAGGTCAGGGCTCCCAGGTTTCAGATTTTCAGGGGAGTAGAAGTGCTCGCCGGATGAGGCAACCCGTATCTCAGTGTGGCCTTTGTGGAAAATCCCATAGGGGGGAATGTCGTACTGGTTTGGGAGATTGCGATACTTGCGGCCGACAGGGCCATTTGGCGAGAGACTGTCCGACCAGGGGTAGCACTGGTGGGATAGCACAGACTACTAGATCAGTTGCGGGTTCTTCACCTTCCATAGCTAGGCAGGATGTTCATACACCGGCAGGCCACGACAGAGGTCGCGGTGGAAGTTCCCAGTTTTAGCGGTCCTTTGAACCGCCTATTTTCAGGTATATCCTTAACCCTCTAGAGACTTGTATGTATTGATGTTATGATGATGTGTTTAGTGTTATGTTCGGATAGCTTTGTGCTAAAATGTGATTTAGAAACCTGGTTAGCGAAAAAGGGTAAGCCTGAGGGTGAGAAAATGATGAACCTTAGAATATTACAGTTGAGACCTTAGATGTAAGGCCGTCTTGAGTACAAGATCTTGCGGGTGATCTTTGTCAGAATGTATAAGTATACGTGGAGTAATTGTGGGAAAAATTCCTTGGGTGTTGTAAAATGGAAGTGGTAGCTTTCATGACCTGTATAGGTAAGATTGTTCCGGATCGGGAAACAAGAACTTGATGCGTTAAGTGGGTCGGGTTGGGGCCATGTTGCGGGCCAACCCGCGGCCTGTTTCGAGGTGGGGTCAGCTCTGGGTGGTCCCGCCAGGTGGTAGGGTCACGAGGGTGCTAGGCCCAAGTTTAGTTAACCATCGTATGAGTTCGTGGATATGTTCGACCAGAAGCGGATCGTGAAGGCCGGGAATGGCCTTAAGGAAGATTGAGGCTAGTAAGATGACCAAGTTTGGAGGTGGTGACTCCAAAGCTTTGGAAACTAAAGCGATGACTGAAGTGTGGTACGTATAATAGAAGAGTTCAAGTGTTCGAGAAGGGCACGACGAGTAAGGAAGGAAGAGAACGTGTGTTATTACGTGGCCAGGTGTGGCGTTGACAACTTGTTAGAGGAACTTTATCGTTATCCGTCTTGAGAAGGAACATTCGGGATGAATGTTTCTAAGGAGGGGAGAATGTTATACCATGTATTTCCAGAGTATGTACGTGAGGACGTACGTAGAAAAGTTTAAGCCTTAAGGTTGGCAAGGTTCGAAATTTGTACACAAGTGCCAAAAAGAATCGTTTTTCGACGAAACGTTTTACAAGACTTGCGAAGGGAAAAATACGGCTATGTCATTTTTAATTTTTGCGGATTTTTCCGAGAGACGAAACATTTTGGACCAACGGGAGGGTGACAAGTGTCACCCTCACATTGGACGTAAGGTTGGGCGGCAAGTGGACGAAAGGGTGGGTCAAAGTTGGTAGGATATTTTGTGTAGTTGGTGTGGTAGATGGATAAGGTCCACATGGTTAAATCCTAGCCCTACACTTGCCTAACACTTGGATTGATCTTGGCCATTGGTTGGCCATTTCTTGACCTATAAATACCCCCCTTAGTTGATGAACTTCTTCATCCAAAAATCATTTTCTAAGTGTTAAAATCCCTCCCCTCTTAGTGAGAGTTCTCGTCCAAAGTCCCCTCCCCCTTGTGAGGCCCTTGGCCGAGAGTACCCCCCCCCCCCCTTGCCTAGTGGTTCTAGCCGAACCTACCCCCCCTCCTAGTTGTGCTAGTTGAAATACACCCCCCCTTTGTGGTATAGAAATACTTCTCCAAGTATTGTTATAATGCCCAAATACCTTGGCCCAAATACCTTGTAGTATTCCCAAGGTTACCTCTATACGAAAAGCCCGGAAAATACCATTATACTTCCTTTAGCCACTAAACGAAACCCTAAGGAAAACCTTCATAGTCGGTTGAAGTGTTAAGTAGAAGTTGCGTAGAGCTTCTAAGGGTTGTTTGGAGCGGATTGGAGCACTCGGAGTAGGAGCTAAACGTCGCTCAGGATCGACATATATACTTGGATAATTTTGGGCTCATCGAGGTAAATACTACTGTCCTTCTATTGTAATTGGGAATTACATACTGTAGTTGTATAGAAATGAATATAAGATTCATAGAAGAGAATTGAACTGTAATAGAAGGATATTACAGAATAGACTTGAACTGAAATCACATCAGAAGAATATTAGAGTAGAAGATTAAACTGTACTTACATAGGACTGTATTTACGGTAGACTTATAACCTTTATTGGTTGACTGTTCTGCGAGTAGCATGAACTACTTGGAAGGTGGACAAGGCTAGCCGGGTTATAGCCATGGAGCGTTTTGCTTATAGTCGATAATCGTCGCGAGGTATGTGATTCTTCCTATACTCTTGAGCATGATATTTTAAAGGAATATATACATAGTACGGTAGACGTACGGGTGTTAACTGAACGTAGTTTTACGGCAATGTCTTTGACTTAAGCCTGAATAATATATATATAGTACGGTAGACGTACGTGTGCTAACTGAACGTAGTTGTACGGCAATGTCTTTTGACTTAAGCCTGAATAATAAGAATCTTGAAGTATTTCAAAAGAATTAAGAAACCTTTTTTTTTTAAAGAAGAGTAATGTTTGGTTTTAAAAGCTTAAGAGTTATACTAGCTTTATGGGGAGTTAGGTATAACGACTTAAGAAAGATAAAAAGGATGGTTTATTAATTTTAGAAGTTAAGAGACTTGATCTTAAAAGATAAGAGACTTGACTTAAATGAATTAATATGAATTTTGTGTGAAACCTCATTCGTGAGTAATGAGTACTTGGTTTTTAAAAGGAATAACGTTTTACTGATTTCGGAAATCAGAATAAGTATCGAACAAACCACTGCAGCGCTAATAAAGGGAAATGTATTGAATAATGAAGTATTATTAAAACCAGTAGAAACCTCCATCTGCATAGAAGCTAAGATGAGACAAAATGATATTACATTTTCTAGATCATGGCTGCTTTAATAAGATTGATTATGAACAAGAATAACCTACTCACATATAAGGCATATGTTTCTCAAACTGTTTAAAAGAGAATTATATTATTAAGGGATTAAAACTATGAACTACGAAACCTTTTCGAAAATGAGAAACTTGAGCATTTGAAATTAGGCAAACTTGAACGTTTGGAAAATAATGTTGTTACTTGATTTTACAAAGGGAAGTGTTTTGGTTTACTTAACAATGTTAGTCACTCTATTTTTATACTACGGGTATCGGGTGACCTTTGTAAAAGAAATGGATCTTTAAAAGGAATTTAACGTACGTAGTACTTTAGGGTTAAAACCCGAACTTTGACATAAAATGAAAGTACCTTGAGTTGTGTATAACTTGCCTATGCTTGTTGTTGTGAAACTTGCCTATGCTTATTGTGATAGCCTTTGTTGTGCAAGATATGTGTTTCTATACTACCGCGTCTCTCGATGGAGGGCCGGTTGACTTGTTGAGAACTTACTTGGACGTCTGGCGTGTGGAAGATTCCACGGGTATGCTTCCATTATTATTGTTACATGGGCATGTCTACACCGATGATGGATTCTGTGGACGTGTGACCATTATGGTTATTTATGGCGAAGTATCGTGACTTACGGTTGTGATCGGGTGCGTAGCCTGTTTACTTGCCCCCGTCAGCTACGTGACGCAGGTGGATCTGGTATAGGTTATTACATTTGCCACGTGTCGACCGCGGCGAAGTATCGTGACTTACGGTTGTGATGGTGCTTAGCGATTCACTTGCCCCGTCGGCCTACGTGGCGCGGAGGAGGCGGTGGAGGCTAGTGCACTTGCCCGCGTGGCGACCGCGAGTCGGTGTTTGGATGGGCCGTGACTTACGGTTGTGATCAGTGCGTGGCGATTCACTTGCCCCGTCAACTCATTGGCGCGAGGAGGAGCTGGTGGAGGCTATTGCACTTGCCACGTGTCAGCTTCATGATTTGGTTGTACATTATTATTGGTACGGTCGGATCTGGTAGTTATACTTGCCCCGTACGGTTTTTACGACACAGGTGGGACCTGGCGTTCATGTATACTCCTTGGTGTTGTTATATCATAGGCTGGCAGTGAGGAAGGAATTCCACGGGCACGAGTGAGGATTTGGAGGGCGTGAGTCCCTGACTTGATATGACTGGTTATATGTTGTGTACTGTAGTTTGGTTATCATACATGTCTCCTGCTTTTTATAGACTATTATGATTTCATTTCTGATATTTTCGTTTCACATACTTGGTACTGTTATGACCTCGGCCTCCTTGAAGTGCGTTCATCTGCATGAGTAAGTGTCGGTTGTCGATCCGACATAGGATCACATTTCAGCGTATTGGGAAGCTCCGTTCCTCCGGAGGCTTATCTTTGGTATGTTACCCTGAGTCTGTAGGTTCGTGTACATTCAGGGGTATGGCGGGGCCCTGTCCCGTCATAGTTGTTGTAAAAATCTTAGAGTGCATGCTTTGTTGTGGGCGGGGTTGTAAGGATTATGCTTGTTCAAATGTCTATATATATATATATGTGTTGAAAAGGCAACCGTTTTGGTTGGCCTATTTTCTTTATCTTGATCCATATCTAAATTGTATGTTTAAGTTTTTATTTCATTGGTTTTTCTCGATGTTGTATCACTAGGGTGCGGGGTAAGGCACGATCACGGGCAGGTTGGGTCGTGACAAAAGTGGTATCGAGCGATTAGTCCTCGGAAAGTGTCTACGAGCGTGTCTAGTAAGTCTTGATTATCGATGTGTTGTGCACCACATCTATAATCGGGAGGTGCGAGGCGTTTAGGATTGGTTTCCATTCTTCTCATTACGAGATCGTGCCTTAGAGCCGTGTGATAAGTTGGACCCTCAGCGTATTTCGTTTTTACGATTATGCCTCCGCAAGGCGAGAAGGAGTGCGAAGTAGAGCGGCGGCGATCTCTGAGACCACATTACTGAGCCTCGATCCGCGATGCAGAGCGGAGAGATGGGTTACAAGGAGTTGGCGATTATTGGCGGGGTTGTGTCGACATGAGATAAGTGGGCCGCGATCGATAGCACGATGGTTCACCCTAGATCGGATAGTTTGAGACTACGGGATTTTACGAGTTGTAGCCCGCGAGTTTTATGGGTCGAGGCGAGGATGATCCGAGGAGTTCATCAGCGATTCTGACGGATCGTGAGAGTGATCGAGGCATCGGAGACCGTCGGTGGTCCTAGGTTCGCGTCGGTGCGTGATACCGCATGATCGGGTTTGATTCGTGGGAGCTGTCGGGGAGAGAATGCACTTAGGCTATATGGGACGAGTTCTCGGAGGCATTTCTTGCACATTTCTTGCCTCGCGGATGAGGAGGGCTCGGTAAACAGATTTTTGGTGTTGCGGCGAGCGGCGTGCGGTTCGGGAGTACAATGTGAGTTCGACTCATTGGCGATGCGTCCGCGTTAGTAGCTAGTATGGAGGATTGAGTGCAACGATATGTTCTGAGGCTCGATGATTACCTAGCGAAAGTTGTTGGTGTAGCTCTTGGTAGGGCATGGACATTGCCGCATGCAGCTTATGCACTTGGATGTGAGGCGGAGAATCGACGGAATGACGAGATCGTGAAGAAGGCGAGCAGCAGGTCCTTTGGTGACTTTCGAGGCGGACCGCCTCGGCAGTGAACGATTATGCGCCTCCGCGATGCAAGTGGTCCCCACCGTCGTCGGGGCGTTTGGGATATTCGAGAGCGGTCGGGGCTCCCGTGTTTGATTTTGAGGTAGAAGTGCTCGCGGATGAGGCCACCGTATCTCGGTGTGGCCTTTGTGGAAAAAGCCCATAGGGAATGTCGTCTTGGTTAGGGAGATTGCGATACTTGCGGCCAGCGGGGCCATTTGGCGAGGCGTCCAGACGGGGTAGCTTGGTGGGATAACAGAACTACTAGATCGATTGCGGGTTCTTCACCTTCCAGCTAGGCGGGATGTTCATACACGGCGAGCCACGGCAGTCGCGGTGGAAGTTCGATTTTAGCGGTCCTTTGAACCGCCTATTTTCAGTATATCCTTAACCTACAGAGACTTGTATGTATTGATGTTATGATGATGTGTTTAGTGTTATGTTCGGATAGCTTTGTGCTAAAATGTGATTTAGAAACACAGTTAGCGAAAAGGGTAAGCGAGGTGAAAATGATGAACCTTAGAATATTACAGTTGAGACCTTAGATGTAAGGCCGTCTTGAGTACAAGATCTTGCGGGTGATCTTTGTCAGAATGTATAAGTATACGTGGAGTAATTGTGGGAAAAATTCCTTGGGTGTTGTAAAATGGAAGTGGTAGCTTTCATGACCTGTATAGGTAAGATTGTTCCGGATCGGGAAACAATAACTTGATGCGTTAAGTGGGTCGGGTTGGGGCCATGTTGCGGGCCAACCCGCGGCTGTTCGAGTGGGGTCGGCTGCAGGTGGTCCCGCCAGGTGGTAGGGTCACGAGGGTGCTAGGCCCAAGTTTAGTTAACCATCGTATGAGTTCGTGGATATGTTCGACCAGAAGCGGATCGTGAAGGCCGGGAATGGCCTTAAGGAAGATTGAGGCTAGTAAGATGACCAAGTTTGGTGGTGACTCCAAAGTTTTGGAAACTAAAGCGATGACTGAATTGTGGTACGTATACTAGAAGAGTTCAAGTGTTCGAGAAGGGCACGACGAGTAAGGAAGGAAGAGAACGTGTGTTATTACGTGGCCAGGTGTGGCGTTGACAACTTGTTAGAGGAACTTTATCGTTATCCGTCTTGAGAAGGAACATTCGGGACGAATGTTTCTAAGGAGGGGAGAATGTTATACCCCGTATTTCCAGAGTATGTACGTGAGGACGTACGTAGAAAAGTTTAAGCCTTAAGGTTGGCAAGGTTCGAAATTTGTACACAAGTGCCAAAAAGAATCGTTTTTCGACGAAACGTTTTACAAGACTTGCGAAGGGAAAAATACGGCTATGTCATTTTTAATTTTTGCGGATTTTTCCGAGAGACGAAACATTTTGGACCAACGGGAGGGTGACAAGTGTCACCCTCACATTGGGCGTGGGTTAGGCAAGTGGACGAAAGGGTGGGTCAAAGTTGGTAGGATATTTTGTGTAGTTGGTGTGGTAGATGGATAAGGTCCATATGGTTAAATCCTAGCCCTACACTTGCCTAACACTTGGATTGATCTTGGCCATTGGTTGGCCATTGCTTGACCTATAAATACCCCCCTTAGTTGATGAACTTCTTCATCCAAAAATCATTTTCTAAGTGTTAAAATCCCTCCCGTCTTAGTGAGAGTTCTCGTCCAAAGTCCCCTCCCCCTTGTGAGGCCCTTGGCGAGTACCCCCCCTTGCCTAGTGGTTCTAGCCGAACCTACCCCCCCCTCCTAGTAGTGCTAGTCGAAATACACCCCCCCTTTGTGGTATAGAAATACTTCTCCAAGTATTGTTATAATGCCCAAATACCTTGGCCCAAATACCTTGTAGTATTCCCAAGGTTACCTCTATACGAAAAGCCCGAAAAATACCATTATACTTCCTTTAGCCACTAAACGAAACCCTAAGGAAAACCTTCATAGTCGGTTGAAGTGTTAAGTAGAAGTTGCGTAGAGCTTCTAAGGGTTGTTTGGAGCGGATTGGAGCACTCGGAGTAGGAGCTAAGCGTCGCTCGGGATCGCATATATACTTGGATAATTTTGGGCTCATCGAGGTAAATACTCTTGTCTTATTGTAATTGGGAATTACATCGTAGTTGTATAGAAATGAATATAAGATTCATAGAAGAGAATTGAAGCTGTAATAGAAGGATATTCTGAGAATAGACTTGAATGAAATCACATGGAAGAATATTAGAGTAGAAGATTAAATCGTACTTACATAGGATTGTATTCTGATGAACTTATAACCTTTATTGGTTGATCTGCGAGTAGCATGAACTATGAACTACTTGGAAGGTGGACAAGGCTAGCGGGTTATAGCCATGGGCGTTTTGCTTATAGTCGATAATCGTCGCGAGGTATGTGATTCTTCATATACTCTTGAGCATGATATTTTAAAGGAATATATACATAGTACGGTAGGCGACGGTGTTAATCGAGCGTAGTTTTACGGCAATGTCTTTTGACTTAAGCACGAATAATATATATATATGTACGGTGAGCGTGCGTGTGCTAAGCGAGCGTAGTTGTACGGCAATGTCTTTTGACTTAAGCCTGAATAATAAGAATCTTGAAGTATTTCAAAAGAATTAAGAAACCTTTTTTTTTGAAAGAAGAGTAATGTTTGGTTTTAAAAGCTTAAGAGTTATACTAGCTTTATGGGGAGTTAGGTATAACGACTTAAGAAAGATAAAAAAGATGGTTTATTAATTTTAGAAGTTAAGAGACTTGATCTTAAAAGATAAGAGACTTGACTTAAATGAATTAATATGAATTTTGTGTGAAACCTCATTCGTGAGTAATGAGTACTTGGTTTTTAAAAGGAATAACGTTTTACTGATTTCGGAAATCAGAATAAGTATCGAACAAATCACTGCAGCGCTAATAAAGGGAAATGTATTGAATAATGAAGTATTATTAAAACCAGTAGAAACCTCCATCTGCATAGAAGCTAAGATGAGACAAAATGATATTACATTTTCTAGATCATGGCTGCTTTAATAAGATTGATTATGAACAAGAATAACCTACTCACATATAAGGCATATGTTTCTCAAACTGTTTAAAAGAGAATTATATTCTTAAGGGATTAAAACTATGAACTACGAAACCTTTTCGAAAATGAGAAACTTGAGCATTTGAAATTAGGCAAACTTGAACGTTTGGAAAATAATGTTGTTACTTGATTTTACAAAGGGAAGTGTTTTGGTTTACTTAACAATGTTAGTCACTCTATTTTTATACTACGGGTATCGGGTGACCTTTGTAAAAGAAATGGATCTTTAAAAGGAATTTAACGTACGTAGTACTTTAGGGTTAAAACCCGGACTTTGACATAAAATGAAAGTACCTTGAGTTGTGTATAACTTGCCTATGCTTGTTGTTGTGAAACTTGCCTATGCTTATTGTGATAGCCTTTGTTGTGCAAGATTTGTGTTTCTATACTACCGCGTCTCTCGATGGAGGGCCGGTTGACTTGTTGAGAACTTACTTGGGCGTCTGGCGGTGTGGAAGATTCCACGGGTATGCTTCCATTATTATTGTTACATGGGCATGTCTACACCGATGATGGATTCTGTGGACGTGTGACCATTATGGTTATTTATGGCGAAGTATCGTGACTTACGGTTGTGATCAGGTGCGTAGCCTGTTTACTTGCCCCCGTTAGCTACGTGACGCAGGTGGATCTGGTATAGGTTATTGCACTTACCACGTGTCAGCTTCGCGGCGAAGTATCGTGACTTACGGTTGTGATCTGGTGCTTAGCCGATTCACTTGCCCCGTCGGCCTACGTGGCGCGAGGAGGAGGCGGTGGAGGCTGGTGCACTTGCCACGTGTCGACCAGCGAGTCGGTGTTTGGATGGAGCCGTGACTTACGGTTGTGATCTGGTGCGTGGCGATTCACTTGCCCCGTCATTTCGTGGCGCGGGAGGAGGCTGGTGGAGGCTATTGCACTTGCCACGTCTCGGCCGTGATATGGTTGTGCAGTATTATTGATGCGGTCGGATCGGTAGTTATACTTGCCGTCACGGTTTTTACGACACAGTGGGACACGGTGTTCATGTATACTCCTTGGTGTTGTTATATCATAGACTGCCGGCAGTGAGGAAGGAATTCCACGGGCACGAGTGAGGATTTGGAGGGCGTGAGTCCCTGACTTGATATGACTGGTTATATGTTGTGTACTGTAGTTTGGTTATCATACATGTCTCCTGCTTTTTATAGACTATTATGATTTCATTTCTGATATTTTGATTTCACATACTTGGTACTGTTATCTTGACCTCCTTCGGGCTGCGTTAAATCCGCAGGTAGAGGTACATCGGTGTCGATCCGACATAGGATCACATTTCAGCGTATTGGGAAGCTCCGTTCCTCCGCAGCTTATCTTTGGTATGTTACCACAGTGCATGTAGGTTCTTGTACATTCGAGGGTATGGCGGGGCCACTGTCAGTCATAGTTGTTGTAAAAATCTTAGAAGTGCAGTATTTGTGGCGAGTTGTAAGGATTATGCTCGTTCAAATGTCTATATATATATATATATGTTGAAAGGCAACCGTTTTGGTTGGCCTATTTTCTTTTATCTTGATCCATATCTAAATTGTATGTTTAAGTTTTTATTTTCGCTGGTTTTTCTCTGATGTTGTATCACTAGGGTGCCCGGGGTAAGGCACCAGTCACGGGCCCGGGTTCGGGTCGTGACAAATACGTCTATCAACTTCTAGCTTTCTAACATAGAATATTCTAAGTGCAAAGTCACTTATTCTACGGAAAATTGGACAGCACTTCCTTTGTTTCTACGTACTTTTCCACCTTTTCAAGGCCCGAATTCAATAACCAATATGCCACATTTAAGGCTCAACACATCAACCAATCAAAGGGGATTACACGCCTTACAGGACGTGTAAAATTCTGCCCCACAATTAATACCAAGTAGTTCAATAGTCAATGCCATTCTCGACTAACATGCAACAATAATGTAAAGTCTTCTCCAATTCTTTTTCAATCCAAGTTGTTAAGTCTAACATGTTATATAGTCGTAAACAACTTTAACAACTATAATTCCTTCTTTATATAACATGCGACGACTAAACTAATAACCAAATTGAATTTCAATCTCAAAGGCTAAACATGCTAGTTTCGGATTAGTGGTTCCAATATCCATAACACTTATCAATCTTCATAATATATCTCATGCTTGTTTATATCCATAACTACAACAATAAGTAATCTTTAATCACTAAGACGACAAGATTGTTACCTTGATAAGCCCTTATATAACTCCAAGATTCAAAGTCGCTCCTTAGCCACTTAGCTCATTTCCTTCACGCTTCAATCCGCTATTTGAAGCCCTTAGAAGTTCATAAACAACTTCCCTTTAATTTCTAATCAAAATCTATGAAAACAACTTAGGTTTTCATCTTACGACTAATGTCAAAACGTAGCTTTTCCGGGATCTTTATATTGAGATATCCTTATAATACCCCTAGGAACCTTGGGTTTAAGTATGGTGAATTATGGACAACAAACAATTTTTTTTTCTTCTTCTATATGAGCTTAGCCGAGAGCTCTCAATGTAGCACACAAGTTTCTTGAAATTTTTTCTAAGTGTTGAGACTTGTCTTGCTATATGGGTGTATATATAATTAAATAGAGGGTCGAGATTAAAACACTTGTGGGGATAAGATGAAGAAGATTAAAATATCAAGTGTCAAGTGGGCTTATTGACTTGGTCAACAATGTCAAGCCTTGACAAATTGGCCTTGTCCATTTCGTCCAAGCCCATAGAGTGGGGGGGGGGGGTGTGACACGTGTCACCATCCCATTCGTCCATAGTGTTTCGTTTCCCGACATTTTCATAATTTCGATAAATTCTACAAGTCTCAAATCTTAACGTCCTGATTTCTTACGTACATTCTTATTTACATGTCCTGGAATTACGGGGTGTAACACTATATTTGACAATGGTCACGTTATACCATTTTAAGGTGTAATTTGGGCGAGATCAAATTTTGGTGCCGTTGTTGGGGAATACGATCTTGAAATTTTCTATTTATAGTATTATTACTTTTCTAAGAACTTTATTTCTAAATTTATATTTACTTATTGTTTTTGTGTTGTAGGTACTATGGCGGAGTTATTCTATGATGAGGAAAACGTAGATATTACCACCTTTGAAAATGTCATTGGGATTCAAGACCATGAACTCCAAGCTTCACGAGGTTTACACATGGGGATGGATGTCCAGAGCATGGTGTAATTCAATAAAGAGGATTCTGAGTGTGGATGTCCCATGGGGATGTGCAAAGACAAAGAGTGTGAAGAAAAGAACATCTCTGAATCGCATATGATGCCATGAATCATGGTTGCGAGCTACGTTTCAAATGCGGAAGAGGTGACTGAAAAACATGACATGCATATCACATATCATGTCATAGACACAATCTGCGATTCGCAGGTCTCCGACAAACCTTGACAATTGGGTGTTTTAGCTATTTTTGAAATTCAAGAGTTCACTTATGGGGCTCTTGTATAATAACTTACTCTAGGACTATAAATAGATCATGGAGGTCATTTCATTGCTTAGCATTTTATGAATTAGAAATATTGTTGTAGTTTTCTCTAGAAAGATACTTGAGAGGCTTTGGATAAGCTCTTGTTGAATCTTGTTTTGGAAAAGGGGGTTGCTTGGGATTCCTTGCAATTCTCTTGAGGTCTTGTTCATAGGTTTAAGTGCTTTTATTTAGTTAATTCAACTGAGGTCCTTTGTTTCATATACTTTGGATTGCTTTTGAGTCGAATTCTTGTGTCTACAAATCTTTTAATTTATTAGTGTTTTCGTTATCTGCCGCAATCTGGTATGAATCAATTGATATTTTCAATTGGTTGAGTGAGCGTACCATCGGTAACTCAAGGTAAATAATATTATTCATGTGAATTTCATTGTATAATACTTAACACTTCAAACCATTTGAATGAGCTTGACATGCTACCAACTAGTGTTGATATTTGTGGTATCAATTGTGTAGTGCTCAATATGAGATTCATATTATGAAAGGTAATGAGGCTTTATTTAAATGAGAAAGAACAGTACAAAAAACTTACTCAAGAAATTATGATTATTATGAATTGTTGGTATCCCGATATAAACAGATAAAGTTATGTTTATGTTTGATTTAGGTCCTCGAATGAATAGCTTGTGTGGCTTATATGATATAACCGAAACTTGTGTGGCGGTTATGGGAATTAGGATTTCGATATAACTGAATGTCTGTGTGGAGGTTATGAGAAGCATTAGTACACCACATTTGCATCATGTATACATTCATTATTGAAGTCGGTGTGGCATGTCTGTGTCACCGTAAATGCCAATATTGAAGCCGGTGTGGCATGTCTGTGTGACCAATAATGAAGCCTGTGTGGCGTGTCTGTGTGACCGAGATAGCCTGATGCCAAGAGGCCAATATCAAAACCTGTGTGGTATGTCTGTGTGATAGATATGGCTTGTCTGTGTGATCGTTATAGCCTGATGCCCACAAAGTCGGTTATGGTAAGGAAGATACCTGTCTGCCATTATTATACTGTATTTGCATTGCATAACATTTAGGCATACGTATTAAGGACTCAGAGGTATTTACTGTTGATCATTTGTTTTTCTCAGATATTGTTATATCCTTGTTATGCTATTATTCATGCCTAATATACTTAGTACATCAGTCGTACTGACGTCTCTTTTATCGGGGGACGCTGTGTTTCATGCCCGCAGGTTCAGTTAAAGAGGGTGACAGTTCACGCTAGTAGGATGTTGGAGCACTCTATTTATTTCGGAGTTGCAGTCTGGTTGTGATACAATATTTTTGCATATGCATATGGGTATAGCGGGGTCCTGTCCCGACCCCTTTGATGTTGCTACTCTTAGAGGCTTGTAGACAAGTGTCCTGTGGATAATGGTCTTGTATGGCATTGTCAGCCTTGGTATGGGTATGTATATGTATAAGATGGTTACCTGATTTTCCATAGTTTTTCTTTCGGCTTAGTCCGTAATTAATTATGATTAGATGTTAAATGTACGAATGGCGGTATCCAGCGGGTGCGATCTGGGTGCCCGTCGCGGCCCTCCGGTTTGGGTCGTGACAAGCAAGATCATTGCCTTCTTCGGATATATGTTGAAATTTCACTCGACATATTTATTGCATTGCTTTGATAACCTCCGCCAGTGTATTAAGTGTTAGGCATATTTTATATGGACTTTTAGAGTCATTTTTAGTTAGTATTTTGCCAATTTTTGTTCAAATATGTGTCGTGTTAGGGTATTTTTCTTTCTTTTGAGTGTTAAAAAGGTAAAATGGCGAAAAAGAACAATAAGTGGGCAGAAAAAGAGGTTCCCGAGCCAAAATTGATGAAAGTTGGCAATCTGGACAAAAGCGAAGCGCGGCCAAGAAGCGGGTAGTGGCGCCCAGATCCGAGAGGCTACAGGAGTTAAGGCGCGCAGCTTAGTCAGCAGGCGGAAAACATGTCGGATCCGAATGGGAATTGGCCAAGGGCAAGGAGGTCCAGGGTACACATTTTTGGAGCATATAAAAAGCCCTTTGGGCAGATTTTTAAGGGTTACTCAACCTTTCTTCACAACACAACATAGTTTTCTTGGAGGCTACAAGATTGGAGACTTGTTTCAAAGTATTTTCTTTTCTTTTCTTTATTTCAATTTAGTTCATGTTGGATATTACTTTGGTTCCTAGCATGTCTATGGTTAGGAGCTAAACTTTTAATTAGGGTTCTCCTTTCGAATCGCTTGAAACTCGTCTTTATGAATTAATGTAGTATTTGGTTTCTTCTTCATATAGTTAAGATTTATTCAATATTTGGTTTGATTGTTTGATAATTAATTGATCACTAGTTATCATCACGTATATGATTTCGAATCGAGATCTGAGAGAGAAGATTTGAATATGCTGTAGTTGAATAGACATAGGTTAAATATCGTGGACGAAAGTACCCCGATACTTGTGTAGCTTCATAGGTTATTGTTCTTAATCCTCCTATGTGGTAAAATCTATCATAGAAATATAGAAGATTTCTGCACTGGGGTTGAGCGTTTATATATCCTAACCGGAATATAAAACAGTCTAGCTAACCTGCTATCTTAAAATAGAAGAAAAACCTTTATTGCTGCATTAAGGATTAAAGTGAGTGGATAGTCGAGGAGATTGGAAGCCCTATTTCCACCATAACTGATTCAAAATAAAGTATTTTAGTTAATTTCTGCAATTACTTCAGTAGTTTATAGATAAAACCAAAACAAAATATCGATAGTCAAATGGATAACTTAGGATAGATGTTTGGTAATTGAAAATCAGTCCCTGAGGAAGATATTCGTTCTTACCAAGACTATATTACTTGAGCGATACGTACACTTGCGTAAAGCATAAACAAAATCGCTAACAAGTTTTTGGCGCCGTTGCCGGGGATTGACGTAGTTTCAATATCAAACTATCTATTCTTAATTTCTAATTTGGTTTTTATTTTTTTTATTTTTATTTTTTATTGGTAGAGCCCTATTGCCTTGATTTGCTTGTTGGCTTTGATCCATCTCAGGGACCCAGAGAACATGGACTACCACTTCTATCAGGGGCAGCAGATTTATCAGCAACAACCTAACCCTCATGTTCCACAGGAAGATCAAAGTGGGTTGCAGACAGTCATACTAATGCTAACTAAGCGCCAGACTCAGTTCATGGAAGAGACAAGAGTGTCCCTCAAAAATTTGGAGACACAAATAGGACAACTTCTTGACATCTTTGAGCAGCAATCTAAAGGAACATACGACAATATTGGGGTGAATCCGAAAGATAATTGTCAGGCCATTGATCTAAGAAATGGCGAACTAGTGGAAACTAGCTCACTACCACCGTGTTCAAAGAAGGAAGACTCAGAAGGCTCTCAGGATTTCCAGCGTCGCGGCTCCAAAGAGCAGGGTCGCTGCGCCGATATATCAGACGACGTAGTGGTTGCTGGAGACCTTCGTCTAAAACAAAGAACACTGCCAGCAGTTTTTGACGCACCCCAGGTGAAGATACCATATCCCCAGAGGCTAAAGACAAGTTTTCTTAACAAATATTTTTCTAAATTTCTGAAAATCTTCAAACAACTGCAAATCAACATTCCATTTGCTGAGGCTCTAGAGCAGATGTCGAGTTATGTAAAGTTCATGAAGGAGATTCTCAGTAAAAAGAGGAGGTTAGATGACCATGAATCAACACTGACTGAGAAATGCAGCGCCATATTACAGAGAAAGCTACCTCAAAAGTTGAAAGATCCGGGGAGTTTCACAATCCCCTGCACCATAGGAAAGTTTGAATGCCAGAGAGCTCTGTGTGATTTGGGGGCAAGTATCAATCCCATGCCCTATTTTGTATTCCGCAAACTTGGAGGAGGGGAAGCAAGGCCAACAAAAATCACCTTGCAGCTAGCTGATCGTTCACTTGTACATCCCAGAGGTATCATAGAAGATGTGTTGGTGAAGGTAGATAAGTTCATTTTCCCCGCTGACTTCATCATTCTGGATATGGAAGAAGACAAACTTGTGTCCCTCATCATTGGCAGGCCATTCTTAGCCACAGGACATGCACTCATCGATGTTCAAAAGGGTGAGTTGAGGCTCAGGGTCTAGGGAGAGGAAGTAATTTTTAATGTATTCAGAGCAACAACCTATCCAAGAGAAAGCGACAACGGTTATTCTATTGATGTGATGGAAATGACAGCTTCAAAGAACAATCTCAGGAATGGGGATGCTCTTGAGTGGGTGATAACACAACGTGACCATGACATGAGTGATGATGCAGAGTTGAGGGAGTATGCGAATTGGATGAATTCTTATGAGCCATGTTATAAGAAGAAATATGAAGGGTTAGGGAAGACGCCAGAAAGATCAGTACCATCCATAGAAAAAGCTCCAGAGTTAGAGTTGAAGACGCTACCAGATCACTTGCACTACCAGTATCTAGGTGAAAATAATACATTGCTGGTAATTATTTCTGCTCAACTATCTAAAGTAGAGACTGAAAAATTATTAAAAGTGTTGCGGGCCCACACGCGTGCTATTGGGTGGACATTAGCAGACATAAGAGGGATAATTCCTTCAACAGTGATGCATAAGATCCGTCTGGAAGATAAGAGCAGTTCTCCATTGAGGCACAGAGGAGACTGAATCCAAACATAAATGAGGTGGTGAGGAAAGAAATCATGAAATGGCTTGATCCTGGGGTGATTTATCCTATTTCTGACAGTGCATGGGTGAGTCCTGTACAAGTGGTGCCAAAGAAGGGTGGTATGACTGTGGTGACCAATGAAAATAATGAGCTCATTCCATCTAGAACAGTTACAGGATGAAGGATTTGCATTGACTACCGCAAGTTGAACAAGGCAACCAGAAAAGACCACTTTCCACTGCCCTAGATCAGATGTTGGACAGGCTCGCATGATACAACTATTATTTCTTTCTAGATGGTTACTCAGGGTATCATCAGATTGCCATATCACCAGAAGATCAGGAAAAGACGACATTCACCTGCCCCTTTGGTACGTTCGCTTTCAGAAGAATGTTATTCGGGCTCTGCAATGCACCTGCTACCTTTCAGCGGTGCATGATGACAATCTTCTCTGACATGGTGGAGAGGACCATAGATATTTTCATGGATGACTTTTCTGTCTTTGGGGCTTCTTTTGATGAGTGTTTGAAGCATTTGGAAGCTGAAATGGTGCGAAGAGTCCAACCTTGTGCTGAACTGGAAGAAGTGTCATTTTATGGTAAAGGAAGGTATTGTCCTTGGCCACAAAATATCCAGCCAAGGCATTGAGGTGGACAGAGCAAAGATTTCAGTAATTGAAAATCTGCGACCTCCAGTGTCAGTAAAAGGAGTTAGAAGTTTCCTTGGGCATGCTGATTTCTATAGAAGATTCATCAAAGACTTCTCAAAAGTTTCGAAACCCCTTTCCACCTTGCTGATGAATGGAGTCGCTTTTGAATTCAATGAGGAATGCATGACCGTTTACAGACACTCAAGGGGAGGCTAATTTCAGCACCTATAGTCATTGCGCCGAACTGGAAGCTCTCATTTGAACTAATGTGTGATGCAAATGATTATGCAGTGGGAGCAATTCTTGGGCAGAGAGTTGATAAGGTATTCAGATCCGTCTACTACACTAGCAAAACTCTTAATGATGCACAATTGAATTATGCCACAATAGAGAAAGAGTTGCTAGCGATAGTATATGCATTTGAGAAGTTCAGGCCATACCTAATTGGGAATAAGGTGATAGTGTACACGACCACTCTGCTATAAAGTACTTGATGACAAAGAAGGATGCAAAACCCCATCTTATCCGATGGGTGATGTTATTACAAGAATTTGACATGGAAATCCGTGATAAGAAGGGAACAGAGAACTTGGTTGTTGACCACCTATCAAGGCTTGAAAACAAGGAGAGTCAGAACACCAAAGATGTGCAGATAAATGATCACTTCCTAGATGAGCAATTGTTTCAGGAAAGCACTGTTTTTAAGTTACACTGGTACGCTGATTTTGTTAATTTTCTTGCAGCCAAGGTACTACCCCCAGGATTGACAAGACAACAGGTGAAAAGGTTCTACTCAGAGGTAAAACACTACTACTGGGAGGAGCCGATTCTCTACAAGCACTGCGCCGGCCAAGTTATTAGGCGTTGTATACTGTTAGCGATTTATCCACACGCTTAAAGTAAGTGCACGTATCGTGACAAGTAATATAGTCTGGGTAAGACCGAATATCGTCCTCAGAGATTAGTGTTCAATTACCAATTTCTATCCTATGGTATCTATTTGGTGATCAATATTTTGATGGTTGTTTGTATCTATGACTACTAAATAATTATAAAAGTTAACTAATTTACTTTACTTAAATCAGATATGGTGAAAATAGGGCTTCCAATCTCCTCAATTATCCGCTCGCTTTAATCTTTAATGCAATGATAAAGCTTATTCTTCTATATTGAGATAGTAGGTTAACTAAGCCGTTTTATATTCCGGTTAGGATATATAAACACTCAACCCCGATGCAGAACCCTTCTATCTTTCGATGATAAGATTTACCCCAAATGAGGATTAAGAACAATAACCTATCAAACAACACAAGTATCGGAGTACTTTCGTCCACGATTTTAACCTATGTTTATTCAACTATAGCATATTCACAATCTCCCCTTTCGGATCTCGATTAGAAATTATATATGTTATGATAATTAGTGATCAATTAATTACCAAGCAATCAAAGCAATTATTGAATAAATCTCAACTATATAAAGAAGAAACCAAAACCATGCATTAAATCATAAAACGAGGTTCAAGTGATTCAAATGGAAAGCCCTAATTAAATTTTAGCTCCTAGTCATAGACATGCTAAGAACTAAAAGATTATCCAACATAAACTGAAAAATAATTAAAGTAAGAAAAAGAATTACTCAAGAACAAGCCTCCAATCTTGAAGCTTTCAAGAACTATGTGTTGTGTAGAGTTAGGGATTGTGGAATCCTTCAAAAATCTGCCCTAAGGCCTTTTTATATCCTCCAAAAACGTTCCCAACTTTTTCCTCTTGGCCTTGGCCCATTCCCATTCGGATTTGGCTGAAAATCCGCGTCGGCGCCACGACCCTGAGACCGGCGCCGTGGCGCCGAAACTCCTGCGGCTCGTCAGATTTTTGGGCGCCGTGGCGCTGCTTTCGCTGATAGAGTGGCGCCACGGCGCCGCCCTGTCCTTCGTCCGGGGTGCCAACTTTTCGTCTCTTTTGGCTCTGGAACCTCTGTTTCTGCCATCTTTTTGCTTCTTTTCGCCAATGTGTCATTTTAAACCACTGTGACTCAAAAGAAAGAAAATATATACTAACATGACACATATTTGTACAAAAATGGGTCAAAGACTAACTATAGATGACTCAAAAGGTGTATATAAAATACGCCTAACAAACACCCCCAAACTTAACATTTGCTCGCCCTCGAGTAAAGATCAGAAATAGAGACAAAGACACGAAGGAAAAGAAAATAAAAGGACTCAAAGACACTGATCAATCTGCTACACAATTGCCACTAGAAAAGTATGAAGGTTAGTAGGATAATATGCAGGAACATATAGCATGCATTTTTAGCATTCTAAAACTCTTACGTCAGATATTTCGCAAATTCAATTCAATCATTCTCAATGGACGTAAGAACACTTAACCTATGCATGTCAACATCAAAATTCTATGTCCTATTTACTTGCTATTCTCCACTAATAATAGGTACACATACTAGAGATCTTCAGGACTTTTCAGGGTTGTAATGTAGGCTTAGGCAGAGGTAGGTAAAAAAATAGGCAGTTAGGCTCAACTTACGTACCATAAGCTTTTTTCTTTCAACTCTTCCCTTTTCTTTTGATTTCCTCTTTAATCTCGTACCTATCTTTCCCCTCTTTTTGTTTCGAAAGAATATGGTGCATGATGAATAACAGACACCCCCAAACTTAGGCTTTTGCCTATTTATTTTATTTTCATTGGGGTGCATAAATTTGTTCACTCTCTTTTCGTCTTTTTTTTCAACACTTTTTATTCCAAACATCTCAAGTTTTCACTTGTGGCACAAAATATGGAATTATAGGGTGTCAAAGAAAGATCTTATTTTTGGCTCAAAGGGGCTGACTACGGATACAATTTTAATGTCAGGGATAGACAATGAATGGTAAGAAAGGGCTAACAAAGAAATGCATGAGTCATATCCCTAACATGTATATCCTAACTATTTCGCCTCAAATAACAAGTAAGCAGACACATGGACTTAATCATTAACAAATGCATAAATCAAGCAAGATACCCCAAATAATTTGATTTCAAGAATTCTTGGCATATCTAACTTTAGCGTTCAAATTTTCTGCTTCTAATTCCATTACATTATCCTACTTTACTTCATTAGGCGTTTCAAGTAACTACAGCATGCATGATCATAAAAAGAAAAAAAAATAGACTAAAAAATAAACTATCAAAAATAAATTAAGAACAAAAATAAACTAAGAACCCCCCCAAAACTTAAATCACACATTGTACCTAATGTGTGCAAGACTAAAAGATAAAAGAAAGATGGGACAACTTACAGACTTGTGGTTTAAAATGGTGGCGGCGGGTAATGCATGGTCCACTGATTGAACCTGGAGCTCAAGTCGTCAACTCTTTGGTACAATTGTTGTTGATCCTGCCTTATATCTTGTTGACCTTGTATCACTGTGTTCAGGCTTTGCATCATCATCCGCTGGTTTATGAGTAATTGCTCCATCATAGGCACTGGAGGTTCCAATTCCAAGGGTTGCTGGTGGCTGCTTCCTGCTTCATACTGAGCCTCTGTCTTAGGCTCGTCCTCATCCATGACAGTCTCTGTTGCTGCTGGTGCCGGTGTTGGAGCTGGAGCTGGAGCTCCTCTCCTCCTAGCTTCTGCTGGAGGGACTGGCTCTAGGAAAGCGTGCATTACCCCATATGTCACAGGATATTGGCCCTTCATATGTATCAGTAACTAAGGTTGGGACTCCATGTCTAGCACATAAAGTGCAAATGAGAGATCCATGTCCTAACCCACCTGTAGTGGTCAATCTGTTGATTTCTCTAATGCTCTGCACTATCTCTTTTCTGACGTCAATAGTCTTCCCCGTCATGATTCCATACACCATTTTTATTATATCTGTCGACACTCTGGTGAAGTGCGCCGATGGAATCAGGCGGGCACTGACGAAGTACAACCAACCCTTGGTTGTTTTGTTGAACTGACATTTGCTCAGTCCCCTTGCTCCATTTCGTGCAATCTCAGTTTCAGCCCCTGGGTAGCATAATATAGCTGCGACGGTATCCCAATCGATGTGGTTGGCATCTCTAGAACAACCTGTGAAATGGTTTCGGTTATAGCCTCGTTCTTCAAAGACTCGCCCTCAATATTTCGTTCACCACCTCAGCCGTCACAGGCACATACTGCCCTCTCACAAAACATCTACCATATGTCTGTTCTGGATAGTTGGCATAGAATTATTTCACCATGATAGTGTTCTGCGGTACTATTTTCTCCAGATTGATGAATCTCTTCCACCCATTTGCCTCTATTGTCGTCTGAATCGGCTCATAGACATCGTCATCCTCAAATGGCTCCCTTTGGTACTCCAGTCCTCTCTCAGGTATCAAGGTTCTAGTACTGAGCTTGTTATAGTTGTCTTCTGCCTTTTTACTAGTGAACCTAGTGGTATCATATTGTGGAACGGAGGTGGATGCAGAAGCTCTTCTTTTTCTGGCAGACATTCTTGAGAAATTCGGGCAGCGTTTCTTTGTTTTTGTGAGGTTGCCCAACAACTCTCAATCACACAATCAACACAGCAGCACAAACATAACAATACACAATATAATTCAACCCCCAACTATACCCCAATCACGAGTACAACACTCCACAACAACTGGCCAACAACAATCTCCCACATACAACACAATACCCAACAATAAATTTCACACCCCCAAGCTTATGAATTACCTCTCTTAATTGCTTTGAAATTTCAAGAAAAATTATGAATGTTACCTTGGAAAGTGTTCTTCACAACTTTTCTTGTTCCTAGTGATGAAATGAAGCAATGGAATGAGGATTGTTGTTTATAATGGTTATGGGTGCAAGGACTTGAAGGAGTTTGGTTGAGATTGGGTGTGGTTTATGGAAGATTTTAGTATGAGAAGTTAATTTCGTGGGTTTTGGAGAGTTTAAGTGTTTTGGGTTTTGTGTGGGAGAAGACAATTCGACTTGGGGCTTTTATTTTTTTTTCAAAATTTTCGTCGCGGCGCCACGACCATGAGATTGGCGCCGTGACGCCCAAACTTCCACAACTGTCTAAACCCAAAATTCGGCGCCATGGCGCCCAAACTTCCGAGACTCTTTGGACTTTCAACGCCACGACTATGGGATTGGCACCGTGGCGCCCAAATTTCTGCATCTCTTCTGATTTTCCATCGTCACGGCCCTGAGATTGGGCTCCATGGCGCTGCACTCTTTTTCCCTCTTTTCGTTTTGTGCTCCACGTTTTTGTCCTTGTACCTAGTATCACAACATCAACAACAATACCAGACGTGAGACTGTTCTAACTAAGCTAAAAATGCATAAATTTAAAACCTTGGGTTGCCTCCCAAGTAGCGCTGTCTTTAACGTCTTGTAGCCGGACGCAAGTTCTTTATCAAGAAGCATGGGGTAATTTAATCCCACAGCCTATCCATTTCATGATCATCTTTCTTTTTAGCCTTCTATTTGTATTTTTCTTTTTTTCCTCAGGAGGATGTTTAGAAATACTTACCTGTGTTGGCGCACTGCTCTCCTTGGTCTTGGCTTGTGTTGGCCCAAATGATGTGTCAGTTGTGCTGACTGTTAGACATTTGCTTATGACTGAAGATTCAATGGAGGGTTTAAATACTTTAAATATCATCTCCTCATCCTCAACTCTCAGTTTTAGCTCGCCCTTTTCCACATCAATCAATGCTCTCCCAGTGGTGAGGAATGGCCGTCCCAAAATAATAGAAATTTCACTGTCTTCCTCCATGTCGAGGATGAGAAAGTCTGCTGGGAAGAAGAACTTCCCCACTTTGATGAGCACGTCTTTAATGATGCCTAAAGGATGCACCACTGATCTGTCCGCTAGCTGTAGATTCACTGTAGTTGGCTTGATCACTCCCAATCCCAGCTTCTTGAATACAGATAGGGGTAACAAGTTTATGCTAGCCCCTAGATCACATAATGCCATGTTGCAAGTCACATTCCCTATCTTGCAAGGTAGGGTGAAACTCTCCGGATCTTTCAACTTTGTGGGCAGTTTTTTTTGCAAAATGGCACTACACTCTTCAGTTAGTGATATGGTCTCATATTCCACTAGTTTCCTCTTCTTTCCAAGGATCTCCTTCATAAATTTGAAGTAGGTAGGCGATTGTTCCAACACTTCAATGAAGGGGATATTGATATGCAATTTCCTGAAAACCTCTAGGAACTTTGAGAATTGCTTATCTTGGGTCTTTCTCTGAAGCCTCTGAGGATAGGAGATCTTCTCTGTGTAATCCCTTATTGGAACTGGTGGAGCCTCCTCTAAAATAGGGCGGTCATCAGTAACCCCATCCTTCTCAATCTCAGCTTCCTTTTCAGTCCCCACTGCAGATTCAGGAGCAACTGGTTTTAACTGCTTCCCACTTCTCAATTGTACTGCCTGACACTGCTCTCTGGGATTTATCTCTGTATTACTAGGAAGAGTGCCCTGTGCCCTGTTATTTGCCATTTTTGCCAGCTGTCCAACTTGGGTTTCCAAGTTCCTTATGGATGACCTTGTCTCTGCCATGAATTGGGTCTATGAATTTGTAAATGTCAACAAGGCTGCTCGCAATTCATCTGGCTTTTCTTGTGGGCAAGGTGCACTGAACTGTTGTGAAGATGAGGCCTGATTAAATGGTTATTGATTCTGGTATTGGTCTCTGTATTGATTCTGCTGCCCCTGGTCACCCCTCCATGAGAAGTTTGGGTGATTCCTCTACCCCAGATTGTAAGTGTTTGAATAAGGGTTGTTCTGGGGCCTCTGGTAATTTCCCACTGCCTGACATTTTACTTGCTCAATAGGGATGTTGTTGGGGTCTGCTGATGGGCACCTATCACAAGTATGAGGACCCCCACAAATCTCAAAATTCATTGGCATCTGAACTGCATTCACTGACACTGTGTTCTGCTGAAGTTGCTTGGTCAAGAGAGCAACCTGTGCATTTAACGTTGTAATGGCATCGATCTCATGAACTCCTATCTCTCTCCTTCCACTTACCCCTCTATCATATGGCATATAGTTATTAGTGGCCATGTCTTCTAGCAAATCATGGGCCTCATGTGCTGTCTTCTTCATGAAGGTTCCACCTGCAGCTGCATCAATGATGGTTCTTGTTGTCCCACTTAGCACATTGTAGAAAACATGGACCAAATTCCATAGTTCAATGCTATGATGCGGACACTTTCTCTGTAGAACTTTAAATCTCTCCCAAGCCTCATAGAGTGACTCCCCATCAGTCTGGTAGAAATTGTCCAGCTCTCCTCTCAGCTTGGCTGCTTTGGAAGGTGGAAAGAACTTTGCCAGGAACTTATGTGCCAGATCCTGCCATGTAAATATAAAATCTGTAGGTAGGGAATTCAACCAAACCTTTGCTCTATCCCTGAGTGAGAAGGGAAAGAGCCTCAACCGGATGGCGTCATCAGTAACACCATTATATTTGAATGTTGCACACAGTTCCAAGAAATTTGCAATGTGCATATGTGGGTCTTCAGATGGTAACCCTCCAAATTGAACTGTATGCTGCACCATGCTCAGGACCACATGCTTTATTTCAAAATTGTTCGCTCCTATTGCTGGGAGCCTTATGCATGCTTGTGCTCCATTCACTCTTGGTAGCACATAGTCTCCCAGACTCTTTTCTGCCTGGACCTGAACTCTTTCCTCTTCATCATTCTGCAACCTTGGGGGTATTCTTTGGTTGGGTTGGTGATCACCCATCTCTTCATTCATCTCATTATTATTCTGTCGATCCCCCATTGCTATTAAGTCCAAGATTCTTTTGTTTCGCCGATTCTACTTGCAAGTCTTCTCGATCTCAGGGTTGAAGGGAACAAGTGTATCTGCTCATCTTCTTCTTCGCATAAACTAGATACCTGAAATAGATCAAAATCAACAAACGGATCACGGCGCACGATTCCACAAATAAAATAAATAAAAGAAAATAAAAAACCAAATTAGAAATTAATAATAGATATATTGATATTGAACTACGCCAATCCCCGGCAACGGCACCAAAAACTTGTTAGCGATTTATCCACACGCTTAACGCAAATGTACGTATCGTGACAAGTAATATAGTCTGGGTAAGACCGAATATCGTCCTCAGGGATTAGTGTTCAATTACCAATTTCTATCTTATGGTATCTATTTGGTGATCGATATTTTGATGGTTGTTTGTATCTATGACTACTAAATAATTATAAAAGTTAACTAATTTACTTTACTTAAATCAGATATGGTGGAAATAGGGCTTCCAATCTCCTCAACTATCCGCTCGCTTTAATATTTAATGCAATGATAAAGGTTCTTCTTCTATATTGAGATAACAGGTTAACTAAGCCGTTTTATATTCCGGTTAGGATATATAAACACTCAACCCCGATGCAGAACCCTTCTATCTTTCGATGATAAGATTTGCCACAAAAGGAGGATTAAGAACAATAACCTATCAAACTACACAAGTATCGGGGTACTTTCGTCCACGATTTTAACATATGTTTATTCAACTATATCATATTCACAATCTCCCCTTTCGGATCTCGATTAGAAATCATATATATGATGATAATTAGTGATCAATTAATTACCAAGCAATCAAAGCAATTATTGAATAAATCTCAACTATATAAAGAAGCAATCAAAACCATACATTAAATCATAAAACGAGGTTCAAGTGATTCGAATGGAAAACCCTAATTAAAGTTTAGCTCCTAGCCATAGACATGCTAAGAACTAAAAGATTATCCAACATAAACTGAAAAATAATTAAAGTAAGAAAAAGAATTACTTAAGAATAAGCCTCCAATCTTGAAGCTTTCAAGAACTATGTGTTGTGTAGAGTTAGGGATTGTGGAACCCTTCAAAAATCTTCCCTAAGACCTTTTTATATCCTCCAAAAACGTTCCCAACTTTTCCCTCTTGGTCTTGGCCCATTCCCATTCAGATTTGGCTGAAAATCCGCGTTGGCGCCACGACCCTGAGACCGGCGCCGTGGCACCACCGAAACTCCTGCGGCTTGTCAGATTTTTAGGCTCTGTGGCGCTGCTTTCGCTGATAGAGTGGCGCCACGGCGCCGCCCTGTCCTTTATCCGGGGTGCAAACTTTTCTTCTCTTTTGGCTCTGGAACCTCTGTTTCTGCCCTCTTTTTGCTTCTTTTCGCCAATGTGCCATTTTAAATCACTGTGACTCAAAAGAAAGAAAATATATACTAATATGACACGTATTTGTACAAAAATGGGCCAAAGACTAACTACATATGACTCAAAAGGTGTATATAAAATACGCCTAACATTTACTAGAAGATGAGATGCACCAGATTCTCACCCATTGTCACACCTTACAATGTGATGGGCATTTTAGAGTATCACGAACAGCCGCCAAAATAATGCAGAGTGGGTTTTACTGGCCATCCCTATTCAACGATACCAACACCTTTGTGAAGGGTTGTGATCGTTATCAACGAACTGGAAACATATCAAGGCGAAATGAAATGCCCTTGAATGGGATCTTGGAAGTGGAGATGTTTGATGTTTGGGGGATCGACTTCATGGGCCCATTCCCGTCATTCTTTGAGAATCAATACATCTTTCTTGCAGTGGATTATGTGTCCAAATGGGTAGAAGCAGTGGCCACCAAATAGAATGACAGTAGAACTGTCCAAAAATTCCTCCAGAAGAACATATTCACAAGGTTTGGTACTCCCAGAACCATCATCAGTGATGAAGGAAGCCATTTTTGCAACAAGTAGCTTGATACGCTACTTTCCCACTATGGAGTCTACCACCATACCACATTGCCCTATCATCCTCAGGCAAATGGGTAGGCCGAAATTTCTAACAGGGAAGTGAAAAACATACTGGAAAAGACAGTGGATGGCTCAAGGAAGAATTGATCTATCAAGTTGGATGACGCACTCTGGGCGTATAGAACGACGTTCAAAACTCTCATTGGAATGTCACCATACCGGCTAGTCTTTGGGAAAGCATGTCATCTGCCAGTGGAGTTAGAACACAAGGCTTATTAGGCAATGAAGAAGCTGAACATGGATGCCAAGGCAACAGGGCAGAAGAGGCTGCTACAGCTGAGTGAGTTAGATGAACTTAGATACAACGCCTATGAGAATGCAAAGATCTACAAGGAAAGAACCAAGGCATGTCATGATAAGAACTTGATCCCAAAAGCCTTCCAATCAGGATAACAAATGCTCTTATTCAACTCAAGATTGCGACTCTTCCCAGGCAAGCTAAAATCTCGATGGTCAGGCCCGTTCACTGTTGAAAGAGGTATTCCCTTATGGTGCAGTTGAAGTAAGAGGAAGAGAGGGAGACCCATTCAAAGTGAACGGACAGAGATTGAAACCTTACTTGATAAATGACATGGAACAAGTGAGCTCTGTGATCCTTCTCAAGCCAATGTAAAGAGGAGTCGGCGTCCGGCTACAAGACGTTAAAGATAGCGCTAGTTGGGAGGCAACCCAACACTTTAGAAATTTTGTTAATTCCTCTCATGAACAGACTCACAATCTTGGAGATCATGGACTAGTAGCAGAAGGGAAAAGAAAAGGGAGCCGCAGGAAAAATGGCACCGTGGAGCCAAAATACAGAGCCGCAACGCCGAAAATCCAGAGAACCTGCAGGAGTTGCAGCGCCGCGGTGCCAAAAATCAAGGTCGCGGCGCCTATCTGAAATGCATTACCCGCTACCGCCACCATTTTAAACCGTAAAGTCTGTAAGTCGTCCCGTCTTTTTTATTTTGAGTCTTGTACACATTAGGGACAATGTGTCATTTAAGTTTGGGTGGGTTCTTAGTCTATTTTGTGTGTCTATTGTGTGTTTTTGTGTCTATTTGATTGTCCTGTTTATGTTTTATATGAGTAAACAAGGCAACATGGCTAACAAGTTTTTGGCTCAGTTGCAAGTGTGTCTGCTCCTCTTCTTTTCAATTTTTTTTTATGATCATGCATGTTGTAGTCACTTAAAACTCCTAGTGAAGTAAGTGGGATAATGTAATGGAATTAGAAGCAAAAATCTGAATGCTTAAGTTAGATATGCCAAGAATTCATGAAATCAAATTACTTGGGGTACATGTGCTTAATTTATGTGTTGTCAATGATAAGGTCTAGGTGTCTGCTTGCTTATTATTTGAGGCGAAATAGTTAGGATGTACATGTTAGGGAGATGACTCAGGCATTTCTTTGTTAGTCATTCTTACCATTCACTGCCTATCCCTGACAATAAATTGCATCCTTAGTCAGCACCTTTGAGCCTAAATTTCTTTCTTTGACACCCTATGATTCCATATTTGTGCCATAAGTGATCATTGAAAACTCTTGGGATGAAAAGTATTAAAAAAGAAACGAAAAAAGAATTGAAAAATTTGATGCACCCCAACGAAGAATATGCAAAAGTCTATGTTTGGGGGTGCCTGTTATTTATAATGTATCTCATTCCCTCAAAATAAAAGAGGGGAAAAATAGGTATGAGATTAAAAAGAAAGTCAAGAAGGAGGAATAAGGAGTTGAATGAAAATGCTTATGGTACGTAATTGAGCTTAAATGTCTATTTTTACCTACCCATGCCTAAGCCTACATTACAACTCTGAAAAGTCCTGAAGATTTCTAGTACGTATGTCTATGATTAGTGGAGAATAACAAGTGAACAGACCATATAATTTTGAAATTGACATGCATAGGTTAGGTATTCATACTTCCATTGAGCATGATTAAAATGAATTTGCGAAATATCTGACATGGAATTTTAGATTGCTGAATTCATGTTATATCTGTTCCTGCATATTATCCCAACTAACATTCATGTTTTTCTAGTGACATTTGTGCAGCAAGTTGATCAGAGTCTTTGAGTCTTTTATTTTCTTTTGTGTCTTTGATTCTGTTTTGATATTTACTCGAGGGCGAGCAAAGATTAAGTTTGGGAGTGTTTGTTAGGCATATTTTATATGTACTTTTAGAGTCATTTTTAGTTCGTATTTTACCCATTTTTGTTCAAATATGTGTCGTGTTAGGATATTTTTCTTTCTTTTGAGTGTTAAAAAGGTAAAGTGGCGAAAAAGAACAATAAGTGGGCAGAAAATGAGGTTACTGTTACACCCCGTATTTACAGGACATGTGTTAAGAACGTACGTAAGAACTCGCAAGTGTTAAAATTTGAGACTGTAAAAAATTTTAACGGAATTATGGAATTGTCGAAAGCGTATTATTGTGATTTAATGGGAGGCGACACGTGTCACCCCCCCTTATGTTGTCTTGGACGAATTGAAGCATGGGCACAATGGTCATTTGACCTTTGGTTGGATGATTTAGTCTTGCAAGTAGTAGCATGAGTAAATTGACTAAGTCAATGACCCCACTTAGTCTTGATATTTAGCTAGAGCTCATCCAAACCACCCAATTGGTTGCATCTTAACCCTCCATGTCCCTATATTTAATACTAGTAGCAAGAGATGACTTAACACTTAGCAAAATTTCACAAAATTGAAGACTACACTAATGGTGCTCTCGGGTTCACCATGGAGAAGAAAGGAAAAATTTTCGTTGCTTGTTCTTTAAGCTCCACATTTTAAACCAAGGTTCTTGAGTGTTATGTAAGTGTATCTCAATAGAAAATCCGGAAAAAGAGAGTTTTCGTAGTAGTCTCAAATCAAAATCCTAGTTGTCTTTCTAGGTTTTGTTTAGAAGTTTGAAGGAAAATTGTTGGGGTTGTTCTAAGGGTCTCAAAGAGCGGATTGAGGTGTCTTGAAGAGGCTCTAGGTTGCTAAGGAGCAACTTCGGTTTTGAAGATTGGATTACAATTCGTGGAGGTATAATCTTGTTCTCTTTAAGTGTTACAAGATTATGTAATTGTTGTTAGCCTTACATTTTTACTAGCATGAAGTATATGTGTTGAAGTTTTATAAGTATTATGGATTGTTGTAGCTTAAAATCCGAAATGACATGTAAGCCATGATTAAGTTGGATTACAATTTAATCGTTGTTAGAATCGTCGCATGTAATTGACTTGAAGATTACGGTTGTTATAATCAAATGCGACTTGATATCATGTGAGGCTACCAATTTGGATTGAAATGGAAATTGGATAAGAATTGGTATTGTTGTATTCTTTATGGCCGAAAATTGGACTAGTAGTTTGTTATTCATTTGTTTTGGACTACCTTATAGATTGTGGTGAGCCAATTGGGGCTGTTTGGTTATTGTATTCGACCTTGAAAAAGGTGGCAAAGTAAGTAGAAACAAAGGAGGTCTTTGTCCCGATTTCGTAGAATTTAGTGACTTAGCACCTAGGATATTCTACGTTGAAGTAAGAGGTTAATAGACATATTGTGACCATTATAGGTTGAAGTACTTTGGAGCATTTTGCTACTTGTCGACATATTGTGACCATTAGAGGTAGTTGTGTGATCTACTCTATGTAGAACTTTTCCTATCTTTGAGCATGACTAGTTGCACGTATGTAGTACGGCAGACGTATAACACCTAGATATCCTTTACTAATTTTATGAATAGCCAAGTCGGGTGAGTTAGGGGATTAACTCAC
Source organism: Przewalskia tangutica (assembly GCA_029844215.1). NCBI lineage: Eukaryota > Viridiplantae > Streptophyta > Magnoliopsida > Solanales > Solanaceae > Przewalskia > Przewalskia tangutica. The sequence goes on from CM056719.1 coordinate 134,510,847, forward strand.
TTCTTTGAAAGAATAAAGGATGTCTTGAGTTTTATTAAGTTAAGGGACTTGAAGAGTTTTAAAGTATGTGATACTTGTTCCGTTTTAAACGTATAAGTCCCTTGGATAGGAAATTGTTTTTGGCTAAGATATAAAGTGAATATAACGGCTTTATGGGAAGTTAGTTATATTTGCTTTATGGAAAGATAAATGAATTGATTTTAGTGAAAAGGCAACTTGTTTTTAAGGCATTAATTGCCTAAGGTTTTATATAAAATGAGTCACTTGTTTTCTAAAGGTTAAGAGACTAGTAGTATGTTTGAAAGGTATGAGAATTGATTTGAAAGTATTTAATACTTGGTTTCAAAAAGTAGAAGTCTCTTGGTTATAAAAGGAACGTGTTGGTCTAAACCATAAAGGGTTATAACGGCTTTATGGGAAGTTGGTTATAACGGCTTTATGGAAGGTTAAGAGAATAGTTTTCTCTAATAAAGTAATCAAAGAAATAACTTGTATTAAGGAACGGCAAATTGGTTTAAAGGTACCAATTGCTTAAGGTTTTTAATAAAAGAAGTCACTTGATTTAGAAGTCGGTATTTGCATTTCTAAAAAGGTATTGTGACTTGTCTTGAAGGTGAATAGGACTTGATACTACGGTGTTAGTATCTTGGAGCTTTACATAGAAAGGAGTCTTTTATAAAAGAATACGTATGTAGTACTTTGGCTTGATAAATTGAGAATTTGTCTAAGTGTGCCTTGATAAGTACTTTGACTTGTTAAAAGAGAATTATTCTATGTATGCCTTGATTAGTACTTTGGCTTGATAAATTGAGAATTTGTCTAAGTGTGCCTTGATAAGTACTTTGACTTGTTAAAAGAGAATTATTCTATGTATGCCTTGATTAGTACTTTGGCTTGATAAATTGAGAATTTGTCTAAGTGTGCCTTGATAAGTACTTTGACTTGTTAAAAGAGAATTATTCTATGTATGCCTTGATTAGTACTTTGGCTTGATAAATTGAGAATTTGTCTAAGTGTGCCTTGATAAGTACTTTGACTTGTTAAAAGAGAATTATTCTATGTATGCCTTGATTAGTACTTTGGCTTGATAAATTGAGAATTTGTCTAAGTGTGCCTTGATAAGTACTTTGACTTGTTAAAAGAGAATTATTCTATGTATGCCTTGATTAGTACTTTGGCTTGATAAATTGAGAATTTGTCTAAGTGTGCCTTGATAAGTACTTTGACTTGTTAAAAGAGAATTATTCTATGTATGCCTTGATTAGTACTTTGGCTTGATAAAATGAGAATTATCCTATGTGTGCCTTGATAAGTACTTTGGCTTGGTTAATTGAGAACTTGCCTATATGTGCTGGTAATAGCCTTTGAGTGCAAGTATTATGTTTTATTAAGTTGTCGCGACTCGGTTGAAGGGTCGGATGTCTTGTCAGAAGTTACCGACGCGGTGATGCGGTGATGGATTCCACGGTATGCTTGCTACTTGTAGTACTTGGGTTAAATTCGGATTTTTATAAGACATGGTAGTGCTTATGTCTTGTTGATGGTCGGTCGAGATAGGTAAGAGTATAAATGGCGGGCAAGCCCCAAGACGTTGTACCACCTTCTCCGGGTAAGAGTATAAGTGAGGGTAAACCCCAAGACGTTGTACCACCCGCTTTATGTGTTGATTGTCGGCCGAGATAGGGTAAGAGTATAAATGAGGGCAAGCCCCAAGACGTTGTACCACCTTCTCGTGGTAAGAGTATAAATGGCGGGCAAGCCCCAAGACGTTATACCCCGCTTACCACCTCCTCCAGGTAAGAGTATAAATGGCGGCAAGCCCCAAGACGCTATACCACCTGTTTTGATTGGTATTATGGGCGTGAGACCCATGGTTATGTTTTACACTTATAGCTGTCGACAGTGATGTGAGATTCCACGGGCAGGAGATATATGTATGTATTGTGTATGTACGCCAGTGAGGTGGGATGCCACGCGCGTCACGTGGTTATATTTTACACTTATAGTTGTTGATGGATTGGTATTCCACGCACACTTTGCTATTTGTGTGACTTGATCGCGTCCCAGATTGGGCCGGGTAGTATATGTGTCCCTCTGTAATGGGCCGGACTATGTTATGAAAGATAAGTAAGTTAGATAGAGATGAACTTAATGACTTCTCCTAAGTAAGTACGTAAGATATGGCTATAACTCTTAACGGAATGTAAAAGATATTGATGTGAAATTAAGTTCATAAGTGGTAATGACACGACAGGATCTGGTATGTATTTTTATACTTGTCCTTGTCATTCTTTTGTACGATGATCTTCTTATCGCACGTTATTTCATTCCATATTCGTACTGTTGTTATCGACTTCTTCGGGGCTGCGTTAAATGCCCGCAGTTTTAGGTACCTGTTGGTGATCCTTGCTTAGGATCTCGGTTGAGTTTTGAGAGATAGCTCCACTTGCTCCGGAGGCTTATCTTTTGGAACTGTTTTCCCTGAGGTAGAAGATTCATGTATATTCAGGGGTATGGCGGGGCCCTGTACCGCCACAGTTGTTATTCCTAGAGGTGCAGTAGTCACATATTGTGGGTCGGTTTGTAAAGGAAATGAGGCAACTGCTTCATTTATGTATGTACGTTCAGGAAGTTAGCCCTATCGGCTAACCTGTTGTTTTATTACTGTTGTTTTTATTTTATAAGTTTCATGTATGTTCCGCTGATTTTCTCTGATGTTTACCTGTAAGGGTGCCCAGGTAGGGCACCAGTCGCGGTCCCGGGGTCGGGTCGTGACAAAAGTGGTATCAGAGCAGTTAGTCCTCGGAAAGTGTCTACGCAGTGTCTAGTAGAGTCTTGATTATCGGTGTGTTGTGCACCACATCTATAATCGGAGGCAGGACATTTAGGATTGGTTTCCATTCTTCTCACTCTGAGATCGTGCGATAGAGCTGTATTGTTAGGGTCGTCCCTCCCTAACGAGTTATGTTGATTGCAGCTACGAGAAAGGCAGCAGTGACCCAGGAATGACTATGTGGATTGCGCATCCAGGTTGGTAATGATTACAATATAGTTGGTATTGTGACATACATCTATACGGAGTTATGTATGAGGGTCAGACGCGTGTTGCCTAGAATGATTTTAGATTACCAGGAATTGGTAAAGACTAACTAGATCGGGAAGGTATGGAATAGTTAATGAATTTTCGCCAGTTTTGTGTTTTATTTGAGATAATTGGGAAAGGATGAAGTATGCGATAGGGTAGTGAACCCTAAGAAGCCATATTAAGGAACCTAACGGAATGTCATGTTGATAGATTAAGGCTGCGTAGTAGGCTTAAGAGAATTGTGCGGATGAGGTCCGGTATAGAGTAAGTAATGGTTGTTGTGATCGAGACAACATGGTTATGGTTTTATGAGAAGTTTTGTACCGTTCTTGGGGGATTGATAAGGTAGGCTTGGGCGTGGAGTGCGAGCCTAAGAATATTGATTCTGCGAGACCTTAGGTATATAAGGCTTTCTCGTGATAAGATTTATTATAGACCAAGAATAAGAGTTAAGTGCGACGTTGAGTCGGGTTGAGGACTGTTGCGGGTCTCCATGGCTGGAATGGAGTGGTATCGGTTGGTAGTAGTTCGCCACGTGGCGAGTCACGAGGCGCAATGCCCAAGTCTAGTTAGTTGTTTCTGGGTTCGTGGACACGTTCCACGGAACAGTCGTGGCGGAAATGGCCTTATTTTGTTTTATAGAGTGATTCCAAAGATTAGAGGCCAAAAATTGGTCTGGAAGTTATGTATGTATGTTAGAAGGAGTTGGAAGTACGAAAAGGTAATCTCTTTTGGGCTTATGATGGGCGGATGTGCGTGTGCAGTATTAGGGCCATGTGTGGCATTATTAGTATGTCGGGGTTGTGAAAGGAAACTATGTCGCTAATTATAAAGATTGACTCCGAAAGAACATTCGAGGACGAATGTTTCTAAGGGGGGGAGAATGTTACACCCCGTATTTACGGGGCGTGTGTTAGAGCGTGCGTAAGAACTCGCAAGTGTTAAAATTTGAGACTGTAAAATTTTTTAACGGAATTATGGAATTGTCGGAAAACGTATTATTGTGACGAATGGGAGGGCGACACGTGTCACCCCCCCTTATGTTGTCTTGGACGAATTGAAGCATGGGCCTGATGGTCATTTGACCTTTGGTTGGATGATTTAGTCTTGCAAGTAGTAGCATGAGTAAATTGACTAAGTCAATGACCCACTTAGTCTTGATATTTAGCTAGAGCTCATCCAAACCACCCAATTGGTTGCATCTTAACCCTCCATGTCCCTATATTTAATACTAGTAGCAAGAGATGACTTAACACTTAGCAAAATTTCACAAAATTGAAGACTACACTAATGGTGCTCTCGGGTTCACCATGGAGAAGAAAGGAAAAATTTTCGTTGCTTGTTCTTTAAGCTCCACATTTTAAACCAAGGTTCTTGAGTGTTATGTAAGTGTATCTCAATAGAAAAATCCGGAAAAATAGAGTTTCGTAGTAGTCTCAAGCAAAAACCTAGTTGTCTTTCTAGGTTTTGTTTAGAAGTTGAAGGAAAATTGTTGGGGTTGTTCTAAGGGTCTCAAAGAGCGGATTGAGGTGTCTTGAAGAGGCTCTAGGTTGCTAAGGAGCAACCGGTTTGAAGATTGGATTACAATTCGTGGAGGTATAATCTTGTTCTCTTTAAGTGTTACAAGATTATGTAATTGTTGTTAGCCTTACATTTTACTAGCATGAAGTATATGTGTTGAAGTTTTATAAGTATTATGGATTGTTGTAGCTTAAAATCCGAAATGACATGTAAGCCATGATTAAGTTGGATTACAATTTAATCGTTGTTAGAATCGTCGCATGTAATTGACTTGAAGATTACGGTTGTTATAATCAAATGCGACTTGATATCATGAGGCTACCAATTTGGATTGAAATGGAAATTGGATAAGAATTGGTATTGTTGTATTCTTTATGGCGAAAATTGGACTAGTAGTTTGTTATTCATTTGTTTTGGACTACCTTATAGATTGTGGTGAGCGATTGGGGCTGTTTGGTTATTGTATTCGACCTTGAAAAGGTGGCAAAGTAAGTAGAAACAAAGGAGGTCTTGTCCGATTTCGTAGAATTTAGTGACTTAGCACCTAGGATATTCTACGTTGAAGTAAGAGGTTAATAGACATATTGTGACCATTATAGGTTGAAGTACTTTGGAGCATTTTGCTCTTGTCGACATATTGTGACCATTAGAGGTAGTTGTGTGATCTACTCTATGTAGAACTTTTCCTATCTTTGAGCATGACTAGTTGCACGTATGTAGTGCGGCGGACGTATAACACCTAGATATCCTTTACTAATTTTATGAATAGCCAAGTCGGGTGAGTTGGGGATTAACTCACTTTGAAAGAATAAAGGATGTCTTGAGTTTTATTAAGTTAAGGGACTTGAAGAGTTTTAAAGTATGTGATACTTGTTCCGTTTTAAGCGTATAAGTCCTTGGATAGGAAATTGTTTTTGGCTAAGATATAAAGTGAATATAACGGCTTTATGGGAAGTTAGTTATATTTGCTTTATGGAAAGATAAATGAATTGATTTTAGTGAAAAGGCAACTTGTTTTTAAGGCATTAATTGCCTAAGGTTTTATATAAAATGAGTCACTTGTTTTCTAAAGGTTAAGAGACTAGTAGTATGTTTGAAAGGTATGAGAATTGATTTGAAAGTATTTAATACTTGGTTTCAAAAAGTAGAAGTCTCTTGGTTATAAAAGGCGTGTTGGTCTAAACCATAAAGGGTTATAACGGCTTTATGGGAAGTTGGTTATAACGGCTTTATGGAAGGTTAAGAGAATAGTTTTCTCTAATAAAGTAATCAAAGAAATAACTTGTATTAAGGAGCGGCAAATTGGTTTAAAGGTACCAATTGCTTAAGGTTTTAATAAAAGAAGTCACTTGATTTAGAAGCGGTATTTGTATTTCTAAAAAGGTATTGTGACTTGTCTTGAAAGGTGAATAGGACTTGATACTACGGGTGTTAGTATCTTGGAGCTTTACATAGAAGGAGTCTTTTATAAAGAGATATGCGTATGTAGTACTTTGGCTTGATAAATTGAGAATTTGTCTAAGTGTGCCTTGATAAGTACTTTGACTTGTTAAAAGAGAATTATTCTATGTATGCCTTGATTAGTACTTTGGCTTGATAAATTGAGAATTTGTCTAAGTGTGCCTTGATAAGTACTTTGACTTGTTAAAAGAGAATTATTCTATGTATGCCTTGATTAGTACTTTGGCTTGATAAATTGAGAATTTGTCTAAGTGTGCCTTGATAAGTACTTTGACTTGTTAAAGAGAATTATTCTATGTATGCCTTGATTAGTACTTTGGCTTGATAAATTGAGAATTTGTCTAAGTGTGCCTTGATAAGTACTTTGACTTGTTAAAGAGAATTATTCTATGTATGCCTTGATTAGTACTTTGGCTTGATAAATTGAGAATTTGTCTAAGTGTGCCTTGATAAGTACTTTGACTTGTTAAAGAGAATTATTCTATGTATGCCTTGATTAGTACTTTGGCTTGATAAATTGAGAATTTGTCTAAGTGTGCCTTGATAAGTACTTTGACTTGTTAAAAGAGAATTATTCTATGTATGCCTTGATTAGTACTTTGGCTTGATAAAATGAGAATTATCCTATGTGTGCCTTGATAAGTACTTTGGCTTGGTTAATTGAGAACTTGCCTATATGTCTGGTAATAGCCTTTGAGTGCAAGTATTATGTTTTATTAAGTTGTCGCGACTCTCGGTTGAAGGGTCGGATGTCTTGTTGTAGATTCTTGGGACGTCTGAAGCGGTGATGTGGGATTCCACGGGTATCTTAGATTACTTGTAGTACTTGGGTTAAATTCGGATTTTTATAGAAGACATGGTAGTGCTTATGTCTTGTTGATGGTCGGTCGAGATAGGGTAAGAGTATAAATGAGGGCAAGCCCCAGGCGTTGTACCACCTACTCCAGGGTAAGAGTATAAGTGAGGGTAAACCCCGAGACGTTGTACCACCCGCTTTATGTGTTGATTGTCGGCCGGTTGAGATAGGGTAGAGTATAAATGAGGGCAAGCCCAGGCGTTGTACCACCTTCTCGGGGTAAGAGTATAAATGAGGCAAGCCCCAAGGCGTTATACCCCGCACACCCTCCTCGGTAAGAGTATAAATGAGGCAAGCCCAGACGCTATACCACTGTTTTGATTGGTATTATGGGCGTGAGACCCATGGTTATATTTTACACTTATAGGTATCGGCGGTGATGTGGGATTCCAGGCGGGAGATATATGTATGTATTGTGTATGTGTGCGCCCGGCGGTGAGGTGGGATGCCACGGGCGCGTCACGTGGTTATATTTACACTTATAGTGTTGGCGGTGATGGGGTATTCCACGGGCACACTTTGCTATTTGTGTGACTTGATCGCGTCCCAGTTGGGCGGGTAGTATATGTGTCCCTACGTAATGGGCGGACTATGTTATGAAAGATAAGTAAGTTAGATAGAGATGAACTTAATGACTTCTCCTAAGTAAATACGTAAGATATGGCTATAACTCTTAACGGAATGTAAAAGATATTGATGTGAAATTAAGTTCATAAGTGGTAATGACACGGCGAGGATGCGGTATGTATTTTTATACTTGTCCTTGTCATTCTTTTGTCTGATTATGATCATTTCTTGTCGTTATTTACATTCCATATTAAATTTTGTTATGCGACCCCGCCCGGAAGTGCGTTAATGCCGCGAGTTTTAGGTACCAGGTTGGTGATCCTTGCTCTTAGGATCTCGGTTGATTTTGAGAAAGCTCCACTTGCTCGGAGGCTTATCTCTTGGAGCAGTTTTCCACGAGTAGAAGATTCATGTATATTGAGGTATGGCGGGGCCTGTCCGCCAGTTATTATTCTAAGTGCGTAGTCACATGTGTGGGTCGGTTTGTAAAGAAATGAGGCAAGCGCTTCATTTATGTATGCGTTCGGGAAGGTAGCCTGTCGGCTAACTTTGTTGTTTTATTCTTGTTGTTTTTATTTTATAAGTTTCATGTATGTTCCGCTGATTTTCTCGATGTTTACTGTAAAGGTGCCTGGGTAGGACACGATCGCGATCCCGGGTCGGTCGTGGCGATTCTGAAACCAAAATTGTGAAAGTTGACAATCCGGACAAAGCGAAGCGAGCCACGACGCGAAAGCGGTCGTGGCTCCCAAAGATCTGAGGCTCTGAGAGTTAAAGCGCGCGGCTGATCAGCGAGCGCAAAAATCGGATCCGAATGGGAATTGGCCAAGGGCAAGGAGGTCCAGGGTACACATTTTTTGAGCATATAAAAATCCCTTTGGGCAGATTTTTTAAGGGTTACTCAACATTTCTTCACAACACAACATAGTTTTCTTGGAGGCTACAAGATTGGAGACTTGTTTCAAAGTATTTTCTTTTCTTTGCTTTATTTCAATTTAGTTCATGTTGAATATTACTTTGGTTCTTAGCATGTATATGGCTAGGAGCTAAACGTTTAATTAGGGTTCTCCTTTCGATTCACTTGAAACTCGTCTTTATGAATTAATGCAGTATTTGGTTTCTTCTTCATATAGTTAAGATTTATTCAATATTTGGTTTGATTGTTTGATAATTAATTGATCACTAGTTATCATCACGTATATGATTTTGAATCGAGATCCGAGAGGAGAGATTTGAATATGCTGTAGTTGAATAGACATAGGTTAACAATCATGGACGAAAGTACCCAGATACTTGTGTAGCTTCATAAGTTATTGTTCTTAATCCTCCTATGTAGTAAAATTTATCATAGAAATATAGAAGATTTCTGCACTGGGGTTGAGCGTTTATACCTAACCGAAATATAAAACAGTCTAGCTAACATGCTATCTTAAAATAGAAGAAAAACTATTATTGCTGCATTAAGGATTAAAGCGAGTGGATAGTCGAGGAGATTGGAAGCCCTATTTCCACCATAACTGATTCAAATAAAGTATTTTAGTTAATTTTTGCAATTACTTCAGTAGTTTATAGATAAAATCAAAACAAAATATCGATAGTCAAATATATAATAACTTAGGATAGATGTTTGGTAATTGAAAACCAGTTCCTGAGGACGATATTCGGTCTTACCAAGACTATATTACTTGAGCGATACATATACTTGCGTAAAGCATAAGCAAAAGCGCTAACAATAAGCTACCAAGGTACATGTAGGTGTTTACGTCGGGTTCGTATACGCAGCGGAATTTGAAAATTTATATTTCAAATCCGACATAAGCGGTCAAACTGAAGTATGAATAGTAATGTAAGAAGCACAAAGCGTAATGTAATAACTTCGACAGAAGACTTACATTGTGTAGTTAGCAATCCGCGAATCTGAGGCTTTGTGTAGTCCGAGGGTGCACACGCAAACGTCCCTCGATTTGCAACTTCTGGAAAACTTTGATGTAATTGCAAAGTCTGGAATGCTAGGGATTCCGACAGAGCTTTAGAAGAGATTTGTCTCTTGCAATTGGTGTATTTGAAATGGGAGGGGAACTCCTCCATTTATAGTTGCATAAGGATAGACTAGGGTTCCTATGGGCCAGGCCCAGCAGATAAGTCAGCAAAAGTGGGCCAGTCCGAATTCACTGGACGCATGTCGGCACCGCTGTCCTGAGTAAGAGGCAATGCGGTGCCTACACAAATTTTGGCACCGACGTCCTGAATCCAAGGCACCGCGGTCCTGTCCCAATTTTCTGTCTTGCTCCCACTTCCAATGTCCCGGTTATCAACCGAACATATATAATCTCCTTCTAATTACATCCTTCAATCGACGGAACATTTGACTCAGTGTTACCCTTCATGCCTTTACATATCGTCACTAATTACATTAGGATCTTCACTGAACTCCTAGACTGCGCCGGAAGACGAACCCAATATGTAAAGTTTAGCTACACGAAACATGTGAACTGAACCTATATGTGGGAAGATAAAATCATTTCATTCATGACACAATCAATCAAGCTTAGGATTTGTCAAGTGTCTATCCAAATGGCTTGATTATTATAACTCATATATATTAGTTGACAACAGGACCATGTCACGGACATGTCCATTGCATTGGCCAATGAATTAGTCAACCTAATACCATATGAGTATCTGAGTGTTCACTTGAATATACATTCAAGGAATGGATCCTAATCTTGGCTCACATACCACCTTTAATCTACTTCGTAATGCACCCAAAACAAGTCTTGTCTTAACCTATAAGGCATTTGAGCTTAGGACAGGATCAAAGTACATTACTCAGTAAACAAGGTGATATTGACCTCAAGTCTAAGGACTTCTATCTCCCACATGCCAATGACATTATAGACATATAACAAATAGTGCATCAGCAGGGTATACCAATACTTCAACAAATATCCATGTGTCCATCACGAGTTGCCATAACTCGTAGCAAGTGAGACATACTATATCCCCTAAGGATATGATGCAGACCACATGTCGACGTATCACATATCATTGATATTCCAATCTCGATGATCATTAGTCGAGGTAATTTAAGAGTTACGTTATAACATTAATTCTCACATCATTAATAAACACGTAAAATGTATGGATGCATTTATAGAATATTATAAACAATCAATTAATAATTCAACAAATGCAAATGTCATAATATTAATCATTAATATAAATACGAATGTGTATAAAGTACATTGTGTCCTAATACATCTTGGCCTAGAGCCATTCACCAACATATCTAATACCCATATTCTCAAAATGACCATTATGCTTCACCAAGCTTAAAGGTTTAGTAAACGGGTCTGTCAGATTATTGTTTGTGGGAATATAATCTATCTTAATATGGCACTTTCTTGGTACATGCTTGTTTATGTTAGTTGATCTTGGTTCCTTTGCCTGTGCAATTGCACTAGTGTTGTCACAATAAATAGTTATTGGACAACTAGCACTCAGAACAACCCCTAGTTCCTTAAGGAACTCAGAAATCGCGACAGCTTCCTTAGCAGCTTCCGATCCAACAATGTACTCTGCATTAGTAGTCGAGTCTGCAGTAGTAGCTTGTTTGGAACTCTTCCAGCTCACTGCTCCTCTATTGAAAATGAACGTGTAACCAGACTAAGATTTGAAATCATCAACATCTGTCTGGAAACTAGCAACGGTATACCCAGTGGCAACCAGCTCATTACTTCCACCATAGACTAAGAAGTAATCTTTAGTACGTCTGAGGTACTTGAGAATACTCTTGACTGCTTTTCAGTGTTCATCGCCAGGATTCTGTTGGAACTTGCAAGTCATACTAAGTGCAAAGGCCACATCTGACCTAGTACAAGTCATGGCATACATGATCGATCCTATAGCCGAAGCATTCATGCGCTCAAGTTCTACAACACTAGAAGGGCAACCCATTTTAGTAACTTGATGCCTTGACCCATTGGAAGACCGCCTTTCTTGGAATTCTCCATTGAAAAGCGTCTAAGCACTTTGTCTATGTAGATTGACTGTGACAACCCGAATAATTTATTAGGTCTATCGCTATAGATCCTAATTCCCAGAATGTAGCAGACTTCACCTAAATCCTTCATCATGAAGGTTTTGGACAACCAATCCTTAACTGACTGCATAAGGGCCCTATTGTCTAACATTATCAATATGTCATCAACATATATAATAGTGAAGACAACATCCTCGCCCTTGCGTTTGAAATAAACACAAGGATCTTCTCTGCTTCTGACGAAATCAAAAGATTTGATAGCATTGTCAAAGCAAATGTTCCAACTCCTATAGACTTGCTTAAGCCCATAAATAGACTTCTGTAGCCTGCACACAACATTTGGTCTGGACTCACACGAAAAACCCTCGGATTATTTCATATACACTTCCTCAATTTGATTACCATTGAGGAATGTCGTTTTGACGTCCATCTGCCAGATGTCATAATCATAGTGTGCAGCTACTGCAAGCAAAATCCGAATGGACTTTATCTTAGCCACTGGTGAAAATGTTTCATCATAATCCACACCAGGACACTGAGTAAAACCTTTAGCCACTAGTCTAGTTTTATAAGTCTGAATCTTGCCAGATGCATCAATCTTCTTCTTGAAGACCCATTTGCATCCTATGAGTTTAACCCCATTTGGAAAATCAACCAAGTTTCACACCTGATTGATATACATAGATTCGGATTTCATGGCTTCTTGCCATCTTTTCGAATCAATGTCTAGCATTGCTTCGTTATAGGATCTAGGCTCGTCATCATCTGGAATATCTAGCTCATTTTGTGTTTCCACAAGTAGATTTAGTCTTTCCGGAGAACGATGAGATCTAGTAGACCTACGAAGTTGATTGTCTTGCAGTTCAGTTACAAGTAAGTTCTGACTGTGAGTAGGTTCTTGTATGTTGGTCGATCCACCAACATTGGAGCTTTCAGGAATATCATTTTCATGTCTTTCTTGAATGGGATGAAATGCAACTGGTGCACTTGTTCCCAAGGTCTGTGCCGAAAGATCTTGCATTTCTGTATTATTCCTCGTAGCACTCCCACTGGCAGAAGGGGGTACCCTAAATACCCAATCTTCGCCAAAAGCTCCCACTGAATTATTGCCTTCATCATCGGGAAAGGATTCAACCTCTATATTACCTTGTTCTTAAATTTCTTCAAGTTCTATCTCCGTGCAACTCTCATCCTTGTAGACATATTCATCTTCAAGGAAAGTTGCGTTCCTATAAACAAATATCTTATGTTTTCCAAGAAGATAGAAATAGTATCTCTTAGTTTCATTTGGATACCCAACAAAGTAACATTTCTCACTTTTAGATTCCAACTTATCAGTGATCAACTTCTTGACATATGCAGGACACCCCAGGGCCTCATGTGTCTAAGTGATGTCTTCTCGCCACACCATACCTCATATGGTGTCTTTTCGACTGATTTAGATGGAACGCTGTTCAGAACATATATTGAGGTCAAAATAGCGTATTCCCAAAGGTATGTAGGAAGAGCTGAAAAGCTCATCATGGAATGAATCATGTCAAGCAAGGTTCGGTTTCTCCTCTCGGTAACATCATTCATCTGTGGTGTTCCAGGAGGTGTCCATTCGGAATGAACTCCATAAAGCTTTAAGTAGTCAAAAAATTCTTTACTTAAATATTCATCCCCACGATCAGATCGGAGAGTCTTGATACTCTTAGAGAGCTATTTCTCAGCTTCACACTTAAACTCTTTAAACCTCTCAAAGGCCTCGGATTTGTGTCTCATAAGATATACATATCCATACCTTGATAAGTCGTCTATGAAAGTAATGAAGTAAGAGAAACCTTCTCTAGCTTGAGTTGAAAATGGTCCACATACGTCCGTATATACCAACTCAAGCACCTCCTTGGCACGGATCCCCTTTCCAGAAAGAGGTTTAATGGTCATATTACCCTTCAAATAGGATTCACAATTACCATAAGATTGTAAGTCAAATGGTTCGAGGTAATTTAATTTCCTCAACCGTTCTATCCTTGTTTGATTGATATGACCAGGTCTGCAATGCCACAAGTAGGTAGAATTTCTTTCATTTAACTTTGCTCTTTTATTTTGTACATTGAAAATTTCTGCGGCATTTTAATGTATACACTCCATTCACTAGAGGCGCAATTCCATACATAAAATCATCAAAAGTAAAAACCATATTGCCATTAGACGTGTTTGAGGGAAAACCCTCTGAATCAAGTACATGAATGGAAATAATATTCCTTGTTAAAGAAGGAACATAATAATAATCATTTAACATCAAAACTTTGTCGAAAGGTAAATCTATCCTATAAGTTCCCACACGCTCAGCAGCAACTCGTGCTCCGTTTCCGACGTGCAGGTCCACCTCTCGAGGCCCGACCTTCCTGCTATTAGTTAGCCCCTGCACATTTGTACAATGTGTGAGCCACAAGCGGTATCAAGTACCCAGGAATAAGAATCATTTATAGATAGATTAATTTTAATTACAAACATACTTTGCCCGATGAATCTTTGAAGCACTGGTGCCATTCCTCACTTTGGAAGCGATGCAGTCCTTTCTCCATGCCCCTCCTGCAATTCATGCAAACATCCGATCTTGCGATTTCTTCTTCTTCTTCGCCCCTCCTTTGGGCTTCATTGCTGCTGCCGGAGCAACAACTTTGCCCTTCCCCTTCTGTTGTCCCTTACCTTTCGGTTTGGGGCGACTAGAGGAGTCAACCATCAGAATAGGTTTGCTCTTGGAGGTCAAAGATTCAAAAGTTTTTAGCATATTATGTAACTCCGACAATGTCGCTTTAGTTCCATTCATATTATAATTAACAATGAAACTCTCGAATGACCTAGGAAGTGAATACAGGATGAGGGTGGTGGAGACTCAGTCATGAAACTTTATGTCAATGACGGCCAACCTCTCAATCAACTCAATCATCCTCAACACATGAGGTGAAACTTGCCTCCTTCATTTAGCCTACACTTGAAGAGTTCTATTAGCAGGTCATACTCCATTGTCTGAGACTGCGAATCATAGAGACTCCTCAAATGGGCTAACATTTCGTTGGGCCCCATAGTTTCATGCTGTCTTTGCAATGGTTGTGACATAGAAGACAACATTAGGCATTTAGCTGAGGTGACATCCTTATAATGTTTCTGGTAAGCAGCCTTGTCGAAGGTTGCATACTCAACAGAGTCCTCCGCCGGAGCGGTGGGGAATACTTTGTCCAATGTATACTCAATCTCTTTTTGTCTCAGGATAATTCTGACATTCCTGAGCCAGTCTATGAAGTTGAGTCCAGTAAGTTTGTTGGACTCCATAAGCATTTTCAACGAAAAATTTGACATTCTGAAGATCTGAAGATATATAGATAGAACAGGAAAAATGCAATCAAAATTCATTCTCCTAATTTATACACATTCATTATATTCTAATTTAAAATGGCCTTTTGTTTATTAGCTCCCACTATTTTGCATAATTCTACGAACCCAAGGTAGAATAAGGACCTAAATCAATATAAAGGTCATAATGGGCCAAGATCTAAACATATGCTATATCCGCATTTGTTTTGGCTGATAACTTCAATAGCACACTTTGGTAGGTTCTCAACCAATTGTAAAGCAACTTTACAACTCTTGGTTTGATTAAATATATTTCATTTTAATCTTACGTCTTTATACTAGTCCGACACTTTGACGCCAAGATTCATCTAAACAAGTCAACCCCATTACACGACTGCGTTTAAATGCCTAAGTAAATTTAGCATTTGCAAGCAAACACTTTGGTGTAAATACCTACAAAAGTTTATTATCTACTTTCATTTTAACACATCTATGAAAGGGCCTCGGTCCTCTTAGACTTGGAGCAAATTCTTTGGTATAAATACTCGTATCAGCGAAAAAGATTTCGCACCCTAACAATTATAATGGATGACGCGTTATAATTAGACTTGTATTTAATGTTTGGGGAACATTTTCAATTTTCAGAGATTCATTCAAGATCAACAATCAAGTCATACATCATATGACATCCTATCATGCAATTTCTAAACACAATTAGATGAGAAACCATCAAGCTCAATAGGCATGATAAATGATGATTTTAATCCATACTGAGCGCCGTCCACCCAGACAGTTATAGTAGTCATTTAAAATTAAACAATTACTGGGCGCCGCCTACACAGACAATAATTGCGGATGCTATACTAATAATTTAAATGCATCACATTCAATCACTTAGCACATTTGTATATTATACAATAATATACCATTAATGATAATCATGGGTCTATTTGTCTAAACTCTATAATCTATGTTAATGCCAAACAGTCTCTAAACATTTTCTGATTTCAAAATTCTGATTTTCAGGAATTCTGTCCCACGGTCCTGTCCCAATTTTCTGTCTTGCTCCCACTTCCAATGTGCCGGTTATCAACCGAACATATATAATCTCCTTCTAATTACATCATTCAATCGAAGACACATTTGACTTAGTGTTACCCTTCAGACCTTTACATATCGTCACTAATTACATTAGGATATTCACGGAAATTGTAGACTGCGCCGGAAGCTGAACCCAATATGTAAAGTTTAGCTACACGAAACATGTGAATTGAACCTATATGTGGAAAGATAAAATCTTTTCATTCATGACACAATCAATCAAGCTTAGGATCTGTCAAGTGTCTATCCAAATGACTTTATTATTATAACTCATCTATATTAGTTGACAACAGGACCATGTCACAGACATGTCCATTGCATTAGCCAATGAATTAGTCAACCTAATACCATATGAGTATATGAGTGTTCACTTTAATATATATTCAAGGAATGAATCATAATCTTGACTCACATACCACCTATAATCTAATTCGTAATGCACCAAAACAAGTCGTGTCTTAACCTATAAGGCATTTGAGCTTAGGACAGGATCAAAGTACATTACTCAGTAAACAAGGTGATATTGACCTCAAGTCTAAGGACTTCTATCTCCCACATGCCAATGACATTATAGACATATAACAAATAGTGCATCAGCAGGGTATACCAATACTTCAACAAGTATTCATGTGTCCATCACGAGTTGCCATAACTCGTAGCAAGTGAGACATACTACATCCCCTAAGGATATGATTCAGACCACATGTCGACGTATCACATATCATCGATATCCCAATCTCGATGATCATTAGTCGAGGTAATTTAAGAGTTACTGTTAGGCATATTTTGTATACACTTTTTGAGTCATTTTTAGTTAGTATTTTACTCATTTCGTTTGTGTTTAGTATAGTGTTAGGGTTGTTTTTCCTTTTTTTTGAGTCGCAGCGGTTCTAAATGACAAAATGACAAAAAGAAGCTAAAAGTTGGCAGGAAAGGAGCTCCCGAAGCAAAACGAAAGAAAATTGGCAGATTAGGACGAAGAGCGGGGCCGCGGTCTTGGGCTCTGGGGCCGTGGTGCCTGATCGAGAAGCCGCGATACTCGGCACCGCGGTCATTCTCTGAGGAGCGGTGCCGATGCGGGAATTTCCAATCCGAAATAGAATTGGCAAGGGGCAAAAGGGTCCAAGGCACATGTTTTTGACAATATAAATAAACCCATGGGATAGATTTTGGGGTATCACCCATCACATATCATCTCTCAGAACGCAACACAATTTTGGAGGCTACAATTAGAGACCTAGTTCTAAGTAATTTTTCTTTCTTTAGTTTTCAATTCAGTTCATGTTGGGATTTGTATTAGTTCTTAGCATGTCTATGGCTAGGAGCTAAATACTTTATTATGGCATTCCTATTGAATCGCTTGAAACTCTTATTCATGAATTAATGCATTAGTTTGATTTTCTTCTTCACTTGATTAAGCTATATTCAATATTGGTATGAATATTTGATAGTTAATTGATCACTAATTATCATAATCTATATAATTTCGAATCAAAAACCGAGAGGAGAGATTTGAATATGTTGTAATTGAATAGACACATGTTAAACTCACGGACGAAAGTACCCCGATACTTGTGTAGCATTATAGGTTATTGTTCTTAATCCTCCCATGTGGTAAAACATATCATAGAAATATAGAAGGTTTCTGAACTGGGGTTGAGCGACTATATATCCTAACCGGAATATAAGACAGTCTAGTTAACCGATATCTTAACGTAGAAGAAGAAGTCATCCTAGTTGCATTAAGGTAAATAGTGGATAGTTGAGGATATTGGAAGCCCTAATTTCTTCATAACTGATTAAACCTCAATAATTTAGTTTAATTACTCTAGTAGTGTTAGATAAAAACCCAAATCAACCATCGTTTGCCAAATAGATAACCTAGAATAGATGTTCAGTAATTAGAAACCAGTCTATGTGGACGATATTCGGTCTTACCAGACTATATTACTTGGAACGATACTTACACTTGCGTGAGCAATTGGAAATCGGCCTAACAAGTTTTTGGCGCCGTTGAAGGGGACTGACGTACTTCTAATATCGAACCATTTATTCTTATCTACTTTGGTTTTTATTTTGTTGTGTTTTTTTTAGAACCCTATTGCCTTGATTTGTTTGTTGATTTTGATCGATTTCAGAACGTAGTTTATGCGAAGAAGAAGAGGAGCAGATAAACTTGTTCCTTTTAATCCTGAAATTAAGAAAACTTGCAAGCAGAACGGGAGAAACAAGAAGATATCTGATTCGGTGACCATGGAAAACCAACCGAATCAGAATGGGGCGGACAATGAGGTTCCTGAGAATGTAAGAGAGCCAATACAGGTCCCAGCAGAGAGAAGTTTGGGAGACTACGTTCTGCCCATGGTTACTGGTGCACAGACATGCATCAGGCTCCCAGCAATTGGGGCAAACAACTTTGAGATCAAGCCAGCCATCCTGAGCATGGTCCAGAACACAATACAGTTTGGGGGATTGTCGTCTGAAGACCTCCACATGCACATTGCCAATTTTCTGGAGTTGTGTGCCACCTTCAAGTACAATGGCGTTACTGACGACGCCATTATATTGAGGCTCTTCCCGTTCTCACTTAGGGACAGATCCAAGAGCTGGTTGAACTCATTGCCTGCCAACTCCGTCACCACCTTGCAGGATTTAACCCAAAAGTTTCTTGCAAAGTTCTTCCCTCCTTCAAAGGCAACAAAGTTAAGGGGAGAGTTAAACAATTACTATCAGGTAGATGGAGAGTCGATGTATGATGCATGGGAACGATTCAAGGATTTGCAGATAAAATTCCCACATCATGGCATAGAGAAGTGGATGTTGGTCCACATTTTTTATAATGGGTTGAGTGGTACTACTCGTACCATCATTGATGCTGAAACAGGGGGAGCGTTCATGAGGAAGAGTACCAATGAGACACATGAGTTGCTAGAAGACATGGTTGCGATGAATCACCAAGGGACAGATGACAGATCAGTGAGTAGCAGGAAGACTATGTGCATACATGAGATAGATGCTATCACTGCATTGAATGCGCATGTGGCCCTTTTGACAAAGCAGTTGCAGTAGAAAACTATGTCTGTAAATGCAGTCCAGATGTTGTGAGATTTATGGGGGACCAACACTCTTTTGACAGATGCACAATGGTGGATCCTAATAATGTGCCCATGGAGCAGGTTCAAGCAGTGGGGAACTTTCAGCGCCCTTATAACTCCAACACATACAATCCAGGGTGGAGAAATTACCCCAACTTTTCGTGGAGGAATGACCAAGCCCAGCAACCACCATATCAAGGTAATTACCAGAACCATCAGGCACATAATCAGGCTACATCTTCCCAGCAGTTTAGACCACCTACCCAACATGAAGCTTGATGGCGAGATCAAGATCGCTTACACTCATCAATTCGCAGAATCAGTTCATGTCTGAAACAAGGTCCTCTCTCAGGAACTTGGAAATGCAGGTGGGACAACTGGCGAAGATGATAAATAACAGACCGCAGGGTACTCTCCCAAGCAACACAGAGGTTAATCCGAGAGAGCAGTGTCAGGCAGTTTTGTTGAGAAGTGGAAAGCAGTTGGAGCAGGTTGCTCCACAACCAACAGTAGTGAATGAGAAAGATTGTGAGAAGACAGTTGATATAGGAAAGAAGGGAGTCACTGAGGACCATCCTACAGTGGAGAAAGCTCCACCAGCACCTTTGAGGGAATACACTGACAAAATCCCTTACCCTCAAAGGCTCCAAAAGAAGGCCCTAGACAAACAGTTCTCCAAGTTCTTGGAGGTATTTAGGAAGCTCCACATCAATATCCCCTTTATTGAGGTGTTAGAACAAATGCCCACATATTTCAAATTCATGAAGGAGCTACTTGAGAAGAAGAGAAGATTGGCGGATTACGAGACAATAGCGCTGACAGAGGAGTGTAGCACCATCTTACAAAAGAAACCGCCTCATAAATTGAAAGATACAGGAAGTTTCACCCTGCCCTGCACTATTGGAAAGGTAACCTACAACCGGGCACTTTGTGACTTAGGGGCTAGCATAAATCTTATGCCTCTATCTGTGTTCAAGAGATTGGGTTTTGGGGAAGTCAAGCCTACCACAGTAAATCTGCAGCTGGCTGACCGATCTGTGGTGCACCCCCGAGGTATAGTGAAAGATGTGCTAGTCAAGGTGGGCAAGTTCTTCTTTCCAGTAGATTTCCTCATTCTTGACATGGAGAAAGATGAGTACATGCCCATTATTTTGGGAAGACCATTCCTAGCCACGAGCAGAGCTCTCATTGATGTGGAGAAGGGAGAGTTGAGACTCAGGGTTCATGAAGAAAAATGGTATTCAAAGTTTTCAAATCTACCATTGAATTCCAGGCCAGCAACAAATGTTTTACAGTAAGCACAGCTGACATATCAGCTCATCAAATACAAACCAAAAGTAGGGGAATCATTGCGACAGCTGTGAACCCACAGGTTAGGTGGATTGCTGAAACAAAAATGGATAAGATGGAAGCTGACAAAAAGGTAAACCTTACTGAACTCAATCCTGCGAAAAAGAAGAATAGAGTGAGGAAAAGGAAAATGATTTTTAAATGGATAGGTTGCGGGGTAAATTTATCCCAGTGATTGATTAAGGAACCTGCGTCTGGTTAAAAGACGTTAAAGACATCGCTACTTGGGAGGCAACCCAAGGTTTAAATTATGCAATTAATTTAACTTGAACAGTCTCACTTGATGGTATTTTTGGGTTGTGTTATGATGACAGGTGAGGAAATCGGAGACTAAGCACGAATAAAATGGTGGAAAACACGGAATCGAATCGACACCGCGGTGCCATTTTGCAGGCCCGCAGTGCCGAATGTTTAGAAAGGTCACAGTACTTTCGGCACCACGGTGCCATTCTGCAGGAATGCAGTTCATGGGCGCGATTTCAGAAAAATAAAAAGCCCTAAATCACCAAATCTCTTCCCACAGATACTGTCTCAATGCAACATCCGCCGCCATCGCCACCATCTTGAGCCGCTATTGTCTGTAAGTCGTCCCTTTTTAATTTTTGAGTCGTTACACATTTGGGACAATGTGTCGTTAAGTTTGGGGAAGGGTTATTTTTTTTTTTGTCTGTTTTTGAGTCTTTTTTATTGTGTTTTTGTGTCTTATATGAGTCATTTTTTTTATTATGATCATGCATTCTGTAATGCTTGAAACTCCTAGTGAATTAAGTGGGATAATGTAATGGAACTAGGAGCTAAAATCTGTGTGCTTAAATTAGATATGCCAAAAATTCATAAAAATCTAATGATGTGGGATATTTGTGCTTAGCCTATGTGTTGTCAATTGTGGAAAGAATGATTGAAAAATGTCTATGAAGTCTGCTTGCTTGTTATTTGAGGTGAAATAGTTAAGATGTACATATTTAGGGAGATGATTCAGACATTTCTTTGTTAGCCCTTCTTACCATTCATTACCTACCTTGCAATAAATTGTATCCCTAGTCAGTCCCTTTGAGCCTAAAATAAGTTATTTTTTTGACACCCTGTGATTTCCTTATGTGTCATAAGCAGTAATTGAAAAATCGGGATAAAAGAAGTGTAAAAAAGAAATACGAAAAGAGAGTGAAAAATTGATGCACCCCAATGAAAAAGATGTAAAAGCTTAAGTTTGGGGGTGCCTATGAGAATGTGTTTCATACTCTAAAAAAGAGAAGATGGGAATGATAGGTATGAACTGAAAAGAATACAAAAAAGAAGGACAAAATGGTTGAATGGGAAAAACGCTTATGGTACGTAAATTGAGCCTAAATACCTACTATTACCTACCCCTGCCTAAGCCTACATTACAACCCTGAAAAGTCCTGAAGATCTCTAAATTGTATGTCTATGATTAGTGGAAAATAGCAAGTAAACAGGCCCATAGGTCTTTGGGAAAAATGAAACGAAATTGGCATGCATATGGTAGGTGCTCATGCTTCCATTGATTATGATTGAAATGAATTTGTGAAATATCTCGCTTGAAATTCTATATTTCTATATTCATGCTATATATGTTCCAACATATTATCTTAACTGACATTCATGCTTTTGTAAGTAACCTTGTGCAACTGCTTGATTTGAGTCTTTTTGTTTTTTTTTTTTATTTCTTTGATTTTGTTTTGATCTTTACTCGAGGGAGAGCAAAGGTTAAGTTTGGGGATATTTGTTAGGCATATTTTGTATACACTTTTTGAGTCATTTAGTTAGTATTTTACTCATTTCGTTTGTGTTTAGTATAGTGTTAGGGTTGTTTTTCTTTCTTTTGAGTCGCAGCGGTTCTAAATGGCAAAATGACAAAAAGAAGCTAAAAGTTGGCAGAAAATGCAAGAAATGAGCTCCCAAAGCAAAAATGACGAAAGTTGGTAGATCAAGACGAAAGACCGCAAGACCACGATGCCGAACTGCAAGACCGTGGTGCCACAATTACTGAGAAGCCGCAGTACATTCGGGACCGCGGTGCCACTTCGTCCCCGAAGCGAAGAAAGAGGAGCAGGAACAAGAGGTTGTCCTCTCCAACTTTATAGTCAAGCAAGTGGCTCCCAAATGTTCTACCTTTTCTTGTGCGTTCGGGAATAAATAGAAAGTTGCGGGAATTTCCAATCCGAAATAGAATTGGCAAGGGGCAAAAGGGTCCAAGACACACGTTTTTGACAATATAAATAAACCCTTGGGGACAGATTTTGGGGTATCACCCATCACATATCATCTCTCAGAACGCAACACAACTTTGGAGGCTACAATTGAAAACCTAGTTCTAAGTAATTTTTCTTTCTTTAGTTTTCAATTCAGTTCATGTTGAGATTTGTATTAGTTCTTAGCATGACTATGGCTAGGAGCTAAATACTTTATTAGGGCTTTCCTATTGAATCGCTTGAAACTCTTATTCATGAATTAATGCATTAGTTTGATTTTCTTCTTCACTTGATTAAGCTATATTCAATATTGGTATGAATATTTGATAGTTAATTGATCAGTAATTATCATAATCTATATGATTTCGAATCAAGAACCGAGAGGAGAGATTTGAATATGTTGTAATTGAATAGACATATGTTAAACTCACGGACGAAAGTACCCCGATACTTGTGTAGCATTATAGGTTATTGTTCTTAATCCTCCCATGTGGTAAAACGTATCATAGAAATATAGAAGGTTTCTGCACTGGGGTTGAGCGACTATATATCCTAACCGGAATATAAGACAGTCTAGTTAACCGCTATCTTAACGTAGAAAAAGATGTCATTCTAGTTGCATTAAGGTAAATAGTGGATAGTTGAGGATATTGGAAGCCCTAATTCCTTTATAACTGATCAAACATCAATAATTTAGTTTAATTACTCTAGTAGTGTTAGATAAAAACCCAAATCAATCATCGTTTGCCAAATAGATAACTTAGAATAGATGTTCTGTAATTAGAAACCAGTCTCTGTGGACGATATTCGGTCTTACCAGACTATATTACTTGTAAAGATACGTACACTTGCGTAAGCAATTGGAAATCGGCCTAACAGTTACGTTATAACATTAATTCTCACATCATTAATAAACACGTAAACTCTAGGGATGCATTTATAGAATATTATAAACAATCAATTAATAATTCAACAAATGCAAATGCCATAATATTAAACATCATTAATATAAATACAAATGTGTATAAAATACATTATGTCCTAATACATATTTTCTCTAAGACATACATATACTTTCAGTACCTCCCATCCATCTTCCATAATATTCTTTATTTTGTTACTAAAGAATCTGTCTCTACGAACTTGTAGGTGTCCTTCTGTAACAAAATGATAGATTCCATCCTTGATTGCTACAACTTCAGCTTCAATATTGGTAGTTTTACGTACTTTCCTTCCTTGAGCATATATCAAAATGCCCGGATGATTCCTCAAGCAATAACTAAATGAACTTTTACCTTAATTTCTTTGCTTGCATCATCTGTATTGCATTTAATCAACTCATGAGGAGGTGGTTTCCAGTTGATGAGTTTGTAGTTCAGTTTTAGATTGTATCCTTCTACATAAGTGATTATTGCTGGAAAATTTGATGGAATTTTAGTCAGTTTAGGATAACAGGTTTGCACCAGATGACACTACTCTTGTTAAATTGGTTAGACTGTTATATCTCATCTGTAACATGATATTAATCTCCCTTAGGGAGTCTTCTCATTAATATCAAAGTATATAGAGTATAATATTCATCCCTTATACAATAGGAATTCTAAACCTATACAAAAGAGGAATTCTAATCTTACTATAATTATATTTACACAATATATGAAAATATTCTAATTATGGGTAGGGATACAATTATTTTTATAATATACATGTTTACACACCCCCTCAGTCGTAGCGGGAGGAGGCCGGACGCTGAACTGAAGTAAATAAATAATTGTCTGGGAAGTCCTTTGGAAGATATGTCTTCATACTGATAAGATGATGAAACATGTAACACTCTGACATAGCCTACCACAACTTTCTCACCAATGAAGTGTAGGTCTGTCTCAATATGCTTGGTTCGCTGATGTTGAACCGGATTATGAGAAAGATAGATGGCAGAGATGTTATCACAATACACAATAGATGTCTGACGCAAAGGACACTGAAGTTCTAACAGTAAATTTCTGAGCTAACAAATTTCAGCTACCACATTTGCAACGCCTCTGTACTCAGCCTCGGCACTGGATCGAGATAGGGTAGCATGTCGCTTGACAGACCAAGAAATCAGATTATCTCCTAAAAATACACAAAAGCCGGAGGTGGAGCGTTGCGTGTCCGGACACCTTGCCCAATCTGCATCCGTATAAGAGAGCAACCTGTTTGGTGCAGAGGGGTATAGGTGCAAACTGTCACACCCCGAACCCCGGGCCCGTGACTGGTGCCCTACCTGGGCACCCTTCAACTTTAACAACACAAGTAAACTACGGAAATTAAATACACCTCATTTTTTTTAAAAACCAACGTACGTGCAAGGGCAAAGCCGACAAGGCTGCCATATAATCTACATAATCAAAAGACACAACGCTGTACATGAGTCCAATCCCACATATGAATACAGACCTCTAAGAGTTTTACTGAAATATGACCGGACAAGGCCCCATTACCCATAACCGCATAAAGCACATGCGAAGGAAATATACCAAAAGATAAACTCTGAACAGAGGAGCTATCCAAAACTCGAGCGGTCCTACACTGCAGATCACCAAACAACAGACCTAAACTGCGGCGCATGAACGCAGCCCGGGGAGATCAAGACGAAGAATGTACCAAGTATGTGAAGCGATGAAATCGTAATGAAATCATAACGATCTAAACAAAGCAGAGACATGTATGATAGCCAACCTACGACACAATACATAAAGTCGTGGACGCATGCCTCAAAGTCACTACTCGAATATAACTATGGGTCTCACGCCATAATATCAACCATGCCCGTGGAATCCTTTCTCATCACGGCATCCATGATATAACAATATTCCTCGTGGTCGCATGCCGGAATCCCACATCGTATAAGCATGACCACGGGTAATACAAACAAATCCGAATCAAACCCGCTCCCGTCACACGTGCCGGAATCCCACATCGTATAAGCATGTCGCATGAGTATCCTCGTGGTCGCATGCCCCGGAATCCCACATCGTATAAGCATGACCATGGGGTAATACAAACAAATCCGGGAATCAAACCCGCTCCTGGTCACATGCCCCGGAATCCCACATCGTATAAGCATGTCCAAGGAGTATCCCTCGTGGTCGCATGCCCCGGAATCCCACATCGTATAAGCATGACCATGGGGTAACACAAATAATGGAAGCATACCCGTGGAATCCCACCTCACTGTCGGTACGTCCAAGTAAACTTACAACAAGGCAGCCGACCCTCCAACCGAGAGTCGCGGCAATGTAATAAACCATAATACTTGTACTCAAATGCTATCACCAGCACACATTGGCAATTCTCAATTAAACAAGCCAAAATACTTATCAAGGCACACATAGAAAAATTCTCAATTAAACAAGCCAAAGTACTTATCAAGAGACACATAGAATAATTCTCAATTAAACAAGCCAAAGTACTACGTACGTACATTCTTTTCAAAATACTCTTTTCTATGTAAAACCCCAAGATACTAACACATGTAGTATCAAGGTGTGTCTATTTTTCAAAGTAAGTTACTACACTTTTAGAAAACTCATTTCAAAGCTTGAAATCAAGTAACTTCAAATTTTCACAATCTAGGCAACCTATGCCCATTAATAAAAAATAGACAACTTTCTTAACCTTCCATAAAGCCGTTATAACCAACTTCCCATAAAGCCGTTATAACCCTTTATGGTTTTAGACATATTCATTCCTTTTTATAACCAAGAGACTTATACTTAAAACCAAGTATCACATACTTACAAATCAAGTTCTTAACTTTCCAAATACTTCAAGTCTCTTAATATTTAGAAAACAAGTTTCTTCTACTTTTAAACCTCAAGTAACTCACACCTTTAAAACAAGTTACTTCTCTTAAATCATGTCATTTCTCCTCTCTTAAAACAATTAAGTAAATCACTCCTTTAACTCCCCTAAAGTCATTACAACAACCCTTAGATTTTGGAACTAAGGCACTAGCCAAAAGGTTTGGAAACCACTTCCTTTTCAAGACTTCATGTACTTTAAGTAAAATACTTTCACTTTTAAGAATCCAAACTTCACTAAGGAAATGGATTATACAACTTACAATTTAAACATCAAAGTACAATCAAGGGAATACATAGAACGAATTCTATTTTAGGCAATCCAAATACAACCAAGGAATGGATCATTTAAGGAGTAGGACATACTTTCTTTATCTTAAGGAATCATGCTAGAAGAGGAGATAGTTCACATACCTTTTCGGCTAAATCCACAAGCTAAGCCGAATACGCCGCACGTAGAAGTGTCAACCTATAATGGTCACAACAAGACTATCAACTTCTAGTCTCTAACGTAGAATAATACTAAGTATACGGTCTCTAATTCTACGGAAAATCGGGCAGCACTTCCTTTGTTTCTACTCACTTTGCCACCTTTTTCAAGGCCGAATACAATAACCAACACTCCACATTTAAGGCTCAAAACAACAACCAAACAAAGGGGATTACACGCCTTACAATACGTGTAAAATTCCGCCCCACAATTAATACGAAGTAGTTCCATATTCAAACAATTTTCGGCCAACAATATAACCAACAATTCAAAGTCTTTTCCAATCCTTTTCCAATTCCAAGTTCTAAGGTCTAACATGTTATATAGTCATAAACAACTTCAACAACTACAATTTCTTTCTTTATACAACATGCGACGACTTAAACTAATAATCGACTTGAATTGTAATCTTAAGGCTAAACATGCCAGTCTTCGGATTAGGGTTCCAATAGCCAATAAACTTATCAAACCTTATACTAAATACCTCATGCTTGCTAATATCCATAGCTACAACAATAAGTAAGTCTTAACTACTAAAACGACAAAATTTATACCTTTATAAGCCCTTAAAAATTCCAAGATTCAAAGTCGTTCCTTAGCAAATTCTTAGCTCCTTTCCTTATGTTCCAAATCCGCTCCAAGCACTCCTTAGAGCCTATGAAGAACCCATCTTCAAGTTCCAACTTCAAAGTTGAAGAACTTCTCAAGTTTCCGCCTTGCGACTAATACGAAAACGTCGTTTTTCCGAAATCTTTCTATTGAGATAACCTTATAATACCCTTAGGGACATTGGGTTAAAGTCTTGTGAATAATAGATCAAAACTACAAATTTTTTGTGTGGGAACCCCTCCAAACCCGAGAGCAATATAGTGGACAAGAAAATGTTGTGATAAATTCTAAGTGTTAGAAGAGCTTGTCTTGCACTAACTTAGTATATATAACACAATGGAAGGCTTAGATTGCAACACACGAGTGGCTAGGATGAGTTTCACTAGGATCAAGCCCAAGTGGCAAGTTGACTTTGGTCAATAATATCAAGCTTTGAAGACTTATCTTCTACCATGATCAATGACCATTTTACCCTTACAAAATTTCGACCAAGACCAAGTGTGGGGGTGCCACGTGTCGCCTTCTCATTCGTCCACAAAATTCCGTAACCCTCGTGGGCCCCACAAAAATGTAAAATTCCTCGGGTGGGCCCCACGTGACCAAATCCGTAAAAATAAATTTCCATAATGTTAATAAGTTCCATACTCTTCAAATAATGCATTTTGAGAATCCAATTCTCAACAACGAACATTTTTCCTTTCCGACGTCCGGAAGATTTTCCGTCAGAAAAACAATTCTTCCTTTCGTACCAATTTCCAAGTCTTGATTCCTTACATACATTCTCTTTTACATGTCCTGGACTTACGGGGTGTAACATTCTTCCCCCCTTAGAAACATTTGTCCCCGAATGTTCTTAGTCGGTTTTCAAGCTATACCCACTCCGGCACAATCTCTATACTATGCCTATCAATCAAAACTGCACAAGACCAACGATGCCACACATGGCCACCACATAACATACGTAAACATAACAATGGGCTTTCCGTCCGTGGTCCCTTCTCACAAAACTCGAAGGTTACAATCTTATCACAAACAGGATCTTTAGAGGTTACTTTCTTTTCTTACTTGTCATACTTTCTCGTACTTCTAAACTTATTTAGCATACGTACAAAATCTCAAATATTGTTTCGCCCTCCAACTCGAGTTACTATCCAAACTTGGCCACTATGCTACTTACATTCCCGTTAAGACTCTTCTCGGTCCTTACGACCTGATTCCGGTGGAACGCGTCCACGAACTCGTACAACGATTAACTAGACTTGGGCCTTGCACCCTCGTGACCCTATCACATAGCGGGACCATATCCAACTGACATCACCCGATTCCATACTATCGGTTGACCCGAAATGAGTCCATAACCCGACCCATCGTCACACTTAACTTCATTCTTAGTCCGAAATAAATTTCTCTTATCTCAAGGTACTTCTCACCCTATCCCCTATTCACTAAAGGGTCGTCACATAAGTCGAAGTATTTCTACCGCACATCCTTCCCTATTGGTCTTACATCGCATGGGCAATTACTACTTGTGAACTCTACACAACTATAGTCTCAGTTCACTTACCATTCTTGTCAACATTTTAAACTTTTCACTTTACTAATCAAAGTATTCCTACCTCTGGGGTACTATCACTTACAACAGCTAGCAACAAAGGAAAACATATATGCTAGGGCGAAATCTGAATCTAACAATGCACGTATGATTCCAAAGAATCAAAATATACCAGAACCCCGCGATGTCGCCTCCGATCCCGCCATGAGTCACGTTATCCGCGGTCCGAAGGACCGCGAACTATAAACTCCACTCGACCTCTACCACGGTGGTCGACATCCAACACCCGCTGGGGACGACAACATGGAGGAAAGGGAACCAACTACCGGCCTCATAGGCTGAGCCACCTCACCGGTGCTCCTTCTAAAAGGACATACCCTCAGAATATGGCCCGGACGGCCACAAAAAAAAAAACAAGCACTTGTGCCATAACGGCATTTCCCCAAATGACGCTTACTACATCGGAAACACTGAGGAAAAAGGTGGCCTCGACTGAGAAACTCCTCTGCTCCTTTGAGAGCCTCGACCCCTAGAGCTTGGATCGGCTCCTAAATACCTTGTGGAGTCCAATCTCCCACCTGTGAGCTGCGGGGGTATGTACTGGGTAGGCTGGGACGAATACCTCACTCATTCTTGAGTGCTCGCCCAAAAACTCAGGATAACCAACCGGTCTAGCCTCTTCTGATCTCCGTTGGCCCTCTACCTCTGTACACTGCATGCAGGCCGAATAACCTCCTGCCGATGAAACTGTAGCACCGCTTATCTTGGTCAATAACATAAGCTTTCCCTCGCGATATAGTCTTCTCCTAATCGAACTGGAGGCTCGTGATGGGGCCTCAAAACAGCGCAGAAGAACTTCGCGGCTGCGGCACAACATCCGGTATACCCTGGGCACGAGCCCTATCAACTCTCTGAGTTTGAAAAGTAGCTCCTGCTACTCCTTTGCCCTTCTAGGCGGCTGTTGCCCTCCTTGGAGGTATAACTGTACACAAAAATACGTCAGAGAGGAATTATCTTACTAACACAGCTCTATGGCACGATCTTAGAGTGAGAAGAATAGAAACCGACTCCTAAATGTCCTGTAACCTCCTGTTTATGGGTGTGGCGCGCAACACACCGATAATCAAGACTCTACTAGACACGGTCTTTAGACATTCCGAGGACTGACTGCTCTGATACCACTCTGTCACACCCCGAACCCCGGGCCCGTGACTGGTGCCCTACCTGGGCACCCTTCTACTTTAACAACACAAGTAAACTGCGGAAATTAAATACACCTCATTTTTTTTAAAACCAACGTATGTTCAAGGGCAAAGCCGACAAGGCTGCCATATAATCTACATAATCAAAAGACACAACGTTGTACATGAGTCCAATCCCACATATGAATACAGACCTCTAAGAGTTTTACTGAAATATGACGGGACAAGGCCCCGCCGTACCCATAACCGTACAAAAGCACATCAAGGAACTATACCAAAAGATAAACTCACGAGCAGAGGAGCTATCCAAAAACTACGGCGGTCCTACACCTGCAGATCACAAAACAGCGTACCTAAACTGCGGCATGAAACGCGGCCGAAGGAGGTCGATCTGAAGAATGTACCAAGTATGTGAAGCGATGAAATGCGTAATGAAATCATAACAGTCTAAACAAAACAGGAGACATGTATGATAGCCAACCTACAGTACACAATACATAAAGTCAGGGACGCATGCCCTCAAAGTCACTACTCGAATATAACTATGGGTCTCACGCCCATAATATCAACCATGCTCGTGGAATCCTTTCTCACCGCGATCCATGATATAACAATATCCTCGTGGTCGCATGACCGGAATCCCACATCGTATAAGCATGACCGTGGGGTAATACAAACAACCGAATCAAACCCGCTCGCGGTCACGTGCCGGAATCCCACATCGTATAAGCATGTCGAGGTATCCTCGTGGTCGCATGCCGGAATCCCACATCGTATAAGCATGACCGTGGGGTAATACAAACAACCGGAATCAAACCCGCTCTCGGTCACATGCCGGAATCCCACATCGTATAAGCGTGTCGAGGTATCCTCGTGGTCGCGTGCCGGAATCTCACATCGTATAAGCATGACCATGGGGTAACACAAATAATGGAAGCATACGTGGAATCCGCTCACCGTCGACGCGTCAAGTAAACTTACAACAAGGCGTGACCACTCCAACCGAGAGTCGCGGCAACGTAATAAAACATAATACTTGTACTCAAATGCTATCACCAGCACACATTGGCAATTCTCAATTAAACAAGCCAAAGTACTTATCAAGGCACACATAGAAAAAATCTCAATTAAACAAGCCAAAGTACTTATCAAGGCTCACATAGAATAATTCTCAATTAAACAAGCCAAAGTACTACGTACGTACATTCTTTTCAAAATACTCCTTTCTATGTAAAACCCCAAGATACTTACACCCGTAGTATCAAGGTGTGTCTATTTTTCAAAGTAAGTTACTACACTTTTAGAAAACTCATTTCAAAGCTTGAAATCAAGTAACTTCAAATTTTCACAATCTAGGCAACCTATGCCCATTAATAAAAAATAGACAACTTTCTTAACCTTCCATAAAGCCGTTATAACCAACTTCCCATAAAGTCGTTATAACTCTTTATGGTTTTAGACATATTCATTCCTTTTTATAACCAAGAAACTTATACTTAAAACCAAGTATCACATACTTACAAATCAAGTTCTTAACTTTCCAAATACTTCAAGTCTCTTAATATTTAGAAAACAAGTTTCTTCTACTTTTAAACCTCAAGTAACTCACACATTTAAAACAAGTTACTTCTCTTAAATCATGTCATTTCTCCTCTCTTAAAACAATTAAGTAAATCACTCCTTTAACTCCCCTAAAGTCATTACAACAACCCTTAGGTTTTGGAACTAAGGCACTAGCCAAAAGGTTTGGAAACCACTTCCTTTTCAAGACTCCATGTACTTTAAGTAAAATACTTTCACTTTTAAGAATCCAAACTTCACTAAGGAAATGGATTATACAACTTACAATTTAAACATCAAAGTACAATCAAGGAAGTACATAGAACGAATTCTATTTTAGGCAATCCAAATACAACGAGGAATGGATCATTTAAGGAGTAGGACATACTTTCTTTATCTTAAGGAATCATGTTAGAAGAGGAGATAGTTCACATACCTTTTCGGCTAAATCCACAAGCTAAGCCGAATACGCCGCACGTAGAAGTGTCAACCTATAATGGTCACAACAAGACTATCAACTTCTAGTCTCTAACGTAGAATAATACTAAGTATACGGTCTCTAATTCTACGGAAAATCGGCAAGACTTCCTTTGTTTCTACTCACTTTGCCACCTTTTTAAGGCCGAATACAATAACCAACACGCCACATTTAAGGCTCAAAACAACAACCAAACAAAGGGGATTACACGCCTTACAATACGTGTAAAATTCCGTCCCACAATTAATACGAAGTAGTTCCATATTCAAACCATTTTCGGCCAACAACATAACCAACAATTCAAAGTCTTTTCCAATCCTTTTCCAATTCCAAGTTCTAAGGTCTAACATGTTATATAGTCATAAACAACTTCAACAACTACAATTTCCTTCTTTATACAACATGCGACGACTTAAACTAATAATCGACTTGAATTGTAATCTTAAGGCTAAACATGCTAGTCTTCGGATTAGGGTTCCAATAGCGATAAACTTATCAAACCTTATACTAAATACCTCATGCTTGCTAATATCCATAGCTACAACAATAAGTAAGTCTTAACTACTAAAACGACAAAATTTATACCTTTATAAGCCCTTAAAAATTCCAAGATTCAAAGTCGCTCCTTAGCAAATTCTTAGCTCCTTTCCTTATGTTCCAAATCCGCTCCAAGCACTCCTTAGAGCCTATGAAGAACCCATCTTCAAGTTCCAACTTCAAAGTTGAAGAACTTCTCAAGTTTCCGCCTTGCGACTAATACGAAAACGTCGTTTTTCCGAAATCTTTCTATTGAGATAACCTTATAATACCCTTAGGGACATTGGGTTAAAGTCTTGTGAATAATAGATCAAAACTACAATTGTTTTTGTGTGGGAACCCCTCCAGCAGGAAGCAATATAGTGGACAAGAAAATGTTGTGATAAATTCTAAGTTTTAGAAGAGCTTGTCTTGCACTAGCTTAGTATATATAACCTGATGAAGGCTTAGATTGCAACACATGAGTGGTTAGGATGAGTTTCACTAGGATCAAGCCCAAGTGGCAAGTTGACTTTGGTCAATAATATCAAGCTTTGAAGACTTATCTTCTACCATGGTCAATGACCATTTTACCCTTACAAAATTTCGACCAAGACCAAGTGTGGGGGTGCCACGTGTCGCCTTCTCATTCGTCCATAAAATTACGTAACCCTCGTGGGCCCTACAAAAATGTAAAATTCCTCGGGTGGGCCCCACGTGACCAAATCCGTAAAAATAAATTTCCATAATGTTAATAAGTTCCATACTCTTCAAATAATGCATTTTGAGAATCCAATTCTCAACAACGAACATTTTTCCTTTCCGACGTCCGGAAGATTTTCCGTCGGAAAAACAATTATTCCTTTCGTACCAATTTCCAAGTCTTGATTCCTTACATAAATTCTCTTTTACATGTCCTGGACTTACGGGTTGTAACATTCTTCCCCCCTTAGAAACATTCGTCCCCGAATGTTCTTAGTCGGTTTTCAAGCTATACCCACTCCGGCACAATCTCTATAATATGCCTATCAATCAAAACTGCACAAGACCAACGATGCCACACATGGCCACCACATAACATACGTAAACATAACAATGGGCTTTCCGTCTGTGGTCCCTTCTCACAAAACTCGAAGGTTACAGTCTTATCACAAACAGGATCTTTAGAGGTTACTTTCTTTCCTTACTTGCCATACTTTCTCGTACTTCTAAACTTATTTAGCATACGTACAAAATCTCAAATATTGTTTCTGTCCTCCAATCCTTGGAGTTACTATCCAAACTTGGTCACTATGCTACTTACATTCCCGTTAAGACTCTTCTCGGTCCTTACGACTGATTAGGTGGAACGCGTCCACGAACTTCGTACAACGATTAACTAGACTTGGGCCTTGCACGCCGTGACCCTATCACATAGCGGGACCATATCCAACTGACATCACCCGATTCCACACTATCGGTTGACCCGAAATGAGTCCATAACCCGACCCATCGTCACACTTAACTTCTCATTCTTAGTCTGAAATAAATTTCTCTCTTATCTCAAGGTACTTCTCACCCTATCCCCCTATTCACTAGAATTGCGTCACATAAGTCGAAGTATTTCTACTGTACATCCTTCCCTATTGGTCTTACACTGTTATGGGGCAATTACTACTTGTGAACTCTACACAACTATAGTCTCAGTTCACTTACCATTCTTGTCAACATTTTAAACCTTTCACTTTACTAATCAAAGTATTCCTACCTCTGGGGTACTATCACTTACAACAGCTAGCAACAAAGGAAAACATATATGCTAGGGCGAAATCTGAATCTAACAATGCATGTATGATTCCAAAGAATCAAAATATACCTGTAACCCCGTGCGATGTCGCCTCACGATCTGCCCGATGAGTCACGTCATCATCGCGGTCCGAAGGACCGCGAACTATAAACTCCACCGACCTCTACCACGGTGGTGACATCGAACACCACCTTGCAGGGGCGCATTTGTGGATGAAAGGGAACCAACTACCGGCCTCATAGGCTGAGCCACCTCACCGGTGCTCCTTCTAAAAGGACATACCCTCAGAATATGGCCCGGATGGCCACAAAAAAAAAACAAGCACTTGTGCCATAACGCCATTTCCCCAAATGACGCTTACTACATCGGAAACACTGAGGAAAAAGGTGGCCTCGACTGAGAAACTCCTCTGCTCCTTTGAGAGCCTCGACCCCTGGAGCTTGGACCGGCTCCTAAATACCTTGTGGAGTCCAATCTCCCACCTGTGAGCTGCGGGGGGTATGTACTGGGTAGGCTGGGACGAATACCTCACTCGTTGCTGAGGCTGCTCGTCCAAAAACTCACCGGGATAACCAACCGGTCTAGCACTCTTCTGCCGATCTCGCGTTGGCCTCTACCCTCTGACACTGCCTGCATGCAGCCGAATAACCTCTCGTGATGAAGCTGTAGCACTTATCTTGGTCAATAACATAATTGTTTCCTCGCTGACCTATAGTTTTCTCCTAGCGAAAGCGGAGGCTCGTGATGGGGCCTCAAATCCTGGCGCAGAAGAACTCGCCGACTGCGGCACAACATCCGGTATACCCTGGGCACGAGCCCTATCAACTCTCTGAGTCTGACAAGTAGCTCCTGCTACTCCTTTGCCCTTCTGGGCGGCTGTTGCCCTCCTTGGAGGCATAACTGTACGCAAAAATACGTCAGAGAGGAATTATCTTACTAACACAGCTCTATGGCACGATCTTAGAGTGAGAAGAATAGAAACCTACTCTTAAATGTCCTGTAGCCTCCTGTTTATGGGTGTGGCGCGCAACACACCGATAATCAAGACTCTACTAGACACGGTCTGTAGACATTCCGAGGACTGACTGCTCTGATACCACTCTGTCACACCCCGAACCCCTGGCCCATGACTGGTGCCCTACCTGGGCACCCTTCTACTTTAACAACACAAGTAAACTGCGGAAATTAAATACACCTCATTTTTTTTTAAAACCAACGTACGTGCAAGGGCAAAGCCGACAAGGCTGCCATATAATGTACATAATCAAAAGACACAACGCTGTACATGAGTCCAATCCCACATATGAATACAGACCTCTAAGAGTTTTACTGAAATATGACGGGACAAGGCCCCGCCGTACCCATAACCGTACAAAAGTCTGTACTGAAGGAACTATACCAAAAAGATAAACTCCTGAACAGAGGGAGCTATCCAAAAACTCTGAGCAGGGTCCTACACCTGCAGATCACCAAACAACGTACCTAAACCTGCGGCATGAACGCAGCCCCCCGAAGGAGGTCAGTACGAAGAATGTACCAAGTATGTGAAACAGTAAGTACTGTAATGAAATCATAACAGTCTAAACAAAACAGGAGACATGTATGATAGCCAACCTACAGTACACAATACATAAAGTCAGGGACGCATGCCCTCAAAGTCACTACTCGAATATAACTATGGGTCTCACGCCCATAATATCAACCATGCCCGTGGAATCCTTTCTCACTGCCGGCAGTCCATGATATAACAATATCCCTCGTGGTCGCATGCCCCGGAATCCCACATCGTATAAGCATGACCATGGGGTAATACAAACAAATTCGGGAATCAAACCCGCTCCCAGTCACGTGCCGGAATCTCATCGTATAAGCATGTCCAAGGTATCCTCGTGGTCGCGTGCCGGAATCCCACATCGTATAAGCATGACCGTGGGGTAATACAAACAAATCGGAATCAAACCCGCTCCGGTCACATGCTCAGGAATCCCGTCGTATAAGCGTGTCGAGGAGTATCCCTGGTCGCGTGCCGGAATCCCACATCGTATAAGCATGACCATGGGGTAACACAAATAATGGAAGCATACGTGGAATCCCACCTCACCGTCGATGCGTCGAGTAAACTTACAATGAGCGGCGACCTCCATGAGAGTCGCGACAACGTAATAAAACATAATACTTGTACTCAAATTCTATCACCAGCACACATTGGCAATTCTCAATTAAACAAGCCAAAGTACTTATCAAGGCACACATAGAAAAATTCTCAATTAAACAAGCCAAAGTACTTATCAAGGCACACATAGAATAATTCTCAATTAAACAAGCCAAAGTACTACGTACGTACATTCTTTTCAAAATACTCCTTTCTATGTAAAACCCCAAGATACTAACACCCGTAGTATCAAGGTGTGTCTATTTTTCAAAGTAAGTTACTACACTTTTAGAAAACTCATTTCAAAGCTTGAAATCAAGTAACTTCAAATTTTCACAATCTAGGCAACCTATGCCCATTAATAAAAAATAGACAACTTTCTTAACCTTCCATAAAGCCGTTATAACCAACTTCCCATAAAGCCGTTATAACCCTTTATGGTTTTAGACATATTCATTCCTTTTTATAACCAAGAGACTTATACTTAAAACCAAGTATCACATACTTACAAATCAAGTTCTTAACTTTCCAAATACTTGAGTCTCTTAATATTTAGAAAACAAGTTTCTTCTACTTTTAAACCTCAAGTAACTCACACCTTTAAAACAAGTTACTTCTCTTAAATCATGTCATTTCTCCTCTCTTAAAACAATTAAGTAAATCACTCATTTAACTCCCCTAAAGTCATTACAACAACCCTTAGGTTTTGGAACTAAGGCACTAGCCAAAAGGTTTGGAAACCACTTCCTTTTCAAGACTCCATGTACTTTAAGTAAAATACTTTCACTTTTAAGAATCCAAACTTCACTAAGGAAATGGATTATACAACTTACAATTTAAACATCAAAATACAATCAAGGGAGTACATAGAACGAATTCTATTTTAGGCAATCCAAATACAACCAAGGAATGGATCATTTAAGGAGTAGGACATACTTTCTTTATCTTAAGGAATCATGCTAGAAGAGGAGATAGTTCACATACCTTTTGGCTAAATCCACAAGCTGCCGAATACGCCGCACGTAGAAGTGTCAACCTATAATGGTCACAACAATACTATCAACTTCTAGTCTCTAACGAGAATAATACTAAGTATACTGGTCTAATTCTACGGAAAATCGGCAAGACTTCCTTTGTTTCTACTCACTTTGCCACCTTTTTCAAGGCCGAATACAATAACCAACATGCCACATTTAAGGCTCAAAACAACAACCAAACAAAGGGGATTACACGCCTTACAATACGTGTAAAATTCCGCCCCACAATTAATACGAAGTAGTTCCATATTCAAACCATTTTCGGCCAACAACATAACCAACAATTCAAAGTCTTTTCCAATCCTTTTCCAATTCCAAGTTCTAAGGTCTAACATGTTATATAGTCATAAACAACTTCAACAACTACAATTTCCTTCTTTATACAACATGCGACGACTTAAACTAATAATCGGCTTGAATTGTAATCTTAAGGCTAAACATGCTAGTCTTCGGATTAGGGTTCCAATAGCCAATAAACTCATCAAACCTTATACTAAATACCTCATGCTTGCTAATATCCATAGCTACAACAATAAGTAAGTCTTAACTACTAAAACGATAAAATTTATACCTTTATAAGCTCTTACAAATTCCAAGATTCAAAGTCGCTCCTTAGCAAATTCTTAGCTCCTTTCCTTATGTTCCAAATCCGCTCCAAGCACTCCTTAGAGCCTATGAAGAACCCATCTTCAAGTTCCAACTTCAAAGTTGAAGAACTTCTCAAGTTTCCGCCTTGCGACTAATACGAAAACGTCGTTTTTCCGAAATCTTTCTATTGAGATAACCTTATAATACCCTTAGGGACATTGGGTTAAAGTCTTGTAAATAATAGATCAAAACTACAAATTTTTTGTGTGGGAACCCCTCGAGCAGGAAGCAATATAGTGGACAAGAAAATGTTGTGATAAATTCTAAGTGTTAGAAGAGCTTGTCTTGCACTAGATTAGTATATATAACACAATGGAAGGCTTAGATTGCAACACATGAGTGGCTAGGATGAGTTTCACTAGGATCAAGCCCAAGTGGCAAGTTGACTTTGGTCAATAATATCAAGCTTTGAAGACTTATCTTCTACCATGGTCAATGACCATTTTACCTTTACAAAATTTCGACCAAGACCAAGTGTGGGGGTGCCACGTGTCGCCTTCTCATTCGTCCACAAAATTCCGTAACCCTCGTGGGCCCCACAAAAATGTAAAATTCCTCGGGTGGGCCCCACGTGACCAAATCCGTAAAAATAAATTTCCATAATGTTAATAAGTTCCATACTCTTCAAATAATGCATTTTGAGAATCCAATTCTCAACAACGAACATTTTTCCTTTCCGACGTCCGGAAGATTTTCCGTCGGAAAAACAATTCTTCCTTTCGTACCAATTTCCAAGTCTTGATTCCTTACATACATTCTCTTTTACATGTCCTGGACTTACGGGGTGTAACACAAACCATAATCAAGTGTGCCCTTAATGTATCGAATGATACGCTTAAGAGCAGTGAAATGAGACTCCATGAGGCATGCATGAATAATCATACCTGCTGAACAACATAAGCAATGTCTGGCCTTGTGAATGTGAGATACTGAAGTGCACCTGCAAGGATCCTATACAGAGTAGGATCGGAGACTGGAGCACCATCCATAACACTGAGCTTAGATTTTGAATCAACTCGAGTAGGTGAAACTTTGCAATTTTACCATCTTAGCCCTGTACACAATATCCTCTGCATACTTACGCTGACACAAGAACATGTGGTTGGCAGACCTGATCACCGATATCTCCAAAAAGTAACCCAGCTTCCGCAAATCAGTCATTGCAAATTCGGACTTAAGCAAGGTAATAATCTCATTTTTCAATCCATCGAAGGAGGCAGTAAGAACTATATCATCCACGTAAAGTAATAAGTAAGCAGTGCTACTACCTCGATGAAAAATGAAGAGTGATGTATCACTCTTGTTGCATACAAACCCAATCTGTAAGATATACCTGACAAAGCGATCATACCACGCACGGGGGGCCTGTTTCAGGCCATATAGTGACTTACGGAGATGATACACATAGTGAGGAAGCTGGCTGGATGGGTGAACCACGGCGGTGATGCATGTCTCTCTCAGATCCCCATGTAAGAATGCATTCTTCACATCAAGCTGATGGATCAGCCAATGTTTGCCCATGGCAATGTTCAAAACTGTGCGGATGGTATCCGGTTTGACAACCGGGCTGAAGGCCTCACCACAATTAATGTTCTTCTGCTGATTTGTGCCATTAGCCACAAGTCGTGTCTTATACCTCTCAAAATCTCCACTGTCTCTGAATTTGTGACGAAATAGCCACAGACAACGAATCATATTCACCCCCTCAGGTCTAGGTACTAGATCTCATGTGTGTTGTTTAGTTAAAGCATTGAATTCCTCAGACATAGCCACATTCCAATTAGGGTCTTGTTTGGCCAATATATGGTTCTTGGGAATTGGTGAAATACTTTGGACAGACAAGTTAAATTGGACTTTGGGTTTGAAGATTCCATGTTTTGCACGAATTTTCATTTGGTGAGTGGGGATAGTGGGAGGCTCCAAGGCGGAGGAATTTATTGGATATAGAGAAGAATGGACCGACGCTGTAGGAGGCACCGCGATGCTTGAAGGAGCCGTTGGCGGCGTCGTGGCGCCGTGATCAAGGGCTTCGGTCTTTGGAGGACCGCGGACCTCTCGAAGTTTTAGGCGTGGCGGCGCCTCGGCGCGGCGCGCGCCAAGACCGGCAGCGGCTGTCGACGGTGAAGTAGGAACCTGTTCGCAGGAGTTTTGGCGTCGCGGCGCTAATTCTGCGACAGTGCTATGCTCTAGTTGACTGAGGATGATGGGAGAAATGGCAGGCTCGTCAAGAAAAAGAGTAATCCTGTTTTTGGAACTTTTTAAGATTCGAAAATAGGAATGTGGTTTCATCGAATGTAACTTGACGGGAGATGTGAATCTGACGAGTGGACAAGTCATAGCATAGATAGCCCCTATGGTTTGGCGGGAAGCCTAGGTAGACATATGGAGTGGACCGAGGGGCTAATTTGTGAGGAGCAGTAGAATCAAGGTTAAGATAGCATAGACAACCGAATATCCGAATATGCTCATAAGATGGACTCTATGATAGAGGTTTTCGGTAGGGGTCATATTGTGAAGGGTGCTAGTTGGGAGAATATTGAGGACATATTATGATATTTTAGCAACATAGACCCAGAAGGACGGAGGTAGGGAGACATGAATTAATAAAGTGTGAATCATATTGTTAATGGTGCAACTGATTCTTTCAGCTTTACTGTTTTGAGGAGAGGTGTGAGGGCAGGAGAAGCGAAAACCATGACATTAGTAGTACAAAAATGGTGAAACATAGAGTTTTTGAATTCACGACCATTATCGCACTGAAAAGATTTTATACCTTTTTCAAATTGTGTGTGAATGAATGTTCGAAACTCAAGAAATTTGGCAAACACTTCCGATTTAAATTTGAGAGGATACAACCAAACAAAGTGAGAAAAATCATCTAGTAGGATAAGATAGTATTTATGACCGAGAGAACTAGCAACAAATGATGTCCATAAATCGATATGTATAATATCAAAAGGTGCAAAAGTAACACTAGTAGATGATTTAAAAGGAAGACAAGTATGTTACCTAAAGAACAAGAAATGCAGTTTTGGGCAAGCTTTCCATTACAAGTAATGACATTATTGCCTCTAAGAAAACTAAAAACTGGAGCTCCTGGATGACCAAGCCTATTATGTCATGTTGAAGAAGAAATGGCCGCTAGAGAGACGGGAGAGCTAGATCTGGCAACAAAGGTGAGAGTGAATGAGTATAGATCCCCCGTGCTATTGTATCTCGTAAGAGGTGTCCCCGTATGAAGATCTTTTCTGATTGAAACCAAAAGGGTCAAAATCAACAGAGGCAGAATTGTTATGAGTGAATTTGCGGATAGAGATTAGATTCTTAATTATATGTGAGGCATATAGGGTATTTTGAAGGGGTAATATATTAGTAGGTGGTGTGTATGATGTACCAAAATCATTTACTGGAATGCGGTGGCCACTATCAACTGTCACAAATTGAGGATGTTTTAAACCAAACAGTTTGGGAATATTACCTATAGTCCGGGTGAGGTGAGAAGTGGCTCCGGAGTCCATGTACCAATTGTTGTCAAGCTGTTGCATATTAAGACTGCTGAAGGCCTGACCTAACTTAGTGGGTGTCATGCTGGACGAGGGCTACTGAAATTGGATGTGCATGAAGTGAGCTTGCTGCGGTCTTGGACTTCTTAGAAGTGGAGAAGGGCTCAAAACTTCCTGGTGAGAGAACTGGTGGAAGGGTTGCTGGAACTGAAATGGCGGCGGCATCGCGGCGATGTATGGTCTTGTTGGGAGCCACGGTGAAGGCGGTCTGCGGGCCCACGATATTGTTGCTTTATTGGTTCTGTCCACGACCGCGCGACCACAACCTCCTCTGCCGCGGCCCTTGCCACCCTTTCCACCGCGTCCCTGCTGCGGTTGAGATTTTTTTGGCGACGTTAGATCTTGAGGGTGCGTGTCGACAACTAACGCCTTCTGACTGTGTTCATCCTGCTTAGCACGTCGAGTCTCTTCGAGCAACAACTGCGAGCGAGCTTTGTTAAAGCTGGGTAACAGATCTGCCTGTTGAATCATTATGGGCAATGTATCATATTCGCCTTTGGGA
The DNA here is from genome assembly GCA_029844215.1 of Przewalskia tangutica. Taxonomy (NCBI): domain Eukaryota; kingdom Viridiplantae; phylum Streptophyta; class Magnoliopsida; order Solanales; family Solanaceae; genus Przewalskia; species Przewalskia tangutica. The sequence goes on from CM056719.1 coordinate 134,553,414, forward strand.
AGGCCAACAATCAATTATAACACCAGTTTGGTGTCAGTAACAGGCGATTCGATAACATCAAGTTGATCCGTCAGGAGCTTTAACTGTTTGCAGTACTCAGTCACATTGGAAAAGTTTTCAAGACGTGTATTGTTAAATTGCTCCCTAAATACACAGCACGGGTGTGCTTATTGTCCTGAAAAATTTCCTCCAAACGATTCCACAAGTCACGGGTTGTGGAGTCAGATTTCATGATAGTAAGAAGTAGATCCTGAGAAATACTACCATATATCCATTGTTTGACGCCGACATCTTGACGTCAATATGATCAAGTACGTTGTAGAGACATGCATGATTGCGAAACAGTTCAACCCAAGGAGAATACTGACTGTTTTCTTGATCAAGAAGGATGGGGATATGGTTCTTGATGTTGGAAACAAGTAGGGCCGGATGAAAAGAGGGTGACGACTTGGTGGTGGGATTTGTGGAGGTAGAAGATTCAGAAAGTGTGAAAGAATCAGGGATAGCCATTTAGAGAAGAAAGGAAAGAGGAAGAAAAGAAGCACAAAAATCGAGAAATTTGATGAAGGGCCGCAGCAGTGCAGTGGGAAGGGCCGGCGGCGGGAGAGGGAATTTCTAGGGTTTTGTATGGTAGGCTCTTGATACCATATAAGATGATATTAATCTCCCGTAGGGGCTCTTCTCATTAACATCAAAGTATATATAGAGTACAATATTCATTCCTGATACAATATGAATTCTAAGTCTATACAAAAGAGGAATTTAGTCTTACCATAATTATATTTACACAATATATGAAAATATTCTAATATGGGTAGGAATACAATTGTTTCTATAATATACATGTTTACACCATCTTTCCTTCATGTTTGATGGTGTTTCTTCTCTTTCACAAGGTCCACAACATTATTACAAGGATTGCATAAATTATTGGTTTTATTATTGGCCTGCAAGCAGTTTTCCACCAGCTGATAATTGTTTGTGATAATTGTTGTCTACTAGAAGTATACCTGCAAAATTAGCAAACATTCTCCATAGTTTTGAGGTTGTAGGAGAGGTTTAAAAAATGTGTGATAAGGTCTCCCACTGAGGGGAAATGCAGCACCAACATTTAGCTGGTAAGCACACTCCTCTTCTCCTTAGCACCTCATGATCCGCTGAAAGTGTTATGTTCTGTAAAATATGTTTCACAATGTCTTCTGACACATACTGTCTGAGTACTTAACCGTTCCATCCATATGTACTTGGAAAATTACTCACCTATATTTTCTCCTCATTGTCTAAATTTGGTACAATGTGATGTAGTTCCCCTAATGTAGTCTAATTGTCCCAGAAGCTAGTCTCCTCTCTTCACCTGCCACCATATCTGATGTTCTACCAGATATCTCACAGCGACCAACTTCATCCATGTAGGAGATGCTCCCTTGACTTGTGCAATCACTGCATGCAGCTTTTTTTGTAGCAACCACCTTGAGAGGAAGCCACTTAAAATTTTCTTATCTAATACTTATAAAGTTAATACTTTCTCATTTTACTCTTAATGAGATATTCTATAGCCACATAAATATTTATGATCAAGGACTTTTCAATATTTAACAATAATTTAACTTTAATTTTTTTATTTTATTTTAATGAGATAATTTATAGCTACATAATATTTATGACTTTGATGAGTTGATTTGGAGTATTATCTCGCAGCCTTAGCATAAATATATTGATTGGCTAGCCATGCAAGGTAGGATGCTCACAAAGAAAAAGCTAAAGAAGTTGCATATCCCTGTGGAGACTGATAGTTACTTTATGTGAAGATTTGGTAGAGGAAACTTCTCTCATTCTCTGCATTTATTTGCTGAATGTGGTTGATCAGAACTGCCTTAGTACACTGGGCTAGCATTCAAATTCCAATTGGTGGAATATAATCAAGTCTTTGAAGGAAGCATTGGAAGCTGTTTCAGATAGAAGTGATGGAAGTATTATGGAGTGCAATGATATATCATATTTGGAGAGCTGGAAAATGAAAATTATCTAGGGGAGTTACAGACATGGTAGTGAAGTGTTTAATTACCAAAAATAGGGCCATTAATTTAATTACAACTAACCTAGGGCCATTAATCCGTGATATGTGTATACCACGGGCATAACACCTTTCCTATAAGGTTGTTGTGAAGCAGGTGTTCTTTAGGTGTATTGGTTTTTTTATTGGTTAATATTAATACATATAGTCCAGTCAATTATTATTACATAAATTTGAAACAAAGGGAATATTATGGACGAATTTTTTATGTGGAATAATAAAAAACGATAATCTTGTATTACAATTAATAAGTCAACCACAACCATAAGAGAACATATAAATAATCAAAAGAAAAGAATAGCTATGAAGGCAAAGCAAAAAGATAAAACAAAAACATAAAGATTAATTTAATTTACAAAAGCACAACGTTTCCTAATTTCCCCAGCTTTACCGGTTAAGACTCCAATCTTGCCCATTTTCTCCATCGATTCAGCAAAATCTTTGAAAAACGTCGATCCATGTGACATAGCTTGAAATTTGACATAAGCTTTAGTCTCTTTGTCATCAAGAAGGGCAGCATCAGATTGAAAAAGCCCCCTCCTTTTGGCTACGTAAGAGTAATAACTTCCATCAAATGTCTTGAAACTTCCTGGATCCATCTCAACAATGGTTGTCACGTCGTTAACTGAGGTACATTTGCTCTTTAAACGGGCAATGTAGTTAGGATCCATTGTTGGGTCAGTGTCACCATTGCCTGTGAAGTTGTACATCCGGTCTGTAAAGGTAGAGCAATGAGCATTCCCAATGGTATGCCCTCCTGAACAACAGATAAATTGGATATATCCTCGGTAAGATTGAATACGGAGTTTAATAAAAAAAGAAGAAGAGAATTTCATATCTAATTATACATTCCACAACAAAGATGTAAATATATTTAGATAGTTATAAAATTAGTTCATGAAAATATAACAGCTGAATCGGGCTGAGTATATAACTATCAAAAATGAGTGTATATAGTAAGTTTGTATTATCATTTTGAAACCATATATATATATATATATATATTATATATATAATATTACCTGATAGAACCACAAGGTCTTTTGCATTCAGACCTAGAGAGGCAAACTGAGCTTTAAGGGAAGTAATATTTGCAAAAGGAGCTGGTAAATTGATGAGGCCTTCCAACATGTTAGACACTCTTCCATCCCTTCTTCCCAAGGGAACTTTCCAATATGGTCCTTTGATCTGTAAAACAAATCATATAAATAAAATAATTTAAACTTAATAAGTAATCATGATTTTCCTCTTAATTATTTACATACTTAAAGTAATTATTCTCTTACCAAAGATACTGCATCCCGAGCAACTAAGGCTAGAATATCTGCACAAGAAACCACACCAGGACACTTGTGTTCTAATTCAGATTTTGCAGCATCAATCACTTGGAATCCTCTGAGAGATTGATTTGGAATGGCATCTCTCTCTGCTTGATTGTTCTTGGTTGAGTTTAGCAATACTGATCCATCACATCCCTGCACAAACATTTTTATACGAACCTTTTTTAGAAAAGGAATAATGATTAATATTAATAAGAGTTTAAGTTAATTATATATGCACTTTATATTTAAATGATCAGGTGGGTAATTACAAGAAAATATCTATGATAAACTTTAACCCGTAATTTGATAAAATCGTAATTGACATGTTATCATCATAACAAGTTAAAATTTACTGATCATGTCAGTGTATAACTTATATCCTAGATAGTAAGTATTCCCTCAATTTATATGACACACTTTACTTTTTAACCTATCCAAAAAAAAGATATCATATGATATTCAGAAAGAATTTAAATTTATAGTTTTTATTTTATCTTAAGGGAATGATTATAGTCACACAAATATTTGAGACTTGCTTTACATCATAAATGTCTTAAACCTTCATTTCTTTCTTAAAGTATGTGTTCAATCAAATAGTAACACATAAATCGGGACTGAGAAAGTAATAAATAACTTGAAAATGTTAAAGCATAGTATCATTCATATTTCATAATAGGATATGAACATAGAAATGAGAAATAAATAAAGCATATATTACCCTAACAAAGCAATCATGAAAATGCAACCTAAGCAAAGGAGCAGCTAGAGTTGGTGCTCTAGAGATGTAATGTGCAGTAGTCTTTTTCACAATAGCTTCAGCTCCTGGGCATGTTTTCCCATAGTAATCAAGTTTCAATCCTTGTGCATTACAAAGGTCAAATGCAAGAAGAATTACAAGTATCAACTGGAAGATTAACTTTGGGAAAGCCATTGTTGGAAGTGGTGAGACACGGATTTGATGGTCTTGGTACGTGACAAAGATTGGTTATTTTATAGTAATAATTAGTAGATATGAAGTACCATGCATGATTTGAAACTTTTCATGCAAGAGCTGGCCAATGATGAAATACTTCATTAATAGTTGACTTTCAATTGCATGTTACTACATGAATGTACATGATCGATCTTAGCTAAAAGGAATCTTCATAGTTTCTCCACTTACCCTATTTTAAATTTAATTACTACTATACAATAAATATCCAGCATGCAGCTTGTACTAATCATGCATTCTGATAGGTTGTTATCTACTCGGAGGAATCTTAGTTCTCTGACTGAGTAAAAGCAACTACCTTTTGCCAATAATCTAAAGAACTTCTCTATCCAATTGTTGGTCTCAAATGGACCGATTGAACTGAATGGGTTAAAGTTATTTAAATTAAAATGGGCTAACAAGTGAGTTATTTAATTCTTACTTGGGGAGGGGGGAATTGGACATAATAATTGTGAAATCCGAACAATAAAAAAATAGTATGTATTTGTTTTCAAGTTGAAAATGAGAGTTCTCTTTGGACATGTATATAAATTGGAATTGTTTCTGAATTTGTGTGAATGATTTGGAGTGAAAAATGTGAAACTTTTTAGAATTATTCAAATTTCCAAAAAAAAATGGAATTCTACTTTAAGTTTAATTCTGGAAAATTGTAACAATTCTATGTCCAAATAGTTTTTCGGAATAAAATTTCAGAAAAAAATAAAAATTATTCATGGCCAAACGAGCACTAAGTTTTAACTTCTTCATGTGTTCTTTATAATTATTTTAAGTACCTAATAAGAAAATATTTATAATGGTTATATATAATATATATCTAACAAAAAATTATATCTTTTAATAATACTTTTACATGATTTTTCATGAGTCAATTTGAGCTACATATCAACTCAGCTTTTAGATGTGTTGGATTAAGTGCGTCAAAATGGGCTGACTTGAATGGGTTGGACATGTCATGTTTTCATGTGCTAATTTTAACACTCCCACCGTCCATGTTCCCTGAATTAATAGGGACAAATAAGGGAGATTTTCAGGGTCATTGTTACCTATGCCCCTATTTGTGCTGGTCTTTAATTTTTTTCCCTCATAATAAATAACTTTTTGACGGAACATAAATTTATATTTTCGCATCATAATATCTTACAAGTTATGCAATACATGACTCTTGCTTTTAAAGAACTTATGTCCCGCTAAGCATAATTTCGATTCTTATAGGGCAAAAATTAACGACATGCCCATTTAAAGTAGAGGTGCTTATCGGTCGGTTCGGTTTGGTTTGTGTATTATCAGTTCGGTTTATCGATTTTCGATTTGTAAATAAGTTAAATCAATAACCAAACCGATAAGATTAAGTTATTGGTTTTTGGTTTATCGATTTTGGTCCTTAACTGTTTAGTTTTCAGTTTAACCAATAAAAAAATGTTCCGCTAATTTTTTTTGCTTTCTCTTATTTTTATTTGTTCATATATACACTGCCTTCATGCATAAAAGTCTACACAAATTAAAAAAAAAATATTAACACATACTATATCAATCAATAAGCAAATCATCAAATGATAATGAGTTTTCAAATTATTTAATGCATTCTAAAAAGTGAAAGAACAAATTGATAAGCGCATTGAGATTTGAGAGAATAAGCTTGCATGTCGTAAGAATTTAGAAATAGAGTTTGTATTCAAGAATTAAAATTTAAAGTCACTATCATATAATTAGGGATAAACATAATTTCTTATTGGGATATTAGTTTAACCATTAAATAAATTCTTAAAATTGAAAATCAAACTGGTAATCCAATAAAAAAATTATAGAATCGTTTATAAACCGATGACCGAATAACCCGATATCGATAAACCACTAGCGTATTTATTGATTCGGTTTATCGGTTAAACTAGTTTCTTCACGACCCTAATTTGAAGGAAAAAAATTAGGGTCATTTACACTTTTTCCCTTGTCTTGAATTATGGCCCTCATAACCAAAAAATCACAGGGCATAAGTTCACATTTTCGTATCATAATATCTCATAAGTTATGGCCTGACATGACTTCAGTTTTTAAAGAGGGGCATTCGTACAAATTCCCCTATTTTGTGGTCGTCTTTAATTGTTGTCCTTCAAATTTGAGTTCTTTAATTGTTTTCCTTTATTATTTTTTGTGCGGCATAATTAGTGTTTATCTTCGGCATATATATATCATAAACAACTCACAGATTATGTCAAATAAAACATAACTGTTAACACTCAATATAATATGAAAAAAGGCATAATTTCATAATTCACTCGTCATAGTTAGCATTTAATTTCAACATATGTATGCCGCATAACTTAATTTCCACATATTTTATGCCGCACGAGGCAAAAATTTAGTTTTTGAATTTTTTTTTATAGAGACTATACTATGCCTTACGAAGTAGACCTGGATTTTTTTATAAAATAAATAGTAGAGACAAAATTAAAGACCACATATATGAAGAATGAAAATTAAAGACCAATGCATTTGAAGGACTATCCGCACAAAAAATAATAATTTAAAGAACTTATGCCCTGCTATAAGTTTGATTTTAACGGACAAAAATTAAAAATCAGTCCATTTGAAGGGCAAATCGGCCCATTGGAAGGGGAAAATCGTGCAAATTGTTCCAAAAATTAAAGACCACTTGAGGGCGGAAACATGCAATTTCTTCAGATTTTGATGTTGAGGTTGATGGATTAGCCCAAGACCGATCGCAGCCCAAATTCGAGTGATCTGAAGCTGGATTAAGCAGCCCACTTAACCCCTAATCTAGGTTCAGATCACTCAGAGCTTGGGCTGGAACTAAAGTTGGGCTATAACTCCGGTTCCGACTTGGTTTGCCCAATATGGGTCGATATCCAAACATGGGCTACGTACTGGGTGGACAACTTTAATTTCAGTCCAAAACTATTAGACCACCCACTTCAAATTTGACAAGAATAAAAAAGTTAAAGAGCAATGTTTTATGGGAAACAAAGAAAGAAATGCAACAATAAGTTAATGTTATTGTTGGGATTTTAAGTGTGAATGGGAAATAAGAAGAGGTATTTTTGGAGTAAAGCCAAAAGGCACCTATTGGATTAGCACTCTCAATTACATTATGAATAGCCTCATTTTGTAATTGAATTTAATTTTTTTGCATACTTTCTTTCATATAATAAAATTGAGTTCTTGTGTGATTTGTTATCGAATTTGCGTTCGATAAAGTTGGTGGAGTTTGAGTTATCGCTACGCCATCAACATGTATATATGTTTTATCTCGGAAGTAATCAATAATCTTGGGTATAGTGCGGGAATTAAATTCTTTAAGGACACATCGTGAATTATGTGGTCTCGATATATTCAGTTTCTGCATTTTTATCATTTTTTCAGTTTAATTCGATTTTTTGGATTGCTGGTTTTTTGAACACGCATACTAACCATCTTAAGGAATTTAATGAAATCTAAACCGTGTGTTTGTAAGAAAGATTAAGGTGTTATTAATATTGTGATGATTGAGTGAAATACGGAAGTTGCAGATTATAGAACTTGTTTCTTTTCTTTGTCCGTGTATGGAGTAAATAAAAAAGAACCTTTTTCTTCCCTTGAAAAGAATTGTTTTCCCTCTCCAGGTAAGATATCAGTTTGATCTGTTCTCAAACTCTAATCATTCAGTCATATTTTATTATTGTTTAATAGTAGTGCTGAGGGTCCAAAACTACTATTTTTCTGTCGTTAGATAGGAAGCTGAATAAAAAAAAATATATATAATCTAGTATTGAAGACATCTCAATGCTTACTGGAATCTCTACATGTGTTTTCTGAAAGAATACTGTCTGAATGTCAAAAGATTGGTTTGACACTGATGTTTAGAGAATTATTTTGTGATGTCGGTTTGGAGAAAAGACTAGGAAATTTGTCAGTGGCCGACTGACCAAATCCGGTCTCTCGACCAGAATACGACCCGACCACCGTATAAAAATAAAAAAAAACGGGGGGGCTCGAGCAGGCGGGATAGGGTATGGTCCCGCCCGACCACTTGAGCCAGGTCGTCCGATCCCGCCCCGATCCCGCCCCGCTTTGCAGAAAAAAGCCGTTGTCTAACGGCCATTTTACATTTTGGTAGTAGACAACGACCATTTTTGGCTTCCCCCCCTACCCCCTTTATATTTATTTTTAACCCCTAAGTTATTATATTTACACTTTAACCCAATTTTTCAACTATAAATACCTCATTTCCTCTTCTTATTATTTTCACAAATCTTTCTACTCTCTAATCTCTCAATCAATCAATCTCTATTCTCTATACAACATTGTCTACTACATATTCAATCTATTTAGTATTTATTAATTTGAGAATTGGGAGTGAAGTTGGCAACTAGCTTGAGGATTATCTATCGAGCAAAGTTTCAATTTTCAACCTCTCGACACACGCCGACTTACGTCGGCTTGGTACATTCGTTCTCTCATTAAATTATTATTTTGTTTTTATTTCATTTAGCACATTTAATTTCATTATCTTTAAGTCTTTAACTATTTATTACCATGAAAAGAGTAAAAAGTGTTTTTGGCAAGGGTACTTCTTCTAGTAGGGCGGGTAACAAGGGCAATGATACTTCTTCTAGTATTCCAGCTATTCCTAGACAAGATGATTTTATAGATCCTGAATTGTTTCCTGAAATACCATATGATCTTGACACAAATGTTTATCCTCAAAATGAAGAAGATTTTAATTTAGATGACACTCTAGATGATGATACACCTACTAATGAAGATGATGATACACACACTAGTGAAATGCCTCATATCCCCCCTACTATGAGACGAGGTCCGGCAAAACGACCATTAAAATCAGTTGTATGAAAATATTTAGACAGGGACGTACCGAATCAAGTAGCTGTATGTAAAACTTGTAAAAATGTTTATTCTTTTAAAACTGGACAAGGTCATGGTGGGACGGGGGGTTTAGGAAGACACCTATTGCAAAAACACAAAGCCTTGCATGCCCAATACATGATTGAAAAAGATGGTGAGCAAGCGTCCTCTCAATCGGGACAAGGTTCACATACTGTCCCTGACAGCATGTGGTCAAATTAACCATATGACGGGGAGTCAGAGGCCCTAAATACGATAAACATAAAGATAGGGAAACACTAGCAAAATTAGTTGCTGTGGAGGGTTTGCCTTTTTCATTTCCTGAATCTCCTGGTTTTATTCATTATATTAGAGATATGTATAATCCTGCTTATAAAGGTTTTCCTAGATCAACTGTTAAAAGAGATGTATTTAAAATTGCACATGAATATCAACAGTATTTACGTTATGCATTATACATTTAAATTGCAAAGTCACTCTAACTTCTGATATAGGTCGTAGTACTAACGGCCATGATTATTTAACGGTAATCTGTCATTGGATAGATTATAAATGGTCTATGCAAAAACGTATTTTAGCATATAGATATATAGATAGTAGGCACACTGGTGAGTTTATTTCAGAAAATATTTATTCATCTGCGACATTACTTTAATAATCGATAAAGTTATGAGTATTACATTAGATAATGCATCTTCTAACAATGCTGCTATTTGTATTTTAAGAGATGTTTTAACTCCGTCTTTTTCAAAACATTTTCATATCAAATGTGCGTGTCATATTTATAACTTAGTTGTAAAATATGGTCTTTCACTTTTTCAAGATATTCTTGAAAAAATACAATTTGCTATACACTTTATTTTTAAAAATAATAGAATTCAACAGAGAAAAGAATATAAAAAAAACTTGTCACGATTGTGGACTATCTTACAGAAAAATTCCCGAAGAAGTACCAACTAGGTGTAATTCTTTATATGACCAACTAGTTGTTGCTTATGACTATAGAAAACCTATCACTTTATTTTTTAACGCTCATAATCAAAATCCAAATGATATGATTGTGGATAATGATTGGGACAAAATTAGAGAACTTATTGTATTTCTAGAGAATTTTCAACGAGCAACAAAAGAATTTTCTACTTTATATTATCCTACTATTTCAACTATGTTGTTTTATATAGCTATAATATTTTTACTTCTTAAAGAATATATGGAAAAACCTGCTTATAAGACAGCTATTAAAAAAGTGTTTATGAAATTAAAGAAATATTTTATTCCTATTCCCCCTATTTATATTATTGGTGTTGTATTAAACCCGACTATTAAAGTAGAGGGTTGTAAAAGTCTTAATGAAAATATTTATACCTGTATGGACGTACTACCACCTCCAACTCCCAAAAATTTAAATGTTGAGCCACCTATTGAACAAACGCTAGAAGAAGTGTTGAATAGCGTAGAAGATGAATGCAAAAAAGTATATCGGCATTACCAGCAAAAAAATGCTAGTAACCAACCGACTTTCGTACCATCTTCTTCTTCAACACAGCCTAAAAAAAGACATGCTGTTTCTGGGGCTAGTATTGATTCTATTGAAAGCCTCAGAAATAGAATGTGCGGTGGTAGCAGTGCTAACCAAATTAGCGAGTTCGGTGTTTTTGTTTTGCAGGGTAATTTACCTTATCAAGCAGTTATTAATGAAGAAGGAAAGGAAGACTTGCTGAAATATTGGATGCAGAATGAGAAGACATTTCCGACACTTTCAATGATGGCCCGATATATTTTGAACATTCAAGCGTCATCAATCGCTTCTGAAAGCGCTTTTTCTGCAGGCATATTTCAAATAGGAGAGCACAGACACTCATTAGCCGGAGACAGCTTGGAGATGGCGGTACTATTCAGATATTGGATACGAGCGGAGCGAAGGAGGTGCGGTCAACCAGAGATTAACGAAGAAGAAGACGACAACTACAACGACATTTTATCTGAAGGCATGAGTAGCGACGTGGAACAATTTGACCAAGATATACCAATTCCAACCGAAGAACCACAAGAAATTATAAAGAAACTAGAAAAAATATTTTCAATTGGTAATTTATTTCATTGCAATTTTTTTATTTTTCTATGTCTTTTGCAATTTTTTCAACAACAGTACACTACAATGTTGTAATTCTGAATCTTGTATATTTCAATGAAATAATTAATAATATAAGAGGCACAAAACAAAATTTTTAGGATGTTTTTTTTTACACTCTTCTTGTCTTTGTTTAATTATTTAGTTTATACATTATAGTTTATACTTTATAGTTTATACTTTATAAATATATTATATATATGAATATAATACTATAATTATAATACTATAATATTATAATAGTATAATATGAGTTTATGACTATCACTATATGACTATATGTATATGTTAATGTTACTTTGTTAGTATTTAATAATTTAGTACAAAAAAAAAATCACTTGGCCCCGCCCCGACTCTTGCCCAACGGGACCGGGACCGGAACGGGACACGGTATCGTCCCGCTAGTCCCGCTAGTCCCGGTCCCGCCTGGCCCGCCCCAGCTCGACCCCGCCCCTCTTCTCCACCCCGACCCCGTTCCGACCCCGCTAATCCCGACCCCGGTGGGCCCGGCCCACTGGCCAGTCCTAGAAAAGACATGATAAGTTATATTTTTTTTTGAACAATCACATTCTTTCACCGCAACAGTAAAAGGTCTTTTCATTTTTGGATACAAATTCCAAATTCAAGAGAATGCATTGGTTTGATGATCTGGAAAAAGAATGAAAGTATATTTGTGAAAGAGACAATTCTAATTATGAACAAATATACTTGAACACATTTATATTATTAATTAATATTTATGATATTTATAGTTATTGAATTATTATTTGATTGTTTGCAATTATTTATATATGTGCTCCCTTAAGTTGACGTTGTCATTGATAGAGTGAGATATTAATGATAAAACGTAACTCTCAAAATTGTCTCGACTAATGATCATCGAGAATGGAATATCGATGATATATTATAAATCGACATGTGGTCTGCATCACATTCTTAGAAAATGTAGTGAGTCTCACAACTACGGGTAATTGTTATTCGTGATGGACACATGAATACTTTGAAGAGTATTGGTACACCCCGCCGATAAACTATTTATTATACATGTCTATAATGTTATCGGTATGTGGATATAAAAGTCATTCAACTTGAGGTCAATACATGCCTTATTTGAAGAATGATGTACTTTGACCAAGCTCAAAGCTTGCACTCCTTATGGGGTAGATACAACTTGAGTTGAGTCTATTACGATGTAAACGAAGGCATTAGTTGAGCCATGAATATGATTCATTCCTCGATTGGAAATTCGAGAGAATACTCAACTTCTCTATATTAGGTCGAATAAAGTCATTGGTCAATGCAAGAGACATATTTTGAATATGGTCTAGTTGTCGACTAATAAAGATGAGATAAAGTGATTAAGCCATTTAGATAGACACTTGACAAATTTTAAGCTTAATCGAGTGTGTCGTGAATGAAAGAATTTTATTATTCCACATAAAGGTAAAGTTTGCCGAATTCATGTAAACGTACGTCACATATTGAGTTCGTCATACAAAGCCGTCTAGGAGTTTTGTATGAACCTTAATTAGATTAATGTCGATATGTGAAGGCTTATAGGCTCACACTATATGCGATTGTCTTTTCAATCTAAGAGTGTATTGAGAAAATATTAAATATTTGGTTAGGAACCGAAATAATTAATTTATAATAATTATGGAATATATTTCTATTTGATGGAAATTATTTAATTAAGTCATTATTGAATTTTGGACTTGATTAAATATGTTAATATAATAAAGGGACCTGGATGAAAAACCTAAAGAAAGTACTTGGGCCTAATTAGTCTTTTGTACTCCTTTTAGGTTTAGGTTTTCCTTTTACCTATTATATAAACAACACAAACCCCATAATTAAGTTAGTCAGTCAGAAAAAACAGAGGATTCAAGACTTAGAGTCTTGAATTACTTTATCTTTTCTAATAAAAGAATTCATAGCGTTCTTCGTTAGATAAATACACTGGAGTTCGAACTTGCAATTGGAGAGACAACTCGAGCGAATACCATAGTTGTGAATCCAGCATACAAATACTTGTAAGTATTCCTGATTATGTTTTGACATTCATTAGATTATCATATAGCTATACCAGTTCATTGTTGGGTAAAATTTTAACTTTTGTTGTGCGAACATTGTGTTTATGACCCAACAAATACCCTACAGTGGTATCAAAGTTAGGGTTGGTTTAATGATTATATGATAATATTTAATAACAATTAGATAAGTTAATTAATTTCAATGATTTGTTTAAACAAAAATCGGAAACTGTTCACTCGCCGGAATCCGGATTTTCGACAATTCGCCTTCGTTCCGGCCACTGTCTCAACAGTTATCGAGAATATCGTTACGTCACCAACCCCAACTAAGACATTATGCAGAAACCAGCTCGATTTGGAGCGTTGGAACTCATCCATCATTAATGGCGGATTGAAGCTTCTCCACCCTAAAATCTTGAGCATGGTGCATGGTAAAAGACGGGAAAGAGATGTATGATGGTCGATAAAGGTGTGGGAGGTATGGATACGCCAGAGCCGCCGGTCGCTGGAAGCGCCAACGACAGCTCGCTTTCCGGATGCCACATGCTCGCAATCAGTGGTTTAAAACCATCAGCGTAATTGTCCCGCCGAGGGGCATCGACCAGTGGTGGTGGTTCGCGACGAGGTGGGCCAAAAACGAATCCCCAAATTTGATTTAGGGATTGGATTAATTTTGAGAATTAGAAACAGTGTAGAGACATGTTTGCAATTAAAATTAGGGTTCTGAAATTGCAATTTGGTCTCTGGGGCTTTTCTGAAAATTTTAAAAGTTTCAATCATAGCTATGGCCCCGCGAACTCAGAAATAAATTTAAGTTTCTAAAATTGCAGAATAGCCTCGGGCAATCCTGTAAATTCTGAAGAATTTGAAAATTGCAGAAAGGTCCCTGAAAATTAATTTTAGTTTCAGAAATGTTAAGGGAATGTTTGGATAGGTTGAAAATTAAAAAAATTGAGGTTTAAATTTGGAATTTAAATGTTTTCTAAATTGAAACAAATTAATTAACCCACGATTATTGTTATTTAGCATGTTATTTGATAATATGCTCTTATATTAATTGTTTCTCCTAATTATTTAATTGATTGTCATTTAAATAATTAGTATATAGTCCATAAATTCATGTCTGGGTAGACGATGCCCAGTGTTTGTCGGACCACATTATATTATGTTTGGGTAGGCGGCGCCCAATATGTGCTTTATTTGATCAAGCATGTAAAACCTGAATCTTGTTAAAACTCCGCTTAAAATGTTCCCCAAAATTTTAATATAAGTCTCATTTGGAATGAACGCGTCGTCCGTTATAATTGAATGAGTACAAAATCCTTTTTTACCATGAGTATTTACACCCCAGTATTTGCTCCGGTGTACTAGGATTTTGCACTCATTCATAGATGTATTTGTTTACAATTGTGAGTGAGAAATATTTTTATCCATGAGTATTTACACCATAGTGTTTGCTCTGGTCTACAAGGCTAAACTTATACAAAATTGCAGTCGCGTAACTGGGTTGACTTAGTTATATCTTGGTGCCCTAGTGTCAGAATAATCTAAGGACGTTGATCGACTAAACTCGATCAACCAAGAATTATGAATTGTTTGTAATTGGTTTTGAGACCTACTAGGTTATGTTGTTGTGGTCATCATCCCTAGCAGAGGCCACAATGGTATGAACTTAGATCTTGGACCGTTATGATCCTATTTGATATGTGTCCGTATTCTTCCCTGAAGTTGTAGAATATGTTAAAATAGTGGGAGCTAATTAAACTAAAGTCCATGTTAATTAGTTATTGAATTTGTTCAAAGAAATTATATTTGAATTTAGTTTCGTTCTATCTATTTCTTCAGATTATTTAAAATGTCAAATTTATCATTGAAATATTTGGTTGAAACGGACAAGTTGACTGGATCAAACTATCCGGATTGGTTGCGAAATTAGCGTTTGGTTCTAAGGTAGGAAAATATTGAGTATGTGTTGACACATATTTTCATGAGATTCCCGATGAAGTCTATCGAGTATGCTACGCTTGACAAAGCCGCCATCGTAAGCATCGGGATAATGCGACATCGGGACAATATGTTATGTTGTCCTCTATAACTACAGAGTTACAAAGGCAACATGAGAACATATGTCTCTATAAGATATTGGAACATTTGAAAAGTCTTTATATTTCACAGTCTCAGACAATGGAGTATCTGCTGAAAGATATTTGCAAGTCCAAGCTTAATGAAGGGGGCCAGATGTCTGATCATGTTTTGAAGATGATTGGAATGATTGAGAGGTTGTCTTCGATTGAAATGAAGCTGCCTAAAAATGTCTCAGTCAACCTAATATTGAACTCGCTTCCTAGTTCATTTGAAAACTTCATTGTGAATTACAACATGAATGGAACTAAGGTAAAACTTCCAGAACTTCATAACATGCTTAAGACTTATGAATCATCCACCTCAAAGGGCAAGAATGTGCTCATGGTGAGCTCATCTGCTAGGTTCAAGCCTAAAGGTAAGAATATGCATAAGAAGAAGGGTAAGGCTTGTGCCAAACCCGCAACTTTGAAACCAAAAGGGGTTGTTGAAAATACATCAAGGTTGCCTAAGGACGTATGCCTTAACTATAAACACAAAGGGCATTAGAAGAAAGACTGCACTGCTCCAGGAGACGATAAGGCACTAGGTGCTTCTGGCTCAGCTAAAAAAGGTATGTTTGTCATTGAGATAAATATGTCTATGAATAACTCTCACTACTGGGTATTGGATACTGCTTGTGGATCACACATTTGTACTAATGTTCATGGGCTAATTGACAACAGGATGGTTAACTAGGGGAAGTTGACCTACGCATGGAAAATGGAGCACGCGTTGATGTTGAACGTGTAGGAACTTATAGATTAGATCTACACTCGGGTTATAGACTAAAATTAAATAATTAATATTTTGTTTCATCGATTACGAGAAATATTATTTCCATTCCTATGTTAGACCTTGAAGACTTTTCCTCATATATTGCTAATAGTAATTATATACTATCGCATAATGGTATTGTTTATGGGAATGATCCACTTGTGAATGATTTATATACACTTAATTGTATCGTGATATTCTCAATGTGCAAAACAAGCGAGCTAAGATAAGTAATCTGAGAAATCCAACCTACTTATGGCATTGTAGGCCTAGTCATATTAATGAAACAAGGATAACAAGATTAAGAAAGTTAGACTATCTAGCACCATTTGACATTGAGTTTTGGTAACTGTGAATCTTGTTTGAGGGGAAAACTGACAAATAAACCACTTTCTAGGAAAGGTGTACGGGCCAAAGAGGTACTTGAGTTGATCCATATTGATGTATGTGGGTCATTTTCTACTCAATCTAAGAGAGGTTTTTCTTACTTTATTACTTTTACAGACGATTTCACTAAATTTGGACATGTGTATCTTATGAAGCACAAGTCCGAAGCCTTTGAGAAATTCAAGGAGTATAAGTTAGAAGTGGAGAAATAACTTGAAAGGAGTATCAAGACTCTTCGATCGGATCGATGAGGAGAATACTTGAGTAAGGAATTTCTAGATTATTTAAAACTTCATGGAGTCCAATTACAATGGACACCTCCTGGAACACCACAAATGAATGGTGGTCCAATCATAATGGACGTCTCCTGGAACATCACAAATGAATGATGTTGCTGAAAGGAGAAATCAAACCTTATTGCATATTGTTAGATCCATGATGAGTTTATCAGCTCTTCCAACATACCTTTGGGGTTATGATTTACAGAACTCAATCTATATTCTGAATAGAGTTCCTTCAAAGTCAATAGAGAAAACACCATATGAGATATGGTATTGCAAGAATCATGCTCTTATGCATATGCGAGTATGGGGTTGTCCTGCATATGTAAAGAAAATTCTTACTGACAAGTTGAAATCTAAAAGTGAGAAATGTTATTTTGTGGGATATCCAAAAGAAACAAGAGAATACTATTTTTATCTTCCTGAATAACATAAGATTATTGTTTCCAGGAATACAACTTTCCTTGAGGAAGACTATGTCTACAAGGAACAGAGTTACAATAAGATGAAACTTTAAGAAGTTCAAAAACCACAAAATAACATGGAGGTTGAATTCTTATCAAATGACCTAGACAAGAATTCAGTGGGAGTATTTGATGAATATTTATTACGTAGAGGACAATCTTCAGCCAGTGAGAGTGATGTAAGAAATAATGTAGATATGCAAGATTCTTATACACAGCCAATGGAAGATGATTCAATGATTGTACATTCTTCCCTTCAGGAAACACATAAAGATGATATTCCTGAAAGCTCTCATAGTGGTGGAAGGTCCAACACACAAGAACCTTCTCATGATCAGAATACAAAAATCATAGAAATGCAGAATAATCAACTCCGTAGGTGCACTAGGACTCACCGTGAATGACTTAACCTCCTTGTGGAGAGTCAAAATGACATAGAAATTCCCGACGATGTTGAACCTACAACCTACACCTAGGCTATGTTAGACATTGACTCTAAGAGATGGCAGAAAGCCATGAAATATGAAATGGACTCAATATACAATAATCAAGTTTGAAACATGGTTGATTTGTCAATTGGGGTTAGACCCATAGGATGCAAATGAGTTTTCAAGAAGAAGTTTGATGCAAATAGCAATGCACGAACCTACAAGGCTAGGTTGGTAGCAAAATGTTATAATCAACGACCTGGGGTCGACTATGATGAAACCTTTTTGCCAGTTTCGAAAATTAAGTCCATTTGGATTTTGCTTGCAATAGTTGCATACTATAACTATGAAATTTGGTAGATGGGTGTTAAAATCGTTTTTCTCAACGGTAAGCTAATTGAGGAAGTGTATATGATACAACATGAATGTTTTACATCAAAGTCAAAACCCAGAGCAGTATGCAAGCTACAAATATTCATTTATGGACATAAGCAAGCCTCGAGGAGTTGGAATATTTGATTTGACAAAGATATCAAATTGTTTAACTTTGTTAGAAGCAAAGAGGATCCATGTGTTTATAGTAAATGCAAGGAAGGGACTATTGTTTTCATTATCATATATGTAGATGCCATATTAATAATGGGAAACAATGTGTCTCTCATGCAATCCATATAGGAATGGTTGTTCAACATCTTCATGATGAAGGACGTGGGTGAAGCCTGTTACATTCTTGGAACTAAGATCTACCGAGATAGACCTAATAGATTTTTAGAGCTTTCACAGTCCATATACATAGACAAAGTTCTAATATGTTTCTCTATGGAAAACTTCAAGAAATAAGGTCTTCCTATAAATCATGGCATCAACTTATCTAAGAAGGATAATCCTTCTACCGTTGCAGAATTTGAACGTGAATAAGATCAATCATATATTCCATGACCTGCACTGGGCCAGATGTGGCTTATGCATTTATCATGACCTGCAAATTCCAGAAGAATCCTGGGGAGGAACACTAGAAAGCAGTTAAAAATATTCTTAAGTATCTTAGACGAACTAAAAAGTATTTATTAGTCTATGGTGGGAAAGAGAAGCTAGTGGCTACTGGGTACACTAATGCTAGCTTCCAAACAAATCTTGATGACTACAAGTCATTCTGGATATACCTTCATTTTTAACAGTGGAGTAGTAAGTTGGAAAAGTTCAAAGCAAGAAATCATCACGATTCGACAACTAAAGCCAAGGACATTGTTGGATCTAAAGCTGGTAAAGAGGCTATCGTGATATCTGAGTTCTTAAAAGAATTAGGGGTTGTTCCAAGTGCCAGTCATATAATAACCATACATTGTGATAATACAGGTGCGATTGCGCAAACAAAGGAACCAAGATCAACCAACATAAATAAGCATGTACCAAGAAAGTATCACATATTGAGGGAGATGGTGGAATCCAAAGAAATAAATATAGATTATGTTCCCACAAATGATAATCTAGCTGACCCATTTACCAAACCACTAAGCTTTGCTAAACATAATAGTCATTTTGAAAATATAAGTATTAGATACATCGAGATGACTCAGGCCAAGTGAGAGATTGACAATATATGTGTCCTAGAGACAATCATAATTATGGACAAATGTACTTGATCACATTCATATTATTAATGATTAATATTTATGGCATTTGCAGTTATTGAATTTTTGTTTGATTGTTTACAATTATTCATATATGTGCTCCCTTGAGTTGGCGCTGTCATTGATAGAGTGAGATATTAATAATAAAGTGTAACTGTCAAAATTGCCTCAACTAATGATCATCAAAAATGGGATATCAATGATATGTTATAAGTCGACATGTGGTCTACATCACATTTTTAGAGAATGTAGTGAGTCTCACGACTACGGGTAATTGTTATTCGTGATGGACACATGGATACTTCAGAGAGTATTGATACACCCTATCGATAAACTATTTATTATACATGTCTATAGTGTTATCGTCATATGAGATATAAAAGTCCTTCAACTTGAGATCAATACGTGCCTTATTTGCATGTACTTTGACCAAGTTCAAAGCTTGCACTCCTTATTGGGTAGATACGACTTAAGTTGGGTGCATTACGATATAAACGAAGGCAGTAGTTAAGCCAAGAATATGATTCATTCCTCGATTGGAAATTCGAGAGAACACTCAACTTCTCTATATTAAGTCGAATAAAGTCATTGGCCAATGCAAGAGACATATTTTAAATATGGTCTAGTTATCGACTAATAAAGATAAGATAAAGTTATTAAGCCATTTAGATAGACACTTGGTAAATTCTAAGCCTAATCGAGTGTGTCGTGAATGAAAGGATTTTATTATTCCACATAAAGGTAAAGTTTGTTGAATTCGTATAAACGTACTTTGCATATTGAGTTTGTCATACAATGTTGTCTACCAATTTCGTATGAACCTTAATTAGATTAATGTCGATATGTGAAGACATATAGGGTCACACTTATATGATTGTCTTTTCAATCTAAGAGTGTATTGAGAAAGTATTAAATATTCGGTTAGGAACCGAAATATTTCATTTATAATAATTATGGAATATATTTCTATTTGATGGAAATTAGTTAATTAATTCAAGATTGGATTTTGGACTTAATTAAATATGTTAATATAATAAAGTGGCAAACCTAAAGAAAGTACTTGGGCCTAATTAGTCTTTTGTACTCCTTTTGGTTTACGGTTTTCCCTTTACCTATTATATAAACAACACAAACCCCATAGTTAAGTTAGCCAGTCAGACAAAACAGAGGATTCAAGACTTAGTGTCTTGAATTACTTTCTCTTTTCTAATAAAAAAATTCATAGCATTCGTTAGATAAATACACTGGAGTTGGAACTTGCAATTGGAGAGACAACTTGCGTGGATACCATAGTCGTGAATTCAACATGCAAAGACTTGTAAGTATTCCTGATTATGTTTTGACATTCATTAGATTATCATATAGCTATACCAGTTCATTGTTAGGTAAAATTTTAGCATCCGCTGTGCGAACATTATGTTCATGACCCAACAAAAACCATACAAAAAATACATCTTGCAATTTTGATGTTCAATCACACACGAATTCTCGGTTATTCTACAAACTTCCGGAGTTGGTGGCATTTAGATAATCAAATCTCAAAATGGTGGATGAAGTAAAAGTACTGAAAAATCAGGTTGTTGTTCTTCACTTATTAGTTACTTATAAATTTCTGTTGGAAATTTATTGAACGTGGAATGAAGTTTATCCCATTATTTATGACTCAAACAATTGGGGCCCCGCACGTCCGAAAAATCATTTCCACACTCGTGCACATGTTGTACCAACGATCATAAATTTCTCTAGTGAAAGAGATATTGCTACGTAAGTAAAAATGTTTGAGACGTAGAATGATGGACGGTTGTTAGCCAAATGATCAGTGTTTCATGTTGGTAAATGAAGGAAAAAATGTGTGAAGTGTAAGATCGAAATATGTTAGAAAAGGGTCGCGGCATCACCACAGAGCCAGGGAGCCGCGGTGCCACCACCACCACCACCAGGGCCGCGGTGCCCCGATGGCTGAGCCGCGATTCTAATTGGTCTATTTCTTAATGGAGCCGCGACGCTTCAGAGGCCGAGCCACGGCGCTTATGAGGCAGTGTCTGTGCTACAGAAGTCCAAAAGTTTGGCTGATTATGAGGATGTTTTGGAGCATTTAAATGTCGGTTTTCCTCTATAAATCAACCATTATTTGGCTACATTACTTAGTGGATTGAATGGCCATTACATAGGCACTTGAAAAGACCCTCTTACACTACTATATATTGAGGTATTTGGTTTAATTGGATATACACCACAATCAGATTTTCTGAACTTCTTATTCTCTAAGCATTCTTTCAAACACTCAAGATTTTTCTTCTAGTAAACACTTGAGTTTCCTTTGCTCATTTGTTAGTTGTTGTTTTATTTTGGAAGACAGTTGCCCATTAAAGTAAAAGGATTTATACGGGGCAATATAGTCTTAAGGATAGAGTGAACATCACTCGACTCAGCAAAACCTTACATTTGTTCTTTTTTCCAGTTTGTGAGTCATTGTAATATTTACCTACTTTCCGTTCCTAGCAATTGTTTTAATCACAATCTTAAGACAATATTCATTGTAAGTGCTAAGAAAGATGACTGGAGGAGAACAATTTTCTATTGAATCTTCTGCTGCTGCTCAAGGCATAACCAATGCCTTCCCCACTACTACTCAAGGTACACATAGTGCCTTCCCCACTATTGTACAAGGCTCACACAATGCCTTTACTGCTACTCAAGGGAACGTTACATTTCCCCCACACTCCGGATTCCACCATGAACGCCCAGAGAAGTTTATGGGCTCCAACTTTAAGAGATGGCAACATAAGATGTTGTTTTATCTGACTTTTATGGGAATGGTTCATTTCTTAACAGAAGATCATCTACAAGCTAGAGATGAAATGGACCCTCAGCCAAGTGAAACGGTTGGAGGGGGCCAAGGTATCCATGTCGTTAATGGCATAAAGATGGTTCTTGATGCATGGAGTCATAGTGATTTCATGTGTAAGAATTATATTCTGAACTGTATGTCTAACCCTCTCAACATGGTGTGTTGCACCGTTGACACCGTCAAAGAGTTGTGAGAAATACTGCAGAAAAAGTACAATGAATAAGATGATGGTACTAAGAAATTCATCGTTAGAAAATTCCTGAAATTTCAAATGGTGGATAGCAAAACTGTGATGTACCAAGTCCAGGAATTCTAAATGATTCTACATCACCTGGATTTGGAAGGAGTGAAACCAAATGAGCAATTTTTGGTTGCATCACTAATTGAGAAGTTACCTTCCTCGTGGAATGAGTTCATGAGTTACTTAAAACTCAAGACAAAGGAAATGACCTTTGAGGAACTTATTATCAAACTCCAGATTCAGGAGGATAATAAGAAGGCTCTGCCTAAGGGAAAGCAACCTGCTGAGACAAAGGCAAATTTGGCTGAGGCCAAAGGGAACACAAGAAAAAAACGCAAGTTCCATAAAGATGGCAAGGCCCCCAACAACGGAGAAGTTTAAGGGAACAACAACCACTGTGGGAAACTTGGTCACATGATCAAGGACTGCCGCAAACTCAAGAATGAGAATAAAGAGAAGGCCAAAAGCAAGGCGAAGGCTAACGTCGTCGAAGACACTGTTCTTGATGATATGATTGAGGAGTTCTCGATGGTGGTGCTTGAAGCAAACCTCGTTGAGAATCTCATGCAGTGGTGGATGGACACGGGTGCCACCCATCACCTCTCTTCCAATAGAGAATCCTCCTCCATATATACACCAGTTATGGACAAGAAGTTGTTCATGGGTAACAACGCTTCCTTTCAGGTCCTGAAGATGACTTTTGGCAAGGAGCTCACTCTGAAGGAGGTGATGCATGTCCGTGATATTAGAAGAAATTTAATTCCAGGTCCTTTATTGGTTAATGCTAGTTTTAGGCTAGTGTTTGAGTCTAACAAATTTGTAATCACTAATAATGGAACTTTTGTAGGAAGGGGCTTCGTCTGTGAATGCCTCTTCAAAGTTAACGTCTTGTCTGTAATGCGTTCTATCTATGAAATTGAAGGTTTTTCTTCTTATTTGCTTGAGTCTTCTAATAAATGGCCTCATAGATTATGACATATAAACTATCAATCTATCCAAAGATTGGTAAAGTTAGAGTTGTTGTCATCTGTCGACGTAAAACCCTCAACGTAAGTGTGAGGGGTGCATAGAGGCGAAACTCACAAATATTCCCTTTAGATCCGTCGAAAGCGAAACCGCTCCTCTAGAACTTATTCACATAGATATATGTGATTTAAAGTTTGCACAAACGAAAAGTGGGGCAAGTACTTTGTGACATTCATAAATGATAGCACAAGGTATTGTTACCTTTACTTATTGAAAAGTGAAGATGACTGCTTTGAAGCGTTCAGACGTTACAAAGCAGAAGTTGAAAACCAACTAAGTGTACAAATTAAATCAATTCGTAGCGATAGAGGTGACGTAGAGCTATTTGAGGAATATTATGCCCAATCAGACATTATTCATCAAACGACGGCTCCATACTCACCTCAATCAAACGGTGTCGCTGAATGCAAGAATCATACGTTAAAGGAAATGATGAATGATTTGTTCATCAATTTCGGTCTTCCCCAAAATATATGGGGAGAAGTTGTCCTTACTATTAGTATGATTCTTAACAGAGTCCCACATAAAGGTAAGGAAAAAACTCCATATGAGTTAAGGAAGAGAATGAAACCCACCTACAAACACTTGAATGTGTGGGGGTTTTTCGGTAAAGGTTGAAGTACCTAAGCCAAAACAGGTCAAGATTGGGCCTAAGATTGTAGATTGCATTGTCATCGGATATGCAAATAACAATAGTGCTTATCACTTCTTAGTGCATAAGTCAGATGTACCAGACATCCACGAGGGTACACTCATGGAATCAAGGAATGTCAATTTCTTTGAGGATATGTTTTACTAGAAAGAAAAGAGACATAACATCTCGCAAATGAAGTTATGAACAAAGATCTCAAGATCCAGGAGTTGTTGACTGTCCAGATGTAGGTGGTTCAGATCTGTGAACTCCGAAGTGGCTGAATATCCAGAATCTAGTATTCCAGATTCTCAGGACTTGGAGGCTCCAGAGATGGAACCAAGACGAAGTAAAAAGTCCAGGAAGGATAAGTCATTCGATCCTGACTTTGTGGCTTATATGGTTCATGATGAACCACAGACAATTGCTGAAGCATTGTCAACTCCAAAAGCACTGCTTTGGAAAGAAGCTATTGAGAGTGAAATGGACTTCATCCTGCACAACCATACTTAGGAGTTGGTTGATCTTACTCTGGGAAATAAATCATTGGGTTGTAAATGGATACTCAAATGGAAGTATAAAGCAGATGAGTCTATAGATAAGTAAAAGGCCTGGTTGGTAGTCAAGGGCTATCGATAGAAGGAAGGCCTTTACTATTTTGACACGTACTCCTCGATGTCTAGAATAACGTCCTTATGAGTATTCATTGTGATCGCCAGACACGACCTTGATGTCACGACCCGACCGGGCGCGATTGGTGCCTACCGGCACCCCGCCGATATACATCGTAGAATAGCAATGAACATACATAACACATAAACTCGTAGACAAGAAACATCATCAAGCAGCCGACAAGGCGTCGTCTTTCATAGATTAAACTTAATCAAAAGTAAATGATAACTTGTTCTTACAAATTTCAAACCAAAAACGTGACTACAGACCTCTTAGAATAACAACTGTGGCGGGACAGGGCCCCGCCATACCCCTGAGTGTACATGATACCTATAGCATCCGGGAAGAACCATACCAACAAAACAAGCCTACGGAAGAATGGAGCTTCAGACACCGGACCAGTGATCCTAAGAATGAGGATCCACCACCTGCTTACCCTTACCTGCGGCATGAACGCAGCCCCCGAGGAAGGGGGTCAGTACACAATATGTACTAAGTATGCGAAACTGGAAAATACTGAAAATACCTCATAAGTCTAAAATAACTGGAGACATGTATGAAAATCAGTTTATAGAATACTGTGCCTTACCAATAACGAGAATAATAAGCATATACTATACTGCATGAAAATAGGAAGCTCATGATCAAAGCAAGGTCATCCGCCCCACAGTATCATCAAACACTCCTACTCCTGGGACTATTTCACCCGCATGGGTCATATGGACCCGCATGAGGTATTCCTCACATAGGTTGTACTCACCCGCATGGGACTATTTCACCCGCATGATCCCTACGGACTCGCATGAGGTATTCCTCGCATCGTGGGTAGCAAATCCACGGAATATACAACTGTCAAAACCACACTGGAAGAATACCCGTGGAATCCCACATCACTGTCGATACGTCCAGGTAACCTCGTGCTGTATGCCTCGGAATCCCTCATCGTAAGCATGTCCAAGGTGCATACCCGTGGAATCCCACTTCACTGTCGGTACGTCTAAGTAAGCTCATACTATGACCACGGAAGCATACCCGTGGAATCCTCCATCACTGAAGGTACGTCCAAGTAAGCTCATACTATGACCATGGAAGCATACCCGTGGAATCTCACATCACTGTCGGTACGTCCAAGTAAGCTCATACTACGACCATGGAAGCATACCCGTGGAATCCCACATCACTGTCGGTACGTCCAAGTAAACTCATACTAAGACAATGGAAGCATACCCGTGGAATCCTCCATCACTGACGGTACGTCCAAGTACTTTCATAACTTCTTTAGACTTTCATTAATCTACAAAATAAATCTCATTCTTGACCTTACTCAAGAAAACCATTCCTTTAACCTTTCATAAAGTTATTATAACCAACTCCCCATAAAGCCGTTATACTAACTTTATGCTTTAGAAATTAAGACATTCTTATCCTTTCATAAGGCCGTTATAACTAACTTCTCCTAAAGCCATTATAACTCCTTATAAACAATTTCGTTCTTTTATTTAACCAAGAGACTTATACTTCAAATCAGTTTACACAATTTTCAAAATACTTTTTTCTGTCAAGAAATCCTTGTCTACCTTATTAGAATAAACCATTCCTCAAGAACAAGTGAGTTAACTCTCTAACTCAACCAACCTAGACATTCTTTAAAAATAAGACAAAGATACCAAAAGGATTTACTTCATTTAAATCACGTACGTCCACCGTACTATATAGTTATAACTACTCATGCTCAAGAGATAAGAAAGTTCCACATATCTCTTCGGTTAATCCACTTGCTAAGTCCAATACACCACACGTAGTACGTCAACCTATAATGACCATAATACGTTTATTAACCTCTAGCTTCAACATAGAATTTTCCAAGTGCAAAGTCACTAAATCCTACGGACAATCGGGCAAAGATTTCCTTTGTTTCTACATACTTTGCCACCTTTTTCAAGGCCGAATTCAACACCCAAACGCCACTTTTAAGGCCCAACAATCCAAACATTTCAAAGGGGATTACACACCTAAACTTGGATGTGTAAAATTCTGCCCCACAATGTATAACAATTAACTTAACAAGTTTAAGGTAAAATTTAGGCTACAACATGTCCATATCCTAACCTTATTCAATCCTTTCATATCCAAACCATATTTCTTACATGCAATGTATCTAAGAGCAATATTTACCACTACAAGTTCTTTCTTCTTCACATGCAACACCATAAACTAACAAAGAGAGAAGGAATGGTTACCTTAGAACTTTAGCCAAACTAATCCAACAAATTTGCTAGTCTCCTTTCCAAAACACCTCCACAATAACTCCTACAAGCTTGCAAATAAGTTTCCTTCTTGCCACACTTTTCAGATTTTTCTCAAGCCTTGATTTCCTTTTGATTTTCTAGAGAGAAGGAAGAGCTTCTAATTTAGAGAGAGAGAATAGCTTAAAGAATGACTCAATAAGTAGTACATGCAAAATCAGATGGGAGGGGACACTTGTCACCCTCCCATGGCCTTTTTAAAAGAAAAGATCTGATTTCGCTTTTTCCGCTAAAACCCCGCCGGCCATGCTGCCTCGCAGCCGGCCTCATGGCTGAAACCTCCGCAACCCCACGTAACTTCCGGCCGCGCCTTTCTTCCCGGCGCAAGCAGTTGGCTCTCGACCAAATATTTTTCCGTCCGATCACAAGACCGAACTTGTAACTTCCATAACTTTATTCCCCGATGTCCTATCGACGAACGGTTGGTTGCGTTGGAAACTAGACTCAACGAACTATGTACTAGGCTTTTGAAACACCTAGGAACTCTCAATGTAACGGGTCATAACCTGCCTCAAAGTTGACTGAAAACCTGTCCGAAATAATCCGTCAACCTATCTTTCAAAAAATTTAAGTCTTAACCCCTTTCGTACGCTCTCATACGCATGGCCAGAACTACGGGGTGTAACATTCTCCCCCCCTTAGAAACATTCATCCCCGAATGTTCTTTTGGATCCAATCTACTATTCCTCGGTACTTCCTCGTACTTTTACGCTTAATGGGACCTTATTATGCCACTTGTGACCCTAAGATATCGCACACGCATATCCACTCATCGTAAGTAAAACAGGAAAAACAAATCCAAAGAGTGAACCATCACCACTTACTCCCAGTCACGGCCTCACAGGATTGTCTGTTCGTATTTACCAACTTATTCTATCACATGTACATAGTCTCACTATCCTCCGTTCATGACACTAAAACATACAACAATCCTATCATGCATATTAATCTCTAAAGGGTCAAAGATATACCTGACATCACATAGGCGGGTCGAAGGACCGCTTAAAATCGGAATCGCTACACGGCCTCGCTGCCCCGCCGGTACGAATGTCATGACCCGACCCCGGGGCCGCGACTGGTGCCCTACCGGGGCACCCCGTCAGGTATACATCAGAGAATAGCAGCGGAACATACACAACACATAAACCTGTATGAAATAACCATCACTGGCAAGCCGATAAGGCTGCCTTCCATAAAAATATACTTAGTCAAAAGTACAACTTGTTCTTACAGCCCAAAACCACAAACGTGACTACAGACCTCTAAGAATAACAACTGTGGCGGGACAGAGCCCCGCCATATCCCTGAATGTACATAATACCTATAGCATCAGGGAAAAACCGTACCAACAAAACAAGCCTCCGGAGGAATGGAGCTTCTGACACCAGAACAGTGATCCTAAGAATGAGGATCCACCACCTGCTTACCCCTACCTGCGGCATGAACGCAGCCCCCGAGGAAGGGGGTCAGTACACAATATGTACTAAGTATGCGAAACTGGAAAATACTGAAAATACCTCATAAGTCTAAAATAACTGGAGACATGTATAAAATCAGTTTACAGAACATTATGCCTTACTAACAATGAGAATATCAAGGATATAATATACTGCATGAAAATAGGAAGCTCATGGTCAAAGCAAGGTCATCCGCCCCGCAATATCATTAAGCACTCCTACTCCTGGGACTATTTCACCCGCATGGGTCATGTGGACCCGCATGAGGTATTCCTCGCATAGGCTGTACTCACCCGCATGGGACTATTTCACCCGCATGAGACTATTTCACCAGCATGAGCCCTACGGACTCGCATGAGGTATTCCTCGCATCGTGGGTAGCAAATCCACAGAATATGCAAATGGCACAACCCGGGGAATGACCCCGTAATAAATAATAATATATATCATTAGCACAAACCGGCTATCACACATAATACAAGCAAGTTAAGAAACCCCTTAACTTCTTATTAATCTTGTTCACACACCTTCTCATTTTAGTTTACTTAAGGCACTAACATGTCTTTTATGAAATCCGGAAATTTAACTCAAAGTACTATACTATGTGTTTTTACTCTTTTAAAACCTTAGGCAATTAATGCCTTAAAATCAATTTGCCTTTCACAACTTCAAATCATTTATCCGTACTCATTTTACTTAGAGTAAATCTTCCTTTGTAAACCTTTCATAAAGCCAATATAATCGACCTCCCATAAAGTCATTATATTAACGTTATACCTTAGTCAAATACATTTTCCTAAAATCCAAGGGACTTACACTTTTAAAAAGAAACAAGAATCATATACTTGAACACATCAAGCCCCTTAACTTTGAAAACTCAATACATCCTTAGTACTTTTTAAAGAAATGAGTTAATCCCCCCTTACTCACAAAATTTGACCATCCTTAAAACAAGTAAGGGATATCAAACCTTGTACGTCTATCGTACTACACAGGTATAACCATTCATGCTCAAGAGATAGGAAAGTTCCACATACCTCTTCGGTCAATCCACTTGCTAAGTTTAAAATACCGCACGTAGTATGTCAACCTATAATGACCATAATACGTTTATTAACCTCTAGTTACAATGTAGAATATTCCAATTTCAAAGTCACTAAATTCTATGGAAAATTGGGCAGCATTTCCTTTGTTTCTACATACTTTGCCACCTTTTTCAAGGCCGAATTCAACATCCAAACGCCACTTTTAAGGCCCAACAATCCAAACATTTCAAAGGGGATTACACACCTAAACTTGGATGTGTAAAATTCTGCCCCACAATGTACAACAACTAACTTAACAAGTTTAAGGTAGTATTTTGGCTACAACATGCTTACATAACCTTCTTATCCAATTCTTTCATATCCAACCCATATTTCCTACATGCAATTTATCTAAGAGCAATATTTACCACTACAAAATCTTTCTTCTTCACATGCAACACCAAAAACTAGCTACAAGAGAAGAATTGTTACCTTAGAGCTTTAGCCAAATTATTCTAACGAATTTGCTAGACTCCTTTCCACAAACACCACCACAAAAACTCCCACAAGCTTGCCAACAAGTTTCCTTCTTGCCACACTTTTCATATTTTCCTCAAGCATTGATTTCCTCTTGAATTTCTAGAGAGAAGGAAGAGCTTTTATCTTTAGAGAGAGAGAAGAACTTGAAGAATGACCAAGTCTTCAAGACTTGGTCAATAAGTAGTACATGCAAAATCAGATGGGGGGGACACTTGTCACCCTCCCATGGCCTTTTTTAAAACAAATCAGTTCAGATTTTTCCACTCAACTTCGCAGAACCCGCCGCCTCGCAGCAATGGCGCCGAAACCTCACCGACTCGAACTTTCGGTGCCGCGCCTCGCTTCCCCGCGGCCACGCAACTTCAGCGAACACTCAGATCATCCGCGCCGCTGCCTCGCATCCGCGCCGCGCTCGTGGCTCGATCAAACACCTTTATGTCCGATCACAAGACCGAACTTGTAACTCCCATAACTTTCTACTCTGATGTCCTATCGACGAACGGTTGTCATGTTGGGAACTAGACTATCACGACCCGACTCGCCGATCGATGCCCTACTGGGCACCTGCTCGTATACATCGAGAATAGCAAATGAACATACATGAAACTTATAACATAAATAACGAGAAATTAAACCACGTGTTAGCCGATAAGGCTACCTTCCCGACACATATACATATACATAACAACAAAGAAGCTACATCCCTTTCTTTTTACAAACCGACCCACAACATGAGACTACGGACTCTAAGAATTACAATCTGCAAGGGACAGGCTCGCCATACCCCGAATGTACATAAGTCTACCACATCGTGAAACCGTACTAAAAGATAAGCCTCCTGTGAAAGGAGCTTTT
This sequence comes from Przewalskia tangutica, assembly GCA_029844215.1. Classification (NCBI taxonomy): domain Eukaryota; kingdom Viridiplantae; phylum Streptophyta; class Magnoliopsida; order Solanales; family Solanaceae; genus Przewalskia; species Przewalskia tangutica. Next base: position 134,584,518 of record CM056719.1, read on the forward strand.
TCCAAAATCAACAGAGATCCTAAGAGCAAGGATCACCAACCTGTACCTATCACCGCGGCATAAACGCACTTCCGGCGGGGTCGCATAACAGTACCGAGTATGGACCGTAAATAAAATGCAATAACCAAATCATATATGTATAAAAGAATGTCCTTTTACTCCCAAATCAATCATATATTAACCGTTCCTTTCCTCCTTTCAATAAGATTTAACAACATATTCTTACATACATACTTAAGAGTTTAATCCACTTTTTCACATAACTTACATATCTTACATAACATAATCCGCCCATTTATGGGACACGTAATCGATGAATCATGTGACATAACCCTACCCGCTGGCCTTGCATCGTGGAATCATGTAGCATAATCCGCCCGCTGGGGCCTCGGTGTAAGATTTACGTAACCCACCTATGTAAGCTCGGGTAATATGGCGTAATCCGCCTATGGGTAGGCTCGGTGTATCTCATAACGTAATCCGCCTATTTGTAGGCTCGGTGTACCTCATAACGTAATCCGCCTATTTGTAGGCTCCTGTATTCCATAACGTAATCCGCCTATTTGTAGGCTCCTGTGATTTTCCTTACGTAACATTTTTAACCGTCTTATTACTTCTTCTTAAGTCGTCATAACCACTTCCCATAAAGCTGTTATAACAACCTTTCATTTTAGAGGACTTAAGACACTTTTATTCTTACAACATTTAGGAAAACGGGATCCAAAGATACTACGTACATACATACTTAAAAAGAATCAGACGCTTAAAACTTCATAATCCTTAAAAGACAATCAAAGTTCTTAGTCTTCAAACTTCATAACATACTTCCTTTAAAGCCCAATTACTTATACAAAAACATATAAAGTTCCATACCTTCCAAAACCAAGTAATTTATTCCCTTAAAATCATATAACTTCCACTTTTAAAATCATTCCCCTTTCACATATAAATTCAAGTCATTTTCGAACATAAACTCCACTTACTTACTTTAACAAATCAAGACACATAGCCTTTAAATCAAATCTCATAACTTCCTAACCGTTCTTACCAACGTCTCCCATAAGACCTAGTAAGGACTTAGGACAATTTAAACATACTCTTAACTTAGATTCAACAATGTAAATACTTCTTAACTTCTAAGAGTAGAAGAAATCTTGAAATACTATCACATGGAGATTTCATACGTAGGATCATGCCAAAGAAAGAAGAGGTTCACATACCTCGCGACGATTGTCGACAAGTAGTAAAATGCTCCAAAGTACTTCAACCTTGAGCTATTCCATTCTTCAAGTATAATACACTATACTTAGTTCTTCAACCTATCATGGTCACAATACGTCCATTAACCTCTTACTTCAAACATAGAATATTCTAAGTGCTAAGTCGCCAAATTCTACAGAAAATCGGACAACACCTCCTTTGTTTTTACTTACTTTGCCACCTTTTTCAAGGCCGAAATACAATAACCAAACAGCCCCAATTGGCTCACAACAATATAGAAGGTAGTCCAATACAAATGAATAACTAAATGCCCAATTGGCTCACAATAATATAGAAGGTAGTCCAATACAAATGAATAACTAAACAGCCCCAATTGGCTCACAATTTAGAAAGTAGTCCAAATTCGACCACCTAAAGTTCAACCATACCAATTCTTATCAAATTTCCATTTCAATCCAAATTGTTAACATAACATGCTATCAAGTCGCATTTGATTAAAACTACCACAATCTTCAAATCCATAACATGCGATTTATTCTAATAACGACTAAATTGAAATCCAACTTAACATGGCTTACATTACATTCCGGATTTCCAAGGCTACAATCAATCCACAATCCTTATAAACTTCTACATATCAACTTCATGCTAGCAACACGTAAAGCTAACAACAACAATATAAATATATAGTCTTGTAACACATTAAAGGACAAAATTATACCTCAACGAATCTTAATCCAATTCCAATCCGAAGTCGCTCCTTAGTAGTTTAGAACCTCTCCAAGACACTTCAATCCGCTCGTTGATACCCTTAGAACAACACCAACAACTTTCCTTCCAACTTCCAATCCAAAACCTAGAAAGCCACTAGGTTTTCACTTTGCGACTAACCCGTAAACTATCTTTTTCCAAGATTTTTCTATTGAGATACACTCACTATACACTTAGGAACCTTGGTTTAAAGTGGGGAGATTATTGGACAACAAACAAAATTTTTTCCCTTTTTTCCTCCTTGAACCCGAGAGCTCCCTATGGGTGTTCTTCAAATTTTTGTGAATTTTGGCTAAGTGTTAGTCAAGTCTTGCACTACTAGTATTATATAGTGCATTGGAGGGTCATGCTACAAACAAATGGGTGGTTTGGATGAAAACTTATAAAATATCAAGACTTTGGACCCTTTGACTTAGTCAACTTTCTCAAGCTTGACTACTAGCAAGACTTGTCTTCCTAACAAGGGTCAAATGACCATTGTTTCCATGCTTCAATTCGTCCAAGACAACATAAGGGGTGACACGTGTCGCCTCCCATTCACACAATATTACGTTTTCCGACAATTCCATAATTCGATAATTTTTTACAAGTCACAAATCTTAACACTTGTGAGCTCTACGTACTACCTTAAAACATGTCTTGTACATACTGGTGTAACATTCTTCCCCTTAGAAACATTCGCCCCGAATGTTCTTTCTGAGCTCAATCTATCATTCCTGGCATAGTCTCATAAACTTGCACTTAGCAAAACCTAATTATGCCACATATGGCCCTAATATACCGCACTTGCATATTTATCCATCACAAACCAAACGAGGAAACAATCCATAGTGTGCATCATCACTATATACTCACATTCAAGGCCTAAAAGATTATCTTTTCAGACTTTCCAACTTACTTCTAAAGATAATGCATAATTTCAATATTATCCGTTCTTGATACTTAAACATAAAATAACCTTATCATGCATACAAATCAGAAAGGGTCAAGATATACTGAATTCATATAGGCGGTTCAAAGGACCGCTAAAATCGAACTTCCATCACGACCGCCACGACTGCGGTATGAACATCCCGCCAGCTATCAAGGCGAAGAACCCGCAATCGATCCGGTAGACTTTTCTATCCTCCCCGCAACTCTCCTACTAGGACAATCCTCAACATATGGCTCCCGACGGCCACAGCAAACAGCACTAAGAGCACGACGACATTCCCATGGTGATGCCGCCACACCGTGAACATCGAGGAAGAGGCCCCGACGCTGTAACCCATGTGCGATATCTAATCCAAGCTCGAGCTCGACCGCCCCGACTACCCTGATCCAACCTCCCGCCAGAAATCGGAAGGAGCACTCTGCTACCGAATCAGACCTAGCTCGCCACAGGCTCTCCGCCTAAAATCACCTCAACCCTCGCTGCTCGCCTCTTGGCCGGCCTTGGTCTGGCTCGCCCTCTCTCTCTCGCCTCAATCTCAGGCATATGTCGCATCTCCGGCAATATCCATTCTCGGCCGGGGCTACTCCTGTGCAAGCGTGATCATATAACGGTCTAGTCCCATAACATAGCGATGGACTCTATCGGCCATGTTAGCCACAATAGTGTGCGATACCTAGCCAACGAGTCAAACTCCAAGCTATACTCCGATAGTCCTCCTGCTTCGCCTCAAGGTCAAGAACTGTCTACCCGGCTCTCTCATCTCGGGAGGCAAAAAGTGATCCATGAAGGCCTCTCAGAACTCCTCCCAAACACCGGAAGATCATCACCTCTTGAAAGCAACCACGACTCAAACCGGTTCAACGCGATATCGCAGAACCCAGGAGGCTAGCGTAATGCACTCTGTCTCAAGCCCTAAGAACTCGCGCGTCCGTCAGAGCCGCCGAATGAACTCCTGCGATCCTCATCGCACTCGAACCATAAAACTCGTGGATGACATCCTAGAAAATCCCTAATCCGCAAACCGCTTATCGCGGGTGCCGCCGCTTCCGCCGACGCCGACTACTATATCGGTCAATAATCGGACCGCTCCCTCGTAGTTCTATACTCAAGACCGGCCGCGAATCGAGGCTCGCACCGAACCTCTCGAGCTACCGCCGCCTCCTCTAATACTGCCGGCTGAACTCGCCGACCCGCCTACTACTCGTGCATAGTCTGTGCCCGACTCGTAACTCTTCGCAGACCATCGCGCCTCGCCGCTTTGCCCTTCGGGCCCCGGTCGCTTCGCGAGGCATAATCGATTCACATTCATAAGAATACGCCGAGACGGATCAACCTATTAATACTTTCATCGCACGATCTCAGTGAGAAGAATGGAAACTAATCCTAAATGTCTCGCAGCCTCACGATTATAGATGTGGTGCACAACACACCGATAATCAAGACTCTACTAGACACCTGGTCAGACACTTTCCGAGGACTAATCGCTCGATACCACTTTTGTCACGACCCGACCGGCCGATCGATGCCCTACCGGCACCTGCCTGTATACATCGAGAATAGCAATGAACATACATGAAACTTATAACATAAATAACGAGAAATTAAACCACGTTAGCCGATAAGGCTACCTTCCCGACACATATACATATACATAACAACAAAGAAGCATCCCTTTCTTTTACAAACCGACCCACAACATGAGACTACGCACTTAAGAATTATAATCACAAGTGATGGACAGGCCCGCCATACCTCGAATGTACATAAGTCTACCACATCGTGGAAACCGTATCAAAAGATAAGCCTCCGGTGAAAGGAGCTTCTTTCCAAAATCGAACAGAGATCCTAAGAGCAAGGATCACCAACCTGTACCTATCACTGCGGCATGAACGCACTTCAAGCGGGGTCAAGATAATGTACCGAGTATGGAAATGTAAATAAAATGCAATAACCAAATCATATATGTATAAAAGAATGTCCTTTACTCCGAAATCAATCATATATTAACCGCTCTTTCCTCCTTTCAATAAGATTTAACAACATATTCTTACATACATACTTAAGAGTTTAATCCATTTTTTCACATAACTTACATATCTTACATAACATAATCCGCCCATTTATGACACGGCATCGATGAATCATGTGACATAACCCGACCCGCTGGGCTCGGTATCTTGTGGAATCATGTAGCATAATCCGCCCGCTGGCTCGGTGTAAGATGACGTAACCCTACTGGCGTGTAGGCTCGGGGTAATATGGCGTAATCCGCCTATGGGTAGGCTCGGTGTATCTCATAACGTAATCCGCCTATTTGTAGGCTCCTGTACCTCATAACGTAATCCGCCTATTTGTAGGCTCGGTGTATTCCATAACGTATCCGCCTATTTGTAGGCTCTGTGATTTTCCTTACGTAACATTTTAAACCGCCTTATTACTTCTTCTTAAGTCGCCATAACCACTTCCCATAAAGTCGCCAGAATAACCTTTCATTTTAGAGGACTTAAGACACTTTTATTCTTACAACATTTAGGAAAACGGGATCCAAAGATACTACGTACATACATACTTAAAAAGAATCGTATCGCTTAAAACTTCATAATCCTTAAAAGACAATCAAAGTTCTTAGTCTTCAAACTTCATAACATACTTCCTTTAAAGCCCAATTACTTATACAAAAACATATAAAGTTCCATACCTTCCAAAACCAAGTAATTTATTCCCTTAAAATCATATAACTTCCAGTTTTAAAATCAATCCCCTTTTCACATATAAATTCAAGTCATTTTCGAACATAAACTCCACTTACTTACTTTAACAAATCAAGACACATAGCCTTTAAATCAAATCTCATAACTTCCTAACCGTTCTTACCAACGTCTCCCATAAGACCTAGTAAGGACTTAGGACAATTTAAACATACTCTTAACTTAGATTCAACAATGTAAATACTTCTTAACTTCTAAGAGTAGAAGAAATCTTGAAATACTATCACATGGAGATTTCATACGTAGGATCATGCCAAAGAAAGAAGAGGTTCACATACCTCGCGACGATTGTCGACAAGTAGTAAAATGCTCCAAAGTACTTCAACCTTGAGCTATTCCATTCTTCAAGTAGAATACGCTATACTTAGTTCTTCAACCTATCATGGTCACAATATGTCCATTAACCTCTTACTTCAAACATAGAATATTCTAAGTGCTAAGTCGCCAAATTCTACAGAAAATCGGACAACACCTCCTTTGTTTTTACTTACTTTGCCACCTTTTTCAAGGCCGAAATACAATAACCAAACAACCCCAATTGGCTCACAACAATATAGAAGGTAGTCCAATACAAATGAATAACTAAACAGCCCCAATTGGCTCACAATAATATAGAAGGTAGTCCAATACAAATGAATAACTAAATGAAATTTCCAATTGGCTCACAATTTAGAAAGTAGTCCAAATTCGACCACCTAAAGTTCAACCATACCAATTCTTATCAAATTTCCATTTCAATCCAAATTGTTAACATAACATGCTATCAAGTCGCATTTGATTAAAACTACCACAATCTTCAAATCCATAACATGCATTTATTCTAATAACGACTAAATTGAAATCCAACTTAACACGGCTTACATTACATTCGGATTTCCAAGGCTACAATCAATCCACAATCCTTATAAACTTCTACATATCAACTTCATGCTAGCAACACGTAAAGCTAACAACAACAATATAAATATATAGTCTTGTAACACATTAAAGGACAAGATTATACCTCAACGAATCTTAATCCAATTCCAATCCGAAGTCGCTCCTTAGTAGTTTAGAACCTCTCCAAGACACTTCAATCCGCTCGTTGAGACCCTTAGAACAACACCAACAACTTTCCTTCCAGCTTCCAATCCAAAACCTAGAAAGCCACTAGGTTTTCACTTTGCGACTAACCCGTAAACTATCTTTTCCAAGATTTTTCTATTGAGATACACTCACTATACACTTAGGAACCTTGGTTTAAAGTGGGAGATTATCGACAACAAACAAAATTTTTTCCCTTTTTTCCTCCTTGAACCCGAGAGCTCCCTATGGGTGTTCTTCAAATTTTTGTGAATTTTGGCTAAGTGTTAGTCAAGTCTTGCACTACTAGTATTATATAGTGCATTGGAGGGTCATGCTACAAACAAATGGGTGGTTTGGATGAAAACTTATAAAATATCAAGACTTTGGACCCTTTGACTTAGTCAACTTTCTCAAGCTTGACTACTAGCAAGACTTGTCTTCCTAACAAGGGTCAAATGACCATTGTGTCCATGCTTCAATTCGTCCAAGACAACATAAGGGGGGGTGACACGTGTCGCCCTCCCATTCGTCACAATATTACGTTTTTTCCGACAATTCCATAATTCCGATAATTTTTTTACAAGTCACAAATCTTAACACTTGTGAGCTCTTACGTACTACCTTAAAACATGTCTTGTACATACGGGGTGTAACATAGACTCAACGAACTACGTACTAGGATTTTGAAACACCTAGGAACTCTCAATGTAATGGGTCATAACCCGCCTCAAAGTTGACTAAAAACCCGTCCAAAACAATCCGTCAACCTATCCTTCTAAAATTTTAAGTCTTAATCCCTTTCGTACGCTCTCATACGCATGACCAGAACCAAGGGGTGTAACATTCTCCCCCCCTTAGAAACATTCATCCCGAATGTTCCTTCTAGGCTTACTCAAATCACTATCTCGACATAGACCCTCTTAACTAGTCTCTTGCAAATAAAACGCTCCACATAGCCACAACATTACTCAAGCATAATTGCTAAATTAAAACTAATAATCAGGAAAGTGGGTTACATGGAGGTGTATGGAATAAGTGAGGATACTTCTTCATCATGTCCTCCTCTGCTTCCCACGTCATCTCTTCCCTGTTCTCGTTCCGCCATAAGATCTTGACGGAAGCCACATCCTTTGTCCGAAGTCGCCTAACCTGACGATCGAGTATCGCTATGGGACTCTCCTCATACGATAACCCCTCTATCACCTGGACATCACAAATAGAGTGCACTCTAGTTGGATCTCCAATACATCTCCACAACATAGATACATGAAAAACTGGGTGTACTGCCTCCAAATCGGATGGCAGATCCAACTTATAGGCAATCTTGCCTACCCTACGGACAATTTGATAAGGCCCAATGTACCTTGGGCTAAGTTTCCCTTTCTTTCCAAATCTCATCACACCCTTCATGGGTGATACCTTCAGGAAGACCCAATCATCTACCTCAAACTCCAAGTGTCGACGCCGATGGTCCGCATACGACTTCTGTCGATTCTGAGCTGACAATAACCGCTCCTGGATAAGCTTCACCTTATCCACTACCTGCTGAATCAAATCTGGCCCGACCAACTGAACTTCTCCCACCTCAAACCATCCTATCGGTGACCTGCACTTCCTCCCGTATAAGGCCTCATAAGGCGACATCTGGATACTAGAATGGTAGCTGTTGTTATAAGCAAACTCCACAAGAGGTAAATGATCCTCCCAACTACCCCTGAAATCAATAACACAAGCCCGCAAAGATATCCTCGCGGTCCGGATAGTACGCCGCTCGTCCGCTTGGCCCGAGGATGAAACGCAGATCGAGACTCACCGGCCCCCTAATCCCTTCTCGAAAGACCTCCGGTTAGCCGAGAACCGGGCTCTCGTCAAATAATAGATATAAGAACTCCGTGCGCCTCACAACCTCTCGATATACGCCTAGCATAATCTCTACAAAAAAATCGCCATGATCGGAAGAAATGGGCTGATTTCACACCGCGACAATAACCCAAATGGAGTCATGCTTCCTCTGAGTGTGAGGTAACCCTGTAATAAAATCCATATTTACCACCTCCCACTTCCACATCGGAATATCAATAGCCTGCAATAGCCCACCGGGCTTCTGGTGCTCAACTCGACTGGCCGACACCGCATCGCGCCACAAACTCCGCAACGTCCTTCTTCAGGCCATCCCACCAGTACACACATCTGAGGTCATGGTACATCTTAGTCGACCCCGGATGAATAGAATAACGAGCACTGTGTGCCTCCCGACCCGACGAAGTCCTGTCACATCGGGAACACACAACCGGCCCTCAAATCTTAGCACCCCATCAGGAGCTACCTCAAATAGACTCTTCTCTTTCTGAAGAGCCGCATCGCGATACCATACCATAATCAGATCCTCATACTGTCGCCTCTTCACCTCCTCGATGATGGAAGACTCGGAAACCTCTCGAACCCGAACTCCATTACTATCAGAATCAACCAAACGAACCCCAAGACTCGCGAATCGATGTAACTTCTGACCATATCCCTTCTCTCGTCAGACATCGCATGCACTACCCATCGACCGCGACTGGCGGCATCCAGAATTACATTGGCCTTCCCCGGTGGTATAGAATATCGACATCGTAATCCTTAAGTAACTCTAACCACCGCCTCGCCGCAAGTTCAGCTCCTCCGTCAAGATATACCGAGACTTTGTGGTCCGTGTAAATATCCGCATTTAACCATACAAATAATGTCTCCGCATCTTCAAGGTACGAATCATCGCGCCAACTCTAAGTCAGCGTGGATAGTTCTTCTCATGCTTCCCGAGCCGCCGAGATGCGTAGTTATAACTTTGTCGTGGCCGCATCAAGACGCATCCAAGCCCGACACCCGACGCATCACAATAAACCACATATCCGCCTAAACCTCTCGGAAGAGTAAGGATCGTGGCGGCCGCCAATTTCTCCTTTAGTAATCGGAAACTCTCTCACAAGCATCCGCCCACCGAACATAGCCGCTTCGAGTCACCTAGTCAAAGGTGCCGAGATGGAAGCAAACTTCTCCACAAATCTCCGATAATAACCCGCAAGGCCCAAAAGTCGCGCACTCCGCGGTGTAGCTGGTCTAGGCCAAGTCTCGATCGCCAATCTTTGCAGACAACCCGAATACCATCGCCCCGATAACATGCCCTAAGAAAGCCACCAAGCCAACCAAAACTCGTATTTCGAGAACTTGGCATACAATCGGTCCCGAGGACTCCCAATACCGCCCTCGCCGATCCGCATGTTCTCGCTCAGGCGCGAATAAACTAGGATATCATCAATGAATACTATAACGAACATATCCAAGAATGGCTTGAACACCCGGTTCATTAAATCCATGAATATTGTTGGGCGCTGTCAACTCGAAAGACATCACCTCGAACTCATAGTGCCCATACCAGTCCCGAATGCGCTTTGGGATATCCGCTCTCTAACTCGCACTGATGATAAACTGCATCGCAGTCTATCTTGAGAAACACCTTGCACTCGCAATCGGTCAAACAAATCATCAATCTCGGGAGGATATCTGTTCTTGATAGTTACCTTGTTCACCGTCAGAATCAACACACATACGCAGCGTCCCATCCTTCTTCTTTACAAACAAAACTGGCGCTCCCCAGGGAGAAACACTTGGCCTGATAAAGCATTTTTCCAGCAAATCTTTCAGCTGGTCTTTCAATTCCTTCAACTCAAGAAAGCATCCAGTATGGCGGAATAGATATCTCGAGTGTCCGTGCCATATCAATGCAAAACTCAATCTCCCTCTCAGGAGGGATACCTGGAAGCTCATCTGGGAATACGCCCGAAACTCTCTAACGATCGAATCGATCAAGGTCCAGATCTCACCTCGATCGAATACCCGAACCATATGATAGATATACCCCTTCCGCACCATCTTCCTAGCCTTGAGGTAAGAAATAAACCTACCTCTACGACGCAAAGATTCCCTTTACACTCGATAACCGCCACCAGAAACCGAACCGCATCAATCTCTCTCACAATCCACATTGGCATAGCAAGACGCTAGCCAATCCATACCCATAATCACATCAAAGTCCGTCATATCCAACTCTATCAAGTTCCGCCAGAGTCCGACGATCAGAAATAGTCACCGGACAAGCCCTATATACCCGCCGCTACCACCGAATACTTCATCGCGAGCCACCTCAAAAGGTTTTATGGACTCGGCTCTATCCCTATTCTACCAAAGAATATGAGGAGATATATAGGACAAGGTAGAACTGGATCTATCAAAGCATATACATCACAAAGAAGAAACCAATAATGTACCCGCGATTTACATCCGTGACGCCTCGGTCCCGACGGATGGACATAGCATAAATGCGCTCGAGGACCGCTGAATTGGGACCCCACCACGACCTTCGCCGCGCTCGCTGCCGCGTGAACACCCGCTCCGGCGCATAACCGTCAAGACGTAAGATCCAAAGAATCGACTTCGGCCGAACCATTACACTCCCGCCACCTGCCTGGACAATCTTCAAATGGCCTCGCCGCCACAAGAGTAACAAGCTTCAAGGAACAAGACACTCGCCGGTGAGACCTACCGCATCGAACACACCGAGACGGGGTGGTCTCGACGGTAGCGACCGCTTCTCGAAACCTCAAGTCTCGGAGCCCCGACCGCTTCCCGAATGACCCGGCCGATCGACTCCACCGTAAAATCGAGAAGCGGCACTCGCGGCCGGGCCGGTAAAAGTAGACCTAGTTCGCCGAGGCCGCCCGCCTCAAAATCGCCTCGAGACCTCGCTGCCCCGCCTCTTGGGCCTAAGTCTAGCTGATCCTCTCTCTCTCGCCCTCTATCCTCGCGCATACGCCGCATCTCCGAAATATCCATCCTCGTCAAGAGCCACTCTGCTAGCAGAATCATGTGACGGTCTAGCCCCATCACATACCTATGAACCCTATCTGCCATGTCAGCTACAATGGTGTGCACATACTGCGCAAGGAGTCAAACCTGTGTCAGACTCGATAGTCCTCCCGCTCGCCTCAAGGACAAGAATCTATCAACGCGGCTCTCTCATCTCGTGAGGCAAGAAGTGATCCAGAAGGCCTCGTGAACTCCTCCCAAACACCGGAAGAGCATCCCCTCTAGACAACTCCCATGACTCAAACCGGGCTCAACGCAATATCGCAGAACCCAGAAGAGGCTAGCATGACGGACTCGCCTCCGAGGCCCTAAGCACCGTGATAGTCCGTCAGAATCGCCAAACAAACTCCCGAGGATCCTCCTGATCTCGAACCATAGAACTCGGTGGATGACAACTCAGAAATCTCGAATCAGAAATCGTCGGCCAGGTTGGCCGCTTACTCGCTTGCCACGCCGCCACTATGCTGGTCAATAACCGGACCGCCTCGTATCTTATACTCACCGGCCGGGATCGAGGCTCCGGCATCGCGGTCTCGTAGCCGCCGCCGCCCGAACTCGCTGAGGCCGGGCGACGCCGTGGAACTTCGCCCAAACATCATCTTCGTGAAAGACGGGCTCAGGCTCTTGTGACCCTCCGCGTCCTACTAGCAGCTCCCTCGGCTGCCTTGCCCTTCTGGGCCGCAGTTGCCTTGCGTGGAGGCATAACTGATACATAAAGGAAAATATCAGAGGAAGTTCAACTTATAACACAACTCTATTGCACGATCTTAGAGTGAAAGAATGGAAACCAATCCTAAATATCCTGCAGCCTCCTGATTATAGATGTGGTGCACAACACACCGATAATCAAGACTCTACTAGACACGGTCTGTAGACACTTTCCGAGGACTAATCGCTTTGATACCACTTTTGTCACGACCCGACCCCGGGGCCGCGACTGGTGCCCTACCGGGGCACCCCGTCAGGTATACATCAGAGAATAGCAGCGGAAGATACACAACACATAAACCTGTATGAAATAACCATCACTGGCAAGCCGATAAGGCTGCCTTCCATAAAAATATACTTAGTCAAAAGTACAACTTGTTCTTACAGCCCAAAACCACAAACGTGACTACGCACTTAAGAATAACAATCGCGGTGACAGGTCCCGCCATACCCCGAATGTACATAATACCTATAAGATCGTGGAAAACCGTACTAACAAAACAAGCTCCGAGGAATGGAGCTTCGACACTGCAGCAAATGATCCTAAGAATGAGGATCCACCACCGCTACCCCTACCGCGCATTTAACGCAACCCTCGAGGAAGGGGGTCAGTACACAATATGTACTAAGTATGCGAAACTGGAAAAAATACTGAAAATACCTCATAAGTCTAAAATAACTGGAGACATGTATAAAATCAGTTTACAGAACACTGTGCCTTACTAACAATGAGATTATCAAGGATATAATATACTGCATGAAAATAGGAAGCTCATGGTCAAAGCAAGGTCATCCGCCCCTCAATATCATTAAGCACTCCTACTCATGGGACTATTTCACCCGCATGGGTTATGTGGACCCGCATGAGGTATTCCTCGCATAGGCTGTACTCACCCGCATGAGACTATTTCACCCGCATGAGCCCTACAGACTCGCATGAGGTATTCCTCGCATCGTGGGTAGCAAATCCACGGAATATGCAAATGCCACAACCCGGGGAATGACCCCGTAATAAATAATAATATATATCATTAGCACAAACCGAATATCACACATAATACAAGCAAGTTAAGAAACCCCTTAACTTCTTATTAATCTTGTTCACACACCTTCTCATTTTAGTTTACTTAAGGCACTAACATGTCTTTTATGAAATCCGGGAATTTAACCCAAAGTACTATACTATGTGCTTTTACTCTTTTAAAACCTTAGGCAATTAATGCCTTAAAATCAATTTGCCTTTCACAACTTCAAATCATTTATCCGTACTCATTTTACATAGAGTAAATCTTCCTTTGTAAACCTTTCATAAAGCCAATATAATCGACCTCCCAGAAAGTCATTATATTAATGTTATACCTTAGTCAAATACATTTTCCTAAAACCCAAGGGACTTACACTTTTAAAAAGAAACAAGAATCATATATTTGAACACATCAAGCCCCTTAACTTTGAAAACTCCAGACATCCTTAGTACTTTTTAAAGAAATGAGTTAATCCCCCCTTACTCACAAAACTTGGCCATCCTTAAAACAAGTAAGGGATATCAAACCTTGTACGTCTATCGTACTACATAGGTAAAACCATTCATGCTCAAGATATAGGAAAGTTTCACATACCTCTTCGGTCAATCCACTTGCTAATTCCAAAATACCGCACGTAGTATGTCAACCTATAATTACCATAATACGTTTATTAACCTCTAGTTACAATGTAGAATATTCCAATTTCAAATTCACTAAATTCTATGGAAAATTGGACAGCATTTCCTTTGTTTCTACATACTTTGCCACCTTTTTCAAGGCCGAATTCAACATCCAAACGCCACTTTTAAGGCCCAACAATCCAAACATTTCAAAGGGGATTACACACCTAAACTTGGATGTGTAAAATTCTGCCCCACAATGTACAACAACTAACTTAACAAGTTTAAGGTAGTATTTTGGCTACAACATGCTTACATAACCTTCTTATCCAATTCTTTCATATCCAAACCATATTTCTTACATGCAATTTATCTAAGAGCAATATTTACCACTACAAAATCTTTCTTCTTCACATGCAACACAAAAAACTAGCTACAAGAGAAGAATTGTTACCTTAGAGCTTTAGCCAAATTATTCCAACGAATTTGCTAGCCTCCTTTCCACAAACACCACCACAAAAACTCCCACAAGCTTGCCAACAAGTTTCCTTCTTTCCACACTTTTCAGATTTTCCTCAAGCTTTGATTTCCTCTTGAATTTCTAGAGAGAAGGAAGAGCTTTTATCTTTAGAGAGAGAGAAGAACTTGAAGAATGACCAAGTCTTGAAGACTTGGTCAATAAGTAGTACATGCAAAATCAGATGGGGGGACACTTGTCACCCTCCCATGGCCTTTTTTAAAACAAAACAGCTCAGATTTTTCCACTCAACTTCGCAGAACCCGCCTCGGCGTCGCGGCCCTGCAGCCGGCGCTGAAAACCTCCGCCGACTCCCGAACTTTCCGGCCGCGGCCGCTGCAACTTCAGCGAACACTCAGATCATCCGCGCGCTGCTGCCTCGTGGCTCTCGATCAAACACCTTTCTCGTCCGATCACAAGACCGAACTTGTAACTCCCATAACTTTCTACTCCGATGTCCTATCGATTTAACGGTTGGTTGCGCTGGGAACTAGACTCAACGAACTACGACTAGGCTTTTGAAACACCTAGGAACTCTTAATGTAACGGGTCATAAACCGCCTCAAAGTTGACTAAAACCCGTCCAAACAATCCACAACCTATCCTTCTAAAATTTTAAGTCTTAATCCTTTCAGACGCTCTCATACGCATGACCGTAACCACGGTGTAACAATGAACATCCCGCCTAGCCATCAAGGTGAAGAACCCTCAATCGATCCAATATATTGTGCTATCCCACCATACTTACTGCCTGACAGTCTCGCCAAATGGCCCCGCTGGCGCAAGCATAACAAGTTGACGACCTAGTCCGACACTCCCAAAATGAGATCTACCACGCGACCACACCGAGGCAAAGGTGGCCTCCTCGCTACCATCTTCGACACCGTGAACTCGCCGCTCGAGCTCGACCGCCTCGAATATCCCCGCGGTCAAACCACCCGCCGGAAGACCGGAAGGGCACTCGTCGGCGAAATGTAGACTCACTGGCCACAGGCTGCCCACCCCGAAGCTATCTCAAATCTCGCTGCCCCGCCATCTTGGGCTGGGCTGACTGGCCGCTCTCACTCTCTCGCCTCAATCTCGCAATACGCCGCATCTCCGCAATATCCATACATGGTCAAGAGCCACTCCTGCATACGCAAGAACTATATAACGGCCTAGCCCCATCACATACGGTGAACTCGTCCGCCACAATAGTGGGCGATACCGCCAATGAATCAAACTCGTGTTGTACTTCGACGGTCCTCCCATTCTGCCTCAATGCCAAGAACCTATCCAAGCGGCTCTCTCGCCTCGTGAGGCAAAGTGACCGAGGAAGGCTTCGTGAACTCATCCCAAATCGCCGGAGGAGCACCCACACCTCTAGACAACACCCACGCCAAACCAATTCAACGCAATATCGCAGAATCCAGAAGAAGTTAGCACAACGGACTCCGCCTCCGGCCCTAAGCACACGATAGTCCTCCGCACTGCCGAATGAACTCCCGAGATCCTCTCGCACTTCGACCTATAGAACTCGTGGATCACAACCGAGAAAGTCCCAATCCTTAAATCGCCGGCCAGTGGTTAGCTACGGCTCGCGCGCCGCCGCCACAATGCTAGTCAACAACCCGACCGCTTCTCCGTAATCCCTATACTCTTCCCCATTGTGAACCGAGGCTCGTACCGCGGTCTCGTGAGCCGCCGCTGCCTCGAACTCACGAGGCCGACGACGCCGTGGAACCCGCCGCCAAACATCATCTCCAGAAGACTGGCTCGTGCCTCGTAGCCTCTCTCAAGGCCCTACTTGCAGCCTCTCACCGCTTGCCCTTCCGGGCTCTGCTTGCTCATGCGAGGCATAATCGTACATAAGAATAGGTCAGAGATGATTCAACCTAGTAGGACAGCTCTACTGCACGATCTAAGAGAGAGAAGAATGGAAACCAATCCTAAATGCCCTGCAGCCTCCTCGACATAGATGCACAACACACCGATAATCAAGACTCTACTAGACACGGTCCGTAGACGCTTCCGAGGACTAATCGCTTGATACCACTTTTGTCACGACCACCTCGGCCGCTGATCGTGCCCTACCGGCACCCCGTCGTATACATCGAGAATAACAATGAACATACATAACACATAAACTGTAGACAAGAACATCATCGCCAGCCGACAAGGTCGCCTTTTCATAGATTAAACTTAATCAAAAGTAAATAAGATAACTTGTTCTTACAAATTTCAAACCACAAACGTGACTACGTGCCTCTAAGAATAACAATCGTATGGACAGGGCCCCGCCATACCCCTGAGTGTACATGATACCTATAGCATCCGGGAATAACCGTACCAACAAAACAAGCCTCCGGAAGAATGGAGCTTCAGACACCGGACCAGTGATCCTAAGAATGAGGATCCACCACCTGCTTACCCTTACCTGCGACATGAACGCAGCCCCCGAGGAAGGGAGTCAGTACACAATATGTACTAAGTATGCGAAACTGGAAAATACTGAAAATACCTCATAAGTCTAAAATAACTGGAGACATGTATGAAAATCAGTTTACAGAACACTGTGCCTTACCAATAACGAGAATAACAAGCATATACTATACTGCATGAAAATAGGAAGCTCATGATCAAAGCAAGGTCATCCGCCCCACAGTATCATCAACACTCCTACTCCTGGGACTATTTCACCCGCATGGGTCATGTGGACCCGCATGAGGTATTCCTCGCATAGGTCAGACTCACCCGCACGAGACTATTTCACTGCATGAGCCCTACGGACTCGCATGAGGTATTCCTCGCATCGTGGGTAGAAAATCCACTAATATACAACCGCTACAACCACACCGGAAGATACCCGTGGAATCCCACATCACCGCCGATACGCCCGTAACCTCGCATCGCATGCCTCTAATCCTCATCGTAAGCATGTCCAAGGTGCATACCCGTGGAATCCCACCTCACCGCTCGACGCCTAAGTAAGTAAGCTCATACTATGACCACGGAAGCATACCTGTGGAATCCTCCATCACTGACGGTACGTCCAAGTAAGCTCATACTATGACCATGGAAGCATACCCGTGGAATCCCACATCACTGTCGGTACGTCCAAGTAAGCTCATACTACGACCATGGAAGCATACCCGTGGAATCCCACATCACCGCTTGCACGCCCAAGTAAACTCATACTAAGACAATGGAAGCATACCCGTGGAATCCTCCATCACCGATTTGCACGTCCAAGTACTTTCATAACTTCTTTAGACTTTCATTAATCTACAAAATAAATCTCATTCTTGACCTTACTCAAGAAGACCATTCCTTTAACCTTCCATAAAGTCATTATAACCAACTCCCCATAAAGCCGTTATACTAACTTTATGCTTTAGAAATTAAGACATTCTTATCCTTTCATAAGGCCGTTATAACTAACTTCTCATAAAGTCGTTATAACTCCTTATAAACAATTTCGTTCTTTTATTTAACCAAGAGACTTATACTTCAAATCAGTTTACACAATTTTCAAAATACTTTTTTCTGTCAAGAAATCCTTGTTTACCTTATTAGAATAAACCATTCCTCAAGAACAAGTAAGTTAACTCTCTAACTCAACCAACCTAGACATTCTTTAAAAATAAGACAAAGATACCAAAAGGATTTACTTCATTTAAATCGCGTACGTCCACCGTACTATATAGTTATAACTACTCATGCTCAAGAGATAAGAAAGTTCCACATACCTCTTCGGTTAATCCACTTGATAAGTCCAATACACCACACGTAGTACGTCAACCTATAATGACCATAATACGTTTATTAACCTCTAGCTTCAACATAGAATTTTTCAAGTGCAAAGTCACTAAATCCTACGGAAAATCGGGCAGCATTTCCTTTGTTTCTACATACTTTTCCACCTTTTTCAAGGCCGAATTCAACACCCAAACGCCACTTTTAAGGCCCAACAATCCAAACATTTCAAAGGGGATTACACACCTAAACTTTGATGTGTAAAATTCTGCCCCACAATGTATAACAATTAACTTAACAAGTTTAAGGTAAAATTTAGGCTACAACATGTCCACATCCTAACCTTATTCAATCCTTTCATATCCAAACCATATTTCTTACATGCAATGTATCTAAGAGCAATATTTACCACTACAAGTTCTTTCTTCTTCACATGCAACACCATAAACTAACAAAGAGAGAAGGAATGGTTACCTTAGAACTTTAGCCAAATTAATCCAACAAATTTGTTAGCCTCCTTTCCAAAACACCACCATAATAACTCCTACAAGCTTGCAAATAAGTTTCCTTCTTGCCACACTTTTCAGATTTTTCTCAAGCCTTGATTTCCTTTTGATTTTCTAGAGAGAAGGAAGAGCTTCTAATTTAGAGAGAGAGAAGAGCTTGAAGAATGACCAAGTCTTCAAGACTTGGTCAATAAGTAGTACATGCAAAATCAGATGGGGGGGACACTTGTCACCCTCCCATGGCCTTTTTAAAAGAAAAGATCTGATTTCCTCAGTTTTTCCGCCAAAAACCCCGCCTCGGCGCCGCGGCGCTGAAACCTCCGCAACCCCACAGAACTTCCGGCGCTGCGACCCTGCTTCCCGGCGCCGCGGCGCAGTGGCTCCTGACCGAAATATTTTTCTGTCCGACTGCGCACTGAACTTGTAACTTCCATAACTTTCTACCCCGATGTCCTATCGACGAACGGTTGGTTGTGTTGGAAACTAGACTCAACGAACTACGTACTAGGCTTTTGAAACACCTATGAACTCTCAATGTAACGGGTCATAACCTGCCTCAAAGTTGACTGAAAACCCGTCCGAAACAATCCATCAACCTATCTTTCGAAAATTTTAAGTCTTAACCCCTTTCGTACGCTCTCATACGCATGGCCAGAACTACGGGGTGTAACACTTGAGATACATCAAATGGATGTTAAGACAACCTTTCTAAATGGTGATTTGGAAGAAGAAATCTATATGGACCAACTCGAGGGGTATGTGGTTCCAGGGCAAAAGAAGAAAGTCTGCCGACTTGTCAAATATCTGTACGGACTGAAATAGGCCGCGAGGCAATGGCACAAAAAATTTGATAGTACTCTACTATCGAAGGGTTTCACCATTAATGAGTGTGACAAATATGTCTACATAAAAGGTAATGTTGACTCGTTCGTCATGATATTCCTTTACGTAGATGACATGTTGATCACAAAGAGCAGTCCTAGTTTGATCCTAGAGACTAAGAACACGTTGAAATAATGTTTTGACATGAAGGATATGTGTATTGCAGATGTCATCTTAGGGATCAAGATTTCTAAGACGTCTGACATACTGGTCTTATCTCAGTCTCACTACATCGATGATGTGTTGAGAAAGTTTGAGATGTTAGACAGTTGCCGATAATGTCACCACTGAATATGAATAAGAAGATTGATAAAAATTGTGGTGCGCCCATATGCTAGGAGCGATATATACAGGTGATTTACAGTTTGATGTACATAACAAACTGCACATGACCTGATATCGCTTATGCAGTCAAAAAATTGGCTAGGTTTACCCGTAATCCAAGTGATAATCATTGGAAAGCATTGAAACGGGTACTACAGTACCTAAAATACACACTAACTTACAGGCTGCATTATTCGAGATATTCAGTTGTACTAGAGAGAAGGGGTACAATGATATATCTGATATAGAGAACACAAAGTCCACCAGTGGGTATATATTTACAATTCGTGGTGGGGTTGTGTCTTGAAAATCCTCTAAGCAAACTTGCATCGCCCAATCCACGATGGAATCGAAGTTCATTGCTTTAGACAAAGCACGGGAAGAAGCTGAGTGGCTTTATGACTTCTTAGAGGATATCCCTGTTAGGATAAACTCGTACCTTCTGTAATGATCCACTGCGATAGTCAATCAGCTCTAGGAACGGCACATAGTTATATGTACGACAACAAATCTCGTCATATCCGACGGAAACATAAGACCGTTAGGCAGTTGATCACTACGGGTATTATTTCCATCAATTATGTAAAATCCAAGGAAAACATAGCAGAGCCTTTGACTAAGGGCATACCCAGAGATCAAATGTTATGTCTGTCTAGGGGAATGAGCTTAAAACGCAATCAATAAGAACCGATACGGTAAAAACCCAACCTTACTGACTGGAGATCCTAGGAATTAAGTTCAATGGGAAAACTAAATCGTAAAGGTTCAGTTGAGCGCTTCGGTGGAAGCAAAATCACTTCAGATGATGATTTTTGTAAAGAATCATGAATCCAATGTTGTTCCTGTGATAGACATTAAGTGCCATCTGGCTATCTGCAGTGTGGGTAGAGGTTAAGTTTAAAAACCTCTAATGATCCTCAATGGTTGATGTTAGGTTTGGAAAAACTTTTAATGGCTCCTAACACTTGTGAAGTGGGATATAGCAGAATACCTTGTAGGAGACCACCTATTTAGGTGGGAGGACAGGCCTCCCAAATGAACGCACTTAAGAATCCAAGAAGTGTACACGACCACAACAGACAGAATATTAAAGAAGAACAGAGTAAGGAAAGTTGTTGTGTTGGTACCGTTGATTTGGATACACTAAAAACTGATGGTTCCAGACATCACATTAACCATGCAGTAAGTAAGTCCGATGATATTCACCTATAGAAGATTCATAACCAAGGCTACCTATCCAGATGCAACATCAGTCCGCCAAAAGATTGCTAGAAAGACACTTTGTGAGTGCGCCAAAATCTCTTTCAAGAGGGGATTGTTGGAAATTTATTAAATGTGGAATGAAGTTTATCTCATTATTTATGACTCGAATAATTGAGACCCCGTACATCATTTCCATACACGTGCACACGTTGTACCAATGATCGTAAATTTCCCTAATGAAATAGATATTGGTACATAAGTAAAATATCTCAGACGTAGATTTGTAGACTAAAATATTTGACCAAAGATATATTGACGAGTGTTCCACGTTGGTAAATGAAGGAAGAAGTGTGTGAACTGTAGATCGAAACGGGTCGGAAACAGGTCGCGGCGCCCCGATGGCTGAGTCGCGACTCTAATTGGTCTGTTGCTTATTGGATCCGCGTTGCTTCCGAGGTCGAGCCGCAACGCTTACGAGGCAGTGTCCGTGCTACGGAAGTCCAAAGGTTTGGCTGATTATGGGGAAAATTTGGAGCATTCAAATGTCAGCTTTTCCTCCATAAATCAGCATTATTTGACTGCATTACTTGGTGGATTGAATAGTCATTGCATGACATTTAAATGGCCATTATATGGGCACTTGAAGAGACCCTCTTACACTACTATATATTGAGGCCTTTGACTCAATTGGAGATACACCACAATCAGATTTTCTGAACTTGTTCTTCTCTAAGCATTCTTTCAAACACTCAAGGTTCTTCTTCTAGTAAACACTTGAGTTTTCTTTGCTCATTTGTTAGTTGCTGTTTTATCTTGAGAGACAGTTGTCCATTAACGTAAGAGGATTTATATGGGGCAATATAGTCTTAAGGACAGAGTGACCATCACTCAACTCAGCAAAACCTTACATTTGTTCTTATTTCCAGTTTGTAAATCTTTGTAATATTTACTTACTTTTCGTTATTTTCCGTTCCTAGCAATTGTTGTACTCACAATTTCTACGTGATTTATGTGAAATTTGTTATCATAAATGTTAAGGTAGACGATCCACTTGTGATAATGATGAATTATGTTCTAATTAAGTTTATAAATAATTTATCTTGATGTTAACGCTGGAAAATGTGAACATATGATGCGGAAATCTGGTACAAAGAGAGCTATAGAACGTTGTGATTATGGGCATCATCACTGGAAAGGATTTGTCATAGTAGTCATTATGACCATTGTCAAATTTCTGTTCAATATGCACAGTGTATAATATTTTTGCAAGGAAAACATTAAGGTTTTTAATTTGTGGAGAACTAACAGTGAATGATTTTCCTTACATACTTTCCAGCAAAGTCACGAACGATCTCTTGCAAATAGCACGTTACATTTGAAGTCAAAAATCTTTTTATGGCCGAGGTTGGGTGTCAATTAGAGAACCAACCTGTTACTTTTGGATATGCCATTAATCGAAGGTAGCCAAGGTGTTCAAATTATGAAGTCTGTTAATTTGAAATTAAAGTTTTCGTGATTTTCTACTTAATTTGAAGATATAAAAACTTCACTGAGTAAATCTGTGTATTTTATAATTCTATTTGAAGATATAAAAATAAAATTTAGTCGACTTATTTAAAGCAGTGTCATATTGTCCACTATGACAAAACAGTGTATCGAAAGCAGTGGCCGATTTTTCTTTCTTCGTCTGTATCAATTGCAACGATACTTGAAATTGAATGCATTGAGAGTTAATTCACCTGGGAAAAAAACTATTTTTTGGAGACTAAAACATTTGTAGTTTTCTACTTCGTTATTTGGAGATTAAAATCTACATAATTTTCTACTCTAAATTACTATTTGGTTTAAAAAATATAAAAACGTTACCGAGTTAGTAACTTCTGTTGGTTTGAAGTTATAAAATCTTCACTAGTTCTCATTAATGTTATTCGATTTGAAGATATAAAAACTTCGTCATTACTGGAGAATGCTGAAAATGTAGAGCAACCAAATTAAAATATGTGGAGAATTGTTCTCAAGGTGGTAAGATGTGAATTAGACTTACATTAGTGCTTGAAAAATATTCTTGAGATCATGAAAATAATATATATATATTTTGGATCAATACAAATATACATATATTTTTGTTAATCCCAGAACTTGTGGGGGGAAGCTATCTTTACAGCTAGTTGCATACTCAATCGAGTGTCGCATAATAAAACACAATCTATTCTATGAAAAAGGAAGAACGTCAAAATTGAATTAATTCAAATGTGAGGGTGTTTGACAAAAGTGAAATTTCCTTTACCCTAAATGGTAAAGTAGGACCGAATTGTTTTATTGTGTTTTCATAGGATATGTCACCAATAGCAAAAGATATTGAGTTCTGCTTTACTAATCAGAAAATTCCGACATTCATGTGGATACGATAATTGAATCAGATAATGCTGACTTCTTTGAAACATATAGTCGCATAAAAGGGAATGTGACTCGTATAGTGAAGGATCTAAATGAACTCGGGAAGAAACCAAGAAAGATGTTCATGATGAGGAAAATTCAAGACGTAGCAAACTTCAAAGGAGATACTTTCTTTGAACCAGATCTTCTAACATTTTTGTTGAAAAATGAGCCTCGAACTTTTTAAGACGACATGTCTTCTTCGAAAGCTCAATTTTGGAAAGAGTCATCAATAATGAGATAGAATCCATATTCAACAACCATACTTGGGAATTAATTAATCTTCCTCCGGGGAACAAACATTTAGGTTCCAAGTGAATTTTCAAAAGTAAATGAAAGTTGATGATACCATTGATAAATATAAGGCAAGACTTGTTGTCAAAGGGTTTAGACAACGTGAAGTTCTTGATTACTTTGATACTTACTCACTGTAAACGAGGATTACATCCATTGAGGTGTTATAGCGTTAGCCATCGTGTACGATCTTAAAATCCATCAAATTAATGTGAACAACCTTTTTAAATGAAGATTTGGAGGAAGAAATTTACATGGAACAACCCAAAGGGTTTGTACTGTGCAGTTCCTGAAAAAGAGTAGAATATGTGTCGACTTATTAAATCTCTTTACTAAAAATAAGAACTCAAACAATGGCATGCGAAATTTGATCATACGATGATGTCAAATGAATTCAAGATAATTGAGTGTGATAAATGTGTTCACATTAAGAACACTTCAAATCAAGTCGTCATTATTTGTTTATATATGGATGATATATTGATAATGAGTAACGACATTGCTAACATAAATGCTACTAAGTGCATGCATGCTAGTAAGTATGATATGAAAAACTTAGGAGTTGCAGATTTAATTTTGAAAATTTGTATCCATAAGACTCTCAAGGTATAACATTGTCTCAATCTCATTATATTCAAAAGGTACTTGAAAAGTTCAAGTATTTAGATTTCAAAATTACAAAAACTCCAATTGATGTAAACATTGCTCTTGCAAAGAATAAAGATGAAAGTGAGTGTCAATTGGACTATGCTAGGGTTTGAAAAGTTTAATATACACCATGAATTGTACGCGATCAGATATATCCAAAGGCTATAAGTAACTAAGTCGGTACACCAATAATCTCAATCAAACGCATTATACGGTAATAAAATGAGTTCTTGGATATTTAAAACATACCTAAAACGTTGTCTTGCATTACAATAAATATCATCTAGTTATTGAATGATACAGTGATGCAAATTAAATCACCAGATCAACATAATCCAAATCCACAAATGAATATGTATTCACGATTGGTGGAGAAGCGGTGTCATGAAAATCATCCAAACAGACATGTATTGCTTGCTTTACAATGGAGTCTAAGTTCATAGCTCTAGACAAAGCTAGTGAAAAAAATGGAATGATTTCGAAATTTTTAGAAGATATTTCATTCTGGCCCAAACTAGTGACATTTGTATGCATACATTATGATAGCCAAGCAACAGTAGGAAAGTCAGAGAGAGTTATGTATAATGGTAAATCTCATCAAATATGATGGAGACACGATATCGTTCTACAACTACTCTCTAGTAGATTTATCATGATCGATTATGTAAATTCAAGAGATAACGTATCTGTCACGACCCGAACCCCGGGCCCGTGACTGGTGCCCTACCTGGGCACCCTTCTACCTTAACAACTAAGTAAACTGCGGAAATTAAATAACACCTCTTTTTTTTTTTTATATAAAACCAATCGTACGTGCAAGGGCAAAGCCGACCAGGCTGCCATATAATATACATAACGAAATACACTACACCGTACATGAGTCCAATCCCACACATGAATACAGACCTCTAAGAGTTATATCAACTATGACGGACAAGGCCCCGCCGCATCTAATGATCGCATAAAAGCTCAGATCGAAAGAACTCATACCAAAAAGATAAACTCGAATGTAAGGAGTTATCCAAAACTCGAAAGGCGGTCCTACACTGCCGATCACCAAATCGTGACCTAAACTCGCAGATGAACGCAGCCAAGGAGGTCAAGACAAGAATGTACCAAGTATGTGAAACAGAAAGTACAGTAATGAAATCATAAAAGTCTAAACAAAACACGAGACATGTATGATAGCCAACCTACAGTGAACAACACATAAGCAGACATAACAAGTCGTGACGATGCCTCAAGTCATTTCTAAAGTATAACCATGGGTCTCACGCCCATAATATCAATCATGCCCGTGGAATCCTTCCTCACTGCCGGCAGTCCGTGATATAATATAACACCAATAGGCATACATGAACACCAAGTCCCACCGGTGGTATAGCGTCTTGGGGGTTTACCCCTCACTTATACTCTTACCCTGGAGAAGGAGGTAAAGCAGGTGGTATAGCATCTTGGGGGTTTACCCCTCACTTATACTCTTACCCTATCTCAACCGACCATCAAACAAAACAAGCAGGGGGTATAATGTCTTGGGGGTTTACCTCACTTATACTCTTACCGGAGAAGGTGGTAAAGATCTCTGGGGTTTACCTCACTTATACTCTTACCCTATCTCGACCGTCACAACAAACATAAGAACTACCATGTATTCTATAAAAATCCGGGAATTTAACAAAAGTACTACACATAACGGAAGCATACCCGTGGAATCCCACATCACTGTCGGTACGTCCAAGTAACTTATAACAAGACAGCCGACCCTCCAACCGAGAGTCGCGGCAACTTAATAAAACATAATCCTTGCACTCAAAGGCTATCGCCAGCACACATAGGAAATTCTCAATTAATCAAGCCAAGGTACTTATCAAGGCACACATAGAATAATTCTCATTTAACAAGCCAAAGTACTTACCAAGGCACAAATGGACAAATTCTCAATTTATCAAGCCAAAGTACTAATCAAGGCACACTTAGACAAATTCTCAATTTATCAAGCCAAAGTACTAATCAAGGCATCACATAGAATTATTCTCATTTAACAAGCCAAAGTACTTATCAAGGCACAATTAGAATAATTCTCATTTAACAAGCCAAAGTACTTATCAAGGCACAATTAGACAAATTCTCAATTTATCAAGCCAAAGTACTACGTACGTACATTCTTTTCAAGAGACTCCTTTTTGTGTAATACCCCAAGATACTAACACCCGTAGTATCAAGGTGTGTCTATTTTTCAAAGTAAGTTACTATACTTTTAGAAACTCATTTCAAAGCTTGAAACCAAGTAACTTCAATTTTTTACAATCTAGGAAACTTATGCACATTAATCAAAATAGACAACTTTCTAAACCTTCCATAAAGCCGTTATAACCAACTTCCCATAAAGCCGTTATAACCATTTATGGTTTTTAGACAATTTCATTCTTTTTATAACTAAGAGACTTATACTTAAAACCAAGTATCACAAACTTTCAAATCGAGTCTCTTAACTTTCAAAATACTTCGAGTCTTATAATATTTAGAAAACAAGTTTCTTCTACTTTTAAACCTCAAGTAACTCACACCTTTAAAACAAGTTACTTCTCTTAAATCATGTCATTTCTCCTCTCTTAAAACAATTAAGTAAATCACTCCTTTAACTCCCCTAAAGTCATTACAACAACCCTTAGGTTTTGGAACTAAGGCACTAGCCAAAAGGTTTGGGAACCACTTCCTTTTCAAGACTACATGCACTTTAAGTAAAATACTTTCACTTTTTAAGAATCCAAACTTCACTAAGGAAATAGATTATACAACTTACAATTTAAACATCAAAGTACAATCAAGGGAGTACATAGAACGAATTCTATTTTAGGCAATCCAAATACAACCAAGGAATGGATCATTTAAGGAGTAGAACTTACTTTCTTTATCTTTAGGAATCATGCTAGAAGAGGAGATAGTTCACATACCTTTCGCTAAATCCACAAGCTGCCGAATACGCTGCACGTAGAAGTGTCAACCTATAATGTTCACAACAAGACTATCAACTTCTAGTCTCTAACGAGAATAATACTAAGTATACGGCCTCTAATTCTACGGAAAATCGGGCAAAGACCTCCTTTGTTTCTACTCACTTTGCCACCTTTTCAAGGTCGAATACAATAACCAACACGCCACCTTTAAGGCTCCAAAAACAACCAAACAAAGGGGATTACACGCCTTACAATACGTGTAAAATTCCGCCCATAATTAATAAGAAATAGCCACATAAGCTAGCCATTCTAGCACAACAATAATAATAACACTAATTCATTTACAATCCTATTCCAAATCCAAGTTCTAAGGTCTCACATGTTATATAGTTATAAACCACTACAACAAATACAATTTCCTTCTTTTTACAACATGCGGCGACTTTACTAATAATCGACTTGAATTGAAATCTTAGGGCTAACATGCTAGTTTTCTGATTTAGGTTCCAATAGCCAAAACACAAATCCAACTACATAATATATAACTCATGCTTGCTAATAACCATAGCTACAATCAATAAGTAAACTTAATTGCTAAAACGACAAAATTTATACCTTTCCAAGCCTTTAAAATTTCCAAGATTCAAAGTCGCGCCTTAGCAATTCTTAGCTCCTTTCCTTAGGTTCCAATCCGCTCCAAGCACTCCAGAGGCCTATGAAGAACCCATCTTCAAGTTTCAACTTCAAAGTTGAAGAACTCCTTCGGTTTCGCCATGCGACTAACGTGAAAATGCGTTTTTTCCGAAATCTTTCTATTGAGATATCCTTACAACACTCTTAGGAACCTTGGTTTAAAGTCTTGTGGACAAAGGAACAAAACTACAAATTTTTTTGTGTGCAAAGTGCTTGAACCCGAGAGCACACTCAAGAACAAAGTGGTGTGAAATTTTTCTAAGTGTTTAAGACTAGTCTTGCACTAGTGTAGTGAATATATAACACATTGGATGGCTTAGATAATAACACTTGTTAAAATTGGAGGGAAGAGATCAAGCCAAGTGTCCCTTGGACTTAGTCAACAATATCAAGCTCTATTATTAGCAAGACTTGGTCATCCTAACATTGT
This sequence comes from Przewalskia tangutica, assembly GCA_029844215.1. Classification (NCBI taxonomy): domain Eukaryota; kingdom Viridiplantae; phylum Streptophyta; class Magnoliopsida; order Solanales; family Solanaceae; genus Przewalskia; species Przewalskia tangutica. The sequence continues at coordinate 134,613,160 of CM056719.1, forward strand.
CCAAATGACCATAATACCTTTACTAATTTCGGCCCAACACCACATGTGGAGTGCCACGTGTCGCCTCTCATTCGTCCCACAAAATTCAGTAACCCTCGTGGCCCCGCAAACGTAAAATTCTCAAAGGGCCCCACGTGACCAAATCCGTAAAAATAGATTTCCATAATATTAATAAGTTCCATATTCTTCAAATAATACATTTTGAGAATCCAATTCTCAACAACGAACATTTTTCCTTTCCGACGTTTCTAAGATTTTCCGTCGGAAAAACAATTCTTCCTTTCGGACTAATTCCAAGTCTTGATTCCTTACGACATTATCTTATACATGTCCCGACATACGGGTGTAACATTCTTCCCCTTAGAAACATTCGCCCTCGAATGTTCTTAGTCGATTGCCAAGCTATACAAACTCGGCATAAACTCTATACTATAACTATCAATCAAAACATGCACAAGACTAACGATGTCACACATGGACACCACAAAACATATGTGAACATAATAATGGACCTTCCAGACGTGGTCCCTTCTCACAAATCTCAAGGTTCTTTTTCCCAAACACGGATCCTTAGAGGTTCCTTTCTTTCCTTACTTGTCATACTTTCTCGTACTTTCAAACTCATCTAGTACACGTACAAAATCTCAAATTTTGTTTCTCTTCTCCAATCCTTGGAGTCACTACCCAAACTTGGCCATATAGTTACTTACATTCCCGTTAAGGTTCTTCTCGATCCTTACGATCTAGTTCCAGTGGAACACATCCACGAACTTGTACAACGATCAACTAGACTTGGGCCTAGCACCCTCGTGACCCTATCACATAGAGGGACCATTTCTAACTGACATCACCCGATTCCACACTACCGGCTGACCCGAAATGAGTCCATAACCCGACTCATCGTCACCCTTAACTTCTCATTCTTAGTGCAAATAAATCTCTCTCTTATCTCAAGGTACTTCTCACCCTATCCTCCCATTCACTAGAGGTTCCACATAATCCAAAGTATTTCATCAGACATCCTTCCCTATCGGTCTCACTAATCACATGGGTAATTACTACTTGTGAATTCTACACAACTATAGTCTCAGTTCACTTATCATTCCTGTCAACATTCTTAACTTTTCACTTTACTAATCAAAGTATCTCTACCTCTGGGGTACTATCACTTTACAACTCTAGCAACAAAGGGAAAACATATACGCTAGGGTAAAATCTGAATCTATCAACACACGTATGATTCAAAAGAATCGAAACATACCTGTAACCCCGTGCGATGTCACCTCCTGATCCTGCCCAGTAGTCGCGTCATCTATGCGGATCGAAGGACCGCCAGAACTATAAACTCCACCCTGACCTCTACCACGGCTGGCTACCATCCAACACCGCTCGGGAACGACACCGCGGAGGAAAGGGAACCAACCATCGGCCTCATAGCCGAGCCACCTCACCGTGCCCTTCTAAAAGGACATACTCGATATGGCCCGGACGGCCACAATAATAACAAACACCTGTGCCAAGACGACATTTCCCCAAATGACGCTTACTACAATAGAAACACTGAGGAATAAGTGGCCTCGACTGAGAAAATCCCCTGCTCCTTTGAGCACCTCGACCCCTGGAGCTCGACCGCTCCTAAATACCTTGGATCAAATCTCCCACCGTGAGTCGCGGGGTATGTACCGGGTAGGTGGGACGAATATCTCACTCGCCGAGGCGACTCGCCCAAAACTCACCGGATAACCAACCGGTCAAGCCTCTTACGCAGATCTCCGCGTTGGCCTCTACCCTCTGACACCTGTGCATCGCCGAATAACCTCTGCCGAGGAAATCAGAGCACCGCTATCTTGGTCAATAACATAATGGCTTCTTCATGACCCTAAAGTCTTCCCCTAATCGAGAAATCAGAGGCTCGTGCCGTGGTCTCAAAACTGCGCAGAAGAACTCGCCGATCGTGGTACAACATCCGGTATACCTCGCGCACAAGCCCTATCAACTCTTCGAGTCCGACTAGTAGCTCTCGCTACTCCTTTGCCCTTCAAGGCCGTTATTCTCCGGGAGGCATAATCAGAATACAAAATTACGCGGAGAGGAATTATCTTACTAACATGACTCTGTGGAACGATCTTAGAGTGAGAAGAATAGAACCCAACTCCTAAATGTCATGTAGCCTCTGTTTATGGGTGTGGCGCGCAACACACCGATAATCAAGACTCTACTAGACACGGCCTCAGACATTCAGGATCGATCGCTCGATACACACTGTCACGACCGAACCGGGCCAGGATCGGTGCCCTACCCGGCACCGTTTCTACCTTAACAACTAAGTAAATCTGCGAAAATTAAATAACACCTTTTTTTATATAAAACCAATCGTGCGTGCAAGGGCAAAGCCGACCAGCCGCCATATAATATACATAACGAAATACACTACACCGCATACGAGTCCAATCCCACACATGAATATGCACTTAAGAGTTATATCAACTATGACGGACAAGGCCCCGCATCTACGATCGCATAAAAACCTGCATCGAAAGAACTCATACCAAAAGATAAACTCCCGAATGTAAGGAGCTATCCAAAACTCGAGCAGGTCCTACACTGCCGATCACCAAATCACGTACCTAAACTCGCAGATAACGCACTTCGAAGGAGGTCGACTGAAGAATGTACCAAGTATGTGAAACAGCATCAGAATGAAATCATAATAGTCTAAACAAAACAGAGACATGTATGATAGCCAACCTACAGCACAACACATAAGCAGCCATAACAAGTCGTGACGACGCCTCAAGTCATTTCTAAAGTATAACCATGGGTCTCACGCCCATAATATCAATCATGCCCGTGGAATCCTTCCTCACTGCCGGCAGTCCGTGATATAATATAACACCAATAGGCATACATGAACACCAAGTCCCACGGTGGTATAGCGTCTTGGGGGTTTACCCCTCACTTATACTCTTACCCTGGAGAAGGAGGTAAAGCAGGTGGTATAGCATCTTGGGGGTTTACCCCTCACTTATACTCTTACCCTATCTCAACCGACCATCAAACAAAACAAGCGGGGTATAATGTCTTGGGGTTTACCCTCACTTATACTCTTACCTCGAGAAGGTGGTAAAGCATCTTGGGGGTTTACCCCTCACTTATACTCTTACCCTATCTCGACCGGCCACAAACAAAGCGAAGCACTACCATGTCTTCTATAAAAATCCGAATTTAACCCAAGTACTACAAATAACGGAAGCATACCCGTGGAATCCCACATCACCGCTTGCACGCCCAAGTAACTTATAACAAGACAAATGACACCCTCCAACCGAGAGTCGCAGAACTTAATAAAACATAATCCTTGCACTCAAAGGCTATCGCCAAAGACACATAGGAAATTCTCAATTAATCAAGCCAAGGTACTTATCAAGGCACACATAGAATAATTCTCATTTAACAAACCAAAGTACTTACCAAGGCACAAATGGACAAATTCTCAATTTATCAAGCCAAAGTACTAATCAAGGCACACTTAGACAAATTCTCAATTTATCAAGCCAAAGTACTAATCAAGGCATCACATAGAATTATTCTCATTTAACAAGCCAAAGTACTTATCAAGGCACAATTAGAATAATTCTCATTTAACAAGCCAAAGTACTTATCAAGGCACAATTAGACAAATTCTCAATTTATCAAGCCAAAGTACTACGTACGTACATTCTTTTCAAGAGACTCCTTTTTGTGTAATACCCCAAGATACTAACACCCGTAGTATCAAGGTGTGTCTATTTTTCAAAGTAAGTTACTATACTTTTAGAAACTCATTTCAAAGCTTGAAACCAAGTAACTTCAATTTTTTACAATCTAGGAAACTTATGCACATTAATCAAAATAGACAACTTTCTAAACCTTCCATAAAGCCGTTATAACCAACTTCCCATAAAGCCGTTATAACCAACTTCCCATAAAGCCGTTATAACCATTTATGGTTTTTAGACAATTTCATTCTTTTTATAACTAAGAGACTTATACTTAAAACCAAGTATCACAAACTTTCAAATCGAGTCTCTTAACTTTCAAAATACTTCGAGTCTCTTAATATTTAGAAAACAAGTTTCTTCTACTTTTAAACCTCAAGTAACTCACACCTTTAAAACAAGTTACTTCTCTTAAATCATGTCATTTCTCCTCTCTTAAAACAATTAAGTAAATCACTCCTTTAACTCCCCTAAAGTCATTACAACAACCCTTAGGTTTTGGAACTAAGGCACTAGCCAAAAGGTTTGGGAACCACTTCCTTTTCAAGACTACATGCATTTTAAGTAAAATACTTTCACTTTTTAAGAATCCAAACTTCACTAAGGAAATGGATTATACAACTTACAATTTAAACATCAAAGTACAATCAAGGGAGTACATAGAACGAATTCTATTTTAGGAAATCCAAATACAACCAAGGAATGGATCATTTAAGGAGTAGAACTTACTTTCTTTATCTTAAGGAATCATGCTAGAAGAGGAGATAGTTCACATACCTTTTCGGCTAAATCCACAAGCTAAGCCGAATACGCCGTGACGAGAAGTGTCAACCTATAATGTTCACAACAAGACTATCAACTTCTAGTCTCTAACGAGAATAATACTAAGTATACGGTCTCTAATTCTACGGAAAATCGGGCAAAGACCTCCTTTGTTTCTACTCACTTTGCCACCTTTTTCAAGGTCGAATACAATAACCAACACGCCACCTTTAAGGCTCCAAAAACAACCAAACAAAGGGATTACACGCCTTACAATACGTGTAAAATTCCGCCCATAATTCATACGAAATAGCCCCATAAGCTAGCCATTCTACCAACATGAATAATAACACTAAGTCCTTTACAATCCTTTTCCAAATCCAAGTTCTAAGGTCTAACATGTTATATAGTTATAAACCACTTCAACAACTACAATTTCCTTCTTTTTTTACAACATGCGACAACTTTACTAATAATCGACTTGAATTGAAATCTTAGGACTAACATGCTAGTTTTCGGATTTAGGGTTCCAATAGCCAAAACACAAATCCAACTACATAATATATAACTCATGCTTGCTAATAACCATAGCTACAATCAATAAGTAAACTTAATTGCTAAAACGACAAAATTTATACCTTTCCAAGCCTTTAAAATTTCCAAGATTCAAAGTCGCGCCTTAGCAATTCTTAGCTCCTTTCCTTAGGTTCCAATCCGCTCCAAGCACTCCTTAGAGGCCTATGAAGAACCCATCTTCAAGTTTCAACTTCAAAGTCAAGAACTCCTTCGGTTTCCGCCTGCGACTAACGTGAAAATGCGTTTTCCAAATCTTTCTATTGAGATATCCTTACAACACTCTTAGGAACCTTGGTTTAAAGTCTCATGGACAAAGGAACAAAACTACAAAAATTTGTGTGCAAAGTGCTTGAACCCGAGAGCACACTCAAGAACAAAGTGGTGTGAAATTTTTCTAAGTGTTTAAGACTAGTCTTGCACTAGTGTAGTGAATATATAACACATTGGATGGCTTAGATAATAACACTTGTTAAAATTGGAGGAAGAGATCAAGCCAAGTGTCCTCGACTTAGTCAACAATATCAAGCTCTATTATTAGCAAGACTTGGTCATCCTAACATTGGCCAAATGACCATAATACCCTTACTAATTTCGTCCAACACCACATGTGGAGTGCCACGTGTCGCCTCTCATTCGCCCACAAAATTCCGTAACCCTCGTGGCCCCGCAAAACGTAAAATTCCGGGTGGGCCCCACGTGACCAAATCAGAAAAATAGATTTCCATAATATTAATAAGTTCCATATTCTTCAAATAATACATTTTGAGAATCCAATTCTCAACAACGAATATTTTTCCTTTCCGACGTTTCTAAGATTTTCGTCGCTTGAAAACAATTCTTCCTTTCGGACTAATTCCAAGTCTTGATTCCTTACGTACATTATCTTATACATGTCCTGGACATACGGGGTGTAACAGTATCAGATCCACTTACAAAAGGCTTCAATAGAGAGGCAGTTGAAAGATCATCGAGCTGAATGGGTTTAAGGCCTAGGATAAGTCATCATCGCGATAACTTTACCTAGTAGACTGGATATCCCAAGAGTTAGGTTCAAAGAGATCAAACAAAGTTATGAATGACGGTTTAACATTGTCAATAACTTAACTTATTCTCATGAAGAAGACAATATTCAGAAACAAAGATAAAGCATTAAGATTTTTTAACGTGTTAATAAAACTTAAGCTTTTTAATGGTTTCTAAGTTTGGAAGGTATGACCAGATAGTGTATCTATGGGATGACACATTTAGAAATTATCTATGTGAGTGTGAAGTGTAAGTCGCTTCAAGGAGTATGTTAGGTAAAGGTCCATGCTCTATGCACTTATAAAAACAGGTGGTGTTCATGTCTGACAAAAATACAACAATGAGAATCAAAGACGGTTAAAGGGTAAATTGTGTGACATGTGGTTGTCTAGGTATACACCAAAGTTCAACGATTCAAAGATATCAAATCTACTGATTGCCCGAGTATATCCGACATATTTTCACTACGAAAAGTTCATAGGGAGACCTACTTATCCAGATGCAATTAATTCTTGCTTACGAGTTACGAATCACACACTTTTTCATACATATTTCCATTATATAGTCATTCCCCATTCATATGGGGGATTGTTGGGATTTTAAGTGTGAATGGTAAATGAGAAAATGTACTTTTTTTAGTGCACCCAAAAGACATCTTTTGGATTACAACTCCCGGTCTCACCCTTTCATTGTCTATAAATTCAGAGGAATAGTCTCATTTTTTAATTGAATTTTAGAACTTCTGGATACTTTCTTACAAGCAAAAAAATGAGTCTTTGTGTGATTTATTGCTGAATTTGCATTTGACGAAATTGGTGGAGTTTGAGGTACCACTATGCCATTAACAAGTATATTCATTTTATTATGGGAGGAAGTAATATATAACCTCAAGTACAATAAAGGGATTAAATTCATTAAGATCACACAGTAAATTATGTGATCTCTGATATATTCAGTTTCTGCATTTTATCATTTTTCCAGTTTAATTCAATTTTCTAGTTTAATGATTTTTGAACACACATACTAACAATTATTCAGTTAGAATGAAACACCAACTAATTAAAGTGTAAGTCATTGTAAGTTTAAACATATATTTGATACACTTCGGAGGTGAAAAACAACCCCCGAAAAGATTGAAATCCATGGATACTCAATGTTGATGTCGCCATTTAATTTGTGCTCATTTTTCAAAAAATTATTTGCATGTGTATTATTTTGAGACAATTTGAGATATATGATATCTAAAGTTAGTTTTGACAAAGTCCAACTTCAAAAAAAATGTCTAAAATTTCGTATAAATGAAGTTTAGACACATATGACTGAAGTTCAATCATATAAGTTTAGGTAAATATGACTGAAGTCAACAATTTTTTATGAACTTCAGGTAGAAATGCATGAATTTCACTCATATGTAACTTCAGACTTTTTGTTTGAAGTTTGATGTTGTCAAGCCTAGCTTAAACATTGTATGTCTGAAGTGGTGTATATGCATAAAAAAGTGGAAACAGATTAAATAATGGTGTCAAAACAAGTTACCTCGTGAAATTCTTATTTAAAAACTTAATTGTATTTTGCGCAAAAAATTCAACACCAGATCCTTGACACCTTTATTCACTAAGAAATTTCAATTATTTTTCTTTAGAAGTGTACAAAGTTCTGTCTAGATTATTTGCTCCTATTTCAAAAAAAGAATGAAATGAAAACTAGTACTTAAATTGTTTTTGGTGTTATTATACAATAATAATTAAAGTAATGTAACGAAAGAAAGAACACACAATTTTACGTGGAAACTCTCAAGGGAAAGAAAATCACAACAATCACCAACTCTTATGATTCACCAACTCTTATGATTCTCAATGAAAGATGTTTATAGAATACATATGCGGAAAGCCATACATATATAGGCTACATAAAACCCTAAACTCAGTAAAAATTGAGTGCCCTCCAAACTATTTTTCAAATAGGAAACAAGCTACTTTTTTAAGAGGGCTGCCACCCCCTACAATCCCTGCCACCCCCTACAATCCCTGCCGTTCAAAAAGCCTCTCAAATATATTTTCGAAACACTTCTCTAAGAAATGTTCAGTGATTTCCGACATATGAACATGTTCTATCTGGAGTTGGTACCTCCAGTTGCTCGTACTCAATATTTATTCTTATTCTTGTAGTTAAATTTTTGTGTGTTATGTTTTATTGAATCTTAAATTTACATTCTTGCCTTTATTATCCTTTGTTTTATCATTCTAGTCTATAATAGTCTGACTTACCTCTAGATTCTTCCTAACTCGTGCTTTAGTATTGGCTTCCGTGTGTGTTAGCGTTAACCTTTGATTATTATTTTTCTGCTCTAGTGGCTTTAGTGAATGATGGTAGACTAGGGTCATGTTCTCGGTAAGGGATATGGGCGAGGGTTAGGGGGAGTAAGTGGGTAAGGGAGATGCTAGGCTGAAAATAGGGTCTTCGAGCATTGAGACTTTAACGAGGAAGTCCATAAAGCTAGTTAAGATTCTTAAGAAGAGGGTGATTAATATAGCCTATGTCCAGGATACCAAACAGATAGGACCTAAGGCTAAGGATGTAGACGGATAAAAGTTATGATTCTTGGGCAGGTTGAAGTATATGAATGGAGTAGGCATTTTAGTAGACAGTGAGCTAAGGGATCAGGTGGTAGAGGTTAGGAGGGTCAATGATAGGATGATGACGATTAAGTTGGTAGTTGGAGGGTCACTATGAGCATTATTAGTGCGTACACGCCGCAAGCGGGCTTGGACGAGGAGGAGAAGAGATGCTTTTGAGAGGATTTGGATGAAGTGGTGGGAAGTATACCACCCACTGATAAGTTATTTGTAGGAGGGGATTTAAATGGACATATTGGGTCACTTTCAAAGGATTATGATGACGTGCATAAAGGCTTTGGCCTCGGGGATAGGAACGGGGAAGACATCTCACTTTTGGAGTTCACTAGAGCTTTTGGAATGGTGATAGCCAACTCGAGGTTCCTGAAGAAAGAGGAGCACTTGGTGAATTTCCATAGTTCAGTGGCTAAGACATATATAAACGTTTTGCTCCTTAGGAAGGTTGACAACGATCTTTGTAAAGACTGCAAGGTAATTCCGAGAGAGTATCTTATAACCTGACATAAGCTTTTGGTGATGGATTTGGAGATCAAGATGGATAAGAAGAGAAGGGTTGTGGATGACAGGTTAAGAATCAAATAGGAGAGTTCGACCGTGGCTAGTCCAAATGAGATGAGAGAGAGGTTGATGGCCAAGGGATCTTAGAGAATAGTGGGGATGCGACCAATATGTGGGACAGGATAACAAATTGCATTTGGGAGGTAGCTAGAAAAGTGCTAGGAGAATGGTGGTAGAACGGTAAAGTTCAAGAGAAGGTAGAAATGAAAAAAAGCAGTGAATGCGAAATTGGTAGAAAACAAGGATGATTTGGAGAAGTGGACGAATAAAGAATTGTATAAGATGGCGAGGAAGGAGGCGGCAACAAAAAATGGAAGCTTTTGAACGCCTATATGTAGAATTAGAGGAAAAGACGGGGATAAGAAGTTGTACAGACTAGTTAAGGAGAGGGAGAGGAGGGCCCATTACTTGGATCACGTGAGGTGCATCAAGGACGAGGACAACAAGGTACTAGTGGAGGACGCGCGTAATATGCGTAATATCCAGTAATATTGGACAATAACTTGAGCACATAAACGAAGGAAAGTAGACCCGAGCCTCGTGGAATTTATATTATATTTACTTATGCTAATAAGGAGATTAATATACAAAAGGATAATACTCTAAAATAATTTTGGACGTAACAAGTATGATGACGGGGATCGAAATAAATTTAGTGCGTGCATAAAGAGGTTATGAACTAGTATTATATCACAAGATTATGACATTGAGTATACGAAGGTTTTATAAATTATCAAAGATTTAAGTGAATTGAGATCACGAAATTAATTACAACCGTGTGTAATGGGAGGTAAGAGTGAAACATCTAAGATCATGTGGCATCACTTAGTACTCTCCACCGCCAATATGGCCAGGTGGGAGACTAATGTGAATTAATGCCATGACTAAGTGTTGGGGCTATGATGATGCTTATAAATCTTTCTATTTCTTGGATGATTATTGAGAAATGAGATGAACCGCACCGTATATTGGCATGGCAACTCGGTATGGCCTGTGATTGAAAACTCCTTTCCCTCTCATGCAATTGGTGTTTTGCAGCCATGACGAGACTGGTTTCTCTTTTGCCTTGTTACTGGATTGAAGCATTGTTCTAGTGAAAGTAAGATTTACAGGGGAATTATTCTAAATATTAAATATTAAGGTATGTTAAGGAAAATTATTTCTTTCTTTTGGCATGTTTCATGTAACAAAATATAAACGTGATATTGTTTTATAAATTATTCTACTCCTAGAAGTGAAGAATATTCATATTATTGATTCATATGTTAAAAACATGTTTAAATATGTTCATAAATGTTACACCCCGTAATTCCAGGACATGAATAAGAGAATAGACGCGAGAACACAAGACTTGAAAATTGGTACGAAAAAAAGAATTGTTTTTCCGAAGGAAAATCTTCCGAACCTCGGAAAGGAAAATCTTCCGAACCTCGGAAAGGAAAATCTTCCGAACTTCGGGAAGGAAAATGTTCGTTGATGAGAATTAGATTCTCAAAATACATTATTTGAGGAGTATGGAATTATTAACATTGTGAAAATTTATTTACGGATTTGGTCACGTATGGCCCACCCGAGAAATTTTACGTTTTGTGGAGCCCACGAGGGTTACGAAATTCTATGGACGAATGGGAGGGCGACACGTGTGACCCCTACATAGGCTTGTTCGAAATATGCCAAGGGTAAAGAGGTCATTTGATCAAGGGATAAGGTGCAAGTCTTGAAGACAAGCTTGACAAAATTGACTAAGTCAACTTGCCAACATGACAAAGACTTTAGTCTTGATAAATCCAAGCCACACAAATGGTTTAATCTAGACCCTTCATTGTAGTATATATCCTACACTAGTGCAAGACAAGTTCCATACTTAGAAAAAAATTCAAGAAACATTGTGCTAGCTTTAGAGAGCTCTCGGCTTTGTGAGGTTTTCCACACAAAAAAATTTCAATTGTTGTCCATAATTCACAAGACTTTAACCCAAGGTTCCTAGGGGTATTGTAAGGATATCTCAATAGAAAGATTCCGGAAAAACGACGTTTTTATGTTAGTCGCAAGGCGAAAACCTAAGGTGTTCTGCAACTTTGAAGATGGAACTTGAAGAGGAGTTCTTCATGAGCTTCTAAGGAGTGCTTGGAGCGGATTGGAACATAAGAAGAGGAGCTAAAAGTTGCTAAGGATCGACTTTTACGCTTGGACATTATTAGGGCTTTTTGAGGTAAAAATCTTCATCTTCTTAATGTAATTGAAGATTACATGTTATAGTAGCTAAGAAATGAGCATGTGGTATATAGAATGAAGTTTGAAAAGATTTGGATCATGTCGACATGTTAAAACCGAAAATGGACAAGTTAGCCTTTAATGTTGTAATCAATTTGATCGATAGTTACAGTCGTCGCATGTTAAGGAAGAGGGAATTTATAGTTGTTGTAATTGTTATTATGTATATAACATATTGTAATAACAACTTGGATTGAAAAAAGAATTGAAAGGAAATTGATAATTTATTGTGACAATGGTAGCCGATTATGGCTTGGAAATATTGGACAGTTTTATATTGATTGTGGGGCAGAATTTTACACGTCCTATTATGCGTGTAATCCCCTTAGTATTGCTGAATTGTTGGGCCTTAAATGTGGCGTTTGGTTATTGATTTTCGGGCCTTGAAAAAGGTGGAAAAGTACGTAGAAACAAAGGAAGTGCTGCCCAATTTTCCGTAGAATAAGAGACCTTACACTTAGTATGACATTAAAAAGTGAGGAGTTGATATACATGTTATGATTAATATAGGTTGAAGTACTACGAGTAGCGTATTCTACTTAAAGGATGGAATAGCTATCAAGGTTAAAGTACTTTGGAGCATTTTGCTACTTGTCGATAATCGTCGCGAGGTATGTGAACCTCTTCCTCCTTTTGGCATGATTCTATGTATGAAATATACATGTGGTGTTATTTCATGATTCCTTCTACTCTTAGAAGTTAAGAGGTATGTATGTTGATTTACTCTATGTGAAAGTTATGTCTAAGTTATCCTAAGTTCTTACCAAGTCTTATGAGGGATGTTGGTAAGAGTCGTTAGGAAGTATTTGGAGTCGAGTTGACTTTGCTAATTTACTGCACGAATGAGAATAAGTATCGAACAAGTCATTACAGCATTAATAAAAAAAATGTATCGACAATCAAGTATATTAAAATGAGTAGAATTCTCCATCTTCATAGAAACTAAGATAAGACAAAATTGTATTACATTTTTTATCGGTGTATTTTATATACACTTTTTGAGTCATTTTTAGTTAGTATTTTACTCATTTTATTTATGTTTAGTATAGTATTAGGGTCGTTTTCCTTTCTTTTGTGTCACAGCGGTCAAAAATGGAGAAATGGCGAAAAGGAGATGAAATAAGCATAAATGAGATGGAATTGCACACTAAAAGGGTCAAGAAATGAAGTCTAAGAAGTTCCGGAAATTATAGAGGAGATCGTAAGTCCAGATTTAAAAAAGGGCGACGAGACTAACCGGCGCCAATGTCTTAAACTCCCGAGAGTTGCTTTGATTTTCAGCCAAGCGCTGTCATGGCGCTACGACGCGGGATTTATGAAGTCTGGGCCGAATTTGACATGTTTTCAGAATCCTAAAGGGATTACTTTTTCAACCTAAAGGGATAACTTTTCCTACCTTAATACCCTTACCTAAAAGGATTCTAATAATTTTTCCTACTTACAAATTCTTAACCCTTCACCTAAAGGATTCTTGGTCTATAAATAGTCTCTACATCATTAGAAGAAATCATTCTCCATTCTCCATTCCACCATTCACCATCCTACATTCATCCATCCACCAATCCATCTTGTAAATATTCAACAACACAACCCTTGGATGCTAGAAGACTTGGAGACTCGTTCTTAAGTATTTTCTTTTCTTTCTTTTACTTTATTTCAGTTTTTATGTTGGATATTGAATTAGTTCTTGTCATGTCTATGACTAGGAACTAATTCTAATATAGGGATTTCCATGTTAAATCACTAGAAACTTATGTTATGAATTGATGCATGATTATGGTTATTCTTCTTCTTGTTGAGATTTATCCAATAATTGCTTTGAATGCTTGGTAATTAATTGATCACTAATTATCATTATTTATATGATTTCTAATCAAACTTCGAAAGGAGGAGGTTGTGAATATGTTGTAAGTTAGGTAGACATATGTCACGACCCGACCCCGGGGCCGCGACTAGTACCCTACTGGGGTACCCTGTCAGGTATATGTCAGAGAATAGCAGCGGAACATAACACAACACATAACATCATAAAAAGGGTAATACATATCGGCCACCGATAAGGTCGCTTTCCATAAACATACTTAACCAACGTATTTATAATACAACCGTTCTTATAGCCCAAAACACATAGCGCCACGCACTTAAAGATAACAAGCGTGATGTGGCCCCGCCATACCCCGAATGTACAAAATACCTATAGCATCGTGGAAATATCCGCACTAATAAATAAGCTTCCGAGGAATGGAGCTTCGACACCTAATAGTGATCCTAAGAACGAGGATCCTCAATCGCTACTTACCGCTGCATTTAACGCAGCCAGGGAAGGGGTCAAGACACAATATGTACCAATGCACGAAGTCGGGAAAAATCGTAATATGATATCATAAGTCTAAAAGCAAGCTGGAGTCATGAAAGACGATAAAATACCTTTTACTGTGCCTTACTAACAATGAGAGTGACAGGTATATACGTATAATACTGCATAAAGTAGGAGACTCATGATCAAAACAGGGTACCTCGCCCGTAGTATCAATAAAACCATCCTACTCCTGGGACTATTTCACCCGCATGGGTCCTGTGGACCCGCGTGGTACTTCCTCGATCGCCGTGCACACCAAGACGGGACTATTTCACCCGCATAAGCCCATAAGGACTCGCATGAGGTATTCCTCGCATCATGGGTAGCAAATCCACTAACAGTGGTATAACGATCTTGGGGACTTTCCGCCGGATATACTCTTACCCCGGCGGATGGTATAACGATCTTGGGTCAGACCTCAGATATACTCTTACACTGGAGCAGATGGTATAACGATCTTGGGGCTTGCCCCTCAGATATACTCTTATACTGGTGCAGATGGTATAACGATCTTGGATCTGCCCCTCAGATATACTCTTACACTGGAGAAGGTGGTATGACGATCTTGGGGCTTGCCCCTCAGACATACTCTTACCCTGGAGAAGGTATAACGATCTTGGGGCTTGCCTCGATATACTCTTACCCTAGCTCAAATCACATCATATCATAATCATAAATAAGTTAAGAAAACTTATAACTTCTTATTAGTCTTGTTCATATACCCTCTCATTTTAGTTTACTTAAGGCACTTAACCATATCTATAGTAAAAGAACACCGGGAGTTTAACCCAAGTACTACATACTTCAACTCTTTTGAAAATGACTCTTCTTTATACATAAAAACCTTTGGGCAATTGATACCTTAAAATCAATTTGCCTCCCCATATACTTATCTTATTTAGAGTAAATCTCTTCTCATTAACCTTTTATGAAGCTAATAAACCAACTTCCCATAAAGTTGTTATATTAACTCTTATGCTTTAGTAAAATCATATTTTTCCCTTAACTAAGGGAATTATACATTCTTAAAATGAAACAAGTCATTATATGCTTAAAATGAGTAAGAATACCAAATCTTGTACGTCTACCGTACTACATAGTTTAATCTATTCATGCTCAAGAGATAGGAAAACTTCACATACCTCTTTAGTCAATCCACTTGCTAGGTCCAACTACCGCAAGTAATATTTCAACCTATAATAACCATGATATGTTCATTAACCTCTAATTTCAATGTAGAATAATCTAACTCAAAGCCACTAAATTCTACGGAAAATTGGGCAGCATTTCCTTTGTTTCTACATACTCTGCCACCTTTCTCAAGGCCGAATTTATCATCCAAATGCCTCATTCAAGGCTCAACAATCCAACAATGCAAAGGGGATTACACACCCAAACTAATTCTGCCCCACAAGGTACAATAATTCATTTTAACAAGTTTAAGGTAGTTTTTAGGCTACAACATGCTCACTTGTTCTTTTAACCAATCCTTTCATATCCCAACCACATTTCTCACATGCAATCAATCTAAGGGCCTTATTTCCAACTAAAAGTTCTTCCTACTCAACATGCAATACCAAATACCAACTATAAAAGAAGAATGGTTACCTTAGAGCTTTTAGCCAATTTATTCCAACAATTGCTAGCCTCTACTCCAAGAATATCACCACAATAGTCTTCACAAGCTTGTAATAACCTTTCCTTCCTATCACACTTTTCAGATTTTCTTTAGGCTTAGAATTCCTCTTGGAAACTTAGAGAGAAGGGAGAGCTAAAGCTTTAGAGAGAGAGGGAAATTAGAAGATGACCAAGTCTTCAAGACTTGGTCAATATATTGCATGCAAGAAATCAGATGGGGGGGACACTTGTCACCCTCCCAAGGTCTTTTAAAAGAAAAATCTGACTTTTCTAAGTTTTTCCGCCCAAAAATCCCTTTCGGCGCTTGGCTACTGAAACCTCGCCGGCTCTGGACTTTCGGCGCGCGGCCAGCTGTCTGGCGCGCGGCTGAAACTTCAGCGACCCTCGACTTTAGCGCGGCGCCACGCCGCTTTGCACGAAACGCATTCTGTCCGATCGCTGAACTTGTAACTCATAACTTTCTACTCGGCGCCCTATCGACGAACGGTTGGTTGCGTTGGAATCTAGACTCAACGAACTACGCCCTAGGCCTTTAAAATACTTAGGAACTCTCAATGAATCGGGTCATAACCCGCCTCAAAGTTGACTAAAACCCGTCCGGAATAATCCGTCAACCTATCCTTTGAAAATTTTAAGTCTTACATGCTTTCGTACGCTCTCATACGTAGGGTCAGAACTACGGGGTATAACATTCTCCCCCCCTTAGAAACATTCGTCCCGGATGTTCCTTCTAGGCTTACTCAAATCATATTATCGACATAGACCCTCTCAACTACTCTTTTGCAAAAAAGAAATAAAAATAAATAAGGAAGCTCCACGAGCCACAACAGACTTAAGCGAAATTACTAAATCAAAACTAACAAGTAGGAAAGTAGGTTACCTGGAGGTGTAGGGAATAAGTGAGGATACTTCTTCATCATATCGTCCTCTGCTTCCCATGTCATTTCCTCCTGTTGCCCGCCATAGCACCTTGACTAAGCCACATCTTTCGCTCAAGTCGCTTAACTCGACGATCGAGTATCGCTATGGGACTCTCCTCATACGATAACTCCTCTGTCACTTGGACATCCTGAACCGGGTGCACTCTAGATGGATCTCCAATACATTTCCGCAACATAGACACATGAAAAACTGGATGCACCGCCTCTAAATCGGACGGAAGATCTAACTTATAGGCAACCTTGCCTACCCTACGGACAATCTGATACGGCCCAATGTACCTTGGGCTAAGCTTTCCCTTCTTTCCAAATCTCATCACGCCCTTCATGGGCGATACTTTTAGAATAACCCAATCATCTATCTCGAATTCCAAGTGTCGACGCCGATGATCTGCATATGACTTTTGCCGACTCTGAGCTGCCAACAATCGCTCCTGGATAAGCTTCACCTTATCCATCGTCACTGAACTAAGTCCGCCCGACTAACTGAACTTCTCCCACCTCGAACCAGCATATCGGTGACCTGCACTTCCTCCCGTATAAGGCCTCATAAGGCGTCATCTGAATACTGGAATGGTAGCTATTATTATAAGCAAACTCCACAAGAGGTAAATGATCCTCCCAGCTACCCCTGAAATCAATAACACAAGCCCGCAAAGATATCCTCGTGTTCGGATAGTGCGCTCGGCCCATCACGTCGAGGGTGAAACGCCGCATCGAGACTCACTGTGTCCCTAATCCCTTCGAAAAGACCTCCGGTTAGCCGAGAACCGGCTCTCTATCTCGATATAATCGACACCGACTCGCGTGCGGTCTCACAATCTCTCTAATATATAACGGCATAGTCCTCACCGAGAACGTCGCTCGATCGGAAGAAAATGGGCTGATTTCACACCGTCGACAATCACCCAAATGGAATCATGCTTCCTCCGAGTGGTAAGTAGCCCCGTAATAAAATCCATATTTATCACCTCCCACTTCCAAGTCGGAATATCAATAGCTCGCAATGACCACCGCTTCTAGTGCTCAATCTTAACTCACGATACCCGCATCGTGCTACGAACTCCGCAACGCCCCTCTTTAGGCCATCCCACCAATACACGATTCGAGGTCATGGTACATCTTAGTCGACCCGGATGAATAGAATAACGAGCACCGTGTGTCTCCCTGAATCTGGCCGACGGTCCTCGCTACATCGGAACACACAACCGCTCGAATCTTAGCACCCCATCGGTGCTACCTCAAATGAACTCTTCTCCTTCAACGGCGCATCTCTGCATCGTACCAAAATCGGATCCTCATATCACGCCTCTTACCTCCTCGACGATAGAAGACTCGCAACCTCTCGAACCCGAATTCCTCACTATCGAATCAACCAAGCGAACCCCAAGGCTCGCTAGATGATGTAACTCCCGGACCATATCCTCTTCTGCGGTGAACATCGATGCACTACCCATCGACCGCGACTAAGGGCATCTGCAACCACATTGGCCTTCCCTGGGTGGTATAGAATATCAACATCGTAATCCTTAAGTAGCTCCAACCACCGTCTCTGCCGCAAGTTCAGCTCCCTCTGGCTGAAGATGTACTGGAGACTCTTGTGGTCTGTGTAAATGTCCACATGAACTCCATATAAATAATGCCTCCAGATCTTTAAGGCATGAATCACCGCTGCCAACTCCAAGTCATGTGTGGGATAGTTCTTCTCATGCTTCCTAAGCTGTCGAGATGCATAAGCGATAACTCTGCCGTGCTGCATCAGCACGCACCCAAGCCCGACACCTGATGCGTCACAATAAACCACATATCCATCTAAGCCCTTTGGAAGAGTTAGAACTGGGGCGGTCGTCAACTTCTCTTTTAGCAACTGGAAACTTTCCTCACAAGTATCCGTCCACCGGAACATAGCTGCTTACGGTCGCATGGTCAAAGTCTTGAAATAGAAGCAAACTTCTACAAACCTCCGATAATAACTGCAGGCCCAAAGCCGCGCACTCGCGGTGTAGTGGTGCAGGCCAAGTTCGATCGCCTCAATCTTAGTCAGACAACCCGAATACCGTTGGCCCCGATGACATGCCCTAAGAAAGCCACCAAGCTAACGAACTCGTGACTTCGAGAACTTGGCATACAATCGCTGGTCTCGGAGGACTCTCAAAACCGCCTCAAATGACCAGATGCTCCGCTCTGTGCGCGAATACACCAAGATATCATCAATAAACACTATAACGAACATATCCAAGAATGGCCTGAACACCCTATTCATCAAATCCATGAATACTGCTGGGGCGTTGGTCAACCCGAAAGACATCACTCTGAACTCATAGTGCCCATACCGGGTCCTGAATGCAGTCTTTGGGATATCTATCTCTCTAACTCGCACCTGATGATAACTGCATCGCAGTCTATCTTGAAAACACTTTGCACCGTGAATCTGGTCAAACAAATCGTCAATCCCGGGAGGATATCATTCTTTGATAGTTACCTTGTTCACCGTAATCAATACACATACGCAGCGTCCCATCCTTCTTCTTTACAAATAACACTGGTGCTCCCCAAGGAGAAACATTTGGCCTAATAAAGCCTTTCTCCAGCAAATCTTTCAGCTGGTCCTTCAACTCCTTCAGCTCGGCAGGTGACATCCGGTATGGTGGAATAGATATCGGTCGAGTATCTGGCGCCAAGTCAATGCAAACTCAATCTCCTTTCGGGAGGATACGGAAGCTCATCCGGGAATACGTGCGAACTCTCTAACGATCGAATCGATCAAGGTCGGTACCTACCTCAGTGTCGAATACCCAAACCATATGATAGATGTACCCTTTCCGCACCATCTTCCTAGCCTTGAAGTAAGAAATAAACTTACCCCTCGGCGATGCAGTATTCCCCTTCCACTCGATAATCGGGCTCACGGAAAACCGAACCGAACTAATCTCTCTACACCACGTTAGCATAGCAAGATGCTAGCCAATCCATACCCATAATCACATCAAAGTCTGTCATATCCAACTCTATCAAGTCGGCTAGAGTCTGACGGCTATCTATAGTCACAGGACAAGCCTTATACACTCGCTCAACTACCACTGAATCACCTACTGGCGTAGCCACCTCAAAAGGTCTTATGGACTCGGGCTCTATCCCTATTCTACTGGCAATATGAGGAGATATGTAGGACAAGGTAGAACCCGGATCTATCAAAGCATATACATCACAAAGAAGAAACCAATAATGTACTGTGGCGACATATCCGCGACGCCTCGGTCCCGCTGATCGACATAGCATATATGCGGTTCGAGGACCGCTAGAATCGAACCCCTACCACGACCTGCGCCGCGCTGGCCCCATAAGTACCGCCTCCGGGCGTCTAACCATCGAAGATGAAGATCCAAAGAATGCACCGTCGGCTGAACTGCAATGCTCCCGCCGCTGGCGACGGACAATCTTTCTTCGGGATGGCCTGCCGCTACAAGAGTAACATGATTTGAACCCATACGGCACTCGCCGGATGAGACCTACCGCATCGAACGCACCGAGAGGTAGGTGGTCTCGACAGCGCCGGTCTCTTCCTCCCGAAAACTCGACGCCCCGAGCCACGACCGCCTCGAATAACCTCGCTGACGACTCCCGCGGAAAGCGTGAAGGAGCACTCGTGTTGGCCGGAAGGTGGATCTAGTTCGCCGCCGAGGCTGCCCGCCAAAATCGCCACGAGAACCCGATGTCCGCCTCGGGTGGCCCAAATCTAGGCGATCTGTCTCTCTCGCCTCAATCCGCAAATGCGCTGCATCTCCGGCAATATCCATCCTCGGCCAAGAGCCACCCCAAGCATGCACGAATCATGTGACGGTCTAGTCCCATCACGTATCTATGAACCCCGTCACAAATCGGCTACAATGGTGTGTGCATATCCGCCAAGGAGTCAAACTCAGTCAGTACTCACGATAGTCCTCCGTCCCGTCTCAAGGTCAAGAACCTATCTACGCGGGCTCTCCTCACCTCCGAGGCAAGAAGTGGTCTAGGAACGCCTCTGTGAACTCCTCCCAATCACCGGGAGAGCATCCTCACCCTCGACAATACCCATGACTCAAACCGTTCAACGCAATATCGCAGAACCGGTAAGAAGCTAGTATAATGACTGCCTCATGATGCCCTAAGAACTCGCATGGTCCGTCAGAATCGCCGGACAAACTCCTCGCGATCTCATCAAATCTCGAACCATAGAACTCGGGTGGGTGACAACCCAAGAAATCCCGAATCCATAAACTGTCGGCTCTAGGGTTGGCCGCCGCTCCTGCTGGCGCCGCCGCCACTATCGCTGTCAAGAATCGAATCGTTCCCCGTAATCTCTCGTACTCCCTCGATCGCTGGATCGAGGCTCGCATCATGGTCTCGATGGCCGCGTCCGCCGCCTCGAACTGCTGAGGCCGGGCGACGACGTGGAACTCGCCGCCCTAAACATCATCTCCGATAAGGATCGGGCACGTGCCTCGTGACCTCCGTCCCCACTAGCAAAGACTCTCACCGCTTTGCCTTCTGGGCCGCGGTTGCCTTGCGTGGAGGCATAACTGTTACATAAAGGAAAACATCAGAGGAGGTTCAACCTATAACTCAGCTCTATTGCACGATCTTAGAGTGAAAGAATGGAAACCAATCCTAAATATCCTGCAGCCTCCTGATTATAGATGTGGTGCACGACACACCGATAATCAAGACTCTACTAGACACGGTCTGTGGACACTTTCCGAGGACTAACTGCTCTGATACCACTTTTGTCACGACCCGATCCCGGGGCCGCGACTAGTACCCTACTGGGGTACCCTGTCAGGTATATGTTAGAGAATAGCAGCAAAACATAACACAACACATAACATCATAAAAAGGGTAATACATATCTGGCCAGCCGATAAGGCTGCCTTCTATAAACATACTTAACCAACGTATTTATAATACAACTGGTTCTTATAGCCCAAAACACATGGGTGGCCACAGACCTCTAAAGATAACAATTGTATGGCGGGGCCCGCCATACCACGAATGTACAAAATACCTATAGCATCAGGGAAATATCCGTACCAATAAATAAGCTTCCGGAGGAATGGAGCTTCTGACACCGGAATAGTGATCCTAAGAACGAGGATCCTCAATCTGCTTACCCTTACCTGCG
Organism: Przewalskia tangutica; assembly: GCA_029844215.1. Classification (NCBI taxonomy): domain Eukaryota; kingdom Viridiplantae; phylum Streptophyta; class Magnoliopsida; order Solanales; family Solanaceae; genus Przewalskia; species Przewalskia tangutica. The sequence goes on from CM056719.1 coordinate 134,634,840, forward strand.
GCATGAACGCAGCCCCCGGGGAAGGGGGTCAGTACACAATATGTACCAAGTACGTAAAGCTGGGAAAAATACTGTAATATGATATCATAAGTCTAAAAGCAAGCTGGAGTCATGAAAGACGATAAAATACCTTTTACTGTGCCTTACTAACAATGAGAGTGACAAGTATATACGTATAATACTGCATAAAGTAGGAGGCTCATGATCAAAACAGGGTACCTCGCCCGTAGTATCAATAAAACCATCCTACTCCTGGGACTATTTCACCCGCATGGGTCCTGTGGACCCGCATGAGGTACTCCTCGCATCGGCTGTACCTGCCGGCATGGGACTATTTCACCCGCATAAGCCCATAAGGACTCGCATGAGGTATTCCTCGCATCATGGGTAGCAAATCCACTAAGGTGGTATAACGATCTTGGGGACTTTCCTCGGATATACTCTTACCACGAAGCGGATGGTATAACGATCTTGGTGTCAGACTCGGATATACTCTTACACCTGGAGCGGATGGTATAACGATCTTGGGGCTTGCCTCGGATATACTCTTATCTTTGAGTGCGGATGGTATAACGATCTTGGATCCGCCTCGATATACTCTACACCGAGAAGGTGGTATGACGATCTTGGGGCTTGCCCCTCAGACATACTCTTACCCTGGAGAAGGTGGTATAACGATCTTGGGGCTTGCCCCTCAGATATACTCTTACCCTAGCTCAAACTGTCATCATATCATAATCATAAATAAGTTAAGAAAACTTATAACTTCTTATTAGTCTTGTTCATATACCCTCTCATTTTAGTTTACTTAAGGCACTTAACCATATCTATAGTAAAAGAACACCCGGGAGTTTAACCCAAGTACTACATACTTCAACTCTTTTGAAAATGACTCTTCTTTATACATAAAAACCTTTGGGCAATTGATACCTTAAAATCAATTTGTCTCCCCATATACTTATCTTATTTAGAGTAAATCTCTTCTCATTAACCTTTTATGAAGCTAATAAACCAACTTCCCATAAAGTTGTTATATTAACTCTTATGCTTTAGTAAAATCATACTTTTCCCTTAACTAAGGGAATTATACATTCTTAAAATGAAACAAGTCATTATATGCTTAAAATGAGTAAGAATACCAAATCTTGTCGTCACTGTACTACATAGTTTAATCTATTCATGCTCAAGAGATAGGAAAACTTCACATACCTCTTTAGTCAATCCACTTGCAGTCCAACTACCGCAAGTAATATTTCAACCTATAATAACCATGATATGTTCATTAACCTCTAATTTCAATGTAGAATAATCTAACTCAAAGCCACTAAATTCTACGGAAAATTGGGCAGCATTTCCTTTGTTTCTACATACTCTGCCACCTTTCTCAAGGCCGAATTTATCATCCAAATGCCTCATTCAAGGCTCAACAATCCAACAATGCAAAGGGGATTACACACCCAAACTAATTCTGCCCCACAAAGTACAATAATTCATTTTAACAAGTTTAAGGTAGTTTTTAGGCTACAACATGCTCACTTGTTCTTTTAACCAATCCTTTCATATCCCAACCACATTTCACACATGCAATCAATCTAAGGGCCTTATTTCCAACTAAAAGTTCTTCCTACTCAACATGCAATACCAAATACCAACTATAAAAGAAGAATGGTTACCTTAGAGCTTTTAGCCAATTTATTCCAACAATTGCTAGCCTCTACTCCAAGAATATCACCACAATAGTCTTCACAAGCTTGTAATAACCTTTCCTTCCTATCACACTTTTCAGATTTTCTTTAGGCTTAGAATTCCTCTTGGAAACTTAGAGAGAGAGCTAAAGCTTTAGAGAGAGGGAAATTAGAAGATGACCAAGTCTTCAAGACTTGGTCAATATATTGCATGCAAGAAATCAGATGGGGGGGACACTTGTCACCCTCCCAAGGTCTTTTAAAAGAAAAATCTGACTTTTCTATGTTTTTCCGCCCAAAATCCGCCTCGGCGCTTGGCGCTGAAACCTCCGCTCTCTGGACTTTCAGCGCGCGCCCTGCTGTCTGGCGCGCGGGCGCTGAAACTTCAGCGACCCTCGATTTTAGGCGCGCGCCTGCATCCGCGCCGCGGCCCCGCCGTCTTTGCTCAAAACGCATTTACGTCGCGGCGCTGAACTTGTAACTCTCATAACTTTCTACTCCGACGTCCTATCGACGAACGGTTGGTTGCGTTGGAATCTAGACTCAACGAACTACGCCCTAGGCCTTTAAAATACTTAGGAACTCTCAATGAATCGGGTCATAACCCGCCTCAAAGTTGACTAAAACCCGTCCGGAATAATCCGTCAACCTATCCTTTGAAAATTTTAAGTCTTACACGCTTTCGTACGCTCTCATACGTAGGGTCAGAACTACGGGGTATAACAACATATTTTGGATTGGGGATGAAAATACCTCAATTACTTGTGTAGCGTTAACGAGAGGTCTAAACACCTAATTTTACGCATGACGCGTGACGGTTAACTAGGTTTTTGGTCTTAATCCTCCTATATAGTCATCCTTATCACCGAAAGGTAGAAAGAAGCGATACAGGGGTTGAGTGTTTATATAGCCTTAACGGGAGTATAAAACGATTTAGTAAACCTGCTAGCTCCAAAAGAAGAAGAACCATAATTCATTGCATTAATAAGTAATATAAGCGGATAGTTGAGGAGACATGGAAGCCCTATTTCCATCACTACTGAAGTAAACACATTAGTTAAATTAGTATTTATAATTGTTAGTTATAAACAACAAAATCAAATATCGGTTACCAAATAGATACCAAAAGATAGATAATTGGTACTTGAACACTAATCCTTGTGGACGATATTCGGTCTTACTAAGACTATATTACTTGTCACGATAACGTGCACTTGCGTTAAAGTGTATGCATCTTTTAGCGGATCAAGTTTTTGGCGCCGTTGTCGGGGATTAGGCATAGTTCAATATCAATTTCATCTATTTTTAATTTTTAATTTAGTTTTATTTCTGCTTTTATTTGTTTTTTGCTCCAAGAACAAGTTTCTAACTTGTTCTGCGAGCATCTTTTTATCACCTTTTGTTGTTTTTCTTATTTTGCAGGTTAAATTCGGGAAAAAACAAAAAAACAAAAAAACAAAAAAACAAAAAAATAAATATATATATATATATATATATAATAATAATAAAATCAGGACACATGGACTACTACTATCAGAGACAGTGGAGTCATCAACAGCAGCTTAACCCACAGATGTCAGAGGAAGATCGAAATGAGTTGCAGGCAGGCATACTTATGTTCGCCAAGTGTCAGGCTCAGTTTATGGCTGAGACAAGGGAGTCCCTCAGAAAGTTGGAGACACAAATAGGGCAATTGATGGATGAGATGAGCAATACAACTCAAGCAAATCTGCCTAGCGACATCATTATGGGAGGTGGTAAGCAAATAGAAGAGCCTGAACCACACTCAGTTGTTGAGGAATCTGGCGAGATAATTGGTGTAGAGAAGGAAAAGGGTACTGAGATCCAATCATTCATCTTTTTGGATTCCTTGGAAAATCTTTTTCTTGTACCTATTGCAGAAGAAACACCACCAGCTGTCAATGTTGACCCCCAAACAGAAGGTCCATACCATCAAGGGCACCCCCTAGAGTTGAGAGATGTTGGGAATCTCACTGATCCCTACATTAGAGAGAGCCTAAAAGACAAGCACGTCTTGTGTACTTGGGGGATAATCGTATATTGGAGGCCCTTGTTTGAAGCAATTGTTGTAGTTGAAGTGAGACCTGCAACAATAACTCTGCGGATTGCAAGCGATTCGCGAAGGATCCAATGGGCACTCGTAAAGGTTAATTGCGTCCGCTAAAAGCGTTAAAGACTTGTTGGGAGGCAACCCAATGTTTTTAATTATGTTATTTTAATTTCTGTCTGTCTTTATTTCATTTTATTTTGTCTTGAACAGTCTCACGGTCTTGGATTCTTGTTTTGTGTTGTTGGATGACAGGTGGACTGAAAGCTAAAACCGATGGGAAAAAATGAGCAAAAACGCTAAAAAAAAGGAAAAGCGATGCCGCGGCTCCGTAAACGATGTCGCGCGAGAACTTGAGAGCCACAGAACATGGTGCGTATGGCTGATTCTGAGACCACGCGCGAAAGTTCGAAACCAGTTAGTGCAAATTCGAATTTTCCTCCTAGACCTCTGTTATGACCGCTAGTTGTGTCAGTAAGTTGTCCATATTTTTTTGAGTCGTGCACACATTGGGGACAATGTGTGATTTAAGTTTAGGGGGATGTTTTATTATTTTTGAGTCTTTTTTATTTGTTTTGGTATTTTTTTAAGTATTTTGTTTGAGTCATAATTTTTTTTTTGAGATCATGCATGCTGTAGTTACTTGAAACGCCTAGTGAAGTAAAGTAGCATAATGTAATGGAATTAGAAGCAACCATCTGAACACTTAGGATAGATATGCCAAAAATTCATGAAATCGAACTATTTGGGGTATCTTGCTTGATTTATGCATTGTTAGTGATTAAACCTATGTGTCTGCTTGCTTGCTATTTGATGCGAAATAGTTAGAATATGGATGTTAGAGAGATGACTCAGACATTTCTTTGTTAGCCCTTTCTTACCATTCTTTGCCTATCTCTGACAGTCAAATTATATCTCTAGTCAGCCCCTTTGAGCCTAAAAATAAGACCTTTATTTGACACCCTATAATTCCATACATGTGCCATAAGTGAAAAAATGAGATGTTTGAAATATAAAGTGTTGAAAAAGAAACAAAAGAGAGTAAACAATTTTTATGCACCCCAATGAAAAAGTAATAATAAATAGGCAAAAGCCTAAGTTTGGGGGTGTCTGCTATTCATCATACACCTCATTCTCTCAAAACAAATGAGGGGAAAGATAGGTATGAAGTGAAAAAGAGAATCAAAAGAAAAGGGAAGAGTTGAAAGAAAAAGAGCTTATGGTACGTAAATTGAGTCTAAATGCCTATTTTTACCTACCCATGCCTAAGCCTACATTACAACCCTGAAAAGTCCTGAAGATCTCTTATATGCATATCCATGATTAGTGAAGAATAGCAAGTGAACAGGCCATAGGATTTTGAAATTGACATGCATAGTTAGGCATTTTTACTTCTATTGAGCATGATTAAATTGAATTTGCGAAATATCTGACTTGAGTGTTTAGAATGCTAAAAATTCATGCTATTTGTTCCTGCATATTATTTTGCTAATCTTCATGTTTTTCTAAGTAACAACAATGCAGCAAAGTGATTAATGTCGTTGAGTCTTTCTAGTTTCTTTTTCCTTGTGTCTTTATTTCTTTCTTTTGATCTTTGCTCGAGGGCGAGCAAAAGTTACGTTTGGGGGTATTTGATCGGTGTATTTTATATACACTTTTTGAGTCATTTTTAGTTAGTATTTTACTCATTTTATTTATGTTTAGTATAGTATTAGGGTCGTTTTCCTTTCTTTTGTGTCACAGCGGTCAAAAATGGAGAAATGGCGAAAAGGAGATGAAATGAGCATAAATGAGATGGAATTGAACACTAAAAGGGTCAAGAAATGAAGCCTAAGAAGTTCCGGAAATTATAGAGGAGATCAGACGAAGTCCGGACGAAAAAAGGGCGACGAGACGGAATCCGCCAGAAAAACGTCACCGGAGCCGCGACGCCTGGCAGCAGCGCCGCGGCGCTCAATGTGCTGAAAGTCCCGAGAGTTGCTGATTTTCAGGCGCCGCGGCGCCGACGCGGGATTTATGAAGTCTGGGCCGAATTTGACATGTTTTCAGAATCCTAAAGGGATTACTTTTCCTACCTAAAGGGATAACTTTTCCTACCTTAAAACTCTTACCTAAAAGGATTCTAATAATTTTTCCTACTTACAAATTCTTAACTCTTCGCCTAAAGGATTCTTGGTCTATAAATAGTCTCTACATCATTAGAAGAAATCATTCTCCATTCTCCATTCCACCATTCACCATCCTACATCCATCCATCCACCAATCTATCTTGTAAATATTCCACAACACAACCCTTGGATGCTAGAAGGCTTGGAGACTCGTTCTTAAGTTTTTTCTTTTCTTTCTTTTACTTTATTTCAGTTTTTATGTTGGATATTGAATTAGTTCTTGTCATGTCTATGGCTAGGAACTAATTCTAATATAGGGCTTTCTATGTTAAATCACTAGAAATTTATGTTATGAATTGATGCATGGTTATGGTTATTCTTCTTCTTGTTGAGATTTATCCAATAATTGCTTTGAATGCTTGGTAATTAATTGATCACTAATTATCATTATTTATATGATTTCTAATCAAACTTCGAAAGGAGGAGGTTGTAAATATGCTGTAAGTTGGGTAGACATATTTTGGATTGGGGATGAAAATACCTCAATTACTTGTGTAGCGTTAACGAGAGGTCTAAACACCTAATTTTACGCATGGCGCGTGACAGTTAACTAGGTTTTTGGTCTTAATCCTCCTATAGAGTCATCCTTATCACCGAAAGGTAGAAAGGAGCGATACTGGGGTTGAGTGTTTATATAGCCTTAACGGGAGTATAAAACGATTTAGTAAACCTGCTAGCTCCAAAAGAAGAAGAACCATAATTCATTGCATTAATAAGTAATATAAGCGGATAGTTGAGGAGACATGGAAGCCCTATTTCCATCACTATTGAAGTAAACACATTAGTTAAATTAGTATTTATAATTGTTAGTTATAAACAACAAAATCAAATATCGGTTACCAAATAGATACCAAAAGATAGATAATTGGTACTTGAACACTAATCCTTGTGGACGATATTCGGTCTTACTAAGACTATATTACTTATCACGATAACGTGCACTTGCGTTAAAGTGTGTGCATCTTTTCGCGCATCAATTTTCTAGATCATGGCTGCTTTAATAAGATCGTTATAAACGAGTATAACCTATTCACAACGCATAAAAGTATATGTTACTTAATTTAAAGAGTTTACGTTATGAAGTTTTAAGACTATGAACCTTGAATTCTTAAAAGGTTAAGAGACTTGATATTCTAAGTTAAGAAACTAGATTTCTAAAGTTAAGAGACTTGAAGTATTTTGAAAGATATGTAACTTGATTTGAAAGTATAAGTCTCTTGGTTATAAAAAGAATGGATTAGTCTAAGACATAAAGAGTTATAACGACTTTATGGGAAGTTAGTTATAACGGTTTTATGAAAGGTTAAAGATGTCCTAGTTTCTAAAGCATAAAGTTAGTATAACGGCTTTATGGGAAGTTGGTTATAACAACTTTATAGAAGGTTAAAGGAATGGTTCTCTCTAGTAATGTAAACAAATAAATGACTTGAAATAAAGAAGGGCAATTTGATTTAACGGTATCAATTGCTTAAAGTTCTAAAGTAAGGGTCACTTGACTTAGAAGCCTAGAAATGTATTTCTAAAAATGTAGTGACTTGTTTGAAATGTAGGCATGCCTTGATACTACGGGTGTTAGTATCTTGGGATTTTATATGAAAAGGAATCTTTTGAAAAGAATGGAAGTACGTAGTACTTTGGGTTAAATTACCGGATTTTTATGTGAAACGAAAAGTGCCTTGAGTTTATAAAATGAAATTCATTTTTGTATGATAATGAAAGTCTAAAGATTTTATGAACTTTCCTATGCTTGCTTGTGATAGCCTTGAGTGCAAGTATTATACGTTTACGCTGGCGTGACTCTCAGTTGGAGGGCCGACTGTCTTGTTGTGAATTTAATTGGACGTACCGACAGTGACGGAGGCTTCCACGGGTATGATTCCATTGTGATTGATCCTTGGACATGCTTATACGATGAGGGATTCCGGGGCATGCGACCAGGAGGCGGGTTAGATTCCCAGATTTGTTTTATTACCCCATGACCATGCTTATACGATGAGGGATTCCGGGGCATGCGACCATGTTATGTATTATTACTCCATGGATTAGCTCTCCATGAAGACATGTACCCGAGATGGGGGATTCCACGGGCATGTTATATACGATTATTACCCCATGGATTAACTCTCCATGAAGACATGTACCCGAGATGAGGGATTCCACGGGCATGTTATATACGATTATTACCCCATGGATTAGCTCTCCATGAAGTCATGTACCCGAGATGAGGGATTCCACGGGCATGAGATATATATATATATTGCATATGTGTACGCCGACAGTGAGGTAGGATGCCACGGGCGCGTCACATGGTTATATTTTACACTTACAGCTGTCGGCAGTGATGGGGGATTCCACGGGCACGCTTAGATATTTGTGGGCTTGAGACCCTTACTGGACTATGTGATGCTATTTGAGGGCTTGTGTCCATAGCCCTGGTGTGACTATTGTTCATATGTTGAAATAGTCTTTAAAATGTAAAACTGACTTTCATTACTTTCACTTCGGCAAGGCACGGTTAGATCGTTATTTTGGTTATCATACATGTCTCGACTTTATATGGTCGATATGATTTCATTACGATATTTTCGCCACATACTTGGTACATATTTCGTACTGACCTCCTTCGGGGGGGTGCGTTCATGCCGCAGGTTGAGGTACATACCTTGCTGATCCTCATTCTTAGGATCACTGTTTAGCTGGTTGGGAAGCTCCATTATTTCGGAGGCTTTGTATTTTGGTACAGTTCACTGAGGTTGTAAATTTATGTACATTCAGGGGTATTGCGGGGCCCGGTCCCGTCACAGTTGTTATGTCAAAACTCTTAGAGGTCTGTAGTCATATCTTGTGGGTCGCTTTGAAAAAAAAGAGGTAATTGCTTTTAGTTTTACGTAATTTATGTATCCAGGAAGGTAGCCTTATCGGTTAAACTGTTATTTATTTCCTGTTAAGTTTATGTATGTTCCGCTGATTATCTCTGATGTAAACTGTAGCGGTGCCTGGTAGGGCACGATTGCCGGTCGGGTCGTGACAATAAATCCTTATTGAGGCACTCAGAAAAGATGTTGATATTCACAGTGTTAGCCAAAGGTATACGGGTATTATGCTACTCAGATGTTTTATTGTCATTCATGCATTATATTTATGTATTACCTTGGATCAATTGTGTTATGCACACTAATATATGGTAAATATTATATATATGTAGGGGATGGGGAAAAAGGAAAGACGTTATATACGCACACCACCTGCAGCTGGTACAGACTATCACAAAAGAGCGCGAAGAGGCCAATATTGATGCCCTTGTGTGGACAATATGATATGATATAACCTGATGCCCATAGAGATGGTTATGGACATGAAGCCCATGTGTGGCAATATTTACATGTATACCGCATTTGCATCATGCATGTTATTTAGGCATATTATGCCCACAGAGGCTGATATGAAATGATGCCCACGGGCTGTTACGGTAAGGAAGATGTCCGATGAGGTTGATGTATATGTATACTGCATTGTGCATGATATTTATGCATTTACTGTTGGTCAGTTGTTTCTATTTCAGTTATTTTTATATCCCTCTTATGCTATTATTCATGCCTGAAATACTCAGTACATCAGTCGTATTGACGTCCCTTTTGTCAGGAGACGCTGCGTTTCATGCCCGTAAGTTCACGTAGGCAAGACGACGATCCACATTAGTAGGTTGCTGACTCAACGGATTTTTGGAGCACTCCCCTTGTTTTGGAGTGTCGGTCTATTTTGGTATGACATATCTTTTCTTGTATATAGGGGTAGGGTGAGGCCTGTCCTGACCTTTGATGTCATGTACTATTTTAGAGGCTTGTAGACAGGTGTCCTGTGTGTAGTATAATTGTATGGCCTTGTCGGCCTTGGTGTGGGTATGTATATATATAAAAGTTGGATTTCTGGTTTACTGTTTCCATAATACTTTTTGGCTTAGTCCGTATTCAATTGTAATTAGGTGTTGAGAGTGTGATTGATGGTACCCGGCGGGTGAGGTTCGGGTGGCCGTCGTGGCCCTCCTATTTGGGTCGTGACAACACACATATTGGGCAGAGGTGGTAGTCGTACTTCCATAAACTCTTGAACAAAAAAAAAGATAGAGATATTGTGCTAGGAGATCTGGAGAAATCGGGTAGGTTCAGGTATTTTGGGTATTGTAGAATCATTAAGGTTGATGAGGTTAAGGGTGTTATTTGCAGGATGCACAGGAAATTAGTAACCGAGTCTGATAAGATCCCAATTGAATTTTAGAAGAGCGCGGGAAGGGTAGGTTTGGAATGACTGACTGAGTTGTTTAATGTCATTTTTAAAATTGTGAGAATGCTTGAAGAATAAAGGTGAAGTAAAATGATTCCTTTGTATAAGAACAAAGGTGATATCTAGAGTTGCAATAAATATAGGGGTATCAAGCTTCTAAGTCACACTATGAAAGTTTGGAAAAGATTCGTGGAGATGAGGGTGAGAAAAAACGTGTTTATAGAACTAATTTGGATTCATACCGGGGCATTCAACTATAAAAGTCATTCATCTTATTAGGAGGTTGGTGAACTAGTACAGAGAGAGGAATAGAGACTTACATATACTTTTCATCGACCTCGAGAAGGCATACGACAAAGTCCCTAAGGAGGTTCTATGGAGATGCTTGGAGGTTAGAGGTATACATGTGGCATATACTAGGGCGATCAAGAATATATATGATGGAGCCAAGACTAGGGTACGAACATTAGGAGAAGAATCGGAGCACTTCCCAGTGATGATGGGGCTACACCAGGGATCAGTTCTATTATCCATAGGAAATGGAGAGATTGATGACGATGTCACACATTGTATTAGGGGAAGGATGGATGAAATGGAGGCTCGCATTTGGAGTCTTGTGTGATAAAAAGGTGTCACCAAAACTTAAAGGCAAGTTCTATAGGGTGGTGGTTAGACCGACTATGTTGTATGGGGTAAAGTGTTGGTCGATCAAGACTTCGCATACCTGAAAGATGAAAGTTGTGAAAATGAGGATGCAGAGATGGATGTGTGAGCATACAAGGAGGTATAAAATTAGAAATGATGATATTCGAGATAGAGTGAGAGTGGCCTCAATGGAGGATAAGATGCAGAAAGCGAGGTTGAGATGGCTCGGGCACGTGCAGAAGAGAGACACAAATGCCCTAGTGCGGATGTGTGAGAGGTTGGCTATGAACGAGTTTAGGAGGAGTAGAGGTAGGTCCATAAAGTATTTGAGAGAGGTGATTAGACGGGATATGACGCAGGTGCAACTTACTGAGGACATAACCTTAGATAGAGGGTTATGGAGGAAACAAGATTAGGGTAGAAGGGTAATAGGTAGTCTAGCGTAGTCCTACTTACGCTTATAAACTGGTAATTGTAGTGTTATTATTGTACACCTGCTTAGCCTATCATACTAGTAGGCGCAATATTGCTTTGTAGTCCCTGCCGTTTGATTTCCGCTACTATGTGTTCTCTAGTGTAGTTTGTTTATCTTATTTACCTGCGTTAGTTAATTCTTCTTATTTTAGAATGTGCTATCATGTCTTATTCGCTTTTGATACATGCATTTTCATACTGCTTTAAATTTCTTATCCGGATCTGACCATTTCTCTTTCTTTGTTTGTGCTTGTGCTTTATGTTGAGTCGAGGGTCTCTCAGAAACAGTCGCTATACCTACCAAGATAGAGGTAAGGTTTGCGTACACTCTACCCTCCCAGACCCACATTGTGGAATTTCACTTGGTATGTTGATGTTGATCCCCACGTTGTGGGATTTTACTGGGTATGTTGTTATTGATGTTAACTTTGCTCAATTCACACTAATTGAGAATTGCATGTGTATACAGATGGAGAACAATTGAGCAGAGAAGAGAAAGTGCAGATGAAGAAGAGAAGGAGAATGAAATGAATTTGTGGAAGCTTTTCTGCGTGTTTATTCCTTCACAAGGCAACTATTTATACTACAAAGTTTGCACTACATACCACTATTACAAACATAACCAAAGTGTGAACTATAACCAGTAATATGAAATATAACCAATCTAATGTATACTAGTATAGTGTATAGCTAGTGTATATCTAATGTATATCTTCAACACGCCCCCTCAAGCTAGGGACTGAAAATAAGTTTTAAGAGCTAGCTTGGACAATAGATAATCATGTCGACCATAAGTCAATCCCTTCGTGAAAATATCAACAGGCTGGTCTGCAGTGGGGAGATAAACTGTGTGAACCAAACCTTGTTGAAACTTTTTCCCTGACAAAATGACAATCAATGTCTATGTGCTTTGTCTTTTCATGAAATACATGGTTGGCTGCTATCTGAATAGTTGACTTACTGTCACTGTGCAAAGGGACAAGAAGCACAACAGGAACATGTAACTCGTAGCGACCCAAAATCCATACCACCTGCTTTACTACGAAGCCATATACGTATTTAGCATCTGTTGAACTCCTCGATACAGTGGGATGTTTCTTCGACTGCCATGAGATAAGAGATAACCCAAATAACACCAAGTAGCCTAATGAATCTCCTGATATTAAGGCAAGAAGCCCAATTAACATCACAGTAAGCAGTGAGGTTATTGGTGTCACCAGCTGGCATGTATATGCCCAGACTTGGTGCCTGTTTGATGTACCTTGCTACTCGATGTGCAGCCAAAAGGTGAGATGTTTTTGGACTCTGCGTGAACTGGCTGAGACATTGGACAGCAAAGGATATATCAGGTCTAGTATTCATCAAATACAACAACCTGCCAATTAACGTTTGATAGCTTACTAGATCATCCAGCAATAGATCATCAGTCTTTGAAACAAATTCCTTTTGTATGCTGGTCATATACCACATATGTCAACTTTGAATTCAGCTCCATAGGTGACATGTCTGTCTTCTAAGCAGACAACCCAAGATTAGATATTAACTCCACTGCATACTGTTTCTGATGCATAACTATACCACTGCTATTTCGAGCAAACTCAAATCCCAAGAAATATCTCAAAGTACCCAAATCTTTGATCTTGATATTCTGTTGAAGAGAGAATTTAGTCTCCTGAATAAGTCCCTCATCATTACCACTGATGAGAAGATCATCTACATATATGAGTACCACCACAATCCTGTCATCAACTCTTTTTGTAAGAAGAGAATGATCCAAATGACTCTGAATAATCCTGAAACCTTCAAGACAGTGGTTAATTTTATATTCCATTTCCTGGAGGCTTGCTTCAGGTCATATAATGATTTCACTAGCTTGCATACTTCCTTAATGGTGATCAAATCCATGTGACATAGTCATGTAAACCTCCGCATTGAGATCACCTTGCAAGAATACATTGTACACATCCATTTGATATATGGACCATCTCTTGGAAGCAGTAACATATATCACTGCCCTTACAGTTACCATTTTTGCAACTGGTGAAAGAGTGTCTTGATAATCAAATCCTTCATTTTGATTGTAACCCTTGGCTACTAGTCTTGTTTTGAATCTTTCCACTTCACCATTTACCTTATATTTGATCTTATAGACCCACTTATATCTAGTTGCTTCTTATGTTTAGGCAATTTAGTCACTTTCCAGGTGTGGTTGTCTTCCAAAGCTTGCATCTCAATTTTCATGGCATCAATCCATCTGTTGTCTTTCACTGCTTCAGAGTAGGAGGTTGACTCCTGCTCAGTTTCAATTTTGGCAATGTAAGTTCTGTAACTTGTATTCAGTCCAATATAAGTGATATTATTTGATAGAGGATACAAGCAATTCTGTCTGCCACCTGCATCTCATGTGTGTTGTGTGTGTACAAAATCCTTCAATAATGTAGGTTGTTTCCTACATATGTCTGATCTTCTCAGTGGAGGCTCAGATTCAAAGTTGATATTGTGTGTTTCTTGATCTGCATTTTGACTCTCCTGTAGCCCTTTCTCAGCATCCATGACAGCTTCAAATTGTTCAACATGTTCTTCACCTTCATCATTCCCAGGAAGTTGCTGGAAAATATCTCCATCAGCTACCACTTGGTGATTCAAGTTTTGTCGACATCGTGATCAGTCTCTCCTACATTCTTTGGTGAAAGGGAAAAATTTCTTCATAAAATGTAACATCCACCTTACAAAAGAATATTGTTAGTTAAATTTAGTAGCATGTATCCCTTCTGTCTGGAGGAGTATCCAAGCATCACTGCTTTTGTAGCTCTGGTGTCAAACTTATCAACTTTCACCAAGTTAGTTGCATAACAAAGACATCCAACAACTCTCAAGTGTGACACAATTGGGGCCTTCTTGTAGAGTTTCTCATATGGAGAAATGTTACCCAACACCACAGAAGGTATCCTATTCATAATTTACACAGCAACCTCTACACAATCTCCTCAAAATCTAGCTGGTAATTTGCTCTGAAACTTAATGGCCTTTGCAATTTTTAAGATGTGCCTATGTCTCATTTTCACTACCCCATTATGTTGATGTCTATAGGGACATGAAGTTTGATGTATAATCCCCAGTTGGGCAAACAGATTCTTACAGGAATTGTTGATAAACTCTGAACCATTATCAGATCTAACACATTTACAGGCGCACCAAATTGTGTCTTAATCATCAAACACAATTGCTTAAGCACAATAGAAACATCATATTTAACATGTAAAAGAAATACACATGTGTAACGACTCGTAATTTTGAACAATAATTTGACCATGTAAACGAAGAAAATGGATCCGAGTGTTCTAAAATTTTATTATATTTACGTATGCTAATAAGGAAATTAGTATACAAGGAATGCGATCCCAAATTATTTTTGGATGTAACAAGTGTGACGATGTAGATTAATAATAATAGTTGTATAGTCCAAAGGAGGTGATGGACTAATGTCGTATTACAAATTATGACATCAAATATACGAATGTCTTATGAATTTTTAGAATTTAAGTAAGTTGAGATCGAGAATTAATTATGTGTGTGATTAATAAATTATATGGAGGCAGGTTTTAAATTAATAGGGGGACATGGACAAAGGTCAGGGAAATGACCAAGCAAATTGCGGGACTTAGGTGGCGTTCAACAGGCCCTCCCATCGCCAAAATTGGTCAAGTGGGAGGCATTATAGAAATGGAACCTTTTTGCTAAGCAGAATGCAAATTCAATTCACATATTCACAGTAATATATACTCCTATTTCGATTTCAGCACTTAAGCTCTTATTTTTTAATTAGTCAACTGAAGGAAATAAATGTGTCCAGCAACATATTTCATGAGAACTAGATGAAACAATATTTCTCTTTCGCAATTTCTTTGGAAATAAACATACATCAACGATTCATTTTTGGGTGAGGAATCAATGTGATTTTCTTTAAGAAGTAGTAACATGTTTTTTAAGCGGATCAAATGTTAACCATAGTGATGTAAGTGACGGGATGTTCAAAAAAGATAACCAAGGCTAAGTTATTATCCGAAGGATTGACTCATCGTGGTTATTCGAAGGTTGAATTGAGGTCGAGGCACTAATCGAGACGAATATTAAATATTGAGTTGGTTAGTTCGACAATGAGGTATGTGAAACTACCCTTTCTTCTTTTGGCATGATTTATATAAGTGTACGGCAGACGTACATAATTCTATTGAATTCAAATTCTTAATGATACATGATATGATAGTGCCTTGATTTTTTTAAGTAATAGTTATTCTCTTTATTTCATTGAGAGTCAAGTGATGATTTAATATGTATAAAGTTACTCATGATGTTCTATTCGTGTTGATGTGATTATATGATTTCACCGCATCCTGGGCCATACAGTTTTGTGCACAGTACTGTATATGACCTTACCGCGTCCCAGAATGGACCTGGCAGTATATGACCTTACCGCGTCCCAGAATGGGCCGGGCAGTATATGATTTCACCGCGTCCTTCACTAGAGGGTCGTGGGCAGTGTATATATGACTTATTTTATATGGACAAGTCTTGACTCTCATTTTTATAAGGCACAGTTGACTCTCATTTCATAAAGTACAGTTGTATTGATATTGGGATTATTATATTTGTCTCCTGACATCTCTTGGCCAGTTATGATCTTATTTACAGTACTTCATATTTTACATACTCAGTACATTATTTCGTATTGAACCCCTTTTCTGGAAATTGCGTTTCATGCCCGCAGTGTGTACTCGATTTGGTGATCCTCCGGTCTAGATTCTGCTCATTTTATGCGGAGAGCTCCATTGATCCGGAGCTTAGTCATTTTGGTATAGAACCTTATTTTTTATTTATGTATATTTAGGGGCACGACGGGGCCCTGTTCCGTCATATTTCATTATCGTACTCGTAGAGGTCTGTAGACAGGTGTGGATGGTAGATGTGTTTTGTACTTGTGTGGGTTGTATATGTGTTTTTGGCCAGCTGTGTCGTTGCACTTCATTTTTGGGGAGTTTCCGTATATAGTGGCAGCCTTGTCGGCTTGCCTATTTTTATATGACTTACAAATTACTATATTATCCTTGGTATTCGTGTGATTATGTGAAAGGTGGGTATAAGGGTGCCCAGATAGGGCACCGGTTCGCGGCCCGTCGGATCGGGTCGTGACATTATGTCCATTGTTAAGTGTATTTTGTATACACTTTTGAGTCCTTTTTAGTGAGTATTTTACTCTTTTATTTCGCGTTTAGTATAGTGTTAGGTGTGTTTTTCTTTCATTTTGTGTCACAACGGTTATAAAGGAGAAGATACTACTTTTGAGGATGAAATTACACAAGAAAAGCCCAAGAAATGAAGCCTAAGAAGTGCAGAGCGCCAAGCAGCGCCATGACGCCAGGCTGCAACGCCATGGTGCCAGAATGCAGGGCCATGGCGCTGGAAGTTCATAGAGCTGCAGGAATTTCAGCGTCATGGCTCCAGCCAGCAGCGCCACGGCGCCGAGGAGGGGAACTGGGACATAAAATTTGAATTTCAGAGGGGTAAAAGGGTTCGAAATGCAATTTTTCTCAGATATAAAACCCTAAAACCTTGCTCATTATATGGGACCATATACCATAACCTAAAATCATACTTTTAGAGGCTAAGAAGGAGGCAAGCACAAGACAATTAGAGACATCTTCTTGTTCAAGTTATTTTCTTTCCTTACTTTATTTCAGTTATGTTGAATTGTAATTTAGTTCTTGACATGACAATGTTTAGGAGCTAATTACTTTAGTAGGGTTTCCATCGAATCTTCTTGAAGCTCTTTCATATAGTTAATGCATTAGTTATTGATTTATGCTTCAGCGTATTAAGATCTATTCAATATTGTTATGATTGCTTGATAATTAACTAGCTATTAATTGTCATCACTTACATGATTTCGAATCAAAAGTCTGAAAAGTGAGATTTGAATATGATGTAGTTGTCTAGACATAGGTTAAAATCGTGGACGAAAGTACCCCGATACTTGTATAGTAATTAAAGGTTATTGTTCTTAATCCTCGTATATGGTAAAGCTTATCATAGAAATATAGAAGGTTTCTGCACTAGGTTGAGCTCTTGTATATCCTAACCGGAATATAATGACAGATTAGTTAACCTGCTATCTTAATAAGAAGAAGAATCATTAGCAATTGCATTAACACGTGAAAGAGTAGATAGTTGAGGAGATTGAAAGTCTTATTTCCTTCATAAATGTTATAAACCCAAAGTATCATAATCTTTAGTTATTTTCTGCACTTAGTCATAATTCTTAGTTATAATTCTCAAACTAAAGAACGTCAACCAAATAGATACCATAAAATAGATATTAGGTACTTAATAAATCAGTCTCTGTGGACGATAAACTCGGTCTTACAGACTTTATTACTTGACGATACGTACACTTGCGTAAGCATCTAAAAATATCGCAACAAGTTTTTGGCGCCGTTGTCGGGGACTAACGTACTATTAATATCGATTTATCTATTCTTATTTCTAATTTGATTTTTATTTTCAATTTTATTTTTATTTTTGCTTTAGTGTTGTTTGTCGTGATCTGTTTGCTGTTTTTGATTAATCTCATGAACTTAGTTTATGCGAAGTAGGAGAGGATCTGGCATTCCTATCCCTCTGAACCCTGTGATTGAGAGATTGTGTAGACAGAACAGGAAAGAGAAAAGATCAGTTGATTCCTTAGTAATGGGAGATCAGCGAAACAACAATTTGGTGGATGATGAGTTACAGCCTGTCTTAAGACAAGTCCCTACAGAAAGGAGCTTGGGGACTATGTGATGCCTACTATTACAGGGGTGCAGACTTGCATCAGGCTTCCAGCTGTGAAGCCAATAATTTCAAAATCAAATCAGCAACATTGCACATGGTCCAAGGTTCAGTCCAGTTTGGGGGATTACCAACAGAAGATCTCCATCTGCATCTAGCAAATTTTCTGGAGTTGTGTTCAACCTTTAAATATAATGGTGTCAATGATGATGTCATTCGGTTGAGACTTTTTCCATTCTCACTCAGGGATAGAGCAAATCTGGTTGAACTCATTACATGCGAACTCCATCACTACATGGCAAGACTTAGCCCAAAAATTCCTTGCCAAGTTCTTCCCTCCATCCAAAGCAGCAAAGCTCAGAGGAGAGCTTAATAATTACTATCAGATGGATGGAGAGTCACTCTATGATGCATGTGAGTGGTTCAAAGATTTGCAGAGGAAGTGCCCACATCATGGGATTGAGAAGTGGATGCTAGTGCACATATTTTACAACGGGCTGAGTGGTACAACTCGTACCATCATTGATGCTGCAGCAGAAGGTACATTCATGAGAAAGAGTGTCAATGAGGCACATGATTTGCTAGAATATATGGCCACAAACAACTATCAGGGGGCCAATGAGAGAGTAATGAACAATACGAAGATGGTTGGGATTCATGAGCTAGATGCTATTGTCACGACCCGACCTCGGACTCGTGACTGGTGCCTTACCCCGGGCACCCTTGTGATACAACATCAGAGAAAACCAGCGGAAGTAAACTCATAAACAAGAACAATATAAAATATAAAACAGGCTAACCCAAAATGGCTACCTTTCCGTAAATATAACTATAGCAAAAACTGAACAGTTACATCCTTAACAACCCAATTTATAACAGGACTACAGGCCTCTAAGAGTTTGTAACAACTATGACGGGACAGGGCCCCGTCATACCCCTGAATGTACATAATATCTACAACATCAGGGAGAACCGTACCAAAAGTCAAGCCTCCGGAGAAATGGAGCTTCTGACACCTGATCAAAGATCCTAAGAATGAGGATCCACCACCTGCTTACCCCTACCTGCGGCGTAACGCGGCCACGAGAAGGGGTCGATTACATAGGTACCAAGTATGTAAAACTGGAAAATACTGTAATAATATCATAAGTCTAAAATAAGCTGGAGTCATGGATGAAAATCAAGTTACCTTGTGTCTTACTAACAATGAGAGTAAGAAGTATAAACTTTACTGCATAAAAATAGGAGGCTCATGATCAAAACAGGGTCCCTCGCCCGTAGTATCATTAAGCAATCCTACTCCTAGGACTATTTCACCCGCATAGGTCCTGTGGACCCGCATGAGGTCATCCGCCTCGCATGGGACTATTTCACCCGCATGAGACTATTTCACCCGCATGGACCCGGTGGGCCCGCATGAGTACAAGCGCCGCACTCGCATCATGGGTAGCAAATCCATGACATAAGTAGTAACCCAGGGTTTACCCCATAATAATAATAATAATACGTAACCTAGCACAACCGGCTATCATACATAACATAAGCGCTACCGGCTTATCATAACATAAGCAAGTTAAGAAAATCCCCTAACTTCTTATTAACATTATTAATATATCCTCTCATTTTAGTTTACTTAAGGCACTAACATGTCATTTAAGAGAAAATCTGGGAATTCAACCCAAGTACCACGTACCTCTAACCTTTTAAGAAATGACTCATTTTTATATAAAAATTCCAAGATACTAATAACCGTAGTATCAAGTCACGACTACTTTTCAAGACAAGTCACATTTCCTTTTAGAAATATAATAGGCTTCTAAATCAAGTGACTTCATTTCTTTTAAAACCTTAGGCAATTAATGCCTTAAAATCAATTTGCCTTTCACAAATTCAAATCATTTATCCGTACTTATTTTACTTAGAGTAAATCTTTCTTTATTAGCCTTCCATAAAGCTAATATAACCACTTTCCATAAAGTCGTTATATCAACTTTATACATTAATCAAATACATTTCCCTATATCCAAGGGACTTATACTTTTAAAACGAAACAAGTATCATATACTTAAAACACTTCAAGTCCCTTAACTTTGAAAACTTAAGACATCCTTAATACTTTTTAAAGAAGTGAGTTAATCCCCTTACTCACCAAACTTGGTCATCCTTAAAACAAGTAAGGGATATCAAAGCCTTGTACATCTACCGTACTACATAAGTGCAACTATTCATGCTCAAGAGATAGGAAAGTTCCACATACCTCTTCGGGTCAGTCCACTTGCAAGTCCAATATACCGCACGTAGTATGTTTAACCTATAATGACCATAATACGTCAATTAGCCTCTATCTTCAACGTAGAACATTCTAATAGAAACGTCCCTTATTCCTACGGAAAATTGGACAGCACTTCCTTTGTTTCTACATACCTTGCCACCTTTTTCAAGGCCGAATTCAATAACCAAACACGCCACCTTTAAGGCTCAACAATTCAATCAACACAAAGGGGATTACACGCCTAACTTGGACGTGTAAAATTCTGCCCCACAATACATAACAACTAATACAAACTACAAGGTCCAATTTGGCAATTTTGAGGTATAACAACATAAATTCTTATCCAATTCCTTTTTAATCCAAATTCTTATCCCATTTCTACATGCAATACATCTAAATGCAATATTGGCAACTATAAGTCCTTTCTTCCACACATGCAACACAATTTACTAGCACAAGAGAAAGGATTGTTACCTTAGAGCTTACCCAAATTAGTCCAACAAATTCCACTTGTCTTCTTTCCACAATCACCTCCACAACCCTCCTACAAGCTTGTCAACATGTTTCCTTCTTGCCACTTTTTCTGAAATTTCTCTAGTCTTTGGTTTCTTCTTGAATTTCTAGAGAGAAGGGAAAGGGATTTTAGAGAGAAGGAAGATCCTTTTTAGAGAGAAGAAGGAGCTTTGAAGAATGACCAAGTCTTCAATAAATAGGACATGCGAAAATCAGATGGGGGGGACACTTGTCACCCACCCATGGCCTCTTTTTTAAAAAAACAGTTCTAATTTTTCCCCAGGTTCGCAGAAAACCCGCCTCGGCGCCGCGGCCCTGCAGCCGGCGCCGCGGGGCTGAGACCTCTGCAAAGTCTTGGCACTTCCGGCGCCACTGCGCGCTGCTGCATCTTGACGTTGTCCCAGTTATCCAGCGCATTGCTGGCCCTGACCGATGTTGCTTTCTTGCTCATTGCGCCGAACTTGTAACTCCCATAACTTTCTACTCCGATGTCCTATCGACGAACGATTGGTTGCGTTGGAAACTAGACTCAACGAACTACGTACTAGGCCTTTGAAACACCTAGGAACTCTCAATGTAACGGGACATAAACCGCCTCAAAGTTGACTAACAACCCGTCTGAAACATTCCGTCAACCCATCATCCTAAAATTTAAGTCTCAATTCCTTTCGTATGTTCTCAAAAGCATGACCTGAACTACGGGGTGTAACATTTTCCCCCCCTTAGAAACATTCGTCCCGAATGTTCCTTTTAGGCTTACTCAAATCACAATATCGACATAGACCCTCTTAACTATTCTTCTTGCAAATTAAGACGCTTCACATGGCAACAACAATACTTAAGCATAATTGCTAAATTTAAAAACTAACAAGCAGGAAAGTGGGTTACCCGGAGGTGTAGGGAACAAGTGAGGATACTTCTTTATCATGTCCTCCTCTGCTTCCCACGTCATTTCTTCCCTGCTCTCGTTCCGCCATAAGACCTTGAGGGAAGCCACATCCTTTGTCATGATCGCTAACTTTGGCGATCGAGTATCGCTATGGGTCTCTCCTCATATGATAACCCCTCTGTCACCTGGACATCACAAATCGGGTGCACTTTAGATGGATCTCCAATACACTTCCGCAACATAGACACATGAAAAACTGGATGTACTGCCTCCAGATCGGACGGCAGACCCAACTCATAGGCAACCTTGCCTACCCTACGGACGATCTGGTAAGGCCCAATGTACCTTAGGCTAATTTTCCCCTTCTTCCCAAATCTCATCACGCCCTTCATGGGTGATACCTTCAGGAAGACCCAATCATCCACCGCAAACTCCAAGTGCCGACGCCGATGATCTGCATACGACTTCTGTCGACTCTGAGCTGACAATAACCGCTCTTAGATAAGCTTCACCTTATCCACGCTTTCTTGAATCAAGTCCGCCCGACTAATCGAACTTCCCACCTCAAACCAGCCTATTGGTGACCTGCACTTCCTCCCGTATAAGGCCTCATAAGGCGCCATCTAGATACTAGAATGGTAGCTGTTGTTATATGCAAACTTCACAAGAGGTAAATGATCCTCTCAGTTACCCCTGAAATCAATAACACAGGCCCGCATCATATCCTCAAGTGTCTGGATAGTACGTTCGGCCTGTCCGTCGGTCTGAGGATGAAACGCAGTACTGAGACTCACCTGTGTCACTAATCCCTTCTGGAAAGACCTCCGGAAGTTAGCCGAGAACTGGGCTCCCCTGTCTGAAATGATCGATATAGGCACTCAGTGCAGTCTCACAATCTCTCTGATATACAATCTAGCATAATCCTCGGCCGAAAAAGACGTCCTGACTGGAAAAAAATTGGCTGATTTCGTCAGCCTGTCGACAATAACCCAGATGGAATCATGCTTCCTCTGAGTGTGAGGTAACCCTGTAATAAAGTCCATATTGATCACCTCCCATTTCCATGTTGGAGTCTCTATCATCTGCAACAATCCACCAGGCTTCTGGTGCTCTACCTTGACCTGCTGACAATTCGGACACTGCGCCACAAACTCCGCAACGTCCCTCTTCAGGCCATGCCACCAATATATACACCTGAGGTCATGGTACATCTTAGTCGACCCCGGATGAATAGAGTAACGAGCACTATGTGCCTCCCCCAGAATCTGCTGACGAAGTCCTGCTACATCGGGTACATAACACGCCTCGAATCTTAGCACCGTCCGGTGCTCGCAAATAGACTCTTCTCCTCTCGAAGAGCCGTATCTCGATACCTCACCATAATCGGATCCTCATAATGTCGCCTCTTCACCTCCTCGACGATGGAAGACTCGGTGACCTCTCGAACCCGAACCCCACTACTATCAGAACTAACCAAACGAACCCCAAGGCTCGCTTGCTGATGTAACTCGCGGACCATGCCCCTCTTCTCTGGCTGCACACCTGACAGACTACCCATCGATCTGCGACTAAGGGCATCTGCAACTACATTGGCCTTCCCTGGGTGGTATAGGATATCAACATCATAGTCCTTAAGTAGCTCAAACCGTCGTCTCTGCCGCAAGTTCAGCTCCCTCTGGCTGAAGATATACTAGAGACTCTTGTGGTCTATGTAAATATCCACATGAACTCCATATAAATAATGTCTCCAGATCTTCAAGGCATGAATCACTGCTGCCAACTCTAAGTCATGTGTGGGATAGTTCTTCTCATGCTTCCCGAAAGTCGAGATGCGTAGCTATAACTTTACCGTCTTTGCATCGACGCGCTGAGCCCCACCCGACGCATCACAATAAACCACATATCCGTCTAAACCTGCGGAAGAGTAAGAAGGCGGTCGTCAATTTCTCCTTCGATGGCGGAAACTCTCCTCACAAGCATCCGTCCATCGAACATAGCCGCTACGAGTCAGCCTAGTCAAAGGTGCTGAAATGGAAGCAAACTTCTCCACAAATCTCCGATAATAACCCGCAAGGCCCAAAAAGCTACGCACCTCCGTTGGTGTAGTGGGTCTAGGCCAAGTATTGACTGCCTCAATCTTTGCTGTGTCAACCCGAATACCACCGGCCCCGATAACATGCCCTAAGAAAGCCACTGAAGCCAACCAAAACTCGCATTTCAAGAATTTGGCATACAACTGCCGGTCCCGGAGGACTCTCAATACCGCCCTCAAATGATCTGCATGCTCCTGCTCTGTGCGCGAATAAACCAGGATATCATCAATGAATACTATAACGAACATATCCAAGAATGGCTTGAACACCCGGTTCATCAAATCCATGAATCTTCTTTGGGCGTTGGTCAACCCGAAAGACATCACCCTGAACTCATAGTGCCCATACCGGGTCCTGAATGCAGTCTTTGGAATATCTGTCTCTCTAACTCGCACCTGATGATAACCAGACCGCAGGTCTATCTTGGAAAAATACCTCGCCCCCTGCAACTGGTCAAACAAATCATCAATCCTGGGGAGGGGGTATCTGTTCTTGATAGTTACCTTATTCACCGTCAGAATCAACACATGTCTGACGTCTCATCCTTCTTTTTTACAAACAAAATTGGCGCTCCCCAGGGAGAAACACTGGGCCTGATAAAGCCTTTTTCCAGCAAATCTTTCAGCTGGTCTTTCAATTCCCTCAACTCAGCAGGTGTCATCCTGTATGGCGGAATAGATATCGGTCGAGTGTCTGGCGACATATCAATGCAAAACTCAATCTCCCTCTCAGGAGGGATACCCGGAAGCTCGTCTGGGAATACGTCTGGAAACTCTCTAACAAAATCGATCGAAGGTTTGGTATCTCGGCCTCAGTATCGAATACCCGAACCATATGGTAGATATACCCCTTCCGCACCATCTTCTTAGCCTTGAGGTAAGAAATAAACCTACCCCTCGGCGACGCAGTATTCCCCTTCCACTCGATAACCGACTCACCCGAAAACTGGAACCGTACCAATCTCTCTCTACAATCCACATTGGCATAGCAAGACGCTAGCCAATCCATACCCATAATCACATCAAAGTTCGTCATATTCAACTCTATCAAGTCGGCTAGAGTCTGACGACTGTATATAGTCACTGGGCAAGCTTTACATACCCGCTCAGCTACCACCGAATCACCTACTGGCGTAGCCACCTCAAAAGGTTTTATGGACTCGGGCTCTATACCTATTCTACCAGCAATATGAGGAGATATATAGGACAAGGTAGAACCTGGATCTATCAAAGCATATATATCACAACATGAAACCAATAATGTACCTGTGATGACATCTGGTGACGCCTCCTGGTCCTGACGGCTGGACATAGCATAAATACGGTTTTGAGGACCGCTGGAACTGGGACCCCCACCACGACCCCTGTCGCGGCCTGCTAGTCCGTGAACACACTGCCCTCCGGGGCGCATGACCACCGAAGACGAAGATCCAGCAACTGACCCTGTCGGCTAAACCATAACAATCCCGCCGCCTCTGGTCGGACAATCTCCTTTCAAATGGCCCTGCTGGCCACAAGAGTAACAAGCTCCTGGAGGAACACGACACCCCCCATGATGGTAATCACCACATCGACCACACCGAGGCATAGGTGGCCTTGTCGATGGAACTCGTTCCTCGAGAACCCGGCCACGGAGCCTGTCGCCCCGAATACCTGGGCGCCGGAAGACGGTGGAGGAGCGCTCTGAACCGGCTGAGGTGCAAATCCGGTATGCTGCTGAGGTTGTCTACCTCGAAAACTACCAGAGAACCCTGCTGTCCTGGCTCTCTTCTGCTGATATCTATCAATCCGTCGGCCCCTACGTTCCTCACACCCAAGTGCATAAGCCTGCATGCGGGCAATGTACATGCCCGGGTGAAGAGCTACTCCCGTGCAACTCTCTGTTAAGTAATCATCGAGCCCTGTTACATAGCGGTGCACTCTGTCCTCCATGTCTGCCACTAAAACGGGTACATACCGAGCCAACGAGTCAAACTCTACGTTGTACTCCCGGACCGTCCGCCCACTCTGTCTCAACGTCAGAAATATATCGGCCCGAGCTCTTCTCATCTGCGGAGGCAAGAAATGGCTAAGAAACGCCTCTGAGAACTCGTCCCAAACAGCTGGAAGCACATGCTCCCGGGGCGGTTCCACGAATCAAACTACCAATCGCAGATCACGCAGCCGATGTGAACCCAATACTACCGAATAACGCCATGGCGCCAGGCTGCAGCGCCATGGCGCCAGAATGCAGGGCCATGGCGCTGGAAGTTCAGAGAGCTGCAGGAATTTCAGCGCCATGGCGCCAGCCAACAGCGCCACGACGCCGACACGGGAACTGAGACAGAAAATTTGAATTCCAGAGGGGTAAAAGGGTCTGAAACGTAATTTTTCTCAAATATAAAATCCTAAAACCCTGCTCATTATATGGGACCATATACCATAACCTAAAATCATACTTTTGGAGGCTAAGAAGGAGGCAAGGGCAAGACAATTAGAGACATCTTCTTGTTCGGGTTATTTTCTTTCCTTACTTTATTTCATTTATGTTAAATTGTAATTTAGTTCTTGACATGACAATGTTTAGGAGCTAATTACTTTAGTAGGGTTTCCATTGAATCTTCTTGAAGCTCTTTCATATAATTAATGCATTAGTTATTGATTTTTTCTTCAGCGTATTAAGATCTATTCAATATTGTTATGATTGTTTGATAATTAACTAGCTATTAATTGTCATCAATTATATGATTTCGAATCAAAAGTTTGAAAAGTGAGATTTGAATATGTTGTAGTTGTCTAGACATAGGTTAAAATTGTGGACGAAAGTACCCTGATACTTGTGTAGTAATTAAAGGTTATTGTTCTTAATCCTCCTATGTGGTAAAACTTATCATAGAAATAGAAGGTTTCTGCACTAGGTTGAGCTCTTGTATGTCCTAACCGAAATATAATGACAGATTAGTTAACCTGCTATCTTAATAAGAAGAAGAATCATTAGCAATTGCATTAACACGTGAAATAGTGGATAGTTGAGGAGATTGGAAGCCTTATTTCCTTCATAACTGTTATAAACCCAAAATATCATAATCTTTAGTTATTTTCTGCACTTAGTCATAATTCGTAGTTATAATTCTCAAACTAAATAATGTCAACCAAATAGATACCATAGAATAGATATTCGGTACTTAATAAATCAGTCTCTGTGGACGATAAACTCGGTCTTACAGACTTTATTACTTGAACGATATGTACACTTGCGTAAGCATCTAGAAATATAGCAACATCTATCGAGTGAAATCATCTACCACATTAAAAAAATACCTTATGTCAATATAAGTAGGTACTCTATATGGTCCCCAAACATCAAGATGCAACAACTCAAAAGAAGAATGAGTTTTACTTTGGCTAATAGAAAAAGACACCCTTGTCTGTCTAGCCATGAGACATATATCACAGTGCTGAATTTTAAAACTGAAATTATTATTCAAAGCACTTATTTTTCTTATTACACTCATTTGCACATGTCCTAGTCTTCTATGTTATAGATCAACTCTTAATTCTCCTGCATTGTATGTTGTTGTGTGTGTTTGTGCTCTCATCTGTCTGTCCTGCCTTCCTGCAGATTTCAGCATGTAAAGTCCATCTACCTCTCTACCAATCTCTTTCACCTTTCCAGTGAAGAGATCCTGTAATACAAAGAAGTCAGGAAAGAATCTCGCACTCTAGTTCAATTCCCTGGTCAGTTTTGATATTGAGAGTAAGTTAAACTGAAAATTTGGTACACAAAGCACATGTTTTATGAGTTCACCTCATGTCAATCTGCAATCTCTGGTCTGTGTAATAGAAACAGTACCTCCATTAGGTAATTGAACATGTCCTGGATTTTATGTCATATTAAGTTTCTCAATCATGATTTTATCACCAACTATATGATTAGTAGCTCCTAAGTCTACTATCCGTGAACTATTGTTCTTCTTATTATGAGTATACTTACCTGCCATATGCACTTTAGCAACCATGGCATTCCCATACTGCTTGTATGTATTCAGTCCCTTGTCCTGATTCATCAGAGCTATCACTGTGTCCAACTTGTCTGGTGTACATGTACTCAGTATGTACTTGTTAGGCGTATTTTGTATACATTTTTTTAGTTAGTATTTTTTCCATTTTCATTTAAATAAGTGGCTTGTTAGGGTCATTTTTCTTTCTTTTGAGTCAACGGTTCTAAATGGCAAAATGACAAAAAAAAAAGCTAAAATTGGGCAGAAAAGTAGCTCCCGAAGCAAAAAAAGGACGAAAATTGGCAGATCAGGACGAAAGACCGCAGTGCCGGACTGCAGGACCACGGTGCCACAATTACTGAGAAGCCGCAGTAATTTCGGCACCGCGGTGCCATTCTGCAGTACCGCGGTGCCGAGGCGGAAAAATCACGTTCTGTGCCAATTTTGACACGGTTTTTAGGGTCCAAAATCCATATTTTCTCAACTATAAAATCCCTAAACCCTAGCCTCATTATTCATCTGAGATCTTACATCTCATATCATACTTTGGAGAGGAAAAGGAGGCTACAACACAAGATTGGAGACAACTTTGGTTCAAGTTTCTTTTATTTTCTTTGTTTTTATTTCAGTTTATGTTGGTTTGTATTAGTTCTTGACACGACAATGTTTAGGAGCTAATTATTTAATTAGGGCTTTCCTAATGAATCAGATGAAACTATCTTTCATGAATTAATGTATTAGTTTGATTTCTTTTTTACTTGATTGAGATTTATTCAATATTGGTATGAATGTTTGATAGTTAATTGATCACTAATTATCATAATCTATATGATTTCGAATCAAGAACCGAGAGGAGAGATTTGGATATGCTGTAATTGAATAGACATAAGTTAAAATCGCAGACGAAAGTACCCCGATACTTGTGTAGCATTATAGGTTACTGTTATTAATCCTCCTATGTGGTAAATCCTAACATAGAAATATAGAAGGGTTCTGCACTGGGGTTGAGCGATTATATATCCTAACCGGAATATAAGACAATCTAGTTAACCGCTATCTTAATGTAGAAGAAGTCATTCTAGTTGCATTAAGGATTGAAAAGAGTGGATAGTTGAGGATATTGGAAGCCCTAATTCCTTCATAACTTATTTAAACCAAAGTATTATCATAATTAGTTTATTTTCTGCAATTACTTAATTTTAGTTATTAGATAAAAATACAAACAAATTAACGTTCACCAAATAGAAACCAAAGCTTAGATAATCGATACTTGATAACCAGTCTTGAGGACGATGTTAGGTCTTACCAGACTATATTACTTGTAACGATATGTACACTTGCGTTAAGCATACAGAAATATCGCCTAACAAGTTTTTGGTGCCGTTACCGGGGACTGGCGTATAATCAATATCGACTTATCTATTCTTATTTCTAATTTGGTTATGTTATTTTATTTCTAACTTAGTTTCTCCATGAACAAGTTTCTAACTTATTCTGCGAGTATCCTTCTATCAGTTTTTGTTGTTTTTCTTATTTTGTAGGTAAGGTTAGTATAAAAATAAAATATAAAAAAATAAAAACACATGGACTACTACTATCAGGGGCAGTGGAATCAATAACAGCAGCCTAACCTACATGTTCCAGATGAAGATCTAGATGAGTTGCAGGCAACCATACTCAGGGTCACCAAGTGTCAGACTCAGTTTATGACTGAGACAAGGGTGTCCCAAAAATTTTGGAGACACAAATAGGGCAACTGATGGATATGATGATCAATGTACCGCAAGAAAATCTGCCTAGCGACACAGTTGTGGGGAGTGATAAGGAGAGTGAGGAACCTGAACCACAATAGTTGTTGAGAATAATGAGAAATTAAGAGAGGTAGTTGGTGTAGAGAAAGAAGAGGTTACTGAAATCCAATTTTTCACTTTTTTGGATTCCTTGAAATTCATCTTTCCTGTACCCATGGATGAAGAAACCCTACCAACTATTATTACTGATCCCCAACCAGAAAGTCTATACCCTCAAGGGCACCCCCTAAAGTTGAGAAATGTAGGGAGTTTCACTGATCCCTACATTATAGAGAGCCTAGAAGACAAGCCCGCCTTGTGTAAATGGGGGACAATCTTAAATCTGAGGCCCTTGGTTGAAAAACGTGTTGTAGGAGAAGTGAGACCCGCAACAATAACTGTGCGGATTGCAAGCAGTTCGCAGAATGATCCACTGGGCACTAGTAAAAATTAATTGCGTCTGGCTAAAAAATGTTAAAGACAGCGCTACTTAGGAGGCAACCCAAGGTTTTAATTATGTTATTTAAATTTTTGTTTTTGTTTGTTTTATTTTGAATTGAACAGTCTCACGATCTGATATGTTAAGTATTGTGGATGACAGATAAAAGCAGGAATTGAGAAAAATGTTGCAAAAATGTGAAAAATTTGGCACAGTGTCGCGGCGCCATAATGCAGGGTCGCGGCGCCCGTTGATAAAACACGACATCTCCAGATACCGCCTCAATGCAATATATGCCACCACCACCACCATTTTGAACCGTTGTTTTGATATTTGTAAGTCGTCCCTTTTAATTTTTAGTCTTTACACATTTGGGACAATGTGTCGTTTAAGTTTGGGGGGTCTTAGTATTTTGTGTGTCTGTTTTTGAGTTTTTTTTGTGTTTTTGTGTCTTATATGAGTCAATTTTTTTATGATCATGCATGCTGTAGTTGTTTGAAACTCCTAGTGAATTAAGTGGGATAATGTAATGAAATCAGAAGCAAAAATCAGTGTGCTTGAGTTAGATATGCCAAAAATTTATGAACATCTAATTATTTGAGATATTTGTACTTAGCCTATGTGTGTTAATGGTGAAAAGAATGATTGAAACATGTCTATGAAGTCTGCTTGTTTGCTATTTGAGGCGAAATAGTTAAGATGTACATATTTAGGGAGATGATTCAGGTATTTCTTTGTTAGTCCTTCTTACCATTCAATACCTACCTTGCAATAAATTGTATCCCTAGTCAGCCCATTTGAGCCTAAAATAAGTGATTTCTTTGACACCCGTGAGTTCCTTATGTGCCATAAGCAGTAATTGAAAAATTGGGATAAAGAAGTGTGAAAAAGAAATACGAAAAGAGAGTGAAAAATTGATGCACCCCAATAAAAAAGATGTAAAAGCTTAAGT
Organism: Przewalskia tangutica; assembly: GCA_029844215.1. Taxonomy (NCBI): domain Eukaryota; kingdom Viridiplantae; phylum Streptophyta; class Magnoliopsida; order Solanales; family Solanaceae; genus Przewalskia; species Przewalskia tangutica. Next base: position 134,665,913 of record CM056719.1, read on the forward strand.
TTGGGATGCCTATGAGAATGTGTTTCATGCTCTTAAAAGGAGAAATGGGGAGGGATAGATATGAATTGAAAATGATACCAAAAAAAAGGACAGAATGGTTGAATAAGGAAAACGCTTATGATATGTAAATTGAGCCTAAATGCTTAATCTTACCTACCTCTGCCTAAGCCTACATTACAACCCTGACAAGTCATGAAGATCTCTAGTATGTATGTCTATGATTAGTGGAGAATAACAAGTAAACAGACTCATAGAACTAAATGAAATTGACATGCATAGGTTAGGGGTTCATGCTTCCATTGATCGTGATTGAAATGAATTTGTGAAATATCTGGCTTGAAATTATAGATTTCTATATTCATGTTGTATATGTTGCAGCATATTATCCCAACTAATATTCATGTTTTTCTAAGTAACCTTGTGCAATTGCTTGATTTGAGTCTTTGAGTCTTTTTTTATTTTGTTTTGATCTTTGCTCGAGGGCGAGCAAAGGTTAAGTTTGAGGGTATTTGTTAGGCGTATTTTGTATATGCTCTTTAAGTCATTTTTAGCTAGTATTTTTTCCATTTTCGTTTAAATAAGTATCTTGTTAGAGTTGTTTTTCTTTCTTTTGAGTCAAGCGGTTCTAAATGGCAAAATGACAAAAATAAGCTAAAAGTGGGCAGAAAAGGAGCTCCCGAAGCAAAAAAAGGACGAAAGTTGGCAGATCAGGACGAAAGATTGCAGTACTGCGGTGCCGGACTGCAGGACCGCGGTGCCACAATTACTGAGAAGCCGCAGTACTTTCGGCATCGCGGTGCCATTCTGCAGTACCGCGGTGTCGAGGCTGAACAATCACGTTCTGGGCCGATTTTGACACGGTTTTTAGGGTCCGAAATCCATATTTTCTCAACTTTAAAATCCCTAAACCCTAGACTCATTATTATCTGGGATCTTTCATCTCATATCATACTTTGGAGAGGAAAGGAGGCTACAACACAAGATTGGAGACAACTTTGGTTCAAGTTTTTTTTCTTTTCTTTGTTTTTATTTTAGTTTATGTTGGTTTGTATTAGTTCTTGACATGACAATATTTAGGAGCTAATTATTTAATTAGGACTTTCCTATTAAATCGCTTGAAACTCTCTTTCATGAATTAATGCATTAGTTTGATTTCTTCTTCACTTGATTGAGATTTATTCAATATTGGTATGAATGTTTGATAGTTGATTGATCACTAATTATCATAATCTATATGCTTTTGAATCAAGAACCGAGAGGAGAGATTTAAATATGCTGTAATTGAATACACATAAGTTAAAATCGCGGACGAAAGTACCCCGATAGTTGTGTGGCATTATAGGTTATTGTTCTTAATCCTCTTATGTGGTAAATCCTATCATAGAAATATAGAAGGGTTCTGCACTGGGGTTGAGCGATTATATATCCTAACCGGAATATAAGACAGTCTAGTTAACCGCTGTTACACCCTTTTTCGACCGCGACATTATTCTAGCGAATCATGTTTAATAAAAAGATGTTAGAAAATAAAATGAATGCTAAAGGGTGCTAAATGCTAAAAATGCTAAAAGGCTAAAGGGTGCTAAAAGTAGTGCTAGGGTTCGCGGAGTCGCCACCTAATTAGTTTGGGTGAATTAGGACACCTAAATGTCAACTAGGTTAAAGTCGACATTAACTCCATTTTATGGTCTGCAAAACTTATGTGAGATTCTGGGCAAGAGTTCTTTATTAATCTAGAGGGAAGGGATTAGGCACCCTCTAAGATCCGCTAACTTGCAGTTGTCCGTTCAAACCTAGGTTAATTATTATGCTAAGAAAAGGCATGTTCAAAAGCATTTAAGTAAAAGAAATTTGAAGGTATAAGATATATTCTTTTAAAAAAATTTGCAAGATTTGTGTATAAAAGACAAAGTTAATTTTGAAAAAAATATGTCATTAAGGTACCTAAATACTATATTAGTTATATGTTATGTATAATAGGAGTAATAATGCAAAATTTATTATGACAAAATATTTACTTATGAGATATGATGTAAAATGGCTATCATACTAGCAACCTATGATTTAAATAATTTTCTTACGTGAATCCTGATAAGGATTTATAGCAAAATGGGTTTCTCATGTTGAAATAATATATTAGCTACCTAAATAATTATGCAAGTGAAAATTATTAAATGGTTTCCTATAACTTAAGATGGGGAAGCTATCTTCTAATTTATTGCTTCAATGTTTAACTACCCCAAGTGTCTTACTAGCAGCGTAATGTTAGACAATTATACTACAATAAATGAATGGGACGGGGTAGGAAAACAATAAAGATGACTCGAAGGATGGCGATGTAATTCCGCCTGCGGCTTGGAATTTCTGGAGCAAAGATAAATGCACATAGATGTGGGTCTTCACGCTTGTCACGACGAGTCTCACCATGAGACTATTTGTTGCTCCGGTGCGTTTCATGTAAAATAAGAGAAGATAAAGATTAGTAAATATTCTGAATTTTATCATGCGCAAAAAATAAATACCAGCGTATAAACTAACACACGTATGCACATAAATTATAGAGGAGCAAAATAGTCAGTGGTTAAAGCTTAGAAATAAACAATTGGAGATGGCCTAGACTTCAGCAAATTCGGACAAAGGGGACATGTAATTGGGAGACCCATATGCGAGGAAATAAGTTAATAAATGAAGTGAATATAAGTTTCCTCTGTTACCCCTGCAGCAGTCATTTTCTGATTGGTTTATCCAGGCTATTATTTAGCCACTTACTATTAGTGTCTTCTCCTTACAGATCCAATTACTACTTAAATTTGTAACAGTCGAGAATAACACATGCAGTCCAATCAGTGATTTTCAAGTTTTACCAGAAAACTAATTTTAAAATATGCATGGGATAGGACTTAGGAGTATATGATATCACTTAATATGCTCAAGCTTCAGCAAATAGTGGCACAGTTCACTCACAACCAGACAAGTACATGCCAAGGTAAATATAAAAGTGATTCAAGCCACATACACGAATTGAGTAGGAAAACAGACAGGTAGATATGTTATAGGAATTAACAGAGTATGCATAAATATTCAACAGATGCCACAAAATGAAGAAAGTTGATTTCCAAGCCTGGAATGTCATTTTTTATTATTTCAGAAATAATAAAACTCCAGCATATTCATTCCATTCCCCTGGTTCAGGATTTTGCATTACAGAATTCAAGTTAAGCAAGCAGATTCCCACACATCTTATTTGTCTTCATTTAAGGCAACCCAAATGACTAGAACAAAACAAGATACTGGTCATCATAACTACGGTATCTATTCTATCAGTTGGGAAGAACATGGACAGGTTTAGAAAACCCAACTAGACATACCCTACATGAGACATGGTTACAAGCTAAAGGTAAAGTGCGGACAGGAATGCAATTTTGACGTGCGATAAATCTAGATTCTAAATGTGTTGGACAGTGATATATATGATATACCCAGGAACATATAGGGACGTATCACTTTGACATACACCAGATGTATTCCAATTAAACCAGATATATTAAAAAATGGACAAAACCGACGAGAACAGCTAGAGTTTATGTGATCTCACAGATTATGGAGGGCTGAACTATATTTAATAAATCGAGTTCTCCAAATTCATAAATTATGAATCTTGACAATGAAAACAAACCATTATTCACGTCATATAACATGACCTTAGATTAGTTAAAGCAGACTAATCCGACATCATATTTAAACAACAAATACAGCAAAAATGATTAATGAGCAGAAGATTCAACAAGCACATAAAACAAACGCCGCGAATGCTGACAACAATTAACTAAACATGTTCAGCAATCAACTCAACATAACTAAGCCATCGCACGAAACACATATTACACGCGAAATCTAAGACGAAAAGGGTGATAAATTTACCTTCTCTGGGTAGCGAACTGAGGCAGCGTATCAAGTCGTCGATCCACTCGGGGCTATATTGCGATGCGATTAAAAGGGCTCTGGTCTCTGTTATGCGAACAGAACTTATGTTTAAAAATAACTTTTGGAGACTCTTAAGTTATTCTGAGTTCTTGCTTTTCACTGCTATTTCAGGATTGTTCCTTTAATGTTTTACTCCGTCGAGATCGATGCTTACTCCCCTTTTGCATGCGTAGTTTTGTTGGCTTATATAGCTCCCATTGGGTTCTAATGTTGGTAAGCTTTAAAGGTGATTTGGGTTGCTGATTTTGTAAGATTCTTTTTTGATTTGGTGCGATTTTTGGGTATTCATCTGGTAAGCTTTTGGTTATGGTAAGTTTATATTTTGGTTCTGATTTGTGTAGTGACAATCGGATTTTCAAGCGAGACTTGCGGGTGTTGCTGGGTAAGGGAGGTGTGGCGATTTGGGGGGGTAGGTAAGCTTTTTTAGGTTTTGTTTTGGGTTTGCTGGCTGTGTATGCATGGGTAAGGAAAGGTCGCCGGATTCTCAGGCGAGAATCTCGGCAGGGAAAGGTGCGGCGACTTGGAGTTTCTTAGGTTTAGGTTTCGTCTTTTTTTTTAAGGTTTTTTTAGTGAGGGAGAAGGATGAAGAAAGGTATGGGGTCTGGTGGGCTTTAGGTAAAAATAGGAAATGGACCGCGGGTTGGGGAGTTGGGCTGGGCGAAATTGAAGGGTTTGTGGGCTATTAAATTTAGGTATTAATTTTAATTAGTGGTAAATAAATGGAATTTAAGTTATGATTAAATTATTTAGGTGCTTTATTAGTCTAAGCTTAAGTTTAAATTATTATAAAAATAAAGACGGGCGTGCTATTTAATTAGTGCTTAATATTTTATAATGCAATGCCGTTATTGAAATCTTATTTATTATGCGTATTTTACGATGTTAAATTAAAATTTAATGGGGTTTAAATTGCTTATGACATTGCTTTGGGTATTAATAAATGTAGCTATAATTTTAAGGAATGCTTGATGCGATGCCATTTATTTATTTACGTATTTATTATTATTATTAAAAATTAATAGAATTATGATAGGGCTTAAAATTAATGCGGGCGCGAGGCTCAAAAATGCTTAATGCTCTACGTAATACGCAGTGCCATTATTAAATCGTGTATTAATGTTTTATTGTTGCATTTTATTATTATAACATTGTTAAAAAAAATTGGAAAATTTAATGTAATTTTATAGTTAATGACTGGACGAGAGGATCAAAATTGGGTGTCAACAACCGCTATCTTAACGTAGAAGAAGAAGTCATTCTGGTTGCATTAAGGATTGAAAAGAGTGGATAGTTGAGGATATTGGAAGCCCTAATTTCTTCATAACTGATTTAAATCAAAGTATTATCATAATTAGTTAATTTTCTGCAATTACTTAGTTTTAGTTATTAGATAAAAATACAAACAAATTAACGTTCACCAAATAGAAACTAAAGCTTAGATAATCGGTACTTGATAACCAGTCTCTGAGGACGATATTCGGTCTTACCAGACTATATTACTTGTAACGATACGTACACTTGCGTTAAGCATACAAAAATATCGCCTAACAGTACTGCAGCTGCTCTTGATGTCCTGAAGACAAATGGTTCATATTCCCTTCAGTATACCTCTGATTGACACCTACATATCCTCCATTTTGCTGTTGAGCCATTCCATACCCTTGCACATATCCAGATTGTTGTGGTGTCCCACACTCTTCTAGATATGGTCCCATAAATGCATTTACTTTCTTTTTGCTTTTGAAATCTGCAGGATATCCTATGAGCCTGTAGCATGTGTCCCTAATGTGTCCCTTGTTTTTGTAGTAATCACAATACATCAACTTGTAGCATCCCTCTCTATTGTGCCCCTTTATGTGACAATGATCACAGAAATCATATGTATTGTACTTATTAGATCTGTTGAATGATGCCTTACTTGTTAATGCCATATTGTCTGCAGAATTTCCCAGAGATGTATATCCTCCTAAAATATGTTTTTGGCTCTCATCTTGTGCTATCATAGCGTAGGCTTCGTTTACACTCGGTGTGGGTGACATTAACAAAATGTGACTCCTCGCTTGATTGTATCCACCATTCAACCCCATGAGAAACTCCAGTAGCCTCTGGTTTCCAAGATGTAATATGTATTCTCTCGGATTTAAGCATTCACATGTAGGAGGAGGTATAATCGAGTCTATTTCATCCCATAAATCCTTCATTCTAGAGTAGTATTGAGACACTTGTGTGACTCTCTGATTCAACATTGCTAATTTCTTTTTTTAGTTGATACACTCTAGAGAGATTAATTTTGTCAAATCTCTCATTCAAGTCCTTCCAAACAACATATGCAATAGATCTATATAGAATTCCACTCAACAAATTTTTATCCACATTTCTCATTATCCACGATATAACCAGGGCATTACATCTATCCCACTGTTTTGTGTGATGAGATCCATACGTATCACGCTTTATGGATCCATCAATAAATCCAATCTTATTTTTCGTCATCAATGTCAATTGCATAGCTCTGTTCCACAACGTGTAGTTCTCCATACCTATTAGCTGAATCTCAATCTGAACTGCACTTGCTATATCCGAAGCACTAAAAAATAAAGAATGATTATGATCTAGTACATTCGAGTTAGAGCTCAAACTGTCATCTGGTATTATTGAAGGTGTTACTGTTGTAATCTACATATATCTTTCAATCTATGGATCTGAAAGTACTCGATGTAGCAATCTCAACAGGAAACGAAATCGAAATGCAGATCGATCGAAATCGATCAGAAACAACAACAGATCGATAAACGACAGGTGCAGAAAAGAACAAATACAGAAACTGAAAATCAATACGATCTAAATCGAGATCGATCAAACAAATATAGAAACAGAAAAGCAATTCCAAACCTACGCAAGGTGAATCCCCCAGTTTCTGCCTCTAGCTTTGCAGAATTCTCCTCGATTCGCCTTGCATGACTTTGATACCATGTTAACTTTGTTCAATTCACACTAGTTGAGCATTGCATGTGTATACGGATGAAGAACAATTGAGCAGAGAAGAGAAAGTGCAGAGGAAGAAGAGAAGGACAATGAAATGAATTTGTGGAAGCTTTTCTGTGTGTTTATTCCTTCACAAGGCAACTATTTATACTATAAAGTTTGCACTACATACACTATTACAAACATAACCAAAGTGTGAACTATAACCAGCAATATGAAATATAACCAATCTAATGTATAGTAGTATTAGTGTATAGCTAGTGTATATCTTCAACATATGTTCCAAGAAATGTTCAGGTATAATTCAAACTATGAGAGCTTCAATAACAAGGACTCAGATCACTATTAGTAGCTTATGCTAGTTACTGTGAAATCTCAATTTAACATGTTAATGTTCCAATCAACAGAAGAGCTAGCTATTAATTAATGGGTGAAATTAAACTATGCCTGTTTAAAGTGAGTTACTAAAGGGTGGATTTATGCCCCAAGTTATGGGTTTAATAGAATTTAATAGCTCCTGCCTAATTTTTGTATTTATATTACAATTTTACTTAATATATATAAATTATCTATTCCTGAACTAAGTTATTATCCCATCCTAAAATAATATTTTCAGATATCTAATAAGATCATCAAACCATTTGAGGAATTGACTCAAATCGTAAATATGCTTATGAGGGTACTCTATATTTTATGAATATATCATGAAACCCTTTTAGTTATTGGTATTTATTTTTTCTTTCATTCCTTTGGTGTCCATTTACTATTTATGTTTTTTTTGGTACGTACTGATCCATTTACTCTTTCACTGTCCGGTTGCATGCATTTAAAGTCACTTCTGTCAATGATCGGATTCTGTTAGTCTCAACTTTTTTATGCATTTCTTCTTCGAGATTATCTTGAGGAAGGTCAATTATCATAAAAATATGTATCATCAAAGGATGCGGTGCAATAGATTTAATTAGAAATTTCGAGTTTAAATTTCTGAATATAAAAAAATTCTTGATAGAAAACGCTTCCTTATCAACCATCTACTTCAGAGATCCCTACGAAAATATTTTTCAAATATAAAAATTCAGTATCTTCCTAGATCCTACTCGACGCGAATCGGAATGTAGTCGGGTTTCAATACACGTACCGGACACGGAGTGTGAAACAAAAAAAATCATAAAAATACATAGAAATTAATAGACCTAATTTATTAAGATTCAATACAATAAGAATGATATCTGTACATAGGAGATTCTTAATTGACTTGTAATTATCAATAGAAGTGATTTAGAAAATTTAATCAAAGGAATGTGAAGGACCAGAGCAGCCTATGGAATTTTATTTATTTATTTGTTATTATTATTATTATTATCATTTTTTCCAATAATTAGATGATAAAATCTATACTTTCTTCTCCAAATTATGCGAAATACTAAAAATATTTCAATTCCAAAGATACGAGATATGATCAAGATTTTGTGCTTCTCCAAAATTCTAACTTATTCAGAAGTTTGTTAGAATCTTGTTTTCTTGTAGAAATAGTCAATCAAGAAATTCAAATTGCATCAGTGTTGTTTGTTTAGCTTTTTGTTGTTGTCCTACAAATGTTCCAAACTTCCGATTCTAAATATCGTGTCACGGATTGGCAAAAGTTTCCTAGTAAAAAGCATGTTTAATAATGAAGTCAAGTCTGCTTAATTAAGCCGTATATTATCCAGATCCAGTGAATGGAAAACTCAAAAACCGACAAGTAGAGCATTATCTTTTCTTTTTTTTTTATGTAAATGCAAATATTATAAAAGAACAAACGAAAAGAACAGGGAGCTACAATCAGTCGTTGAGGGTTCTCAATCCTCAACGTAAGCATAAACACGAAATGAAAGAGCGGGGGATGGGGCGTTCACACAAAGGTGACGTTACAGGAGGGGATTAAATCATAAACTCAATCTTGGAAAGTTGAAATACTCTTTTCACTTTTCAAAATTGCTGCTTGGCTTTGTACTTGATACAATTCTTCCTTGAAGTAACTTCTGGCCATCCATCATTACCCGCACAAAGTGGTGTTTGCATGTACACCCTCGGCGTATTCACAATACCCATAGCACTTCTAATCGTATAGGGACCACCAAGAAAAGTGTTGGTTCCCGCAAATGAAGTCGAAAAGTGTGTATTATTGGAAATTGGTGTCCCAAAAGTCTTATGTTGTATTAATACATTATCAATTAATGCATTAGAGTTCCTATGGCTCTCGGTTTTGGCAGTACCGGTTGCCCCCCAAATTGAGTAATGAAGTTCATTAAAACGAGATGACTCTACATTCCCCATGCCAATTAAAAGTGTTGAGTTAATAGGCTTCTTTTGGAGAGAAACCCCTCAGCTTCCGCAGCTTTTGCCTTACCAAGATCCGTTGGAATAGGAGCAATTTCGATTGTAGCACCCATTGAATGAGGCGTGCTATTGTCAAAACCAGTTCCCACCGAAATCAAATTTCGAAGTCGCCTTAAATGAGATGGCTTGTCACTCCCAAGAACCATGGGATTAGAAGCAGCTTCGGTTGGAGAACCTAATGAATGAGGCGTGCCATAGACATCCGCAACAATTGAATGCATCAAATTACTAGACCTCTTTTGGATAAAAAACCCCGGCCGTGAATCGTAGCAAATCCAAGGCCAATTGGAAAAGGAGTTATTGCGGACTCAACAACCAAAGACTGGTGGCCCATGGACTTTACCCAAGACCCATGCCCACCCACCTGACCCGCAATCAACCCGAGACCATCCTTGAGACCCGCTTTCACCTTGGCATCCAAAGTGCCCGCCGGAAAAGCCTCTTTGTACTCAGAAATCAAGGACCTGCGAACCAAGGGTTCAAACCACAAATCATGAACATCAATACGACCCTCCTGCAACCCGGGACCACCCTCCATACCCACTTTTGACTCGGGATCCCTATCAAGATCCTCGATCCCCCCATAGTCAAGTGAGCCTACCGGAACCGCAGCTGCCTTTCCGACTACCAAGCCTGCCGGAAAAGCCACTTTGGACTTAAACACAAAAGAACGATGACCCATGGGTTTCAACCACAACCCCTTATCACCATCACGACCCTCCTGCAACCCGGGACCACCCAACATACCCGCAAATGACCCGGGATATCCGTCAAGACCCGTAAGTCTTCCAGTGTCAAGTTGTCCAACCGGAACACCAGTTGAGGATGCCACCGGAAAGTTGGGAGAAACCAAGAGCTGCGTCCTCAACCCAAGACCACCATCATGACCCTCTTGCACACCAAGATCACCCTCTTGACCTGCTAACAACCCTGTAACACCCGCCAGTCCCGAATACTCCGCAAAATTCAGCGAAGCAAACTGGCCACCGCCGGAAGCTGCCCCCCTCGGAAATGCAAACTTCAAATTCATATCTTGTATCTTGTAATCTTGAACAATCAAAATAATCTCTTTCACTCTTTTGGCTGAAATCTTTGTATTCTTTCTCATGGCTATAAGGAAGATACCTTACTCTATAACAAATCAATTAGAGTGAGCGTGAAATGAACACACAAACTTCAATGTAGGATGGATTAGATCAAAGAACAATCCGTGTAGTATATCAGTTGATGAAAATCATAGAAGAAGGAAGACGTAGAAGAGCAACTAGGAAAAAATGTTGAGAGCATTTTCGCCTAGTGAGAGAAACATCTCTCTAACTCCTCAATTTCTTTACAAGTAGAGCATTATCGTCACTGAATAATTATTGTTTCATATGGATGTGATTAGTGGGAAACATGAAAGTAATTATCTCATTAAAGATTCCTCGTTTGTGTGACAACACACGACAGATGCACTAATCACGGGAACACAACATAAAACCGTCAGTTCAGGATACAAAGTAATTATATTTTTGTGTTTGAAATTTATCAAGGTGAAATAAAGTTAATCCTATTATTTATGATTGAAATAATTGAGGTATCGCACGTCGGAAACGTCGTTTTCACACACGTGAACACGTTGTACCAATTATCGTAAATTTCCTTAGTAAAAGAGATATTTGTACGTAAACAAAATGTTTGAGACATGAAATGATAGACGGTTGTTGGCCAAATGACGATTGTTTCACGTTGGTAAATGAAGGAAGAAGTGTACGACGTGTAAAAGATGAAACGAGTCGAAAATCACCGCGGAGCCGCGAAGGCCCGCGGCACAGCACCGTTGGAGCCGCGGCGCCGAAGCGTCGCAGACCTAATTGTTGGTTTGGTCAATGGAGCCGCGGCGCCTCCCAGGCAGAGCCGCGGCGCGTCGGAGGCAGAATGCTCGACGGGAAGCTAAAAGATTTCTGACTTTTGGGCTGGTTTGGGGCATTGATCTTCATTACTTGACACATGAATTCAGCCATTATTTGGCTGAATGAAACCTCTCAATAAGTTCCATTACATGCCTATTGATTGTCATTAGTTGGCTAGATGAGAGGTCATCTTTCTCACACTATAAATTGAGACTCTTGGCTCAATTGAAGAATGTTATTTTATCTTGGGAGATAAGTTGTCAATCACCGTAAAATGATTTATACGGGGCAATATTGTCTTAAGGACAGAGTGCTAACACTCGACTCAGCAAATTCTTTGTTGTAGTTTACTTTTTGTTCTTGTTCCAGTTTGTAATCTTTATAACCCTTGCTTACTTCTCATTCTCTTGTAATCATCATTTTACTCACAATCTTAAGACAATATTCACTGTAAGTGAGAACAAAGATGACTGGAGGCAAACAATATGTTGCTCAACCTTCCGCCGTTGCTCAAGGCACACCTAGTTCCTTCCCCACTATTGCACAAGGCTCAACCAACGCCTTTGCCACTGCTTAAGGGAATGCTACCATTCCTCCTTTCGCTGGATTCCACCATAAGCGCCCAGAGAAGTTCATGGAACCAATTTCAAGAGATGGTAGCAGAAGATGCTGTTCTTTTTTACTGTTATGGGAATGTCTCATTTTCTAACAGAAGATCCTCCACAAGTTGGAGATGAAACAAACCCTCAGCTAAATGAAACGGTATAGGGGGCCAAGGTATCCATGTCGTTAATGACGTGAAGATGATTCATGATGTATGGAGTCATAGTAACTTCATCTGCAGGAACTATATTTTGAATTTTTTGTCCGGCCCTCTCTACACGGTGTATTCCACCGTTGGCACCGCCAAAGAGTTTTGGGATAAACTGCAGAAAAAATACAATGCACAAGATGTTGGTACTAAGAAGTTCATCGTTGGGAAATTTCTGAAATTTCAAATGGTGGACACCAAACTGTGATGTCCCAAGTCCAGGAATTTCAAATGATTTTACATCACTTGGATTTGGAAGGAATGAAGCCTAACGAGCAATTTTCGGTTGCTCGTTAATTGAAAAGTTATCTCCCTCGTGGAATAAATTTATGAGTTACTTAAAACTCAAGACAAAGGAGATGACCTTTGAGGAACTTATTATCAAACTCCAGATTCAGGAGGATAATAAGAAGATCATGCCAAAGATGAAGCACCCCACTGAGGCTATGAAAAATTTGGCAGAGGTCAAAGGGAACACGAAAAAAAGCAAAAGTTCCAGAAGGATGGTAAGGCCCCAACAACAGAGAAGTTTAAGGGAAACTGCCATCACTGTGGTAAACCTGGTCACATGATCAAGGATTGCCACAAACTCAAGAATGAGAATAAAGAGAAAGTCAAGGGCAAGGCTAAGGCTAACATCGTCGAAGAGAATCTTCTTGATGATATGATAGGAGTTCTCGGCGGTGGTGCTTGAAGCAAACCTCATTGAGAATCCTATACAGTGGTGGATGGACACATGTGCTACCCGTCACATTTGTTCCAATAGAGAAGCCTTCTCCACATATACACCAGTCATGGATAAGAAATTAAGAAGTTGTTCATGGGCAACAACGCTTCATCTGAGGTGATGGGGGTAGTAAAGGTGATCCTGAAGATGACTTCCGAAAATGAGCTTATTCTGAAGTAGGTGATGCATGTCCCGAAAATTAGAAGAAATTTAATTTCAAGACCTTTATTAGTGAATGTTGGTTTTAGCCTAGTGTTTGAGTTCAATAAATTTGTAATCACTAAGAATGTAACTTTTGTAGGAAGAGGCTTCGTCTGTGAAGGCCTCTTCAAAGTTAATGCCTTATCTGTAATGCCTTCTATTAATAAAATTGAGTCTTCTTCTTATTTGCTTGAGTCTTCTAATTTATGGCATCATAGATTAAGACATGTAAACTATCAATCTATCCAAAGGTTGGTAAAGTTGGAGTTGTTGTCGTCTATCTACGTAAACCCTCAATGTAAGTGTAAGGTATGCTTGTAGGCAAAACTTTCAAAGAGTCTCTTTAGATCCGTCTAAAGGGAAACCACTCCTCTAGAACTCATTCACACCGATATATGTGACTTGAAGTTCGCACACACTAGAGAGGTACCCGCACCCGTCCCGCCCAATTGTTATCCCTACCATAATGTCCCTGAATTACTATGTAATATCTAATAGCATAAAAATACAATATTAAACATGACTTACTATAATTAATGCTCAAATGATGATTAAAAGTATTAAAATATGAGACAAATAATAGACAAATATACGAATATTTGGTTGAACATCAAGTATCTTTACATCTTATATGTAGCTTCCATTTTTTCCCAACAATTAATATGAATTTCATTCGCGCACCTAACAATCTCCCTCTCGAACTAACACATGTCGCATCACCCCAGAGCTAAGTTCATATGGTCGATCGATGACTCATCAAACTAAATTCCATATAGCTCGTCGTCAGGCCTTCCGAACTAAGTTTGACATGAATGACTCATCACTTCATGGACTTATCTGTAAATTCACTCTTGTGTCATCCATATCGTCCGAACATTTATGGTCACCAAAGTCCACACGTTAGCTTCTTCTTTTACGTGTGCATCTTAAGCTACCAACAAAATTAGTAAATCGTTCCCCACATTATCACTCTACCATCTATACTAGTCTGTGTTCGTAGGCTCTGATAATAACTGTTAGACTAGATCAGCCCAAAAATACCGTTAACATAGTATGGTAAGTTCACAAAGATTTTCCTAAAAACTTCAATTAATAGTATTCCTATATGCAGGGCCGTCCCTGGGGTGGTCAAGGTGGCGCCGCTGTACAGGGCCCCCGGCCGGCTGTGTCTCCGCCCCAAATTTTTTATTTTTCTTTTATATGTTTCAAATATTAAGATATGTATTAAAAATGTATATAATCTTATCAGTGAGATATGTAGCTTAGCGGTTGAAGGCTTCTTCCAAGAGTTATTCCCTAATGTCGAATCCAATAAGCATCGTAGTAAAGACTTTTTTTTTATAAAACACAAAAAACATAGGGGCCTCCCTCTTTAAACAAATTTAGGCCCAAGTTACAAGTCCTCGGCCCGACTGCCCCCCCTCCCCCCCCCCCTTTTTAAAAACACCACAAATACAATCCAAAAAAATGTTCTCCTATTAATTATTGTAGAAATCTCAACTTCTAAGTAAAGATATTTTTGATAAGTTATTGTTTTGAGAATTATTTTGCTCTAATTCACCATTAATATGGATTGATTGCATCAATGTTTATTCCATTTTGCTTAGGGTTTCAAATTTCTCAAATCTCAATATTATATTTAATGTAGGGTTCTCAATATTACATTAAATTAATTGTGTTTAGCTTTAGATTTTACATTACTTTTATTGGTAATGTATGTAATAGATTACTTATATTTTACATGATTACATTAAATTTGATTTATCTTTTTGTTTCAATAGGAGGATTACAAATAGCTCCTACCCGAAAATATTCGTCTGGACATGAAAAACGTAAAAAAAATGACACGAAAAAGAGTTCATCAAGTATCAAAGAGGGGCATTAGATAGATTTGTCCAAACATTTTTGATTATGAAAGATTGTTTGATGACTTTGCAGCTAAAAATGCAAGGAGATCAATTTTCTATGTCTAATGTAATGATATTTTTTTATAAATCTTTCATGTAATGACATTAAGGTATCTCTTTTGTAGCATTATAATTTATTGTACTGAAATTGAAAATATTGAATCGAATATAGTGTTTACCATACATTTATTTGATGTTTTGATCAATAATTTTTTTAATATTGATTAATTAGTTAATTTTAATTTTTCATGTGAATAAAATGAAGCTCTTTTTATTTCTACTTAGGACCACTTAAGAGTATAAGAACTGCCCAGCCTATATGTCACTTTCTTTTCTTTTTAGCTACGATAATATAAATTTTCTTGACACACCGAAGTCCCAACTATATTAGAAGTGATCACAAGCAGAAAGTAACATTTGAATATATCTAGAAGCTAAGCTAATTAATGGATTTTAAACTAATAAATACAAATTAATGAGATTCCATCAATGACCTTCCTTTTCTCATGATCCACTTAATATTAGGTTAACTGCTTTTCTACATATGCTCCGCGAATTTGTGTTCATGGTCCTTTGAAAGCACACTAATATAGCTAACATCAAACTAAGTCTCAACTATCTGATCAAAGTCACAAAGATACAAATATTAAGCCACCATAAAGGCTCTGAATCTCACACAACAATAAGTTGAGAATGGACTTATATTAATACAATTGATCGATATTAGCACACATGATATGAAACACGTGCTACAATATTTTCTCCTTTTCCAGGTAGCGTATGACTTTATCTCGTAAAGAATAATGTACATATGATATTTAGACACCATTAGTATCTAAATTTGAATTCCTTGATCTATTATATCATTTATTATCTCACATCTGACTCACTATGTAGACTAGGTGAACGTTTTTCACCTTAAGGGTCTTATGTCATATTTATGCGACGTTCATAATTTTAAGTTGATAGCTCTCATATTATTCATTTGATAATTGTTCTTAAAATCCAATCTCATTTCCACTCATCACTAAGATAAGAAGGTGGTTTCCTGTGTGAGAAGGTCAACTTCTTGTCTACCCGACATACTAAAAAAATAAATGTAAATTGAATGCACATAACATTCAACTATTAAATATGTATGTATGTAAATCAACATTATTGATTATCAAAGAACATCATTCTTATGAACATGGGAAAATAAAGAACAAAATAAAGTATCTTAGAATCTACGCAACTCTTGAGACCTAGTATGTCTCACAAATGCATCTCTAGACAAAGGCTTGGTTAATGAATCTACTAACATATCTTTTGTAGACATATACTTCATGTTCACTATATTATGTCTAGTCATGTCTCTCACATAGTTATACTTGATATCTATATGTTTGATTTTGCAATGAAACTTAGGATCTTTGGTAGAAGAAATTGCAGCCTCACTGTCGAAGTAGACTAACACTGGTTTAACATCTTCTATGATATCCAACAAGTGTTTCAAGAACCTTTTCAACCAAATAGCTTCTTGTGCTGCTGATGCGAGAGCCTCGTATTCGGCTTTCATTGTAGACATTGATATACACAATTGTTTCTTACTACTTCATGATATGGCGCTATCACTGAGTAAGAAAATGTATCCTGAGGTAGACTTCCTCTCATCTATATCTCCCCCATGATCGGCATCATTGTATCCAACTAATTGCAGATCTTTGTTGCCTTGGTAACAAAGCGCATAATCAACAGTTCCCTTCAGATATCTCATGATTCTCTTTACTGTTTATCAATGTGCTAAACCTGGTCGGTTTGATAACTACTACCAAGCCAAATGCTTGATAGATATCAGGTCTAGTACACACCATAGCATACATTAGAATTTCGATTGCGCTCCTATAACGAACTCAATTCATTTTTTCTATCTATTAAGGGGTCTCAGGACACATTTGACTACCCAAGACATGACCTTTATTGATAGGAGTTTCAACATGGCTACTATTTTGCATATTGAATCATTCAAGAACCTTTATAATGTAATTTTCTTGGGAGAGATACAATAGTTTCTTTGGACAATCTCTTGAAATCTTAACTCCAAAATATATACAGCTTCACTTATATCTTTCATCTCATATTGGGATTATAACTATGACTTTATCTCAGTTATGAACTCCTTATCATTTCCGGCTATAAGTATGCCATCTACATACATAAAATCACAAACTTGTTTCTTGATCTTTTGATATAAATGTGATGATCTTCATCTATCATGATAAAACAATTAGATATGACAACATTTTGGAAGTGTATATACCATTGCCTTGAAGACTGTTTGAGGTAAATAGACTTCAAAAGTCTACAAACCTTTTGTTCGTGGACCTTTTCAATGAAACATTCAAGTATTCCAAATAAATTTCTTTATCTAATTCTCCATTGAGAAAGATAGTATTTACATCCATTTGATGCAAATCAAGATCTAAGCTTGCAACTATAGCTAGAACAAGACGAACAGAGGTAAACAATACAACAGATGAGAAATTCTCTTCGTAGTCTATTCCTTTCTGCTGTGTATACCCTTTTGCCACTAGTTGAGCCTTACATCTTTCAACTATGCCATCAGCCTTGATCTTAATTTTGAGAACCCATTTTCTCCTATTAGTTTTGCGTCCCTTAGGGAGGTCAACTAGTTCCCAAACTTTGTTGACTCTCATAAACTCCAACTCATCTTTCATTACTTTTTTCCATTTGTCCTTAGAAAGGTATGAGATAGCCTCTTTTATATTTTTAGGCTCGTTTTCATTTTGTAGGAGCATCATAAATAGTTCACCGCCTTCAATGTCAAATCATAGGCGATGAGTCTTTTTATGAGAATCACATCTAGTTTGTGATTCATCATTGTTCCTACTTGGATCAACGTTGCTCCCAGTTATTCGCTTTGGATCACTTGTGTTTTTGGAGGTTGGTGCCATGTATAACTCAACTATTGTCTTTGCAGCCTCAAGTCGTTCCTCCTCAAGCTCAAGATGCTTCCGGACATCTTCCAGAGTTGTGATTCTCACATTAAGAGTTAAGTGCATCTTCATATGATCCCACGAGCTAAGCAAAAAGTGTATTATTGCTTGAATTTGTTGTTTGTCGATCAACACATGACCAACATCTTTTAACTCCCCGATCATATTTGTCATTTACCTCAGATGTGTTTTCATTGAATGCTCTGGCCATTCTTGTATGAGTCAAACTTGATAGTCAAGGATCTTAGCCTTGCAGTAGAACATGTACCAAACTTGTTCTTCAAAGCAATCCAA
The DNA here is from genome assembly GCA_029844215.1 of Przewalskia tangutica. Taxonomy (NCBI): domain Eukaryota; kingdom Viridiplantae; phylum Streptophyta; class Magnoliopsida; order Solanales; family Solanaceae; genus Przewalskia; species Przewalskia tangutica. The sequence continues at coordinate 134,684,089 of CM056719.1, forward strand.
AGCTCCATAGCTCTTTGGTAATCCTTGAACTCCCTTAGGATGTCATCATCCAAGGTGCTGAGCAACATAATGCGAGCAGTGGAGTCCTTTTTCCTCCAAGCATAGTACGCTTCATAGTCACTCTTATGTTGAACCATGTTGTCATTCTCAAGCTCATTCATGACATTATTTATAGCCTCCAGAGCCTCTTGCTCTTCCAGCACATATTGAACTTTCAAGCTCCATGTTTCATAATTATCACCATTGAGTTTCAACCCTTTGTTGAGCTCAACAACAATGTTTTTCAAAGCAGTTGTCATTCTTTAACAAAATAAAAAGAATATAATGAGAATCATTTAAAATAATAAAACGCAAGGTACTATGTTCAATACACATACATATCATGACACTGAGCATTAATTGACTAAGGCAATAAACAAAAATATTAATCATAGAGTCGATAGTTCACTATGTTCCTAATCATCGTCTAAAAATTAAAATATTATGAAACTTGACCTAGTCAATTACTTAGCTAAGCGTGTTAATCATATTTATGGCAACATAATTGTCTATCATGATTTTATAATACCATATGAATTACCAGTTAAACAAATTAACTTTTCATGCTAATAAAATTAAAGTCAAGCATATAAACATTATTACATGTTAAATAAATTTACCTGAAAATATTAATGTCAAATTAATTAACATAGTATACACATTAAACAAATTAACAAACAAGATTAATGTTAAACCAATTAACATATATTTCATGCTAAATTAACATAAAATGTGTTAAACTAATTAACATATTATACATGCTAAAAATATAACACAGGCTTTACCATAATGAGGTTAAACTAATTAACATTAGCACACATTAAAAAAAATTAACATGAAAAATTAATGTTAACCTAATTAACATTTTTTAAGCATGAGAAAAATAAGAAATAAATCTATTGTTAAGCTAATTTTTATTTCATGTATGTTGAACACATCAACAACAGCAAAAAAAATAACGTTAAACAAATTAACATTTTAACCATGTTAAACAAAAACAATGAAATAAATCTAATGTTAAACTAATTAACATTTTAAACTTTCTAAATAAATTAGTAAATAAATCTCATGTTAAATTAATTAACATTTTGAACATGTTAAATAAATTAAAAAATACATCTAATGTTAAACTAATTATTATTTTTTAAGCAATTGGGATAATAAATTAATTTCACTGAAAATATAAATACTAAATTTATATTCTGAAAATTAGGTGCCTTTAGCCCATCTTAAAAATTCTGAAAATATAAATACCAACAGCAACAGTTAAAGCAATAAGCTCCATCTACCATTTTTAAAAATAAAATCTCTTTGATCTTTATTCTTAAATAAAATATTCACTAAAATATTATTTCCAAACCTATGGCTCGATATCGTTGAATGATTACATATAACATATTAACCTAAATTAATTAGATTTAAAATGAGAACTTACGTGTTATTCGTGTAGCGGAAGTGAAAGTTGAACCGCAGTTGAAATTACTAGCCGATGATGGTTGTCACGGTATATGTGAGCAACCTCCTAAATCACAATTTAAACCCTAATTCTTTATTGTAGAGAAGAGAGCAGAAAAATACTGTAAAAGTATTCAATCTTTATTGTACACCCAAGTGTACTTATATAGGATTAAATTAATTACTCTAACGGGTCTTAAGTACCCCCTTATGAATAGACCCAAATTTCCTATACGAACAAACATAAGTGACTTTAATAGTGAATTTGCTATAGTTGAATTACCATTTTAAGATATTTACTCCTCATAATAAAGTGGTAATTAACTTCATCAAACTTATGAGAATTTTTGAATTTCCTGTGGAATTTATTGATCATGTCGTAGACAATTTTATGAAATCTTGGGAATGTTAAAACGATAACTTCAGAAATTCAGGTACCATTTGATATTGATTACTTAATTTGTTTAGGCCATGTTTGGATTGGCTGTGGTCAGAAGTGCTTTGGGCGAGTGTTTACGTCGATTTAATCGCTTTTGGAAGTGATTTATGTTTGGATGCAACAATGCAAAAGTGATTGTTATCAATAAATGATGTTTGAATAGTTTTGATCAAAATTGATTTTGAATGTAGAATTACCAAAATGAACATTTAGTCAATACATATAAATAAAAATTACTAATAAATGGAAGTATGTAAATAAAAATTACAAATAGATAATATTTAAAGTGCAATATAGTATTTAAATATTAGTAGAATATTATTACAATACTAATTTAAAGTGCAAATAGTATTTAAATATTATTACAATACTAATTTAAAGTGCAAATAGTATTTAAATATTATTACAATACTAATTTTGCATGTATTCTATAATTTGATTGCATACTAATTTAAATATTTAAATTTTAAATTAATTGAATATGCTATATGGTTACATTATTAATTAATTTTGTGATAATGAATGTTAAAACTTTTTAAAAAATCATTTCCTCAATCACCTGGGCAGTTATAACACCCTTCAAGTGTTCAGATGTATAGCATATTTGACCAAAGTTTCAATCTGCAATTACACATGAATAAATGTCAACTTTAGTAGTATATTTGATTTATTTTTAATTAAAACAGAACATGAGTAGTATATTTGATTTTTAGTAATTATTTTTAGATATTTAAAGAGAGTAATGAAAGTTGTATATTTATTTATTCATTTTGTTATTAAAATGTCGGCGTCATGGTCACCACCCACCCTGACTATCAAATTCAATATAATTAAACAGAAGAAGTAATTAGAAACTTAGGAAATAATCAAAACGATTGTGACAAAGAGTGGACTCGAAACGAAGAAATTACGTGTGGAGGGGTCATGATACTTAAAGATGGCCATATAAATACTATTAGGACTCAATTGTTATTATCAATGCCATTAACGAAATCGTTGTATAGTCGTTGTTCTGTCTTAAAATTCTTAAACCTAGCATTCCCACTATCGACTTAGTATAAATATAATAGTAGAGCTAAAGTAGTTTATTTACTATATTACTCTGCAATTTCCGGTATTCACTCCGTCCCAATTTATATAACACTTTTATTTTTTATTGACTAATCTTTAAAATTAAATTGAATTAAATCAACTTGATTTTTTAAAATTAAAATTTAATTATTTAAAACTATTTAAAAATATTATAAGTTATAATTATTCTCATATTAATATAACAAAAAATTCAGTTCAACACTCTTGTACAAAACATGAAAGGGAGAATTGTCGAACTTAAACTATGGAATAAATAAAATCAGCAAAGAAGAACAGAGGTAAACTTAAAGACAGTAAGTAATGTTCCCAAAAATGTTCTGTGACATGAACTGGAACATTAACAAAAACGCAGAACTAAAAGCTGAGTTTAAGATGCAGCGGAAATAAATCAAGGACACTCAAGATTGTTTTTCATAAGTTATATAATTGTATATAACTTATAGTGGTCTCATGACCAAAAATTTATTGTATAAAACTTATACAATCTTACAAATCCCTTGAGAATGAATAGTAATCCGTAAAACAAAAAGGGATTAAAAAGAAGTTAAATCCTAACTTCTAAGCCTGAAAAATCTATCTAAAATAGAAGTGAAAAACACCCTATTACAATTGCTTTGAGTTGAAAGAACAAGTGTAGATCTAAGAAAGCAATTCGTAATTTTGAACAAGTGTAATCACAAAAACAGGCTGCTCGATCCAGCTGTGTTTGAGGCAATATTTGAGACGTCTCAGATCTGAATTTTGTTCTGCAAAAACTGGATATCAAAACCTTGGAGTGAACCCTCTATTTATAGTGGAGAGTTCACCCAAGAGGTTCCTTGATTCTCATGAGGGAGCGAGAATAGGTCGAGCCGTTTCTTCACCTTAAAACTCTCACGGATTTGACTTTGTCTTCCGAGAATGCTCCTTCCGTTATGCACTCTCCTGGACTTGGTCTTGTTAAGTATTATCGTGTTTCCCTTAGCTCCTAACCAAGCCAAACATTCACGTGATAAAATCTTCTCGACTTGAATCTGCTCGTGAAGATAGGAAAAAAACTCTTGCCAGAAATGTCCTCCCAGATGTCACGACATTTGGGATGACATTTTCCTGTTTTTACTTAACACCAAAAAGAGACATGTTACGGAAAATGTTAGGACACAGAACCTAACACTAACAATCTCCCCCTTTTTGCCTTTCTTCACAAAACTAAATAGGTTAATGATTTTATCACAGACAAATATCTCAACCTTCATCCTGAAACATTTATAAAGCACAATATATACACTATGTGCCAGTAAGTTACTCGAATCAGAGTATGATGCAAAATGCGAGTATACATCTAAAAGATTAATGCACTGAAACCATCAATATACACATAAACAGTATAGAATAAATAGTAATATATAAACAGAATTAAAATGTCTCAAACTGTCAAGTCAAATAACTACAGTCCATAACTAAAAGTATTCAACAACTGCTACTTAGCAGCCTAAACACAGCAACACAACCTCAGAGCTATTTCATTTCCAGATGTCTTCTGGTTTCATCTCCCCCTGCATCAAGATCCCCTCTGGTTCGAGCATTCAGCTTTGTCGATTTCTCGACTGGACCCATCTCCCCCTTTTTGGGAAGAAAGCAAAAATAGGTAACGTTCCCTAGCTTCCACCAGGGCTACTCGTACCTGGTCCACTCCTGCGATCTGGTCATTGAGCTTTGCAATCTCTTGCACCAGCCAAGCAGTTGTCAAGGACGACTGTGAGATATTCTGAGAGATCGGGACATTTCTGGTAACACTAGCACTTTCAGCTGTATTCGTCCATGAAAGATCAATGACTCTGCTCTTGCTCTTCAGGATCGTCTGATTAACGACATATACTTCAGGTTCTTTCCAGAGCAGATCCTGCTTAGGGGCTTGGAATCCCTGTGAGGTTAGTACCTTAAAGATCAATGAGGGAAAGGGAAGGATGATACCTGTGTCCTTTTCTGCCATATTTACAATCTGTTGAAAGATTGTTTTTCCTATATCAACACTTAAACCTTTTCCTATTTTGTATAGGAACAATGCTTGTTCAATTGTTACAATTGATTTGTTCAAAGAACACAACCAATTGTGTATCATTAACTTGTGCAAAACAGCAAATAAGGCAGTAAGTCTGGATGTTGGACACCTTGAAATCCATTTCTTCACAACTCCACCGGTGAGGTATGAAATCACTTCATCCCTATCATTTATCACTTCCCGTTCTGCCCTCTCATCATCATTCACTCTATTCAAACATTGGTTAATTGTAGTCGGTGTGAAGTCATAAAATTTGTTATAGAGAAACATTTTCCCAAAGTGTTTTGACTTGGGTTTCTCTATTTTACTTGTTAGATTTGCATAAAATAACTTCACCACCTTTTCTTCATAAGGACATTTGTTATTTACCGAGTCTAGTAGATTTCTTGAAGTGAAGAAATCCACCAGACCGTGGCTACTACAAGACACAATGTCCAACACCTTCTCGGTTCGAATGGCTCTACCGTTGAACCAAGACCAATGTTTTGAGTGATTGGCTGTTAAAAACTTGGGAGAGAAAGGGTTTACCTCAGACGCAGATTCAGAGCTACTGCTTGTGAGACCTCGGATACTGGAATCTGAAGATGATTCAGAAGATGTCATAACATTTTCTGTGACATCTTGAGGGGTTGATGATGATTTTGTTTCCCCTGAAGTATGACCAGATTTCTTGAAATAGAACTTCTTCAGAGGGGTGTCGTCTGGAATCTCATCTTCCTCACTGGATTCTGGCAGATTTGTGAAGGAAGGTGAAGCAGGAGATTCAGGTTGGGACTCACCCGAAAGGGTCTTCTCTGAGTCAGCAGAACTGGAGCTTGAAGAGGGAGGAGTCGCTGACTTCTTCCTTTTAGTGAAGGATTCACCACTGCCAAAGGCCTTCTCAAAGTTTCGGACCGATCTGCGAGTGGGAAAAGTTGCTTGATTTGTCCTTTTTGGGAGGACGGAAACATCCGGGGTTTCCTCTAAGTTGATAGGATTGTTTGTCTCCCCTGGATAGGCGATTTCCAGAGGTTCTTGGAAGTCACTTATCGCCAAATCTGTGCACAATGGTGGACTTGTGCTCATTGGGGAGTGTTCTGGGACTGGTGGTGACATTTTCGGTGACATGGGTGAGACATCCATTGGAGAGAAAGGGGAAGAAGAGAATGTGAAGTTAGGGTTTTCGGAGGTTACGGGAATGGGAGAGGTTTGTGAGGGAGATGTGTTGTGCGAGGGGTTCATTGTGGGTAATGAGCTAAAATTTTGTTCCCGCCCTTTTTTTTTTTTTTTTTTTTTTTGTTGTTGTTTCTTGGAGGAATTTTCTTTGGAAGTGAGAATTAGTATTTTAGTGAATGGGTATTTATACACTTGGCAAAAACTATCTACATAAGTGTTTAAATTCTATACAAAGACTAGTTCCTAAGGTTTAGAGGTTGTTTCAAAATAGACATCAAAAACCAACTCAACATTAATCAACACACGTCTTTTGAAAAAATCTGGAAATCTGAGTGTTATCATAAATGTTTTAGCACATTTTGTGTAACACGGGAGTCATTTTCTCATAGGAACAACAGTTTCGGCAACAAGACACTTTATAGAGTTTTGTCTCTACGTTAGTGGAACAATGTATATTGAGTCCAAATAGATAAGATCTTGTGTCTATCATAATATAAAGTATGTTGATACTCCTATAGAATAGGAACGGTATCACTTTTGTGGGCTTTGCCCAACATTTTACAATTGCCGAGGAATTTAAGGCTTTGCCTTATTTTTTGATACTCCCTTTTTATGATTTTTATATCATCGCAGAGAACGGTATCATTTTTTTTTTTTAAAAAGGTGTTCCTTTGAGAAGTCATGACCCGTTAGAGACACAAAACAACTTTAACATTTACCGAAAAGATACAGTTCCAGATTTTACACTGGCTGAATGTTACCACAAATGTCAGGGACATTTCCGATAACACACCCCAGCAGTGTTAATTTTTATATTGAACAGAGACCGAGAGAGTTTTTCAATTTTGAAAACCTCTCATGATCTAAAGCTTTTGTAAAAATATCAGCTAGTTGATGAGAAGTGTCAACATAATCGATTCTAACTAGCTGTTTTTCAACCAAGTCTCGAAGAAAGTGATGTCTTATATCTATATGTTTTGTACGAGAGTGCTGAACCGGATTTTTAGATATATTGATGGCACTCATATTATCACAGTACAAAACTAAGATATTTTTTGAAACGCCATAATCGTCTAACATGTGTCTTAGCCATATTAATTGAGAGCAACAACTCCCATTGCTACATATTGATTCGGTTGAGAGTGAGACACAATTTTGTTTACGACTGTACCAGGAAACTAAGTTATTGCCAAGGTAAAAACATCCTCCACTAGTACTTTTTCTATCTTCCACATCCCCAGCCCAATCCGCGTCACTATATCCTATTAGATTAGGATTAGTGTCTTTGGAATACCAAATTCCCAACTCACATGTGCCGGCAACATATCTTATGACACGTTTGACAGCATTTAAGTGGGAAATTTTAGGGCATGCTTGGAATCGTGCACACACACAAAACACTAAACATAAGATCCGACGACTCGCGGTGAGATACAAAAGACTACCTATCATAGATCCGTATAAAGTTGGGTCAACATTCTCCCAACATCATCTTTGGATATAGTCTGGGTTGATCCCATCGGAGTCTTCATGTGTTTGGCGTTCTCCAATCCAAACTTTTTAACCAGGTTCTTGGCATATTTGCTTTGTGAAATGAAGATACCCTCCTCATTCTGTTTTATCTGCAAGCCTAAGAAAAAGGTTAGTTCCCCAATCATGCTCATTTCGAATGTTGAGGACATAGCTTCGACAAAAGTCTTAAGATGAGACATTGAAGTCGAACCAAAAACTATGTCATCTACATAGATTTGAGCAATAACCATATCTGATCCATGGTGTTTTATAAATAAAGTACAATCAGCTACACCACGTTGGAAGCCAAATTCAAGAAGAAATTGAGTTAAACGACCATACCATGCACGTGGAGCTTGTTTTAGTCCATACAAGGCCTTTTTTAACCTGTATACATGTTGTGGATGGTGAGGATCTTCAAATCCTTTGGGTTGTTCAACATATACCTCCTTATCAATATATTCGTTCAAAAAGGCACCTTTCACATCCATTTGGTGAAGAGTTATCTTTAAACAACAAGCTATGACAAGTAATAATCTAATTGATTCAATTCTAGCTACTGGAGCAAAGGTTTCATCATAGTCGATACCTTTGACTTGAGAGTATCCTTGAGCCACTAGTCTAGCTTTATTTCTAATAATAGTTCCAGATTCGCGATTTATTCTTAAAGATCCATTTAGTTCCTATTACATTAGTCTCATCAGTATGGAACTAGATCCCAAACCTCATTTCGTGAACTGTTTCTAGTTCTTCTTGCATGGCTTGTATCCACCAACTGTCTTTTAGTGCTTCATTAATGTTTTTAGGTTCCAAAGTAGAAACATAGCAAGATTGACTTACCTTGTGATGTATGGTGGACATACACGCATACTTCACCATGTCTCGGTAATTTTTTGGCTCTTTTCTCCTTGTTTTTATTCCTTCGAATACTTCTCCTATTACATTGATTAGGATGGTTTCTTCGATTACGGATGAGGATCCTGCGCATTGAATCACGAAGTTGATTTGAATCCTCACCGATCCTGCAGGTGTTCTCATCTTGATTCTGAGTGTTCTGCAGATGTTGTGACATTTGGTGTAACATCTGCATTTTCGTGGTCCGCCTCTCCTGTATTATTACGACAAAGATCTGCATCGGTGTATTTCTGCATAACTGCATTATCATCAAAAACAATGTTAATGCATTCTTGTACTGATTTGGTTCAAGATTGTACACTCTAAGCATGACTATTTTGAGAATAGCCTATGAAAATTCCCTTATCACTCTTAGAGTCAAACTTTGCTCGATTATCTCTATCGTTTAGAACATAGCATACACACCCAAAAACATGAAAGTAACGTAGATTTGGTTTCTTTCCATTCAAGATCTCATAGGGTGTCATTTTTGTTCCTGGTCTAAGATAGACTCTATTAGAGATGTGACTTGCAGTGTTTAAGGCTTCTGCCCAAAAACGTTTTGACAGTTTTTTAGAACTTAGCATGACTCTAGCCATTTCTTGTAGGGTTCTATTCTTCCTCTCTGCTACACCATTTTGTTGGGGTTTTGGGAGCAGAAAAATTCATGGAAAATTCCTTTTTTCTCACAAAATGTAGAAAATTGATTATTTTCAAACTCCTTTCCATGATCAGATCTTATCCGAAAAATAGAGGAATGATATAGATTTCTAATTTTAGAGTACAATATTCTAAACATGTCAAACGTTTGAGACTTTTCTTTCAAAAAGAATATCCAAGAGTATCTTGAAAAGTCATCTACAATCACAAAGGAGTACCTCATGCCTCCTAGGCTATCTACCTCGATTGGACCCATAAGATCCATATGTAAAAGTTGAAAGCAATGAGACGTACCTGAGAAATGTCCATCAATCGAACAACTTTGTAGGGACACGGGTTTGCTTACCTTTGAGACAATCTTCACACACCACGGTTTCACTCATAGGACTTAGTTTAGGAATGCCTTTACCGCCTCATAAGATATCAATTTTCTAAGGTTGCGATAATTGACATGTCCTAGTTTTTGATGCCACAATGTTGTGTCATCAGTCCTAACACTATTACATACCTTATGTTTTCCGACAAGATAACAATTATCACTTGTTCTTGTACCTGTCATTATGCATTTGTTAGTTTCATTGATCATCGATACGCGTGTTTATTGAATCTTACCTCTAAGTTGTCATCACACGGTTGGCTTATACTAATTAGGTTAGCCATCGACCATCAACGCAAGACATTATTCAGTCTTGGAATTCCAGGACATTATGATTCCTCTTCCTATTATCTTACTCTTTCCACCTCCTCCATATGTAACATTTCCTCCATTTAGAGCTTCGTAGTTCTTTAGATCTTTTGTTCTCGCTATACGGCGAACAGCCATCACAAAGTACCACGCCCGAGATATTGGTCCCAGATGCGGTTATGGCTACATTACAACTTGTTTTCTTGATGGGAACCCAAACCTTTTTGTTACCTTACGATTTTTGTAGATAGAGTGAGTCTTCAGAGTGTCTCAAGTTCTTGACGATTCGGAAGACCTTTTCTTTACGAGTTTTAGTAACTTAAAGCAAAAGGTTTTAAATGTCCAGATTTATTACAATAATTGCACACATAGTTGCTACCCTTCTTACGGTTCATTTCCCATTTTAACAAACAAGTTGGAGCATAATGTATTGATAGGATTCTTGTAGCCCAAACCAAGACATTGAGGTTGATTAATACTAAGGATTTCATCTAATTTGGAGGTGCACGTGTTAAGCTTTTGAAGGTTGCTTGGCGGATCCAACTTTGCACTTATCTTCCGAATTCAAGATCTTTTTGGTAAGAGTCACTTCGATCGGGTAATGGTACTTATCAAATCTGCATTCTCACGAGTTAGAGTTTTCACCTTTGATTCAAGTTGATTAGATTCAATGATTAAGTCCTTGCAAAGGGCTTGCAATTCCTTAATCATATCATCCTTAGAGTCTTCGAGTCTTAGGATTAGAATCATTTTGAAATAAAACCACGAAGCAATCGACATCGAAGAATTAAAAACTCATACTGTCATTGCTTGTATCTGCAGATGTTACGGTGATGTTCGGAAATGTCATGACATTTAGTGTATCACGATCACTAAACCTTCATCATCCGACAGAGAATGTTCAAAAAGCGATGTGGCGTTGCTTGTGACTCTATTTCGTATTCTCTTCCCTTCACCTTCATCATCACTTAGGAAATCCATAGACTTTTGCCAACCTTTCTTAGAGTGTTTGCACACTCGTTGGCATAATGGCCCATCCCGAGCGAGCATGACATTGAATCTTTGTCGCTCGCAGGATCGAACTGGATCGGTCCGTAATTTATCCTCCTAAGTTGATTTCCTTTTTGTGCGGTGGGAAAATTCTTGGTAATTCGTGGATTGAGTCCTTGGTTTTGGTGCTCTTTAGACTTAGATTTATTCTTATCTTCGTTGAATATTCTTAACATTGTATTGAACCTACGAGTAAGAAGAGCAACGCGTTGACACCATCCCCAATTTCTTCAAGTGTTTCATCCTCTTCATCGACTTCCGTCTCTAAGGATTTTGCTTGAAGCGGCAACATCCTTGCCTTTGTATAAAGACCTTTGATTTTCCATGTTCATCTCATATGTTTGAGAATGCTCATTAAAGTATGTAGGTCCATTGTGGCAAGGTTATGTGCTTCTTCAATCGCACAAATCTTAATGTTGAACTTTTCAGGAAGAGATCGAAGGGCTTTTTCAACAAGTTGATTGTTGGTCAATGGAGAACCAAGAACTTGACATTCATTAGAGATATCAATCAACTTTTCAAAATAGGTTTTAATATCCTCCGATTCCTCCATCCTTAAACGTTCATACTTACTCATGAGCATGCGAAGCTTCGTTCGTTGAACACTTGAGCTACCTTCACAATGAGTTTGTAAAGTATCCCAAGCATCCTTGGCAGTAGAGCAATTTTGGATGAGTTTGAACATATAAAGATCAACCCATCCGAAAATAGCATTTAGTGCCTTTTCGTTGAAGCCTGCACTATTAGTTTCTTCAAAAGTCCATTCGGCCTCAGGCTTGACCAAAATGTCGTCTTCCTCGTCCGGTGGAAGCATAGGAACAGTGTATCCATTAGTAATAGATCTCCATGCTCTAACATCAATGGATTTGATGTGAGAACGTAGGCGAATCTTCCAATAAGGATAGTTTGATCCATCTAAAATAGGAAGTCTACCAATATTTGGATTAGCCGGATCCATAGTTAAGTAAAAGGACCTTAGCACTTATTATGTCAAGTGTCGGCTCTGATACCAATTGAAAGGGAGAATTGTCGAACTTAAACTATGGAATAAATAAAATCAGCAAAGAAGAACAGAGGTAAACTTAAAGACAGTAAGTAATGTTCCCAAAAATGTTCTGTGACATGAACTGGAACATTAACAAAAACGCAGAACTAAAAGCTGAGTTTAAGATGCAGCGGAAATAAATCAAGGACACTCAAGATTGTTTTTCATAAGTTATATAATTGTATATAACTTATAGTGGTCTCATGACCAAAAATTTATTGTATAAAACTTATACAATCTTACAAATCCCTTGAGAATGAATAGTAATCCGTAAAACAAAAAGGGATTAAAAAGAAGTTAAATCCTAACTTCTAAGCCTGAAAAATCTATCTAAAATAGAAGTGAAAAACACCCTATTACAATTGCTTTGAGTTGAAAGAACAAGTATAGATCTAAGAAAGCAATTCGTAATTTTGAACAAGTGTAATCACAAAAACAGGCTGCTCGATCCAGCTGTGTTTGAGGCAATATTTGAGACGTCGGATCTGAATTTTGTTCGCAAAAATCGGATATCAAAACCTTGGAGTGAACCCTCTATTTATAGTGGAGAGTTCACCCAAGAGGTTCCTTGATTCTCGGTGGAGGTTGAGCAGAATAGGGCTGGTTGGAGCTGTTCTTCAGCCTTAAAACTCTCACCAGATTTGACTTTGTCTTCCTGAGAATGCTCCTTCCGTTATGCACTCTCCCTTGGACTTGGTCTTGTTAAGTATTATCGTGTTTCCCTTAGCTCCTAACCAAGCCAAACATTCACGTGATAAAATCTTCTCACTTAATCGCTCGTGAAGATAGGAAAAAACTCTTGCGAAATGTCCTCCTGCATGTCACGACATTTGGGATGACATTTTCCTGTTTTTACTTAACACCAAAAAGAGACATGTTACGGAAAATGTTAGGACACAGAACCTAACACTAACAATCTCCCCCTTTTTGCCTTTCTTCACAAAACTAAATAGGTTAATGATTTTATCACAGACAAATATCTCAACCTTCATCCTGAAACATTTATAAAGCACAATATATACACTATGTGCCAGTAAGTTACTCGAATCAGAGTATGATGCAAAATGCGAGTATACATCTAAAAGATTAATGCATGAAACCATCAATATACACATAAATGATAGAATAAATAGTAATATATAAAGAATTAAAATGTCTCAAATCACAAGTCAAATAACTACTGATCCATAACTAAAAGTATTCAACAACTACTTTAGCGGCTAAACACAAAGAACACAACCTCAGAGCTATTTCATTTCCCGATGTCTTCTGGTTTCATCTCCCCCTGCATCAAGATCCCCTCTGGTTCGAGCATTCACTTTGCTTTCTCCCGACTGCACCCATCTCCCTTTTGGGAAGAAAGCAAAAATAGGTAACGTTCAGCTTCCACTGGGCTACTGCACCGGTCCACTCGCGATCTGGTCATTGAGCTTTGCAATCTCTTGCACCAGCAAGCGATTGTCAGACGATCGTGAGATGTTACCGAGACGCGGGACATTTCCGTAACACTAGCACTTTCACCGTATTCGTCCCATGAAAGATCAATGACTCGCTCTTGCTCTTCGTGATCGTCGATTAACGACATATACTTGAGTTCTTTCCGCAGCAGATCCCGCCAGGCTTGGAATCCCTGAGAGGTTAGTACCTTAAAGATCAATGAGGGAAAGGGAAGGATGATACCTGTGTCCTTTTCTGCCATATTTACAATCTGTTGAAAGATTGTTTTTCCTATATCAACACTTAAACCTTTTCCTATTTTGTATAGGAACAATGCTTGTTCAATTGTTACAATTGATTTGTTCAAAGAACACAACCAATTGTGTATCATTAACTTGTGCAAACAAAGAAATAAGCGAGAAGTCCGGATGTTGGACACCTTGAAATCCATTTCTTCACAACTCCATGCGAGGTATGAAATCACTTCATCCCTATCATTTATCACTTCCCGCTCGCCTCTCATCATCATTCACTCTATTCAAACATTGGTTAATTGTAGTCGGTGTGAAGTCATAAAATTTGTTATAGAAACATTTTCCCAAAGTGTTTTGACTTGGGTTTCTATTTTACTTGTTAGATTTGCATAAAATAACTTCACCACCTTTTCTTCATAAGGACATTTGTTATTTACCGAGTCTAGTAGATTTCTTGAAGTGAAGAAATCCACCAGACCGTGGCTACTACAAGACACAATGTCCAACACCTTCTCGGTTCGAATGGCTCTACCGTTGAACCAAGACCAATGTTTTGAGTGATTGGCTGTTAAAAACTTGGGAGAGAAAGGGTTTACCTCAGACGCAGATTCAGAGCTACTGCTTGTGAGACCTCGGATACTGGAATCTGAAGATGATTCAGAAGATGTCATAACATTTTCTGTGACATCTTGAGGGGTTGATGATGATTTTGTTTCCCCTGAAGTATGACCAGATTTCTTGAAATAGAACTTCTTCAGAGGGGTGTCGTCTGGAATCTCATCTTCCTCACTGGATTCTGGCAGATTTGTGAAGGAAGGTGAAGCAGGAGATTCAGGTTGGGACTCACCCGAAAGGGTCTTCTCTGAGTCAGCAGAACTGGAGCTTGAAGAGGGAGGAGTCGCTGACTTCTTCCTTTTGGTGAAGGATTCACCACTGCCAAAGGCCTTCTCAAAGTTTCGGACCGACCGCGAGTGGGAAAAGTTGCTTGATTTGTCCTTTTTGGGAGGACTAAAACATCCGGGTTTCTAAGTTGATAGGATTGTTTGTCTCCCGGATAGGCGATTTCAGAGGTTCTTGAAGTCACTTATCGCTAATCTGTGCACAATGCGACTTGTGCTCATCGGGAGTGTTCGACCGTGGTGACATTTTCGGTGACATGGGTGAGACATCCATCGAGAGAAAGGTGAAGAAGAGAATGTGAAGTTAGGGTTTTCGGAGGTTACGGGAATGGGAGAGGTTTGTGAGGGAGATGTGTTGTGCGAGGGGTTCATTGTGGGTAATGAGCTAAAATTTTGTTCCCGCCCCTTTTTTTTTTTTTTTTTTTTTTGTTGTTGTTGTTTCTTGGAGGAATTTTCTTTGGAAGTGAGAATTAGTATTTTAGTGAATGGGTATTTATACACTTGGCAAAAACTATCTACATAAGTGTTTAAATTCTATACAAAGACTAGTTCCTAAGGTTTAGAGGTTGTTTCAAAATAGACATCAAAAACCAACTCAACATTAATCAACACACGTCTTTTGAAAAAATCTGGAAATCTGAGTGTTATCATAAATGTTTTAGCACATTTTGTGTAACACGGGAGTCATTTTCTCATAGGAACAATGGCTTTAGAACAAGACACTTTATAGAGTTTTGTCTCTACGTTAGTGGAACAATGTATATTGAGTCCAAATAGATAAGATCTTGTGTCTATCATAATATAAAGTATGTTGATACTCCTATAGAATAGGAACGGTATCACTTTTGTGGGCTTTGCCCAACATTTTACAATTGCCGAGGAATTTAAGGCTTTGCCTTATTTTTTGATACTCCCTTTTTATGATTTTTATATCATCGCAGAGAACGGTATCATTTTTTTTTTTTAAAAAGGTGTTCCTTTGAGAAGTCATGACCCGTTAGAGACACAAAACAACTTTAACATTTACCGAAAAGATACAGTTCCAGATTTTACACTGGCTGAATGTTACCACAAATGTCAGGGACATTTCCGATAACACACCCCAGCAGTGTTAATTTTTATATTGAACAGAGACCGAGAGAGTTTTTCAATTTTGAAAACCTCTCATGATCTAAAGCTTTTGTAAAAATATCAGCTAGTTGATGAGAAGTGTCAACATAATCGATTCTAACTAGTCGCTTTTTCAACCAAGTCTCGAAGAAAGTGATGTCTTATATCTATATGTTTTGTACGAGAGTGCTGAACCGGATTTTTAGATATATTGATGGCACTCATATTATCACAGTACAAAACTAAGATATTTTTTGAAACGCCATAATCGTCTAACATGTGTCTTAGCCATATTAATTGAGAGCAACAACTCCCCGCTGCTACATATTCAGATTCAGCAGTTGAGAGTGAGACACAATTTTGTTTACGACTGTACCAGGAAACTAAGTTATTGCCAAGGTAAAAACATCCTCCACTAGTACTTTTTCTATCTTCCACATCCTCACTTCAATCCAAGGCCACTATATCCTATTAGATTAGGATTAGTGTCTTCGAATACCAAATTCTAACTCACACGTGTCGCAACATATCTTATGACACGCTTGACAAAGATTTAAGTGGGAAATTTTAGGGCATGCTTGGAATCGTGCACACACACAAACACTAAACATAAGATCTGGACGACTCGCGGTGAGATACAAAAGACTACCTATCATAGATCTGTATAAAGTTGGAGAATGTTATAGTCTGGGTTGATCCCATCAGAGTCTTCATGTGTTTGGCGTTCTCCAATCCAAACTTTTTAACCAGGTTCTTGGCATATTTGCTTTGTGAAATGAAGATACCCTCCTCATTCTGTTTTATCTGCAAGCCTAAGAAAAAGGTTAGTTCCCCAATCATGCTCATTTCGAATGTTGAGGACATAGCCCGACAAAAGTCTTAAGATGAGACATTGAAGTCGAACCAAAAACTATGTCATCTACATAGATTTGAGCAATAACCATATCTGATCCATGGTGTTTTATAAATAAAGTACAATCAGCTACACCACGTTGGAAGCCAAATTCAAGAAGAAATTGAGTTAAACGACCATACCATGCACGTGGAGCTTGTTTTAGTCCATACAAGGCCTTTTTTAACCTGTATACATGTTGTGGATGGTGAGGATCTTCAAATCCTTTGGGTTGTTCAACATATACCTCCTTATCAATATATTCGTTCAAAAAGGCACCTTTCACATCCATTTGGTGAAGAGTTATCTTTAAACAACAAGCTATGACAAGTAATAATCTAATTGATTCAATTCTAGCTACTGGAGCAAAGGTTTCATCATAGTCGATACCTTTGACTTGAGAGTATCCTTGAGCCACTAGTCTAGCTTTATTTCTAATAATAGTTCCAGATTCGTCAGATTTATTCTTAAAGATCCATTTAGTTCCTATTACATTAGTCTCATCAGGGCGAGGAACTAGATCCCAAACCTCATTTCTGGTGAACTGTTCTAGTTCTTCTTGCATGGCTTGTATCCACCAACTGTCTTTTAGTGCTTCATTAATGTTTTTAGGTTCCAAAGTAGAAACATAGCAAGATTGACTTACCTTGTGATGTATGGTGGACATACACGCATACTTCACCATGTCTCGATAATTTTTGGCTCTTTTCTCCTTGTTTTTATTCCTTCAATACTTCTCCTATTAATGCTCGGTGGGATGGTTTCTTCGATTACGGATGAGGATCCTGCGTCGAATCACGGTTCGATTTAATCCTCATCGATCCTCGCAGTTGTTCTCATCTTCTACATGTTCTGCACGCAGATGTTGTGACATTTGGTGTAACATCTGCATTTTACGTGGTCCGCCTCTCCGTATTGTTACGACAAAGATTCGCATCGGTGTATTTCTGCATAACTGCATTATCATCAAAAACAATGTTAATGATTCTTGTACTGATTTGGTTCAAGATTTTACACTCGGTAAGCATGACTATTTTGAGAATAGCCTATGAAAATTCCCTTATCACTCTTAGAGTCAAACTTTGCTCGATTATCTCTATCGTTTAGAACATAGCATACACACCCAAAAACATGAAAGTAACGTAGATTTGGTTTCTTTCCATTCAAGATCTCATAGGGTGTCATTTTTGTTCCTGGTCTAAGATAGACTCTATTAGAGATGTGACTTGCAGTGTTTAAGGCTTCTGCCCAAAAACGTTTTGACAGTTTTTTAGAACTTAGCATGACTCTAGCCATTTCTTGTAGGGTTCTATTCTTCCTCTCTTCTACACCATTTTGTTGGGGGGTTTTGGGAGCAGAAAATTCATGGAAAATTCCTTTTTTCTCACAAAATGTAGAAAATTGATTATTTTCAAACTCCTTTCCATGATCAGATCTTATCCGAAAAATAGAGGAATGATATAGATTTCTAATTCTAGAGTACAATATTCTAAACATGTCAAACGTTTGAGACTTTTCTTTCAAAAAGAATATCCAAGAGTATCTTGAAAAGTCATCTACAATCACAAAGGAGTACCTCATGCCTCCTAGGCTATCTACCTCGATTGGACCCATAAGATCCATATGTAAAAGTTGAAAGCAATGAGACGTACCTGAGAAATGTCCATCAATCTGAACAACTTTGTGAGGGACACGGGTTTGCTTACCTTTGAGACAATCTTCACACACCACGGTTTCACTCATAGGACTTAGTTTAGGAATGCCTTTTACCGCCTCATAAGATATCAATTTTCTAAGGTTGCGATAATTGACATGTCCTAGTTTTTGATGCCACAATGTTGTGTCATCAGTCCTAACACTATTACATACCTTATGTTTTCCGACAAGATAACAATTATCACTTGTTCTTGCACTGCCATTATGCATTTGTTAGTTTCATCACCACCGCATACGCATGTTTATTGAATCTTACCTCTAAGTTGTCATCACACGCTTGGCTTATACTAATTAGGTTAGCCATCGACCATCAACGCAAGACATTATTCATCTTTGGAATTCGGTGGACATTAATTCCTCTTCCTATTATCTTACTCTTTCCACCTCCTCCATATGTAACATTTCCTCCATTTAGAGCTCAGAGTTCTTTAGACGATCTTTTGTTCTGTCATATATGGAATAAATGCATCACAAAGTACCACGCTCAGAGATATTGGTCCTTAGTGCGGTTATGGCTACATTACAACTTGTTTTCTTGATGGGAACCCAAACCTTTTTTGTTACCTTACGATTTTTGTAGATAGAGGAGTCTCAGAGTGTCATTCAAGTTCTTGACAAAGATTCGGAAGACCTTTTCTTTACGAGTTTTAGTAACTTAAAGCAAAAGGTTTTAAATGTCCAGATTTATTACAATAATTGCACACATAGTTGCTACCCTTCTTACGGTTCATTTCCCCATTTTTAACAAACAAGTTGGAGCATAATGTATTGATAGGATTCTTGTAGCCCAAACCAGTACATTGAGGTTGATTAATACTAAGGATTTCATCTAATTTGGAGGTGCCTGTGTTAAGCTTTTTGAAGGTTGCTTCGGCCAGATCCAACTTTGCACTTATCTTTCCGAATTCAAGATCTTTTTTGGTAAGAGTCACTTCCAGTCGGGTAATGGTACTTATCAAATCTGCATTCTCACGAGTTAGAGTTTTCACCTTTGATTCAAGTTGATTAGATTCAATGATTAAGTCCTTGCAAAGGGCTTGCAATTCCTTAATCATATCATCCAGAGTCTTCGAGTCTTAGGATTAGAATCATTTTTGAAATAAAACCACGAAGCAATTGACATCCAAGAATTAAAAACTCATACCGTCATTGCCACAGATTCTGCAGATGTTACGGTGATGTTCGGAAATGTCATGACATTTAGTGTATCACGATACTAAACCTTCATCATCTGACAGAGAATGTTCAAAAACAGTGGCCAGCATTGCTTGTGACTCTATTTCTGTATTCTCTTCCCCTTCACCTTCATCATCACTTAGGGAAATCCATAGACTTTTGCCAACCTTTCTTAGAGTGTTTGCACACTCGTTGGCATAATAACGTTCATCGAGCGTGCATGACATTGAATCTTTGTCAAGGCTGGGATCGAACCTGGATCGGTCAGAATTTATCCTCCTAAGTTGATTTCCTTTTTGTGCGGTGGGAAAATTCTTGGTAATTCGTGGATTGAGTCCTTGGTTTTGGTGCTCTTTAGACTTAGATTTATTCTTATCTTCGTTGAATATTCTTAACATTGTATTGAACCTACGAGTAAGAAGAGCAACGTTGACACCATCCCCAATTTCTTCAAGTGTTTCATCCTCTTCATTGACTTCCGTCTCTAAGGATTTTGCTTGAAGGGCAACATCCTTGCCTTTGTATAAAGACCTTTGATTTTCCATGTTCATCTCATATGTTTTGAGAATGCTCATTAAAGTATGTAGGTCCATTGTGGCAAGGTTATGTGCTTCTTCAATCGCACAAATCTTAATGTTGAACTTTTCGAAGAGATCGGGCTTTTTCAACATGTTGTTTGTTGGTAAATGTATAACCAAGAACTTGAAATTCATTAGAGTTATCAATCAACTTTTCAAAATAGGTTTTAATATCCTCCGATTCCTCCATCCTTAAACGCTCATACTTACTCGTGAGCACGCGAAGCTTGTTCGTCGAACACTTGAGCTACCTTCACAATGAGTTTGTAAAGTATCCCAAGCATCCTTGGCAGTAGATCAATTTTGGATGAGTTTGAACATATAAAGATCAACCCATCCGAAAATAGCATTTAGTGCCTTTTCGTTGAAGCCTGCACTATTAGTTTCTTCAAAAGTCCATTCGCCTCGAGCTTGACCAAAATGTCGTCTTCCTCAGGTGGAAGCATAGAACGATGTATCCATTAGTAATAGATCTCCATGCTCTAACATCAATGGATTTGATGTGAGAACGTAGGCGAATCTTCCAATAAGGATAGTTTGATCCATCTAAAATAGGAAGTCTACCAATATTTGGATTAGCCGGATCCATAGTTAAGTAAAAGGACCTTAGCACTTATTATGTCAAGTGTCGGCTCTGATACCAATTGAAAGGAATTGTCGAACTTAAACTATGGAATAAATAATTTCAGCAAAGAAGAACAGAGGTAAACTTAAAGACAGTAAGAAATGTTCCCAAAAATGTTACGTGATACGAATCGAACATTAACAAAAACGCAGAACTAAAAGCCGAGTTTAAGATGCAATGAAATAAATCAAGGACACCCAAGATTGTTTTTCATAAGTTATATAATTGTATATAACTTATAGTGGTCTCATGACCAAAAATTTATTGTATAAAACTTATACAATCTTACAAATCCCTTGAGAATGAATAGTAATCCGTAAAACAAAAAGGGATTAAAAAGAAGTTAAATCCTAACTTCTAAGCCTGAAAAATCTATCTAAAATAGAAGTGAAAAACACCCTATTACAATTGCTTTGAGTTGAAAGAACAAGTGTAGATCTAAGAAAGCAATTCGTAATTTTGAACAAGTGTACTCACAAAACAGTCGCTCGATCCAAAGTGTTTGAGGCAATATTTGAGACGTCTCAGATCTGAATTTTGTTCTGCAAAAACTGGATATCAAAACCTTGGAGTGAACCCTCTATTTATAGTGGAGAGTTCACCCAAGAGGTTCCTTGATTCTCGGTGGAGGTTGAGCAGAATAGGGCTGGTTGGAGCTGTTCTTCAGCCTTAAAACTCTCACCAGATTTGACTTTGTCTTCCTGAGAATGCTCCTTCCGTTATGCACTCTCCCTTGGACTTGGTCTTGTTAAGTATTATCGTGTTTCCCTTAGCTCCTAACCAAGCCAAACATTCACGTGATAAAATCTTCTCAGCTTCAGAATCTGCTCGTGAAGATAGGAAAAAAACTCTTGCCAGAAATGTCCTCCCAGATGTCACGACATTTGGGATGACATTTTCCTGTTTTTACTTAACACCAAAAAGAGACATGTTACGGAAAATGTTAGGACACAGAACCTAACACTAACAAAACATATAGATATTAGGCATCATTTTCTAAGAGATTTGGTTGAAAAACAGCTAGTCCACATTCCCTTTACTCGCCATTAAAAAATCATATTACTTGTCCACATTCCCTTTACTCGCCATTAAAAAATCATAAATAATTTTTTTTTTTTATTATATCTTTATCTTTCTCCAATAAATTGACACTTTAATTAATGTTGATTATTTTAAAAAACACTTAATGAAAATATTTAATTAATTCTATATGAATTTTGTAAATTTAAAAGTAATTTGAGATAAATATTTTAAATTTTAATAATGTGGACAAATAATATATACCGAACGGAGGGAGTAGGCGCCTCATATTCTCCTTCGAAAATACTTTAAATTTTGCAGTTAGCTTGCTTTGATCACAAGTTAACAAGCAAATTGAACTTATAAAAGTTAGAAATGATCATATTTGTTATAAGGTGCAAGTAGTACCCATAAAATGAGAGAAAATCGGTAGAGATGAATTAGTCATGTCTTCCGTCGATCTCTGGACACTATAAAAAATGAGTTTTTCTGATAAAATAATACTGACGAACGTTGTTGGTCGAGTACGTATTTTATTAAGATGACCGACAGAGCCTATCGGAAAACAACGATTTTTCCTCTAAAAGACTTGTTGGGTCCAGTGGATTATACTATGGATTAATTAAAATCAAACAAAGAAACAAATACAACAAAGATGTCAAACAAAGGTCGAATGTCAGCAAAAATATCGTCTGACACAAGTGGCGACACTAAGATAAAACTTAAGAAAAACCTTTGTAAGAGTTTAAAATGCAGCGGAATAAAATAAAGAACACAAAAGTTTAATTTTCATAGGTTATATATTAATATAACCCATGATGGTCAATGACCAAAGGTATTGTATATATTTATATACAATTGAAATATTCCTTCTTTACAATGTTACAAGAAGATATAAAAGGAATAAAAAATTAAGTCGCAGATGACTTATGTCTGAAAAATCTATCTAAAATAGAAGTGATCAACACCTTATTATAATTGCTTCAATGAAAAACAAATCTAGAAGCTAGGCAACACTTGTAATGTCGTACAGAATATCGTCACAAATACAGGCAACACTTGTTGATCCAGTTTTCGATCTTAAAATCTGGAGAGCTCTCTCGATCTTTTCTCTTCTAATTTTCTGGATATCGAATCCTTGAAGTGACCTCTCTATTTATAGTAGAGAGTTCCTTTAAAAGACTCCTCGATCAGTTGTGTAGGTTGAGCAGAATGTGGAGCACATGAGCAGTAGCTTGAGGCTGAAAAATCTCCAACAGCGTGGATTGTTTCTTCCACGTCTTGCTCCTAAAATTATGCACTTCTTGGACTTGGTTTTCATCGATCCTGATCTGTTTGAAGACTCCTTGCTAAGTCAATTTGCCACGTTTAAAAAGATCGCAGTTTCCTGAAAAAATCGCCTAGTGTTTGAGTTCAATAAATTTGTAATCACTAAGAATGTAACTTTTGTAGGAAGAGGCTTCGTCTGTGAAGGCCTCTTCAAAGTTAATGTCTTATATGTAATGCCTTCTATTAATAAAATTGAGTCTTCTTCTTATTTGTTTGAGTCGTCTAATTTATGGCATCATAGATTAAGACATGTAAACTATCAATCTATCCAAAGGTTGGTAAAGTTGGAGTTGGAGTTGTTGTCGTCTATCTACGTAAACCCCCAATGTAAGTGTAAGGTATGCTTGTAGGCAAAACTTTCAAAGAGTCCCTTTAGATCCGTCTAAAGGGAAACCACTCCTCTAGAACTCATTCACACCGATATATGTGACTTGAAGTTCGCACACACTAGAGAGGTACCCGCACCCGTCCCGCCCAATTGTTATCCCTACCATAATGTCCCTGAATTACTATGTAATATCTAATAGCATAAAAATACAATATTAAACATGACTTACTATAATTAATGCTCAAATGATGATTAAAAGTATTAAAATATGAGACAAATAATAGACAAATATACGAATATTTGGTTGAACATCAAGTATCTTTACATCTTATATGTAGCTTCCATTTTTTCCCAACAATTAATATGAATTTCATTTGCGCACCTAACAATCTCCCTCTCGAACTAACACATGTCGCATCACCCCAGAGCTAAGTTCATATGGTCGATCGATGACTCATCAAACTAAATTCCATATGACTCGTCGTCAGGCCTCCCGAACTAAGTTTGACATGAATGACTCATCACTTCATGGACTTATCTGTAAATTCACTCTTGTGTCATCCATATCGTCCGAACATTTATGGTCACCAAAGTCCACACGTTAGCTTCTTCTTTTACGTGTGCATCTTAAGCTACCAACAAAATTAGTAAATCGTTCCCCACGTTATCACTCTACCATCTATACTAGTCTGTGTTCGTAGGCTCTGATAATAACTGTTAGGCTAGATCAGCCCAAAAATACCGTTAACATAGTATGGTACTGTTCACAAAGCTTTTCCCAAAAACTCCAATTAATAGTATTCCTATATACGCAGGCCGTCCTCAAGGTGGCCACAAGACAGTGCCTGGCCACGTGCCTCCGCCCCAAATTTTTTATTTTTCTTTTATATGTTTCAAATATTAAGATATGTATTAAAATGTATCTAATCTTATCAGTGAGATATGTAGCTTAGCGGTTGAAGGCTTCTTCCAAGAGTTATTCCCTAATGTCGAATCCAATGAGCATCGCAGTAAAGACTTTTTTTTTTATAAAACACAAAAAACATGGGGGCCTCCCTCTTTAAACAAATTTAGGCCCAAATTACAAGTCCTCGGCCCGACTGCCCCCCTCCGGCCCTCTTCCTTTTTAAAAACACCACAAATACAATCCAAAAAAATGTTCTCCTATTAATTATTGTAGAAATCTCAACTTCTAAGTAAAGATATTTTTGGTAAGTTATTGTTTTGAGAATTATTTTGCTCTAATTCACCATTAATATGGATTGATTGCATCAATGTTTATTCCATTTTGCTTAGGGTTTCAAATTTCTCAAATCTCAATATTATATTTAATGTAGGGTTCTCAATAATACATTAAATTAATTGTGTTTAGCTTTAGATTTTACATTACTTTTATTGGTAATGTATGTAATAGATTACTTATATTTTACATGATTACATTAAATTTGATTTATCTTTTTGTTTCAATAGGAGAATTACAAATAGCTCCTACCTGAAAATATTCGTCTGGACATGAAAAACGTAAAAAAAAAAAGACACGAAAAAGAGTTCTTCAAGTATCAAAGAGGGGCATTAGATAGATTTGTCCAAACATTCTTGATTATGAAAGATTGCTTGATGACTTTGCAGCTAAAAATGCAAGGAGATCAATTTTCTATGTCTAATGTAATGATAGTTTTTTTATAAATCTTTCATGTAATGACATTAATGTATCTCTTTCGTAGCATTATAATTTATTGTACTGAAATTGAAAATATTGAATCGAATATAGTGTTTACTATACATTTATTTGATGTTTTGATCAATAATTTTTTTAATATTGATTAATTAGTTAATTTTAATTTTTCATGTGAATAAAATGAACCTCTTTTTATTTCTCGCACCGGACCCTTAAGAGTATAAGAACGGCCCTGCCTATGTGTCACTTTCTTTTCTTTTTAGCTACGATAATATAAATTTTCTTGACACACCGAAGTCCCAACTATATTAGAAGTGATCACAAATCAGAAAGTAACATTTGAATATATCTAGAAGCTAAGCTAATTAATGGATTTTGAACTAATAAATACAAATTAATGAGATTCCATCAATGACCTTCCTTTTCTCATGATCCACTTAATATTAGGTTAACTGCTTTTCTACATATGCTCCGCGAATTTGTGTTCATGGTCCTTTGAAAGCACATTAATATAGCTAACATCAAACTAAGTCTCAAGTATCTGATCAAAGTCACAAAGATACAAATGTTAAGCCACCATAAAGGCTCTGAATCTCACACAACAATAAGTTGAGAATGGACTTATATTAATACAATTGATCGATATTAGCACACATGATATGAAACACGTGCTACAATATTTTCTCCTTTTCCAGGTAGCGTATAACTTTATCTCGTAAAGAATAATGTACATATGATATTTAGACACCATTAGTAACTAAATTTGAATTCCTTGATCTATTATATCATTTATTAGCTCACATCTGACTCACTATGTAGACTAGGTGGACGTTTTTCACCTTAACGATCTTATGTCATATTTATGCGACGTTCCTAATTTTAAGTTGATAGCTCTCATATTATTCATTTGATAATTTTTCTTAAAATCCAATCTCATTTCCACTCATCACTAAGATAAGGAGGTGGTTCCTGTGTGAGAAGGTCAACTTCTTGTCTACCCGACATACTAAAAAATAAATGTAAATTGAATGCACATAACATTCAACTATTAAATATGTATGTATGTAAATCAACATTATTGATTATCAAAGAACATCATTCTTATGAACATGGAAAAATAAAGAACAAAATAAAGTATCTTAGAATCTACGCAAGTCTTGAGACCTAGTGTGTCTCACAAATGCATCTCTAGACAAAGGCTTGGTTAATGAATCTACTAACATATCTTTTGTAGACATATACTTCATGTTCACTATATTATGTCTAATCATGTCTCTCGCATAGTTATACTTGATATCTATGTGTTTGATTTTGCAATGAAACTTAGGATCTTTGGTAGAAGAAATTGCAGCCTCACTGTCGAAGTAGACTAACACCGGTTTAACATCATCTATGATATCCAACAAGTGTTTCAAGAACCTTTTCAACCAAATAGCTTCTTGTGATGCTGATGCGAGAGCCTCGTATTCGGCTTTCATTGTAGACATTGATATACACAATTGTTTCTTACTACTCCATGATATGGCGCTATCACTGAGTAAGAAAATGTATCCTGAGGTAGACTTCCTCTCGTCTATATCTCCCCTATGATCGGCATCACTGTATCCAACTAATTGCAGATCTTTGTTGCCTTGGTAACAAAGCGCATAATCAACAGTTCCCTTCAGATATCTCATGATTCTCTTTACTGCTTACCAATGTGCTAAACCTGGTCGGTTTTATAACTACTACCAAGCCAAATGCTTGATAGATATCAGGTCTAGTACACACCATAACATACATTAGACTTTCGATTGCGCTCCTATAACGAACTCAATTCATTTTTTCTATCTCTTAAGGGGTCTCAGGACATATTTGACTACCCAAGACATGACCTTGATTGATAGGAGTTTCAACATGACTACTATTTTGCATATTGAATCGTTCAAGAACCTTTATAATGTAATTTTCTTGGGAGAGATACAATAGTTTCTTTGGACAATCTCTTGAAATCTTAACTCCAAAATATATACAGCTTCACCTATATCTTTCATCTCAAATTGGGATTATAACTATGACTTTATCTCAGTTATGAACTCCTTATCATTTCCATCATTTCCAGCTATAAGTATGTCATCTACATACATAAAATCACAAACTTGTTTCTTGATCTTTCGGTATAAATGTGATGATCTTCATCTATCATGATAAAACAATTAGATATGACAACATTTTGAAAGTGTATATACCATTGCCTTGAAGACTGTTTGAGGATATAAATAAACTTCAAAAGTCTACAAACCTTTTGTTCGTGGACCTTTTCAATGAAACATTCAAGTATTCCATATAAATTTCTTTATCTAATTCTCCATTGAGAAAGATAGTATTTACATCCATTTGAGGCAAATCAAGATCTAAGCTGCAACTATATCTAGAACAAGACGAACATATGAGAAATTCTCTTCGTAGTCTATTCCTTTCTGTTGTGTATACCCTTTTGCCACTAGTTGAGCCTTACATCTTTCAACTATGCCATCAGCCTTGATCTTAATTTTGAGAACCCATTTTCTCCCATTAGTTTTGCGTCCCTTAGGGAGGTCAACTAGTTCCCAAACTTTGTTGACTCTCATAAACTCCAACTCATCTTTCATTACTTTTGTCCATTTGTCCTTAGAAGGGTATGAGATAGCCTCTTTTATATTTTTAGGCTCGTTTTCATTTTGTAGGAGCATCATAAATAGTTCACCGCCTTCAATGTCAAATCACTAAAATATTATTTTCACAGTTCTAGATTCACAGAGAAAATCAGAACAATAACATAATATATTTTTCGACCAGAAAACCAAACCTATGGCTCTGATATCGGTGAATGATTACATATAACATACTAACCTAAACTAATTAGATTGACGTACACCATAAAATGAGAACTTACGTGTTATTCGTGTAGCGGAAGTGAAAGTTGAACCGCAGTTGAAATTACTAGCCGATGATGGTTGTCACGGTATATGTGAGCAACCTCCTAAATCACAATTTAAACCCTAATTCTTTATTGTAGAGAAGAGAGCAGAAAAATACAGCAAAAGTATTCAATCTTTATTGTACACCCAAGTGTACTTATATAGGATTAAACTAATTACTCTAACGGGTCTTAAGTACCCCTTATGAATAGACCCAAATTTCCTATACAAACAAACATAAGTGACTTTAATAGTGAATTTGCTATAGTTGAATTACCATTTTAAGATATTTACTCCTCATAATAAAGTGGTAATTAACTTCATCAAACTTATGAGAATTTTTGAATTTCCTGTGGAATTTATTGATCATGTCGTAGACAATTTTATGAAATCTTGGGAATGTTAAAACGATAACTTCAGAAATTCAGGTACCATTTGATATTGATTACTTAATTTGTTTAGGCCATGTTTGGATTGGCGGTGGGCAGAAGTGCTTTTGGGCAGAAGTGCTTCTGACAGAAGTGATTTTGTCATAAGTGCTTTTGACAGAAGTGATTTATGTTTGGATGCAACAATGTAAAAGTGATTGTTATCAATAAATGATGTTTGAATATGTTTGATCAAAATTGATTTTGAATGTAGAATTACCAAAATGAACATTTAGTCAATACATATAAATAAAAATTACTAATAAATGGAAGTATGTAAATAAAAATTACAAATAGATAATATTTAAAGTGCAATATAGTATTTAAATATTAGTAGAATATTATTACAATACTAATTTAAAGTACAAATAGTATTTAAATATTATTACAATACTAATTTTGCATGTATTCTATAATTTGATTGCATACTAATTTAAATATTTAAATTTTAAATTAATGAATATGCTATATGATTACATTATTAATTAATTTTGTGATAATGAATGTTAAAACTTTTTAAAAAATCATTTCCTCAATCACCTGGGCAGTTATAACACCCTTCAAGTGTTCAGATGTATAGCATATTTTACCAAAGTTCCAATCTGCAATTACACATGAATAAATGTTAACTTTAGTAGTATATTTGATTTATTTTTAATTAAAACAGAACATGAGTAGTATATTTGATTTTTAATAATTATTTTTAGATATTTAAAGAGAGTAATGAAAGTTGTATATTTGTTTATTCATTTTGTTATTAAAATGTCGGAGTAATGGTCACCACCCACCCTGACTATCAAAATCATTATTCAATAAAATTAAACAGAAGAAGTAATTAGAAACTTAGGAAATAATCAAAACGATTGTGACAAAGAGTGGACTCGAAACGAAGAAATTACGTGTGGAGGGGTCATGATACTTAAAGATGGCCATATAAATACTATTAGGACTCAATTGTTATTATCAATGCCATTAACGAAATCGTTGTATAGTCGTTGGTCTGTCTTAAAATTCTTAAACCTAGCATTCCCACTATCGACTTAGTATAAATATAATAGTAGAGCTAAAGTAGTTTATTTACTATATTACTCTGCAATTTCCGGTATTCACTCCGTCCCAATTTATATAACACTTTTATTTTTTATTGACTAATCTTTAAAGTTAAATTGAATTAAATCAACTTGATTTTTTAAAATTAAAATTTAATTATATTATAAGTTATAATTATTCTCATATTAATATAACAAAAAATTCAGTTCAACACTCTTGTACAAAACATATAGATATTAGGCATCATTTTCTAAGAGATTTGGTTGAAAAACAGCTAGTCCACATTCCCTTTACTCGCCATTAAAAAATCATATTACTTGTCCACATTCCCTTTACTCGCCATTAAAAAATCATAAATAATTTTTTTTTTTATTATATCTTTATCTTTCTCCAATAAATTGACACTTTAATTAATATTGATTATTTTAAAAAACACTTAATGAAAATATTTAATTAATTCTATATGAATTTTGTAAATTTAAAAGTAATTTGAGATAAATATTTTAAATTTTAATAATGTGGACAAATAATATATACCGAACGGAGGGAGTAGGCGCCTCATATTCTCCTTCGAAAATACTTTAAATTTTGCAGTTAGCTTGCTTTGATCACAAGTTAACAAGCAAATTGAACTTATAAAAGTTAGAAATGATCATATTTGTTATAAGGTGCAAGTAGTACCCATAAAATGAGAGAAAATCGGTAGAGATGAATTAGTCATGTCTTCCGTCGATCTCTGGACACTATAAAAAATGAGTTTTTCTGATAAAATAATACTGACGAACGTTGTTGGTCGAGTACGTATTTTATTAAGATGACCGACAGAGCCTATCGGAAAACAACGATTTTTCCTCTAAAAGACTTGTTGGGTCAAACAGCAAAACAGTCACAAACAGTATGCTGAAATAATGTCGAATGTCAGCAAAAATATCGTCTGACACAAGTGGTGACACTAAGATAAAACTTAAGAAAAACCTTTGTAAGAGTTTAAAATGCAGCGGAATAAAATAAAGAACACAAAAGTTTAATTTTCATATGTTATATATTAATATAACCCATGATGGTCAATGACCAAAGGTATTGTATATATTTATATACAATTGAAATATTCCTTCTTTACAATGTTACAAGAAGATACAAAAGAAATAAAAAATTAAGTCGCAGATGACTTATGCCTGAAAAATCTATCTAAAATAGAAGTGATCAACACCTTATTATAATTGCTTCAATGAAAAACAAATCTAGAATCTAGGCAACACTTGTAATGTCGTACAGAATATCGTCACAAATACAGGCAACACTTGTTGATCCAGTTTTCGATCTTAAAATCTGGAGAGCTCTCTCGATCTTTTCTCTTCTAATTTTCTGGATATCGAATCCTTGAAGTGACCTCTCTATTTATAATAGAGAGTTCCTTTAAAAGACTCCTCGATCAGTTGTGTAGGTTGAGCAGAATGTGGAGCACATGAGCAAAGAGTCGAGGTGAAAAATCTCCAACAGCGTGGATTGTTTCTTCCACGTCTTGCTCCTAAAATTATGCACTTCTTGGACTTGGTTTTCATCGATCCTGATCTGCTTGAAGACTCCTTGCTAAGTCAATTTGCCACGTTTAAAAAGATCGCAGTTTCCTGAAAAAACCGCCCGTGAAGATAGGCAATATTGTTACCAGAATGTCAAGACATTTGTTCCGACATTTTCTATTTTGGACTTAGTACGAAAAATGATATGTTAGGGAAAATGTCATGACACAGAACCTGACATTAACATTCTCCCCTTTTTTGTCTTTCTTCACAAAACCTAATTGATGGTATATAAAAGCAAAACATATACAATATGCACATTGGCCTTACACTAAGGCTGTTAAACCATTTTTACAACCCAAAATATAATCAACCATTGTCTTTAAATCTCCAAAGCTAAACCATTTAAAACAAACTTCATCCAGCAGCATCTCACAGCATCTCAGCAGCAGCTCAGTAATACATCATCACATCAGTCTCTTTGGAGATTGATCAAGTAGTAGATTCCAACCTCTTTCTACTTGAGTCGACACACCCATCGCTTATATCCCCTACACCAGCACGGGGCTATGGCAGATGCGCTTTGCTTGTCTCAGCTTCCTCTTTCTCCTCTGTCTCCCCCTCCTTGGCAGCATCTGTCTCCCCCTGTATCTCAGAATTCTCTCCCCCTTTTTGGGAAGAAAGCAATGACATAAAATGATCCCTTGCTTGAATCAGAGCCAGCCTCACATTTCCATGTCAAACAGCTGTTCATTGATTTTTGCAATTTGTCTCACAATCCAATCAGTTGTCATCGGAGACTGTCCTGAATTAGTGTTGTCAAAAATATTGGGAACATTTTTGTCAACATTTTCTCTGCTACTGATTACCAGTTTCCAAGGGAGGTCAATTATTTTGATCGTGTTTTTCAGTACTGTTTTATTCACAATGTACACCTCAGGTTCTTTTCTAATCATATCTTTATTTGGTGGTTTGAATTCTTGAGATGTAAGCACTTTAAATATCAGGGAGGGGAAAGGTAAGATTTGGTTTGAGTCTTTTTCAGCTAAATTTACAATTTGTTGGAAGATTGTCTTTCCTAGATTGACTCGAAGACCCTTACCTAACTTAAAGAGAAGAATTTCTTGCTTTATGGTTACAATTGACTCATTCATTGAAGGAAGCCAATTATATATAACAATTTTGTGTAAGACAGCAAACAATGCGGTAAGCTCTGACGCTGGACATCTTGAAACCCATTTTGTCAATACACCTCCAGTGATATAGCATATCACTTCATCCCTGTCATTTATAACATCCCTCTCTTCTTTCTCCTTTAATCCATCGCTCAAACCCATACATTGATTTATTATGGCAGGTGTGAAGTTGTAAAACTTGTTATAGAGATAAATTTTGCCAAATTTCTTCGACTTGTTTTTCACCATTTTAGTCTCTAGGTTTGCATAGAACAACCTCACAGTATCTTCCGAATATGGACATTTGTTATTCACAAAGCCTAGTAGATTTCTTTCGGTGAAGAAATCCATTAGGCCATATTCACTACAAGATGCAATGTCCATTACTTTTTCAGTTCTTATTGTTCTATTCTTGTACCATGACCCATTTCTTGGGTCAGAAACTTGTCTGAGAAAGGATTTACCTCATTTTCTGATTCTGTTGCATATTTGCTCGATGAGGTTGGGGAACTTGACTCTTTAGTCACAAGTTGGGATGTCACAGGAGATGTTGTGACATTTTTGGCAACATTTGGTGTGTCTTCTAACGGTTCTTCAATCACTAGTTTTTGCACTACCTTTCTGGGGCAAAACCTCTTCAATGGCGTATCATCTGGGATTTCCTTCTCTTCACTCGAATCCACAATATTAAGAACAAAGAGATTTGAGTATGATGGTGACGCCGAGCTTCACGTAGTTCGACCGATGAAGTCCTCTCAAAGATCATCGTCGGTGACGATTGAGGTCTGACTCACTCCAATCATTGCTCGATACGGCAGATGTAGTGGTATCGAACTTTGGTCGTTTTGTAGCTGATTAAGCACTGCCGAAATCTCTTTCAAAATTTTGAGTAGACCTCCGAGTGGGAAACTTGGATGTGCTTTCTCTTTTCGGTAACACAGTGACATCTGGAGTACTTTCCAGATCAATAGGGTTGTTGGTGTCTCCTGGGTAGCGGTGTCGTGGTTCTCAAACTCACTCAACACAATGTCTTTGCAGATATTAGGGCTTGTGCTCACGGGAGTGCTTTCAGAAATGTTTGGTGACATTGGTTTGACATAGGTGATATATCCATGGGTGAAAAGGGTGAAGAAGATGAAGGAGGATTTAGGTTTGTGTTTTTGAGAATTTGGGAAAGTGGAGTGTATTGGGTGCTTTGAGACTTATCAATTGATTCCATCAGTTTTCTTATATAAACCGAAATGATGGTTTCCCCCTAAAATATTTTGTTTTTGTTTTTGTTTTTGGACGGAAAAAAACTTGGACTAGAAAAAAAATAACAAATGAAGATACATTTATACACTTGACAAAATATTTTTGTTCCTTGAATTTAGGAATTTGAATTCTATTCCAATACTTATTCCTAAATTTTAGAAATAAAATGATAGACATCATGATTTTACACTTATCAACAAAAGTATTTTTTACAAAAAATAGCGGCACATTTACAGGGAAAAAATAACTGAATTTTCAAAAATCGCCATATTAATCGCATCCCAAAAATATCATAATCTGAGAATGTCATCAGTAATGTTGGCAACATTTTGGACAACACAAGTATCATTATTTCTTAAGAACACATTTCTATCGGCAACAAATCAAGACACGTTTTTGTACATGATTTTGTGAGTTTAATCTTCAGACCAATGTAACATTTTCCCATTGAGTCCTAAATCTAATCACAAAAAATACATACAAAATAATTTTCGTGCCAAAAATTCAAAAATACTTATTTAGTATTCTCATAATACCTTTTGATTAAGCACTTTGATACTCCTATAGAATAGCTCTCACGGGCTTTGCCCAAAGTTTTTTTTTCAGTTGCCGAGACTTGAACAAAGGCATTGCCTTATTTTTTATACTCCTTTTTTATAATAATATCATCGCAGAGAACGGTATCACATAAAAACTCTGTTCTTACTTAAAAAGATGCATGTGTGAACATAAATCAGCCATTACGAAATACTGAAAATCAGATTCTGATATTACAAGGGTAAATATCACCTGAAATATTAGTGACATTTCGCATTTACATTCGCCAACAAAGGTTTAATTTAGACAGAACAGAGACCAAGAGAGCTTTTCAAATTGGAAAATATCTCATGATCTAAAGCTTTTGTAAAAATATCAGCTAGTTGATGAAGTGTGTCAACATAATCAATTCGCACTAGCTATTTTTCAACCAAATCTCTTAGAAAATGATGCCTAATATCTATATGTTTTGTACGAGAGTGCTGAACTGGATTTTTTTTGAAATATTAATTGCACTCATGTTATCACAATACAAAATCAAGATATTATTTGAAAAATCATAGTCGTCTAACATGTGTCTTAACCATATTAATTGAGAACAACAACTCCCAGCTGCTACAAATTCAGATTCAGCAGTTGAGAGTGAGACACGGTTTTGTTTGTGACTATACTAAGAAACCAAATTATTTCCAAGGTAAAAACATCCTCCACTAGTACTCTTTCCGTCTTCCACATCACCAGCCCAATCCGAGTCACTATATCCTATTAGATTAGGATTATGTCTTTGGAATACCAAATTCCCAACTCACATGTGTCGGCGACATACCTGATGACACGTTTAACGACATTTAAGTGTGAGATTTTGGGACAGGCTTGGAATCGAGCATACACACACACACTAAACATTATATCAGGATGACTCGCGGTGAGATACAAGAGACTACCTATCATAGAACGATACAAAGTTGGGTCGACATTTTCCCCAACATCATCTTTGCATATAGTCTGAGTTGATCTCATTGGAGTCTTCATATGTTTAGCATTCTCCAATCCAAACCTCTTGAGCAAATTCTTGGCATACTTGCTTTGGGAGATGAAGATTCCCTCCTCATTTTGCTTTATCTGCAAGTCTAAGAAAATGGTTAATTCCCCCATCATGCTCATCTCAAATGTTGAGGACATAGCTTCGATAAAAGTCTTAAGGTGGGACTGTGAGGTCGAACCAAAAACTATGTCATCTACATAGATTTGAGCAATAATCATATCTACTCCATGGTGTTTAATAAACAATTTACAATCAGCTACACCACGTTTGAAACTAAATTCAAGAAGAAATTGAGTTAAACGACCATACCATGCATGTAGAGCTTGTTTTAATCAATACAAGGCCTTTTTCAGCTTGTATACAAATTGTGGATGGTGGGGATCTTCGAATCCTTTAGGTTATTCAATGTACACTTCCTTATCAATATATCCATTCAAGAAAGTACCTTTTACGTCCATTTGATGGAGACTGATCTTTAAACAACAAGCTATGACAAGCAACAATCTAATTGACTCAATTCTAGCAACAGGGGCGAAGGTTTCCTCATAGTCAATCTCTTCCACTTGAGAGTATACTTAAGCAACTAGTCTAGCCTTATTTCTCACAACAGTTCCAGATTCATCTGATTTGTTTTTGAAGATCCATTTAGTTCCAATAACATTAGTGTTGTTGGGGCAAGGAACTAAATCCTAAATTTCATTTCTAGTGAACTGTTCTAATTCTGCTTGCATAGCTTGTATCCACCAACTATCCTTTAGTGCTTCATTGACATTCTTAGGTTCCAAAGTAGATATATAATAAGAAAGACTTACCTTAGGATATATGGTAGACATACACACATATCTCATCATGTCTTGGTAATTCAGTGGTTATTTCCTTCTCGTTCTCATTCCTTCATGCACTTCTCCTATTACTTTGCCAGTGGGATAGTTCTTCCTAATCCCAGATGAGGGATCCCGACGTACTGGGTCGTGAATTTCAGCCTCTGTTTTCTCATCCGAAACTTCAGTGTTCAATGGTTCTGCTTCAGGTGTTGCTTCAGATGTCGTGCAATTTGGGGCAACATCTGAATTTCTTGTATCATGTGCTTCTTCCACAGTAGTTATAACATTGTTATCAGAATTGTTTCCTGTAAGATCAGCATAATCATAAAAAACAATGTTAACCGACTCTTGTATGGTTTTGATTTGAAGATTATACACTCGGTAAGCATGGTTATTTTGGGAATAGCCTACAAAAATTCCTTTATCACTTTTGGAGTCAAACTTAGCTAGGTGTTCTCTATCATTCAAGATGTAGCACACACACCCAAAAACATGAAAATAACGCACTGTCGGTTTCTTTCCATAAAGTATCTCATAGGGTGTCATTTTAGTTCCTGGCCTAAGATAGACTCTATTGGAAATGTGACTTGCAGTATTTAGAGCTTCTGCCCAAAAACGTTTAGACAAATTCTTAGAACTAAGCACTACTCTAGCCATCTCTTGTAAAGTCCTATTTTTCCATTCTGCTACACCATTTTGCTGTGGGGTTATGGGAGCAGAAAACTCATGGAAAATACCTTTTTTCTCACAAAATATAGAAAACTAACTATTCTCAAACTCTTTTTCATGGTCGGATCTAATCCGAAAAATAGAGGAATGATATAGATTTCTTATTCTAGAGTGTAATATTTTGAACATGCCAAACGTTTGTGACTTTTCCTTTAAAAAGAATATCCAAGAATACCTGAAAAAGTCATCCACAATCATATATGAATACCGCATACCTCCTAGGTTGTCTACCTCAATTGGACCCATTAGATCCATATGTAAAAGTTGAAAACAGTGAGGTGTATCTGAATGATGTCCGTCATTTTGAAAAACATTATGGGAGACACGGGTCTGCTTACCTTTGAGACAGTCTTCGCAAACCATTGTTTTATCTTTAGGACTGATTTTAGGGATGTCTCGTATAGCCTCATAAGAAATTAATCTTTCAAGGTTACGATAGTTAACATGCCCTAATTTTTATGCCATAAGGTCGTGTCATCCGTCCTAACATTTTTGCAAATCTCTTGTTCTCCAACAAGATAACAATTATCGCCTGTTCTTGTACCTGACATTACACATTGGTTAGATTCATTTATAACTGTACAAGCATACTTGTTGAATTTCACCTCTAGATTGGCATCACACAATTGACTTATGCTCACGAGGTTAGCCATTAACCCATCGACGTGCAAGACATTCTGTAAGGCCAAAATTACTGGAACATTCAAGGTTCCCCTGCCTATGATTTTACTTTTTCCACCTCCTCCGTAAGTAACATTACCTCTATTTAGCGTCTCGTAGTCTTTTAGACACTCTTTTGTCCCCATCAGATTCGAGAACATCCACTGTCGAAGTACCATGAACCTGAAATGTTAGTCCTTAAAGCAGTTAAATCAACATTACATTGCATATTCATTCTGGGCCTCCAAACTTTCTTTATCTTTTTACGGTTTCTGGTTTCTGGAATGTCGCAACGAGTGCTGTCTGAAATATTGGACAACATTCTCGACGACATTCTGCTCCTGGACTTGTGCAATTTAAAGCAGTAAGGTTTTAAATGGTCAGGGTTTTTACAGTGATGTCACACGTAATTCCTTTCTCTTATGAAGCCCATTGTCTCATTTTTGTCAAACAAGTTGGAGCATATCGCTTTGAGGGAGTTCTTGTAGCCCAAACCTACATGTTGTGGTTGACTAACATTTAAGATTTCATCTAGTTTGGAAGTACATGTGTTCAGCTTTCGGAAGGTAGCTTTGGTTAGATCCAACTTTACACTGACCTTACCAAGTTCACGATCCTTCTTGGTAAGGATAATCTCTAGTTGAGTTATTGTGCCTTTCAAACCTGCATTCTCAAGAGTTAAACTTTTTACCTTTGAGTCAAGTTGTTTGGATTCAACAATTAAGTCCTTGCAAAGTTCTTGCAATTCTTTAATCATGTCGTCCTTCGAGTCGACTTGAGTCCCAGGGTCAGATTCACAATTAGAAATAAAACCACAAAAGCAATTGACATCGGGATAGTTAAAAAATTCATACCTGTCGGATGTTACTGGATCTGCAGATGTCATCGCTGATGTTGCCGAAAATGTTGTGACATTCGAGATAACACAATCATCAGTATTTTCATCATCTGTTCAAAAATAGTGGCCAGCATAGCCTGTGACTCCATTTCTGGATCATCTTCACCTTCATCGTCACTTAGAGAAACCCATATACTTTTTCCAGCTTTTCTTAACGTGTTTGCGCACTCATTGGCATAATGGCCCCATCCCGAGCACGCATGACATTGTACACTTTCGAGCTGCTTTGGATCAAACCTGGTTCGGTCTGAGCTGGTTCTCCTAAGTTGGTTTCCTTTCAGTGTTGTAGGAATGGTTTTAGTGAATCGTGGATTGGAGCCTTGATTTTGGTGCTCTTTGGTTTTAGATTTATTATTGTCACAGTTGATTCTTCTTAACATCGTATTGAATTTTCGAGTGAGAAGGGCAACGTTAGCACCATCCCTAATCTCTTCACGATTTTCGTCCTCTTCATTGACTTGCATCTTAAAGGATTTTTCTTGAAGTGCAACATTTTTGCCTCTATACAATGTCCTTTGGTTTTCCATATTCATCTCATATGTTGTGAGAATGCTCATTAGCGTATGGAGGTCCATTGTAGCAAGGTTGTGGGCTTCTTCAATCGCACATATCTTAATATTAAACTTTTCAGGAAGGTGCCTTTTCCACAAGTTGATTTTTGGTCAATGGAGACCCAAGCACTTGACATTAGAAATGTCAATAAACTTTTCAAAATAAGTTTTGATATCCTCCGACTCTTCCATCCTTAAATGTTCATATTTACTTATGAGCATGCGGAGCTTCATTCTACGAACACTTGAGCTACCTTAACAATCGGTTTGTAGGGTATCCCAAACATACTTGGCAGTTGATGCGCGAAAAGATGCACACACTTTAACGCAAGTGCACGTTGTCGACTCAAGTAATATAGTCTTGGTAAGACCGAATATCGTCCACAAGGATTAGTGTTCAAGTACCAACTATCTATCTTTTGGTATCTATTTGGTAACCGATATTGATTTTGTTGTTTATAACTAACAATTATAAAGGCTAATTAACTATATGTTTACTTCAGTAGTGATGGGAATAGGGTTTCCACGTCTCCTCAACTATCCGCTTATGTTACTTATTAATGCAATGAATTATGGTTTTCTTCTCTTGGAGCTAGCAGGTTTACTAAATCGTTTTATACTCCCGTTAAGGCTATATAAACACTCAACCCCAGTATTGCTTCTTTCTACCTTTCGGTGATAAGGATGACTCTATAGGAGGATTAAGACCAAAACCCTAGTTAACCGTCACGCGCCATGCGTAAAATTAGGGTTGTTAAGCCTCTCATTAACGCTACATAAGTAATTGAGGTATTTTCATCCTCAATCCAAAACATGTCTACCCAACTTACAGCATATTCACAACCTCCTCCTTTCGAAGTTTGATTAGAAATCATATAAGTAATGATAATTAGTGATCAATTAATTACCAAGCATTCAAAGCAATTATTGGATAAATCTCAACAAGAAGAAGAATAACCATAACATGCATCAATTCATAACATAAGTTTCTAGTGATTTAACATGTAAAGCCCTATAATAGAATTAGTTCCTAGTCATTGACATGACAAGAACTAATTCAATATCCAACATGAAAACTGAAAGTAAAGTAAAGAAAAGAAAAGAAAAATACTTAAGAACGAGTCTCCAAGCCTTCTAGCATCCAAGAATTGTGTTGTGGAATATTTACAAGATGGATTGGTGGAAGGATGGATGTAGAGTGGTGAATGGTGGAATGGAGAATGAATTCTTCTAATGAGGTAGAGACTATTTATAGACCAAGAATCCTTTAGGTGAAGGGTTAAGGATTTGTAAGTAGGAAAAGGTATTAGAATCCTTTTAGGTAAGGGTTTTAAGGTAGGAAAAGTTATCCCTTTAGGTAGGAAAAGTTATCCCTTTAGGTAGGAAAAATAATCCCTTTATGATTCTGAAAACATGTCACCCGACCTGACTTCATAAATCCCGCATCAGCCGCGCCTCAGATCAAAGCGCTACCAAAAATCAACAACTCTCGTATTTCAAAGATTTGGGCGCCGCTGCCGCTAAGCGCCGCGACTCGGTGACGTTTGAGCGGATTCTGCTTCGTCGCCCTTTCTCGTCCGACTTCGCCCGATCTCTCTATAATTTCCTAACTTAGACTTCATTTCTTGGCCCTTTTAGTGTGCAATTCCATCTCTTTTATGTTCATTTCATCTCCTTTTCGCCATTTCTCCGTTTCTGACCGTTGTGACACAAAAGAAAGGAAAACGACCCTAATACTATACTAAACATAAATGAAATGAGTAAAATACTAACTAAAAATGACTCAAAAAGTGTATATAAAATACACCGATCAAATACCCCCAAACTTAACCCTTGCTCGCCCTCGAGCAAAGATCAAAAATATAAACAAAGACGTGAAAGAAAAGAAAATGACTCAAAGACACTGATCAAATTGCTGTATAATTGTCACTTAGAAAAGCATGAAAGTTAGTAGGATAATTTGTAGGAACATATAACATGGATTTTTAGCATTCTAAACACTCAAGTCAGATATTTCGCAAATTTAATTTAATCATACTCAATGGAAGTAAGAATACCTAATTATGCATGTTAATTTTAAAATCCTATGGCATGTTTTACTTGCTATTCTCCACTAATCATGGATACACATATTAGAGATCTTCAGGGCTTTTCAGGGTTGTAATGTAGGCTTAGGCAGGGGTAGGTAAAAATAGGCATTTAGGCTCAATGTACATACCATAAGCTCTTTTTCTTTCAACTCTTCCCTTTTCTTTTGATTCTCTTTTTCACTTCATACCTATCTTTCCCCTCTTTTGTTTTGAGGTGTATGATGAATAACAGACACCCCCAAACTTAGGTTTTTGCCTATTTATTATTACTTTTTTATTGGGGTGCATAAAAATTGTTTACTCTCTTTTGTCTCTTTTTCAACACTTTATATTCCAAACATCTCAATTTTTCACTTATGACACAAGTATGAAATTATAGGGTGTCAAAGAAAGGTTTTATTTTTAGGCTCAAAGGGGCTGACTAGGGATATAATTTGACTGTCAGGGATAGGCAAAGAATGGTAAGAAAGGGCTAACAAAGAAATGTCTGAGTCATCTCCCTAACATGCATATCCTAACTATTTCGTCTCAAATAGCAAGCAAGCAGACATATAGGTTTAATCACTAGCAATGCATAAATCAAGCAAGATACCCCAAATAGTTCGATTTCATGAATTTTTTTGGCATATCTATCCTAAGTGTTCAGATGATTGCTTCTAATTCCATTACATTATTTCACTTTACTTCATTAGGCGTTTCAAGTAACTACAGCATGCATGATCATAAAAAAAATTATGACTCAAAAATTACTCAAAAATACACAAAACAATTCAAAAAGACTCAAAAAACAATAAAACATCCCCCCAAACTTAAATCAC
Organism: Przewalskia tangutica; assembly: GCA_029844215.1. NCBI lineage: Eukaryota > Viridiplantae > Streptophyta > Magnoliopsida > Solanales > Solanaceae > Przewalskia > Przewalskia tangutica. Next base: position 134,725,716 of record CM056719.1, read on the forward strand.
ACATTGTCCCTAATGTGTGCATGACTCAAAAAAAATAATATATAGACAACTTACTGACACAACACAGCGGTCATAACGGAGGTCTAGGAGGAAAAATTCTGGAATTTGCACTAACTGGTTTACGAGTTCGCGCGCTGCCCGAGATTCGCGGCATGCTGCTAAGATCGTGGCTCTGAAGTTCTAGCGCTGATTCCCGACGCTGACGACTGCTTTTCCTTTTTTTCAGCGTTTTTGCTCCTTTTTCCTCGGTTTTAGCTTTCAGTCCACCTGTCATCCAACAACACAAAACAAGAACCCAAGACCGTGAGACTGTTCAAGATAAAATAAACTAAAGACAGAAATTAAAATAACATAATTAAAAACATTGGGTTGCCTCCCAACAAGCGCTGTCTTTAACGTCTTTTAGCCGGACATAATTAACCTTTACGAGTGCCCATTGGATCCTTCTGCGAACTGCTTGCAATCCGCAGAGTTATTGTTGCAGGTCTCACTTCAACTACAACAATTGCTTCAAACAAGGGCCTCAAATATACGATTATCCCCCAAGTACACAAGACATGTTTGTCTTTTAGGCTCTCTCTAATGTAGGGATCAGTGAGATTCCCAACATCTCTCAACTCTAGGGGGTGCCCTTGATGGTATGGACCTTCTGTTTGGGGATAAACATTGACAGCTGGTGGTGTTTCTTCTGCAATAGGTACAAGAAAAATATTTTACAAGGAATCCAAAAAGATGAATGATTGGATCTCAGTACCCTTTTCCTTCTCTACACCACTTATCTCGCCAGATTCCTCAACAGCTGGGTGTGGTTCAGGCTCTTCTATTTGCTTACCACCTCCCATAATGATGTCGCTAGGCAGATTTGCTTGAGTTGTATTGCTCATCTCATCCATCAATTGCCCTATTTGTGTCTTCAACTTTCTGAGGGACTCCCTTGTCTCAGCCATAAACTGAGCCTGACACTTGGCGAACATAAGTATGCCTGCCTGCAACTCATTTCGATCTTCCTCTGAAATCTGTGGGTTAAGCTGTTGTTGATGACTCCACTGTCTCTGATAGTAGTAGTCCATGTGTCCTGATTTTATTATATTTTATCATTTTTTTTCTTTTTCGAATTTAACCTGCAAAATAAGAAAAACAACAAAAGGTGATAAAAAGATGCTCACAGAACAAGTTAGAAACTTGTTCTTGGAGCAAAAAACAAATAAAAATAAAAACAGAAATAAAACCAAATTAGAAATTAAAAATAGATAAAATTGATATTGAACTATGCCTAATCCCCGGCAACGGCGCCAAAAACTTGATGCGCGAAAAGATGCACACACTTTAACGCAAGTGCACGTTGTCGACTCAAGTAATATAGTCTTGGTAAGACCGAATATCGTCCACAAGGATTAGTGTTCAAGTACCAACTATCTATCTTTTGGTATCTATTTGGTAACCGATATTGATTTTGTTGTTTATAACTGATCGGTGTATTTTATATACACTTTTCGAGTCGTTTTTAGTTAGTCTTTTGTCCCCTTTTGTACAAATAAGTGTCGTATTAGGATATATTTTCTTTCTTTTGAGTCAAAGTGGTTAAAATGGCAAAATGACGGAAAAGGAGCTAAAAGAGGGCAAAAGAGGAGGTTCCAGAGCTAAAAGCAGAGAAAGTGGCGAACGAGGCAGAAACCCAGACCAGCGCCGCGGCGCCTCCTGCAGTCAAAAGCAGGGCCGCGGCGCCCAATCATCAGAGAGGCTGCAGAGGTTCCAGCGCCGCGGCGCCCACGCATGCCAGAGATCGGGCCGCGCGCCAAATCACCCGGCATCGCAGAGTTCGCGCGCGCGCCGACGCTGAAAATCAGTTAATTGACGAATTCGGCCAGCCCGAAGCGGAAAAGTTAGAGCGGTTTTCACCTATAAAAGGAGAACCCTAGTAGCTTCTAAAGGGTTCCCCTTTCTTGCACAACACAAGGTTTTCTTGGATTGAAGATTGGAGACCCTAAACTTAGTAATTTCCTTTTCTTTTCTTTCTTTTATTTCAGTTTTGTATGATGAACTTTGAATTAGTTCTTGTCATGTCAATGGCTAGGAACTAATTCTTTTATAGGGTTTTCCATGTTGATTCACTAGAAACTTATGTTATGAATTAACGCATGTCCATGGTTATTCTTCTTCTTCTTGTTGAGATTTATCCAATAATTGCTTTGAATGCTTGGTAATTAATTGACAACTAATTATCATTATATGATTTCTAATCAAACTTCGAAAGGAGGAGGTTGTGAATATGCTGTAAGTTGGGTAGACATATTTTGGATTGGGGATGAAAATAACTCAATTATTTATGTAGCGTTAATGAGAGGCTTAACAACCCTAATTTTACGCATGGTGCGTGACGGTTAACTAGGTTTTTGTGCTTAATCCTCCTATAGAGTTATCCTTATCACCGAAAGGTAGAAAAGTGCAATACTGGGGTTGAGTGTTTATATATTCTTAACGGGAATATAAAACGATTTCGTAAACCTGCTAGCTCCGAGAGAAGAAAACCATAATTCATTGCATTGATAAATAACATAAGCGGATAGTTGAGGAGACATGGAAGTCCTATTCCCATCACAACTGAAGTAAACCTATAGTTAATTAGCTTTTATAATTATTAGTTATAAACCACAAAATTAAATATCAATTACCAAATAGATACCAAAAGATAGATAGTTGGTACTTGAACCCTAATCCTTGTGGACGATATTCGGTCTTACCAAGACTATATTACTTGTCACGATAACGTGCACTTGCGTTAAAGTGTGTGCATCTTTTCGCGCATCAAGTTTTTGGCGCCGTTGCCGGGGATTAGGCATAGTTCAATATCAAATTTATCTATTTTTAATTTCTAATTTGGTTTTTAATTTTTATTTTATTTTTACGTTTTTTTCGTTATTTTCGGTAAAAATCAGGGTGCCGTGATTTGTTATGCATTTTGATCTATTTCAGAAATCGGTTTATGCGAAGGAGAAGAGGGCAGACACTCTTGTTCCCTTCAATCCGAGATTGAAAACACATCAGCGAGAAAGAATCGGATTCTGACCTTGACAGAGATGGACGGTGTTCAAAACAACAACATGATGAGAGAAGGGTTAGGTGAAAATCAACCCAATCCAGGAATACCTCGGCAAGTACCTATGGATGTCGAGGAAAGAGTTCAAGTCCAGGCAGAAAGAAGCTTGGGAGACTATGTGCTGCCTAGAGTGAATGGAGCACAGACATGTATTAGGCTCCCTGCCATAGGAGCAAACAACTTTGAGATAAACCGCGATTACGAGCATGGTACAACACAACGTGCAATTTGGAGGATCACATCGGAGGATCCACACATGCACATAGCTAATTTCTTGGAGCTATGTGCAACTTTCAGATATAACGGTGTTACTGATGATGCCGTCAGATTGAGGCTCTTTCCCTTCTCACTCAGGGATAGAGCAAAAGTATGGTTGAATTCCTGCCGATTCGATTTTTACATGGCAAGAGCTGGCACAGAAATTCCTAGCCAAGTTATTTCCCCCATGCAAAGCAGCAAAATTGAGAGGGGAGTTGAACAACTTCTACCAAGCAGATGGAGAGTCCTTATATGAAGCTTGGGAAAGGTTCAAGTATTTACAGAGAAAATTCCCACACCATTGCATTGAGTTGTGGAACTTGGTCCACATCTTCCATAACGTGGCGATCTGGCGAGAACCATTATAGATGCGATGGCAGTGGGGCATTCATGAGGAAAACAGCACGACGCCACGAGTTATTAGAAGATATGGCCACCAACAACCATGTCACGGAAGAGAGGTCGACAAGTGGGAGGAGAGCGTTGAGTCTACGAAATAGATGCCATCACGCCTTGAATGCCCAGTGGCCCTTTGGCGAAACAGTTGCAGCAACATACAGTGTCAGTGAATGCGGTGCAGATGCCTAAAAGCTGTGAAATATGTGGTGGCCCACATACATTCGATAGGTGTCCTTCAGCTGATCCTAATAATATACCAATGGAGCAGGCAGAGTGTCAGGCCGGGGGTAACTATCAGAGGCCACAAAACAATACATACTCCAACACTTATAATCCAGGGTGGAGGAATCACCCAAATTTCTCATGGAGAGGAGACCGGGGGCAACATAATCAATATAGGGGCGATGCGAACCACAGAACGAGTCGTGACCGCACTCGGGCCCACGGCCTCAGCGATTCAATGCACGATTCAAGAGAAGCCAGACGAGCTGAGAGCAGCTTTGTTGGCACTCACCAACGCCCAGACCCAGTTCGTGACAGAAGCTAGATCCTCGTTCAGGAACTTGGAAACACAAGTGGGTCAGCTAGCAAAGCAGGCAAACAGCAGGCCACAGGGTACACTGCCAAGCAACACAGAGGTAAATCCGAGGGAGCAGTGTCAGGCAGTACAGTTGAGAAGTGGCAAACAGTTGGAGCAGCAGTCTCTTCAGCCAGTAGTTGAGCAAAGGGCAGAGATAGAAAAAGAGAAGGTGATTGAACCTAGCCCAGTAGTAGAGAAAACTCCAGAGAAGGAGTATACAGAGAAGATCCCATTCCCCCAGAGACTACAGCGGAAGGCGGTTGATAAACAATTCTCCAAATTTTTGGAGACATTCAGGAAGCTGCATATCAACATACCTTTTATAGAGGCTTTGGAGCAGATGCCCTCCTATTTCAAGTTCATGAATGAGATCTTAGGGAAGAAGAAGAAGCTGGCAGAGTACGAAATAGTAGCACTGACGGAAGAGTGTAGTGATATCTTGCAAAAGAAGTTGCCACCAAAACTAAAAGACCCAGGGAGCTTTACACTACCTTGCACAGTGGGCAGGGTGACATGCAACAGGGCTCTATGTGATTTAGGGGCAAGTATAAATCTGATGCCCTTATCGGTATTCAAACGATTGGAGTTGGGTGAGGCTAAACCAACCACAGTAAGCCTGCAGCTGGCCGATAGGACAGTGGTTCATCCAAGAGGGAAGATTGAGGGCGTGATTGTCAAAGTAGGAAAATTCTTCTTTCCCGCGGACTTCCTCATTCTTGACATGGAAGAAGATGCAGAAATCCCTATCATATTGGGGAGACCATTCCTAGCGACAGGGAGAGCCTTGATCGATGTAGAAAGAGGAGAGTTGACATTGAGGGTGGAGAAGGAAGAAATGGTGTTTAAAGTTTTTAAACACATCATTGAGCCACCAACCATGAGTAGGTGCTTTGCAATCAGCATCATCAAACCCCCCTGTGAGCCAGTACAAGTCAACCAAAGGGAGATGAGCCCACGAAAGCAGGCATGGTTTGCCAAACCTCCAAAGAAGCAGGTATGTGTTCCTGAACTTCCCCTTAACGATAATGCTAAGAGGAGAAGAAGAAAAAGAAAACGAAAAATGTGGAAAAAATGGATTAGTTGTGGGGTTGATCCACCCCACATTTATAAAATTAAGGAACTTGCGTCCGGCTAAAAGACGTTAAAGACAACGCTACTTGGGAGGCAACCCAAGGTATTTTTGATTTATTTTAATATAATAGTTTTTATTAAGAACGGTCTCACGGAGGTAGTGTTTGTGTTGTGATTGACAGGTGTAGGCAAATAAACTGAAGGGCGAAAAACTGAGGAACAGCAGAGATTTTCAGAAAAACGGGTTAGCCATGGCGCTGGAGAGCAGCGCGGCACCAAAAGAAGCGAAAAGCGAAGTTTAAAGCGGCGGCAAAAATCCAGAAAAAAATTGCCAAGTCTAGCGCCATGGCCGTAACGCGAGAAATTCCCGGGAAGTCATCAGGAACATTGGCGCTGGCTAAAAGCGTGGCACATGGCGGAAATCCATAAATTAAAAGCTGTGAAATTTTTTCCCCAATTTCAAAACCAAAACCTAACCCTCTTCTCCACAAAACACACGAAAATCCAAAATTTACTCACAAATCTTCCACAAATCAAACCCAACCACAACCAAAACTCTTAAATTCCTAAAACCCTTAGCTATCTCAAACAACAAAACTCCATCCCATTGTCTCATATCACCATTAGAAGCAAGAACACCTTGAAGAACACCATAAAAAGGTAATCTTCATCTTTTCTTGAAAGCTTTCAGTAGTTAAAAGAAGGTAGTAGTTTGGAGAAGTGTTGCATTGAGAAGTAGTTGGGGTGCTGATAAATTGGTTGTGAAGTTTAGAGAATGAGTAGACAAGGAGGGTGTGGGTATTGGGTAGTAGAGTTGAAGTCTGGGGGTGTTTGTGTTTTAGTTGCTAAATTGTTGATTGTGTTGGGAAACATTTGTGCTAATAAAGTGTAAGCTGCAGAAAGTATTTTAACCATGTCTGCCAGAAAAAGAAGAGCCTCCACATCCACCTCAGCCCCACAATACGATGAGACTAGGTTCGTTAGCCACGAAGCCTATAAAAGATACATAAAGCTTAGTACTAGACCCTTAATCCCTGAAAGGGGAATGGACTACCAGAGAGATTCGTTGGGGGAAGAGGATGTCTATGAGCCATTAGGGAAATGATTGAGATGAGGGGGTGGAAACGATTTGTAAACCCGAAGAAGTTAGTGCCAATGAACACAGCAATGGTACGGTAATTCTATGCTAACTTTCCGGAGAGGGTAGACAACAAGTGTTTTGTGAGGGGAAGATATGTGCCTGTGACAGCAACAGCAATAAACATGTCTCTAAAAACAGTATATGTTGAAGGAGGAGATGGTGATTGGAACTATTTTAGAACATGGTCTAGGAGCACCAACAACATCGACTGGAATAACGTTGCAGACACAATAAGCTACCCTGGGGCTGCATTTGATATTGCAAGAAATGGGTCAAGAGGACTGAGCAGGTGCCAGTTCAACAAAGCAGCCAAGGGTTGGCTATGTTTCATCGGTGCCCGTCTGATCCCATCAACGCACTTCACCCCAGTGCCAGAAGATAGGATTAAATTGGTATATGGAATCATGACGGGGAAAACAATTGATGTGGGGAAAGATATAGTGCAAAGTATTGAAGATACCAGCAGGTTGGTGACAACAGGTGGATTGGGACATAGCTCACGTATCTCTAATTTGTGCAACATGAATGCGGTCCAAATCCTACCCACTGATACTAATGAGAGGAACCAACTGCCGGTGACATATGAGATAGTGCACTCTTTCCCAGACCCAAGCCCCCCAGCAGCAAGAAGAAGAGCACCAGCTCCAGCAGCAGCAGCAGCAGAGGCCGCAATGAACGAAGATGAGCCTGAAATAGAGGCTCAATATGCAACAGGGCCTAGCCACCAGCCAACCACTGAATCAGAACCTCCAGTGTCTATGATGGAGCAGTTGCTCCAAAACCAGAGAATGATGATGCAACATTTCGAAACAGTAATACAAGGACAACATGAGTTGAGACAAGGGCAACAAGAATTGAGGCAGGAGCAACAACAATTGCACCAACAGTTTGACGAGATGAGTTCCCTGTTCAACCAATGGTCGATGCATTATCCACCGCCACAACCACCATTTTAGCCAAAGTCTGTAAGTGTCATATTTCTTTTATTGTCTTTGAGTCTACACACATTGGGGACAATGTGTGATTTAAGTTTGGGGGGTGTTTTATTTGTGTTTTATTTTATTTTATTTAAATCCTTTTTGATTGTTTTATGTATTTTTGAGTCACAATTTTTTTTTCTTTTAAGTCATAATTGTCTGTCAAAATATCATGTATGCTGTAGTTACTAGAAACACCTAGTGAAGTAAGGTGGAATAATGTAATGGAATTAGAAGCAACTATCTAAACACCTAGGTTAGATATGCCAAAAACTCACATAATCTGTCTATTTGGAGTTTCTTGCTTGAATTATGCATGTTAAATGATGAAAACCTATGTGTTATGATTGCTTGCTATTTGAGGCGAAATAGTTAGGATATGCATGTTAGGGAGATGACTCAGGCATTTCTTTGATAGCCAATTTTTACCACTCTTTTCTATCCCGGACTTTAAAAGTATCCCTAGTCATCCCCATTGAGCCTAAAAATTGAAACCTCTTCTTTGACACCCTATATTCCCACAAATTGTGCCATAAGTAAAATGTGAAATAGTGGAATAAATTGTGTTAAAAAAAAAGAGACAAAAAGAGTGAACAACTTTGATGCACCCCAATAAAAAAAAAGTAATAAGAAATAGGCAAAAGCCTAAGTTTGGGGGTGCTTGTCATTATTATACACTTCACTCTCCCAAAAACAAAAGAGGGGAAAGATTGATTTGAAGTGAAGAAAAGAATCAAAAGAAAAGGGAAACTCTGAAAAGCTAAAGAGCTTATGGTACACAAACAAATGAGCCTAAATGCCTATTTTTACCTACCTATACCTAAGCCTACATTACAACCCTTAAAGTCCTGAAGATCTCTTTTATGCATATCCAGGATTAGTGGAGAATAGCAAGTAAACATGTCATAGGATATTTTGAATTTTACAAGCATGATTCAGTATGTTGACTTCCATTAAGCATGATAAAAATGAGTTTGCGAAATATCTAGCTTAAAGTGTTTAGTGTGCTAAAATTTCATGCTATATGTTCCTGCATATTATTCTGCTAACCTTCATATTTTTCTAGATAACATCAATGCAGCAAAAGTGATCAATGTCAGTGAGTCTTTTATTTTTTTTCGTTTTCTTGAGTCTTTTATTTCTTTCTTTCTATCTTTGCACGAGGGCGAACAAAGGTTAAGTTTGGAGGTATTTGATCGGTGTATTTTATATACACTTTTCGAGTCGTTTTTAGTTAGTCTTTTGTCCCTTTTTGTACAAATAAGTGTCGTATTAGGATTGATTTTCTTTCTTTTGAGTCAAAGTGGTTAAAATGGTCAAATGGCGGAAAAGGAGCTAAAAGAGGGCAAAAGAGGAGGTTCCAGAGCTAAAAGCAGAGAAAGTGGCGAGCAGGCGAAACCGGACCGTCGCGGCGCCTCCCTGCGATCAGCGGGCGCGGCGCCCAATCATCAGAGAGGCTGCAGAAGTTCCAGCGCATGGCTACGCATAACAGAGACTGGGCGCGCGCGAAGCGGGCGCGCCGACGCGGGAAAATCAGGTTAATTGACGAATTTCTGGGCCAATCCTGAAGGGAAAAGTTAGATGCGGTTTTCAGCCTATAAAAGGAGAACCCTAGGCAGTTCTAAAGGGTTCCCCTTTCTTGCACAACACAAGGTTTTCTTGGATTGAAGATTGGAGACCCTAAACTTAGTAATTTCCTTTTCTTTTCTTTCTTTTATTTCAGTTTTGTATGATGAACTTTGAATTAGTTCTTGTTGTCACGCCCATTTTCGACCGCGACTTTTATTCTAGCGAACCCTGCTTGAGTAAAAATGTTAGAAAATAAATAATAAAATGCTAAATGTTAAAAGGTGCTAAATATGTTAAAGATGTCTAAAAGAGTGCTTAAATATTAAAAGGTGTTAAATGCTAGAAATGCTAATGAGTGCTTTAAAAAGTGCTAAGGGTTCGCGGAGTCGCCACCTAATTAATTGGGTGAATTAGGACACCTAAATGTTAACTAGTTTAAAGTGAACATTAACTCCATTTTAATGGTCTGCTAAACTTTAATGAAATTCTGGGTAAGAGTTCTTTATTATCCTAAAGGGAAGGGGTCAGGCACCCTAAAGGATCCGCTAACTTGCGGTTGTCCGTTCAAACCTAGGATTAATTATTTATGCTAAAAATGCATGTTTGAAATATATTTTAATAGAAAGTATTTTTTGGCAAAAGATTAATAAGATTAGTGCTATAAAACACGTGTAAAGTTTAAAGCATGCCTTATAAAAAAATATATAATGCAAAATAGATTAATTCACTAAATGTATACATTTGCCTGAAAATTTGATTTTTTTATATATGGCATAGTGCAAAAAAACGATTATCATTTGGCAAAGTTTAGTCATGCATGGCAAACCTAAAATAATTAACTTAAAGGGAAACAAATTTCTAGTATCCAACTACTTGCTAATTTATTGACTCAAGATTTAATTATTCTAAGTGTTCTAATAATCAATGTAGCGTTAGACAATTAATTACAACAAATGAATGAGGAAGGGATAGAAAACCAATAAAAGGCGACTCGAATGAGTGGCGATGTGATTCCGCCTGTGGTTTGGAATTTCTGATGGGGATAGCAAGATACACACAAATGCGGGTGAATGCAGATCTTCAACTGATGGAAGGCACAGTGAGTCTCGCTATGAGACTCCTCATTTTTTGCTCCGATGCATTTCATGTAGATAAAGAAGAAGATAAGGATTAGAATATATCTAAACCAATATTAATAATGCAAATAACAAGGATACATTCATACAGAACTTGACATATATATAAACCAGTGAAAAGTTGCAACGACCCAAACCAAATAAACCACTTCCAACAGTAATTCTCAGATTTTAAGCAAATCGGCCTAATCGACGTAGTTTTTTAAAAAGAAACAGGTCCGCTAATTTCTGGTTTTCAGATATTTAAAGAATAGACTAGATAGGCCTAACATATGTGCCAGCCCGAAAGATGATCGAGCAAACCAAACAAATGATGCCCAATATAAAACAATTCACCCGTGATACAGGAAGTAGATTTTACATATTTCTTGGCCACTAGCGGAACTGGCCCCAACATTTTAAGCGCATGCCCAACAATATAAATTTAACTTAAAGAGAACATCATCTTACGCGTGAAATAGACCCCAAAACAATATCCAAATAGCAGACAGATAATATACCTCATTAGATTAGCCCAAAACAACGATTTTAGAATTTCATTTAACTGATCCTTGCTATTGCTTTGTACTCTAGCTTACTGGAAACTTAAGCCATGGTACATACAACTATTCTACATACCTTAGATTAACAGAACAGAGGCAGGGCATGGTTATAAGCTAATGGAATGCTAATATGTAACATACTTTCAGATGAGCGAATGCATAATTCTGTGGGAAGGTAGTATTATCTAGTTTGGGATTTGTAGCTAATATTTCTGAACCAGTCATGGTTGAACTTATGCATGTCCTAAGAAGACTCTAGATACGCATTAACTTAGACTAGCAAAAAGACATAAAAAATACTTCCGCACACGCATGCAGATAAAAGGATCTTTTAGACAGTATTATGGAACTCACTATTCGTTATTGTATTACCCAGATCTTATAAGAGCATTCGACCAAGCCACAATATATATTTGACTTCATATTATTCGCATTACTTTACTCCAGATAATTTATTGGAACAGACGACGACAATTAGTTAATTGAACACTAAAGTGATATCATCTATCACAAAGTATTCCCAGTAAGAAATATCCCCGACATGCATATGGTCCAGTAAACAAGTATTTGTCACTGTCAACTGATTAGAACTTCAACTACTTAACAAAGTAAACATATCTTCATCCAGTCCAAACAAAACCAACATTTTAATCAAGACGAACATATCATTGTACTAACACGAAAACACACAGGCATAAAGAGATGTAACAAAATCTAGAGGGATTTGGATTTACCTTCTCCGGACAGCGACCCGGGGCAGCGTATCAAGTCGTCGGTCCACTCGACGGGCTTTGAGTTTGCGATGCGAATAGAAGGGCGAAGTTTATGGTGCTGGGTTCTTTGCTGGAACTAAGAAAGGGATTCGAACTTCCTGTTCTTATGAAAACTAAAGGTCTGGGTGCTGTGTTACCCTGTGTTCTTCGACTAAACTCTACTGTGCTCTCCCCGTCTCTGCTCTGTGTTCCACTGATCTTGCATGCGCTCAAACGTTCTGTATTTATAGCTAAGATTTTGGGCCCCAAGTTTGGTAGGTAATCAAGGCTGATTTTGGACTGATAATTCGCGCTGATTCGTGCGATTTGGGTGCTGATTTTAGAACGATTTTGTGGGCTATTTTTGGTCGATTTCGGGAGCTAATTCCTATATCGTTTCTTATGGTACCGATTTGAGAAATCATAGTAAACATGGAAGGAAATCTGGAGCGAAATTGGTGATGGAGGCGGATGTGTTTTAGGGTTCTCTAGGTTTGCGTTTCGTGAAGGGTTCTAGACGATGGGGACGATGGGCTAAGGGAAAAATGAGGGCTGGGCGTGTGGGCTTCTGATAAGGGAAAAGGGACTGGGCCTCGCGGGTGTTGGGCTGAAGAGGAGTGGGCTGCGGGTGATGGGAAAAAGGGATCACCGGGTAGTTATTTAGGAGTTGATTAATTAGGTATAGTGGTAAAGTAAGTTAATAAGTTGTGATTAAATTATTTAGGTGCTTCATTAGCCTAAGCTTGAGTTTTAAAACCATTACAATTATTACAAAATGTGAGTGTGCTATTTAATTAGTGCTTAATATTTTAGAATGCGGCGCTATTATTTAAAAATCTTATTTATTGTGCATTATTGCGAAGTTAAATTAAAATTGAATTGAGTTTAGATTAAATTATTTAAATGCTAAATGCAAGTATGATTTTTAAGAATTGTTTAAAGCTTTTATAAATGCGACGCTATTAAATGTATGTATTAGATTAAAATTGATTTTAAATTACAAATGATTATGAAATTCTCTTGCGTATTAATAAACGCGGCTATGCTACTTGACGCGACGTCATTGCTAAATTATTTATTTTATGTATTTATTAATTATTTAAGAATTACGACAGAGCTTGAAATTAATTAATGCGGGCGCGAGACTCTAAGTGCTTAATACTCTACGTAGAAAATGCGAAGTTATTATTAAATAATTTAATATGCATGTATTAATATTTTATTGTTGTATTTTATTATAAGAAATCATAAAAAATTATTTTGCAAAATTAGTGTAATTTTATAGCTACTGTCTGGACGAGAGGGTCAAAATTGGGTGTCAACAACTTGTCCCTCTTTGTATGGAGATGATGAAAGAATCTTCGGACAAAGACGTTGACTCATAGCCAATTTTGTCTCGATCCTCAGAATTGCAAAAATGTTGGGCAGGTAGACAAGGCTGACGCAAAAAATCAAAATTGTCCCAGTGTCGAGTTATGACGACACTGGGCTACCATGGTCAAAACACCAAGGCGGGCTAACGCGGATTCAAAGTTGTCCCAGTGTTGAGTTATGACGACACTGGGCTACCATGGTCAAAACACCAAGGCGGGCTAACGCGGACTCAAAGCTGTCCCAGTGTCGAGTTATGACGACAATCGTGGTGTAAAGAATAAAATAAAATAAACGCTTGAACACAGTGTACCGCTATGGCTTATGGTGCTGGGTTCTATGGTGATGTGGAGCGAGTGGACCGACGCTTGAGGCCGCTTCTGCCATTCGTTGGGAAGGTTGGCCCCCCAATAAATTGCCCCGGTTCACTGTAAGAGAAAATCCACGTTGTGCTCCTGCTCCTGCATGCTAAGACTTCAAACAAACGGTTAGTGCATAATTGTTAAGGCAAAATGATGATGCATAGTTTTAAAAGTAATGCAACTGTGAGTAGAAAAGGCTATCCTGCAAAAATGTGATGCCTGCTGTGTTGATGCGCGACTTGCAAACGCGTGATTTCGCCGCACGACGTGTTGCGATTGAGAATGCGGATACGTTGTCCTTGCCGCAACCGTCCCTGTAGACTAAAGCCCAAGAAAGAGTTAGTGCATAACTGCTAAGACAGAATAAATAAAGCATGAGTAAGAAATGCAATTTCGAGAGTATAGAAATCGTCCCTGCGTGGATGTGATATGCTGATGATGGCGCTGCTTTTGGGCTGGCCTTGATAGCGTCGCTGCTTGGACGTGTTGCTGCTGGCGTCGTTGCGTAGACTTGCTGTGCTGATAACGTCATTGCCTGGACATATTGCTGCTGGCGTTGTTGCGTGGACTTCACGCGTTGTTCGGACGGTTGCCGGGCGCCGCTGCGCGTGACTTGCGTGGCCGATAACGCCCTTGCTCGACGTATTGCCGGGCGGCGTCGTTGCGTGGACTTGCTGTGCTGATAACGTCATTGCCTGGACGTATTGCTGCTGGCGTCGTTGCGTGGACTTGGCCGATCACGCCGTTGTCCGACGTGTTGCCGCTGGGCGCTGCTGCGTGGACTTGCTGTGCTGATAACGTCATTGCCTGGACGTATTGCTGCTGGCGTCGTTGCGTGGACTTGCTTTGGCCGATAACGCCACCGCACGGACGTATTCCGCCGCATCGTTGCGTGGACTTTGCGGCCGATAACGTCGTTGTCTGGACGTATTGCTGCTGGCGTCGTTGCGTGGACTTGCTGTGTTGATAACGTCATTGCCTGGACGTATTGCTGCTGGCGTCGTTGCGTGGACTTGCTGATCACGTCGTTGTCTGGACGTGTTGCTGCTGGCGTCGTTGCGTGGACTTGCTGATCACGTCGTTGTCTGGACGTGTTGCTGCTGGTGTCGTTGCGTGGACTTGCTGTGCTGATAACGTCATTGCCTGGACGTATTGCTGCTGGCGTCGTTGCGTGGACTTGCTGTGCTGATAACGTCGTTGCCGGGACGTCTTGCTGCTGGCGTCGCTGCGTAGACATAATGCTGATCACGTCGTTGTCTGGACGTATTGCTGCTGCTCCTGTAGAATAAATGCTCCTGCAAGCTAAGCTTGAGAAAACGTTAGTGTATACCTGTTTAAACGAAATGATAAATACATATGAGAAGTGCAATTTTATGGGTAGAGATGTCATCCCTGATACGCCTGATGAATACTGAGATGTTGTCCTTGCACGGACATGCTAAACGCTGCAACTGACGAATTGCCATGATGCCTTTGCTGTGTGTGGGTTGCCAATTTGACTTTACGCCCGAGTTGATGCGCTAGGTTTTGTTGCGGAACTCTGAACTTTGACTGCTGTTGGTTGATGCCCCTTTCTGCTGCTGCTGCTTTTGCTGCGGACTTTGGATTGTTGTCATCCTCTCGCTTTCTTTGCTTTTTCGCTTCGCTATCTGAAGAAACCTTTCGCCGCATTTTCTCGCCGCTATTGCGCTTCGCTTGATTAATATGAAAAGACTGCGCCAAAGAAAATTTGTGAGTTTTTGGGGTCGATTCAGATTCGACTTCGCCGCTTGTTCCTTGATATCTGCGCGTTCGCCTGTTTGGACTTGCACTATGCAGTTTCCTATATTGTCCCAGTTTTGAAAAGGGTGTCTGGCCTAAAGTGGGTCTCGATGTAGTTGCTTGTAGGCTATGTGTATTCTTGTCATTTTCAGAACGAAGGGAAAGTTTCCTAATGGTGTGACCGAAGCCGATTTAGGCCGCCTACGTATCCCCATGAGGGAATCAGGTCATGACGTAGTTCATTACAAGCGAATATTGGGTAAAATTAAAATTTCTAAATGTGGGACCGAGGCCGGTGGCCGCCTACGTATCCGCCAAGGGAATCAGGTCGAACGTAGTTCATTACAAGCAAAACAAAAGAAAACATTATTAAAGCTTAAATATGAGTTTTTAAATTATTCTGCTAAACTAAATTGCTTTTCTAATCCGGGCTCTAGGCGGACCAAAACAAGGGGCAAGTCCAACCAATACGCCTTCATGCTCTGCATCGTGGATGGTTGGGTCTTCATGCTCTGCTATCAGTATCTCCCTCTTTTGGCTTCTGTGTGGTGCATGCTCGGATAAATGACTGATTCGAGGGCGGAATGGGCATAGGCAGGGGAGTGTATTCCTCATCTAAGGTTATCAGGTGCACATTGACGTGGCCGTGGTTTGGCAAAGGGTTATCATGCACATTTGGGGCAGGATCCTTTAGCTGAATTACCCCTTCTCTGATCGACCGATTACGTCCCCGGCGGAGTGGCAACCTTCAATGTCATGTCCTGGGCTATCGGAGTGATACGCGCAGCGCTTGTTCTCATCATACCATCTTGGGATAGGTCAGAATCCTTCCCGAATCGGTTGGATTAGGCTGCACCGCATGACCTTTCATATATTTGAGGTATGGGTTCTGGCTGGTACGAACTTTGGGTGGTTTCCTTCAAAATTCTTATTTGCTCGGGTGCATTGGGTGCTCTATTTTGTTGGCGGGCTTGATGGGTGGATCTATGCGGGCGTGATAAACGTGTTTGGGAAGCGTTATATAGGATGTGTGGTAGTTGTGGTAGTATGATGAGTTTTGGTATGTTATGAATGCTTCGGTTTATGCTTCAGTACAAACATGAAAGGAAATCGCTCTATCTTCTTTGTGAAGTACTCCGAGTGTCCTCGATGAATCGCCTTATTAGTTGCTGTAATGCCGCGAGTTGTAATCCTACCGCTTTAATACCTTCTTCTACGGTCGCCCATTCTAACAACTTCCGCAAAATTCCGCTCACGACGCTTATCATCCGCTCATAGTAGGTTGCATCCTTCAAAGATTGTACGAATAGTGTGGTCATCTCACTCTCCACCATGGGTGGTTGTACTTTCGCTGCCTCTGAACGCCACCTCATGGCGTATTCTCTGAACGTTTCTGTAGGTTCTTTCTCCAACTTCATTAAATAGAATCTGTCCACAACGGTTTCTGTGTTGAACCTGAATTGCTCCACAAAATCTTGGGCTAATGCATTCCAGCTATGCCATTTCCGCGGATCTTGGCTGGTATACCAATCTAGTGCCTCGCCGGTCAAGCTCTGAATGAACAACTTCATAATGACTGCTGGGTTCTTCCCTACCCCGATTAGCTTGTCGCAATATGACCTCAAGTGTGCACGGGGGTTCCCTTTCCCATCAAATAGTTCAAACTTCGGCACCTTGTACCCCATAGGCATCTCCACGTCTGGATGCATGCAAAGATCCTCGTAGTCTAGTCCTTCGTGACCTTTATTCGATCGCATGCCCTGAACTGCTTCTTTCAAACTATGAATTTCTTTGGCCACGTCCTCGTCCATTTTTTCTCGGACTTCCCTCTCCATTTCTTCGTAATGATCCACTTCTTGGTGAAGCACGGGGACGGTAAAAGTGGTTTACATTGCATAAGCTAGTTATGCAGGTTGTTTGCCGGCCGTAATGGGTATGCGTGGGTATTGGTCACGCGAGGCGATTAGGCTGATTGTGGTGAAGTAAGTAGGTGGGGCCGAGGTACATGGGTAGTAGGAGGATCATTTTGAAGGTGGGGTTGATGATTGGGCGGCGAGGGCGGTTTGGTCGGCAATCGCGGTCTTTGTGGGAGTTTTGGGAGATATGTGGTGGTGGAGGTCGCTTTGGGATGGTTTGCGAGGTAGTGGCCCTTTGCTCTGGCATAGGGGTATTCAAACTAATGGATAGGTTGGTCAGATTCCGTAGCCTCTCCATCTCAACCTGCATATCAGCAATTTGTTGTAGAAGCTGCGCAATACATTCTTCCTGACTGGTGACATTCCTCCCTTCTGAAGGTTCTGTTTCGCTGACAGGAATAATTCCCAAACCATTTGGCTCAGACGCCCCCGAGCCAGTCATATCATCATTTCTTGCCTTGGACCTGGTAAAGTGTGGATGTTCCGACATTGTTGAGTCAAATACGAACCGACCTTTGGGGAAGATGATAAATCTTTCTAAAAAAATGCAACAAACGGTGTTAGCATAAAGCACGTAATTTGCAGGTATGTAGCAAATATATTGCACATAGTACATTCAAACGTTTTCTAACATGCATGGGGACCTCTTTATGCCAGAGGTAAGCCTAAACGTCACTTATGCGAGATTATGATGGATTTGTCCAAATCGCCCAACTGTAATGCTTTTGTTGGAAATGGCGACCAAATGACGGTGCACTTTTCCCAATTTTAGCATGTCATGATTAGGTTCGGATTTGTCTATCATTGTCACGCTACACATAATATGCTGGTTGGTCGTTGGGTTGAGAAACCCGTCGATAAGTTTGGTGTCTTCCTAATTATAGTGTCGATGCCAAGGACCGACCCACCTAAGGTAAATGCATGCATGACTTAGTAAAAAGGGTAGTATAGCTCTATCTTAAGTTGCTAAGATTTGGATTTTCTAGACGCAAGGTTCCCGAGCGGACAACTCGAGTGAGAAGGCTACGCGGCCACCGGTTAGACCGGACACTCCACGTATGTTACCAACTCTCCTAAATTTGGGTTTTGAAGAAAGAATTTTGCTGATGCACCCAGCGCACCTCGCATGTAGTGTGTGATTGTGTGAATTTTCCAGAGTGGAAGAAATATGAGCGGAATGCCAGTTTAAGGAAAGCAGTAAAGCAGGTAGCAATTAAAATAAATAAAACAAAATATAGCACAACCAATTAAATGCAAAATAATGCCAAATAATAACCCTAGGTCTGTTGTGGTTAAGAACCTAAAATCCCCAGCAGAGTCGCCATTTCTGTCACGCTCATTTTCGACCGCGACTTTTATTCTAGCGAACCCTGCTTGAGTAAAAATGTTAGAAAATAAATAATAAAATGCTAAATGTTAAAAGGTGCTAAATATGTTAAAGATGTCTAAAAGAGTGCTTAAATATTAAAAGGTGTTAAATGCTAGAAATGCTAAAGGGTGCTTTAAAAAGTGCTAAGGGTTCGCGGAGTCGCCACCTAATTAATTGGGTGAATTAGGACACCTAAATGTTAACTAGTTTAAAGTGAACATTAACTCCATTTTAATGGTCTGCTAAACTTTAATGAGATTCTGGGTAAGGGTTCTTTATTATCCTAAAGGGAAGGGGTCAGGCACCCTAAAGGATCCGCTAACTTGCGGTTGTCCGTTCAAACCTAGGATTAATTATTTATGCTAAAAATGCATGTTTGAAAGATATTTTAATAGAAAGTATTTTTTGGCAAAAGATTAATAAGATTAGTGCTATAAAACACGTGTAAAGTTTAAAGCATGCCTTATAAAAAAATATATAATGCAAAATAGATTAATTGACTAAATGTATACATTTGCCTGAAAAATTGATTTGTTTATATATGGCATAGTGCAAAAAACGATTATCATTTGGCAAAGTTTAGTCATGCATGGCAAACCTAAAATAATTAACTTAAAGGGAAGCAAATTTCTAGTATCCAACTACTTGCTAATTTATTGATTCAAGATTTAATTATTCTAAGTGTTCTAATAATCAATGTAGCGTTAGACAATTAATTACAACAAATGAATGAGGGCGGGATAGAAAACCAATAAAAGGCGACTCGAAGGAGTGGCGATGTGATTCCGCCTGTGGTTTGGAATTTCTGATGCGGATAGCAAGATACACACAAATGCGGGTGAATGCAGATCTTCAACTGATGGAAGGCACAGTGAGTCTCGCTATGAGACTCCTCATTTTTTGCTCCGATGCATTTCATGTAGATAAAGAAGAAGATAAGGATTAGAATATATCTAAACCAATATTAATAATGCAAATAACAAGGATACATTCATACAGAACTTGACATATATATAAACCAGTGAAAAGTTGCAACGACCCAAACCAAATAAACCACTTCCAACAGTAATTCTCAGATTTTAAGCAAATCGGCCTAATCGACGTAGTTTTTTAAAAAGAAGCAGGTCCACTAATTTCTGGTTTTCAGATATTTAAAGAATAGACTAGATAGGCCTAACATATGTGTCAGCCCGAAAGATGATCGAGCAAACCAAACAAATGATGCCCAATATAAAACAATTCACCCGTGATACAGGAAGTAGATTTTACATATTTCTTGGCCACTAGCGGAACTGGCCCCAACATTTTAAGCGCATGCCCAACAATATAAATTTAACTTAAAGAGAACATCATCTTACGCGTGAAATAGACCCCAAAACAATATCCAAATAGCAGACAGATAATATACCTCATTAGATTAGCCCAAAACAACGATTTTAGAATTTCATTTAACTGATCCTTGCTATTGCTTTGTACTCTAGCTTACTGGAAACTTAAGCCATGGTACATACAACTATTCAACATACCTTAGATTAACAGAACAGAGGCAGGGCATGGTTATAAGCTAATGGAATGCTAATATGTAACATACTTTCAGATGAGCGAATGCATAATTCTGTGGGAAGGTAGTATTATCTAGTTTGGGATTTGTAGCTAATATTTCTGAACCAGTCATGGTTGAACTTATGCATGTCCTAAGAAGACTCTAGATACGCATTAACTTAGACTAGCAAAAAGACATAAAAAATACTTCCGCACACGCATGCAGATAAAAGGATCTTTTAGACAGTATTATGGAACTCACTATTCGTTATTGTATTACCCAGATCTTATAAGAGCATTCGACCAAGCCACAATATATATTTGACTTCATATTATTCGCATTACTTTACTCCAGATAATTTATTGGAACAGACGACGACAATTAGTTAATTGAACACTAAAGTGATATCATCTATCACAAAGTATTCCCAGTAAGAAATATCCCCGACATGCATATGGTCCAGTAAACAAGTATTTGTCACTGTCAACTGATTAGAACTTCAACTACTTAGCAAGGTAAACATATTTTCATCCAGTCCAAACAAAACCAACATTTTAATCAAGACGAACATATCATTGTACTAACACGAAAACACACAGGCATAAAGAGATGTAACAAAATCTAGAGGGATTTGGATTTACCTTCTCCGGACAGCGACCCGGGGCAGTGTATCAAGTCGTCGGTCCACTCGACGGGCTTTGGGTTTGCGATGCGAATAGAAGGGCGAAGTTTATGGTGCTGGGTTCTTTGCTGGAACTAAGAAAGGGATTCGAACTTCCTGTTCTTATGAAAACTAAAGGTCTGGGTGCTGTGTTACCCTGTGTTCTTCGACTAAACTCTACTGTGCTCTCCCCGTCTCTGCTCTGTGTTCCACTGATCTTGCATGCGCTCAAACGTTCTGTATTTATAGCTAAGATTTTGGGCCCCAAGTTTGGTAGGTAATCAAGGCTGATTTTGGACTGATAATTCGCGCTGATTCGTGCGATTTGGGTGATGATTTTAGAACGATTTTGTGGGCTATTTTTGGTCGATTTCGGGAGCTAATTCCTACATCGTTTCTTATGGTACTGATTTGAGAAATCATAGTAAACATGGAAGGAAATCTGGAGCGAAATTGGTGATGGAGGCGGATGTGTTTTAGGGTTCTCTAGGTTTGCGTTTCGTGAAGGGTTCTAGACGATGGGGACGATGGGCTAAGGGAAAAATGAGGGCTGGGCGTGTGGGCTTCTGATAAGGGAAAAGGGACTGGGCCTCGCGGGTGTTGGGCTGAAGAGGAGTGGGCTGCGGGTGATGGGAAAAAGGGATTGGGCTGGGTAGTTATTTAGGAGTTGATTAATTAGGTATAGTGGTAAAGTAAGTTAATAAGTTGTGATTAAATTATTTAGGTGCTTCATTAGCCTAAGCTTGAGTTTTAAAACCATTATAATTATTACAAAATGCGAGTGTGCTATTTAATTAGTGCTTAATATTTTAGAATGCGGCGCTATTATTTAAAAATCTTATTTATTGTGCATTATTGCGAAGTTAAATTAAAATTGAATTGAGTTTAGATTAAATTATTTAAATGCTAAATGCAAGTATGATTTTTAAGAATTGTTTAAAGCTTTTATAAATGTGACGCTATTAAATGTATGTATTAGATTAAAATTGATTTTAAATTACAAATGATTATGAAATTCTCTTGCGTATTAATAAACGCGGCTATGCTACTTGACGCGACGTCATTGCTAAATTATTTATTTTATGTATTTATTAATTATTTAAGAATTACGACAGAGCTTGAAATTAATTAATGCGGGCGCGAGACTCTAAGTGCTTAATACTCTACGTAGAAAATGTGAAGTTATTATTAAATAATTTATTTATGCATGTATTAATATTTTATTGTTGCATTTTATTATAAGAAATCATAAAAAATTATTTTGCAAAATTAGTGTAATTTTATAGCTACTGTCTGGACGAGAGGGTCAAAATTGGGTGTCAACACTTGTCATGTCAATGGCTAGGAACTAATTCTTTTATAGGGTTTTCCATGTTGATTCACTAGAAACTT
Source organism: Przewalskia tangutica (assembly GCA_029844215.1). NCBI lineage: Eukaryota > Viridiplantae > Streptophyta > Magnoliopsida > Solanales > Solanaceae > Przewalskia > Przewalskia tangutica. The sequence continues at coordinate 134,747,613 of CM056719.1, forward strand.
ATGTTATGAATTAATGCATGTCCATGGTTATTCTTCTTCTTGTTGAGATTTATCCAATAATTGCTTTGAATGCTTGGTAATTAATTGACAACTAATTATCATTATATGATTTCTAATCAAACTTCGAAAGGAGGAGGTTGTGAATATGCTGTAAGTTGGGTAGACATATTTTGGATTGGGGATGAAAATACCTCAATTATTTATGTAGCGTTAATGAGAGGCTTAACAACCCTAATTTTACGCATGGTGCGTGACGGTTAACTAGGTTTTTGTGCTTAATCCTCCTTAGAGTTATCCTTATCACCGAAAGGTAGAAAGGTGCAATACTGGGGTTGAGTGTTTATATATTCTTAACGGGAATATAAAACGATTTCGTAAACCTGCTAGCTCCGAGAGAAGAAAACCATAATTCATTGTATTGATAAATAACATAAGCGGATAGTTGAGGAGACATGGAAGCCCTATTCACATCACAACTGAAGTAAACCTATAGTTAATTAGCTTTTATAATTATTAGTTATAAACCACAAAATCAAATATCAATTACCAAATAGATACCAAAAGATAGATAGTTGGTACTTGAACCCTAATCCTTGTGGACGATATTCGGTCTTATCAATACTATATTACTTGTCACGATAACGTGCACTTGCGTTAAAGTGTGTGCATCTTTTCGCGCATCAATAACTAACAATTATAAAGGCTAATTAACTATATGTTTACTTCAGTAGTGATGGGAATAGGGCTCCCACGTCTCCTCAACTATCCGCTTATGTTACTTATTAATGCAATGAATTATGGTTTTCTTCTCTTGGAGCTAGCAGGTTTACTAAATCGTTTTATACTCCCGTTAAGGCTTATAAACACTCAACCCCAGTATTGCTCCTTTCTACCTTTCGGTGATAAGGATGACTCTATAGGAGGATTAAGACCAAAAACCTAGTTAACCGTCACGCGCCATGCGTAAAATTAGGGTTGTTAAGCCTCTCATTAACGCTACATAAGTAATTGAGGTATTTGCATCCCAATCCAAATTATGTCTACCCAACTTACAGTATATTCACAACCTCCTCCTTTCGAAGTTTGATTAGAAATCATATAAGTAATGATAATTAGTGATCAATTAATTACCAAGCATTCAAAGCAATTATTGGATAAATCTCAACAAGAAGAAGAATAACCATAACATGCATCAATTCATAACATAAGTTTCTAGTGATTTAACATGGAAAGCCCTATAATAGAATTAGTTCCTAACCATTGACATGACAAGAACTAATTCAATATCCAACATGAAAACTGAAAGTAAAGTAAAGAAAAGAAAAGAAAAATACTTAAGAACGAGTCTCCAAGCCTTCTAGCATCCAAGGATTGTGTTGTGGAATATTTACAAGATGGATTGGTGGAAGGATGGATGTAGAGTGGTGAATGGTGGAATGGAGAATGAATTCTTCTAATGATGTAGAGACTATTTATAGACCAAGAATCCTTTAGGTGAAGGGTTAAGGATTTGTAAGTAGGAAAAGTTATTAGAATCCTTTTAGGTAAGGGTTTTAAGGTAGGAAAAGTTATCCCTTTAGGTAGGAAAAGTAATCCCTTTAGGATTCTGAAAACATGTCAAATTCGGCCCAGACTTCATAAATCTCGCATCGGCGCCGCGGCCCTGCAGACTGGCGCCGCGGCGCCTGAAAATCAGCAACTCTCGGGTCTTTCAGCACTTTGGGCGCCGCGGCGCTGCTGCCAGGCGCCGCTCGGTGACGTTTTTGAGCGGTCTGTTTGTCGTCCTTTTCGTCCGGACTTCGTCGATCTCTCTATAATTTCCTAACTTAGACTTCATTTCTTGGCCCTTTTAGTGTGCAATTTCATCTCTTTTATGCTCATTTCATCTCCTTTTCGCCATTTCTCCGTTTCTGACCGCTGTGACACAAAAGAAAGGAAAACGACCCTAATACTATACTAAACATAAATGAAATGAGTAAAATACTAACTAAAAATGACTCAAAAAGTGTATATAAAATACACCGATCAGCAGTTGAGCAATTTTGAATGAGTTTGAATATATAAAGAACTACTCATCAAAAAATAGCATTAAGAGCCTTTTCATTGAAGCTTGCACTATTGGTTTCTTCCACACTCCATTCATCCTCAGGCTTAGGTAATATGTCGCCTTCCTCGTCCGGTGGGAGCATAAGAATAGTATATCCATTTATAATAGATCTACATGCTCTCACATCAATGGATTTGATATGAGAACGTAGGCGAATTTTCCAATATGGATAATTTGATCCATCTAAAATAGGAAGTCTACCAATATTTAGATTAGCCGGATCCATAGTTAAAGTAAAAGGACTTTAGCACTTATTATGTTAAGTGTCGACTCTGATACCACTTGTTGGTCCCGTGGATTATACTATGGATTAATTAAAATCAAACAGCAAAACAGTCACAAACAGTATGTTGAAACAGTGTCGAATGTCAGAAAAATGTCGTCTGGCACAAGTGACGACACTAAGATAAAACTTAGGAAAAACATTTGTAAGAGTTTAAAATGCAGCGGAATAAAATAAAGAACACAAAGGTTTAATTTTCATAGGTTATATATTAATATAACTCATGATGGTCAATGACCAAAGGTATTGTATATATTTATATACAATTGAAATATTTCTTATTTACAATGTTACAGGAAGATACAAAAGGAATAAAAAGATTAAGTCGCAGATGACTTATGCCTGAAAAATCTATCTAAAATAGAAGTGATCAACACCTCATTACAATTGCTTCAATGAAAGAACAAATCTAGAATCTAGGCAGCACTTATAATGTCGTACAGAATGTCGTCACAAATACAGACAACACCTGTTGATCCAGTTTTCGATCTTAAAATCTGGAGAGCTCTCTCGATCTTTTCCCTTCTAATTTTCTGGATATCGAATTCTTGAAGTGACCTCTCTATTTATAGTAGAGAATTTCCTTAAAAGAATCCTCGATCAGTTGTGTAGGTTGATAAGAATGTGGAGCACGTGAGCAGTAGCTTGAGGCTGAAAATCTCCAACAGTGTGGACTGTTTCTTCCACGTCTTGCTCCTCAAGTTATGCAACTTCTTGGACTTGGTATTCATCGATCCTGATCTTCTTGAAGACTCCTTGCTAAGTCAATTTGCCACGTTTAAAAAGATCACGATTTCGAAAAAAGCGTCAGTGAAGATAAACGTTATTCTGCAGGAATGTTGGCCAGAATGTCAAGACATTTGTTCCGACATTTTCTGATTTGGACTTAGTACGAAAAATGATATGTTAGGGAAAATGTCATGACACAGAACCTAACATTAACATTTAATGACAGGGATGAAGTGATATGCTATATCACTGGAGGTGTGTTGACAAAATGGGTTTCAAGGTGTCCAGCGTCAAAGTTTACCGCATTGTTTGCTATCTTACACAAAATTGATATATATAATTGGTTTCCTTCAATGAATGAGTCAATTGTAAGCATAGAGCAAACAATTCTTCTCTTTAAGTTAGGTAAGGGTCTTCGAGTCAATCTAGGAAAGACAATTTTCCAACAGATTGTAAATTTAGCTGAAAAAGACTCAAACCAAACCTTACATTTCCCCTCCCTGATATTTAAAGTGCTTACATCTCAAGGATTCAAACCACCAAAGAAAGATATTATTAGAAAAGAATCTGAGGTGTACATTGTGAATAAAACAATACTGAAAAGAACGATCAGAATAATTGACCTCCCTTGGAAACTGGTAAGCAGTAGCAGAGAAAATGTTTTCAATATTTTTTACAACACTAATTCAGGATAGTCTCCGATGACAGCTGATTGGATTGTTAGACAAATTGCAAAAATCAATGAACATCTGTTTGACATGGATAATGTGAGGCTGGCTCTGTGTCACGACCCGACTCCGGGCCCGCGACTGGTGCCCTACCTGGGCACCCCTTACAGGTATACATCAGAGAATAGCAGCGAAACATACATAAACTCATAAAATACTTAGACAGTAAAATATCAACAGGATAACCCATAAGGCCACATTCCGTAAAATATACAAAACCCAAAAATAAAACAATTACATATTTGTTCTTACAACCCAATCCACAAGATATGACTACAAACCTCTAATAATAACAACTATGATGGGACAGGGCCCCGTCATACCCCTGAATGTACATCTATCTACAACATCAGGGAAACCGTACCAAAATACAAGCCTCCGGAGAAATGGAGCTTCTGACACCTGATCAGTGATCCTAAGAGTGAGGATCCACCACCTTTACCCTACTGCGGCATGAGCGGCCCCGAAAGAAATTCGGTCAAGACAACAGATGTACTATGCATAGCGAAAGATCGAAATGAAATCATAAGGTCTAAAATAAAGCTGGAGACATGTATGATAACTCAAATAACAGTACACTGTGCCTTACTAACAATGAAAGTAATCAAGAGTATAATTTACTGCATAAAAATAGGAGGCTCATGATCAAAGTAGGGCCACTCGTCCGTAGTATCATTAAGCAATCCTATTCCTGAGACTATTTCACCCGCATAGGTCCTGTGGACCCGCAATGAGGTCATCCTCCTCGCATGAGACTATTTCACCCGCATAGGACTATTTCACCCGCATGGGCTGGTGGACCCGCAATGAGTACAAACGCCGCACTCGCATCATGGGTAGCAAATCCATGGAATAAGTAGTAACCCGGGGGTTTACCCCGCAAGAATAACATAACCTAGCACAACCAGCTATCATACATAACATAAGCAAGTTAAGAAATCCCCTAACTTCTTATTAACCTTATTTATATACACTCTCATTTTAGTTTACTTAAGGCACTAACATGTCATTATAAAATCCGGGAATTTAACCCAAAGTACTATGTACTTCTATTATTTTAAAATGACTCTTTTTCATATAAAACTCCAAGATACTAATAACCGTAGTATCAAGTCATATCTACCTTTCAAAACAAGTCACAATACCTTTTAGAAATACATTTATAGGCTTCTAAACCAAGTGACTTTTTACTTTAAAACCTTAAGCAATTGATGCCTTTAAATCAATTTGTCTTTCTTCATTTCAAGTCATTTATCTTTATTTACTTCACTAGAGTAAACCATTCTTTTAACTTTCCATAAAGTTATTATAACCAACTTCCCATAAAGTCATTATACTAACTTTATGTTTTAGACACTTACATTTTTTTTATAACGAAGAGACTTATACTTTCAAAAAAACAAGTATCATAACTTTAGAAATCAAGTTTCTTAACTTTAGAAACTAAGATATCTTTAACCTTTAAAACAAGTGAGTTAATTATCTAACGCAACCAACTCGGACATTCTTAAAACAAGTCAAGGATATCAAATGAAACTAAATTCATATAAATCTCGTACGTCTACCGTACTATACATTTACAACTACTCATGCTCAAGAGATAAGAAAGTTCTGCATACCTCTTCGGTTCAATCCACTTGCTAAGTCCAATATGCCGTACGTAGTATGTCAACCTATAATGACCATAATACGTCTATCAACTTCTAGTTTCAAACGTAGAATATTCTAAGTGTAAAGTCACTTATTCTACGAAAAAATTGGACAGCACTTCCTTTGTTTCTATGTACTTTTCCACCTTTTTCAAGGCCTGAATTCAATAACCAAACATGTCACATTTAAGGCTCAACACATCAACCAATCAAATGGGATTATACGCCTTACAAGACGTATAAAATTCTGCCCACAATTCATATAAAACAGTCCAATATTAAATGTCATTTTTCGACTATAAAGTACAACCGCATAAAATCTTTTCCAATTCCTTTTCAATCCACAATGTCGTTCTTACATGTTATATAGTGACAACCAATTTCAACAACTATAATCTCTCATTTAGATAACATGCGACGATTATAACTATCGATCCATTTGTATTGTATTTCTAATGGCTAATAAGCTCGTGTTCGGATTTAGGCTCCCAATACTCTATGACATTTATCAACTTCAATGTATAATTCACATGATCAATATCAACTATTACATGTATCATAATTTACTTCCAAGAGGAGAGGGAATTTTACCTTTAGGATTTCGCCCACTATAGCCCTTTTTCCGCAACTTCTTTTCTCGTCAAAATCATCCACACGAACTTTCTACAAGTTTATCAACACTTTATCTTCTTGCCGCCTCTCCAACAATTTCACTAGGCTTAGGTTTTCTTTAAATTTTTAGAGAGAAGGGGAGAGGAATTTCTTTAGGATGAACCTTTGCAAAATGACCAAGTCTTCAAGACTTGGTCATAATATAAGACCTTCTCTTGGTCAAAAAGATGGGAGGGACACGTGTCGCCCTCCCATAGGTCTTTACACAAATATCTTCTGATTTTTCCCCATTTTTTGCGGAAAATCCCGCCTCGGCGCCGCGGCCCTGCAGCCGGCGCCGTGGCGCTGCAACTTCAGAAAGTTTCAGGACTTACGGCGCCGCGGCCCTGCAACTGGCGCCGTGGCGCCTGACTGGAATATTTTTCCATCACTTCTGCCAGCTGAACTTCTAACGTCCATAATTCTCCGCTCCGATGTCCTATCGACGAGCGGTTTGTTGCGTTGGAAACTAGACTCAACGAACTTCATATTAGGCTTTTTAAACACCTAAAAACTGGGATATATAGCACTCCAAAGTTGACTCAAAATCTGTCCAAAACATTTTTGCCAACTTGTCTTTCCAAATTCAAATCTTATTCTCTTGAAATTACGGGGTGTAACACTCTGATTCAAGCCAGGGATCATTTTATGTCATTGCTTTCTTCCCAAAAAGGGGGAGAGAATTCTGAGATATAGGGGGAGACAGATGCTGCCAAACAGGGGGAAACAGAGGAGAAAGAGGAAGCTGAGACAAGCAAAGATGCAACTGCTCATAGCCTTGGTACTGGTGTAGGCAGAGATAAGAAGTAAGGTGTGTCGACTCAAGTAGAAAGAGATTGGAATCTACTACTTGATCAACCTCCAGAGAGACTGCTGTGATGATGTATTACTGAGCTGCTGCTGAGATGCTGCTGGATGAAGTTTTTTTTAAATGGTTTAGCTTTGGAGATTTAAAGACAATGGTTGATTATATTTTGGGTTGTAAAAATAGTTTAACAGTCTTAGTGTAAGGCCATTGATGTTTATCTTTTTCTGATAGTTGTTTCTAATCCTGTATATATATATATGGTATATATATATATATATGGTATATATATATATATATGGTATATATATATATATATGGTATATATATGTGCATATTGTATATGTTTTGCTTTTATATACCATCACAGGTTGAGGGAGAGCAGTGTGTGAATATTGCTGCTGTTATAGATCACGCATACTCCGTCAATTAGGTTTTCTGAAGAAAGGCAAAAGGGGGAGAATGTTAATGTTAGGTTCTGTGTCATGACATTTTTCCTAACATATCATTTTTCGTACTAAGTCCAAAACAGAAAATGTCGGAACAAATGTCTTGACATTCTGGCCGACATTCTGGTAACAATTTTGACTATCTTCACGGGCAGTTTTTTCAGGAAACTGTGATCTTTTTTAAACGTGGAAAATTGACTTAGCAAGGAGTCTTCAAGCAGATTAGGATCGATGAAGACCAAGTGCAAGAAGTTGCATAACTTGAGGAGTAAGACGTGGAAGAAACAGTCCACGCTGTTGGAGATTTTTCAGCCTCAATCTACTGCTCACGTTCTCCACATTCTGCTCAACCTACACAACGGATCGAGGAGTCTTTTAAGGGAACTCTCTACTGTAAATAGAGAGGTCACTTCAAGGATTCGATATCCAGAAAATTAGAAGAGAAAAGATCGAGAGAGTTCTCCAGATTTTAATATCGAAAACTGGATCAACAAGTGTTGCCTGTATTTGTGACGACATTCTGTACGACATTACAAGTGCTGCCTAGATTCTAGATTTGTTCTTTCATTGAAGCAATTGTAATGAGATGTTGATCACTTCTATTTTAGATAAATTTTCCACGCATAAGTCATCTGCGACTTAATCTTTTTATTCCTTTTGTATCTTCTTGTAACATTGTAAAGAAGGAATATTTCAATTGTATATAAATATATACAATACCTTTGGTCGTTGACCATCATGGGTTATATTAATATATAACCTATGAAAATTAAACCTTTGTGTTCTTTATTTTATTCCGCTGCATTTTAAACTCTTGCAAAGGTTTTTCTTACGTTTTATCTTAGTGTCGCCACTTGTTGTCAGACGACATTTTTGCTGACATTCGACATTGTTTCAGCATACTGTTTGTGACTGTTTTGCTGTTTGATTTTAATTAATCCATAGTATAATCCACGGGACCAAGAAGACTGACTGCTCTTTGTTTATTTGTTCCCTCGGAAAAATGCGTATTTTTCGTAGTGAGATGCACCAATCTATACGTGTGAAACCAAATGGTGAGTAAATGAATTAAGGGTCTGTTTGGTCAAGCTTCTGAAAAAGTATTTCTGTTTCTTAGAAGTAGTTCTGCAGAAACTATTTCTAGAAAATCTGTTAGGGTGTTTGGCCTATAATTATAGAAGTATTTCAGAAAAACATAAACAGTTTCCTGTTTGGCCCACATTTATGCAAATTTACGAGAATATACTTTTTAATAGATTTAAAACTATATAAAATATTCCTTTTTATCCTATGTTTCTAAAAAATAGTATATCTTTACACTTTCATAAATTTTTTTAAAATTATTTAATTGCAACATTTAATCAAAAAATAATATTATATTGTACATAAGAAATGTAACGAAAATATGATACTCAATGACTCAAATATGTCCAAACCTACCCCCGCCCTACCCACACTTACCCCCACCACATCCTCAAATATCTATGTCATATTTTTTTTTATAAAAAATATGAATTTTTTTCTTCCCCCTACCCCATCCCCACCCCATTGCCCTACCCCATCCTCAAATTTCTATTTCATATTTTTTGTTACTTTTATAAAAAATAATTGAAAATATGAAATTTTTTCTTACCTCCCCCTACCCCCGTCCACCTACCACATTCTCAAATTTCTATTTTATATATTTTTTACTTTTATAAACAATTTATAAAAAATATGAATTTTTTTCTTACCCCCCCCCCACCCCATTGCCCTACCCCATCCTCAAATTTATATTTCATATTTTTGTTACTTTTATAAAAAATGATTGAAAATATGAATTGTTTTCTTACCTCCCCTACCCCCCCGACATACCACATTCTCAAATTTTTATTTTATATTTTTTTTACTTTTATAAACAATTTATAAAAATATGAATTTTTTTCTTACCCCTACCCCACCCCATCCTCGATTTCTATTTCATATTTTTGTTACTTTTATAAAAAAATATTAAAAATATGAATTTTTACTTACCCTCCCCATGCACCTACCACAATCTCAAATTTTTATTTTGTATTTTTTTTTACTTTTATAAATAATTTATAAAAAAATATGATTTTTCTTACCCCACCCTATCCCACCCCACCCCCATTGCCCTACCTCATCCTCAAATTTCTATTTCATATTTTTTGTTACTTTTATAAAAAAACATTATTAAAAATATGAATTTTAATGGGTCCGAAAAAAATTTATTTTATGAGCAAAAAGGGCTTCTCGAGAAGCACTTCTGGAGAAACATCAAATTGGTGTTTCTGCTTCTCTTTCCATCTAGAAATACTTTTTGACTTCTGAAAAAAATGTTTTTACTTCTGAAAAGTACCTGTTTGACCTAAGAAATGTTTCTGAGAAACAGAAACACTTCAAACATGTACTAAAAAGGACGACGAGGAAGAACTAAAATTAATCATATGGAAAGAAATTGTTTCACAAAACTTATTAGTTTGGCCAAGCATTAAAAAAGTACTTCTAAGTATATTTTTGTCAAAAGTGATTTTAAAAAGTGCTTTGGGACAAAAGATATATTTCTTAGCTTTTAAAAAGATGGTAATCCCTAAAATCACTTATTTTCTACCAAAAACTTGAAAAACTTACCTGTTAATAACAAAGCAAGAGATATCTCAATACAAAGTATAATTGTGCACTAAGCTCCCTATGCACAGGTCTGAAAAGTCCCGGAAAACAAGGGTCTATAAAGTATAATTATGGATTAGAAACAAAGTTGCAGCGGAGTCATAAATTTTAAGAGTAATTTTGATCTATTATATATATATATAGTGTAATTTTCCGACCAAGAAAGTTTGAAAAATCCAAGAGTTTCATCCTAAAATTGATTTGACCTAAAGTGTCATATTTTTCAAAACCAAGTTGTGTCGTTCTCCCCCTCTTCAATTCTCAATGGTCAACATGATATTGACCTATATATCATTTGTTTAATTTGAAACATACTTAGCTAATTCTTTTTAATACCTAGTCCATAACAAAGTAGCCGAAAAAACAAGAACGTATGATAAGTAAAGAAAAATAAGGAGAAATTTTCTTGTTTCTTTGTTTCTTCAAATTCAATCTCTTAAGAAATGGTGAGTCACCCATTGGTCCTTGGCTACAATTTTTCCATGCAGCATCAGATAACAAAGAAGGGCTGCCAAAACTATAATGAGAGCTATAGTTATCCCTTTGCTTAATTGATAAATCCTCCAAATAAGTTGTCCATCCACTCTCTTCTGGTGCATCATGATTTGTTTCTTCCATTTGATCAAAATTATTCAAATAAGTTGTCCATCCATTAATTTTTCATGAAGTTGTTTGAGGGTACATTCATCTCATTTGTAGGGACCGTGTATAAATAAGGAAAACTAGGAACAAAAGATAGGTGGGCCCCATCACTTAGTTACTATTTGGACAGTCGTATAATATTTTCTTTGGTCATAATTTTTTTAAATACTATTTAAATGTTTTAAATTATTAGCTATTGTTTTTATATAGTTTTTAAATACGTAAATTTTATTGTTGTTCGTCTAAAAGAAAGAGTGATATTATGATTTTATGATATTTAGATATAACTTAATTTTAAATATGTTATAATTTAATGAGTTGATTTATCGTCACACAACACAAATGTATATGACTTATTTTAACCACAAGTTTCAAAAATCGTACTCCTATCATTTTGATTTCATTGTATATATGTTAGTTTGATTGAACGAAATTTAAGAAAATAAAAAAATTGTCAATCTCAAAATCTTAAATATGTCCTGTAATATACTAGAACTAAAAAGTTACTAAGTGACGTGATATAATATACGAGTCCACCAAACAGAGTAGAGAATCAAGTTCTCGATTTATTCCCTTGAGTAAAGTAAATAACACATGATGTTTACATGAAAAATCACTTTCTCAAGGGATTAAAAATCACGACTTCCCAAACTCCACTATAATTAGGCAATGCTTAGATTAAAACTAATTGCAACATAGGAATTAAATTATCAATTTCCCCATTCTTTGATGTGACAAACTCAAAAGAAAAAATTTCCCCTTGCAAACCAGATCCCTGCTTTATTCCCCCTAAGAATCAGACCCATTACACTTCATCATTTACTTTTTTCTCTTTTGGCATCATTGAAAAGAGATAGAGTAAAGTTAATAACACCACTCTCATAGCTATTGGGGCAACACAACATGAGAAACGACAATAACAAACAAGGTAAAAAGCTTTGCATAAGTCAGAGAATAATGCCCTATTTCAAATTCACAAAATAACACAGTAGTTACAAAAGTACAAAATATGATACTTAAATATCTAGTAGTGCCAAAGTTATTAACAAAAAATGAACAAGAAGAGGTTTCAGAGGTAGAGAGGATGTAGAAAAGATAACTAGTATGAGAAGGAAGGAAAGAAACTGCTTAAGAGGATGAGCCAGATTACTTTATCAATTTTAGGACCTTGTCGATCCTATCATTTGCAGCCCGCTGATCATCGATCAATTGCCATTGCAATACCTCCACTTGTGTCTTCAGTTGTGAATTTTCCTTTTTCACAGCTGCAATGGCACCAATTTCCTCACATCATTCTGCAGGCTTTTGATTCTCAACCTTCAGAATTGACTTCTCAACCATCAACCTAGCAATGTCAGCATTTTCTTGCTCTTGTACATTAATCAGGCTTGAAATTATTGAATTGTTACCAGGTCCTCCCTTTTTGGGTATACATTCACACTCCTCAAAGGTAACAATAGAGAACATTTTCTTTTTCGTCCCAGTAGTTGCTTTCTCAACCATGACTCCAAAATGTTCAAATATCTTGGTGAGAAAGAACCCGTATGCTAGACGATGTCTGCCATCTTTGACATTGATAATTTTCTTCATATGCTCTATCATGATGACGGGTAAGCTAATAGGGTGGAAGTTTTCCAAGGCTTCAATTAGGAACATGTCAGGAATTTCAACCATTGCTCTTCATTCAGAGCGAGGCAGAAACACCTTGTTGACCAACTCGAAGAGTAGTTAAAATTCAGGATTGAGTTTTTTTGTAGACTCTCTCCCCTTATCCCATTTACCACTACAAGAAATCGCGTCGTCCTCTTTGGGTGAAATATCGCCCCCTTAGATCAAATGAGGCGATTTTTAGTCGCCTTTCAAGTCGTCTCATTACGTCCGTTGTCTTAGATCAAGAAGGGCGATTTTTTAAGTCGCTCCCTTTGGTAAGGACCAAAGATAGTCGCTCTTTTTTATGGATCTCAAAAAGGGCGACTGACTGCAGTCGCCCTTTTTGATATGGTTCAAAAAAAAGACAAAATTAAATGCACCAATTGGGATTCGAACTCTGGTCTGAACTGTGACACTGTACTATTCTACCACTAAAACACTAGTTATGCAATATTAATCACCACAAATACAACCCCAGCCAAGAATCGAATCCGGACCTCCTCTGTGAAATTGTGTCATTTTACCACTAAATCAGTCATCAATACTTGTTATATTTATGTTCCTCGTAATCATACATCTCTTGGCCGATTCTAACAAGATGCATATTTTTAATAAGATGCCTTTTTTTCGGATATACAAAAAATGAGATATTCGTAATTTTCGGATAATTTCGGATCGGATTCGGATCCAAAAATTTCGGATAAGATTCGGATTCGGATTCGAATATTTCGGAAATACAAAAAATCGGATATCCGTAATTTTTGGATAATTTCGAATCGGATTCGGATCCGAATATTTCGAATCAGATTCGGATCTTAATATTTCGGATATACAAAAAATCGGATATCCGTAAATTTCGAATAATTTCGAATCGGATTTTGATCTGAATATTTCGGATATCTAAAAAATCGGATATCCGTAATTTTCGGATAATTTCGACATCGGATTCGGATCAGAATATTTCGGATAAATTTCGGATCGGATTCAGATCCTAATATTTCAGATAAATTTCGGATCGAATTCGGATCCGAATATTTCAGATATCCGTAATTTTCGGATAATTTCGAATCGAATTCGGATCCGAATATTTCAGATAAATTTCGGATCAGATTCAAATCTGAATATTTCGGATATCTAAAAACTCGAATATCCATAATTTTTGGATAATTTCGAATCGGATTCGGATCTGAATATTTCGGATAAATTTCGAATCTGATTCGGATCCGAATATTTCGGATATCTAAAAAACCGGATATCAGTATTTTTCTTAAGAGTGCAATAAGAAAAAAGATAATGTTACTCGGATTACGAAATTGAAGTGTAAAAAAGAATAAATGTGTCCCAAATAAAGGAAGCAATCAATTTGGTACGCTCTTTGAATTTTATTGCTTTAAGTTTTCTTGATAATGAAATGAACAATTGAATATAGATTGATAGACAAATACATATACCGTGGTTTATAGCTTTACGTGCCTGTTTGGATTTCCCAATTAGAAATAAAATTATTTATACAATTCTTTGCATAATTAAGTATAACCCTGCCTGCTTTTGGCTTGTACTTTGTTTGAGCATGGTCTATGACTTAGAAAAATACCTATTTATTTATATATTATTAAAAATAAATAATAAAAACAAGAACATTAGGTAAAATGGCAAGCTAGAAGTCATATGATAATGTAAAAATACAAAACGAGAGAATAAGCTATAAATTATACTGTAAAGTGAAAAGCAAAAAATAAAGTGCAGAGCAAAAAGGGCTACTTTTTCAAATCACCCCTTTTGATTCGGACCGAAGGGGGCGACTTTTTCAAGTCGTCCTTTTTAATCCGAATCAAAAGAGACGACTTCATGTCGCCCTTTGGTGACCAAAGGGGGTGACTTTTTCAAGTCGCCCTTTTCGGATATAATTAAATGTAGCCTAAAAACGGGTAGAACTATACACTTCATAATTGATTGAAGTAATACTGTAGTAATAAACATACTAATATTTACGAAAAATTATCAATAAGTTGTTTTAAAATTACAAATGTAGAGAATACTATTTTATGCTATTTGTTAAAGTATATATAGGCTTAGCCGTGTGAGCCCATCAGCCGTGGGGTCCTTCCCCTTTTCCATTGTATATTTGGTAAATATTAGACTTAGGTTTGTACCTAAATTAGTAGTGTAATATTACCATAATTGTAAAGTTAGTATTCTTATAGAATAGAGATTCCTAGGTAGTATAGGAAGAGGATCTTCCTTGTAACTTGTATATATATGTTTTTCATTAATAAGAATAATCAAGAGATTATTTCTTTCATGGTATCAAGAGTCTAGGTTCTTTTCCTTGCTTCCGCTTCTCAATTTCTTCTCAAAAATACCGTGCAAATCCCTCCCAAATTCTCGTTTTTTTTTCCAGCGAAAATCCGAGACCTCCTTCTTCTTTTCTACAAATTCCTTATCTGAATCTTGTTTGTTCTATCCCTATGGCTGATAAGAACAATTTTCATCCTGTCCTATTAGTTTCTAACATCAAGAGCGTTATCCCTATTGTTCTTGATCTTGAAAATGTCCAATATGGGACGTGGGCGGAGTTATTCAGATTCATGTTAAAACACATAAAGTTCTTCACCACATTATCCTTCCTGCTCCTTCAAAAGAGGGTGATAAGACGACTACATCTAATGTGCTCACTAAAGAAGCAGACCCAGAATTATGGGACATGCTTGATTCCAAGGTTCTTCAGTGGATTTATGCCACTATTTTCTTGGACCTTTTGCAGACGGTTATGGAACCCAACTCCACAGCTATGTCGGTGTGGGATCGATTATGAGATATATTCCAAGATAACAGTCATTCTCGGATTGTTATCCTTATACAGGAATTTTCACATGTGGCTATGATAAATTTTCAAAACGTTTCTTCTTATTGCAAATGTCTCAAGGACTTGGCAGACCAACTCAGCAACGTGGGTTCTCCTATTTCTAATAGTTGTCTAGTTCTTCAGATGGTTGCAGGCCTGTCAGCGGCTTATAGCGGTGTTGCTTCAGTTATTCGTCAGAGTAACCCTCTGCCATGATTTTATCAAGTCCGTTCTATGCTCACTTTGGAAGAAGCCGATTTGGCTAAGAAAGTAGCGCTTGGGGCCAGTCCTGTCGGCATGATGACTGCTTCTAACTTTTCTCCTTCCAATCCAGCCAACGTGACCCAAAATCACAACAACGGGGGTGGGAAGAAAGGCCAAAATCGGAAGAATAATGGCAAGAACCATGGCGGCAACAATGGGGGCAACGTCGGCAGCGATAAAGAATCGAACAGAAACCCACAGGCCGGTCGATGGCGATGCAAGTGAGGTCTAAAGATCGCGCTCACGTGGCGCCACGCTTACTGCCCGCGCTCAAGATGCGCAGTATACCGCGCGACCGAGCTTCTCCCGATCCGGACTCTGGGTTCGGGACGGGCCAGCGGGCATCCAATCTATTATACTGGGCTGGCCGTCCATCAGCCATACGCAGATGGGAACACACTCGAACCGACATTGAAGCAGCGATGTACACACTTGGCTCGACTTCAATCGGACCTAATCGTACATGGACACCGGCGCCACTACCCACATGACATCCGATAAAGGTACTCTCTCGTCTTATTTCAATTTGAGCACTAATCGTGGTATAACTGTTGGTAATGGCAGTTCTATTCCAATTAAGGGTTATGATCATAAAACCTTGTCTCCTCCTCATCCATCATTTGTCCTGAAAAATACCCTTCATGCCCCAAAATTAATTAAAAATTTAGTATTTGTCCATAAATTCACAACTAATTTTGATCCATTTGAATTTTCTGTGAAGGATTTCAAGACGGGGAGTCATCTCATGAGGTGTAATAGTGGGGGACCTCTATCCAATCACACCAAGTCTCAGCGTCTCGCGTCAAGCTATGTCATCCACATTTACAGCTTTTGCTCCTTCCATGTGACATGCTAGTATAGGTTATCCGGGGTCGTCTATTTTATCTTCTTTAGATAGACAAAAGTTTTTTCTTGTAAGGGTACGCATAGTACTCCACTTTGTCATTCCAGTGCTTTGGAAAAGATTATTAAATTACCATTTGTAGCTTCGAATTCTAATACTTCAATGTCATTTGAAATTATTCATAGTGATTTATGGACATCTCCGATTCTCAGTTCTATGGTCATAGTTATTATGTTCTATTCTTAGATGACTATTCTAAATATTGGACGTTTCCAATTGTGAAAAAATCTCAAGTTTTTTCCGTTTTCATAAAATTTAGAGCTTTCATAAGAGCACAATTCGAACGGAAAATCAAAAACATCCAATGTGATAATGGGGAATTTAGGGAGTTTTGTGCTCAAAATGGAATAAATTTTCATTTTTCTTGTCCTCGTACGTCTTCACAAAATGGGAAAGCTGAGAGAAAACTTCGTACCATTAATAATATTGTCCGCACTTTATTGGTTCATTCTTCCATTCCTTCATTATTTTGGCATCATGCACTACAAATGGTTATCGATCTCCTCAATATTCTTCCCTCTAAAAGTTTGACATATTCATCCCCTCTAAAAGTGTTACACAATAAGACTCCGTCATACACTCTTCTTAGGGTCTTCGAATGTTATGTTATCCATTGTTTCCATCCACTACAATCAACAAACTTCAGGCACGTTCTACTCCTTGTATATTTTTGGGTTTTTCGTCAAATTACCGTGATTATAATGTTTTGATTTGTCCTCTAAACGAATCATCATTAGTCGTCATGTTCTCTTTGATAAAATTCCAATTTCCCTTCTCTAAAGTAGAAAAACCCGTGTCTAGATCTTATGATTTTCTGGATGATGTTATCTCCCCCTATGTTCTCTGACATTTTTCAGGTTTGCCAGAAAATACGCAGGTTCAACAAAACCCGTCCTTCGCGCCGCGGCCCTGCACAGGGGCGCCAAAACTCCTGCGACCTTCCCAGTTCTTCTGGCGCCGCGACCCTCGCTCCTAGCACCGCGGCGCCCTCGACGGTAATTCCTGGAGTTTCCGAAAATTCCCAAAATTCACCCAATCTAGCCCAGAGTCATGGTCCAGTCACTCGTAGTCAACAGAGTATTTTTAAACCAAAAATACATTTTAACTTGAATTCAAATGTTCTTAAATCCCCATTACCCCGTAATCCCGTGTCTGCTTTAAATGATCCTAATTGAAAAATTGCCATGACCGAGGAATATAATGCTCTTATTGATAATAAGACGTGAGAGTTGGTACCCCGTCCATCTGATGTTAATATTATTCGATCTATGTGGATTTTGGTTCATAAGGAAAATTCTGATGGTTCATTTGCAAGGCATAAGGCTAGACTTGTAGGTGATGGTAAGACTCAGCAGGTTGGTGTGGGTTGTGGTGAGACATTTTGCCCAGTGGTGAAGCCGACTATCATTCACACTGTGCTCAACGTGGCTCTTTCAAAATCATGGTCCATTCATCAGCTAGATGTGAATAATGCTTTCCTAATGGTGATATTCATGAGACAGTGTATATGCATCAGCCTTGGGGTTTAGGGATACTATATATCCTTATCATGTCTGTCTATTGAAGAAGTCCTTGTATGGACTTAAGCAGTCTTCACGAGCTTGGTATAAGAGGTTTGCTGATTTTGTTTCGACTATGAGTTTTTCTCACAACAGGTCTGATAATTCATTATTCATATATCGTCGGGGTTCGTCCATGTCTTATATACTACTAAATGTTGATGATATTATCTTGACTGCCTCTTCTGATGCCTTGCGCAAGTCCATTATGACAATGCTCGGTGCTGAGTTTGTCATGAATGACTTGAGCCCATTGAGTTACTTTTTGGGGATTTCTGTAACTCGTCATGCAGGTGGATTATTCTTGTCACAGAGAAAGTATGCAGCAGAGATAATTGAGAGGGCTGGGATGTCATCCTGTAAGTCCACTTATACTCCAGTTGATACTAAACCCAAGTTGGGTGCTGCAGCTGGCTCTCCATATGAGGATCCGACACGCTAATTGCAGGCGCCCTTCAGTATCTGACGTTCACGCGACCTGATATTACATATGTCGTACAACAGGTGTATTTGTTTATGCATGATCCTAGAGTGGAACATATGAATGTGCTCAAACGCATTCTTAGGTACATTCAGGTTACACTTGAGTATGATTTGCATTTGTATCCTTCGTCGACGTCTACACTTGTCTCCTACACAGATGTTGATTGGGGTGGTTGTCCTGACACCAGACGGTCTACGTCTGACTATTACATGTTTTTAGGTAATAAATTGGTCTCATGGTCTGCCAAACGTCAATCCACTCTTTCACGTTCAAGTGCAGAAGCCGAGTATAGAGGGGTAGCCAATGTGGTTTCTGAGTCATGTTGGTTATGAAATCTACTGTTAGAGATTCATTGTCCTATTGAGAAGGCTACCTTGGTGTATTGTGATATAATATAAGTTTCATCTATATTTCTGGTAATCCAGTTCAGCACCAGCGTACTAAACACATAGAGATGGATATTTACTTTGTTTGAGAGAAGGTAGTCAAAGGACAAGTACGCGTCTGACATGTTCCTTCAAGATATCAAATTGCAGACATTTTTACAAAGGTTCTTCCTCGGTCCTTTTTGAAGATTTTAGAGACAGTCTCAGCGTAAGAAGGCCGCCTGCTATGACTGTGGGGGTGTGTTAAAGTATATATGGACTTAGCCGTGTGAGTCCATCAGCCGTAGGGTCCTTTCCCTTTTCCATTGTATATTTGGTAAATATTAGATTTAGGTTTGTACCTAAATTAATAGTGTAATATTACCATAATTGTAAAGAGTATTCTTATAGAATAGGGATTCCTAGGTAGAATAGGAAGAGGATCTTCATTGTAACTTGTATATATATGCATTTCATTAATAAGAATAATCAAGAAATTATTTCTTTCACTATTTAATAACTAAATTTTTGAAGAAGTTAATTTTAAATATAGAGAGTCTAATTGGGTGTCTAACACCATCAATTGAGAATTGAGCTAATCCAATTATTCGTTTATGAAGTTGAACAAAGTTCTTATTCTATTGAAACGAGCTTGGATTTAACAACATTAATTTTAAGTGTTATTTGACTAAAAACCCATTTTTAATCTAGTAAATGTAAACGGTACAAAAAGACTTTTTTAAAAAAATTGTACGATCATTTATACGAAAGAGAAAAAGAAAGTTAAAATTGGCATTAATATCTTATACGAACAATTAAAAGAATTTTGTACTAAGAATATTTATCCTAGGCAAAAAATAAAGTGAAGAGCAAAAAGGGCGACTTGAACTTTTCAAGTCGCCCATTTTAATGCGGACCAAAAAGGACGACTTTTTCAAGTCGCCCTTTTGATTCGGACCAAAAAAGGCGACTTCGAGTCGCCCTCTTTGATTGAACTCAAGGAGGGCGACTAAAAGTTGCCCTCTTTGGTTGAACTAGGGCGACTTGAAGTCGCCCTTTTTGGTGAAGAACAAAAATGGCGACTTGAGAAATTCGGCCCAAAAGGGGCAACTTGGTGATGACAAAAAAGAGCGATTTTTTGAAGTCGCCCCTTTTGGTGAAATTAAATTTTAGCCTTTAAATTAACTAGTGCGACATTTACTATTAATCGGATTTAGCTTCGTATGACTATAACTAAGCATATTTTAAATACGTTTACCATTCTATGATTGTGTTTTTCGAAAAAATAAAAAATATTTTTGAAAAATATTTTTCATGATGATTTTATTCATTTTAAAGAGTTGAAGATCAAAAGACATAGAATATTATTTTCTATTTGTTTTTTCCCCAAAGATATATTATTAAATAGTCTAGACAATTTATTTTGTGACAATACCTTGTAATAGTGATACAGAGAAGAGCTTAACGTTAATACCTTTCTGTATTAATTAGGACTATTTTAATATTTCGCCTTTTTGTACATAAAAATTGCACGTTAATTTGTCCTTTGCTTTGTATACACAAGCAAGGTATTATTGTAAATTGTAGTAAGAGTTTATTTCAAAGTTAGTACACGAAAGAGCCCCTAAAACGTGAGTGATGGATAAAGCATAGGTTGATTGGAGTAAAATAGATTTGAAATTATCAATTACAAAACTTAAAGTGAGGTATTTGCTCTAATTTTTATAGACAATGTTACTCAATACTTGTAACTTTTTTGTTGTGAAGGCCGCGCATTCTTCTTTCAGTCTTGCGAGTAAACCGGTGTGATCGACGCAGTGCGTCGGTACCAGTAAACCACACTGGCAGTGTGTGACTTCAAGAAGGTTTATGCAGGGATCGAACTCGTGGCCTTGCGGTCGTATTCTTCTTCTGTACACTCTCGCATTTCTGCAGTACTCAATACTTGTAACTTAAGTAGACTTTCCTTTGCTTGATATGTTTAATTGAAATATACATAAACTGATCCAACACGAATGATTTTTTTTTAAAAAAAGAAGCTACTAATACAAAAATGGGTTAACGAAACACTAACTATTTTTACTTAGGACAAAAAAAGGGAAGAAGGTATGTTACCATCTAAAAGTGCGTTTTCAAAAGAATATATTCCTCCTGTCACAATTTATGTGACACAATTTGATATAAATTTTAAAAATAAAAATTGACTTTTGAAATGTGTATTTTAAAATAAATCCGGCTATAAATCATTTTACTAAGGGTAAAATAATATTTTAAAGTTAACTTAATTCTAATTTTAGAAAGGTAACATCGGGTTCCAGTTAATTAGATCCGAAAAGTCCAAAATGAAAACAAAACTAGTACTCCTTTTGATTCGGACAAAAAAGGGCGACTTTTAACATCGGGTTCCAGTTAATTAGATCCGAAAAGTCCAAAATGAAAACAAAACTAGTACTCCTTTTGATTCGGACCAAAAAGGGCGACTTGGAAAAATCGCCCTTTTTGGTCCGAATCAAAAGGGGCGACTTCAAACCTTTTGTGAAATTAAAAAGGGCGACTTCAAAAAGTCGCCCCCTTGAAGTCGCCTTTTTTTGTTTTAAAAAATCGTCCTATTTCTTGTAGTGTACTTCATGTTTGGCCATAGATTTATGAATCTTGCTGAAACTGATTCCCCTATAACAGATTTCATCTCATCGGTAGGAACTTTCAAAATGTCGCCAATTGTTTCTCAATCCAAACTGAATTCATTTCCATTTACACTTACCAATAATGAGTCATTAGTGACAATCAGACTCATGTAAAACTGGACAACTTCCTCTTCAAACATGCTTGAAACTAAGGGTTTGAAAAGATGACTTGATTTTCCTTCATCTCAAACCTTTCAGCTATTTCTGAGTCAAACACTCTCTCTTTAAGTACCTTTTGAGATTTCAATTTTTTTATTCTTTTCCCTTCGAACACCATTACAGACTTTTGTTTCGTTGGAGGAAAACCTAGTTCCTTATCCATAAATGCCATTCTTTTGCGAGAACGATTAATCTTCTTTTCTGATTTCTTATCAGCCGCATTAGAATCATGTGCACTGTCTTCTATAATTTTTCCTTTTCTTGCTATTTTTGTATCAGCTTTGTCACCATCAGCACCAGTTCCCTGTGCAACCTTTACTGACTTGCCTTTTCTCTTTCTCTCAAGAGGAGTCTCATCTACCTCCTGTTTTTCATAAATTTGCATCTCTTCTAGATTAGAGGGTTCCTAGATGTCTTCATCTCAAGAGGAGTCTCATTTTTCTTTCACCTTATTTGCTATGAGAGCAGATTCTAGTTGAGCGTGACATTTTTGTCGAGTTGTAGGTTCTATTTGGGCAATGTGTTTACGCACAGTTGGAGCACTTTTTTTAGATACCCCAAACTTTCTTTTAAACACACGATCCAAGGGCTCTTCAATATCATATGTACCCCCTTTGGAGGAAATATCTGTGCCAGATTTCTTTTCAATAGAAAGTATTCGTAGTGGTACATATAAGGTAAGCCCAAGTAGGGTATCCACATCTCTTTGTGTGTCGTATTAACAGGGGACTCAAACTCTCCTTGAGTGAAGGGACCTATTTTCTCAACAGTTTTTCCACTCTTCAATTTATTCATACTCTCCAAGAACCCAAACACAACCTCAACTACTTCATTTTCTAGTGTGCTAGACCCTTTTTTTTCACCTTCATAAAGATTTCCATCAAACATCTGGACAATAGAGGACTTAGATTTCCTTTTGTCAGACACCTCACGTGACTTACTAACTAAGGGAGTAGTGGTATCTGGTTCATGTGAAAATTTAGTAACCTTTTCTCGTTACTCTTCAACACTATTTACATAACTAGGTTGTGCATACCATTCATCCTTCTTAAACTTGTCACCCTCTGTTTCAATTGGAGGTTGTTGCTGACTAGACACCTTAGAGTTCTCATCACTTTCTTCAAGTTTAATTGCACCACCAATTAATTCAGACATTGGGATTGTCTGAGGACTATCATTATTTAGAAATTGCTCCTCAGGAGTAGGAGATAATGACTCAGAAGGAATTTCTTTGGGTTTTGGTCTTTTTGACTCTGAGGATGATCGGTGGGAGCAGACGTCATATGTAAGGCTAGGTTTGAAATGGGAGAATGTGGGAGTGAGTTTGAAGGGTTTGTGTGAGATAGATTTGGGAGATTTGAAGATGAAGCGGTAGGGTGGAGTGTAAAGGAGTTTGGAGATGGGAGTCGGAGTTCAACATAATGAATATTTGGTTTGAGTGTGAGAAGAGAAGATATATCTCCATAATGGTATTTGAACAAAGGGACATAAATGGGTGTGTTTAATTTTTGAAGAGATATAGAGAGAGAAACAACAGTGAAGTGTGAGTTACTGCAAGTGAGAAGGATATAAATGATGGAAAAAGGAACTGTTTGTGATTGGATGAAAGTGAAGGGATGTATTGTGTCTCTTGTTCCTTGAATTTTTTATCAGTTCATGATCGGGAAGAGTTTGGGTAGGAGAAAATTTTAATAATGTGACACACTATGCAGTTCAAACAACATATAAGTACTGATGAAACTACTAACTTGAGTCATAGAGATCAAGTCCCTTGACATTTTTTGAATGTGAGGCCAACTCTCTGAAAGATGCAATATCACTTATCTTTGTACCATATCGAGAGTTTCATGTGTGTATCTGTAACATTATAGAATTGAGATTTTCATGTGTGTATCTGTAACATTATAGAATTGAGTTAGATGTCACCATGAAAACTATCAGCATATGCATATTCCCTTATCATTTAACTTATAATGAACAACCAGTAGATCTTGATCTATATAAGCTCTAGGATGATTTCTTTCGGGGTGCTTTACGCTTAGTGCTCTCATGAGAATATCTGCTACCCATTTCTCTATTTTGTAGAACTTCATACAAATAAATCCCTTTTCAACATTGTCCCTTAGGAAATGGTACCTAACATCAATATGTTTGGTCCTCTTGTGTTGCACTGAGTTCCTTGCCCTATTGAATACATTTGTATGTCTCACAATAATGGAAAACAATCAGTAAACACATCAAGAACCTCAATTATTTGCTTGATATGAGGTAGTTGAGCACATCAAGAGGCAACAACTTCATATTCAGCTTCTGCGGTAGAATGAGCCACAAAGTTTTATTTCTTTGTACCCCATGAGATTATATAATCACAGAGAATAAGACAATTCAAATATTCTCTTTCTATCTACCAGATATCCAACATAATCCATATCAGTATATCCAACTAATTTAAAAACATATCTCCTACGAAATAGAGAGGGACCAGGTCATGCGTCCTTTTGAGATACCTCAGAATTCAGATGTGATTCCTTTGGACTTGATTGAAATCTTAAACCTTTTCAGTAGCCCCTGATATACTTTTGTTGAATGATCATAATGTCTTTTAGATTTTGCTTGACCTGGATCCTATGATAGTTTTGACGCAAAAATAAGGTACCAAGTTCCATACTTGGTTCCTCTGGAACAAGAAAGACATGGATCTATATTCAATACGCAATCAAAGGATTTCTCCCCAAAAAAGAAGAAGAATTCCCCTTGCTTTCTTTTTGCTCCGTCACGTCATTGAGATCTGCAGGGTGATGGGTACTTCGACTGCCTTGTATCAGGTGAAGAGAAGGGGGTGATAGGCTTAGTAGGACTGAAAAAAGCCCTTTATCGGATTACAAGCGATGACTTAAGGTTGAAACTATTTTTGCATCGCTCAGATTGATTAGTGCGTTGAGGGTCTAATGGACCATGTTCCACAAAGCGTACTACATCATTACCTTTACCATATGTCAAATCTTCAGCTTCATTAAGGATCATATACACTTTGAATTCTTTTATAAAAGACTTTACATGACTTGCTGAGTGAAAAATATCCAAGAGAAGCACCCTCATAAAATATATTTTTTCTTAAAATCTTCAAGTCCAATTTTTAATCTCACTCCACAATTCATACCATATTAGGCGTTTAAGTGTAGATTGACGGGCCATAATTGACATTCTTAGTAAAGCTCCCCTCGACTCATGTTGAGAGTTTAAGTTCGTGGGCTTTCTTTCATCAAGCTCTTTGCCCATTCTTATTTGCCTCAGTGATGGATGAACTGATGCGACAAATTCAAGGAGAGGTACCATGGTGTATGTTATTCGCAGATGACATAGTCCTGATTGATGAGACTCGCAGTGGAGTGAATGCTAAACTGGAGGTTTAGAGACAGACTCTAAAGTCTAAAGGATTCAGGCTGAGCAGGACCAAGATAGAATACTTGGAGTGCAATTTCAGTGACGGGAGTGACCATAATATAGGCGTAGAGGTAAGGCTTGGTACTCAGATCATTCCAAAGAAATGAAGCTTCAAGTATCTCAGATCTATTATCCAAGGGAATGTAGAGATTGTTGACGATATCACATATCGTATTGGTGAAGGGTGGATGAAATGGAGACTCGAATTTGGAGTCTTGTGCGATAAAAAGATGCCATCAAAACTTAAAGGCAAGTTGTATAAGGAGGTGGTTAGACCGACTATGTTGTATGGGGAAGAGTGTTGGTCGGTCAATACTTCGTACACCCGAAAAATGAAAGTTAAGAAGATGAGGATGCTGAGATGGATGTGTGGGCACACAAGGAAGGATAAAATTAGAAATGATGATATCCAGGACATAGTGGGAGTGGCCTCAGTGGAGGATAAGATACGAAAAACGATGTTGAGATAGTTCGGGCACGTGCATAGGAAAGACACAAATGCTCCAGTGCGAAGGTGTGAGAGGTTGGCTATGGTCGAGTTCAAGAGGGATAGAGGTAGACCGAAGAAGTATTGGGTAGAGGTCATTTGATGGGATATGACGCAGGTGCAACTTATTGAGGACATAACCATAGATAGGTGGTTGTGGAGGACACATATTAGGGTAGAAGGGTAGTAAGTGTAGTGTTATTATTGTAGACTTGCTTAGTCTATCATACTAGTAGGTGCAATATTGCTTGATAGTCCCCTGTCATTTGATTCCTGATGTTGTATTTCTTTCGTGTACTTTGTTTATCTTATTTACATGTGTTAGTTACTGCGTCTTTTTTTCAGAATGTTTTATCATGACTTATTCACTTTTGTTACCATAATTTTGATACTGCTTTAAATTTCTTGGTCGGATCTGACAGTTTCTCTTGTGTTTATGCTTTTTTTTTAGAGGTCTTTCAAAATGTCTTATCAAGTAGAGGTAATGTACACTCTACTCTTGGTTGTGGAATTTCAATGTCTATATTGGTGTTATTGTATTCTAACAAATATATATATTATTCCACAATCCCCCCCCCCCCCGCCCCCCCCACACCGTTTTAAGGAGTTGTGAATTTTACCTTCTCTCTCCACTTATGTTAACAACAACCGTTAGGCTCAGGCTACTAAGTAATACTAATTTTACAGTATGAATATTCTTGTTTTGATTTGATCATTTGAATATCCTTTTAATACCGTTTTTTTAATTATATATTTGAGTACTGGTAGATTTCGTTTGTTTCCATCATAATTTAGGAATAGTATCCCATAAAATACGGTGCTATTAATATTTTTACTAGAATATAAATAATTATGAAAGTCTATACGTAATATTTATTATTAAGTTATATTGTGTCAAGATTTAGTAGGTGGTATAATTACATTCTTTCCCCATAACGATTTTCACTGTTTTGTTTTTCGAGTGCTTCGTGAGTCGTGACAAGAGCTTTATAACTCAAATATCATTTATAATCGTAAAACCAATGTCCCTATTTTTCTCACTATAGAATAATAATAAGAATTAAAGAAAAAAAATCAAAAACAAGGAAAAGGGCACTAACCCTAAACAAATACAAATGCTAAACCATACCTTTTAACTCTATTATCTGCTTCAATCCAAGCATCAGGGAACAATAATCAAGTTACATAATACAATCCGTTACTGGATTACAAGTTGAGTTTCAATAGTAATTATTTGTGTTTCATCCACAAAATTAATTATTAGACACAACTAGTTTTTGAATAAGAATAAAAAAAATCCTCCCTTTTTATATCTTGTAGAATGTACTACAAAGATGATCCAGACAGTATTCTTTAAAACAAAACACTAGTACTCATTGACGAAATGAAGTTCCAGCATGGTATTTTCTATATAAATCATCACTCTCAAAAAGTTAAGTTGATCTGGATAAATATCAATGCGAGTAAGTATAAATCATCACTCTCAAAAAGTTAAGTTGTGTAAACGTGTATAGTAAAATTTCTATCCATAATTAAAATATATTTCATATATTGTGTAAATATAATTATGGTAATACTAGATTCCTCTTATAATTAGGATTAGGATTCCTATTGAATAAGAGATGAATATTGTACATTATATATATTGATATTAATGAGAAATACTCTTCAAGGGAGATTAATATCATCTTACATGGTATCAAGAGCCAAAACTAAAGAACCCTAGAATTTTGTTACTCATCCGCCGGTAACCCCCCCCCCCCCCCCTTGGGATTCCGCCGCGACTCTTTCTAAAAAAAATTGGTTTCTTCTTTTCCATTCCCCTCTTCTCTAAATGGATCATCTTGCCTCTCCCACACTTTCTGATGCTTCCGCTTCCACAACTTTCACCACCAACCCATCACCATCTTTCCATCCGGCTATCGCCGTTACAAACATCAAAAATTTGATCTCTCTCATTCTTGATCAGGAAGATGACCAATACTGTTCGTGGGTCGAACTCTTTAAAATTCATGCATGCGTTTACCATGTCCTTGATCACATCGAAGATTCTGTTACTCTCCCCCCCGGAGATTGATGACACAACATGGCGGCATCTTGATGTCGTGGTTAAACAGTGGATATATGGTACTATATTCAAAGACCTACTTCTCACCATCATGAATACGAGGGCTTCTGCCCGCGAGTTATGGACAATATTGGAAGAAATTTTCCAAGACAACAAACACACTCGCACAGTGTACTTGGAGGAGCAATTCAACAACACACGTCTGGAAAATCATTCCAATATGTTCGAATATTGTCGACAGCTGAAACTAGAGGCAGACCAATTGTCCAATGTTGGTACGCCCGTGTCCGAAATAAAGATGGTGTTGCAGTTGATTGCAGACCTTCCTAAAGGGGAAAACGATACCCTAGCCACGATGATTCAGCAGGCTGACCCTCTTCCCAGTTTTAACAAAGCCCACTCGCAATTACTATTGGAGGAAACCCGTCGTGCTAAACAGGATGTGCACAATCAGAAGACATTGGCTATTAAAACGTAACCCCAAAGTCAAATCCCGTCGGCCAAACCTCGTCGGAAAATTCCCAACCGCGGTAGAGGTGGAAAGGGACGCGGTGGCAGAGAAGGTCGTGGTCGTGGCAATGGTCGCGCCAGAACCGATACTTTGCCTGATCCCCGCTTTTGTTGGGCGCGCGCAACAGCGCAGCAGAGCGCCGCAACAGCCAAGAAGAACCCTTCAACCCGTATGCTCAATAAGGGTTGTTGGGCTCCCACTCGACCCGTCGGCCAGCCCGGCATCAAAGAAGAACCCCACTTTATGCAAGGCTAGTTCCAACACCGCTCAAAGACTCCCATCGATGTAGCTGTGCCTTCAAAGAAATTTAAACTTGCATCTACCGGACAAGACTTGGTACATGGACTCGGGAGCCACATCTCACATCACCCGGTCTGCAGGTAATATATTCAAAATGCTTAGTTTAAAGCATCATCAATATATTACAGTTGACAATGGCCACCGCATTCTAATACAGGGCTATGGTACATCCTACACACAACCACCTCATCCACCCTTCCCCCTTAAAATGTCCTATATTCCCCACAAATAATTAAGAACGTGATTTCTGTCCGCAAATTTACTCGTAACAATTCTGTCTCTGTTGACTTTGACCCTTTTGGTTTACTGTGAAGGATTTTCATACGGGGACACCTCTTACGAGATGCAATAACACGGGGGATCTCTATCAATTCTCATCCACCTCCGCTGCCAGATCCTGCTCTCTCGTCTCTCTAGCGGCTATTTCTCCATCCACATGGCATAATAGGCTTGGTCATCCAGACGCTCCAGTTTTTAATTATCTTAGAGTCAACAATTTCATTACTTGTAATAATGGGAAGCTTGCCCATCACTGTGTTTCTTGTTCTTTAGGCAAATATAATCGTCTTCCATTTAAATCATATACTAATGTTACCTTTGCACCATTTGATATTATACATGCCGATTTATGGACTTCCCCTATTGCTAGTTCCCTCGGTCATAAATATTATCTTGTCTTACTAGATAATTTTTCTCACTATATTTGGTTATATCCTCTCAAGTTTAAATCAGAAGTATTTGCCAAATTTTTTAGTTTCGTATGTTCGTTCAAACACAATTTAAAAAAGGTATAAAATTATTTCAGTGCGATAATGGACGTGAATTCACTAACTTTATGTTTCACCGCTTTTGTACAAATAATGACATGATTTTTTGTTTCTCCTGCCCTCACACTTCCCCCACAAAATGGTAAAGCTGACCGTAACATTCACACCATTAACAATATGATTCACACTCTTTTGATTCATGCCTCCCTCCCCCCGTCCTTCTGGGTATATGCTGCTAAGATGTCAGAATACATTCTAAATATTCTCCCAACTAACACCCTTCACAATATGACCCCTACCGAAATCCTCTATCGCAGAGTCCTCTCTTACGATCATTTACGGATATTCAATTGTCTATGTTATCCTAACTTTGCCTCTACCGCCCCTCACAAACTAGCTCCCCAGACCACTCCTTGTGTCTACCTAGGCTTCCCGCTGAACCATAGGGGATATCTTTGCTATGACTTATCCACTCGTGAAATCCACATTTCCCGTCACGTCACATTCGACGAGACCACATTCCTGTTTTCGAATCTTCAGAAATTCCAAAAACAAGATTACTCCTTTATTGACGAACCTGACATTTCTCCCATCATTCTCAGTCAACTACTGTTATCACCATAGTCAGCGTCGCGGCCCATCGGGGAAGCGCCGCGGTGCGCACCTTCCAGTGAGCAAAATATTTTTTTACTGTCGTCAGAGCCGTGGCCCCTCGGGGATGCGTCGCGGTGCCAAACTTCCAGTGAGCACTGTACCTCAGGCGCCACAACCCTTGATCGCGGTGCCGCGACGCCTTCGATGGCAAATCCTCCACCTCCCCATATCCGACCATACCCTCCGTCTCGAATCCCACCCCTCAACCGCTGCAGCCACCCACTGTTCCCACTCACCAAATGGAAACTCGTGCCAAACATGGGATCTTCAAAACCAAAATCCAATTTAACTTGTCTGTCCAAACCATCTCTCCAATTCCCAAGAACTCCAAATTGGCCAAACAAGACCCTAATTGGAATGCGGCTATGTATGAGGAATTCAAAGCTTTAACTAAATAGCACACGTGAGATCTAGTACCTATACTGGATGTGGTGAATGTGATCCGTTGTATGTGGCTTTTTCGCCACAAATTCAGAGACAGTGGAAATCTAGAGAGGTATAAGGCTCGACTTGTGGCTAATGGCACAAACCACCAGGAGGACACTGATTGTGGTGAGACATTCAGCCCGGTTGTCAAACCGGCCACCATTCACACCGTTCTGAGCATAGCCATGGGCAAACACTGGTCGATACATCAACTTGATGTGGAAAATGCATTTTTACATGGAGACCTGGAAAAGACAATTTACATGCATCAGTCGCCTGAGTTCACCCATCCAGCAGTCCCTCAATATGTGTGTTGTCTCCGTAAATCACTATATTGCCTGAAATAGGCCCCCCGTGTGTGGTATGATGACTTTGCCAGACATATTTTGCAGATTGAGTTTGTATGCAGCAGGAGTGATACTTTACTTTTCATTTTTCATCGAGGTAGTAACATTGCTTACTTACTATTATATGTGGATGATATTGTCCTTAATGCCTCATCTGATGGGTTGAAAAATGAGATTATTGCTTTACTTAAGATCGAATTTGCAATGACTGATTTGGGAAAGTTGAGTTACTTCTTGGGGATATCAGTGACCAAGTTTGCTAATCACATGTTCTTGAGTCAGCGTAAGTATGCAGAGGAGATTGTGTAAAGGGCTAAGATGGCGAATTGCAAAATCAAGCCCACTCCGATCGATTTAAAATCCAAGCTCAGTGTTATGAATGGTGCTCCTGTCTCCGATCCTACTCTTTATTGGAGCCTTGCAGGTGCACTTCAGTATCTCACATTTACCAGGCCAAATATTGCTTATGTTGTTCAGCAGGTATGCATCTTTATGAATGCCCCCATGGAGTCTCATTTCACTGCTCTTAAGCGTACATCTGATACATTAAGGGCACGCTTGATTATGGTTTGCACTTATATCCCTCTGCACTAAACAGCTTGCTCTCTTATACAGATGCCAAGCGACAGGTCACCCTATCTAGTTCCAGTGCCGAGACTAAGTACAGAGGCATTGCAAATGTGGTAGATGAGATTTGTTGGCTCAACAATTTACTGTTAGAACTTCAGTGTTCTTTGCGTCAGACATCTATTGTGTACTGTGATAACATCTCTGCGATTTATCTTTCTCACAACCCGGTTCAACATCAGCGAACCAAGCACATTGAGATGGACATACATTTCGTTCGTAAGAAGGTTGCGCTAGGACATATCAGAGTGTTACATGTTCTCTCATCATATCGGTACGTAGATATATTCACCAAAGGACTTCCCCGACAGTTATTTCTTGACTTCAGATCCAGTCTCAACGTCCGGCCTCCTCCCCCTCCGACTGAGGGGGTGTGTAAACGTGTATAGTAAAATCCCTACCCATAATTAGAATATATTCTATATATTGTGTAAATATAATTATGGTAAGACTAAGATTTATCTTGTAATTAGGACTATGATTCCTATTGTATAAGGGGTGAATATTGTACACTATATATATTAATATTAATGAGAAAAACTCCTCAAGAAAGATTAATATCATCTTACAAGTTAATCTGGATAAATATCAATAGCATTTAAATTATTGGATTTTAAGAGTTTTCATCAATTTTGTTTTGGCACTTGTTTATTAGACCTTAATGTTCTAGTCTCTTGTATAGTTATTTTAATGCTTTATGTTGTGTTTAAAGGGTAAAAAAATTATTTTTTTTAATTCTAGTTGGACCTTAGCTTCTTAGTCATGTTGTTAATATATATATCTAGTTATACTATGCATGAGATCGATACATTTCAATTATCCTCTATTAATATATATTAATATTAATGAGAAAAACTCCTCAAGAAAGATTAATATCATCTTACAAGTTAATCTCGATAAATATCAATGCGAGTAAGTATTATATATATATATAGCTGAACTACTAGGAAATGGTAGTGCGTTAAGTATTGTGCTTTCATTACGAGATCTTATTACACAAATAAT
Organism: Przewalskia tangutica; assembly: GCA_029844215.1. Taxonomy (NCBI): domain Eukaryota; kingdom Viridiplantae; phylum Streptophyta; class Magnoliopsida; order Solanales; family Solanaceae; genus Przewalskia; species Przewalskia tangutica. The sequence goes on from CM056719.1 coordinate 134,779,876, forward strand.
TTTTATAGATACAAAAATAGTATAATATTTACCCCATTCAATAGTGCTTAATGAACATGATGGATTTATTTTGCACTTCAAAGTTGCCCCCCAAAATTTTGCTGGACTAGCAAACCACGTGCTTTCAAAAGGGGTCATTTGCACTTTTTTCCTATTTCGGGCTAATCTTCAATTTTTGGTTCTCATCACAAATAGAGTAATTATTTTTGATATATTTTCGTATTATAATATCCCACGAGTTATGTCCTGCGTTCTTAAAGAATTTATGATCCCATAAGCATAAATTCAATTTTAAAAGATAAAAATTAAAGATAAGCCCATTTAAAAGGCAAAAACTAAAGACCAATCCATTTCTACGATACATCGTGCAATTACTTGAAGGCTAGGCTCAAATTTAGATTAAATGTAACACTTCCTTTTACCAAACTGGCCCGTTTTGCAGCAAGCCCAATAGTCAATTTGCCAGACTAAATTGAAACCTTGTCCGTTGATTTGTACAAATAGTATCATTTCGTGCAACTATTTGAATTTATGCTCGTTTGAAAATTGCAAAAATAATTTTGATGCAACACACTCGAAAAAACCTTAAAAAATAGGCTTTCACAAGTTATGTCATACGAGACATAACGGTATACAATTTTCATACTACCTATCTTGTTAAATTATTCATAATTCTTGTCGGAGTAGCAAATCTTGTCATTTCATAAGTTAAGCTGATGGGTATAACTTTGGTACAGTCTTCACTCTACCTATCTTGATAAATTATTCATAAGTCTTAACGGTTGGCAAATCTTGTGTTCTTCATATGTTATGCCGGCAAGACGTAACTTTGGTACATATTTCAACAACAACAACGACAACAACAATAATATATCTAGTGAAATCCACAGTGTGGGATGTGGGGAGGATAGAGTGTACACATATTTTACCTCTACCTTGAGAGGTAGAGAGGCTATTTCTGAAAGACCCTCGGCTCAAGAAAAAATATAAGAATGGTCAGATAAGGACAAGCAATTCAAAGCAATATGAAAATAAAATAACGAAAGTGATTAAGTCATGGTAAATCATTTAGAAAAAACAAGGAACAATAACTACTACTAGCCTTCTACCATAATTTGACTTTTCCATAACATCCTATCTAAGGCCATGTCCTTGGTAAGTTGGAACTGCATCATGTCTCTTCTAATCATCTCTCCCCAATACTTCGGTCTACATCTACCTCTCCTGGAACTGTCCTTAGCTAACATTCTATACCTCCATACTGGAGTATTCACATCTCTCCTCTTCACATTCCCAAAACATCTTAGCATCGCTTCCCGCATCTTGTCCTCCACCGAGGCCACACCCATCTTGTTCTGGATGTCTTCATTCCTACTCATATCTCTTCTAGTATGCACACACATCCATCACAACATTCTCATTTTTACAACTTTCATCTTCTGAACATGAGAGTTCTTAACTGGCCAACACCCAATCCCATATAGTATGGTCGGTCTAGAAACCACTTTATAGAACTTACCTTTAAGTTTTGGTGGCACCTTCTTATCACATAGCACTCCAGAAGCGAGCCTCAATTTCATTCATCATGTACTAATACGGTGTGTGACATCATCGTGAATCTTCCAATTTCCTTGAATAATAGACCCAAGATATTTTAAACTGTCCTTCTTTTGGATAACATGGGTACCAATCCTCACCACCACGTCAACCTCATGTTGTACATCACTGAACTTGCACTCTAAGTATTCAGTTTTGGCCATACTCAACTTGAACCCTTTAGACTCCAGAGTTTGTCTCCAACCATCCAACTTAGCGTTAACCCCGTTGCGGGTCTCGTCAATTAGGATTATGTCATCCGTGAATAACATACACCATGACACCTCACCTTGAATTTACCGCGTCAATCCATCCATCACCAAGACAAATAAAAATGGGCTAAGAGTTGATCCCTTGTGCAACCCCATCACAACTGGAAAGTGCTCCGAGTCTCCTCCCACTATCCTTACCCTGGTCTTGACTCTATCATACTTGTCCTTGATCGCCCTAATGTACGCCACAAGTACACCTCTAACCTTCAAGTATCTCCATAGAACCTCCCTTGATACTTTATCGTAAGCCTTTTCTAGGTCGATGAATACCATGTGTAGGTCCCTCTTTCTCCCCCTGTACTGCTCCACTAGTCTCCTCAGAAGATGGATGACTTCTGTAGTTGAGCGCCCTGACATGAATCCAAGCTAGTTCTCTAAAATAGACACGCTTCTCCTCACCCTTATCTCCACCACCCTTTTCCCACACTTTCATAGTGTGGCTTAGGAGCTTGATACCTCTATAGTTGTTGCAACTTTGAATGTCGTCTTTGTTCTTCTACAAAGGAATCATTATACTCCACCTCTATTCGTCGGGCATCTTCGCCCTACCTATTTCGTTAAACTGTTCATAGGTCTTGTCGCGTTGACAAATCTTGCATGCGTTTTCAATGTTCACAAGTTTTTCAGACTGTTAAAACTTGGTACTATCTTCATTTTATGTATCTTGTTAAATTGTTCACAAGTTTTGGTGGATTTGTAAATCTCGTCAGTGTTGTTCAATAGTTCACAAGTTTTGTCCGATGGACAAAATTTAATGTTAATCTTATTTTTTACCTTTTTTTATTAAATTATTCACAAATTTTGTCTGTGTTGTTCAAGCTTCAAAATATACCTGCAAAAGATAGGATTTCAAAAGACGCTGAAACATTCACATGAGAATTCATATTAAGATGGTTAGGAATCTCGTCAGTCTGTTATTTAACATCTCATTTTAAAATATTTCAATTCTAAATATATAACCCGAGCAGAGAAAACCAAACTTTATAATTTATCACCACGAAGACATAGATACAATATTGTCATATTAATTCACAGCACAAAGGTCAATACAAATTCTTGCATGGGAATTGCAGCTAGGAAAAGGCAGTTCCTTTGGTTTCTTGACATTTCGATTACTCAAAAGGCACATTCATTCACTCAGGATCTTCTGTCTCTGACATGAACAACTCAGACTACCCATTTCCACATCCATCCAGCCATGTCTCCAGTCATTTGCTAGGCAAAGAAATAATACTGTTAGTAGTCACAAAGATAACATGATAATATCTCATCTACAACAAGTGTTAGGTCCAGGAATATCCATCTTTTACTTCCGTTTCTTTTCATCTACCTCACCCCTGAATTTCCGGTTACTGTTTAGCTTGCAAGAAAACCAAACCAACAAGTTTAGCTCACAATGATCGCTACTAAAAACCATTAATTAGGGATGTACAAATTTTGTAGCTAAACAACAAAATCTGTCGCAAACTCTGTTTAGCGACAAATTATCAAATTATTATCAGCTTTCAAGCAATTTAGCGACGAAGTTCGTAGCCAACTTCTGATTTTTATGGAGTGATCTAGTTTATAGAAGTGAAGCAAAGATTCTTTATTGTTTTGTTTGAGTGGTCACAATCCTTATAGTTGTCTAAGCATGGAGTGGCTCTAGGGTGAAAATAAATAACAAGTTGCCCATATGCAAGATTGATCATTTGGGTGGATCTTTATTGGTCCCCAAGTAAATATGCAAAAAATATTACACTGACAATATCAAATTCACTACATTTTGAAGACAAGAATTGAGTTATTACCTGTGAGTAGAGGAAAGTTCCCAAGATTGCAATGGCAGCACCAAGGGCATTGACTGGTTGAATTGGAATTTGGAAGATGATGATGGATGACACTATGACAAAAATTCTCTTCATAGTGTTACCAATGCTAAATGTCAATGGAGAGATCTCATTTAGTGACATGTACGAGACTTGATTGTACAAGTGATAGAACACACTTTGGGCAACCACCCACCTAAAATAAAAGAGCAATCACATAAGAATTCAGTTTATAGAATGTTGAAGATCTTCTGCGGTGGTCTAATTATCAAAATAGCCAGCAAATATATAAGTTTTGTATATTTCGGCTAGCTCTCGTAATTAATTTTGGCCGGTCAAAATGAAACCCCCCTTCTTTTAAGCTCTTGTTTATGTTGCTCAAACTATCCAAAAATGTTTTTTTATCCATGTCAAATCCTCCAAAAATGTACTACTTTCAGCGATCTGACACGCATCCGCCGACATTTTGAAGAGTCCGAGCCTCTTGCAAGTTCTTGGACCACTTTTACTATGCAAACCAGAACCACACAAGAAATATAGACTATGAGCATGATTCCAAAGGGAAACATGTGACAGGACATACTTGTTTTTGCTTTTCCAAAGAAACTGAAAGTGACATGGGATCTTTCATCAATTTAACCAAATTGCAGTTATTTCAAGAACTATATATATGTACTTGCCATATAAAATTTGGGCCAATTTGGGAGACTGCATTCTGCCATCCAAGTGCCCATACTTGTGGACCCTCCACAGCAATAGCAAAGGGAGTCAGAATCAAAAGAGACATCATGGAAAGACAAGCACAGTAATTCATGCCTCCAACTGACTTCCCCTTCATGCCTTTCTTTGAGCATATGTTTCTGAATACAAATGCCAAGTTTGATATCATTGCCCCCATAAATCCTGCAAGGGTATCAAGATTAAGAAATGCATAATAAAAAATATTGAGATAATTACAGTCCCATGCTTTTTTGTGATATAATTTACGAAATAGCCAGCAAATGTATAGGTTTTATATATTTAAACATAAATATACATATAGTATACATATTGTGTATAAATATACATATAACATACATAAATATATTTTGACTAGCGCCGTAATTAGTAAACCCTAGAAACTCATGACAAAAAGTGAAACATGCATTTTCTTCTGACCTGTTAGATTGAAGTTGAGTTCAGTAATAGCAGCAAGTGCACAACCACCAATAATTGGCAAAAGTGAAAGGTACACTGGCAATGGGAAAGTTTCACCTAACAATCTTGAAACCAAAACACTGAAAGCAGGCTCTCCACTCTTGATAATGTGCGTGAATGAAACTGAAACTTTTGACATGCTTACTGTTGCAGCCACATGCCCAATTGTGTGTGCCACCGCAACCTAACAGGAAAAACAGAACAAACCACATTCAGAACATGAGTTTCAACGTCCAAAAAAAAAGAACTTTTGAAGGGAGAAAACTGATCAAGAAGCTAAATATTCATATGTTGCTCGGACTCTTAAAAAGGGATTTTTTTTTTCATTTTTGGCCCGGTTGGCCAAAATTAGTTACATACGCTAGCCGAAATATACAACAATAATTATGTATAATGAATATACATTATACGTATATTTATACAAAGCCTATACATCTACTGGCTATCTTATGAATTAGATCACCGAAAGGCATTGCGCTGTAATTATCTCCTTACAAAATGCTGACGGGTGCATGTAGGATCCTTCAAAAGTAGTAGTACATTTTTTAAGGATCCAACACGGGTGCGGCATCATTTTTTAGGAGAGTCCGAGCAACATAGAAATATTCATCATTTTACTTACAGGAAACAAGGCTTTCCAGAAATCAAAGTCAGTCTTTGGAGTTTCAGCAATCTTGGTAGCCCAAGAAACCAACATCATGAGAGAGGCAGCAGCCAGAGAGAGAGTAGAAGTAAGCCATGGAAATGGGAAAGCATTCAACACCTTCTTGTTGTATATATTGAATACCACATTCAAAGCCCACCATGTTGCAAAATATAACCCAATCTTGAGCTTCTGAGCTGCAGCAGCCTGGGCTTCTTGGCCAAATTCAATGCCAATTGGTATCGATTGCGGTCGACTAGCTTCATATGCATTGCATTGGACTAAAGGGTCCCTAGATTTGGACTCTTTTGATTCATCAACATGTCCAAATCCACTTAGTACTGCTGAAATGTATAGAGGTTTTCTGGAAACTATGTTGTGCTTTTCACATTGTTTCAAGTTGAGTTCCTTGAAGGAAAATGATGAAATATGAGGCTTAGAACTCAAGAAATATTGTTGCAAGGGATCAAAAGTTCTGGAAACTGCATAACATTGTCCAGCAGAGAAGGCCATTACTGTTTACATTAAAAATGTAGTACTAAAATTAAAACAAGTGTCTTGCTATGGCCAAGAGACTAGTGAGGCCAGTAGTAGCACTTTAGTTACACTACTGCTTACTAAAGAATGAGATACACAATAGGGGCTTGAATTTATAGTAGTATTTCTTAAAGGTGATGGAAGGGGTGGGCGGGGGTCAAGGTATCGTATGGACCTCACAAGATTGTTGCAAGTCATGTGCTGCCCATATACATATTGCAAAAGGCAATGGTAAATGTCTAGTGTAACGAATGTTGAGTTTCTTAGCAAAATTCTCATCATGTCACTTGAACTTGTGCACAAGTTGAATGGGTTCTTGGCCTTTTCTTGTTGCTAAGGCTAATGGTAAAAAAGTAAAAACTAATATAATGAAGTTATAGTGCAGAGTTTCTTGGATTATTCACATGTCACTTGACTTATGCACAAATTGAATTTGGAGTTTTGACCTTAGCTATCTTTTTAACCGCATCTTCATTAAATTTAATCATTTTTGTATGTCTCCGTCTCTCCCCCCCCCCCGCTTTAAGTGAATATTGAAGCTATCGCAGTATATTCTAATGACCTTACTAAGTTAGCATTTACAGTGATACAATATTTTTAGAACATTCTCGTATCTTTGTATACCTTTTATATTATGTAAATTTATATTTCGATTGTAATTAAGAAAATTAATTATTTTGTAGCCATATATATTGTACACAATAATCAATAAAAAGACAAGAAACATATTCCTACATGGTATCAGAAGTCAAACTCTAACTTCTTTTTCTCCCTAACCCGTCTCCCCTCGGCAACCCTCTTCCTCGGCATCCCTCTCTCCTCTTTCTTCGACTTACCTCTCAATGACTGAACCACCTAAATTTCATCATGCTCTTGCAGTTAACAACATGAAGAATTTTATTCCCATAACTCTTGATATGGAAAAGGTTCAGTATTCATCTTGGGCGGAATTATTTAACATTCATTGTCGTGTATACAATGTCATCGATCATAACATCCCTCCAAAATCAAAACCCCTAGAAAAACATGATGATGAACTTTGGTCCCGCTTAGATGCGGTTGTCCTACAATGGATCTACGACACGATCTCGAACAACCTATTGCATATAATTATTGAAACTGATGCCACTACACGATAAACATGCATGACAACAAGACACAACGTGCCTTGTATCTGAAAAATCAATTTCAGGCCATTCAGCAGGATGATTTTCCTAACGTGCTGGCCAATTGTCAAGAACTTAAAATGATTGTCGATCAACTCTCCGACATCGTTGCACCAGTTACTACTCAACAGTTGGTAATATAACTTATTGCTGGTTCGAATGAAAATTATGACGGCGTCACTACCATCCTCCAACAAAGCACGCCATTGCCTCCGTTAAATGAGGCTCATTCGAGACTCAAACACGAAAAATAAACCTGCGTGGGCTTCCTACCCGCCATGAGCTATGTGGGCCCCACTGTCATGGGTTGTTCCACCTTCCCCTACCCAATGTCCTCCTAGTACCAACCTCCAGCCCGACAGGCGCAGTCCTGCATCCTCAACGCACGTCCAACACATGCATACAGTGCACATGTTTTTCCTCCTTCAACCTATGCACTAACGAATATTGAGGCAACTATGAACATGATGTCTCTCAACGTTCCTGACAACAGTTGATACATGGACACTAGCGCCACTTCTTATTTCATTATGAGAAATTTAAATTATCATATTATTGTTGGTAGTGGACAAGAAATTTCCATTCGAGGTTATGGACAATTGTCTCTTTCCCCACCACACCCCCGTTAGCCTTAAAAAATATCCTCCATGCCCCAAAACGTATCGAAAATCTAATCTATGTGCGTCGTTTCACAACTGACAATAATGTTTTTCTTGAATTTGATCCTTTTATTTTTTTCTGTGAAGGACCTTATGACAGAGATGCGAATAATGAGATATGATAGCCCGAGGGACCTTTATCCTATCACCACCTCCTTCAGCCATCCAGTCTCCTCTCCATCAACCTTGGTAGCAATTTCGTCTCCTTTATGGCATAATAGATTAGGAAATCTGAAAGACTCTGTTTTATACTCCCTTACCAAAAATAAATTTATGTATTGGAAATATGTCCCTTCTCCTTATGTTTGTGAATCTTGTGTTTTTGGGAAACATGTCAAGTTGCTATTTTATTTTTCTTCCACTTGTACATTAATGTCCTTTGATATAATACACAATGATTTATGGACCTCTCCTATCTTAAGCACGGGCGGACATCAGTACTATATGTTGTTTTTAGATGATTATTCAAACTTCCTATGGGCGTTTCCCATTGGTAATAAGTCCCAAGTCTATTCTATTTTTTTTATCATTCAACACTTTCATTAAGACACAATTCGAAAAGAATGTTAAGTGTTTCCAATGTGACAATGAGAAGGAATTCGATAACAATCAATTCAAACTTTTCTGCGCCAAACACGACCTTGTTTTCTTTTTTCCTGTCCCCACACCTCTCCACAAAACGGCAATGCCGAATGAAAAATTAGAACCATAAATAACTTAGTGTGCCCTCCTTTGTCACACCTCTATCCGCCTATTTTTGACATTACGCTATATCAATGGCAACCTATCTCTTAAACGTTCTTCTTAACAAGTCTCTCAAACACAAATCTCCCACTCTAGTTCTCTATCTTCAGGATCCTTCCTATAAGCATTTACGAACTTTCGAATGTTTGTGCTACCCCTCCATCCCTCCACACAAATCAATAAGTTGCAACCTCGATCATCCCCATGCGTCTTTCTTGGCTACCATCCAATCATCGAGGTTACAATTGTTACGACTTGTCAAGTTGAAAAATAATCATTTCTCGGCATGTCATATTCGATGAGTCTCAATTTCCCTTTGCCAAACTCAATTCTCTATCCCCAAATTCCTATGAATTCCTAAATGATGGCCTAAATCCCTTTCTAATTCATCACTTGCAAAATTAGTCATCACTGACACCGGCAACCATTCCCACCACTACTGTCTTGAGGTGGGAAGTCCACCCAGCCTCGCAATGGGAGCCTTGAAATAGCCAATCATGACTTTTCGTCTCAACTGCCTCTTAGCCAACCCTCCAACTCACCGATAAAACTGCCCCTTCTCGGCCCCACCCAATACTCTTGGCAGTCCACCTATTCCCGCATCTACTTCTCGGCCACCCCATCCCAATTTTGTCCAAACTCCCACGGCACACCCACGGATAATGGAAACTCGTGCTATGCATGACATTTCCAAACCCAAACAACTATTTAACTTTTATCCACTTTTATTGCCCCTTCCTCTATTTTTCGTAATCTGAAAGCTGCCTTATCTGATCCTAACTGAAAATGTAATGATTGATGAATATAATACTATTATTAAAAATAAGACGTGAGATCTAGTACCTCATCCTCCTGATGCTAAAATTATTCGTTCTATGTGGATTTTTCTACATAAAAAGAAATATGGTGGTTCTTACGATAGACATAAGGCCCCGTCTTGTAGGTGATGGCATGTCTCAATAGGTGGGAGTAAATTGTAATGAAACTTTTAGCCCGTATTATTATTTTTCATTGGGGTGCAACAAAATTGTTCACTCTCTTTTGTCTCTTTTTCAACACTTTATATTCCAACAACTCAATTTTTTCCACTTATGACACAAATATAGAATTATAGGGTGTCAAAGAAAGATCTTATTTTTGGCTCAACGGGGCTGACTAGTGATACAATTGTGATGTCAGGGATAGTCAATGAATGGTAAGAAAGGGCTAACAAAGAAATGCTTGAGTCATCTCCCTAACATGCATATCCTAACTATTTCGCCTCAAATAACAAGCAAGCAGACACATAAGCTTTATTTTTTAACAATGCATAAATCAAGCACAGATACCCCAAATAATTTGATTTCATGAATTCTTGGCATATCTAACTTAAGCGTTCAGATTTTCTGCTTCTAATTTCATTACATTATCCACTTTACTTCACTAGGCGTTTCAAATAACTACAACATGCATGATTATAAAAAAAAATTATGACTCAAAAAAACTCAAAAACACAAAACAAATCAAAAAGACTCAAAATCAATAAGACACCCCCCAAACTTAAATCACACATTGTCCCCAATGTGTGAAGACTAAAAATAGGGACAACTTACTGACACAATACATCGGTCATGCGGAGTCGGGGAGGAAAAATTCGGAATTTGCGAATATGGCTCTCGGAACTTTGGCGCCACGACCCGAGGTTGGCGTCGTGGCGCCCAATCTACGGCTCAAGTTCGGTGCCACGGCTGATTAAGCGCCGTGGCGCTGACGACGACTTTTCCTTTTTTAGCGTTTTGCTCCTTTTTCCTCAAAATTAGCTTTCAGTCCACCTGTCATCCAACAACACAAAACAAGAACCCAAGACCGTGAGACTGTTCAAGACAAAATAAAACAAACTAAAGACAAAAATCAAACTAACATAATTAAAAACATTGGGTTGCCTACCAACAAGCGATGTCTTTAATGTCTTTTAGCCGAACACAGTTAACCTTTACGAGTGCCCATTGGATCCTTCTGCGAACTGCTTGCAATCCGCATAGTTATTGTTGCAGGTTTCACTATTCCTACAACAATCTTTTCAACTAAGGGCTTCAGATATAAGATTATCCCCCAAGTACACAAGACATGCTTGTCTTCTAGGTTCTCTATAATGTAGGGATCAGTGAGATTCCCAACATCTCTCAACTCTAGGAGGTGCCCTTGATGGTATGTACTTCCTATTTGGGGATCAACAGTGACAGCTGGTGGTATTTCTTTTGCAATAGGTACAGGAAAAAGAATTTTCAAAGAATCCAAAAAGGTGAATAATTGGATCTCAGTAATCTTTTCCTTTTCTACACCAACTATCTCGCCAGATTCCTCAACAGCTGGGTGTGGTTCAAGTTCCTTAATTTGCTTATCACTTCCCACAACGGTGTCGCTAGACAGACTTTCTTGAAGTGTATTGCTCATCCTATCCATTAGTTGCCCTATTTGTGTCTCCAAATTTCTGAGGGACACTCTTGTCTCATCCATGAACTGAGATTGACACTTGGTGAGTCTGAGTATGCCTGCCTGCAACTCATCTAGATCTTCTTCCAGAACATGTGGGTTAAGTTGTTGTTGATGAATTTGCTGCCCCTGATAGAAGTAGTAGTCTATGGACCTGTATTTTTATTTATTTTTTGAATTTAACCTGCAAAATAAAAAAAAAACAACAAAAAGTGATAAAAAGATGATCGCAGAACAAGTTAGAGCAACCAAATTAGAAATAAGAATAGATAAATCGATATTGAAAGTACGCCAGTCCCCGACAACGGCGCCAAAAACTTGATGCACAATTTATACACACGCTTAACGCAAGTGCACGTATCGTGACAAGTAATATAGTCTAGGTAAGATCGAATATCGTCCTTAGGGACTGGTTTTCAAGTACCGATTATCTATACTTTAGTTTCTATTTGGTTAACGTTAATTGGTTTGGAATTCTAGACTAATAATGCAGGAAATAAACTAATTATGAAAATACTTTGATTTAAATCAATTATGACGGAGAATTAGGGCTTCCAAGATCATCAACTATCCATCTATTCAATTCTTAATACAATTAGACTGACTTCTTCTTCCACGTTAAGATAGCAGGTTAACTAAGCCGTTTTATACTCCTGTTAAGGTAATATAAACACTCAACCCCAATGGAGAACCCTTCTATCTTTCGATGACAAGATTGACTATAAAAAGAGGATTAAGAGCAATAATCTATTAAGCTACACAAGTATCGGGGTACTTTCATCCATGATTTAAACCTATGTTTATTCAACTATAGCATATTCACAATCTCCCCTTTCGGATTTCGATTAGAACTCATATAAGTGATGATAACTAGTGATCAATTAATTATCAAGCAATCAAAACAATTATTGAATAAATCTTAATCAAGTGAAGAAGAAAATAAACTAATGCATTAATTCATGAATAAGAGTTTCAAGCGAATCACAAGGAAATCCCTAATAAAGTAATTAGCTCCTAGCCATAGTCACACTAAGAACTAATACAATCTCCATACATGAACTGAAATAAACAAAGAAAAGAGAAAGAAAAGAAAATACTTGAATTAGGTCTCAAATTTTTCCCTCCTAGAGTTGTGTTGTATGTACAATGGATGGAATCAATAATGAGCAAGGTTTTAGGGATTATATAGGTTTTGTAGGTAGGAAAAGTTATCCCTTTTGGACTCTGAAAACGTGTCAAATTCGGCCCAAAACGTCAAACATACCGCGTCGGCGCCGTGGCCCTGCAGTCCGGTTCCACGACGCTGAAAAATCAGAGAAAATCAGACTTCGCAGAACATTGGCATGGCCACTAGCCGGCGCCACGGCGCCGGAGGCGTTAATTGGACAATTTTCTGATTCTTCGTCCTTTTTTAAATCGGACCCGTGCGATCTCTTCTATACTTTCCGAGACTTCTTGGACTTTATTTATTGGCCCTTTTAGTGTTGCAATTCCATCTCAATTATGCTAATTTCATCTCCTTTTCGCCATTTCTCCATTTTTGACCGTTGTGACACAAAAGAAAGGAAAACGACCCTAATACTGTACTACATATTAACAAAATGAGTAAAATACTAACTAAAAATTACTCAAAAAGTATATATAAAATACGCCTATCAAACACCCCCAAACTTAACCTTTGCTCGCCCTCGAGTAAAGATAAAAGAGATAGAAATAAAGACACGAAAGAAAAGAAAAGAAAATGACTCAAAAATATTGATCAATTTACTGCACAATTGTCACTTAGAAAAGCATGAAGGTTAGTAGGATAATATGCAGGAACATATAGCATGAATTTTTAGTATTCTAATCACTCAAGTCAGATATTCGCAAATTCAATTCAATCATGCTCAATAGATGTAAAAATACTTAACTATGCATGTCAATTTCAAAATCCTATAGCATGTTTACTTGCTATTCTCCAATAATCATGGATACACATATTAGAGATCTTCAGGGCTTTTCAGGGTTGTAATGTAGACTTAGGCAGAGGTAGGTAAAAATAGGCATTTAGGCTCAACTTACGTACCATAAGCTCTTTTTGCTTTCGATTCTTCCCTTTTCTTTTGATTCTCTTTTTCACCTCATACATATCTTTCCCCTCCTTTGTTTTGAGAGAATGAGGTGTATTATGAATAGCAGACACCCCCAAACTTAGGCTTTTCCCTATTTATTATTATTTTTCATTGGGGTGCAACAAAATTGTTCACTATCTTTTGTCTCTTTTTCAACACTTTATATTCCAACAAATCAATTTTTTCCACTTATGACACAAATATGGAATTATAGGGTATCAAAGAAAGATCTTATTTTTGGCTCAACAGGGTTGACTAGTGATACAATTGTGATGTCAGGGATAAGCAATGAATGATAAGAAAGGGCTAACAAAGAAATGCTTGAGTCATCTCCCTAACATGCATATCTTAACTATTTCTCCTCAAATAACAAGCAAGCAGACACATAAGCTTTATTTTTTAACAATGCATAAATCAAGCACATATACCCCAAATAATTTGATTTCATGAATTCTTGGCATATCTAACTTAAGCGTTCAGATTTTCTGCTTCTAATTTCATTACATTATCCCACTTTACTTCACTAGGCGTTTCAAATAACTACAGCATGCATGATCATAAAAAAAAATTATGAATAAAAAATACTCAAAAACACAAAATAAATAAAAAAGACTCAAAATCAATAAGACACCCCCCAAACTTAAATCACACATTGTCCCCAATGTGTGAAGACTAAAAATAGGGACAACTTACTGACACAATACAACGGTCATAACGGAGGTCAGGGAGGAAAAATTCTGGAATTTGCACGGAATATGGCTCTCGGAACTTTCGGCGCCACGACCCCGAGGTTCGGCGTCGTGGCGCCCCAAGTACTGCGGCTCTCTGAAGTTCCGGCGCCACGACGCTGATTCTGGGCGCCGTGGCGCTGACGACGGCTTTTCCTTTTTTAGCGTTTTGCTCCTTTTTCCTCAAAATTAGCTTTCAGTCCACCTGTCATCCAACAACACAAAACAAGAACCCAAGACCGTGAGACTGTTCAAGACAAAATAAAACAAACTAAAGACAAAAATCAAACTAACATAATTAAAAACATTGGGTTGCCTACCAACAAGCGATGTCTTTAATGTCTTTTAGCCGAACACAGTTAACCTTTACGAGTGCCCATTGGATCCTTCTGCGAACTGCTTGCAATCCGCATAGTTATTGTTGCAGGTTTCACTATTCCTACAACAATCTTTTCAACTAAGGGCTTCAGATATAAGATTATCCCCTAAGTACACAAGAAATGCTTGTCTTCTAGGCTCTCTATAATGTAGAGATCAGTGAGATTCCCAACATCTCTCAACTCTAGGGGGTGCCCTTGATGGTATGGACTTCCTATTTGGGGATCAACAGTGACTGCTGGTGGTATTTCTTTTGCAATAGGTACAGGAAAAAGAATTTTCAAAGAATCCAAAAAGGTGAATAATTGGATCTCAGTAATCTTTTCCTTCTCTACACCAACTATCTCGCCAGATTCTTCAACAACTGGGTGTGGTTCAAGTTCCTCAATTTGCTTATCACTTCCCACAACGGTGTCGCTAGGCAGATTTTCTTGAAGTGTATTGCTCATCCTATCCATTAGTTGCCCTATTTGTGTCTCCAAATTTCTGAGGGACACTCTTGTCTCATCCATGAACTGCGACTGACACTTGGTGAGTCTGAGTATGCCTGTCTGCAACTCATCTAGATCTTCTTCCAGAATCTGTGGGTTAAGCTGTTGTTGATGAATTTGCTGCCCCTGATTAAAGTAGTAGTCCATGGACCTGTATTTTTTTTTAATTTAACCTGCAAAATAAATAAAAAACAACAAAAAGTGATAAAACGATGCTCGCAGAATAAGTTAGAAACTTGTTCTTGGAGCAACCAAATTAGAAATAAGAATAGATAAATCGATATTGAAAGTACGCCAGTCCCCGGCAACGTCGCCAAAAACTTGATGCACAATTTATACACACGCTTAACGCAAGTGCACGTATCGTGACAAGTAATGTAGTCTAGGTAAGACCGAATATCGTCCTCAGGGACTGGTTTTCAAGTACCGATTATCTATGCTTTAGTTTCTATTTGGTTAACGTTAATTGGTTTGGAATTCTAGACTAATAATGCAGGAAATACACTAATTATGAAAATACTTTGATTTAAATCAGTTATGACGGAGAATTAGGGCTTCCAAGATCATCAACTATCCATCTATTCAATCCTTAATACAATTAGACTGACTTCTTCTTCCACGTTAAGATAGCAGGTTAAATAAGCCGTTTTATACTCCTGTTAAGGTAATATAAACACTCAACCCCAATAGAGAACCCTTCTATCTTTCGATGACAAGATTGACTATAAAAAGAGGATTAAGAGCAATAATCTATTAAGCTACACAAGTATCGGGGTACTTTCATCCATGATTTAAACCTATGTTTATTCAACTATAGCATATTCACAATCTCCTCTTTCGGATTTCTATTAGAACTCATATAAGTGATGATAACTAGTGATCAATTAATTATCAAGCAATCAAAGCAATTATTGAATAAATCTTAATCAAGTGAAGAAGAAAATAAACTAATGCATTAATTCATGAATAAGAGTTTCAAGCGAATCACAAGAAAATCTCTAATAAAGTAATTAGCTCCTAGCCATAGTCACACTAAGAACTAATACAATCTCCATACATGAACTGAAATAAACAAAGAAAAGAGAAAGAAAAGAAAATACTTGAATTAAGTCTCAAATATTTCCCTCCTAGAGTTGTGTTGTATGTACAATGGATGGAATCAATAATGAGTAAGGTTTTAGGGATTATATAGGTTTTGTAGGTAGGAAAAGTTATCCCTTTTGGACTCTGAAAAAGTGTCAAATTCGGCCCAAAACGTCAAACATACCGCGTCGGTGCCGTGGCCCTGCAGTCCGGTTCCACGACGCTGAAAAATCAGAGAAAATCAGACTTCGCAGAACATTGGCGGCATGCTTTGCAGCGCCACGGCGCCGGAGGCGTTAATTGGACAATTTTCTGATTCTTCGTCCTTTTTTCGTCCGGACTTCGTCTGATCTCTTCTATACTTTCCGAGACTTTTTGGACTTTATTTATTGGCCCTTTTAGTGTGCAATTCCATCTCAATTATGCTAATTTCCTCTCCTTTTCGCCATTTCTCCATTTTTGACCGCTGTGACACAAAAGGAAGGAAAACGACCCTAATACTGTACTACACATCAACAAAATGAGTAAAATACTAATTAAAAATGACCCAAAAAGTATATATAAAATACGTCTATCAACTATTCAGACTTTTCTCAGTATTGCTTTGTCCAAGTCTTGACCTATTCATCAGCTTGGCATCAAAATGCTTTCTTGCATGAAGACCTTTTAAAACTGTATTTATGCATCAGCCTAAGGGATTCAAGGATCCGATTCATCCAAATTATGTGTATCTTTTCAAGAAATCACTCTATGGACTGAAACAGGCTCCTCGTGCATGGTACCAACAGTTTGCTGATTTTGTATCCTCTATTCTGTTTTCACATAGCAAATCTGATCATTCACTGTCCATCAATAGCAAGGGTAATGACATGTCATACATCCTACTATATGTTGATGATATCATCCTCACTACATCTTCTGATGCACTTCATCGATCCATTATGTCACTCATTGCCTGTGAGTCTGCTATGAAAGATTTGAGCCCCTAAACTATTTTTTTGGCATTGCTGTTATGAGACATGCATGTGAATTATTTCTTTGTAAAAGTAAGTACGCCGAAGAGATCCTTAACCGAGCAGGTATGACATTTTATAAACCGACCCACACACCGATGGACATCAATTCAAAACTCAGTGTCTCTTCGGGTTCTATGTATGCCGACCCAAATCACTATTGCAGTTTAGCAGAAGCATTACAATATCTCACTTTCACAAGACCAAATATATCCTATGCCGTGCTATTCTTACATATGATCAACCCGACTGATGTGCATATGAATGTTCTCAAGCGTATTATGAACTATGTACAAGGTACTTTTCACTTCGGCCTCCACCTGTACAAGTCCACACTCTATGGTCTCACCTCTTATTCTGACGCTGACTGGGGTGGTTGTCTGGACACTCTTCGATCCATGTCAGGTTACTGTGTTTTTCTCGGAGATAACCTGCTTTCTTGGTCTTCTAAAAGACAACCTACTCTGTCTCGATCCAGTGCTGAAGCCGAGTAAAAAGGAGTTGATAATGTTGTCTCTGAGTCTTGTTAGATACACAATCTTTTGCTGGAACTTCACTGCCCAATCCACAAGGCTACATTGGTCTACTGTGATAATTTCAGTGTGATATATCTCTCTGGTAACCGAGTTCAACATCAACGCACTAAACACATTGAAATAGATATTCACTTTGTACGAGAAAAAATGGCTCGAGGACAAGTTCTTGTCCTTCACGTTCCTTCTAGGTATCAGATTTCTAATATATTTATTAAAGGACTTTTGCGCATACTTTTTGATGATTTCCGAGCCAGTATCAACATTCGACTGCGGGGTGTAATATTATTTCCAGAATATTCACGTATATTTGTATATCTTTTATATTAGGTAAATTTATATTCGATTGTAATTAAGAAGATTAGTTATCTAGTTTCTAGCCCTATAAATATTTATATAATATTATATATATTGAAATATATTTCTACATACAATACTTATGTGGAATTTTATTCGTATCATGAACACACTAAAATCAAAAGAATTAGTTTTTGACCTAAACTGCTCTGAGTTGACTCACAATATTCACATTTGTTCCATGGTATCTCAAATATTCACATTAGTCTTAGAAAAGAAATCAGTCACACATAATAGTACTTAATATTTTTTCTTCATCCACTGGAATACCCAACTCTGACACCTGATTAAAAAGCAAGTTATATTTCCTTAATAAAATATGCACTTCATAAGTATAGTTTACATTTCCTTAAAGAGTCAAACACATTTTGGTGCTTCGTGTTCCATGCTACCATGTAGAATACAAGGCAGTTGAGAATCACACTTCCTGAAACCAGTTATGTTTTAGAGGAACCAGTTCAATCGATATGCAAGTCAACTCTACAACTGTAAAGTTTCTGACATAGTGGCAGTATCGTAGCACAACAACAGAGTTGTTGCGACTCGACCATTGATCCAATGATTAAGATTTTGTCATTTTCCTCACTCCTCATATATATACAACATGTTGCAAGTGATAAACCTAATCTTGCAAATCCAAATTGCTCTTATATTCATCTGCAAGCCACCGACATCTCCAGTGCTCATATCATGACCAAAGATGCAACAAACAGAAGGATCAGTTCTCTTACCAATGAAGATGTCTTAAGTCTATAGGTTTGTTGAGTCTTTGTCTTTTGTTTTTAAACTTGTAAACCTAAAGTTCTTTTAATAATACTTTTGTAGGTTTGTTTTTCTCAAGTCTTTGAGTTGTACACTTGGCTAGAGTTAGTCAAGGTGTGTCTTTGCAATAGAGTTACTATAGAGGTCATGCAATAGATTTATTGTAAGAGGGAGAGATTAAGAGTTTAATTCTTAGGTTGCAAGAGGTTGTAATCTGAATATTGCTCAGTTTTAGAGACGTTTTGGGAAAATCCCAATATAGTGGGTCGTGGTTTTACTTCCTTGAGTAAGGTGATTTTCACATAAATATCATTTACATTCTGCTTTAGTTAAGAGAACAATTAGAGAACTCGTTTCTCTATACTATTTGATTGAATCGTATATTATGTCAATTGGTATAAGAGCAGGTTCTTTCTAAAAGGTTAACACCTAGAAAGATTTTTTCTCATGGCTACTCCATCAAACCTAAAGCAAGGACAATCTACCACAAGACCACCGAGATTCAATGAAAAGTATTATGGGTGGTGGAAGACAAAAATGCATGACTTTATTATAATTGAATTCTGAGTTGTGGGACATCATTTGTGATGGTCCTCATGTTCATATAAACGCAGATCAGTCTAGTTTTCCAACAACACTAAAATAAAGGAAGGAATATGATGATGTTGACAGAAAGGCCATGGAGAAAAATTTCAAGGCCAAGAAAATCTTTGTTTATGACAGCGGACCAGATGAATATAATCGTATTTCAGCTAGTCAAACTGCAAAAGAGAGATCTGCAAAGCTCTCCAAACCGCTCATGAGGGAACAAGTCATGTGAAGCAGTCCAAAATAGACATGCCTACCACTAAATATGACTCTTCAAGATGAAAGAGGGTGAGTCCATTCAGCACATGCACACCACATTCACCTCCATACTCAATGAACTCCATTCTCTTGGTGAAATCATTCAAACAAACAAGCTAGTTCGTAAACTACTTTGTGTTTTGCCTAGTTTTTGGGAAAGCAAAGTTAATGTTATCTATGCCGCCAAGGGGTTGCAAAAGCTGACCATTGATGAGCTTATTAGAAATCTCAAAACTTATGAGCTAAAAACCAATAAAATCCAAAAAGAGAGAGCTAAAGAAAGAGAAGAGCATGGTTCTTAAGGCTGATAAAAGTGACTCAAGTGACGATGAGTCAGACATGACTTATCTTACTCAAAATTTTCAAAAGATGGTCTGGAAAAATAGTGGGTTCCTAAGGAAAGAAAGCTCAAGCAAAATCCACAAAGAAAATTACTATTGTCACAAATGTAAAAAACCTGAACATTTCATCAAAGATTGTCCTCTTCACAAGCAGGACTACTACAAGAAAAACTCTGAAAAAGTAGCAAAGTTGAACGAGATTTCGAATAAATTCAAAAAATAAATGTTGCTGACAATGTGGTAAAACAAGCTCTGACTGTCTGGGGAGACACTTCCAGTGAATCTAAATATGGAGATTATTAAGGAGATGCATCTATGATGGCTATTGATAATGGACCTTCAAAATATGAAGTAATATTTGCACTCATGGACAAATCTGATGCTGAATGACAATGAGAAAGATGAGGTGAATTTTCTTGATGTTCTAGAAAAACTTAAAAAATTGATGTCTTTAGCAAATGTGTTAATTGATGCATATCATAGTCTCATAAAGAAGAAGTATGTTCTAACTGAAAAAATTGGTAAAATAGAACAAGACAGAGATGACATGATGGATAATATCACAAACTTGAAGGATCAGGTTGAGGAAGTATTTAGAGAAAATTCCTTGTTAAAAAGTCAATATAAAAAATGGAAGACACCCCTTCAAGATGAAAGGAAATAGGCAGTGAGATTCAGTTTGAGCTTGAAAGTTAACTAAAAAAGAATAAAATTAATCTCACTACTGAATTTGAAAAGAATAGACTACTTTAAGTGAATCTAAAAAGGGTAAAAAATGATTTTGATAAGTCACTTCACTGGACCTAGTCCTTTGAAGTGGTTGCTTCTATGTACAAGAGCAACATGAGCAGTAAGGAAGGTATTGGATTTCAACAGGCAAAATCTACTTATAATCCACATAGAAAGTATGTTACTAATCCTGGAAACTTTCTATGTACTCACCGTGATCAAACATGCCATTATAAAAATGCATGCAAAGCCAGAAGCCAAGTTGTTCAGAAAATATGAAACTTATTTAAAACGAGTCTAAAATAGAGGGACCCGATCCCTGACAAAGAAAAACTAGTCCACCTCCATGGCCCAGAAGAATTTTGATTCATCCTTTTTACCATTCAAAGAGACTCAAGCTGATTTGGATTCCTAAATCTAATTAGTGATTATATTTGCAGGCTGGAGTGAGAGGAAGCAGTCAAAATGGTTTATGAATAGCGGTTTCTCAAAGCATATGACTTGAAAAATGAAGGACTTTCTCTAACCCAAGTCCTTTAAAAGAGGGAGTGTGTCATTTAAAAATGTCAAGAAAGGTTACATTATTGGCATGAGAAAATTGGCAAGACACTCTCACATGCAATTGAAATTGGGTATTATATGAATGGGTTGAAATATAGCTTGTTGAGTGTTTCGCAAATTTGTGACAGATGAAATGAAGTAAAGTTTACATCTGGTTCATGCACTATCACAAACATCAAACCTGGAGAAGTGGTCCTAACAATAAGAAGATACAAAAATATTTATGTGGTTGACTTTGATTCATTGAATGGGAATGATCTGACATGCCTCAGTGACTTGTATGATGATACTAAGCTATGACACAGACAACTCAGGCATGCAAACTTCTCACTTCTGAATAATTAGTGGTGAAGGACCTGGTTCATGGGATGTCAAAAACCAAGTTTACATATCACAAGGTGTGTGATGCATGTGTAAAAGGGAAGTAAGTCATATCATCCTTCAAACCAAAGAAAATGGTGAGTACCTCTAGGTCACTTGATCTTCTTCATATGGATCTTTGTGGACCAATGAGAATTCCAATCACAGAAGGAAAAAAGTACATCTTTGTTATTGTTGATGACTACTCCAGATTTACTTGGACTCTATTTCTGAGAACCAAGGATGAAACATTTCCTATTTTATTGCTTTTGTGAAATAAATTTAAGTAGAGTATGGCTAGAACTATGCTAATAACTAGTAGATTATCAAAGAGTTTTTGTACTGAAGTTGTCAACACTGCCTGCGATTTGATTAACTGGTTCATGATCAGGTCATTGCTTGATAAAACTTCCTATGAACTACTTAATGGGAGAAAATCCAAGCTGACTTACCTAATTGCTTTTGGGTGCAAATATTTTATTCTCAACAATGGTAAAGAGGCCTTGGAGAAGTTTAATGCTGAAAGTGATGAGGGTATTTTTATAATGATACTTTTCACACAACAAGGCTTACAAAGTCTACAACAAAAGAACTCAATATATTGAAGAAAGTGTCCATGTGATCTTTGATGATTCAAATTACTTGGGTGACAAAGGCATGCAAAATAATGAAGCTGACGATGAGGAATTTTTAAAGGTTCCTGATGAGGCCATTGAGATTTTAAATGGAAAGACTGATTTGATGAGTCAAGTCAAGCAAAATAATGGTGCAGTCTTCAAGAAGCATACAAGAACATGATGCCTCTATTTTTTCTCATGAAGTTGAACATCAGGTAACTGAAGTTGTATTAGCTACCCTGGGGTCTGGACAAACCAATCATGACGATCCAGCCTATGTGGAAGAAAATAATGAAGTACACTCTGAGAAACCTGGTTCATCAAAACCTCAGAGCACTGGTCAACTTGAGGTACAAGTGTGAAATTAGAAGAACATGAGATCTCATCCATTACATAATGTGATTACTATTTTGGATTCAGGTATTCAAAATAGATCCAAGGCGATAGACATATTTGCCTTCTCAGCCTTCCTGTTATTGAGCCTAAAAATATTAAAGAGGCTTTGTACGTGTGTTAAGTGTCACTAGTGGAAAGATAGATATGGAATGATCTATGTGTGTCAGACCGTAACTGTATAGAGACGTAACTAAGTGTAAATGCTAATGTTAATAAAGGAGTTAACCTCATCATGATTATCTTAGGTGTAACACTCTTAGGAGTATTCTAAAACGGTTATTGTGATGTAAGTTTGACTCATTTATTTAATGTGATAAGTTGGATAAATGGGGGTAAGTGTTGCGGTATTTCTATGCTTACACAAGTGAACGTATCGCTTAAGTAATAAAGATTTGTAAGATCGAGTTATCGTCCTCAGTAAATACATGGACAATAATCACAAAGTAGAATCATGTATGGGAAAAATTAAGGATTCTCACCTTCATCAACTATCCACCCTATTATTCCATTAATACATAGTCATCATCTTCTTCTTATTGAGATAGGAGGTTAACTAATATGTCTATATTTTGGTTAGGACATATAAAACTTCAACCTTATGCAGAAAATTTCTATATTTCTATGATAAGTTTTACCACACAGGAGGATTAAGAACAATAACTTTATTTACTACACAAGTATCGGGGTACTTTCGTCCACGATTTTAACCTATGTCAAAACAACTATAACATAATCAAATCACCCTTTTCAGAACTCGATTTAAAATCATATAAGTTATGAGAATTAATGATCAGTTAATTATCATACAATCATCACAAGTTGAATAGATCTCAATAACATAGAAGAAGAAATCAAACTATAACATTAATATCATAATTGTCGCGCCCTTTTCCGACCGCGACATTTTTAGCGAATCCTGCTTAAATAAAAAAGTGTTAGAAAATAAATAAAAGGTGCTAAAATGTTTAAAAGGCTTAAAGGTTTTAAAAATGCAAAAGTGCTAGAAATGCAAAAAGTGCTAAGATTTAAGAAGGTGCTAAATGCTAAAGGGTTCGCGGAGTCGCCACCTAATTAGTTTGGGTGAATTAGGACACCTAAATGTTTAACTAGTTTAAAGTAAAACATTAACTCCATTTAATGGTCTGCTAAACTTAATGAGATTCTGGGTAAGACTTCTTTATTAATCTAGAGGGAAGGGGCTAGGCACCCTCTAAGATCCGCTAACTTGCTTTGTCAAACCTAGGGTAATTATTATATTTAAGAAAAATGCAAAATAAAAGCTCCTCTTGCTTAATAAAATGTTAGGAAATAAAAATAAATGCTAAAATGTTAAAATGTTTAAAGGTGCTTAAGTCTAAAAAGGGGCAAAAGGTGTTATATGCGAAAGAATGCTAAGAGGTGCTAAAATATTAAGGGTTAAAGACGCTTAAAAAGTGCTAGCAATTTAAAAGTGCTAAGTGTAAACAAAGTAGTGCTAGGGTGCTTACATATTAAAAGGGTGCTAAGGACTAATTATGTGTTCATGCAAAGGTTATTTATGAACTAGTTAGGTATACTGCTAGCTAAATTAATCTTGCTTAACCTGCGTACAATATTATATAAGAGGTGCTTTAAGATGATTCTTGAGAGTTTAGGAAGAAATGGATTTTAATAAGAAACAAAATGTTAGTTTTATGATGCAAGTTAAATTATTTAGACATGCATGACAATCTTAAAAAAAAGTAAGTTAAGCGATGAACTTTAAATTACCTTCCCCACTTATATGTTTAAAGGCTTAATTATTCTAGACATCCTATTAATTACAAAATTAAGTAATAAAATTGCAATAAACAAATAAGGCATAAAATGAGGCAATCGAATTTAACGATTAGGAGGAGTTGAGACGGATGACAACGTCGTCTTGTCCTATTTTGTTTAAGGATTCTCTGAAGCGGGTAAGGAAAGCTGGCTAGGGTGCGTGGGTGAAGGAAATCCCGGATTCTCCGGCGAGAAATCCGGGCGGCGACGACAGTAGAAGGTTTTAGGGTTGCTGGTTTCTAGGGCTTTGTCTAGGTTTGTTTTGAGGACGATGGGAAACAAAATGAAGTGAAGGTGCAGTCGCGCGATAAGGAAAAGGGATTGGGCGGTCGCGGATAAATGGAAGAGTGAAATTTGGGGTTTTAGTTTTAATTAGGGGTTAATTAGTTTTAGGCTAGTTAATTAATTAGTTAACTAGTAGTAATTCAAATTAATAAATTGTGCTCAAATTATTTAAATGCTTTTATTAAAATTATTACGAGAATAAAGTGGGCGTGCTATTTAATTAGTGCTTGAGTTTAAATTATTATAGGGAAATAAAGACGGACGTGCTATTAATAATGCTTAATACTTTAGAATGCGGCGCTATTATTTAAAATCTTGTTATTGTTAAGTTAAAATTGAATTGAGTTTAGATTAAATTATTTAAATGCTAAATGCAAGTATGATTTTTTAGGAACTGTTTGAAGCTTTTATAAATGCGACGCTATAAAAATGCATGTATTAGATTAAAATTGATTTTAAATTACAAATGATTATGAAATTATCTTGCGTATTAATAAATGCGGCTATGCTACTTGACACGACGTCATTACTAAATTATTTATTTATGTACTTATTATTAATTAAGAATAATGACATGGCTTAAAATTAATTAATGCTGGCGCGAGACTCTAAGTGCTTAAAACTCTACGTAAGACACGATGCCATTATAAAAATGTTTATTTATGCCTGTATTTATGTTTTATCGCTGCATTTTATTATAAAAATCATAAAAATTATTTTACAAAATTAGTGTAATTTTATAGCTAATGACTGGACGGGAGGATCAAAATTGGGTGTCAACAGCTGTCCCTCTTTGTATGGAGATGATGGAAGAATCTTCGGACAAAGACGTTGACTCATAGCCAATTTTGTCTCGATCTTCAGAATTGCAAAAAATGCTGGGCATGTAGACAAGGATGACGCAAAAATCAAAATATGTCCCAGTGTCGAGTTATGACGACCTTTGAGCTACTGGTCAAAGCACTGGCGGGCTAACGCGGATGTCGGTGTCGAGTTATGGCGACCTTTGGGCTACCGTGGTCAAAACACCAAGCGGGCTAATGCGGGCTCAAAATTTGTCGTCGAGTTATGGCGACCCGGATGGTCAAAACACCAGCGGGCTAACGCGGGCTCAAAGTTTGTCGATGTCGAGTTATGGCGACTTGAAACTGAGGTGTAGTGTAAAAGTAAAATAAAATAAGCGGGCTTGAACACAGGGTGTCTTGCTATGGCTTGTGGTCTGGGTTACGTGGTGATCGAGCGAAGTGGCGCCATTCGTTGGGAAGGTTGGCCGACAAATTGCCGGTTTGTAAGAAAATCCACGTTGTGCTCGCTCTTGCATGCTAAGACTTAAACAAGCGGTTAGTGCATAAGCGCTAAGGCAAAATGATGATGCATAATTTTAAAAGCAATGGTGGTAGAAAAGGTTATCTGCAAAATGTGATGCTTTGTGTTGATGCGATCTTGCAAATCTTGTGATTTTGCCGCTTGCGCGTGTTGCGATTGTGAATGCGGATCGTTGTCCCTGTAGACTAAAGCTCAAGAAAGAGTTAGTGCATAACTGCTAAGACAGAATAAAGCATGAGTAAGAAATGCAATTTCGAAAGTATAGAAATCGTCCCTGCGTGGAGGTGATATGCTGATGATGGCATCGTTTTCGGACTTGTTGTGCTAATAACGTCGTTACTGGACTTTTGTCTTCGTCGTTACTGGACTTCTTTGTCCGTCGTTACTGGACTCGTCGTTACTGGACTTCTTTGTCTTTGTCGCGTCGTTACTGGGCGATGTTCTTCTTGGCGTCGTTGCGTAGACTTCTTTGTCTTGATAACGTCGTTACTGGGCGATGTTCTTCTTTGGTGTCGTTGCGTAGACTTCTTTGTCTTGTAACGTCGTTGCGGTTCTTTGGCGTCGTTGCGTAGACTTGCTGTGCTGATAACGTCGTTACTGGGCGATGTTCTTCTTTGGCGTCGTTGCGTGAGCTTAACTGCTTGTCGCGTCGCGTCGTTACTGGGCGATGTTCTTCTTGGCGTCGTCTTTGATAACGTCGTTGCCGGGCGATGTTCTTCTTTGGCGTCGTTGCGTAGACTTCGTCGTTGGCGATGTTCTTCTTTGGCGTCGTTGCGTAGACTTCTTTGTCTCGTCGTTACTGGGCGATGTTCTTCTTTGGCGTCGTTGTGTAGACTTCTTTGTCTTGATAACGTCGTTACTGGGCGTGTTCTTCTTGGCGTCGTTGCGTGAACTTCTTGTCTTTGATGCGTCGTTGCACGGGCGTGTTCTTCTTTGCTCATAGAATAAATGCTCCTGCAAGCTAAGAGAAAAGCGTTAGTGTATACTGTTTAAGCGAAATGATAAGTACATCGAGAAGTGCGATTTTATGGGTAGAGATGTCGTCACGATCGCTGGTGAATGCGAGATGTTGTCCTTGCGTGGGCGTGCTTCGAATTGCCATGATGCCTTTCTTTGTGTCGCGATCGTGGGTTGCCAATTTGACTTTATGCAGAGTTGATGCGCTAGGTTTTGTTGCGGAACTACGAACTTTGCCAGGTGCTTGATGCCGCCCCATTGCTTTTCTTTGCGGACTTTGGATTGTTGTCATCTTACGCCTTTTTTTATTGAAGAAACCTTGTATTTTACGCTTTGGCCATTGCACTTTCCTTATGTTAATATGAAAAGACAGAAAATTTGTGAGTTTTGGGGTCGATTAAGTCGACCGCGCCTTGTTCCTTGATATCTGCGTGCGACTTGTTTGGACTTACTGACCCATGCAGTTTCCTACATTGTCGATTTTGAATATCTGAGGCGTTTGGCCTAAAGTGGGTCTCAATCACGGTTGTCGCGTGCACGAAGTAGGTTCTGCGGTGGCCACTTGGTTTGTGTTTGGTGGAGCATGGTAGTCATTTGTGTGGGATATATGAGTGCGTTGTATATTGGTGAATGGGATATCACGGTGAGAAATGCAGTAATAATTTGGAGGATCTTGGTTATTTGCGGTGAGTGCTTTAGTGATGTTTAGAGCCTTCGATTTTGGCTGCGGGGTTGCATTTCTTGTGGTAATTGCTTGATCGGATCTATGCTACTTTTATCTTGAGACCCTTGCTTTGCCTATAGGAACCAAGGCGAGTTAGGCTCGTTCTGCTCAAATGCCCTTGAATAAGTCGTGTTGCTGGACCGTGCCTTTGATCTCGTGAGATATTGATGCTCTGCCATTGCTTAGTCAAATACAAATCGACCTTTGGGGGAGATGATAAATCCTTTAGACAACGTGTGTGTAAGCGTGTTAGTGTAAAGCATGTGATTTGAAGTGTAAAACATTTAGCAAGTACATGTTGCACACAAATTGTTACATAGTCCTAATATGCATGGGGACCTCTTTATGGCGTCAAATATGCGAGGTTATGATGGATTTGTCAATGCTTTTGTTGGAAATGGCGACCAAATGACGGTGCACTTTTTTCCAATTTATGACATGATTAGGTTTGGATTTGTCTATCATTGTGCGTAATATCTTTGGTTGGTCGTTGGGTTGCGACAAGTTTAGTGTCTTCCTAATTGTGGTGTCGATGCAGGATTGACCGCTAAGTTAAATGCATGCATGCCCTAAAATAAGGGTGGTATAGCTCTATCTTAAGTTTCTAAGATTTGGCTTTTCTAGGCCTTGAGTTCTCAGTGAGAAGGCTATTAGGCGGGCACTCCACGTATGTTACCAACTCTCCTAATTTTGGGTTTTGAAGAAAGAATTTTCGATGCACAGCGCACCTCGCATGCGGTGTGTGATTGTGTGAATTTTCAGTGGAAGAAATATGAGCGGAATGCGGTTTAAGGAAGCGATAAAGCAAATAGCGTGAATAAAACAAAATAAAATTAAATGCAAAAATAATTGCCAAATAATAACCCTAGGTCTGTTTGTGGTTAAGAACCTAAAATCCCCAGCGGAGTCGCCATTTCTGTCGCGCCCTTTTCCGACCGCGACATTTTTAGCGAACCCTGCTTAAAATGCAAAAGTGTTAGAAAATAAATAAAAGGTGCTAAAATGTTTAAAAGGCTTAAAGGTTTTAAAAATGCAAAAGTGCTAGAAATGCAAAAAGTGCTAAGATTTAAGAAGGTGCTAGATGCTAAAGGGTTCGCGGAGTCGCCACCTAATTAGTTTGGGTGAATTAGGACACCTAAATGTTTAACTAGTTTAAAGTAAAACATTAACTCCATTTAATGGTCTGCTATACTTAATGAGATTAGGTAAGGCTTTATTAATCTAGAGGAAGGGTTAGGCACCCTCTAAGATCCGCTAACTATGGTTGTCCTTCCAAACCTAGTGTAATTATTCTATTTAAGAATAATGCAAAATAAAAGCTCCTCTTGCTTAATAAAATGTTAGGAAATAAAAATAAATGCTAAAATGTTAAAATGTTTAAAGGTGCTTAAGTCTAAAAAGGGGCAAAAGGTGCTATATGCGAAAGAATGCTAAGAGGTGCTAAAATATTAAGGGTTAAAGACGCTTAAAAAGTGCTAGCAATTTAAAAGTGCTAAGTGTAAACAAAGTAGTGCTAGGGTGCTTACATATTAAAAGGGTGCTAAGGACTAATTATGTGTTCATGCAAAGGTTATTTATGAACTAGTTAGGTATACTGCTAGCTAAATTAATCTTGCTTAACCTGCGTACAATATTATATAAGAGGTGCTTTAAGATGATTCTTGAGAGTTTAGGAAGAAATGGATTTTAATAAGAAACAAAATGTTAGTTTTATGATGCAAGTTAAATTATTTAGACATGCATGACAATCTTAAAAAAAAGTAAGTTAAGCGATGAACTTTAAATTACCTTCCCCACTTATATGTTTAAAGGCTTAATTATTCTAGACATCCTATTAATTACAAAATTAAGTAATAAAATTGCAATAAACAAATAAGGCATAAAATGAGGCAATCGAATTTAACGATTAGGAGGAGTTGAGACGGATGACAACGTCGTCTTGTCCTATTTTGTTTAAGGATTCGCGGGAATGCGAATGCGGGTGCACATAGACGCGGTTTGCCATTTGAAGCGGCTCGTGATGAGTCTCGCCGTGAGACTCTTTATTTTTTGCTCCGATGCGTGCCATGTAAAAATAAAGAAAGATAAGGATTAGTAGATTTCCAAATCCTTATTGATCAATACAAATAGACAAGATTTTCATATAAGCTCAAACATGTATATAATTTCATTTTTAAGGCTAGCACAAGTTAGGATTTCTTTGATAACTGGAAGCCAAATAATCCTACCAAGAGGTTTCCATAACCATTAGTCGAATATGTACATTTGGTTCTACACATTCATACAAAGAAACACATGATCAACCCAAAATATTTAAAGATCCAAGAATGTCCAGAGAAATCATCGTAGAACCACATTTATTTTGTATGGACAGAGCATCATATCAATAAACAACCTAATCATGGACAATCATTTCTTTTTTCAGTTTAACAGACAGGGCAATGCATAGGTGTCGTTCGGCAACTCAGTAGGTATAGGGTGATACTAAATGATCTGACACATTTTACATCGAGGCAGACAAGGTGAGCCCATCACAAGATTAGAGTGGCATGTAATCACGTCTTTCCAATAGTAATGTTTCAATGATGCAAAACCAACTAGCACTAGCTTGAACTTCACAAATACAATTACATTATGCATTTAAGGATGATGATCTTCAAATAGATGGGCACAAACCGAGAGCTATCTATTATAAACATGGTCCAAAAGTAATCTTGAAAGACATGGAGTGATCTAGAAAGCGATATAACGCCGCCATGAAATCCTTTACGTTTAGACAAATGATCAAAACCTATGGCAAGTTTAAAGATGTAAGAGAAACTTCATATAGGCTCGGGGATCTTGATTGAATCAATCGACATCGACATCAAATACAAACTAGTCTATTCAAAAGATTGGCAAACCATAAACTCAAACAAGAACTACTCTATTCAGCCACACAACTAATGCTTAGCAAAACATAGTAACAATCACGATCGCGACTCTTAATGGTAATTAATATTAAGAATTAATTGGTAAGCATAAGAAGCTATTAATATTAACTTAATTCGTGCTTAATCAGTCGTATAGAGAAAGACATTGTGCACACTAATATCAAACGAATTTAAAGGCGACAGATCAAGTCGTCGGTCCACTCGACGGGTTTCGGGTTTGCGATGCGAATAGAAGGGCGAAGTTTATGGTAATTTCTTGACTGAATTTGGAGAAAAGGTTTAAAATTCTTGTTCTCTATCTTAAGTTTCTAAGATTTGGCTTTTCTACGCAGGTTCAGCGGACAACTCGAGTGAGAAGGCTACGCGTTAGGCTAGGGCACTCACGTATGTTACCAACTCTCCTAATTTTGGGTTTTGAAGAAAGAATTTTCGATGCACAGCGCACCTCGCATGCAGTGTGTGATTGTGTGAATTTTCCAGAGTGGAAGAAATATGAGCGGAATGCCAGTTTAAGGAAAGCAGTAAAGCAAATAGCAATCAAGGTGAATAAAACAAAATACAGCACGCAAAAAATTAAATGCAAAAATAATTGCCAAATAATAACCCTAGATGCTTGTGGTTAAGAACCTAAAATCCCCAGTGGAGTCGCCATTTCTGTCGCGCCCTTTTCCGACCGCGACATTTTTAGCGAATCCTGCTTAAATAAAAAAGTGTTAGAAAATAAATAAAAGGTGCTAAAATGTTTAAAAGGCTTAAAGGTTTTAAAAATGCAAAAGTACTAGAAATGCAAAAAGTGCTAAGATTTAAGAAGGTGCTAAATGCTAAAGGGTTCATGAGTCGCCACTAATTAGTTTGGGTGAATTAGGACACCTAAATGTTTAACTAGTTTAAAGTAAAACATTAACTCCATTTAATGGTGCTAAACTTAATGAGATTCAGGTAAGGCTTTTAATCTAGAGGAAGGGGTTAGGCACCCTCTAAGATCCGCTAACTTGCGGTTGTCCTGCCAAACCTAGGGTAATTATTATATTTAAGAAAAATGCAAAATAAAAGCTCCTCTTGCTTAATAAAATGTTAGGAAATAAAAATAAATGCTAAAATGTTAAAATGTTTAAAGGTGCTTAAGTAAAAGGGCAAAAGGTGCTATATGCGAAAGAATGCTAAGAGTTGCTAAAATATTAAGGGTTAAAGACGCTTAAAAAGTGCTAGCAATTTAAAAGTGCTAAGTGTAAACAAAGTAGTGCTAGGGTGCTTACATATTAAAAGGGTGCTAAGGACTAATTATGTGTTCATGCAAAGGTTATTTATGAACTAGTTAGGTATACTGCTAGCTAAATTAATCTTGCTTAACCTGCGTACAATATTATATAAGAGGTGCTTTAAGATGATTCTTGAGAGTTTAGGAAGAAATGGATTTTAATAAGAAACAAAATGTTAGTTTTATGATGCAAGTTAAATTATTTAGACATGCATGACAATCTTAAAAAAAAGTAAGTTAAGCGATGAACTTTAAATTACCTTCCCCACTTATATGTTTAAAGGCTTAATTATTCTAGACATCCTATTAATTACAAAATTAAGTAATAAAATTGCAATAAACAAATAAGGCATAAAATGAGGCAATCGAATTTAACGATTAGGAGGAGTTGAGACGGATGACAACGTCGTCTTGTCCTATTTTGTTTAAGGATTCTCTGAAGCGGGAATGCGAATGCGGGTGCACATAGACGCGGTTTGCCATTTGAAGCGGCTCGTGATGAGTCTCGCCGTGAGACTCTTTATTTTTTGCTCCGATGCGTGCCATGTAAAAATAAAGAAAGATAAGGATTAGTAGATTTCCAAATCCTTATTGATCAATACAAATAGACAAGATTTTCATATAAGCTCAAACATGTATATAATTTCATTTTTTAAGGCTAGCACAAGTTAGGATTTCTTTGATAAACTGGAAGCCAAATAATCCCACCCACTAAGAGGTTTCCCATAACCATTAGTCGAATATGTACATTTGGTTCTACACACATTTGCTACAGCAAACACATGATCAACCCAAAATATTTAAAGATCCAAGAATGTCCAGAGAAACCTACACAGTGGTCATCATCAGAATTGAGTAGAACCACATTTATTTTGTATGGACAGAGCATCATATCAATAAACAACCTAATCATGGACAATCATTTCTTTTTTCAGTTTAACAGACAGGGCAATGCATAGGTGTCGTTCGGCAACTCAGTAGGTATAGGGTGATACTAAATGATCCAGAAGTACTTCTCATGCTGACGCAGTGACACATTTTACATCGAGGCAGACAAGGTGAGCCCATCACAAGATTAGAGTGGCATGTAATCACGTCTTTCCAATAGTAATGTTTCAATGATGCAAAACCAACTAACACTAACTTGAACTTCACAAATACAATTACATTATGCATTTAAGGATGATGATCTTCAAATAGATGGGCACACAACAAACTGAGAGCTATGCTATTATAAACATGGTCCAACTGTCCAAGTAATCTTGAAAGACATGGAGTGATCTAGAAAACGATATAACGCTGCCATGAAATCCCTTTTTACGTTTAGACAAATGATCAAAACCTATGGCAAGTTTAAAGATGTAAGAGAAACTTCATATAGGCTCAGGGATACTGATTGAATCAATCGACATACGACATCAAATACAAAAGATGCTGTACTAGTCTATTCAAAAGATTGGCAAACCATAAACTCAAACAAGAACTACTCTATTCAGCCACACAACTAATGCTTAGCAAAACATAGTAACAATCACGATCGCGACTCTTAATGGTAATTAATATTAACGAAAACAGTTCAAGAATTAATTCGATAAGAAGCTATTAATATTAACTTAATTCGTGCTTAATCAGTCGTATAGAGAAAGACATTGTGCACACTAATATCTAACGAATTTAACACAGAAAAGGTGACGAATTTACCTTATCAAGTCGTCGGTCCACTGCGAATAGAAGAGCGAAGTTTATGGTAATTTCTTGACCGAATTTGGAGAAAAGGTTTAAAATTCTTGTTCTCATCTTAAGTTTCTAAGATTTGGCTTTTCTAGTTCCCAGGCGGACAACTCGAGTGAGAAGGCTACGGCACTCCACGTATGTTACCAACTCTCCTAATTTTGGGTTTTGAAGAAAGAATTTTGCTGATGCACCAAGCGCACCTCGCATGCAGTGTGTGATTGTGTGAATTTTTCAGAGTGGAAGAAATATGAGCGGAATGCCAGTTTAAGGAAAGCAGTAAAGCAAATAGCAATCAAGGTGAATAAAACAAAATACAGCACGCAAAAATTAAATGCAAAAATAATTGCCAAATAATAACCCTAGGTCTGTTTGTGGTTAAGAACCTAAAATCCCCAGTGGAGTCGCCATTTCTGTCGCGCCCTTTTCCGACCGCGACATTTTTAGCGAATCCTGCTTAAATAAAAAAGTGTTAGAAAATAAATAAAAGGTGCTAAAATGTTTAAAAGGCTTAAAGGTTTAAAAATGCAAAAGGGCTAGAAATGCAAAAAGTGCTAAGATTTAAGAAGGTGCTAAATGCTAAAGGGTTCGCAGAGTAGCCACCTAATTAGTTTGGGTGAATTAGGACACCTAAATGTTTAACTAGTTTAAAGTAAAACATTAACTCCATTTAATGGTCTGCTAAACTTAATGAGATTCTGGGTAAGGCTTCTTTATTAATCTAGAGGGAAGGGGTTAGGCACCCTCTAAGATCCGCTAACTTGCGGTTGTCCTGCCAAACCTAGGGTAATTATTATATTTAAGAAAAATGCAAAATAAAAGCTCCTCTTGCTTAATAAAATGTTAGGAAATAAAAATAAATGCTAAAATGTTAAAATGTTTAAAGGTGCTTAAGTCTAAAAAGGGGCAAAAGGTGCTATATGCGAAAGAATGCTAAGAGGTGCTAAAATATTAAGGGTTAAAGACGCTTAAAAAGTGCTAGCAATTTAAAAGTGCTAAGTGTAAACAAAGTAGTGCTAGGGTGCTTACATATTAAAAGGGTGCTAAGGACTAATTATGTGTTCATGCAAAGGTTATTTATGAACTAGTTAGGTATACTGCTAGCTAAATTAATCTTGCTTAACCTGCGTACAATATTATATAAGAGGTGCTTTAAGATGATTCTTGAGAGTTTAGGAAGAAATGGATTTTAATAAGAAACAAAATGTTAGTTTTATGATGCAAGTTAAATTATTTAGACATGCATGACAATCTTAAAAAAAAGTAAGTTAAGCGATGAACTTTAAATTACCTTCCCCACTTATATGTTTAAAGGCTTAATTATTCTAGACATCCTATTAATTACAAAATTAAGTAATAAAATTGCAATAAACAAATAAGGCATAAAATGAGGCAATCGAATTTAACGATTAGGAGGAGTTGAGGCGGATGACAACGGTCCTATTTTGTTTAAGGATTCTGGCGGGAATGCGAATGCGGGTGCACATAGACGCGGTTTGCCATTTGCTCGTGATGAGTCTCGCCGTGAGACTCTTTATTTTTCGTGCCATGTAAAAATAAAGAAAGACAAGGATTAGTAGATTTCCAAATCCTTATTGATCAATACAAATAGACAAGATTTTCATATAAGCTCAAACATGTATATAATTTCATTTTTTAAGGCTAGCACAAGTTAGGATTTCTTTGATAAACTGGAAGCCAAATAATCCCACCCACTAAGAGGTTTCCATAACCATTAGTCGAATATGTACATTTGGTTCTACACACATTTGCTACAAAGAAACACATGATCAACCCAAAATATTTAAAGATCCAAGAATGTCCAGAAACCTACACAGTGGTCATCATCAGAATTGAGTAGAACCACATTTATTTTGTATGGACAGAGCATCATATCAATAAACAACCTAATCATGGACAATCATTTTTTTTTCCAGTTTAACAGACAGGGCAATGCATAGGTGTCGTTCGGCAACTCAGTAGGTATAGGGTAATACTAAATGATCCGTACTTTCATGCAGTGACACATTTTACAACGAGGCAGACAAGGTGAGCCCATCACAAGATTAGAGTGGCATGTAATCACGTCTTTCCAATAGTAATGTTTCAATGATGCAAAACCAACTAGCACTAGCTTGAACTTCACAAATACAATTACATTATGCATTTAAGGATGATGATCTTCAAATAGATGGGCACACAACAAACTGAGAGCTATGCTATTATAAACATGGTCCAACTGTCCAAGTAATCTTGAAAGACATGGAGTGATCTAGAAAACGATATAACGCTGCCATGAAATCCCTTTTTACGTTTAGACAAATGATCAAAACCTATGGCAAGTTTAAAGATGTAAGAGAAACTTCATATAGGCTCAGGGATACTGATTGAATCAATCGACATACGACATCAAATACAAAAGATGCTGTACTAGTCTATTCAAAAGATTGGCAAACCATAAACTCAAACAAGAACTACTATATTCAGCCACACAACTAATGCTTAGCAAAACATAGTAACAATCACGATCGCGACTCTTAATGGTAATTAATATTAACGAACGAGTTCAAGAATTAATTTATTAATATTAACTTAATTCGTGCTTAATCGATAGAGAAAGACATTGTGCACACTAATATCAAACGAATTTAAAGCGAAAAGGTGGCGAATTTACCTTCACAGGCGTATCAAGTCATCCACTGACGGTTTCGGGTTTGCGATGCGAATAGAAGGGCGAAGTTTATGGTAATTTCTTGACTGAATTTGGAGAAAAGGTTTAAAATTCTTGTTCTCTATCTTAAGTTTCTAAGATTTGGCTTTTCTAGACGCAAGGTTCCCGAGCGGACAACTCGAGTGAGAAGGCTACGCGGCCACCGGTTAGACCGGGCACTCCACGTATGTTACCAACTCTCCTAATTTTGGGTCTTGAAGAAAGAATTTTGCTAATGCACCAAGCGCACCTCGCATGCAGTGTGTGATTGTGTGAATTTTCCAGAGTGGAAGAAATATGAGCGGAATGCCAGTTTAAGGAAAGCAGTAAAGCAAATAGCAATCAAGGTGAATAAAACAAAATACAGCACGCAAAAATTAAATGCAAAAATAATTGCCAAATAATAACCCTAGGTCTGTTTGTGGTTAAGAACCTAAAATCGAGTCGCTCACTTTTCCGACCGCGACATTTTTAGCGAATCCTGCTTAAATAAAAAAGTGTTAGAAAATAAATAAAAGGTGCTAAAATGTTTAAAAGGCTTAAAGGTTTTAAAAATGCAAAAGTACTAGAAATGCAAAAAGTGCTAAGATTTAAGAAGGTGCTAAATGCTAAAGGGTTCGCGGAGTCGCCACCTAATTAGTTTGGGTGAATTAGGACACCTAAATGTTTAACTAGTTTAAAGTAAAACATTAACTCCATTTAATGGTCTGCTAAACTTAATGAGATTCTGGGTAAGGCTTCTTTATTAATCTAGAGGGAAGGGGTTAGGCACCCTCTAAGATCCGCTAACTTGCGGTTGTCCTGCCAAACCTAGGGTAATTATTATATTTAAGAAAAATGCAAAATAAAAGCTCCTCTTGCTTAATAAAATGTTAGGAAATAAAAATAAATGCTAAAATGTTAAAATGTTTAAAGGTGCTTAAGTCTAAAAAGGGGCAAAAGGTGCTATATGCGAAAGAATGCTAAGAGGTGCTAAAATATTAAGGTTTAAAGACGCTTAAAAAGTGCTAAGTGTAAACAAAGTAGTGCTAGGGTGCTTACATATTAAAAGGGTGCTAAGGACTAATTATGTGTTCATGCAAAGGTTATTTATGAACTAGTTAGGTATACTGCTAGCTAAATTAATCTTGCTTAACCTGCGTACAATATTATATAAGAGATGCTTTAAGATGATTCTTGAGAGTTTAGGAAGAAATGGATTTTAATAAGAAACAAAATGTTAGTTTTATGATGCAAGTTAAATTATTTAGACAAGCATGACAATCTTAAAAAAAAGTAAGTTAAGCGATGAAATTTAAATTACCTTCCCCACTTATATGTTTAAAGGCTTAATTATTCTAGACATCCTATTAATTACAAAATTAAGTAATAAAATTGCAATAAACAAATAAGGCATAAAATGAGGCAATCGAATTTAACGACAGAGGAGTTGAGACGGATGACAACGTCTTGTCCTATTTTGTTTAAGGATTCTGCGGGAATGCGAATGCGGTGCACATAGACGCGGTTTGCCATTTGACGGCTCGTGATGAAGTCTCGCCGTGAGACTCTTTATTTTGCTCCTATGCTTCATGTAGAAATAAAGAAGAAGATAAAGATTAGTAAATCTTTCAAACCTAAATAGATAAAACGCTCATATAAATTTAACATATATATATTTTCAATTTCATAATAGATGAGATAATGTGTTCAAGCATAATGAATCCCAACATTGTTCAAACAAGTATTGGGCCTTGATAATGCAAATAAACACAAAAGGAAAACAGGCCCAAGTAACTGTTTTTCTGGGCCAAAGTAGATTACGGATTTTAGATTCTGGGGCCTCATTACAGTAACAGGGAAAAAGAAAAGACATGCCGAATGTAACAATTATCAAGCTTTATGGAGAATAAATTGGTCCAAATGCACATGAGCTCAACAGATGTATGAACATAGTCACATAAGCATATAAACCCACGTTGCACATTTCGATCTAGACAGAACATCCAAAGTATATGTAATATACCGAGGATATACAAGTCTATGACCTTAATACATCTAGTGTAAAACAGCCAACTCGCAATAATTTTAGCATCCCCGATAGAAGAAAGAATGCGTAGGATACCTCGTATTATACTCTCGATGATATACGAACATACAAATGTGGGCCATGATTTAGTGTTGAAACATACACGATTTTAACTTACTTATTTTACTTCCAAATAATTCAAACAAGACACACAATAACCAACAGAGGATAGATTTCAAACAAATGCAGGATATCAAACAGACATCATTTAGGTTAATGATATGACACAACACAATTATAATCGGGATGGATACGCAATCAATTAAAGATGGCATTTTAGGTATGCAGGTCAATTAGGCCTAGTGAGTCTTATTACCATTTCATGAAGACCGGCTAAACCCGACAAATCACTACTCAAACAGAATATGCCGATTCCATAGATGCAAAACACAGTATCATTTTCTTGAAATAGCAAAACAATTTCAAAGCGTAATGACAGATTGCGACATCACATTTATGCATTAATGAACACAAATAGTATCAACTAACTAACTAACACATCGCATTATAGTCACGAATATAAGCGGACTAACAACATGATTAATATAAAAATACAAAGAAAATATGAAATAAATCAAGGTCGAGGAAGTTGAGTTTACCTGGATAGCGACCCGGGTCAATCGACTGGGTTTTGGGTTTGCGATGCGAATGAGAGAAGGTTTACTCACCGATTTTTGGTGGAATTAAGAGGGTTCGACCGATGCTAAGGGTATCCCGTCGATGCTATGGGTCCCCGCTTTTTCGCTCGTGTTCTTAAGCGTGAGAAGGTCTTCCTTTCACGATTCTGCTCTTGCTATGAAAAGGCGTGTCCGCCTCGTTTATGCCTTTGCATGTGCTTATATAGCCATGTTTTGGGTTCCTATTAGGTAAGTAATCAAGGCACGACTGGAGGATTTCGATTTTGTGCCGATTTTAGCGATTTGAGCGGGATTTCTCTTGGTTATGGTAAGGAATCCTTCTGATTTAGTTCGATTCGTGTGGGTTATGGTAAGGTAAAGGATTTCTGATTTGGTTTGGTTAAGGTAGGAAATCATTGGCTGGGTGTGTGTGGGTAAGGAAAGCGGTGCGTGGGTGAAGGAAAGCCGGATTCTCCGAGGTTTTAGGGTTCTGGTTTCGGCTTTGTCTAGGTTTGTTTTGAGACGATGGAAACAAAATGAAGTGAAAATGGGTATTAGTTTTAATTAGGGGTTAATTAGTTTTAGGCTAGTTAATTAATTAGTTAACTAGTAGTAATTCAAATTAATAAATTGTGCTCAAATTATTTAAATGCTTTTATTAAAATTATTACGAGAATAAACGTGCTATTTAATTAGTGCTTGAGTTTAAATTATTATAGGGAAATAAAGACGGACGTGCTATTAATAATGCTTAATACTTTAGAATGCGGCGCTATTATTTAAAATCTTGTTATTGTTAAGTTAAAATTGAATTGAGTTTAGATTAAATTATTTAAATGCTAAATGCAAGTATGATTTTTTAGGAACTGTTTGAAGCTTTTATAAATGCGACGCTATAAAAATGCATGTATTAGATTAAAATTGATTTTAAATTACAAATGATTATGAAATTATCTTGCGTATTAATAAATGCGGCTATGCTACTTGACACGACGTCATTGCTAAATTATTTATTTATGTACTTATTATTAATTAAGAATAATGACATGGCTTAAAATTAATTAATGCTGGCGCGGGACTCTAAGTGCTTAAAACTCTACGTAAGACACGATGCCATTATAAAAATGTTTATTTATGCCTGTATTTATGTTTTATCGCTGCATTTTATTATAAAAATCATAAAAATTATTTTACAAAATTAGTGTAATTTTATAGCTAATGACTGGACGGGAGGGTCAAAATTGGGTGTCAACAATAATGATGGGTTCAAGCAAATCCAGCTTAAAACCCTAACAAAGTAATTAGTTCATAATAAAAAAATTATAAACTAAAAATCCCATATATGCGCTAATACTGAAGAACAAAGAAGAACTGGAATTGCAAGAATTCTTAAGCTCCAAATCTGCTCTCAAGAGGTGATTT
This sequence comes from Przewalskia tangutica, assembly GCA_029844215.1. Classification (NCBI taxonomy): domain Eukaryota; kingdom Viridiplantae; phylum Streptophyta; class Magnoliopsida; order Solanales; family Solanaceae; genus Przewalskia; species Przewalskia tangutica. The sequence goes on from CM056719.1 coordinate 134,820,107, forward strand.
ATGGTCCTTGAATAATGAGTCAAGACCTTCTATTTATAATTGTACCAAAACCCTTTCTGAGTCTCTTTAAGATTAGGGGTTCTGACTGAAATTCGGCCCATTTTTCTCAAATTTCCGCGTCGGCGCTGCAGCTCAGCGAGGGTAGCGCCACGGCTATAATTCATCAAAAATCAGTTTTGCTTACTAGAGGTCAAGCGCCGCGGCTCAGCTTTCAGGCACCGCGACTCAACTTCTAGGCACCGCGGCTCAGCTTCCAAGCGCCGCGGCGCCTTCGACGGTGATTTTTTCTTTAGTCACTGGAATTTCAGCGCCTCGGCTCTATCCTCTTCCGCCGCGGCTCAGCAGCGTCTCGGATCATGCCTCCGAGCGCCGCGGCCCTTCAGTGTATTTTGTCTGATTTTTTCTATTCTTCCTGGGGCTCCTTTTCTGCTTTTTTTTCAATCCCTTTTTAGGTATTTTCTCTCTTTAGGACCGTTGTGATTCAAAAGATATAAAAGCAAACTAACACTATACTAAACACAAAAGAAAATAGGAAAATACTAACTAAAAAGGACTTAAAAGTGTATATAAAATAGACTCGACAAACACCCCCAAATTTAACCTTTACTCGCCCTTGAGTAAATCCCTAAACAAAAACAAAACAAAAAGAAAAGACTCTAAGAAGTGAATCAAGTAGTTATATCAATATTGCCTCGAAAATCATGAATAGAGACTGGATAATATTTTAGAACATACATAGCATGAATTTTTAGCAATCTAGAATTTTAAGTCAGATATTTCACAAATTCAATGATAATCCTGAATAGATCATATAAATCATAATCACTGGAAATACAAGTACCAAATTATGCATGTCAATTTCATTTCATTTTTCCCAAACTCTATAGACCTCTCTACTTGATATTCTCCACTAATCATAGACAACATATTAGGAATCTTCAGGACTTTTCAGGGGTTGTAATGTAGGCTTAGGCAGGGGTAGATAAAAGTAGGTATTTTAGGCTCAAATACTACCATAAGCAATATTTATTCAATCCCTTTTGTTTCTTTTAATATCATTTTTAGTCTCATAACAATTTTCTCTCATCTTTTCTTTTTGAGAGAATAAGACATACAATTCAAGAACATGCACCCCCAAACTTAAACTTTTGCATAATTTTTTTTCATTGGGGTGCATCAATTTTTCACTATCTTTTTATTACTTTTTCAACACTTTTCATCCTAAGAATTTTTTAATTATCACTTATGGCACAACAATGGAATCATAGGTGTCAAACAAAGATACTATTTTAGGCTCAAATGGGCTGACTAAGGATACATTTTATGTCAGGGTAGGAAATGAATGGTAAGAAGGGGTATCAAAGAATGCATGAATCACTTCCCTAAACATGCATATCCTAGTTAATTCGCCTCAAATAATAAGCAAACAGGTTTTCTAGACATTTTTCAACCTACTTTCCATAATTGACAATGCAATAAGTCAGACACAAGTATCCCAATAATTACATGTTCAAAGAATTTTTGGTATATCCAACTTAAACACACATACTTTTGCTTATAATTTCATTACATTATCCCAATTAATTCACTCAATCTCATCAGCGAATACAACATACTTGATTCATAAAAAAAACTGACTCAAAACCACATAAAACACGAATAAATCAAAAAGACTCAAAACAAATAAAGTCAGAACTCTCCCCCCCCCCCCAAAACACTTAATCACTACATTGTCCGAAATGTGTGAAAACTAAAAATAAAAGGGAAAACCTACAAACACAAATACAATGATAAAAGAAGTGGTCTGGGAGGAGAATCTTTCTCAGATGGTTGATAGAGCGGGAGGTAACTCAGTGTTGAAAAGTGTAATGACCCGTCTGGTCGTTTAGCACTTTAAACTACGAAAATAATTATGACATTGAGAATACGAGGCTTTATGAAATTTTCGGGAGTTAAAGGAAACGGGAGTTAAGATTAAAAGAAACGGGATTAAGATTTAATTACTTGAGGGATTGATTTAATTTAAGTAGACAACGAGGGACTAAAATGTAGTATTTTAGGGACCTAAGTGTAACAAGGGAAATTCAGATTTTGTTTTAATTAACCTAAAATGGAAATAAGAAAAAACAAACTACAAGGTAGAAGAGAGGGAGACGTGCGCAGCCAGCAGGGAGGAGAAGGAAGGAGAGAAAAAAGAAAGGGGGAGAGGGACGAGCAGCGAGAGAGGGAGAAAGGGGAGTACGAGCGCAGCACGCAGGAGAGGGAAGGAGAGGAGAAAGAAAGAAGAGAAAGAAACCCTAGTAACTAGAAGACAAGAAGGAAACACTCAATTAAGTTCATGTTAGATTCTATGTTATATGGTTGAATTAATCTATTCATGATCCTTATACTAATGCGTTATTGAATGAAATCAAATTTTCAAAGAGTTCATTACACGGAAATTCCACAATCCACTTGAATAGAGAAACTTGAGGGATGTAACATGGCATAATGATTACAGCAGCATATTAAACGTGGAAACTGTATAAATCCGTAAAGAATATAAAAGTATGGGCTGAATGAAAGTTGTATATTACTCTGTTCCCATCAGTTTAAGATCTTACGGAGATAAATCCGACTTATGGTTTGAAAGTTATGACTGCTTAAAGTTTCTGTCTCGTTTTACCGAAACCCAGGCGATACAACATATAAAAAGTGCAAATTGTACAAATCCGTAACGAATATGAAAATATGGGCTGAATGAAAGTTGTAGATTACTCTGATCTTGTAACTTTGAGATCTTACGGAGAAAAATCTGACTTATGGTTTGGGATTTATGACTGTTTAAAGTTTCTGCCTTGTTTTGCAAAAATTCTGGCGACACAGATTTCCTAGGGTTGTTTCTTTCGTAAATTTTCACCATCTACACTAAGTATTGTCAGGTGAGATTAGGCATAATAATAGATCCTAGTGTTGCCTTCGATGTGATACAATAAACACCTTATTTGGAGTTACGAATTTAATGTTATATCCTTCACAAGCGGGAGATACGAGAAAGTTAAAAGAAAGTAATATTATTTATTTGTTCTGAAGTTATGCTAATATTTTTATAGGGATATGAATTTAGTCATACAATTGAAATGGTAAAGATCTTGTTAATATAAATATAGCAATATGGGTGTCCTTAGATTCGTATTATAATGTAATTCACATATTTTCTAGATTTTAATCATTTAGAGGCTCTACGAAAGGGGAAGGCATTGGTTTGATTGTTCGTGGCACCCGCTCGACATTGAGGTAGGTTATGGTTTACTTTAGTTAGACTCTGATTAGAGAATCATATGTAGTTGTAGGAAGTGACAGGGATAACATGATAGGCCTTCGGACATGAAGTGGAGATAAATTACATTTACGTTGGTTTCGTCATCTGTTATGTGGGCTTGTTGCCATATGTGTTATTTTCTGTGATTATCACTTGATTTGACTTGTACTTGTTGATTGTATATTGGTGACACGTGTTGAGACTTGATATCATGTCTGACATACTTTCCTTATTATTTTGTGATGATGGTGAGGTGAGAGACTGAGAGTGATTGATCGTCTCCGAGGTTTCTGTCGGAGATTGAGCGTGATTGATAGCCTCCGAGGTTTTTGCCGGAGAGCGGAAGTGATAGCCTCCGAGGTTTCTGCCGGAGAGCGAGAGTGATAGAGGTGATATTGCATTGCATTGCATTCATCCACTCATATTTTGACTGATCATTTGGTGAATTATATCTATCTTGGTTGATTTCATGATTTCTTTACACTTTGCTTGTATATGATACGTGACCATGTCTGATTGCTCTATGTGCTACTTGTTGGTTTCAACTTCTTCATGTGTTATCTAATCATTGTCGGCCTATGATGCTTACCGGTACTAGTGTTGTACTGATACTACTCTTGCTGCACTTTTGCTGAGTGCAGAGTACGATCCAGGTTCCAGTTCTACGCCCCGTGGCTGATTCGTGAGGTGGACATCTTCTAGTCATTCAGGGTGAGCTACTTGGTCGTCCGTGGCCCCTGAAGGGCTTCTTAGTTAATTCCATTTTTCTTTGGTTATTGACAGACAGTATGTAGCCTTCGGACATTCCTTCAGACTTCTATTTTTCAGATTTCTTAGTGCTCTTGTATCCTTTTGACCAGATTTTGGGGAATGTCGTAACCATTTAAGTATTAAGACTTTATAACTTCTTTTTCTTTATTTATGTTCCGCTGATTTAACTTGTTATTGAGAATATGGTTCGCCTAATCGGGGGAATAGGGTAGGTGCCATCACGACTCGTGAATTGGGTCGTGACAAAAAGTTTTGTCTATTTAAAATTTGAAATCCCGCAGTGGCCCCACAACGCTGACCTTAATCTTCTGAGTTTAGCTTTTGTTCCGAGTTTTCAGTCCATGTTTAGCCTCAAATCATCTTTTCATTGGCACTTGTTCCCCCCAACACACACCAAAACAACACATGTCGTGTAATAGAAAAGAAATTTGCTCATTACTTCTTGTTCTTCAAAATTATACTAGAAATTTAACTACAATTTAACTAGACTGATGGAAGAAAATAAAAAACAATTGTGGGTTGCCTCCCATAAGCGTTATCGTTAACGCCATTTAGTTGGACACATATAATCTTCACTAGTACCCCGTGAATACTTCACCAAACGGTCTGCAATCCGAACAGTTATTGTTGTAGGTCTCACTTCACCTACACCAATTTTATAAAACACAGAAAAGGGCAGTACTTTGATGCTTGCCCCCAAATCGTCCAATACTTTCTTGCATTCAAAATTCCCTATAGTGTAGGGAATAATGAAGCTCCATGGATCTTTAGACTTTTGGGGGTTCCTTTGAGGGTATGAACTTTTTGTTTGGGGATCAACAATGATAGCTGGTGGTGTCTCTTCTGCAATGAGTTGGTCCTCAATAACCTTTTCTCTCTCTTCACCAACTATCTCTCCCAATTTCTCATTGTTCTCATCAGCTTGTTATGGTTCAGGTTTCTCAATCTGCTGACCAATTCCCACAACTGTGTCGCTAGGTAGATTTTCTTGAGGTGTATTGATTACCATATCTATCAGCTGCCCTATTTGTGTTTCCAATTTGTTTTATAGACAACCTTCTCTCAGCTATAAAATGAGTCTGGCACATGGTGAGCATGAATATGGCTGCCTGCAACTCATTTAGATCATCTTGTGGAACCTGTGGGTTAGGCTACTATTGATGATTCTGCTGCCCCTGATTGTAGTAGTCCATGCGCCTTTTTTTTTTTAATTTTACACAAACTTTACCTACAAAATAAGAAAAACAACAAAAACTGATAAAAAGATGCTCGCAGAACAAGTTAGACTTTCTTGGATCAACCAAATTAGAAATAAAATCAGATAAAATAAATATTGACGATAAATTAATCCCCGACAACGGCGCCAAAAACATGTTGCGGTATTTATATGCTTACGCAAATGAACGTATCCCTTAAGTAATAAATATTTGTAAGATCGAGTTATCGTCCTCGGTAAATATATGGACAGTAATCACAAATTAGAATCACGTATGGTTAACTAATATGTTCTATATTCTGGTTAGGACATAGAAAAACTCAACCTTATGCAGAAACTCTATATATTTCTATGATAAGTTTTACCACACAGGGGGATTAAGAACAATAACCTTATTTACTACACAAGTATCGCGATACTTTTGTCCACGATTTTAACATATGTTTAAACAACTATAGCATATTCAAATCACTATTTTCAGATCTCGATTTGAAATCATATAAGTTATGAGAATTAGTGATCAGTTAATTATCATACAATAATCACAAGTTGAATAGATCTCAATAACATAGAAGAAGAAATCAAACTATGGCATTAATATCATAATGATAGGTTTAAGCGAATCCAGCTTAAAACCCTAACAAAGTAATTAGTTCAAATAAAAGAATTACAAACTAAAAATTCCATACATACGCTAATACTGAAGAATAAAGAAGAACTAAAATTGCAAGAATCCTTAAGCTCCAAATCTGCTCTCAAGAGGTGATTTCTGGTCCCTGAATAATGAGTCAAAACCTTCTATTTATAATTGTACCAAAACCCTTTATGAGTCTCTTAAATATTAGGGGTTTTGACTGAAATTCGGCCCATTTTTCTCATATTTCCGCGTCGACGCCGCGGCTCTAATTTGTCAAAAATCAATTTTGCTTACTAGAGGTCAAGCGCCGCGGCTCAGCTTCCAAGTGTCGCGGCGCCTTCGACAGTGATTTTTTTCTTTAGTCACTGGAATTTCAGCGCTATCCTCTTCCACCGCGGCTCATGTCTCCGAGCGTCGCCACCCTTCAGTGTATTTTGTTCAGATTTCATCTGATTTCTTTTATTCTTCCCGAGGCTCATTTTCTGCTATTTTCAACCCCTTTTTAGGTATTTTCTCTCTTTGGTCCGTTGTTACTCAAAAGAATGAATAACAAACTAACACTATACTAAACACAAGAGAAAAGAGAAAAATACTAACTAAAAATGACTCAAAAGTGTATATAAAATAGACTCAACAGTAAGCTTGAATATGACTTGGATAATAGAGTACTAGTCGGTGGGTACTATGATAGTAAGGTACTTGTATATGTGAATGGATTGATTGTACTTGACTATGATTGGAACCTTGTCTGAACAATATGACTGATGAATTGGTTAATTGATATATGTACAATGTGACTTGTACGAACTATTGAACTATCTAGTATAGGCTTATCTGGTGTCAACTTAATATTTATCTCTGTTACATATCTGTCATTCTCGGCCTATGATGTCTATGGGGGTATATTGTGTACTCATGTTACACTTGCTGCATTTTTTTTGTTGCAGATAAAAGTCCCTCTGCCAGTTCGAGATCTCGAGTTTGAGTCCGAGCATGTTGAATTTCTGTATTCAGGGGGAGGATGCTAAATTTTGCCATACCTTTGATGCTCGTTCTCGTACTTTGTCTTACATTGATTCGAGAGACATGATTCAAATTTTGAGACTATATAATTCATTTGGCTTATGTTATCTTTTAGTCAGACTTGTATCCCTACTAGCGCTCTTGTATTATTAACCAGATCTTGGAGGGTTGTATTTGATGATTCAGACTTATAATTCTTCCGCTTATATTATGAAACCGCTTATGTAGTATTTGTATTTCTTCCGCTTTTACTTACGTAATATCATGTGCATGATTGAGAGTGGTTCGCCTACCGATGGGATTATGTAGGTGCCACCACGATTCCTGAAAAAAGGGTCGTGATAAAGTTAGTATCAGAACTTTAGATTAAATAGTCTTAAATACAAGAGCAATGTCTAGTATAGTCTTATGGATCAGTGCAGAGATGTCCGTACTTATCTTTGAGAGGCTATGGGATATTTTGTGAACTTTACTTTCTTCATTTCTTTCATGCTAAGTTGTATCACATTAGTATCTGAACTTCTTCCTTCTATTCTATCAGTGATGGTGGTAATATGCTCTTTAATTCATGCATACGTGGTGCGATATAATGTCGTGTGGTAAGGTATGAGATGTGTTATCATAATTCAGACACGTCACTGAGTTTAGTCTTCAGCTATGATTTAAAGGTTTAGTTGATTAGGGTTATGATTGTGACTTCTCAATTAGGTGATATCCTTGAAGAGTAGCACTGATAATTCAAAGATGTAAGGAAAAGAAATTGGATGGATTAATCTCCACTATATAAAAGGAAAAAATTGGTATCTAACGTGCTTGATAGGTTATGTTGCAGGATGTACAAGGGTAGATGTCGTATAGGTCATAAAAGGTTAAATTGGCTTCAAGTAGCAGAGTAGAGTTAGTGGTTGTGAGTTCTTTCAGGGAATGGTTATCTATTCGAGATCAGGTGACAATGTTATGTATGATGAGTGAAGTTTAATGGAATAGACCGTCGTGTTTCTTTACCTAAGAGTGTGTTTGTGGGTTCACTTGGCATTTTGAAGTTAGTGATGATAAGGGATTTGTTGAGACCAAAAGATGGTTGAGTTGTGAGTTATTCAGTAGTTGTTGAGTATAGAATGAGTGAAAAGTTGTATATGCATTGGTATGTTGGACTTATCATAGACTAATATGAGCCAATGGCCAACTAATAGGAATAACTCTTGCGCTGGATGAGTGTTAGGTTTTATCAAGGGATTACCGAGTGTTACATTTAGTTATTGGATAAGATTTTTTAGAATGATATTTAAGGGTTAATACTTGAGAAGTTCGATAGTGTTACACCCCGTAATTCCAGGACATGTTTATAAGAACGTACGTAAGAACTAAAAAATGTTAAGATTTGAGACTAGTAAAAATTTATCGGAATTATGGAAATGTCGGGAAATGAAATATTGCGACGAACGAGAGGGTGACACGTGTCACCCCCCCTTGGATGGTCATGCTCGAATGGACCAAGGTTAGAAGGGTCATTTGACCAATGTTAAGATGACCAAGTCTTGCTAGACTAGAGCTTGATAATATTGACTTAGTCAAAGAGCCCACTTGGCTTGACCTTTTAAGGAAATGCATCCAAGCCACCCATTTGTTCTAATCTAGACCCTCCATGTTGTTATATAGTCATCCTAAGTAGCAATACAAGGCTTTTACACTTAGAGAAAAATTGAAAACTTTGAAGACTCACAAGTGAGCTCTCGGGTTTGCTAGCTCTCCCACATGAAAAAAATTCGTTTGTTGATCAATAATCCCAATACTTTAAACCAAGGTTCCTAAGGGTATTGTAAGGGTATCTCAATAGAAAGATCCCGGAAAAGTGTCATTTTTGCATTAGTCGCAAGGTGAAAACCTAAGTCTCTTTCATAGGTTTTGATTGGAAATTGAAGGAAAGTTGTTTGTGAACTTCTAAGGGCTTCAAGTGGCGGATTGGAGTGTCAAGGAGAGGCGCTAAGTTGCTAGGGAGCGACTTCGGATATTCAAGTTGGATTAAGGCTATTCAAGGTAACAATCTTGTTCTCTTAGCGTTATAAGATTACATATTGTTGTAGTTATACATTTTAACAAGCATGAGGTATATGTATTGAAGATTGATAAGTGTTATGGATATTGGAAGCCTAAAATCCGAAATGACCTTGTTAGCCATTTGAAATTGAAATACAATTTGGTCGATAGTTAGAATCGTCGCACGTTACCTAATTGAAGATTGTAGTTGTTATAATCAATTGTGGCTACATAACATGTTAGACTAAACAACTTGGATTGGAAAAAGGAATTGGATAAGACTTTGCATTATTGTACCTTATGGCCGAAAATGGCATTGGTTATTGAATTGCTTGGTATTAATTGTGGGGCAGAATTTTACACGTCTTGTTAGGCGTGTAATCCCCTTTTGATAACTACATTGTTGAGCCTTAAATGTGGCATGTTTGATTATTGAATTCGGGCCTTGAAAAAGGTGGAAAAGTACGTAGAAACAAAGGAAGTGTTGTCCGATTTTCCGTAGAATTTAGTGACTTTACACTTAGAATATTCTACGTTTGAAGTTAGAAGTTAATAGACGTATTATGGTCATTATAGGTTGACATACTACGTACGGCATATTGGACTTAGCAAGTGGATTGAACCGAAGAGGTATGTGGAACTTTCTTATCTCTTGAGCATGAGCAGTTGTAAATATATTGTACGGTAGACGTACGTGATTTTGATGAATCTAGTTTCATTTGATATCCTTGACTTGTTTTAAGAATGTCCAAGTTGGTTGAGTTAGGGAATTAACTCATTTGTTTAAAAGATTAAGGATATCTTAGTTTCTAAAAGTTAAGAGACTTAAGTATTTTGAAAGTATATGATACTTGGTTTTTGAAAGTATAAGTCTCTTGGTTATAAAGAAGAATGTAAGTGCCTAAAGCATAAAGTTAGTATAACGACTTTATGGAAAGTTGGTTATAATAGCTTTATGGAAAGATGAAATAATGGTTTACTCTAGTGATGTAAATAAGGATAAATGACTTGAAATGAAGAAAGGCAAATTGATTTGAAGGCATCAATTGCTTAAAGTTTTAAAGAAAGAAGTCACTTGATTTAGAAGCCTATAAATGTATTTCTAAAAGGTATTGTGACGTGTCTTGAAAAGTAGATATGACTTGATACTACGGTTATTAGTATCTTGGAGTTTTATATGAAAAAAGTCATTTTAAAAGAATAGAAGTACGTAGTACTTTGGGTTAAATTCCCGGATTTTATAATGACATGTTAGTGCCTTGAGTAAACTAAAATGAGAGTGTATATAAATAAAGCTAATAAGAAGTTAGGGGATTTCTTAACTTGCTTATGTTATGTATGATAAGCCGGTAGTGCTTATGTTATGTATGATAGTCGGTTGTGCTAGGTTATGTTATTCTTATGGGGTAAACCCCCGGCCTACTACTTATTCCATGGATTTGCTACCCATGATGCGAGTGCGGCGTTTGTACTCATTGTGGGCCCACCGGGCCCATGCGGGTGAAATAGTCCTATGCGGGTGAAATAGTCTCATGCGAGGCGGATGACCTCATTGCGGGTCCACAGGACCTATACGGGTGAAATAGTCTCGGGAGTAGAATTGCTTAATGATACTACGGGCGGGTGACCCTACTTTGATCATGAGCCTCCTATTTTTATGCAGTAAAGTATACTCTTGTTTACTCTCATGGTTAGTAAGACACAATGTACTGTTATTTGAGTTATCATATATGTCTCCAGCTTTATTTTTAGACTTTATGATTTCATTTCAGTACTTTCAGTTTTACATACTTGGTACATCTGTATCGACCCCTTTCTCGGCGTTAAATGCCGCAAGTAGGGGTAAGCAGGTGGTGGATCCTCATTCTTAGGATCACTGATCAGGTGTCAGAAGCTCCATTTCTTCGGAGGCTTGTCTTTTGGTACGGTTTCCCTGATGTTGTAGATTTATGTACATTCAGGGGTACGGCGGGGCCCTGTCCCGTCACAGTTGTTATTCTTAGAGGTCTATAGTCATATCTTGTGGATGGGGTTGTAAGAACAAAGATGTAACTGTTTTTATTTTGGGTTATGTATATTTCCCGGAAGGCGGCCTTATCGGCTAGCCTGTTGATATTTGCTGTTAAGTATTTTATGAGTTTTGTATGTTTCAATGCTATTCTCTGATGTATACCTGTATGGGGTGCCCATGTAGAGCACCAGTCGCGGGCCCGGGGTCGGGTCGTGACAGATAGTTACTTGTATAATGACTTTGAAGGTGACCAACGGATAGGGAAATTATATGGTTAGTTGAATATGTTATATTTTGGAAAGATAAGGTAAAGATTGGGTTTCACATGCAAACATCGTATAGACTCTCGAATAAGGTGTTGGTCAATGGATATATTTATGGTAACGGGTTGATGACATTTTGATATAATTTTTGTTGTGAAAGGTTTCGGGTATCGATGATAGGGTCAGTGAACATATGGACTGGTATAGAAAGAGATTATTTTGGTCAAGGATTTTTTGGCAATGGTATTTCGACAAAATTATATGAGAGTGTTAGAAAGGGTATATGTTTGGTAATTAAGGATTAACTATCAGATTAAGCACTAGTTCAGTAATGTTTGAGTTACCGCGTGGGTACTAAAGGATTTTAGTCAAAGTGACCAAAGTGGGTCGATACCTGTTCTAGTCGAGGAATCTTATAAGAAATGGTGCGTAGGAGATGCCAGATTTTGGGAAGAACTCTGAGTTTTAGTGATGAAGTGAGCGGGGGAAACTCTCCGTGATTTGGTGTGCAATGTTCTACTATTTCTAGGATCGGTTTAGTTATTATGTGAAGCCTTAGATTTTCAGTACACTCTGGGACAAACTTGAGTAAGGGTCAGTTGACAGTGGAAATTGTGATTGAAAGAAAAGATGGGAATGTAAGGAATTAATAATTACGTGTTTAGATAATTCGAGATGAGTGAGGTATCTCTTCGAGGATTGGGGGAAATTTATATTTGAAGAATGGAAACTCTGGGATTAGTTGTGAATTATGTGGGAAATCACAACTTTAAGGTTGGGTGAAATGGTTTGGTATGCTCGAAGGAGTAGGTCTATCGTAGTTGACTAAGTGTTATGAAGAATGTTCCATAAGGTTTGTATTGGGAGATAGGTGGTAAATTATTTTCATACATTGTTGAATTATATCATGGATGAGTATTTAGGTATTAGAACTTGGGAGAAATTGAGCAATGGCAGATAAATGGAAGGTAAAGACTTCACACACCCAAAATATGAAAGATGTAGATATGAGGATGCTAAGATAGATGTGTGGGCATACAAGGAGGGATACAATTTGAAATAATGATATTAGGATAGAGTGGGAGTGTCCATGGTGGAGGATACGATGCGGGAAGTGATGTTGAGATGGTTCAGGCACGTGTAGAGGAGAGACAGAAATGCCCCAGTATAGAGGTGTGAAATGTTGGCTATGGACGGGTATATGAGGGGTAGAGTTGGGCCAAGGAAGTATTGAGGAGAGGTGATTAGATGAGATATGACGCAGGTGTAACTCACTGAGGACATGACCTTAGATAGGGGGTTATGGAGGACACATATTCGGGTAGAATGATAGTAGGTAGTCCAGCGTAATCCTACCAAGGCTTATAAACTGGTAGTTATAGTATTATTATTGTTGGCTCGCTTAGCCTATCATATTGTCTTATAGTCCCTTGTCATTTGATTTATGATGCTATGTGTATTTTGTTTGTCCTATTTACTTCCATTAGTTATTGCTTCCTTCTATTTTTTTTTCCAGAATTCATTGTCATGACTTACACATTTTGTGTGTCTTACTTTGCTTGGGCTTATGCTTTTTCTTGAGCCAAGAGTCTCTCGGAAACAACCGATTTACCTACCAAGGTAAAGATAAGGTCTGTGTACACTCTACCCTCCCCAGACCCACATTGTGGGATTTCACTGGGTATGTTGTTGTAAGGTTGATACGTCAAAAATTGGTAAGGCTGGTAATTAATGAGATATGACAGATAGAGGTTCGACAAGGTTTCCATAATTATGGGTGAGTTAAGATAAAGTACGAATAATATTTGATATGTTTAGAGTATATGTGGTTCTATCAGACTTGCTTATTGATAGAAGTTGAAGAACTTGGAGATTATAATCAAGGGTATAATTCATTGGTGCTAAATTGATGACTCGGATAGAATCCAACTTGAAAGTTGGGGTGATGACACGTCTTTGATTGTTCATGAGGAAATGAGATGGAAGAGATCATAACATGTTTATGAAAAGCTTATTACTTCATTTGGAATCCGTTCGGGTGGCTAACGATGATTTAGAAATTGAGTATTTTATTCCGCGATAGATTTGTTCATTTAGGGCAGGTGGCCTATGTTACATTGACTGTAGGACTTTTTGTATTCTAGTAAACCACCGAAAAGGAATCGAGGGATTTTGTTTTGAAAATGGAAGTATAACGATGCTAGTGGCTCCCATCGAAATTTCAAGTAAGATTGATGAAATTTTTTGGATGACAGCGATTCAAACAGTTCTAATGGTTTGCATGGTTACTTGGTATGCATTGAGAAAATACAATTGGTTATGGAAAGTCTTCAGAGGGATCAGTCGATTTTATACGGATTTGGCATGACAACGTAATTAGTAAGCATGTTTATAGTATGGTGGTTTGGAAATTCGAGGGAAATTAGACTATTGATGTGTGTTTATATGTTTTAAGGAATCTTGGTGTTAAGGATAAAATTGATAGTTGTGAAAGAGACTAGTATTGTCATACTATGTTATCAGTACACGATGTATAACAGTTGAGGCTGCAACTAAGGGATGTTGGTAACTATTATGGTAACTATGGATTCGATCAAGCGCCTATAGAGGTATGACTATGATCAAGTTAGGTAATTAAGCAGAGTCACTTCTTACATTTGAGAATCAGTTGTAGAGGAAATTTCGGTTATGAATGACTATGAAATTTGGGGTGTTGAAGCAAGTTATAGTAGTTTGATTGACTAAGTGAACATGCAATATTATCTATTTATTTCTTATCGGTTGGGGTGCTCATGAGGTTATCAAAGAGATTCCTTAGTTACTCGTCAGTTTCTGTTCTTTTCTTTTTTCATTCGAGGACGAACGTTTGTTTAATTGATATCTGATGTAACGAACCATCTAGAATTTTTAGCTAAAGACCCTTATTTAACTATTTTACCCTTCTTGTGGTCTCTGCGTGGGGTTGGTGATGTGCGGGGATGGGTGGCATCGATTCCAAGGTCCATTTTCATGAGTTTCGGATGAAAAATTGGTCTAAAAACTCCAAGTTGGTTAGTTTGAGTCAAAGGTCACATTAAGCTAGATGGGTTCATTTCCGAATTTCATCGCTTTCGGTAGATCCGGAGGGTCATTTATGACTTAGTTGAGTCATTGGTTCGCTTTCCGAGATAATCGAATATATTTTATGGCCTTATTTGTAAAGTTTAGATTTTTGGTTTATCTAGGATGATTCTTTAGAAAAGTATGTCTTAGCTCAGTTATATGTGAAATATGAAGGTACGAGCGAGTTTGTAGCACTACTTACCATAGACGAGCATGTATGGATTGTGTCCAGGGGGTTCCGAGAGTGTTTCGAGTGTTGGATGGAGGATTTAGTTGTTTCCTTTTTGCTGGTGTATGGTGACCGCCGCAGCGGCACCATTATTCACTCTGATGGGTCCGCCTCGGCTAGAGGTCAGCTTACCAAAGAATAATTTGGGAGATGGGGAAGTTCTGCCATGGCAGAGTTGGGTCCGTCATGCCGAAGGGTGAGGTGTCAAGTGACTCTAGCTCCAGTGGAAGGTTTTCCGCCGCAGCGAAGTCGATTTCATAGGAGTGGATCACTGTTTAGGTGTCCTATAAATATTTCTAGGAAAGAATTTTCTTTCCCAAAATAGTGTATTTTGATACCAGTGTCGTTTGAGAGTATAACCAGAGCCTTAAGAGCAATTTCCACCCTTGGGTAAGAGTTTTCTTCATTATTTGGTTTTAGTTTATGATTCTAACCTCATTAATGGTGGTTTAGCATATTATTTGAGTTGGGGAAGATGAGTTATGCATGTTGTGAGAATAAGAGAGCTATATGAGTGATTTTAATGGAGATTTATGGATCAAATGGTGTTAATATCATGAATTAGGATTGGATTATGATATATTATCATGTTATAAGTCTTAATTTGATTGTAGAAACATGTTTTCAATTGGGGAATTTTTTTAGGGTTTCAATTACGGCTTTTTAATTATTGTTCAATTGAGGTATCAAATGTGAATGGATTTTCAATTAACTCTAGGATATTACTACCTAGTACGTAATAATGGTTTTTGTGTAATAAAGTTAGAGTCTTGATAGTGTGGGCCCAGAATGAGTATTTAAAGTCTTGTTTATATTGTGTTAGTTTTATATTAACGGTGTAATATGCGTGAATAGACTTCAATTATCACTAGGCGCAAAGGAAGGGCAAGGCTATCATCGAGAATTAATTTTGGAGCGCACCTGCTCGCTTTGAGGTAGGCTACAGTTTAGCTTTTCGAGACTCCGATGAAAGTATGAAGTAGTTATAAATGTTTAGGGGTATTGGGCGTGTTTGGGGTTCCACTCAAATGATTGTGATGACTATTTGAGTGGGTACCAGTGTTGAACTGTGATGATAGGTGATTTGGGAAATCAACTTTATGATAATTCTGACGGCTCTTATTTGGGCTTGTCTCTATTATGTGGGTCCGTCGCCATATTTAATATTGTTGTGTTTATTCATCACATACTTTGATATGATATTCTTATTTTACGATGATTGTGGTTGATGGACTTCTTTGATATAAAATCATATGTATTGGATTATATATGTGTTATTGAACTCTTGAAAGCATGTAATATTTCATCTATTTACTTGGTTGCATATTATTATATCATGATATCTTACCTTATATTATCATTTGTATTCATACACTCATGGTTTGTGATATTGATATGAGAGTGGTATGGATATATTGTGGGTCTAAGACGCCGAAATGGGAAGAACACTAATGAGATTATGACAACATTGAGATGATGATAATACGAATGGCTCGGGTTGCACGCCGCAATGGATATTGATAGGTGGGGAACGGAGTTGCACCCCTGCAACATAATATTATCCAAATAAATGAGTCTGGGGCTCTAGCCAGATTTGTGTGTCAAATTTCGGCTGGCTAGGAACGATATATGGACTTTACGGGTCCCCTGTTGGTGTACGAATCATAACTAAACCTTGACGTACTGTATACTAGGTGGATAAAGGTACCTTGCATATGCATTACATTAACATACATCTATTCATTGCTTAATTATGGTTTGGTAATGTGATATGATTGGTTATTGGAGCTTAGGTGAAACCCTAATTTACTTGGATTGAATTGACTGTATTGGACTGGAATGGTCTCTATGACTGAGCTTATCTTTGTGAATACATGTAAATAATGAGTATGCTTGTCCCTATGATCACTTGGATAAATGGTTGAGCTTGTTGAATTAATTTGGTTGTCGTGTGTGTCTTGATTCCTCATGTATGGATTTTAGGGTTTAATAATTATAAGTTTAACTATTTTATGTCAACTATTATTGTGGTCGAAAATGTAAATTATGCCATGACTATTGTCTAGGTCCAGGGAATTATGTGCATTTGTGTGTTGTCTGGTAAATTAATCATGTGATTGGGTAACATGTCTAGTATGGAACCTATGTTAAGTGTCACTAGTGGAAAGATATATGTGGAACGATCTATGTGTGTCAGACTGTATGTTACACCCCGTAAGTCCAGGACATGTAAAAGAGAATGTACGAAAGGAAACAAGACTGGGAAATTAGTACGAAAGGAAGAATTGTTTTTCCGACGGAAAATCTTCCGGACATCGGAAAGGAAAAATGTTCGTTGTTGAGAATTGGATTCTCAAAATGTATTATTTGAAGAGTATGGAACCTATTGGCATTATGGAAATTTATTTTTTACGGATGTGGTCACGTGGGGCCCCAGAAATTTTACATTTTGTGGGGCCCATGAGGGTTCTGAATTTTATGGGCGAATGAGAGGGCGACACGTGGTACTCCCACATGGCTTGTTCGAAATTTATGCAAGGGTGTTATGGTCATTTGACCTATGTAGATGATAAGTCTTCTAAGCTTGATATTGTTGACAAGTCAACTTGTCCACCTAGGCTTGATCCAAGTGAAACTCATCCTAACCTCACATTTGTTTAAGTCTTAGCCATCCATTGTGTTATAAGTATACTACTAGTAGCAAGACAAGGTCTTGGAGACTTAGAAAAATTTCACAACACTTTGTGCACACACATAAGCTCTCGGGTTTGGCTAAGCTCTCACATGAAAAATTTGTAGTTTTGATCCATTAGCCACAAGACTTTAACCCAATGTCCCCAAGGATATTGTAAGGTTATCTCAATAGAAAGATTTCGGAAAAAACGCATTTTTACGTTAGTCGCAAGGCGGAAACTAAGTGAGTTCTTCAACTTTGAAGATGGAACTTGAAGATGGGTTCTTCATAGGCCTCTAAGGAGTGCTTGGAGCGGATTGGAACCTAAGAAAAGGAGCTAAGAATTGCTAAGGCGCGACTTTGGAATCTTGGAAATTTTAAGGGCTTATAAAGGTATAAATTTTGTCGTTTTAGTAGTTAAGACTTACTTATTGTTGTAGCTATGGATTTTAGCAAGCATGTGTTATATAGTATGAAGTTTGATATGTTTATTGGCAATTGGAACCCTAATCCGAAAACTAGCATGTTTAGCCTTAAGATTTCAATTCAAGTCGACTTTTGGTCTAAGCGTCGCTTGTTGTATAAAGAAGGAAATTGTAGTTGTGAAGTAGCTTATAACTATATAACATGTTAGACCTTGGAACTTGGAATTTGAAAAGGGTTGGAAAAGACTTAGTGTTGCTCAGTAAGTTGGCCGAGAATTGGCTAGTGTGCGTTAGACTGCCATTATGAATTGTGGGCGGAATTTTACGTATTGTAAGGCGTGTAATCCCTTTGTTTGGTTGTTGTTTGGAGCCTTAAAAGTGGCTTGTTGGTTATTGTATTCGGCCTTGAAAAAGGTGGCAAAGTGAGTAGAAACAAAGGAAGTGCTGCCCGATTTTCCGTAGAATTAGAGACCAAACACTTAGTATTATTCTACGTTGAGACTAGAAGTTGATAGTCTTGTTGTGACCATTATAGGTTGACACTACTCGCACGACGTATTCGGCTTAGCTTGTGGATTTTAGCGAAAGGTATGTGAACTATCTCCTCTTCTAGCATGATTAGTAAGATAAAGAAAGTAGGTTCTACTCCTAAATGATCCATTCCTTGGTTGTATTTGGATTGCCTAAAATAGAATTTGTTCTATGTACTTCCTGAGTGTACTTTGATGTTTGGATTGTAAGTTGTAGAATCCATTTTCTTGATGAAGTTTGGGTTCTTAAAAGTGAAGGTATTTTTACTTAAAGTACATGTAGTCTTAAAAGGAAGTGGTTTCCAAATCTTTGGCTAGTGCCTTAGTTCTAAAACCTAAAGGTCATTATAGTGACTTTAGGGAGTCAAAGGAGTGATTTACTTATTTGGTTTAAAAGAGGAGAAATGACATGATTTAAGAGAAGTAACTTGTGTTAAGGGTGAAGTTACTTGAGGTTTAAAAAGTAGAAGAAAACTTGTTTTCTAACTATTAGAGACTTGGAGTATTTTTGAAAGTTAAGAACTTGATTTGTAAGTATGTGATACTTGGTTTTAATAGTATAAGTCTCTTGGTCATTGAAGGAATGGATATGTCTAAAATCATAAAAGGGTTATAACGGCTTTATGGGAAGTTGGTTATAACGGCTTTATGAAAGATTTAGAAAGTTGTCTATTTTGATAAAAGGGCATAAGTTGCCAAGATTGTGAAAATTTGGAGTTACTTGATTTCAAGACTTGAAATGAGTTTTCTAAAAGTGTAGTAACTTACTTTGAAAAATAGACACGCCTTGATACTACGGTGTTAGTATCTTGGGGCTTTACATAGAAAGAGTCTTTATAAAAGAATGTCGCACGTAGTACTTTGGCTTGATAAATTGAGAATTTGTTTAAGTGTGCCTTGATAAGTACTTTGACTTGTTAAAGAGAATTATTCTATGTATGCCTTGATTAGTACTTTGGCTTGATAAATTGAGAATTTTTCTATTTGTGCGGATAAGTACTTTGGCTTGTTAAATGAGAATTTATCCTATGTGTGCCTTGATAAGTACTTTGGCTTGTTAATTGAGAACTTGCCTATATGTCTTGGTAATAGCCTTTGAGTGCAAGTATTATGTTTTATTAAGTTGCCGCGACTCTCGGTTGAAGGGTTAATTTTGTCTTGTTAGAAGTTCTTGGGACGTCGAAACGATGATGTGGGATTCCGGTATG
This sequence comes from Przewalskia tangutica, assembly GCA_029844215.1. Taxonomy (NCBI): domain Eukaryota; kingdom Viridiplantae; phylum Streptophyta; class Magnoliopsida; order Solanales; family Solanaceae; genus Przewalskia; species Przewalskia tangutica. The sequence goes on from CM056719.1 coordinate 134,839,534, forward strand.
CTTACTTGTAGTACTTGGGTTAAATTCCGGATTTTTATAGAAGACATGGTAGTGCTTATGTCTTGTTTGATGGTCGGTCGAGATAGGGTAGAGTATAAGTGAGGGTAAACCCCAAGGCCATGCACCACCTTCTCCGTGGTAAGAGTATAAGTGAGGGTAAACCCCAAGACTGTACCACACCTTTATGTGTTGTTTGTGGCCGGTTGAGATAGGGTAAGAGTATAAATGAGGGCAAGCCCAGGCGTTATACCACCTTCTCCAGGTAAGAGTATAAATGAGGCAAGCCCCAAGACGTTATACCCGCTTTACCACCTCGCCCGGTCGAGTATAAATGAGGGTAAACCCCAAGACGTTATACCACTGCTCGTTTGCCTACTTGGCGTGATTTTAGAACACAGTGGGACTTGGTGTTCATGTATGCCTATTGGTGCTATGTTATATCATGGAGTAGGCGGTGAGGAAGGATTCCACGGGCATGATTGATATTATGGGCGTGAGACCCATAGTTATATTTGAGTAGTGACTTTGAGGGCTGCGTCCACGACTTGATATGATCGCTTATGTATTGTGTCTTGTAGGTTGGCTATCATACATGTCTCTGTTTTGTTTAGAGTTATGATTTTATTACGATGCTTCATGCTCACATACTTGTACATTCTTCGTCTCGACCTCGCCCGAGGCCGCGTTCATGCCGCAGTTTAGGTACATTGCTTGGTGATCGGCAGTGTAGGATCTGCTCGGGGTTTTGGATAGCTCCTCTGTCGGGAGTTTATCTTTTGGTATATATCCTTGATGTGAGCTTTATGCAGTTTTGGGTACGGCGGGGCCTTGTCGTCATATTTCGATTTAACTCCAAGTCTGTATTCATATGTGATTGGACTCGGTATGCGATGTAGTGTCTTTTGTTTATGTATATGATATGGCGGCCTAGTCGGCTTTGCCTTTATGCGTCACGTTGGTTTTAAAGAAAAAAAAATATGAGCGGTTATTAATTTCCGCAATATACTTAGTGGTTAAGGTAGCGAGGTGCGTGTAGGGCACGATCACGAGCTTGAGGTTGGTGTGAGTGGTATCGAGCGATATCCTCGGAATGTTTACTGACCGTGTCTAGTAGAGTCTTGATTATCGGTGTGTTGCGCGCCACACCCATAAACGAGAGGCTACGGGACATTTAGGAGTTGGTTTCTATTCTTCTCACTCAAGATCGCGCCATAGAGTGTGTTGGTAAGATAATTCCTCTCAGACGTATTGTTGTGTTCTGATTATGCCTCGAGAGAACAGCCGACCAGAAGGGCAAAGGAGTAGCAGGATCTACTAGTCAGACTCAGAGAGTTGATAGGGCTTATGCCCAGGTTATACCGGATGTTGTTCCGCAGTCGGCGAGTTCTTCTTCGCCAGGTTTTGAGAACACAGCACCAGAGCCTACAGTTTCTCAGTTAGGGGCAGACTTTAGGGTCATGAAGGAAGCCATTATGTTATTGACCAAGATAGCAATGCTACAGTTTCCTCAGCAGGAGGTTATTCGGCGGTCTGCAGTGTACAGAGGGTAGAGGGCAGTAGCGGAGATCTGCGTAAGAGGCTGGGACCGGTTGGTTATCCGGTGAGTTTTTGCGAGCGCCTCGGCCAGTGATATATTCGTCGGCCTACCCAGTACATACCCCCGCAGCTCACAGGTGGGAGATTTGATCTCACAAGGTATTTAGGAGCCGGTCCAAGCTCCAGAGGTCGAGGTTCTCAGAGGAGCAGAGGATTTTCTCAGTCGAGGCCACTTATTCCTCAGTGTTTCCATTGTAGTAAGCGTCATTTGGGGAAATGCCGTCTTGGCACAGGTGTTTGTTATTATTGTGGCCGTCCGCCATATACCGAGTATGTCCTTTTAGAAGAGGCCCAGGTGGTGGCTCGACTATGGGCGATGGTTGGTTCCCTTTCCTCGCGGTATGCGTCCCCAGCGGTGTTGGATGTCGTGGTCGTGGTAGAGGTCAGTGGAGTTTATAGTTACGGCGGTCCTTCAACCGCATAGATGACGTGACTCTGGGCAGGATCGAAGCGGCGTACATCGCGGGGTTCTGGTATATTCGATTCTTTTGAATCATACGTGCGTTGATAGATTGATTTTACCTAGCGTATATGTTTTCCCTTTATTCTGGAGTTGTAAAGTGATAGTACCCAGGTAGGGATACCTTGATTAGTTAAGTTAAAAATTTAATAATATTGAATAGATTGATAAGTGAAACCGAGACTATAGTTGTGTAGAGTTCACAAGTTGTATTTACCAATGCGATGTAAGACCGATAGGGAAGGATGTACAGTAGAAATACCTTGACTTATGTGACGGACCTCTAGTGAATAGGGGGATAAGGTAAGAAGTACCTTGAGATAAGAGAGATTTATTTCAGACTAGGAACGAGAAGTTAAGTGTGACGATGAGTCGGGTTGTAGACTTATTCCGGGTCAACCGATTGTATGGAATCGGGTGATGTCGATTAGAAATGGTCCGTTTATGTGGTAGGGTCCAGGGATGCCAGGCCCAAGTTTAGTAAATCGTTGTAAGAGTTTGTGGACGCGTTCCACCGGAACTAGGTCGTAAGGACCGATAAAAGCCTTAACGGGAATGTAAGTAACAATATGGCCAAGTTTGGTTAGTAACTCTAAGGATTGGCGAACGAAGCGAATTTGAGATTTTATGCGTGTACTAGATGAGTTTGAAAGTACGAAAGTATGACAAGTAAGGAAAGAAAGGAACCTCTAAGGATCGTGTTTGGGAAGATCAGAACCTTCGAGTTTTGTGAGAAGGGACCACGGACGGAAGGTCCATTATTATGTTTACGTATGTTATGTGGTGGCCATATGTGGCATCGCTGGTCTTGTGCATGTATTGGTATTAGGCATAGTATAGAGTTTATGGGAGTTTGTATAAGCGTGACAATCGACTAAGAACATTCGGGACGAATGTTTCTAAGGGGAAGAATGTTACACCGTAAGTCGGGACATGTAAAAGAGAATGTACGAAAGGAAACAAGACTGGGAAATTAGTACGAAAGGAAGAATTGTTTTTCCGACGGAAAATCTTCCGGACATCGGAAAGGAAAAATGTTCGTTGTTGAGAATTGGATTCTCAAAATGTATTATTTGAAGAGTATGGAACCTATTGGCATTATGGAAATTTATTTTTTACGGATTTGGTCACGTGGGGCCCACCCGAGGAATTTTACATTTTTGTGGGGCCCACGAGGGTTACGGAATTTTATGGACGAATGAGAGGGCGACACGTGGTACTCCCACATGGCTTGTTCGAAATTTATGCAAGGGTGTTATGGTCATTTGACCTATGTAGATGATAAGTCTTCTAAGCTTGATATTGTTGACAAGTCAACTTGTCGCTAGCTCGATCAGTGAAACTCATCCTAACCTCACATTTGTTTAAGTCTTAGCCATCCATTTGTGTTATAAGTATACTACTAGTAGCAAGACAATGTCTTGGAGACTTAGAAAATTTCACAACACTTTGTGCACACACATAAGCTCGGGTTTGGCTAAGCTCTCACATGAAAAATTTGTAGTTTTGATCCATTAGCCACAAGACTTTAACCCAATGTCCCCAAGTATTGTAAGGTTATCTCAATAGAAAGATTTGGAAAAACGCATTTTTACGTTAGTCGCAAGCGGAAACTAAGTGAGTTCTTCACTTTGAAGATGGAACTTGAAGATGGGTTCTTCATAGGCCTCAAGGAGTGCTTGGGCGGATTGGAACCTAAGGAAAGGAGCTAAGAATTGCTAAGCGCGACTTTGGAATCTTGGAAATTTTAAGGGCTTATAAAGGTATAAATTTTGTCGTTTTAGTAGTTAAGACTTACTTATTGTTGTAGCTATGGATTTTAGCAAGCATGTGTTATATAGTATGAAGTTTGATATGTTTATTGGCAATTGGAACCCTAATCTGAAAACTAGCATGTTTAGCCTTAAGATTTCAATTCAAGTCGACTTTTGGTCTAAGCGTCGCATTTGTATAAAGAAGGAAATTGTAGTTGTGAAGTAGCTTATAACTATATAACATGTTAGACCTTGGAACTTGGAATTTGAAAAGGGTTGGAAAAGACTTAGTGTTGCTTATGTAAGTTGGCGAGAATTGGCTAGTGTGCATTAGACTACGCCATTATGAATTGTGGGCGGAATTTTACGTATTGTAAGGCATGTAATCCCCTTTGTTTGGTTGTTGTTTGGAGCCTTAAAAGTGGCTTGTTGGTTATTGTATTCGGCCTTGAAAAAGGTGGCAAAGTGAGTAGAAACAAAGGAAGTCTTTGCCCGATTTTCCGTAGAATTAGAGACCAAACACTTAGTATTATTCTCGTTGAGACTAGAAGTTGATAGTCTTGTTGTGACCATTATAGGTTGACACTTCTCGTCACGGCGATTCGCTTAGCTTGTGGATTTTAGCGAAAAGGTATGTGAACTATCTCTCTTCTAGCATGATTAGTAAGATAAAGAAAGTAGGTTCTACTCACCAAATGATCCATTCCTTGGTTGTATTTGGATTGCCTAAAATAGAATTTGTTCTATGTACTTTGAGTGTACTTTGATGTTTGGATTGTAAGTTGTAGAATCCATTTTCTTGATGAAGTTTGGGTTCTTAAAAGTGAAGGTATTTTTACTTAAAGTACATGTAGTCTTAAAAAGGAAGTGGTTTCCAAATCTTTTGGCTAGTGCCTTAGTTCTAAAACCTAAAGGTCATTATAGTGACTTTAGAAGTCAAAGGAGTGATTTACTTATTTGGTTTAAAGAGGAGAAATGACATGATTTAGAGAAGTAACTTGTGTTAAAGGTGAAGTTACTTGAGGTTTAAAAGTAGAAGAAAACTTGTTTTCTAACTATTAGAGACTTGGAGTATTTTTGAAAGTTAAGAACTTGATTTGTAAGTATGTGATACTTGGTTTTAATAGTATAAGTCTCTTGGTCATTGAAGGAATGGATATGTCTAAAATCATAAAGGGTTATAACGGCTTTATGGGAAGTTGGTTATAACGGCTTTATGAAAGATTTAGAAAGTTGTCTATTTTGATAAAAGGGCATAAGTTGCCAAGATGGTGAAAATTTGGAGTTACTTGATTTCAAGACTTGAAATGAGTTTTCTAAAAGTGTAGTAACTTACTTTGAAAAATAGACACGCCTTGATACTACGGGTGTTAGTATCTTGGGGCTTTACATAGAAAGGAGTCTTTTATAAAAGAATGTACGTCGTAGTACTTTGGCTTGATAAATTGAGAATTTGTCTAAGTGTGCCTTGATAAGTACTTTGACTTGTTAAAAGAGAATTATTCTATGTATGCCTTGATTAGTACTTTGGCTTGATAAATTGAGAATTTTTCTATTTGTGCCCGGATAAGTACTTTGGCTTGTTAAATGAGAATTTATCCTATGTGTGCCTTGATAAGTACTTTGGCTTGGTTGGTGAGAACTTGCCTATATATGCTGGTAATAGCCTTGAGTGCAAGTATTATGTTTTATTAAGTTGCGCGACTCCGGTTGAAGAATTCGGATGTCTTGTTGTAAGTTCTTGACGTCGACAAAGTGATGTGGGATTCCACGGGTATGCTTCCGTACTTGTAGTACTTGGGTTAAATTCGGATTTTTATAGAAGACATGGTAGTGCTTATGTCTTGTTTGATGGTCAGTCGAGATAGGGTAAGAGTATAAGTGAGGGTAAACCCCAAGGCCGTACCACCTTCTCCCGAGTAAGAGTATAAGTGAGGGTAAACCCCGAGACGCCGTACCACCGCTTTATGTGTTGTTTGTGGCCGGTTGAGATAGGGTAAGAGTATAAATGAGGCAAGCCCCAGGCGTTATACCACCTTCTCGAGGTAAGAGTATAAATGAGGGCAAGCTCGAGGCGTTATACCCCGCTTTACCCTCGCCCGGTCGAGTATAAATGAGGGTAAACCCAGGCGTTATACCACTGCTCGTTTACTACTTAGCGTACATTTTAGAACACAGGTGGGACTTGGTGTTCATGTATGCCTATTGGTGCTATGTTATATCATGGAGCAGCGGTGAGGAAGGATTCCAGGCATGATTGATATTATGGGCGTGAGACCCATAGTTATATTTGAGTAGTGACTTTGAGGCCTGCGTCACGACTTGATATGATCGCTATGTATTGTGTATCGTAGGTTGGCTATCATACATGTCTCTGTTTTGTTTAAGCATTATGATTTTATTACGCACTTCATCGCTCACATACTTGGTACATTCTTCGTGCGACCTCCTTGAAGTGCGTTCATCTGCTTGAGTTTAGGTGCTGTTTGGTGATCGGCAGTGTAGGATCTGCTCGGGGTTTTGGATAGCTCCCTCCGTCGGGAGTTTATCTTTTGGTATATATCCTTGATGCAGGCTTTGTGCAGTTTTGGGTGCAGGGGCCTTGTCGCCATATTTCGATTTAACTCCTAAGTGCGTATTCAGATGTGGGAGTGGACTCGTGTACAGTGTAGTGTCTTTTGTTTATGTATATGATATGGCAGCCTAGTCGGCTTTGCCTTGTACGTACGTTGGTTTTAAAAGAAAAAAAAATATGAGCGGTTATTAATTTCCGCAATATACTTAGTTGTTAAGGTAGCAGGGTGCCCAGGTAGGGCACCAGTCACGGGCCCGGGGTTCGGGGTGTGACAGAGTAACTATATAGAGACTTATTTAAGTGTAAATGTTAAGATTAATAAATGAGTTAACGTCATCATGTTAAGTTTAGGTGTAACACTCTTGGAAGCATTCTAAAATGATTGTTGTGATGTAAGTTTGACTAGTTTAGTTATTGTGATAAGTTGGATAAGTGGGTTAAGCTTGAATATAACTTGGACAAGAGAGTACTAGTCGGTGGGTACTGTCACACCCGTGAATTTGGTCCATGGAAATTCGGTGTGAGTTAGGCACAAATTGTGTCGGGAAATGGACTATGTTGACAAACATTTGTGTGTGCGAGTGAAGGCACGACACATAATAAAATTTGATTTAACAAAGCTAAGTGTAAGGTTAGGATATGGGGAAGTCATTGAGGAGCTATACAAAGGGGAAATGACAAGGTATTATACTCACATTTAGGCATACTACTAGTTTAGATAAAAGATGCAACGACTAGTTTGATAAAGTCCATGAGGATGAACTAAAGGCCAAGAAAAGGGGTATGTGTTGAAATGATTGAAATTGTGCTACGGGTTAAGGCATGGGTGCTGGATGCGAGGAAGGTGTTCCGAGGCCTTCTATGATTCATAAGGGTCAGTTATATCACAATGGTTGGTGATGTAAAGAAATTGACCTAGTCATATACACGTGGCAAGCTAAAGTGCAAGATTGACTAAGTCCGAGGGAAAATGGTTCAGTTCGATTATCATGGTGGTGCAACGGGTGGCTTGAAGATGGTTCTAGGATCTCATGCAATGTCACCGGGACACGTGGGAGTTTGTTTGAGCTAATTTAGGTAAAACCATTACCCTTTCAGTCCTAGATTTCATATAGGCACTTATATGTGTAATGTGTGTTTCGAATTTCTCTAGATTTTGTGCAAGCTTGATGTATGTTGATCAAGATGAGTTGTTGATGGTAAGGGTGAGGTGTTAAGTCTTGCGGAACTTGACTAATACCTAACGGGACCAGTGTGAGCCGTTGGAAGAGTTGAATTGGTCAACAAGGACGCTTCTTGGAGAAGAAAAGAAAACGTGTCAAAGATGACCAAATCTCGAAGAAGTGTTGATCGTGCAAGTGTACATGTGTGAAGTGGAAGATTACTTGTGGATGTGAGTTACTACATCTACACACGTAATACGTTCCCCCATTATAAGGAATTATAAGCCACTCCCTTCCCATATAAATAGAATAAGTTAGGTTAGCTTATTCAATTCATTCAACAATCCTTCATTAAGCCCAAAACTCGAGAGAGAGCTAAGTATTAAACATCAAGTGTTCAAAGCTAAAAGCAAACCTTTGTTCTTATGTGTGCTATCCCGAGAGTATGAACTAATTAGTGACTGAGACTAGATTAGTTTATTTTTTCAACTGTTAGATGTTTAGTTCTATCACAACCTTGTAAGCCGAGAGGCATTTCCGTTTGTTTATTTATAGAGAAATAAAAGAAAGGTTGGGATGTTTTCCCATAACTCTTGTTATTTTGTATTGTGTTAAATCTTGTCATTCTAAACCACATTCAGTGTGTGTGATTGCTTCCGCATTATTTCGTTTTGATCTTGAAAGGACATAGTGTTTCGCTGAAGTTGACAAACGGTGTTGTCGACTGCCATCACGCCTTTGTGTGCAAAAATATTTAGTAGCATACCAGGGGTGTGACAATTGGTATAAAATCCTAGCTTGTGAAGACGTTAAGGGTTCCGAAACACGATGTGAAGAGGTGATTTCTATTGCTACGGTGTTAAAGCAATGACGACAAGAACAACCGCGGAGTTGAATGCTCGTATTGAGCATTTGGAGACTCTAGTTGGTAGAATAGAAGAGGAAAGTGATTTATTGGATCTTATAACACTAAATCAAAGTCTAAACACATAATTTGAATAATACAAGATCGGTATAGATGCACGATTGTCCAAATTGGTGGAGCAATTGTGATGGTTCAATGAACAATTTGATGAATTGCGACGAGCTAAGATAAACCTTGAGGCTGATCTTGTTGTGTTGCGAATAGTGGTAGGAGTGACCGGCCGTGGCAACACAACTGATCGGAGTAAGGTGAAGGTATCATAACAAAAGTCTTTTATGGGGACATGCAGTGCCAAAGAATTGGTGAACTTTCTTTGGGATATGGAACAATATTTCCATGCAGCTCATATTGCGGAGAAGGACCAAGTGAGCATCACTTCTATTTACCTCACATGTGATGCAAAATTATGGTGGAGGACTATAGACGCCGATGATATTAGTGCGGGTCGTCCATGTTACTGTTACACCCCGTAGTTCAGGTCATGCGTATGAGAGCGTACGAAAGGGAGTAAGACTTAAAATTTTCGAAAGATAGGTTGACGGATTGTTTCGGACGGGTTTTTAGTCAACTTTGAGTTGGTGTATGTCCAGTTACCTTGAGAGTTTGTAGGTGTTTCAAAGGCCTAGTGTGTAGTTCGTTGAGTTTAGTTTCCAACGCAACCAACCGTTCGTCGATAGGACAACGGAGTAGAAAGTTATGGAAGTTACAAGTTCACTACGCTGTCGGGCAGGAAAAATTCGCACAGGAACCACAGGGCGCGGCGCGGAAGTCTTGAGGGTTGCGGGGTTTATTGGCGCCGCGTGGCTGCTTGGAGGCTGGCGGTTTTCTGGCGGAAAAACTGAGGAATTCTGATATTTTCTTTTAAAAAGGCCATGGGTGGGTGACAAGTGTCCCCCCATCTGATTTTGCATGCACTACTTATTGACCAAGTCTTGAAGACTTGGTCATTCTTCAAGTTCATCTCTCTCTCTAAGATTAGAAGCTCTCTCTTCTCTCTAGAAAATCAAGAAGAACACAAGGCTTGAGAAAAATCTGAAAAGTGTGGCAAGGAGGAAACTTATTTGCAAGCTTGTAGGAGTTGTTGTGGTGGTGATTGTGGAAAGGAGGCTAGTGAATTTGTTGGATTAATTTGGCTAAAGTTCTAAGGTAACAATTCCTTCTCTCTTTGTTGGATTTTGGTGTTGCATGTGAAGAAGAAAGAACTTGTAGTTGAAAATAATGCTCTTAGATTCATTGCATGTAAGAAATATGGTTTGGATATGAAAGGATTGGTTAAGCATTGCATGTAAGAAATATGGTTTGGATATGAAAGGATTGGTTAAGAAGGTTATGTGAGCATGTTGTAGCCTAAAAACTATCTTAAACTTGTTAAGTTAGTTGTTATGTATTGTGGGGCAGAATTTTACACACCCAAGATTAGGTGTGTAATCCCCTTTGAATTGTTAGGATTGTTGGGCCTTAAATGTGGTGTTTGGATGTTGAATTCGGCCTTGAAAAAGGTGGCAAAGTATGTAGAAACAAAGGAAATGCTGCCCAATTTTCCATAGGATTTAGTGAATTTGAACTTGGAATATTTTACATTGAACTAGAGGTTTATAAACGTATTATGGTCATTATAGTTTGACATACTACGTACGGTATTTTGGACTTAGCAAGTGGATTGACCGAAGAGGTATGTGAAAACTTTCTTATCTCTTGAGCATGAGTAGTTATAACTATATAGTACAGTAGACGTACGTGTTTTAAATGAGGTAAATCTATTTGTTATACTTGACTTGTTTTAAGAAATTGTCTAAGTTGGTTGGGTTAAGAAGTTAGCCCACTTGTTCTTGAGGAATGGTTTATCCTAAATAAGGTAGACAAGGATTTTTTGGCATGAAGAAGTATAGAGTACTTGGTGTAAAAGTATTGAGTATTGAATTATTCTAAGAATAAGAAACCTAATTTTTAAAGGTAAGAAACTTGTTTTCCAAAGATAAGGGGCTTGAAGCATTTTGAAAATTGTGTAAATTTGATTTGAAGTATAAGTCTCTTGGTCAATAAAAGAACGAAATCGTTTGAAATATAAGGAGTTATAACGGCTTTATGGGAAGTTAGTTATAACGGCCTTATGAAAGGATAAGAATGCCTAAAGTTTTAAAGCATAAAGTTAGTATAACGACTTTATGGGGAGTTGGTTATAATAACTTTATGAAAGGTTTAAGAGCTGGTTTTTCTTGAATAAGGTAAACATAGATGAAAGAAATGAAAGTCTAAAGAAGTTATGAGTTACTTGGACGTACCGTAAGTGATGGAGGATTCCACGGGTATGCTTCCATTGTCTTGTTATGAGTTTACGTGGACGTACCGCCAGTGATGTGGGATTCCACGGGTATGCTTCCATGGTCTTAGTATGAGTTTACTTGGACATACCGTCAGTGATGGAGGATTCCACGGGTATGCTTCCATTGTCTTGTTATGAGTTTACGTGGACATACCGCCAGTGATGTGGGATTCCACGGGTATGCTTCCATGGTCTTAGTATGAGTTTACTTGGACATACCGTCAGTGATGTGGGATTCCACGGGTATGCACCTTGGACATGCTTACGATGAGGATTAGAGGCATGCGGTATGAAGCGGTAAGAGTATAAATGAGGGTAAGTCCCCAAGATCGTTATACCACCTTCTTCGGGTAAGAGTATAAATGAGGGTAAATCCTCAAGATCGTTATACCAATTCGTGGATTTGCTACCCACGATCGAGGAATACCTCATGCGAGTCCGTAGGTCTCTTGCGGGTGAAATAGTCCGATGCGGGTGTGTACAGCCTATGTGAGGAATACATCATGCTGGTCCACATGACCCATGCGGGTGAAATAGTCTCGAGAGTAGGAGTGCTTAATGATCTGCGGGCGGTGACTGGCTTTGATCACGAGATTCCTATTTTCACGCAGATGGTATATACTTGATATTCTCATTGTTAGTAAGGCATAGTGTTCTCAGAACGATTATTTTACATGTCTCCGCTATTTTAGACTTATGAGGTATTTTTAGTATTTTTTCGATCGCATACTGTACTGTTATCGACCTTCTTCTGGGGTTGCGTTCATGCCGCAGTTGAGGCACGTGAGCTTGGCGATCCGCACTCTTTCGATCACCGCGCTTGGAAAGCTCCATTCCTCCGGAGGCTTTGTCTTTTGGTACGGTTCCCTGAGGTTGTAGACTTTTGCACATTCAGGGGGTATGGCGGGGCCCTGTCCCGTCACAGTTGTTATTCCTAGAGGTCTGTAGTCACATTTGTGGTTTGGGCTGTAAGAACAAGTTGTACTTTTGAGTAATATACTTTTGATGGAAGGCGACCTTATCGGCTTGCTGATGTTTACTTTATACAAGTTATGTGTTATGTATGTTCATTGCTATTCTCGATGTTTATTCTGACGTGCCCGGCAGGCACGATCGCGCCCCCGGTCGGGTCGTGACAGTTACACCCCGTAATTCCAGGGCATATAAGTGAGAAAAATGTGTGCTATGAATTTCAGGCACAGCACCGCGGTGCCAAAGAATAGGACCGCGGTGCTGAAACTTCAGAGAGCTGCAGGAATTCTGAAACCGCGGTGCCATTCTGCAGTACCGCGGTGCCGATGCGGGAATTTCCAAATCAGATATTTTAGTTAAGGGAAAGACAAGTGGACAAGTGGGGTTCATGGGCCCCCCTCCACTTGTGCTGCATACACCCATTATATACAAGTGTAGCAAGAATTAGTCCCACAAATATCTTTTCATCCAAGCTCTTCTCTCTTCCTTCCCTTGCAAGTCTCGAAATTCTTGAGCCAAGTGAAGAACAAGAGTTAATTATTTTCCAAGATTTAGCACCTTAACCAAGTTCTAAGCCATGTTAATATTCCAAATCAGTGGGTCACGGTTTTGGCCAAGAAACTTCTTGAAACCCTAAGCTTGTTTATGAACTTATTGAAAGAAGAACATGAAAGCAAGATGGTTACAAGCTTGTAGAGGATACATGTGTGTTATTATAACTTGAAGAAATGGTGCAAAGGTGTCGAGACTTGGGACTGTTTTGGCTAAAAGTGAAGGTAATATTTCTTCTTCCTCTTATAGTAATTGGAAGTTACATGATGTTATAATTAAGAGATGAATTTGTATTAAGTGAAATGGAGAATAAGAAGTGCATGAGACAGTTTTGACATTCTAGCCGATTTTTGGATAGTTTTTAGTATATTGGATTAGTTGGTTATTGTTGTTGCTATCGTCACCTATTACATGTTATTAATTGAAGGAAATTTTGTTATTGGAAGTTGATATGGTTTATATGAAGTGTTGGAATATGAATTGGATTATAAGAAATTATAAAAAGGGCTTTGGTATTGTGGTTGTTGGCCGAGACTATCATGAAACTGTTAGATATTGTTGTGCTGTTTTGGGGACTGTTTTGTGGAGTTATAATGCTGGAAATTTTAGTTACAATTATGCATGTTTAATGTGATAATTGCTAACGTATGTCCTAAAGGAATAAGGGTATAGAAAGGTGTAGAAGACTTCACATTTTACCCTCGTTGTTGTTGGAATGTGGACTGTTTTTATATGGATTAAGAGGCCGGATTAACATGTGAAGTAGGTGTGTCGATCACCTTGGTTGCTATTTTGAACTACCCTTAATTGGTACTTGGTTATTGATGTTATTGGCCTTGTTTGAAAGTTGTGGATGTGAGTATATATAGGAGAAGTGCCGCCCAAAGTTTTATATGAAAGAAGAGTCATTATGTGGTATAGCGTATACTAGTATTCATGAAGTTGATAAACATGTTATTGTTGTTATAGGTTGAAGTACTAATTGAGACGTATTCTACTTATCGTGTTGATATAGCCGATAAGGTATGTGAACTATCCTTTTTTCTTTTGGCATGTTCTACGTGTGAACTATAACTGTGTTGTTGCTCCATAGTTTACTCTACTCTTAGGAATTAAGGAATATTCATGTTATTGATTCTATGCTAAAATCATGTCTAAATTGTTCCTAAGTCCTTATTAAGGCATATGAGACAGATGTTGATAAGAGTTTTAGTAAGCATGGGAGTCGAGTTGACTCTGCTTACTTAAAGGAATTGTTAAGTATTAAGTGATAAAACTGGTTTAATAAATAAGTAAGTATGTTATAAGTAGATGTGTTAAAACAAGTCATTGCAGCGTTAAGTGAAAAAGGTATCGACAAACAATTATTATATAAAAATGATTAGAATGCCATATACATAGAAACTAAGATATAACAAATTTATTTTACATTTGCTAGTTCACAACTGATTAGATAAGATCTTTATAAAAAAAGGATAAATTACTCACGGCCCATATAAGAATTAATTAGGCAAATTCGGATCTGTTATCGCCATTCAGATGTTTCCATAATATTAGCCAGAGGAGCGAGACAAATTTCAATTATCGAGTTGGTACAGACGACAAGCGGTATGTGAAACTCTTCCTTCTTTCTTTTGGCATGGTTTTTATAAAGTGAGTGTACGGCGGACGTGCATAGTCCTATTGGATATTAATCCATATTTGATACATGATATGATAAGTGCCTTGAGTTTCCAAAGGATGTTTTAAAATGATATATGATATGATAGTGCCTTTGAGTTTTCAAATGATGATTTCAAAGTGATACATGACATGATAGTGCCTTGAGTTTTCTAAATGAAAGTGATTCCATTTATTCCATTGAGGGTCAAAAGTGATTTTACCGTGTCCCAGAAAGGGTCGGGCAGCATATGATTTTATTGAGAGTCAAAAGATGATTTAAATTGCACAAGGTTGCTCATGATAGCTATTCGTGCAAGGGTTATTATTCCATCCACCGAGTCCCATAATGGGCCGGCAATGTTCACCGAGTCCCTCACTAAATGGCCGATAATGTTTATATGATTTCACCGAGTCCCAAAATGGGCCGGCAATGTTCACCGAGTCCCTCACTAAAGGGCCGGCAATGTTATATGTATTATGATTCCATGATTTGAGTATAGATACTCATGACAGTCGTGCGCAGATCCTAGCACTTGTTCACAGAGTCCCTCGCTACAGGGACGACAATGTTATATGTAAACAGTTATATGGACCGAGTCCTAGAATGGACCGGGATACGTTATAAGTAGACATGCATCCATAATTATATGGACCGAGTCCCAGAATGGGCCGGGAGACGTTATATGGACAGACATCTATGATTTTGATATGACTCTCTCACTTTTCAAAAAGGCACAGTTGATTCTCATTTTTAAAAGGGCACAGTTGACTCTCTGTTTTTATAAGGTCCAGTGGACTCTCTCTTCGTACAAGGTACAGTTGACTCTTATTTTATATAGCACGGTGGATCTGGTATTTTGATCATCATACTTGTCCCTGTCATCTTTTGTCCAGCTATGATCTTATTTACTGTACTATATGTTTTCATACTTGGTACCTTGTTGTACTGACCCCCTTCGGGGGGCTGCGTTCATGCCCGCAGGTATAGGTACTCAGTTTGGTGATCCGCGAGCTTAGGATCTTCGCTCAGCTTTTGGGATAGCTCCATTGTTCCGGAGCTTGTCATTTTGGTACATGTCTGCCATTATAGACTTACGTATATTCAGGGGTACGGCGGGACCTTGTCTCTTCACATTTCATTATCAAACTCTTAGAGGTCTGTAGACAGGTGTGGGTGGTAAATGTGTATTTGGATACATGTGGGTTGTATATGTTGTAACTCATTTTGGAAATATTCTGTATAAAGTGGCAGCCTTGTCGGCTTGCCTGTTTTATTATATGAGTTTTTCTTAATCTTCCACTAGTTATTTGTGATGTTTGGGTAGATGGGTGCCCAGGTAGGGCACCAGTCGCGGCCCGTCGGTTCGGGCCGTGACAGTCCACGTATTGAAACTTGGCAAGGATGAGGGATGAAATGAGACAACAGTTCCTTCCTAGCAACGCTAGTTGGTTGTCTAGGGATCGTCTCAAAAGGCTTAAGCAAGGCGGTTCGGTACATGATTATATCAAAGAATTCGCTTCTTTGATATTGGACATTCAGTGTCCGACGAGGAAAAGCTCCACAATTTTATCTCTGGAATGCAAGGGTGGGCTCAGAATGAACATAGAAGGCAAAATGTTAAGGACCTTCCAAGTGCAATAGCCGCGGCAGATTCGTTGGTGGATTTCCGATTGAATTACCAAGGATTGGACATATCAAGCTCTTCAAAATCCAAGAAGGGCAATGTGGGGATGGGAAAATTTGACGGCGAGAAGGGGAAGGGAAAGGTGATGGATACGGGGCTTGTGAAGAGGACCGTGCCCGAGCAGAAGTGTTGGACGTTGATGGTCCACACTTTGCGCGAAATTGTCCCAACCGCAAGGATGTCAATGCTATTGTTGCATGTGAGTCGAAGCCGAGTGAAGAAGGTGGTGTGGTTGCTGCATTTGCAAATACCCTTGGAATGTTGTTGAAAAACACTGTTTTGTTAAATGCGATAGGGGATCCGGTGACAAATATGCATGCATTATTGATTTACATGGTGATGCGGATGGAATGGAGACTTGTCGTAGAAATTGTGGATACCGGTGCTACACACATCTTCGTGGATGTGAGGATCGCGAAAGCGTTGGTACTTAACATAACCAAAAGTCCCGACTACGTGAAGATGGTGAACCAAGTAATCCAAATGATTGATGGGGTGACATTTGATGTTAAAATGTCATCGGGGCCATGGAGTGGAAAACACAACGTGTTGGTTGTACTGTTGGGTTATTATGAGGCAATCATCGATATTTATTTCCTCAAGAAAAATGCCTTTGTTCCTATGCCACACCTAGATGGGGTTATGGTGATGAAGGTGGGAATGGGGGGTTTTATCCGAAGTATTCATCCGGGAGTAGGGGTGAATCGGGATGGGGAGTTTAAAACTCCTGAATTATGTGAGCAAGCCGTGAAGAAGAAGTGGCAAAAGGGGAAATCATTGTTTATTGGCGTCATTATGGACGTGACTTCGGATGCAAACATGCTTGATAAAGTAAAGGATGTCTCTTCAAATGTCATCGAGTGAAGGATGGAATGTTATCTATCTTCGGGGCAGGAAGTGGGGTGCAAACCACTTGAGGATAGACATGTGAGTGACTTAACTTTGTAGAGAAACATTGGACCACGGGACTGCCCAAGTGATTCGTGGAAGAGTCACGATATTGGAGGGTAGGGTGAGGACATTGATGGGTGTATACCTTATCCTCATTGAAAAATTTTATAGTCGCATGAAGGGCTTCGTCGAGTGAAGGATGGAGGTACGGGAGGGATTTAAGGGAACCAAAAATATGAGATCATGAGGCGGTGGTGTGAACAATTGCAAAAGAGTTCACATTTGTAGGCTTGTGAGCTTACAGGTTGTTGACACCCAATTTTGACCCTCTCGTCCAATCATTGACTATAAAATCACACTAATTTTCCAAAAATAATTTTAACAATTTTATAATAATAAAATGCAACAATAAAACATTAATACATGCGTGAATAAGCGATTTAATAATGGCACCGCATTTTACGTAGAGTTAAGTATTTCTTGAGTCTCACATCTGCATTCGTCATTTTAATAACAAACAAATTCATGAATATTATTCATAATTTAAGCCATATTTCCCATTAATTAAAACTCGAACAATTCTTAATAATAAATAAATAAATACATAAAATAAATAATTTAACAATAGCGTCTCATCAAGCATTCCTTAAAATTATAACTACATTTATTAATACCCAAAGCAATTTCATAAACAATTCAAACCTCATTTAATTTTAATTTAACATTGCAAAATACGCATAATAAATAAGATTTCGATAACGACATCGCATTATAAATGCATTAAGCAATCCTTAAATATCATATCCGCATTTAGCATTTTAATAATGTCATAAATAATTTAAATCCCATCTTTATTTCCCACTAACTTTAAATACACTTAAAACTAACTATCATCCAAACCAATAAAATACCCCAAGACCACTTATTTTCGTCCAAACAAATAAAACCCTTAACCGAGGCCCAATATCTCATAGGCCCAAAAGCCCCAAGCCTTTTATTTCCCCTTCAGCTCCTTCATCCCTTCTCCTCCAACACAAACCAACGACCAGAACCCTAAACCTAGCAATCTTTCACGCACCTCGCACCCCCAACGCCCCAACCAAGATTCACGCCGGAGAATCCGGCGTCCCCTTATCGAATCACCTCCCTAAATCGACCTCAAATCATCCAAATATTAACTTACCATAAACAAAACCCAACGCGAAATCACCCAAAATCGTGTTAAAAAGGGGAGTAACGAAATCAATACCCAAATTGGCAGAAAATCGCACCATAATCGTCGCTGGAATTGCCAAAAATCACACCAATAGTTTTACCAAACTTAGAACCCAAAATCAAGGCTATAAATACCATCTTTACACATGCAATGGGGAGGGGTTGAGCAATTGAGAGCACCTCTCCTTGACAAGGAGAAAACCAGTAAAGAAAAACCGATAAGAAAGACATCGAGAATCAGATAATCCATCGAAAGAACAGGCATCCAAAATTGGCAAAGAATCGAGGAAATCAGCAGTAAAAGGGGCAATAAAATCCCTAAAAACGGAAGGGAAGCAGCAAGAACACCAATTCAAAACCTTTTTTTTCTTCGTCGTGGAGGTCAGTCGTAAACCAGTGAGCATTCTCAATAACAAGCTCTACCTTTTAAATCGCGTAAGCAATACAACCCTAAGTGAATCGATGACTTGATACGTTGCCTCGGTTCGCTGCCCGGAGAAGGTAAAACCATTATCCTTTCAGTCCTAGATTTCATATAGACACTTATATGCGTAATGTGTGTTTCAGATTTCTCAAACATATATTGATTATGTATCGAGTTGATGTCGACGATTGCTTATGCTCCTTGAAATTAATCGCAGAACCTGTTTAGTTAATTATCGCTGGCGATTGTATTTTAATGCGATTAGACCAATGTTTAGCACTTATTGGGTGTCTGCATAGATTAGTCCAGTTATGTGGTTTATTGGATGTTAGAAGCCCTTCTCGCTGCCTTTGCTTGCGTTTAAAAGGTGTTAATATCGAATTTGAAACCCGTAGTCGATCGCTTCGGCCAGTTTGTCCCCTCGCTTTGCTGGAATCTGAATTTGTTAGAAGATAAGTTGTGGTTAGGACAGTCTTCGAGGTTACTCAATGTTACTCATGCTACAATGTGTTGTTGACTCTTCATGAAATAGTTAAACTTGCTTGCATTTTCGATCTAAAATTCACTGTCTCAGTTCTGGGTACATCTGGTGTCTACAAGAGTTGCATACCTAGATATAACACTTAGGTGCAACGACAAATCGTATATCGCAGCATGGTATGCGGTAGGGTGAGTATGCTAGTATGCTTGTTGGCAGGTATGGGCCTATATCGCATTTTTTGGCCAAACTATTATCCTTAGAAGTCTGATAGGAACCATATTGCATATTTTCTCCTTTCCTGGTGTATAGCAATCCTTTGACATGCTTCCCCTGAAAGTGCTTAAGCTTAATCTGTTAGACTTGGCCCATTTGATTTATTTTGTTTGTTTTCACACATACTTTCTTGTCTACAATCTGTGTCTGGCCCATACATGTTATTCTTTTACATTCATGCATATTGGAACTAGGCTCAGCTCTACTATCACAATTTCAACTGAAATGTTAGGCATGTTCTGTCTTTTCTCTGGCCCATGAACGACACTTCCTGCGCATGTTTACTTCTCATCTTAATTGCAATTACTTGTGTTATTTTATTTTTTGGAGCGTACACTAATACTTATCTTCTCTTATTTTTACATGAAACGCATCGGAGCAACAAAGAGTCTCATGGTGAGACTCATCGTAGAAAACGTGAAGATCCACACCTATGTGCATTTATCTTTGCTCCAGAAATTCCAAGTCGAAATTACATCGCCATCCTTCGAGTCATCTTTATTGTTTTCCTATCCTGCCCCATTTATGTGTTGTAAATTAATTGCTTAGCATTGCACTACTAACATTACACTTAGAATATCTAAACCTTGAATCTATAGATTAGAAAGCAATCTGACGCTAGAATTTATTTTCCTTCAAGTTAATTATCTTAGGTTTGTCATACTTAGCTATATTAAACCATTTAATAATCTTCATTGGCATAACGATTACCGTAGCTAGAACATTACTATTTTTATAAAGCCCGCTATTTGCATTCATATTTTTAGAATCATACTTCTAATAGCATTTGCAAAAATAGATAGTAGTCATATTTTATAAATGCATCACAATTGATTTTGTTTAATATCCTATATACTTCATTTAACGAAATATTCCTATGAGGATGGATACTTTTCATATGAAATTTACTTATCTTTTATAGACGAATCTTACGGTTTTCTTTCGTCAAGGATACATTTCTTTTCCTACAAAGATTTTTTCTCAAATACTTTTCAAAACATGCATTCTTAGCAATAATAATTACCCTAGGTTTGAACGGACAACCGCAAGTTAGCGGATCATTTAGGGTGCCTAACCCCTTTCCTTTAGGATAATAAAGAATCATTGCCCGCAATCTCACATTGTTTTGCAGACCATTAAATAGAGTTAGTGTCGATTTTAACCTAATTGACATTTAGGTGTCCTAATTCACCCAAACTAATTAGGTGGTGACTCCGCGAACCCTTTAGCATGATTTAGCACTTTTAGCACCTTTTACCTTTAGCACTCTTTAGCAATTTAGCACCCCTTTTAGTACTTTAGCATTTAGCACCCTTTAGCATTACTTTTATTTCATTTTCTAACATTTTTATTAAGCAGAAGCGAGTTTATAATGTCGCGGTCGAAAAAGGGAGTGACAGAAATGGCGACTCCGCTGGGGATTAAGGTTCTTAACCACAACATACCTAGGGTTATTATTCGGCATTATTTTTTGCATTTAATTTTTGTGTGCTGTATTTTATTTTATTTATTTTAATTGCTATTTGTTTTACTGCTTTCCTTAAACTGTCATTCCGCTCATATTTCTTTCACTCTGGAAAATTCACATTGTCACACACTCACGCGCTGGTGTGCTTCGCGCACCCGCAAATTTCTTTCAAAATATCCAAAATTTTAGGAGAGTTGGCGCCTGTGCGGAGTTAGATCGGTTCGTCTGATCAGCCGCGTAGCCTTCTCACTCGAGTTGTCCGCTCGGGAACCTCGCGTCTAGTAAAGCCAAATATTAGAAACTCAGGATAGAGCTATACCACCCTTTATTTTAAGACATGCATGCATTTACCTTAGGTGGATTGGTCCTTGGTATCGACACCACAATTATGAAAACACTAAACTTGTCGACGAGTTTCTCAACCCAATGACCAACCAGCATACTATGTGTAGCGTGACAATAATAGACAAATCCAAGCATAATCACGACATGCTAAAATTTGGAAAAAGTGCACCGTCATTTGGTCGTCATTTCCAACAAAAGCATTACAGTTGGACGGTTTGGACAAATCTATCATAACCTCGCATATGTGACGTTTAGGCCTCCCTCTGGCATAAAAGAGGTCCCAAACATGTTAGATCACGCGCTTGATTATATTGTCTGCAACTCTTTGCATATTATACTAACTTGGTTTGCTCCATTTGTTAGAGGGTTATTTTGTCTAGCTTATCCCCAAAAGGTTGATTCGCATTGACTGGTAGAAGCACAATCATTCAATAAATGACTAATCCAGAGGCACCAGAACGAAACAACTTAGGACTCGTCCCCGTTCCTGTAGAGGATGCAGAGGCGTTAGAAAGGAGAAACACCAATGATCAACACCTCGCCAAATTATTGCAGCAAATGGAAATCATGCAAGCCGAAATAGAAAGGCTCTGAAACATCACAAATCTGTCTATTCGCTTGAATGCACCACTCCCGGAGCAAAGGACAAATGCAATCACATCACAAGCCCTTGAGCCTTCTGTCACGACCCGAACCCGGGCCCGTGACTGGTGCCTTACCCCGGGCACCCTAGTGATACAACATCAGAGAAAACCAGCGGAAATAAAAACTTAAACATGAAAATAGACATGGATCAAGATGAAGGAAAATAGGCCAACCAAAACGGTTGCCTTACAACATATATATATAAACATTTGAAGCCATAATCCTTACAACCCCGCCACACAACAAGCTTGCACTCTAAGATTTTTACAACAACTATGACGGGACAGGGCCCCGCCATACCCCTGAATGTACAAGAACTTACAGACTTAGGGTAACATACCAAAGATAAGTCTCCGAAGGAACGGAGCTTTCCAAGACGCTGAAAGGTGATCCTAAAAGCGGGGATCGACAGCCGATGTACTTCTACCTGCGGATTTAACGCAGCCCCAAGGAGGTCAAGACATGTGTACTAAGTATGTGAAATCAGAATACTGTAAATGAAATCATAATAGTCTATATAAAGCAGGAGACATGTATGATAACCAACTACAGTACACACATATAATTATGGGTCTCACGCCCGCAACATCAATCATGCCCGTGGAATACCTTCCTCACTGCCGGCAGTCTATGATATGATAACACCAAGAAGTACACCTGAACACCAAGTCCTACCTGATGCCAAAGCCGTACTAACAATCCAAAATGGAAGCATACCTGCAGCGCTACGCATCGTGTCGAGATGTCCAAAAGGAAACAACAAGACAACAATCGAAATGGAAGATACCCGCAGGCGCACGATCGTGTCAAGATGTCCAAAAGGAAACAATAAGACAGAATCCAAAATGGAAACAATAGACAAAGAATCCAAAATGGAAACATACCCGCGCGCTACGATCGCGTCGTCGATGTCCAAAAAGGAACAACCAGACAAAGAATCAAAATGGAAGCATACCCGCGCTACGATCGTGTCGGTATGTCCAAAGCGATTAACAAAAATAACACTATCAAGAGGAGCGCATCTGCGGAATTTCTCCACACGCGCAAGACGCCCCAATAAGTTCTCAACAAGTCAATCGCCCTCCATCGAGAGACGCCAGAGTATAGAAACACAATTCTTGCACAACAAAGGCTATCACAACAAGATAGGCAAGTTTCACAACAACAAGCATAGGCAAGTTTCACAATAAGCATAGTAAGTTATACATAACTCAAGGTACTTTCATTTTATGTCAAAGTCGGGTTTTAACCCTAAAGTACTACGACGTTAAATTCCTTTTAAAGAGATCCTTCCTTTTATAAAAGTCACCCGACACCGTAGTATAAAAATAGAGTGACTTACATCTTTTAAGTAAAGCAAAACTACTTCCATACTTTCCTTTTAAAACCAAATCAAGGCAATACCATGCCTTCTTTTGAACCAAAACACTTCTCTTTTAAAGTCAAGTTACCACATTAAAACCAATGATAAAACTCTTTTCATAAAGTCGTTATAACTCACTTCCCATAAAGTCATATAACACTTTATGTTTTAAACCAATTTAAGACAAAACAACGCCTTTATTTTCCCTAAAGTTCCAGCTTTGCCTAATTTGATTACTCAAGTCTCTTTTTAGAAAAGTTTCATAGTTCAATGTCTTAATCTCTTTTAAAACAATTGGGTAACATAGGCCATATGTGAGCAGCTTTATTCTTGTTTATAACCATTTATTAAAGCAACCATGATCTAGAAAATGTAATATCATTTTGTCTCATCTTAGCTTCTACGCAGATGGAGGTTTCTACTGGTTTTAATAATACTTCATTATTCATTACATTTTCCTTTATTAACGCTGCAGTTGGTTTGTCGATACTCATTCGATTTCAAATCAAGAAACGTTATTCTTTTTAAAACCAAGTACTCATTACTCACGAATGAGGCTTCACACAAAATTCATATTAATTCAATTAAGTTAAGTCTCTTATCTTTAAGATCAAGTCTCTTAACTTCTAAAATCAAGAAACCATTCTTTTTATCTTCTTAAGACGTTATACCTAACTCCCCATAAAGCTAGTATAACTCTTATGTTTTCAAACCAAGTACTCTTTCTTTCAAAAGGTTTATTAGTTCTTTTGAAATACTTCAAGATTCTTATTATTCAAAGCTTAAGTCAAAAGACATTGCTGCATAATTACGTCGTTAGCACACGACGCTACCGTGATCAGATATTTTATTCAGCTTAAGTCAAAAGACATTGCTGCATAATTACGCTTAGCACACGACGCTACCGTACTATATATGTATATTTTATTCAGGCTTAAGTCAAAAGACATTGCCGCATAATTACGCTCATAGCACACGACGCCTACCGTACTATATATGTATATTTTATTCAGCTTAAGTCAAAAGACATTGCCGCATAATTACGCTTCATAGCACACGACGCTCACCGTACTATATATGTATATTTTATTCGTGCTTAAGTCAAAAGACATTGCTGCATAATTACGTTTCATAGCACACGACGCTCACCGTACTATATATATATTCTTGTAAAATATCATGCTCAAGAGTATATGAAGAATCACATACCTCGCGACGATTATCGACTATAAGCAAAACGCTCCACGGCTATAACCCGGCTAGCCTTGTCCACCTTCCATGTAGTTCATGCTACTCGCAGAACATTCAACCAATAAGGTTATCAGTCTACTGTAAATACAGTCCTAAGTAAGTACAGTTTAAACTTCTATCTTAATATTCTTCTGATGCGATTTCAGTTCAAGTCTATTCTGTAATATCCTTCTATTACAGTTCAATTCTCTTCTATGAATCTTATATTCATTTCTATACTACTACAGTATGTAATTTCCAATTACAATAGAAGGACAGTAGTATTTACCTTGATGAGCCCAAAATTATCCGAGTTTAAAGTCGCTCCTGAGCAACGCTTAGCTCCTACTCCGAGTGCTCCAACCCGCTCCAAACAACCCTTAGAAGTTCTAACCAACTTCTACTCAAATACTTCAACTATCAATGAAGATTTCTTAGGGTTTCGCTTAGTGGTTAAAGGAAGTATAATAGTATTTTCCTGCTCTACGATGAGGTAACTTTGGAAAGTACTATAAGGTATATGGGCTAGAGTATTTGGGCATTATAACAATACTAGGAGAGTATTTCTATACCACAGGGGTAGTATTTCGACTAGCACAACTAGGCTAGGGGAGGGGTTCGCCGAGGGCCTCCAAGAGGGGAGGTGTTTCGGCTAGGCTACCGAGAGGGGAGGGTGTGGACGAGAGCACAAGAGGGAGAGGGAGGGTTTTGCCTTAGAAGTTTTCAAGTGAGGATGAAGAAAGTCTTAAACTTAGAGGGTATTTATAGGTCAAGCAACGGCCAACCAACGGCCAAGATCAAGCCAAGTGCCATGCAAGTGTAGGGTCAAGATTTGGCCATATGGACCTTATCCATCTACCACACCAACTTGCACAAAATATCCTACCAACTACACCCCACCCTTTCGCCCATTACCGCCAAAACGTGCCCCACCAGAGGGTGACAAGTGTCGCCTCTCGTTGGTCCAAAATGTTTCGCCTCTAAAAATCCGCAAAAATTATAAATGACATAGCCGGAATTTTCCTTCGCAAGTTTAGTAAAACGCTTTAAAAACGATTCTTTCGCACTTGTGCCCAAATTTCGAACTTGCCAAATCTTTAAGGCTCAAATTTTATACGCACGCCTCACGCATATACTGGAAATACTGGTATAACATTCTCTCTTAGAAACATTCGTCCCGAATGTTCCTTCTCAAGACGGACAAAGATGAAGTTCTTCTTAACAAGTTGCCAACGCCACATCCGCCACGAAATAACACACGTTCTCTTCTTCCTTACTCGCGCCTCCTAACACTTGAACTCTTCTAGTATATGTACCACTCTTCAGTCATCGCTTCAGTTCCCAAAACTTTGGAGTCACCACCTCCAAACTTGGTCCTCTTACTAGCCTCAATCTCCCTTAAGGCCATTCATCGGCCTTCACGAACCGATTCTGGTCGAACGATCCACGAACTCATACGATGGTCATCTAAACTGGGCCTAACACCCTCGTGACCCTACCACCGGCGGGACCACCTGCAGCTGACCCAACCCCAAACAGCCGCGGGTTGGCCCGCAACACGGCCCCAACCCGACCCACTTAACGCATCAAGCTCTTGTTTCCGATCCGAACAATCTTTTCTACAGTCATGAAAGCTACCACTTCCATTTCACACTACCCAGGTTTCTAAATCACATTTTAGCACAAAGCTATCCGAACATAACACTAAACACATCATCAACATCAATACATACAAGTCTCTAGAGGGTTAAGGATATACTCAAAATAAAGCGGTTTGAGGACCGCTAAAATCGGGAACTTCCACCGCGACTCTACCATGGCCCGCCGGTATGAACATCCCGCCTAGTTGTGGAAGGTGAAGAACCCGCAATCGATCTCAGAATCAGGCTATCCTACCAGCTACCCCGGTCGGACAGCTCCCTAAATGGCCTCGCTGCCGCATGTAAAACAAACTCGCACTAGCACGACACTCCCACCGTGGAGTCTACCACAACGTCCACAACGAGGTAGGGTGGCTTCACCGCTAACACCCCGCTTCTCCCGAAAATCTGAACCTCGAGCCCCGACCGCCCCGAATACTCGATGCTCAAGATTGTGGAGGACCACTCAGATCGGGCGAGGCGCATAACTAGTTCGCCGAGGCGGTCCACCGAAAGTCACCAGCGACCTCGCTGCTCGCCCTCTTCGCGACTCGTCATTCCGCCGATTTCTCCGCTCCTCACCTCCAAGTGCATAAGCTCGCACGCGGCAATGTCCATGCCGGTGAAGAGCTACACCAACAACTCTCTTCTAGGTAATCATCGAGCCCTCGTAACATACCGGTGCACTCGATCCTCCATACTAGCTACTAACGCGGGACGCATCGCCAATGAGTCGAACTCCACATTGTACTCCCGAACCGCACGCCTGCTCGCCGCAACACCAAAAACTGTTTACCGAGCCCTCCTCATCCGCGAGGCAAGAAATGTACAAGAAATGCCTCAGAACTCGCCCCAAGTACCGGAAGTGCATTCTCTCCCGACAGCTCCCACGAATCAAACCAATGATCATGTATCACGCACCGACGCGAACCTAGGACCACCGACTCGGTCTCCGATGCCTTGATCACTCACGATCCAGAATTGCCGGATGAACTCCTCGCGGATCATCCTCCGCCTCGAACCATAAAACTCGCGTTACATCTCGTAAAATCCCGCAGCCTTCCAACTATCTCGATCTTGGGTGAACCATCGGTGCTATCGAACTGGCCGGCCCACTTATCTCAAGTCTCGCCACAACTCGACCATTAATCGGGCCCACCTTGTAACCCATCTCTTCGCTTCCGCATCAGCGGATCGAGGCTCGTGCATCGTGGGTTCTGTAGAGATCGCCGCTTTACTCAGCCTCCTTCGCCGCTTTGCCCTTCGCCGGGCGGGTTGCGCGCGCGAGGCATAATCGTAAAAACGGCACGCCGGAGGGTCCAACTTATAACACGCCTCTAAGGCATGATCTCGGAATGAGAAGGCGGAAACCAACCCTAAATGTCATATAGCCTCCGATTATAGATGTGGTGCACAACACATCGATAATCAAGACTTACTAGACACGGTCAGACACTTTCCGAGGACTAACTGCTCTGATACCACTTTTGTCACGACCCGAACCCGGGCCCGTGACTGGTGCCTTACCCCGGGCACCCTAGTGATACAACATCAGAGAAAACCAGCGGAAATAAAAACTTAAACATGAAAATAGACATGGATCAAGATGAAGGAAAATAGGCCAACCAAAACGGTTGCCTTACAACATATATATATATAAACATTTGAACAGTTACAATCCTTACAACCCCGCCACAACAAAGCATGCACTTAAGATTTTTACAACAACTATGACGGGACAGGGCCCCGCCATACCCCTGAATGTACAAGAACTTACAGACTTAGGGTAACATACCAAAGATAAGTCTCCGAAGGAACGGAGCTTTCCAAGACGCTGAAAGGTGATCCTAAAATGGATCGACAATGATGTACTTCTACCGCATGATGAACGCACCCTCAAGGAGGTCGATAACAGTACCAAGTATGTGAAATCAGAATATCAGAAATGAAATCATAATAGTCTATATAAAGCAGGAGACATGTATGATAACCAACTACAGTACACACATATAATTATGAGTCTCACGCCCGCAACATCAATAATTCCCGTGGAATACCTTCCTCACTGCCGGCAGTCTATGATATGTTAACACCAAGAAGTACACCTGAACACCAAGTCCTACCTGATGCCAAAGCCGTACTAACAATCCAAAATGGAAGCATACCTGCGCTTACGATCATGTCAAGATGTCCAAAAGGAAACAACAAGACAACAATCGAAATGGAAGCATACCCGCGCGCCACGATCGCGGTCAAGATGTCCAAAAGGAAACAATAAGACAAAGAATCCAAAGTGGAAACAATAGACGAATCCAAAATGGAAACATACCTGCGCTACGATCGTGTCAAGATGTCCAAAAAGGAACAACCAGACAAAGAATCAAAATGGAAGATACCCGCTGCGCCACGATCGTGTCAAGATGTCCAAAGCGATTAGCAAAAATAACACTATCAAGAGGCGTGCACTGGGATTTCTCCACACGCAAGACGCCCCAATAAGTTCTCAACAAGTCAGCCGACCCTCCATCGAGAGACGCGGTTGTATAGAAACACAATTCTTGCACAACAAAGGCTATCACAACAAGCATAGGCAAGTTTCACAACAACAAGCATAGACAAGTTTCACAATAAGCATAGGCAAGTTATACATAACTCAAGGTACTTTCATTTTATGTCAAAGTCCGGGTTTTAACCCTAAAGTACTACGTACGTTAAATTCCTTTTTAAAGAGATCCCTTCCTTTTATAAAAGTCACCCGATACCCGTAGTATAAAAATAGAGTGACTTACATCTTCTAAGTAAAGCAAAACAACTTCCATACTTTCCTTTTTAAAACCAAATCAAGGCAATACCATGCCTTCTTTTTGAACCAAAACACTTCTCTTTTTAAAGTCAAGTTACCACATTAAAACCAATGATAAAACACTTTTTCATAAAGTCGTTATAACTCACTTCCCATAAAGCTGTTATAACACTTTATGTTTTAAACCAATTTAAGACAAAACAACGCCTTTCTTTTCCCTAAAGTTCCAGTTTGCCTAATTTCAGTTACTCAAGTCTCTTTTTAGAAAAGTTTCATAGTTCAATGTCTTAATCTCTTTTAAAACAATTGGGTAACATAGGCCATATGTGTGAGCAGTTTATTCTTGTTTATAACCATTTATTAAAGCAGCCATGATCTAGAAAATGTAATATCATTTTGTCTCATCTTAGCTTCTATGCAGATGGAGGTTTCTACTGGTTTTAATAATACTTCATTATTCATTACATTTTCCCTTTATTAACGCTGCAGTGGTTTGTCGATACTCATTCTGATTTCCGAAATCAGTAAAACGTTATTCTTTTTAAAAATCAAGTACTCATTACTCACGAATGATGCTTCACACAAAATTCATATTAATTCAATTAAGTTAAGTCTCTTATCTTTTAAGATCAAGTCTCTTAACTTCTAAAATCAGTAAACCATTCTTTTTATCTCTCTTAAGACGTTATACCTAACTCCCCATAAAGCTAGTATAACTCTTATGTTTTCAAACCAAGTACTCTTCTTTCAAAAAGGTTTATTAGTTCTTTTGAAATACTTCAAGATTCTTATTATTCAGGCTTAAGTCAAAAGACATTGCCGTACAATTACGTTTCATAGCACACGACGCTTCATCGTATATTTTATTCAGCTTAAGTCAAAAGACATTGCCGTACAATTACGTTTCATAGCACACGACGTCTACCGTACTATATATGTATATTTTATTCAGGCTTAAGTCAAAAGACATTGCCGTACAATTACGTTCTGCTAGCACACGTACGTCTACCGTACTATATATGTATATTTTATTCAGGCTTAAGTCAAAAGACATTGCCGTACAATTACGTTCTGTTAGCACACGTACGTCTAAAGTACTATATATGTATATTTTATTCAGGCTTAAGTCAAAAGACATTGTCGCATAATTACGTTTCATAGCACACGACGCTCACCGTACTATATATATATTCTTGTAAAATATCATGCTCAAGAGTATATGAAGAATCACATACCTCGCGACGATTATCGACTATAAGCAAAACGCTCCACGGCTATAACCCGGCTAGCCTTGTCCACCTTCCAAGTAGTTCATGCTACTCGCAGAACATTAAACCAATAAGGTTATCAGTCTACTGTAAATACAGTCCTAAGTAAGTACAGTTTAAACTTCTATCTTAATATTCTTCTGATGCGATTTGATTCAAGTCTATTCGTAATATCCTTCTATTACAGTTCAATTCTCTTCTATGAATCTTAAATTCATTTCTATACTACTACAGTATGTAATTTCCAATTACAATAGAAGGACAATAGTAATTACCTTGATGAGCCCAAAATTATCCGAGTTTAAAGTCGCTCCTGAGCAACGCTTATCTCCTACTCCGAGTGCTCCAACCCGCTCCAAACAACCCTTAGAAGTTCTAACCAACTTCTACTCAAATACTTCAACTATCAATGAAGATTTCCTTAGGGTTTCGTTTAGTGGTTAAAGGAAGTATAATAGTATTTTCCGGGCTCTACGTATAGAGGTAACTTTGGAAAGTACTATAAGGTATATGGGCTAGAGTATTTGGGCATTATAACAATACTAGGAGAGTATTTCTATACCACAAAGGGGGGTAGTATTTCGACTAGCACAACTCGGCTCGGGGGCGGGGGTTCGGCCGAGGGCCTCCAAGAGGGGGAGGGGTGTTTCGGCTAGGCTACCAGAAAGGGGAGGGTGGCGGACGAGAGCACAAGAGGGAGAGGGAGGGTTTTTGCCTTAGAAGTTTTCAAGTGAGGATGAAGAAAGTCTTAAACTTAGAGGGGTATTTATAGGTCAAGCAATGGCCAACCAATGGCCAAGATCAAGCCAAGTGCCATGCAAGTGTAGGGTCAAGATTTGGCCATGTGAACCTTATCCATCTACCACACCAACTTGCACAAAATATCCTACCAACTACACCCCACCCTTTCGTCCATTACGCTTCAAAACGTGCCCATTAGAGGTGACAAGTGTCGCCTCTCGTTGGTCCAAAATGTTTCGTCTCTCGGAAAATCCGCAAAAATATAAATGACATAGCGAATTTTCCTTCGCAGTTTAGTAAAACGTTTCATTTAAAAAAACGATTCTTTTAAGACTTGTGCCCAAATTTCAAACTTGCCAAATCTTTAAGGCTCAAATTTTATACGCACGCCTCACGCACATACTCCGAAATACGGGTATAACATTCTCCCTTAGAAACATTCGTCCGAATGTTCCTTCTCAAGACGGACAAAGATGAAGTTCTTCTTAACAAGTTGCCAACGCCACATCCGCCACGAAATAACACACGCTCTTCTTCTTCCTTACTCGTCGTGCCTCCTCGAACACTTGAACTCTTCTAGTATACGCATCACTCTTGATCATCGCGGTTCCCAAAACTTTGAGTCACCACCTCCAAACTTGGTCATCTTACTAGCCTCGATCTCCTTAAGGCCATTCCCGCCTTCACGAACCGATTATGGTCGAACGCGTCCACGAACTCATACGATGGTCATCTAAACTTGGGCCTAACACCTCGTGACCCTACCACTGGCGGACCACCCAGTGACCCAACCCCAAAGCCGCGGGTTGGCTCCGCAACATGGCCCCAACCCGACCCACTTAACGCATCAAGCTCTTGTTTCCGATCCTAACAATCTTACCTCTACAGTCGTGAAAGCTACCACTTCCATTTCACACTACCTGTGTTTCTAAATCACATTTTAGCACAAAGCTATCCGAACATAACACTAAACACATCATCAACATCAATACATACAAGTCTCTGTAGGTTAAGGATATACTGAAAATAAAGTTCAGGACCGCTAAAATCGGAACTTCCACCGCGACCTCTACCGTGGGCTCCGCGGTGTATGAACATCTGCCTAGTTGTGGAAGGTGAAGAACCCGCAATCGATCTCGTAGTCAGTGCTATCTACCAAGCTACCTCGGCCTGACAGTTTCTCCCAAAATGGCCTGCTGCCGCATGTAAAACAAACTCCCAGACTAGCACGACACTCCCACCGTGGAGTCTACCAAAGTCACAACGAGGTAGGGTGGCTTCACCGCTAACACCCCGCTTCTCCCGAAAATCTGAACCTCGAGCCCGACCGCTCTCGAATACTGATGCTCAAGATTGTGGAGGACCACTCAGATCGGGCGAGGCGCATAACTAGTCTGGCCGAGGCGGTCCACCTCGAAAGTCACCAGCGACCTCGCTGCTCGCCCTCTTCGCGACCTTCGTCATTCCGTCGATTTCTCCGCCTCACCTCCAAGTGCATAAGCTCGCATGCGGGCAATGTCCATGCCGGTGAAGAGCTACACCAACAACTCTCTTCTAGGTAATCATCGAGCCTCAGAACATACCGTGCACTCGATCCTCCATACTAGCTACTAATGCGGGACGCATCGCCAATGAGTCGAACTCACATTGTACTCCCAACCGCACGCCTGCTCGCCGCAACACCAAAAATCTGCTTACCGAGCCCTCCTCATCGCGAGGCAAGAAATGTACAAGAAATGCCTCGAGAACTCGCCCCAAGCGGGAAGTGCATTCTCTCCCGACAGCTCCCACGAATCAAACTACTGATCAGCGGTATCACGCACCGATGCGAACCTAGGACCACCGACTCGATCTCCGATGCCTTGATCACTCTGCGATCCGTCAGAATTGCGGATGAACTCCTCGCGGATCATCCTCCCGCCTCGAACCATAAAACTCGCGGTTACATCTCAGAAAATCCCGCAGCCTCCAACTATCTTATCTTGGGTGAACCACTGGTGCTATCGAACCGCCGGCCCACTTATCTCAAGTCCGCCACAACTCGACCATTAATCGGGCCTACTCCTTGTAACCCATCTCTTCGCTCCGCATCGCGGATCGAGGCTCGTGTATTGTGGTCTCAGAGAGATCGCCGCTTCTACTCGCAGCCTCTCGCCGCCGCTTGCTCTTCGCCCGGTTGCCTTGCGCGCGAGGCATAATCGTAAAACGGCACGCCGAGGGTCCAACTTATAACACGCCTCTAAGGCATGATCTCGGAATGAGAAGAAGGAAACCAACCTAAATGTCATATAGCCTCACGATTATAGATGTGGTGCACAACACATCGATAATCAAGACTCTACTAGACACGGTCGTAGACATTTTCCGAGGACTAATCGCTCGATACCACTTTTGTCACGACCGAACCGGGCGTGGATCGTGCCTTACCCCGGGCACCCTAGTGATACAACATCAGAGAAAACCAGCGGAAATAAAAACTTAAACATGAAAATAGACATGGATCAAGATGAAGGAAAATAGGCCAACCAAAGCGGTTGCTTTACAACATATATATATATATAAACATTTGAACAGCGATAATCCTTACAACCACGCCCACAACAAGCATGCACCTCTAAGATTTTTACAACAACTATGACGACAGTGGCCCCGCCATACCCGAATGTACAAGAACTTACAGACTTAGGTAACATACCAAAGATAAGTCTCGAAGGAACGGAGCTTCCAAGACGTGAAAGGTGATCCTAAAATGGATCGACGGTAGATGTACTTACCGCGGCATGAACGCAGCCCAAGGAGGTCGATAACAGTACCAAGTATGTGAAATCAGAATATCAGTAAATGAAATCATAATAGTCTATATAAAGCAGGAGACATGTATGATAACCAACTACAGTACACACATATAATTATGAGTCTCACGCCCGCAACATCAATCATGCCCGTGGAATACCTTCCTCACTGCCGGCAGTCTATGATATGTTAACACCAAGAAGTACACCTGAACACCAAGTCCTACCTGATGCCAAAGCCGTACTAACAATCCAAAATGGAAGCATACCCGTGCGCTACGCATCATGTCAGTATGTCCAAAAGGAAACAACAAGACAACAATCGAAATGGAAGCATACCCGTGCGCTACGCATCGTGTCAGTATGTCCAAAAGGAAACAATAAGACAGCAATCCAAAATGGAAACAATAGACAGCAATCCAAAATGGAAACATACCCGTGCGCTACGCATCGTGTCAGTATGTCCAAAAAGGAACAACCAGACAGCAATCAAAATGGAAGCATACCCGTGCGCTACGCATCGTGTCAGTATGTCCAAAGCGATTAGCAAAAATAACACTATCAAGAGGAGCGTACCCGTGGAATTTCTCCGTCACTGCCGGCACGTCCCAATAAGTTCTCAACAAGTCAGCCGGCCCTCCATCGAGAGACGCGGTAGTATAGAAACACAATTCTTGCACAACAAAGGCTATCACAACAAGCATAGGCAAGTTTCACAACAACAAGCATAGGCAAGTTTCACAATAAGCATAGGCAAGTTATACATAACTCAAGGTACTTTCATTTTATGTCAAAGTCCGGGTTTTAACCCTAAAGTACTACGTACGTTAAATTCCTTTTTAAAGAGATCCCTTCCTTTTATAAAAGTCACCCGATACCCGTAGTATAAAAATAGAGTGACTTACATCTTCTAAGTAAAGCAAAACAACTTCCATACTTTCCTTTTTAAAACCAAATCAAGGCAATACCATGCCTTCTTTTTGAACCAAAACACTTCTCTTTTTAAAGTCAAGTTACCACATTAAAACCAATGATAAAACACTTTTTCATAAAGTCGTTATAACTCACTTCCCATAAAGCTGTTATAACACTTTATGTTTTAAACCAATTTAAGACAAAACAACGCCTTTCTTTTCCTAAAGTTCGGTTTGCCTAATTTGATTACTCAAGTCTCTTTTTAGAAAAGTTTCATAGTTCAATGTCTTAATCTCTTTTAAAACAATTGGGTAACATAGGCCATATGTGTGAGCAGTTTATTCTTGTTTATAACCATTTATTAAAGCAGCCATGATCTAGAAAATGTAATATCATTTTGTCTCATCTTAGCTTCATGCAGATGGAGGTTTCTACTGGTTTTAATAATACTTCATTATTCATTACATTTTCCTTTATTAACGCGCGGTGGTTTGTCGATACTCATTCTGATTTCCGAAATCAGTAAAACGTTATTCTTTTTAAAAATCAAGTACTCATTACTCACGAATGATGCTTCACACAAAATTCATATTAATTCAATTAAGTTAAGTCTCTTATCTTTTAAGATCAAGTCTCTTAACTTCTAAAATCGATAAACCATTCTTTTTATCTCTCTTAAGGCGTTATACCTAACTCCCGTAAAGCTAGTATAACTCTTATGTTTTCAAACCAAGTACTCTTCTTTCAAAAAGGTTTATTAGTTCTTTTGAAATACTTCAAGATTCTTATTATTCAGGCTTAAGTCAAAAGACATTGTCGTACAATTACGTTCTGTTAGCACACGTACGTCTACCGTACTGTATATTTTATTCAGGCTTAAGTCAAAAGACATTGCCGTACAATTACGTTCTGTTAGCACACGTACGTCTACCGTACTATATATGTATATTTTATTCAGGCTTAAGTCAAAAGACATTGCCGTACAATTACGTTCTGTTAGCACACGTACGTCTACCGTACTATATATGTATATTTTATTCAGGCTTAAGTCAAAAGACATTGCCGTACAATTACGTTCTGTTAGCACACGTACGTCTACCGTACTATATATGTATATTTTATTCAGGCTTAAGTCAAAAGACATTGCCGTACAATTACGTTCTGTTAGCACACGTACGTCTACCGTACTATATATATATTCTTGTAAAATATCATGCTCAAGAGTATATGAAGAATCACATACCTCGCGACGATTATCGACTATAAGCAAAACGCTCCACGGCTATAACCCGGCTAGCCTTGTCCACCTTCCAAGTAGTTCATGCTACTCGCAGAACATTAAACCAATAAGGTTATCAGTCTACTGTAAATACAGTCCTAAGTAAGTACAGTTTAAACTTCTATCTTAATATTCTTCTGATGCGATTTCAGTTCAAGTCTATTCTGTAATATCCTTCTATTACAGTTCAATTCTCTTCTATGAATCTTAAATTCATTTCTATACTACTACAGTATGTAATTTCCAATTACAATAGAAGGACAATAGTAATTACCTTGATGAGCCCAAAATTATCCGAGTTTAAAGTCGCTCCTGAGCAACGCTTATCTCCTACTCCGAGTGCTCCAACCCGCTCCAAACAACCCTTAGAAGTTCTAACCAACTTCTACTCAAATACTTCAACTATCAATGAAGATTTCCTTAGGGTTTCGTTTAGTGGTTAAAGGAAGTATAATAGTATTTTCCGGGCTCTACGTATAGAGGTAACTTTGGAAAGTACTATAAGGTATATGGGCTAGAGTATTTGGGCATTATAACAATACTAGGAGAGTATTTCTATACCACAAAGGGGGGTAGTATTTCGACTAGCACAACTAGGCTAGGGGGAGGGGGTTCGGCCGAGGGCCTCCAAGAGGGGGAGGGGTGTTTCGGCTAGGCTACCAGAAAGGGGGGAGGGGTGTGGCGGACGAGAGCACAAGAGGGAGAGGGAGGGTTTTTGCCTTAGAAGTTTTCAAGTGAGGATGAAGAAAGTCTTAAACTTAGAGGGGTATTTATAGGTCAAGCAATGGCCAACCAATGGCCAAGATCAAGCCAAGTGCCATGCAAGTGTAGGGTCAAGATTTGGCCATGTGGACCTTATCCATCTACCACACCAACTTGCACAAAATATCCTACCAACTACACCCCACCCTTTCGTCCATTACCGCCCAAAACGTGCCCCAATTAGAGGGTGACAAGTGTCGCCCTCTCGTTGGTCCAAAATGTTTCGTCTCTCGGAAAAATCCGCAAAAAATATAAATGACATAGCCGGAATTTTCCCTTCGCAAGTTTAGTAAAACGTTTCGTCGAAAAACGATTCTTTTCGGCACTTGTGCCCAAATTTCAAACTTGCCAAATCTTTAAGGCTCAAATTTTATACGTACGCCCTCACGTACATACTCTGGAAATACGGGGTATAACATTCTCCCCCCCTTAGAAACATTCGTCCCGAATGTTCCTTCTCAAGACGGACAAAGATGAAGTTCTTCTTAACAAGTTGCCAACGCCACATCTGGCCACGAAATAACACACGTTCTCTTCCTTCCTTACTCGTCGTGCCCTCCTCGAACACTTGAACTCTTCTAGTATACGTACCACTCTTCAGTCATCGCTTCAGTTCCCAAAACTTTGGAGTCACCACCTCCAAACTTGGTCATCTTACTAGCCTCAATCTCCCTTAAGGCCATTCCTCGGCCTTCACGAACCGATTCTGGTCGAACGCATCCACGAACTCATACGATGGTCATCTAAACTTGGGCCTAACACCCTCGTGACCCTACCACCTGGCGGGACCACCCAGAGCTGACCCAACCCCAAAACAGGCCGCGGGTTGGCCCGCAACATGGCCCCAACCCGACCCACTTAACGCATCAAGCTCTTGTTTCCCGATCCGGAACAATCTTACCTCTACAGGTCATGAAAGCTACCACTTCCATTTCACACTACCCAGGTTTCTAAATCACATTTTAGCACAAAGCTATCCGAACATAACACTAAACACATCATCAACATCAATACATACAAGTCTCTAGAGGGTTAAGGATATACCTGAAAATAGGCGGTTCAGAGGACCGCTAAAACTGGGAACTTCCACCGCGACCTCTACCGTGGCCCGCCGGTGTATGAACATCCTGCCTAGTTGTGGAAGGTGAAGAACCCATGGCCCGATCTCGTAGTGCATGCTATCCTACCGATGCTACCCACGGTGGACAGTTTCTCCCAAAATGGCCCTGCTGGCCGCATGTAAAACAAACTCCCGTACTAGCACGACACTCCCCACTGTGGAGTCTACCAAAGCGGTCACAACGAGGTAGGGGTGGCTTCAGCTGGCTAACACCCCTGCTCTCCCGAAAATCTGAACCCTTGGAGCCCTGACCTGCTCCTGAATACTCTGGATGCTCTGAAGATTGTGGAGGACCACTCAGTCGGGCGGAGGCGCATAACTAGTCTCTTCGAGGCGGTCCACCTCGAAAGTCACCAAAGGACCTCTGCATTACGGCCTCTTCTGCTGACCTTGGTCATTCCGTCGATTTCTCCGCTCCTCACCTCCAAGTGCATAAGCCTGCATGCGGGCAATGTCCATGCCCGGCTGAAGAGCTACACCCGAACAACTCTCTTCTAGGTAATCATCGAGCCCTGTAACATACCGGTGCACTCGATCCTCCATACTAGCTACTAATGCGGGGACGTACCGGGCCAATGAGTCGAACTCCACATTGTACTCCCGAACCGTACGCCCGTTCTGCCGCAACACCAAAAATCTGTCGGCCCGAGCCCTCCTCATCTGTGGAGGCAAGAAATGTGCAAGAAATGCCCTTGAGAACTCGTCCCAAGCAGCTGGAAGTGCATTCTCTCCCCGGGACAGCTCCCACGAATCAAACCAGTCGACTGCGGTATCACGCAGCCGATGCGAACCTAGGACCACCGACTCGGTCTCCGATGCCTTGATCACTCTCATGATCCGCTGTAATTGCCGGATGAACTCCTGCGGATCATCCTCCGGCCTCGAACCATAAAACTCTGGCGGGTTACATCTCAGAAAATCCCGCAGCCTCCAACTATCTTATCTTGGGTGAACCACTGGTGCTCGAAGGCTGCTGCGTCGGCTTTATCCTCAAGTCCGCCTGACCACGACCATTAATCGGGCCGCTCGCGTAACCCATCTCTTCGCTCCGGTGCGGGGTGGAGGCTCAGTCTTGTGGTCTCAGAGAGATCGCATTCTACTCGCGACTCCGCCTGTTGCCTTGCCGCCCGGGCGGGTTGCTGCTTGCGGAGGCATAAGCGGTAAAAGCGAAATGCGTCGGAGGGTCCAACTTATAACACAGCTCTAAGGCATGATCTCAGAATGAGAAGAAGGGAAACCAACCCTAAATGTCATATAGCCTCCTGATTATAGATGTGGTGCACAACACATCGATAATCAAGACTCTACTAGACACGGTCTGTAGACACTTTCCGAGGACTAACTGCTCTGATACCACTTTTGTCACGACCCGAACCAGGGCGTGGTCGTGCCTACCGGGCACCCTAGTGATACAACATCAGAGAAAACCAGCGGAAATAAAAACTTAAACATGAAAATAGACATGGATCAAGATGAAGGAAAATAGGCCAACCAAAACGGTTGCCTTACAACATATATATATATAAACATTTGAGCGATAATCCTTACAACCACGCCCGCGCGATTACTCAGACCTAAGATTTTTACAACTATGACGGGACAGGGCCCCGCCATACCCCTGAATGTACAAGAACTTACAGACTTAGGGTAACATACCAAAGATAAGTCTCCGAAGGAACGGAGCTTTCCAAGACGCTGAAAGGTGATCCTAAAAGCGGGGATCGACAGCCGATGTACTTCTACCTGCGGCATGAACGCAGCCCCCCGAAGGAGGTCGATCTGCAGTACCAAGTATGTGAAATCAGTAAATGAAATCATAATAGTCTATATAAAGCGGGAGACATGTATGATAACCAACTACGAGACACGTATATATTTATGGGTCTCACGCCCGCAACATCAATCATTCCCGTGGAATACCTTCGCCAGCGGCGATCATGATATGTTAACACCAAGAAGTACACACGAACACCAACTCCTACCGATGCCAAAGCCGTACTAACAATCCAAAATGGAAGCATACGATGCGCTACGCATCGTGTCAGTATGTCCAAAAGGAAACAACAAGACAACAATCGAAATGGAAGCATACCCGTGCGCTACGCATCGTGTCAGTATGTCCAAAAGGAAACAATAAGACAGCAATCCAAAGTGGAAACAATAGCGACAATCCAAAATGGAAACATACGTGTGCTACGATCGTGTCGATATGTCAAAAGGAACAACCAGGCAATCAAAATGGAAGCATACCCGTGCGCTACGCGTCGTGTCAGTATGTCCAAAGCGATTAGCAAAAATAACACTATCAAGAGGAGCGTGCGTGGGAATTTCTCGTCACTGCAAGACGCGTCCCAATAAGTTCTCAACAAGTCAGCCGGCCCTCCATCGAGAGACGCGGTAGTATAGAAACACAATTCTTGCACAACAAAGGCTATCACAACAAGCATAGGCAAGTTTCACAACAACAAGCATAGGCAAGTTTCACAATAAGCATAGGCAAGTTATACATAACTCAAGGTACTTTCATTTTATGTCAAAGTCCGGGTTTTAACCCTAAAGTACTACGTACGTTAAATTCCTTTTTAAAGAGATCCCTTCCTTTTATAAAAGTCACCCGATACCCGTAGTATAAAAATAGAGTGACTTACATCTTCTAAGTAAAGCAAAACAACTTCCATACTTTCCTTTTTAAAACCAAATCAAGGCAATACCATGCCTTCTTTTTGAACCAAAACACTTCTCTTTTTAAAGTCAAGTTACCACATTAAAACCAATGATAAAACTCTTTTTCATAAAGTCGTTATAACTCACTTCCCATAAAGCTGTTATAACACTTTATGTTTTAAACCAATTTAAGACAAAACAACGCCTTTCTTTTCCCTAAAGTTCCAGTTGCCTAATTTCAGTTACTCAAGTCTCTTTTTAGAAAAGTTTCATAGTTCAATGTCTTAATCTCTTTTAAAATAATTGGGTAACATAGGCCATATGTGTGAGCAGTTTATTCTTGTTTATAACCATTTATTAAGCGCATGATCTAGAAAATGTAATATCATTTTGTCTCATCTTAGCTTCTATGCAGATGGAGGTTTCTACTGGTTTTAATAATACTTCATTATTCATTAGATTTTCCCTTTATTAACGCTGCAGTGGTTTGTCGATACTCATTCTGATTTCCGAAATCAGTAAAACGTTATTCTTTTTAAAAACCAAGTACTCATTACTCACGAATGAGGCTTCACACAAAATTCATATTAATTCAATTAAGTTAAGTCTCTTATCTTTTAAGATCAAGTCTCTTAACTTCTAAAATCAGTAAACCATTCTTTTTATCTCTCTTAAGACGTTATACCTAACTCCCCATAAAGCTAGTATAACTCTTATGTTTTCAAACCAAGTACTCTTCTTTCAAAAAGGTTTATTAGTTCTTTTGAAATACTTCAAGATTCTTATTATTCAGGCTTAAGTCAAAAGACATTGCCGTACAATTACGTTCTGTTAGCACACGTACGTCTACCGTACTGTATATTTTATTCAGGCTTAAGTCAAAAGACATTGCCGTACAATTACGTTCTGTTAGCACACGTACGTCTACCGTACTATATATGTATATTTTATTCAGGCTTAAGTCAAAAGACATTGCCGTACAATTACGTTCTGTTAGCACACGTACGTCTACCGTACTATATATGTATATTTTATTCAGGCTTAAGTCAAAAGACATTGCCGTACAATTACGTTCTGTTAGCACACGTACGTCTACCGTACTATATATGTATATTTTATTCAGGCTTAAGTCAAAAGACATTGCCGTACAATTACGTTCTGTTAGCACACGTACGTCTACCGTACTATATATATATTCTTGTAAAATATCATGCTCAAGAGTATATGAAGAATCACATACCTCGCGACGATTATCGACTATAAGCAAAACGCTCCACGGCTATAACCCGGCTAGCCTTGTCCACCTTCCAAGTAGTTCATGCTACTCGCAGAACATTAAACCAATAAGGTTATCGATCACGTAAATGATCCTAAGTAAATCTGATTTAAACTTCTATCTTAATATTCTTCGATGCGATTTGATTCAAGTCTATTACGTAATATCCTTCTATATTACGTTCAATTCTCTTCTATGAATCTTAAATTCATTTCTATACTACTCTGATGTAATTTCCAATTACAATAGAAGGACAATAGTAATTACCTTGATGAGCCCAAAATTATCCGAGTTTAAAGTCGCTCACGAGCAACGCTTATCTCTACTCAGTGCTCGACCCGCTCCAAACAACCTTAGAAGTTCTAACCAACTTCTACTCAAATACTTCAACTATCAATGAAGATTTCCTTAGGGTTTCGTTTAGTGGTTAAAGGAAGTATAATAATATTTTAAGGCTCTACGTATAGAGGTAACTTTGGAAAGTACTATAAGGTATATGGGCTAGAGTATTTGGGCATTATAACAATACTAGGAGAGTATTTCTATACCACAAAGGGGGGTAGTATTTCGACTAGCACAACTAGGCTAGGGGAGGGGTTCGGCGAGGCCTCCAAGAGGAGGGTGTTTCGGCTGAGCTACCGAGAAAGGGGAGGGTGTGGCGGACGAGAGGGAGAGGGAGGGTTTTTGCCTTAGAAGTTTTCAAGTGAGGATGAAGAAAGTCTTAAACTTAGAGGGGTATTTATAGGTCAAGCAATGGCCAACCAATGGCCAAGATCAAGCCAAGTGCCATGCAAGTGTAGGGTCAAGATTTGGCCATGTGGACCTTATCCATCTACCACACCAACTTGCACAAAATATCCTACCAACTACACCCCACCCTTTCGTCCATTACCGCCCAAAACGTGCCCCAATTAGAGGGTGACAAGTGTCGCCCTCTCGTTGGTCCAAAATGTTTCGTCTCTCGGAAAAATCCGCAAAAATTATAAATGACATAGCCGGAATTTTCCCTTCGCAAGTTTAGTAAAACGTTTCGTCGAAAAACGATTCTTTTCGGCACTTGTGCCCAAATTTCGAACTTGCCAAATCTTTAAGGCTCAAATTTTATACGTACGCCCTCACGTACATACTCTGGAAATACGGGGTATAACATTCTCCCCCCCTTAGAAACATTCGTCCCGAATGTTCCTTCTCAAGACGGACAAAGATGAAGTTCTTCTTAACAAGTTGCCAACGCCACATCTGGCCACGAAATAACACACGTTCTCTTCCTTCCTTACTCGTCGTGCCCTCCTCGAACACTTGAACTCTTCTAGTATACGTACCACTCTTCAGTCATCGCTTCAGTTCCCAAAACTTTGGAGTCACCACCTCCAAACTTGGTCATCTTACTAGCCTCAATCTCCCTTAAGGCCATTCATCGGCCTTCACGAACCGATTGACGGTCGATCCACGAACTCATACGATGGTCATCTAAACTTGGGCCTAACACCCTCGTGACCCTACCACTGCGGGACCACGAGTGACCCAACCCCAAAACAGGCGCGGGTTGGCCCGCAACATGGCTGACCCGACCCACTTAACGTGAAGCTCTTGTTTCCCGATCCGGAACAATCTTACCTCTACAGGTCATGAAAGCTACCACTTCCATTTCACACTACCCAGGTTTCTAAATCACATTTTAGCACAAAGCTATCCGAACATAACACTAAACACATCATCAACATCAATAAATACAAGTCTCTAGAGGTTTAATGATATACGAAAATAGGCGGTTCGGAGGACCGCTAAAATCGGAACTTCCACCGCGACCTCTACCGTGGCCCGGTGTATGAACATCTGCCTAGTTGTGGAAGGTGAAGAACCATGGCCCGATCTCGTAGTCATGCTATCCTACAGTGCTACCCTGGTGACAGGTTTCCCAAAATGGCCTGGCCGCATGTAAAACAAACTCCGTACTAGCACGACACTCCCACGTGGAGTCTACCAGCAGTCCAACGAGGTAGGGGTGGCTTGGCTAACACCCTGCTCTCCGAAAATCTGAACCCTTGAGCCACGACTGCTCCCGAATACTCTGGATGCTCAAGATTGTGGAGGACCACTCTGTCGCGGGGCGCATAACTAGTCTGGCTCTTGAGGCGGTCCGCCTCGAAAGTCACAAAGGACCTGCTGTTTACGCCCTCTTGACCTTGGTCATTCCGTCGATTTCTCCGCTCCTCGCCTCAGTGCGTAAGCTGCATCACGGCAATGTCCATGCGGTGAAGAGCTACACCCGAACCACTCTCTGCTAGGTACTCATCGAGCCCTGTAACATCTCGGTGCACTCGATCCTCCATACTAGCTACTAATGCGGAATCACGCCAATGAGTCGAACTCACATTGTACTCCGAACCGCACGCCTGCTCGCGCAACACCAAAAATCGTGCCCGAGCCTCTCATCTGTGGAGGCAAGAAATGTGCAAGAAATGCCGCGAGAACTTCGTCCCAAGCGGTGGAAGTGCATTCTCTCCCGGACGGCTCCGCGAATCAAACGGCCGATC
This sequence comes from Przewalskia tangutica, assembly GCA_029844215.1. NCBI lineage: Eukaryota > Viridiplantae > Streptophyta > Magnoliopsida > Solanales > Solanaceae > Przewalskia > Przewalskia tangutica. The sequence goes on from CM056719.1 coordinate 134,883,333, forward strand.
GCGGTATCACGCAGCCGATGCGAACCTAGGACCACCGACTTGGTCTCCGATGCCTTGATCACTCTCATGATCCGCTGTAATTGCCGGATGAACTCCTGCGGATCATCCTCCGGCCTCGAACCATAAAACTCTGGCGGGTTACATCTCAGAAAATCCCGCAGCCTCCAACTATCTGATCTTGGGTGAACCACTGGTACTCTCGGGCTGCTGCGTCGGCCTATCGCCAAGTCAGCCTGACCATGGCCGTCGCGGGCCCACTCGCGTAACCCATCTCTTACGCTCCGGTGCGGATGGAGGCTCGTGTATCGTGGTCTCAGAGATCGCCGCGCTCTACTCGCGACTCCTCTGCTTCTTGCCTTCAGGCGGGTTGCCTGCGGAGGCATAATCGTAAAAGCGGCACGTCGGAGGGTCCAACTTATAACACGACTCTAAGGCACGATCTCGAATGAGAAGAAGGAAACCAACCCTAAATGTCTATAGCCTCACGATTATAGATGTGGTGCACAACACATCGATAATCGAACTCTACTAGACACGATGCAGACACTTTCAGAGGATTAAGCGCTCGATACCACTTTTGTCACGACCCGAACCGGGCGTGGATCGTGCCTACCGGGCACCTAGTGATACAACATCGAGAAAACCAGTGAAATAAAAACTTAAACATGAAAATAGACATGGATCAAGATGAAGGAAAATAGGCCAACCAAAACGGTTGCCTTACAACATATATATATAAACATTTGAACAGTTAAAATCCTTACAACCACGCTTCCCATTACTTTCTGGACCTCTAAGATTTTACAACAACTATGGCGGGACAGGCCCGCCATACCACGAATGTACAAGAACACGGACTTAGGGTAACATACCAAAGATAAGTCTCAGAAGGAAGGAGCTTTCGAAGGCGAAAGGTGATCCTAAAGCGGGGATCGACGGCCGATGTACTTACTGCGGCATGAGCGCAACCCCGAAGGAGGTCGATAACAGTACCAAGTATGTGAAGCTGTAAATCGTAAATGAAATCATAATAGTCTATATAAAGCGAGACATGTATGATAACCAACTACGATGCACATATAATTATGGGTCTCACGCGCAACATCAATCATGCGTGGAATACCTTCCTCACTGCCGGCAGTCTATGATATGATAACACCAAGAAGTACACCTGAACACCAAGTCCTACCTGATGCCAAATCCGTACTAACAATCAAAATGGAAGCATACTCGTGCGCTACGCATCGTGTCAGTATGTCCAAAAGGAAACAACAAGACAACAATCGAAATGGAAGCATACCCGTGCGCTACGCATCGTGTCAGTATGTCCAAAAGGAAACAATAAGACAGCAATCCAAAATGGAAACAATAGACAGCAATCCAAAATGGAAACATACCCGTGCGCTACGCATCGTGTCAGTATGTCCAAAAAGGAACAACCGGACAGCAATCAAAATGGAAGCATACGTGCGCTACGATCGTGTCGATGTCCAAAGTGATTAGCAAAAATAACACTATCAAGAGGCGTGCGTGGAATTTCTCGTCGGCTGCAAGACGTCCCAATAAGTTCTCAAGAAGTCAGCCGGCCCTCCATCGAGAGACGCGTTTGTATAGAAACACAATTCTTGCACAACAAAGGCTATCGCGACAAGCGTAGGCAAGTTTCACAACAACAAGCATAAGCAAGTTTCACAATAAGCATAGGCAAGTTATACATAACTCGAGGTACTTTCATTTTATGTCAAAGCCGGGTTTTAACCTAAAGTACTACGTCGTTAAATTCCTTTTAAAGAGATCCTTCCTTTTATAAAAGTCACCGATACAGTAGTATAAAAATAGAGTGACTTACATCTTCTAAGTAAAGCAAAACAACTTCCATACTTTCCTTTTTAAAACCAAATCAAGGCAATACCATGCCTTCTTTTTGAACCAAAATACTTCTCTTTTTAAAGTCAAGTTACAACATTAAAACCAATGATAAAACTCTTTTTCATAAAGTCGTTATAACTCACTTCCATAAATTGTTATAACACTTTATGTTTTAAACCAATTTAAGACAAAACAACGCCTTTCTTTTCCCTAAAGTTCGGTTTGCCTAATTTCAGTTACTCAAGTCTCTTTTTAGAAAAGTTTCATAGTTCAATGTCTTAATCTCTTTTAAAACAATTGGGTAACATAGGCCATATGTGTGAGCAATTTATTCTTGTTTATAACCATTTATTAAAGCAGCCATGATCTAGAAAATGTAATATCATTTTGTCTCATCTTAGCTTCTATGCAGATGGAGGTTTCTACTGGTTTTAATAATACTTCATTATTCATTACATTTTCCCTTTATTAACGCTGCAGTGGTTTGTCGATACTCATTCTGATTTCCGAAATCAGTAAAACGTTATTCCTTTTAAAAACCAAGTACTCATTACTCACGAATGAGGCTTCACACAAAATTTATATTAATTCAATTAAGTTAAGTCTCTTATCTTTTAAGATCAAGTCTCTTAACTTCTAAAATCAGTAAACCATTCTTTTATCTCTCTTAAGACGTTATACTAACTCCCCATAAAGCTAGTATAACTCTTATGTTTTCAAACCAAGTACTCTTCTTTCAAAAGGTTTATTAGTTCTTTTGAAATACTTGAAGATTCTTATTATTAGGGCTTAAGTCAAAAGACATTGCTGTACATTACGTTCATAGCACACGACGTCACTATCTTGTATATTTTATTCGGGCTTAAGTCAAAAGACATTGCCGTACAATTACGTCATAGTACACGCACGTCTGCGTACTATATATGTATATTTTATTGGGCTTAAGTCAAAAGACATTGCCGCACAATTACGTTCTGCTAGCACACGTCGTCTGGTACTATATATGTATATTTTATTGGGCTTAAGTCAAAGACATTGCTAGTACAATTACGTTGTTAGCACATGCGTCTACCGTACTATATATATATTTTATTGGGCTTAAGTCAAAAGACATTGCCGTACAATTCGTTCTGTTAGCACACGACGTCTACCGTACTATATATATATATTCTTGTAAAATATCATGCTCGAGTATATGAAGAATCACATACCTCGCGACGATTATCGACTATAAGCAAAACGCTCCACGCTATAACGGCTAGCCTTGTCCACCTTCCAAGTAGTTCATGCTACTCGCGAACATTAAACCAATAAGGTTATCGATCTGTAAATCTGATCCTAAGTAATCTGATTTAAACTTATCTTAATATTCTTCGATGCGATTTGATTCAAGTCTATTACGTAATATCCTTCATTACGGTTCAATTCTCTTCTATGAATCTTAAATTCATTTCTATACTACTACGATGTAATTTCCAATTACAATAGAAGGACAATAGTAATTACCTTGATGAGCCCAAAATTATCCGAGTTTAAAGTCGCTCCGAGCAACGCTTATCTCTACTCCGAGTGCTCGACCGCTCCAAACAACCTTAGAAGTTCTAACCAACTTCTACTCAAATACTTCAACTATCAATGAAGATTTCCTTAGGGTTTCGTTTAGTGGTTAAAGGAAGTATAATAGTATTTCAGGGCTCTACATTATGAGAGTAACTTTGGAAAGTACTATAAGGTATATGGGCTAGAGTATTTTGGCATTATAACAATACTAGGAGAGTATTTCTATACCACAAAGGGGGGTAGTATTTCGACTAGCACAACTAGGCTAGGGGGAGGGGGTTCGGCCGAGGGCCTCCAAGAGGGGGAGGGGTGTTTCGGCTAGGCTACCAGAAAGGGGGGAGGGGTGTGGCGGACGAGAGCACAAGAGGGAGAGGGAGGGTTTTTGCCTTAGAAGTTTTCAAGTGAGGATGAAGAAAGTCTTCAACTTAGAGGGGTATTTATAGGTCAAGCAATGGCCAACCAATGGCCAAGATCAAGCCAAGTGCCATGCAAGTGTAGGGTCAAGATTTGGCCATGTGGACCTTATCCATCTACCACACCAACTTGCACAAAATATCCTACCCACTACACCCCACCCTTTCGTCCATTACAGCTTCAAGCGTGCTGATTAGAGGGTGACAAGTGTCGCCCTCTCGTTGGTCCAAAATGTTTCGTCTCTCGGAAAAATCCGCAAAAATTATAAATGACATAGCCAGAATTTTCCCTTCGCAGGTTTAGTAAAACGTTTCGTCGAAAAACGATTCTTTTCGGCACTTGTGCCAAAATTTCGAACTTGCCAAATCTTTAAGGCTCAAATTTTATACGTACGCCCTCACGTACATACTCTGGAAATACGGGGTATAACATTCTCCCCCCTTAGAAACATTCGTCCCGAATGTTCCTTCTCAAGACGGACAAAGATGAAGTTCTTCTTAACAAGTTGCCAACGCCACATCTGGCCACGAAATAACACACGTTCTCTTCCTTACCTCGTCGTGCCTCGCCGAACACTTGAACTCTTCTAGTATACGTACCACTCTTGATCGTCGCTTGGTTCCCAAAACTGAGTCACCACCTCCAAACTTGGTCATCTTACTAGCCTCAATCTCCTAAGGCCATTCGCCGGCTTCACGAACCGATTACGGTGAACGCGTCCACGAACTCATCGATGGTCATCTAAACTTGGGCCTAACACCTCGTGACCCTACCACCGGGACCACGAGCTGACCCAACCCCAAAGCAGCCGCGGGTTGGCCCGCAACATGGCCCCAACCGACCCACTTAACGTCAAGCTCTTGTTTCCGATCCGAACAATCTTACCTCTACAGCCGCGAAAGCTACCACTTCCATTTCACACTACCTGGTTTCTAAATCACATTTTAGCACAAAGCTATCGAACATAACACTAAACACATCATCAACATCAATACATACAAGTCTCTGAGGGTTAAGGATATACACGAAAATAGGCGGTTCGGAGGACCGCTTAAAATCGAACTTCCACCGCGACCTCTACCGTGGCCCGCGGTGTATGAATATCTGCCTAGTGTGGAAGGTGAAGAACCATGAATCGATCTCAGAGTGCTATCCTACCAGTCTACCTGGTGACAGTTTCTCCCAAAATGGCCTGTTGTGCCGTGTAAAACAAACTCCGTATTAGCACGACACTCCACGTGGAGTCTACCAGCGATCCACAACGAGGTAGGGGTGGCTTCTGGCTAACACCTGCTCTCCCAAAATCGAACCTTGGAGCCCGACCGCTCGAATACTCTGGATGCTCACGAAGATTGTGGAGGACCACTCTGTATTGGCAGAGGCGCATAACTAGTCTGCTGGCGAGGCGGTCCGCCTCGAAAGTCACCAAAGGACCTGCTGCCGGCCTCTTCGACCTTGGTCCGTCATTTCTCCGCTCCTCACCTCCAGTGCATAAGCCTACATCGGGCAATGTCCATGCGGTGAAGAGCTACACCGAACAACTCTCTTCTAGGTAATCATCGAGCCACCAGAACATACCGTGCACTCGATCCTCCATACTAGCTACTAATGCGGGGACGACGCCAATGAGTCGAACTCCACATTGTACTCGAACCGTGCGCCTGCTTCGCGCAACACCAAAAATCTGTCGGCCCGAGCCCTCTCATCTGCGAGGCAAGAAATGCAAGAAATGCCCGAGAACTCGTCCCAGCGGTAGAAGTGCATTCTCTCCGGGACGGCTCCCACGAATCAAACCCGATCATGCGGTATCACGCGGCCGATGCGAACCTAGGACCACCGACTTGGTCTCCGTGCCTTGATCACTCATGATCCGTCAGTAATTGCTGGATGAACTCTGCGGATCATCCTCCTCGAACCATAAAACTACGGCGGGTTACATCTCGAAAATCCGCGACCTCCAACTATCGATCTTGGGTGAACCATGGTGCTACTGGGCTGCTGCGTCCGGCTATCTCAAGTGCGCCATTAATCGGGCCACTCGTAACTCCATCTCTTCGCTCCGCATTGCGGTGGAGGCTCGTGTCTTGTGGTCTGTAGAGATCGCCGTTGCTACTCGCGGCTCCTCTGCCGCTTTGCCTTCGCCCGGGTTGCCTTGGCGGAGGCATAATCGTAAAAGCAAGTCGTCGGAGGGTCCAACTTATAACACTCTAAGGCACGATCTCGGAATGAGAAGAAGGAAACTAACCTAAATGTCATATAGCCTCACGATTATAGATGTGGTGCACAACACATCGATAATCAAGACTTACTAGACACGGTCAGACACTTTCCGAGGACTAAGCGCCTGATACCACTTTTGTTACGACCGAACGGGCGTGGATCGTGCCTACCCTGGCACCCTAGTGATACAACATCAGAGAAAACCAGCGGAAATAAAAACTTAAACATGAAAATAGACATGGATCAAGATGAAGGAAAATAGGCCAACCAAAACGGTTGCCTTACAACATATATATATAAACATTTGAACAGTTACAATCCTTACAACAATGCCCACAACAGTGCTACAGACCTCTAAGATTTTTACAACAACTATGACGGGACAGGGCCCCGCCATACCCCTGAATGTACAAGAACTTACAGACTTAGGGTAACATACCAAAGATAAGTCTCCGAAGGAACGGAGCTTTCCAAGACGCTGAAAGGTGATCCTAAAAGCGGGGATCGACAGCCGATGTACTTCTACCTGCGGCATGAACGCAACCCCCCGAAGGAGGTCAGTCTGACGATGCAAAGCCAGTATGACTGTATCAGAAATGAAATCATAATAGTCTATATAGCGGGAGATATGTATGATAACCAACTACGACATACATATAATTATGGGTCTCACGCGCGCAACATCAATCATGCCCGTGGAATACCTTCCTCATCCGATCATGATATGATAACACCAAGAAGTACACCTGAACACCAAGTCCTACCTGATGCCAAAGCCGTACTAACAATCCAAAATGGAAGCATACCCGTGCGCTACGCATCGTGTCAGTATGTCCAAAAGGAAACAACAAGACAACAATCGAAATGGAAGCATACCCGTGCGCTACGCATCGTGTCAGTATGTCCAAAAGGAAACAATAAGACAGCAATCCAAAATGGAAACAATAGACAGCAATCCAAAATGGAAACATACCCGTGCGCTACGCATCGTGTCAGTATGTCCAAAAAGGAACAACCAGACAAAGAATCAAAATGGAAGCATACGTGCGCCACGATCGTGTCGGTATGTCAAAGCGATTAGCAAAATAACACTATCAAGAGGAGCGTGCAAGTGGAATTTCTCCGTCACGCGACGCCCCAATAAGTTCTCAACAAGTCATCGACCTCCATCGAGACGCGGTAGTATAGAAACACAATTCTTGCACAACAAAGGCTATCACAACAAGATAGGCAAGTTTCACAACAAGCATAGCAAGTTTCACAATAAGCATAGTGTTATACATAACTCAAGGTACTTTCATTTTATGTCAAAGTCCGGTTTTAACCCTAAAGTACTACGTGACGTTAAATTCCTTTTAAAGAGATCCTTCCTTTTATAAAAGTCACCGATACCGTAGTATAAAAATAGAGTGACTTACATCTTCTAAGTAAAGCAAAACAACTTCCATACTTTCCTTTTAAAACCAAATCATAATCATCACGACGACCGGGACGCGATCGTGCCCTACACAGGCACTTACAGTAAACATCGAGAAAATTAGGGAACATACATGAAACTTATTAATAAAACATCGGAAGTAAAACAACAGGTTAGCCGATAGGGCTACCTTCCTGAACATATATATAAATACAACCGAAGTAGTTGCCTCCTTTCTTTTACAAACTGACCCACAAAATGTGAATACAGACCTCTAGGAATAACAACTGAACAACTGTGGCGGGACAAGGCCCCGCCGTACCCCTGAATATACATAGCCACGACAACTCCGGAACATTGGAGCCATCTCAAAATGCTGAACCAGGATCCTAAGCTCGCGGATCCATAATCGTAATACCTAAACTGCGGACATTTAACGCAGCCGAAGAAGTCGCATAACAGTACGAATATGGAGCAGAAATAACGTCTGATGCAGATCATAACTGTACAAAAGAATGACAAGGACAAGTATAAAAATACATACCAGATCCTGCCGTGTCATTACCACTTATGAACTTAATCGTACATTAATCATTCTTTTCCTTCTTTCAATAGGAATTAACATCATATTCTTACATACATACTTAAGAATTCAATCAAGTTTTTCCACATAACTTACATCAATATCTTTTTCCATTCCATTAAGAGTTATAGTCATATCTTACGTACTTACTTAGGAGAAGTCATTAAGTTCATTTCTATTTAACTTACTTATCTTTCATAACATAGTCCGGCCCACTACGGAGGGACACATATACTACCCGGCCCAAACTGGGACGCGATCAAGTCACACCAATATCAAAGCATGCCCGTGGAATCACCCATCACCGCCGGCTAAAAGTGTAAACATAACCATGGGTCTCACGCCCATAATATCAATCAAACAGGTGGTATAACGTGCGGGGCTTGCCCTCATTTATACTCTTACGGAGAAGGTGGTAGCAGGGGTATAACGTCTTGGGGCTTGCCTCATTTATACTCTTACCGGAGAAGGTGGTATAACGTCTTGGGGCTTGCCTCATTTATACTCTTACCCTATCTCCATCTCGTCGTCACAATAACACATAAAGTGGGTGGTGCAGTCTTGGGGATTTACCCCTCACTTATACTCTTACCCTGGAGAAGGTGGTATAACGTCTTGGGGCTTGCCCCTCATTTATACTCTTACCCTATCTCGACCGGCCATCATACATAACATAAGCCCTACCGGCTTATCATACATAACATAAGTAAGTTAAGAAATCCCCTAACTTCTTATTAGCTTGTTCATACACACTCTCATTTTTGTTTACTTAAGGCACTAACATGTCATTATAAAATCCGGGAATTTAACCCAACGTACTACGTGCCTCTACTCCTTTAAAATGATTCTCTTTCAAATAAAACTTCCAAGATACTAATAACCGTAGTATCAAGTCATATCTACTTTTCACGACAAGTCACAATACTTTTTAGAAATACATTTATAGGCTTCTAAATCTAGTGACTTCTTTCTTTGAAACCTAAAGCAATTGGTACCTTTAAAACAATTTGCCCATCTTTATTTCAAATCATTTCTTTGCTTACTTTCTTGAAAACCATTCTTTTAAATCTTCCATAAAGTTGTTATAACCAACTTCCCATAAAGCCGTTATAACTCTTTATTTCTTAGACAAATACATTCATTTGATAACCAAGAAACTTATACTTTCAATTCAAATCGCATAGCTTTCAAAATACTTCAAGTCTCTTAACTTTTAGAACACAAGTTTCTTAACCTTTTAACACTTTGAGGTCCATAGTCTTAAAACTTCATACGTAAATCCTTATAACTTAAGTAACATATACTTGTGCGGTGTGAATAAGTTATACTTATTTATAACTATCTTAATCAAGTAGCCATGATCTAGAAAATGTAATACAATTTTGTCTTATTTTAGCTTCATGCAGATGGAGAATTCTACTTGTTTTAACATAATTAATGTCATTACATTTTCCTTTATTAACGTGCAATGGCTTGTTCGATACTTATTCTCATTTGTCAGTAAATTAGCCAAGTCAACTTGGCTCCAAATACCCTAACGACTCTTACCAACATCCCCCATAAGACTTGGTAAGAACTTAGGATAACTTAGACATAACCTTTACGTAGAGTAAATCAACATACATACCTCTTAACTTCTAAGAGTAGAAGGAATCATGAAATAGTACTACACGTATATTCCATACATAGAATCATGTCAAAAGAAGGAAGAGGTTCACATACCTCGTGACGATTGTCGACAAGTAGCAAGATGCTCCAAAGTACTTCAACCTCGAGCTATCACAATCTTCCAAAGGATACGCTATACTTAGTTCTTCAACCTATCATGGTCACAATACGTCCATTAACCTCTTACTTCAAACGTAGAATATTCTAAGTGCTAAGTCGCCAAATTCTATGGAAAATCTGACAAAGACCTCCTTTGTTTCTACTCACTTTGCCACCTTTTTCAAGGTCGATTACAATAACCAAACAGCCCCAATTGGCTCACAATTAAGTAGAAGATAGTCCAATACAAATGACTAACTAAACAGCCCCAATTGGCTCACAATTAAATAGAAGATAGTCCAATACAAATGACTAACCAACTACTACAAACTACAAGTCCAAAATCGGCCACCTTGAGTTCAACCAAACTAATTCTTATCCAATTTCCATTTCAATCCAAATTGGTAGCATAATAAGATATCAAGTCGCATTTGGTTATTACTACCATAAGCTTCAAGTCAATAACATGCGACGATTCTAATAACGATCAAATTGTAATCCAACTTAACACGGCCTACATTTCATTTGAATTTCAAAGACTACAATCGATCTATAATCCTTATAAACTTCAACATATACTTCATGCTAGCAACAAGTAAAGCTAACAACAAAATAAAAGATTTTGTAATACTTTCAAAGAACAAGATTATACCTCAACGCTTTTTAATCCAATCTTCAAAACCGAAGTTGCTCTTTAGCAACCTAGAGCCTCTTTAAGACACCTCAATCCGCTTGTTGGGACCCTTAGAACAATACCAACAATTATCCTTCAAACTCCAAGTAAAACCTAGAAAGACCCTTTAGGTTTTTGTTTGCGACTAACCCATGACAATCTTTTCCAAGATTTTTCTATTGAGAAATGCTTACACTACCCTCAAGAACCTAGGTTTAAAGTGTGGAATCAAATGGACAAGAAACGAAATTTTTTCTTTCTTCTTGTTGCTAAAGCGAGAGCACCTATGTGATGTTCTTCCAATTTTGTAATTTGGCTTAGTATGGAACTTGTCATACTACTACTAGTATTAAATAGGGACATGGAAGGTCAAGATACAAACAAATGGGTGGTGTGGATGAAGTCTTAATAAAAACCAAGACTAATGGACCCTTGACTTAGTCAAAATTCTCATACTAACAAGTTGCAAGACTTTGTCATCCCACCAAAGGTCAAATGACCCTTTAGTCCATGGCATTTCGTCCAAGCTCACTATAAGGGGTGACACGTGTCGCCTCCCATTCGCCACAATAATACATTTTTCCGACAATTTCATAATTCCGCTAAATTTTACAAGTCTCAAATCTTGACACTTTAGAGTTCTTACGTATGTTCTTAAAACATGTCTCAGAATACTGGGTGTAACATTCTTCCCCCTAAGAAACATTCGTCCCTAATGTTCTTTCTGAGTCAATCTTTAGAATTTGCGACATAGTTTCCTTTCACAACCCCGTCATACCAACAATGCCACACATGGCCCTAATACCTTGTACACGCATACTCGTCCATCTTAAGCCCAAAAGAGATTATATTTTCATACTTCCAACTCATACTAGCATACATACATAACTTCCATACCGATTCTGGCCTCAAATCTTTAGAGTAACTCTATAAAACAATATAAGGCCATTTCCGGCTTTCATGACCTGGTTCCGGTGGAACGCGTCCCACGAACCCGTAAAATAATTAACTAGACTTGGGCCTAGCGCTCGTGACCCGCCACGTAGCGAACTACTACCAACTGATCCCACTCCATTCCAGGATATGGGAGACCAGAATGTGTCCTCGACCCTACTCGTCGCACTTAACTCTTATCCTCGGTCCGACTTAAAATCTTATTGCCAGAGAAAGCCTTATACATCTAAGGTCTCGGCAGTTATCAATATTCTTAGGCTCGCAATTTCCATGCTCCAAGCCTACCTTACCAATCCCCCAATAACGGATATAAAAACTTCTCATAAAATCATAACCATGTTGTCTCGATCACAACAACCATTACTTACTCTATCTGTGCCTCATCCGTATAATTCTCTTAAGCATACTACGCAGCAATCTATTAACATGACATTCCGTTAGGTTCCTTAATATGGCTTCTGGGGTTCACTACCCTATCGATGACTCATCCTTTCCCAATAATCTCAAAATAAACCACAAGACCTTGGCGAAATTTCATTAACTATTCCATACCTTCCGGTATCTAGTTAGTCTTTACCGATCCTGGTAATCTAAAATCATTCTAGGCAACACGCGTCGACCTTCATACATAACTCCGTATAGATGTATGTCACAATACCAACTATACTATAATCAATACCAACACGGATACGCAATCCACATAGTCATTCTGGTCACCGCTTTCTTTTCGTGGCTGCAATCAACATAACTCGTTAGGGAGACGACCACTAACAACACACTCTATGGCACGATCTCGAGTGAGAAGAATGGAAACCAATCCTAAATGTCCCGCAGCCTCACGATTATAGATGTGGTGCACAACACACCGATAATCAAGACTCTACTAGACACGGTGCGTAGACACTTTCCGAGGACTAATCGCTCGATACCACTTTTGTCACGACCCGACTCGGGACGCGGTCGTGCCCTACACAGGCACCCTTACAGGTAAACATCAGAGAAAATCAGCGGAACATACATGAAACTTATTAATAAAACATCGGAAGTAAAACAACAGGTTAGCCGATAGGGCTACCTTCCTGAACATATATATAAATACAACCGAAGTAGTTGCCTCCTTTCTTTTACAAACTGACCCACAAAATATGAATACAGACCTCTAGGAATAACAACTGAACAACTGTGGCGGGACAAGGCCCGCGTACTTGAATATACATAGCCACGACAACTCCGAACATCGAGCCATCTCAAAATGCTGAACTGGGATCCTAAGCTCGCGGATCCATAATCGTAATACCTAAACTGCGGACATGAACGCAGCCGAAGAAGTCGATAACAAAAATTTAATATGGAATGTAAATAACGTCTGATGCATGGATCATAATCGTACAAAAGAATGACAAGGACAAGTATAAAAATACATACGGATCCTCGTGTCATTACCACTTATGAACTTAATCGTACATTAATCATTCTTTTCCTTCTTTCAATAGAATTAACATCATATTCTTACATACATACTTAAGAATTCAATCCAGATTTTCCACATAACTTACATCAATATCTTTTTCCATTCCATTAAGAGTTATAGTCATATCTTACGTACTTACTTAGGAGAAGTCATTAAGTTCATTTCTATTTAACTTACTTATCTTTCATAACATAGTCCGGCCCACTACGGAGGGACACATATACTACCCGGCCCAAATCGACGCGATCAAGTCACACCAATATCAAAGCATGCGTGGAATCCCCATCACCGGCGACTAAAAGTGTAAAACATAACCATGGGTCTCACGCCCATAATATCAATCAAAACAGGTGGTATAACGTCTGGGGGCTTGCCCCTCATTTATACTCTTACCCTGGAGAAGGTGGTAAAGCAGGGGGTATAACGTCTTGGGGCTTGCCCCTCATTTATACTCTTACCCTGGAGAAGGTGGTATAACGTCTTGGGGCTTGCCCCTCATTTATACTCTTACCCTATCTCGACCGGTCGTCAAATAACACATAAAGCAGGTGGTACAGCGTCTTGGGGATTTACCCCTCACTTATACTCTTACCCTGGAGAAGGTGGTATAACGTCTTGGGGCTTGCCCCTCATTTATACTCTTACCCTATCTCGACCGGCCATCATACATAACATAAGCCCTACCGGCTTATCATACATAACATAAGTAAGTTAAGAAATCCCCTAACTTCTTATTAGCTTGTTCATACACACTCTCATTTTTGTTTACTTAAGGCACTAACATGTCATTATAAAATCCGGGAATTTAACCCAACGTACTACGTGCCTCTACTCCTTTAAAATGATTCTCTTTCAAATAAAACTTCCAAGATACTAATAACCGTAGTATCAAGTCATATCTACTTTTCACGACAAGTCACAATACTTTTTTAGAAATACATTTATAGGCTTCTAAATCTAGTGACTTCTTTCTTTGAAACCTAAAGCAATTGGTACCTTTAAAATAATTTGCCCTTCTTTATTTCAAATCATTTCTTTGCTTACTTTACTGAAGAAAACCATTCTTTTAAATCTTCCATAAAGTTGTTATAACCAACTTCCCATAAAGCCGTTATAACTCTTTATTTCTTAGACAAATACATTCATTTGATAACCAAGAAACTTATACTTTCAATTCAAATCGCATAGCTTTCAAAATACTTCAAGTCTCTTAACTTTTAGGAACACAAGTTTCTTAACCTTTTAACACTTTGAGGTCCATAGTCTTAAAACTTCATACGTAAATCCTTATAACTTAAGTAACATATACTTGTGCGGTGTGAATAAGTTATACTTATTTATAACTATCTTAATCAAGTAGCCATGATCTAGAAAAGTAATACAATTTTGTCTTATCTTAGCTTCATGCAGATGGAGAATTCTACTTGTTTTAACATAATTAATGTCATTACATTTTCCTTTATTAACGCTGCAATGGCTTGTCTGATACTTATTCTCATTTGTGTAAATTAGCCAAGTCAACTGCTCCAAATACCACTAACGACTCTTACCAACATCCCCCATAAGACTTGGTAAGAACTTAGGATAACTTAGACATAACCTTTACGTAGAGTAAATCAACATACATACCTCTTAACTTCTAAGAGTAGAAGGAATCATGAAATAGTACTACACGTATATTCCATACATAGAATCATGTCAAAAGAAGGAAGAGGTTCACATACCTCGCGATGATTGTCGACAAGTAGCAAGATGCTCCAAAGTACTTCAACCTTGAGCTATCACAATCTTCCAAAGAGATACGCTATACTTAGTTCTTCAACCTATCATGGTCACAATCGTCCATTAACCTCTTACTTCAAACGTAGAATATTCTAAGTGCTAAGTCGCCAAATTCTATGGAAAATCGGACAGCACCTCCTTTGTTTCTACTCACTTTGCCACCTTTTCAAGGTCGATTACAATAACCAAACAGCCCCAATTGGCTCACAATTAAGTAGAAGATAGTCCAATACAAATGACTAACTAAACAGCCCCAATTGGCTCACAATTAAATAGAAGATAGTCCAATACAAATGACTAACCAACTACTACAAACTACAAGTCCAAAATCGGCCACCTTGAGTTCAACCAAACTAATTCTTATCCAATTTCCATTTCAATCCAAATTGGTAGCATAATAAGATATCAAGTCGCATTTGGTTATTACTACCATAAGCTTCAAGTCAATAACGCGACGATTCTAACAACGATCAAATTGTAATCCAACTTAACATGGCCTACATTTCATTTCGAATTTCAAAGACTACAATCGATCTATAATCCTTATAAACTTCAACATATACTTCATGCTAGCAACAAGTAAAGCTAACAACAAAATAAATAATTTTGTAATACTTTCAAAGAACAAGATTATACCTCAACGCTTTTTAATCCAATCTTCAAAACCGAAGTTGCTCTTTAGCAACCTAGAGCCTCTTTAAGACACCTCAATCCGCTTGTTGGGACCCTTAGAACAATACCAACAATTATCCTTCAAACTCCAAGTAAAACCTAGAAAGACCCTTTAGGTTTTTGTTTGCGACTAACCCATGAACAATCTTTTTCCAAGATTTTTCTATTGAGAAATGCTTACACTACCCTCAAGAACCTAGGTTTAAAGTGTGGAATCAAATGGACAAGAAACGATTTTTTTTTTCTTTCTTCTTGTTGCTAAAGCCGAGAGCACCTATGTGATGTTCTTCCAATTTTTGTAATTTGGCTAAGTATGGAACTTGTCATACTACTACTAGTATTAAATAGGGACATGGAAGGTAAAGATACAAACAAATGGGTGGTGTGGATGAAGTCTTAATAAAAACCAAGACTAATGGACCCTTGACTTAGTCAAAATTCTCATACTAACAAGTTGCAAGACTTTGTCATCCCACCAAAGGTCAAATGACCCTTTAGTCCATGGCATTTCGTCCAAGCTCACTATAAGGGGGGTGACACGTGTCGCCCTCCCATTCGTCACAATAATACATTTTTCCGACAATTTCATAATTCCGCTAAATTTTACAAGTCTCAAATCTTGACACTTTAGAGTTCTTACGTATGTTCTTAAAACATGTCCTGTAAATACGGGGTGTAACAAATACCATGCCTTCTTTTTGAACCAAAACACTTCTCTTTTTAAAGTCAAGTTACCACATTAAAACCAATGATAAAACTCTTTTTCATAAAGTCGTTATAACTCACTTCCCATAAAGTTGTTATAACACTTTATGTTTTAAACCAATTTAAGACAAAACAACGCCTTTCTTTTCCCTAAAGTTCCAGTTTGCCTAATTTCAGTTACTCAAGTCTCTTTTTAGAAAAGTTTCATAGTTCAATGTCTTAATCTCTTTTAAAACAATTGGGTAACATAGGCCATATGTGTGAGCAATTTATTCTTGTTTATAACCATTTATTAAAGCAGCCATGATCTAGAAAATGTAATATCATTTTGTCTCATCTTAGCTTCTATGCAGATGGAGGTTTCTACTGGTTTTAATAATACTTCATTATTCATTACATTTTCCTTTATTAACGCTGCAGTGGTTTGTCGATACTCATTCTGATTTCCGAAATCAGTAAAACGTTATTCCTTTTAAAACCAAGTACTCATTACTCACGAATGAGGCTTCACACAAAATTCATATTAATTCAATTAAGTTAAGTCTCTTATCTTTTAAGATCATGTCTCTTAACTTCTAAAATCAGTAAACCATTCTTTTTATCTCTCTTAAGACGTTATACCTAACTCCCCATAACGCTAGTAGAACTCTTATGTTTTCAAACCAAGTACTCGTCTTTCAAAAAGGTTTCTTAATTCTTTTGAAATACTTCAAGATTCTTATTAGTCAGGCTTAAGTCAAAAGACATTGTCGACAATTACGTTTCATAGCACACGACGCCTACCGTGATCGTATATTTTATTCAGCTTAAGTCAAAAGACATTGTCGCATAATTACGCTCATAGCACACGACGCCTACCGTACTATATATGTATATTTTATTGTGCTTAAGTCAAAAGACATTGTCGTACAATTACGTTCTGTTAGCACACGTACGTCTACCGTACTATATATGTATATTTTATTCAGGCTTAAGTCAAAAGACATTGCCGTACAATTACGTTCTGTTAGCACACGTACGTCTACCGTACTATATATGTATATTTTATTCAGGCTTAAGTCAAAAGACATTGCCGTACAATTACGTTCTGTTAGCACACGTACGTCTACCGTACTATATATATATTCTTGTAAAATATCATGCTCAAGAGTATATGAAGAATCACATACCTTGCGACGATTATCGACTATAAGCAAAACGCCCACGGCTATAACGGCTAGCCTTGTCCACCTTCCAAGTAGTTCATGCTACTCGAGAACATTCAACCAATAAGGTTATCACCATCAGAAATACAAATTCTAAGTAAAATACTTTAAACTTCTATCTTAATATTCTTCTGATGCGATTTCAGTTCAAGTCTATTCTGTAATATCCTTCTATTACAGTTCAATTCTCTTCTATGAATCTTAAATTCATTTCTATACTACTACAGTATGTAATTTCCAATTACAATAGAAGGACAGTAGTATTTACCTTGATGAGCCCAAAATTATCCGAGTTTAAAGTCGCTCCTGAGCAACGCTTAGCTCCTACTCCGAGTGCTCCAACCCGCTCCAAACAACCCTTAGAAGTTCTAACCAACTTCTACTCAAATACTTCAACTATCAATGAAGATTTCCTTAGGGTTTCGTTTAGTGGTTAAAGGAAGTATAATAGTATTTTCCGGGCTCTACGTATAGAGGTAACTTTGGAAAGTACTATAAGGTATATGGGCTAGAGTATTTGGGCATTATAACAATACTAGGAGAGTATTTCTATACCACAAAGGGGGTAGTATTTCGACTAGCACAACTAGGCTAGGGGAGGGGGTTCGGCCGAGGGCCTCCAAGAGGGGGAGGGGTGTTTCGGCTAGGCTACCAGAAAGGGGGGAGGGGTGTGGCGGACGAGAGCACAAGAGGGAGAGGGAGGGTTTTTGCCTTAGAAGTTTTCAAGTGAGAATGAAGAAAGTCTTCAACTTAGAGGGGTATTTATAGGTCAAGCAATGGCCAACCAATGGCCAAGATCAAGCCAAGTGTCATGCAAGTGTAGGGTCAAGATTTGGCCATGTGGACCTTATCCATCTACCACACCAACTTGCACAAAATATCCTACCAACTACACCCCACCCTTTCGTCCATTACCGCCCAAAACGTGCCCCAATTAGAGGGTGACAAGTGTCGCCCTCTCGTTGGTCCAAAATGTTTCGTCTCTCGGAAAAATCCGCAAAAATTATAAATGACATAGCCGGAATTTTCCCTTCGCAAGTTTAGTAAAACGTTTCGTCGAAAAACGATTCTTTTCGGCACTTGTGCCCAAATTTCGAACTTGCCAAATCTTTAAGGCTCAAATTTTATACGTACGCCCTCACATACATACTTTGGAAATACGGGGTATAACACCTTCACTTCCCCAAAGCTCCCCGCAAAGGCCGCAACATACCAGCTCACACCAAAATGTCACCCGCCCGGTCAATTTGCAAACCGACCTCCAAAATGATCTGTTTACTACATACACATCTCGACCTCCACCTACTTATATTTCCCCACTCAGTCCAAATTGCCAAGCCAACCAATACGAGCAAACGACACGCATCACTAGTCCTAACAAATAATATGAGGCATTAGCACATCCGACCGAAAGCCAACCATTTATTATGCATGCATCCTCTCAAGAGACAGATCAATACAAGGAAGTGGAGCGACAGACTCGAGCTAGAGCTGATGAAAATGTGGCAAAATAAATCTGTAGCTTGAAAGAGGCATTCAAAAGCATTCAGATGAACAAAGGGGAGGAAGGTTTAGAATATGAAAACGTATGTATGCACCCCGACGTTGAATTACCTGTGGGGTACAAGGTGTCCAAATTTGACATGTTCGATGGAAAGGGGAATCCTCGAGCTCATCTAAGGTCATATTGCGATAAATTGATTGGAGTTGAGAAAAATCAAGCAATCATCATGAAACTATTCATCAGGAGTCTAACCGGCGAGGCGCTGGACTGGTACACATGCCAAGACCCTCGAAAATGGGACGGTTGGAATGCCATGGCACAAGATTTCATGGATAGATTCAGATTCAACACTGACACTGTCCCGGATAGATTTTATCTTATGAAACTTGAAAAGAAATACACAGAAACTTTCACGGAATACGCCCTGAGGTGGTGGTCAGAAGCAGCAAAGGTCCAACCTCTAATGACAGAGAGAGAAATGACCACCTTGTTCGTGCAGTCGTTAAAAGACGCGACGTATTATGAAAGGTTGATCAGTGTAATTGGGCGAAGTTTTGCAGAAGTCGTAAGAATGGGCGACTTCGTGGAAGAAGGCATTAAGACAGGCAGGATTACAAACTTGACAACCCTACAAGCAAATAGCAGAGCAATGCAGTCAGATTCCATAGGAGGTACCTCACAGAGGAGAGATCGTAACCTCTCACATGGTCATTCAGAACATAGGCGTAACAACTTCCAGTGTATCAAAACTCACCACCTTCTTACTATAACCAAAATACTCAAAATCCACAGTCGTATTATCAGCACTGCGCTACCCCATATCCTGTTTACCATACCCAACCAGCATATCCAAAATACTCACCACAATCACGAACCCGTACACCAAACGAACCCAAACCTCGTATAGATGCTGAGAGAAAACCAACCAAAACCTATACACATTTAGCCGAACCCATAGCCAGGTGTATGAAAAGCTGAAAGCCGCAGGAATACTCCAACCAATTCCCAGAAATACCCCCAGACCTACTTCCCGAGGGCACGATAAAACCAAACATTGCGCATACCACTCCGGTGCCGAGGGACACGACATCGAAAATTGTTATACACTCAAGGACAGAATAGAGGAGTTAATCAAAGAGGGAGTCATTCAGCTTAAAGATGCTCCTCTCAATGCAAACAATAACCTTCTTCCCGATTATGAAGATGCCCATGTGAACATGATAGCTAAAAATGAAGAAAACAGTCTGGAAGGGACTATTACGCCAGCCCAAAAAGGGAAGAAAGTTGAATCATCGACCAACCGCCAGAGAAAAGGAGGTGCTTCTTGCCGGAGATTGTTTAACCATTGAATAAGTCATTCGTCTAGTTGTGTGCTGCAAGGGATGATCCTGCTGAAGACTCAGCCATTGAAGACAAAGAGCAAGAAGAAGTGGACTCGTGTCTCTGCCTTGGTCCTCCGAGTCCTAAATAGTTAAGTTTAATATTCTGCCCTTTATCTGTAATAAAATGGAACTACGTTTGACCTGATTCCCTTGTCGGATACGTAGGCGGCCATACCGGCTTCGGTCCTACCTTTAGAAATTTTACCCAATTTCGCTTGTAATGAACTACGTCATGACCTGATTCCCTCATGGGGATACGTAGGCGGCCTAAATCGGCTTCGGTCACACCATTAGGAAACCTTCCCTTATTTTGAAAATAACGAAAATACACATAATATACAACCAACCCCATTGAGACCCACTTTAGGCCAAACGCCGCTGCGTATTGAATCCGGGACAAGGTAGGAAACCAGGAAGGGGTTATGAGTCCAAACAAGGCAGACGTCCGAGCATCAAGAGTCAAAGCGAATCAACCCCCCCCCCCCCCCCTCAAACTCACAATTTTCATTGAGCGCAGGTTCTTCATATTAGCAGAAGCGGAAAATACAACAAAAGTTCTTCATATTAGCAGAAGCAGAAAGAAGCAGCAGAAGCAGACATACATCAACAATCAAAGTTCAAATCCCGCAACAAAGTCTAGCACATCAGCTCGGGCATAGAGTCAAATTGCAATCCATGCAGTGCACAAACGCACAACAAATATATCATGACAATCCATACGGTTCACAAAGGCATTACAACAACATCTCAGCAGTTGCAACATTTAGCATGTCCGCCCAAGGACAACATCTCGGTATTCACAACACCCCATATATCAGAGACGACTTCTCTACCCACAGAATTGCATTTCTCATATATTTATCATTATGTTTTAACAGTTATACACTAATGTTTTCTCAAGCTTAGCTTGCAGGAGCATTTAATCTACAGGAGCAGCACAACATGTCCAGGCAATGACGTCCAAACAACGACGTTATCAGCATAACGCGTCCAGATAACGACACCATCAATCACATCTTCATCACATTACACAAAATCACATTCAAGCTCTACCATTTTTTGTCTTAAAATTTACGCACTAATTTTTCTTAAGCTTTAGCCTACAGGGTCCTTAATTTACGAGCGGTTTGGCGTACGAGCATGGATGACATCAAGAATCACAAAGATTCAAGAAATATTCGCGAGAATCCGGCAGTCCGTCAGAGACTACATCGTGATTCGCGGCGTAGCATTTGCGCGTCCGGTAAGTCTACGCAATGACTACATCAGCATTCGTAGCATCCAACAAGTCTGAAAACGACGCCCAAGTCCGAAAACGACGCCACGTCACGAAAGCGAAGTCAGAAAGCGACGTCGAGTCACGAAAGCGGCCCAAGTCGAAACGACGTCGAGTCCGAAAACGACGTCGAGTCCGAAAATGACGCCGAGTCCGAAAATGACGCCGAGTCCGAAAACGACGCCGAGTCCGAAAACCACGCCGAGTCCGAAAACCACGTCGAGTCCGAAAACGACGCCAAATCCGAAAACAACGCCCAGTCCGAATGCGACACCGAGTCCGAAAATGACACCGAGTCCGAAAATGACGTCATGTCCGAAAACGATGCCAAGTCCGAAAATGACGTCAAGCCCGAAAATGACACCGAGTCCGAAAACGACTCCGGGTCCAAAAACGACGTCAACGACGCCAATTCCGAAATGACTCCAAGTCCTAAAATGATGCTGAGTCCAAATGACGCCCGGTCTGAAACGACGCCCGTACGAAAACGACGCCACGTCCAAAGGCGACGACATCAGCATATCACATCTACGCAAGGATAATTTCTTTCTCTAATCTCAAAATTGCATTTCTTATATATTCGTGTCTTTTTATTTTGTCTTAGCAGTTACGCACTAACTTTGTCTTGAGCTTTAGTCTACAGAACTTTAATCTAAAGAGGCAGTTGCAGCAAGGACAACATATTCGCATTCACAATCTCAACGCATCCGTGCAAGGACGAAAGTCACATCAGTTGCAGCATCACATCAACACAACCGGCATCACATTTTACAAGATAACATTTCTACTCACACAGTTAGATTTCCTATAAATTCATGCGTTATCATTTTGCCGCAACAGTCATGCACTAACCGTTTGCTTAAGTCTTAGCATGCAGGAGCAGGAGCACACCGTAGATTTTTTCTTACAGCGAACCGGGGCAATTTGTTGGGGGGCCAACCTTCCCAGCAAATGGCAGAAGCGGCCTCGAGCGTCGGTCCACTCATTCCACATCATCAATAAGCCCAGCATTTTCATAAGTCAATACCGGTACACCCCTAAGTTCAAGCCAGTTTATTTTTATTTTAACATCACATCAACCCAGTGTCGTCATAACTCGACACTGGGACAAATTTTGAATCCGCGTTAGCCCGCCTTGGTGTTTGACCATGGTAGCCCAGTGTC
The DNA here is from genome assembly GCA_029844215.1 of Przewalskia tangutica. NCBI lineage: Eukaryota > Viridiplantae > Streptophyta > Magnoliopsida > Solanales > Solanaceae > Przewalskia > Przewalskia tangutica. Next base: position 134,905,951 of record CM056719.1, read on the forward strand.
GTCATAACTCGACACTGGGACAAAATTCTGAATTTGCGTCAGCCTTGTCTTAATTGCCCAGCATTTTCAATTCTGAGGATCGAGACAAAATTGACCATAAATCAACGTCTTTGTCTGAAGACTCTTCCATCATCTCCATACAAAGAGGGACAAGTTGTTGACACCCAATTTTGACCCTCTCGTCCAATCATTAACTATAAAATCACACTAATTTCCAAAAATAATTTTAACAATTTTATAATAATAAAATGCAATAATAAAACATTAATACATGCGTGAATAATCGATTTAATAATGACACCGCATTTTACGTAGAGTTAAGTATTTCTTGAGCCTCACGTCCGCATTCGTCATTTTAATAACAAACAACTTCATGAATATTATTCATAATTTAAGCCCTATTTCCCAGTAATTAAAACTCGAACAATTCTTAATAATAAATAAATAAATACATAAAATAAATAATTTAACAATAGCGTCGCATCAAGCATTCCTTAAAATTATAACTACATTTATTAATACCCAAAGTAATTTCATAAACAATTCAAACCTCATTTAGTTTTAATTTAACATTACAAAATACGCATAATAAATAAGATTTCGATAACGGCTTCGCATTATAAATGCATTAAGCAATCCTTAAATATCATATCAGCATTTAGCATTTTAATAATGTCATAAATAATTTAAACCCCAACTTTATTTCCCACTAACTTTAAATACACTTCAAACTAACTATCATCCAACCCAATAAAATACCCCAAGCCCACTTATTTTCGTCCAAACAAATAAAACCCTTAACCGAGGCCCAATATCTCGCAGGCCCAAAAGCCCCAAGCCTTTTATTTCCCCTTCAGCCCCTTCATCCCTTCTCCTCCAACACAAACCAACGACCAGAACCCTAAACCTAGCAACCTTTCACGCACCTCGCACTCCCAACGCCCCAGCCAAGATTCACGCCGGAGAATCCGGCGTCCCCTTACCGAATCACCTCCCTAAATCGACCTCAAATCATCCAAATATTAACTTACCATAAACAAAACCCAATGTGAAATCACCCAAAATCGTCTTAAAAGGGGGAGTAACGAAATCAATACCCAAAATGGCAGAAAATCGCACCATAATCGTCGCTGGAATTGCCAAAAATCGCACCAACAGTTTTACCAAACTTAGAACCCAAAATCAAGGCTATAAATATCATCTTTACACATGCAATGGGGAGGGGTTGAGCAATTGAGAGCACCTCTCCTTGACAAGGATAAAACCAGTAAAGAAAAATCGATAAGAAAGACATCGAGAATCAGAGAATCCATCGAAAGAACATGCATCCAAAATTGGCAAAGAATCGAGGAAATCAGCAGTAAAAGCGGCAATAAAATCCCTAAAAACGGAAGGGAAGCAACAAGAACACCGATTCAAAACCTTTTTTTTTCTTCGTCGCGGAGGTCAGTCGCAAACCAGTGAGCATTCTCAATAACAAGCTCTACCTTTTCAATCGCGTAAGCAATACAACCCTAAGTGAATCGATGACTTGATACGCTGCCTCGGTTCGCTGTCCGGAGAAGGTAAAACCATTACCCTTTCAGTCCTAGATTTCATATAGGCACTTATATGTGTAATGTGTGTTTCGAATTTCTCAAACATGTATTAATTATGTATCGAGTTGATGTCGACGATTGCTTATGCTCCCTGAAATTAATCGCAGAACCTTTTTAGTTAATTGTCGCTGGCGATTGTATTTTAATGCGATTAGACTAATGTTTAGCACTTATCCAATTATGTGGTTTATTGGATGTTAGAAGCCCTTCTCGCTGCCTTTGCTTGCATTTAAAAGGTGTTAATATCGAATTTGAAACCTGTGTAGTTGACTGCTTCGGTCTGGTTTGTCTGTCCCTGTTTCGGTTGGAATCTGAATTTGTTAGAAGATAAGTTGTGGTTAGGACAGTCTTCAAGGTTACTCAATGTTACTCATGCTACAATGTGTTGTTGACTCTTCATGAAATAGTTAAACTTGCTTGCATTTTCGATCTAAAATTCACTGTCTCAGTTCTGGGTACATCTGGTGTCTACAAGAGCTACATACCTAGATATAACACTTAGGTGCAACGTACAAATACTGTGTATATCAGTCATGGCAGTGGTATGCTCAGTAGGGGTGAGTATGCTTGTTGGCAGGTATGGGCCTATATCGCATTTTTTGGCCAAACTATTATCCTTAGAAGTCTGATAGGAACCATATTGCATATTTTCTCCTTTCCTGGGGGGGGGGGGGGGGTAATCCCAAACATATGGCCCTTTGACATGCTTCCCCTGAAAGTGCTTAAGCTTAATCTGTTAGACTTGGCCCATTTGATTTATTTTGTTTGTTTTCACACATACTTGCTTGTCTACAATCTGTGTCTGGCCCATACATGTTATTCCTTTACATTCATGCATATTGGAACTAGGCTAGCTCTACTATCACAATTTCAACTGAAATGTTAGGCATGTTCTGTCTTATCTCTGGCCCATGAACGACACTTCCTGCACATGTTTACTTCTCATCTTAATTGCAATTACTTGTGTTATTTTATTTTTTGGAGCGTATACTAATCCTTATCTTCTCTTATTTTTACATGAAACACATCGGAGCAACAAAAAATCTCATGGTGAGACTCATCGTAGAAAACGTGAAGATCCACACCTATGTGCATTTATCTTTGCTCCAGAAATTCCAAGCCGCAGGCGAAATTACATCGCCATCCTTTGAGTCATCTTTATTTTTTTCCTATCCCGCCTCATTTATGTGTTGTAAATTAATTGCTTAGCATTGCACTACTAACATTACACTTAGAATATCTAAACCTTGAATCTATAGATTAGAAAGCAATCTGACGCTAGAATTTATTTTCCTTCAAGTTAATTATCTTAGGCTTGTCATACTTAGCTATATTAAACCATTTAATAATCTTCATTGGCATAACGATTACCGTAGCTAGAACATTACTATTTTTATAAAGCCCGCTATTTGCATTCATATTTTTAGAATCACACTTCTAATAGCATTTGCAAAAATAGATAGTAGTCATATTTTATAAATGCATCGCAATTGATTTTGTTTAATATCCTATATACTTCATTTAACGAAATATTCCTATGAGGTTGGATACTTTTCATATGAAATTAACTTATCTTTTATAGACGAATCTTACGATTTTCTTTCGTCAAGGATACATTTCTTTTCCTACAAAGATCTTTTCTCAAATACTTTTCAAAACATGCATTCTTAGCAATAATAATTACCCTAGGTTTGAACGGACAACCACAAGTTAGCGGATCCTTTAGGGTGTCTAACCCCTTCCCTTTTAGATAATAAAGAATCATTGTCCACAATCTCACATTGTTTTGCAGACCATTAAATGGAGTTAGTGTCGATTTTAATCTAATTGACATTTAGGTGTCCTAATTCACCCAAACTAATTAGGTGGCGACTCCGCGAACCCTTTAGCATTATTTAGCACTTTTAGCACCTTTTACCTTTAGCACTCTTTAGCACATTTAGCACACCTTTTAGTACTTTAGCATTTAGCACCCTTTAGCATTACTTTTATTTTATTTTCTAATATTTTTATTAAGCAGGAGCGAGTTTATAATGTCGCGGTCGAAAAAGGCCGTGACACAGGTTGAAACGTGAGAAATGAGCTCTATGAAAGATGACCTTCGGGGGTGATGTTCTTAATTGTCGTGGTGTTGAGGTGATGGCACAATGGAAGGTGTTGGTCATGGGAACTTGACACTGACAACGAACAAAACGGAGGGCAACGTTGGAAAAATGTTCAATTCTCAATAATAGAGGCTTCGAGAAGGCGGTTTAACTAAACCGAGGTGTGTTAACATCTCAAACATGTGACTTTGGATGGTTGACGAGGACGTCAAACTCAAAGAGTGTGGGTGGTTTGTCACACCCGTGAATTTGGTCCATGGAAATTCGGTGTGAGTTAGGCACGAATTGGCTCGGGAAATGGACTATGTTGACAAGCATTTGTATGTGCGAGTGAAGGCACGACACGAAGGAACATTTGGTTTAACAAAGCTAAGGGTAAGGTTAGGATATGGGGAAGTCATTGAAGAGCTATACAAAAGGGCAAAACATATACAAAAGGATGCAACACAAATATGACTAAGTGTTAAGCATTGGTGAAGAACGTCTGAATAGTGTAACACGTGTTCAAGGATCATGTGCAAGACACGGGATACTCATACATGTGTGGGGCACATGACAAGGTATTATACTCATATTTATGCATATTACAAGTCTAGATAAAAGATGCAACAGCTAGTTTAATAAATTCTATGAGGATGAACCGAAGGCTGAGAAAAGGGGCATGTGTTAAAATACTTGCAATTGTGCTACGGGTTAACGCATGAGGATGGGATATGAAGAAGATGTTCCGAGACCTTCTATAATTCATAAGGGTGAGTTATATCACAATGGTTGGTGATATAAAGAACTTGACCGAGTCATATACACGTGGCAAGCTGAAGTGCAAGATTGACTAAGTTCGAGGGAAAATGGTTCAGTCTGATTATCACGGTGGTGCACCGGGTGGCTTGAGGATGGTTATAAGAGCTCTTGCAATGTCACCGGGACACGTGGGAGTTGATTTGAGCTAATTTGGTTGAGTATTAAAGTGTGTAGACTTTAATAACTCAAACTGGGTAGAATGGCTCGAACCGAACTCCGGATTTTGTGCATGCTTGATGTATGTTTATCTAGATGAGTTGTTGATGGTGCAGGTGAGATTTTGAGTCTTTCGGGACTTGACAAAGACCTAATGGAACTAGTGTGAGCCATTGGAAGAGTTGAATTGATCAACAAGGACGTTGGTTGGAGAAGAGAAGAAAACGTGCCAAAGATGACCAAGTCTCGAAGAAGTGTTGATCGTGCAAGTGTATGTGTGTGAAGTGGAAGATTAATTGTGGATGTGAGTTACTACATCCACACATATAACATGTTCCCCCTTTGTAAGGCATTACTAGTCACTCATTTCCCATATAAATAGAATAAGTTAGGTTAGCTTATTCAGTCCATTCACCAATCCTTCATTAAGCCTAAAACCCGAGAGAGAGCTAAGTGCTAAGCCTCAAGTGTTCAAAGCTAAAAGCAAACCTTTGTTCTTGTGTGTGCAATCCCGAGAGTATAAGCTAATTAGTGAGTGAGACTAGATTAGTTTATTTGTTAAAGTGATAGACGTTTAGTTATACCACAACCTTGTAAGACGAGAGGCATTTGCCTTTGTTTATTTGTGGAGAAATAAAAGAAAGGTTGGGTTGTTTGCCCGTAACTCTTAGTGTTGTGTGTTGTGTTAAATCTTGTCATTTTAAACCTCATTTAGTGTGTTTGATTGCTTCCGCGTTATTAAGTCTTTTTTATCTTGAAAGGACTTAGTGTTTGGCTGAAGTTGACAAACGGTGTTGTCGACTTCCATCACGCCTTTATGTGCAGAAAATTTGTAGTAGAATACTAGGGGTGACATGTACTATGATAGTAAGGTCTCTGTATATGTGAATGAATTGATTGTACTTGATTGTGATTGGAACCTTGTGTGAACAATGTGACTAATGAATCAGTGAATTGATATGTGTACAACATGACTTATATGAGCTATTAAACTGTCTAGTATATGCTTATCTGGTATCAACATGATATTTATCTCTGTTACGTATCTTCCGTCGTTGTCGGCCTATTATGTCTACGGGGTACGTTGTGTAGTCATGCTACACTTGTTGCATCTTTTCAGATGCAGATATAGGTCCCTCTGCCAGTTCGAGATCTCGAATTTGAGTCTGAGCAGGTTGACTTCCAATATTCAGGGCTAACTTTCGGCATACCTTGAATGCTCGTTCTGTTACTTTGTCTTTACCTTGATTCGAGAGACACTTCAGATTTTCAAACTATGTTGTTTAGTTTTTTACTTATGTGGTCTTTTATTCAGACTTGTATTCGTATTAGTGCTCTTGTATTATTGACCAGATCTTGGGGAGTTGTATTTGATGATTCAGACTTATATTTTTTTCCGTTTATATTATGAGACAACTTATGTAGTATTTGTATTTCTTCCGCTTTTACTTATGTCATATCATGTGAACGATTGAGAGTGGTTCGCCTACCGATGGAATTATGTAGGTGCTACAACGATCCCTGGAAAAGGGATCGTGATAGATGGAGTCCGTCGGTTTATTTTTAAAAAATATAAAAAATTATTATAATTTTGGTGCATTTTTACACGAAAAAATATATTTAATAAATTATCGAAAAACTAACGGAATCTGACGGATTTTTCTACTTATTAGTAGTGTTTATTTTTATATAATTGGACAGTCACGTGGTAAATCCACAGTGTGGGTTTACGACTTTACTTAAACTCGGTAATTTTTTATATAGACGTTGTTAATGTTTTAGTTGTGAATTCCGTTATTATCTTATGCCAACGAAATTCAACAATAAAACAAAAGTTATTTTTGCCTCTGCCCTTGTTGTAGGGACCTATAAATCATCAAATATTGTATCCATTTCTGGTAGTAACTATTTCGAAAGACGGTTTTTGGTATATAGAGTCAATGCGTTCAAGATATGTGATGTATATATTATTATATTTTTTTTTCCTTTTACATATATATATGTATGAGTGAATTCAGCTCAAAATATTGATTTCAGTTGAATCCGCAGACTCTTCGTATAGTGTCCTACTACTTGTTATTGACCGTTGATTTTCATGTATTAGATTACTAAATTATACACTATCACATGACTCGTACATATATTCTTCACATGAGTTTCGACTTTAGAAGTAGAAGATTTCTATTGAGGATTCATTTACTTTTCAAAGGAATCAATGCATTATTACTAAACATGGATGCTAAAGTTGTTTTGGCACTATGCTCAAACCATGTTGAAATTTGCGGTGCAAAATTGAGTAGTACAATCAATCATCAATTTAGTGTAGGCCAATGTGTTGGAAATCACCACTGCCATGAAGAAGATGTCATGTCAAATCACTATTCACTACCAACCCTTGATTCTCAAAAGGACGGACTCTATTTCTTTCTCCACATTCATGTGAACTCTCCTTCAAATATTGAGCGGCTAGATTTTCCTTTGCAAAAGTCTCACCCCACATAAAAAATATCACAATCAAAATTGAGAGTTAGTGGACAAATTGATGTTTGTTTGTATTTGTATGGCCTGGTTCAATTTCTTCTCTAGACAAATTGACAGTGGAAGAACAACTATTGAAATTGAAGACCCCATCAGAGATCTTGTACGGGTATTTTGGTGTAATAAACCATGACGAGGGCAAGAAGTGCCTATGTTAAATACTCCGGTCTCAAATTATCTGTCATAATTTTGTTTAACCTATCCCTTAAAATATTAATTAGGATTGGTCTTTAACCATTTTACCAGTCATTGGTATTTGAACAATTATAACATTACCCATACTTGAGGTGTTTGTAATCTTCAATGACAAAGGAGGGGATGGACATTTGCAGCGATTTCGATATCGGTGAGAAGATTCTCGCCTCCTCTCGGCGCTGATCTCATCGGTTGTCGCTTATCAAACTCAACGGTTGTTGAAAGACATCCCACGATTTACTGGTAGTAGTGTTGAGGGACCAATACTACTACCTCCGGGATTAGTCTGACGCAAGTCGAAAACCTGAATATAAAAAAAATGAAATGAAAGAAATATTAATTTTATCTTTGAACTTTTAAAATAATAAAACAATTTGAAACAACTAGTTTTAGAAGGGAAGAGTATTTGAGACAAGGGAGTAGTTATTTGATCAAAGCTCTATGAGAACTCTTTATTCAATAGCATCATGCCTTTAACTTCATAACCTTGGTTTAGAAAAAAATATTTACAGAATCAGTATATCACAATGACATGCATTAATTGATAACTTAATAAAAGTGGTATCTAACCTCCTATAATAAGAATCAATTGTAAAATTTGTTGCACTATTAATAACTTCAGTCTGTAGAAAAAAGGGGCCATTTCCTGCCTCTGTTACTAAGCAGAACAGAAGATATAACAAGTGAAGAAAACAAGTAGTTGCAAATACACAATTATGATTGTAACATAGTATTATAGCTACCAGTATTAGATTGAAGTAATTGAAACTGATAGTAACTGATTCTGAAATCCTCTCTAGATGTGGAATATTTTGAGATTGAGACCAACAAGGCTGAATCCCTGTATAGAATAAAGGCAAACAGAAAATTCTAAATAATAATAAAAAATGCATTTCGAATGAAGTGCCAAATTTAACTCTAGCAACAATATAGATTTGAAATTTCTCACTTTTTCGGTTGATAAAATTTCTGACTTTATTGGTGATAGAAATTAAGAGTCCACCAAACAGTAAAATGAATCAGATTTTCTATCTGGTTTTTTATGCAAAGGTAAATGACACACGATATTTATGTGGAAAACTCCTTGCTCAAGGAATTGAAAATAACGATCTACCAAGTAGGATTTCCAACTTTACTAACTGAGGAACTTCAGATTACAATTTATTTCAACCTAGAAATTAAACTATTAATCTTTCACCCCTTACAATAACTCTATTGTAAGTTCTTTACAATAATCTATTGCAAAAGCAACAAATCTTGACTAACTCTAGCCAAAATTACAAAACAACAAAGATCGAAATTTGTCCTACTATGACACTTCTTGAAAGTAGTGTAGGATTACAATAAAGAACAAAATGACAATAACTCAAAACAAACTAAAGGACTTAGACATCTTCAGTGTCGGGATCAGGTCCTTGTGTTTGTAGCAGCTTTGTTCTTGATAGCACTTGGAGATCAGTGGTGGCTGACACTTGAGAAAGTGTGATTTTAGATTTTCAAGTGTTATGTTAAACCTTGTAACGTATTGTATATATATTGGAGAGCACGTGTGAAAAGGTAGGGATAATTCAGTCCTTGGTTTGGCCACTAGTGAGCTGCAGTTGTGTTGCTATACTACTGTCAGTGAACTCTACAGTTTTACACCTGTAGTGTTGATTGTATGACAACCAAGGGAACGGATCGCATACCTGGTCCCTATATGGTTCCTCGAATGTTTGATAAATCATCAAAATACAAGATAACATAACTTATCAATTTTCCTCTTTTTGATGATGACAAATCAAAAATTGATATTCCCCCTGAGAACCAGGTTCCCACTTGTTCCCTCTGTGGATCAAATCTAAATTCAAGCATAACAACATGTTAACAATGACAACTATCAATTTATCCCTTAACTTCCCGCTCGAGCACAACATATCAATTTGCCCCTTTTCTCCCCTTTTGGCATCATCGAAAAGAGTAATAACATCGGCACAAGCAAAAGAAAGTTCAGTAACATTAACTCATGGCTACTTGGGCAACACAACATAAGCAAAAACAAGAACAACAATTTAGTGCATTTGCATAAATCAGAGCAATTTCCCAACCTGGATTTAACATAATAAACACAATAGTTCAAAATATGATAATTAAACTGTCAAAAGTACCAAAGTCATATAGAACATGGAGCAAAAAAGACAGGACTTAGAAGGAAGAATATGTTTTAAAGACATGGAAAAAAGGACATTGGCTTAAAAATAGGGATATTGTTTATCTAGAGTCTTAAGAAGGCTATCCACTCTTTCACTATTAGTGCGCTGATCCTGGAGCATCTGATCATGAAGCGCATCAATTTTCTACTTTAACTTCTCATTTTCAGCCCTCAACTTTGTATCCTCAGCATTATCAACCTCCACAACATCACTAGAGCCAAGTTCATGTGACTTTTCAACCAATTGAGATCACAGGAGAGCATTTTTAGCATTGAGCCATTGAATCTCAGTAGTGGACTTCTTTTGGGCCTCAATCAGAGTTGAGATAGTAGAATTGCTTCCAACCCCATCCTTTTTGGTACGCATTCACTCTTCCAAGGTTGCCATGGTGATCATATGCTTTTGGGTGCCCAAAATGGCCTTTCCTATTTTGACCTTGAAATGCACAAAACCCTTTGTAAGGAGGAAACTATATGGAAGACCATGTAGGCCCTCTTTTGCATTAACAACCTTTATAATGTGCTCTATCATGAGAGCTAGTAGACTAATAGGATTGAAGGTTGACAGTGCCTCAAGAAGGACCAGATCTGCGATGGAGTTAATAGATCGTCCTTCAGCTCTTGGAAGCAGCACTCTGTAGACTAGTACAAATAAGAGTTGATGCTCAGGATTAATCTCCTTCTTAAAGAACATTGCTCCAGTCGCACACCCCTCTCTCTTTATAATTATTTCCATGAAGGCATCAGATACCTTTTCAGGCATTGTTTTCATCCCATCAGTCGAGACATCCAGAATTTCACCAAGCTTCATTTCATCCAACTCAAAGTTTGTCCCATTACTGACAAGACCAGAGTGTAGTCATCAGTATAATATAAATTGGCATTGAATTCGGTGACCCCTGCTTCATACACACTGGGTGCCAGTAGGACAAAGAGATTCCACCTTTGGACCTCAACAATCTCAAGCAGTTCATTTATTCCAAACTTTTCAGCAATATCAAAATAAAAAATTCTTCCTAACAGAACCTTTTGACCCCTCAATATCTCTTTCCTTGCTTTCTCGTCCATCACAACTTTTTGTTTCTTTGGGGAACCAGGTTCCTCGCTAGTACTACCCTTCCTATTCCTTTAAGTGAGAGGTCGAATTTCACACTTCTCCTTTTCTGACTTGTCACCCTCATCATCTGACATCCTTTTCTACATTTCTTCTTTTATCCTCTTTCTTTTTCTTTGAATTCTCTCACAAGTGGAGACTTTTCCTTTTTATTTTCCACATCTTCATCAACCAGTCTATTTTTCACAGGCTTACTTCTCTTTCTTTTGGAGCCTTTTTACTCACTTGCCTGTAAGGCAGATTACAGTGCAGCCTTTCTACTTTCTCTAGTTCTAGGAGCCGTTTTGGAAATGTATTTTCTTTATTTAGTCTCATCCTTCTTCTTTGGTTGTTCAACGCCAGTGACCCTTCTACACTTAAAATGTAATGGCCCTTTATTATCAGAATCAACAACCGGAACATAACGTAGAACCAGGTTCCCTCTCAGAAGAGAGATCCCCCAAGGGCACAATAATAGTAGACATATTTTGGGGATTGTTTCAACTTCCAGAATTAACCTAGAGGAACCTGGTGTCTCATATCAAATAAGAGATATCTTGAGTGCAGAAGACTTAGACTCTCCTTGTGCTGAGGGACCAGGTCACTCTTTCATTTCCCCCTTGTCTGCACAGACATCATTTCTCACTTAACTCCTTAACTATACCTTAGAATCCATAAAGTATCAGCAAAATCATCAATAATTTCAGCCTCGATTTCTAATATATTACACCTACAATTACCTGTTTCAGATATAGACCCATCAAACTCTATTGAAGACTCATTCACCCCTTTAATACTATCATATGGAATATGATTACCTAATTTTGATGTGTTATCCTCAACAATGTTCTTGTCGACAACCTTTTCTTGTTTCTCTGAAACACCAACATTTTCACTCTCATGTATATCACCAGAAACCATGTATTCCATCACACTGCATTGTACCTCTATTTCCTCAACCATTTGTCTCATAACCTCCACTTCATCATATTTTTCATCGATTTCCTCTGTATTTTGAAAAACCATGGACATCGTGATAGTTTACCAGCTTCCCACTAAATCGGATTTTTCAATCTGTGCAGAGGTCGAGAAAGAGGATACAAATTTCTTATGAGTTTGACTCTTGCGATTCCTAGGATGACCATAAATCGGAGGTTTTGTAGGTAAAACAATGGGGTTTTGGTCGGTAGAGATTGGACATTTGAGGGTGAAACAGAGGGTTTTGGTTTAGGAGGTGTTGGAATTTTGGATGGTGATGGATGTGGGTGCTCTTCTAGCACATTTGGAGTTGATGATTGTTGGTGAGTCATGGTTAATTTTGTCTAGGATAATAGAATATAGAGAGTTGAGAGAACGGTTAGGTTAAGTGAGAGAGAGAGTAAGATGAGTGTTTAGAGTTTAAGTGAGGAGAGAGATAAAATAAATTGTATTAAAGGAAAAGAGATGATGATTTTTATTGGGTGTAAAAAGAGAGATCGGGTCAGTTCAGAGAAGGTGTATCATTTTGGAAAGATTTATTTTAAATTTTAAGGTGGGAAGGATTTAATGACATGACACTCTAAGAAATTCAAACACTGAAGAAACTACTAACCTTAGTAACAGGGACCAGGTCCCTCCACGATTTTGAAAAATTGCAAGAAAAAACTCTGAAAGATGTAATGTCACCTATGCTTGTGTTGTCCTGAAGCTTCCATGTGTGTATACCTGTAATAGTATAAGAGTGAGTTAGATGCCACCAAAAATACATTTTAGCAGTGTACCTTTCCTCTTAACATATCCAATCATTTAGGGAACTTGTAAAGGGGCAATTAGTTGAGCTTTGATCAATTCCAACTCCAAACGATTACTTTCAAAGTGCTCCCTACTCAGTGCCTTGGTGAAAATGTCTTCTACCTAGTCCTCTGTTTGGCAAAACTTCATATAAATCAAACCCCTTTTAATAATATATCTTAGAAAATTGTGTCTAACATCAATGTGCTTGGTCCTTTTGTCTTGCACTGGATTTTTTACCATATTGAGTGCACTTGCATTATCACACAACAAGGGCACACAGTCAGTAAGCACATCAAAATCCTCAAGATATTGTTTGATCCATTACAATTGAGCACAACAAGAGGCAATAACCACATACTCAGCTTCAGCAGTAGAAAGAACCACATAGTTTTTTTTGTACCCCATAAGATAAAGCATGACCCCAGAAAATGTGTCATTCTAGATGTGTTCTTTCTATCCACAAGATATCCAGCATAATTAGCATCAACATATCTAACCGAGTAAAAATTATCTCCTGAAGGATAGAAGAAGATCAGGTCCCGAGTCCCTTTGAGATACCTCAAAATTCTTTTTGCAGCCTTCAAATGAGATTACTTGGGACTTGATTGGAACCTTGCACACAACCCAAACTGAAGATAATAGTATGTTTGCTAGCAGTTAAGTATAGTATAGACCCAGTGATACTCATATACATGATTTCATTGACAGTAGAACTAGCTCCATCTATGCCTAATCGAGTAGCATTGGTTATAGGTGTATGGCTTAGCATTTTCCATCTTAAATCTTTTACGAAACTCCTTGATATATTTTTGTTGATTTATCATGGTGCCTTTTGGGGTTTGCTTCACTTGTAGCCAAAGAAAGAAATTTAGCTCCCCCATCATGCTCATCTCAAATTCACTTCCCATGAGCTTGGCAAAATCTTCACAAAGGAAATCATTAGTGGCACCAAGATTGATATCATCAACATAAAATTGCACAATCAACAAATTCCTCCCTCTCTTTTTGTCACGACCCGACCCGATGTGCCGCGACTGGTGCCCTAATTGGACACTCTTATACTGACCTGCCACATATAATCCGATTGATACCAAGAACAATATAGAAATATGAAATGAACCTGTCTCACGAGGAGTCGCATCTAATCAATCATAATCACATAGGCGAGCCGACAAGGCTGCCACTATGTACATAAATATCCAAAACAAATCACAATTGTACAGCTGACCAAAACACGTCTACAATCCACACATGTTCAACCCACACATGACTACAGACCTCTAAGAGTATAACAGTAAAATATGACGGGACAGGACCCGTCGTACCCCTGAATATGCATAAGTCTATAGCAAGGATCTGTACCAAAATGACTAAGCTCCGGAAAAATGGAGCTCTCCAAATAGCTGAGTGGAAATCCTAGACTGGAGGATCACCAAAATGAGTACTTGTACCTGCGGACATAAAACGCAGCCCCCTGGAGAAAGGGGGTCAGTACGAAAAATGCACCGAGTATATAAAACATGAAGTATTGTAAAGAAGATCATAACTGGCCAAAAGATGTCATGAGACAAGTATAATAATCAAAGATACCAATACACCTGTGCCTTATGAAATGAGAATCATGTATGTCCATATAATATACCGTACCCGGCCTAATGTGGGATTCGGTGAATGAAGTCATATACATATACATACCGTACCCGACCCTCTAGTGATGGTCTCGGTGAAATCATATAATGTGCACATACCGTATCCGGCCCATCATGGAACTCGTTAAAATCATATTCGTGGATGTCTGTCCACATAAAATCATATTCGTGGATGTATGTCCACATAAAATCATATTCGTGGATGTTTGTCCACATATATCGTACCCGGCACATTCTGGGACTCGGTAAAATCATCATACATATACATACCCGGCCCGGGACTCGGTGAAATAATATAATCACATCAAGCACGAATAGAATATCATGAGTAACTTTATACAAATTAAATCATCATTTGACTCTCAATGGAATAAATAGAATGAACTATCACTTGTAAAATCAAATGCAACTCTCATATCAAGTATCACTAGGAATTAAGATTCAATGAAATTATATACGTCTGTCGTACACTCATTTTATATAAATCATGCCAAAAGAAGAAATTATAGTTTCACATACCTTATTGTCGAATTAACCAACTCAATAATTAAAACTCGTCTCGATTAGCACTTCTACCTATAACAATAGTAAGACGTTCGTCAACTCTATGATTACTAGTATACGTTATATATCGAATGACGACTCTATTTTTATAAAAACAAATTGGCCTGCACTTCCTCTACTTATACACACATCCACAACTCACAAACAAGGTCAACAATATCAATAATAAGACACGTCTCAAGGACATAACCAAAACAGTCCCAAATAATCCATATACGCCATTGTTATACATTCTTTCGTTTTACATTCATGGAGTACAACAACTACAACAGCCAAGGTGATTAATACACCTATTTCTCATGTCAATCCAGCCCCTTCATCCATATTAAACAGCCACTACAAACAGTCCATACTTCTAGCAACAACGAGAGTTCAAGTCTTATAGTTTGCAACATAACACTCTTCTACACCTTAATTCCTTTAAGACATATATTCGCAATTACAACAATTTATATGCATGTTCATAGCTTATAATTCCAGCATTATAACTCAACAAAACAGCCCCTAGATTCGACACCACAATACTCACGATTTCGGGAAGGTCTCGGCCCATACAACATAATACCATAGTTCTTCTCATAGTTCCTTAAAACTCAATTCATGTTTCAATATTTTCATATAACCAATTACAACTTTAAATATCTTCAATTTTAACATGCAATTAGTGACAATGATAACAACAACAACAACAATCAAATCCAATGTATACAAAACAGTCCCAAAATCGGCTCACTACAACACCCGAAACAACAACATGCAATTTATTACTTCCAATTTCTCTTAACACAAGTTCATCTCTTAACTACAACATCATTTAACTTTCAATTACACTATAAGAAGAAATCTTACCTTAACTTAGCCAAAGCAGTCCCTAGTGCATTCGGCATTCACTGCTCCATTTTACATCATTTCTTCAACTTCCAATGACATGCATACATTTCTTATGAGCTTAAATCTATCTTACTTGTATGTTTGTCTTCCAACATTGTTCATCTCCAAATCTTAAGTTTCTGGGAAGATTTCTCGGCCAGATTATCGTGACACCATTGTTGAGGTAGTTACCATGGCTTAGAACTTTTGTAGAAGAAGTTAATTTTGGAAGAGGAGTTAGTTTTGGTCTTCTCTTGGATATGGAGTTTGAAAATCTGTGGGAGAAGGGAGAGAGAAGGGAGGTTGAAGGAGAAGTCTTATATTAAAGATAGAGAAGTGAGTGCTACATGGATATAAGTGAGCATGAGCTGAAAATTAATTGGCATGAGTGTGGTGTTCTTTTCTAGTTCCATGCAATTGGAGGGCACAATTTTTCACAAGTTGACCACTTATTATCATCCTCCACTTAAATTAATCCCATAATTAATTAATCTTAATCCCCACTTCATTTAAATCCTGAAAATTTCGAATTGTTCAACTAAAATAATCAATTCCCATCGTCACACTCGTTGGATCCAAAATTATTCCGGGATTAAATTCTTTTGTATACTAATTTTCGATACTCGAATCTTATTTTCTTAATTACGTTCTCAATTTATTACCCCTAAATTACGAGGTGTAACACTTTTCAGAAATAGGGTGTTGTTAATTTTTCCTCTTGTAAAGCCATTTTCAAGAAGAAACCTTGACAATATCTCATACCATACTCGAGGAGCTTGCTTTAAATCATATAGAGTATTGTCAATCTTAAACAAATGCTCAGGATGCTCATGATTCTCAAAACCTTGGGGTTGCTTGACAAAGACTTTCTCCTTTAGATATCCATTTAGAAAGGAACTATTGACATCAATTTAGAATAGTTTGAATTCCAAAGGAGATGCAAAAGCAATAAGAATTTTGATTTCTTCAATTCTTGCAACAGGAGAAAAGGTCTCATTATAGTTTATCCCTTCTTCTTGATTGTATCCTTGAACCACTGGCCTTGCTTTTTTTCTTGTAGTGTTTTCAAATTCATCAAGCTTATTACGAAACACCCACCTAGTTCTAATCAATGTTTTTCCCAGGGACTAGGTGCCACACCTTGTTCCTTTCAAAATGATGGAGCTCTTCTTGCATAGTAGCTATCAGTCAATATATTTCAATACTTCTTTGATATTCTTGGGTTCAATTTATGAAAGGAAGGATGTGAAGGAAAACATGTTTCTCGCCTTAGATCTAGTTTGAATACTAGAGTCTAGGGGAGTAATCACATTTTGAAGTAGATGAGATCCTTTGTGCTTCCAGTTTGATACTTAAACTGCATGAATAGAGGGACCATGTTCTTTCATATTTAATACATCATTGACATCAACAGATGCATAACTTTCACTTCTTTGTTCAGCTTTAGGAGTGCCTGATAAACATCAACTACTCGATGTTCAGCTTCAAGTAGAGTAATGGCAAGACCAAGTTCTTTTGTGCCTTCTGTAGACTCTGCTACATCTTGCTCTACTTGATTTGACTCATCAATTCAGTCTTTCCATTTGAGATTTATATTGCTTCATCATTGTGTGTCCCTTTATTACTCAATTCATTTGATTCATCAAAGATCACATGCACACTTTCCTCTACACATTGGATTCTTTTGTTGTAGACCTTGTATGTCTTTCTATGAGATGAGTAACTAAGAAAAATTCCTTCATCAATTTTTGCATCAAAGTTCCCCAAAGCCTCTTTATCATTATTGAGAACAAATTATTTTCATCCAAAGGCTCTTAGGTATTAAGCTTGAGTTTTCTCCCATTGAGCAATTCATCTTCACAAGCAGGAACCTGATTATGCACCTGTTAATCATGTGATAAGTAGTGGTGACAACTTCAGCCCAAAAACTTTTAAACACACTACTTGCTATCAACAGTATTCTAACAATATCTTTAAGCTTTTTCCTCTCCACAATACCATTTTGTTGTGGTTTTCTAGGAGCAGAAAAGTTGTCACTTATACCATTTTCAGCACAAAATTATTCAAACTTGGCATTTTCAAACTCAGTACCATGATCAGATTTAATACTCATACTATGATTCCTTAGTTTCACTTGAATTTGTTTCATAAAGGCAAAGAACATAAGGAATGTTTCATCCTTGCTTCTTTAAAACAAAGTCCAAGTGAATCTGGAGTAGTTATCAATAATCACAAAAATATACTTCTTTTATCATTTTGGAATCCTCAATGGTCCACAAAGATCTATGTGAAGAAAATCGTGTGGCCTTGAGGTACTCACTTCTTTCTTTGGTATGAAGGAGGTGTGACATGCTTCCCTTTTATGCAAGCATCACATGTCTTGTAATCTTTAAACTTGGCCTTTGGAAACCCGCGAACCATTGTTGAGAACAAAATATTTACATCCAAAGGCTCTTAGGTAAGTAAGCTTGGGATTTCTCCCATTGAGCAATTAATATTCTCAAATAGGGACCTGATCATGCACCTGTTAATTACGTGATAAGCAGCGTTAAAAACTTTCGCTCAAAAAATTTTAGACACACCACTTGTTATCAACATTGCTCTAGCCATATCTTCAAGTATCATATTTTTCCTCTCCACAACACCATTTTGCTGAGGTGTTCTAGGAGCAGAAAAGTTGTGACTTATACCATTTTCAGCATAGAATTCTTAAAACTTGGCATTGTCAAACTCAGTACCATGATCATATCTAATACTTACAATGTTATTTCCCAGTTTCACCTGAATCTATTTCACAAAGGCGACGAACACAGGGAATGTTTCATCCTTGGTCTTAAAAAGGGTCTAAGTGAACCTGTAGTAATCATCAACAATCACAAAGATATACTTATTTCCTCCTCTGCTTGGGATCTTCATTGTTCCACAAAGATCCATGTGAAAAAGATCAAATGGCCTTGAGGTACTCAATTATTTCTTAGGTTTGAAGGAGGAACTGACTTGCTTCCTTTTTATGCAAGCATCACATGCCTTATGATCTTTGAACTTGGCCTTTGGCAGCCTATGAACTAGGTCCTTCTCAACAAGCTTGTTTAGCAAAGAAAAACTTGCATTTCCTAGTCGTTTTTGCCATAGATCAAAATCATCATCCATAACACTTAGGCATGTCAAGTCACTACCATTCAAAGAATCAAAATCTGCAACATAGATGTTATTGAACCTTTTTGCTACTAGTACCAATTCACCAGTTTTGAGATTGGTGAAAGTGCAAGAATAGGACAAGAACTTCATTTCATGTCCTTTATCACATATTTGAGACACACTTAACAAGTTGTACTTCAATCCATTTACATAATACACGTTCTCAATTGCATGTTAGAGTGTTGCCAATCTTTCCAACACCAAGAATATACCATTTCTTGCCATTACCAAAAGACACACTCCCACCTTGAAAGGTCTTGAGTGAGAGAAAATCATCCATTCTACCAGTCATATGCTTCAAGCAGCCACTATCCATATATTATATTTGATTGCTTCCGCTCACCCCAGCCTACAAACAAAATCATTAATAAGACTTGGGAACCCAATCTAGCTTGGGCCCCTTATAATTATAGAATGGGTGAATCGGGCTTTTTCTTGCCCATACAGGCAAAATAATGTTTTCCGTGGACCAGGTCCCTCAACTCTGCGTTCTTTATAACCAAACTTCTTAATTTTCTTAAATGACTGAACTCTGGCCTTGCATGTACGTGTTACATCCCGTAATTCATATTTTTTCGTGTCATTGATAAATACTGATCTCCTAGGAAGAGGTACATCCTTACAAAAGGATAATGGAGGTTTACCACTTGATTATGGAAGTACTAGAGTATTGGGAAGTCAAATGGATCAACGAAAATATATTTCGATGAAATCAGGGATTAGGGAAAGTTGATGGTCCATCAAAATTCTATGAGGGGCTGTAAAATACCATGGGAGAATGACGGTCAGAATTGATGGACCTTCGACCATTCGACGGACCATCGATCCCACCATCGAAGTATGGCGGTGAAAAATGTTAGTCGGGTATGTTTTTCAGGTTACACAATTTCAACTTTATTTTTTACCTAAATTATATTGAAAACTACTCCTAAATCCTCCCTATGTATTCTACATCATTCCAAGATCAATCCTAAGACAAATCACGCAAGATTTACGTGATAATCCCAACGACAATCATAGAAATCATCTTTCTCATATCACGCCAGATTTGGAAACCCTTGAAATTTAGGGAAAACTTCTATTTTGAGGTGTTTTAGTTGCGTTGAGGTTAGAATTATCCTATTTTATCTATATATGTGATTAATGGATGATTTGAAATAAGTTGTGAAAGGATTTTCGTAATCGAAATCTGTAAACTTATGAAGTTAAGATATGTTGAGTTGTGGGTTGTTTTGTTAGAATTGTGAGTGATATTTGATAGTATACTAATTGTTGGTATGATAAGACTAAAAAGTATGTTCTGGAGAATAGTGGGGTCAAATTACATAAGTACCCCTTTTGTTGACAAGTATAAGAATCCTTGATGTTAAAATGATTGTTAAGATATCTAAGTGAAGTTTCTTAGTGAATTTGGATTAGAGGTTAATATCGACCTTTGTTGTTATAGATAATCGGTCATGAAAAGTATGAGATTTTATCGCACGATGTATAGATTCGTGGATAAGGTATGTAAACCTTCTTTCTTGGCATGAATTGATACGTTGTTTCATTAAATGGTAATCTCGTTGGCGAAATGAAGTAGAGAAAGGTCTCTTTTGACAATACTAGGTCTCATTGAATATGTTCTTGTTCATAGAATCTTTTGGGTTATATGAGTCCCAAATGTTCATATCAAAGTTCTTGAACATAGCGCGAATAACAATAGTCGGAGGATAATGACAGTAGTTCATTCCGGCTCTGCTTGTGGTATTTAATAGAGTCTGTCATGCATTGCACACATATATATATATATATATATATATAAGTATTTATTTTCTATCAAACCACGCTATAGTCAGCCAAGTACGACACGTAGATATGCACCCAACTGTAGTTGATTTGATATCAAACATTACCGAGTCCCACATTTGGTTCGGGTACAACTGAGTCCTCATTGAGGTTGCGTACAATATATAGTGTATGATATGATTTTCCTCATAGAGTGGCATGATTTTTACAGACATGCATACATATGTTTCTGGTTATGACAGAGTGAGGCCCCTAGAAGCTATTATGAGTTTCAGGTTGACTCTTATCTTTATACAGGAGATAGCCTGGTCTGAGCTAGAACAGCAGATTCGTTACCTCTCATGTTATATCCCATGGTTACCTTACATATTTCATATTGATGCCCTTCTGTGGGGCACTATGTCCATGCTTGTTGGTTAAGATAGATAGAGTGGTGCTCCACCTCAGTAGGTGATCTGCTCAGCTGTGATATTGTCACACTCCTTTTTCTTAGAGTTGAATTACATAAGTTTTAGGTACTGATGCATATAATACCAGTATTCTAGGGTATGACGAAGACATGTCTCGACCTGTTGGTATGTTTATATGACTCTTATAGGCTTAAAGACCTATGTACAATAGATATTGGTATGATGTGGCCTTGTCGGTCCCTTTTGTTATTAGTTCACTCTTATTGTGACCTTATCGTCCTTGGCTAGCTGTTCATATATATATATATATATATATATATATATCCTATTGGAACTCTTCTTTGTGCAGGATACCTTTCAGTGTTGTCATATATGGGTAATTGAAGGCATTGTCGACCCAAGTTCATGTTTTAGGATTGGATACTACAGTGGTACTCTCAGGCCTTCGGGCACTGGGTGTCGTCCACACACCCAAAGGATGGGGTGTGGAAAACTTGGTATTATAGCACATTTTTCCTAGAGAGTCTGCAAGCCGTATCTAGTAGAGTCTTATTTATGGGTGTGTTGTGAACCACACTTATAAACATGAGGCTATAGGATATTTAGAATGGCTACTTTTCTTTCAGATCTAGATCGTGTGATAGTGCTAAACAACAAGTGTTCACTCCTAATCTTCATTTGTTTTATCTTCTTAGTTATGCCTACTACTACTCAATGATAAGAAGCCTGCGAAGGGTGGACGATAAGGCATGAGAAGGTGTCAGTAATACTGGAATTTGAAGGAGTTTTATGTTAAGTGTCATTGGGGGTACTTGGAGTTGGTTGGGTGTGGCGGTCAGGGCCACGACCTTCCGGATAATTTCAGGAAAGCGCGCAAGAAAGAATAAGATAAGTACGAGTGCTGCCTGCGGAAAACAAAAGACATCGTTGGTAGGTTTTGAAAATCTATACGATATTAAGGTGGCGCTTGATAATTAAGATTTTGAAAGGGAGATAAGTTCTCTCCACCACATAAAAGGATAGTTTTACGTATTATGGGGTTATGTGTACCCATGTTGTTAGACGAAGGATAGGATACTGGTAAGGTCTTCAGTATCGTTATGCCATAGGTTACAGTTTTAGATAACCGTGGGAAAAAATATTGTGTGGGGTAAGTAAGAACGACGTTAGGGAATGGTCAAGGAAGTGTCGTAAGGATACAAATGCAGGTAGTACGAATGCATGAAACTGTATGATTATGAATCAAGATAGAAATACTTTTGCTAATAATAAGCATAAGTAAGGGTTATGACCAGAATGATAAAAGAGGATGCAACTATGATTATGTAAGTTGCAGGAGATATGATTACCCCAGACTAGTGTAAAGACTATTAGTGAATGATGGGCAGTAATAACACCTCGAGGAAAGGTGGTAACATCTGTTCTGACGAGAAAGATAGTAGGAAAAGACGGGGGGGGGGGGGGGGGGGGTAAGGGACCCCCGGGACAACTCGAAATGAATTATAAAGAAAATACGAGTAGCCACTCGAACGATAAGAAATCTTGACAAGTCATTGGATTATGTAATACCATGAATTGAGGTTGAACACCTGATTATAAGCTCTATGAGCCGAGAGAGAATGATAGGATTACTATTTGACGAGATCAAGGAAATATCCCCCCCCCCTAAAATTTTGTCTGACAGGAAGTCTTAGCCATGAGACAAGCAAAGGAATCAAATCTAAGTATGGTGGCCAAGTTTGGTTGCAACAGAGAAAGGGAAACAGGAACCATAATCAAGATTAAGGATGCCCGAATATTTCGCAAGTAAGAGAAAGGCTTCCAGTTATTGGAAGATAAGTTGACCACGACTACAGTTCTAACCCCTCCTGAGAGACTAGAGGTTTAGGTTATTATTGTAACACTTTGGGTGTTGGGCTAGGTTGTGTGCTGACGCAACACGATAAGGTTAGAGTCTATGTTTCCCGGCGGTTAGGGAAGCATGAAAGGAATTACGCTACTCACGATTTTGAGTAGGTGGCAGTTAATCGTGCCTTGAAGATTTGGAGGCATTACTTATATAGGTTTCATGTGGATATTTGTGCAGACCACAAGAGCCTCCGGTATATCTTCAGACTGAGGCAGCTGAATTTGCGACAGAGACGGTGGTTAGAGTTACTCAAAGATTGTGATATGGATATCCTATACCACCAGGGGAAAGCCGAGACGGTTACAGATGCTCTGGGTTTTGGATCTATGGGTAGTCTGTCAGATGGGCAGCCAAATAGACAGGACATGGTCCGTCAGATCCATCAGCTAGCGAGCCTCGGGGTTCGGTTGGTCGATACCGATGATAGTAGGGTACGGGTTCGCGAGATTGCCGAGTATTCCATCGTTGAGGAGGTAAAGAGGCGACAGTATGAGGATCCAATTATGATACGGTATCGAGATACGACTCTTCGAGAGAAGGAGAGTTTATTGAGGTAGCGCCTGATAGGGTGCTAAGATTCGAGGGCAGATTGTGTGCTCCCGATGCTGCATGATGTGTCATCAGGTTTTAGTGGAGGCACACAGTGCTCATTGCTCTATTTGTTCGGGGTCGACTAAGATGTATCATGACCTCAAATGTATGTATTGGTAATATGACCTGAAGAGGGACGTAGCAGGGTTTGTTGCGTAGTGTCCGAATTAGTAGCAGGTCAAGATTGAACACCAGAAGCCCAGTGGGCTATTGCAGGCGATTGATATTCCGACATGGAAGTGGGAGGTGATCAACATGGATTTTGTTACAGGTTTGCATCGTACTCGGAGGAAGTGCGACTCCTTATGGGTTATGGTAAATAGGCTGACGACATCAGCCCATTTTCTTCCGGTCAGGACCACTTACTCGACTGAGGTTTATGCTAGATTATATAGCAGGGAGATTGTGAGACTTCACGGGGTTCCTACGTTTATGATGTCAGATAGATGAGCTCAGTTACGGATAACTTCTGGAGATTTTCCAGAAGAGGTTAGGGACACAGGTGAGTCTCAGTGTTGCATTACACCCTCGGGCCAAGCGGACAGAGCGAGGCGTACTATCCGTGCGCGAGGATAGGTTGCAGGCCTGTGTTCTTGATTTCAGAGATAGATGGGAGGGTTATTTTCCTCTTGTTGAGTTACGTACGATAACAGATATCCTTCCAGTATTCAGATGGCCCTGTTTGAGGCCTTGCAGGTAAGAAAGTGTAGATCGCCGGTTGGTTGGTTCGACGTAGGCGAGGTTCAGTTATTTGGTCGGACTTGATTCGTGAGTGTGGATAAGGCGAAGCTTATCCAGGAAAAATTATTAGTAAGCTCAGAGTCAGCGGAAGCTTTATACAGATAACCGACGTTGACACTTGGGGTTCAGGTTGACATTTTAGTATGAGTATTGTTATGTGGCCACGTGTGGCATTATTGGTATGTAGGGGTTGTAAGGAGACTATGTCGCTATCTTTAAGTTTGACTCCCAAAGGAACATTCGGGGATGAATGTTTCTAAGGGGGGAAGAATGTTACACCCCGGAATTCCAGTATATGTTTATAAGAACGTACGTAAGAACTCAAAAATGTTAAGATTTGAGACGAGTAAAAATTTATCGGAATTATGGAATTGTCGGAAAACGAAATATTACGACGAATGGGAGGGCGACACGTGTCACCCCCCCCCCCCTTAGTGGTCTTGGACGAATTGGACATGGCTAAAATGGTCATTTGACCATAATTTAAGATGACCAAGTCTTGCTAAGTCTTGGAGCTTGATATAATTGACTTAGTCAAAGGGCCACTTGGCTTGAGCTTTATTGAATTGTATCTAAGCCACCCATTTGTTTAAATCTTGACCCTCCATAGTGTTATATATGTATACTAGTAGCAAGACAAGCTCCCACACTTAGTCAAATTTTCAAGAAACTTGAAGAACACAAAGGGAAGCTCTCAGGTTTGAGGGTTTTAACAAGACAAAAAATTTCGTTTGTTGTCCAATAAGCTCCACACTTTAAACCAAGGTTCCTAAGGGTATTGTAAGGGTATCTCAATAGAAAGATCCCGGAAAAGTGGCGTTTTCGTATTAGTCGCAAGGTGAAAACCTAGTCACTTTCCTAGGTTTGGATTGGAAGTTAAAGGAAAGTTGTTTGTGATCTTCTAAGGGCTTCAAGTGGTGGATTGGAGTGTCAAGGAGAGGCTCTAAGTTTCTAGGGAGGGACTTCGGATCTTGAAGTTGGATTAAGGCTCGCCAAGGTAACAATCTTGTTCTCTTAAGTGTTATAAGATTACATATTGATTGTAGCCTTACATTTTTACTAGCATGAAGTATATGTATAGAAGATTGATAAGTGGTATGGATAGTGGAAGCCTAAAATCCGAATTGACATGGCTAGCTATTTGAAATTGAAATACAATTTGGTCGATAATTAGAATCGTCGCATGTTACCTACTTGAAGATTGTAGTAGTTATATATCGATTGCGGCTTGATAACATATTATACTAAACAACTTTGATTGAAAAGGAATTGGAAAAGACTATGTATTGTTGTCCCTCAAGTTGCCGAATGTGACTTTGTCTTTTCGACTAGTTTGATATCAATTGTGGGGCGAAATTTTATACGTCTTGTAGGCGTGTAATCCCCTATTGTTAACTACATTGTTGAGCCTTAAATGTGGCTTGTTTGGTTATTGAATTCGGGCCTTGAAAAAGGTGGAAAAGTATGTAGAAACAAAGGAAGTGTTGTCCGATTTTCCGTAGAATTTAGTGACTTTTACACTTAGAATATTCTACGTTGAAGCTAGAAGTTAATAGACGTATTATGGTCATTATAGGTTGACATACTACGTACGGCATATTGGACTTAGCAAGTGGATTGAACCGAAGAGGTATGTGAAACTTTCTTATCTCTTGAGCATGAATAGTTGTAAACGTATAGTACGGTATACGTATGCGATTTGAATGGATTTAGTTCATTTGATATCCTTGACTTGTTTTTCCAAGTTGGTTGAGTTAGAGAATTAACTCACTCGTTTTTAAAGGATAGAAATGCCTTGGTTTCAAAAGCATAAGGTGGGTTAATAACCTTATGGAAAGTAAAAAAAAATGGTTTATTCTAATAAGGTAGACAAGGATTTCTTGACTTGAAAATGTATAGGATGCTTGATTTGGAAAGTATAGATTCCTTGAGCTATTCTAAAGTTAAGAAACTTGATTACTAAAGTTAAGAGACTTAAAGTATTTTGAAAGTATATGATACTTGTTTTGTTTGAAAAGTTTAAGTCTCTAGGTTATAAAGAAGAATGTAAGTATCTAAGGTATAAAGCTAGTATAACGGCTTTATGGAGAGTCGGTTATAATAGCTTTATGGAAAGTTAAAAGAGTGGTTTACTCTAAGTAATGATAAATGACTTGAAATAATGAAAGGCAAATTGATTTAAAGGCATCAATTGCTTAAGGTTTTAAAAGAAAGAAGTCACTTGATTTAGAGGCCTATAAATGTATTTTCTAAAAGGTATTGTGACTTGTCTTAAAAAGTAGATATGACTTGATACTACGGTTATTAGTATCTTGGAAGTTTTATATGAAAAAGAGTCATTTTAAAAGAGTAGGAGTACGTAGTACTTTGGGTTAGATTCCCGGATTTTTATAATGACATGTTAGTGCCTTAAGTAAACTAAAATGAGAGTGTGTATGAATAAGGCTAATAAGAAGTTTGGGGGATTTCTTAACTTGCTTATGTTATGTATGATAAGCCGGTGGTGTTTATGTTATGTATGATAAGCCGGTGGTGCTTATGTTATGTATGGTAAGCCGGTAGTGCTTATATTATGTATGATAGCCGGTTGTGCTAGGTTATATTATTCTTACGGGGTCATTCCCCGGGTTTGTGGCATTTGCATATTCCGTGGATTTGCTACCCATGATGCGAGGAATACCTCATGCGAGTCCGTAGGGCTCATGCAGGTGAAATAGTCCTATGCGGGGCGGACCAGTCCTATGCGAGGAAGTTACTTCATGCGGGTCCACGCGACCTATGCGGGCGTATACAGTCTATGCGAGGAAGTTACCTCATGCGGGTCCATACGGCCTATGCGAGTGAAATAGTCGCAGGAGTAGGATCACTTAATGATACTATGGGCGGGTGACCCTATTTTGATCATGAGCCTCCTATTTTTATGCAGTAAAGTATACTCTTGTTTACTCTCATTGTTAGTAAGGCACGATGTACTGTTTATTTGAGTTATCATACATGCCTCCAGCTTTATTTTAAGACTTATGATTTCACTACACTACTTTCAGTTTCACATATTTGGTACATGTTGTACTGACCCCCTCCGGGGGGCTGCGTTCATGTCGCAGGTAGAGTATACAGGTTGTTGATCCTCACTTTTAGGATCACTGATTCAGCTGTTGAGAAGCTCCATTACTCCGGAGGCTTATCCTTGGTTTAAATCCCTGGTATTGTCGGTTGTTGTACATTCAGGGGTATGGCAGGGCCCTGTCCCACCACAGTTGTTATTCTTAGAGGTCTGTAGTCACATTTGTGGATTGGGTTGTAAAGAAGAAAAGATGTATTGTTTTATTATGTATATTTTACGGAAGGTGGCCTTATCGGCTAGCCTGTTGATATTTAATGTCTAAGTATTTTTTTGAGTTGTGTATGTTCATTGCTATTCTCTCGATGTATACGAAAGGTGCCCAGTAGGGCACGATCGCGAGCAGGGTCGTCGTGGCCAGTACCTCCGAGTCCTCCAGTTTCCCCCAATCAAGATTTGGATATGCAAAGTGCGGTGTAATTATTGACTCGACTTATGGCCTCCCAAGCCCAGCGTCAGAGTCCTGGTGTTGCTAAAAGAGTTGTGAGTGCAAGAGTTCGGGATTTTGTTAACTTTGATCATTTGGTTTTATGGGAACAGACCCTAATGCCATAGAAATTCCTGGATAGAATACAATGGACTTTACTGGTTATGCATGCAACGGATGTTGAGATAGTAGAGTTGGCTTCTTATAGATTACAAGACATGGTCGCGACCTAGTTTGAGACTTAGGAGCAGACTCTAGGACCCCAAGCCCCACTTTTAGGTTGGAAGGAGTTCTTTGAGGCATTTTTACAGCAGTACTTGCCAGTCACGCTTCAACGAGCTAGGTGAGATAGATTTCTACATTTAGAACAGAGTAATATGAGTGTCAGGGAATATAGCTTGCAGTTCAACTCCTTGTCTAGGTATGCTCCCATGATTGTCATTGATATGAGCGATCGAGTACATCAGTTTGTTAATGGTTTGGGGCCATACTTAGTGAATGAGTGCACGACAACTTTATTGAATCTGCATATGGATATCTCCCACATTCAGGCATACACATAGAATATAGAGGATCACAAGAGGCGGCATTGGGCTAATAGAGAGTATGATAGGGGACAACACAAGAGGGCTTGGTCCGTAGGTTATGCAGGAGGATTTTGAGGTGCATTTAGGCCTCAGTTTCTGAGACGAACATCTTATCCGAATACCAGTGTGCCATTTTAGTTTCAAGGCCAACGTAGGGACCAAGCCACTTATTATGGTCAAGGTCAGAGTCACGGACATCAGGCCCATAGTTCAGAAGGAAACCTACTCAGGAAAGGCTATCACTGCCATATTATGGTCGATGTGGCAAGAATCATTTTGGGTAGTATTGTCAGGGCTCAGATACGTGTTATTCTTGTGGGTAGCCTAGGCATATTATGTGATTTTGTCTAACAAGAAATGAGGGAAGTATGGCACAGCCAACTGGATTTGTGGAACCTTCTTCATTATCAGTGCATCCCCAGGGCAGGGCACATAGGCGCTGGTTGGTAGAAAAAGAGGCAGAGGAGCATGATCTATCTCGAGCGGTCCCCAAAATTGCAGCTATGCTTTGTCAAGTTAACAGGACCTTGAGTCGTCCATATATGTGGTTACATGTATATTATCTATTTTCTCCTATGATGTTTATGCTTTGATAGATCTGAGTTCTTCTTTGTCCTATAATTCACCCTTTATTATTGGTAAGTGTGGGAAAAAGTCAGAATTGTTACAAAAGATGTTTCAGGTATCTATGCCCATTGGTGAACCTATAATCGTTAAACGAGTATATAGGGGTTGTGATGTAAAGATATGATCGTAATATAGTAGCTAACATAAATTAACTAGAGATGGTCGAGTTTGATGTTATTATAGGTATGGATTGGCTAGCTTCTTGTTATGCTAATGTTGATTGTTGGACGAAAATTATTCGCTTTAATTTCCAAAACGAGTCTATCCTGGAATGGAAAGGTAATGTTGTAGCACCCAATGGTAGGTTTATTTCCTACATTAAGACTCAGAAGATAATCTTAAAGTGATATATCTATCACCTCGTGCGAGTTTAGGACGCGGAGGCAAAGCCCCTAATTTTTCAGTCTGTTCTTGTCATCATTGAATTTCCTGACGTATTTCCTTATGAACTTCCTGGTATTCTTCGAAAAAGGAATTGAATTCGCCATCGACGTGCTCCTAAATACCCAGCCTATATTTATTCCTCTGCATCGAATGCTCCTGCAGAGCTAAAGGAATTAAAATCTCAGCTGAAGGATATTTTGGAGAAAGATTTTATTCGACCCAGTAATTCCCCGTGGGGTACTCCAGTGTTGTTTGTTCGTAAGAAAGATGGTTCATTAAGTATGTATATTGATTACCGTCAGTTGAATAAGGTAACCATTAAGAACAAGTACCCGCTCCCCAAAATTGATGATTTTTTTGATCAGTTGCAAGGCGCGAGATATTGTTTGAAGATTGATCTCAGGTCTGGATACAATCAGTTGTGTGTTAAGGAGAAAGATATTCCAAAACCGCTTTGAGGACTAGATATAGCCATTACGAGTTTCTTGTTATGTCTTTTAGTCTGACTAATGCACTGACAGCTTTTATGGATCTGATGAATCGAGTATTTAATTCGTTCTTGGATATCTTCGTAATAGTGTTTATTGATGATATTCTAGTATATTCTTGATCAAAAGCCAAACATGCAGATCATTTATGAGAGGTAGTACAGATGCTTCAAGACCATAAGATAAGATGTATGTCAAGTTTTCCAAATGTGAATTCTGATTGAATTTTGTCGCCTTCTTTGGCCATATTGTCTCATCTAAAGGTATTATTAAGGTGGAACATCAAAATATTAAAGCCGTAAAGAATTGGCCGAGACCCATGACTCCTACCAAAGTACGTAGCTTCTTGGACTTAGCAAGATATTATCGGAGATTCGTTGAGGGTTATTCTTCCATCTCTACGCGTACAATTAAGCTCACTCTCAAAGCACCTAAGTTTCAATGGACAGATACGTGTGAGCACGGTTTTAAAGAGTTGAAAGGCAGGTTGACATTTGCACCGGTGTTAGCCCTTTCGGAATGTATCAATGAGTATGTGGTTTAATGTGATGCCTCCAGAGTTGGCCTGGGATGTATTTTGATGCAACATGATAAAGTCATAGCATACATTTTAAGACAATTAATAAATCATGAGGTAAACTATACGACTCATGATCTTGAGTTGGAGGAGGTAATCTTTGCCTTGAAGATATGGCGTCATTATATATATGGAGTCCATAACGACATATTCACAGACCATCAGAGCCTACAATATATATACCGCTAGAAGGACTTGAACCTAAGGCAAAGAAGGTATTTGTAATTATTAAAAGATTACGACATAGATATTTTATACCACCCCGGCAAGGCAAATGTCATGGATAATGCCTTAAGTCGTAAGTCTATAGGAAGCTTGGATGGGATTGAAGCTAATAAGAAAAAATGACCAAAGAACTGTGCTGCTTAGCCAGTTTAAATATGTGACTTTTGGTGATGGATAGCGGTGGAGGTGTAGTGCAGAACACTGCAGAATCATCCCTGATAGCAGAGGTGAAGATGAGACAATTTGAGAACCCCGAGTTAGTTCAGATGAAAGAAGGAATTTCTTTACATAAGAAATTAGGGCTTACAGGAGTTGGAGTTGGAGTCCTTAGGTAGTAAGGTCGACTCTGTGTACAAAATATATGAGGACTCCGAGAGCAAATTATGGCTGAAATCCACCATTCCATATACTTTATTCATCCTGGATCAACAAATATGTATCATGACCTTCGGCATATTTATTAGTGCAGACATGAAGAAATATATCGAGGTATTTATAGCTCAGTGCCCAAATTGATAGCAAGTTAAGATTGAGCATCAAAAGCCTGGTGGTTTGCTACAGCATATGAAAATCCCTACTTGGAAATAGGTAATTATCAATATGGATTTCATCATCAGATTACCCCATTCTTATCAAAAGTTTGATTCCATTTGGGTTATCATCGACAAGCTAACGAAATCATCTCATTTCTTACCCGTTTGTACTACCTTCTCAAATGAAGATTATGTCAAGATATACATTAATGAAATAGTCTAGCTATATAGTGTTCCGATATCTATTATATCCTACGGAGGTTCTCAATTCACGATTCATTTTGGAGGTCATTTCAAAAGGCTTTAGGCACCCAAGTGAACCTTAGTACAACCTTCCATCCACAAACTGACGGTCATGCCGAGCGCACAATCAAGACACTCGAGGATATGCTACGAGCTTGTGTATTGGATTTCAAAGGTAGCTGTGATGATCATTTTCCCTTTATTAAGTTTGCTTACAATAACAACTATCATTCAAGTATCAAAATGGCCTCGTATGAGGCATTGTATAGGCGAAAGTGTAGATCTCCAATTAGCTGGTGTGAAGTGGGTGAAGTCGGGTTACTAGGTCCTAATTTAGTCCAACAAGCAGCAGAGAAAGTAAAGCTAATTCAAGAGCTCATATTGACCGCCAAGAGTCGGCAAAAATCTTATTCAGATGTTCGGTACTGTGACCTAGAATTTTCCATTGGTGATTGTGTATTCTTAAAGGTTTCTCTAATGAAATGAGTTATGATATTTGTCAAGAAAGGAAAACTTAGATCCAGATACGTCATACCATATAAGATCATCCACAAGATAGGTCAGGTGGCTTATGAGCTTGAATTACCTCTAGAGTTGGAAGTAGTTCACCCGGTGTTTCATGTGTCAATATTGCAAAAGTGCTAGGAGATCCTTCCTATATCAATCCCGTAGAGGATATATAGATCACTGAAGATTTGACCTATGAAGAGACTCTAATAGCTATTCTAGATCGACATGTTTGAAAAATAAGGACTAAGGAAGTCACCTCCATCAATGTGTTATGAAGGAATAACAGTACAGAAGAGATGACTTGGGAGGCCGAAGAATATATGCGATCTAGATATTGTTACTTATTTTAGCCTTCGGGTTGATATCGATATTCGTGTGGTACGATTCTCTCGTTTCTATTCTATTAGATAAACTTAAGTCTTATGCCTTGTTTAGGTGTTAATGTGGATGCAAATATAGTAGGTGTAGCTCAGAGCACGGTAGAGGATAATCGAGGTGAGTTATAGCTAACTTTCTTGATTATAGTATATACAGACAATCGTGTGAGGCCGAGTTGATATTTTCTTATTATTATGTTGCCCTGTGTGGCATTGGATACATTTCAGTTGTTTAATAGGTTTTAGATAGTCCTGTTTACAAAGGAAACTCTGCCAAAATATTTTTTTAATCCTCGAGTGTAAAAGAATATCCTCAACATTTGAGGATGAATGTTCCTAAGAGGGGAATGATGTTACACCTCGTAGTTCGCATTTCGTCATGTCATTGATTAATATTAGGAAGAGGTACGACCTTATGAAATGGTAATAGAGATTTACCGCTTGATTATGGAAGTACCGGAGTATTGAGAAGTCAAACGGATCAAATGAAATATGTTTCAATGAAATTAGTGACTGCGGAAATTTGATGGGACAGTTGACGGATCGTCAAAGTAGTTGACGGATCGTCAAAGTAGTTGACGGACCATAAAACTACTATGAGGGACCATAAAATACCCTGGCTTAATGACGGTCATAATTGACAGACTGTCGACCATTCGACGGATCGTTGATCCCACCGTCAAAGTACGGCGGTGGAAATTAGTCGGGTATTTATTCGGGTTACATGATTTCAACTTCATTTTCACCTAAATTAGATTGAAAACTACTCCTAAATACTCTCTATGGATTGCACATCATTCCAAGATCAATCTTAAGTCAAATTACGTAAGATTTACGTGATAATCCACATAGTAACCATATAAATCATCTTCCTCGTATCACGCCGGATTTGGAAACCCTTGAAATTTGGGGCAAACTACTGTTTTGAGGCAATTTTGTTGTGTTTGAGGTAAGAATTATCCTCCTTTATCTATATATGTTATTACTTGATGATATGAAATAAATTGTGAAAAGATTTTCGTAATCGAAACCCGTAAACTTATGAAGTTAAGATATGTTGAGTTGTGGACTGTTTTGTTAGAATTGTGAGTTGATATTGAATAGTATACTGATTGTTGGTATTGTAAAATTAATAAAGTATGTTTCGGAGAATCGTGGGGTCAAATTACATAAGTACCTCTTTTGTTGATAAGTCTAAGAATCATTGGTGTTAAAATGATTGTTTAGGTGCCTAAGTGAAGTTTCTTAGTGAATATGGATTAGAGTTTGACATAGACCTTTGTTTGTTGTAGATAATCAGTCGTGAAGAGTACAAGAGCTCATAGCACGAATTATAGCTTTGCGAATAAGGTATGTAAGACAACCTTCTTTCTTGGCATGAATCAATACATTATTTCCTTAAATGATAATCTCGTCGGCGAAATGAAGTAGTGAAAGGTCTTCTTTGACAATCGATCATAATTCTTTAATGTGTTCTTGTTCATAGCATCTTTTGGGTTATATGAGTCTCAAATGTTCATATCAAGGTTCTTGAACGTAGAACCAACATCAATAATCAAAGGATAACGAAATAGGTTACTCTATCTATGCTTGTGGTATCTGATATAGTATGTCATGCATTGCACTTATATATATGTATTTATTTTCTACCAAGTCATGCTATAATCAGTCGTGTATGGTACGTAGACGTGCACCCCTGTAGTTGGTTTAATATCAGATATTATCGAGTCCTACATATATGTCAGGTACGACCAAGTCCTCATAGATGTCGGGTACGATATATATATAGTATGATATGATGTTTCCCATAGAGTGGCATATTTTTATAAACATACATACATATATTTCTGGTTATGACAGAGTGAGGCCCTCAGAGGTTGTTATGAGTTTCAGATTGATTCTTATCTCTATACCTCTCATGTTATATCTTATGTTTACATATGTTACCAGCCTTACATATTCAATAAATTTTTCGTACTGATTCCCTTCTCCGGGGCACTGCATTCATGCATGCATGTATAAATAGATAGAGTGGCAATCCTCCTTAGTAGGCGATCTGCTCAGTTGTGATATTGTCGCACTCCATTCTCTCGGCGTTGCATTACATAAGTTTTAAGTACTAATGCATATGATACCAATATTCTAGGGTATGGTGGGGCCCTGTCTCGACCTGTTGGTATATTTATTTGACTCTTAGAGGCTTGCAGACTTGTGTATAGTAGATGTTGGTATGTCATGGCCTTGTCTGACCCTTTTGTTATCAGTTCACTTTTATTGTGGCCTTATCAACCTTGGCTAGATGTTCATATTATCTGTTGGGACTCCTCTGTGTGCATGTTACCTTTAAGTCTTGTCATATATGTGTAATTGGAGGCCTTGTCGGCCTAAGTTTCATGTTTTAGGATTCGGATACTACAGTGGTACGCTCAGGCCTGCGGGCACTGGGTGTCGGCCACATCCCCTAAGGTTGGGGTGTGACAGTACCCTTGTAATGACCAATCTGACTATAATGAGTACACAACAAATTTTCAATTATAGTAACATTTTTGTTGTGGGGATTATATGGAGTTTTTTCCTTTTCACTACCCCCCACATTTACTCTTGTACATAGAGGTAATTACATCAGAGGACCAGGTCAATTGAAGTGACTTATCAAGATTTACTTTTACTTTTTTTAAAATCTTCTTGTAACTATCTATTTTTTTTATCTCAATAGTGAGACTCGTTTTAGTTTTCTTAAGCTCCTTCTCAAGCTCCAAATGAGTCTCACTAGCTACACCATTTCCTTTAGATGGAGTATCCATCTATTTTTTCATTTGATTTTCTAACAGGATGTTTTCTTTAGTTACCTCATCAACTTGTTCTTTCAAATCTATAATGAAAGCTACCAAATCATCCCTCTCTTGTTCTAGATCACCAATTTCTTCAATTAAAGCACTTTTATCTTTAACAAGAACATGATAAGCATCTATTAACATATTTGCCAATGATATTAACGTTTTTTAGAGTAAATTTTCAAGTTTTTTCTGAACATCAAGAAAATTGATCTCTTCTTGTTCATCATTATCATCAACATCTAATTTGGCCATGAGTGCAAAGATTGACTCATATTCAGAAGGTTCATTATCAATGGTCGTCATAGAAGTATCACCCTGACCATCATCATCTTCAAATTTGCTGGAGGAGTCTCCTAAGCAGCAAGAGCTCGCTTCATCGGTCATCAGTTGTATCTCTCCGCTTAAACTTCTTATCGGGGACCTAGTTCCTCTTAGCAACTTTTTTTGTGTTGTTTTTCTGATTGTCTTGTTTGTGAAACTGACATTCTTTAATGAAGTGACCACGTCTACCACACTTGTGGCAACAGTTTCATTTTCTTTAAAGTTCCTGCTGGAGCTTCCTATTCTTGGGACCCCACTATATATTCGAACCATCTTTTGAAACCTACGGATGAGGTATGCCATATCAGCGTCGTCACTACTTGAGTCATTTATGGCAGCT
Organism: Przewalskia tangutica; assembly: GCA_029844215.1. Lineage (NCBI taxonomy): Eukaryota > Viridiplantae > Streptophyta > Magnoliopsida > Solanales > Solanaceae > Przewalskia > Przewalskia tangutica. Next base: position 134,941,718 of record CM056719.1, read on the forward strand.
TTGAGAATCAGGTTCTTCTCCTTCTTGGGCTCTTTCTTTTCAAGATTTTTTCTAGTTCTTTTTAACTCGTAAGTCTTGAGATTACCAATCATCTCATCAATTGTTAGAGTCTTAAAGTTCTTGGCTTCGTATATGACATTTACCTTGCTGTCCCAAGAATTTGGCATGACACCATGTAACTTTCTGACCAGTTTATTGGTTGAAATGACTTCTCCGAGAGAGTGAAACTCATTTATTATCGAGGTGAACCTAGTGTGCATATCTTGGATTGACTCATCCTCTTTTGAAGAGGTCATACTCTGTAGTGAGTAAGTCTATCTTGGACTTCTTTACTTGAGTGGTTCCTTCATGAGCAGTTTTGAAACACCTAGTACCTCTAAACTAAGCTATGTTTATGATTCAAAGTTTAGAAAACCAAAATGGGGAGTTTAAAGTTGAAAACCATCTTCAGTTCTGCAAACTCAATTTTACGACGGATTATATAGACCGTAGAATTTGTTACGATCCATAAAAATAAACCGTAGATCCTGTTTTGGAAATTGACAAAACCTTATAAAATTTATGGACAGTAGAATATTATATGGTCCATATTTTTTTATCGCCCCAGTCTCTCAAAATTTAGAAGTCTCTGGAAAGTTACATTTTTAGTTGACAGTCCATTTATACGAACTGTGAAAAATTTGACGTTCCAGACTCAGACCGTAAAAAGTTTAATGGACCGTCAATTTCGGTTGTAAAACCTCCGACCAGTGAGACAATATAAATACACATGCTTAGTTCTAAAAAATCATTTTTCATATTCCCCAAACCCTATAACGTAGTTCTAACTCAAGGTAAGTCCTTCACATATATTTCCACGCGATTCTAATCAAATATAATCAATTTCTAAGTGAAATTCACTATTTCTAACCTAGGGTTTCCAAGATAAACCCATTCTAAGGCTCAAGGTTTAAGCTTTGGGATTATCCTTTCAAGTTCAAATTTTTAAGACAAGACTAGGAGCGAACAAGATATGTAGAGTTTCTATTGACGTGTGGGAATATCCATGTTCTTTCTCACGCCACGTTATTCCATGAAACTATGAAATTCCATAACTTGAGTTTTATTCTATTATCATGATAACCCTAACTATAAGTAATATTATATATCATGTCTATATTACGATTCATGATAGGTCATTACGGTTTACACTTTTCATGAACTTTTCCGTAATCCATGAACACAGGCTTTGAATTCCATGAGTTCTTAATTATCAAGTCATGAATCATCATTACTTAACCTATGAAATTATACATATTTTCTCACAAGATATATTATGTATTTATGCTCATGTTAAATTATCACAGATCATGTTTATAAGTTATAATTATGAAATTCATGGGTTGACAAGACAGCTATTTTCAAATACATGTTTTGGAAGTCGCATAGATTACCAAGAAGGCTCTAGTAGCCTGAAACTACGTATGTCAGCGTAGGATAAGGGTCGCTCCACCCAGAAGATGATACCTTCAGATTATTGATTGGATCATTTCATGTCTCATACCCCGATAAGGTATGGGAGTGCTCTATTGGTCGGATCAGGTACCAGACTCCACGTAACCACATGGTGATTTTATATTGTCGGTTATACTATTGCTCTCCCCACAGATATACGGATATACAGTTTACAAATTTTACACATGTTATCATATTCGTGTTCATGCTGATGTTTCAGTTTCATTTTCATGTTCCTATTATATCATGTGTCTGCTTATTATTTCGGTTGCTTTACATACAGTACAATTCAAATGTACTAACATTTCTTTTCCTGGAGCCTACACTTCACGGTGCACGTACTGAGTTTCAGGATGAAGGATATTCTCGCTAGAATTCTCTCTGTATCAGTCGTCGGTGAGCCCCCATCTAATTTGTGGTGTCAGTTATTCACTTATTTTACATGTTATGCTTATTAGTAAAGGAATGACAAAGCCTTATCCTGATAAATAATTTTGCAGTCACAGTCTAATGTTCCAGATGTTTCATAGACTAGACTAGTTAGCATGTCATGCCAGTCATGGCAGCAGTATTTTCATACTTCTAATGTTTACTCAGATGATTCCGCTATTATATTTCAAACTATAATTTCAGTATATGTTTTACATATTTTAAGCCATTATTATTGCATGCTTTTGATACCCATGATGACTAACAAGCCATGTGGTTCGCTCGATCACATGCAGTTAGACATCGAGTGTCGTGTTTCACTTAGGCCATGGTTTTGGGGCGTTACACGTTTGGAGAGATTCCCATATCTCCTTAGTAGTTACACAATATAAGATACGATTGTACTCATCTGATCCAATACCACACACAAGGATTTTCTTGGCCTTAAAGTTCTTCTCTACTGTTTTTTTGTCCACATCATTGTATTCCTTCCTTGACTTTGGAATAGTTGTAAAACTAGATAAATCTATATTCATATGAATATGAGCACCATCACAAATGATGTCCTACAACTCAGAATCTTCAGCCGTGATGAAATCGTGCATCCTTGTCTTCCACCACCCATTGTACTTTCCGTTGAACTTTGGGGGTCTTGTGGTAGATTGTCATTCCTCTAAGTTTGGTGGAGCATCCATGACTGTAGGGATGACAACGGATCAGATCTGGACCGGATCCTACTAGATCCAGATCCAGATCCATTTTTCATAGTTGAATCCAGATTCGGATTCATCGGGTCCATAAAAATCATATCCAAATCCGGATCCATCGATTCCACCGAATCCACGGATCAGATCTGGATCCACATGTAAAAAAAATTATTGAATAATATTCCCACCTGTTGAAACTTTTTTGACAAATTTGATATTCAAGTCCGTAATGCATAATTTGATATTCGAGTCCGTCGAATCTGTTGTTTAAGTAGATAGTATTTATTTGTGTTTGGTACTAGATTTAGTACTAATGATTTGCCGCCTAAGCAAATTTAATATTTCATATGGAGTAAATATCATTTATAATACATTATAGTCAGTTTTCTAATGATTTTTATCCCCATACACAAAAGAAATTTGGGTATGTGGAATAGCTAATTGATATACAAAAGGATGGTTTGCAATTATTTACCTTGCAGTAGGCGATAATCATGCGTAAATTCATTGTGTAATACTTCTCTGAATAAAGAAAATACTTATAAAATTATATTCTAGGTTATGAATATATTTAATAAAAAAAAATAGATCCACGTGTCGGATCTGGACCGGATACGGATCTCAAATACAAGATCCCGATTCAATGTGTCAAAAACGGATCCGGGTCCGATCCGAATCCGTCGGGTTCACATTTTGAAGATCCATATCCTATAAAACGGATCTGGATCCACCGGACCGGATCCAGAATCCACTGCCATCTCTAGCCATGAGAGAGATCATTTCTAGGTGTTAACCCTTTAGAAAACACATGCTCTGATACCAATTGATAGAAACTAAGAGTCCGCCAAACAATATAGAGAATCAGGTTCTCTAGTTGTTCCCTTAAGCAAAGACAAAAAGTAAATGACACACGATATTTAAGTAGAAAACTCTTTGCTCAAGGGACTAAAAATCACGACCAACCAAGTATGATTTCCAACTTCACAAACTGAACAACTTCATATTAAAACCTATTGCAATCTAGAAATTAAACTATTAATCACTCACCTCTTACAATAACTCTATTGTAAGCCCTTTACAATAACTTTATTGTAAGCCCTTTACAATAACTCTATTGTAAAATAACAAACTTTGACTAACTCTAGCCAAGAACACAAAATAACAAAGGTTGAAATATGTCCTACTATGACACTTCTTGAAAGTAGTGTAGTATTACAATAAAGAACAAAATGACAAAGAATCAAAACAAACTAATGGACTTAGACATCTTCAGTGTCGGGATCAGGTCCTTAAGTTTGTAGCAGCTTTGTTCTTGAGAGCACTTGGAGATCAGTGATGGCTAGTACTTGAGAAAGTGAGATTTTAGGTTTTCAAGTGTTATGTTAAACCTTGTTACATGTTGTATATATATTGTGGAGCATGTGTGAAGAGATAGGGACAATTCAGCCCTTGGTTTGGCCACTAGTGAGATGCAGTTGTGTTGTTGTACTACTACCAGTGAACAATACATCTTTACAATTGTAGTGTTGATTGTACGACAGCCAAGGGAACGGATCGCATACTTGATCTCTATCTGATTCCTCGAATATTTGACAAATCATCAAAACACAAGATAACATATCACTTGGACAAAAGATAAAGAGCTTCGTATATTTAGCTAGCAAATTCGATTATTTTTGTCGGACCGGTCAAATGTGTAACTTGTCCTTTTTAATTTCCCATTTTATTTAGTCATGTTAACATTTGCAAGATTGTTTATTTTGACTTCAAAAACGTCGAATCGGGAGAGTGGTCCTCCCAATTGACCGTACCTAAATCCGATATAGTGTAACAAAGTATACAAAGGCGTTGAAGAGAACCATATCGAAAGAACTAGGCAAATAACCAATAAGTGATCAATGGACTCTATTAAAAATATTACAGTCATTGTGCAGTAAAAAAAAAACAAGAAAAATTGTTCTCCATTGCACATATTTCTCATTGTATATTTATATATGATCCAGTGAACGGTTGACTATGCGATTCATTTCTTTTACAAGGAGATTTGTGAATTTCCTCATATCTACAGTTAAAAAATATGTTTTTTCTTGTTTTCTCTATGGGGACAAAGAGGCCGGGGTTTAATAATGGAAGAAAATCTAGTAGTCTATAATGGGTTCTCCAATGGTGAGGTTACGTTCCAATGTCCATGGTAAGTTGAAGATCTTGGCTGTAATGAACTTGAAGATCTTATTCACATTTATGTTGTCTGCACTTGAGAAGAATAAGGTTGCATTTAGTGCCTTACTATATGATCTTGCCTGTTCAAACAAACATTCAAAACAAAATGAATAAAATGAGTTTATGTTTTGTACATAAACGCTAAAGAACAAAATGACAAAGAATCAAAACAAACTAAAGGACTTAGACATCTTCAGTGTCGGGATCAGGTCCTTGTGTTTGTATCAGCTTTGTTCTTGATAGCACTTGGAGATCAGTGGTGGCTGACACTTGAGAAAGTGTGATTTTAGATTTTCAAGTGTTATGTTAAACCTTGTAACATGTTGTATATATATTGGAGAGCATGTGTGAAGAGGTAGGGATAATTCAGTCGTTGGTTTGGCCACTAGTGAGCTGCAGTACATCTTTACAATTGTAGTGTTGAATGTACGACAACCAAGGAACGGATCGCATACTTGATCCCTATATGGTTCCTCGAATATTTGACAAATCATCAAAACACAAGATAACATATCACTTGGACATAAAGTACACTGACTTTAAGTTATCTTTAGTAAATTTCTATGATAACTATTATTGTAATAATTGATGATTTGGTAAAACTGATAACTAGTATGCTATCACAGATAATTTACATTAATTTATAAAAAAATATTTATAATGTTTGTGCATAATAAAGTCAGTGTACTATCATCGTTATATATGTATAAATATTTTATTGCTAACCCAAAGGAGCTATGTTTTTATTGCAAATCATAAATTTAGAATTTAGCTCCTTTCCAACAGAGAATCCCTCCCGTTCTTCGAGTGCAACTTTGTATAGCTTACACATGTCCTCTTAATTATTAAATGGTCCAGATTTATTTTATTAACCAATTGATATTAACCCTGGTTACCATTTCCAAATTCAAGCTAAGGAGAGTGAATTTCAATTTGGGGTTTATTTAAAACCATAAAGACCCATTAAAGGACCTACATTCAGTGGCGGAGCCACGTGAAGCAAGGTGGTGCAACTGCACCATCAGTTTTTTGGAAATTTTCGATCAAAACGACGTTATTTTGGATGAATCGGTGCATTTTAATTTTCTTCGATCAAAATTTTTTCTCTGCACCACGCACCACTAGAGTTTGTTTTCTGGCTCCGTCACTGCCTACATCGAACATGAAAAATAGGAAGAGGGAAAAAATGGTGGATGCACTTGAATGGAGAATTTGTTTTTTTATGGAATACAATACATTTTTCTTGGGTTTTCCTTTTCTATTGTTGTTCTTATAATTGTAATATTCATTTGAGGTTAATATCTCCATTTCAGCATTTCTCTTTTGAGATTCTCCTTATTTATTCATGTTCATGATAAATTTTAGAGTTAAAAGAATATTGAAAGAAATAATTTCTTCATTGCTTTCATTAATGAATGAGTACATATACAATTTACAATATTCATAATATGAAAAAATTTATTCATATTTTACTCTCAAAATCTTATTCTATTTGTACAATAATTCTACAATTATGGTAAATTTACAATGTTAATTAAATACAACAATCTATTACCAAATATAGCTTCAAACCGTGATATACACGGCTGTGTATACCGTGTATATCACGGTCTCTAAATTGTCTAAATTGTGTTGTGTTTTTGTGATATACACGGTATACATAGGGCATTGTATGTGTCGTGTATACCGTGTATATCACGATATACTTTCACACCCCCGCAATCATAGTGGGCGGTCGTCGTACGCTGAGACTGTCCCTAAAATATTCAAATAGGACCGAGGGAAGATCCTAAGTAAAGATGTCTGTAATTTGGTGCCAAGAAGAGGCATGTAAAATGTGTACTTGTCCACGAGCTACCTTTTCGCGAACAAAGTGGATATCCACGATATGTTTAGCGCGCTGATGTTGAACCGTGATATACACGGCTGTGCATACCGTATATATCACGGTCTCCAAATTGTCCAAATTGTCTTGTGTTTCTGTGATATACACGATATACATTGTATATGCTGTGTATATCGTGTATATCACTGAATACTTTCAAATATTATGAAACTTTAATTTTCCAGTTATTTGGTCTATACAAGTAAATGATGGCGTCGTTATATATACTTGCTCTGTGTTCTGTTGAGATTTGGGATCGAGGTAGGGTCTTTTGCTGGCATTGAAAAGAAAGAGGAAAAGAGAGGAGAGAGAACTGTTGGTAACTAGAGTAGAGTTAATTATTGATTGGTTAATAAAATTAATCTGGACCATTGAATAATGAATAGGACACGTGTGAGCTATACAAGGCTGTCATGGCTTATGTAACTTAAATCTATATGGACATTCCTGAGACTTGTTAGCAAATGAACTCTTGTTTTCTAGCTAAAACAAAAATAGGCTACGGTGACAGTACAATATGATAGAAATGCAAGTGTCACATTTTTTTATTAAATTTATGATTTTTTTTTACATTCATGTGACCGTTTTTTAAGTGTCATATAATTATGACATTCATGTGACGGATTTTTTAAGTGTCATATAATTATGACATTTGTGTGACGGGTTTTTCAAGTGTCATTTATTTATGATGTTTGTGTGACGGGTTTGTGAAATGTCACATAAATAAGTGACTTGTGTTTTAAATTGATCAAAAATGGCGTGTTTACTGATTAAAACGACACTATTTTTATTATTTATTTAGCACTTTTTTAATTCAAATTAAGACCTACACGATTTTTATTTCTTTTTAAAATTATTTTTAATAAAAACAAACTAAACGTTGTCGTTTTAACATTATAAAAAATAAAAGATCAAAAACTCGGTAAAAATACTAAGTGTATTCACGCTCACACAATTAGGTTTTGCTTCCCCCACTACACTGACTCTCACTGGTTTGATTTTTCTTATTTTATCTTAGCTATTAATCTGGAAAAAAAAAATCAATTCTACTTCCAATTCATGAAAGTGAGACTGAAATTTATTCTTTTTTTTAAAATCAATTATACGCTCACACAATCCATTATATTTTATTTTTTTAAAAAAACAAATTAACCTATTAACAAAATCAATTAACACTATATTCATTCTTCAGTAAACCAATAAACCTAAAACCAATTCTCCTTCTCATGCTTTCTCTCTCATTTGCCGACTTCTTCATTCCAGGTTCACACTTTTTTATTTTTTATTTCAGAATCTCAATCTCGTCTTAAAGGGGAATTATGCCCCATTCTCCTCCTGTCTTTGCATAAGGGACAATCTCTTCCCATTCAAGTTGGTCATGCGACAATCAAATCGGATCCAAGTTCTGGGAAGTGGTGTGTGTGGAGTATGGATTGATTCCACCGAAAGATATCATGGAGACACAGATCTACAACTTGAGAGGGTAAATGTGTATTACAATAAAGCTAGGGTTGTGCTTATGGATCTGGAACCGGAGACTACAGATAGCATTAGATCTAGGACTTATGGACAGATCTTTCGCCCTGATAACTTGTTTTTGTCCAATCTGGTGCTGGGAAAAACTGGGCCAAGGGTCATTATACAGAGGATGTTGAGCTCATTGATTCTGTTCTCGATGTTGTCAGGAAAGAAGATGTGAATTGTGATTGCCTAAAAGGTGTTTGTTTAATTGCTTTCTCATTTCTTTACATTTATGGCTTCTATCCGTGTTATGTATTTAAGATTTTCTTACTTGTTGTTAATCATATATGATTCTAACTATCTAATCTGGAGTCTTAAAACATTATGCAACCTAGTTTCGAATTCTAGTTTTTATCCTCAAGTTTGTGAATTGTGTCTTATACAAATTATGTATTCTTCTTGCTACAACTGTAAATTCTTGAAAGCTTCTATATTTCAGTTTCATTTTAATATTTAGGGCCAAATTAGCCTCTTATTCTGCTATCAAGGTTCCTTTCATGTATCTGTGTTGAATATGTACACTACAGTTTAACATAAATTTTTGTATGTCATCTATCATTGTAATAAGATGTCATGGTGTAGTGCTTTTTCCTTCCAAAATTAGCTTTATCTGTTGAGAATTTATTTCCCGTATCACCTATTTCAGAGCGGATTCCCTTGCTTTAGGGCAGGAATAGGGGAATGGTTAGGGGGCTTGTCTTTAAGCAACTGGCTTCCACGTAGCTACAGCTGCAGATGATAGTCTCTAAAAGCTACAACCGTCTAATTATAACTGCTTCAGCTTCCATATTGGTAGTATCCTTGATTACCTCAGTTTGTGCATACTTGATATCCCCTATGTGATCTCTCAAGCAAAACTTATATGAGATTTTCCCTGGATTGCCTCTGCATGCTCCATCATCATTGGATTTGATCATTCCGGTTGCAGGTGCACTCCAATGCACTTTCTTGTAGTACAAGTTTAGTTTGAGTTTTTCTAATTATTCAAGTAATGTAGACCAGCTTGATAGAATATGATTCTGTTTTTGAAATCTAACCTTCGTCAATTGCCAAATTATAGTATATATCTTATATTCTAGTTGTTGTGTGTCATTGTTCCTCTATTCGTGATTTTATTTCTTGTTTTACATATCTCCCATATTATTATGGCTAGGATTGCATATAGTATGTCTTTCAGTTTTGGTGGACCTTCTCTTTTCCAGCAATTAATGATCACCTGACTTAATTGAAATCCTTCAATATTAATACCTACAAGAAACAAAGATCCTTCAAAGTTTTTGGGTTGTAGGGGAGTTTGGAACGAGATAAGATATAGTCTGTTGCTTATGTTTTTCACAACACCAACAGTAATATGGTAATCACACTGTTGCGATATTTTTAGATGCTTACGCAAGTGTACGTATTGTTCAAGTAATAAAAATCTGTAAGACCGAGTTATCGTCCTCAGAAACTGGTTTATCAAGTACTGAATATCTAATCTATGGTATCTATTTGGTTGATGTTCTTTTGGTTGGTGATTATAACTAAGAATTGAAACTAAGTAAAGTACAAAAATTAACTACTTATGATAATGTCGCGCCCTTTTTCGACCGCGACATTTATTCTAGCGAACCCTGCTTAAATAAAATGTTAGAAAATAAATAAAAATGCTAAAAATGTTAAAAGGTGCTAAAAAAGGTGTTAAAATGCTAAAGAGGTGTTAAAAGGTTAATTTTAAAAGTAAAAGGTGTTAAAATGCTAAAGGGTTGCTAGGGAGTCGCCACCTAATTAATTTGGGTGAATTAGGACACCTAAATGTTAACTAGTTTAAAGTAAACATTAACTCCGTTTTAATGGTCTGCTAAACTTAATGAGATTCCGGACAAGGGTTCTTTATTAATCTAGAGGGAAGGGGTTAGGCACCCTCTAAGATCCGCTAACTTGCGGTTATCCTGCCAAACCTAGGGTAATTATTATGCTAAGATGTAATACATGTCATGAAAGGTATTTGAGTAAAAGATATAGAAAGTATTTTTCGCTAACATAAAATGTGAGATTTATTTTAAAATATATAAAGCTAGTTTTAGTTACAACATGTATTATTATATGCGCAAAGATGATTTATACATTTATTCATTAACGAATCTTATTAGTATATCATAATATGCCAAATGTTTAGGAGGATTTTTAATAAAAGAAATAAGGCTTTTATATAAATGTTAACGAGAGTCTATAATAAAATGCTAGTTGCGACCAGTTACGTGGATAACTAAAATTTAATAGTTTAGTGTGACTAAAGCAATATGTGGCGAGCCTAAAGTAATTAACCTAAAGGGAATTGATTTCTAATCTAGAGGTTCAAGGTTTAGATATTCTAATTATTTTATTAATTAATGTAGCGTTAGACAAATAATTTACAATAAATAAATGAATGGGGGCGGGGTAGAAAATAATAAGACGACTCGAGGAATGGCGAAGTCATTTCGCCTATGGCTTAGAATTTCTGATGCGGAGATAAATGCATGTAGATGTGGATCTTCGCGTTTGCCACGATGAGTCCCGCTATGAGACTCTTTGTTGCTCCGGTGCATTTCATGTAAAAAGAAAAGATAAGGGTTAGTACATGCCCTAAACATTTAGCAGTAATATAAGTAAATAAAACATTCATAGAGTGCTTATGATCCATAATGCTATTTTAATTGGCAGCAACCGAGAAATGATGCTGATGTAAACCCAGTCCATGATTTTCAAACTGAAGGGTGAGTGTGCCATACAACAGGCCAAGGAAAATAACGGCCCAATACAGAATACCGGACTGCCCATTTTGTTTATAAGTTCCCTATTTTTGTAAAAGCTATTGGAATAGTTGCCACGTTATTTGTAAGACCCCTGTTGCTAAACTAAACATCATCTCTAATTATTAACCTCCCTTTCAGACCTCTTATGACTTAAGATCCCTACAGTTAATTTACCTCAGATGTATAACCGTAACTTTGTATGGCTATCTGATAGTGAAAAACTCAAGCGATGCACGGAATCATCTTTGAATAACTAATATGAATTTAACAATTGACAATCATAGTTGATGCTTAACCTACCAGATTCGAACCACCATTAATGTAGGCTTAACACGTTAATAGCTAACCTAACAGGCTCTATAAGCTAAATATATTTTAGATTAATCCGACAAATTTAAATAACGACTGAATCAAACTAAACACGTTTAACACGCAGATCATCGTCATATACTCATATACGTCACATGAATGTAGATCAACAAAGTGGGAAGGTGGCGAGTTTACCAGATAAGCCTAGCACAAGATGACTTCCTAAACCATAGCTTTTACCTAAATATTGTACCTACGCATACAGGTTTTACAGCCATTGTACATACACATAATGGAGATAATTGTATTGGATCTTGTGGGCATGCCCCGACTGTATTAAGGCAAGGATTCCCCAGGCCTAGCCTTCAAGCTCAACAAGCAACATTATGCATCAATATAAGAAGGAAGTAAATACTTGTATGTTCTTTACGAATCAACACTCGATTAACGAGGCGCGATGAACAGACCACAAAGGGGCAGTTCACTGCCTACTGCCCCAGAAACTAAATCATGCCGTACTAATTTAAATAAGAAACAGATACAATGGTAAGACACCCAATCCATACATACACATACTCGAGCCTATTTTTTGCAGCCTGTATCTCAGTACTGGTTCAATTATTTAAGCGACAGAGAAGAATGTGCGAACATATGATGCATTTCTACTGCCTATGTATAAATCGAGCATACAATCTGATATATTTGGTCATAACTGCAAACACACTACAAATGCCAATATCGGCCTAATCACATTAATCAACACGGTGACCAGCGGCGATTTCCAATCAACGACCGAATCTAACAATCGTCTAATACACATAAGCGTCCTTTAATATCACTTTATATATGCTCGGTCATACCAAATCGTATCACACACAAATATCAAGCGAAATCTAAAGCGAAAAGGATGATGAGTTTACCTTCTCCGGCGTGACGAGACAGCGTATCAAGTCGTCGATCCACTCGGAGGGCTTATGCCTATGCGACGAAGAAGAACGAGCTTTTGTTCTGAATATGAGGCTTGGATTAATAACAGGGGGGTTTTTTTAGAGTGAAAGCTTTGTGGATTCTATCTTTATGCATGCACTGGTTTGCCCTAGCCGATCCATGCCTCTGAAGTTAATGAACACCCGTATATATATAGTTCTTTTGTGGGTTCTGATTTTGGTAATAGTATCATGATTTTATCGCGATTTGGTTATGATTTCGTACTGATTCGAGGATTATTCGGTTTCTTAAGAAGGGTACCTTTGATTTGGGGCTGATTTTGGAATCGTTCTTGTTATGGTAAATTAATATTCTAGGAGAGGATTCGGTTTTGGTGCTGGTTCTCGCTATGGCAGCTTCTAGAAAAGGAAACGTGGGATTTGGTTGTGATCTGGCGGGTTTTAGGGCGTATGGGTAAGGGAGGCGACGAATGAAAAAGCTTAGGGTTCTTTCTCGTTTTTTTTGTTTCTTTGTCTTTTAGGTTTTCTGAAGAACGATGGGGAAGAGGGACGATGGGCTGAGGGGCTTTGGGCGGATATAGGATAGGGGGTGCTGGGCTAGCGGGTTGGGCTGCGGGTGTGGGCTTCGATTGGGTAGTTATTTTAATTAGGGGTAGAGTTTTAATTGTATTAGTTTTAGGAATTAGTTTTTTAGGTATTATTAATTAATTAGTGGTGAATTAAATTAATAAATTGTGATTAAATTATTTAGGTGTTTTATTAGTCTAAGCTTGAGTTTAAAATTATTACAAAAAATAAAGACGGGTGTGCTATTTAATTAGTGCTTAATATTTATAATGTGATGCCGTTAATGAAACTTATTTATTATGCGTATTCTGCGAAGATAAATTAAAAAATTGAATTATTTAAATGCTACATGCAGATATGACATTTAAGGACTACTTAAAGTTTTTTTCTTATAAAAGCGACTATGTTATTTAACACGACGTCATTGTCGAATTATTTATTTTATGTATTTATTTATTTTATGTATTTATTTATTTTATTATCATTTAAGAATTATGACAGGGCTTAAAATTAATAAATGCGGGCGCGAGACTCTAAGTGCTTAATATTCTGCGTAAGATGCGGTTCTATTATTAAATTGCTTATTTACGCATGTATTAATGTATTATTGTTGCATTTTATTATAAGAAATCATAAAAAATATTTTGCAAAATTAGTGTAATTTATAGCTACTGTCTGAATGGGAGGGTCAAAATTGGGTGTCAACAGTTGTCCCTCTTTGTATGGAGATGATGGAAGAATATTCGGATAAAGACGTTGACTCATAGCCAATTTTATCTCGATCCTCAGAATTAAAATGTTGGGCAATTAGGCAAGGCTGATGCGGACTCAAACAATTGTCCCAGTGTCGAGTTATGACGACACTGGGCTACCATGGTCAAAACACCAGGGCGGGCTAATGCGGACTCAAAATTTTTCCTAGTGTCGAGTTATGACGACACTAGGTATGTGGTGCTAAAAAATAAAAAATAAATAAAAAATAACTGGCTTGAACCTGGGGTGTACCGGTGTCGACTTATGATGCTGGGTTTTATGGTGATGTGGAACGAGTGGATCGACGCTTGAGGCCGCTTCTGCCATTTGTTGGGAAGGTTGGCCCCCCAACAAATTATCCCGGTTCGATGTAAGAGAAAATCCACGTTGTGCGCCATCTTTTGCAGTTTGTTAAAGTTCCTGTAGATTGAAGCTAAGATAGAAGCATTAGTGCATAACTGTCAAAACAAAACAATATAAGAATGTGGTTGTAGTCAAATCGTATATAATGAAATGATGTGATGATACGCCGTCTTGTATATGCGAGATGCAGATGACGCCTTGTATGGGCGTTATCGTCTTGTATGGACGAAATGCAAATGACGCCTTGTATGGGCGTTATCATCTTGTATGGACGAAATGCAAATGACGCCTTGTATGGGCGTTATCGTCTTGTATGGACGAAATGCAAATGAAGCCTTGTATGGGCGTTATAAATGCTTGTATGGGCGAAATGCAAATAGCGCCTTGTATGGGCGGAATCGTCTTATGGACGAAATGCAAATGGCGCCTTGTATGGGCGTTATCGTCTTATATGGGCGAAATGCAAATGGCCTTGTATGGGCGGAATAAATGCTATGGGCGAAATGCAAATAGCGCCTTGTATGGGAGTTATCGTCTTGTATGAGCGAAATGCAAATGGCGCCTTGTATGGCGGAATCGTCTTGTATGGGCCAGAAATGCAAATAGCGCCTTGTATGGGCGTTATAAATGCTATATGGACGAAATGCAAATAGCCTTGTATGGCGGAATAAATCTTGTATGGGCGAAATGCAAATAGCGCCTTGTATGGCGTTATAAATGCTTGTATGGACGAAATGCAAATGGCCTTGTCTGGGCGTTATCGTCTTGTATGGGCGAAATGCAAATGACTCCTTGTATGGGCGGAATCGTCTTGTATAGACGAGATGCAAATGGCGCCTTGTATGGCGGAATAAATCGTCTTGTATGGACGAAATGCAAATAGCGCCTTGTATGGGAGTTATCGTCTTGTATGGGACGAAATGCAAATAGCCTTGTATGGCGGAATCGTCTTGTATGGATGAAATGCAAATAGCGCCTTGTATGGGCGTTATCGTCTTGTATGGGCCGAAATGCAAATGGCGCCTTGTATGGCGGAATAAATGCTGTATGGACGAAATGCAAATAGCGCCTTGTATGGCGGAGATAAATGCTTATATGGACGAAATGCAAATAGCGCCTTGTATGGGCGTTATCCTCTTGTATGGGCCGAAATGCAAATAGCGCCTTGTATGGCGTTATCGTCTTGTATGGGCGAAATGCAAATGGCGCCTTGTATGGCGTTATAAATCTGTATGACGAAAATGCAAATGGCCTTGTATGGGCGTTATAAATGTCTTGTATGGACGAAAAATGCAAATAGCGCCTTGTATGCGTTATCGTCTTGTATGGGCGAAATGCAAATGGCGCCTTGTATGGGCGTTATAAATGCTGTATGGATGAAATGCAAATAGCGCCTTGTATGGCGTTATCGTCTTGTATGGACGAAATGCAAATGGCGCCTTGTATGGCGTTATAAATCTTGTATATGGACGAAATGCAAATAGCGCCTTGTATGGCGTTATAAATGTCTTGTATGGGAAATGCAAATAGCGCCTTGTATGGGCGTTGTCGTCTTGTATATGGACGAAATGCAAATAGCGCCTTGTATGGGCGTTATAAATCTTGTATGGGCGAATGCAAATGGCCTTGTATGGCGGAATAAATCTTGTATGGGCCAATGCAAATGGCACTTGTATGGCGTTATAAATGTGTATGGGCGAAATGCAAATAGCGCCTTGTATGGCGTTATCTCTTGTATATGGGCGAAATG
This sequence comes from Przewalskia tangutica, assembly GCA_029844215.1. Taxonomy (NCBI): domain Eukaryota; kingdom Viridiplantae; phylum Streptophyta; class Magnoliopsida; order Solanales; family Solanaceae; genus Przewalskia; species Przewalskia tangutica. The sequence continues at coordinate 134,957,440 of CM056719.1, forward strand.
CAAATAGCGCCTTGTATGGCGGAATAAATCTTGTATGGACGAAATGCAAATAGCGCCTTGTATGGCGGAATAAATCTTGTATGGACGAAATGCAAATAGCGCCTTGTATATGCGGAGATAAATGCTTGTATGGGCGAAATGCAAATAGCGCCTTATATGGCGTTATCGTCTTGTATGGGCGAAATACAAATAGCGCCTTGTATGGGCGTTATCGTCTTGTATGGGCGAAATGCAAATGGCGCCTTGTATGGCGTTATAAATGCTGTATGGACGAAATGCAAATAGCGCCTTGTATGGCGTTGTAAATGCTGTATGGGCGAAAAATGCAAATGGCGCCTTGTATGGCGTTATCGTCTTGTATGGGCGAAATGCAAATAGCGCCTTGTATGGCGTTATAAATCTTGTATGGGCGAAATGCAAATAGCGCCTTGTATGGCGTTATCGTCTTGTATGGGCGAAATGCAAATGGCGCCTTGTATGGCGGAGATAAATGCTATATGGACGAAATGCAAATAGCGCCTTGTATGGCGTTATAAATCGTCTGTATGGGCGAAATGCAAATAGCGCCTTGTATGGCGTTGTAAATCTTGTATGGGCGAAATGCAAATAGCGCCTTGTATGGGCGTTATCGTCTTGTATGGACGAAATGCAAATAGCGCCTTGTATGGGCGGAATAAATCTTGTATGGAGCGAAATACAAATGGCGCCTTGTATAGGCGTTATAAATGCTTGTATGGGCGAAATGCAAATGACGCCTTGTATGGGCGTTATCGTCTTGTATGGGCGAAATGCAAATGGCGCCTTGTATGGCGGAATCGTCTTGTATGGGCGAAATGCAAATGGCGCCTTGTATGGGCGTTATAAATGCTATATGGGCGAAATGCAAATAGCGCTTTGTATGGCGGAATAAATCTTGTATGGGCGAAAATGCAAATGCCGCCTTGTATGGCGTTATAAATGCTATATGGGCGAAATGCAAATAGCGCCTTGTATGGCGTTATAAATGCTTGTATGGATGAAATGCAAATAGCGCCTTGTATGGCGTTATCGTCTTGTATGGGCGAAATGCAAATAGCGCCTTGTATGGCGTTAAATGCTGTATGGGCCAGAAATGCAAATGGCGCCTTGTATGGCGTTATAAATGCTGTATGGGCGAAATGCAAATAGCGCCTTGTATGGGCGTTATAAATGCTATGGACGAAATGCAAATGGCGCCTTGTATGGCGGAATAAATCTTGTATGGGCAGAAATGCAAATAGCGCCTTGTATGGCGTTATCGTGCTTGTATGGGCGAAATGCAAATAGCGTCTTGAATAGGCGTTATCGTCTTTTATGGTGAAATGCAAATAGCGCCTTGTATGGCGGTATCGTCTTGTATGGGCGAAATGCAAATGACGCCTTGTATGGGCGGAATAAATCTTATATGGAGCGAAATGCAAATAGCGCCTTGTATGGGCGGAATAAATGCTTATGGGCGAAATGCAAATAGCGCCTTGTATGGCGTTATAAATCTTTATGGGCGAAATGCAAATGGCAAATACCTTGTATGGGCGTTATAAATGCTGTATGGACGAAATGCAAATAGCGCCTTGTATGGGCGATCGTCTTGTATGGACGAAATGCAAATAGCGCCTTGTATGGCGTTATCGTCTTGTATGGACGAAATGCAAATAACGCCTTGTATGGCGTTATAAATGCTTTGTATGGACGAAATGCAAATGGCCTTGTATTGGCGTTATCGTCTTGTATGGGCGAAATGCAAATAACGCCTTGTATGGCGGAATAAATCTTGTAGACGAAATGCAAATAGCGCCTTGTATGGCGGAATCGTCTTGTATGGACGAAATGCAAATAGCGCGCCTTATGGCGGAATCGTCTTGTATGGGCGAAATGCAAATGGCGCCTTGTATGGGCGTTATCGTCTTGTATGGACGAAATGCAAATGGCGCCTTGTATGGCGTTATAAATGTATGGGCGAAATGCAAATAGCGCCTTGTATGGCGTTATCGTCTTGTATGGGCCGAAATGCAAATGGCGCCTTGTATGGCGTTATAAATCTTGTATGGGCGAAATGCAAATAGCGCCTTGTATGGGCGTTATAAATGCTGTATGGACGAAATGCAAATGGCGCCTTGTATGGCGTTATAAATGCTTGTATGGGCCAGAAATGCAAATAGCGCCTTGTATGGCGGAGATAAATCTTGTATGGAGCGAAAATGCAAATAGCGCCTTGTATGGCGTTATCGTCTTGTATGGGCGAAATGCAAATAGCCTTGTATGGGCGTTATAAATGCTGTATGGGCGAAATGCAAATGGCGCCTTGTATGGGCGTTATCGTGCTGTATGGGCGAAATGCAAATGGCGCCTTGTATGGCGGAGATAAATGTATATGGGCCAAATACAAATAGCGCCTTGTATGGGCGTTATGCTTGTATATGGGCGAAATGCAAATAGCGCCTTGTATGGGCGTTATAAATGCTGTATGGACGAAATGCAAATAGCGCCTTGTTTGGGCGGAATAAATCTTGTATGGGCGAAATGCAAATGGCGCCTTGTATGGGCGTTATCGTGTATATGGACGAAATGCAAATAGCGCCTTGTATGGCGATAAATGTCTTGTATGGGCGAAATGCAAATACCTTGTATGGCGAGATAAATGCTGTATGGGCGAAATGCAAATAGCGCCTGTATGGCGTTATAAATGCTGTATGGGCGAAATGCAAATAGCGTCTTGTATGGAGAATAAATGCTTGTATGGGCGAAATGCAAATAGCGCCTTTTATGGCGTTATCGTCTTGTATGGGCCGAAATGCAAATGGCGTCTTGTATGGCGTTATCGTCTTGTATTGTGAAATGAAAATGGCGCCTTGTATGGCGGTATCGTCTTGTATGGGCGAAATGCAAATAGCGCCTTGTATGGGCGGAATCGTTATTACCCGTATTCTGAGGACATGTTTTAAGAACATACATTAAGAACTTTAAAGTGTCAAGATTTGAGACTTGTAAAATTTAACGGAATTTTGGAATTTGTCGGAAGCGTATTATTGTGAATGGGAGGCGACATGTGTCACCCCTTAGTATGCCTTGGTCGATTTGGGCATGTCACTAATGGTCATTTGACCTTTGGTAGGATGATTTAATCTTGCAAGTAGTAGCATGAGAATATTGACTAAGTCAAGGTCGCTAGACTTGATATTTAGTAGAGATCATCCAGCCACCCGTTTGTGTGTATCATGACCTCCCATACACTTTATATCACTAGTAGTAGTATGACAAGTTCATACTTAGCCAAAAATCACAAAAATTGGAAGAACCACAAGAGGGCTCGGGTTTGGCTAAGCTCTCTTTCTGAAAAATTTGTTTGTTGTCGATAATTTCCCAGCTTTAAACCAAGGTTCCTAAGTGTATTGTTAGTGTATCTCGATAGAAAAATCCGGAAAAGATAGTTTTGGGTTAGTCATGAAAGTGAAAACCTAAAGGGTCTTTCTAGGTTTTACTTGGAGTTTGAAGGATAATTGTTGAGTATTGTTCTAAGGGTCCCAAACAAGCGGATTGAGGTGTCTTAAGGAGGCTACAGGTTGCTAAGAGCAACCGGTTTTGAAGATTGGATTAAAAAGCGTTGAGGTATAATCTTGTTCTTTGAAAGTATTACAAAATTATTTATTTTGTTGTTAGCTTTACTTGTTGCTAGCATGAAGTATATGTTGAAGTTTATAAGGATTATAGATCGATTGTAGTCTTTGAAATTCGAAATGAAATGTAGGCCATGTTAAGTTGGGTTACAATTTGATCGTTGTTAGAATCGTCGCATGTATCGATTGTAGTCTTTGAAATTCGAAATGAAATGTAGGCCATGTTAAGTTGGGTTACAATTTGATCGTTGTTAGAATCGTCGCATGTTATTGACTTGAAGCTTATGGTAGTAATAACCAAATGCGACTTGATATCTTATTATGCTACCAATTTGGATTGAAATGGAAATTGGATAAGAATTAGTTTGGTTGAACTCAAGGTGGCCGATTTTGGACTTGTAGTTTGTAGTAGTTGGTTAGTCAATGCATATTGGACTATCTTACATTTAATTGTGAGCGATTGGGGCTGTTTGGTTATTATGTCGACCTTGAAAAGGTGGCAAAGTGAGTAGAAACAAAGGAGGTCTTTGTCAGATTTTCCATAGAATTTGGCGACTTAGCACTTAGAATATTCTACGTTTGAAGTAAGAGGTTAATGGGCGTATTGTGACCATGATAGGTTGAAGAACTAAGTATGGCGTATCTCTTTGGAAGATTGTGATAGCTGAGGTTGAAATGCTTTGGAGCTTGCTACTTGTCGACAATCGTCGCGGTATGTGAACCTCTTCCTTAACTTGACATGATTCTATGTATGGAATATCGTGTAGTACTATTTCATGATTCCTACTACTCTTAGAAGTTAAGAGGTATGTATGTTGATTTTACTCTACGTAAAGGTTATGTCTAAGTTATCCTAAGTTCTTACCAAGTCTTATGGGGATGTTGGTAAGAGTCGTTAGGGATTATTTGGAGCAAGTTGACTTGGCTAATTTACAACACAAATGAGAATAAGTATCGAACAAGCCATTGCAGATTAATAAAGGAAAATGTAATGACATTAATTATGTTAAAACAAGTAGAATTCTCCATCTAACGTAGAAGCTAAGATAAGACAAAATTGTATTACATTTTCTAGATCATGGCTACTTGATTAAGATAGTTATAAATAAGTATAACTTATTCACACGCGCAGATATTTGCTACTTAATTTATAAGGATTTACGTATGAAGTTTTAAGACTATGGACCTCAAGTGTTAAAAGGTTAAGAAACTTGTGTTCTAAAAGTTAAGAGACTTGAAGTATTTTGAAAGCTATGCGATTTGAATTGAAAGTATAAGTTTCTTGGTTATCAAATGAATGTATTTGTCTAAGAAATAAAGAGTTATAACGGCTTTATGGGAAGTTGGTTATAACAACCTAATGGAAGATTTAAAAGAATGGTTTTCTTCAGTAATGTAAGCAAAGAAATGATTTGAAATAAAGAAGGGCAAATTGTTTTTAAAGGTACGATTGCTTTAGGTTTCAAAGAAAGAAGTCACTTAGATTTAGAAACTATAAATGTATTTCTAAAAAAAAAGTATTGTGACTTGTCGTGAAAAGTAGATATGACTTGATACTACGGTTATTAGTATCTTGGAAGTTTTATTTGAAAGAGAATCATTTTAAAGGAGTAGAGGCACGTGATACGTTGGGTTAAATTCGGATTTTATAATGACATGTTAGTGCCTTAAGTAAACAAAAATGAGAGTGTATGAACAAGCTAATAAAGTTAGGGGATTTCTTAACTTGCTTATGTTATGTATGATAAGCCAGGTAGGGCTTATGTTATATGATGGCCGGTTGAGTTAGGGTAAGAGTATAAATGAGGCAAGCCCCAGGCGTTATACCACATACTCGGGTAAGAGTATAAGTGAGGAGTAAATCCCAGGCATTTGTACCACTGCTTTATGTGTTATTTGTGGCCAAGTCGAGATAGGGTAAGAGTATAAATGAGAAGCCCAGCAGGCGTTATACCACCTTACTCGAGGTAAGAGTATAAATGAGGCAAGCCAAGGCGTTATACCTCACCACCACTACTCGGGGTAAGAGTATAAATGAAGCGAAGCCCGACGTTATACCACTGTTTTGATTGATATTATGGCGTGAGACCCATGGTTATATTTTACACTTTTATTTGTCGGCGGTGATGGGGATTCCACGGGCGTACTTTGATATTGGTGTGACTTGATCGCGTCGGTTTGGGCGGGTAGTATATGTGTCCCTCCGTAGTGGGCGGACTATGTTATGAAAGATAAGTAAGTTAGATAGAAATGAACTTAATGACTTCTCTAAGTAAGTCGTAGATATGACTATAACTCTTAATGGAATGGAAAAGATATTGATGTAAGTTATGTGGAAAAACTTGATTGAATTCTTAAGTATGTATGTAAGAATATGATGTTAATTCTATTGAAAGAAGGAAAGAATGATTAATGTACGATTAAGTTCATAAGTGGTAATGACCGGCGGGATACAGTATGTATTTTATACTTATCCTTGTCGTTCTTTTATCTGATTATGATACATTTCTTGTCACGTTATTTACATTCCATATTAAATTTTGTTATCTGACCCCGCCGAGGCTGCGTTAAATGTCCGCGAGTTTAGGTAGATTATGGATCTGAAGCTTTGAGATGGCTCGAGTATATCGGCGTTGTATGTAGCGCCTTGTATGGCGTTATCGTCTTATATGGGCGAAATGCAAATGGCGCCTTGTATTTGTATTTATAAATGCTTGTATGGAATGCAAATTTGTATCTTGTATGGGCGAAATGCAAATAGCGTTATGGCGATGTTTGTATAAATGCAAATGGCGCGTATGGCGTTATCGAAATGCAAATGGCCTTGTATGGCGTTATAAATGCTTGTATGGGCGAAATGCAAATGGCGCCTTGTATGGCGTTATCGTCTTGTATGGTGAAATGCAAATGGCCTTGTATGGCGGAGATAAATCTTGTATGGACGAAATGCAAATGGCCTTGTATGGCGTTATCGTCTTGTATGGAAATGCAAATAGCGCCTTGTATGGCGTTATAAATGCTTGTATGGGCGAAATGCAAATAGCGCCTTGTATGGTATATGGGCGAAATGCAAATAGCGCCTTGTATGGATAAATGCTTGTATGGGCGAAATGCAAATAGCGCCTTGTATGGCGTTATAAATCTTGTATGGGCGAAATACAAATAGCCTTGTATGGCGTTATCGTCTTGTATGGACGAAATGCAAATGGCGCCTTGTATGGCGGAATAAATCTTGTATGGGCCGAAATGCAAATGGCGCCTTGTATGGCGTTATCGTCTTGTATGGGCCGAAATGCAAATAGCCTTGTATGGCGTTATCGTCTTGTATGGGCGAAATGCAAATAGCGCCTTGTATGGCGTTGTAAATGTATATGGGCGAAATGCAAATAGCGCCTTGTATGGCGGAATCGTCTTGTATGGATGAAATGCAAATGGCGCCTTGTATGGCGTTATTATGGGCGAAATTATGGGCGAAATGCAAATGGCGCCTTGTATGGCGTTATCGTCTTGTATGGGAAATGCAAATAGCGCCTTGTATGGCGTTATCGTCTTGTATGGGCGAAATGCAAATGGCGTATGGGGAAATGCAAATGGCGCCTTGTATGGCGTTATCGTCTTGTATGGGCGAAATGCAAATGGCGCCTTGTATGGCGTTATAAATGTATGGAGAAATGCAAATAGCGCCTTGTATGGGCGGAGTCGTCTTGTATGGGCCAAATGCAAATAGCGCCTTGTATGGCGTTATAAATCTTGTATGGGCGAAATGCAAATAGCAGCCTTGTATGGGCGTTATCGTCTTGTATAGACGAAATGCAAATGCGCTTGTATGGCGTTATAAATGCTTATATGGGAAATGCAAAATGGCGGAATAAATGCTGTATGACGAAATGCAAATAGCGCCTTGTATGGCGTTATAAATGCTATATGGGCGAAATGCAAATGGCGCCTTGTATGGCGTTATCGTCTTGTATGGACAGAAATGCAAATAGCGCCTTGTATGCCTTGTATGGGCGTTATAAATCTTGTATGGGCGAAATGCAAATAGCGCCTTGTATGGCGTTATCGTCTTGTATGGATGAAATGCAAATGGCGCCTTGTATGGCGTTATCGTCTTGTATGGGCGAAATGCAAATATATGGGCGAAATGCAAATTGTATGGGCGTTATAAATCTTTATGGGCAAATGGCGCCTTGTATGGCGGAATCGCCTTGTATGGCGTTATCGTCTTGTATGGACGAAATACAAATAATGGGCGAAATGCAAATAGCGCCTTGTATGGCGTTATAAATGCTTGTATGGGCGAAATGCAAATAGCGCCTTGTATGGCGTTATCGTCTTGTATGGAAATACAAATGACCCCTTATATAAGCGTTGTAAATGCTTGTATGGGCGAAATGTAAATAGCGCCTTGTATGGCGGAATAAATGCTTGTATGGACGAAATGCAAATAGCGTTATCGTCTTGTATGGGCGAAATGCAAATAGCGCCTTGTATGGGCGTTATGCGTCTTGTATGGGCAGAAATGCAAATAGCATTGTATAGGCGTTATAAATGCTGTATGGGCGAAATGCAAATAGCGCCTTGTATGGGCGGAGATAAATGCTTGTATGGGCGAAATACAAATAGCGCCTTGTATGGCGTTATCGTCTTGTATGGACGAAATGCAAATAGCGCCTTGTATGGGCGTTATAAATGCTGTATGGGCGAAATGCAAATAGCCTTGTTTGGCGGAATAAATCTTGTATGGGCGAAATGCAAATAGCGCCTTGTATGGGCGTTATCGTCTTGTATGGGCGAAATGCAAATAGCGCCTTGTATGGCGGAATGCTGTATGGGCGAAATGCAAATGCCGCCTTGTATGGCGGAATAAATGCTTGTATGGGCGAAATGCAAATATGGGCGAAATAGCTTGTATGGCGTTATAAATGTATGGGCGAAATGCAAATAGCGTCTTGTATGGCGGAATCGTCTTGTATGGGCGAAATACAAATGGCGCCTTTTATGGCGTTATCGTCTTGTATGGGCGAAATGCAAATGGCGCCTTGTATGGGCGTTATCGTCTTTATTGAAATGAAAATGGCGCCTTGTATGGCGGTATCGTCTTGTATGGACGAAATGAAAATGACGCCTTGTATTGGCGAAATAAATCTATATGAAACGAAATGTAAATAGCGCCTTGTATGGCGGAATAAATCTTGTATGGACGAAATGCAAATGACGCCTTGTATGGCGTTATCGTCTTTATGGGCGAAATGTAAATGATGCCTTGTATGGGCGGAATCGTGTTGTATGGACGTAATGCAAATGGCGCCTTGTATGGGCGGAATAAATGCTTATGGGCGAAATGCAAATGACCCACTTGTATGGGCGTTATCGTCTTGTATGGATGAAATGCAAATGGCGCCTTGTATGGCGGAATAAATCTTGTATGGATGAAATGCAAATGGCGCCTTGTTTAGGCGTTATCGTCTTGTATGGGCGAAATGCAAATAGCCTTGTATGGGCGGAATAAATCTTGTATGGACGAAATGCAAATGGCGCCTTGTATGGGCGGAATAAATCTTGTATGGGCGAAATGCAAATGGCGCCTTGTATGGTCGTTATCGTCTTGTATGGGCGAAATTCAAATGGCGCCTTGTATGGCGTTATCGTCTTGTATGGGCGAAATGCAAATGGCGCCTTGTATGGCGGAATAAATGCTTTATATGGACGAAATGCAAATGACTCTTGTATGGCGTTGTCATCTTGTATGGACGAAAAATGCAAATAGCGCCTTGTATATGCGTTATCGTCTTGTATGGACGAAATGCAAATAGCGCCTTGTATGGCGTTATCGTCTTTGTATGGGCGAAATGCAAATGGCGCCTTGTATGAAGCGTTAATAAATGCTTGTATGGGCCAAAGCATAAATGGCGCCTGTATGGCGTTATCGTCTTGTATGGGCGAAATGCAAATAGCGCCTTGTATGGCGGAATAAATCTTGTATGGGCGAATTGCAAATAGCGTCTTGTATAGGCGTTGTCGTCTTGTATGGATGAAATGCAAATGGCGCCTTGTATGGGCGTTATCGTCTTGTATGGGCGAAATGCAAATAGCGCCTTGTATGGCGGAGATAAATGCTTGTATGGACGAAATGCAAATAGCGCCTTGTATGGCGTTATCGTCTTGTATGGACGAAATGCAAATAACGTCTTGTATGGCGTTATCTTGCATATGGACGAAATGCAAATAGCGCCTTGTATGGGCGGAATCATCTTGTATGGGCGAAATGCAAATGATGCCTTGTATGGCGGAATCGTCTTGTATGGGCGAAATGCAAATAGCGCCTTGTATGCGGAGATAAATCTTGTATGGGCGAAATGCAAATGGCGCCTTGTATGGCGTTATCGTCTTGTATATGGGACGAAATGCAAATAGCGCCTTGTATGGCGTTATAAATGCTGTATGGACGAAATGCAAATAGCGCCTTGTATGGCGTTATAAATGCTGTATGGGCGAAATTCAAATGACGCCTTGTATGGGCGTTATAAATGCTGTATGGACGAAATGCAAATGGCGCCTTGTATGGCGTTATCGTCTTGTATGGACGAAATGTAAATGATACCTTGTATGGCGGAATCGTGTTGTATGGGCGTAATGCAAATAGCGCCTTGTATGGGCGTTATAAATGCTGTATATGGGCGAAATGCAAATAGCGCCTTGTATGGCGGAATCGTCTTGTATGGACGAAATGCAAATGGCGCCTTGTATGGCGTTGTCGTCTTGTATGGGCGAAATGCAAATAGGCGCCTTGTATGGCGTTGTAAATGTCTTGTATGGGCGAAATGCAAATAGCGCCTTGTATGGGCGTTATCGCCTTGTATGGGCGAAATGCAAATAGCGCCTTGTATGGGCGTTATAAATGTATGGGCGAAATGCAAATGGCGCCTTGTATGGCGTTATCGTCTTGTATGGGCGAAATGCAAATGACGCCTTGTATGGCGTTATCGTCTGTATGGGCGAAATGCAAATAGCGCCTTGTATGGGCGTTATAAATGCTGTATGGGCGAAATGCAAATGGCACTTGTATGGCGTTATCGCTGTATGGACGAAATGCAAATAGCGCCTTGTATGGCGGATAAATGCTGTATGGACGAAATACAAATAGCGCCTTATGGCGTTAAATGCTTGTATGGGCGAAATGCAAATGGCGCCTTGTATGGCGTTATCGTCTTGTATGGGCGAAATGCAAATGGCGCCTTGTATGGCGTTATAAATGTATGGGCGAAATGTAAATGGCGCCTTGTATGGGCGGAATAAATGCTGTATGGACGAAATGCAAATGACGCCTTGTATGGGCGTTATCGTCTTGTATGGACGAAATGCAAATGACGCCTTGTATGGGCGTTATCGTCTTGTATGGACGAAATGCAAATGACGTCTCCTAAGATATAGATAAAAATTGTTCTATATGTGGAGTTGCGTCGTAATTCATGCATAATCAAAACTAGATGAAATAATTAAAGTGTAAATGATGTAGCCTGAGTAAAGAAGATGTGGTTTTTTTGCGAGATGTATTTGATGTAGAGTTGTTGCAGATGGACTTTGTGAGCGAATCTGTTGTATTGGAATGTTGTTGTCCTCCTTGTTCCTGTTGTCCTGCAAAATTCACTCAAAGAAAAATTGTGAGTTCGGGGAGGGGTCGGCCGATTTGTGTTGGCTCTTGATACTTGCACGCGTTGTCTTATGCGGACATGTAACCCCATGCGATTTGAGTCTCGGTCAAAACATTTGTTGAAAATATTCTATCTTGAGAAAATATACTTATATATACTAGTAGGAAATTATGTCGATCTTTGAATTGTGACATGTTGTGAAACAGTGCGAACATCCTTATCCGAAATTGGCGGTATATTCTCCCATATTCTCGGTGCTCCGTTGCTGCAAAGCTCTTTTAAAATTTGTCTCAGTTTTGGGACATGGAACCCTTTGCGTAAATTAACCATGTCCATTGATGTCATTTCTAGTAAAACCCTTAAAATTGTCCCAGTTTATGTCGATCTTTCAAGCATATGGAATCATATTTGTCGGTGTATTTCCGTGGCGAAGTCCCTAAAATTGTCCCAGTTTTTGACTGACGAAACTGAGTCGGATATATGTCGTTCATTTGTCTTGTATGTATAGCGGGTAAATCTGACTCGCTAAAAATGCAAAATGACAAAGCGAAGATTTCTAATGGTGTGGCCGATGTAGGCGCCACGTATCCGTTAAAGGAATCGGTCGAACGTAGTTCGTTACAAACAAGATTTTAAAAATTTTAAAAGGCGGGGAGGCCGATGTGGCGCTACGTATCCTCGAGAATCGGAGTCACGCGTAGTTAGATTACAAGCAAAGTAATTGGGCTTTTCTAGAAATGGGACCGAAGCCGATATGGCCGCCTACGTATCCCGCCAAGGGAATCAGGTCAAACGTAGTTCAGATTACAAGCAAAGTAATTGAGCTTTTCTAGAAATGGGACTGAAGCCGATATGTCCGCCTACGTATCCCGCCAAGGGAATCAGGTCAAACGTAGTTCAGATCTTTGTTTTGCCTATAGGGACCAAGACGGGTTCCGACTCGTTCTGCTCAAATGCCCTTGAATCAGTCATGTTACTGGACCGTGCCTTTGAACTTGTGAAATATCGATGCTCTGTCATTGCTTAGTCAAATACAAATCGACCTTTGGGGAAGATGATAAATCCTTTTAGACAAAATGTAGCAAACTGCGTTAGTGTAAAGCACGTGATTTTGCAAAAGTGTAAAAACATTTAGCAAGTACATGTTGCACATAAATTGTCACATTGCAAGCGAGTCCTAACATGCGTGGGACCCCTTTATGCCAGAGGTAGGCCTAATCGTCACATATGCGAGGTTATGATGGATTTGTCCAAGTCATCCAACTGTAATGCTTCTGTTGGAAATGGCGACCAAATGACGGTGCACTTTTTCCCACTTTTGGCATGTCATGATTATGCTTGGATTTGTCCATTATTGTCATGCTACACATAATATGCTGGTTGGTCGTTGGGTTGAGAAACCCGTCGACAATTTTGGTGTCTTTCTAACTGTGGCGTCGATACGAGGCAGACCACTAAGGTAAATGCATGCATGCCTTAAAATAAAGGTGGTATAGCTCATCACGAGTTTCTAAGATTTGGCTTTTCTAGGCCTTGAGGTTCGAGCGGACAACTCGAGTGAGAAGGCTACGCGGCCACCGGTTAGACCGGACACTCCACGTATATTACCAACTTTCCTAAATTTGGATTTTTGAAGAAAGAATTTTGCTGATGCACCAAGCGCACCTCGCATGTAGTGTGTGATTGTGTGATTTTCCAGAGCGGAAGAAATATGAGCGGAATGTCAATTTAAGGAAAACAGTGAAGCAAATAACAATTAAAATAAACAAAATACAACACACAAAATTAAATGCAAAAATAATGCCAAATAATAACCCTAGGTCTGTTGTGGTTAAGAACCTTAAATCTCCAGTGGAGTCGTCATTCTGTCGCGCCCTTTTTCGACCGCGACATTTATTCTAGCGAACCCTGCTTAAATAAAATGTTAGAAAATAAATAAAAATGCTAAAAATGTTAAAAGGTGCTAAAAAGGTGTTAAAATGCTAAAGAGGTGTTAAAAGGTTAATTTTAAAAGTAAAAGGTGTTAAAATGCTAAAGGGTTGCTAGGGAGTCGCCACCTAATTAATTTGGGTGAATTAGGACACCTAAATGTTAACTAGTTTAAAGTAAACATTAACTCCATTTTAATGGTCTGCTAAACTTAATGAGATTCCGGACAAGGGTTCTTTATTAATCTAGAGGGAAGGGGTTAGGCACCCTCTAAGATCCGCTAACTTGCGGTTATCCTGCCAAACCTAGGGTAATTATTATGCTAAGATGCAATACATGTCTTGAAAGGTATTTGAGTAAAAGATATAGAAAGTATTTTTCGCTAACATAAAATGTGAGATTTATTTTAAAATATATAAAGCTAGTTTTAGTTACAACATGTATTATTATATGCGCAAAGATGATTTATACATTTATTCATTAACGAATCTTATTAGTATATCATAATATGCCAAATGTTTAGGAGGATTTTTAATAAAAGAAATAAGGCTTTTATATAAATGTTAACGAGAGTCTATAATAAAATGCTAGTTGCGACCAATTACGTGGATAACTAAAATTTAATAGTTTAGTGTGACTAAAGCAATATGTGGCGAGCCTAAAGTAATTAACCTAAAGGGAATTGATTTCTAATCTAGAGGTTCAAGGTTTAGATATTCTAATTATTCTATTAATTAATGTAGCGTTAGACAAATAATTTATAATAAATAAATGAATGGGGGCGGGGTAGAAAATAATAAGACGACTCGAGGAATGGCGAAGTCATTTCGCCTATGGCTTAGAATTTCTGATGCGGAGATAAATGCATGTAGATGTGGATCTTCGTGTTTGCCACGATGAGTCCCGCTATGAGACTCTTTGTTGCTCCGGTGCATTTCATGTAAAAAGAAAAGATAAGGGTTAGTACATGCCCTAAACATTTAGCAGTAATATAAGTAAATAAAACATTCATAGAGTGCTTATGATCCATAATGCTATTTTAATTGGCAGCAGCCGAGAAATGATGCTGATGTAAACCCAGTCCATGATTTTCAAACTGAAGGGTGGGTGTGCCATACAACAGGCCAAGGAAAATAACGGCCCAATGCAGAATACCGGACTGCCCATTTTGTTTATAAGTTCCCTGTTTTTGTAAAAGTTATTGGAATAGTTGCCACGTTATTTGTAAGACCCCTGTTGCTAAACTAAACATCATCTCTAATTATTAACCTCCCTTTCAGACCTCTTATGACTTAAGATCCCTACAGTTAATTTACCTCAGATGTATAATCGTAACCTGTATGGCCTATACAATAGCTGAAAAACTCAAACAGTGCCTGAAATCATGCTGAATAACTAATATGAATTTAACAATTGACAATCATAGTTGATGCTTAACTTATTAGATTCGAACCACCATTAATGTAGGCTTAACACATGTTAATAGTTAACTTAACAGGCTCTATAAGCTAAATATATTTTAGATTAATCCGACAAATTTAAATAACGACTGAATCAAACTAAACACGTTTAACACGCAGATCATCGTCATATACTCATATACGTCACATGAATGTAGATCAACAAAGTGGGAAGGTGGCGAGTTTACCAGATAAGCCTAGCACAAGATGACTTCCTAAACCATAACTTTTACCTAAATATTGTACCTACGCATACAGTTTTTACAGCCATTGGACATACACGGAATGGAGATAATTGTATTGGATCTCGTGGGCATGCCCCGACTGTATTGAGGCAAGGATTCCCCAGGCCTAGCCTTCAAGCTCAACAAGCAACATTATGCATCAATATAAGAAGGAAGTAAATACTTGTATGTTCTTTACGAATCAACACTCGACTAACGGTAGCGATGAGCAGAACGCGGAGGCGATTCATCGCACTCGCCCGAAACTAAATCATGTCGTACTAATTTAAATAAGAAACAGATACAATGGTAAGACACCCAATCCATACATACACATACTCGAGCCTATTTTTTGCAGCCTGTATCTCGGTACTGGTTCAATTATTTAAGCGACAGAGCAGAATGTGCGAACATATGATGCATTTCTACTGCCTATGTATAAATCGAGCATCTGATCGATGTATTTGGTCATAACTGCAAACACACTACAAATGCCAATATCGGCCTAATCACATTAATCAACACAGGTGACCCTTGACAGCGATTTCCAATCAACGACACAGATCTAACAATCGTCCTAATACACATAAGAAGCCCTTAATATCACTTTGTATATGCCTACTCAGTCATACCAAATACGTATCACGCACACAAATATCAAACGAAATCTAAAGCGAAAAGGATGATGAGTTTACCTTCTCCGGGCAGCGAACCGAGACAGCGTATCAAGTCGTCGATCCACTCGGAGGGCTTATGCCTATGCGACGAAGAAGAACGAGCTTTTGTTCTGAATATGAGGCTTGGATTAATAACAGGGGTGGTTTTTTGAGATTGAAAGCTTTGTGGATTCTATCTTTATGCATGCACTGGTTTGCCCTAGCCGATCCATGCCTCTGAAGTTAATGAACACCCGTATATATATAGTTCTTTTGTGGGTTCTGATTTTGGTAATAGTATCATGATTTTATCGCGATTTGGTTATGATTTCGTACTGATTCGAGGATTATTCGGTTTCTTAAGAAGGGTAGCTTTGATTTGGGGCTGATTTTGGTATCGTTCTTGTTATGGTAAATTATTATTCTAGGAGAGGATTCGGTTTGGTCTTTGGTTCGCTATGGCAGCTTCTAGAAAAGGAAACGTGGGATTTGGTTGTGATCTGGCGGGATTTAGGGCGTATGGGTAAGGGAGGCGGCGAATGAAAAAGCTTAGGGTTCTTTCTCGTTTTTTTTTGTTTCTTTGTCTTTTAGGTTTTCTGAAGAACGATGGGGAAGAGGGACGATGGGCTGAGGGGCTTTGGGCGGATATAGGATAGGGGGTGTTGGGCTAGCGGGTTGGGCTGCGGGTAGTGGGCTGCGGGTGTGGGCTTCGATTGGGTAGTTATTTTAATTAGGGGTAGAGTTTTAATTGTATTAATTTTAGGAATTAGTTTTTTAGGTATTATTAATTAATTAGTGGTGAATTAAATTAATAAATTGTGATTAAATTATTTAGGTGTTTTATTAGTCTAAG
The DNA here is from genome assembly GCA_029844215.1 of Przewalskia tangutica. Lineage (NCBI taxonomy): Eukaryota > Viridiplantae > Streptophyta > Magnoliopsida > Solanales > Solanaceae > Przewalskia > Przewalskia tangutica. The sequence continues at coordinate 134,973,849 of CM056719.1, forward strand.
CTTGAGTTTAAAATTATTACAAAAAATAAAGACGGGCGTGCTATTTAATTAGTGCTTAATATTTATAATGTGATGCCGTTAATGAAACTTATTTATTATGCGTATTCTGCGAAGCTAAATTAAAAAATTGAATTATTTAAATGCTACATGCAGATATGACATTTAAGGACTTCTTAAAGTTTTTTTCTTATAAATGCGACTATGATATTTAACACGACGTCATTGTCGAATTATTTATTTTATGTATTTATTTATTTTATTATCATTTAAGAATTATGACACAGCTTAAAATTAATAAATGCGGGCGCGAGACTCTAAGTGCTTAATATTCTGCGTAAGATGCGGTTCTATTATTAAATTGCTTATTTACGCATGTATTAATGTATTATTGTTGCATTTTATTATAAGAAATCATAAAAAATTATTTTGCAAAATTAGTGTAATTTTATAGCTACTGTCTGGACGGGAGGGTCAAAATTGGGTGTCAACAGATAATACTTAGGGTTTTAAACAATTATGATGGAAATAGGGCTTTCAATCTCCTCAACTATCCACTCTTTCACGTATTAATGCAATGCTAATGACTCTTCTTCTTATTAAGATAACAGGTAACTAATCTGTTCTATATTCCGGTTAGAAAATATAAAAACTCAACTTTATGTTGAAACCTTCTATATTTCTATGATAGATTTTACCACAGAGCAGGATTAAGAGCAATAACCTTAAACACTACACAAGTATCGGGGTACTTTCGTCCATGATTTTAACCTATGTCTAGACAACTACAACATATTCAAATCTTCTCTCTCGGATCTCGATTCGAAATCATATAAGTGATGACAATTAGTGATCAGTTAATTATTAAGCAATCAAAACAATATTGAATAGATCTTAATAAGGCTTGAAGAAGAAATCAATAACTATGCATTAACTATATGAAAGAGTTTCAAGCGATTCGACGGAAACTCTAATAAAGTAATTAGCTCCTAAACATTTTCATGCTAAGAACTAATTTACAATCCAACATAAACTGAAATTAAAATAAAGGAAAGAGAAAGAACTTAAACAAGAGTCTCCAATTGTAGCTTGCGGCCTCATTTTCCTCTCCAAAGTATGATATCAAGTATGTGAGGGTTTCAGGGTTTTATATCTGAGAAAAATTTCATTTCGGACCCTTTTACCCTTCTGAAATTCGGCCCAGTTTATGAAAAATCCCTCGTCGGTGACGTGGCCCTGTATTTTGGCGCCACGGCACCGAAACTCCTGCGACCTCTCTGAACTTCCAGCGCCGTGGCCCTGCATTTTGGCGCCACGACGCTTTATGCCTGTAGACCCCTCTCGGTTTACAGTGTATTTTCTTGTCCGGATTTTGTCTGATTTCTTCTATGCTTCCCGGGACTTCTTAGGCTTCATTTCTTGCCCTTTTCTTATGCAATTCCATCTCAATTAAGTTCATTTCATCCTCAATTCTGTGTTTCCTCCTTTATGATCGTTGTGACTCAATAGAAAGAGAAAAAAATCTAATACTATACTAAACACAAAAGAAATGAGTAAAATACTAACTAAAAAGGACTCAAAAGAGTGTACCAAAATACACTCAACACACACTTCCATGATTCTTAGTACTTGATCCACGAGTAGTTTGAATTTCTATTCCCTCCATAAGAAGAAGTAAATTCTAAATGGTAAACCTTTGATCCACATGTACTTAAATATCTACTCATTTTCATCATTCTGTCTAATATATTGTGATGCACTCCTTGATGTTAAGTTTTTTATATGTGAATTTGTTATATTTTACCCGTGTTTTTACATTGTGTTAGAGATAGACAAAATAAATGGGTAAGTCAGGAAATGTATAGAATTTTGACTGCGTGAAGCCCAAAAAGAAGCACTTGCTCATTGTATAGCTCGCTCAATTTGATGAAGAAAGCACAAAAGTAAATAGTGTAAGATTTTCCTAAGGAAAGAACAATAAGAAGACCTTGCTGAGCTATGGCCACATTGAGAAAATTGTCAAGTATAATTTGAGAAGTTGTTCATTAGAAAGAGCAAAAAACAAAGGCGAAAATCATATTAAAAGGAACATAAAAGATAAGTATCATACAACAAAGCAGCTTAGTAAAGTTTGGTTTGGTATTCTGATAGTATAGTTGGTTGTGTTCATCATATGCCATTTTGTTCATTGTTTGCCTCACCTCTGGATGTGTTTTAAGTAGGGATCTTTAGTTTTGTTTATGAACTATGCTAGGTCTGATTAAGCATCTGGTAATCTAAATCTTACTAGCATTTTGATTGAAATCTGATTAAGTGTTATTTAAAGCTTACCTATTTTGCAGTCTCCTATTTACTACGGAAAGATGGTAAATTTTGTTCGTTGGGTGTGTCCCAAGTTTTGGTTGCAGTCACAAAGTGGAAGAGAAAAGTTCTTTTTATAACCCACATGCTGGGTAGGGGTCTATGACAATCTTCACATTTTATCACTTTATTTAATTTTATCCAGCAAACCTTGCAGCTTGTTTTTATACCTACTAATGATGAATTTTCAAGTAGTCTTTCTTAATCCTAAGGATGTTATTATAATTTCTAATGAGAGCTTTTCCAACGACGGGAGGTATTGACTAGTAGCATAGGAGGGAAATCTTTGAATGCGATTAAATCTAGCAAGTAATCTTTTTTTTTCATGGAACACATTACCAAAAATATGTTTGCTCCGGTTAGTGGTAACTAATTGGAAAATGCCAATAGCATTAATGAGTGATTATATATTTAGTGAATCTTTACAATTTTTGTTTTAAGTTATATTTACATATTGATATTTAATTCAATGACAGGCACCACTACAATCTGATGGTACAGAGTGTGGCTATTATGTTATGCGTTTTATGAAATAGTTGATGCTAGATTCAACTTTAATGACAAATAATGTAAGTACTTCTATATTTAAATGATAGATCATTAACCATGTTAATTGTTACATCATTTCAAACATTACTAATTATTTTCTTTTTGTGGTTTATAGTTGTATGACAAACACATGTACTCACAAGAGGAACTTGATGATGTTCGTGTCGAGTGGGATTGCATTTTATACTTGCTGAAACAGAAGTTGATAAACCAAATGCGGATGAATGAACATTTTAGTTTGATAAGATAGTTGATTAAAAATGTTTTAGTCTTGTATTAAACACTTTAATAATTGTTTGAATGATTATCCATTTAGGGAAGACTTTGTACAACAGATTCTAGTTATTTAATGTATATTTTTTGTGTTATTTAAATTCTTAGTTCATTTCATCGGTGCACCCAATTTGCAATATTGAAATTAAATTGCTAAAAAAAATCCCGCCAAATAAATTGCCAAAAAAAATTCGCCAAATTTAATTTTCCCGCCATATTAAAATTAATATTAATTTAATAGAAATTAAAAAAAAAATTGAATCAAAATTTAAATTTGTGTGACGGGTTTGAACCGTCATCTGTTTGTGACATTTGTGTGACGGGTTTGAACCGTCACATGTCGTGTAACAGATACAAAACCGTCATCTGTTTGTGACAGTAGCAAAGATGACACTTACATGAACCGTCATCTTAGGGGTTAGATGTCAATTTTTACCTGTCACCGTAGCATGTTTTTCTTGTAGTGTTTTAAGCAAATATTGTACTTCATCTCTAAATAGGACAGGACAGTCTGGTTCACTAAACTCCCGCTATGCGCAAATTTTAAAAAAAATCAGACCACAAAGGTCTATTATACTTCATCTCGGTTCATCCTTTATTAGCCTCATAAAGAATGAGGAATGATACCTGCTGTAAAGCAATCGTCCATTGCACATCTAATGGCAATTGGGAAAAATCATCAAACTTTGCTCTTATTAGAACAGGAATTGCCGTCTGAAAATCCAAAAAATAAAATAAAAAAGACATTAACATACCCTGTAATACAATTATACAAATCAAGAAATTAGAAAGGAAAGCTTTAGAGATTTAAAATCTTACCTGATTCCATTTTCGTGCTTGTCGATACCAGATAATCACACTGTTATTGATCAAAGATAAAACAATATTCTTAGGCAATAATCACAACTATTGATCTTCAAATTTCATGTTAGGAGAAAAAAAAAAGAAACTTATCGTTGGAAATTTAACTATGTGGGATTGAGTTTCTTCCTTCATTAGTGACATAAATATGTGGGCTCCGCATGTCGGAAACATCATTTCTACGCACATGCCCAATCTACTAAATGAGTAGATGATATTAGTGTCAAGTATCGTCAAATTTCGTTAAGAAATGAAAGAGATATTGATACACAAAGTAATGTGTTTGAGACATGAATAGATGGATTGTTTTGACCAAATAAACAAATCTCCAACATAGGTAGAAGATGGAAGGATTGAGCACTATATAAACTCTAGTTTTGACAAAGGGTTTGGGACCCCAAGGAGTAACCCGTGTGTTAAGAAGAGGGAGGACCTATGTGAGCTTGGGTTCGTGGCTAAGCCTCACACGAGCGTCGTCGCCCGCCCGTCTGGTCCGGCTCGGGCTCAGGTCACGGGTTGTGGGCTGTCTTCCGAAATTTTCTTTTTGGTCCCTGAAATATTTTTTATTTACATTTTGGACCTGAAAGTTTCAGAGATAACCAAACGTTGCAATTAAGCTGAAACGCTGCAACTAATCTGACTTCAACAGTCATAAACACCCTCTTCTTTCCAATAAATTAAACCCTTCTATTCAGTTCTGATATACCAGTTTTTAAAAGAGTATACAGAAACACACAGATCCTCTCCTTCAACATCCTATTCTATATTTATTTTATTCGCTATAATCAACCTTACTTGCTTTGTATTGTTGATTGTTGTTTATCTTGGGAGACTATTGTCCATTACCGTAAAAGCATATATACATGGTAATTTTATCTTAAAGACAGAGAGCTACCTTTCGACTCATCTTTTGTTCTGTTTAACCTTTCTGACACTATTATTACCTACAATTTCAGACAAAATTTTTGAAGTGTTTGAAAGATGTATGTTTCAAATATTGCTTTTGGTTCTGTTGCTGATGTTCAAGGGAATGTTGTTGTCCCTGCTCATGTCAGTTTCCAAAGAGAACGTCCAGAAAAGTTTTTAGGTACCAATTTCAAGAGATGACAGCAAAAGATGTTGTTCTATCTTACTACGTTGAACATGTCACACTTTCTAACAGAATATCCTCTTTCTGATGGGATGTTGTGGACACTCAGTCTAACACAACGATTGAAGTGGGCGAAAATATCCAGGTCACAAATGCCCTGAAGTTAACACTGGATGCCTAGAATTATAGTGATTTCATGTGCAAAAATTACATTCTAAACAATCTGTCGGATACACTATATACCGTGTATAGCACCGTGAAGACGACAAAGGAGTTGTGGGAAAAACTTGAGAAACAGTACAACGCACAGGATGGGGGTACTAAGAAATTCATCATTGGAAAGTTTCTAAAATTTTAAATGGTGGATGGTAAATCAGTGATGTCGCAAATTCAGGAGTTTCAAATAATTCTTCATCATCTGGATTTGGAAGGAATGAAGCCAAATGAGCAATTTCTGGTTGCGTCTTTGATTGAGAAATGGCCTCCCTCATGGAATGAGTTCATCAGTTATCTCAAACTAAAGACAAAAGAAATGTAGTTTGAAGACCTTATCATCAAACTGCAAATACAGAAGGACAATAAAAGGCATATATCTAAGGGAAAATAGTCAATAGAGACAAAAGTGAATCTGGTTGATTCGAAGGGAAACACTAACAAAAAGCACAAATTCCAGGGAGACGGTAAAAGCCAACCGGTGGAGAAGTTCAAAGGAAACGGTCATCACTGTGGAAAGCCTGGCCATATGATCAAAGAGTAACGCAAGCTGAAGCGAGAGCAGAAGGTAAAGGCCAATAACAAAGGCAAGGCCAAGGCCAACGTTATACAAGACGAGGGTGATCCTTCGAACCTTGACGACATGATTGTGGATTTCTCGATTGTAGTATTGGAGGCAAATGTGATAGAGAATCTAAGGAAATGGTGGATAGATATAGGGGCAACCTGTCACATCTCCTCTAACAAGAGTACATTCTCCTCTACGCCCCAGTAAAAGGAAAAAAGTTTTTCATGGAAAACGACGCTACCTCTAAAGTTCAAGAGGTTGGAAATGTTGTCCTAAAAATGACTTCAGGCAAAGAGCTTACTCTGAATGAAGTGATGCATGTTCCTGATATCCGCAAGAACTTGGTTTCGGGGCCACTGTTGGTCAAAGCTGGATATAGATTAGTTTTTTAGTCTAACAAATTTGTAATAACTAAGAATGCAATATTTGTAGGAAGAGGCTTCGCGTGTGACGGCCTCTTCAAAATGAATACTAGGTATGTAATCCATTCATCTAATGAAATAAAGTCTTCTAGCTACTTGTTTGAGTCCTCTATTTATAGCATCATAAATTATGACATGTTAACTACAAATCCATTCAAAAGTTAGTAAAATTGGAATTGTTGTCTTCCTTCGACATAAATGTGAGGTGTGCGTAGAGGCAAAATTAACCAACCCGTCTTTCCATTCAGTCGAAAGAAACACCGCTCCCCTAGAACTTATTCACACTGATATATGTGATTTAAAGTTTATACAAACTAGAGGAGAGAATAAGTACTTTGTGACTTTCATTGATGATAGTACAAGGTATTATTACATTTACTTGTTAAAAAGTAAAGATGAAGCGTTTGAAGCATTTAAACATTACAAAGCACAAGTTGAAAATCAACGGATTTAGGTAATTCGTAGTGATAGAGAGAGAATATGTAGCACCCTTAGAAGAATAATGTAATCAATTCGGCATTATTCATCAAACGACCGCTCCTTACTCGCTTCAGTCTAACGGTATTGTCGACCGCAAAAACCGTACGTTGAAGGAAATGATGAATGCTTTACTTATCAACTCCAGTTTAGCCCAAAACATGTGGGGCGAAACGACTCTTACCGCTAATACAATTCTCAATAAAGTTCTGCATAAGTATAAGGATAAAACTCCATATGAATCATGGAAAGGAAAGAAATCCACTTACAAATATTTGAAAGTGTGGGGCTGTTGGCAAAGGTCGAAGTACCTAAATCAAAACAGGTCAAAATTGGACCTAAGACTGTAGATTGTATATTCACCGGATATGCAAATAACAGTAGTGTTTATCGTTTCTTAGTATATAAGTCGAAGATACTTGACATCCACGAGGGTATGATCAAGAGATCAAGGAATGCTGAATTCTTTGAACAGATCTTTCCTCGAAAGGAAAAAGAAATAATTTTGCGCAAACAAAGTTATGAACAAAATTCTCAAAATCCACAAGACTCGGGAATTTATGATTATCTGGAACTAGACGTTCCAGATCTACAAGAATAAGAAGTTACTGACTATGAGGAACTTAATGTTCCAGATCTACATAACTTAGGGGTTCCAGATGTTGAACCAAGACGGAGAAAAATAGTAAAAAAGGACAACATTTGGTCCAGATTTTCTAATTTATATGGTTGAAAATGAACCGAGGAAAATTAAGGAAGCATTGTCAACTCTAGAATCATCGCTTTGAAAAGAAGCTATAGAAAGCGAAATAGATTCCATCATGCAACACCATACTTGGGAAATGGTTGGTCTTTATCCAGGAAACACACATTTGGGTTGTAAGTGGATACTCAAAATAAAGTACAAAGCAGATAGAACTATTAACAAGTATAAGGCCAGATTAGTAGTCAAAGGCCACAGACAAAAAGAAGACCTCGACTACTTTGACACATACTCCCCTGTGTCTAGATTAACATCCATAAGGGTATTCATAGCCATTGCAGCTTTGCATGACCTTGAGATACATCAAATAAATGTTTAGGCAGCCTTCCTAAACGGAGAGTTGGAAGAGGAAATATATATAGAACAACCCGAGGGATATGTGGTTCCAGGACAAGAAAAGAAAGTATGTCGACTTGTTAAGTCTCTGTACGGACTTAAACAAGCCCCGAAACAATGACATGAAAAGTTTGATAATACATTATTATCAAAAGGTTTCTCCATAAATGAATGTGATAAATGTATCTATATCAAAGGGAACTCTGACTCATTTGTCATGATATACATTTACGTAGATGACTTGCTCATCACCGGAAGTAGTCTAAACTTGATCTTGGAAACTAAGAATATGTTGAAACAATATTTCGACATGAAAGATATGGGTATAACAGATGTAATCTTAGGAATTAATATTTATAGGACATCTGACGGGTTGAGCTTATCTCAATCTCATTACATTGAAGATGTTTTGAGAAAATTTGATGTATTTGACAGTCCCGCTATGAAATAACCAATGGATATGAATCATAGAATTGATAAGAATCTTGGTGCACCCGTATCCCAAGAGCGATATGCTCAGGTCATTGGCAATTTAATATACATTACAAACTGCACCCGACCTGATATCGCTTATCCAGTCAATAAGTTGGCTAGGTTTACTCATAATCCTGGAATTAATCACTGAAAGGTGTTAAATCGGATACTACGATATCTGACATATTCGCTGACTTACGGATTACATTATTCTAGATATCCAGCCATATTAGAAGGATACAATGATGCAAACTGGATATCGGACATAAAGAACACCAAATCCACCTGTGGGTATGTTTTTACAATTGGTGGTGGAGATGTGTCTTAGAAGTCCTCTAAACAAACATGCATCACCTGATCCACGATGGAATCAGAGTTTATTGTTTTGGATAAAGCAGGAGAAGAAGCAGAATGACTTCACAACTTCTTAGAGGATATCCCTTGTTGGGATAAACCCATACCTTCGGCGGTGATTCACTGTGACAGCCAATCGACTTTAGGAAGGGCATGGAATAGTATGTACAACGGCAAGTATAGACATATTCTTCGGAGACATAAGACCGTTAGGCAGTTGATCACTACGGGTGTCATTTCCATTGATTACGTCAAATCAAAGGATAACATAGCGGATCCATTAACTAAAGGTCTACCCAAAGATTAAATATTTTGCATGTCTAGGGAAATGAGCTTAAAACCTAAACAATAAGAATCTTTATGGTGATAACCCAACCTTACTAACTGTACATCTCAATAATTTAGTTCAATGGAAAAACTAAATTGTATAGGTTCAGTTTTAGCGCTTCACTTGAAGTAAAGGCACTTTGGATTATTATTCTTTAAGGAAATATAATTTCAAGGTTGTTCCCGCGATAGACATTAAGTGCTACCTGCATAAATGGTAAAGGATAATTTTCTAAATTTTTTAATGATTCCTAACACTTGCGAGTGGGGTATAGCAAGATACCTTATATGAGATCACCTATTTAAGTGAGAAGACAAACCGCTTCAAATGTACGCACTTAAGAATCCAAGAGTTGTCAACGGCCACAACGGATAAAACTATAAGAAGAAATGAATAATGGGAGTTATTGTATCATTGTCTTGTCTTGGTTTCAAAGTCAAAAGCTACCTTTCCTGATGCAATATCTTTCCGCTGACAGATTGCTGAACTTTGGCACCATGTGTGCACCAATTCTCTTTCAAGAGGGGATTGTTGGAAATTTAACTATGTGGGACTCTCATCTTTAGTGACTTAAACACATGGGCCCCGTATGTCAGAAACATCGTCTCTTCGAACATGTCTAATATACTAAATGAGTAGATGATATTAATGTCAAGTATCATCAAATGTCGTTAAGAATGAAAGAGATATTGGCACGCAAAGTAAGGTATTTGAGACATGAATAAATGTATTGTTTTGGCCAAATAAACAAATCTTCCACATAGGTAGAAGATGAAAGGATTGAGCACTATATAAACTCTAGTTTTGATTAAGGGTTTGGGACTCCAAGGGGTAACCCGTGTGTTAAGAAAAGGGAGGACCTAGGTGAGCTTGAGTTCGGGGCTAAGCCCTACACGCACGCCTGTGTGCTACGCCCGTCCGTCGGCTCGGCTCGAGCTCGGATCACGGTAGTAAATGTCTTCGATTTTTTGGTCCCTGAAATATTTCTTATTTACATTTTGGACCTGAATATTTCGGATTTAACCAAACGTTGCAACTAATCTTAAATGTTGCAACTAATCTGACTTCAACGGTCATAAACCCTCCTCTTCCTATAAATTAAATCCTTTTGTTCGGTTATGATATACCAATTTTTAAAAGAGTATACAGAAACACACATATCCTCTCTTTCAGCAGCCTATTCTATATTTATTTTCTTCGCTAGAATCAACTTACTTGCTTTATATTGTTGATTGTTGTTGTTTTATCTTGAGAGACTATTGTCCATTACCGTAAAAGCATATATACGGAACAATTTTGTCTTACAGACAGAGAGTCATCTCTCGACTCAGCTTTTGTTATGTTTAACCTTTCTGACACTATTATTATCTACACTTATACCTATTTAATGTACAACGACTTGTGAGATCAAACATAAACAACATTGCTACTGAGTCTTTACAAGCTACTGGAATAAGAGAAACGTCACCTGCAATATCATCGACATGATTCTTGCTAAATTCTCTTAAACATTTAAACTAAATTCTCTTAAACATTTAAACTGAATTTGCATAATTGTATTTTTAGAATGCTCCAAAAATAATAAGAAGAAAAGGAGTTGGATGTATATTTGTACTATACCATCGACTTCCCAAATGTTATAGTAGATCCTAGCGCCCACTAACACAGTTTTGTCCATTTTCGCTCCGTCCTAGGGTGTTACCTATTGCATTCAAATCCTTAATCTGCTTCCTCAATGCACATAATGTTGCATGGAAAAAATATTAATTATAGTAATGACTAACCAAAAAACTTGTCTTTCCAATATGATAATCACCCAAGAGGCTGATTTTTAAGGCAACTAAATCCTCCATGGAATCCGTGTTGGTGCAACATGGCATGGTTAAACTACCCGAAAAGCTGATGCCGGAGGTGGCGACGGTGACCGGAGAAGATGACATTAGATGTTGGTTGGTGGTGGTGGTGATTTAAAGGATAGGATTTTGTGTTGTGATAATTCTTGGGGGGTTTTTGGACCGTGTTAGGGAAGGGACGGTGGGAAGAAAAGTGAGTTTTTCGTTTGGTTATATATTAAAAAGATTTGGTGTTGAATCCGTGGGTAATTAGGGATAATTTAATTAAAATAACTATTTTTATAACAATTAATATTTTTTTAAGAAGTATGCAAATAGCTAACTAAACGTTCTTTTAAATTAGAGGGAGTACTTTGTCTGAGGCTTTACTACTAAGGTTTCTAGATGATCTACTTTGCCTTGTTTCTTTTGGTTTCACACTTGGTATTCAATTTATTTTGGGAATACGTATTTGCGCCAGAAGTTTCTATTTTTGGAATCAAACGCTCCCAACCAAAGACAATTGAGTCGTTTGATTAAAAATGAATGAATATTTATCATCCCTCCATAACTTTTAGTGGTTATCATTTTCATTTCATTCATATTGTTTTCTTTGAAAAACATTTTAAATAATCTTTTACTTTTATTTTATTAAAGGGAAAATGTCTTTTATGCCTCTAAAGCGAGTGGTCAACACGCCTCTCCTTTTGCCATTCAACTTTTAAAAAAGGGTTATATTTGTCCTCTGTTAAAGTATGGAGTCAAATATCCCCGGCAACGATGCCAAAAACGTGTTTGCGATATTTCTATGTGCTTACGCAAGTGTACGTATCACTAAAGTAATAAAGATTTGTAATACCGAGTTATCGCCCTCAGGGATTAGTTTATCAATTACCGAATGACTAATCTATGGTTTCTATTTGGTTAACGTTAATTGTGTTTGGTTTTTGAAATAAGAATTAAAACTAAGAAATAAGCAATAATAACTAATGATGATAATACTTTGGTTTTAAGACAGTTATGTAGAGAATTAGGGTTTCCAATCTCCTCAACTATCCACTCTTTCACTTGTTAATGCAAGATTAATGACTCTTCTTCTTATCAAGATAGTAGGTTAACTAAGATGTTCTATATTTCGATTAGGATATATAAAAACTCAACCTTATGCAGAAACTTTCTATATTTATATGATAAGTTTTACCACACAGGAGGATTAAGAACAATAACCTTAAATACTACACAAGTATCGGGGTACTTTCATCCACAATTTTAACCTATGTCTAATCAACTATAGCATATTCAAATCTCCCTTCTCAGATCTCGATTCGAAATCATATAAGTTATGACAATTAATGACCAATTCATTATCAAACAATCAATACAAAGTGAATAGATCTTAAATAGATGAAGAAGAAATCACTAACAATGCATTAACTTATGAAAAGAGTTTCAAGTTGATTCGATGAAAAACCCTAATAAATAAATTAGCTCCTAGACATGCTAAGAACTAATCAACAAATCCAACATAAACTGAATTAAAAGAAATAAAAGAAAAAGAACTTGAATGTAAAAGTCTCTAATCTTGTTCTCCGCCTCCGTTCCTCGCCTCCAAAGTATGATCTCCCCCTTGTAGAATAATCCCTAGGGCTTTTTATATCAAGAAAAACATTGTTTCGGGCCATTGTACCCTTATGAAATTCGACTTTTTTCTCAGAATTCAGCGTCGGCGCCGCGGCGCTAAATCACAGGAGCCTCTGATCTTTTGGCGTCGCGGCTCTGCTGGTTGGCGCCTCTTTCTTCAGCCGCGGCGCTGACCTCTTTTCGTCTGAATTTCGTCAGATTTCTTCCATTCTTCTCGGGCTCCTTTGCTTGATTGTCTGGGGCTTGGTAATGCATTTTCATGCTCCAAATCAGCTCATTTCATCTACAATTCGCCATTTCCTACCTAAATCGCTTATGACCTGTAAACATGAAACAGAACGCATAACACGGTACAAAACAACTAAAAACACATAAAAGACATCATATAACAGACTCTAAAACCGTCTTAAAATGGACTTAACAAATACCCCCAAACTTAAATTTTACTCGTCCTCGAGTAAAACATTCTAAATACAAAAATACATAAAGACTAAACATGAATTAAGTCAATCACTATATTTTTACCTCGAAGATCATGAACACATGCATTATCATTTTCAGAACATTCTAGTCATATAAATTGCTATCTAGAATTTCAAGTCAGATAGTCATTAAGCTTGCTTAAGGTTATTAGGGCATATGATCACTCAAACATGACTACTGACTCAACATGCATTTAATATCAGTTTATACATCCATGAATTCTTTCCAACAGTCCATCGGGCCAAAATTCTATAAGCTTTCTTAACTTGCTAACTCTCCACTAATTGTAGACATGCATACTTAAAAATCATTAGGACTTTATTTGGTTGTATTGTTAGGCTTAGGCATAGGCAGATAAAATGTCATTTAGGCTCAAAATTACCATAAGAATAGAAACCAACCAAACCAAGCTTGAACTCACCTTACGATTCACCACAATCCCCCATTTTTCTTCTTTTATAGATTGAGAAATTCCATACATTTTTTTCTTTTTGAACTACAACACCCCCAAACGTGTTTTTCATTGTGTTATGTAGTTTATTCTTTTTCTTTTATACCCTTCTCAATCTTTTATACTTCTTATTGATAATCACCAATCTACAATACCATTTACTAAGATTCACCTCCCCCCCCCCCCCCCACCACTTATAAGCTTCTATACTTATGGTAATTCAAGAGAAGAATAACATAGTAAAGTGTTTCAATTGGGCACAGGGACAGGTGTTGATCAACAAAGAAGGGTTCATTCAGGCTTAAAAGGGGTGGCTACGGATTAATGTAATCAAGGGTGACTTGAAAGGCTCAAACGGTCCAAATATGGCCTAAGCATGCATTATCTAGGATTTCGTCTCAAGTAGCAAGCAAGCAAGTTCTAAAATTTTCCACCTTCTTTCTCAAACCAAGTTCACTTATGCATAAACTAATTAATTTAGTACAATAGATTCAATGGTCATGAACGAGTTTTCATTTTTACTAATAACCGAAGGCAAACTCAACAGCGATCCAACTCAAGAACACAGATTATGCATATCATGACTATCAAGTTCCTCCATTATTATTACAGGCATTCACTCAATCTCATTGGCACAAAGTTTTGAACTTGATTCATTTGACACAAAACACTAAAAACAAAGACACAAATAGTAAAAAACAACTACACAAACTGACACAAAAAAATAAAATCCCCCTCCCCAAACTTACTTAACACATTGTCCCCAATGTGAAAAGTAAAACAAGAGAAGAAAGACTTACAGACATTAAGCGACTCAAAATGGTGGTGGTGGCGGTGGCTTTATTCTGAAAAATCAATCGGTATTGCGCCTTGGGCGCCACATTTCTAAATCATGAAAAATCACGTGCTCATTTGCCTCTTGGCGTCGCGACCAACCGACCGGCGTCGCGGCGCTTTGACTTTCAGTAATTTTGACCCCTTCGGAGATATTCTCCATTTCACCTTCCATCAAAAGCATAAACCAATAAACCAAGAACGTGAGACTGTTCATTTAAATAACATAATTTAAATATTAGGTTGCCTCCCAGTAGCGCTATCTTTAACGTCATTTAGTCGGACACGGTTCTCTTATTCATTCAAGGGGGTAGAGTACCCCCGCAACATATCTACTTCATGATTGTTCTCTTCTTATTTCTCTTTTTCTTTTTCTTTTTCTTTTTCTTCTTCACAAAGCTAGGTTCAGAGGCGAAAAGGATGAAAGTTGCCAACTCAGAGCGAAAGAAGTTAGCACCGCGGTTCCATCAGGCAGAACTGCGGTGCCATATTTACCGAGGAGCCACAGGACTTTCAGCACTGCGGTGCCATCGAAGATCTGCGCGGTGCCATTTGTCTTGAGTGTAGGAGTTTTGCATGATGCCGGTATCTGAGCATTTGTCCGACGCGGGAAATTTTAGTTCCGAAGGTAAATTGGCTAAGGGCAGATTGGTCCATAGGGCACGAAAATTAGGGGATATTGCCCTAGGGATTAATGCTATGTAGGAGGTTGGTCATTCTACAAAACAACACAACAAAGGCGGATTTGGAGCTACAATTGAAGTCTTTGTTCTACGTAATTTTCTTTCTTTCATTTTTAATTCAGTTTATGTATGGATATTGTGTTAGTTCTTAGCGTGACTATGACTAGGAGCTAAACTGTTACACCCCGTAATTCCAGGATATATTTAAAGAGAATGCACTTAAGGAATCAGGACTTTAAAGATTGGTACGAAAGGAAGAATTGTTTTTCCAAGGGAAATCTTCTGAACTTCGGAAAGGAAAAATGTTCGTTGATGAGAATTAGATTCTCAAAAGGTGTTATTTGAGACGTGTGGAATTTATTAGAATTGTGGGAATTTATTTACGGAGTTGGATACGTGGGCCCACCCGAGAAATTTTACGTTTTTGTGGGGCCCACGAGGTTTCTGATATTTTGACGATTTATGGAATATTTTAGACCAATAGGAGGGCGAAACGCGTCACCCTCCCCCCCCTCCCCCCCCACATGGGCTTGGTCGAAATTGACCAAGGTTAAGTAGTCAAGTGACTAAGGTTAAGTGGATGATCAAGCTTGAGGTAATTGACCAAGTCAACTAGTCAAAGTTGACACAAGATATTTAATTGACCCAATCCTAGCTACACATTTGTTTTGATCTCACCCCTTGGTTGTAGTATATATCTACATTGCTAGTGCAAGACTAGACAAATCCAACACTTAGAAAAAAATCATGAAACTTTAGTGTGCAAGAGAGGCTCTCGGCCAAGGCTCTTTTAGGAGAGGAAAATTTTGCAATATTGCTTCATAAATCTCAATATTCAAACCCAATATCCCTAAAGGTATTCTAAGGATATCTCAACACAAAAATCCTGGAAAAACTACGTTTTTACGTTAGTCGCAACATGAAAACCTAAGGGGTTTTTTATAGTTAGAGTTGGAACTTGAAGAGGAGTTCTTCACAAGATTCTAAGGGTTGCAAATAACGGATTGGAATGTCAAAAAGAGGAGCTAAAGTTGCTAGGATCGACTTTAGATTTTGGATTGTATTTGGGCTTAAACAGGTAATAATCTCCGTCTTGCTATTGTAATTCAAGATTTCATGTTGTGGTAGTTGATAGATGAGCATGTGATATTATGGAATGAAGGTTTATAATTGTTATGGAATTTGGAAGCCTTAAATTCGAGACCTAGCATGCTTAGCCATTGAAATTGAAATTTATTTAGTTGTTAGTCACGATCGTCGCATGTTATATAAGAAAGGGATTATAGTTGTTATAATTGATTGCGACTATATAACATGTTAGAATAACAACTTGGATTGAAAAGGAATTGGAAAAGAATAGATGTGGTGTTATCCTTGTGATTGCCGAAAACATACTTAACACATTGTCCCCAATGTGAAAAGTAAAACAAGAGAAGAAAGACTTACAGACATTAAGCGACTCAAAATGGTGGTGGTGGCAGTGGCTTTATTCTGAAAAATCAGTCAGGCGCTGCGGCCCTTGCCTTGGGCGCCATGGCTCTAAATCACTGAAATATCACTTTGTTCACTGCCTCTTAGGCGCCGCGACCCTTCGACCAGGCGTCGCGGCGCTTCCCCAAAATTTTGACTTTCAGTAATTTTGACCCCTTCGGAGATAGTCCCCATTTCACCTTCCATCAAAAGCATAAACGAAGAAACCAAGAATGTGAGACTGTTCATTTAAATAACATAATTTAAATATTAGGTTGCCTCCCAGTAGCGTTGTTTTTAACGTCATTTAGTCGGACACAGTTCTCTTATTCATTCAAGGGGGTAGAGTACCCCCGCAGCATATCTACTTCATGATTGTTCTCTTCCTATTTCTCATTTTCTTTTTCTTCTTCACAAAGCTAGGTTCATAGGGGTTCACCCGTTTTGCATCATTCACTGGTTCATTCACCTTACCATCATGTTTTAAGGTGGCCCCAAGAGCGTCAGTATCCTTGAAGCTTTCCCGATAAATAGCCTTGTCAACTATACCAACAGCAAAACATTTGTCACTGGTTTGTGGCTCGGTTGGTGGCCTGAAGACGGTGAAGATCACTTCCTCATCCTGAACTCGGAGCTTCAATTCTCCTTTTTCCACATCAATGAGGGCACTCCCTGTAGCTAGGAATGGTCTCTCAAGGATAATGAGCACTTCAGCATCCTCTTCCATGTCAAGAATGATGAAGTCAACAGGAAAAAAATGAATTTGTCCACCTTTACTAATACATCTCCAATAATGCCTCGGGGATGTACAATTGAACGATCTGCTAGATGCAAGGTGATTGTTGTCGGCTTTGCTTCCCCCAACCCAAGTTTGTGAAACACCGATAAGGGCATCAGGTTGATACTTGCCCCCAAATCACACAAGGCCCTATTGCATATAGCATTCCTTATAGTGCAAGGTATAGTGAAACTCTCTGGATCTTTCAATTTCTGAGGAAGTTTGTTTTACAGGATTGCACTGCACTCCTCCATCAGCACCACTGTCTCATAGTCTGACAGCTTCCTCTTTTTAAAGAGGATATCTTTCATAAACTTGACGTAAGTAGGCATCTGCTCCAAGGCCTCAATAAAGGGAATGTTTATATGTAATTTCATGAACACGTATATGAACTTCGAGAATTGCTTATTGTTAGGCGTATTTTGTATACGCCTTTTGAGTCATTTTTAGTTGGTATTTTACTCGTTTTTGTTGTGTTTAGTATAGTAGTAGGTTTGTTTTTCTTTCTTTTGAGTCACAGCGGTGCAAAAAGATAAATGGAAAAAAAGAACGAGAAATGGACATAAAAGGTTTATATGGTTAATAGTTGATAGATGAGCATGTGATATTATGGAATGAAGGTTTATAATTGTTATGGAATTTGAAAGCCTTAAATTCGAGATCTAGCATGCTTAGCCATTGAAATTGTAATTTATTTAGTTGTTAGTCACGATCGTCGCATGTTATATAAGAAAGGGATTATAGTTGTTATAATTGATTGCGACTATATAACATGCTAGAATAACAACTTGGATTGAAAAGGAATTGGAAAAGAATAGATGTGGTGTTATCCTTGTGATTGCCGAAAACATACTTAACACATTGTCCCCAATGTGAAACGTAAAACAAGAGAAGAAAGACTTACAGACATTAAGCGACTCAAAATGGTGGTGGTTGCGGTGGCTTTATTACGAAAAATCGATCGGTATTGCGCCTTAGGCGCCACGACTCTAAATCATCGAAAAATCACTGCTCACTTCCGCCAGGTGCGACCGCCCGACCCGGCGTCGCTTCCCAAAATTTTGACTTTCGAATTTTGACCCGCCGGAGATAGTCCCCATTTCACCTTCCATCAAAAGCATAAACAAAGAAACCAAGAACGTGAGACTGTTCATTTAAATAACATAATTTAAATATTAGGTTGCCTCCCTGTAGCGCTGTTTTTAACGTCATTTAGTCGGACACAGTTCTCTTATTCATTCAAGGGGGTAGAGTACCCCCGCAGCATATCTACTTCATGATTGTTCTCTTCCTATTTCTCATTTTCTTTTTCTTCTTCACAAAGCTAGGTTCAGAGGGTTTCACCCGTTTTGCATCATTCACTGGTTCATTCACCTTACCATCATGTTTTAAGGTGGCCCCAAGAGCGTCAGTATCTTTGAAGCTTTCCAGATAAATAGCCTTGTCAACTATACCAACAGCAAAACATTTGTCACTGGTTTGTGGCTCGGTTGGTGGCCTGAAGACGGTGAAGATCACTTTCTCATCCTGAACTCGGAGCTTCAATTCTCCTTTTTCCACATCAATGAGGGCTCTCCCTGTAGCTAGGAATGGTCTCTCAAGGATAATGGGCACTTCAGCATCCTCCTCCATGTCAAGAATGATGAAGTCAACAGGAAAAAAATGAATTTGTCCACCTTTACTAATACATCTTCAATAATGCCTCGGGGATGTACAATTGAACGATCTGCTAGATGCAATGTGATTGTTGTCGGCTTTGCTTCCCCCAACCCAAGTCTGTGAAACACCGATAAGGTCATCAGGTTGATACTTGTCCCCAAATCACACAAGGCCCTATTGCATATAGCATTCCCTATAGTGCAAGGTATAGTGAAACTCTCTGGATCTTTCAGTTTCTGAGGAAGTTTGTTTTCGAGATTACTCGCACTCCTCCATCAGCACCACTGTCTCATAGTCTGACAGCTTCCTCTTTTTAAAGAGGATATCTTTCATAAACTTGACGTAAGTAGGCATCTGCTCCAAGACCTAAATAAAGGGAATGTTTATATGTAATTTCCTGAACACGTATATGAACTTCGAGAATTGCTTATTTTTAGGCGTATTTTGTATACGCCTTTTGAGACATTTTTAATTGGTATTTTACTCGTTTTTGTTGTGTTTAGTATAGTAGTAGTTTTGTTTTTCTTTCTTTTGAGTCACAGCGGTGAAAAAAGACAAATGGAAAAAAGGAACGAGAAATGGACAGAAAAGGTTTATATGGTTAATAGTTGATAGATGAGCATGTGATATTATGGAATGAAGGTTTATAATTGTTATAGAATTTGGAAGCCTTAAATTCGAGACCTAGCATGCTTAGCCATTGAAATTGTAATTTATTTAGTTGTTAGTCACTATTGTCGCATGTTATATAAGAAAGGGATTATAGTTATTATACTTGATTGCGACTATATAACATGTTAGAATAACAACTTGGATTGAAAAGGAATTATAAAAGAATAGATGTGGTGTTATCCTTGTGATTGCCGAAAACATACTTAACACATTGTCCCCAATGTGAAAAGTAAAACAAGAGAAGAAAGACTTACAAACATTAAGCGACTCAAAATGGTGGTGGTGGCGGTGGCTTTATTCTGAAAAATCAATCAGGCGCTGCGGCCCTTGCCTTGGGCGCCACAGCTCTAAATCACTGAAAAATCACTGTGCTCACTGCCTCTTAGGCGTCGCGACCCTTCGACCAGGCGTCGCGGCGCTTCCCCAAAATTTTGACTTTCAGTAATTTTGACCCCTTCGGAGATAGTCCCCATTTCACCTTCCATCAAAAGCATAAACCAAGAAACCAAGAACGTGAGACTGTTCATTTAAATAACATAATTTAAATATTAGGTTGCCTCCCAGTAGCGCTGTTTTTAACGTCATTTAGTCGGACGCAGTTCTCTTATTCGTTCAAGGGGGTAGAGTACCCCCGCAGCATATCTACTTCATGATTGTTCTCTTCCTATTTCTCATTTTCTTTTTCTTCTTCACAAAGCTAGGTGTCGCGTCCTTTTTCGGCCGCGACATTTCTTAAAGCGAACCCTGCTCAAGTAACAAATGTTAGAAAATAAATAAAAGCTAAAGGTGCTAAAGAATGCTAGATATTTAAAAGTGTAAAAATGCTAAAGTGCTAGAAATGCTAAGGTGCTAAGGGTTCGCGGAGTCGCCACCTAATTAATTTGGTGAATTAGGACACCTAAATGTCAACTTAGGTTAAAGTCAACACTAACTCCATTCTTTATGGTCTGCTAAACTTAGTGAGATTCTGGGTAAGGGTTCTTTATTAATCTAGAGGGAAGGGGTTAGGCACCCTCTAAGATCCGCTAACTTGCGGTTGTCCTGCCAAACCTAGGGTAATTATTATGTTTAAAAATGCAAAATAAAAGCTCCTTCTGCTTAATAAAAATGCTAAAATGTTAAAATGTTTAAAAGGTGCTTAAAGTATAAAAGGGCAAAAGGTGTTATAAATAAATAAAAGAGCCAAATGCTAAATGTTTAAAAGTGCTTAAAATACTAAAGGTTGCTAAAAGGTATTAAATGATAGAAGGGTGCTAAAGGTGCTAAGAGGTGCTTAAAAGTGCTAAATGCTAAAGTGCTGAATAATTAATAAAATGTTAGGAAATAAATGCTAGCATGTTAAAATGTTTAAAAGGTGCTTAAAGTATTGAAAGGGCAAAAGGTGCTATATGCTAAAGTACAAAAGAATGCTAGGAGGTGCTAAAATGTTGCTAAAGTTTAAAGAGGGGATAAGAATGCAAAAATGTTAAGATGCTAGAAAGTGCTAAATGCTAAGGTGCTTTATAGACTAATTATGTGTTCATGCAAAGGTTATTTACGGACTAGTTACGTATACTGCTAGCTAAATTAATCTTGCTTAACCTGCGTACAATATTATATAAGAGGTGCTTAAAGACGATTCTTGAGAGTTTAAGAAATCTGTTATGGATTTTAATAAGGAACAAAATGTTGATTTTATGATGCAAGTTAAATCATTTAAATTATTTTTTGCAGAATTTAGATATGCCTAATAGTCCTAAAAGACAAATAAGGTAGAAGTGTGTTTCTAAGTTTAAATTACCTTCCCATCTCATATGTTCAAAGGCTAATTGCTAGAAGTTCTCCTATTAATTACAAAATTAAATAATAAAATTACAATAAACAAATAAAGGCATAAAATGAGGCAAGAAAGTTAAGAGAGTGAAGGGATTGGAGCGGATGACTCCGTCCTATTTGTTTTTCTAGGAGTTTCTGAAGCGGGAATGCGAACGCGGATGCGGGTTGCCATTTGAAATGGCTTGCGATGAGTCTCGCCGTGAGACTCTTTATTTTGCTCCGATGCGTGCCATGTAAAAATAAAGAAAGATAAGGATTAGTATATGTCCCAAGAAAATTAAATAACAAACAAGCACTTGACATATAGTGCATTTGAGCAAGTATGCACATAAAGACCAGCAAAGGATAATATCAGATGGGATAAGCAGCTAGCGGATGGCAAGAAGAAACGAGGATAGGCAAGTATGCAGGCAAGGGGGGATTAATTCCCAGATCAGCAAGTAAGAAAAAAAGGAAATCCGAGGGCGGGACGAACCTAATTGAGAATAATAACACAAGTAACGACAACATCACCAAAACAGCGGCAACAGTAACAATAATGCTAACAGAACAGTAATAGCAGCCCTAATGTTAACCAACTGTTCTTGTGGCTTATGAGACTTTCTAGGTATGCAATTTTTTAGAAATCCAAGTAAGACAAACATATGCATCTTGGCAGGCAATTCAGGTAATTAAAGCAGCTGGGCATGAATATCCTAAGTGCAGGCCTATATGGAGATGATTAGTATGGATAGATGTATGCAAGGCAGAATCACAAACAGTGACAGGCAGCAATGATAGATAGAAAGGGATATATAAGACAGAGCGCTAGTAGTTTTATTCAGGACATACACAGATCAATAAATCAAATTAATGAACCTCTTTGCATAAGATTTAATCCATTTGGAAGTGACATTGTGCAAATTTGTGGGTTACATAAACCAAGCTAAGTATTCTTCCTAACGCAATAGGAGCCAGGTAGCTTATATATTAACATAGCGGCATCCTTATTATGGGCAGACAAACAAGTAGGTCAGCGAAAGTAAATCAAATACGATGGGCTAGCCTTATGGGAGATTCTGTCTCATTTACATAAATGTGCAGATATGCATAGTCAGCAACACTTTAAGACTTGTTGGGCCGAACTAAAATGCTTAAAACCTATCTGATGCATACTTGGATATACATTGCAATGAATACTCATATAAGGCTTGTATTATATATGATGTATATATGGAGGCTCTATTTTCAGATTAAGGAAATAGCCTTGCAGCAACTTAGCACTTCAACAAACAAGGACAGTACCGACATTACTAAATTTTCTTCTAGTCTCAATCCATTACTGGGTGTCACAGGACATGATGTTGTAACTGTTTAACACATACAAATAAACACACAACTGAGCAATTAAATCAGGAGTCGACCGAAAATTATACCTCCATATTAATTAAAGCAAACTTATTCAATGTCATATTCCCACATTAATGAATACGACAACATGAATGAACCAACACATATTTACCACAAATTCGCACCAAAAAAATACAAAATGAACAGAAGTCGAGAGGGAGTGGATTTTTACCTTCTCCGGGCAGCGACCCGGGGCAGCGTATCAAGTCGTCGGTCCAATCGACGGGTTTTGGGTTTGCGATGCGAATGAAAGGGCAAGGTTTGTTTTTGCTGATTTTTGACTGGGATTGAAGTAAGGAGATTCGAAAATACCTATTCGTGCTATGCTAGTGGTCTGGGTTGTCGATTGCTGGACCTCCTAACTTCCTATGCCTGTCGACTATTGCTATTGGACCCCCTCTCTGCTCTGTGTTCATTGCTTTGAGTGTCCTCGTCGACGATATGGGTCTCCTGTCTTGCTCCTGCTCTCCCCGTATCTGCCCTATGTTCGATGGCTGCCGAGGAGTGTCCTCGTCGATGCTATGGGTCTCCTGTCCTCTTCTCCTCTATTTTTCGAATGCCTTTTCGAGTGCATGGAGATGGGTTTATATAGCCTCAATGTCAATTCCCAATTAGGTAAGTATTAAGGGCTGATTCTGTGCGATTTGGGTGCTGATTTTAGAGCGATTTTAAGGAGATTTGGTGTGATTAGGTGTTTATATGGTAAGGTATCGTTGGATGCGGGTGCATGGGTAAGGAAAGCTGGCTAGGGTGCGTGGGTAAAGGAAAGCTCCCGGATTCTCCGGCGAGAATCTCGGGGCTGCTGGTGTTGCGATGGGGAGGGGAAGAGGCGAGGTGCGGCGATCGATTTCTAGGGTTTAGGTTAGGGCTGCGTTTAAAGGCTGCCTTTAGGTTTTGTTGAGGGAGATCAGCGATGGGCAAGGGAATGGATAGGGGCTGATAAGTTAAAGGGGTATTGGGCTGCTGAATAAAGGGAAAGGGCGTGGGCCTGCGGGTGCGGGTCGACGGGATTTGGGCCACGCGGGTCACGGTTTGGGCTGGGTAGAAATAGGTTATTTAATTCTAGGAGTTTAATTAGTTTTAGGCTAGTTAATTGATTAGCTAATTAATTCTAGGCAAGTGTATTAATTAATTAGTGATAACTTAAATTAACAAATGTGATTAAATTACTTAGGTGCTTTATCAATCTAATTGTTATAATAAATGCGGGCGTGTCATTTAATTAATGCTTAATACTTTAGACTGCGACGCTATTTTTTAAAATCTTATTATTATGCATTATTGCGAAGTTAGATTAAAATTGAATAGAGTTTATATTAGATTATTTAAATGCTAAATGCAAGTGTGATATTTAAGAATTATTTAAAGCTTTATAAATGCGACGCTATTAAATGCATGTATTAGATTAAAATTGATTTTAAATTACAAATGATTATGAAATTCTCTTGCGTATTAATAAACGCGGCTATGCTACTTGACGCGACGTCATTGCTAAATTATTTATTTTATGTATTTATTATTAATTAAGAATCATGACAGGGCTTGAAATTAATCAATGCGGGCGCGGGGCTCTAAGTGCTTAATACTCTACGTAAGACGCGATGTCATTATTAAATTATTTATTTATGCCTGTTTTTATATTTTTATTCACTGCATTTTATTATAAAAATCATAAAAATTATTTTACAAAAGTAGTGTAATTTTATAGTTAATGACTGGACGGGAGGGTCAAAATTGGGTGTCAACAGTTGTCCCTCTTTGTATGGAGATGATGGAAGAATCTTCGGACAAAGACGTTGACTCATAGCCAATTTTGTCTCGATCTTCAGAATTGCAAAAAATGTTGGGCAGGTAGACAAGGCTGACGCAAAAATCAAAATCTGTCCCAGTGTCGAGTTATGACGACACTGGGCTACCATGGTCAAAACACCAAGGCGGGCTAACGCGGACTCAAAGCTGTCCCAGTGTCGAGTTATGACGACACTGGACTACCCTGGTCAAAACACCAAGGCGGGCTAACGCGGACTCAAAATTTGTCCCAGTGTCGAGTTATGACGACACTGGGTTACCATGGTCGAAACACTGTGGTGGCCGACTCAAAATTTGTCCCAGTGTCGAGTTATGATGACACTGGGCTATGGTGCAAAAAGTAAAAGAAAATAACTGGCTTGAACCTGGGGTGTACCGCTATGGCTTATGGTGCTGGGTTCTATGGTGATGCGGAGCGAGTGGACCGACGCTTGAGGCCGCTTCTGCCATTCGTTGGGAAGGTTGGCCCCCCAACAAATTGCCCCGGTTCGCTGTAAGAGAAAATCCATGTTGTGCTCCTGCTCCTGCATGCTAAGACTTGAACAAACGGTTAGTGCATAACTGTTAAGGAAAAATGATGATGCATAATTTTAAAAACAATGTAACTGTGAGTAGAAGAGGTTATCCTGCAAAAATGTGATGTCTGCTGTGTTGATGCGATGCTGCAAATGTTGTGATTTCGCCCTTACACGGACGTGTTGCGACTTGTGAATGCGGACACGTTGTCCTTGCTGCAACTGTCCCTGTAGACTAAAGCTCAAGAAAGAGTCAGTGCATAACTGCTAAGACAGAATAATAAAGCATGAGTAAGAAATGCAATTTCGGGAGTATAGAAATCGTCCCTGCGTGGATGTGATATGCTGATGATGGCGTCGTTTTTGGGCTTGTTGTGCTGATAGCGTCGCTTGGGCGTGTTCTTCTTGGCGTCGTTGCGTAGACTTCTTTGTCGATAACGCCACCGCTCGGGCGTATTCTTCTGGCGTCGTTGCGTGGACTTCTTTGTCTTGACAACGTCATTATGCGGGCGTGTTCTTCTTTGGCGTCGTTGCGTGGACTTGTTGTCGATAACGCCGTTATGCGGACGTATTCTTCTTGGCGCCGTTGCGTGGACTTCGATCACGCCGTTGTGCGGGCGTGTTCCGCGGCGTCGTTGCTGGACTTGATGTCGCGATAACGTCATTGCACGGGCGTATTCCGCTGGCGTCGTTGCGTGGACTTGCGATCACGCCATTATGCGGGCGTGTTCTTGCCGGCGTCTTTGCGTAGACTTGTTGTCGATAACGCCACCGCACGGGCGTATTCTTGCTAAGCGTCGTTGCGTGGACTTCTGATCACGCCGTTGTCCGGGCGTGTTCTTCGGGCGCCGTTGCGTGGACTTGCCTTGATCACGCCGTTGTGCGGGCGTGTTCTTCTTGGCGTCGTTACGTGGACTTGTTGTGATGATAACGTCATTGCCTGGACGTATTGCTGCTGGCGTCGTTGCGTGGACTTCGATCACGCCGTTGTGCGGGCGTGTTCTTGCTGGCGTCTTTGCGTGAACTTGCGATCACGCGTCGTTGTGCATGCGTGTTCTTCGGCGCCGTTGCGTGGACTTGCTGTGCTGATAATGTCGTTGTCTGGACGTGTTGTTGTTGGCGTCGTTGCGTAGACATAATGATGATCACGTCGTTGTCTAGACGCGTTGCTGCTGCTCTTGTAGAATAAATGCTCCTGCAAGCTAAGCTTGAGAAAAACGTTAGTGTATACCTGTTTAAACGAAATGATAAATACATATGAGAAGTGCAATTTTATGGGTAGAGATGTCATCCACGAGATGTTGTCCTTGCGGACATGCTAAACGCCGTGACGAATTGCGGGATGCGCTTTTGTGCGCGATGCGTGGGTTGCCAATTTGACTTTATGCCCGAGTTGATGCGCTAGGTTTTGTTGCGGAACTCTGAACTTTGACTGCTGATTGTTGATGCCCCTTTCTGCTGCTGCTGCGGACTTTGGATTGTTGTCATCCTCTGCCTTTGCTGCTTTGCTCGCTATCTGAAGAAACCTTTCGCCGTATTTTACGCCGATTATTGCACTTTACCTTCATTAATATGAAAAGACTGCGCCAAAGAAAAATTTGTGAGTTTTGGGGGTCGATTCGTATCGACCGCCGCCTTGTCCTTGATATCCGCGTGCTCGCTGTTTGGACTTGCGGCCTATGCAGTTTCCTATATTGTCCCAGTTTTGAAAAGGGTGTCTGGCCTAAAGTGGGTCTCGATGTAGTTGCTTGTAGGCTATGTGTATTCTTGTCATTTTCAGAATGAATGGAAAGTTTCCTAATGGTGTGACCGGCGATTTAGGCGCCACGATCCCCGACAGGGAATCAGTCATGACGTAGTTCATTACAAGTAAATTTTGGGGTGAAATTAAAATTTCTAAATGTGGGACCGAGGCCGGTGGCCGCCTACGTATCCGCCAAGGGAATCAGGTCGAACGTAGTTCATTACAAGCAAAACAAAAGAAAACATTATTAAAGCTTAAATATGAGTTTTTAAATTATTCTGCTAAACTAAATTGCTTTTCTAATCCGGGCTCTAGGCGGACCAAAACAAGGGGCAAGTCCAACCAATACGTCTTCATGTTCTGCATCGTGGATGGCTGGGTCTTCATGCTCTGCTATCAGTACCTCCCTATTTTGGCTTCTGCGTGGTGCATGCTTGGATAAATGACTGATTCGAGGGCGGAATGGGCATAGCGGAGTGTATTCTCATCTAAGGTTATCAGTGCACATCGGCGTGGCGTTGGTTTGGCAAAGGTTATCATGCACATTTGGGGCGTGATCCTTTAGCCAATTACCCTTCTCCGATCGGCGCCTCGATTACGTCCCGAGGAGTGGCAACCTTCAGTGTCATGTCCTGGGCTATCGGAGTGATACGCGCAGCGCTTGTTCTCATCATACCATCTTGGGATAGGGTCAGGAATCCTTCCTGGAATCGGTTGGATTAGGCCTGCAGCTCGCAACCTTTCATATATTTGAGGTATGGGTTCAGCTAGTGGGGTGCGAACTTTGGGTGGTTTTCCTTCAAAATTCTTATTCGTCCAGGCATTGGGTGCTCTATTTTGTTGGCGGGCTTGATGGGTGGATCTATGCGGGGCAGGATAAACGGATGCTTGGGAAGCGTTATATATAGGCTGTGTGTGGTAGTTGTGGTAGTATGATGGGTTTTGGTATGTTATGAATGCTTCGGGTTTGCGTTCTTGTACAAACATGGAAGGGGAAACTGTCTCTTTCTTCCTTTGTGAAGTACTCCCGAGTGTCCCTGACTGAATCGCCTTATTAGTTGCCTGTAATGCTGCCAGATTTGTAATCCTACCTGTTTTAATACCTTCTTCTACGAAGTCGCCCATTCTAACAACTTCCGCAAAACTCTGTCCAATGACGCTTATCATTCGCTCATAGTAGGTTGCGTCCTTCAAAGATTGTACGAATAGTGTGGGCATCTCACTCTCCACCATGGGTGGTTGTACCTTTGCTTCCTCTGAACGCCACCTCATGGCGTATTCTCTGAACGTTTCTGTAGGCTTTTTCTCCAACTTCATTAAATAGAATCTGTTCACGACGGTTTCTGTGTTGAACCTGAATCGCTCCACAAAATCTCGGGCCAATGCATTCCAGCCATGCCATTTCCGCGGATCTTGGCTGGTATACCAATCTAGTGCCTCGCCGGTCAAGCTCCGAATGAACAACTTCATAATGACCGCTGGGTTCTTCCCTACCCCGATTAGCTTGTCGCAATATGACCTCAAGTGTGCACGGGGGTTCCCTTTCCCATCAAATAGTTCAAACTTCGGCACCTTGTACCCCATAGGCAGCTCCACGTCTGGATGCATGCAAAGATCCTCGTAGTCTAGTCCTTCGTGACCTTTGTCCGATCGCATGCCCCGAACCGCTTCTTTCAGACTATGAATTTCTTTGGCCACGTCCTCGTCCATTTTGGCTCGGACTTCCCTCTCCATCTCTTCGTAATGATCCACTTCTTGGTGAAGCACGGGGACGGTAAAGGCCGGGTTTCATTGCATGTTAGCTATGCAGGTTGTTCTTTGGGGCTGGTAATGGGTATGGTGCGTGGGTATTGGTTGGCCTGGCGATTAGGGCTGATTGTGGTGAAGTAAGTAGGCGGGGGCTGAGGTACATGGGTAGTAGGAGGATCATTTTGAAGGTGGGGTTGAGGATTGGCTGGGCGAGGGGCAGTTTGGTCGGCAACTGGCGGTCTTTGTGGGGAATTTTGGGAGATATGTGGTGGTGGAGGTCGCTCTGGGATGGTTTGCGAGGTAGTGGCCCTTTGCTCTGGCATAGGGGTATTCAAACTAATGGATAGGTTGGTCAGATTCCGTAGCCTCTCCATCTCAACCTGCATATCAGCAATTTGTTGTAGCAGCTGCGCAATACATTCTTCCTGACTGGTGACATTCCTTCCTTCTGAAGGTTCTGCTTCGATGACAGGAATAATTCCTAAACCATTTGGCTCAGACGCCCCCGAGCCAGTCATATCATCATTTCTTGCCTTGGACCTGGTAAAGTGTGGATGCTCCGACATTGTTGAGTCAAATACGAACCGACCTTTGGGGAAGATGATAAATCTTTCTAAAAAAATGCAACAAACGGTGTTAGCATAAAGCACGTAATTTGCAGGTATGTAGCAAATATATTGCACATAGTACATTCAAACGTTTTCTAACATACAGGGGGACCTCTTTATGCCAGAGGTAAGCCTAAACGTCACATATGCGAGGTCATGATGGATTTGTCCAAGCCGTCCAACTGTAATGCTTTTGTTGGAAATGGCGACCAAATGACGGTGCACTTTTTCCAATTTCAACATGACAAGATTAGGTTTAGAGTTGTCAATTATGGTCAAGCTACACATAATATCTTTGGTTGGTCGTTGGGTTGAGAAACCCGTCGACAAGTTTGGTGTCTTCTAATTGTGGTGTCGATGCAGGACCGACCCACCTAAGGTAAATGCATGCCCTAAAATAAAGGGTGGTATAGCTCTATCTTAAGTTTCTAAGATTTGGCTTTTACGGGCAAGGTTCCCGAGCGGACAACTCGAGTGAGAAGGCTACGCGACCAGGTTGACCGGATTCTCCGCGCAAAATACCAACTCTCTTAAATGTGGGTGTTTGAAAGAAATTTGCAGGTGCGCAAAGCACACCCGCGTGTGAGTGTGTGATTGTGTGAATTTTCCAGAGCGGAAGAAATATGAGCGGAATGCCAGTTTAAGGAAAGCAGTAAAGCAAATAGCAATCAAAATGAATAAAGCAAAATACAGCACGCAAATAATTTAAATGCAAAAGTAATGCCAATAATAACCCTAGATCTGTTGTGGTTAAGAACCTAAAATCCCCAGCGGAGTCGCCATTTCTGTCGCGCCCTTTTTCGGCCGCGACATTTCTTAAAGCGAACCCTGCTCAAGTAACAAATGTTAGAAAATAAATAAAAGCTAAAGGTGCTAAAGAATGCTAGATATTTAAAAGTGTAAAAATGCTAAAGTGCTAGAAATGCTAAGGTGCTAAGGGTTCGCGGAGTCGCCACCTAATTAATTTGGTGAATTAGGACACCTAAATGTCAACTTAGGTTAAAGTCAACACTAACTCCATTCTTTATGGTCTGCTAAACTTAGTGAGATTCTGGGTAAGGGTTCTTTATTAATCTAGAGGGAAGGGGTTAGGCACCCTCTAAGATCCGCTAACTTGCGGTTGTCCTGCCAAACCTAGGGTAATTATTATGTTTAAAAATGCAAAATAAAAGCTCCTTCTGCTTAATAAAAATGCTAAAATGTTAAAATGTTTAAAAGGTGCTTAAAGTATAAAAGGGCAAAAGGTGTTATAAATAAATAAAAGAGCCAAATGCTAAATGTTTAAAAGTGCTTAAAATACTAAAGGTTGCTAAAAGGTATTAAATGATAGAAGGGTGCTAAAGGTGCTAAGAGGTGCTTAAAAGTGCTAAATGCTAAAGTGCTGAATAATTAATAAAATGTTAGGAAATAAATGCTAGCATGTTAAAATGTTTAAAAGGTGCTTAAAGTATTGAAAGGGCAAAAGGTGCTATATGCTAAAGTACAAAAGAATGCTAGGAGGTGCTAAAATGTTGCTAAAGTTTAAAGAGGGGCTAAGAATGCAAAAATGTTAAGATGCTAGAAAGTGCTAAATGCTAAGGTGCTTTATAGACTAATTATGTGTTCATGCAAAGGTTATTTACGGACTAGTTAATTATCGCTAGCTAAATTAATCTTGCTTAACCTGCGTACAATATTATATAAGAGGTGCTTAAAGACGATTCTTGAGAGTTTAGGAAGAAATCTGTTATGGATTTTAATAAGGAACAAAATGTTGATTTTATGATGCAAGTTAAATCATTTAAATTATTTTTTGCAGAATTTAGACATGCCTAATAGTCCTAAAAGACAAATAAGGTAGAAGTGTGTTTCTAAGTTTAAATTACCTTCCCATCTCATATGTTCAAAGGCTAATTGCTAGAAGTTCTCCTATTAATTACAAAATTAAATAATAAAATTACAATAAACAAATAAAGGCATAAAATGAGGCAAGAAAGTTAAGAGAGTGAAGGGATTGGAGCGGATGACTCCGTCCTATTTGTTTTTCTAGGAGTTTCTGAAGCGGGAATGCGAACGCGGATGTGGGTTGCCATTTGAAATGGCTTGCGATGAGTCTCGCTGTGAGACTCTTTATTTTGCTCCGATGCGTGCCATGTAAAAATAAAGAAAGATAAGGATTAGTATATGTCCCAAGAAAATTAAATAACAAACAAGCACTTGACATATAGTGCATTTGAGCAAGTATGCACATAAAGACCAGCAAAGGATAATATCAGATGGGATAAGCAGCTAGCGGATGGCAAGAAGAAACGAGGATAGGCAAGTATGCAGGCAAGGGGGGATTAATTCCCAGATCAGCAAGTAAGAAAAAAAAGAAATCCGAGGGCGGGACGAACTTAACAGTAACAATAACACAAGTAACGACAACATCACCAAAACAGCGGCAACAGTAACAATAATGCTAACAGAACAGTAATAGCAGCCCTAATGTTAACCAACTGTTCTTGTGGCTTATGAGACTTTCTAGGTATGCAATTTTTTTAGAAATCCAAGTAAGACAAACATATGCATTTTGGCAGGCAATTCAGGTAATTAAAGCAGCTGGGCATGAATATCCTAAGTGCAGGCCTATATGGAGATGATTAGTATGGATAGATGTATGCAAGGCAGAATCACAAACAGTGACAGGCAGCAATGATAGATAGAAAGGGATATATAAGACAGAGCGCTAGTAGTTTTATTCAGGACATACACAGATCAATAAATCAAATTAATGAACCTCTTTGCATAAGATTTAATCCATTTGGAAGTGACATTGTGCAAACTTGTGGGTTACATAAACCAAGCTAAGTATTCTTCCTAACGCAACAGGAGCCAGGTAGCTTATATATTAACATAGCGGCATCCTTATTATGGGCAGACAAACAAGTAGGTCAGCGAAAGTAAATCAAATACGATGGGCTAGCCTTATGGGGGATTCTGTCTCATTTACATAAATGTGCAGATATGCATAGTCAGCAACACTTTAAGACTTGTTGGGCCGAACTAAAATGCTTAAAACCTATCCGATGCATACTTGGATATACATTGCAATGAATACTCACATAAGGCTTGTATTATATATGATGTATATATGGAGGCTCTATTTTCAGATTAAGGAAATAGCCTTGCAGCAACTTAGCACTTCAACAAACAAGGACAGTACCGACATTACTTAATTTTCTTCTAGTCTCAATCCATTACTGGGTGTCACAGGACATGATGCTGTAACTGTTTAACACATACAAATAAACACACAACTGAGCAATTAAATCAGGAGTCGACCGAAAATTATACCTCCATATTAATTAAAGCAAACTTATTCAATGTCATATTCCCACATTAATGAATACGACAACATGAATGAACCAACACATATTTACCACAAATTCGCACCAAAAAATACAAAATGAACAGAAGTCGAGAGGGAGTGGATTTTTACCTTCTCCGGGCAGCGACCCGGGGCAGCGTATCAAGTCGTCGGTCCAATCGACGGGTTTTGGGTTTGCGATGCGAATGAAAGGGCAAGGTTTGTTTTTTGATGATTTTTGACTGGGATTGAAGTAAGGAGATTCGAAAATACCTATTCGTGCTATGCTAGTGGTCTGGGTTGTCGATTGCTGGACCTCCTAACTTCCTATGCCTGTCGACTATTGTTATTGGACCCCCTCTCTGCTCTGTGTTCGACTGCTGCTTAGGAGTGTCCTCGTCGATGCTATGGGTCTCCTGTCTTGCTCCTGCTCTCCCCGTATCTTCCCTATGTTCGATGGCTGCCGAGGAGTGTCCTCGTCGATGCTATGGGTCTCCTGTCCTCTTCTCCTCTATTTTTCGAATGCCTTTTTGAGTGCATGGAGATGGGTTTATATAGCCTCAATGTCAGTTCCCAATTAGGTAAGTATTAAGGGCTGATTCTGTGCGATTTGGGTGCTGATTTTAGAGCGATTTTAAGGAGATTTGGTGTGATTAGGTGTTTATATTGTAAGGTATCGTTGGATGCGGGTGCATGGGTAAGGAAGGCTGGCTAGGGTGCGTGGGTAAAGGAAAGCTCCCGGATTCTCCGGCGAGAATCTCGGGGCTGCTGGTGTTGCGATGGGGAGGGGAAGAGGCGAGGTGCGGCGATCGATTTCTAGGGTTTAGGTTGAGTGCGTTTAAAAGGCGCCTTTAGGTTTTGTTGAGGAGATCGATGGGCAAGGGAAGGGATAGGGCGATAAGTTAAAGGGTATTGGGCTGAATAAAAGGAAAGGCGTGGGCTGCGGGTGCGGTCATTGGATTTGGGCCACGCGTCACGGTTTGAAATTTGGGTAGAAATAGGTTATTTAATTCTAGGAGTTTAATTAGTTTTAGGCTAGTTAATTGATTAGCTAATTAATTCTAGGCAAGTGTATTAATTAATTAGTGATAACTTAAATTAACAAATGTGATTAAATTACTTAGGTGCTTTATCAATCTAATTGTTATAATAAATGCGGGCGTGTCATTTAATTAATGCTTAATACTTTAGGCTATGCGCTATTTTTAAAATCTTATTATTATGCATTATTGCGAAGTTAGATTAAAATTGAATAGAGTTTAGATTAGATTATTTAAATGCTAAATGCAAGTGTGATATTTAAGAATTATTTAAAGATTTATAAATGCGACGCTATTAAATGCATGTATTAGATTAAAATTGATTTTAAATCACAAATGATTATGAAATTCTCTTGCGTATTAATAAACGCGGCTATGCTACTTGACGCGACGTCATTGCTAAATTATTTATTTTATGTATTTATTATTAATTAAGAATCATGACAGGGCTTGAAATTAATCAATGCGGGCGCGGGGCTCTAAGTTCTTAATACTCTACGTAAGACGCGATGCCATTATTAAATTATTTATTTATGCCTGTATTTATATTTTTATTCGCTGCATTTTATTATAAAAATCATAAAAATTATTTTACAAAAGTAGTGTAA
This sequence comes from Przewalskia tangutica, assembly GCA_029844215.1. Taxonomy (NCBI): domain Eukaryota; kingdom Viridiplantae; phylum Streptophyta; class Magnoliopsida; order Solanales; family Solanaceae; genus Przewalskia; species Przewalskia tangutica. The sequence continues at coordinate 135,008,023 of CM056719.1, forward strand.
TTTTATAGTTAATGACTGGACGGGAGGGTCAAAATTGGGTGTCAACACTAGGTTCAGAGGGGTTCACCCGTTTTTCATCATTCACTGGTTCATTCACCTTACCATCATGTTTTAAGGTGGCCTCAATAGCGTCAGTATCCTTGAAGCTTTCCCGATAAATAGCCTTGTAAACTATACCAACAGCAAAACATTTGTCACTGGTTTGTGGCTCGGTTGGTGGCCTGAAGACGGTGAAGATCACTTCCTCATCCTGAACTCGGAGCTTCAATTCTCCTTTTTCCACATCAATGAGGGCTCTCCCTGTAGCTAGGAAAGGTCTCTCAAGGATAATGGGCACTTCAGCATCCTCCTCCATGTCAAGAATGATGAAGTCAACAGGAAAAAAATTAACTTGTCCACCTTTACTAATACATCTTCAATAATGCCTCGGGGATGTACAATTGAACGATCTGCTAGATGCAAGGTGATTGTTGTCGGCTTTGCTTCCCCCAACCCAAGTCTGTGAAACACCGATAAGGGCATCAGGTTGATACTTGCCCCCAAATCACACAAGGCCCTATTGCATATAGCATTCCCTATAGTGCAAGGTATAGTGAAACTCTCTGGATCTTTCAGTTTATGAGGAAGTTTGTTTTGCAGGATTGCATTGCACTCCTCCATCAGCACCACTGTCTCATAGTCTGACAGCTTCCTCTTTTTAAAGAGGATATCTTTCATAAACTTGACGTAAGTAGGCATCTGCTCCAAGGCCTCAATAAAGGGAATGTTTATATGTAATTTCCTGAACACGTATATGAACTTCGAGAATTGCTTATTTTTAGGCGTATTTTGTATACGCCTTTTGAGTCATTTTTAGTTGGTATTTTACTCGTTTTTGTTGTGTTTAGAATAGTAGTAGGTTTGTTTTTCTTTCTTTTGAGTCACAGCGGTGCAAAAAGACAAATGAAAAAAAGGAACGATAAATGGACAGAAAAGGTCTATATGGTTAATAGTTGATAGATGAGCATGTGATATTATGGAATGAAGGTTTATAATTGTTATTGAATTTGGAAGCCATAAATTCGATACCTGGCATGCTTAGCCATTGAAATTGTAATTTATTTAGTTGTTAGTCACGATCGTCGCATGTTATATAAGAAAGAGATTATAGTTGTTATAATTGATTGCGACTATATAACATGTTACAATAACAACTTGTATTGAAAAGGAATTGGAAAAGAATAGATGTGGTGTTATCCTTGTTATTGCCGAAAACATACTTAACACATTGTCCCCAATGTGAAAAGTAAAACAAGAGAAGAAAGACTTATAGATATTAAGCGACTCAAAATGGTGGTGGTGGCGGTGGCTTTATTCTGAAAAATCAGTCAGGAGCTGCGGCCCTTGCCTTGGGCGCCACGACTCTAAATCACTGAAAAATCACTATGCTCACTTCCTCTTAGGCGCCGCGACCTTTCGACCAAGCGTCGCGGCGCTTCCCCAAAATTTTGACTTTCAGTAATTTTGACCCCTTCGGAGATAGTCCCCATTTCACCTTCCATCAAAAGCATAAACCAAGAAACCAAGAACGTGAGACTGTTCATTTAAATAACATAATTTAAATATTAGGTTGCCTCCCAGTAGCGCTGTTTTTAACGTCATTTAGTCGCACGCAGTTCTCTTATTCATTCAAGGGGGTAGAGTACCCCCGCAACATATCTACCTCATGATTGTTCTCTTCCTATTTCTCATTTTCTTTTTCTTCTTCACAAAGCTAGGTTCAGAGGGGTTCACCCGTTTTGCATCATTCACTGGTTCATTCACCTTACCATCATGTTTTAAGATGGCCCCAAGAGCGTCAGTATCCTTGAAGCTTTCCCGATAAATAGCCTTGTAAACTATACCAACAGCAAAACATTTGTCACTAGTTTGTTGCTCGGTTGGTGGCCTGAAGACGGTGAAGTTCACTTCCTCATCCTGAACTCGGAGCTTCAATTATCCTTTTCCCACATCAATGAGGGCTCTCCCTGTAGCTAGGAATGGTCTCTCAAGGATAATGGGCACTTCAGCATCCTCCTCCATGTCAAGAATGATGAAGTCAACAGGAAAAAAATGAATTTGTCCACCTTTACAAATACATCTTCAATAATGCCTCGGGGATGTACAATTGAACGATCTGCTAGATGCAAGGTGATTGTTGTCGGCTTTGCTTACCCCAACCCAAGTCTGTGAAACACCAATAAGGGCATCCGGTTGATACTTGCCCCCAAATCACACAAGGCCCTATTGCATATAACATTCCCTATAGTGCAAGGTATAGTGAAACTCTCTGGATCTTTCAGTTTCTGAGGAAGTTTGTTTTGCAGGATTGCACTACACTCCTCCATCAACACCAATGTCTCATAGTCTGACAGCTTCCTCTTTTTAAAGAGGATATCTTTCATAAACTTGATGTAAGTAGGCATCTGCTCCACGGCCTCAATAAAGGGAATGTTTATATGTAATTTCCTGAACACGTATATGAACTTCGAGAATTGCTTATTGTTAGGCGTATTTTGTATACGTCTTTTGAGTCATTTTTAGTTGGTATTTTACTCGTTTTTATTGTGTTAAGTATAGTAGTATGTTTGTTTTTCTTTCTTTTTAGTCACAGCGGTGCAAAAAGACAAATGGAAAAAAGGAACGATAAATGGACAGAAAAGGTCTATTTGGTTAATAGTTGATAGATGAGCATGTGATATTATGGAATGAAGGTTTATAATTGTTATGGAATTTGGAAGCCTTAAATTCGAGACCTAGCATGTTTAGCCATTGAAATTGTAATTTATTTAGTTGTTAGTCACTATCGTCGCATGTTATATAAGAAAGCGATTATAGTTGTTATAATTGATTGCGACTATATAACATGTTAGAATAACAACTTGGATTGAAAAGGAATTGGAAAATAATAGATGTGGTGTTATCCTTGTGATTGCCGAAAACATACTTAACACATTGTCCCCAATGTGAAAAGTAAAACAAGAGAAGAAAGACTTACAGACATTAAGCGACTCAAAATGGTGGTGGTTGCGGTGGCTTTATTCTGAAAAATCAGTCAGGCGCTGCGGCCCTTGCCTTGGGCGCCACGACTCTAAATCACTGAAAAATCACTGTGCTCACTTCCCCTTAGGTGCCGCGACCCTTCGACCAGGCGTCGCGGCGCTTCCCCAAAATTTTGACTTTCAGTAATTTTGACCCCTTCGGAGATAGTCCCCATTTCACCTTCCATCAAAAACATAAACCAAGAAATCAATAATGTGAGACTGTTCATTTAAATAACATAATTTAAATATTAGGTTGCCTCCCAGTAGCGCTGTTTTTAACGTCATTTAGTCGGACGCAGTTCTCTTATTCATTCAAGGGGGTAGAGTACCCCCGCAGCATATCTACTTCATGATTGTTCTCTTCCTATTTCTCATTTTCTTTTTCTTCTTCACAAAGCTAGGTTCAGAGGGGTTCACCCGTTTTTCATCATTCACTGGTTCATTCACCTTACCATCATGTTTTAAGGTGGCCTCAAGAGCGTCAGTATCCTTGAAGCTTTCCCGATAAATAGCCTTGTAAACTATACCAACAGCAAAACATTTGTCACTGGTTTGTGGCTCGGTTGGTGGCCTGAAGACGGTGAAGATCACTTCCTCATCCTGAACTCGGAGCTTCAATTCTCCTTTTTCCACATCAATGAGGGCTCTCCCTGTAGCTAGGAATAGTCTCTCAAGGATAATGGGCACTTCAGCATCCTCCTCCATGTCAAGAATGATGAAGTCAACAGGAAAAAAATAAATTTGTCCACCTTTACTAATACATCTTCAATAATGCCTCGGGGATGTACAATTGAATGATCTGCTAGATGCAAGGTGATTGTTATCGGCTTTGCTTCCCCCAACCCAAGTTTGTGAAACACCGATAAGGGCATCAGGTTGATACTTGCCCCCAAATCACACAAGGCCTTATTGCATATAGCATTCCCTATAGTGCAAGGTATAGTGAAACTCTCTGGATCTTTCAGTTTCTGAGGATGTTTGTTTTGCAGGATTGCACTGCACTCCTCCATCAGCACCAATGTCTCATAGTCTGACAGCTTCCTCTTTTTAAAGAGGAGATCTTTCATAAACTTGACGTAAGTAGACATCTGCTCCAAGGCCTCAATAAAGGGAATGTTTATATGTAATTTCCTGAACACGTATATGAACTTCGAAAATTGCTTATTGTTAGGCGTATTTTGTATACGCCTTTTGAGTCATTTTTAGTTGGTATTTTACTCGTTTTTGTTGTGTTTAGTATAGTAGTAGGTTTGTTTTTCTTTCTTTTGAGTCACAGCGGTGCAAAAAGACAAATGGAAAAAAGGAACGAGAAATGGACAGAAAAGGTTTATATGGTTAATAGTTGATAGATGAGCATGTGATATTATGGAATGAATGTTTATAATTGTTATGGAATTTGGAAGCCTTAAATTCGAGACCTAGCATGCTTAGCCATTGAAATTGTAATTTATTTAGTTGTTAGTCACGATCGTCGCATGTTATATAAGAAAGGGATTATAGCTGTTATAATTGATTGCGACTATATAACATGTTAGAATAACAACTTGGATTGAAAAGGAATTGGAAAAGAATAGATGTGGTGTTATCCTTGTGATTGCCGAAAACATACTTAACACATTGTCCCCAATGTGAAAAGTAAAACAAGAGAAGAAAGACTTACAGACATTAAGCGACTCAAAATGGTGGTGGTGGCGGTGGCTTTATTCTGAAAAATCAGTCAGGCGCTGCGGCCCTTGCCTTGGGCGCCACGGCTCTAAATCACTGAAAAATCATTGTGCTCACTGCCTCTTAGGCGCCACGACCCTTCGACTAGGCGTCGCGGCGCTTCCACAAAATTTTGACTTTCAGTAATTTTGACCCCTTCGGAGATAGTCCCCATTTCACCTTCCATCAAAAACATAAACCAAGAAATCAATAACGTGAGACTGTTCATTTAAATAACATAATTTAAATATTAGGTTGCCTCCCAGTAGCGCTGTTTTTAACGTCATTTAGTCGGACGCAGTTCTCTTATTCATTCAAGGGGGTAGAGTACCCCCGCAGCATATCTACTTCATGATTGTTCTCTTCCTATTTCTCATTTTCTTTTTCTTCTTCACAAAGCTAGGTTCAGAGGGGTTCACCCGTTTTTCATCATTCACTGGTTCATTCACCTTACCATCATGTTTTAAGGTGGCCTCAAGAGCGTCAGTATCCTTGAAGCTTTCCCGATAAATAGCCTTGTAAACTATACCAACATCAAAACATTTGTCACTGGTTTGTGGCTCGGTTGGTGGCCTGAAGACGGTGAAGATCACTTCCTCATCCTGAACTCGGAGCTTCAATTCTCCTTTTTCCACATCAATGAGGGCTCTCCCTGTAGCTAGGAATAGTCTCTCAAGGATAATGGGCACTTCAGCATCCTCCTCCATGTCAAGAATGATGAAGTCAACAGGAAAAAAATAAATTTGTCCACCTTTACTAATACATCTTCAATAATGCCTCGGGGATGTACAATTGAACGATCTGCTAGATGCAAGGTGATTGTTGTCGGCTTTGCTTCCCCCAACCCAAGTTTGTGAAACACCGATAAGGGCATCAGGTTGATACTTGCCCCCAAATCACACAAGGCCCTATTGCATATAGCATTCCCTATAGTGCAAGGTATACTGAAACTCTCTGGATCTTTCAGTTTCTGAGGAAGTTTGTTTTGCAGGATTGCACTGCACTCCCCCATCAGCACCACTGTCTCATAGTCTGACAGCTTCCTCTTTTTAAAGAGGATATCTTTCATAAACTTGACGTAAATAGGCATCTGCTCCAAGGCCTCAATAAAGGGAATGTTTATATGTAATTTCCTGAACACGTATATGAACTTCGAGAATTGCTTATTGTTGGGCGTATTTTGTATATGCCTTTTGAGTCATTTTTAGTTGGTATTTTACTCATTTTTGTTGTATTTAATATAGTAGTAGTTTTGTTTTTCTTTTTTTTGAGTCGCAGCGGTGCAAAAAGACAAATGGAAAAAAGGAACGAGAAATGGACAGAAAAGGTTTAATGGTTAATAGTTGATAGATGAGCATGTGATATTATGGAATGAAGGTTTATAATTGTTATGGAATTTGGAAGCCTTAAATTCGAGACCTAGCATGCTTAGCCATTGAAATTGTAATTTATTTAGTTGTTAGTCACGATCGTCGCATGTTATATAAGAAAGGGATTATAGTTGTTATAATTGATTGCGACTGTATAACATGTTAGAATAACAACTTGGATTGAAAAGGAATTGGAAAAGAATAGATGTGGTGTTATCCTTGTGATTGCCGAAAATGGCCAAGAATATTGGACAATTTTACTTTAATTGTGGGGCAGAATTTTACACGTCCTGTTAGGCGTGTAATCCCCTTTGGTTAGCTGAATTGTTGAGCCTTAAATGTGGCTTGTTGGTTGATGAATACTGGCCTTAGAAAAGGTGGAAAATTACGTAGAAACAAAGGAAGTGTTGCCCGATTTTCCGTAGAATTAGAGGGCAATTATTTGGTATAAGTCTTACAATAGTAAGTATGATATTGATAGAAGTACTATGGCCATTTTAGGTTGAAGTACTACGTGTATCAGAGTCTACTTGGCTTAAGGAATAACCGATGAAGTTGAAGTACTTTGGATCATTTTGCTACTTGTCGTATTGGTTAGTCGTCACGAGGTATGTGAACTTCTTCTTTCTATAAACATGAGTATTTTTAGGAGTATACTTGCCTTGTTGTTAGGAGTATACTTGCCTTGATATTTGAAGTATACTTGCCTTGTTGTTAGGAGTATACATGACTTGATATTGAAGTATACTTGCCTTGTTGTTAGGAGTATACTTTCCTTGATATTTGAAGTATATTTGTCTTGTTGTTATGAGTATACATGACTTGTTCTTGAGTATACTTTCCTTGTCATTGGAAGTATTCATGTTATTGATTTTATGCTAAAGGCATGACTAGAATATTCCTAAGTTCTTACCAAGTCTTATGGGGGATGTTGGTAAGAGTCGTTAGGAAGTATTGGGGTCTAGTTGACCTTGCTAAATTACTATACTAAGGAAAAAAAGGACCGAACAAGCCATTGCAACGTTAATAAAAATGTATCGGTAATCAATGATATTGAAATGAGTAGAATCTTCTATCTGCATAGAAACTAAGATGAGACAAAATTGTATTACATTTTCTAGGTCATGGCTCAATGGACAAGATCGTTATAAACGAGTATAACCTATTCACGACTCATAAAAGTATTAATTTGGAAAGTATTTGAGACTTGAATTTCGAAAATATGTAGTGACTTGATTTATTTGAAGTAAGTAAATTGATTTTGAAAATATATAAGTCTTGATTATGAAAGTATAAGTCACTCGAATTACTTTAAAGATTATGAGACTTTATTTTTCAAGTTATGGGACTTGATTCCAAAAAGTTAAGAGACTTGATATATTTTGGAAGTATGAGAATTTGTTTGAAAGTACATGATACTTGAATATTGAAAGTCAAGAGATTGAGTTTATTTTGTTTTCAAACATTTCATGGTTTAAATCTTCTAATAAAGCAATGATGTACAAAGTACTTTGGGTCCAAACGCCCTAATACTTCATGAAATGATTCTTGTTATAACAAATGTATGTACGTAGTACTTTTGGAGTTCAACTCCCAATTAATACATGGTAACTAGTGCCTTGATTTTCCAAATCATGTTTTTAATAGATACTTGAAATGATAAGTGTCTTGATAACGCCTTGATGGGTTCTAAAAGGAAAGGTGTGATAGCACCTTAGTTTCGTAAGAGTTGTTATAATGGCTTTATGGGAAGTGGTTATAACTGTTTTATGAAAAGTCCAATTATGGTTAATAGAATGAACTTGGTTTCATTGTAGTAAATGAAAGGAGTAACTAAAGTATAAAGCAAGTAGGTCACTTGATTTGATGAAAAAGTAACTTGATGTTGCAGGGCTAGTTCCTTGGGATTTATATAAAAGAACAGGACGTACAGCGGACGTACGTAGTACTTTGGCATGCTAAAATGATAATTGTATTGACTTGGTTTAAAGGAAAGGCATGGTAATTGTCTTGGTTGGTTTAAAAGGAAGGCAGTGCATTGTCTTGATTGTATAAAATGATAGTGTTCATTTTATTGTAATGAGAGTCAAAGATGATTTACTTGCATATGTTATTTATGATAGCCGGTTGTGCTAGTGTCATAGTATTTATTACGGGGTCAATCCCCAGGTCATGTTACATTTTGCCTATTCCGTGGAATTGCTCCCCACGATGCGAGGAATACCTCATGCGAGTCCGTAGGGCTCATGCGGGTGAAAAAGTCTCATGCGGGTGAAATAGTCCTATGCGAGGAAAACCTCATGCGGGTCCACGTGGCCTATGCGGGTGAAATAGTCCCATGCAGGAGAAATAGTCCTATGCGGGTTCAATTCCCATGATTATTCCATGGACTGCTACTCCATGATGCGGGTATATCTATATATATACTCATTGCGGGTCTACAAGATCCATGCGGGTGAAATAGTCTCATGCGGGTGAAATAGTCTCATGAGTTGATTTTCTATTTTTAAAAATGTACAGTTTACTCACATTATACCGAGTCCCTCACTAAAGGGCAGGGACATATTATAGGCATATAGACATGACAGTTGACTTTATATTATATCATGGACTGCCGACAGTGATGTTGGAATTCCACGGGCAAGCTCTCTTGATACGGGTTATATATTATACTTGTTAGTTGTTACATGCTGACAGTGATGTTGTATTCCACGAGCATGCTTCTGTGATATTATATGTTGAGGGCAGGTGTCCCTGATCTCGCCATGATTTTCATATTTGAAAATGGTACAGTGATACAGTAGTACAGTGGTACGGTGATACAAGGGTCCAATTAGCTCTGATTTTTATATGGCACGGTAGGATCTAGTATTTGATTTTATACTTGCCCCTGTCATTATTTTGTACAGTTATGATCTTGTTTACTGTACTGTATTTCCGTTCCATACTTAGTACCTGTTGTATTGACCTCCTTCGGGGGTTGCGTTCATGTCCGCAGGTCTAGGTACACAGTTGCGGATCCGTGAGCTTAGGATCCTTGTTCAGCATTTTGGGATAGCTCCAATGTTCTGGAGCTTGTCATTATGGATAGGTATATTCAGAGGTACGGCGGGGCCTTGTCCCGTCATAGTATTTGTCCAAACTCTTAGAGGTCAGTATTCATATGTGGGCTGGACTGGCTAGAGTTGTATTCACATTGTTGAACAGTGTAGACCCCTTTTGGGTAATTTATATTATGGCAGCCTTATCGGCTTTGCCTTGGTTTTAAAAAATATATATATGAGTGTTATTTATCTTCCGCGGCTTATTGTATTATATGAATAGGAGGGTGTCCAGGTAGGGCACCAGTCATGGGCCCGGGGTTCGGGGAGTGACATAAACACTCTATTAAGGTTTTCCTTATGAATCGCTTGAAACTTTTATTCATGAATTAATGCAGTAGTATGATTTCTTCTTCACTTGATTAAGATTTAGTCAATATTTGGTATGAATTTTTGATAATTAATTGATCACTAATTATCATAACCTATATGATTTCGAATCAAAAACCGAGAGGAGAGATTTGGATATGCTGTAATTGACTAGACATATGTTAAAATCGCAGACTAAAGTACCCCGATACTTGTGTAGCATTATAGGTTACTGTTCTTTATCTTCCTATGTGGTAAATCCTATCATAGAAATATAGAAGGGTTCTGCACTGGGGTTGAGTGATTATATGTCCTAACCGGAATATAAGACAGTCCAGTTAACCGCTATCTTAACAAAGAAGAAGAATCATTCTAGTCGCATTAAGGATTGAATAAAGTGGATAGTCGAGAATTTTGGAAGCCCTAATTCATTCATAACTGATTACAACTTTATTAGTTTAAATCTTACAATTATTCTAGTAGTTAAATAAATACCTCAATCAAATATCGATTGCCAAATAGATAACATAAAATAGATGAACGGTACTTAGAAATCAGTCTCTGTGGACGATATTCGGTCTTACAAATTATATTACTTGTGAACGATGTGTACGCTTGCGTGAGCAGTCGAAATATCGCTAACAAGTTTTTGGTGCCATTTTCGGAGACTGACGTACATCTAATATCGAATCATCTATTCCCATAACAAGTTTCTAACTCATTTTGAGAGCAAATTTTTGTTATCACTTTTTGTTGTTTATGTAATCTTGCAGGCAAGGTCAAGTATAGGTACATGGACTATCAATATCAGGGGATGTTGTACTATGACCTTTGTCCACCGCAGCAACTTAGACCACAGACTCCGCAAGAGGAGCGAAATGAGTTGCAGGAAGCCTTATTCAGGCTCACCGAGTTCCAAAATCTTCAAGGACTAACTCATCCACAACAGAATCAGGCTCCATCAGAAAGGCTAGATGACATGAGAGAAACTCTCTGGGCACTCTAAAACGCCCAGAATCAGTTCATGGAGGAAACAAGATTATCCATCAGGAATCTACAGATGCAACTAGGACAGCTAGCTAGCAAGCTGAGAAATGGTACACAAGGGAACGCCCTAGCAATACTGGTACAAACTCACAAGATCAATGCCAAGCAATTGATGTGACGAGTGACAAACAAATAGAGACAGGTTCATCCCCAATATGTGCAGAAAAAAAGGGGAACCCAGTGAGGTGAGGGAGCCAGCAGTCGTTGACACACCGCGGGTGAAGATACCATATCCTCAGAAACTTAGAAAGAATTCTCTTGACAAGCAGTTTTCTAAGTTTCTGGAGGTCTTTAAAAAACTGCACATCAACGTTCCATTTGCTGAAGCCTTAGAACAAATGCCGAGTTATGTAAAGTTTATGAAGGAGATCCTCTGTAAAAAGAGGAGGTTGTAGGAGTATGAAACTGTGGTGTTGACTAAAGAATGTAGTGCCATCCTACAGAGAAAGTTACCTCAGAAGTTGAAAGATCCGAGAAGCTTTACCATCCCTTGCACTATAGGGAAGTTTGAATGTCAGCAGGCTCTATGTGATTTGGGGGCAAGTATAAATTTGTTGCCCTATTATGTGTTCTGCAAACTTGGAGTGGGGAAGCAAGACCTACAACCATCACCTTACAGCTTGCCGTCGCTCCATCGTCCACCCTAAAGGAATCATCGAGGATGTGTTGGTTAAAGTGGACAAGTTCATCTTCTCCGTTGATTTCATCATCCTAGACATGGAAGAAGATGAAGAGATACCCATCATCCTTGGCAGACCATTCTTAGCCACAGGCCAGACGCTCATTGATGTTTAGAAAGGTGAGCTGAGACTTCGTGTTCAGGGAGAAGAGGTGATTTTCAATGTATTCAGGGCAGCAACTTACCCCAGGGCGAGTGATAATTGTTATGTTATTGATGTGGTTGATGAAGTAGTTTCTGAAAATGGGTTCAGGAGTGCGGATGCTCTTGGAACGATGATGACACAATGGGATGAGGACAGTGGTAAAGACACAGAATGGAGGGAGTATGCAAATTGGTTAGACTCCCATGAGCCCTGCTATAGTGCTATAAGAGCAAATACGATGAGCTAGGAACCATGCTAGAGAGACCAGTGCCGTCTACAGAACAAGCTCCAGAACTAGAATTGAAAACTCTGCCAGATCATTTGCACTATCAATATCTAGGTGAGAATCAATCCTTACCAGTGATCGTATCATGTCATCTATCCAAGGTGGAGGTTTAAAAACTGTTAAGAGTATTGAGGGCTCACAAGTTCGCGATTGGGTGGACACTAGCAGACATTAGAGAGATAAGTCCTTCTACAGTGATGCACAAAATTCATCTAGAAGTTGAGAGCAGACCATCCATTGAGGAACATAGGAGACTAAATCCAACCATAAAAGATGTGGTGAGAAAAGAGATCCTGAAATCGCTCGATGTCGGAGTGATTTATCCTATCTCTGACAGTGCATAGGTAATGTTATACCCCGTATTTCCAGAGTATGTACGTAAGGACGTACGTAGAAAAATTTGAACTTGTGATTTAGGCTTGGCCGAATTCTTTTTGTTCACAACACCCGATTAGAGTCGTGTTTCGAAACGTTTTCACTGACTTTCGTAGGGAATTTCCGGCTATGTCATTTTTAATTTTTGGATTTTTCCGAGAGAAACATTTTGGACCAACAAGAGGCGACACTTGTCACTCTCTCATTGGAACACCTAGGCAGTAAAGGGGGTTGGCCGAATGGCCATTGTTTGGTCAAGGGGTTGGTAGGATATTTTGGTGGTAGATGGATAAGGTGCACTTGGCAAGATCTTGGCCCTACACTTGCCTTGCACTTGGCAAGATCTTGGCCATTGGTTGGCCTTCACTTGACCTATAAATATCCACCCCTTTGAAGACTAATTCATCCACAAAATTGCCTAAGTCTTGAAAGCTTCTTCCTCCCCTTAGTGTAGTGTCTTGGCCGAGAGCCCTCTTCCCCTTGGCCGAGAGTTCCCCTCAGTGGGGTAGGTAGAGGGTATACACCCCCTCCAGGGTGCTAGCTGTGGTACCCCTAGCCTAGTTGTTTCGTATAATACCCCTCTTGGTAGAAATACTCTCAAAAGTATTGTTATAATGCCCAAATTACCTTAGCCAGATACCTTGTAGTATTCTAAGGTTATACTTATCTAAAAGCCCGAAATACTATTATACTTCCTTGATACAAAACCTAAACCCTAAGGAAAATCTCCATAGTTAGTTGGAGTATTAAGAAGTTGGTTAGAACTTCTAAGGGTTGTTTGGAGGCAGTCGGAGCGCACGAGTAGAGCTAAACCTTGCTCAGGGATCGACATTTAAACTCGGATAATTATGGGCTTATCGAGGTAAATATCTTGTCCCCTATTGTAATTGGAAATTACATGTTGTTAGATTATATAGTTGAAGTATACTATATATAGTCTTGAACGTTGTTATCGCAATGTCTTTTGACTTAAGCTGAATAATAAGAAACCTTTTCGAAAGAAGAGTCGAATCAGTATTTACATGGGATCAGACATGAGACTTGTGTAGCTTTTACGTGAGGTAGAATTGTGCACGTCCGGATTAAGCGTATAACCCCGGTTGGCTTGGTAGCCGCCCCGATAGAGGAGGAGATTTACGCTGTGCGGGGAGGTCTGCCGAATTTTACGTAGAATGTTCTACGATAAGATCTAGATGTTAATAAGCGCCTTGTGGCCTTATAGGTTGAAATCTGCGTGTGGCGCGATCTACTTGGCTTAAGGAGTAGCCGAGCGGCGAGGTACTTGGAGCGTTTTGCTATTAGTCGATACTCGTCGCGAGGTATGTGAACCTCTTCCTATCTCTTCTAGCATGATATGTGAACTATGAAGTGCGGTGAGACGATATGTGCTAAATGTATTTGATTGGTTTAAAACATAAAGTGTTATAACGGCTTTATGGGAAGTTGGTTATAACGACTTTATGTTGGTAAGAAAATACTTGTGGTTTTAGAAGGTAACGATTTGAACTATAAGCGCTTGTTATGTGTTAATAAAGAACTTGAAGTATTTCAAAAGATTTTTGAATCATTTGAAGAAGTAATACTTGGTTTTGAAAACTTAAGAGTTATACTAGCTTTATGAGAAGTTAGGTAATAACGGCTTAAGAATGTTTCTTGATTCGAAATCGAATGTGTATCGACAAACCATCGCGGCGTTAATAAAAGGAAATGTTTTAACAGATTAAGTATTATTAAAACCGAGAAACTTCCATCTGCATAGAAGCTAAGATGAGACAAAATGATATTTCCTAGATCATGGTCTTTGTAATAAGATTGTTATAAACAAGAATATCCTACTCACATATAAGGCTTATGTTTCTCAGATAGTTTAAAAGAGAGAATTATATTCTTAAATGAATAAGACTATGAACTACGAAACCTTTCTAAAATAAGAAACGTGAACATTTGAAATTAGGCAAACTTGGACGTTTGGATAATAATGTTGTTACTTGATTTTACAAAGATAAGTGTTTTGATTCACTTCAAAAGATAATCACTCTATTTTCATATACTACGTATCATTGTGTGACTTTTGTGAAAGTAACGTATCTTTTAAAAAGTTAATGTATGAAGTACTTTGGGGATAGAAACCCGAACATGTTGACACATAGTAGAAAGTACCTTATGTGTGAATAACTTGATTGTATTGGTTTGTGATAGCCTTGCAATACCTTCGTGTTGATTTGATAAGTAATCATATTAGGACGCTACGTGTGTTAGTATTACGTGATGTTTGTGTAAAGGGCTTTCCTCGATTGTGCTTATGTTGTTTAAACGTTAAACCGTTATGTTGGTATTATACCACTCACCGTGTTTCGGGGTTAAGCCGCCCTCCGACGCGGGTAGACTAAGCGGTCGATGCAGGACCATGATTCGAGAATACCTCACGCGGGTCCCGGGCCTATGCGCGAGCTACGAGAGTTCCGTGTTAGCGCGGCCTTTATGGTCATGCGGTGCATGTGGCCATGCGGATCGCGAGTCCGGGCGATGTCGGGAGTAGCTACCCTCGATGCGGGGTTATACCTCATGCGGGCCTATGAGATTGGCCTATGCGAGTCGCGGGAGTTCGGGGCTGACGCGCACATTTGATATTGCGCGGCGACCGGCTTTGATCATGTGGCGATGCAGACAGATATCATGATACGATTTATGACATTGTTAGTCTGGGTGTTAGTAGTCGGCTATGCCTTCGCATTACCTCTGCATCGTTTTATTTGGATACAGTGGGACTGCTGTCCATATGTATTCTCGTGCTTTATATATCATAGACGCGGCGGTGAGGAAGGTATTCCACGCATGATTGATGTTGTGGGCGTGAGACCCATTGCTATATCGAGTGATGACTTTGAGGCGTGAGTCACGACTTGATATGACCGCTATTTATTGTGAATCGTAGTTTGGTTATCATACATGTCTCCCGCTTTATATAGACTACTATGATTTCATTTACGATTTTTGATTTCACATACTCGGTACTGTTATCGACCTCCTTCGGGGGGCTGCGTTCATGCCGCAGGTAAAGGTACACCAGTCGTTGATCCTCGCTCTTAGGGTCACAGTTCAGCGTTGGGAAGCTCCGTTCCTCCGGAGGCTTATCTTGGTATAGTCCCCTGTTGTTGTAGGTGCTTACATTCAGGGGTATGACGGGGCCCGGTCCCGTCGTTGTTGTCATATCATTCGTAGAGGTGCAGAAAATGTTGTGGGCGTAAATTGTAAGAGGTTTGTAAAAAGGATTAAACTGCTCATTTGTAGGAGTTGTTATTTATATATATGCCGAAAGGCAAGTTTTCCTCGACATCGTTTGTACTCCATTTGTTTCATGTATGTGTTTTATGTTCCGTGATTACTCGATGTTGTATCACTAGGGTGCCCGGGTAAGGCACGCCACGCCCGATTCGGTCGTGACAAAAGTGGTATCGAGCGATTAATCCTGAAAGTGTCTACGCACCGTATCCAAGAGAGTCTTGATTATCGGTGTGTTGTACCACACCAATGATCGGAGGCTATAGGATATTTAGGATTGGTTTCTATGCTACTCACTCTGAGATCGTGCCTTAGAGCTGGGTTGTAACTTGGACCCTCTGACGTACTTCTTTCCCTTCCCGTGATGCCTCCGCGTAGGCAACCCGGACCCGGAGGCGAAGCCGGCGAGCTGCGAGTAGAGTACAGAGGGTTACGTGGGCACAGCCCAATTATCACCTGGTGGTGCTTCATTCGGGAGTTCTGCGACGCCACTAGCCCCAAAGAGAGTTTAGCACGGCGCAGCGATTCCTGCGGCCATGATATTTGAACCTTCGCCCACGGCACGAACAGAGAATATAGATTTCAAGGAGGCGACATGTTACTAACTATGGATTTGACTACCGAGAGTATACCGCATCGCGAGTCTTGATGAATATCAACGGAAGGTTGTGCAAAAGTAAGTTCTTGATTGAAGCGAGCATGGCTCGTATGCGGGCTTATGCGCAGCAGCCGAGAAACGTGAGATCGACGGGTTAACGGCGGTGAAGAGGCGAGCAGCAAGGCCCTGGTAACTTTCGAGGCGAGTCGCCTCACCGCAGATCAGTTATGCGCATCCACGGTGCGAAAGGTCCTCCGCGGGGTTCGGGACGCTCGGGGTACGCAGGAGTTGGTCGAGCTCCAGAGCTTCCGTTCACGATACACGGGCGTTCCGGCCATCCGATTCGTTTTTCTCGGTGTTCACGGTGTGCGCGCCATCTCGGGAATGTCGTCTTTTAGTTGGTACTTGTTGTACTATGACCGCCGTGGTCCGATGTCGAAAGAGTGTCTGCGGGAGGACTTAGCCTTCAGGATCGGTGGGTAGTTCGTCATCTTCCTTAGCATGCGCCTGCTACGAGGTTTGATTAGAACGACTAAGGAGTAAAGCAAGAGATTCAGTATATCTTTAACCTCTGTGGTTTAGTATGTGTGATAAGGTGAGTATACCTTAAGTGTTATATTCGATAGCATTGTGTAAATGGTGATTAGAAATCTTGGTTAGTTAACCAAGTAAGATTTGGGGATAGAGAAAGTGTGAGCCTTAGAGTGTTATACGTAGAGACCTTAGAGGTAAGGCCATCTCGAGTAAAAGATGTATTGTTTATGTTTGACCTTTATAGGAGTGCATAGTGCACGTGAGTTATGTTTGTGGGATTAGTCCCGAGTAGTGTGGAATGAAAGAGGGTAGTTGAGCTAAGAAGACCGCTAGGTTTTCGTAACGTGATTAGTGAGAGTTTTCCTTCGCGAGCTAGCGTTTTTGGCGCTGCGTCGGGTTGAGGCCACGTGCGGGTCAACCCGCGCATGTTTGGTGGGGTCGGTTTGTGGTGGTCCCGCCTTGTGGTAGGTCACGAGGGTGTTAGGCGAGTTTAGTTAACCAACGACGATTTCATGGACGATTCGACCAAAGTGGGCCGGCGAGGTCACCGTGTTGTCTTCAGCAAAGACCGTTTACTCGGCAGAGGTTATGCGAGATGATATATCGTAAAGGTTGTAAGGTCGCACGAGGTGCCTACCTTCACCTTATGTCGCAGTGGAGCCTGTGTTGCGTTTCTTTTACGGAGGTTTTACCGTGCAAGGTTAGGAACTCAAGTAAGTCTCGACCACATTCGCCTACCGGCGATTTGGATTTCGTGATAGTTGCGAGAATTGTTGTCTCTGTTGAAGGAGTGTTTAAGCTACCATTTCGGTGTTCGGATGTCGCCTTATGAAGCCTTGTAGGGCGGATGTGCGAGTCGCGGTCGATTGGTTCGATGTTGGCAGATTCAGATAGTTGGTTCAGAGCTTGTTCCACAGATCGTGGATAGAGTAAAGCTTGTCTAGAAGAAGAGGTTCGGCATTTCGGAGAAATCGCGGCGGAT
Source organism: Przewalskia tangutica (assembly GCA_029844215.1). Classification (NCBI taxonomy): domain Eukaryota; kingdom Viridiplantae; phylum Streptophyta; class Magnoliopsida; order Solanales; family Solanaceae; genus Przewalskia; species Przewalskia tangutica. Next base: position 135,025,497 of record CM056719.1, read on the forward strand.
AATCGGCGACGACGCCAGAGTTCGTGCCGACGGTCGGTCTTCTTGAAAGTACCACCGGTTGGGTATGACGAGTTTTGGAATACAGAGGAACTTAGCCCGAGTTACTGGGCCTTTGAGTTCATGTGAAGAATAGGCGGTTGTCTATATGTTAGCATTTGCCGTCCGACTTAGGAGGCGGCGTCGATTTTCGTGTTATGTTCGAGAAGGAAATCGGAGATCCATCGAGTATTCGACTAATGATGACCAAGTGAAGATGATAACCTCGAGTTTTGAATCAAGCGATGTAAATGTGGTAAGAGTTTGAATGCACGACATCTTGATGATCGACGCAGCCTGCACTTTGTTGGTCGCGGAGTGACACTAGAACCTCGCGCAAAGTGACAAAAGTGGTATGCTTTATGATGTTAGAGGTGCTTCCCGTGGACTTGGATGTAAGCATTTTGGCGCAGCTTGTTTGGTGGCCATGTGATGTGTTTGTCCTCGTAAGTATAGTAGTGAAGACTATCTTGGCGCGCTTGTTTTGAGACTTAGAAGGAACATTCGACGAATGTTTCTAAGGAGGAGAATGTTATACCGTATTTCGCAGTATGCACGTGGGGCGCACGTAGAAAAATTTGAACTTGTGATTTAGGCTTGGCCGAATTCTTTTGTTCACAACACCCGATTAGAGTCGTTTTTAGACGAAACGTTTTCTGACTTTCGTAGGGAATTTCCGCTATGTCATTTTTAATTTTGCGGATTTTTCCGAGAGGCGAAACATTTTGGATCAACAAGAGGCGACACTTGTCACCCTCTCATTGGAACACTTAGGCAGTAAAGGGGTCCGAATGGCCATTTTTTGGTCAAGGGGTTGGTAGGATATTTTGGTGGTAGATGGATAAGGTGCACTTGGCAAGATCTTGGCCCTACACTTGCCTTGCACTTGGAAAGATCTTGGCCATTGGTTGGCCTTCACTTGACCTATAAATACCCACCCCTTTGAAGACTAATTCATCCACAAAATTGCCTAAGTCTTGAAAGCTTCTTCCTCCCCCCTTAGTGTAGTGTCTTGGCCGAGAGCCCTCTTCCCCTGGCGAGAGTTCCCCAGTGGTAGGCCGAGGGTATACACCCCCTCTGGGTGCTAGCCATGGGTACCCCTAGCCTAGTTGTTTTCGTATAATACCCCCTCTTGGTAGAAATACTCTCAAAAGTATTGTTATAATGCCCAAATTACCTTAGCAGATACCTTGTAGTATTCTAAGGTTATACTTATACGAAAAGCCCGTAAATACTATTATACTTCCTTCACTACAAAACCGAAACCCTAAGGAAAATCTCCATAGTTAGTTGGAGTATTAAGTAGAAGTTGGTTAGAACTTCTAAGGGTTGTTTGGAGCAGTGCCTGAGCGCACTGAGTAGAGCTAAACCTTGCTCAGATCGACATTTAAACTCGAATAATTATGGGCTTATCGAGGTAAATATCTTGTCCCCTATTGTAATTGGAAATTACATGTTAGATTATATAGTTGAAGTATACTATATATAGTCTTGAACGTTGTTATCGCAATGTCTTTTGACTTAAGCCCAATAATAAGAAACCTTTTGAAAGAAGAGTAATCGAATCAGATTTACATAGGATCAGACATGAGACTTGTGTAGCTTTTACGTGAGGTAGAATTGTGCACGCCCAGATTAACGTATAACCCCTGGTTGGCTTGGTAGCCGCCCCGATAGAGAGGAGATTTACGCTGCATGGGGAGGTCTCGCCGAATTTTCTCAGAGAATGTTCTACGATAAGATCTAGATGTTAATAAGCGCCTTGTGGCCTTATAGGTTGAAGCATCGCGTGTGGCGCGATCTACTTGGCTTAAGGAGTAGCCGACGGCGAGGTACTTGGAGCGTTTTGCTATTAGTCGATACTGCCGCGAGGTATGTGAACCTCTTCCTATCTCTTCTAGCATGATATGTGTGAACTATGTAGTACGGAGACGCATACGTGCTAAATGTATTTGATTGGTTTAAAACATAAAGTGTTATAACGGCTTTATGGGAAGTTGGTTATAACGACTTTATGTTGGTAAGGAAATACTTGTGGTTTTAGAAGGTAACTGATTTGAACTATAAGCGCTTGTTATGTGTTAATAAAGAACTTGAAGTATTTCAAAAGATTTTTGAATCATTTCGAAAGAAGAAGTAATACTTGGTTTTGAAAACTTAAGAGTTATACTAGCTTTATGGGAAGTTAGGTAATAACGGCTTAAGAATGTTTTCTTGATTCGAAATCGAATGTATCGACAAACCATCGCAGCGTTAATAAAAGGAAATGTTTTAACAGATTAAGTATTATTAAAACAAGAGAAACTTCCATCCGCATGAAGCTAAGATGAGACAAAATGATATTTCCTAGATCATGGTCTTTGTAATAAGATTGTTATAAACAAGAATATCCTACTCACATATAAGACTTATGTTTCTCGGATAGTTTAAAAGAGAGAATTATATTCTTAAATGAATAAGACTATGAACTACGAAACCTTTCTAAAATAAGAAACGTGAACATTTGAAATTAGGCAAACTTGACGTTTGGATAATAATGTTGTTACTTGATTTTACAAAGATAAGTGTTTTGATTCACTTCAAAAGATAATCACTCTATTTTCATATACTACGTATTGTGTGACTTTTGTGAAAGTAACGATCTTTTAAAAAGTTAATGTATGAAGTACTTTGGGGATAGAAACCGAACATGTTGACACATAGTAGAAAGTACCTTATGTGTGAATAACTTGATTGTATTGGTTTGTGATAGCCTTGTAATACCTTCGTGTTGATTTGATAAGTAATCATATTAGGATGCTACGTGTGTTAGTATTACGTGATGTTTGTGTAAAGGGGCTTTCTCGATTGTGCTTATGTTGTTTAAACGTTAAACCGTTATGTTGGTATTATACCACTCACCGTGTTTCCGGGTTAAGCCGCCTCCGACGCGGTAGACTCAGCGATGCAGGACCATGATTCGAGAATACCTCACGCGGTCCCGGGCCTATGCGAGCTACGAGAGTTCCGGTGTTAGTGCGCGCCTTTATGGTCATGCGATATGTGGCCATGCGGATCGCGAGTCGTGGCGACGCCGGAGTAGCTACCCTCGATGCGGGTTATACCTCGCGGGCCTATGAGATTGGCCTATGCGCGAGTGCGGGAGTTCTGTGGCTAGACGCGCACATTTGATATCATGCGGCGACCGGCTTTGATCATGTGGCGGTCTAGACAGATATCATGATACAGTTTATGACCTTGTTAGTACTGTGGGTGTTAGTAGTCGGCTATGCCTTCGTACTTACCCTGTACTGTTTTATTTGGATACAGGTGGGACCTGCTGTCCATGTGTATTCCTTGGTGCTTTATATATCATAGACTGCCGGCAGTGAGGAAGGTATTCCACGGACATGATTGATGTTGTGGGCGTGAGACCCATTGCTATATTGGAGTGATGACTTTGAGGCGTGAGTCACGACTTGATATGATCGATTATTTATTGTGAATCGTAGTTTGGTTATCATACATGTCTCCCGCTTTATATAGACTACTATGATTTCATTTACGATTTTTCAGCCACATACTCTGCACTGTTATCGACTCCTTCGGGCCGCGTCATGCCGCAGTAAAGGTACACCCGTTGATCCTCGCCTTAGGATCACAGTTCAGCGTTGGGAAGCTCCGTTCCTCGGAGGCTTATTGGTATAGTCCCCGTTGTCAGGTGCTTACATTCAGGGTGCGACGACCCCGTCCCGTCGTTGTTGTCATATCATTCGTAGAGGTCTGTAGTACTGTTGAGGCAGAAATTGTAAGAGGGTTTGTAAAAAGGATTAAACTGTTCATTTGTAGGAGTTGTTATTTATATATATGCCGAAAGGCAAGTTTTCCTCGACATCGCTTTGTACTCCATTTGTTTCATGTATGTGTTTTATGTTCCGCTGATTACTCTGATGTTGTATCACTAGGGTGCCCGGGGTAAGGCACCAGTCACGGGCCCAGATTCGGGTCGTGACAGGTAAGCCCTATGCAAATGGTACCCAAGAAAGGTGGCATAACTGTGGTGACTAACGAAAATAATGAGCTTATTCCATCCAGAACAACTACAGGGTGGAGATTGTGTATTGACTATCGCAAGTTGAACAAAGCAACCAGGAAGGATCATTTTCCCTTGCCTTTTCTTGACCAAATGCTTGACAGGCTTGCAGGACACAACTACTATTGCTTCCTGAATGACTATTCAGGGTATCATCAAATTTCCATCTCTCCAGAAGATCAGGAGAAGACAACCTTCACATGCCCCTTTGGTACATTTGCTTTCAGAAGAATTTCATTTGGGCTTTGCAATGTACCCGCCACTTTTCAGTGTTGTATGATGGCTATCTTTTATGACATGGTGGAGAGGACCATAAAAATCTTCATGGATGAGTTTTCTGTTTTTGGGTCCTCATTTGATGAATGCTTAAAGCATTTGGAAGTAGTGTTGCAGCGGTGCAAGAGTTCGAATCTGGTGCTGAACTGGGAGAAGTGTCACTTTATGGTACAGGAAGGTTTCGTGCTTGGCCACAAGATTTCCAGCGAAGGCATTGAGGTAGACAAGGCTAAGGTTTCAGTGATCGAAAATATGCCACCTCCAGTATCGGTGAAAGGGATCAGAAGTTTCCTTGGGCACGCTAGTTTCTACAGAAGATTCATCAAGGACTTCTCAAAGATCTCTAAACCTCTGTCCACCTTGTTGATGAATGGGGTTGCTTTTGATTCAATGAAGAATGTCTGACTGCCTTTCAGACACTTAAGGAGAAGCTAACCTCAGCACCTATAGTCACTGCACCGGATTGGACACTCCCATTTGAATTGATGTATGATGCAAGCGACTACGCAGTGGGAGCAGTTTTTGGACAGAGAATTGACAAGGTATTCAGGTCAATTTACTATGCTAGTAAAACCTTCAATGATTCTCAACTGAATTATGTGACGACAGAGAAAGAGTTGCTAGCCATAGTATACGCATTTGAGAAATTAAGGTCATACCTCATTGGGAATAAGGCGATAGTGTATACTGATCACTCAGCCATCAAGTACTTTATGACTAAAAATGAGGCAAAACCTCGACTTATACGATGAGTGCTGCTACTTCAAGAGTTTTACATAGAGATTCACGATAAAAAGGGGACTGAGAACGTGGTGGCAGACCACTTGTCAAGGCTTGAAGTGGAAGAGAGCCAGAACACCAAGGATGTGCAAATAAATGACTACTTCCCAGACGAGCAACTGTTTCAGGCAGGTACTAGTGTAAATTTACCTTGGTTCGCTGACTTTGTTAATTTTCTCGCAGCAAAAGTATTGCCCTCAGGAATGACAAGGCAGCAAGTGAAAAATTTCTATTCAGAGGTAAAACATTACTACTGGGAGGAGCCAATTCTCTACAAGCACTGTGTTGATCAGGTCTTAAGGAGGTGCGTACCCGAGGATGAAATGCACCAAATTCTCACTCATTGTCACACCTTGCAATGTGGTGGGCATTTTGGAGCATCACGGACAGCAGCCAAGGTATTACAGAGTGGATTCTATTGGCCAACCCTATTCAAGGATGCCAACACCTTCGTGAGGGGCTGTGATCGTTGCCAAAGAACTGGGAACATGACAAGGCGAAACGAAATGCCCCTGACTGGGATCTTAGAAGTGGAGCTATTTGATGTATGGGGGATTGATTTCATGGGCCCGTTCCCAACGTCCTTTGGGAACCAATACACTCTTCTTGCAGTGGATTATGTGTCCAAATGGGTCGAGGCAGTGGCTACTAAAGAAAATGATAGTAAAACTGTCTTGAAATTCCTGCAGAAAAACATATTCACAAGGTTTGGCACCCCAAGAGCCCTCATCAGCGGGAGTCATTTTTGCAACAAGTAGCTTGATACATTGCTGGCGTTATAGAGTCTACCACAAGACTGCCTTACCATACCACCCGTAAGCTAACGGGCAGGCCAAAATTTCAAACAGGGCAGTGAAAATCATACTGGAAAAGACAGTGGATGGCTCAAGAAAGAATTGGTCTACGAAGTTGGATGATGCACTATGGGCCTATAGGACAGCTTTTAAGACTCTCATTGGGATGTCACCATACAAGATGGTCTATAGGAAGGCGTGTTATCTACCGGTGGAGTTAGAACACATGTCATACTGGGCAACGAGAAAGATGAACATGGATGCCAAAGCAGCAGGGCAGAAGAGGCTGCTGCAACTGAATGAGTCAGATGAATTTCGGAACAACGCTTATGAGAATGCAAAAATCTACAAAGAGAGGGTCAAGTCATGACATGACAAGAACTTGATCCTTAAAGAGCTACAACCTGGGCAACAAGTACTCATATTCAATTCAAGGCTGAGATTGTTCCCAGGCAAGTTAAAGTCCAGATGGCCAGGGCCATATGTTATGGAAAAAGTGTTTCCTTATGGTGCGGTCGAGTTGAGATGAAAAGAGGGCGCACCATTCAAAGTGAACGGACAGAGAGTGAAGCCACACTTGTTGAATGACATAGAACAAATCAACTCTGTGGTCTATTTCGAGTCACAATGATAAGGAACCTGCGTCCGGCTACAAGACGTTAAAGACAGCACTACTTGGGAGGCAATCCAAAGTTTTAATTATGTTATTTAAATTTTTCATTTTAGTTTGTTTTATTTTAAATTGAACAGTCTCACTTTTGGTATGTTTGTTGTGTTGTGATGTCAGGTGAAGGAATCGGAGAATGAGCATGAAGAAAATGGTGGAAAACACGTAAGTCGAAGCCGATCGGTTAATCAGGACCGCGGTGTCAATCGCAGATCGCGGCCGAATGTTCGAGAGGCCTCAAGATTAGGCACCGCGGTTCCACTATGCAGAACCGCGGTGCCGATTAGCGATTTCCGAATAATAAAAAGGCCATGAATCGCCAAATCTCATCCCACAGATACCGTCTCAGTGCAATATCTGCCGCCACCACCACCATTTAGAGCCGTTGTATGTCTGTAAGTCGTCCCTCTTTTATTTTTGAGTCTTCTACACATTTGGGACAATGTATAGTTTAAGTTTGGGGGGGAGTTCTTATTTTATTTTATTTTTGAGTCTTTTGTTTGTTTTGTGTTTTATTTTATTTTATTTTTGAATCTTTTATTATTTTGTGTTTTATTTGAGTCAAAAAAAATTGTTGGATGATCATGCATGTTGTGCTTATTTGGAGCGCCTAGCGAACTAAGTGGGATAATGTAATGGAATGAGAAGCTAAAACATGTGTGTTTAAGTTAGATATGCCAAAAATTCATGAAAATCTGATTATTTGGAATATTTGAGGCTTAGCCTATGTGTTGTCAAGTGAAAAATGTATGTGAAGTCTGCTTGCTTGTTATTTGAGGCGAAATAGTCAAGATGTACATGTTAGGGAGATGATTCAGGCATTTCTTTGCTAGCCCTTCTTACCATTCATTGCCTACCTTGCACTAAATCGTACCACTAGTCAGCCCCGTTGAGCCTAAAATAAGTTGTTTTCTTTGACACCCCCATGATTCCTTCATGTGTCATAAGCAGTAATTGAATAAAGGGATGAAAAAAGTGAAAAAGAAACACATAAAGAGAGTGAAAAATTGACGCACCCCAGTGAAAAAGAGATTTGGGGTGCCTATATGAATTGATTCATGCTCTCAAAAAGAGAAAATGGGAACGATAGGTATGAACTGAAAAGAATACAAAAAAGAAGGACAAAACGGTTGAATGAGAAAAACGATTATGGTACGTAAATTGAGCCTAAATGCCTACTTTTGACTACCCCTTCCTAACCTACATTACAACCCTGAAAAGTCCTGAGGATCTCTAGTATGTATGTCTATGATTAGTGGAGAATAGCAAGTACACAGGCCCATAGAACTAAATGAAATTGACATGCATAGGTTAGGTATTCATGCTTCCATTACTTGTGATTGAAATGAATTTGCAAAATATCTGACTTGAAATTCTAGATTGTTGAATTCATGTTATATATGTTCCTACATATTATCCCAACTGAAGTTCATGTGTTTCTAAGTCTTTATACAGCTGCTTGATTTGAGTCTTTGAGCCTTGTATTTTTGTGTCTTTGTTTTTGTTTTGATCTTTGCTCGAGGGCGAGCAAATGTTAAGTTTGGGGGTGTTTGTTAGGCGTATTTGTATACGCCTTTTGAGTCATTTTTAGTTGGTATTTTATTCATTTTTGTTGTGTTTAGTATAGTAGTAGGTTTGTTTTTCTTTTTTTGAGTCACAGCGGTGCAAAAGGGCAAAATGGAAAAAAGGAACGAGAAATGGGCAGAAAAGGTGCTCCCGAGGCGAAAAGGATGAAAGTTGGCAACTCAGAGCGAAAGAGGTCAGCACCGCGGTGCCATCAGGCAAAACCGTGGTGCCATATTTACCGAGGAGCCACAAGACTTTCAGCACCGTGGTGCCATCGTGGCATCTGCGGTGCCATTTGTCCGAGAAGTCAGAGAGTTTCTGATCGCGCGTGATACGAATCAGTGCCAACGCGGAAAATTTCAGTTCCGAAGGCAAATTGGCTAAGGGAGAATTGGTCCATAGGGCACGAAAATTAGAGGATATTTAAGCCCTAGGGATTAATGTTATGTAGGAGGTTGGTCATTCTACAACACAACATAGGACAACATAGGCGGATTTGGAGCTACAATTGGAGACTTTGTTCGACGTAATTTTCTTTCGTTTATAATTCAGTTTATGTATGGATATTGTGTTAGTTCTTAGCGTGACTATAGCTAGGAGCTAAACACTCTATTAGGGTTTTTCTTATGAATCGCTTGAAACTTTTATTCATGAATTAATGCAGTAGTATGATTTCTTCTTCACTTGATTAAGATTTAGCCAATATTTGGTATGAATGTTTGATAATTAATTGATCACTAATTATCATAACCTATATGATTTCGAATCAAAAACCGAGAGGAGAAATTTGGATATGCTGTAATTGACTAGACATAGGTTAAAATCACGGACGAATGTACCCCGATACTTGTGTAGCATTATAGGTTACTGTTCTTAATCCTCATATGTGGTAAATCCTATCATAGAAATATAGAAGGGTTTTGCACTGGGGTTAAGTGATTATATGTCCTAACTGGAATATAAGACAGTCTAGTTAACCGCTATCTTAACAAAGAAGAAGAATCATTCTAGTCGCATTAAGGATTGAATAAAGTGGATAGTCGAGGATTTTGGAAGCGCTAATTCATTCATAACTGATTACAACTTTATTAGTTTAAATCTTGAAATTATTCTAGTAGTTAAATAAATACCTCAATCACATATCGATTGTCAAATAGATAACATAAAATAGATGAACGGTACTTAGAAATCAATCTCTGTGGACGATATTCGGTCTTACAGACTATATTACTTGTGAACGATGCGTACGCTTGCGTGAGCAGTCGAAATATCGCTAACACTTATCAAGAGACTTCTTCTGAAGTCTTTGAGGGTAGGGAATTATGTCTTGATATTCTCTCACAGCTGCTGGTGGAGCCTTCTCTGTGATAGGGCGTTTATTTGAACAACATGTCTTACTCAAATCATTCTCCTTCTTGTCAACCGTATCAACATGTGCTGGATCTGCAGGTTGCTCCACTTGTTTACCACTTCTCAAACTGATGGCCTGACACTGCTCTCTTGGATTGACAACAGTATTGCTAGGGAGAGTTCCTTGAGGTTTGTCGTTCATCATGCTTGCCAACTGCCCCACTTGCGTCTCCAAGTTCCTAATAGAGGATCTTGTCTCTGTCATAAATTACGTTTGGGAGTTGGTGATAATTAACCATGTAGCTTTTCATTCATCAGGCTTCTCTTGTGGAACTTGTGGCCTGAACTGTTGAGGAGATGTGGCTTGATGGTTCTGCTGTTGCTGAAATTGCCCCTGAGAAGATGGATTGGTCTGTTGATGTTGCCCCTGAAATTGAGGTTGCTGGTCCTGACTATTTCTCCAAGAAAAGTTGGGGTGATTCCTCCACCCAGGATTGTATGTGTTGGAGAAGGAGTTGTTTTAAGGCCTCTGGAAATTCCCAACTGCTTGTACATGTGCTTGCTCTATAGAAATATTATTTAGATCTGTAGTTGGGCACCTATCAAACGTATGGTGGACCTCCACAAATTTCACAAACCCCTTACATCTGAACAGCGTTTACAGACACATTATTCTGTTGCAATTGCTTCGCCAAAGAAGAAACATGTGCAGTGAGTGCAGTGATAACATCTAATTCATGAACTCCAGCCACTTTTCTATTGTTCACTGATCTCTCATCTGACCACTGATGATTGTTGGTGTTCATGTCCTCTAATAGCTCATGTGTCTCATTGGTACTCTTACTCATGAATGTCCCCCCTGCAACAGCATCAATAATGGTATGAGTAGTACCACACAGCCCGTTG